>CM020036.1:14402500-19202500 GCA_009769605.1 Bucorvus abyssinicus
GACAAGTATCATTTGCCATATTTTGCAGATGGATTAGCTCAGGAGCTGTCATTTGTGGTGCAGCAGGAATCAAACCCCAGGGTTTTAACAGAGCAGACCAATGTTGCACGCCCTTAGCCAAGCTGCATTTCAAATCTATGTGTTTGGCTGTGCTCTCCACAGTTACCAAGCCACATTTCCACACAAAGCCAGCTGAACCGAGAAATCTTGATGCTGCTGATAAACGTATGAACACTAGCATGATTTGGCATGACAGCAGTTTTCTTTCTTTGTTTTCTCTTGTTTAAAGGCATGAAAAATGTCATACATTCTGTAAAACAGCAATAAACGTAATTAGGAGAATTGTCTTTATCAGAAGACCACAGAATTCAAAAAGTGAAACTGCTCAGACTGCTCTCTGCTCCTCCGTACAGAGAAGCAGAAAATGAGGTACAAGACATTACAGTTCATTCATTTCTTGGTGCTGGTACCACTGAGTTGAAATCTAGAGAAGCTGAAGTCTGTTTCTGACTCTGCCATAGACTTCTTCTGGCCATGGCAAGGTATCTCTATTTTAATTCAAGCTTTTCTTGCTATTATTTATATTAAAAATATATCATTACATTCCTAATTTCTTTCAGCTTGCTTTACTGGCCTGAAAAGCTCGTTTTTAGGATCATTTAAAATACGAATGTGTGTCACACATCCTGTTCATTTAAACCACGTATATTGGCATGACAGCCATCCACAGAATTGCACGTAACCAAGAGGGATTTTTAAAAATCTTTAACCATTAGCTTTATTGTACAGGAAATTCCACTAGCCACTGCAGACTACTGTAAGAAGGAAAGGCCCCTGCCACACAGAATTTATGATATAATTTCAAATGTGAGACAAAACACAGGTTAGCAAAAACAGCAGACGAGCAAGGTTTTAGCTGTACTTTGAGGAAGAAAAGATATACCACAGAAGGAAATAGGAAATGTGCAGATATAATCTCTGCTTAAAACGTTCTCAGAATCCATTATGAAAAAGGTTTGACTCCGAATGAAAGGAAGTTGCTAGCAAGCTTTCCATAATAGGTGAGGAACACACTTGTTTGGTTTATACTGGCAGCCAAATGATTTTCAGTTTTCAGTGTGGGACTCAGTGCTGACTTCCTTCGTGTTTCTGCTTTGAAAATAAGGACTTGTAGAAAACTGGTCCTGGAAAATCTTAACAGATCATGGAGATAGAAACAGCATGTATAGCCCTAATTTTCCTACATGCGCATTTATGCAGAAAAGGAAAGTGAATCAAGAAATACTGTTTATTTTGTCATGTTATTTCTGTTCACACACTACTTTCCTCCTCCTAAGGAGGTGCTCTGTGTTACAACAGAGGTCAACTGGAGCTACACTGAAGTCAAGGGTTTTAAAAAAAATGCATTAAAGGTTTCAGTATGTGTAGATATGCTTCCACCAGCTCCCACTGTTTAAATTTCTTGAAGTTCACTTCCAATACAGTGAATTAACACAAAATTGACCAAAATCTGCTCATGTGACATTGACATAAAAATGTGTGAAATCATACATGCAAAAGAAAATTAATTCAATACAGCCTTTTATATTTTATGAAGAGGTAACCAATGTGAGGTATGCAGACACAGGAATATAAAAGAATACATCACTATTAATAATCCACTTGATTAAAGATTACAAATACCCATAAAAAGCACACCAGCCTGCAGTAAATGGTACTGATGTGTTCGCTTAGCAATGAATGCCTCAAGTGAAATAGCTATGCTGTTTCAATAGCTGTGCTCAATACAGGTGAAATGCCCTCCACGAAGGGGGATCTCTGAAAGGATCCCAATACAGCAGTGGAGGGCATTGAGCTTATTTGATGTGACGCACTCCATTCATCTTCATGAAAGTTTCAAACTCATGAGATAGATGCAAACTGATGTCTATTGTCATTTACTGGCAAACTAGGAGGTGTAAACACTTCACACAGCTCCCTCACAAACATGAAGCAGGATGATAGCTTTGATGGCACTGATCGATGGTGTCCTTACAGCCAGGGGAAGGAGACTCAGATCAGCACTGACACTGTGGGATTCATCAGCTGTCTTTAAAGCAAAGCAGATCACTGGACAGTACCAGAGCACAAACAGGTAACAGTGCTAAGACTTCATTCACCGCTCAGGAACAAAGCCCAGATAGTTTGATCACTGCTCCGAAGATGCCAGTTGTAAAGTTCAGAGACAAAGCATCCTTCAATATATGATTATGCCTTATAATAATTATTATATCTTCCATATATATTCCATATATATATGATTAATATATTCTGAACATGATTAATCATATTATGGTATGATTATGAAGTGACTGTCCATATTTGATCATGCCACAATAGGTAGACCTCTCCCAGTACACACATGGGGAAAAAAACGTACTGTCACAGAAGAATGTTTGTACAGTTTGTTATACACCTCCATATAAAACATACCTAACACGCACGTCTTCAGTCTCTTACATCAGAAGTTCTTATGGGTGAGAAACAGGAGGCTCCAGCCTAACTTGCGCAAGTCAGGTAATGTCGTTGGGTAAGAAAAAAATACTTCATCAGCCAGCCAAGTTATTACCCTCATTGACTGTCAAAGCCATCTATCTGCTCTTGTCAAAGCAAAGCCATCCAGGAAACTTCCCTGAGCTTGTTCAGCCTCAGGACAGACTCTCAGCATGATTTTTAGAAACCTTTAGAAAAACATATACAATACCTGTAGCTATCTGCCTCAGCCTTCCCTTGGACCTCTGCATACTCGGATACAGCTTTCTTAATTATAGCCTAATAGCTTTCTTAATCATTCAAAGTTATAATGAATAGCATCACAGAATAATAGATGATAATATAATATATGGCACACTGGCAGAACTCAAAGCAGCTGTTAAGGAAGGGTATAATTATCCATATTTCACAGATCTGTAAAATGAGGTGCAGAGGGGTAACATCTTTCCCCGGACACAGGAAGCTGTGGCAGAGATAGAAGCAGTGGTGTAGACTTCACTCCTATACTATGCTACTATATTTTGAAATGTGGAATAAATGAAACATTACCATAAAATATGCTGTAATCATGATTTCGATTAAACCCCAGATCCTGTTAAAATACTGAATAAGGTCTGTATTTTAAAAACAATTGCATCCAGTTCAAAAATAGAGGGACAGGTTGAACATTTAGTTTTATTGACTCTAATTAGAAATCTATGTTTCATTTATCATAATACTCTCCATAGGAGATCAAGGGGCACAAGGGATTTCAATCTGATGTCACTACATAAGCAGGTTGGGAATAAGTACTTCTTTGTAAATTAAACTCAGCCCTTTAATATGAGAGGGTAAAAATTGTCTATAGGAGTGAGCAAATGATTGTTACTTCAGTACACTTCATGTAACTTTTAGATTCCTATTTTTTAATTCTTCTTAGGAAATATTTTTACCTGGCTGCTAGATTATATTTTCATCTTCCATCAGATAGTTCCAGGCTACATGTTATAATGAAACTTCTGCCTTTCCAGGGCAACCTTATACAAGCTACTCAAATGTCTCTATTTGTTAAGTCAATAAGAAGACTGTTATAATTCACTGAAGGACCAATAGCTCTAGATTCAGTTATATGTGGCAGGTAAGTTACTAACGCCTGTAAAACTTCTTGTTCAAACAGTATTCTATGCTAGTCTTGAAAACCAAACACTTGACCGCTTACCCAGTGAAAATGTATCTATTCAATATTGTAAAATATTCAGATACCTTTATGGCATATTTTGTGTACTATGCAGCTAATTAAAAAGACTCTCTTTCTGTAAAACACACGGTCTGCCTTGCAATTGTAATACTTTAGACAATTGTCTTACTACTCTCTAGGATGCACTTTGTAAAACTTTTAGAATATTTGTGCCAGATTAACTTGGCTGTTTGTCACAAATTGGATCCAATCTGTCATTCATGTTACAAAGGTAAGTGCTAAGGAAAGTCTTCATTTAGCTAGAGTATTTGTTTTCCACTGTTTCTTCAGTAAAGGGGAATGATTTATTTGCTAATATCTAACCATTGATCAAGTCCCAAATAATAAACTATTGTTACAAACCTGTGTGCATCCAACTGCCAGTGTATTTCCATGGTGAGGATCATTTGTTTTGCCAGTGCTGTTTTGATCTCATGATTTGGATGGGCATTAACTTTAAATTTATTATTTTTAATAATTTCTTAAAGTTCTTGAAAGCAAACCAGCAATACCTTGTACCTAGCAAATCAAAAGAATGCACAATATCTACTTGAGAGACATTCTGAAGCAAACATAGGACTTATTTCAAGAAGATGATGTTGGTCTAATGCTTAGCATCACTTCATAGTAATAACAACTTGTCTATCTATGTAGCATTACACCGAAAAATCTCAGAGCACTTCATAAAACCAAATGTACCTGGTCATATTTTACTGATGAAATATCCAAGCTCCCCAAATTTAATGGCATGGTATTTCTCTGTCAGGCGGCAATATGATCAGGAAAGAATCCACACATCTTCAGATCCGTTTTACAGCTATATACACCATGCTAAATCAGCCCCGTATCCAGCTTTAGATTAACTGATCCTGATTCTTATTTTGACTAAAACAGAAAAAAAAAAAAAGAAAAAAATACAACAAAATTGTCAATAAAAGAAAAAGCCCACCAACTTGTTAAGGAATAGCCTTTTCTTTTTGTATTCTGTCAAGCTAAGAACTTAATGTATTCTCTACGTTATTTTTAAACCTGTAAATTCATTGTATTTCTAATGAAACCATATCAACGAGGGCCAAAACACTCAGAATGTCCACAAGACTAGTGCCTACAATAAAACACAACACAAATACCAGATATTAATCAGATTCTTGACTCCACACCAGGCTTGTGTGTAATAAATGCCACAGTTATGCACAGAAATTACAGTTTGTTTTAATGTTCTGTGGCCTTTCCAGGCTCAATGTGAAATATAAATGCAGAACAGGCACACTGTTTGAAGTCATTGTGTTTTGAATAACTCGTATTACCTCTTTTCAGCTTTTAAAAGGCATAATTAGACAAGATTAGTCTAGCACTTCATCTGAAACCTGGGCCAGTTCTGGTTGAAATTTTTACTAGTCTGCAAAAACACATTTTTAACTTATTCATGTTGCACTCGTTCTACAAGCATGACAAATTTCCCTCAGAAACTTCTCCCCATTCTCTCTCACAAAGGAAGTGTACTTGCTGCTCATGTTCAAAAAGTGAAAACAGCAGAGCAAAAGTACTTGATACCAGATTTATTTGACAGTTTGCCTCTGCTTTAGCATTAAAAAAATCCCAAGACATAAGAAATAAAAATTGCCTAAGTCTTGATTAAGAGTAGAATTTAAGCTGTTTGCACATGTTCTTCTTGTTATTGTTGTTGTTGTCGTTTTTATTTACTGATCCGCTGACATTTTGAATTCATTCATGATCCATTCCATTGGTACCTCTACTTAATATGAAAACTTGTCAACGTTATCTTAGTCCTTTCAGTGCATTCAGGCAGAAATATATGTTCTACACACCAAAGTCTTGATTCTCTTGCACTTAATGTATAAGCAACAGACCTGGGAGCAGAAGGTTCATGTCTCTGATCCAGATCATCAGGCCTTATACCTGGTTTTCTTAGGCAAGTGTCTCAGAAAATCAGCACGTAAAATATTCTCATGTTTTTGTTTGTTCTTATTACCAACCACAAACATTTTTGAATGTTTCTTCCCGTATTACTCAGAGTAGCAAAACGCAAGGGAATACAAACTGACAGACATATTCTCTCCCTTTCACAGAGAATTCTGGATTTTTCTGACCAAAACTGAATTACGATTTTCTGGGAGGCTACACTGCAAGGGACATCGTTACTGCTTTCAGTTTCTCTAAGCAAGAATCTAGCTGAAATACAAACAAACCCACAAAAATCTGAGCAGAGGGAAAGAATATTACAAGGAGTAAAGAGAGGAGAAATTATTACAAAGGCAGAATGCAATAGTAGATGTTTCCTGAATAGGTGAAGAAGCTGACTTTGAGGCGGTATGGTCAAGGGCCTGACTTACGGTATCAGCTGAGAATCCCCTTGACATGAACTTCAGAAGTATCCACCATACCGTGTGCTACAGGGATTTTATTATTTTGAGACTCATTTTCTTAGTACGTTTTTGAACATGATACCCTAAATGATCAAGTACACTGAAATCAATTGATGAAATATGCTAAAGATAGATAGGAATTTTATTATCAAGGGCACTGCAAATGAGGTTGAGCTGCTTTAAATGCAGATATGTGTTCTCAGCTAGTCTAATCGATGCCATATAATACATGTAATTGCAACTTTATATCTTATTATTGTCTCCACAGGGGTTTTGTGGAAACAAGATGCTACACATTACACATTTCATATGATAACACACAAACACTAAATTATGTTTTTAAAGCAAATAAACACGGAAGCCCTAGTGGAAAATGGGCAGCATTGTTTGTCATGGGAAATCTTTTTTTGTTGAAATGCAGCTCAAGGACTCGCTTCCCCCAAAATAGCACAGAAAAATGTTCAACTGCCTTTGATCAAAAGAAAACCAACTCATAGCAATCCCTGTTAAGCAGAAAAGTATAACAGTCAATTAATGTATGTGAAGGACTAAATCAGAGAACCAAGCTGAGAAAGTATTCAAAACTGAGAATCTGCTGTGGCAAACTTAACTTAAACTGCCTCATCAGAAAAAAAACACTTTCCAAAATCCGTCGGCTTTTTGAAGCATCTTGCACTAATTCAGCAAGGAATTAGAGGGAAGAACAATTGTAAGAAATTGTTAAATTCCATCACCTTCAATAGGATTCAGGAAAAGAATGTGAACGTGCTTAGGTGCTGTGACACCTAACTCTGGAAGTTAGGTGTAAGTGTTTTCAAGAATCTGGTGCGTCTTACTTAAGATCCAGGAACCTTATCCAAGCCACAAAACAAATCTGACAATTTTGTTACTCACCATGTCTGTGTCCTTTTAAATAATTATCATTATTATTCACAATAAATTTTTACTTATCCATTTATCCAGGTATTCTGACCCCAATACCATGGAAATTAAGCGCACAAGATGCTGATGAGCACTACGTGTATTTTACTCTTTTGATAAATCAATGTCATGGAAGGTTTATGCAAACAGAAACTACAATGTGTTCATTATCATAGGCTTCAATATTTCACCAACAACACGTGACTTGCTTTGGCATTACTTTAATGTCTGCTTTAATTGCTTAATATCAACTTTGATATTTTCAAAAAAATAATCAGCATCAAAGTCTACTCTATGATATGGCTTTTTGTGCTTCAGATTATTTCCAATGTACAAAAAAATATTTTTTTCTAGTAATACTTTTTTAATATTCCATTGCACTTTAACTACATATCTGCTGATCTAGTCAGAGATCATCTTTAGATAAAAATATTCCCTCTTGATTTCTATCTTCTATAGTGAAAATTATGTGATTAATTACTCTCTCTGCTGAAGAGCATCCAATTCCTTGTTGTCTTCTGTCCAACTTCAGCTATCAACAATTAGAGTTTTTGTTCTAATTCTACCTGACAGATCAAAAATTCCTGTCACGTTCCCCAAACAGATATCTAAAATAGTGCAAACAAGCAAATTTTTACTTTCTGTAGAAGGTGTCTTTCACTATGTTAATAATTCCTGTAGGTTTTTCTTTTCTCTCAAACTCTCAGTTTTTCAATATTCTTTGTAATCATGAATATCAGGAATGTACACATCATTCCAGGAGTTATTCCTTTTCTATCAAATCTATAACAAATCTATACCCTTATTTCTAAACAATTATTCTGTATTGGCCCTTACAGATGCAATTTAACCCACTGGATCATGGCAGTGCATTAAGAACACAAGCACATCTGAATATTCACTAATAAATCCTTTCTGTAGTTGTTTCTCACACAACAATTTTGTCCTACACCTCTTTGTTCCTAGATACACAACACTACCCCTGGCCATTGAAATGGAGCCTGTACTTAACTTTTACGCCTGTTTATTTTTCCATTTAATGCTTTTTTCATCAGTAACCTGCCACTGTATAAATTTCACCAGTTTGAATGATTTGTCCAGTTTCATGGCATCGACCACCACGCTAAAAGTGGTATTAGGTATACAGCTACACTCTGCAGGGCCTCCTTCATGCACACCCAACTTACAAAACTGAAATACTTAATTATAAAATTTTACACTTTACTCTTTCATTCTAGGTAGTTGACTAACGCTTACAATACGTAGGAGTAATCTAGTTTTCTTTTTCCTGGGCCCGAAATCGTATTCAGGTTTTACCTAATAGCCTGAATGCAGCTCTGTGTATTTCTCCCTCCTGAGTTCTTATTCTCCTACATCACACATGAAAGTAGCTTGTTATCACTTTAAAGAGCAGGACAATCATTCAAGTCTGCCATGTTTGGGCACACAGATTATCTGAAAAATGTTGTGTAAGGTGGTGATGCTATTGTTAGGAGAGTAAAAAAGGAAAAAAAATTGTATTTCCAGGAGACAATCCTAACAGTAGTGTAGCAACTGTGAATTATTTTCAAACATTTGATACAATATGAGTTATATATTCTTGCATAAAAGAATGGCCTTTCTCCTCTCTCTCAAGGCTTTTCAGACAATGGAGACTGGTCAGAAGGTTACAGAACTCAGCAGAGGTCACCTGATAAAAACTTTTCTTTTCAAGGAGAAGATAAAAGTCAGGTCAGTGGTTCATATAGGAGATACAGCTTTTAGTCAAATAACAGTCCTCTTCCCACCACAAGCCATGCACTGAAAACAAAAATAAGAAAAAAAAAAAAAAAGACTGCTGGCCTTATTGGCCCCAAGGGATGTCAATGACTTTTCAGACCTTCTGATGTCAGGTCACTGCTGACTGTAAGGGTAACCATATGAACATTTATATGCAGACATCTAAATGTGGAGGGTCTGTCACAAATTCTTTATATCATATTTGAATATATTTAGTTAATCACTGTGAGGCTTCTGGCAAAAGGCACTAGTTTGGGCTGAGAACATCTTGCAACCACCCATCAGACACTGTTTTGTCAGAAAAAATTCATTACTTAAACACTGGTTTTAATTTTCTACCACTGCAAGCCCTTCAGTAGAGCATGTCTTTTACAAAGAGTTCAGTGATCCACATTTCAGGATTATCTTTAATTATCACGGTTACAGATCATCTCTTCGGTCATCTCTGAGAATAGCCATCCCCTTTTGGGTGCCTTCTTCTGTTAGTTACAGATAGACAATTGTGAACTGAACAGATGTAAAGCCAAATGCTGGCAATAAAAGGATTTGAAAATAGTCATAAGCCACAGAGAATATTTTTATTGCCTTTGGAATTTTTTGTTAGATTTGCCAACCTCTATGCAGAGAACATCTGTGTTAGTGGAGTAACAGAAATTTCAAAAAACTTACTTATTATCAGTTATGTTTCATGAAGATAAAGCTGTGCTTCACGAAGTCTGGAAAAAGAGATAGAGAGATGGTAGCCTGGTACATTGTGTAAAGAATAGCGCAGAGATGCCTAAAATGGCATCTCATTGCTGAAGTGAGCCAAGGATTTTACAACAGTATAGTTATTACCACAGAGCAGCTGGTAAGGACTTGGTTTGAAGAAAGGTTTTTCATTCAGCAACAAACCTGAGCTCAAAATAACCTGTAGCCTATCTATATTTCCAGCATTATGTGAAATGTATGCTGTGGTATAATGTCTGTTTCTTTTGTTTTAGAAGTGGCCAGAAGAACTAGACAGAAGGTTAAAACTTATTACCTAATGTCTGAATGGGGACCATTTATTTTGATTTCTGATTAAAAAAAAAAAGAGAGAGAGAGGTAAAGCTTTAAGTGTCAATAAGTCAAAAGCAAACTACTGAGGAAATATAGTTAAAGGTGCAGGATCAACTCACACTTTAGAACATGATAGTTCTCTAAATTCAGCTAGTAATAGCAACAAGAAACAAATTACTCTATATTCTGCAATTCATATTAGGAAATTTTAAATGTTAAACAAGGATCAGCTATGAAACAGAAATAGAATAGTGAGGAACCAATCTATAGAGGAAAAAGAATAAAAATTCTTCAGAAAGGACTCTTTCCAACATGACAGATCACAGGAGATTAAAGGTGCTCTAAAAAGGAAGAAGCAAGGTCATAGTTATAATATGTACCCCAAGATTTTCCTTTCGCATTTATCAAGCAAGGGAAAATAAACTGACTACAGAGCAGCACACAACAGATCATTAGCAAGATGATGAAGACAGACTTTAAGTTACTACAGTAGATCTCTCCTTGTACAAAATTAATTTGGTTCACTCTGTTGCCAAGAGATGTTTGGAAGAGGGCCAAGAGACTTATGGCAATGAATCAACAGGAAATAAAATAAACACAAATTACAGATACTGTCAGAAAGTTAGTATCTTGCTATCTTGCTTTTCATAATACAAGCTCATTGCTCATAAATGTTCCAGCTATTTTTACAAAGGAGTATTTCTCTAAAAAATGACATTGACCCTAAAGATAGTCAAAAGACAGAGGCAAATTAATCTCCTCTATGTTCGATACAGTGGGGTTTTTTTAAAAACAAAACAGAACAAAACAGAACAAAACAAAACCAACTAACCACTGAAAACCTGAAGCGAGTGAGGGGTAATGACAACACTGCAAAATACAGTTCATTCCATGGCCAGCTGATGCTATATCACATTGAGTGCTAACAGAAAGGAAGCTGGGCTGTCAGTTATAAGAAGTTCAGAAAAACCCAAGTACTATGAAGTGTGATGGTGAATATTATCAGTACAGTTTGTATCCTCTTTGTAAAATTATGATATTGGGAGGCACAAAGACCATTAAAGCCAGCATTGAGACCAAATTTGAAAAAGGACTAGGGTACATGCGTTCATAAAAAAAAATCATGACGTTCACTGTGTAATGGGTATGTATTCAGGAATGCAAGTGGTTACATTCTGTCTTTTCTTAAAAGACATCACTTTTGTTTCATCCTGAGAATTCATTTTTTCATAGAATCCAATATCTGGTGCAGAAGTGTGTACAATTTATATTGTATTATATCACAGGAAAATGGGGCATTTTTAAAAGAAATGGGCAATCCTCGCTTATATCCAGCTTTTGAAAGATATTAACATCTGATAAAATTGTTGTATAAATAAAAGACATAAATTAGTATTATTAAAATCAGTAACAAATATTTCCTAATTTGAGAGGATTTTCTTTCTATATAGCAAACAGAAAGATCCAAGAACCAAACTGCCCATCCTTCCATATAAAGGAATGCATATACAAGTAAAGGAGATGGATAATTTAAAGTAAAAGCAATACAGAAATCTCACTTTCCCCTTCCTCTCCCTCCTCTACTCATATATACACCACACAGGAGAGGTGAGGTGCTTAACAGCATGATAAAATGATACTCCAACAGCAGCCACTTTAGGGAACTGACTTTCAGCTTCCAGTCAGTCTTTAGGTTGGCCTTATTGCTTGGGTTGTAGAGTCAGAAAGTTATTTAGCTGTACACATTATGTTCTGAGTGGGCTGAGTGCATGTAATTTATGACTGTTGCACTTTAATGCATATTTAATAAAGCTGCAGACATTTATACACCAAATCAACTGTGTCAATTTTGTTTGCTTGGGGAGGATGGAGATGTCCCATGGCAATGCTGACACTCCTAGTGAGAGATTTAAATTGTGAGACATTTCATTTGAGAGCACTTTTAATATGCTGTAGCTTGGTACCGCAAAAATAATCACCAAGGGCTGACTAACAGATATAGGGAATAAGAGAAATAGGATATGTCTTGTAAAGAGTCTCATCTTTTGCTTTCAGACAAAAAAAAAGGAAATTAGATACTGGCTGGCTCAGAAAAACCCCAACCAGCAACCAAAGCTGATGATTAAATTTCATTTCACCTCAGCTTTTAAGGGGAGAAGGTGGGTGGACAACAGGGAAAGGAGGATAATCTTTCTAAATAAGCGTTGTCTACAGAAGTTCTGAGCCTCATTTCTTTTTCTCCATGCAAGTACCACTACATAAATAAAAGTGACTTTTCTTCTCTATCATTGAGATCCACCGCACAAACAGACTCTGTCTCCTGATTGCTGTTCCTGTATTTAGATACAGAAGTAAATTGTTCAATTTTTTTAATGATATGAAAGGCATGCCTTGCAATATTAATTGCAGTTTTAATCTGATATATTTGTACCCATTACAAGGAAGATACATTTGCATTTCACCTTACGCTTTTCAATCAAATCAATCAAAATGTTAGGGCAACAGTGTCAACTGACTTGGTTTACAAGGGTTTGCCTTTTAACTATAGCTGTACATGGAAGATGCCTTTCAGCCAGTAAAGGAGCCTGGACTGAATCTAGCTGAAGAGTAAATCTGGACTGCAGTCCTTGTTTGGACAGGATCTACTTAGATATTATGATGAAGATCTTATCTTCATAAGGATCTACTTTGTGTAGCCAAGCCTCAATACTGCTAGTAGCTGCAGCTCTGCAAGGCAGAGACCATGCCAACTTCCACAGTGCTGCAGCTATTCAGCTAGCAGCAGCCAAAGCAGCTAACTTGAAGATGTGTGGATATGTCAGAGCAGTGACTTCAGGGTAGACATGTCCTCAAATGTCCAAGGTTTGTCCACTTTTGAATCACTGCTGAATCAGGTTGCATATCTGAACCTGAAGATACATTTAGAGAATTACTTCTGTTTTTTATAGTAGATGTGAACTGCTCTGCTGGGTAACGAGCCACATAGTGACATATATATATGCATTGTATTTGACACTGAGCCTAAAATCTGAACTAACCAACACAGCTGAGAAGTGTTAAAACCACGAAATCCTTCTTAGACAAGAATGCACTGAGACATATGCAATATATATTCTGATAGGATTGATGACAAAAAAATATGGTCATAATTGAAAGGATGAACACTCAATAAAAATGTGTCAGGACATCTGTACTTTTTTGCTAAAAATCTAAGATACACAACCATTTAAATTAAAATATTTTATTCTCTAAAAAATACCAAGAGGAGGAACATAGGGGACAAAAATATGACTCCAGGAAAATCAATGGGAATTTTGTCACTGATGCCAACAGACAAGGATTTCACGTGGTAAGGGTAATTTCCTCCCACATATCTGAAAGATCTTATTCTTTGTAAGTCTAAGTAAACTCACTACTTGTACTAATGGTGGCGTTCTAACACTCACAGTGTTCATATATACACAGCAGGCATCATATTTATTACTCTCAAAACTTAGGGCTGTGGTAGAAAGTCGTTATTCCTCACGCTCAGTTTACAGAGAGAGTGACCATCACCTTTCAGTCAGGGAACAAGTCCCCTTTGGAGCCTCATGGTTCATAATGGGACACAAAGCTTGAAAGCAGTTATGTGTGTTAATAAATCTGTGTATACAAACAGATAAGAGGGAAATACCCTGATTTTCTTGAATTTCATGTTATACCTGCATTTTTTTTTCCACAGGGCCTCAAAAATGGTCAGAGGGCTGAAGCACCTCTCCTATGAAAATAAGATGAGAGACTTGGGGTTGTTCAGCCTGGAGAAGAGAAGAGGAGGAACCTTACTGTGGCCTTTCCATACTTAAAGGGGGCCAATAAGAAAGATGGGACTAATCTTTTTAGCAGGGGCTGTTGCAATAGGACAAGAAGTAATGGTTTTAAACTAACAGATGGTAGATTTAGACTATACATAAGGAAGAATTTTTTATGATGAGGATGGTGGCACACTGAAACAGGTTGCCCAGAGAGGTGGTAGATACCCCATACCTGGAAAAATTCAAGGTTGGGTTGGATGGGGCTCTGAGCAATCTGATCTCGTTGAAGATGTCCCTGCTCACTGCAGGGGGCTTGGACTAGATGACATTTAATGATTCCTTCCAATCAAAAACCTTCTATGATTCTGTGATTTTCCAGACTTCTTTCTTGTCCCCTTACAAATATTTTGTAAAATGTTCAGCAATTTTGGTTTGGATTTATTTTTAAAACTTGTTCTTTTAATCTAGTTTCTACCTTCCTCCCTCCACCCCAAATGCTAAGGCTTTCCATCATTGCTCAGAAAAAACCCCATATTAATAGAAACTAGATAAGGACTACAAAAAATTACCCTCCGTGTATGCAGTGTTTTCCAGTCTGAGAAGCAGAAACTATGCTTGAAAAGCCCCATGTGGAATAAGTTTTTTCGAGACAGGTTATTTTTGCTATAGCATCAGAGTACAGCACAGTATGCTATGGGCTGCCTATTCTGATAGCATGATTTATTCCTGCTCATCTGGTGTCACCGACTCTATCCTCACTGTGGATGATTACAGTACAAAATCATTTAAGGCTACAAAACCCTGCTAAATCAATACTATTCAGTCCAGCAGCTCAAGGGTGTAAAAAAATACACTGTATCAACTCTTTTCTATTCTACTGTATATATTTAAATTGGACCTTGGGATGACCATTTATTACACTGCATGTTATGGGTTCCCAAAAATAAATGACTTTTTGACACAAACTTTCAGGCTTTCTAAATACAGCTTCCACAGTGCTTGAGGCTAGAAATTTCATCTAAATATTATTGAATTCCAGCACAACATTAGCATGCAGAGATATTTACAATAACACAGCCATTACAACTCAATCAAAAGCTGATTTCAGCCAGAATTATGCAGAATTAAATCTTGCAGGATTCAAATTATTAAAAATCAGAGACTCAATAAAGTGTGGTCTAGAAGTCCCATTTATCAAGGGAGCAGAAGTGCCCCTACAGTTATAGTGACTTTTTCATATATATTCTAAAAGAATTTGCATGCATTTTAAAAGATCTGAGTTTAATTCTTATAGAATTCAAGTAACTATACTGTATTTATATGCAATAGGAACCAACTTAGAATCATTTCTTTATGTTTTCTTTTCTACATATCACATTTTAAATACATTAGGGTTTTTTTCTGGTTCCCAGTGGGTAGAAAAATACTAAGCCAAAATACAAATGTATATATGTTTGGTTCCAATAAAAGCTGAATCAATGTACCATTAAAAGTAGCTAGAATGAATTCAAGGCAACAATTAAAAAGAACATTGTTAAGCAGATAATGTACTGAAAGTAATCTCTCACTTACTATAGTTGACGAGAGTGATTGTTTTCAAAATTCAGTATATTAATTTTGGCCCTTTACCAACTCACCAAATACAAGCAGGGGCAGAGTCCAGTTCTCAAAAGTAAGGCACCTCTCACTCCACATAGTCTACTTAGCCAGCTTCTCTTACCCCTTCCCACCCAAATCCTTCAAACAAACATCCCATAATTAACTTCAGGATTTTTCGTTGACCTCTTCACTGTGGGCTGGAGGGAGTCCCGGCACTTGTCTCACTGTGAATCCTTTTCATCACTTGCTTCTCTCCAAACCACAACACTGAGATCCTAACCCATGTCTGCATTGTTTACAGGTTAAACCTGGAGTCTGGCTCAGCCTTTACAATATAAAGGTGAGAAGTAAAGGAATGGATCTTCAGACAGTGTCTTCAACAGTCATTTTGTACCAACTGAACATTTAGTTACAGAACAGAAATACTAACCTAAAACCAGAAGTTATCGATACCCCTAGTTTTTCCCCTCCTCTAGAAATGATGTTAACTGCATTTCTGAGCAAGTTCCCATTGTTTTCTTATTAAACAGATGTAACGAAATAACATCATATACAGAAGCTAACTGCTTAGTCTGGACACTTCTTTAATTTGAGAGATTATTAAGAATTACCAATATCAGAGATGAAATACTGGTTTTAATTCCTGTGTCGTGGCCTATACCCATGGTAACAACAACAGTCTGAATAACCAAAAACTACATTATACACTGTTGTTAAAAGAAAACATCCCATGCATCTTCACAACAGTAATTAGCCTTGAGCACAGAGACTTTTCCTAGGGAATGAAAGAACTGAGTTGCATTCGTCCTAACGCAAGCTACAGAGGATGAGGCCAGCTGATACTAAAAGCTGTTGGCTGCAGTAGCATCCATAAGCAGCACCCCTCGCTCTCCAGGGAGCACAAGCATAACAATGACCCACCTTCCTGAAGAACTTTTATCTAATCCCTGTCTTTCGTCCTGCAGCAGACATTGTGAACACACACACACACGGGCTCTCCAAGCTTTGTCTTTGTGAACCCAGATGTCAGCAGCTGTGCTGCTTTTATGGAACTCATTTCTCCAGTTCTGTCATCACACAACAGCTTCATCACATGCAGAGCAACTGCTACAATTTACACTACATGAAGTTCTGATCTCAGGCTTTCTGCTCTCATGACTAGAGAGGGAGGATTTGGCTCCAATTTGCCATGTTCTAACTTTAATTTCATTCTTATTTAAGATTAATTTCAAATTGACCAATAATTCTTTAGGTAAACAGCTCAAAAATTAAAAGGAAATAAGCTCAGTCAGCAGTAAGAAAAATCTGACATCTAAACCACTACTAAGAAAAGGTGTTAAAACACCATCTGTAGATATATTTAAAAAGGGATTATAGGACACACTGAAGATTAGATGATCTATCATCCTTTCTAGATGTAATCTCTATGATTCTGCTGTTCAATTGGCTTAACAAAGTACAACCCCATTAAAGGCAGTCACATAAAGTCCAACAGTGAAGGCTTTCTCAGGCAAAATTGTCATTGACTGAACAAGAAACAGTCGTAAAGTAGTCACCAAGCATTTGATCTTTTATTTATTATCCACGAACCAAAAACTATGCGTTCTTCACTCAATTGTATTGCAACCACTTTTCCTTTTTTTCCCCTTTTTTATTTAATTGACGTTGCATTTTGGTGAACATAGAAGAGGAAAAAGGTTACATAGTATTGGCCAAAACTTGACTTTGATTTAGGATACAGAACACCATTCAAGTTAATGGAAGGTACAGGGACACATCTGAAGGCAGAACTTGCCCCCATGTGATAATATAAAATTATATATCAAAAAAGGGTGAAAAACTAAAATAAGAAATTAAGTAATTTAAAAGTAGAGGTTGTAATTTCTATCAGAATTGCAGTGTCTATAATTACAAAGATATTATGCTCTTTGACGTGTCCAAAGAAAAGTGATTATTTTCCACTTGGGGAACATATTTTAGTGTCACTTAAACTTTTATGCTATAACAAACTTTGACTCTTTCCTCAAAGAAGAGAGATTGTTTCTTTATATTGAATTTTTTGTTTGGTTTATTTTGTTTGGTTTGTGTTTTTGTTATTTCCCTGGAGAGCTCTGAAATAAAATGGTAAAATTACTACATGGAAAGTATGTGAGCATGTGGGTGCATGTGTATATGTGTCAGGGAGAGGGAATTATTTTCTCAAGCAAATAAAAGAGAGCTCTAAAATCTTCAAATCACATTTATAAAAGCTAATACTTTTAATAGCCTTTACTATGGATGGGAAGAAATTTTCATTCACAAATGGATAGATGAATTAAGACACATACTCAGACATAATTAAATTTAATTGCAAGTATACAAAGAAATCTAATTCAGATATTCCTTATGGAAGTACCAAGTTAACAACAATGCATCAAAAAATCATCTCTAATATTTGTGGCCCATTACATTTCTTTAACGCAATGGAAATTATCAAATGAAATAATGAGATAGCATTTATTCATAGAGAGATGTACATTTTATTGTACTATCCTTCCCAGCCAATCTTCCCCAAAGTGTTTTAGAAACCAATACCTTAGGCATAAGTGGACATTGGAAATTAATACCACCAGAATTTAGCTTTGAAAATTATAGTTTGTTTCAGTGATAAAAGGAAAACAGTGCCAACAGGAAAGAAGTTTCAACTTTCACTCTCAACACTAATGAACAAGACAAAATTCTCCTTTATTTAAGACAGCCATGACTGGTGGGCTGAATGGAGCATAGCTTTACGTCTGAAAGGCTGGAACCTTTTTAATCCTTTAATACAGCTTGCAACACCAAGAACTTCAAATGAGGGAAGAATGAAAACTGTATTAAACTAGAGATTAGCCCAGTCTTTTTTGATGACTGAGGTGACAACCCTTCCATCCAGGCATAAATATACCGAACCCCAGAAAAACTGAATATTTTTTCAACTCATTCTGATGCATTTACTGAAAAAAACAGTACTAAAGAGCACGTTCTCACTTTGTATTTTTCATGCTTTCCAACAATACAAGAGACAAGTACAAACAGGCAGAGACCGCGATTTTTTGTATTTTCACAGCACCTACCACAGAAGTTTTTGAAGCTATCATCTAATGTAAACTGAAGGTATAATCTGCCTTTAAATTGATGGGGATCAGTACCTAGGATCAGCCATAACAAATACATTATTATTGCAGTTTATGCTAGTCCATCTCAACTGAACTGCTTTCTGACAGTAAAACAATAAAAAAAAATTTCCACATAATTTATAGTAAATAATTCACAACAAAAAGATGAACGAATGTTCTGTTAATGGAAAATGAAAGAAATATGAGTGAAAATTATGTTAAATAAATATATTAGCACCAGTAAATTAAAATAAGAATAGCCTCTGCTACAAGTAGAATTGTTAGAAAAATTTATTCCTTATTTTTCAAATAACAAAATTTTTTTTTTCCTACCCTGCAGAAGCTCAAATAGTTTTCTCTCTGTCAGGCCAGAAACCCTCAGAATCAATTATCAATACTCATCTTGACTTTCACTACTTTTAAGGACCATCAGTTCAGCAAGCCTCTCTCACATCCAGTTTGTTTTTGTGGGGTTTAACCCAGGCCATTTCTAAATGTTACAAACATTACTTTGTATGATATATTACTTATTTTAATCAAATACAATTTTTTCTAATTGTCACTGCTATGGCAAACTCGCAGGGGATGGTCTGACTTGTGTGCATTTCTGACAGTGAAATCGGTAACAACAGCTGCTTTGTGCCAGCTAGCGCATGTACCGTACCTCTCAAGCCTTGTCATTCACATCTCCCCTAATTACCAAACATCTGCTTTCCATTTCCATTAACACTGCACTACCAGCTTGTCTAGTTTAATACCAATGACTCTTGACCTCCCCCAAGGAAGACACTTTCTGTCAAAATTCCCCCAAAAGAAACCAGCTCTGCACACTAAATTTGTACTTAAAAAAAAACCCCACAAAACACTTCCCAAAGGAAAAACCTCCCGCAATCAGATAAATAAGATAAAAAGTAATTTTGAACAAAAGCAAACACCTCTTGCAAATTGTGCTTTATGTGTCCAAGAAGCTTAATATCTTTAAGCCCAGAAACGTGAATATTCAAGTGCACCTTGCAAAGCAATGGGTTACATGACAGGTTACAGGAACAGCCCATAGGTTAGGGTGACTGCATATCTGGCAAATATAGAACTATTATCTGTAATGATATCTGTCTACTTAAATAGAGACCATAATGGAAGGTCCCAACTGCTTTTATTATTTTTTTAATTATAGGTTATTATAAAGGTGTTAATGTTCACTGGCTAATCCAGGATCCTAAAATTCAGAAGAATTATGACTCTATAACTTAGAGCAATTCTTTTTCTTTATTCCAGGTTGTGATCTCATAAAAATTTATTCCTATTTGGAAATCAGATGATACTTAAAATATTTAATAGTTTCATTTTGTTTTCAAGTTACAGTACACTATAAAAGTACAAGAATAAAAAAAGGTTAAAAATGGGGAAATGTCTTCTTTTAAAGTGACGGTAAAATATAACCATTGCCCTCAAAATCACAGAGGAGTCTACATTTCCCTTAGCCTTGATGACTTTCTTACCCCGGACAATAACATGCGACTTAAGACAATGTGTTTCTCAGATAAAATCTATGGGAAAAGGGGGGTTATATTGTAGAAATTCTGATAACAAATGTGAAGAAAATCACATTTTCACAATCATTATCTAACACTTCTTTTTCCACTCCAAAGTTTTTCATACAGTTACTTCATTAATGGTGAGCAAATAACCACAATATAACCAGGCATTTTTTTGCCTCTATATATTGCAGTTCCTTAAAATGATGTCAATGTGTTCATTCCCTTTTACACTACAGCTAGTTTCCACTAGGGGAACAGACACTCGGGAGAGATTTGCACTGCTGAAAACACAATTCTAGAATGCAGTCCTAAAATCTGTCCGATAAGAAATGTTCAAGTTTTACTTTATTAATGAATAGGAAAGATAAATTTCTGATGGCAGGGGAAGGAAACACAAAAAGTAAAATCATTAGCAGGTGATAATACAACACCTTGCTGTTTTGTGCCAGTGACTATAAAAGGAGTCATAGTCCTTTGCTGCAGGAAATCGGCACTGGTATCAACTTAGTGTCAGTGGATTCCACCACTGACAATGAAACAAAAGAGAATTAACGAGAGGAGTTTGGTTGGGGGGTGGGGGGTGTTCAATGTATTTTCATTGTGGTTTTTTTTTTTTTTTTAATAAGAAAAGAAGGTAACAAGATAAAATGCTGGAAAAATGATGATAAAAACTGTGGCGTTTCGATGTATAGTATCTTCCTAATTGTCAACCTCCCTGAAGAACCTATCACAGAAAAACAGTTTAACAGAAGGAGAAAAAATGATCTTTTAATCTCAACAATAAAAGCATTCCAGCCTTTGTATCTGCTGACTTACAAAAAAGTGCTTTCTAACAACAAAAGATGGAGCAGTAATTACATAAATCTCTTCATTCTTGATGAAGACACAATGGAGTATAAGGAAATCAATAGTGTTTCTGCTGTAATTCTTGTTTTTATTATGAGCTGAAAGCAAACTTGTTAAAATTGGATTCTGTGTGTATATGCCTGTATTAAAAAAAAAAAAAAAATCCAACAACGCCAAAGCAAGAACATGCAGCTTTTAAAAGCTTGGAAATTCTTTTTCCCCTATAATACTTATTAGACTTATGGCGTTGTGAAATCTTACGTCAGGAAATGGGTGTTATAAGGGCAATTTAGCATTTTATATATATCTTGAAAAATTGATAGGAACACAAAAAATACAGTTTTAGTGGTTGTTCTGCAGACAGCCAAAACGCCTAAAGGTTACCAGCAAAATTGAAATCCATGTATTAAGTAAACTAAATGCACCCTGAAGTCAAATGTTTCCACCTTATTTTCAATAAATTGGCTGTAATGATTTTATCCCACAACATACATTTATAATATATGCTGCTCAAGAATGAGTAATACTGTTGATTTTGTAAAGAAAAGGTGGAAATTATTGCATTTAAAAATAATTAATAGATGGGTCTGCATACCTTTGAATTAAATTAAAAGAAAAATATTTCTTTTTTGTGGAGATGATTGCATTCATATCCTGTTTGGTGTGAAAAGTAGATTCCAAAAAGCTTTTAACTAATTTGTTCAATTTGTTTCAAAGCCAACATGAATAGGCTTGGTGCAAATTCAGATTCATTAAAACTTAATTAATATGCATCATTATGCAAATGAGGTTGCAGTTAATGAGTTCTTAAAAGAAGCTTTCTTTAATTAGTTCAGTTTTAATGGCATCATCATTTATCTGACTTGTTTTTAAAGCCACATGACATACAAAAAGTGACCATCCTCTACAATGTTGCAGTTTTCTGTTTCCTAATTGTGTTTCATCTTAATTCTTTAATGCTGGAAACTTTGAAAAAGTTAAATGTTTTGATGTTCAGTTTTACTGAATGTTATTTCAATTAAAAATACACTGGTTTGTTTAGACTAGAGATATGCCTCTCTTCTTTTTAGTTATTTTTGCCTCCTGTCACCTAGTCGCTGCTGTTTTCCAGTGTACATGCAGAAAAGGGGAGAGATGTGACTGCAGTAAACCTTAAGCTCTGGGATGATTTCGTCTATGCGTTAGCAGTGGAGTTTACAAGGTTCTGACTCTACTGACAGCACTTTACTAAAACATGAGGGTTCACTGAGGAGTAGTACGACGAGGAGAATCAGGATAAATGTTGGTGTGAAACTAAACAGGTTAAACAATTGCCTTGGGAACTGGAAAGACAAAAGCAGTGTCGTTACAGACTTCTGTAGTTTCGAATCTGGAAGCCTCAGAAATACCGTAAGTTTTAAAACACTTTTAAATCTACAAAATATTGTGCTGCATAATTACAATTATGTTTTGACAAGCTTTCTTCAGAATGGAAGTTCTATGAGGGGAAAAATTATAATTCTTTTACAAAGATGTCACCTGTAATACAGCAGAGAACGATTCTTAGGAGTATGAGACTAGCAGGATCTGTGCAACAAGCTAGACTGACCACGTGCACGCGGTGAGCCCATGCCATCACGAGACCTCTGCGTTGCTTGTTTGTACCTCAAAGCCTTTACAACTCAGGTTTTAGGCAATAGAAAAACTGCTTGCAGTGACAGCAAACTCTCTGGAACAGGTTCCTGAACCAAAGATAATTCAGTGGAGTGCTGGCCTGCACATAAGGATTCGAGTTACAAGTAACTGGAAGATTTGAGGCTGATTCCAAAAAATACCTGTGATGGCGTTTCTTTACAAATCAGGTTCTGATAGGCGATCAGATTGGTTGTATCAGTAAAAATTAACACGTAAGAATTCCAAATGCCCTTCATGTTTTGTTTATTCATGTCTAAACCAAAATTAATTTATGTATGCTAATTTATAAGGTGGAGGCTCCAGTGAGCTCTGGATCGGGCTGTTGGCACATCACACGTTAAGGGAAAACAGGGTGCGACACAGCTACTCTTTTCTGTTCAGATCTGTAGAACTGATGAGCAAGGACAGTTTACCTCAACACATACTTGAAGGAACAGGCATGTAATAGACCATTCTTCTTTCCATCATCGTTAGGTATTGTCTGCTGATTTATCGTGGTAGCTGTGAGACAACAGTTACTTTTCTAACACATTGTCAGAGGCAGTCCTTTCTCCAGGGCGCTCCTCATTCAAAAGCAGATCACTACAGAAGCCGATGAGATGGAACAACAATAGGCAATTGATACTTAGGCCGTTTGGCTTCAGCGTATGCAGCACAAAAAACCGTATCTTTAAGAGAGGTTTTAATGTGCAAGGATGAACCTAATGAGATCATATCATGCAGGGGAGGCCATCTGGGAAAAGGCACGAAGGTGATTATGAAACTTTGGCAGAAGATACAGTAAAGGAAGGGGGAGGATATAAGATCTGGGCAATGGGAAAGAGTTCATATATAGAGGGAGATGAAACATTAACCGTAAGGGCGGCATCTGAATATTATTTCTAAGTACTTGCAAAATATTTGGAATTCAGGTAGTTCAAGTGACAACAGGGAACTGAGAACCCATTACAACACAGAGCAGAAATTCCAGTCTTTTGATGTTTTACCAGGTCTTCCAAATACAGCAAATGGAAATCGGCACCTCAGCTCCAGCTCTCCTTCACATGCGGACTTTGCTGTAAAACAGCAGCTACATTTTGGCTGTGACTAGACAGACCCATCAGGAGAGTTCAATATAGATTCTACTCCATCTTCTATGAGAAGTCTACTATGACCTCTTCTCTGCCATCCATGCTTCATCTATATCTACCGTCACACTGGTCAAGCATGAAACTAAGCAGGAAATGCTCTGCCAGATATCTTTAGCCATTTTAAAAAATCCTAGCCAAACATTTTGAAAGATAAACTAACACAGAATATGTTTATAGACATTTAGCTTTCTGGACAGGAAGGTTCAGCTACTCAAATGGTGGTTTACTCCACCTCCATGAGTGCTTTGCATGGAAGTAGATAATGAAATCTCTAGTGCAGACATGAGAGGATGCAGACGGTTTTGTCTTGCCTGCCATAACCTCTTCCACCTGAGAAGAAAGCAGGGGTTAAAAGCTGTGAACTCTGTCACATGAAAGAGCAGAGGTTTCAACAAACAGAGGATTGGTGGACAAAACCCGGGAATTTCCAGGTAGCAACTGCTACACAGATCATCTATCTATTCCTACTATTGCAAACTTTTCTGTGTCTGTGTTTTTCTTAATAACCAATTGCCAAACACTGATATTAATTAGCAAACATTTTGACAGGGTAAATTCCCTTCTCTCTTTTATTCCTCTCCTCATATAAATATTACAACTAATTAACATCATTTCTATAAGAGGAATAGAGTTCCTCCACCCACAAGTTGTTCTATCATTTGAAGCTTGGGTCAAATATCTAAAATGTCACACTATCATCATTAAATTGATGTTTTAATCCTCCTTAATACATGTCAAAAATGAGCTGTCAATTACTAGAGGAATATAGACATTTTATTCCTGGCATCAGTTTCAATGGAAGGAATAAAACACCAATTAAACAACAATTATACACCAAGGTATGACATGATATATATATGACATACAGTATGATAATACAAAAAAAAAAAAATTCTCACTAATAATAAGGAGAATAAGAGTTTATTAAGAACATAAATTACCCCTTGTCTTGATACTTTATCTTTGTACACCTTAATACTCCAGTACAAGTTATGGCACAAACCCACAAAACCAGCCTCTTAGGAATAGAGGAAAAATACTCAGGAAATATTAGGGAAGGCAGTGACTCATTTCTGAACTTGGCTCTGGAGAGTTCCAAGAAGGATGGAAGACTTTTCGCAGTGACAGAGACAGAAGAAAAATAATATAAGCAGAGATTAAAATAAGACAAATAATTTTAGGAAAGTTACTTCTCTTTGCTAGCACACGACTTCTTTGAACTTTCAGCATCCCTCAATATACGCTTGCACATTCAGGAAATGTTACCTCAGATGTAAAGAAAATGCTGTACCAAAAAAATCACGTAATTCCAGGGGATTAATCTATGCTAGATTCCCAGCAAAGCACTGAGAAAGGACTCTGCCATTAATACCAGCTGTGTATACCACACAATCGCGCTCTAGTGATTGCAGGGAAAAGGCAAGTGTTGGTCAAACTTAGTTGGCTCTTTCATTTTGGGGAAAGCAAATGAATGTAACGTGTCAGGTCCTTCACAACTTCCAGTGCCAGCTCTTTGTGAGAGAGGTTCCTCATATTAGGCTTCAATGAAACCCATCTTCTTGGGGGACTGACTGCAGAATGAGAAAATCTACCTGTGCATCTAGGGTAGCTAGAATTGCTCTCACAAATCAACATTAGAAGGATTTCTTTTTTTTTCTGATATTAAAATAGAAGGGATTTCAAAGGATGGCTTTCTATTTTAAACAGGGTTAAAAATTTAGAATCCATTTTCATTTGGTTTTGTAATTTCACCGTTTCACTGAGACCAGGACCAGGCCTTATTTTTAAGCATGATATATGGGCATTTTCTAAAGCCTGAGATTCTTTAATTACAACATTTTTGGGCTTAGCTGTGGACAATCTCAAACACCACACATTGCATAGAGTCTCATTAAGACATTGTTAGGAAGCCTGAAAATGTCTTGCAAAACTTATTCAGTAGGATATAGCCAAAAAAGCCCTGTACTCGGAAAACCACACTCCACACTGAATGAGTTATACCTATATTCAGCTGAAAGCTTTATTATCCTTCTGAAGGTGGGAGAAAACCTTAATCTGAACAAGAATCATTCCCTAGACTATCATTAGTGTCTTTCAAGTACAGATAAGAAAGCTTAATTCTGATTTTATGCTCAAGTCAAAAAGGAATAAGTCTAATGGAAACTCCTGTGAAAGCATACAGGCTGAGTTACCATGGTTCCAAATATTACCAACCACCAGCAGAGTTCTGGTTATCCATCACATGTCTACTCCGAACTATCTCAACTGCAGAAGAAAAGTTTTTGGGTTGCGGGGGTGGTGTTTAACAAGCTACTCTGTGGACAATCAATAACCCACCAACTGCAGTAACTCCTTAACTCCTTTAAACACAGTGACACAGACCTCCTCCTCCATTTTTTGTTTTGTACTCTTCAGCAAATCAGACCTCTTCATCTACATTAAAGCAAGAGATAGTTGTTGTCACTTGATTTTACTCTCAATTTTTGCATTATTTTCCTTAGGTGGAACTGAGACATTTAACAAACATCCTGAGGTAACGTCTCCATTACAATTTTATTTACAATTACAAATTTATTTGCAATTACAATTTTGCCATTGAACGGTTGTTTCTCACACTCAAAAAAGGTCTTGAATAGTGACAGCCTTTCCTAACCTTGATGCTCTCACGTGATTCTTAGCAGGTACCTTTCCATGGTTTTCCTATTGTGGGCATTATTTCTCTCGACTGACCTGGCAGGCTAGCCAACAAAAGCAAAAATACATTTTTATTTATGATGCATCCAAGAAAACTTTGTTTATCTAGTTGTAAAACACTGTAAGGGGTAAGCAGTAAATAGGAAAAAGAACATAAAACTGATGAGTGCTTACCCTCTATTCCCTACTGATGCTTCTACTTAGCCCTGCTTAGCATTTCAATCTATATAAAGTCAATGGGCCATATAACCTTCTTCTATACACACTAACCAATTAACATTATTCTTTAATAGGAAGAAGTTTAGGGAATTCTTTTTCCCGTTTGATTCAAAGTAACATTGTTACTAAACCACAATGGTGATAGGTTCAAGAAGATGTACTTGTTCTATGAAGACAACTGATATCTAAACTTCTGAAAATATGCATTAATTTTTAATAATAGAGTCATTTTAGCAATAGTTTCTTAATATTAAGTAAATGGTCAAGATTCCTATTACAATGATTACACTAAAATATTAAGCTTAAGGATTTCTTAAGTAACCATTAATTTAAATATTTTAAATAGACAGAGCAAGGTATAGTAAAGCAAAAGACATTCAGTGAGGTTAAAATAAAAAATTACCTTGCTTGTCAGGTTTTTTTGTATGGGCAATGAAAATGAGTTTTTCAAGTCCACTTTTGTTCAGAGCATGTTTACAGTTCACTTCACTTGCAGTTGTTCAAACACAAAAATAATGCTTGTTTGCTTGCAAACCCTTCAAAGGAAATAGATTGGATAGTTCTGGTGGTGAGGTTGGGTTTGGAGATTTAGAGTTTAGGGTTGGTTTTTTTGCTCACAAATGTCTAATGTTGGATTACTTTGAAGGAAATTCATCTTGTTGAAGCCCAGATTCAGCAATTTTAGTCAGTACAATCTTTTTAGTATTCTTTTCATCTTAATACTGCAATAAAATAGTACTATGAGTTGAAATGTGTCTTTAATGTTACCCAAAACCAGAGCTCAGTTTACATCATCTTTGCTCATTCTGGCATCCCTTCTTTAATATGATTTTTAAGACTTCATTGGGAAGACTGTCAGCTACACCATCCTAAAGAAGGACAGTGCCTTAACGGTGAAAAACTGGCCCAGTGTCTTGCAGATCTCAAGCCACACCATCTGTTTAAGTAGTTCTGGACCCTCATTCTTATTTCGTACCAGAAAGATGTTTGCCTGCACCTGCCCTTCAGAAGCAAATCCATATGCTTCTCAAGATTCTTCCCCAGGGTTCTTCCCACCTGTCTTTTAAAACAGTAAATGGCAAATGTAGCACTACAAAATAGGTGAGATTTTCCTCATATGGGAAGGATGGCGTGTAAAAAAATGCTCCGGCCATCTTCTCATTGGCTTCTTTTTGACAGCCACGCCAATCATTTAGACATGGAGTGGGAGAAATTACAATGATAATTTGGGAATGGTGAGAGCTGATGGACTGATAATGCAGGAAATTGAGTAACTGATTTAGTAACACAGTAGACTAGCCCAGTATTATTAATTCCGACCACTAAATCCAGAATAGGAAGATGAAACCTATCTTGAAGAGTGAGTAAAGAGGAGATCCCAGGAGCAAATGGCAACAAGAATAATACAGAAAACTTAGAGAATTAGTGGCTAAAATCCAATGGCAATATGATCTAAATAAATTACTACAGAAAAGGAAACAACTGAGTAAATACTATTAATTCAGTACTTGGATACTGTCCCTAAGGAGCTTTTCCCAAATCCAGCAATATTCAAAATTTTCATTACAGCATGGACGATACAATAATGAACAAAAATTCACAAAAATGAATTAAAAGAATGAGCTTAGAATTCAGAACAACCTCAGTAAATTAGAATCGTCTGAAAACAGAAAGAGTGCTCCCTGCTTCATACAGAGATTAAAAAAACTGCAGAAATCTACATTGAGCAAGAATTGGCTATGCTAGCACTGCATGCAGTATTTAGGGGGTTATAGTAGATCTCAGACTGAGAATGAACCAATGCTGGTGCAAAAAATGTCAATGTCATCCTAGAATTATTAACAGGATCTCAACAGGAAGCGAGATTTTCCTCCTAAACCAGGACTGGAGTGTCCTCAGCATAAACTGTGTCTATTTGGGGCACTCTGTTTAACCAAGACGTAGACCAAATCTGCACAAGTGTCAAAACCAGCAGGAAGTATAGAAAACATCTGCTGTAAAGAAAATCTAAAGAGACTGAATATGTTTAGAACTGAGAAAAATCAAGAAGGAGCTTGACAAAAGCCTTCCCTTATATAAAAAAAATTATTATAAAGATAGTAAGCAAGACCGCTTTGTGCTGAGGATAAAAGCAACCTGTTAATTTTCAGGAAAAAAACAAACAAAAAAAAAGAAGCTTTGTTAGGTATTAAAAATCTTTCTATGTATAACACATAAAAAAATGAATCAAGTTAACTAGGCAAAGCTTAATCTTGAAGGTTAGGTAAACAACTATCAAGGATGATTATATACACATTTTAAGAGAAGAAGTGAACAGATCATGTTAACTAAAAAGGCAACTCTAATTTGCCCCAAATGTAAGTTTCTCCATACATCATCTATAAATATTTTTCTCTTAGAAATTAGATTTCTTTGGGATTTTTCTTTTTTTTTTTTTTTTTTGTGCATTTGAAGGCTGTTCTAGAATCTGATCATTTTAATGGTTGAGAAACTTGTTCTTTCCACTTTACAATTCCCCATTTGCCTTCTATCAATGCTTCCTCCTAGACACTTCCTTTCCTTCTACATTTTTCACTGTTATTTTACTCTAGATGAGAACTACAGATGAAACATAATTGAATTAGAATCTTCTCTAATCAGTGAGAAATTTTAAACTCAGAACACATTAATA
The DNA here is from genome assembly GCA_009769605.1 of Bucorvus abyssinicus. NCBI lineage: Eukaryota > Metazoa > Chordata > Aves > Bucerotiformes > Bucorvidae > Bucorvus > Bucorvus abyssinicus. The sequence continues at coordinate 14,431,676 of CM020036.1, forward strand.
TACAGCACTTAAACAATCAAGAATTTCAGATAAGTCCCATAAATGGATATAAATCTTGTGATTTTTGACCACCAAACTATTGAGTGTCAGTTTTGGAACTCCAGATGGTTTCTGAGCTTTCTTCTTATTTACAATTTCTGTCACAGACACCTAAATCACTGTTCTTCACTATTGAGCTGCCATTCAGATTTTTCTTCACAATTTTATGTTCCTTTTCATATGGACAGGAGACTGTTTGCAGCTAATAATTTAATTTCTCTGGTAGCTAAATTTATATGTCAGTAGTCTACTAAATAAGAAAATCTGTTTCACTTTCCTTCAAATGTTCTTAATGAACCCTATCAGCATACTTAATCATAAGAAAACTCCACAGTCATGGTCCAAGTAAAATCTTCCATTGTTTGTTACAAGGTTTTAACACCTTGCCTCTGCTATGGCACAAAATTATTGTGAAAGCATGCACAAGTGTTTTTCCATAAGTTTCTCTCCGTTTTACTAATGTCCGAGTACATGACCTTGGGAATATCCCTTAACATCTCTCAGATGTTTCCAGCTGAGTTCATTGGCCTGGTCAGTTAAGACTGTGAACTCTTGAAGCACAGAATGACTTCACCCTATATACCTAATCAACATCTAGCATGATGAGACTTTAGTTTTGGTTAAGGTCTTTACCTACAATTGCACTGTAAATAGTAATGTTTATTGATACTCATTTTGAACTTGCTTTCACCTGGTCTGATTAATAATGGGCAACCTGATAATGTGAGAGGGTCAAACAGTTTTGTTGTACACATTTTTAATTCATTTTTAGCCCTAACGAGATGATATTTCAATTAATAATATTGGTTAATATTAAGTGTTCACCATTTATATTACAGACTGTAAAGATTTAAATACTTTTCAACTAAAATACAATTTCTCTGAACATGGACCACATCATCTAGTAAAAAAATGCAAATAATTTAGGCTTGGACATACAGGGTAACCACACCACAGCATTAAAATAAGTTAATTTTAAATGTACATGGATAGAAATATACTTAATATCAGATAAAATATTCAGTATCCAATTAAAACAATCAGTATTCTTCGTCAGGCTGCTGGATATTAATCAACTGGAAGGCTTTGTCTAAAGCGTAATCTTAGTATGCATCAGTTAACATGAGCCAATTATAGACGTTGGTGAAGACAAGCACAAGACTAGTTTAGCGTGTCCTGAAGGCAAAGTTCAACTTCGGTTTCCTGTTCTCTAAACACAAAATTTATGTTGCTGTCTCCACAAGACCTAACCGTTTTTGGATTATGCCGCTCTCCTAGAGTTCCTTATAACCTCCACTGATGTGGCTACTGCCAGTTAGAGATAGGATATTGGACCAGAGAGATTTAGAAATACTCAACCTGGCATCCTGGATAACAAATCTACAAGAGAGCTGTTTAGCTGAAATTCAGGATTCGAGCCAGTCCCATCCAGCATGACCAGTTTTTTCCAAGAGAACTAACTGAGTGCTCAGTCACGAATACCAAATCACACTCTTCCTGTTACCAGCTAAGCTTGGGATGTTCCTCTGAACCTTCGTGATCCTAGATAAACATTTCTGTTTCCTAAGTTACATCAGTTTTGGGGGCCATCACTTAATGGATCAATTTTCTCCCTGAATCACATGGAAATACACAGTGTCAGAATCATTTTTACTCAACGGTAACCATGGGTTAAGCCACAGCATATTTCCACAGAAAAATAAATCGTACATATTTTCACTTGCAAGCTTTTTCTGTGAATAAGATTTATTTTTAAAAGAAAGAGTGCGTGCATGAGTCAAAAGGTTCATTTACAGGCTGTCATGGAGACAGCATTTTTAAATAACCACAGCTACATCAAGTGATAATCATAAAACTATATAAACTAAATGCCAAAATACTCTGAAACCTAAAATAAGAGCCAGGTCTAAATTACTCTAATTTCTAAGGCTTTACAACATTTCAAAAGGTAAGTCACGTTCTGAGTGTATACTCTTTGATTTTCATTCTTGAAGAGCAGTGAAGTGGTTTGTGAATCAGGCTTTTAAGACATTTGGCTGTAGCAAAATTGTAATAAAAAATGCATAATATGTACTTAAGAAGGAAAGTAACACCTCTGCCATAAATTGGTTCTTTGAAATATTTAAATTAAAAAGTCTAAAGCATACTATGCTTGCATAAAACAGAATTAAACAGCGTGTAACTTAGATACATGAGTTTCCTCATAGGGATAAATTTAAAATTGAGATTGCTGAAGGAAAGGAAACTTTTTTCAAGGCAATATCAACATTGTTAGTGGGATTTCCTCCAATTCAGGTTTTCTTTTGTTATGCTCTGAGACATCTCCCTTTCCATTGTAATTCATGGAAATTATGATTAGCAATGAAAAAAAATCACTCGCGTTCCCTTTTGAATAGTGGAGGAATTTCAAAAAAAGAAAAAAAAAAAGAAAGTCTCCTTTAATGAACAGCAAAGTATATCTCTATGGCTTAGTGCCTTGTTCAACTCGCCAAACACAAAAACTTAAAGTCCTTATACTCTGTTCCTACCCAGGCATAATTCCCACTCAAGTAAACTGGCATTTTGCCTGAACGAAATGAGTAACATTACAGGAATTCAGACATGAGACTGGATCAGTTTATTGCAATATTCCTCCACAGACCACAAGCAAAACTGTACTCTGGATGACAGAAGAAGGCTGCCCAGTACATATGCAGCTACTGGAATTCTGCCAGTCGGGCAATATCCATTGTATTTCTTCAGAACGGATCAAGAAATGTATTGTGAGAGGCAATCAAAGCAGAAGCCCAGGGCAGAGTCAATTCTGCAAGCAAGGGGGTATCTCTTTCCAAGTTCCATTTTAATGTATTTGGGGAAGACATTAAATTTAAAACAAGATGCAGAAAACAGATATATCTGAAGTTCATGAGACTGCATCTAACTTCCAGTTACCAACTAATTCCAACATGGAAATATGTTTCTTCTTGGCAAAAAGGAAATAAGTTCTTTTACAATTTCTCTCACCTGAAGTTCAAATGGACCGTGGGTCAAGATCTAATAATATATAATACATACATTAATGCAAATTCAGAACACTCAGAATACACCATCCTAAATTGGAAAAGGATAAAGCAAAGTAAAATAGTTGAAAGTACAATCCTTTCCTTCTACATGTGTGTGCCTCTGTTCTGTCTTAAGGAGTTTGTCTGTTCCATTCAGTGACTTTTATGTAGAACCCCTGCATGTTTTGATTTGAATTCTTCTGTATTTGCCTCAGTTTAGCCTCCTGGAACCTGTGGTTATTAGTACATTACCAAGGAAATTCCTGATCTAAAATGAGAACCACCTCGATGGGCTATAAATACAACACAATTAACTTCAACCATGAATTTATTTCAAAATGCACTAACCCTCTTGTTACATATTGACTAACACTTTCAGAGGAAAGAATGTGTATCAGTAAATATATATTTATTATTGCATTCATTCTACTTCTGTTTATATATCACATACACAAACAGAATTATTAATAGGCTTCTCTTCAGTTTCTGTATTTTCAGTGGATAATAAAAACTCTCTATTCATCCTCTATATCTTTTCTTGTTCAAAGTCACTTCACTGTGTGTATGACTTCAGAATCTCTTGAAAAAAGGGCAATATTTATTAACCATCCAATTAAATGACTGTATTACGGTTTTTGTTAGTGACATGGTAGTAAAGAGTCTGTCAGCATTTCCCTCACAAACCCTGCTTTCTGAGGTTTATAATTATGGCGTAAAATTTGCCTCTTCCACTACAAAGTTTCAACTTGAGGATACATGTTGTTCTATAAAGATCTACTTTCAGCTGTCCAATACGTACTACTTAAACTTGGAACCAAAATCTTCATTAATGCATAATGACATTCATAGTATGTCAGATTTTATTTCCTTTAATTTTTAGTTAAAATGAGATTACCATATGCGTATGTAGCTTTGTCACTTCAGACACCTATTCAGCACCTCTGAACACCAGTTCCTATCAGTATTCTCATGGGAGCTGTGTGACACAAAAAAAATCTGTGTTTAGCAACCAAAATAATACAGCCCAAGTTATACAGCATTGTTCCTTTCCCTAAACAGCTCTTTAAAAGAGGCTGCTGATCAAAAGCACTGCGTTTAAATGTTACAACCTATACAAACGCTATAAGCTTAATGATAACTAGGTAAGTCTTAGCAGAACAGCAGATATTGTCTCTTGGCTAAGCTGTTCATTTTTACCTGTCTGCACTGTAAATGTATCTAGTCATTACTGTTCCATCTTGGCTGGGTGTCTTTCACTACCAAACCCATCAACTGCATTAAAGAGAGAAGTAAGCTGCCTATATAATAAGTGAAAAGAAAGTCTGAATTTTGGTAATGGTCATTGGTTTCAAGAGCATCCATAGCTGGGAATATCTCAACCACAATCGTAACATCAGTTGTTCTGTATTATCCAGGCACAAATGCAGATCTAACTCCTAATCCTTGATTTTTATTCACACAGATCAGAGTCCAAGGTAAGAATTTAAATGTGGTTGTTATAAACTGCACTGTATACCAACAAAAGAACTCAGCCATACTTAGGGACCTGCACCTTTACACTACATTTTTACATAGCAGATAAAAAACTGCAAAATTGAATCCATATAATCACAGTATTTCCTACATGAATCCCCAGCAACACAGGAGCCACTAAAGCTCTTAAAATTGCTGAAGTTGTAATATTTTTCTTAGCTTAATTTTGTCTGAGACCCACATATTTAAACTTCAGACACCTCCACGTACTCAGTTTCTTCTAAAATTTGAGCCATCATTGTTTAGCTCCTCCTTTCATACTAGGGCTATGCAGCTGCAAGCTACTAGCAGAAGATCCAAGTAGGTGGTCTGCAGCATATCTATACTGGCCTGCAGAGGCACATGTTCTTTCCAAATGTATTAAACTTAAATTAATTCTCGTTCCTCAAACTGTGTCATCCCAGAAAATCTAGTCCAATCTTTGAGATGCTAAGCAGTTCCTGGTTAGGAAGACTTCCTTTGGTTTTGATTGGCAGCCTCAACTAAGAGCACTCAGTGCATTGGAGCAGGGCAGTTTGCAAACAAAGCCAAATTTGTTTGTGTGAGTTGCAGTCTGGCTGGAGAACATGATCTGAGAATGGAGTTTTGCTGGAGCTCAGAGAAGAATCACAATTTTAGCGCCATGAGTTTTGCTGTTGCCTTTAACTACCCGTTTCCTGCCTCTGTTCATGCTTTCTTTTCTTTCTATGAAGGAGAGAAAACTCCTAAGAGAAAGATGCTTCCCTCAGGGTGGTGTATGCCATATATATCTCTCAGAACCTGAGTATAACTACATATGCATTTATAAAGAGATGCTCGCCTTAAAAAAACCAGAGCTGAACAACCTCAAAAGTTAGAGTATTTCAGCACAGCTGCCTTTGTCTCATCTCTTCTAATACTTTTTTTTTTTCATTCTGCTATAGCAGTACACAAAGACTCTGCTGAGCCAGCAGAGAGACTGAGGAAATCAGAGCCCAGAAGGAATCTGGATAACTTGAAGTATGTTGCTTCTGTGCTATAGTCTAACCTAGATCACCTTAGAGGCACCACTTTAGCAGCTTGAGGCTGTACTATAATCTGCTAAACTGTCATCGCACTGCATACTCCAACGTTTCCCTCACTGGGCTCTTGGTACCATCTGGCTTGCAAAGACGTCCTCAGAAGTCCTCATTCTATAATGTCTCCTGTGGAAAGACCTTCTTTCCAAAGAAATGGAAATTTTAGGAGCTCATAAAACCATTATAGATCTTTCCACAGGACAGAGCAACCTCAGAATTTCACTTGGAATGCTTTGCCCCTTATGGTGCACACCCGAGTAGCTTTCAGACTTTGATGATGTTTTTGTTTGACCCACAGCATCTGTAAGCAAATCATTCACTATTGCACCTCAGCTTATCTTAAAATAGAACTAATTCCTGGCCCTCAAAATCACTAAAAAAGTTTAGAGATGTGAACTCTGCCGTTTCCCAAGAGCAGAAGGTAAATAAAAAGAACTTCAAATGTATTGCTTTTTTTTAAGTCTCATGAATTTTGAGTTAAACTCTTGATTTTTGCCAATGCTTGGACTTGGCAATACTATCTAGCCTAGCAATTTTACAGTTATGGCTACATCACAGTGCAGCTGAGATATGAGAGATTAGCACTCCCTTAGATTTGCCAGCGTAACTGCAGATGTAGCTTCTCTCTAATTCCACTCCTCTCAAAGTAATAGGGCGTAGGGCTTTTCAAACACAGCTGATTTTAACTAATGTAGGTTAGGGAGGAATACGCAAAAAAAAATACACAATGGACCAAAGTAGTGGTCAGTTATGTTGTGGGAGCTATGGCAAACAGAGGGAGGAAAGGCAGAGCTGGTTGTCTCCTCAGCCATCTCAGCTGTTCAGAACAAGATGCTGAATACCACCAACTTCATTTAAGACAAGAGACATTAGGAGAATAAAAAGAATGGCTTCAGTATCAGGCCAGGTATCTATATTATTGACAACCTCTTAAATAACAAGTTTTGTCATAACTTGAGACATGAATTTAAAAATTTTATGTAGTTATTTTCACTTTTAATTATTAATGTTATATTACAGCATCAGGAACTACTGTTGCAGTTAGAATAACACCTTTAAAGTATTTTTATGCTTTCAGCTGTCACAAACAATGCAAAGATTGCTCTAGAAGTTATGCCCTCTCAAATTTTTTTCCAGTCACTAAGCATAGCTAATACTAATTCAACATTAAAGCTAGATTTCACAATGGCATTCTCTCTGTTGTGACATAAAAAGGAATTTGTAAACATGTATGTAAGCAAAACTGATCTTATAAATGTAAATCACAAGTAAAAATTTTCAACCAAATTTTCAAACTGTTGTCCTTCAGCACAGATCCACACATCACCAGGCAGCAAGAACAAGCATAGCCAAGACTTGTCTATAAATCTGATTTTTTTTCAATATACCTGACTTCTTCAGTATCTTTATTATTGTGTGACTAACAAGTCCAGCTCTGATTTCAAGCACATAACCAACATCCAGAATAGGTTTTCTATCATTTACAGAATTTCACGCAAGAATTACCATGTTTTCTGAATCCCAGTTTTCTGTTATAGAGATAAACATTGTCCTTTTGGAGCTTAAAGAGAAGGGGATGGGGAAGAAAATAAAACCAGAGAACAGTAATTCTATATTAAAAATCCATAGAAAAATACTGCTGTGAAACACTATAACTGTGTGTGTAGATTTACTGTATTATCTTCCTTACCCCTAAAAGACGTTTTCACCATGGAGTTTATACAGAGCAGAAGCAGGCTGGCCTGCTTTCCCAACCCTCTGGAAAACTTGTTTTCCATGGAATTTGCCACCTTGAACTACTTTATTCCAAAAAATCCAAAAGATTTGTTGTATCAGGCCTTTCAAAACATTCTTTGCCAGAAGTCTTAATGTGTGTCATTAGAGCTGCCAAGCTGTACATAGCATACAGAGACTCTTGCTGGAGTTTATAGAATCTGACATATGAATGCTAAAGAAAACAGAGCACATACATGGAGAGTGGCAGCTGATTATTTATTTTTACATATTTTTCAAAGTATCAATAAATCCATCTGAAACTCTCTGGGCTTGAGATGTTCTAAGAGCAGCAAACCACAAATTATAACATCATTTCACTTGCCTTCTACAGAGTTTCCTCCCAACACCCAAAGAAATTTAAAGGGAATATATGCCTAAAATGAACTTTGAATAATCAAACAAATTTCAGTTTTCTGGAAGGCCTAGAAAGGTGTTATCAAAAGAAAATCATAAAGTAATATTCAGTTCACCTAACACCTAAAACTAATTAAACCTCATTTCTAGCTTAATAGTTCAGCAGAATAATTTAAAGAATAATGTGTTTGATCCACCGCAGAACTTATGTGCGTGCAGTCTGCTGCTGAGGATCCCGAGTTTGCTGCCCCAATCCACAGCCTATGACATGCACATAATGCCAAGTTCAGAGACCACCTACAGCCACAATTAGAGGTGAGGTTGGTGATTTAAGGTAAGACATCATACACAGCCAGTTACAAAATCTTGCCAAATTTTAGTCATTTGGCTTGAAATATGCTTTATTTGCCAGCTGCTTCACATAGTAAATTACCTAGAGCAGGGGTTTTCTTTCATCGCTGCTGCGTCTTAAGGTACCACTGTGGAAATTCTACATTTGGTCACTTACTAAGTCTTTAATACAATTACATTTTGTACATGCTCAGTATGAATCTCTTCAGAATTCAGCAGCTCCCTAGATATTTCGAACCTCTAAAGATCTCTCTAAATATTTTGAACCTCATAGAACCTCTAAAGATCATTTCAATCCTGGGGTCAAGCTTGTCTTTACAAGTGACTGCAAGAAACAGTTAAGAGCACAAAAGATACTGACAGAGACTTGCCTCTGCCCTTTTTTTTTTTTCTTCAGCCAGATCCCTGGAATCCATGGTCAGTTACCTCTGAGGACTGGCTCAAAACGTGCCCAAGGTCAGGATCAGTAGTATGGGGGAGGAGATCAGCCCTCCCCTGCAGTGCTCTCCCATCCAGCAGCAGCAAGCATGACTGTCCTGAGTTCTCTTCCCAGCTCTACCTCTTGCTGTTACTCTTCCTGACAAAATAAAAAGCCCAGCTGGGACTATAGTTCCTTATCCCTATAAATTTTGCCCACAGAACTGAAAAGCTTTGAAGCGGCTCTGAACACAAAGCTGGCTGCAAGTCTCTCCCTCCTATGTTCTCAATGGACTGTATGCCTTGCAGCCTGCAGGACAATTCAAATACAGTCAATTCAAACAGATGGAGCAAACCTACTGGAAGAGCAAGAGAGAGTCTATGAAATAACCCAGCATTAGATAAAACTTGAGACTGGAGACTGCTGAGGAGGGAGAAGAACACAAGGAATGTAAGTCAATAAGGACTGGGGTCTTTCCCCGAGACATTCTGAAGCCATTCCTCACCTCCCAGTAATAACTTGTACTTGGAATGCCAAGGGAAACTAGGAGGCAGGTTTCTGCTACAAAGATGCTCTGGAGATCCCAGGATACAGCTGACACTGTCTTAGTCAAGTCTTATGCTCTGTACAGACAGGACTGGCTAGAGGATCTGGACACACACAAAGGCCTTAATTTCACTAAAAAACCCTACTACTATCGCCAATGCCATCAAACTGTTGCTCTAGGCAACTTATCCCAAAAACGAAATGTAAAATATCCCTGCTCATCTGCTGCCTGAATTCACCAGAGACCTTTCCAATCACCTTAGCTTCCCTCAGTGCATTGACTTCTCAGTTTTCAAATGCCAAAATTGCTCCAATCTGCACGGCTCAGAGCCCGTCTTTAACTGGGATCCCCAAGTAAGGTACACCCTGCAGACATCTTCTAATAGGCTTGACCTAGCATGTTGGCTGGGCAGTGTAAGCACATATTTTACAATAATCTTTTACCCACTATTTAAGCAGAGAATCTCCAGGGTCTCCAGTATATTGTAGTACAGCTCATCTCAGAGTACAAAATTCCATCAAAAAATAAATATATCAAAAAGAAAATCTGTATTAATTAGTGAAAGAAAAGATTTCCTCTTCCTGATTAAAAAGTTGCTATGTATTACATTCCCTTAGAGCCTGCCATTTAAATATAGTTGTTTTCTTTGTTTACAGTAACATCTCAGCCACAATTACTTAATAAATTATAAATCACAATGTAGTTTTATTTAAATGCATTTTCATGTTCAAGCACGAGATTAATGTTTGTGTATGCAAATGAACAAAAGATACGTTCAAAGAGGTCGTGGTTCAAATCATTGCAAACTTAAAAATGCTTTACTGTGGTAGCAGTTGAATATGACACTGTTCTGTTTCTTTTTTTTCCTCCCTTAACAAATAATAACTTGTTTTAAATGTACCTGTTGCTAATACCTGATTTCTGTTTAGTGCAGCTTCATGGAAAATATGGTCATGTGTCAGTGTATAGTTCCTGCTTGATGTTGCATATAATTCTTATAATATTCTGAATGGCATGTGCTAATTATTTAGCACAATAGCTCATCTTATGGAGCTTTACAGCTGTAAAAGAAGGGTTGTAATTACTTCGGATGGCAATGTCTAATTTTTGATAAAAAACAAAGTGTGGGAGAAAAATTTAAAAAAATAAAAATGGAGGAAAAGACTGAATAACAGCCTAGGAGCATTGGAAGTGTTAATATTTTGAAGTTTTTATTATCCATAAGGCTAGATCTGAAGCTTACAATGCAGATAGTAACTGCTACACACTCTGTGTGCTGTACTAAGTGGCCAGCTTCTGTCCTTCCACCACTTCCCACGTGGCTGACAGCGCATAAGTTCTTAATCCATCTCTCCCTTAAAAACTTGATTACAAGGGCTCGCCTATACACTTTGTGTGAAGGACATACGTCTCTGACAGATGTTTAAAGCAATTTCAAAAATCAATGTGCAGAGAAAACAACTTAAACTTACATAGAAGTGAAGAAACCACAAAATGAAAGCAACTAAGACAACAGGCGCACGGGATGTACATACATCTTTGCTTACCCTAGGCCTAGATTTAAAAAAACCACAAACCTGTATGCAGAATAAATGGAAATAATTAAAAGGATCAAGCCTTATATTTTAGAAAATTATCTCTTGGGGTCCTGAGTGTCACAGCTGCTTCAGGCTAAAATAAAGGAAATGCTCAAAACCTCTTTCAGGCAAAGATGAGATCATGGCTTGGAGGACTAATCTGGAGATTGAGACAAATTAGATGGCATATATGCAATTTATGGGTCCAGTCTTGTCCATGAATATTGGTCCTACTGCTTTTTGTCACAAAATCTTGTCAGAAAGGTCACAGAGTGGTTGGATGTGTAAGGAGAATCAAGCTAGATTACAAAAAATATACATGGAGGACAAAACCAGACATAAAACCCCAGAACAGCACGAAGAACACATAGAACACACAGAAGGGAAAGACTCTCAGATTATGCTCTGAAAACTCATTAATTGTGTGGAAAGAATAATGAATAAAATCATATGAATACTCATTTAAATCTAGATGTAAACACTCTCCAGACATCTTCTCATGGTAGTCATGCAATCCAGATTTATTAGCTCAAATGTTTAGGGACAGTGAATCTTCAGCTTCTGTGTCCTACAATTCACTGAGATACAATCTAAAAGCCACATTGTCTAAAATCCTTGCAGCAGAAAGCAGATTAGAGGGCTTCCACTTATCTAGCTGAAGTACAAACAAGGCCACGGAAAAAAAAATATATTTTAATATATATTTATATATATATTTTATATTTCTGTGTATTAAGGATTAGTTGAGTTTCAGGTTAAAAGAAAAGGGTGGGAAGGACTGCTTAGGAAAAGCTACTTTCATGAAATTCAAAACAATGAAATTAATGTTGAGAAAATTGTAATTTGCTTGTGAATATTTGCATAAAAGAACTGGTGAAGTCCACTGAACGCATTATACTCCAGGTTGTAATGACAGACCTTAGATGACATTTTAAATATAGATACAGCCCACAGAGAGGTCAGAAAGTCTATACATATATTGAAAAAGGATAAACTAATATTACCTTAAACTGGTCTAGATGATCTTTGAGGCAGGACTCAACACAGAAAGATCCAGCTTAAGCTAAAATTTTATGGGACAGTTGCAAATAGCTGATACAGGGTTCACAAGTAACTCTATACTGAGCATTTATCTGCAGTGGGCTTCCTGCTTCCACTGGTGATGTGAACATTAAACTGCCACTGACTTCTAAGGGAACCAAATCAAATACTATAATTATACACTTTGTGCTATCTCTACTGTACTGTATTATTATCTATAATTGATTATTCAACTCAGTAGCTATTGTTCTTTAAAATGCTTTTGACACATTGTAGAAAAAAAGCTATATAAAACAGAGTTGATGAGCATACAGATTTCGGACATTCTAGCACATGTAACGATGAAGCTGCTGCAAAGCGGACTAGTTCCACTTACAAAAAGTCACATCCAAATGTTCTGAGTCTGTGTTCCACACTAGTAGCCTTCAGCTGAGAAACAGACCTCACTAATCTAGATACTGTGCAAATGTGGTAAGAGAAAAAACCCTATGGCTAAATACAGAAGAAGAACATTTCGTGTAGGGGAAGAAAGGCAGAAAAAGTGTGGAGCAGTGAGTTACTTGCCAAAGAGGTACAGCATCTTAAGTTACAAAAGCATAGCCTAGCTCACATTTCTGGAATCCTCACCTCAGGCCACAGTTAGTCATTTCAATCGAGTGTGAATCCACAGAGTCACTAACCTGGAAGGTCTGACTGTTCTTGTCTGCCTGCTCCTGCCTCCCCTCTGGGGGCATCCTGCTTGTGATCGTGTGGCTGTGTAGTGGACCGGACCAAATAACAGATCTGTCTGGAAACTAGTGCTTTTCTTTTCCTGCCCTTAAAATATACAAATAGGATATTTTCACATTCTATTTAAAAAAAAAAAAAAAAAATTAAATATCCAGTAGTGAAGCGTTCAGATTATATACTCAAACCAGGAAATCACTGTGGCCTATCCCCTTAGATTCCTATAAATCGACCCGATTTGCTAAGCACAGAAAAATGTTTCTATATTTCCCTTTTTTATATGTCAGTAAGATAAATAAGGGCTGGGTTTTTAAACCATCTAAAACTAGTAGGCTTAGTTCCAAGTAGCCTCAGTATTTACAACATTGCCAAAGTAATGTCTACATGTTTTTCAGATTAAGAAAAGAACCCTGAGAAAAAAATTATTGTTGGAGTGTAATGAGTTTTCTAATCACAAAAATATTTATTTTTGTGTCTTCAGAACACATACTATTGCTTCCCATAATTAACAAATGAGATTAAATATTAACCAGTTTAAAACTGTCAAAATATTTTAATAAGGGGGGCAGATGTTCTGTTTTGTTAAGTATCACTATTTACTTTATGAGGTAATAATAACCTTACCTTTCCTCTCCTCTGCAATAGTTAATAGTAAATGGTTAGAGCTTGCCAAAGAGCAAATAAATCATTACACTAAATACAGGTTGTCAGGCTAGTTTAGTACCTTGTACACTCCATTTTGCTTAGATAAATGGCTTAGAATGGGATTTACTGTCTGTGCTATTTTCTAGAAAGATTCTGCCTTTCCCATTGTGTGTAGTTTCATATCAGATGTTAAGAAAGGTACTATATACATACGTAGATTTTACACTGACAGGCTTACTTGTTTGGGTTGACTTCATAAATGTACAAATGTGAGACAAGCTGCGGACTTCCCAAGAAAGTCATTACAGAGAGTACCTACGTAGAAAGACTGCGGCTTCAGTAAATAAATAAATATATCAGTGCAAAACTCAAGAAAGTTGAACAGTGCAAAATCAAGGCTCTGAAACATTCCTTGGAGTTCTCTTTGATCTAACCATATTAATACCTTTCATATTCACTCTTCATCAAATTTGCAATTGTTCGGCTGCAATAAAACACAGCGAGGTTTTAAACTACTGCTGAACACAGTAAGTGTACATTAGATGACGTGATCTTCTGAATAGCTGAGACATTTTCAGGGCTAAGCACAAGGGGATCTGGCCGACATGAGACCTTCACTCCTGAGAAGGCTCCTGTTGGGCAATTACACAATTCAAGCCCCATTAAAACCCACCTGTCAGCTAGAAGCTTATTTGCTCTTATGATTACATAGATAACGGCTGCTTATTGCACAAGCAGACATATTTGGAATTTTGTATGAAAGAGTGTTTGCTCAGAAGTCTATTTATTCAAGATTCAACTATTTCATTTTTTCCCACTTTGAAAGTCTTGCCATCCAACCACAGAAAAGCAATAATTTGGAAAATTATGCAAGCCTAACAGCTAATAATGGTTGACGGAAAGAGATCACAAGTTCCATTGGCTGACATTTGTGCAAACTATTCACAGAACAGTTGAGAAAAGCAACTCTGGTCATGGAAAGAAGGATGAGGTTGTGAGTGATCTGTGAACAAGAAAAAGGTCCAATAAATTGGCTCACTTATTCACACTGAATAATTCAAACAGCTTGACTCAACACTAGACATACTCCTTACTGCTTTTAAAGAATTAAAATATTCATGGTTTCTTCTGTCAAATGCCATTATCGCTCTGTAACGTCAGGAGCAATGGTTATCTTCCCAAGGGCTGTAGGAGACTTGCATGTGGGTCATTAACTCCACTTGTGGAGGCTGCCTGGTAAACACTGCTTCTACCAATCATCTCAGACTCTTGTCTGTGTGTCCCACATCACACTAGTCCTAGCAAAGGCAAGCTGAAACACTCTCTCCATCTTTACTGCTCATGTTCCAGTGCCACATAAGCACTTCTCTACTGCCTGAGAGCACTGTGTAGTGAAAGCTCAGAAAGAAGGGTATCTCCTATCACAGCTGTGACAAGATCACCTTAGGCAATATCCTTACCTCAAGAAAAGGAGAAATTCCATTCACCAGCTCAAGAATGAATGTCCCTTTGCCCCTTTCCACAGCCAGGCACACAAAGCTGAATGGGAACAAATGAAGACAAGGAAGGGGGTTGCTGAGCCTTAAGTATTCTATGTCAGAGAAGCCCACTACAAAGCTGCTACTCAGAAGCCACCCACTTCCTTAAAGCGGCCATTAGCATCTCTCCACAAAACAAAAAAGTAGGGAACAAAGAGCTACTACGAAGCACATCCCCAGATGTCAGCTCCGGAAGATACTTAGAAGGCAACTTTTCCTTAATTGCGCCAACATTCCAGTCTACTTCAATTCGTGTTTTGCGAGATGGACACACATTACAAATTCTTTATGAATTCTCTGTGTATTTGGTAAATTCCTCTTTAAGACAATCCAACCTGTTCAGTTTTTCAGTAGGGTTTTTTTTTTTTTTTTCTGCTTTCTTTTAAAGACATCTTAATTAGTCTAATCCTGACTGGTCTCTTTCCAATGTTCCTGTTGGCACAGTAGGATTTCAATTAACATTCTGCTTTAGCACTGCAAATGCCCTTGCTCAAATTTTTTTTTTTTTTTTTTTTTTTTTTTTTACACGCGCTATTTTGGATGCCTTCTCTCTTCTCTTTTCTTCCTCAAAAATTGTTCAGCTTCTCAAAGGTTTTGGAAACAGAGGTTGTTCTCTCAATTTGTGCTTTCTGAGCTTATCAAGAGATAGTGCATCGTTAATTTTTTTGTTGGTTTTTTTTTTGCACTTGAGGGTTATCTTCCTTGTCTGTTCTGACCACATCACTCATCCTCCTTTCAATCCCTCTTCATTTCACAACAGCAAGTTCATGCTTCTTGTCCTCAGCTTCATGGCTCTGCAAAACACCCTTCTTTTATCAGTCTGTTCTGGTCTCTGATTGCATTTATCTTTCACACACACATACACACACATGTACACGTGCACACACACTTTCTTCTAATCCACCAGCAATAATAATCTTTTCTGCTGTCTGTCAGCTTCTCTCACACACAGCTCCACCCTGTCCCTCACACATGAAGCGCCCTCCCTGAACTGAGCTGTCACACAATTGTCCTCGCTTCTTTGAAATCTATCCTTAAAAATCCACCTCTGCTGCAACGTCTAAAAGAAATCGGCTAATTAATGATGGTTATGTTGAGGGGCAGATGGAATAGCTGACATTTACTTTGCAATGATAGTAAAAAAACCCCACAAACCCCTTTTGTGAGAGTGTGAGTTAAGTATCTTAATCTATGCTAGACTGCTCTTTCAAAGGTTCAGCAATATAGATGGAGCAGTGACTAGATCCTGCAGGCTGTGTACAACATCTCTGGCTGATTTTAGATCATGGGAAACTCTCTTTTCTCACTCTTCACCTGTTTTGAGTGTTTAAACTATAAACTCTGCAGGATGGCATCTGTGGATATGTCTGCTCTGCGTACCATGTAGTAACTGATAACCTTTAAGTGAAATAAGAGAGGATAGTCACAGCAGTGTGGAGCTAATTTACTCAGAAAGTATTCGGCATTGCGCAATATGTGTCCACAGTAATTAACAGAATGACAAAATTATCTTAATTTAATTATCCTGAAAGTGCATGGCATAAACACAAATAATACAGAGATAAGCACCTTGCCACTACTGCAATGGTAAGTAGTAAAAATATAATAAAGCCAGACTTAGGCTTAACCTGCAAAAACCAACTGTTCAAGCGCATGGGCTTGACTTCAAAAACATTGATACACAGAAGTATCCAGTTATGTCAACTGTATTTATAGTTGCTAACAGGCGAACAAAATCCTACTAAGGACCTCAATCCGTACATTTCTGTTCCAATCCAGACTTCTGTAAAATTCTGCTACTTTAATACAACTGGAAACTTCATCTATTAGGCTAGAAAAGAGAGAGAGACACATCTGTTGCTAACCACTCCTTTGCATTGCTCTTGGCTACAGAAATTGGCACACCTTAACCACAAGAGCTCAATAAACCAATCAGACCTTTCTGTGCTTACTCATCTTCTCTGGAAAACTAGTTCATGTTCTTGGTACATCAGTTTTCAATCACTGAAAAGAGTATAAAATATCTACTGGTTGACAAATTTATTGCAAAACTTTAATATGTAGAAAATGACAGACAAAGAATCCTGGTAAACTAGGAGGGCTGCCACAGTTAAACTGCTTCAGACTGCAACAGTTAATCCAGATAGTAATCTGCAGCAGGTGGATGGAAGTTTTCAGCTGTTCCAAAAGATATGGCTAAGTAGAAAGTGACTAGTAAGAAAAGGTTCATTTCCACCCTTTTTTATAGTGGCTGAATAGTGCTTATTCTTTGTGACTTCAAATTACATTCCTTTGCTTCCAAAACCCACTAGAAAACTTGAAAATTAATTATAATTTTTTAACTTATTATTAAAATTATTTTTAAAAAATTAACAACAAAAACCTCCAAAAAACTACTGCTACATTCCTCCTGCGTTAAATCCAAGTATGTTTTCCACTCTTCTCATCTGAAATCAATCCAGACCACCCTCCCCATTGGCACTGAACACTGCTGTGAATTTCCCAAGATTACACAAGAGATCAGATACAACCATATGGAGATGTAACAACAACATCACCTGAGAAGCCCAAATGATCAAATGGGATACATTTCCACACGCTGTGACCCTACCATAACCATTCATAGGTGACTACGTGGCTGCACCATGGCTTTTCATTCCAAGGTAGGCCCAGTGTGAATAAACATGCAGCCTGGGTGTCACCTGCTATTTAGCACCTTCTCATGAGTCTTCATACTAAGAAACCCCACCCGTGGGTTGTGGGGTGAAAGGGAGCACTGCAGGAGACACCCAAGCAAGTCTGCCAGGGTGGAAGGAAAGCTAATTGAAAGAGGGTTTGCTCTGTGCAAGGATTAAGTGAACATAATTTGGGCCAAACAGCTCAGATTGTGAAATATATCAAAGTCACAATTAGTTTAGCATCATCATCCTTTAACACTACTGTAGTTCTATCTATCAGGGAAACACAAATGCCCTATTACTTCAGCTTCAGAAAACAACCTCTGAAATGAGGTGTTTACCCACTTCATATTTTGAGCCTGCAAACATATATGTGCTTTTTTTCCTTTTCTTTTTTTAATGACATTGGTGGTTCTAGCAGGTAGGGGAGAAATGTAGCTCATTATGGTAAGGGAAAGAAGTGTGTGGGATCTTCTTTTGAGTATAATTCTTCAGCACATTAAATGAGATGAACAAAAGAGAAATTAAACATAATACTCTGCCATGGTACTGTGACATAAGTGTCAATTTAGAATTTCAAATACAATTATAAGAGTCTTCTAATAATTATATAGGTGGCAAACAAGGTTTTAGGGCAAACATACGTGGCAAAAAATTACTAATGGCGTTATACAGAAAATCAGCTAAGCCTGACCTCTCCTATGCATCATATTGTGATAAGGTCAACTTGGTGGAAAGGTTAAGAGCAGTTAAACACTGACCCATCCCTCCCCAGTCTTTTCCATATTCATAGGAAACTATCATCCATATTCATGCAACAAGATAAGTACCCTTCGACATACAGAGGTTAAAAAAAAAAAAAAAGATTTTACTTCTTTACAATCTTATTCAGTGCCATGACACTAATTCCCAGAGCATGGATCAGGACGTAAATTACTGTATCTGTAAGGCTGGGCAGGATGGGTGAGCAGAAAACACAAAGCAGCTTCTGGGTGACACTTAAATACTGAAAATATACATTCTGTAATCCTGAAATTGTCACAAGACACATGAAAGCACCACCCTTGTACATGGGTAGAGCACAACGATTTTGGGATGTATGATGTATGTAAGTGTCTGCCTTACACAGATCCAGCTGCATGCCTGTAAACACACGGGTATCTGGAACCTGAACTTCTAGCCCTCACAGGTAAGTGGCACGAGAGGCCCAAGGCTACTTTAGGAAATCTTAGGTCAACATCCTCAAACAACAACAAAACAAACAAAAGGGACAGATATCCTATTGCCACTGCAAGACTGGGACTACTGGTGCTTTTTTTTTTAGCAGAGAACTAACTACTACAAAGATATGTTACTGCGGCAGATGCACCTGCCCTGACAAAGACCTGACAATGACATGGACTTTTCAAAGACCTGATAAAGATCGGCGTGTTACAGCCATTAAAACCTGATTACTTTGTTTAAGTCCCTTACCTTGCCTTTCCCTTGTGCTTGCTCCTAGCTGATTATGAGGGCTGCTCCAAAAGTAATGTCTCCTATTTTAGGATTTTGGCCCACGACGTCAGAGGCGGATGTTGGTGGTCTGGCAGTAGAGGTTGAACCTTCCCACCAATACTCCATTAAATTTTGTTCCTGTGCAACAGATGGCAGCAGAGGGGCAGTCTGACAACATGGGGTCTGACATGGAAGCGTGTATGAAGCAAAGGTGTGCAACTGAATTCCTCCATGAGGAAAAAATTGCACCCACTGACATTTGTCAACACTTGATGAATGTTTACGGAGACCAAACAGTGGGTGTCAGCACAGTGGGGCGGTGGGTGGTGCCTTTCAGCAGTAGCAACAGTGACTGTGGGTCCCCTCCACTGGTACAGGTTGTTACGAGCACAGCACGCAGGCTCTTCTTCATCGCTGGTGAAAACACACAGGCAATGGTGGGGACTATGTCAAAAAACAGTGGTTTGTAACTGAGAATTTGCTCTATCAAATAGTGTTATTCTGCTCTTTGTATCTGTTGTAGTTTCCACGGAAATATATAGGAGGCATTACTTTCAGAGTGACCTACGAAGAAACCAGAATTCAGACTCTACTAGGGTATAAATGCAGCCCCACCAGAGAGCTGATCTGAGTCCATCTTCATTGGAGCTGTGGGTCTGCAGTCGGAGACTCTCCCCTTGCTTCGAGACGCAGCCCAAGGAAACTTCCTAGGATCGAGCGAGCCCTCCCCCTGCACTCTCTTTGGTGAGTGAATACTTCTTCAGGATACTCTGCTCTGGGTATCCTTGAGTGTGCGCACATTTTGGGTTATCTTTCTAAAAAGCAATATTTGTGAAAACTAATAATTATTTGTGTAGTATTATATGCCTGCCTGACATCCAAACTCGTAATTTACTTTGGTCTGTCAGAGTACTGGGTAAATTTTGATTGGAATAAGTCTGCATCGTGGGTAGCTCCTGCTGTCTGTTTTGTGGACACCTCTGTGGCAGTTATGTACCTCTTCTTTTGCTGCTTGCCCTTCTTTTGGTGCACAGCACTGAATGCAGGAACAGGGCTCCTGTGAAATAACTTTCCAAACATAAGTTTCCCTTCAGTTTCTGCTTTCTTTATCTTTCTTCATTTCTAGCTCTTAAAAAAAAAAAAACAAAAAAACCCCAACTTTATATTGAGTTGATATTCCTTTGCTAGAAGTCTTTTTAAAAAAAAAACCACCAAAATGGGATAATCTGAGTTGACATTAAAGCAGTCACGCCACCCCTTTTTGCAGGTGAAAAAACATATCCAATTAACTAGTCTTCACTCCAAACAGAATTTCTTTAACTGACTACTGAAACAGAAAGGAATGAACCTCACTAGAAGAATGTTTTCACAGAGTAAATGCCAGCTTCACTCCCCGCCCTGTTTTTTCTCCAGGAAAAAAGCACCATCTTTCTTTCCATTGCTGCAGAAGCATCAACTCTTTCAGTGCATTTCAGAAGGAAAAATGGCTCCGTTTTTCTTGCCACATTTACACAATGGTGGCAGAGCAGTAAGGGTGGCCTGACAGGCTGCCTGCACCCCAACATGGTGGCTGGAAACAGCCAGGCTGCTCCCAGCAGATTACCAGGGACCCCTCAGCCAAGCCCTTGCTGAGGCACCTTCTCCCTCTGAATATCAACAAGCTGCTAAGAAAAAAGGTTTACTCTTTGGGAGGGAATGGGGGTTTCTCTGAAACCCTGGTTGAGCCCCATGCGGATTCCAGGAGGTTTGTGGACAAAGGGGCCATGCCACCTCCCCCACGCCACAACATGGCAAGCTGGGGCACGTGCTCTGACATCCCTTCCACGCAGAAGCCAGCCGCGTGGGCAGCAGAAGACAGGGTGATCTGCAGTGTTGACAGGAGCGGAGGGGCCCATGGCCATCCCATCGGAGCTCCGGTGCTGCCACCAGAACCTGGTGCTGCACGGCTGCAAGGAGACAGCCATGGCCAGGCTTCAGGAGAGACTGTGGGGAGAGGGTGGCTGGGCACCTGGCAGCAGAAAGCCTATAAATTGTCTCTGAAGACTAAAAAGTTCCGTTAAAAACTCCAGTCTTGTTTGTAGTATACAGCTAGGCTGTAAGGCCTCCTCTAATTCCTACTCCTTGGTCTGACAGTAACACCGTGCTAGCCTTTGCCACCCTCCTAGCAGCCTTTCATTTGCCTTCCTTGTACTCCTTCCTCTTTAGAAGAATAGGGCGTTTTTCCCCTTTTACAACTTACGTCAAAGAAAGCGAAGCTGTGTCTGTATTAACTGATGTCTCTTCCCAAGGTGCTTAAATGATCCCATGTTCCCCCTTCAAAGCTGCAATGTCTAAGTACCTTGCTGACCGCAATGTATTGTACCTTTGTGACACCCTTCTGAAGCGAGGAAGCCGTCTCAGTCGAGCTGGGTGGGAGCTGTGGGACGAAGGGGCAGCAGAGGCCAGGTCTCAGACCCAGGCAGCACCTTGCCTGAGCTGCTCCTTCCCAAGACTGCGCTGGCAGAGCCAGCCCCTCAGCCCAGCCAGTCTGACCCCAGGGCAAGAGTTTCTTCCCAACTTTGGACTGGCGCCTCTTGCACCTGAAGCAAATGTCATTTCCAGGTATGCTGCAGAGACCGGGCTGCATGTGGATAAAACAATGACAGCCAAAACTCAACAAACAAGTAAAGAGTGCTGGAGCTTTCAATTCTCATTATGACTTTTCCACTTTTCTCATCTTAGTTCTTTAAAAGAGGTAAAACAGAGAAAAAAACTAATATCTATTATTACATAGCGTATTTTCTAATAGTCCACTTTATTTTACATGAGCTGCAGAGGAGTTTAATAAAAAGCACTGAGAAAGTTTGTAAATATGTAAATAAATATTTACTTCCCTTAAGAAACAGTTTTTGTCACTAACTGCTGTAAAGGGAGTTTATTATTGATGAAATCAACTGTCCTGGATGTTCTAATTTAGTAGGCACGCACACAAAAGTCCTATTTCTGCATTGTTATACAAAGGCAATTATCAGTCTTTTAAAACTTCATAGATTTCTTTTGAAGGGAGAGAAACCAGGCAGAGGTAAACAGTGGTAAAATAAACATAAACTTTAAAAAAATCTCTAATTTAAAAAAAAAATCATGAAATAATTTTATTTTCTCTTTGATTCTACACTAAGGGGGTTTTTTGCATCTTTCTTTGCTGCACTAAAGCCACATTGTGGAGCGGATCACTCATTGTAGAATTAGATTATGATAATGCAACAAATAAAATCTCTAGAAGAAAATAATTCAGAAAGAAATGTGGCTTTCAAAATCCAGAGATCATTCTTAACCAAATACTTGTTTGAGAACCTATTACTCCGAGTTATCTTTACACAGCATAAGTGAAGTAAGAGCACTGGTGAAGGCACACCATAATGAGAACAGACTGAGTAGTGCGGTAGTGTAGAGTATTTTTCTATATGGGACGTAGAAATGCCATGTAGAGATCATCTAAGACAGCTGGCCACCATCAGCAATACAGTTATGTTACACCGTGTTACCCTATGGCGACTAATTTACCCTATTTTTTTAGCAGGACTTAATGACCCCCTGCATGGCACCATGCTGTCCCACATCACTCATGCCTAGCTCCTGTGTGGTCATATCCTCTATACACTGACTGTCCAGATTCATGATTACTTCTGAAAGTTACTAAAGATTGCTAAACTGAAACTTGCTTTATATGTGTAATTTTTAGCTTTATCTCACCTGAACAGAGTATTGGACCCTTTTCTTTCTGAGTCTATACACCTCGTGGCCTCCTCTCTGGAGAGATCTGATGGACACACAACAATGATGTCAATGAACAGAAGGCTTGTGCAGCGAGAAGAACATACCTGCAAAGAAACATCATGAAAGATAATGGGAATATTATACGCAGCAGAGGAGAACAGCATGTCTCCAGAACACGTCCTAGAACATCCGCCCATTTTGCAAATCAGAATTTGTTGATTAGAAGCCCTTCAGCAAATATTGTGTAGTTCAAATGTCTTTAAGAGAGCCTATCTGCAGAATTCCACAAGTCTATAATAAATGAATGCAAAGAAACAATCCAGCATATTTTGTGCTTTCTTGGCAAAAGAATGGGGAAAGTCCTGTCAGCAGCCTGGGCTATGCAGTGTGGAAAAGCTAAGTAGGCACGCTGAGAGTATAGCAGTTGTTTAGGTTAAAATATATATCACTGCCTTGGATTACACATTTTTCTGTGTTTATTTTATGTTTCCATTTGTCAACAGATCTACAGTGAATTCTGTGGCTTTGGCACATTGTGAGGGAGCAGTTCTTCCTCCCACTAATCTACAGAATTGCTTCAGTTCTTTGACAATGAGAATTACAGACCCTTTTACTCAAGTAAATCAGGCACGTCAGGATTCTTGTAGATTTAATGCTTCTCGGAGAAGTTGTACTACTTCGGCTCACTTGCTCTAGGATTTTGAGGGCCTTCAATAAAAGCCTCTCCTGGATAATACCATGCTAAACAGTCTTTCTCTCTGTTTGTCCCTGAAACATCCAGTTTTCCACTCCCAAAGTTCAGTTCAAGACGCAGGGGTATAAACTTGTTTGTTAACTTTTCTCCCAACTTGTCTCCCAGTGACCGGGGGGCTCTTTTTCTTCTTGCTCTACTGTTCAGAATGGCTGAAGAGAAAGGAAGCTTTGGCAACACGCCCCATTGCCCATAGTAAGGAATTTACCAGTAAGTGTAGATCCTGACCTTGCTGGATATCAGCTTCCACAGACAGCACAGTCTACTGACAGAGCACTCCTGCCAGGAGATGTGAGAGCTTTTGGTTTCTATGAGGCCTGAACATCAGCTTTGAAGTTCCTGTGTGCCCTGATCTCCCTCCACTTCCCCTTTTATTCTGTAACTCTAGTCCTGTAAATAACAAAGCTCGGGCTGATTTTTCCTTAAATCTGCTTTGTGCTTTTTTTTTAGGATTACGTTTTTAAAAAGTCTTTCCACCCCATCTCTTGTAATCAATAAAATGGAATCAATATTTAAGGGTCAAGACCTTTTCTTTTTCCTGTGGCTAAGCTTTTTCAGCCTTGCATTTTTAAAGAAAACCTGTATTCCCAGCCATCTGTAAAAAGGATAGGAGGAAAAAAGCCAGCTGATTAGTGTCTCTCTTTTAGGTCTTAGGGTAATGGCTGCTTTTACCTTTCTAGTTCAATTCAGCACATTTACAAAGCATTAAATCTGTCATTATGGCATTAACTTCTATCATGTGCATATTAATAGGGATAATAATCAAAACAGCAAGTGAGTTTGGGTGTGAAAACTGGTAATATTTTCTTTAAGTGCTAGTACACACTTGGCTTGGAAGGTGCTTAATATTGCAAGGCATTTTTAAACTAAGATTTATCTCCTATCTATATAGAAGTGTTTTGCGGTAAACCTGCTCATTTGTACTCCAAAGGGCATGACTTTGTCATCTTGCTGATGTTTTCATGGAACACATTTGCAGAATACAATTTCTAACTTTTGTTGCCTCCATTAAGAAGAATGTTGATTAAGTGGAATCAGCATGTAAGAAAATATTTAGCAGCTGTTCTTTTATTGCAAAATCGTAAATATATGGAAAAATAATCACACAGTTATTTTATGCCAATTAGCAAATACTTCTTTTAATTAAAGCATGTTGAACATTATGGCATCATCTTAATGCTACTGAAATTCAAATAAAATGTAGGATGGTGGAATTAGAGAGAAAACATCTTCATCAATATATTAGAAAGGTTTTGTTAACAAGTCAGCTGAATGAGTCAGAGGAATCCCTGTTTTGTATGATTTTTTTAAATTTTCCTTCTATACATTTTACATCATTACAGTGCTCTCATTAAAAAAAGAAAGAAAAAAGAAAAAAGAAAGAAAGAGAAAGAAAAAGAAAAAAGAAAGAAAAAAAGAAGCTGCTTTCCCTTTAACCAGCGTAAAGGATGGGAAAAACTACTGCATTACTATAAATTATCTTCGGCTTTGGTGTTGCCAACATATAACAGTTGTAAATCAAGGAGATATTTTGAAATATCTTAAATCAGTTTTTACAAATCAGCACTCTTAGTAACAGCTTTCAAAGAATAAAAGAATACAGCCATGGGAATTCATATTTATGGCTGAGGATAAGTGCAAATTAAACGTATCTATTTCACTTATGTTGCAAAGTACTATTATTCAATGGTCCAAAATATTATCAATTTATCTGTATTCACTTTTTATTAGGAAAGAGGTGCACAACCATGCAGCTTTCAATGATGTAGATGATAAAAATCAGGAAAAGAGATACTCCCAGCTGAGGATAAAATGAATGCATGCTACCTTCTCAGAGGCTCAGTACTGTATCTTTAGGAAAAGCAGTATACATGCAAGAACATTGTCCTGGAACACACTAAAGGAGCTGACTGGCTTTGTCAACTGCAAAGTAAAAGCCTTTGCTGTACCCTCTGCTCATATCTAATTTTTGCCATGCACGCACCACCTACACACCTAACACTTCACTGACAACGCTCTGCCTTTCCCTACTACCCCCCAAACACAATGGAAAGTTAATTGAATGTTTTATGCTTTAACAATATCAAAGGAATGAAAAGAACGTAGGTTTCAACTGTATTTCAATAATAAGTGCATTAATTTTTACCTTTTAACTGACACTTGTACTAATTTCCTTAAATGCTCTTTTTTACTCTTTTTTGATCTGTCTGGCTTTGTCGGGTCTGATGATGAGGGCTTACTTCAAATGCAAAAAGATTAGCTCTCTTTCCTTTAATAGCACAATTATAGCTTGTGTGATGTTTAAATCATGAAAGATATCAGGGACAGACTTCTAAAGTCGCATCAGTTTATTACAAAAGTGGTAGTAATCATTTTAATATCAAAATTGCTCTAATTTCCTAGTGGCATTTAGGAATTGTTGGGCACACATACGCACAAAGATTAGTAGCCATTTACTTCTAATTTGACTTAAATAATTTTTATAAATAACACAATGAAATTAAAAGACTCTGTGTTACATTTTCACCTCAACCCAAGATGTTGTTCAGGCACTAAGAGACTATTGCCACATCAAAGCAAGAACCAAGAGATCCATTTCGACATTTTTAGATATGCCAGAATCTACATCTCATTTTTGGATTTCGTTCAACATGGGACTTAGCACTAAACACTAAAGAATAAATGTGCCTTCCTTAAAGATATGTAATATGTTTAATCCCATCAATGCTTAGTCTACTTTTTAAATCCTGGATTTAATATGCTTTACCACAAGAAGGCAAGATTAAGATACCCTTTCTCACACTGGATCACACCTACCTCCTCAAGTATTATGATTAGTTATATTACAACAGCAAGTAGAGTCCCTATTCAATATGAGGGCCTGCAAGTGATGACGTGGCATACAAATCTAAGGGGAGAAGGAAGATTTAGCTTACACTCCAAACTGACTTTGATTCACAGACATTCATGGAATGGTCATTGCTGGCCAAGATAAAGAGGGATGTCAGATCTCAAACAAAGGTAGTAGCTCTCTTCTTTTTCAAATATTTTAGAATGTTGTGGCTTTTAAACTGTAGTTTCAAAGGAGAATTTGATAAGTTAAATCCAGGAGTGAAAATACAAATTGCTCTGGGAAGTGTGAGTATTAGCTTTGATGAATTTTAAGTCCATAACAGATAAAGTGGAACAGTTTGACCCATTGTCAGTCTATTTTAAGATGAACATTTGTTAAATTCTAATGAAAAAATGTAGCACTTAAACTTTGGCAGAAGAACAATTAGTTTTTTTCCCTGAACTGAATAAAATCTCATGGCACTGATTTTCACTTTACAAGCAATAAATATGAGCTGCAACAGACTCTAACATCTACTGGCCATATCTACATGGATACATCATATAAGCAAAGTTCACTTCAATTTCAAGCACACAAAATTTATGTCTACATCACATAGCTTATCATGCATTAAGCCTGTCATGCAAGAGCCGATTTTCTAGTGTTAAGAACTTGCACCTTTTTGACATGCAGGTCTATAATCAGCCCAGAGAATCAATGCTGTCTGCACCAAGAAGCAAGGAAAAGACTGAGCAGCTATTATACATTATCAGCTAACTCCTAACCACTTCAGGCAATGCAGCCTGAGAACTTTTAACTCAATTTACATTAGAACATATCCTTCCTGCCTGTTATGTGCTACAAGCATTAGGATTATTTGGTTGGTTTGTATTTTCAGAGATTGCTAGTGAAGTATGCTGATTGGAGAAACACTGTGTCTCCAGCGGGCGTTTGAGAAGTTTATAGGACAAACAAGCTCCCAGTTTCCCTAGTCACAGTCAGTAGATTTACACGTTACTGTAATGAGAAGGAACAAGCTGTCATTCATCAGCAGATGCTATATGAGTCTGTCCATGGAGAGAAGATTTTGGAAGTGGATAATCTTTGCATTCTTCGGCTCTGCTTTGAATATATCGACTTAGAGAAAAATAACAGGCAAAGACAGGCAGACCAAAAAGCAACAGCAGAGGTCTGGAAAACCTCTGGAAGCAAAGCTGATAGTGTTATTTATACGATTGAGCAAAGTTAGTGAGGAGTTTCACTTCTGTGACTGACTTTTGAAACAAACCCAGGATAATTAGAGGATGCACCAACTCAGGACTCTGAGTACTGACACAGCATATTGTGGAATGCATAAAGTGAATTCTTATCTTGAATGCTGGCCCGCTATCATATCAACAAGGCATAAGCTCACCGATTCAAGTTTTAAGCTAGCTGGACAAAAAAAACCATAATATGGCACTTTGTGAGGCTTGAAAGCTGTCCAGGTGGATCTTGCTAGAGTGTTGCTGCCAAAAGTGTGTATTTCCTCCACAGTAAGGGTCTCAAAATCATCCAGGTATAACCATCATACATATTCCCATTCCAGCACAACAGGGCAAGGCTGGGCAAAGCATGGTTACAAGAATATTAATAGAAATTATCTCTTTTTAATAAATGGGATGTGTATGCTAGAGAATAACAAGATCAATGTTTTATGCTGCTGTTTATTTTAATTTCATTTTATCTTCTAAATACATTAAATTCCATATTACTTACCCTTTAAAAATGATGAATGGGGGCAAAAGTGTTGCCTTTACTGGCTTAGCAAAAAACAATAAAAAAATTACAAAATATTTTCCCTTCACTTTAAGAATTCATTACTATAGATGGAAAATAAAATTTGATCCAGCACTAAGATCTAACTTTTTTTATTGTTAATAAACTTAATAGAAAATTAAGATAAATTTTGTTCACAGCTCTTCCAGAAGAGAAATTTTAAGGGAGAGGCCAGAGCATAAATGAGTCCCAAGATGAGAACTTTTGACAGGAGCACAATCACCTCTTACTAGAATCCCTTGTGCTGTTTTATAGTAATTGTGATGAAATATATGGCTAGAAGTCTCTCATACCTTTAGTATGTCCATGCTTCATCCTATATACTCCTGCCATTAGGATCTAGCCTGCTTTTCCCTCTCTTGCCAAACTTACTGAATTTCTGTCTGTCTACATCATCTATAACTTCCTGCTGAATTAATTTCTTGTAGACTACTTCCAGAACCTGTTCAATCAGATTTTCAGTCTGTACTCTGCTTAAATCTCTCTTAAAGATTGTTCTATTCTTCTCCTAGTCAAATTTCAGGATTTGAAGCTTCTTAGATCTCCCTGGAACATCTCAACCATTTTTCACATTACCAGCCATCCTTTTTTTATGAAATCTTGCCGTCATCAGTTTCTGTTACACCAAATTCTCCTTCTGTTCTTCTAGCTCTTTAAACAATGCCTTCAACACCACACTCAGTGCACACTCCTCATTTCTACACACTACTGTCTGGGGTGACCTGTCCCCCCTGTCTAATACAGAAGGTAACATACAGCCTTTTGTAACTAAAAACTTTTCCACAGTGTAATATATATAAATAAATATTTACTGTGCAGTAGCTATGAAGATGGGAATAAATCAGAGCTATGGTAGATAAGATGTTACAGCTGCTTAAAAAAACAACAACAAAAACAACAAAAAACCCCAATCTGCTAACTCTTTGAATGACCAAGTGAATAGAAGTACACATAAGGCTAAATTATCCCCCTTCTAAGCTTCATAAATTCACACACGTGCACTCCAGGGAGGGAGATAATGCAACCCTAATTGTGTCTTGTTGAACTTGGCTAGTTAGATGGTTAACCCTTTTCTAATATGGTCCTTTTTTATATTAATAACTGTTCCAAATTATTTCTTTTCCTATTAGAGTGATATTCTGTCAGCAGTTTGGGCCTGATGAAAAAAAGTGAGGCAGTGAAACAAAGCAGTCTTGGCAAGATGGAGAACATGATATTTGCAGGATCCATTATTAATGTCTTATAAAATCTTCGAAGAGTGTTTTTAATTTGTTTTCAAGCCAAATGCTAAAAGTAAAACTTTTCTTTCAGGCCCTATTTGGTAAAGGGTCAGAGGCTAATCCTCTGTAAAATGACATTGCTTTTTCCAAAAAGAGGCGTCAGAATGTTTGGTCAGTATGATCTGGCTTTATAGAGATTCCTGGTGGCTTTGCAAAAGGATTGCTCTTCCTTTGGATGGCTTGCATTCTCTTTCTGTGTGGTGTTCTCTAAAAAGTTTGCCATGAGTGAAGGGCTCAAGGTTTTTTCTCAGCTATGGTAGACAGTGTGTAAATAATGTAGTTCACACGATGGGCTGTGTCCTGGTCTTACCACATATACAGGCATACATACATATATAAAATATATACATATATGACTTACCTTTTCTCTTTTTTTTTTTTTTTCAGATTACTAGGGTGGTTTTGTCAATTTTGGATCAAAACAGCTCCTATAGCAGATAAAAATAGATAAGACCCAATCATATAGCAATGACACTAACTTCAGTCAGGTTAAATGCAAGAAGAGGAGGTCAATTTTTTTTTTAATTGCAAGTGGCTAATTCACTGATTGCTAAAAATTATTCATGAATAATTTATAGCTCAAATATTACACTATGTATAGGATGAGTTACTGGGGAGAGTAAGGAATCATAAACCTGCAACACTTCCTCTCTATAAAGTCTGTGCTAAGCTTTGACCTGTGTAACATCTGCTTCTTAGTTTTTTTAATGATTGATCTTAAAGCATAAGTAAATAGCTGAGTGATTTATGAAATGTTATTAGAGAAAAGCATTTAGCAATTTTAGGAAAATGGTGATGTAAAGAATAAATACAAAGAAAATTAAAATCTCATAGGTCTGCCATTTATCATTTCTTTATTTACAGATCGTGATGACTTTGCATCTCCATTTTGGCCTCTCTTTCTTTTTGTTTCTTTTTTTAACTGACCATAATATAATATATAAACACACATACAAATATACATACACATATATGTTAATGTGTGTATTTGCTCCTTACTATTTATAATTGTCTAGGGCTCCAGGGAGGATTCTGCCCAGTTTGAAACAAGCCATGACAATAGGAAAAGACAGAAAACCCAAAGGTCTGGGAGATGAACTTCATAAAGAGATTCTTCATGACAACACATATAAGCACAATGCTCAATTCCATTTTTTTTGCCAAGCACATCACAAACATTTTCATGTCTTACCACACGCCTGTAAGCTACAATATGTAAGTCTCAGCAGTTCGATTTTGCAGCCAAGAAATTAAGGCATAGTGAGGACTAAGATTTTACAAACAAAGGCACCCAGTTTGAGGCACGTGGTCCCTGACTGGTGAAGGTCTGAGAACTGTAAAATTACTATAATGGAACTGCTGATTACCAGCTTCTGAAGGTCCAGCAAACAAGCTCTCCTCCAATATATCAACCAAGAGCAGCAAGCTTTTTTTAAATGTGTAAACCTGAACAACATGCTGGACATCGGAGCTGTGGCTTACTGACCTCTCAGCTTTGTTTCCATTCCCTATGTGGGTTTTCTGGGCCGAACTGGATCTTGAAGGTAAATGTTGCCCTGATCCAAAAGATGGTCCACACCACAGGCCCTGCTTCTGTCCTCTGCACAGGGCAAGTATGGAGGATGCCACTACGGCAGATAAGCCAAGGTTGCACCCCAGACCACACATACTGCATCCAGTGGAGGATGTACTCCAGCCTGGGCACTGACAAATGCTACACCCTGACACCCCAGCAGTGCAAACTGTGGGTGTGTCATCTAGCTTCTTGCAGAACTACTGCTTCATGTACTGTGTACCACCTGGGACACCGGCTCAGACTGATCTAAGGGGAAGAGTGCCACCTACTGAACCACCAACACGTGCTCTCAGTTCCTGCAGCTCAGGAGAATGCTGTTCCATGGAGAGACTGGACACAGTCTGAAGCAAATTGTTTGCCACAAATTTGAGCTAGAAAACAAACGTACACAATCACATGGGAATGAAGCAAAAAGATAGGGCTGGATCGTAAAGCAGATGTTGCTAAGTATTGCTAGGCAGTGGCGGTACATGCCTGTGACTGTCATGCATATGTCAGTGCACAAGAAAATAATGTGTCTATTAAAGGTACTGAATTATGATATTCACTCGACTAGAGAAAGACTAGACTGAGCTCTTCCTCCAGCCATATACCAAAAATGTTGCTGAAGCTCACCAGAAAAGAGGACAGAGTGCTGAATCACGTGAAAGAAAAATGCAGAGTTTAAGCAACTCCTGTTTAAAAATACTTTTATTTCCAGAACCTTTATGGATGCTTTTGTTTTAATCTTGGGATCCATCAGTCTGTCCACACAATTTCATATCTATTATGCAGCTGCTTAGCTTGCACTGCTGAAATACTTCCACAGTTCACTCAGTATGTCCTGTTTTATTTACAAGCAGCATCGAAATCACCTGAAACTTACATTTTTCTTGTAGAATCTATTATGTGGCAGAGTGCCATATTTACATCAACATCTAAAAATATATACAAGACTTAGTTGTAAAACCCAGCTAGCTTACTTTTCAGTCCTGTTCATCTTCTGAAGTCATATGGAATTTAGATCTTTAGCAATATTTCAAGCTCAAGCATTTTCAAAAGGCACTATTAAAAATAAAAAACCCAGAAGGGAAATGGTTAAAAATTTTATTATTCACATTGCATTCGTAGTAAATTGTGTAATAGTTTTCATGTCTTAATTACTTAAATTTTATATTGAGCTATAGTGATATTATCTCTCTTTTTGTCTCCACACAATTGTATTTTATAATAGCTTTTATTAGGGCCTACATGAATAGAATTTAAAATGAACACATCATTTCTGTTACTTCTGCAGTCGAGAAAAGAGAGCGTTTTTCTGATATTTGGCGTGAAAAGTGCTTTCCTTTGTGTTTTATGACATATAGCAAATTGTATTAGTTAGGGACATATTTTGAGCAGTAAGATAACTAAGAGGAGTACAGAGCACTTCTGTCACTTTTAGTAACTCTACCTGAGACTGAAAGTGGGTGCGATGCCCAGCATGTAACAGGGGAAGATTCCCCCTAGAAAAGCTTGATATGGTTCACATTGAAATAAAAGGCAAAACTTCCACTGGCTTCCATGAGAAAAACACCAGAGTAGCAGATTCACAATAAGATAATGGTGTGTTTATACAAACTGCCTACCTACCGTTGAAAGCAAGGTCAGCTCCCCTACCTCACAAACTCCACCTGCTCTGCCACCAGTGCCTACCTTGATACCATCACAAATGCCTTCACAGTCTCATGTTACTCCTCACATTCGGGGTGTCTCCTTGAAACCTGGCTGCTAAGCCAGTTCCTTCACCTTTATGAAATTCCTCCTAAAGTCTCCCTTCTGCCAGCACACCTACACTCAATCTGTGTCTAGGATGTGTAAACAAATTTCAATAAATGTTTGTTTTCAATTGTTAACAGAACTAGCACATGGCATGCACATGCAAGGCTTAGACACACAAACAAGATACCACAAGGTAACAAGTTTCTGCTGAGCTGCAAGAACAGCCTGGATGCACACTATTCCCCCACAGCAAATGCAAGGTGAGTCAAGCTGGCCTCACACACCTGCACGGCGGGCTAAGTCCACTCCAATTACCATACATTTGTTGGAGGCTAAGAGGACACACATGGGCAGCTACTATGCATCAGCTGGTACTTGGCAACCCTTCTGCGTACACCTTGTTCATCCAAACTTACTATTGCTACCCTGCCCTTTCTCACAGGTAGTTTTGGAATTGTAATATATTCCTTTAAAGGGTGTGGATAAACATACTATGAAATCAAGGAATTGGGAAGTGTAAGGAAGGATAACTTGAATCTATTGGTTCTATTTAAAAAAACAAACCTGTGGATAGGTAGACTTGTGCTTATTCTTTCACTATAATTCAATAAATTATATTTTAAAAAACTGTTTACAAATGTTTTAGTGACACCTGAACATAATGAAAAGCATCGCTTACAGTTTTTAGGCCAATAGGAGATGTCAGCAGGAAAGGAGAGTAGGCAGAGCATCATTTCAAAGCACTGACGAAAAATGAAGCAAAATCTGAATTTCACTCATCTCTCTGCAAATCTATGCTCGTAAGCCTCAATCTCCTTATTCAAATGGTGGGCCAGATTCTGCCTTCAGTTATCACGTCAGCAACTGAAGGAAGAATTTGGCTTTTAATTTCTTTTTCCCCCGGTGCCTAAACTTGTGAAATGTCACCTTATTACACACCTCAGCTCTTTGTACAACTGCCAGAATTTGCCTAGCAGTTCCACTCAGTCTTTCACTTCCTAAACGAAGTCTCTTCAATGCCGATCTCCAAGAACAGTTGCTCATTCTGAGCATTTTTTATTCTGAAGATTGGTTTCTTTTTTTCTCCTCTTCTCTTTTTTTTTTTTAATTTTTTTTTTTTCTATTAACATGTCCACACTGTTACTAAACATAAAGGGTTTCTCAGGGAACCAATTTTACCACATTTGTTTGGGTGTTATATGGATGTTCAGAATAGAAATCAAGAGTACAAAAATAGATTTTCTTGATTTATGAGACATTCCTGTTTTCAATTCACCATCAGTATGTGCAGACACGATGCAGTCAAGAAATGAAGCATCTGGTTCTCCCACGTTTCATTTATGAACTTTAGCACCAGATGTAAATCATTCATAAAATCCCAAAGTGTTGGAAGAGTCTCTTCCTTCATTTTAACAAACATATACTCCAAGTACTGTACCTAACACTTCACATCATTTGTTACAAATGATGGGATCTGAATTTTAATGACTTTCAAAAATAAAATTCAAGGAGGAAGAAAAGGAAGAAGAAAAACCAGTAAGTGTGGCATTCCTTGTTTCTGACCGTGAATTCTCTTTGAAACCGAAAGATGTCACTTTAAGTTATTATAAACAAAGTCTACATGTTATTACCTGCATACAGAATGTTTTGAAGAGAACAAATCTGCTAGCTTATAACTATTCCCTCCCAAATCCTATCCATTAGTGTCACGTTCATGTCAGCAAATGTTGATTCAACTTCAAGTCTGAATTGCTTTCCTATTCTCATCCGCCAGTCACTCTTCCACTCCTTCTTCAATCCCTCTTTAGTCCCATTTGTTCAGAGACCCCTCTTGCTTTTTTCTCAAAATCTATAATCCTTTCCTCCTCCCTTCCCACTCCTTTGTTTCACTTGAATTTCATAAGATAACTCACACTTTGGGAATTAATCATCTGCCAAAATAATTATGGGATCAAGGCCTATTCTTTACGTCAAGGAAACCTGTCTTCTCTGTGTACAAGAATCCTTTCAATGATATGCATCAGACAATGCTTTCAACAACAAATCAGCCTTTTCTGGCCTTTTTTAATAATACATTCCTTAGATATTAATTTAGCTGCGAATTATCAGGCATGTGCTCCATACACTGAGGTTGCCTTACAACAGAGAGCTGAGGAAGCGCAAAGAAAATGCACCAGCAGATATAGCAAGAAGGCTCCTCTATGAATGACCCCTTGCTGGAGAAACCTCTACATGAGGGACCAGAAAGGTTAAGAGGATTCACAGAATTGCAGATCCTCCTCAGCTCTCCTTCCTACGAGCTCTCCACCCAGCTGCTTTGCAGGCTGCTCTTTGGGGCAGCTCGCTTGGCTGAACTCTCTCCCATTGCACAGTTTCTATATGCTAAACTTCTAAAGGAATGTGCATAATTGGCCCCAGTGTACAGCTATCAGCAGGGGAATTCTTATGGTAACATTCATATAGTTTCAGTAGTAGTAATAACCCCTGTATAAAATTTCTTATACATAAGAAATTTTCCTTGTATGTGAACAATATCTGGCATTTATTTATTTTATTAATAGCTAGAGCAGTAATCACTACAGTAGCTGATCACGTAAAGTCCTCTACAACACAACATGTACCTCCAAGAACAGACTTGAAAGAAGGAAGAGTCTTTCCACCAGTGCCTAGGTTGTGAGTAGTCTACAAAAATTGATAAGACCATGGAGCAACCTCTGGATAAACCCCAGCCTGATGTGCAACGCTTTCTGCAGGGACATGCTGGGAATGTAGCGAGATGCTTTAAGTAGGCTGGGAACACAGCAGGGGTAGATCCATGGGCTACAAATCTCATGCAGAGATCACAGCTGCGACTAGAGCCCACAGATTATAGTACAAGCTGTAGATCGGTTGCTTGGGTGCCTTAAGCCCTTGGGTGGAGAAGGATTCTTTCCAGTCTTGCAGCCTTGTTCTCCAGCACAAACACCAATTGTTCAGTCCCCGCCTGGGGAGGGTTGGAGCTCCAGTTGAGTTAGTTCCCCTTAAAACTACAAAAAAAAGAAAATAATCTCTTCTCTCTCAGGCAAAACTCAGCAACTTTTGAAGCAGAGCAGATGTTCAACAGTGCGGGCAGCAGCATTGCACTGTACCATTTAAGGCACCAAATGAACAGTACTGTATCGAATCAAAACTTCAAGGGAGATTTAGGTAGGCACAATATGAATGCTCAAGCTGAAATCTGGCCTGAACATGGGAAGTTTGTATCTCCATTCCAGAGAAATGCGATACAGGAACTGAAGTGATGGCATGTGCTCAGCATCTCAGCCTCCTACGTCACCTCGAAGATACCATTGCCAGGAACATAGCTGACACCCTGCTGGGACATTGGTTACAGGAGGCAGAGTGTCTACAAATGGCCAGCATCACTTCTCTGTGGTCAGACGATCCCCTGACCAGTGCTAAAGGTGAGCTGACCCAAGGCTTCACATTCCAACTTCTGTCCCAATCTCTAATCCAAATCGATGGCTGACCTAGCACAGTTGGGGTCCGCATCTGACAGTGAATGATGTTGGATTGCTATTAGATCAAACGTTGTTGTTTTGCTATTAGGGATGATGAAACAAGGGTGAAAATCTTCCCATGAGTGGAAAACACAGTATTGTTTTTTAAAACAGGAACAGTTTTGAAATTAAATTTAAATCAATTTAAGATTGTCTACTACAAGAGAGAGCAAATTTTGGTAAATACAAAGTTGCAACATTTCTTCAATTAGAATTTTTTAAAAATATAAAATCTCAGAATATAGCAGAAAAATTTCAAGACCGTTTTTCATTAAAAAAACCTACCCTAACTGTATTTTTCTATAGAGCTGCCTTTCACATTTTGCCTTTTGATTCCTACTGTCCTTCCTTACAGCCCAGAATTTATCATTCATTACTATATATTGACTGATAAGCCTTCAGTCACTATTGCATGTGTAAACACAAAAAGGTGATCAGTTCACTCTAAGAGTTTTTCCTGTAAAAGATAATTCCAAAACTAAGACTCACTCTCCCTTGCAAGAATTCCGAAGTGGTAACTATACATATCTTTTAAGGATACTGTCTCTGTCAGGCTCCTTCTGATATTTTTTGGTAACACTCGTCCACGTTTTGCAAGTGTTATTCATGAGGAATGGGTACCTCTTTCCATAAGTAATTTCCACTGACTTCAATAGACCATTTACGATGAAAGATCCTTCTCAACGTCAATGAGAGCATCTGACTTTAGCTTCTGTATTCTTAAAGTC
Source organism: Bucorvus abyssinicus (assembly GCA_009769605.1). Classification (NCBI taxonomy): domain Eukaryota; kingdom Metazoa; phylum Chordata; class Aves; order Bucerotiformes; family Bucorvidae; genus Bucorvus; species Bucorvus abyssinicus. Next base: position 14,468,492 of record CM020036.1, read on the forward strand.
ACTAGTGGCAAACAGTGAAAAAAGTACATAATACATCATTAATATGTTTTTCTTTTTTTTTTAAATTGAACCTAAACTTTATTTCCAAAACAGGCATAATTTTTACATCTTTGCCATTTTTTTAACTTTCTTTTTTAATTTTGTATCTATGCTGGCAATTCAGCCAAAGGCAAAAATAAATATTAGCAACAAAGCCAGTTCAGATAAATGACTAGTCATGCCTGCTGTTTGAGAAATACCATCAATTTTATTTTATTTCCTTCCTTCCTACCATGTCAGAGGCTGCAGCCTGAGCCTTTCAGAACTCTACAGGCACAACTTACAGTCTTATCTTAGTCCCACAGTGCTTGGGTGGTCTTTCTCAAACTAAGCAAGACAGGAATACCACCTCCTTGATCCATAATGTGCTCATCCATTTCACTTGTCTGCTCAGACATCCCAGGCCAATGATTTATTCGCAGAGGTGAAGCTAGGAAAACCTTCCCCCTTCCAAACACACGTACACATACTTTTATAAACTCTCTGAAATATTCAGGAACTTCCCAGAAGGGAATGGGTTTTCCCCCTCCCTCTCCTATGTGTTTTATACAGTTTCCATTATTATTTGATAAATGGTTATGACACACTATTTACCTCGGTCAGCAGCTCTGGGGAGCTTTGTGCAGCTTTGCTCCCCACCTCTGCCACCCGCTAGATATTTCACAAATAAATCACACTCCCAGATTAAGACCATACAGTTTGATTCTGAAAAGGGAAAAGAGTTAGAATGAGATATGCTGGAGGAGGCTTTGGTTGCGTTTCTCTATTTCACTTCTGAGCCATATAGAGGTGATTCTCAGCCTGTAACAGTGGCTCTGCCTCAGTCAACTCCTTTTTTCTTTCAGGGGCAGGAAGACATTCTATGTTCACTGTGCTAACTCTCTGCATTGGAGGCTCCCAGAGAAATATCTGGAGCTCAGTTCTCAATATGGGCAGGAGCAAGTCTAAGGACGTCTGTCACACTGCACATATTCACAGGTATTGGAATAATCTTTTCCAAGGGCAGAAAGTGTGCCAGGATGTACCTTATGAAAGAAGGACTGCAGACCTGTCCTGCTGGGAATAAAATAAATATACTTAAGACGGATTATCACAGACAGTTTTGTGTGGACTTGCTCAGTAGATCATTACAGTCAGAAATTTATGGGGAGGAGGAGGAGTTACCCTGCAAAGCAGATACCAAATGACATTACTGCAGCAACTGCACATACATTCAAAACAGGAGTTGTCAGGGAAACACTTGGTGTCATTGTAACTTCTTTTTATATGAATTTCATTCCAAAATCCAGATGGGGCGCCACGAGTAAGATCTGCAGGCACAATAAGTGGTTTGGGAAGCATTTTGAAATCAATGATGCAGATATGTGTGTGCACACGTGTGTGTGTCAGAGTGAGGCAATATCAAATCTGATTAAGCCTGCTCTCTTTAAAATTACTGAAAAGCAAGTACTGCCTAGAATCACAGGTTGACTTTCCAAAACGAACCAAAACCAAAAACGCAAATGAAATTAGATCCATGAGAAAAAGCAGCCAGCTGTACCAATGGAAAGTGTTTGGAAAAAACCACTGTTCCAAACATTGCCTTGCTAATCCCACCAAAATATAGCAGTATCTGTAGAAAAGGCAAGAACAGAACCCAATCACAGTACTGTTAACTCCAAACATTAAAAAAGTATGAATTAACTAAAAAAAACCAAACACACACACACACACACACCCCACAAAACCCCAGAGACTGGCTGAGAATCTTGTTTTTGTATTTTTTGTTCTGTGTGTTAAAATTGCAATAATTTTTAAAAATAAGTGGATTATGATAGAAGCATACTAGTATAAGATAAGGGATGTTACTGTTTCCTCTCCCACGAATTCAGGGTACCTAACCCAGTTAGGTTAGTGGAAAAGCACCTTTGAACTATGCTGAAAATGAAGTATGTCTTAGATTCCAGTGCTGTCTTCTCACCACCTTCACACTCAGATAGGCAGAGTCCTTGCAATCCTTCTTTGAGCTCACTAACAAAAGCAACATGGGGAGGTCCTTCCCTCAGGGACTATGTGGCTCAGTGTTCATTACTTTACCCTCTCCTCACACACCTCTACAGAATTTTTAAGGCTTTTGTACTCAATATTTCCTCTTACTTCCATCAGAGGAGATGCAACCCTTTCTCATGGAGGCTTCCAGGGTAGGCTTCACCCTTCAGGTAAGATAAGCCAGACTGCAAGCAAATTGGAGTAGGGACAGAACTTCTGTCCTAGTAGCTCTCAATATCAGACCTCTGTGTAGGGAGGTAGAAGCTGCTACTGGATCCTATTCTGTACATTTTAGAAGAGAAACCAGTTAAAGAGCAGTGCCTACAAACTGGATCTGCAAGTGCAACAAAACCTTCCCTTATCTCCTACAGATAAATGTGTTCATATACGTAAGTACTAACTCCAAAATATGAAATGTGGGTATTTCCTTATGAATACAGAAGTCCAATAGCAAAACATCAGTAAAAGTACCTCCAAAATTCATATATTAAGGAAACAATTTGACAAATCTTTGTCACAGATAAGATTTAGATATAAGAGCTATGTAATGAATGGGATGCTATATTACGACAGATTATAATAATAGATAGCATTATGCAAAAAAACACAGTATGCCAATGTAAATTGATGTGGCACACTCTAAAGATGGTAATTCCAGTCTGCCTTAGCAACAGTATGTAAAGAAAACAGAGCATAGAAAAATCCCTACCAAATAAATTAGAGATAGGAATTAGTTACTGGGAAGAAAATGAGGACTATCAGTTTGATTTGGTAACCAACTCATATGCCAACAGTGGTTCTTTGGCATGACAACTCATATTTCTATTTTTTTTTTCTGAGTCCAGACTTTATGTGCTCCTGTGCCCTTTGTTTCTTCTCAGCCCCAATGATATGAAAATTTACAGTAATGAGAAGAAAATAAAATCCACCTTAACATGTTAAAATAACGGAATTGCCAGATTTTAGATTATCATTAAGGAGAAGGACATGAAGTATATTTGTTGCTTTCATAATAAGAAACAGGGTAATATGTGAAAATTACCAGCCTAAAAAATAATCCAGAGATTATGGACAGTTAACAAATATTAAAGGTGAATCAGTGGGGGGATGGTGAAGGAAACAATTGTGTGCTGTGATAATTTTTGTCATCATTCTTTCCCTTTACAAATTCTAAAGTGTTCATGAAAAATATTGTCAAAGCTTTGAAAAAACAGTCAGTCTGTTTCATCAGAAGACAAATAAAACCCTAGTACCTTAAAATGTTTGTCCTATATCCTTCATTTCCCATTAGAATAACCACAGTTCATCTACCAGTCCTCTTCTCCCCCCATCCTGTGTAGCCCCTCAGCAAGCAAAAGAAAATTCTTGCTATAGTTAGTCTGGAATTGCAAGCAGGCTGTTTGGCTAGCCAGTACATGTCTACTAATTGGCTTGCTGAGCGATAATTAGCATAAACTACTTTTTTTAGCCATTTACTCATTTTCATTAAACTTACAGGAATTTAAAGAGGGACTTCCACTCAGCAATCAAGTTTGTCAAAACTGGGCCTTGTTTTCAATTGACTTTGAGCACGGCAGATGGATAGACAGTACAGTTGCATCAACCTTATTCCTAAAGGATGTGGAGCAGGAACTGAAGTGTCTCTAGCAAGGAGTATCACCTGAGCACTGAGAATTAGGTTATAAGTTAAATTATAGTAATTTGTTGAACCTAGACAGACCTGAAAGATTTTCACTAGGAAAAAAAGCTATCAGAAAGTACCTAGCAGAGAGTCTTGTTTTATAAACACTCCATGAAGTGAATCTTTGTTTGCAGTGGCTTTATACTGCGACTCCCTATTTCCTCTTTCTGTGAGTGTGCAGCATCATCGGGTCTTGTGTCAGAACACATAATCTCCACTGCTACCTCATTCTTCCACTTTCTTTCACAAATCTATAAGGATAACCCAGGTGTATAACACCTCCAGATCCTTCTGTGACGGGAGAGCAAGGAGCAGGATGTGTTGTGAGCTGAGAGCCAGTAAGCACTGCCAGGCTGGCCAGGGCAAGTGTGATGATGGCCAGCTCAGCAGTGTGTATGGAGCAGGTGATGGTTGAGCCAGCATTACAGCCCTTCTCTCAGGAGGGTACAAAAAACATGTCCCTGCTTAGTAAAAACAACAACTTTTAGGAAATGCTTTAAGAACTTCCTATTTCTGAGATGTCTACCACTTCAACAAAGTTGTTTGAGAGTGGCCAATGGCTTATACAGTTACTGGGGGACAGAAGCTGACAGGTAAACATCATGATAGCACGTCTCACTTCCTTAAAAAATGGACTAAAAAGATGAGGAGGCTCACGTTCACTTGATTGTCAACGATTTCCTGTCACTGGGCTGTGTTCTGTGACCCCAGTCATTTAATATGCTTACTGCTCCCTGTGTTGTCTGATAGTGGCTTGGCAGCCACCCTCTCTCTGACGATGAGTCAGGGTGCTGCTTTTCCTGTCTCCTTCTATGAAACACATCATTTGATGTGACTAACACAGCTCATTTTGATGAGTCACAGCGCCAGGAAGTGTAAAGAAGATGCGGCTTTTCAGAGTGCCGTTCAAACAAATGTTAGAAAAACAAAGTTTAAAAAAATAATTCTTCAACTTAAAATTGTGTATGTGGTATAGCTCATGTCTACCCACCTACAGGGTACAAAGTCCTACTTCTGTTGCTTGAAATCATTAGTGTCAACACTGCCAATTAGCATGTCTGATTAATTTGGAGGTGGGTGGGGAGAATACATGGAAGGACATTCTCTCTGTCCATGTTGCAAATTTGACACTCATTTTCCATCATTCTTAGGGAACCCTGAAAAAGCTAAGCCTCACTTTCTGGTTTCTAATGTACAGTCTGTAACTGCTGCCTTTATTTCAGTGCGTGTTTTAAGAAAATTTTATTCAAATTTAACAGGTCCTGTAAAAAAAAAAAAAATTTACTATTCTTTCTGGCCCGTGCTTACAAAAAAAAAAAAGAGACACAGCAAGACGTTGAATCTACTTCTTCCCTTTTCCAGCCTAGAGCTATAAGCACAAAACTATTCTTTCCCTACATATGGTTATCAATATTTTTCCTAGCTACATAGGAAGGGAAACCTATACGGATTTTTACATTGCTTCATTAGGGATTCTTTATAATTAGGAAAAAAAATGACCAGGGAAAGGGAGTTGTCACAACCTTCCTTCTCTCTCTGACATCAAGAAACAGGAAACTCCTCCAAGAAGAGGAAGGTGGTTTGTGGAGGAGAATCAGGACAATAATGTTGCTTTTTTACGCTGCTTTTTAGTACTTTTTTACTGGAGTGAAGAAAAATCCCTCTGCAACAGCTACAACTTCATCAAGGATGTGGAGAGCTTACAGATTCTTCAATTACCTTTGCATTCCTTAGAATACAGGAAAGTTTCTTCATCAACTCTGACAAAACCAGCAGCTCAAAGAGCTGTAGTGCAATAAGAGCTTTTCCCCTACCCCACTTCTGTCTCCCCAGAAGTCCGCATTGCCACACACAACAGGAGGTGTCCAGCATTTCTCCTCCTTCCTCTCAGGAGCTAATGGCAAACCAGAGAAAGCTTGACGGGCAGCACCTCAAAAATCACCACTCACGGCACAAAGGGAATAGGAGCTCTGTCTAACCAAGCAGAGACCATTTGAACTGGACATCAGCAAGAGCCAAACTGATCTGATTGATTGTCAATTCTCTGCAAAATAGAGGATACAACAGCTGCAAACGGTCAGACCACAGTCAAGCGATGGAGTAATGTGGAGCAGTCACTGCAGCCTTTTTATCTGTAAAGGCAGAGACATAGTTGAACCAAGCAGGCATCACCTCCTCTCAAGTTACGACCAAGTGCATGCATTATAGAATATATTTCTGAATAAAAATAATGTACTTATTTGAAAATAAAGCATGATTTTTTTTTTTTTTTTAAGGAAATGGCAGGGAACAAAGTGCACAAGGCCAAACGTTCTAATAAATGAGATTTATTATGGGAAAAAAGTCCAATAATTGCATTTTCAGGGGAAAGGTCATTATTACTTAGAAAGAGGTTAATAGAACAATATTAATAGCTTTTTACAGGGCAAAAGAGATAAATGCAGTATTAATATGAATGAAAACAAGAATGAGGATGCTTCCTGTTACCAAAGTTTAGACTAAAAATTCAGAAGGTCAAATTCATCTTTCATATTCCCCAAAATAAAGAATTATAAAATGTTATCAAGCCTTTTTTATTCAGTGAGTTTAACAGCAAGCAGCAGAAGTACAGTGATCAAAAGTTTTAGCCTGAAGCCAACAATTAGAAGCACGGCTCAAGTTCTGTGTCTCTGGGAGACTTTAAGGGAAGAATGTTGAAGATAAAAGTCAACATGACTCCATCACTGAACTTTTACTAAAGGAATTGCAGCAGTTCTGTCTATTTGGCCAATACTTTAGATTAGACTAATTTTCTAAAGTAATGTAAAATTGCCAGAGATAAAAAATAATTTGCAATATACATTAATAATAATAATAATGTTACATTACACATCTGTAATGCATTTCACGCAAAAGTCTTAAAGTACTTTCTAAACACTTAATTAAGCCTCCCAGCACCCTGGGAAATAGATGATTTTTCTCAATCATTCCCTAACTGGAGAAACTAAGGCACAGAAAATTTAAAGCAAACCATTTGCATCAAGTTATGTAATGACTAGAATCGGTTACAAAGCAAGCATGCAAGAAGAAACGGGCATGTGTCAAAAATACTGCCAAAATCAAGAAGTTTTTCAGTCACGACAAAAAATTACCTGCATATTATCCCGGTTTTGAGGACTCAATAACATATTAAAAGCTTCTGAGTATTTTTTATCTCATTAACATGTTTAAATATATCCAGGAAACAAATAGGCAAACAAAAAAATAAAAGTGTCTATTTAAAATACATGTTGCAAAAATATCTGCTCATCCTCATTGGCAAAAGTAGCTAAATACTAAAAAGTAAATCCCCAGAATCTTGATTTTCAGTCCCCAGTCTTGACCACTAATATTGATTTTCTCTTTTAGATAACACTGAGTGAGGAAGAAAAGAGAAATCCAAGGGCGATTACAAAGACTGTTATTAACAACTGTCATGCACATGTGTAAACTACTAGCATGTTTTAACTACAAGGCTAAGAAGGATCTGTCTAACTTGTAATTCCAGCCTGAATACACTGAGCAGTATCTCACCAGGACTCACAATTATGTAAGTTTGTTATTAAAATGCAAGGTGGAATCAGCTGTTAAATCTCCATAGTGATGAATACACTGAAAAGCTGTCCTACTTTGGAAGATTAAATGGACTTTATTTTTGGTTATTGTATCTAAACAGTGTAACTTGCTTTACTGTACTCTCACTAATTCAGTTGTACTTTACCAAGCACCTCAGACAAGAGAATTTGGTTGAAGTCACGGTCAAGCTGGAAAACATATACATTTAGGACATCTTTTCAGAATACTGTAATTACGAGTATAAGTATTTGAAGTCAAAACTCATAATTGTGTATGATGAGGGAAAACTGAGGAATCATTTTTTTTAACATTTTGCTGTAAAGAGAGCTACCAATCCTAGCAGTCTCAGGAAGTTTCAGAGCAGATGTCTGTATAATATTTGGGATGCAATTTTGTCATGGAGCTAAATAAAGAAAATTATTCAAGGGCTACAATACTTATAAAATCCTGATGTGAAATTTATTTTACTAGTAGTACTGCATTGTATAGTCATTTGAGGAAGAGATTACTTAATATAATATAATGTAATGGGGGAGATTAATGTAAGAGATTAACTCTTCAGCCCTTACTCTTGTACTATGTTCTTTATATACTAATCAGGTAAAGAGATGGATAGTAACAATTTAAAGGCTTCCTTTTCTGTGATCTATTTCTCTGAGTAAAAAAATGATGTCTAGCGTTCCTCACACTGAATTCATTGCTTTGGTCTATAGGAAAGGGCTTTTGGAAGAAAACCTTAATATAAGTCAAGGCAAATTAAATTGAGATAGTGCAAAAGGCATAATGTGAACAGAAGCAAGTATCATGTGAGAACACAGCAGGGCTTAATTTTCCCATTACTAAGGCAAGACTGGGCGAAAGCTAATAAATCACAGCAGCACAGCACCACATGGAAATCCACACTTTACCTAGATGGAAGTCACAGCTGATGACTGCTGCAAAACAAAACCCAGGATCCCTTAGTATTAATGAGGTACCCACTAACCATGGCTTTTACAAAGGGCAACGAAAGACTGCAAAGTAAGAACATTCATGAGTTTTGGCTACCACAGTACATGCAGCCTGCAGAGAATCACATGGGTAGTTCAGCTTCCTTAGCTGCTGCCAACAAAACCAGCCAAGTGAGAAGAGCACACAGATTTGGATTCCTTCCCCAGCTCTGCCACCTCGTTAGGAAATTGCTGCCCTCTAAATCCTCTGGTTTCTGCCTGGAAAATGTCTTTCTATGGGGAATTTTCAAGAGAAGGGGGAGCTTTAAACAGAAACTTCAGAAACAACCCAGTGCAATTCACAGCTTGGTTATGAAAGTATTTTTTTCTTCTGGGACTTTTTGTCCTTCCTTGCCATCTTCACAGATAATCAGTCCATTTTTTTCATATAGAGATATTTCTTAAACATTTTACTCCTCCTGCCCCTAGAACTGACTCTTGTGCGCAGTCAGTATCGAAATCTACTTATGATTCAAACTCTGTGGTATTATGTGATTTTGTTGGACAGATAGATACAGAGGAACAATAGACATTGAAAATATTTTAAAAATAAGCTATTTCAAGTCTTTTAATCTTAAAAAGTACTTACTCAATTTAATCACAATTCTCATGAAGTATTCTAGTTGTCAGTAAGTATTAACCCTAAAAATGTGAGCGCACATGGATTTTTATGGGTTTGTTGGTGGGGGTTTTAACATTTTAATTTTTTTTATTTATTATCGAGCTGCTGGAGAGGGGGAAAATGTCTTATAATGGGACTGTAGCTGAATGCTTAATTAGGAATAGTTAATCACCTCTTCAAATAAGCTGAAGAGTTACATAACTAGGCCTTACAATTCCTACAGATAAAGACAGTTTAACTTGGCTTCCTATGGAAATAAGCTTTATGTAACTGTTTTGTCTGTCTCTCCATCTTTCTTTTCTCCACTTTCCCTTCAACAAAAGACTGAACCATTAGCCAATTTGAACTTGAGGGCTAAAAATCTTCAAAATTATATTCCTACTGGTTTCATGAAGACAGCTGATGAGATAAGAGGGAAAGACCTAAATCGCTGCCCTAGTTTCCTCTAAAGGAAAACAGAGAAAGTTATAGAAGAAGTGAAAACTTGGTGAGAGATTACTATTTGTAATGCCTGAGCTGCAGAACAGGTTGGCTGCTTTAGATTTCATGGGCTCGATTTCCTTGCACAGAGAAATAAATGGACAGTTTGCTGGCCTAATGAAAGTCTGCTTCAGATCGTCGTCGTCTTCTAGGTCAGTGCAGGAAAACTCTGCCTTTACTCCAGGCTCAAAACACAGGCCTTCAGGAAACACATGGCTACAACTATAATAAAAATGAACTATTTCTGTGATTTTCCATTTATTTGATTAGAAATGCACCCTATATCGTTTTGACTTTTCTTTCAGCTGAATGCAGTGATAATGGTCGGTGGATAATGAACTATCCAGCAGTGCTCGTGGTCATCTACTTCAACATACACTGAGGCAGTCAGGTCAATGTTGAGAGCAATTTTGAAAATCAGAGCCCAGAGTGATAATTCCTTGTTTATTCCCTAGAGTAAAATCTTGACATTGTATCTGTGAAATATTCTTTTCCATTTTATGTTTCTCATAGATGTATAAAAGATACATTTTTAACTAAATATAAGCTGAAACTAAAATTCCTGAATTTTCAGAAATATTTGAAAATTGCTGGATTTTGAGAAAATTTGAAGATATACAAATTCTGTGGTTCCTTCTTATCTTCACTGGTCTAAAGCAAAAGCCCAGATTCTCATGTTTTGGAAGACCTCACATGAAGATTTAAATATGGTAGTTCATGCTCATAAATGAAGAACCTGGAAGAAGCTGCATCTTATCTAATCAGAATTTTAATTCAGTTTCATTATTGTACTGACTGTCTTATTTCAGTATCTTTATATGTCATTATACTCTTGAGGGTGAATTTTTTTCCCATCGTTTTAACCTTGTTAGTTTGCACAGCTGGAAATTAAAGTGATCTAACATGTGAAACACTCATGGCATCATCCATAGGCAAACTATCAGGAACCTACAGCTAAAGTGAGACAGGAATGCAAAATATTTGGTGTTTTTTTTCTCTGTGTGCTTTTCTCAATTCTCTTTCATTAACTCGGCATACTGGTTTACTGGTCTACAGGTGTAATTTTTCTACATCTCCTTTCTGTGTCACAGTGTACACAACAGGCCCATCTTCGTATTTTTTCATATAGGATTACACGGAGTACAGTTTCATGGTGTTCAAAAGCTGAACGTCCAGACCTTTACAACTGCTTATTTTGAAATAGAAGTGAGGGGAAAGGTGGTGGAACTTGTGAGATGGCTGAAGCCATATATTTGCTGTAGGCACTAGAAGTATTGTTTTAGTACGAGGGGAAAAAAAAAGGTCATGTTTTTTTAGCAAAGGTAAACTCAATAGAAGAGTTACAGAAATGCAGATATGTCTATCTCGGCATTACGGCAAAATTGTCCCAATCATAATCAGGTATGTACTCAGAGCACAGCACTCAGGAATCAGTACAGAAGATAAATACAGTAAAAACAACATAAATGAGCAGTCTTAGAAAAATCCTCAAACAAAGAAATATTTAGAAAAATTATGAAGGTTACTATAGTGCCTAATACATCTGCATGTCAAAAAAGGGTAGTAATGTTTCTTGTATTAAGACAAAAATGAATAGCTTTGTCAAGTTTTTATCCTGATAAATATTTTTTCTTATGGCTATAGAAATGTAGTGAAGTATTTAAATCACCTGTCAAAAGTAAACCTACTTGAGCAGTGACACTTTAAAAATATAATGAGAAATCAGACATCATTTATACTTGCTAGGATTTTTCACGTTGTCTTATAACCTATAAATGGTGAGGCTAGATGCAGAAACAGTAGATTTTTCAATTTTAACCTTTTTTCTCACTAATTTCCAGAATGTAATTCTGCCCCCAGCTGGTTAAGACATAGCTGACATAGGAGACTGAAAGTGAGAAAATATTGAACCTACGAACTCTGCTTCTTCTCAGATGATGACTACAATTTGCATGCAAACTATCAGCAGCTTTACTGTTCAGCACAGGTGCTAATAGATTCTAAATTCTTTATGGAAGTATATACTGCGCCCTCTTCATTATTGTACTAATAGCGCAAAGGTGAAACTGTTTGCAGGAAACAGAGTTCATTGATTACTCCTACAGAACATTACAATTAATGACATCAGTCTGTGGTAATTGCTACACCTGTATCAGATCAACTGAAAAGTAGAAATTTGATACACACCTTTGTCATCATTAGATTCCAGAAAGTTGCATACATCTACTGCCTGGGATGGATTTTTACATGCCTACTTGTCTTCCTATTGCTCTTTTTCATCATATTCTAAGTCTGCCTTTTTGCAAACAGAACATACGTACAGAAAATTTTTCATGATTTTCACTCTTTTTTCAGGTGTAACTGCAGCTCTTCCTTATCTCCCAGGGAGGAAGAAAAACGAAGGAAAAAGTAAAGTACAGCAATAGAAAAGCACAGAGATAACTTATTATTATTACCTTTTGAAACAAAAGCGTTCATTCACCTTCAACCTCTCTCCACTATCTTCTATCATATTTCAGGACATTTCTTCTGACGCAGCTGAAGAATAGATTACAAATACCTTCAAATTCACCTAACTTAATTTCCATTCCGTGTATCACATTTTTATATGCAACAGTTTCTGTCACATCAACAATCCGCTCCCTCAGTAACAGCCTGATGCATCCTTTCAGGTGTTCAGTATTAGTGTTAGATACCATGAGACTAAAGGGGGTAATGTCAGGAAGCTTAGTTAGACTCTATATATTGAAATAAATAAGACTGGCAAGAAAATATGGTCTAACTGGAAACATTCGTTAGAAATAGATTTTATAGAAGACAAAAAAAAAAAGAAAAAAAAAAGGAAACATAAAAGCATTAGTACCAAGTACAAACAAAGTTAAATGGTCCCACTAGTAGGGCCCCACTGGACGACAGTCTGTTAATTGCCACTTTCCAGATTTTCATGCTGCCTCCGTATCCTGGTGTCTCAAGTGGGCTCAAAGGAGAGGGCAGCCACAAAAACACATGGTCCACCTGAGCCCCACAAAAACTGAGGAAACAGAACTGGACTTGGTGAAATTTTGCAGAGCAGTGCAGGAATATGAACACTAAATGAACTTAGTGAGTTTACATGGCAGACAAGTGGAATTACAAAATGGAACAGAGCTGCTGAGGGAGCCCACGATTGAAGCAATGGGATGTGAATACTCAATCCATTAGCCTTGACAGAAAATCTCTAGCATAGGTTTGGGAAGAGGCAGAAGGAGGAGGAGCAGCAGCACTGTTGGGAGGTGAGCAGGGGACAGATCTGCTAGGTACAAATGATCGTTAATGAAGAATGCTGCAAGCTCACCAAGTTACACCTTGACCGAACACTGACCACACACTGAGGATGCCAGAAAAGTTGACATACGCCTGAATTAGGAAGAAGCAGACTCAGAGTCATATCATGAAATGAATGGGTATCACAAATATATCAGAACAAAGACACATATCTCTATGTATGTAATAAGCGAGGTAGGGCTCACACTGCATGGTAAGAAGCACGTGGGTATCATGCCTCCTGGATGAGGAAGGTGGAATCCTGGTCAATATTTGCTAACTCTAAGGACACAACCATCTCATACCCACCACATGAAACTTTTGAAAACCTCCTATAGTCAAATTTAAAGTTTTAATTTCTCTTTATCATCTACCTAACAGCTCTGGTAGTGAGTTTTCTCCAGATAAACCTTGTCGCAGGTAAGCTTTCCCCTTACATGCCATAACAGCTAGAGTTTGTTTTCCTCCACCTTCTGCTTGTCACATAGCAGTGCTTATGAGAAGCATCCAGTCAAATGAGAACTGGAAAAACTGTCTTCCCTCCATTGTCCTTTTTAAAAGGTATCTTCACTGTGCCTTTCATTAGAGATGATCAGGAGAGGAATCTAGGGGAGGAACTGAGCATGCCCTAAAGACATTCCGAACAAAAATGTTTTGAACAAATAACCAGGCTGTGAACTACTGTGTCTGCCGGGCGGGGGGGGGACACCCCCCACCCCCCCCAAAAAAAAAAAACCAAAACCAAACAGAAAAGCAGACAACTTCCAGTCTGACAGCAAGGATCCAATTAAAAAAAAAAAACCAAAAAAAGGGTTCTCAAATACGTTAGTTATTGTGTTGTGATTATTTTCCACAGGCCAGCTTCTCTACTGATTCATCTGAATACAACCGCCCTGATCTACACTAATGGAAAATCTGGGCCATAGTGTGACCTTAAATTATAGTCCTAAATACTTGCAAAGCACAGGCCACTAAGAGCAGCAAGAGTAGTCTGGGCAATCTGACACAGTTCCAGCCCGAGAATTTTTTTTTTTTTTTTGTCTTTTAACCTTTTAGTTTAAAGACTACCTTCATATTATAATCCTAGTAGCTTTGGTTCCACAGCTCCCTTTGTCAAGGTTTCCTTGACATGCACCCCACCCCCCTTCACCCCTCCAAATTCTTTTAAAATCCTGGCATAATTCACGGTCAAAACTAAATCCAAGTTAAGGCCATCTGGGGAAAGTGGAAAAACCTGAACTCCATCTTGTTGTCTTGAACATCCTATGGTTGCATAATAACAAAATGTCTTTGTTCTCACAACTAAAGTATGCACCAAGAATCAAAGAAGCAAGAAAAAAAGGGAATGTTCCAAGCTATTACTGTAACAATCCAATTACAATGCCTATCAAACTTAACTTCACAGGTTATAGCTCCTAATTGCCTGACAAAAATTGACACTTCAGTCGCAACAGCATAATATAATCAGAGTCCAAATTAAATTTGATCGTGGGCAGAAAACGATGCTATCATTCGGCGGCATGGAAACAGGAGATCAACTAGCATGATATCAAGGATCAGAAATGAAAATTATTCATTAATGGCAATGGTTTTCTGATAATGGAAATGACACAGTTCAGACGGCTTCGTAAAAACACTATTAATTAAAAAGATGATAGACCTAACAAGGCATAGAAACCAGTGGAACCTTTCTCTGTGCTTGTTAAGGTGAAAGATGATAATGTTTAAGAACAGAAGTTTATGCACTTTTGTGAAAAGTATTCCGCTGATTCTGTAGCAAGTTTACTGGTTCTTGCTTAGTGAAGCATCTTTCTCTAGGGTGTTATGTTACAGGGACATTAAAAGTGTCTAAGGCCACAATATGGCATTGCAATAAGCATGAATACTACCAGCTATAAAACAGAAGAGTCCAATTTGTAAAAAACGCACATGGGATTTCTGCATACTCCCAAGAAAAAGGTGCAGAGAAAACTATTTTATTTCCCTGTGCAAGCAGTTCTGTCCCCACTTTACTTTGGAGAAATACAGAGGTGCTTTATGCTGAAGAGAAAGCAAGCCAGAAACCCACCATGAAAAGTTTCCCTGAGCAAGAAAACGAAAGGCCAGTGTCTCAGCCTGCTGAAGTTCAGACAATGCCTCTCTGCTCCTTACACAGAGCTCTAGATATTACCACAATAAAAACCTCCAATACTAATACAACGCCACAAGCATTGTGTTTGAAATAACCACCTCAAAGGGTTGATCACTATACCACTGAATCCACTGGGTGCTTTTGCCACAGCTGGAACAAACCAAACTGCAGTTGCCCAGTTTGAGGAAGAAAAGGTTTGTTGGCTTGTTAACAATCTCCATGATCTCCTCCCACGCGTTATGTTGGGCTCTACGCCCTGTAGGATGGGTCACTGCCCAGCACACAAAACTAAAACTTCTTTTGAGGACCCTCACCTCTTTCTTCTTCAGTAGCTGAGAGAAGCAAAGAGGCATCCTCTGCTGCAATTCCTTGCTCAACAGGCATCTGCTTTGGAAACGCACCAGCACAGGCCTCTGAGAGTTCTTGCTGTGGGAAACCAAAGATTCAAAAGCCTAAAAAATAAAGGACTTTCAGAAAGAACAGAAGGGAAGAACAGGCAAAGATAGATGCTTCCTTGGAAAACGATGACTCAAAGTAGATCCTCCTGACCCTAGAATGCAGCCATTGTATGTTTTAGTAAATCAGAGAACCAGGAACAAATCTCATATTCCTTAGATTCTTTAACTGAGGCTCACTCAAATCCAAAATGCCTCATCCCAATCTGCCTCTAAATTTTCTCCGCCTCGTAAGTTAACACCATTGAAGATCACCTCACTTACAAATATAAGAAATAAAAAAAAAAATTAAAAATACTTAATACTAGTCTGCTTGGAGCAGCTCTGAAAACTGAAAAACATTCAAACAATGGCTATACTTTTAACTTTCTTTGACTCTTTGATAATCCCTTCATGGAGTGCACAAAGCTTACCTAAACTGACAACTTTGTTTAAAAAAATAAAACCTCAAAGGGCAATGATATTACTAAACTATATACCAGCATTGCACTGTACTTGTAAGAGCTCTAAGGCAGGTCCTCCAGTTTCAGTGCATTCTACTGAAATATTCTTTAGCCCTTTAACCATGATTATTTAAGACAGATGCAAGGAGTGTTGGAATTCAACACGCAGACAGCTCAGGAAGAGACAGTAATACATTAATGGAGAAAACAGTTATCCTGTAACATCAGCTAGTATGTCATTAAACAATATTGCAGCTACCATACGATTATCTCTTGGGTTTTGATAGCTTGACCTCGTGAAAGAGCATTTATAGATCCAGAAATCTTAAAACACAATATACTGATAATATTTTCCTTTTTTTTTCCATTGTAAAACAAAGTTCAGAATCAGGAAGCATGAAAACCCAGAAAGGAAAACAGAGGCCAGCGACAGTGTTTGTTTGGCTGTTTGGTTTTTTTTTTTTTAATAAATAATTGAATTATATTGCTTTTGATGTATTCTGGGAAATGATGTAAACCCCTTTCTGATAAGAGTGGCACTGTTCAACAGTGGAAGCGGGCATACTTATCCCTACAGCAGGGAATTTAACACAGAGGCAGCCAAAAACAGAATCCATTGTGACCATTAATCCTGCAGGGTAAGGTTATAGATTGAGTCATCTAATTGGATAAGTTCCCTCTCTAAATTCCGGCAAATTAAATTCCAGATATGTTCTTTAAGGAACCCCAGGTCAGATTCACACCCACCAACTCTCAGGCTTGTTGGGAATTTTCTGATGAAAAGTTTTGGTTGCAAGAAATGTCAGTTCATCAACTTTGACATGTTTTGTGGGCATGCTCTGTTCATGGGTGGTATTTCAGGTATAAAAAAAGAGTCAGAACATCAGGTCAACACTCAGGATGCTTTGCAAATTAGTAAAAGAAATCTCTGTCCTTGTCTCTACAAGGCCTCATCCAGGTCACACTTGTAATTCCAGATCACTGAGTCACCTCTTATTCCACCACCTGTCTGTTCAAAACAGCTCCCTTCCCTGTGAAAATTTCAAGTGGTCTTGAGTTCATGCTACTGACAGCTCAACATCACACATAAAGCAAAAGCCATTTCCACCTTATCTCTGTTAACAGTGTAAAATCAAAACAATTACCATTCTTTTGTTCAAAGCTGGCAACAGGAGCATCACTGTAAAAAGACTCACCCCCCTGCATCCCATAGCCATTGACCTCTGAGGAGTTAACACGAGGAAAACACCTTGCTCAAATAGGGCCACTGTGGCTAGCAGCTCTCCTACAGTCTCGTTGCAGATTGTAGCTTGTGATGGGTACAACCTGGAATTCTTCGGTTTTCCAGCAGCACTCAATGATCCAGGAAATACACAGCATTAAGAAGAAAATAAATAATGAAATTAAGCTTAACAGGGTTGCTGGCCCATTTTCAGATCCCCCATTCTGAAACTTGCTAGTATCGCCATTAGGCATGTTGCCAAGTCTATTTCCCTGGTGAATTCAGGCTTATGCACCACTCAAGAGGAGTCTGTTAATGACTACAAAGATCCACAGCTGTTTACAGTTTAGACTCAGTGGTGGACCAGGCAATAAGCCTGATCCAACAATGAAGTTGTTGGACTTCCACAGCAAGAGGAGTCATTGTGTCAACTATTTGCTTGCTCATAGTGCGAGTGACTACCAGGACAGCTTAGCAGGGTTGTAAGAAACACGGAAAGGAGTAGGTATGGATTGGAGAGAAGCTGTGAAGGGCCCTGAAAATGAAAGAAGAAATGTATAAAGAAACCAGGCTTAAATGAAGTAACTAAATAAATAGGGCAGGGAAGTTCTTTACCACACATCCAAAAAGAGACAAAATCTATTCAGAAAAATATTTCAAAATCAGAGCTATATTCATTTGTTGAGTCTGCTGTGACATTATTTACTGCAAATTTTTTCTTTTTTCCTTCCCTGTTGGTTGGCTGCTGTGGGGTGTTTCCTGTGGGAACTTTGGGTTTTTCGTGAATGAATAGATGAGACAACAGCCATACTCGGTAGGTCTGGTCTTCAGGAAAATGATAGTGAAAGATAGACAGATTATCAAAAACCTGCAAAATACTGGTTAAAAGTAGAAGAAAGGCTTACATTAGGCTTCTCCTTTTTAGACACAGAAGAGAGCGTAATATTAGAAAAAGATCTGTAAGGAGGTATCTGAGGTAAAAAATAAGGGAAACAGATAGAAAAATTGAAAATGATCCTATCAAGGGACACAATCTTTCAACAACATATCAAAGTAATAGAGATTGAGAGCATCTCTTCTAGCCATGCTCTGGCTACAAGTCCAAACTGTCTGCTGACTAGGAACAGGTATAAGAATCTAATTTAAAAACAAAAAAGTACTCTTCAAAGAAAGATTCCTAGATACTAAGAGCAGCATCTCTGAAAAGAAGGCTTCAAATATTAACAATTGATTAAATTAGAAAATTTGTCAGAGGCACCTTTTTCAATGTTAGATTCTAAACCATGACCTGACAATGTGCACTGGTCCAAGTTCATTTCACTTAGAAGCAGTGCGTTTATCACCAAGGCAGCATTTTCAGCCCTTTCAGTTAAGATGGTTCCCAGAACTTCCACATCTGGTGCCAAGGCGTTGTTACAAACTTATAGAAAGCATTAAGGACATGTCTGCGTGGATGGGCAGCTGATCAAGTAGTTTATTGATTAGCCATATAGTATTAAGTACAAAAATTCAAAGGGAATGGATGAAACTATTTCTGGTAAGGTGAAACCCTCTGTATTTACTGACTAGATTATCCACAACAGGAAATGCTTGCTTGATTGCTTGATTGCAAACTCAGGCAGGTCCTT
Organism: Bucorvus abyssinicus; assembly: GCA_009769605.1. NCBI lineage: Eukaryota > Metazoa > Chordata > Aves > Bucerotiformes > Bucorvidae > Bucorvus > Bucorvus abyssinicus. Next base: position 14,487,107 of record CM020036.1, read on the forward strand.
GGCCCCACTGACTTCACTGGAGCAATGACAATTTACCAACGGAAGATCTGTGCCCCAAGATAATTTCTTAATGCCATGGCAGGCTCTTAAATTTATAAAAAGCAGGACATAGGAAACACAAACATGAAAAATCTTTTATTCAGCCAATTTTCTTATATGCAAGATTTTTCTAATATACACCGCTCCAAAAAGCAGGAAGGAAAATGATAGAAATATGTAGAAACTCATGAAGTTCTGTTTCAAACAGAATTCTCATTTCTCACTCATGTATGAAGTGCATCTATAGTATAAAAAGGGGAGCACAACAGCTGTCAAAACCCAACCCCATTCAAGGGTGCAGCTGTGTTGAAACTTTCCTTGACTTGCTCCCTGCTTGAGCCCTTGAACACTCAAGACTTGCAGCACAATTTTAAAGTCAGAGCCCTGTCTACCTTCAGGTTTGAAAATTCCCTTTTGATGTATGGAGGCTAAAATGGGATGCTCAAAGTCCAGTGTGTGCCTGTGAACCACCCTCTGAAAATGTACCACTCTAACCTATGCCACTGATACTAAAAAGAACCATCACCAGAGAAGATAAAGGGATGTCTGTGATCATCCAGCTTTTCCTAATTCAAGCTCACGTCAGAGAGTGAAAGGAATGTCTTTGTATGGCACCTGCTTATGTATTTTCTGGAATGACTCCAATCTAAATATTGGCAGCCAATAAAAATGAGAATACTGTACTGTGCCACAAAACACTATTCACCATGACTGTCCAAAGCAGTTGTTATTAAGCAGTTTGGAGGTAAAAAAAAAAACCAAAATGCAAATATCTGTACCATAAATGTATCATGTATACATTTATGGACCAAAATATTGCATGTTTACACAGTTTCTCTCAGTTCCTTCACCTTCATTTTACATTAAAGTTCTTCAAGGGTTCAGAAAACTCTTTCAGTATGAAGTAAGTCAGATCAAAGTAAACATAAAATACGCAAAACCAGGTCCACTTCGTATATTATCAATGCAATTTCTGTCAGAAAAATGAAACTAAGAATGAAAAAAAAAAAAGCAACAATGCCGCAAACAAAGCAAAAGATGTCTGTACTTTGGGGGAAGGTTACTGTAACAGACAAAGTTTTTGTCATCCCATTCAGCCCTCTTCACAGCCACTTGCTACAGTAGCATCTTGGATTGTATTCTCTATTGATACCTAAGGGACAAAACCTGCAGATGGTCCCATTTAAAAAATGGGTTAATTTCTGGTCCATTTAAGATATCAGTTGACACTCTCCACAAAATGGAAACTACTTTTTTTATAGACTTTTATCTCAGACTTGGTTAAAGTAAAGTGTGAGTCACAATACTTATGCCCTTTCCTCCTACTGCTTTTCACCTGGACAGAGTATAGTAGAAGCTGCTATTGCAGCGGGTGCATGCCATGGTGTCAGGTTGTGGGATATCACACGATCTAACAAAACCAGCTAAGAAGGTACATGTGCCATGATTCATCAATTAGGTGGAGAAATACTGCTTTTCTTTTTTTATTTTATGAAAAAATACATAGGTACTTCCCCATGGCTAAGATCTTATACTGCAATGCACAGGAGTTTGCTGCTATCTGCAGGTAAAATACTCTATTACTGAGTAAAAAAAAAAAAAATGAAGTCAAGCATTTAGTTTCTGTTTTTAATTGCAGCTTCACACAATTCCATGTAAAAAAAAACCAAAAAAAAAACCAAAAAACAACCAGGTCTAGGCTGGAAGAGTGAAAATACAAATCCCTCACATGGGTCTGAAAAGAATGTTTTCTCTCTAATATGAAAAGCTGTAGACATACCACTCTTAGGATGTTTTGCTACCAAGATCTGCTGGTAATGATGGCCAGGGTCAAGCTTTCATGCAGGCATCCAGGGCAATTCGGACACCTTCTACCTACTGCAGAAGCAAAGAACTTCTGGAATGTAAGAGTATCTTTCTGATGCTCAGTAGCCCTCAGATGTCCTCTGAGCTGTGACAGGCTGCCAAGCGGATAGGATGCTGAGCTGATTCCACAAATGCTCAAGTTTTCAGGGAGGCTGTAGACTATATCAAGAAAAGCAGTTCAAAAGGGTACAGGCAAATCATGATTTGCCCCTCTATTCGCACAGCAAGCCTAGAAAGCCTGCTGTCATACAGACTGTCTCCCAAAATCCTCCACTCCACTCATTCCACCACATGCCATGGTATGTTTTCTTTGTTTCTTTTTTATTTTTATTTTTGATGCTCGCTTTGTCCTCCAAGAATGGAATGAACTGAAATATATTCAACGCTCTGAAGGACAATTGTTACTGGAATTTCCTAGCTTTGAAAGGCAGAGGCAGACAAAAGATTCTGCATGAGCTTTACCAAGCTCACTATCTCAGAATACTTCCTCCAAAGTGTAAAATAGGTTGCAAATACTTTCTAGTTTTATACAGCTACAGCACTTTAGCTGTTACAAAAAGTGTCCTAGGAATATTAGCTTAATTCCTTGAGAATACTATGGATGACACACTTTGGTTTTGTCTTGAGTCTGAAATTGACTGTTTAAGATTTGTTCCAAATGCGGCAAGACAGTTCTGACTAGTCTGTGGATAGAAAGATGGACAAGACTGAAGTCGTTAAACGCTTAAGCAAGTAAGATTGTATTGGAGGAATCATTACAGGAAATATTGACTACAAGAAATTACATGCCCCACATTATTTCATCAAGGCTTAGATATTCATCTGGCTGTTTTGAAGAGCGGTGTTGCAGTGCTATAGCACAGCTCACCAGCTTGCTATCAAACACACATCTCCAAGGCTCTGATCAAAAATTTAAGAGTCACCACTGTTAAACTTTTCCTACTCCACCATTTTTTTAAAATTTGACCTCAATTTACGAGAAGCTGACATAACTCTTGGGTTGTTTTCAAAGAAGATTTTCAATATGAGCTGATTTCAGCTTGTGGGTAAGAGGTGGGCACCAGAATCACTTAGCACAAAGAGAATACATAAGAACACAATAGAAAGAAAATTACAAAATATCCATCACCAAAGATTCTCCTTTTAACCTTTAAGTGCAGTCAAAACCTAATGACTTGCTAATTATCAGGAGTTTAATGATGCCTCTAAGCAGAGGTTGTACTACAGGGCACAGTGTCCATGAACCTCTAGGATCTGGGGTTACCTCATGACTTCAGCCTGCAGTGAATTCTCCTCCAACTCTGCTTCTAAGAAAGCTTTCAACCCACCAGCCCCCCCTCCCCATTGTTGCTACCAACAGTGAAGGAAACAATTTTGAACTCTGGCGTAGGCTGGGCTCCAGATGGCTGCCAGCTTTTTAAGCGCTGAGTTGACTAACCTTGCTCAAAGCAGGTCTATAGAACACAGTGCTTCAAATATCAGTGTCTGCTGGGATTGCATCTATATATGTGGAGTCCCACAGTTCCTATCACTAGCATAGTTGAATGAGTGAATCAGGAGCAAGAAGGATAAAATTGTGAAAATGCAGGAGACCTCTCCCTCTCTGATGTTGAATCAGCCCATTAAACAGCAGGGAGCAGCTGAACATAGATTTTCTTTCAGTTTGCTGACCACTAAAAGCAAATTAATATAACTGAGGCTGAGCCTGAGGCTGGGAAAGACCAAGAGGTTGGCTTCTATGCGGAGATGAAAAGGACTGTCCTGAATTCAGCCCAGGTGAAAGAAGTGGTTCAGGATAGAGCAAAGTTATTCTTCCTCTGAGCCATTTTGTGAGAACAGAAACCATGGGCAATGACTAAAATTCGATCACTTGATTATGCTATTTGTAATTGTTCTCATGAATTGACAACAATAAAAGCACCAGCCAAACCATCCTGGAATGGAGTTTCTCACTTTCTGAGAATAATATTTATGGGGACAGTTTGGTGTTGTTTCCCTGGAGTCTGTCAGTCTGACCACAGCCACAAATAAAAGTATTTTCAAATGTAAGGAAATAGCTCTGGGATATGTAATATCTGCTGTAAAGAAAAAAACACCATCTTCGTCCCTAGCCACAGGAAGGCCTGTTTTCTTTGGTTCTCGGCCCATATAAGAGTTAGTGCATGAAATATAAATTGCTGCTCAACATTTAAGTTTGGCAGAGCCAGTTAATACTGCCTTCTCAACATGGGCGTGGAGGTGATTTCAGTTAAATCCTCTGTACGAAAGTAGTTGCTGCACATTGGATTTCTCAGTATTTCTGAGAAGCTGTCCTTAGTGGGTAGTTTAATTTCTGCAGTGCATTCATCTCTCCCTTTGATTACTGCAACCTCCTTCTCCTTCCCCAAGATCTGTGTCACCTTCCTGTAGGCCATCTGAGTACTGCTGCCAAACAGATGATCCACACCCTCTCTCACATCTGATCTCACTGGTCTGATCAGATCTCTCAGTCAGTTCCCAGTGATCCACCACCTTACTTCATATTTTTGTCCTGCTCCTACAGGCTCATCTCTTCCATCTTTGACCAAAATAACATGTCCTGGTTCTATTCTGAGAGACTGCAAACTTTCTGAAGCATGACTATCATTCCTGCAAGGAGAGGGAAATTTTATACATAAAAAAAGGAATACAATAGGGAGTCATTCAGGAGGCCACAGGACTGAAACTATTTTCTTCCTGTTTCTGTAAGGCTTTCTAAAGTTATGCTTATTCAACCAGCTCCTTGAGACAAGAAGGAAAACAAAGACCTGATACTCTGCCAACACCAGAAAATAATCCAGAGCAAAGGACAGCTTATCTTTAACTTCTAAAGGCTCATCACTTCTGCAAAGTCCACAGAAGTTATCCTCATTCTTATTTCCCTTACATTTATTGTTTAGTTTGACTCATACTGAAGAAAATACCTGATGTTCTTGTCAGGATATGATCCTGGTTCTCAGCTACCTACTGTCCTGCTGACTTTCACTATAAGCTTGGACATGTTGCCTACCAGTCCATGCTTCAAGTCTCCAGCAGAGCTACAGCAATAACTGTGCTCCCCAATCTCACCAGAACTGTGTGAGGAGAAATACATTCTTGACTGTGAGGTCCTAAGTCTCTGCAACGGCAGTAGGGAGAAAGGTAGCAGGGCATGCGGAAGTATTGCAGAGAGAATAAATGCCTTCCCTACCCTGCACTGCTGCAGCCAAAGTCTAACTGTGGTAGGCACACTCAGATAAAAGAAGGCGGGATGCATCTCATAATTATATATGTCTAGAACTCAGGTGGTTCTACAGGCAGAGGAAGGAATTAGAAACTTTGCACACACAATTCATTTGGCCTCCTTTAGGTTTCCCCATTGCATTTTATTTCTCTCCACTTACAAATCAGGGAGTCTGTTTTCTTGCAAGGTCTGGGAGGAAGTGAAGAGATTTAATGACTTGTATTTGGTCCCTTGGAATAAGTGGGATGAGGAAGCACAAGAAGTATATGTCACCTATTAAATATTCTGAAAATATATAAAGAATATCAAAGGAGCAAATATTTCAGACATTGATCTCTCTATATTCCAATCATTCACCTCACCCTTTAAGAGCGATCTTTAAGATTCTTCTCCTATTACACAAACTAGTTGTTCATTTTATCTGCGGATGTATCAGGAATACTAACTCTATTTGATAGTTGCTTACCTGCATGAAAATGTGTCTTAGAAACTTTACGTAGAACAAACTTTTTTCTATAATTCTCCAGTGGGCTCTAGTTTGCTATATACAGTAGTTACCCTGTTATTGGACTATGCAATTAAGCAATAGAGGGTCTTTTAACCTTTTATCTTAACTAAAATGGCAATACTCATATATAGAGAGTACTTCACAGAAATCATCGATAATCTGCTAGCTATTATTGTGTACTGAAGGTGACACCTTTAAGACACACCAGATCTGTCATTTGCAAGACGATGAATTTCTCTGCAATACTTAGCTGGATGTTGGAAAATCTCTTTCATTTTTCAGAGTCCTCAAATAAAGCCTGGACAGAAATAAAAGGCATCTCTGGCAAAAATGTTCTACAATTAACAGCCCAGTAAATCTGACATATTACCTTTGGTGCATCTGGCATATGCAGGATACTCGTTTCTAAACTTCATCAGTGTGTGTTATTAAGCATCTGGTAAGGTGGATCTAGATTTCCTGAAGGCCCCTGCAGACAGTCCATCAGATAATTTTGAGCACTGAAGGTGGAATGACTGGACTTTGGTTGCTCAGATTAAGCTACGTGCGTGTGTAGGTCTCAGAATTCAGTATGTGCTCTTGACTGTCTGTCTCTTGAATTGCTTTTCATTGCAAGAGTATTTTCTTTTCTTTCAATGTGCAGAAAACAATTCTAGCAACCTGTTTTTCCAGTATTGCATTGAACCTCCGTTGCAAGAGGAAATCACCATCAAATTAAGGACTTCCATCCAACCTTTTGATGGTACTTCTGCACACCCACTTTGTAAAGCTGTAAGCGAACATACAAGTTTCAAGACTGTGAATTCTAACTCTTTGTCTTGATTTTTCTTCATTTACCTCACCAGTCTATTCCTCTCTTAAACCACATGAGAATGAGTGTGACCACTGAAGATGTGAGCTTGGTGAGGTGTAGGTATTGTGCTTTAAACAAAGATAATACTAATGAATTCACATTCAACCTTTTCAGCCCAGTGATAGAAAAAGATTTTCAGTCACTTTAGGCTGAGCTACATTTGCACTCAGGGTCACCTAAAGAAAAGGACAACACATTCATCTTTATCCTCCCTGAGTTGTGAAACCACTCAGATAATCTATAGTGAGTTACAAAGTGAAATTAAATACCTTAAAATGCCATCTATCTGATCCCCAATTAAAACATAATCTTTTTAAAGCTGTCAATAGCTGCTGACCAGAATCAATAAGGGGAAGATTATGACTGGCACTTCTCCAGTGATCTTCAGGAAGACAGGAAATACATTGCTGCAGGAAAAGGGGAAAACTGGACCCTGAGCAGAACGACATCATAAACAAGTGGAATTTGAGATCCTGCTGTGTGGTTTTGGGGTTTATTGGGGGGGGGGGGGGTTGTTGGGTTTTGTTTGTTTGTTGTTTGTTTTGGGGGGGGGGTTATTTTGTATTTAACTAAGAAGAGAAGTAATATGATACATGTGAAGGTTTTAAAGAAATAACCCTGGAGTCTTAAAAACATGAATCTTCAGGAAAGTATTTGCAAAAGAAGTTTTACTTTGATCCTTCCATACACACACACTAAGTTCCTGAGTCAGATTCAGACAGGGCCTAAGAACTGGAGGCATACTTCCTTTTCATTTGCATTTAATACATATAAGCTTCCACTTTTCTAAGTAGATCCTGGATATTCCTCATCATCGCTACAGGAGTTAAAGTTTTATCTAAATCTAACGTTTGACATCAGCGACGCGAATGATCTCTACTACAGCATGTAAGCTTAGGGTAAGAGGCCTAAACTACTTCTTTTCCTCCTGACCTACATTAGGATTGCTTTTATTTCTAGGCCAGATTGGAAAGTTCAGGATAAAAAACTGTTTCCCGGTGTGCAAAGGGCTTAGTAGCCTTTCTACCCACAAGCTGTTGCTTTCCTCCAGCCTTCCACAGTACAGATTGTGACACAAATGCTCCAACCTGCCTGTGAAGTTAGAGCAGTCAGAGCAGTACACTTATTGTACTGACAAAAAAATCACCAGAGCACTACCTCTAAAGAAAATTCTTCCAACACAATCCATAACTGGTGTTAAGTTGTTCAACAGCCCTTTCAACTACATGCTGAAGAGTGGCTCAAATGCGAATTCTCCTCCTCCTGCTGCAAAAGCCATGAAGTAAGCTCCAGACCCTGAAAGGAAGGTAACTGCAATGATCCAAACTTACCTAGACCTTAGGAATGGTGATCCCAAGTACTTGCTCCGACAGAGTGTCTGTGAAACTCAATCATTTAATCACTGTGCATCACTTCCCATCTGCAGAGAAGTGGGTGACAAATCTCTCATGCCTCTGCTGATCATCATTCTGCACAAGAATCCTTCAAAGGTGGACCTGATAAACACCTAAAATCAACGGAAGCCAAGCTCTGTCTGAAACCGGTTATGTGAGAAAACACATAAGGGATTGTAGCACAAACGTAACATGCTGAAACAGCACTTTTAGATGCTGCTTGCATTTAAGTAGTTGATGAATGACTTATCTGTTATCATCATTTAAATATAAGCTTTAAAATGACTGGTTTTCTTACAAAACTTTCTGATATTTTGCAAACAGTTTGGGTGAGAAGATCCCTTTGCAAATAAAACAGCTCATTCTAAAGTTACTTTCTCCAAAAACCTTTCGAAGCACAATGTGTAGTTCTATTTTCCTAATCACAGGAAACCTGACACAGAAGCACACACAGCTTCTCAAAACACAGTGGCAAACATGCCAGCATAAAATTTCTGAAACCAGTCTGGCTCTGTTCTTTTTATAGGTGTGGTTTGGACCCCTGCAGATTTGAATATTCCCCCGCAGATTTCTCTGCTATTGGTCACCTCTGTTACTTACTGGATGGCATTATGGTAGCACTGTTTTGTTCAGAGACAACTTTTCTGTCTCATTCGAACAGCCAACAAGGCTTCCTACAAAACGACCGCACTGCATTGATGTTTTGTATCTCCTCTCTAGTCATTTGTTAGCAGTACAGAAAATGCTGCTGAAACTACACAAAACTGCATCTGGACAAGGTCAGTTTCAAAACTAACTCTTCCTACTCATAAATCACATGCAAATAATCCAGTTACTGCAAAGTTAGAGTTGTCAGCACTCAGCTAGCAGAACATGCAACACCGTGATTGCTACCAAACTTCATCCAAAACCTACAAAACTGCTAAATGTTGTTCAATACCCTATTTAATAATTTCAGTCTTTTCTGTGTTTTCTACTGCTTTCTTTGCCAAACTTGGCATTCGAAAGTAAGGCTCCATCCTCTGAGAATAAGGTCCTTCCTTTGAAGGCAACATCTTCCGAAACCTTTTGTCTACGTAAGACTGCTATGTATGACAAATAACCACGGAAATCAAAATGAACCCAGACAAAGTGACTAGAAATAAACTTTGGATACAGGGGGAAGCAACGACAGGAAACAAAACAATAATATTCCAAAATTGTTCAAAATTCATCTTATGACTTACAGTCAAGTGACGTTCTTACCAGAAGGGCAGAAAATATCCACACCAGGCCTACTTTCTTAGGAAGCAGGGGGGGTCTGGTGAAGAGAAAAAGCGGGTCCAGGAAAAGCAAGAAAGTTGTGTCCAGATTATTTTCAGAGTCTAACCGTAGCCAGCCAGGTTTGGAAATGTTGGCCCATGCATAAAGGAAATTCTTGTCCTCTGTTTGAAGATGGGGTATCTTAATGTGGGTTTCAAGTGGTATTTTAATGGTTCATCAATACATTATTAATTGCCACAAACAAAAACAAAGATGGAAGAAATCAAAGAAAAAATAATCCAGCTGTAAACAGCTGCAACCTCTTGTTCTCCTTAATCATTTAATTCCATACACCTATATTGAAATTTCACGCTATGCCTTAGCAGGGCATTGTCACAGCAAAACACTAGAATGCTGATACTGTTTAGGTCAAGAGTTAAGTAAGTTCATTCCACCCCTGCTATTTTGTGTTTTAAAGCAGTCCTTACTCTAGGCAGTCTCCCTCTGTTGTTATTACTTCTTGAATGATAAGAGCTGGGATTGACCTTCAAAAGAGATTTAAATGGCCTTATCCGAAAAACAGTCTGTGAACATCTATAAACTAATGCGCTGCCTTTACGCCTCCTTTCTCAGAGAGGAGGCGTAAAGGCAGCACGTCAAAGTCAGCAAGGAACTTACAATAATGGATTTCAAAGTCAAAAATCTAATGCAAATCTTAGTATTTGCTTATGGATTCTTTGAAGTCTTGACAGATTGAGTTTCGAAGTATTTTCTTAGATGGTATCTGCATAATCTAATAGAGATGATTTCAGGAACTAGGTAGATGTTTCCAGTAGATGTTTAGATTATGGAACGCCATTTTTCAGTATAATTAATAAAGAATGCATTTTTTGTTTAATTTCTCTATAGTTTTTAGTTTATAGCACAATACTGAGCAGTTATAAAATATATTCAGCCTCTGTGTAAAGGTTTTTATCTCAATAGAAAAAAAACTGGCAGATGCACAGGGTAAAGGAATTCCATCTCTGTTATGCTTATATAATATAATTGACTTTGTTAAAGGACATTAAGGTGTTGTTTGATTTACATCCTATGTCAGCTTAATGCATCAACTACCTAAGGTTCCACTTGTTTAAATATTTCATTTTAAAAGGTACAGTAAGCTCATAACTTCAGTAAGATCCACTCTTCGCTGACTAAAATGGATTCTCCAGTTTAATCTATTACACTAGAAGTAAATGAAGACTTTACCCTTTCCCTTGACAGAGGAACTGAGGCTATCATATTACTTATTACCATCAAAACTGGAGAAGGTACTGGTAAAAGTGTGACAGTAATTATGATATTTTTCCGTAAAAAAAAAAAAAGCATAAAAGAAGTCTTAAAACACAAAAATGGGAAAAAAAAAAAAAGCCAGTAATGTTTGTATTGGTTATTGAAACCATTCTCTACTGCTACTTTTGATATCAGAATTTTAGTAAAAAAGAAAAAAAAAGGTGTTTGTTTTTTTCAGGTGTTTGGTTTGATTTATGTTTATTTGTTAACATATTCTCAGAGCAATCTTTTTTAAATTAGATACACTTACAGCTGTTGGGATTGCTTAATATGTTATGTAGACCTAGTTTATATCAGAAAAGTTATCCTGGTTCTAGCAAGCTGGGAAAAAAAACTCCTAGTGTGTGCACAGTTAAATATCCAGATAGAAGTATTTTCGCTGGTGTATTTTTATTTTGTTGGAGCTTTTGGTTGCAATATTACAAGCAATTAAATAAATAACAATTGTAACCAATGTAGGTCTCCAGGAAGTCACTGGCATAAGCTGAACTTTTTAATACTTTTTCTTACTAAGATTTTAGCATACCTCTGTCCCCACACAGTCGCTACTATAAATCATAAATCAGATCTAAGTAATCCTGGTCATCTTAAAACAAACTTTGCAGCCTTAGCTCTCAAATATTTTTAGAAAGAGCAAGTATGTCACCCCACCTTTCTGAACACGGGTAAATTGCAACTCTGCGACTGTGTGTGATGCACCAAACAATGTAGAGGCTCCAGAGAGAATAGAGCAACCTGGAGACCCCACCTTCTCTCGTGGTAGAATTTTCTTCAATCCACAGATGGGAAAACTACACAAAGTACAGAACACTGCAAATTCAAGTGTCCGGTCTCTTGTATGCGGGCTATCAGACAGCACAGTGATGCTGCCTTTCTTTGAGCTTTACATGGATTTTTCCTAACACACCCAGGAAAAGTGGGGCAGAGAAACAGGACTGTACTCTTCAGTGTGTCTCACAATTACATTATAAAGTTATTTAATACATGCAAAGGTTTGGAAGTGTAAAGTACCAAGCATTATCAGATGCGGACTTGAACAGAAACATCTGTTCTAAACTATGTATACCCAGTGAGTTTGACCGCTTCCTATAACAAAGTATAGAGAGCAAGATTTGAAAACTGAAGTGCTGTTAAAATCCGACTTGGTTTCTGGAAGAGCCACTCTCCAGTCCTAGCAATTAATCTGCCTAAACAAGCAGACAAGCTATTTTGCCTTCCTAAATTGCAAAATTATCTTGACTAAACTCCAACCACAAAGAGAGTATACTCATTATGCTGCCTGCTCCTTTGAGTCCAAACTAGAATATATATTAATATACTTTTCCTCTTTCCTAGTAGGTGTTCATAAGACAACAGAAGATTGAAACAGAGATCTAGGATTTTCAGCTTTCACAGCTTGGATGACTGGAATAAAGCATTTCATATCTCTCTTCTCTAGTTTTCTCTCTTTAAAATGGAGATGATGACAGTGGATTCTGCAGCTCTGGGATGCACAGATGTTTCTCCATGCAAGTTGGTATTATTTCATTATTTCATGTCTTGGTAGATTGGTTCTTTTTTCCATTGGCACTAATCTCCAATTATTTGATGACTTCTGTCTTAGGGTGCATGCATATCAGACTGCACAAAGTGCACTAGCTAGGCCACGCTTGCTTCCAGATTGATTACAGGTATGCAAAGGTTCACAGCAGCCCCCTTCTCTCCCTGGGGATCAAGTCAAACTGCAGGGTTATACCAGTGCCCTAAGTGCAGACACGTTGAACCTTAGAGTGGGGATGAGGGATTTAAGACAAAGTCATGTTTGGTACCATTGCCCTAGCATGTTTGTTTTTCTTTAATGAATTCATCCTTTTGAGGTATTTTGGGGTGGAAAAAACCCTTTCTTCTTCATGCTTGTGTTTGTTTTACTTTTGAGGTGTGATCAAAGTAAGTCCTGGCCGTGTAATCATTTAATGCATTTTGGCTTCAGTTTCAGCCTCCTTTGAAATTTATCCCTTTTCTCTTGCCTGTGACAGCCAAACTTTACCTCCAGGTAGTAAAGAAGGCTTACACACTCTTTTATATCTCACATCTGCTTTCAGCCTATTAATCACACAGATTGTAGACAGCTTCTTCCCTCTCTTATAGAGTGTTACTTTGTCTAGACTAGGAATTAAAGGGTGAATTTTAGCATGATCCGGCTAACATGGCTAAACATGGACCAGCCTATGTATCCTTTAACTCACATTCAGCCAGGCAAGTTAAACACTTAGGAAGAAATTATGCTTCAGCTTGACAAGTTTAGCAAGTGCCAAAAGATGTTCTCCCTTGTTTAAATTACAGGTAAAATCTTGGTCCTTACAAAGTCAACATAAATTTGCCATTGACTTCACATGACCCAGAATTTCCCCCATAACTTTCAAGAACACATTCATCAGAATGACTTGAGTAAGAGCACTTAGCTCTTATTACAGCTCTGATTTAGGAGCTCAGAAGAATTACACCGCGATTCGATATCTTTAGGGACCCATCTCTTTTAACGCTGTGGCCCAACTACACAGTGGTATTGAACCAGAGCTTCTAGCTGCAGAAGCTCAGAACAAAAACGATAACCAGCCTGTCAAGTATCACTTCACAAATAGTAGCCAGCTGACCTTTTAAGATTATTTGCATAAGGTCTGCCAGTTCTACTCTCCTTACACTTTTGGTTGCTTATTTCTACCATTCTCCAAAGGCTTCCATTCAGCTGGGATAGAAGTTTCCTTCACCATCATGAGTGATCTGTGGTTTCTCCCAGCCTCCAGTGCTCACTTTCATGTTCCAACCCGGCACTCAAACAACTCTCATAAGTACTGAACCAGCCGTTTGTATTGTATATGCTCTCCCTTGGGGCATTGAAACTTCTAGGAGAGGACAGCTAATCTAGAGAGGGAGGTGCTTTGTGTTTTTCAAATCAATTAGCTTTGGGGCATACAAAGCAAAGTTAACACTGCTCATTTATTCACCAGGCTCTGAAGAGATGTAACAGAAAGAGAGACAAACTTAACAGTAAATGAAGGACCAAGGAAAAGGGAAGAAAACTGTGATGGAGGAGACAAACAGGCTTTTGTGTATTTTTTGTACCTTTTCACCAGGAACACACAAAGCCCTTGAGTCAAAGACTTACGTGCAGACAGAGACAATGAGTTAGTACAGGGATGCACTCCTGTTTCTGAAGTCTGAACTTTTAAAAGTGAATTAGGGATGATGGAGAACTGGCTCCCGCCAGCCTTCACCTCCTGAGAAGAGATAAGGCCAACATTGCCTCTGTTCTCTGATTTTGGAAGAACGCATTTTGTTTTAAAGTATCCATTTGATTAATAAGCTTTGTATAAATGATTAATAAGCCATCAAAGTCTTTAATATCATTTTAACTTGGGTTTTGTTTACTCTCTATTTGCCATCTAAAAAATGTTTATGCAACATTATGAGGCAATGCATATTTATCAAAGACTGCAGGTTAATGGAGGATGATCAGGAAAGCAGAGAGAAAACATGATTTGCCTATTAAGTTGAATTAGGAGAATTTGGAGGAAAAATGCATAGTAACTGTTACTCAATGTCTGCCAAACCTTAAATCACCGTCTTATATCAATGCAGTGCCTTCTGTCCCAAACTCCATTGCAAACTATGAGAAAATAATTTCATGTTATCTTCAAAACTCATCCACCTCTAGAGTGGCATATAGTCACTACGCAGCAGACTCGCACAATAATTTTGGCTATTAAAATGAATTCAAACAGAGTGAAACAACAGGTGGAACAGTGTAAGGCAGAGTACTGCTAGCCAACTGGAACTTAATCAAGACATAAGGTTATGTAGTAGTATTTTTTTTAAAACTAAACTATTTGTAATGCCCCACAAATAACCAAGCTATGAACAGAGGGGACTTAATCAAAGTCAGGAAAGCCACATTGCAAGCTCACAGTACACTTCTCTTGCCTTGCATTTTACACTTTCCACCTCGTTTCACAGGTGCTGAGGCATGGCTGGGTAAAGAGACACCAGCAACAACCAGGAAGACATTATAAGGATGGTATTCCCTGACAAGTGGAGCTACACTATCTTTTTTGTTGGTTTTTTTAAATTATTATTATTTTGGATGTATAATGAATTTCACAGAAAGTAATATCTGCTCTCCAGATAACACGTCTGCACTGAAGAAAGTACCCGTAAACCTACGTTAATGTAGCCTTGAAGTTACAAAGCTTAAGTCTGAGGCATACCAGATTCCCAAGCAGTGTCCATAATTTTATAAATTCACCTTCATTCTAGATTAATGAAATTATAATCTTTCCATATTAGACCTGATCCATGATGCCAACACAGACAACATTGCTGTTAAGATGTAACTCAGAAGAAACATTTTTTTACAGTTTACAAATGTCTGTTAAACAGACATGGTCTATCAGCTCCAGAAACCCAAAAATGAATCGCAGAGATTATGGTAAAACTCCATAGTGACTCGACCCTGAACTTTGGCACAAGCCTGCCCTTTCCTGTTTCTTCTCACCCACCCAGAACACAGGCATCAAATTAACAAGGAATGGAACTTATTTTCATTAGTTCTGTACAGTTCTGTAGCTTAGCAAATTTTATGTATGTTGATGGACTGGGAGGATCAAGTTTTAACATATTCTGCAATCTTGGTCTACACGAAACCATAATTGTTCTATTCATTCGCATGGAAGTAAGAATGTAAGTAATATAAGCACTTGGGAAATTTCAAGAGAGTGTTACATGCACACTCACTACAGGGCAAAAGGGTCTCTAAAGTTTTGTTCTTAAAGCATATAGTCTTTTGGAATGTTTCAGCTTCATGACTGGTGGTTATGATGGGAACTTTCAACTAGCGTGCTCCCATATGAAGTGCATAATACAATTCGAGAATAAAGGAAACCAGGTACTGTTCATCAAAAGAAAGTCTGGCATGTTGAGTACACAGTTTACCTTTACATTAGTACAAGTAGGAAGCAAGCATTTTGTGTGTTTGATTATGTTCTGGAACTTAGAGGGTAATTGCAACAAATATAATGGACTTCAATGTAGTCGAAGACAGGTTGAGAGTCATCACTTCAGCTACAGTCTTTAGTTTACAGCCTGAAAATGAAAACTGAAGACAGAGATGGAAGACTTCAAAGTCAACTGGAATTATTTTGAGTTTATCATGTTTATCAGCAGGAAAAAAGACCTCAGAATCTCATCCTACTGAACGTTGTGGAATAAGTTCAGGGAAAACAACAAAAGACGACAGTGCAATAATACAATAGAAGGGCAATGAAGCTGGTGAAAGGTCTAGAGCAGAAGTTCTATGAGGAGCAGCTGAGGGAACTGGGGTTGTTTAGCCTGGAGGAAAAGATGAGGGCAGACCTCATCCCTCCCTACAACTACCTGAAAGGAGGTTGTAGCGAGGTGGGGGTCAGTCTCTTCTCCAAAGTGAAAAATGACAGGACAAGAGGAAATGGCCTCAAGTTGCACCAGGGGAGGCTTAGGTTGGCTAGTAAGAAAATATCTTCACAGAAAGAATTGTGAAGCATTGGAACAGTCTGCCCAGGGAGGAGGTGGAGTCAACATCACTGGAGATATTTAAATTACATACAGGTGTGGTGCTGAGGTACATGGATTAGTGGTGATCTGGCAGTGCTGGATTAATTGTCAGACTTGATCACAAAGGTCTCTTACAACCAAAACAATTTTGTGATTCTGTGAATTCATTTTTTCTTATGAAAAACTGTAGTACGTTTGGCTAAAATTATACCTGCCCATTTCCACTGAGAGCTTGCTCAGAAATCTCTGTTCTGCAATACAAAAACCAAAAGCTCAAGCACCTTAAGAAACCACACAATTGGAACACACTAATAACAAAAGCGCACTTTTTTATTGTGTTTGACTCACCTTAAGTTTTAAATCAAACTGAAGCAATCAAATTTTTAAAGTCTGATCAGCTGAGAAATAAGGATATTAAATATGATTAAATGTGATTGCATTTGAGTGTAAGGACTGTTCTTCCATTACTGCTTTGATTAAAAAAAGCAATCTGAGCTGTGAGGTAGAAAAGTTAAATGCAGCAGGAAAAAAGAGAAGAGCTTGAAGTTTCTTTCCTTTCTTTTTCAATATGTATTATTTCTTGTATGAGAGAATAGTATTATTTCAAGTATGTGCTTTTGCAAAACTGAAAGCACATTGGCAAAGTTTCTGTAACTTAATATTCCTTCATGCTTTTTAATTATAGGAAATATGAAGATCAAAAAAAGGAAGAATAAAAAGTTGTTCTTATGGGACGTCTGGGAACAAGAATAGGAGATACATTTTCAAATGAAAAGTGGACTGGAAACTTTAGTTCTTAAGCTGGAATTTAATTGGTGCAATATTGGAGTTTAAAGAGTAATAAAGCTTTTTTCCTCGGGTTATGAGAAGAAAATTACCTGTAACAAATTTTTGGATTACAGTATCTTAGCTACTTCACCAGTCTATCTTTTTCTGGTATTATCATCACTACTCTGATCATTTTCTGTGTTTCATACCTTCACCTCCAAGCATTTTGAATGGTGCTGAGAACCCCAGTTAACTTTTCAGATGAGAGGCGGAGATCAGTCACTGATCAAAATGCACTTGAACTGCGGAGTCTTCGGAGCTGTTTTCAGAAAGACAAAGTGTGTCGCTCCTTAGAGATGAGATAAATGGCAAACCAGCACAGATCACTCACTCTCAACCTCCTAATTGAAAAGTTGGCTGCTGATCAAGAGCTGGCAGTGACCAGCTCAAGCCATCAGGATGCCAATATATCCTTCGACCTTATTTCTCTACCTCAGAAAAGATCAATCACAAATTAATGTTATATTAGTGAAAGCAAGGACTTTTATTGAAGAGGGAAATCTATAAAAATAGCATCCAACAAAATGATGAAAAACAAGTTAGAGAGAAAACTAACCTAGACTGGCAGTGGAACAGTGTGCTTCCTCAGTACAAGTAAAATAATCTGGAATCTTAATCGTATCTAAAACACAAGAACACAAATCATGTCTAAAACATGATAACTGGTATATTAAAGGTTCATTTGTTGTGTTGGGTTTTATTTTTCTGCAGTAGAAGTTGCAATCTGTTTCTGGTTAAAGTATCTGTTCTAATTTGCCACTAAGTATTATCTGCAGAAGAATACTGTATATTGTCCTTTCTCCAAACCACTGAATGCAAGAAAAATTTCTCAGAAGGATTCTGGTTTTGTGATAAAATGGCACATTAGGACGACTCCAAAGTAGAGAGACTTCCTTTTTTAAACCTCTGAATAGGTAAAAGCTCTGAGAACCACGCAAATTAAGCATTAGTATCTGCATGTCTTACTCCTTGCTCTTCTCTCATTTTAAAACTGTTAAATGCAAACCACTGAACACAGTAATGTAACAATACTATGTGACCCCTGGACATGGACCTCAGGTGAGTGTATAAGCCTGAGCAGGCACTGTCTGTGTATTGATCCTTTCCAACACGCATTGAGTGCCTGCTGCATCTGTATGCCAGGCATCCAAGCCTGAAAGGCTCAGGGGAGCAACACAAAGAATATATTTTGGTGCGGTCCAAGGACTAATTTTCAGGCTTGGTGCAAGGAGCTCAAAATTGTTTCTGTAGTTAAGAATGGGGTTTACATACCTGAAAAGCTTTAACGCCAGACTTCCATGCTAACTATTTGTGGATCAGGTAACCACTCGTAGAACATATATAGCCTCTCCAAGCTTGACAGTCATTTTTTAGCTCAGTAAGAATTATAAGCAAGCTAAAGAAACCCCCTCCACTTGTTCACACACTTGTGTACATATTTCCAGTTCCTGCCTTAAATTGAAATGACATTTAGGGAGGGAGAACAGAAAAAAAAGAAATGTGCAAAACAGTATTTTACAGGCTAGGATACTGAGGGCACTGCCTGACAAGCTCCGGTGATTTATGGCAAGTGCCAAAGAGGTTATTGTTCCCACCTGCCTTATGTCCTTACCAGGCAAAGCAACTATTCTTCAACTATTGCCTCTGTTTTATGGAGACTCACACAGACTGGGAACTACGGTGGTTTGGAGTAGGCACACTGCCCATGCAGCTTTCTCTGCTATGGCGTCTGGAACGTCTTCAGTCCCCTCAGCAAGTATCGCCAGAGCTCATGAGTCACAGCGTCAAGACGCAGAAAGGAGTTGCTGAAGAAACACCTGCTGAGCTCAACAGTGCCAAACAGCAGGAAGACAATCTCTGGCAGAACTAAAAATAGACGATGGGTTTTCTAATTCCAAGTCCAGGATACTGTTAAAAATCCACATTGTCCGTTACAAGAATGAGATTCAGCTAAAATTCCTCAGGACCAGGCAGAGCTTTAGGGATAGCAAGAAGTTTACACAGTTTTCATTCTTAAACTTAAGCCTGAACCTTTCCAAAATGAAAACACCCAATTAAACACACCCCTAAAAAAAAAAACCAAACCAAAAACCCAACATGAAAACAAGGCACTCCAGGACACTGAAACAGATGGAGCATGCCAGCATTTGCTTCAGCAGGGAAAAAAAGTTTATAATGCAGGCGCTGAAACAAGTTTAATTATAGAAGCATGAATGGCATCCCTATAATAAAACAAACTAAAAAGTCAAACGAATGTCCTTGCCCTTTATTAAAGAGCTGTGTGCATTTGTTCTCTGATGTAATGCTATGGAAGCTTACCTCCCTAATACTCATTCTTCTTACTATCCTGTGTTTTACAAAAAATGCAAAGCTCAGAAGCACAATGCTCTTGTAAAACTGAAGATCATTTATTTCTCATATTTAAGCCTTTGTTTGCCAGGACAGCCTCACAAGATAAACAGTCTTGTTTTCATAAGGGCCCTGGTACAGCAGGAATTATATTCATTCTAAATTTCAGTGCCATCATGCTAACATTTCATATGAAGCAGAAAGTACTTCCCCACATATCAGTATGAAAATGGGAAAGACACCCTGGCTTAATGTTACTTTAAGAGATCAGAACTCATCTTTCAGTGTGTGTATCACCCTCTCAGTACCATAACAGAATAAAATCATATTATTGTTCTGTGCCCAGGGAAATAAAAAAGGCATCTCTTTTTCAGCTTGCAGAGTAAATTCAGAGTGAATCTTATGATTTAGCAAGAGCATGGAGCAAAATCTGCTGAAATCAGTGTCTGATCTTGCCTATTGATTTCACAGGGCTTTCAAACGTGCCCTGTGGTAGGAAGACATTTGTAAATCATTCACTATTAGCTTGAGTTTGCTATGAAACACAAAACACTTTATCTAAGAATCCTACAGATTTTATAAACCTCTACTTCATTGTGATGGACTTAACATTGTTCCAAACGTCTCCAGAAATTACTCAATGAAGTGGATAGATCTGATCCAGGACTGAAAAGTACGACGTATGCTAGTATTTGTAACTCAAACCAAATTTCCTTTCACTGTATTATCTATTTTTACCACTTCTTCTTTAATATAAGCACAAATATTTCTACTTCAAGTTAAGTATTTGAGAAATATCTCTTCCAAATAACATGCCAAACTTTAAAACAACACCTTCGTCAAGAAGCACAATCGCTGAACATTCATTTGTGGAGTACCTGGAAAATGCCATTTAGGATCAGAGCTCCTTTGCTCCTTTGGTTCTCAAATTAAGAGCACAAAGTCCTACCTTCAGATGCTCATAGCCTAAGAAAATGCTGACTCGCAGCTGAGAAAAACAAGGCAGATATTCTAGACCGAAAATGAGAGTTAAAAGTTGACTAGTGACAAGCTGAAAGACAAGTTGCCCCAGAGAAGCCCAGGTGCCACTGATGGCAGCTCCTAGAACAGCCCTGGCTCCATGCAATGGCAGCACCCCTATGCCAATAACTTTTCCGAAGGGACGATGTGGTCCCCAGCTCATTTCTGGTAACATCCCGCCTAAAGGTTTGTGCCCTTTTGTTCACCTTCAATATCCATCCCATGGGCCAAAAATAATATGACCCTTAACAGAACTGTTTCTTCCTGATTAAGGCTGCAACACAAATGGACCAAAGCCAGAAGTTTAAAATTAAGCTGACACTTTGTCCTTTAATTATAGCTGTCAAGGAGAAGAGGAAGAAAAAAGAAATTCAGCTTCACAGAACAAGTTCTCCAGCCTAAAGTTTTAATGAAGTTTTGGTGTCCTGTCTTTTTATGGTTTATGTCCTATCTTTATTCAGTTGGTTGAATTTTTTTTTTTTTTTTTTTTTTTTTTTTTTTTGCATTTAACTTCTTTGCTTTTTAAAGTGAAAAGAAGAGAAGCAGGAGCCTTTAATGGAAAGTTCTCCAATGCATATTAATTATCTAAGAGACCAGAATGAACACTTTGGTTAAATACATATTTATAATTTTTTTTTTAATGTACATTATTTACTAATAGACTAGAACTGTTCTACAGGCAGCCATTTCTGTCTGAGCAGGTAAATATATCTTTACAGTTTTTAATTAAGTCACATTATTTTAGTGATAGGGAAGAGCAGCTCTCCTGATTGGAGTCCATAGCATGTAGTCTTGCGTTCCCTGTTCAGAGAATTCACCCACAGACATCAGGAATCTGTCATTTTAGGCAAAATTCACACATCTCAAGAGTCACTAAAAATGTTGTACAAAGCGAGTCCCTAATTTGCAAAGATGTAGGGGAAAAGCTCCTTTTCTCATCTGTCACAACAGATCTGTACCTTTAGGCTTATGACTTTGACTCAACACCGCAACTCCTGCTCGTTTCAGTTCTTAGACGAACTTGTGATTTATAATCATATGCTTTAAATTCCCCAGGTTCTGCTCTGAGTACGGGCTGGCCAAGACAAAGAATATCGGACTCCAGCCAGTTATGTTAAGGGGGGAGGATGCTTGCAATCCATAACTCAAATTAATAATTTGGTCCACGTCATTCCTCCTTCTTCTAATCCCCCTGTTTCCTGGAGTTCAAAATCTGGATCCAAAACATGCAGGTTCTATCTATTGCACACCTAAAGGTTTGCTGGTAAAACTCAAAAGTACAGGCATTGCTTCTGTCTGGTTGAGTTTTATTTAATCCATATTCCTTCCATAAGACCAGAGAGCAAAACCATGGCACTGAGCATTAAAAAATAAAATAATAATAATAATAATGTTAAAAATCCTGATTATCTAAAGAAAAAGGTTGGGTTTTTCTTTGAAAAGTTTGTTAATCAGACAAATTCTACATGAAACTCATCTGGGTTTATTTCCACCTTCAAACCCCAAACTACTAGAGGCTTTTGCATAATGTCAGATTTTGTTGTGAAGAGCTTACACAGCTCTAATCTGCACATGAAACTCATACTGACGTCAATGGCTGGTTTAGGTAGGGATCAAGGGCACACTATGCAGTCAAGATCCCCTCTGCAGATAACCCAAAAGCAGTGTTTTGAACTTTCAGCTCAGCAGAAAAAGTTAGATGCCAGGTAAGATATTAGTGGCCTAAAAGTATTCACATTCAAACCTCAAACAAATGTTCAAAAATTTTTACATGGCGTTTATAACCATTTTGGTTCTTTGTGCTGTCATGCAATTTCCATTTTCAAACCATAATTAAGATATAATATGTAGGTAAATTCAAAACAGACTCTCAACCTGGTTTCCATCTTTATGCCAGTGACTTCAGTCTGCAGATAACTGTGGCCACGGATTTCATGCCTGCAGTTTTGAGCACAAGTGCTGCCCTTTGCTTTGGGTATTCATAACCATATTTAAAACCACAGGCTCTGTGAAAGGCATTTTGAGGCAGAACTTCACTTTACAGTGTGCACTTCTAGAAGGAGTCCTTTTCAGGTTTACGGCCAGAACACGAGAGAAGATGAAGATATTTTAGATCAATATGCTTTATCCATTCTAATTTTCTTTTGCTAGAAACAGATAATACTTGCAAGCACTTCTAAAGTCATGCTGTTGAAAATACTCGGTTCTGCCTGACAGAATATGCAGACCTTTTCCCAGGAAGCCTGCAAGACATGTTAGAGAAATACACTGTCTTCTCTGCCTTTAAAAAATAGGGACCTACTGATGAGTTAATTTTAAACTGCTGACAGTTTAAAATCCAAGGTTCAGTTGCACCTTTACTTTGGTGAAGGCAGGAATAAGGATCCAGGCTTAGTGATTGCTCACATATAGTCTCTACAATAAACGGCAAGTTAAAAAGTAGAGCCGATCAAGGTGGGCATGGACTTTGGAGAAACTGTTATCTGAAAATGAGCTTCATTGCAGATTCTCTCTCAAAGTAACGGAGCCCATGATGATCTTGTACAAAGCAGAACTGCTTCAGGGTTTTATTCACCAAACGCTTTGGGAGATAATTTTGATAGACCTTTTATTTTGAAGAAAAGATAGTTGGCAATAAGGGAACAGTCCAAACAGACCATAAAATCATCAATGCCTTGTGCTTTCAAGGAAAGAACAAAAAACTTGCTGTGATCTTACATTAATTATGAATTGGGGCTCCTTGTGAAGGAATTTCATTATAACCTGGTCACTACGTTGTTAGATTAGACTTTACAGCGTGATGGCTTGAGTCCAACCCATCACAACCTTTCTATTGTTTTGAGAAATATTCTTCCTGGGTCCAATTTTGAAAGTATAGTTAAAAAGCTTTTTAGTGAGAGGGAAAGAACTTTTTCACTTCCAAAAAAATGTATGTGAAAATTAATATTATTAAGAACTTAAATTTCCATTTGTTATTTTGCACTGTAATGGTTTCTTGACCAAAATAATCGCATGTGGCAATGTGAACCAAAGGTTTATTATGTATTGCACAACATCATGCACAAAATAGAATCTGATCAGCCTTACTGGCTCCTCTATTAATTAAAAGGTTAAAGAGAAGAACCCAACTTAGGTAACCATACTTAGTGTATATCTATCATAGTCTTCTCTTTGTTCCTTTCTAAACTACAGTCTTTTTCAGTTTTGTGTACTGTTAATTATTTCCAGTCCTTTTTATTTGAAACTTAAAACTATTTTTTATGTGAGAGAAATCTGGCTGTGATCGATGATAACTTTCCAGACGAGGAGAATTAACCAGTAGAACATAACATAATTGCTTCCTAGTCCTTCAGCATCATCATCAGTGTGATAGGCATGAAAACATTTGGTTTGTTTTGTTGCAAAAATACTGCACAGTGTATGGAAGGTTATATAGGACTGGCCACAGTTCCCAAGAATGCAAACTGATATTCAAAACTAGCACTGTGAATCAGAAAATGTACCGCCATATCTATGTGCAAGGGGTAGAATTAAAGCTGTTTAACAAGTCTGAATTATAATTTTTTTTCTTTTTTTTTTTTTTAAGTTCTCAGGTGTTAAACTGTAGTTCAAAACTTCTTATCAGCACCTCACTGGAAGTTTTGCGGTTTGGTAAGATGGACATAAGTAACAAAATGAAGCCATTATGTTAGATTCATCAGAGTGATATTTCTTTCTACATCTTTACCTGATTACTTTGCTCACTTGCTTTGCAAAGGATAAACCAAGGACTCAACACGCTAAGCCATCTTCCCTAACCACTTTGTCAGGTCAGAAAATCATTCACTCCACAGCAAAGTTAGCCTACCCTCTTTCCCTCCCTCACACACACATAGATGAACAGAGCAGGTCTCTCTTTGAGTGCACAGTTTACAAGCTTAGCAAAAAGCCCTACACAAAGTGCTAAAACACATGTCCAAAGCATGCCGTTTCAAAAGGGTCATTAGCCAGCCAGCTGAAAACTCACTTTTTCACCTGCAGAAGTGCACCTCACCAGTTACAGTTCTTTCTGTAGCCTAAGCCAGCTTTCCACTACTAACCCATTTTGCTTAGAAGGCTATTCATAAATAAAATAGTCACAAGGTTTTTGTTTGAATAAACAGAACGCTATTTCTCTCCCACTTTCCTCAGAGTAGCTTAAATTCCCGCTCTGTCCCCCAGCATTTTCCTTTTAAACTGTCTCAGCAGAGGAAAAATTTTGACCCAAGAGGTGCCATTTTCAGAAACTTCTGTATGACTGAAAAGGAACAGGGACTAAGCACAGAACAACATTGGTATTTTGTAAGCTGTGACTTGACCTGACTTGACAGATTTATATTTTAATGGGGATTTCCTCCCACCAGGGAGATTGCTATGTCTCATAAATCCAATATTCACAGAACTCCAGCATCAGCTAGTAGGCTGGGATGAATAACACTAGTGACAAACACAGTTTGCCTAAGGTATCTGAAAGAGGAACTGTAGTCTTTGGTATTGGAAAGAACCCAGCCATCCTCTCTACACAAGCAAACCACTGTCTCTCCCAGCCATGAACTCTCAGCAGCACCTGAAGTTAAAAAGCACATTTAAAATGGACAGGGTTAAGATATCTGGAAGCCACAGGTAGGGGTTATCCACGCTTCTGTGGTTAGCAGGCTATTACACCTCTGCAATGGCTTAAGACTGCCAGAACTGAATGCACTTGGGTTCTCCACTTGCTTGAAGATTCGAGCTTCAGTCTCCTTTTCAAGAATGAGGTATAAAGAGATTACTAGCAACATCAGCTCATACCAACTCCTATCCAATCCTAAACCTGAGGTTGCCCTTGGTTAAAAAGCACTGATGTTAAATACTAACACTGCTTCTCTCCTTGTGTCTTTCCCACTCCTCGCTTTTCTTTGCAGATTTCAAGGTGATGACAAAAGAGAGAACATTCTTAGCATTTGTTAATACCCACTTGACCCACAAAAGAAATTCACTAGCATTCGCAGCTTCTAATTTAAAAACCATTAGACCGTTCCGCTTGGTGGACCAGATCTAAATATTCTTAAAGGAGTGGTTTAATTTAATCATTACCTTAACAAGCCCCCTTTTAAAATGATGATCCGCCAAATTCAGGGGATTTGTTTTGGAATCTGATCCAATAACTGGCTTTGTACAAAGAGAAGCATAGCTGCATCTGATTTGGTTCAGAACGGGGTGATAATCATGAAAATTACTTTGCATATTTAATCACTGTGAAAACATGAGTACAAACTACTTTCTAGAGATTACCTTAAAAAAAAAAAAAGCTTCAGGCTTTGCAGCAAGCATGCCAAGTACTTTGATTTACAGAGAATTATTTGGATTTTATAGAAAGCTCAGTGTTTCAAAGACTTCAAGCTACTCAGCCACTGGCAAAGAAAAAATTTTAAATAGTAAAAGCAAAAAGTTTTGTATTGGAAAAAAAAATTATGTTGAGAGGTTTTTTGTTTTTTTTTAAGCCTATGTCACTTGACAACCTAGACTTAACAACCTTACACAAGATCTCTGATCCTGTCAAGAGAGCAGAGACGTATTCTCTCCAGGTTTGACCTAGCGTGTTGTTGAACTGCCAGAGGTGGGTCAGAAGCTGGCAAGTCGAGGCTGTGATGAAGACTTTCACAAAGTTTGAAATAGAAAAGCTTGCTTCAGGACTGGTCTCTGGTACCAACATGCCTGGCTTACAGTGGAAAGGAAAAAAAAAGACCGACAAACAAGACACAGAGCCATCATTGTCTTGTAGCTTCAGGGTTTTATGTAGCTATCGTAGTTGAGGTTCAGCTATACACAGAGAATTCAGAGCCAAATACCAAGAGAAATTAATTTTTCTCACCTAGATCAGATAGATAAATAAAAGTTCGCTGACTAGCAGCTAGCAAGGGGTACAGAAGAGATGCATACATATAAATGACTTGCAAAAATTTCCCCAAGTTGAAGCAACTGGATGCCAGATGAGTATTCCATGGTATGTAAAACTAAATTTGCTGCTGAGATAACCAGGCATAGCTCCACTAAATCTATCCAAGTTGCCTTTGCTTAACACTTGACATGAATTAGGCCCTACCTTTATAGCCAGTTGCTTTAAAATCCTAGCATCTGAGAGCTACAGTGTAGGCAGAATATCTGAGGTATAATAGTCACAGGCATCTTAGATTACGAAGTGCGCTATGCCAAATACTTGTAGGAAGCATCCCAGAGGTGTTTACCTATCTGCAGCTACCGTGCATGTACAAAACTCATGAAAAAGAATGCCTGAAGTTTGCTGTAGATACTGGTGTAATGTGTACATATGAAATATATATGTATGACACAGGCATGCATTTTTATATAAGTTACACACAAAAAAAATATATACACATAAATGTATATATACACCTGTATCTTTTGCATACTTTTCGTATAGAATACATACTCCTCGAAGCATTACATGTTCCACAGCTTCAGCAGACTAGAGGTTAATGAATAGGCTTTTTCTCACATATGCACAGAACAGATAATTTTCTTTACTGTTCATGATAAGTTGAAGGAGCATTTGAGTGACAGACCAATTTGTCAATCAAGTACAAAGTGTTGAGGAAGCTTCCTCTGCATAATTTCACACAGAGAGATCAAATGTGACCTCTGATTGCGCAGTGGGTATGGACAGTCAAGGTTATGAAGTCCAAAGAAGTCATGCAAATCAGTTACCTTTTCGGAGAGCCTTGTCTTTCTAGGGTTATCTGTGCACTAAAAGAACCACAGGACTTTAGGAGAAAGATGAAAAATCCCTCTTTATTATTTTTAAGTGTGTATGTGTGTGCATGATGTCTGAGGAGGGTATATGTATGAATTTGTTGTGGAGCTTGAATGTTTTTATTTTATAGCCTGAATAATGTTTTAAGGTCTCAACACAGAGCCCTTGGTACTGACATCTCATGCAGTTTTTCTTGAAAGCTATGTTTTAACAGCAGCTCTGTTCATTTAATGTTACCCACTTCAGATGATTTCTTTGCTAAAACCTGAATTATGAAAATCACTTGTCAATTACCCCGGGTAGCTGTGTAAAAGAATTATTGCACATTCACAGTGAAAAGAAAACTTTATTTTCACCACTTTCCAGTAAAAGCTAATTCAGAATAACTCTATTTAACAGTTATTTTATGCTGAAATACTGAATACCTCAGGGAGTCTTTTAGGGATTTTAAAGTCTCTTTATTTATAAATGATTCATGATGCATTTTCAGAAAAACCTACAATTAGTGTGGGAAGCACAGAGACTCCTTTGGGAAAGGTAAAAAAAAAAAACAAAACAAAATATACATGCATTATATACGGCCTTTTTATCTATTGTTGTTTTGCAGTGGACTATAAAAAGAAAAGAACTGGAAAAAATGGCTAGGAGATATTTTATCTAACCTTTTAAATACATGCCTCAGTTGACAGTATTTTGTGAAGTAGTTACCCTTATGATTTGTACAGCCCACAAAATTCTTTTAATGCAGGTTTCATTTTGGTTTGCACTTTCGAACCCCAGTTATAAATGAGCAAGCTAGCTAAGAGGAGAAGCTTTCTGTGGTAACACAAGAAAGACAAATCCTCCCTTCCACCCGCCCCTCATGAGAGTAATGGTCACTTATGTTTCCAAACTGTTTGCTGCCTGGAATGGTGCTGTAACTTAAAGGTCTTTTAAATGTTCACTCTGGCAAACATCGAAGATCGGACGGCCTCCTTCGGCTTTACAGCGAATCTTTCTGCTCACTCATGCCAGTTGTCAGCACTGCAGGAGCTTATGCATCCCCTGTCCTTGTCACTCAAGTGGGCAGGAATGAGCAGGCAAAGGCAAAGAGTGGCTGGAGATGCTCAGCACAACCCCCAGCACCCCCGGGCTTCCACGTTAACCCTTCACATTAGTGACTGCCCTTGTTGGAGCCATGGAGTGGTCTGCAGCCTCCTTGCTGTACCCCAGTTAAGCCCTGCTCTGTGTGCTGGTGTTAGATTAGAGAGTCACAAGATGGCATCATATTAAGGGTCATGCTCCTGCACGTCTATATGTCTTAAAGTTACACTCAGCAGCATATCAGGAAGCAGCAGAGTGTCATTAAGGTTGAAGGCTGGATACTTCACCACTGATATAACCCCGTACCTCCTCTCACCAAAAACTAAAAAACAACCTTTAAACCTTCATTCAATCACACTTCCTCTGTGTTGATGGAAGAGTCATCATTTCCAATCAGTGTGAACTCTGAGATAGTTGCACTCCCATGAACTGCAAGGAGTGAACAAGCAAAGCCAAACAGGTATTATTGGCTTCAAAGAGACAACAACTACTTAAACATAAACATAACAACTACTTAAACACAAAGCCATGTTGGCTCTGCACTGCTGCCGTTACAAATGACTAAATATCAAATGAAAACAGAATTTCTCAGGAGTCAGACAGGTCACCCACAGCTGTTTTACAATTACACCAGCATTTACGGTGTGGCAACTGCAGTAAACTGAACGCTTAATGATCCAGACCCGCTCGCTGACTGGTACAGGTACCCACAGAACCTCCCATGAGAAGAGATGGCAAGAACAAGAGGCGAAAACTTTAGATACCCTGTCTCATGGACTAGGTGCACAAATGACATGGGGGAGTGGTTGTGGATTGTTATTATTTAACTAAAAATGGGAAATCTTACAGTGATTGACTTAAACCTAGTGCTATATGGAATCTGCATCACAGTCTTATTGGCTTCAATCCATCTAGATGGTTTCCCAATTTGCCACAGTAAGGATTGTTCTAAAATAAACAGAAATTCTTAATTTGCAGTTAGATTATATTATTATTGTTATTTTCATAAAGCTCACTGAATTATACAAATGAAGTAGCAGACTGCACATATACCAGGACACGCTTTGGCACTGCCCCAGTTGCTTGGATACCAACAGGTGGAACACAAAAAGGAATCACTTGAATAAACAGGAATATCAGCAAGAAGAACATTGCTAGATAGCAGACAATGCGGAACACCATCACTGAAATATTTGTTCTGTGCGATGCTACTAGAAAGAAAAATGGGATTCTTAAGTATGACAACTGAGTTCTTAACATGTTGTTCTATATTTTTTAATTCTTCCCAGAATTTTGCATGGCAGTGCTATAAAACT
Organism: Bucorvus abyssinicus; assembly: GCA_009769605.1. Classification (NCBI taxonomy): domain Eukaryota; kingdom Metazoa; phylum Chordata; class Aves; order Bucerotiformes; family Bucorvidae; genus Bucorvus; species Bucorvus abyssinicus. Next base: position 14,516,518 of record CM020036.1, read on the forward strand.
CAAAATATGAAGTTTGTTCAGTATCATTTTCAATGTAGTATCAGTTGAGAAGTTACCCGCTATCTCTTGCATGATGGATTTTCTACCCCATCTACCAAATGAAGAGGAAAAACACAGGCCTCTTCTTTCCTCTATTGAAACCAAACAAATAGCTAAGAACATCTAGGACTTCAAGCATCCTCCAAGCAATTGTTCTAATTATACCTTCACAATTAAGACTAAATTATCTGCAAAACTCTCCAGAACTGGGTGAACTGATGACTTGTATTACCATGAAAGGACAGAAAGGGGAAGGGGAAGATAAGAAAAGGGAAAAAGAAGGAACACTTTTTTGTTTTGAAACAGTCTCCAAAATGAACACACTCCAGGTAAGTTTTCCCTGCTCTAAGACATCAAATGATGTTTTGTAATTTCCTGAATGACCTAAGAAGAAACATGACGCCAACATAAAAAGGCAAAGAAAAAAGGAAAAAAAAGAAAGAGTAAAATTACTTGGCATGGATTAACAATTCAACTCTCATTTTTATTATTACGAATGACAATTATTAATCTAAAGAAGGGTTTAAGAAGAAACAGCACAATTTTTGCAGCACAGAAGGCGTGTTCTTTGCTTTATATTGTCACACACCTTATCCTAAACAAACAGCAGAGGTGCATCAAGATTTGTTTGATTTTCAAGCCACGGAGATTTCTGGAGATTTTTTTCCTCATGGGAAATGTTCTGAAAAGAAAAAAGTAGGGATCCTGAAAGTTGTGACAGGTGAATTAGCAGAGTGAGGTAAGGCTGAATGTTGGGGTCAATTGCACTTTTTCAGCATTCTGGTCAAGGATGAGGAGCCAAAGGTTTCATTCTTGTTTTTCAGAACAAAACGCAACATTCATAATCAGGAGCAATACTCTTCATATTGCTGAAGCAAATTAAACATTATTTTTGTGTGAGTCAGCTGTGATCTTCACCTCACCTGAGGTCCTTTGATCTCTCAGATGGGCTACAGTTTCAGGTACATCATGGCCCAACTCTTATATTTGTGTGGATCCCCCAAATTGCATCGTTGTTATAAAATGCTGGTGCGCTGTGGGCATGTCAGGAAAAACTCAGAATAATGCTGTAAAATAGCAGGCCCAGAATAATATTATATCAAAGTATGTACAAGTAATACTGAACTAAAACTAAACTTTTTGTTTACATTCCCTCTAGGAGAAATGCTATCACAACCTCCACAACCACAAAAATTTTCATGTAATTGTTTCATTCATTTTTTTTCTTCCCCTTTTTATTTTTTTTTTTTTTTCAAAATGAAACGCAAGACATTTTCTGGGCCATGAATGTAACATGACATAAAAAATTCAAAGAAAAATATGTATTAAAATCCTCAGAAATATGCAATATGGAAGAAATGGGGGGTTTGTTTCTTCTCTATAATAAGAAGAGGTGAGGATTGTGCCACCACAAATGGCATTAGACTTGAGCAGGTGGAATGCCTGTTAACTACTTTTAATCCTAAATAATAACAATAAAATTTTTCAATGTCACAGTAGTGTCTTAGGGAAGAGGTTTCTTTTTTTAAAGTGCTTCCCTACCCCAGTTTGTTCTACCCATTAGCAATAATGCTTCAGCAATGAAACTGCAAACGTTATACTGACAGTGAGTTACCCCTCTTTCAAGATGTTAACTGGTACCAAAATACAGCAGTGTCAAATTCTGAGTAAGTAGTGTTCTCAGTAAACCACTCACAATGATTTCATTGACTAGGATGTGCCTTAAGTTAGGTGACAAGTAAAATTCAAGAAGCCACTTGGGACTAGCTGGTGTATACTCTGGACAAGATGGGTAAGGCTCAGGATGAGGTCAGTCAGTGCCGGTTAAAAGCGCAGGTCTGTCATTGCCCTATCAATCGTTCCAACCCCTCCGGAGCTTCTATTTTAAAAAAAAAAAAAAAAGAGTTTCCTAGCTGCAGAAGAGGCCTTTCACGGAAGCATATTTCAGTGGCCTTCACGTTAACTATAAAGCTTCTGTAGATTTCAGACCATGGGATTAATGACAAATCCAGCAAAGCACATGACTAACTTTAAGTCTGTATGTAATCTCAGTTAAGTCAATTAGTCTGTCTACATGCTCAAAGGTAAGCAGATACTTTGCGACTTTGCTGGTCTGGTGTGATTATCCCTACTGATGTGTAGACACTGTAAATGCTAACCCATACATTGAAGAAACCTGACTTCTGCCTCCAGCTCAGAAATGCATCTTTCCAGGATGCCTAACTTGCATATCACCAGTTCTACTCTGAGCCCCTGAAGAGACTGGAGGGCTGAGGAAAGGTTAAATAAGGAATAAATAAGGAAAGTTCATTTCTTATTTTGTACAAGGTACGTAACAGAGATGTTAGATATACGTCTTGACTCTTTAACAGGTAAGTAATATTCAGGTTCAGTGCCTCTCTGTAAAAAGCAAAACAAAACAAATTTTTACTTGTGATTCTTAATTCATTTCTGTGCAGAGCCGTTGTTTGGGTCACTCGTGTTACATTAACACGCTGCATGTGGTACAACCATATTTTAACTCTGAAGCAGCTTAATCTAGGTGTATCACAGGTGGAGTTGTAAGATCTTTACATCCAGCTTGTGAGCACTGGTATGCTGGGAGATAGTAAAATAACATGAATGCCACAACCAATCCATTTCAAAATCCCCAGGAACGTTTCTGTGGTCAGATTACGGTCTGCTAAAACTATATTCAGCACTCAAAGGCCTTCTTTTTCATTTCTCTATCTTCTCCAGCTGCTAGTAAATTACCAGGTATCCCAGCAAGGCTGTCCACACTTCAGTCTGCCTTGACCTACAACGGCCAACGCTTCTTTCGCTAGCCTGAAGGATGAACCTGGTCCGTGGTGGAAATACTCAGCAGTATATTGCAGGTTATGGAAGACCTCACCTGAAAATTGTGCAAGATCTCCAGAGCAAATAATGTAAATCTATCACGTAAATATGTATTTATGGGCATTTTAGAGCTTGGATCACTGCCATACAGACAGCTCCCTATCATCTGAATACCTATCTAAGGACTTCACAAAATACAAAGCTTTGACCTGAGCCGTTGCTACCTATCTCCTCACTGCTCTGGCTGCTGTGCAGGCATAGGATGGAGTTACTGAATTTTCCTGCTCTGCAGGCCCGTGTGAACCGCACCGAACCTTACCAGTGATGCAGCATTATAAACAGGGTAAGGCTCCTTCCTGATACAGAACAGTGTTTGTTCAGGAGAAAGAGCTACTGCATATCCTGGAAAATTCTAGCTTTGGACTGGCAGACTTTGATTGCTAGAGAAAATGAGCCCTTCCTTGGCACCACTGTAACTCAGGGGGACCTGGCACGACATTGTGACTTAACAGACCACTATTTTCTCCTGGATCTCTTGCACTGTGCGACTTCAAGCTAAAATTATCTTGCTACAAGTCCAACAGGGAAACAAATGCACTTCTCTCTTTTCACCTACATCTGCTAGTATTACCAGCAAAGGGGAAGATATCTTGTTGCTGCTCTGTTTTCCTTCCACCAATTGAAAAAGCCAACTAGTGTCACAGGGATTTTCCCATCTCTAGTAGATTTTAACTGAAATTTTAACTTCTTGGTGAGGTTCTTTCCTACCCTGTGGAATCCCCTTTGCATTGTGTTAGAGAACAGACTACGTGATTATAGGTAAAATCATATGTTCTAGTCTGGTTTTCAAATGAGAAGGGCAAAATGCCTCTTCTCATATTTATTTCTAAGGGAAAAAATTAAAGCAGTAGTTCTATACCCTAGCACAGGGTATATTCAGTTCTATTACCTTATTTAAACTTGTTTTCAAATACAGAGCCAACTCTTAGAGCTCAGTTCATCCTGAGATATCTGTTTTCGTGCACTGTGTGCTGGTATCTCAGAATTATCTGCTTTTTGCAGATATCCCAACCTGCTAATTAATAACATGAATTCACAATGGGAGTTCTCTAGCTGAAATCACAGCTAGAAATAGATAAGAAAACAGTATATATTTGTAATTTTAAACTTTCTTTTTTTTGATAAACTGTAGGCAGTGGTTCTGCCATGTCATCTACTATCTGTCATGGATTGTGACATAATGAAACATGACATGATCTAACCATTAAGATGACACAACTTGGCATAACCAAATGCAAAACAATTCATTCTGACTAAGCATGTCATAATTTTTCTTATTATTTTTCTTAAGTCATACACTCTTACTTTTAACTGGTTAACTCTATTCAGGCACCAGGTACAGGACTGTGGGAAACACAGCTGTCCATGCAGTATCTGTAGCAACACAACATACAGATAAGCAGGAACATAAATGTCATGTTGAAGTGATACTAAAGCTGCTTCTAAACTGAGGCCCATATTTTGTGTTGGAAACTATGCAGACATGCTCTGCAAAACAGAAAAACTGATGTTAAAAGGTTTTAAGCATGATCAGGGTGTAAAATGTGCTTGAGTTTTTCTATGAACAAATTTTTGATACAACTGGAACAGTGCTGCAACTGCCTTCTGAAGAAAAAAACAGCTCTGAAGGAGGGGTATTAGGAAGATAGGATGAAGTGCAGAAAGTTAAGGCTGTGAATCTTTGTAAGTCTGTCATGGTCTAACATACTAAGGTGTTCATTATCAATCCGAAGCATCAGCTCTGCACTTTGATGGTTGCATTCTCCAATTAATTGTGAAAGCTAGGTTTATAAGTCTACCTTCCACACTGTCATGACTAACGGGTGACATGAGTAAATGACAGACTGTACAGACATCTCTTAGTCATGTTAATACTCAGGCACAGTAGCAAGGGTTAAGGACAGAGTGTCAGGTTTAAATTCCCCTCATTACCATTCAGAAAACTATCATTTAATATTAAGGTAATTGTAACACAAGGATATGAGTCATGCCCTTGTGTTACAATTACCTTTAATATTAAATAATAGTTTTCTGAATGGTAATTTCCTTTGGGGATGTTTCATTCTACATCAGGCAGTTCTGACTGATGTCTGTCTTTGCAGATATCTCTATCAGCCACTAAAAGCTCTTCTGTGAGTACATGTCCATAATCTACAGGAATTCCAGACCATGAATATCGTTTCATTGAAGTTATTGTTCTTTCTGCTAGATGTTTCTAATCAATTAACCATTTGACTATTTGATTGTTGCCATAACTGTAATTTCCCTTTTGAAATCTACACTGAAATGTGCTCCTCTTGGTCTGCTGTGCTAGGACTTCATCCACACCCCCTAGCTGCCTAGTTATGCTGTAACACATGGTACATACATGAAGTGAGCAGTCTAGAGGAGATATAGGGTTTAACTTATCATTACTGGGAGGTTTTAGTATCTGAGGGTGTAGTAGATTGTAGGAGCTGGACAAAAGTATTGAAAAGAGTTTGAATTAGACTTTTAAAAAGTATTTCCTATGTAGAACTGTGTTGATGTAAGCTCAGAAATCACAGGAGATGCAGTAAACCTAGCTTGTGCCTCTGCCAAAGATTACAAAGTTGTTTTCAGAAAAGCATCACCTAAAAAAGAAAAGGATGAGATACTAAAAGCTACAAGATGCTGCTGTTGATCAATTACGAGAGGAAAAGTATTGTCAGTAAGGTCTTAGCATTTTCTCTGAGGCTGTAAGAACACTATGGAAATCTTTTCATTTAAATGGAGCCTTCTGCACTCAGAATGGTAGGATGAAGGCATAAGCCTCTTTGGGAAGAGTTTGGTTGTCCAGCTCTAAAGAAGGTATGAAGGGCACTAAGTCCTGCTGATGCACAGGGGCTCTTTTGCCAGTGCCAGGGAACACCACCACAAGTACTGCAGTAACATCCTGGGGAAGAAACTGAACCATACTGCCCACGACAATTTTGTGAAATCAACAGAACAGAAGTGCCAGGACTAGGTTTGAGGCCAGTTTGTTCCACAAAGCAGGCAAAAATGTGGGAACTACTGCCATCATTCCTGGTCCTCACAATGTTAACAAATGAACATTGCAGGAAAGGACCATGCTGAACTCCCTGGTACCTGCAGGCCAGCTCAGAGAGCTCTGAGGTAGGACTAGTATCCAATGCTAAAGTGCCTGTAAAATTTCTGAAGCCATCTTAACTTCTTGCAGATTTCCTTTTCTGATTAGTATCTGGGATTGAATGTCAAGCTTTCACTACTTTCAGCAGCAGCAGATATATATAGCAGGTATAAATTCTGGAGAAATGGAGTCTCATAAAAGAAATTCTATTTGAAATGATCATAACTTTAGTGTAGAAGTAGTTTAAAGAGCTCTGCATTTTTATCTTCAATATTGTTTGCCCTTGTCTGTGGCAGATCAGCCAGCAGTTATTATTCTTTTCTCTCTTTCAAAAGTTTGGAGCATAGCTAAGAGCTAGGTGAGACTATGCTCTCAGTATGATCATTACTTAAAAAACCCATTGGGCTGTACACAAAGCAAGCCAGCTCTATGCACCCTCTGTACCACATCTGAATAACTCAGGTAATGAAATACTGGTGCTTCGGATCATTAGTCAGGTAATTATGATTTTTGTTTGTTTGGGTTTAATTAAAATTAGTCTCAGAAAGCATCCATTACAAGAAGAGGTCCTCACTGAACAACTGATACACAACAGTCCTTGGCTAGTAAATAAAGCGTGTCCGTTCTTTAGAAAAAAACCAAAACAAACAAAAAAACACCAACCAAAAAAACCAAAACCAGCTTAAAAACCCTCCCTAACTGTTCAACGTTTTTTCATTTACAGATTTCAAATCACAAGTGAAAGGAGGGCAGTATCACCTCTCATTTAACCGAAATCGTCCAGGAATGGAAAAGAAGGAATAGCAACTCTGTTCTGTGATTCATACCTACCCACTGCCTCAGATATGCCACAAAGCCACTCGTCAGCATTTCAGTAGTAACATGTATTTGCCTTCTTACGGGCAAATCCTTTGTGCAATTCTGCACAGCTTCACTGAAGACAACAGTTTTGTACACACTTAGATCCAGCCCGCCTTTTTTTTTTTTTTTTTGAGATGCAAACCATTGCATTTAGACAAACTTGTTTTTCTCAAGTGCTGTCCTGTATGTATTTGTGGCAGAGAAACTGTAAGACAGCAAACACATTCATCTTTAATCTGATGAATGCTTCACCACATGCTAGGATGTATGTTTCAAGGAATATTGTCTGAGAGAACAGTTCTCAGAAATCATGGTGTGCGGATTTACAAAGAGACAGAGGTAGAAATGGTTACACGTTGTGACTAAAAGCTGATTGGCCCAAGCGCATGAAATTATAAAAATCTAAAGTTGAGACTAGCACAGGCTTAATGATGCAAATTTCCATACATCAGTTTTACAATTCTCACCAATTTCCAGGGAACAATGTAACATAGCAAAATTATGGGGGGAAAAAAAGGATTTCTCGGTTTGTTAGGTACATGATCCCAAACCTGTGAAATTCAAAGGCAGCCTCTGCAAAAAGAATAATGGACTTCGGAGAAGGATCTGTACTATAGAGTCATTCCTGGCTGTAGAAGCAAAAAATGCCCCCAGCCACAGAGCCATAGACATGTATTTTGTACGCAAAAATACAATTCCTGGTTGAGAACGCTATACATTACACTTATAGGTAAATGTTAAATAAAGCATCTATCTGCTACTATTGTTTTTCTTATTAAGCAGAAAGGGATTAACTCAACAGTCAATTAAAAAATAAAATTTGGAGAAAAGAAAAAAAGTGTGGGTAGGTGAATAAATATATGTAAAATCGCAACATGCTACTAATGTTCAATTACAAAAACTTTATCGAAGTCTATTTATTTATTTATTTGTTCTAATTCTAAATCCCTACCACTACACAACAATGTCACATTTTAATGTAATATCATGTCCAATGCATATTCATGAAATAAAAATCTTGGCAGTGGCACAAGAAAAGTGGGATGAAGTGTGTTTGGCGGAGTGCGTCACGTTTCCAGACCAGCGGATTTTTTGATTAAAGTCCCTTATCCGTTTTATCATGCATATCCACTCTCTGATTAAAGTGATCTGGAGCTGACACTCACAATGTCAGTATGCACTGAGACCCTTCACACAAAACATGGTTAGAATTTATATGCTTTAAAAAAAAAGGTGAGGGGGGAGGAGAAATAGACCAACCAAACCTGCTGCATTAAATTAAACATATATGTATATATCTATCTACTGAAAAAACACACTTTGACTTGTTTGTTTTAATCTTACATATTTCTTTTAAACATTGCCAGGCTACAAATTCTGCACGTTTTATTTCCATTTCAAAAAGTGGTGCGAGTTCTTTATCTTTGTATACTGGGTTTTCGATCAAAATGCTTTCACACTAAGGTGAAAAACATAGCTGAGGTATTCCACAGTCCCAAATAAATAATGAATTTCTCCAAATTTATATATATATATATATATACACACATGCCTTCTACCTTTTTTTCCCCCAAAATTTTGTTTAATTAATGTACCGTATCTTTATACTTCTAAACCACAGGTTATCTGTTAAGCAAACTGATTCTGCAACAGCAGAAGTACATGGATGTTGCAAGGGGAATTTTACCACAGATCCACAGATCTCTCTTCTGGGTCCCATCCTCAGTAGCCTCCAAGTACGTGTAGGGTATCTGAGAATTTATTTTTAAGCCTCAGGACATTTAAGAGCATGTAAATTATCTGAGGTACATGTTATATGCATGAAAATATGGTAGCCATTTTTCTGGCTCTCTGTAAGTGGTTTAATTCCCCTTGAGTTTAAAGAGCTTGTGGTCAGGCTCTTGACTTTGATCACAGAAGATGCTTAAGCATAAGCTCAACTTTAAGCATAAGATCAATGAAATTTAAGTACTTTAAGTGTTTGTCATACCTGGGAACAAAGGGATTTCAGCAGTGCCCTTAAGAGAGGTGTTGCAAATGTTCATTCTCTCTAGCAATGCAACAGTCTTTTCCATTCCTAAATGCTGGGTTCCAATCATGAAATACTTATGAAAAGGCATCCTTGTTTGAGAGACCTCTGTCCATAGATCCCCCAGGGTCTGTAGTGGTTTTTTAGAGTTTGAGTTTAAACCGAAGAATTCTGAAGTTTTCAGTAACCTATGGTTCCTCGATAGGTTTAATTTATCCACTATAACTTTGAGTATTTAATAAACAGTTTACATGAAGTCCAAATGTGTCTGAACTTTCCTCTGGACTACATTTTTATTCCACTTTTATAAAATTTCGAGGTTTTTTAACTAGGGATAATTTTTTACTGAGAAAAACAACTGGAGCAATGACATGTGCAAGGGCCAGTGTTGTCCCTCTTCTCACATCCTTCCCAGATGTGTGTCCTAATGCCAAAATTTAATCAATGTGCTATTCCAATCCAGGGCTCTTGCTGAGCAGTTAATGCCAGTCATGCTGAACTGTTGCTATATTGCAACTTTAACAGATACTCAGCTAGAATTAGTCAAATTAATTTTGCTTGTGAATTAAGCCTCTCATTTCTTCATAAATTTTAGTATAACAAATACCGTGAGAGTCTAGGGGAAAACACATTTATTTATTTTACTTGTTAAGGCAGTGGTTTGAAAAGAAAAAGACTTTCAGTGGCAACTGAAATCAAGTAACAACCATTGCTTCCCCGCTAAAACACACCCAGTGCTGTCCCACATTGGCAGTGCATATGGGGAAATCAATTCCATGCAGATATTTCTGTTAGATCCTTGAAAGACATTGTGGGTTGGGGCACAATTTAAACACAGTTATGCCTATGTAAAAGTGCTACTACAATGAAGCAGCTCAGCTACTAAATACCACTGCACTAAGGAGCTGCAGCTATCTTAGAACACGGGGTGTACAAATAAGTGCCTCATCTTGACTCATAAACTGTCTCATATGTTATTTGCCTCTTCTGCCATTAGGAATAACCTAGGAAATACGTAATGACTTCAAATAACTGCCACAACTGTAAACAGAGGCCATGCTTTTGTACCTCTGCTATCCATGATTAAAATCCTAGAGAAATACTAGGCAACACTTGATTAGGCATGGCATAATGACAACAAAACAAAAAAATCTTTTAGTGGTCTGAAGCGTGATTTTGGGTATCTAAAAACTTTGCTACACTGAAATGATATTCTACATTTTCAGATCTACTACTTTGAAAAGGATAAGTCATGCAAGAGGAGGAAGGGGAGCATTAAAATGACCAAAGCAAGTTTACACCCCTGAGCACTGCTCTGAGCATTTACCTGAGATTCAAACAGTTCCTGCATCTTTTGCTGGCTCTGTGCTATTTTGTGCTGGTGCATGAGGTCTATTTTATGCCGGCAGGGAACTGCATTCACTTGCCACACTGGCACTTTGTGTGCAGTAGGTCAGTTCTGAACAGAAATTACTACTCATCTTTGCCTTCACTTAACAAATGAACGTATAAATTAGTGCAAAATGTTTATTGTTCATGGACTGATTTATACCTCATACTGATGACAGTTATCTGAGCATTGCTGAGTGGATACACAAGGTATCCCTAAGTTTAACACCCTGTTCTAAGCCAGTGACCCTCGGTTCTGCTGGTGGCCATTGGAAAGCAGTGAACACTTCAAAGGACTCTGTTCATCTAGCCCTGAGCTGACAGGTCAGGTGAAATCTTTCCCCAAAGTTTTTCTTCCTTATTATAAAAGGAGGGCTAGTCAGGGGAGTAGTGTAGATACCACAAAAAGAAAAACGAATAAAAAAAGCCACACCACACTATGCTGTAGATGCCACAGGCGAATGAAATGAACCAACAAATCCTTACAAGTATCTTACAACACACAGCACAATTAGCACAACTTCACTTTTTCTCTAGGTACACATGCAGTCGTTTCTACCCCTTTTCATTATGCACGTATTTACCCAGTACTGCTAGTGGCACAAGAGCCATCTCAGAAGGGAGGATAAGTAAAACTACCACATATATAGCCCAGGCCCCAACTACGCAGAGAGGCAGTTGCAAAATCCTTCGCTGGCTTTTTATTGTCTCAGACGTGGGCTGGAAACGAAGAGCTGTATTTGCATACGGTGCCCAGCCGAGCACCATTTGTCGTGTGTGAGGACATGGGAGATTTGGATAGATCCAACCAAAGGTATAGCTACAACATTGAGAATTTGTACAGATTACACAAAACATGACAGATATGAAGTGCATGCCCTTTCAAGTAGCTGTTTATGAACAGTTTGCAAGCAAATTATTACACCTAAACAAAATCTGTAGCCACGTCCAGGTAACAAATGTGTCTGACGATTTGGGATTCTGTTCGCAGATCCCAACATAAAAACACAAAGAAAAAAGAAGAAGAAAAAAAAAAAAGCAAAATTACTTGGCATGGATTAACCATTCAACTCTAATTATTATTACCAACGGCCATTAATCTACATGCTTTCTAATTTGCACCCAAAATGGCTGCCTTTCAACCACTTCTGATCCAAGACTGAGCAATACCATAGTAAGATCTCATATCACGTAATTTCTCAAGTTACGACTTCCTTACATTTAGCAGCTATAGCAATAGTCAGTAGTATATGAGGCATTATGAATAATGAATAACTTACCACATTGTAATTGCCAAAGTAAATTAATAAAGCACAATGTTTGTTCCAGTGGCGCTGCTTTTAAAGAGTGTGCTCTCTTACTAGAGGGAGAAATGAAGACAAATGTTTGTGGAAGACTTAACAGCAGGAGTACTGGGAAGTAAAAGAGGAACAACCAAACCCATAAATGCATACATAGGTTTAATTACACAGGTGAGAAAAGCATGAAAATGATGAGTCCAAATGTGAATCTGATGGGGAAGAAAAGGAAAAAGTCAGATATTTTGATGCAGGTCAAAGAGTGCAATATTACAAATGTTTGAAAAGCAATGTACAGTGCCAGAGAGGGGAAACTGCAGTGTCTTGGCCTGAGCTAGAACAGAACTAACTGTTCAGAGATTTTACTTTTCAGCTCAGTCTAAGGGATGGCACTTTCTGAAGGTAACGGCATCTTTTTGCAGACAGCATCTGCTCCTAGCAGTGATAACACTTGATGTTTACAGTTACTACCAGGGACTGGTGTGCAGAAAGGCTCTTGCTTGTACTTGCTCCTATGGAGACCAAGGTCACTGCTAAATCCTGTGTAACACTTTGGGGGACTGTTAAGCAAGCGGTTGCATCTGCGGAGAGGAGAGGACAGAACACGTAACCCTAAACCGACAAGCCAGGTGTTCTATTCCACAGACGCTATATGCAGTATAAAGTTGAGGGATCACAAGTGTCAAGCTCTCTTCTTCAACGGCCACTGTCCAAGGAGGACTTTGTCCATTCTGCCTTCAATCCCAATCTGTGCATTCCTGAATCCAGCTCCAGAATCCAGCTCCTGTACCCAGTTCCTATCTGCCTCCGAGTTCAGTCTGGGACTTCCCCAGCACCTGCCCACAGCATCAGTGGTGATGGTTGATATAGTTGCCAGGGTTGGAGGTGTTGGGTTCGATATTGGTTTTGTATTATATATATTTCATTAAAGCAGGTTTAGTTTTCTTTCCAATCCATAAATCTCTCTCCCTTATTCTCTTTCTCTTCCCCTTTGGGAAGGGAGAAGGGTTCATCGATAGCATCTGTCATTTATCTAGTGGCCAGCCCAGCCCTAACCCTTGACATGAGGCCAGAAGGACCTCCCTGCATCTGCATTTGGGCAAGTGGATATTCTTTGATGGAGGGGCTAGTCTGAGACCTTCCCTTTAAAAGACTGGAGATCACCACAAGCCCATCTCCAAATACTTCTCAGGTTACTGTTAAGGCAGAGAAATGGTTCAGACCATTTGGTAAAATGGTTTTAGGTATGAACAGAAAAATCTTCTGCTTTGTTGCTAGATAAAATTTAGAAATAGTGAAATTTGCCCTTGGGCTGAAATCACCCTCTGCAGGCAGAAGGCTACTTTCACTTAGAGCGTGTAAAGGCAAAGGCTAGAGACAGGGGCCTTAAATCCACATCAAAACCCACGGAATGGGGCATATCCTGCAGCTGTGAACTACTTGTGACAAGCAGAGGTGTCCCCCCTCCCAATTAATTTGTCCATGCTGTTCTTGCTTACTTCAGTCAGTATCTAGACAGGAAGGGAAGGGTGCAGACCGGAGAGAAGAGCCAGGCCTGCCGATACGTACCACAGCACGGAGAAAAGGGAGGGAATAAGAAAAGTAGGAGCAACCATAGTGCTATGCAGGACCTCAACAGTTACTGCCACTCTCACCTCAGAGCACTCCCTTGCCAGGAGCTGCTGCTCTCAGTAGCTTCCCAAAGCTGTTGGCCGGTGCCTCGAGCCAGACGTGTTGCAGGAGACACCCAGGAGTGAAGCAACCTCCTTGTAACACCAAGGGCTACGTCCGCCCTGCAGAAGCATGGGCCAGAGTGGAAAGCCACAACCTTTAGAAGACAATTTTAACCTCCATCACTCCTTTAGTCCTTGACATCCCGATTGATTTACTGGATCTCAGAGTATATTTTTTTTTGTTCAATGAAGGCCCAAGTGTAAAGTCAACCGGGACTGGAGCACATGCCGATGTGTTCATGGAAGAGCAGAGGAGATGGGTTCTGCTTTAACTACAGCCCATGTCTCTCTCTCTGTCTCTCGGGTTTTTAATGCAGTTGCTGCTCTGGGCGTCTGCTTCACACATTAAGAATTACAACAGAAATACATAAAAATGCCCATGAGCAGGGCTACTTAACCCCCATAAAACCAATATTCTGTACACTACACAGTCTGTGTGACAGATGCATGTTGTGAATATAAGTAAAACACACCATTTTCAACTAATGGAATTTAGGGTTGGGGCTTTTCAACTTAACTCCCTTGGTTTCCTTTTGAAACTTCTGCATGTACTTTCTATTTTTGAGGGAGGTTATAAATTCTAGTTTAATGTTTTGCTCTTTATGCAAATTTCCAAATATAAAGGCATATGGTGGCAAAGTGGCACTAACTATCTGCTTTTCAGCACACATTCCTCTGCTATTACAAGAAAAGAAGGCCTGATGGAAAAGGAATTTAAAAAAAAAGGAAAAAAAGCAATGTACAAACTGACACTCTGCATTAGCATAGCATTGATTCAGATTACTTAGCTTTATTCTTGAACTCTGATTCACTAATAGCTCTACTGGCTCCTGCAGGGCAACTGTGGATGCTCTTTCATGCCATGAGTTAGTTGGTGCTCAAGTTAGTAATTGTTTTAAACTAGCAGAGAAAAGGAGAAAAATAAAGGAGAACTTTTCTGAGTCAGAGGTTCCCCCTCACACTGGCAACCTCACTGCGTGGGTTTCATGTATCCAGTTTGCATTTTGCCTGATAATGTAGAAGGCACATCATGCTATCCTAAAACAGCAGGGTTATTTTCTCCATTCTAATTGATGAACAGCTGTGCTGTAATAGACTACAAAGCACAGCATCACTGATGTCTCCTCAGGCCACCCTAGGAACTGAACACTCCACAGGGAACCGGAAAAGAATGAAAGCTAAAAAAAAAAAAAACCCAACAAAAAAAACCAACCTCCCCCCCAAAAAAAACCCAAAAAACAAAACACAAACAAAAAAAAAAAAGGAGAGAGAGAGAGAAAAAAAAAAGAGAGAGACACCAAATATTTCAAACATGCTCCTCTAGATTACTATTATTTGGCATCCCATTCAGCATTAATTAACTCTAATTTTCCCAACAGTAACTCTGGTGTACGACATGACCCTAAACCAGTCATACTTTATAACAGCTAAATACCAGCATTTTTGAAGTGAAATACTGGACTTCATAAGTGTTTATCACTGCACATCAGTGTTCACAACAGTCAAATCACTTCTGGGATCACGTGTTCCCTAGAACTGTTCTTTGTCCCAGAAGCCCACATTAGCCATTCATTATCTCTCCCTTCATTCTACTTTACCAAAGTTATTATTATTATTACATGCCTCACTATGGAATTGCAGCTCATGTCAATTTTTGCCTTGTCTATTTTACCGTGCTACTACAGTATACTAAAGTAAACCTATCTGAAACCTTATCTGACTTAGGTCAGAGTCTGATTTGAATTTCCAGTCAAAGGTTAAATGAGGGTGAGAGTCAGGTTCAGGCTCACTGCAGCTGCATCTTGCAGTGGCTTCCTGAAAGATTTCAATCCCAAGGCTGGGAGCCTCCGGGATCACTGGAAATACTTGAGGGTTTTTGGGTGGGTGGAGAATTCATTAAATTAACAGTGAACCTCAACTTCCCATTTCCTTATGCTTCTAGAAATGGCTGCTCCACTTGCCTTCAAAGCGAAATAGGAGAGAGAGTCTCCTTTGCATTTTGGAGACAATCTAGAAGCAAGCAGGAAGAATCAACTTGATGTAAAAAGATAGATATGGTTCCCTTCCTTCCCCTCGACAGGTTCAGTGGGGAAAGGTAAGATTCATAACCCTCATTTAAGACCCTTTCTGCCCTTACCGTGTTTTTTGTGGTCATGAAAGTGAAAGGAATAGTTAAATGATGCTTCTTCTTGTATCAGTGAACCAGTTCCAGAAGCACAGACTCGGTTCAATCAAAATTAGTGACAAGAAAGCAATCTTCCCATTCTGCTCAGCAGTGGAAAGGTTTTGTTCTTCTTATTTTGTGTTACTGGAAGTGATTTGCTGCATCTTTCCTATAGGCAAGTCGTGTGCTTATGCGTTCTTTTGTCTAGATAAGTGTTATCCTGTAAAATGAACACAATAAGACTTCTGTTTACCTTAATGCCATTTAAAGGAAAAAAAAAAATCTCACAGATATAAGAAGTCAATAACCATCCACAACAATTTACCAAGGATTCAGTCTGAGTAGAAAAATTCAAATTTTATTGATTTTTATATGGGGGAAAAAAGCTAGTTGACAATAAGCTTCAACTAACAAAATGCCATGTCTACACAAGTGGAAGAGACTCAGAAAGCCAGTTATTTAAAAACTGAGCTGCCAATTAAGACAGGTAAGACAGGTTTGAATACAAAATCAGGCCCTGGGCACTGGCACATTACTTAGTTTCCATACCTCAGTTTCTCCATTAATAACAGAAAAGTGAGAATGCTTATTTTGTGGGGACAGCAAAACTGTGAAGAATTTTAAAACTTACATCCCAGAGAGAAGTTTCATTTACTGCATCATGCCACCACCCGTAACCTCTCGTGGTCAAAAAGAATGTGTAATAAATATGCTCACCAGGACAAGTGGGATGCTATGCTCATTTGGGGTGTAATTTAAGGTGTTGATTGTAATTCACCAAGGTCTTTAAAGACTGTCTGTTCAACAAGCCACCCTTCTTCTCACTTTTCTAACTGCTAAGTTCTGCTAAAGGGCACAAGGTAAAAGCCCCCCAGACTGAAAGGTCAGTTGTCTGCCAAATGAGAATCACCAGTGAAGAGACTGCTCGCAGCTCCACTCGTCTGAAGGGCCTCAGGCTTCCAAACAGGCTAAAAGACGCCCTAGGCTTTTATAAGATCATGAGTTAAAATGGATTGAAGGTTTGGAGTTGGGGTGGGGGTTTTTAGTTTCATTTCAGGATTTTTTTAAGGCAGCTTGCAAATTTGGTTGAGATTATTAGCAGACATGTGGTCAGCTTGTTAGTTTTTATTTGCATTGTTAATTTAAAGCGATTTGTTCTTGCTCACAGTATAATGTGATAAGCACATTTTAAAAATAATTTGAGATGAGTAAATAATAAAACGTGTGTCATATGAAAGTAGAGCAAAGCACAAGACATTTCTGACATTTACTTTTTCAGTTTTCTCTTCAGCTTCATTTCTACTTATTCAGCCCATTTCTCATACCAAGTGCATGACGAGTTCAAAATAAACTCTGGACACCCCTTAGTGGGTCACATCATCTTTCTTTTTCAACAAACATGAAAAGAAGCCTTTGAAGACCTGTAAGCCCATACAAAATTTTCATATTGCCTAATCAAATATGCAACCCCTGGAGCGAAGGGATTTGGTGGAGGATGGTAATGCAGGAACCTCTTTCTTAGGTCTGGGCTCTTCGTGGGAAAACTTCCACACCAGTTATGTCAAGTGGTGGTAGTGTTCCAGGTTGGACTTGACAGCTAGAGAAAAGAGCATGCTCATCCAGGAAGCCTCAGCAAAAGGACTACAATAATACAGTCAAGTGACAACAGTTGGCTGTCAAAAAGCAGAAATGACAAGCTAAGAAGATCTGGGTGAAATATAGGAGTGGACTAATCCTGACCTCCTAGAAAGACTGTTATTTAACCTGGCTGAGGGGCATCAATGGGCTGGATCTGAATAGAAGACTGTGGTCCAGTGCAAATCTGATCAGATTTTGCCGTTGGCTATTCTGTCATCATTTGTAGAAGAAACATTCCTGAGCACATGCTAGAAATTTTAAGTCAAGAAGAGATTCGTACACACTCCTCATAACAGCAGTATGATCAAATTTGTGAATGAGGTAGCAAAATCGTTTTGTTCTGTTTTGAAGGTTTCTACTAAGGGCTTCAGGGGACTCCAACCTGCCAGCCCACAGCAAGTAAACACAGATTGTAGCATCTGCCAGGCCACACATAGATTTGGTGGTTTCCCTTAACTTCATTTTAAAATGTAATTAGATATGGTTTACTCCCAAATACAAAGAATGCATTTTGCAAGTTCCCCACACCTCCCACATGTCTTGGCTGAATAGGGAAGGATGACAGTGTTGAAGACAAACACTTGCGTTTCAATTTCTGGAAACAGAATCCAAAACAATGTTTTGCGTACAGACAATTCATGTGATTTATTTTCAAAGGGACTCCTGAGGTAGGAGTCATGTCCACGGATCTATTGAGAATCCACTCTTCTTTTATGGGTACTGTGTTGCACAGAGATCAGAATGAAAAAAGAGGGTTTATCTAAAATAGCCTCTCTATAACATCACATCTGTTAAAATTCTAAATAAAACACACACACTTCCTTAGAAAAGCCCTTCACACAAGTGGAAAAGAAATAGGGAGACATTCTCAGAGAAATTAGCTGACTCATGTCCTTGTAGTTATGTCCAATATTTTGACAGTGGTGTAGTAATTAACCTTGCAAGAGTACTGCACTCTACTTGGTATCACTGCATTTCTGCTGTGACCACTAAGCGGTGGTTTTTTGTGAAACCAAAAATGAATCTAAGTGGGAAAATTACTGGAACGAGAGAGGAGCTCTAATGGCAACCTTGGCATCCTGCAATTTCACACATTAAAATATATTTTTAAAAAAACCCTACTACAGTGCTTGTTGTATAAGGCTAAGCTTTCTACTCTTCAAACTATTAATAAGGGCTTCCCATTGAGAAGACAAATACATGCTTGATGCATTTTTAATCCTGTGCCAATACATTTGACTAAAGCTGTTTGCTGTTTCAATGACAGGATTTAACTTGCCCTTCTGTATTCAACATTTCTGATTATTAATGACATTTAAAAAACACAGACAGAGGCTGTAAAAGTTATATTCTGGACAATGTTTTAAAAAGTAAAAAGATTAGCAATTACAGGGCCAAATCCTCATTACACAGTAAATTCAACCATTTGATAAAATAAATTTTAATCATTTGGTGGGCGCAATGGAATCACTACCACAGCAAAGAAATATCATCTCGTTCACTGTTAGAGAACTGCAGTGCCAACTGAAGGCAAAAAACTGCAGCCTTCTTAAATCATACATAAATGCTATATAGTTAGTCTGCTTATGTACAAGTCCAGTAGCCTTTTCAAGGAAGTATTTCAAGACCCCTCTTGGACAGGAAGCGTTCCTGTCTGTGGTTTCTACTGTCAATACATCCCACACTTAAATGAAATCAGAAATGAGTCAGAGGCCATTGCCAAAATCTAAGCTACTATTTTCTATTTGAAGACCTCTAAAGTTTGAAGTAGTTTCTCTCTTAAATTTGCCAGGAACATTTCTTTGATGAAAAATAAAATGGCATTGCTATCAGTAGTGAGAAGATCAATATAGGGATCACATTGAGTTAATTTTTTTACTGCAAGAAATGGAAAAAGATCTCCCCTTTCCCAAGGACTGATTATTATTTTGTTATTTAAGTGATAATGTAAACCTAAGATTAAAATGAAATTACATATACTGATGATGTCCTTGTGACCTCCATTGTGTTGTTCCATTACAGCATATAGTAATAATACACTAACAAAATGCACATACTTATGGTACTGTCAGGCACCGATGCAAATCAAACAGCACAGAAGGCACACTACTTTTGTTTTAACCATTAAAGGCTCTAAGAAAGACAATATGACAGCCATAAGAAAGGAGGCTTGCATTTTCTAAAGGTACCCAGGAGTGGCCCTGATTTGTGTTTTCTTTGGTACCCTTTTCAAAAGGCCTTTAGCTGTGCCAATATAATACATTCAAATCCTGACCTTTCTCAACACAATGAAGATACTCCATATATCTTACCGTATAACACAGGGAATCAATACTGTATTTTACTAAATGCGAGTTAATTTTACCTAGGGAAGGAAATTACTGCTCTTAATACTAGAATTCTTTTTTTTTCCTCCTTCAAGTCAGTGAGTTTCAGCTTTGCCAAACCCTATCACTGTTTAAAAAAGTGTTTGAGAGATTTTAATAGCTAATAATAGGAGGAAACATAAAAGGACAAATCCAATTTAAGTGAAAGGGTTCCTGTGTAAGCATTACTTGTCAGTCTTTGGTCGTACTGTATAGGGACCAGCTACAGAGCAGTGGCAGCAAAGAAATATAAAGTCCAGATTTAATTCTGATACAGAGAAATACAATTTCAAAACCGGACGTCTTATCATAGGCATGTCCCATTGGAGAACTCATTTCCCTAGCAAAAGGCTGTCACTGCCATTATGTTGTACAAGGAACCAATTTACTACTACAGCTAAACAGGGTTACTGGTGCTGTTGGAACTTAAGCATTTGAAGTTATCGCTAGAAAAAAAATAGCATTTCAAATGTCAGTGAAATGGGAAGGTATAATTGAAAAGTATCAATCAGAGAAGCAAAAGGGTTTAGAAAGCTAAGACTGCAGTTTTAGTACTGCCTTTTCCCCCTGCCTTCCTCTCTTTATTTCTTTAGGATTCTTTCTCTATTTCCTTTTCCCTTTCACATGCAACTTCAGATTTAGTTCTGTAAAATAAAAGATTTTGGCTTGATACTTGTCCTGTGTCAGACGTGAAATAATTTTTTATAGTTTTCTTCTACAGTCTAGTGACCATAATTTCTCAACACAAAACTCTCATCTCATCCTGCATCCAAAGCTGCCAATCGGGAAGATATCTAAATGAATGAAACAAAGCTGATTTGAATATTTTGAATATTGCTTGGTTTGTTTATCTTACCACCACCACACACACACATACACACACACACACACACCGCCCCTTCTAAAACAAGTACCATCTACCCAATCACTGGAACCTTCATTCTTTAATGGAAGTTTTTCCAGCCATCCCAGGCTGATCCTACAAAGAATCTGGGAATGAACACATCTTTGAGCTTTCAGGGCTTGAAAAGTACAGAGAAACGGCCTATAGAATAAACTGAATTAATTTTGTTTCAGAATATCTTGTGCCACTACTACTAACTTCATTATGTCTCCCACACTGAAGAGGAATGGGCTTTTTCAAACTCCCTCATGATTACTTGCTCCACTTTGTTGTATTTTATCCTGAATCAATGTGTGGCCATATTAGGAGCATGTTTAGCTAATCTCAGAATCAGAAGGCTGTATTTGTACAATCTGCATCCCATATGCAGAATATCAGGCTTTCTTTCATTATTGCTTTCCTTCGCTGAGCACAGCAGATTTAGGGGCCTTGGAAAAGAAACTTTCAGTCAAAAAGTAATTAGTAAGACAGAACTGGTGTATAGTCATGCTAAAAGTTGCTCATTTTGCCCCTTAAATAGGTTGTCAAGATTGCATGTAGTTATTCCAACATCACTATCTAGGTCCCAGGGACGTGGGTTGCTCTGAAATACCAGCTCTCCTTACTGGCATTGACACACAAAGCCAATTTATCCAATGCTTACTACAACTCTGAGAAAGCAAAACTACACAAGAAATTCCAGTTCAGAGCACTAGCCTTTCTTCACATTTTGAACAAACTTTCACCTGCTAAAAATAGGTTAAAAGGTGACGTTAGAAAGTTCTGTTATTGTAGGGTATTGTGAGCGTATCTATTTACAGAAAAAAAGTACTTCAGCCCCCTGTTTCACAGCAGGGAGATGAGATCTGTGAAAATAGTCAGGCTGGAGATTTGTGGGGATGAGGATCAGAGCCCCCATCCTCTTCTTTCCAGAAAACAATTCCTATGTTAAGGAAAAACGTGTACTCTGCATTTCTAATGGAGTTAGCTTTTTTATTTCAAAAAGAAATAAAAATCAGAACAGTGTGCAGGAATTAATTTCTGTTTAAAGGAATGGGGAGTTTCAGAAAATGCTTAGTCAGGAGTAGACCCCGTTGGTAGAAACAGAAATTTTCTTCTTAGGGGTGTTTAAGATCTGGTCGGAAACAAGCTTAGAATTTGAACTGAGCTTAGAGGAAAGGCACTCTGAAGAGAAAGTTGCATGTCTTCTTTAGAGTTTATTTAAACTTCTTTTATTTCAGAAGTAATTTTACCACACACAGAAGATCCTTTATCCACATTAGAGTGCAGATATATTCCTCCTCCACCACCTTTCTGATGAATTTCAAATTCAAATAACTTAATGGCTAACAGCCCGCAATTGTTCTTTATATTAATAGAAATACACGGTCTCTTTTGAAGTTCAGGTAGTAATTCAGCTCTTAAAATTCTTCTGCTGTTTATAAATTATTTGATCAGGGATGTCATAGCTTTTGATGCATCATTACAACCCGTGTTCAGCTACATTCTCTTATTCAACTGGAAGCAACTTCTATATGCTTAGGAATCAAATTAAATGTTATGTTAACTTGAACCACTGAGTTGTCAATTTCATTTATTTTGGGCCACAGGTTCAAGGTATTAATTATGTCATGTGTCCACCTCAGGAAATTAGTGAGACTGATTGTGATAAAACAGCTTTTGACTTGAAAACATTCCAGAATATTTTTGTGTGTGTGCTATGAAGTATGAGGCTGTAAGGACAATCCCTAGCTCTTCCACACTCTCCAAATTTCAGTTCATTAGAACAGCTATAACAAATCAGTAGTGTGGTAAATTTTAGAAGGGAAAAAAAAAAACAACAACACAGAAATCCAAACATAATTTAAAAGAATCAGGAAGTCTTAGATAAAGTATTTTTGCAATGAGATGCAGTTCTGCAAATCACTTGTTCATAAAACTACTTCTGACATAAAAGCTCCCTTCCACTACAGATGTAGGTGATGTACAACTGTATCCTAGAGTGCCTTGATTGTAGTAACAAGTGTAGTAACAAGGTAAGTCAAAGTGACTGAACGGAAATGAATCACTGTTGCTAGAACTGAAGGGGAAGGGGGATGGCTTACTTCATCAGATAATATTGGGGGAAACAGCAACTTCTGATTGGCTGAGTGTGAATATTTCTTAACTCTGAGGATGAAGAACTGCAGGTTGAACAGACGCTCCTGCCCACAAGCACCTCAGTCATGCAGGCAGTGAGGGGCAGCTACCCCAGGTTGCTGCATCTTACAAATAGGACTTACAAAGATGAGCCGAAACCTAATTGTGTTTTCCAGAACAGTTTACAAGAAACCTAAAGAATGAAATATGGTCACCATGAGGATATTAATAAATAGACAAAAATAGAGGGAGATGAACTAGGCTGTTGACTGACAATTTGCACACAAGAAGAACTGATTTACAGTCATTTTAAACAGTCCATCCAACTCTGAGCTCAGAATAGTGATAATTCTTAAATACAGTGCGCAGCCATTCAGTAAGGCAGAGCCTGTGTTTCTCTGATGATACCATTGAGGTGGGGGTGGGAGTGGGGGGAGCAGGGGGAGACAGGATAGCAGTAATACTTAAAGAATGTTTTTTTCCCTTTAAAGAAGAAAAAAAAGTCTCCAGTAAGAGTATCTCTTTATCTTATCAGCTTACTAGCCATTTCTTTTCATCAGATGAATACTGGAGAGTCCACTCCAAAAGACAAAAAGAGAAACATGCATGCTTTAAATACAATAACTCATTAAAAAATAAAAAAGAGTTGCCTGGATTTTTTGTTTTTCTAAAATAAAAGGAACCAATTAGTTTTTAAACCAAAATTGGAAGAGAGGGAAGGGAAAAAAAAAGAAAAACCAAAGGGAAAAAGCAACAGGATTAATACTGATGCAGCTATGGCAGAAGCAAACAGACAGGCAGGGACAAGATTGCATCCAACCTCCAAAACACATGTAAAGTTGGAGCTAAAATGTCATATGCATATGCAATTTATATGCAAAAGTCTTTTACATAAAGCTACTAACTGCCAAGTCTTCTTTCACAACTTTTTCAAGGCTTGCAGTAACTCTGGAATTTTATATTCTCCCTCCGTCACCTCACCAAAGGCACAACTGTCTGTGAAGAGCACTGAAACTTTCTTAAGGCCGTTGTATTGGATTCTTCCTTACATTGCTGGGCTGATGGCTCAGCGGGAAGACCTATTTTTTGCTTGTGTTCAAGCAACTTCCCTGGCAGTTATTGCCTGCAACAGACTGTAGGGAAGTTGCCAACATTTAGAAGCTCTGATGATGTGAGCCAACCTTAGACTAATAATTTTTTAATCTCAATGTAAGTGGAAGAATTACATAAAAATAGACAATTTTTAACAGTATGGTATTCTGTTATGAGAGAAGGCTAAATAACACGAGTGCCATATGAACATCTTTCTCTTATCTACAGCACCTAACTTTAGCATAGTCCATATGTCTATTTGTCTGATAGTTGAACTTCGTGAAATAACATGAGCTTACAAAAGAGAGTTCTAAAGCTCAGTGCCTTCAAACCTTTCGAGGTGAAACACCTATCAATCGTAAACATTTTTTTGCGTAACCCTCAAAATCAAAACCAATTAGCGAGTGCACTGGAATATTACGTGGGAAACTCAAATACATTTTTAAGAGTCCCGAAATCAGGATGAATACTGTAGTCAGACATTTACTACTGTCTTGTGCCTAAGTCTTGATAATGCAAAGTGCTTCTGCCATCATCTTTTAATAACCTGCAGGATGACAGAGGAGGCTGGAGAAACAAGCCCCCAGAAAACTCAGCCGGCACACACAAGTGAGTCGGTGGCCAGCACTGCGGATGGTGTATGGAGGAATTGGAAACAATTATTTAGTTTCCAAGTTATTTTAAGCTCAGTCAGAGCCGTTTCCTTCAGAAAGGAAAGATGGACAAAGCCAGCAGGAGACAAGCAGACAATGGTTTTACAAACATTTTGCTTTCTCTTCTCATCTCTGTGGCTATTGTACGTTCTCAGACTGTTTAGTGCACATAAGTGTTTCCAGAGCAGAGGCTCTGACATCTCTGCTCCCAGCAAACAGTTTAAACGTTGGCTTTAAATTCCTTAACAGATTCCAGGCCATCATCTTTTTTAATTAAATGCAAAAAAACTATGTTAATGCAACATTAATGTTGAGATTGTCATTGGACAGATGTCAAGAAATTCAAAATTATGGTTCCCACAGCAACCATTATTTAGTGACCCCCTCCCCCACTTCCACAACCACCCTCCTGAAACATTGGGTTCAAATTGTACAACAGGCACCAAAGTGAGGGGAAGCTGTGAGAGGCAGACACTGCATGCAGGACCCCTTGGAGCCGTTGCACATGGGGTGGACTTTGCCTCAGTCCTCTTCCTGAAGGAGAAAGTGCTGCTAGTGCCAGCACTGAGACAGAATGGCCCAGCCTAAAGAGAAGCACAGACTGACACTGACTATGCTCTTGTGCTGTGGGAGTAAACTGGGAACTGATTTCACGTCCTTCAGCAGTGCATCCACCAGCGTAACCTGACCTAGCACAAACCAGCTGTAGAGCGTAGTTACAAAAATGACCTCTCTAGTCCATTTGTATTAAGCCAAATGCTGAAAGGAACCAGCTCACACCGCAGCACAGCGAGAAATGCAAAAGTATCTCTGTAGCCACTACAGTCATATCGCACAACAGAACTATCCTTTCTTCATCCTAGGATGTAGTACACTTCATCGCTATCCACCAGTGAACACTGAAACACAGCAAACGAAGGATGGGAACAGTAATTCCCAGTGAGAGAACATTTTTCACAGTACAGCTTTTCAGAGCCTGATCTCTGAGACTTTGTGTGTAAAGGAAACCTACAAATTACTTCTAAAAACAAGAGCTTGGAAACTTTTAAAGATAACCCAACAGAGAGCTAAAAATCTTAAGCTTTGTAGCAATACTGGTTTTCTGACATTTTACATTTATTTTTCTTATATGCCATTCCAACTAACTCCTCAAAATTGCATACATTAAAAAATATAAAAACCTATTCAGCCAGCAATCTCATCACCTCTCTCTTGTTAATATCTCCTTGTGCTCCACAGGTCCCAACTGCCTTTCTTTTAAATTGTCTAATTGAAGTTAACCTAATTAAGTTAGCCAAACAATTACCCTCGATATGTACTTTGAAGTTTGCTGCTTAACGTTCCCATCTGTAAAAGCACTTGCATTCGTGAAAGTCCATCTATTTTTTCCAACTGTATCAGTTTTCCTCTATCTCTCCCTCCAAACTTACTTGGAGGTATTTTGGAGGACTATAACAGCTACAACACTATGCTTCTGTCATTTTGCGCATGCCTGTTTTGAAGATCTAGAGTCTTTACATGATCCTGCATTTAATCCCAAAGCCAGTGAGCTATATCAACCCACTATTACAATAGTTACTACACCCTACACAGCCAGATCCCCACCTGAGTGACAAATTTCTGGGTAAAATACCATGAGAAAAAAATACATTTACTATTGATGTTGCCTGACCATATAAAGCCAGGGATGGAGTCAAGCAGAATTTGGATGCTTTACGTCATTTTGCAAAGCATGAGGATCAATGCTGTTGGTGATGGGGTGGAGGGACCGACGGCATTAGCCTTTCCTACACGTCACTGTCATCCAGGGCTGGCTCAGCTGTGCCCAGCTAAGTGTAGACCAACTGTTTTTTCACCAGGTTTAAGACTGACATGGAAGGGAAAGTGCACTTACAAGAGTAACAATTATTGGCAGCTGTTCCCCTTGTGTCTTGTACACCCATTTTGCAAATCTGGGCTTTAGGAAGCCTGCTCAGAGTTTTCACAACGGGTCCTTTCACAAAGCAGCAGTTGATCTGCGCATGGAATGGGAGGAGAAGATGACAGAGAGAGGAGAAGGAAATCATAACCTGTAGGACATCCATCAAGTGATTTAAGCCTATACATATGCCGGCAATTTTGCTTTTGAAAGATGAATCAAGTAATGCTGCCGACACTTACTCTTTCCTGTCAGACACTTCTTTTACTCTCAAGCCTGTCGATAGCTTAAAAGTTATATTATATCTTCTCCAGTGTTAGTGCAGCAGTTTCCCATTTGATTTCATATTCAGTTCATATTTGTGGAAGCAGGAGGGGCTCTTTACTTTACTTGATAAATGGTAACATCTGGCTTTGTGATGGGCCATCACCCGCATGTTTAAAGAGCTGCTGACGCTTCAGGGAAAACTTGGTAAAACATTTCATTTAGAGGCAATTCTAGTTATTTATTCTATTTTCTGCATTCCTCGTCCTCCACTTCATACTAGGGACATTTGCATGAAAAGAGACTGCAGCTCCTGAAGAGTTCATCTTCACATAACATTTTTTCATCTGATGTCCTAATCACTAATCATGTTTGTGTCACAGCAATCATATCCATAGCAACCTCTTATGATGTCATAGAAAATCAGGGTTTCTGGGAAGGGTAATGAATAGGGCATAATGGTATTAGAGGGCCAAACTCCATATTACACCACAGCAGTATAAATTTGGTAGAAGTCTGTAGCAGAAAACAGAATCATGCTATTGCCCTTCTATAATCACACACAGCACTTGACCTTTTCTTTTGATTACAGAAATACAATAAGCTAAACATTTCTGAAAATCAGAATATTTATAGAAATGCTTTAACCTGTCTGTATAGATAACTTCAGCAATCGAAAAAAAAACAAATAGGCAGTTTCAAAATCACTTTTTTGCACATTCTCACAGGAAGCTTCTTTCCTTGAAGTAGCAGCAAATCAAATACAGCCACAGCTGTAGACATTGCACAAAAAAAAACCAAAATAAATTTTTGACGCTTATATGGATTCTTTAAGTTTTGCGCTGAATATTTGTGAGCAAACAAATATTCGCCATTTCTTAAGCATGTATTTGGTAGCTTAGCCAGAGCTGGAAATCATAAATAATTAGCAGGAACACAATACAAAGATGGAGATCTGGCACAAGCTTTAGAATGGTAATTTATTTATTTACTGTGTGTGAATGCTAGAACAGTCTTATTTCATGCATAAAGCGAAATGAAGCAAAGCTCTTAATTGCTATGATGCTTACTCCATACTTCATCCATCAAAAATGTGTGAAGCACACATTCTTCTCTTAGGTCACTGCTAGAGAACCTCAGTTGCAGGAAGTCCAACTCTGGGGATTGCATTAACATGCCCAGAGTTACAAGGGCGGGTGAACTAGGGTTCTTAACGGTGGAAGAACTAAATTGTGAATTTTAGGTACTTCCCAGGAACTGCTGTAGGGATAGAAATGTTGTTAAGTCCTGCATTTTGAGCAGTCATTCCTCATCCTGTCATTGCACAGGTAACAGAGTCCATGCAGAAGACAGTTCTTGCCTGACTATTACATTCTACAGCCTCACTCAGAGAAGGGAAAAACAGCTTCAGCCATGGGAAACCACTCTTGTCACCATTCTCCTAGAAGCACATAATCCTGCAGTTGAGCTTTGCCCAAAGTTTGATATGTACTGCAGCTCTTTTCATCTCTGCTCCCAAATGCACCGTCTGGAAATGCCCATTTATGCACTTATATATATTATTATAATGTGCAAAAACCGAGAATTGAAAAGAAGGTAAATAGTGTATCTTTATGCTATGTTACATTTTCTAGAAGCGCAATTGAAATATCAATCATTCCATTCTGGCTGCATTGATCGGTAATTTTCATTTTGTAATTTCAAATAAAGCTTCTCTCCACAGCAGCAACGGCAGCACTTTCCAGCATATAACTTCAGTTCATTTTAGCTTCATGACTTAAAGATCTTCTCTCCCCATCATTCTTGCACATCCTTTAAGTGGTAATTCCACTTCTCCAATTAGATTACTGGAACATGCCAAGTAAACAGGCACCTTTTCCTAGAGCCACAACATTTAACTAACGAGCAAAGTTAGTGCAAACAACAGCTTGGGCTCAGCCCCTACATTCCCATTGTAGCTCTCACATTTAGAATGTGGATCTTTACGTACATATATATATATATATGTATATACATGAGAGAGAATATACGTGTGTCTATATAAAAATACATGTATATTTATATAAAGATACATATATGTATATATAAAGATGTATGTATATATAAAGATAGATAAGTTAGATAGATAGCTAGATAGAGATAAAATAATAGTAAGCCTTAAATAGAGAGTAGTAATGAGAGTGATTGCTCAATTTACACCGATTTTCAAGAACAGGGACTTCTGAAAGAATAAAAATGTTAGGGAAATAAGACCAAAAGAAAAATGGAAATACTGTGAGTGGCTGAAGCCAGAAGTCAGGCATGTTCAAACCCTGATTTACCACACAGCCCCAGACAAGTCACTTCTCTCTGTCCCTCAATTTGCTCATCAGTAAAATGAGGATCATAACCACTTAACTCAACAGGCTGTTGCAATGACATACAAATTCACTGCTCTTTCAAAAGCTGTGAGCTCTCCTAATGAAGGGTTCCTTTGAGATACTAAGAATTCGTAGTGGGAAATTATTAAAGTAGGAGTAAAGCTCATTTTCATTAGTTCTGACCAACAGCTTTCTGTGATAGCAGGTTTGGTTTAGACATAAAAGCAGAAAATTCTTACAAAACTGACTGAAGGAGAGAGAGCGAGAGTGACATTGTCAGAATCAGTATTCTGCTTTTTAAGATTATTCCTATTGTACTTAAATATCGTGTACCAAAATACTTCAGGCACATTAAAAATATTCAAAACAAAGAAGCTTCAGAGAAGCCTTACAAATGACAGTGAAGTTAAACTGAAAAACCAAGAAAATATCACCTAAAAGCTCCAGCGTAGGAGACTGTGTTACTAAATGAATTATAATACATATGCAACATTTTGCATAATTTTTATGTTACAGCAGCACTTTGGCATGCAACTATGATTCAGGCCATGCAAGGCTGGGTGCTGTGATTAGCATACAGAGTGAAGAAAGCATTGCTGAAGAGCCATATTTGAGGTGGACAAAGGGAAGGAACAGGCAAGGTACAGAGGGAGCTGGAGGGACTTGTAACTCATCACATCGTAGCAGAAGCCAGGCAGTTTGATCTTCCAACACTTGGTTAGTAGTCCATGCACGCACATTCACACACCCTTTAAAATCTGCTGACAATGGTTGCACACCTTCTTATACTAATTTTCAACAGTATTCACAAAATAAAAAATCAGTTCTAAAAATATGTACCAAAAAAAAGTTAAAAGCTATATACATTTATGGAAAAAAGAACAGTCCAGACAGAAATTATCAGCTTACATGTTCCATAAGACCTGAATGAATACATGGACCATTGTATTTTCACAAAGCAAATCCACATAAACACATGATAAATCTTGTCCTTTGAGGCCAGAATTCAGCAGCAGATGACAAGGGAGTCAATGCGCCTTCTGGGAGCGTGGCAGCCGCAGCAGGGATTTTACAGCAAAGTTTCCCCACTGAGGTAAAGGAGCACAGGAAAGGAGCTCCAGTCCCAATTCTGCCACCTGCCTTTCTGATGACTTTGGTCACATCGCTTCATGACACTCACCATTTCTTCCTTAGCCTTTGAGTTTGTGCATTCTATTCAAGTTATGTACTCCATAGGGTCTACTGGGACTTCCCAGCATCAGTCTGATGCCACCACTACCACTATTCACTACCAGTGCATGCAATGAGGAGCAACTCCAGCCAGAGACAAACTCCCAATCACCCTAGTCCATGACAACAAAAATAGTCCAAAGATGTAACAGCATTGTGATAGAAGATGACAACAGAATTCCAGGGGCATAAGACTCTCCATCTCTCCCTCTCCTCAAGTACTTCCCATCAGCAACTCTGATGTGATTTTGTCAGGACCATTTCCTGGCCAGGCTGCAGCCCAAACTACATGTCAATCCTCCCGCTCTTCTTTGTGCATTAGAGGACCTGCAACCCCACAACTCCCTCCCAAAATCCAGTGGCTCCCTACTGACCTTGATCCCTACCCATTTCCCCTCCTCTCCCCGAAGTCTTCTACTCTTCTTCTGCTTGCCAGAGATACTGCTGGGCAGCAGGGCAAGGAACTGCAGCAGATACGCTATGCAAGTCAAGTATGTCTGAGAGTCCAGCAAATTATGTCAGCCTGGCCTGGCCCCACTGCAGGCAGGGTCAGAGGTTACAGAGGTAGCGAGGGTCCTGAGCAGTGGTTGCAAGCTGCAGGCCAGCCTGAAGGGTCCCTGTGCTACCAGCAGCCCTCAAACACAAGATACAAGCTAAAAACCAGCAAGTATGAAAACCCCTGCCTTCCTGTAAGGAACTGCCACCTACCATTGAAGTATTCCTCAAAGTAATAGCAAACTACTATTAACCCACTTCGAAAAGTATGATAATAGAGAAAAGTATGATAATAGACTTACAGGAGTTTATTATTTTATTAAGACAGCAGAAACAGGGAGGAGGAACTTTACATTGCAGCAGGAGTTTTCTCACAGTCACACTGCATGAGAGCAGGGCAGAACAAGCCATTCAACTCCTTTGAAGACACTTAGAAGAAAGTTGTAACTTCAACAGTAGTGCCAGCACCTCTTGCCTTGCCACCGGTGTGAGGGACAAGGTCTGCATGGCCCATGCTGAGGCGCTGTCAGCTCACAGGAATGGAGGGGCAGTGACTCAGGCCTGAGCTGACCCTTTCTGCCACTGCTGTCACCCAGAACTGACATTCACGCACAACATCCCCGCAGAGCATCCCCACACAGCCCTCTGACTCTGCGAGCCCAAGCATGCAACAACCTCTTCTGGTTGTTCTTGCTGGCTGCTGTGGCACCTGTCTGCCATTTGACATGAGGAGCTTCTTCTCCAGGCTCCGTGTTCTGATTACCACCTTTCAACAGGCAACAGCAGGTAACTGAGGTGAGAGAACAGAACCTTGACCCGTTTTATGGAGTTTTCCTATTGCATGCTGAACACAAATGGGTTTAAAAGAAAGCTCAAAACACCTGAGTGAGTAAAAGCACTATTTACACCTATTAAAGCTTTACTCATCACTTCTTGTCAGAGAAGAGTCCAGTCAAGGGCTAAACCCTTCCCACTTTTTGTCCTTCTTTCCTAATTTGGCTTACCCAAAGGTAGGCAAACACAGTTAGTGGCTTGTATGAACCAGATGGATTCTCTCCTTGTTTTGTGCAAAATTTCATTCGGCTTGGCCATGGCTAGCAGCATCCAAATGACTATTGTTTCCCTCAACTGAAACAAGAATGAATGTTTATTTGCGTAACACATGAAGAAGCTGGAGATATGGAGAAGCTGAGTGGTTTTGCAGGGTACAGCACAATTTTACTGAAATAACTTGAGGAAACCAGTTCCTCTGCAACCAATACTTTTAATGACAAGACTCCATACAATCATCATTTTTTTTAATCTAAACTTTGGTATATATGAAATATTGAAATAAACCCAGCTGCGAAACAAATAAAATGTGCCCAGAGCCACAAATGGGCCTTTTTTCTGGTTTGTTTTGCTGTTATTTTCCCACACACACTTCCCATCTCTGCAGTGTCTGCCTGCAATGATTAAGTTGAGAAATGAAGTTCTGACTACTAATTAAATTGAAAATAGCAGATATAACGTGACAGTGATCTCTCTCTCCCTCATACATCACCAGGAACAGTGACTGTGTGTGGCTTTCCCTGCTCAGCCAGCTCTGAGCCCAGTGGCACAAAGCACAGCAGCTGACCTGTGCTGAGGCGGGAAGGAGGGAGCCAGTCAGTGTCTCCGCTTGCCTATCAAGAGAGGAGAGAAGGAGAGTTTAAATGTGTAGTTATCAAAGCCCATAATCAT
Source organism: Bucorvus abyssinicus (assembly GCA_009769605.1). NCBI lineage: Eukaryota > Metazoa > Chordata > Aves > Bucerotiformes > Bucorvidae > Bucorvus > Bucorvus abyssinicus. The sequence goes on from CM020036.1 coordinate 14,548,798, forward strand.
GTGTTGGTTCAAGCACTGAGGAGACATCAACTCTAACTTGTCCCGCTTTAGCATGGCAAAGGTTGGTTTGCCTTCTCTGACACACCTTGTAGCCCTGGCGACAGGGGATCCATGTAACGCTGTATACATCTGTACGGGTCTATTTTTCTCATGTCAGCCTCACAAACCTGGTCCTGACCTCCAATGGATTCTAGCAGCTCCATATTGGGCAAGAGGCAGTCCGTGCCAGGAGAAGTAATTGCGGGAAACCTCTGTTATCCATTGGGATACCAGTTTAGGGATTATTTGCCTTCCAAGAGCACAAGGAAGGAAAGATGCACCTGGGCTGCAGTAATCCCTGTTTCCACCACCTAACCTTTACAGTCTTTTCGAAAAATTGTAGCCATGCCTTGGACTGTCTTTTGTCCTAGCGATTATTTTTGTTTTAGTATGTTTTATTTCTTCTCCCTTGGTGCAGTTCCTTTCATCTCCATAAAGAGCAGAAATTTGAAAGCCACTCTGAATGCTCTGATTTTAAAGAAATATTAAATGCCTATGAGCTGTGAAAATTCTAATCCAAATCATCTCTGAAGTTTATGACTTATAGCCAAATACAAATTTTTTCAATTGCTCTCATCGTACCTCCTGCTTTATTGGGGTGGTCTGTGGATTATCTTTCAATATGCTGTGCAGGAGATGACTCTCACAGTCAAAAAAAATACAAGTATTTAAAGTAAAGATGTCAATGTGTGTATTTACCTATATAGACCATACACACATACAAAAATGCAAAGATATTTTATGAATGGTAATAATGTCATTTGTGTTTGCATTTGAGGCAGCTGAGGTTTTTGCATTAGTTCTTGTGATTTCATTATTTAAATATTCTTTTACAGATTTGTCTTTCTGGTTTCTTTTTTATCCACATTGAGCGACTCATAGACTTCTTTCCTCAGGAGACAAAATACTTCAACAATTTTTTCCAGTAATTCTAAAAGGAAGAAAATTATAGCCAGCCCAATCCTGCTTTGATGTTAGAAAACTGACAACATCAAGAATCACAACAAAATAACAAGTTGTTACCAAAAAACCCATCTACCAGTGGCTGGTTTTAATTTTTGTCTTAGAGAATTTCCCTTTGGTTTTGGAAAATGTAAGGAGCAACCAGCTTATTTTTTGTAGAATACAAATTGTATTTATTTCTAGCAGGTCCCATGTAACTGAAGCCTTAAGTGAAGCTTCGGAAGTATTTAGGCATTCTTAACAAATCAAGGTGCAGAGTGATACATAACCACTCTGATTAGAAGCTCTTTGGGTCAATAATTATCTTTTCATTCAGTGTTCAACCACAGCCTCACACAACAGAAGCTGTGGTGAGCATCCGAAGCGCAACCACAGTGGCCAACTTAATCCAGGCGTCCTTTAGGAAAATACCAACGGAAAGCCACCTGCTGAACTGTTTGCCTATTCTTCACCCTTCTTTTCAGTCTCACAAGAATCATGGACTCCTTTCACTCCAGAGAAATTCTTTTGCTGAATACAGGATGAAAAGTTGACAAGACAGCCTGACCCATTCATGAAAAGTTAGAGAAGTGTCCATGCTGTACAATGCCCCCAATCTTCCTCACACCTCTTCCTAACCAATTTAGTCCGCCTCACTCGTATGCATAGAAATATACTTTGCCCTTTATTCACCCAATCTCAAGGTTATACTCAAACCATACTGGAAGATAAAAGCTTTAAATAATGTACATTCTCTCGTTGTCCTTTTCATCAAGATCACAGGTGCATGACCTCGTCCCCCAGCACAAAAAGCTGTTGTCATGGAAACAGCTCAGGATGCCAACTTGCCAACTGACATTCAAACCAGGAGGGACACCTTGTCTCTTGCCCTCCCCCACCAAATCAGCGCATTTCAGCAGGGGCCAAATCGGAAGCATTCCTTTCTTGCCAGGACTGGGATGGTCTCGGCTGTGAGGTGGAGGTGCAGTTGGCTGCAGTTGCCCCACAACCTGCACCCGTAAAATTGCCTTGGGAAAAGAGCATCTGACACTACAGCCTAACCAAGTGACCTAAGAGTACCTTTTGCTTTCAATACTTAGTAAGACGTGGTAGGGGAAAAGGAGGCCACCTTTCTTAATGGTTGGATCAGAGAGTCTTGTACCAGACCTCTCACACTGCCCCTAAATCTGTTTCTTCCAGAGTGCCAATGGATCACTGCTTTCCTAGATTAAAATTACTTCATTACTCTGCATTTCAGTTGCCTGCTTGCAAAATGGGGATAACTATACCTATGGCAAGCCTCAGATAAAGAGCTTTTAGCAATCAGTGTTATAATCCATTTTTTTCTTATTCTATTTCCAGCTGTATCGATATTTTGTGGTAATTATTCACCATTTAGCTCTTCTAATTGAGTAATAAATAGTCCAGGAAGCAGGAGATAGACTTGCAGACAAACATGTTAAAAAAGTGGATGCATATTCCAGAAAGAAACAAACTTGAGCGAAAGGTCTCTTATTTATTTCTATTTCGTCCCCCAGTAGATTTAATTGGAAAGAACTATATAGTTAAAACACACCTGCACTCCTTGCCTCCTCCATACCTAAAGACTGAAGAATATGAGAAACTGTGATACACAACTCTAAAGGAAAAAGCAAGTATTTATATGTGCATATATATATGTGTATCTCTACAAACATACATATATATAAAAATAAATAAATATGTATCGTTGTGGTTGGGGGAAGGGAAACAGAGTACACACAATGGCATTTGCTTTCCCATAGGCTTGTGCATATTCCCGTGCCTGAATGCTGTCTTGTGATCTCTACATAACCTTTGAAACACAAGTGCATATTTCACCCTTGCAGACTAGCACAACCATTTTTTTGTCATTCCAATTTCATTTCCAGTGCGGTGTGGACTGCGGGCTCAGCAGTCACTGGAGTCTGAAGTGACTCTTGGGACCTCCTCACTGTTCTATATGCAAATGGCCCTGCACCTGGGCAGCCGAGCGGGCTTGCCGACAGTTTAGTTATGCAAATCTGATTGATCGAGAGCATATTGCAGAAGAACACACGCAGGCCTGAGACACTGGCAGCTATATTTCACTGGCTAAATTCCCAAAGAAAAAAAAAAAATTAAATGCCAAGCATTTTGATGCATATTCCTTTCAACCCCTGAAGTGCACTAGCATTTATTTCGGTATGTTTTGAACACTTTGCTTAAACATTGTTAATGCAATTTCTTGTGCTATTGCTGAATTCACAGAAGAGCTCATTTCCTCATTTTTTTAAAAAAAAAAAAAAAACACAAACCACCAAAAAACCAGAAAAAACCACCAAGAAGCCACAAATAAAAACCCGAAACAACAACAAAAAGAAAGAGTTACTATGATGCCACAACACAATAAGACTGTCAGTTTATTTGAAATAATTCTCCAGGCAAATAGAGTAAATGCAGTGTTAAAATATAATTAGGTCCTACAGCACAGAGGAGTGCAAAGAAACTGATGTACTAGCACAAGTTGCCCAGACTTTATTCTCTCTGTAACAAAAGGTAAAACAAACAGTGGGGAATGTAGATTACATACTGTCATCCAATGTCGAAAGCACTTCTTTCTATTTACCAAATAGTCTGTACAAAAGACAGAAAAGAAAAAAGAAGAAAAAAAATAAAAGAATCATCTGGGATGAGCTTAAAATAATAAATTAAATTTTTATTTAACAAAAAAAGGAAGAGAAAAGAAAAAAGACAACCCACCTATGTGTGAGCATGTGGAAACCTCTAATATAGAACACACTTCAGGCATCAAGTTAATCTCGGTTTATTGCATATGACTGATTTATCTTCATTTATAAATGAGTGGTGACCCCTGGTTTTAATATTTGCATTTCTTGTAGTTGTATTTATGTACTTTAATGCCTTGGGGAGCCATCTATGGTGTTGAAATAGCACTATTTTTATTTTCTTTTCCCCCAGCTTTGCCAACAGCAGATACAGATTATTTCAGTGCTGGGACACTGGTAAAGCCACTGGAAAGGGACATGAAATCAGTCTTTTGAATCACTTCTTTTATCTTTTTCAAGTCACTATTCAATAGAGGTTTTCAACAACAATAGTGCTAATCATTATGAAGTCATTATAAATTTTTACTGATCTGAAGTTGGGTTTTTTGTTTGTTTGTTTCTTTGTTTAAAATAGACTCTTATCAGGGAAGTCTTGGGGTTGGCAGTTCCATAACTGAGGACGTACAGTTGCACAGATCCCAAAGCAGAGAAGAGAGAAACTGTCTCAGATGGTACACACAAAATGACTAATGCAGCAGAGTCTGATCTCAGTTGGAGCCATGAAGCATCCCATAATACAAACTGTTATAACATGCCATTAGACAAACATCTATTAGTTTGGTCCTATGGAATACAAGTTCGCAGAAACTTTTGCAATAAAATGTATTTCCATTGTGAATCAGTGCACAAAGTTCCATACTGAGAACATTTTTACATAAACAGCAATTAAAATATGTATCATCAGGCTTAACTCGAAAGGAAAAAGTATTTGATTTTTAATCTCAGTGTTTAATTTGTCATAATCTCAAGAGAACGGTGCACAGAAAAAAATTTCTCAGTAACAGAAGATTGTCCAAAAACATTCTTAGAAAACCCCCTGAGAAATACAGTTAAAATATCTAGAAAGAAGCCCAAGCTATCTGAAGAACTCGCAAAGTAAAGTAACCCTGCTGTAGTGATGTCAGAGCAAAACTTATTGAACAGAAAATATTTCCTTGCACGTTAAGTTGTATTGCCTTTGGCACAGATTCTTCAGCTGTAAATTTGTCCAAGGAATGACATACAGTACACATCAGAGAAGTAATGAAGGCAAGAGGTTTAGATGGGCACTTTACAGCTGACAGGGAGCCGTTATTGAGCCTTGTCTGCTGTATTTAGCAAAAGGAAAAAAAAAAAAAAACCACAACACAGACAGAACATCTTTGTCTGTCCCCAACCCCTGCTACACTCTCTTTAAAATAAATAAATAAATAAATAAATAATAGCCATCTGACAAGCAAAGCCTAGCCAGAGGGTCAAAAATGAAGATCCTGGGAAAGGTCAAGTTTAAACTCTACCCACGATGCCCTAGTGCATCCCTCACAACAGCTGACTAACAAAAGGGGCTCAGCACTGTGACTGACAGAATTCTTAATTGTATCCACTCATTCATGACAATTTGATTAAAATATTACGCCAAAGTCTCACCCCCTGTTTGCTTCGATCCTCCAAATCTAATTTTGAATTTTCAGAAAGGAGATTACCTCCACAAGCATGACTGGGATGTTATTAACTTCTACTTAATCTTTATTACTGATGTGAATTTAACATATGTATGGCTTCGTCTCGCTCCTGTTGTTTTCTCTCTAAAGTAACGTCTAGGCAATATACAAGTGGCGGACATTAATTTTCACTTTGATATTCTGTCACACCAAAGCTCATACTTTCATACGAGAACTTAAAGATGTACTGTTTGCATACCGTGGCACAATTAGATTGCATTAAAAAAATAAAAAACGCAAACACACACTACCTCCCTGCAGCTCCCACCAAAAAAAAACCAAAACCCTGCTGAATGGACTCCAAAGTATTGTAACTTTTCAGTGTTATCTCCAGCAATATCCCCCTCATTATAGAAGCTGCACCAAGGCCTGACAAGAACTGGTAAATTCTAGTTAATGTCAGTAACGCAATTGTGAAGAAACCAAGCACGTAGTGAAAAGTTCTAATCAATTTGGATTATTCCCAGATTTATGTAACTAGTAATTGAACATGGCCATTGTTACCTGTGTCCTGATTGTCAAAAGATATTCAAATAAAAGATGTGATTTCATTTTCAAAGATGCTTACTCCCTCATTCCTTTTCTTGTCCACAAGTAACAAAGAGTGAATTAACATCACCGGCTGCAATAATGTTTACAATAATATTGTGTATTACAAGTGTATTTATAATACAAATGTATTTAACATGAAACATTACTTACAAAAGAGTCTGGGTTGGAAAAAAACCCATTGAAAACGTTATTTTATTTCCTTCCCTCTCCCTCAGAGGGAAGAAAAAAAAAAAAAGGTTTTCAACTCCTTTTTTTTGCAAAACCTTTTTCATCATTTCTGTCCACATCTACTAATAGTTATAGCAAAAAGAGAAGTAATAAATTAATCTTCCTAAATTCAGTCTCAGTGACTTCCTAATTTGCTTGTCTAAGTGCTGGTCCCATCAGCAGGAGAGCATTTGGATGTGATTCAAACTCGGGGCAGGAGAAGGGGGACTATCACCTACAGTCATTTAACATGCATCCCAGTTACAAGGATTTGTAGAACTACCTTAAGTCTCTAAAATCCCATACTACCTGGACAATGAATGATAGGCTGATATCTAGAAACAAATGCTGAAAGGGTTTCTCAGAATGCTTTTCCACATTTCATACACTATTTTGCTCAAATAAATATTTGCAGTACTGTCCACAACTTGGTTTTTCCAATGAAGGAAAATAATCTGTATGTCTGTATTGAAACCTCTCTCATCAGCTCCCCAGGCCCAAAATTATACCCGCCCTCAAAGTATTTAAGACACTCTATGACCTCTGTATGTGGAACATACACCTCTTTTCTCTAACCTATTTTTTCTGTTTCTAGCACTGTAGAGAACAACAGCACAATAAAGAGCTTCCACGTCCTGCAACAACTTTCAAGATTTCCAAATTATTCCTACTGCAGCTGCAGAAGTGCAAAAATTTTCTGAAGTTGCATCACAAGAGTGCCAATAATACTAATGAACACTGAAGACACGAGTCTCACTGGCCCATCCCAGAGAACAGGAAATTAAACAAATTTCACAGTAGTTTTTATAGGATTGATACATAAAGGATCATGTCACGGGAAGCAAAAGAAATAAGCAATAGATTGGCCAATCTCTTCCTCAAGGGGGACACTCTCCCCTGACCTCAAATCTCACAATTTTCTTAACCTTTAGTGTGGCAGCACAGCACAGTCAACACCTGAAGGCTTCCCAGTATCTTTAGGAGTACTGGTATGACCTATCAAGCGCATGATGATCAGCTTTGCTGCCCTCCAGTGACTCGGCAAAAGGTGGGTTCAGCTTCAAAAGGGGATTGCTTCTTGCTTCTTGCAAATGAGCAGTAGAACTTCTGCACTCCCAAAGAGCAGGTCAAAAAGCCAGAGTTTCTTGTTAGACATGCAGTAAGTGAAAACGCACGTGTTTCATTCGCGGAGGACAGTGTACTCTGGGAGCTCTCTGGATAACACAGACCAGAAGCTGAGTAACACAACTGTATTGCAAAGGCAGGCTTTGCAGGACAGCTTTAACAGACACTCGTTGTGCTTTGTCTAATGGTATATTACTTTGCTTGTATGAAGATATCACCAGAGATTCCTTCTTCTTTTGACAGATTTTTTAACAATTGCAAAACTTCATCAGTTTTACCAGCTGTCTGTCTGTGTCTTTCAGTAAATCACTGCTGGGAAGATATGTATTAGCTGTGCTGGCAGAGGAACACAGGGATCTCGCCCATAACCCATAAGCAGAGGGACACTCAGCACACTTAATGACACCAACAAATACTCCAGCTTGTTTTGAATCACTCTCTCCAAGAAAATGAATCCCCAGCCTCCCATCTCAGCGTCCTCTGCAGTATGCACAAGTTTTCCACTGCACAAAAGACTGCACAGCAGTTCTGCTGCTGCCGTGCGGCCAAAGTGTCTAGAACCAAACTTAGCTCCGAGGTTCGGACAAGTGTGGTTGCACCAGGGCAGGGTGATAAACTCATAAAGGCAGTTTGTGACACTGTCTCAACAGTTCAGATGGGGAGAAAAAAGACCCATTGTCATTAAGGGAAGCGAACTCTCACCGCACAAGGCCCTCATAGGGCCACAGATTCTGCCTCAGGACTCTCACCAGAAAAGCCCCTCCAGTAACAAAATTAAGTCTCTTGTAGGGTTTCACCCTGATTTTGACGCAGGCAGTGTCTATGTCCTTAAGTTAAATCTACATGCAACATAAAAATTACTAAGCCAGGAGGGAGAGATGGACACCAACACCACACCAAACTTCTTGTCTCTGATGGTGGTACACTGAACGTGGCTGCTTTGCAGTTAACTGCTCACACTCCTTGACTGGAAGCTACTTCCAACCACCCCAGCCTACTGAATGCCAAGTGACGTGTCTCACATCTCCTGAGCCATTTCTCTAGACAGCTGTAGGCAAAGGGTCACAAGATTTGGTTCCTCCCCCATCCCTGTCTTCCCTCCATCTCTAAAAACAGAAAAAGGATTTTTCCTTGCTATAGCCTTTAGAGTTTTCTTCTTCATCTCCAAAGCCCAGGGAATATTACAGGATTTATGGAATTACAGCAACAAAAACACAGATAAACGCTCACTCATGCTGAGCCTCACTGCAGCCAGCAACCACATTAACACAGTGCGTGCTCCAACATGCCCAAGCTCCCCACAAGGTTTCTACGCTGGACAACTAGTGGTGAGAGAAGTGATAGTCAAACGCCTAACGGGAATATAAATAAATAAATAAGGAATAGCAGCTTGACGAACCCAAGGCCTAAATAAGGAGGCAGGGCACCCTCCTGTACAGTCCAAAGAAACAGAGTGGAAGCTGAATATGTAATATAACCAAGGTTTTAAAGTTTCTGTATGAGTATTTCTAAGCAGTCACGCCAGGTCTTTTGAAAAATCATTTTTACCACTGTATGCACAGAAAAACTGCACTCATTTTCCAGACTGGAGGGGAACCTCTCTTTTTCCATTCCTAGAGGTTACATGCTCCCATAGGAAGACTCTCAGGTGTTAATTCAGTTACGGACTTCACTTGGAACAAGAAACTAAAAAACGAACAAGCAACCTCCCCCCCAACACATAATTCTAGATGTCCATTCCCAGTGCAGAGGCAGGGCCTTTGTCAGGAGTTTACGTCTGTTTGAAGCATAATACTAAGCAGGCATTACTTTCTTAAATATGACGGGGAGTTTTCAATTTATTGCCCTGGTATCAGAAGAAATGAAATAAAATTCAGGGTAAAGAGAACAGGACACCCCACAATCACTCCAAGCCACAGAACAAATCTGACAGATGCTTAAGAATTCAACCATCGTTTGAATAAAATAAGCCTGCTTTCTGTTCAGCATATGCCAAATGGTTTACTGTCATTTCCAGTCAGGTTTTTTTCTTTTTTTTCCCAGTTCACAACTGCCTTCTATTGTCAATCCCGTGAATAGCCAACAACGATTTAAAGCAGTAGGCTCCTATCAGCATTGTTCTCCTGTTCACAGCACAGAGAACAAGCATACATCTATGTTTTCCACACAGTATAGAAAAATGTAATTCTCTGTTTACTCTCATATCAACAACTCGTGTCCCAATTCACTGCTGTGGGCAATGAATGACAGACTGAGCTGTCCATCCTGACAATGTGACCAAGATATCTGTGGTTGAGGCTGCTCTATCATTTTTTCCCTCCCCAAAAAATGTTGCCGAAGAAATCTCCTGATTTTATTCCTTTATTTGTTTCTTTATCTACATACAAAATACAGATAAAAATGAAATTGAGTTCATTAAACAAGCTGCAAATACTGTCTTGATAGCACAGGAAATGTTACACTCCCTCGCATTGCAGCATGTGCTCTCAATGGAGTACGGATTTCTTTATAATACTAATAAAAAATAACCGTAGTCCCCTTCTTTCAACAAAGGCTTCCCCCCATCCCAGCAGTTCGGCAGAATATATCTTATTTTCTAGTATGAAAAGAAGCCCTTTCCTCCTTTATAGGTAGCAGGCACATCACAGTTAACAATATGTAGCTGAAGGGCGATTAACTCCAGCTACCATAGGCCTGGAACTGGCAATAAAGAGGTAGCTTGGAGCTGTGTACTGAAAACAGCATTTATTCAAGGGAAGGAGAGAAATGGAACAAAACTATGGCAATGTTAGAAAAAGAGGAAGAAGAAAGTAGGTTGAGGCAGTTATAACACAGCAATGATTTACATGCCATTAACATACAATGGCTGTATGTTGCGTTCAGGACAATATTTAAATAAAAGCAGTGTTAGCCTTGGCAGCCTGTGTGTTAACGCACGGAGTTTAGGTTGTCACAAAGGTAAAGAGCATCTTCTTATTGTAACATATACAGGAATTATAATGTGTCGAGAGCGTTTTTGGTGGTACGTTCTACCTTAAACATAGCTTACTGGATTTGTTTGAGTTTATTTTTATTTTGCCATTGTTTTTTGAGAGTTCTCATTGGTTCATAAGTTTTTGATGATGATAACTTTTTCTTTCTATTGCTTCAGACTTAAAACCTCTCCTGCAGAAGAAAAAAGTAAATTTACACAGGAGACAATGGAAAGTGGAGATTTCGGTTTAACAGGCAACTGGACTTGATGGAGTAGGGGTATTCGGGCTGCAGACTTGTGGCACAAGCGATTTCCTATCGTGCAATGGTTAACTTTATATGTGCTGCGGACTGGTGCTGTGGTTAAGAGAGACAACAGTGGTGTCTCTGAACAGGCCTTTTGTCACTCTGCCAGCATCACTGTCATCTCCATCTTGATCCTCCTTCACTTCTTACATGGCCCTCCCAAAACTCTCTGAGCTGCCAGGTAACGTTGGTCATAGGGGGATCTTAGCAGCTGGCTGTTTTGTGACAAATGACACAGAATCAACAATAATACATGACCTTTATGGATTCTGGCTGTCTCTTAGAAGTATGTGAAATATTCACAACGAAATACACACCTACTTGAAATTCAAGTTGCTCCTCAGACAATTACTATGGAACCAAAAGACCTAACTGCCCTGTATTGGTAAGATATTTATATTTCTACTGTCCCCATAAAGTTCTCTGCCTTGTGCATTATTACAGAAAATAACAAGAAGTCAGAGCTTTTTTAAGTACAAGGCCTGTCCTAGATGACTGTCTGAAGTACAGATGAATGACAGTGAAAAAAGCAATCCCACTGGTAGCAATATGATCTGGAGGCATAGCCTTGGAGCTGAGGTGTGAAACCCTTCAGACTCAGCCAAAATAAACCACTGCTAGTGGGGTGGGAAAAAAAAAGCAATAGAATTCAGACATTAGTTTAGAAAAGCAACTGCAGCATTCACTACAAACTTCTGAACAAAGAACACTGAATCAACAATATAAGTAAATCATAACATCTCTTGCCTCCCAGAGCAAAAACGCTAAGCATGTTAGGTCCCTCTGAACATCTGTCATCCTCCACAGTCTATGGAAAAGGGTAAGTTTTAGATCAAGAGACTCACATTCTGTCAGATCAAGTATTAAGAAAGTCAGTGTCATACTTCAAGGGCTTCTTCTTTCAGGTGTCATGTCCCCTTCCAATTTAATTGAGGGCAAGTTTCCCTGCCCAAATTCCTTTTACTACCATTTAGCGTCACACACTGAGAATAAAGTTCTGGGCATTAAAAGGCTGTTGTGGGGAAATTAACAATCCCACTGCATTTAAGACCTCTCCATGAACTTTAATACGTATGGTAGGATAACAGGGAAGAATATAATAAGACTGAATTTCCATATTTGGTAATTATAATTCAACAAGACTGCACCTCTCTTATATAACTCGATAATATGCCACTACAGAAAGTGGAGATTATGGGCCTGGGGCAGATGGGTTTTTTACTTAAAGACATAATCAGCAGCATGAAAAAAGAAAAAATTAAAAACTGAAGTGATAGCTGCCTCTGCAAGAGCAGAACAAATGCCTTCTGCATCTCTGATGGCTGGGAAGCAACATGGACTACAATCAGGTGGTTCCAAGCTCTCCCACACTTCCCCTTCTTCCAGCAATTAGGAAGATATCAAAGACTACACCCTCTCCATCCTTGCTAAAAAATGTGATTTTTATCACAAGACAACATACATCAGCAAAACTCTCATGGAGGAATGGGACAAGTTTATTATTTAATACACTACCTAGGCAAGATCAATACCAGAGCCAGCATCAGAGGTTCCTCTTTCAACAAAAATTTTATTGCTCTGCTTCCAAACGGACTTTGCAGAAGGAAAAATAAATGCATAAGCATTACTTTTTTTTGCTAAAATACCTCGATCTCTTTGGCATTACAACCACAGTCTATGTTGATATTGGCCTGTAAGATCCAGTACAAGCCTTATAGCACTTCAAATGCTGTTGCCTCTTCATCACGGAGCTGAAATATCAGCAGCTTTTGCAATCATTTAAACACTTACTCCCTCAAACACAGTAAGATCTTTAATCCCAAGTCAGGTTCGGTCTATGTAACAGAGGCTCCTAGGTGCTTGGAGGAAGTGTAAAACCTACACTAGAATGGCAATCTTTCAAAAGTATTAAAAGCACTGACCTCTACAGTAAAAACTGATGGTTTTGATGATTCCTCTCTAACTGCATTTTCTTTCTCTGCAAAAGATGGACTTTTGTTGCCATATGCAAAATGCTGAAAATTTACGTAGCTGATCATGTGCTGCCCACAGGCCTGTTTTTCCTTTTCTAAAAAAGAAAACAGTTCTCCACAACTATTTTTCTTGACAAATTCCAAAAGGTTAAAAAAAACCCAACAAACCACAAACAAAAAACCCCACTGATAAATCTCTTTGAGAGTTCCTCACACCATCAGTATTTTTAAAAGAACAAAGTACAGATTTAAAGTATACAAGAATTAGTTCTGGTAACATGTCTTGGTGGCCAGATTTTTAAAAAGCTGGTAGTTTAAAAAGCTCCAGAAAAGAAGCCCCAAAGCCTGGAATACATGTTTCTGCCAGAGCTAAAAGATGTGGAGTACTGAGTTTAGCAAAGAGAAGGGTAATCAAGAGCTTCAGTCATATTATATGCATGAATATAGAGAAAAGGCTTCTGATAGTGAAAGCACCCTAAATCAGAAGACAAAAAAAGTATCAGATCCGAGGCAGAATGTGTAGATATATTGATAAATGCAAAGAAGAAATACGATATAAATTTTGAAAGCAATTAAATATTGAAAGGTCTCGCCTTGGGGCAGTTTTTCTCATCACCTATAATCCTTAAAAGAAGATTAACCAGACAGTTTTGGTAAAAGATATTATTTGGCTCAGGAATCATCTGGAATCACCCAAGAAAGCTCTGCAAGCAGTGCTATGTGTGACCAGTGCTATGTAGGATGTTAGATTATGTTGTCACAACATAAAGACTTAAGTTCTTTAAGAATTACCAGAGCAGCCCTCCACCTCTCTTCACCTGATAGCTATGAAACAATTTCTGTGGGAGAACAATGTAGCATATGGTTGTGAGAGTTACCAAAAACTATTGCCAGGTCACAAATATTCATGAAAAGCTGTGAGGTCAGGAAGAATTTGTGTAGATAAAATGACCTTTAGAGTGAAACACAATAGTTAAGTATTTCCAGATAAGCTGATGCAGGAGCATATGAAGTTAGTACAGAAACAAAAAGTCCGTGCTGCTAATATGATCTGATTTAAAATATTCCTTGAAGTGAGGTTTTAATAATACTTAAAAAGGTCTGACATCTCCCTGTCATGGTATGGCCATGTTATTAATTCATAACGCAACTGTCTTGCTCATAAAACAATCCAAACTCAAAACACATGGTGGACAAAGCCAAGGACAATGGCAAAAATCAGTGTTGAGACTTGGTTTGAAACTGCATTAGCTTTAAAGAGTCACACCTTAATGCAATTCATCTTCATCCTGCTGAAATGAAGAAATAAATACCAGGCAAATAGAAGCTAGGCAAGGAGGAGGTAACACTGACAAGAGCATCACTAGGACAAATTTCCCAAGTCACTCCCAGAGCTGAACACCAGAGCTGCAGTAAGTGAGAGACAAGATGACGATCTGTGAAAACCTTCTGTCACTATGTCAAGTGAATGCCGCGGGATCATTTCATGCCTGCGTTCCAGCCAGTGTTCAGGGTTTTCTCCACCCTTCTCTGAGGTAAATTCTGGGTTCTGCAATTAACTTGCCATTCTCTCACTCATATATTATTTACATCCCCACATCTGATCTTAGACTGATACTATTCCTCTATTATTTCTTTTCCAGGAACTCCATCGTAGTAATGAACCGAGTATTTGTACTCCATTCAGTTCTCCATTCTTCTGTTGATTCTGTTGTTTCACACACTTCCCAGCTTGTTACTATAGTTCCCAGTCTTCTCATTTTCCTCCTTGCCCTTGAACTCTGCATTGTACATACATCTGATTTTGCTTTCATAATCTTTTCCTAGGATCATTCTGATGTTTGCTAAATATTTTTACTTTTCTAGCTTGGTGTTTTCAAAAATCTTCCATTACAGCCTTGTATTTTTCCTGGTAAACTGGCCAAGCTTCTTAAGATTTTACTAAATTTGGTCCAGCTACTCAGAACAAAAACCTGAACTTGCTCCTTCTGTTATCTGAGCTAGTTGCTGGTTCACCTGAATGTAAAGGCTTACATAATTCATTTCACTAGTAGTCCATTAATCTGGTTCTTTTCTAAAGTATCTCTCTCTCACGCCTAATCTGATGGATTGATGTAATGCCTGAGACCTGCAGTGTGCTTAGCCTTGAAGTTTTCCTTGGAAGTACATCTTGTTCACAAATACTTAGCATTTCCACTTACTTTCAGTCACAAAGTGTTTTATAACAAACAAGTCCTAAAAACATCCATGGACCTTAAGCATTATCCCATTTTGAAATGCATCACAGATTGCAAGAGCACACAGACAGACCTCAAGAAAGTTTGAATTAGTCCGCTCAGCCCTCCATGTTGCTATACCCAGATTACACAGGACATGTTTTAAGCTCGATGTGTTGTATAGCCTGAGGTGGAAGAGGGGAATCCCCTAACCTGCCCCAAAAAGGTGAAGAATCATTTCAGTATTCAAAGTGAATCAAGCATGTAATTTTTCCATGCTCCTATTAAAGTTTTGTAATTTGAAAATTCAAACAAGTTGCAAGCTCCAGTGTACTGGCTGCTCCATAGAGATACAGCATGTGACTCCTTCATGTGATTCAAGAACAATTAGAAGGCAATAGAAGTCCAGGTCTTTTTGAAATCCTGTATTAAATGAACAAGAAAACCTCTGGGTGTTTTGCTAACAGCAGAGCAATTTCTCAGCCTCCAGGATGCTTTCTCACACATCTTTATTCTCTCCTTCCCAGTTCCCAGGATGGTACAGAGCAAGATATTGGGTACTGTAGAGAACTGAGAGAGCAAGGGGGAGTCCGGTGTTGAACAGCACTTACACCGTCAATGACTGCCAGTAGTAATGAGAGAGAAAAAGAGAGCTGAGATGACAAAAGCTAAGCCAAACTTTCTGCACATAGAATAGACAAACTACTTAAAGATCAACAACAACAACAAAGACACTAAAGTGATAAAACTAGGAAAATGGATATAAGTCTTCAATAACAAGTGGACTGGCATGACCCTGGCAACATCATGCTCCCTACAGTAGCTCTTTCTCTGTCATCTTGGGTATCACTTATTTTAATAATATATTTACTGATGAGAGAAAGCTAATGTAGCATGAAGAGAAGGATGGAATAGAAGGCATATTATTTGTCAATACATCGTCAGTGTCACCCAGCTTTGGTAGTGAAGTGCAGTACGAAAGGCAGTCTAATTTTCAAAAACACCATGTACCAGCATGTCTCTTCATCTGGAAGTGTGGGAGATCAGAACTATTGGGAAAAGAAGGTGTTGTTTGTTGCTTTTTTCCTCCCCTAACTTGTATGTTTGTGGTCAATAACTTTATCTACTTCAGATGAGCTTTAGAATCCATTGGAATAAAATGTATCCAATTCTCAAGATTTTACCATTATATATTTATATTGTTGGGTGCTTTCATTAAAGCACAGCTCATGCTAATACCTCAGTTTTCACTTTTCCAGAAAATATAAACTCTCCAATTGTAAAGCAGAGTTTGAAAATAAACCCTTCCCATAAAGCTTAAACATGAGATACAGATAGAACAATATTTTGCTTCATGTCTTGACAGAAAAGAGATCTGATTCATGATTTTTGAAAACCTGAGGTCAGGAACAATTTGCAGAATATTTTACTAAACCATAAAATAATAATAATCATCAAAATCTTAGAGAAAAGTTATTCTGTTGATGCTACTGAAGAGAGATTTACCCCCATTTCCCAGGGATTACCAATTTAATAGTTTTTAATAATCTGCAATTGTCAGACAAGCATGTTTTATTCCTTCAATTCAACACGTCAACAATAGCCCAAAAGTGCCAAAACCATTTGCATTTATCTTCAGTCAGTGAAGTAGATGGCAAGACCAGAAGGAGCTTTATCTAACAATAGCTCTGGTGCCTTACAATTGTCTTAAATATTTCAGCAAAGAGACACAGCAGTGTATTTCCCTGGCTACCAATGAGTTGCCAAAGGTCAATAACTTCAGCTTTAAAAACAGACTGATCTCTAAAGCTTTTCTTGCCATTGAGAGATTAAGTCAGACTCTTATAAACATATTTATGAAATAAGAGCAAGGGACTTCAGCCTGGCAGTTGGAATGTAACACCATTCTGTATCTATATTATTTTTGGGATTAGAAACCATTAATTCCTAAAATTGTGCTGTGGAGCATAAGTGGCAACAGCTGCAGCTATCTGTTTGCTGTCTTTCCACATGGGCTATTTTCTGTGCAAGATATGCATGAAGAACAGAAATAAATGGGGTACTACCTCTTTAGACAGGACCTGGCAGATTTAAAATAAACTAAAAAGCATGAACCATGTTTGCCTTAAAATGATGAACTTAGGTACTAATAAAAATGGCATCTTAAGGCAAGTCCTTACACACTTCCTGTTTCTGTAATCCATTCTTCTTGCATGCACAAACTAATAAAATGCCTCTTCTTATTATGTCACTACTGTACTTGAAACATCTCATGCATAAAATATTAATCCCAGACACAGGTCTTTGAGAGAATGATTGTACTGGCTAAAGGAAGAGAAAGAGATTTCTGAATATAGTTCCAGCAATGCTTTCCAATCCCAAGCAAAACTGCAACTATATTCAAGCCCGTGGCTTTTCAACAGCATAAAAAAGGCAAATCTTTTGAGAAATTAATGATGTGGACAAGGTGACCAAGAGAACTGGAATGCGACACACCATGTGTTTTCATAAAAATTAAGTGAATCTGGGAAAAAATAAAAGTTTTTATTCATGCCCACTAGGGAAAAAAAAAAAGAAAATGAGAGAGGCGAAAAAAGAGAAAAAAGTTAACATGAATGAACCTAACCTTTAAGTCTTTATAAGACTTTTATTGTTGAGAATTGTCACTGCTTATTTCACAGGTACAGAATACCACTCTGATAGTAAACGACTCACTGAAATACGTGATAAAATACCTCAATCAGGTATTTTAATTAGGAGAATCAGGCATGTCTGATCTTGCATTTCTTCTTGATAGTATTATGGACTGTATCTGTACTGTGCTCCATGCCAGGGCCCTGCTGCCTCTTGTGTACAGATCAGGAACTTGGCTGCAGCACACCACTTTTCGTCTGTCCACATTTCTTTGACAACTGAAGCCACAATGCAGGATGGAAGAGAGGTACAATTATTTCTTGCCATGGTACTGAGTCAGAACATGGCTGAAGTTTTACAGTAGTAGGACAACTCTAGCTCCTTCAATTTAGTCCTAACAGATCTACTGTTTGAGAAAGAGACTCATGAAAGTGTTCTGCTCCACAGGAAGACCAGCCTCAAGAGTTAATTACATAGGTCTTCATCCAGACCACTTTTAAATGTCTTCCCTACTGGAACCTCATTTTCTTTTCTCACAAGAGTGTTTTGTAGTTTAAGAGGCCTGAAAACTCATCTAAAGAAAGCTCTTCAGAGAAGTAGTCCATCCACTGCCAGTGGGATAACTCACCTGAGTAAAAGGTTATGGCATTAAGCATAATAGAGTTCAACACCAGAAAATGTTTTTCAATAGGTAAAACTTTGCTAGCCTGCAGTCGTTCCCGATAATCCCTCTGTGGTGAGTTGACCCTGGCTGGACACCAGGTGCTCACCAAAGCCACACTGACACTTCTCTCCTCAGCTGGACAGAGGAAAGACAATATAACAAAAGGCTCATGGGTCGAGATAAGGACAGGGGGAGATCACTCACCAATTAGTGTCACAGGCAAAACAGAATTGACTTGGCGAAATTAATTTGATTTATTACCAATCAAATCAGAGTAAGCTAATGAGAAATAAAACTAAATCATGAAAAACTTTCCCCCCACCCCTCCCTTCTTCCCAGGCTCATCTTCATTCCCATTTTTCTCTCTCTCTTCCCCCCCTAGTGGCACAGGGGGACGGGGAATAGGAGTTGCAATCAGTTCCCCACGTGTTGTTTCTGCCGCTCATTCCTCCTCAGGGGAAGGACTCCTCACACTCTTCCCCTGTTTCTGTGTGGGGTTTCTCCCACAGGAGATAGTCCTCCATGGAATTCCAATGTGACTCCTTCTCACAGGCTGCAGTTCTTCATGTACTGCTCCAGCATGGGGCCCTTCCACAGGGTCACGAGTCCTGCTGGCAAACCTGATCCAGTGTGTGCTCCTCTCTTCACAGGTCCACAGATCCTGTCACGAGCCTGCTCCAATGCTAGCTTCCCACAGGGTGACAGCCTCCTGTGGGCAGATCCCTGCTGCAGCATGGGATCCTCCACAGGCTGTAGGCGGATATCTGATCCATCTTAGACCTCCATGGGTTGCAGGGGGCAGCCTGGCTCACCATGGTCTTCACCATGGGCTTCAGGGGAATCTCTGCTCCAGTGCCTGGAGCACCTCCTCTCCACCTTCTTCACTGATCTTGGTGTCTGCAGAGTTGTTTCTCTCACATATTCTCACTCCTTTCTCCGGCTGGAATTGCTGTTGCACAGCAGCTTTTCCTCCTTCCTAAATACGTTTTGTCACTGATGGGCTCAGCCTTGGCCACCAGCTGGTCCATCTTGGAGCCAGCTGGCATTGGCTCTGTTGGACATAGGGGAAGATTCTAGCAACTTCTCACAGAAGTCACCCCTGTAGCCCCTCCACTACCAAAACCTTACCACACAAATCCAATACACACTCTTTGGAGTATGGCAGGTAATTTTTCTTTTTTCTCATTGCCTACAGTCTCCAGATCCTTCTGGATATTTATTTTACTCTTTCTTCTTTATAAGCGATTCTCTCAATCTTACTGACCTCAGAGGTGATACACTACAGTCCCAGGATGGTTTGTGGTGTAGTAGTTGTGGTCTCACCTTTGGATTGTGAAGCGGTGCTTTGCACACACAGGCCACAACAGACCACATCATAAATGGAAATTAAAGGTTGCTCTGCAATACAAATAAACTTACATTGAGAAGAGGCATGTGCTGCTGGAACAAAAACTTGTGCATGTGGTTTCTTCAGTATTGGGTGGGAAGAATGTCCAGATACAGGCTTTTCTTACGAAACGAATTAGAACTTCAATGGGGACATCGACTAATTATCTCCTAGGAAAAGGACTTTAATTTGATGTTAATAAGGCTAAAGGAATATTTAGCTTCATGATTTATGTGCTATGGTGCTATAAGCCCTTCAGTATCAAAACGCTAGAAAATGCTTGCATAGTAGTCACGGTCCCATACAGTAACCTTGCTACCTTTTCCCACTTGCAATGATGTACAGAAAATTGCCAAAGCTGCACCACAGGATTAATTACAGACTCATCACAGAATTCTAAAACCACAATACTTAGGCAGCTAAGCAAGAGCAGCTCTCTAATAGATTTAATCAACTGCTGGGTAAACCCATAGACTACTAGAAGAGGTGACGTAAAAAGGAGATAAAATGAATTTGACTAGGCTACAAGGGCTTTTTTCATGAGAAAAAAAAAAGAAGAAAAAAGAGAACTGACTCATTATGTGCATTCAACAACAGTCTAAATAAAGTGTTCAAATAGAATTAAAAAAATATATTTAAAAGTGACAGAAATCACGCTTACTTTATATTAAAGACTGGAAATAAGTAGTTTCTTAACCTATTAAAGGTGATCTTGCTTGCCAGAAGGACTCCTACCAGGAAATGTAAGGGTATCTTATCTGAGGGCTTTCTGACTGTTAGATGCTATAAATGTCATTCCCTACTGCTGGCACCAGGCTGCCATTTAGCTCTCAATACACAGAGCAGGGAGTGCCCTTTCCTAAATTTGCTTAAAGGTCTAAGGCTATTACTTGTTCTCTCACACAGTACATTATTTTATAGCAAACACAAACAAGTGCACTAGCACACCCAAACTCTCTTAAAACCAATTAAAAATAAATACCACATGAACAAACTCACTGTCAATTAACAAGTATTATTCTGTTACTTTGATAATCACATCACAGAAGGGGTATACACAGAAATTCAATCACTCCAAAAATCAATAGTATACGAAAGGCTAGGCAGACATAGATAAAGTAGTTCTGGAGGACAGGAAGGTTAATTTTCTCTCCCTCTCAACACCCACTCCCCTCCCTCAAGAAAGGAAGACAGAGCCAGGCCATTTTCCCCTCTAACATCCTAAGGCTTTCAAATAGCTCCCAGGCATTTTAGAAGCCGTTGTACAGTGTTTCCTTGCCACTTCCAATTAAACATGGTACAGCAGTCTGATGTCACTAGGATCTACTAACAGGAAGAGTTTATTTCAGAGTGTTCAAACTCCAAGTGAACTATTCACAGAGGTCTGCGTTTTCTGGATAAACACTGAAGCAGTTCATAGAGACAAGAACAGGGAGAACAGCATAAAACAATACCTCCCCCGTCTTTAAACTCTCTCAGCATTTCATGAATCCAGATAACTTATTGCATATGGCCAAAATGACTTGTGGGATTCTATAAAATCACTGCCAGGTTTATGCATCTCCTCAGAGGCAGGAGGTACCTGCAGAAGCAAAACTATCAGAAGTATTTGAGCCTCTAGCAGATTCAGACATCATTGCATTTAACCAAGTTCCTTTTCCATATGCTTTGGTTAAATGGAGGTTTTTCTGACTACCCACTCTTCCATTTTAACATTGTGTTTTCAACTGCTTCAATACATAAAGGCCTGAGGAGAACAAAAGTTGAAAAAAACCACCTTTTCCTGGGCCTCTCAAAAGGAGGCAGAGTGAGCAGCTTCAAGGTGGCAATAGAGATCAGAGCAAAAGTGGGTAAGAGAGGGAAAGAAAGTAAGACATCAAAGGGCTCATTGGGAAACTAGGATGGAACAAGATAGTAGAAAGAGAATGGAAAAGCTTGATAACTAGAAAGAAGTAGTCAGGGGAAAGGGTTCTCAAAAGTCCATGTATTTTTAGCCAAGGGTACAATTAATTCTATCCATGAGAACTCCAGTTCCGTACAAACACTTTTTAAACACATTAAGGTACTCACAGACTCAAATACAGATACTTAACAGAGTTGCTACTTTAACTAGGTATTTATCAAGTCTACCCATAAAGTTCAGCCATAGCATCACATACCTTAATCTGTTGGACTCTACTGCTTTGAGTCTCAAAGTGTTTCAGGATTAACTGAACTGCAACATTGTGAAGATCAAATAGCAAAGCACATCTGGAAGATCTGCAGATCAGCCCCAAACAAAAGGCCTGATCAGCTCCTTCCTTGTCAAATAATGATCTCGATAATTTAAGGAATTGGAGGCCAAAAATTATTTTGAATTTTGCAAATGCTCAAGAAGTAAAAATATTTGCATGAAAAGTTATGATAAGATAAAGCCTAGTAAGCTCATTTATAGAAAAAAAGGGGGGGGGGGAATTGCACTTATTTGTATTCAAAAGGCAGTCAATTGGGGAGACGAGACTTCGTTTTGACATGTACTGTTTACTTTTGTATATAACTCAGAGACTGACGGAAAAGGGAATCAATCTCACTTTTATTGATTGTGCCTGCTTCTAATCAGGTTCTCTGCCTGTTTTTCACACATGAAGATACAGCGATGTCTGAGTAACAAACAATGCAGAGAAATGCTGTTTCTTTAAAATTAAGATTCCCCCAGACTTTTTTTCAATGTCATGGAAGGTTTTCTATTGCTGCCAGGCTTTATACATCGTTGGTTTACAAAGCCTCAGTTTTAATATTAGATTGACTTGATAATATGTCACATAATGAGTAAAATTCAAAAAGAAGCAATAGATTATACTCTTGGCATGCAGACCCAAGCTTGACCAGAAGCTGGAAAGAGAGAGGTGCCTCCCTTCCACATAACTGTGGCCTCCTGGGGTGTTAAACACGTGGTTCTACTCAGAAAAGCCAGTGCACACTAATCACTGCATGTAGTTACTGTCACTTCTGCTTTGAGGAGGTACAAATCCAGTGTCTTCTAGATTGATTTCTTGCACAGAGGCAACTAAAGCCTGCAGAACTTTTAGACCAGGTAAGGACCAGAAAATAATTCATCTTGGGTCTCAGATGCAGGGAGACAGGTCTGCAGTGTTCTGTGCAACTGGACAAGTATTTTAATTTAGGAAAGGGAGCCTATCTGATGAAAGGCTTTGAGAGTGTAGTAGGTACACTCGCCCTTTGGTCTGAGAAACTTCTAATCACTAAACTGCAGCAGTTGCTGGGCAGATTTCAGAGAAACTGCTAGAAACCTCTGGAAGATTCTGACTGGCTCTGGCCAAGCCCAACAGCACGCGTACATGCCTAGAAAGCAGGTCTGCAGCCAACAGGAGCTAATGTGACCGTATATGACCACAGCTCAGATTTGACTAAGGGTGTAAGGGGAGTCCTGCTGGGGGTGAGTTTGAGTCGTCCTCCTCGGAGCAGCAGGTCTGCAGTCAGTGGGGGGGGGCTCTCCCCTTAGGCTGAGACAACGCCTAAGGAAACTCCTCGAGGTTGAGAGACCCCACCTTTGTGTAGGTGAGTGTTTGCACATGCCGGATTATTATTCTAAGCTGGGGGGGGGGCAGGCTGTAGTGTAGTAATTAGTTTCCTCAGCCAACATCCAGAACCTGTAAATTTGTCTGAGCTCCCATTTGTTAATATTTTTAATAAATCCAGTTGAACTATATTGGCTGGTTAAGTGAGATCAGGGAAGCTCTCATAGCAACAAGACAACAGAAATCCAGAATCCAACAACTCATTCACAAAGACTTTAATCAGACTCTTTTTTTTCTTGTTTAAAGACTTTTGGGGCTCAGCCCACAGCCTTTCTCAGATAAAACTCTCTCATTTTCTAGAATATTGTTTCCCATTTCACAGACACTCAAAAATTATTTATTGGTTCTTTCACTAATACTTCCAGATCTCAAATTTTAAACTACAAATTATTCTAATGTTTCCTCAAATTCATATTTGTCTAAATACTAAGAAATTACAATAATAGATATGTTATGTAAACCTAGACAAAGAGAATTCTGTGTATGGCAGGACTAAACACTCAGTTCAAAAAGCAAAAAAGGAAGAAAAAAGAAAAATTAGGAAGTAAAAAGACTTATAACAGCTTTTCCAAAGGTATTCGAGGACAATAGAAAGTAACATGTCTGTGGTGCAACTCAACAAGAAACTGTCTACTCCACTGCATAAAATACAGCTGCCCTAGGAGTACATGCCGTCCTGTTCAGCCTCCACGAAAAGGACAACCTCCCTAAGGTCCTTGCTGCTTCTACACACAACCACAACAATCTCAAAAAGACATGGGGAACAGCCATACACTTTACAACTTACTGTGTGGATAAGAATATCAGAACTCTGACTGCAACTGGTATTTTCTCACTTTCTCTATATGCAAGTACACAATTTTTTAAAAACCAAAATTTTCTTTGAAAATTATTACTTTTTTTACTAATGGGTAGATATTTTTGTGTGGTAGAAACAGAAAAGGAAGATTCAGCTCCCTACCTTGATTATGTTTCTCTTGGGTGCTTTGCCCACATGTCTTTCCAGTCAATCCGTGCACGAATTGTGAATTAGGCAAGAAGCTGAAACAGAGTTAGAACTATTTTTTTTCATCCTTCTACAAAAATCCTACAGCAAGTAAGCACAGCCCTGAGCAATTGCATCACAGAAGATGAAGCTCAGCTGTGAAGCCAATATATGGAGTCGACTGGGCAATCACACCCCCAAACTGGAATTCTAGTAAGAATCAAAGCAGATGCAGTTAAATGGTGAAATAAATGAAAAATTAAAATTTAAATACTTTACCAATTGTAAAGTCAATATTTCTGAAAGTTTTATTTCCCAAAAAGTTTTTATATTTTAATTTTTATCCTGATGTGTCTTTTGTGAGATCAAAAGTCAATTTTTCTTCAGTTTTGATTTCTAAATACCATCCTATGCTGAACTACATTCAACAAAATTAAGCTCATGTTCAGAATAGTTTGTGAGAAAATGTCGTTTCCATTAGCTGTTTCCATCAGCTACCTAAGAATGTTTGCCCCAGCTTTTACTTTGAGTTTGTATTACTTCTTTTTTGGATAACTCTCAAGCTTCCTTTTCTCCAAAGATTAACACATCTCCTGTGAAATGATAGTATCCCAAAGGAGATAATTTAATTACCTGCAATTCTGAGCTTTTTTGAGATTTAGTTAATGAGCTCCTCTTTTTCACTCACAGCTCCTCCAAACTAAAATAAAAGTGTTTAAGTAGGTAGTTTTAGTCATGATGTTTTGATTCCAGAAATGATTTGATGGGGGGGTGTAGTGGTTCTGTTCAGCTGCATTTCTTTTAGTATTAATTGTAGATAATCTACTGTGAAAAACTCTCACAATTTATCACAGTTTCTGCCTGTGGCATTTCCCTTTAGCCCAAGGATAAATCTTTCTAACTCTGGCAAATGTCAGGAATGCTCCTGTGATACAGGTGATCCTACAATAATAAAAATCAACAGCTAAACCCAGACTTTATTGTAGATATTCATTACGATACTTATAGCCAGTTATAAATTTTCATCTCATTCTTATTTAACAAAGGCTATATATTACTATCCTCTATATCACTGTGACCAAAACCAGGAGACCAGCCTGAGTTATGGCATGATACATACATAATCATTTTCACAGTAAAGCTAAATGCAGAAGTTATCATATTGAAATTATATCTAAAACAGTGAAATGGGTGCTAATATTTTTATATTTTGACAAGGATCTGTACCACAGCAAAGACAAAAGAAATTTAAAGTCTTTAATCACACTTAGATCATTAAATATCAACATACATCAGTCAATTAACTAAATGTTTGTAAAAATACCTCTGCAGTCTCCAACATGCCTCACCTTTTTCAGAATTACAGCCATCATCTTGACACCATCCTGGTAGCCACCAGCACCACCATCTTCTCAGTTTTCCAGGTTACTCACAATCGTTTTGTTGAAGTCAAGCACGACCACTTTTTCAAAGTATAAAGTTTGTCTCTTGTCTGGAACATGCTGAACAAAGCTTCAGCACACATGGGCATTACGAGGTCATACACAGCACCAGGTTAACGAATACAGAAAATTAACACTTCTCACCTTCCCAGTGTCTTAGTGCATTTATCTTTATTTCTGGTACTCTTTTTGCTGGGCAGAGATACCACTCATTTTTAGTGTTCCCAAAATTCCATTAAAATAGCTGCACTAACATGTTTCTTTGAGTTTCCTGCACACACCCCCCCCCAAACAAACAAACAAAAAAGATCCACAGCTTTCCTTTGGAAAAAGGCAGAGCTGTTGCCAAACATGTTTCTCTGGACAGTCACCAATCACACCAAGCAATGGTCTGAAATGCAAGCAGGAATTACTTGTGATTGTGTTTCCCATTTTACATTCCTTCCATAACACTGCATTTGTCGCTGCATCAAGGAAACTCTTATTTGCAATCGCAGCTCTGTTGATTTCTCTCAAGCAGATTATATAAGAGAGGAGTAGCTGAGCCCACTTCTTTGTCACCAACACGGACTTTTTCAACAACACAGGCTATGGAAACAAAGCTTTGCATAGAAAAGCTTCCTTTGATTTTTGTCATCTTTGAGCGAGTCCTTAACCACCATCGCATTTTAAGATGCGTCACTGGATACTTCTGAAGTAAAGAAATCAACTGTGTTCTCCCAGTTGTTGTTTGTGCAATGTGTTGGCTCCAGCCTGGAAAACCACCCTGCCAGAACAACTCCAGAGGGAGTATGCAAATTCTTTTGAGTAACACTATTCACTAGAAAACATCAAAACACTATCTGAACGCATCTGGGAGATGAACAATAATTTCGTTCTGGTCAGGCTAATCTCTAGTCTTTAGTATAAAATCACAGTTACATGAGCGAGATGAGAAACAGAGTATGCAATGAGCAAAATGCACTTTGAGAACCTTTAGAAGTGTCTATATTCTGCCACTAAAATCACCATTAACAGACACACGGATTACAGGGAAATTTGTATTTTTCCCATAACATTATTTATCAGAAGGCCACAGTTTATATCTATGCTGATTTTAGAAGCACAGGTTTTACACTTATTTCACTGCAAAAAAGGGCATGAGGACACTGCCTTCAGAAATCATCCCAATTCTGAAGTTCCATCAAAAATTACAGAAACTGATGATTGTTTAAAGAAACTACTTATTTTCATGGTGGTCAAATATTTCAGGGAGATTCTTTAGAGTCGGAGTACGATAAAAATTGCAAATGTATTTAAGGATGTCAGATAACTCAACATGCCAATTAAGACAAACGGATATTGCACAAAACACACTGAATCTTGTGAGAACTCAGTCACAAGATTTACTTTGTAGCTTAAGCTTGCTTCCAGGTTTAGTTTGTCTTTTTCTCAGAGCTTTGAGTTTGATGTCACCAGCAGA
This sequence comes from Bucorvus abyssinicus, assembly GCA_009769605.1. Classification (NCBI taxonomy): domain Eukaryota; kingdom Metazoa; phylum Chordata; class Aves; order Bucerotiformes; family Bucorvidae; genus Bucorvus; species Bucorvus abyssinicus. The sequence goes on from CM020036.1 coordinate 14,575,610, forward strand.
GCATCCTGAAATGCTGTTTGCTTTACCAGCCACTTCAAAACTACAAATTGCCACTAAAGACATGCTTTCTTACCACTTATACCATTGTCCCACCCCCAAAAATATTATCCCTAAGAGCATGTGGAATCTCTTTGCTCTGTTGTCATTGCACAACTTGCCTTTGTGGCAGCGGTACATAATAACACCCCTTACACCGTGACAGCACACGAGATCTTCCCTCCTCCCACAACACACTTGTTACAGACAGAGCAATGAGTCCATCACTGGTCCATTCTGAGCATTAAGCAGAAAGCGGTTCCTGTTGGTTCTCTCCATATTCCAAGTACATACGGACACAAAGCACAGATCCACCCCCTTACCAGCACATGCTCTCTACCATCTCAGGAAAGAGCATCCTGTGGTTGGAAAAGGCCAGGTTCAGTTCCCAGGATGGCTGCCCACTCTCTGAACGACCTCGTGGAAGTCACTTATTCTAAAATTGGCCAGTGACTCTGAAGAGTAAAACCTGGCATTTCTTTAGTGTAGTTTTCAGGAATCATTCATTTAGTTCAGAAATACAGGTCAGGTCCCTTCCATCTGGGCAGGAGAATGGGGGAACACCTCCTCCAGAAGAGGAAAGGTAGAGAGTCCTGGGTGCCCCAAGCCCTCAGAGCCTCCCAAAGCAGCAGCTGTTCTGAGGCCTTGAGTCTCTTTGTCATTCTCCACAATCTACAAAATGGAGACAAGAACATTTCCCTCCTGCCCAGGGATTGTGTGGATAAATACGTTCCTGTTTGTGAGGCACTCAGATAAGGTAGCTAAGGGAGCTATGTAAGTGGATAGATTCCTTGATCTGAAGGAACTGTACTCTTGAAAGAAGCAGCTTGACTGAGTTATAAATGTCCATATTATTCACGATATGAAACTGCCAAAAGATAAAAAACATTCTAATGATATTTGAGAGCAGGAACTCCCCTTCCCCCCCATACTTTGAGGACTCTGTCCCTTTGGAAATGGTGTGCCTTTCAGTGAGGAGGATTCCCTATTGTTTTCTTCCCTATTCTTTATAATGTAAATGTAACCTCATTTATTTATTTATTTAGTCTGCAAGGCCTCTTTTCATCTGGCAAGATGGCGGGGGAGGGAGGTGGAGGGAAGAGGAGCTGAAGGAGGGGGGCTATTTAATAATGTCCTATTAATCGCAGTGCACTATCAGCAGGCTTTAACCCCGTTCCAATTCTTTGATTGCTTTTTAGGGATTAGAGCAAACTTCATTGTCATCCATTGCATTGCAAATGGGTAAATGTGAGTGATATGTACACAAAATATAGATAGGCAGATAGCGCATCGATATATGCGCAGAGTATATACATGCATTTATATAGCTTGTACACACGCACACACACACATAAAAATAAGCTACATCTCCCTGTATGCCATACGAGAAAAATCAAATCAAGGCACGGAGAAACTGAAAAAAAACCTACATGTATCATTCACCTGATTTCAATTGTGACTCCCTTTGAACCTCGGCCAAATCATTTTGTACATTAAAAATTGGTCAGGGATGATAAGATTCCATTTTCATGGTTGGTAATGCAGAACCGGTGAAAGAATACAATTACAGACCCCTGAGTAAACTCTGCGAATGTCAACTTGATGTAAATGATCAAGTGTCGACAAAGAGCTGGCGGGAGGGGGGGCAGGCAGAGATGGAGGGGAAAGAGGGAAGGAGAGGGAGAGGCAGAAAAAGAGGCTTCAACTTCTTCAGCAGCCTCTCACCCAGCGATGAGCCAGCACCTTCCCACACCCAGCCCTTTGGGACCCGACCTTTCTGAGCCAACAGGGTGCCTCAAGTCTCCCACGGCTGCCACCGCCATTGCCTTAGGCTGCGACCTCCGCTCCGTGCTGAGGTTGTGACAGGAATGACCTGCCCCTGCCTCCAGCAGGCCAACAAAAGCAAGCAGCCAGCACAAAGAACTCCCGCAAAACAATAGCACTCCTACATAAATCCTGCGAGAGCCCAACACCCAGGGTGTGCATTGAGGGACTGCCAGACCCAGACCCTGACCCCTGCACAGAGTAGCTGCATGGCTGCAGGTGCGAGATTCCCCAGCGCCACCCCTGAGCCCTCCCAGCTTCGGCCCCACCGTTGCCCAGGACCTAGGCAGCCCTGCTTGCTCCTCTCTGCCTTCCCAGTGAGCACCAACCTGATGCCATAGCAACTTCTTCTCTTTTCATATTGAGCTGACATAGGAATCTGAGGAAGGATGCTGTGACCAAGCAGATGTACAGATGCTCAGGGAGTGGAAGGAGGCAGAGATGCTCATCACTCATTAGAGAGATTAAAACCTCCTAGAGCATGATATTCCTTACAACTCATGATTCCCCAAGGAAGCGGATAAATACCTTCTATTACAGGCAGGTAAACTGAGGCACAGAACACCGAAGAGGCTTAACTTTCCAAAACAAGTCTTGAGCTGAGAACTGAGTGTTGGGAGCCTGTCTTCTCCAGCCTCAGGCTGACCACTAGCCCATGCTGCCTCTTGGTGATGAGGAGGGAGTTCACATCCAGGTCATGGCCAGATCTTACTGGTCCCCACATTGCAATGAGGAGACCAAGACTGCAGTGAACTTCTAGAAGAGGAACACATATCTAAAAGCCTTTTGCCATTCGTGAGCTGAAAACAGGAGCAATATTTCCATTTAGTTTAGAACTATCACCTGAGCTGATTAAAGCTGTTATCAACTTCAGTTGTTCTTTACATGTCGTTTTTGTTTCACATTTCCAATGTTTCTCCTGTGTGCACCGCATAAATTATTGAAACATTATTTTATTTATCCATCCCCCTGTGACAGAAATAGGTTCTGTAAAAGCAAATCTTGCCCTAATCAGTTTTGTTTGTCTTGGTTTCTCTCCTCAATGTTGCCACTGCTTTTGGGTTAGTGAACAAGTAAGTTTTCTTTTGTGGAGAACAAAAAAGCACTGTGGGCTGATAAAGACAGGCTGCTAAATTAAAGGTTATTCCAAAATACATCATTGGTGGCTATGAAACAATAGGCTGGTAAAACCTTTAGCAAGCTGGGTGGGAAAAGATAACACGCTGAAGTTAGACAGGATGGGGGTTGTCGAGAGCTGAGCAGCCCTGCTTCCCTTTGAGCCCTAACCTCAGCTCAAAACTTGCTTGGTTCACAACTACCTCCAGAATTGGCCATCAAGAATATGACAGAGAAATAAGCAAGCCCCAGGGTACCAATATATGGGCTTAGGTTTATCTCTTATATAAAATTGTCACAATAGTATTGTCCATTCCTAGCCTGTACTCAATTCTTTTTATACACTAATGCATCAATAAAACCCAACCACTCTAACAAAGCACTGTAACAGAAGCACCCATTTAAAATGTTGCCTTTTTTTCTCCTTTTGAGTGCTGTGCATGCCATCATAATTATAAGCCAAGTAAAATTAAGCAATGGTATGCACAAAATATCCTACTAAAAGCAAACAGCATAATCAAGTTGGACGTAAACATGATGCAACTTGCTTAGTGGGTAAGGGGTCTAAACTCTAGCTAACTACCTGTATTTTAAAATTAGCTCTGCTCAAAATATCTCGAGCCATATTATTAGAGAGCCAAGTGATGTTCAGAACGTTAGCAGCACTGTTCTGGTTTTGAAGCACAGTTTCAAATAAAATGAATTTTAAACAGTTCAAAACGTTGCAATTTCTCACCTGCACATATGGCTTATGACAAATTTGAATACTGAGTGTTGTCTGAATCTTAAACTCTGAACCAGTGTACACAAATACAGTTAGTGCTTATTTGGTACTGCAGTCAAATCTATTTGCTTCTCAGGCTAAAATTATTTCAACAGTTGTTATTTTTCTCCCTGTCCCTCCCTTGATTCTACATTTGTGGTTCCCCTAAATGACACAAAGTTATATTTTGAATTTTTCCAGCCATGTCACAAAAAAATAAACTGGACTGAACCCATTAACCAGGGGAGTTAAGTCAATGCACATCATCCTTTTGACGAACTTCAGTGCGCATTGCCAGTCTCTGTAGATCATTACAGAAATTTAAATATAGTTTGTCTTTACTGAATGTAAGAAAATGAAAGCATTTTTTCTGTGTCTTGCACATATAATGAGAAAGATCTCAGTTAACATGAATTAAATCTACATGCCGTTCTTATAAAATACAGCACAATCTATTTCAGCAAATGCAGAGATGACCATTTTTATTTAACATTGCTGAAGCATTCTAGATTTGACATAAAAAAGCTGCAGCTCCAATATTAGATTTAAATAGTGCAAATTACAGCTCATGTTAAATAACTATTCCCTTGTGTATTTATAGCTTTAGGTTCTGAACTTGCTGTCTTGCATATTTTTCACGCAGTCATTTTAAAAAGTTTTCAGTCTCTTCACTGATACTTTATTATTAATAATGATTAGCATATAGTTATTGTTGCCACACTGAAGATGATTTAAAAATATTGGTTTGTTAATAAATGTGGTGCAACGTTTTATTCTGTTAAAACACTTTTATGGAAATATTTTTTCAAGTAAATGGTTTTTTTTTTTGGCAATTCAAATCCAGATTTTTCCTTTTTTAGGTTTATTGAAATACATATGCTTAATTCAGAAATCAAAAAAATAAAATGATTTGCACAAAATGAGGAAAGTTACCATCCCAGTCTGACTGGCCAATTACACCTTACGAAAAATTTGTAAGTAGTTGAAATAATTTTTATTTGAACAATTTTAAGACTTTTTTAAGGAATACTAATATTTACTGGAGATGAATGGTACACCTAGCAACACAAACATGCAGCAGCAAAAAGTAGTAGTCAGCATTTCCAAAGTTAAGCCTGGAAACTCATCCAAGTCCACATAAAAAAAGGTAGACTACCTTACACACCTTATAATCTGTTGTTTGCAAAGTGAATACTGCTCCAGACCCAACAGCTGGCCACCACTGATGTAGACAGCAGAGGACAGCAAAGGGAAACCCCACTGCAGGTGCTGTGTCTAAGCCTTGGATGGCTGGGCTCAGCATCTGTCTCCAGTTCTCCTTCAGACATCACTTTACAGACTTGGTAGTGATATTTCAGAGATATTTTTGTTTGTCCTTTACATATTCTATACCACAGAGTTAAAAAGGTACTTTTTTTAAAAAAAGAACACTTACAGTTAAGGCTATTTCTGATCTAATTGCTGAAGCCCTAGGTTATCTTCTCTTGGGGAAGTCTGCACATCCATTTGTGGGCATATAGTGTCTCATGGTCAGTGCTGAAAAGGGAATAAGGACTTCTGGAATCAACCTGAAGTACCTTCACAGCCTGCCATGTGTATTTGGACCCAAAACTTCACTGACTCTTGCCCAAGCTTACCTACTGCTACAGAAGGAGGAAAATTATTTGTGCCCTCACCATGCAGGGGAGCTGTGCACCTACTATAGCTAGAAGAATAGCGAGTAAAAGCCATGAGCAATAGTTGCATACACAAGAGAAAGTAACATGCAGTTCCTGCAGGTTGAAGCTTTGAAGAGATAGCAATATGTGAGGAATAATATAAAAAGTTTTATTTCTTTGGTCACTGATTTGTGGGTATTCTGACTTTAGGAAGGATATAATAAATTTGAGATTTTTCTACAGCAATGAAAATTCTTGGCTTTCCCCTCATCCACATTTCCACTTGAAAAGGAGTTTTTAGAATCTAAATCGAGTAATGAATTAGTAATTGTAAAATAGTTTTTAAATTATCCTAAAGAAGTAGTGTTGTTACAGTAGTATAGTTACAGAAGTGCGTTTATACATCAAGTTTTCAGGAATTTATTTCCATATCCTGTAGTACTAAATACATGATCTTCTACTTTTCATATTATAGGAAAAGTTTCTTTAGCTGGTTGTAGGGGAGGAGCAATTTTTATAAGCACACCTCTGCAGGTGAATACAGGAAAGATATAATGAAGGCTGAACGGATGGGTTATGAATTTTGCTGATCTTTTTTATTAACAATTCTGGAGTCAGAATCAGTTTTAAGCAGGAAATCATTCTAAATATATTTATACATGAATAAAGATTTTGTTTTGGTTTGGTTTTTGAGGCAAAGTATTCACCACTGTTAAGAAAACCTAGTAGATGAGTAGCAGTTGGGTTGCATCAAAGGATATACAGAGGCCCTTTCTCACTGCCCACAAGCCAGCAGCCCTGGTGCCCCAGGGTTTGTCTTCACTCTAGTATGAAGCCCTCAAAAATAGTTCACTTCTGAAGTTCGTACAAAATCTTGAAGGAAGAAATGCTAGAAGGAAGAACAATCTCTGTCACCTCTCAAATAAAGGGACTATATAAAGGGAATATAATATATTTAACTACAAAAAGGCTGTTTTGTTTGGAACACCTACGGTGAGCCAGGCAGTGAAGCATTGGTAATAGTCAAACACAGGCTTAAGGTGCTGGGAAGGGAAATGGTCCATGAAAGAGTGGCCTACGGAGTTAAATCCCTAAACTAGGGTCACCTCGAAGCCAATTTTGAAAACAGATTTTAGATCAGGAAATAGTAGGGAACAAGTTTAAGTGAATGTCAAACCCACTAACCCTTCTCCACAAGAGGAGAAAAAGTAATGCATGAAATCAGCAACGGCTTAAGGCAATCCGGGTACGTCTACACAGCTAAAGAAAAGCAGGGTGCTGGATTCCTGATAGTCCACACTGCCTGATGATTATCTCACCTTTGGGTTTTGTTTTAGACCTCCAGCTCACTTTGCAGAAAGTAACCATGGTCTAGCTCTGAGGATAATCCCCTACATGGTTACTCCCAAAGGTACGTATAAGACTATGCCAGGTTTGGCATTCCTTGTCCTACAAAGTTCTCCAGAACCATTCCATCAAGCTCCATATCTCAAAAGCCTCTTCATGCTGTTTAGTCTTAACGTTTCTCCTCCTCCACATAGAGACCTCTCCTTGCTATTCCACCACTCTCTTCTGAAGATACTCAAGACAAAACAAATCATTACCTCTCCCACTAGTGCTGGCAGTCAGTCCATAAGTGTGTGAGTCCCCCTTTTCAGACCAGAACATCTCAGGCCTTTCCAAGTCTCCTTCAGCAGAAAGCCCTGGCTTAACCTCTACTGCAGTTGTTGTATCAGCAAAGCACAGCAATTAACAGTGGCAGTTCACTACTTCCACCCTGTGAAACAGGACAGATACACAGCACCCATCAGAATGTTTCTACTCTCCTGCTGAAGAAGTTGGACGAGACTGGCTTTAAATTGCTCTCTTATCTTAAATGGCCATTGCTTCTAAGGTTATGTCTTCACTCAAGACCTAAAACTTTTAAAATTTTAGTGATTTCTCAGTGCTTACCCAGTAGCACTGCCATACTGCCGCGTTACACCCAGATTGATACATGCACTAGTTCAATAAACATGTGCTATTGCTGCTGTTTCCCTAAGAAATCAGCACAGCTATTAAAAGGGAAAGGGCATTTCCCACATGGGATCTGCACCTTCACGTACACTTGATTTTTGGTTCTAAATAGCCTTCAAGTGTCAGTGCAGAACCAGTCTTTTCTGTACAGCTCACTGGCAAAATATGAGCAAAGATATGGTTGGAAGGAACTCTGGTGGTGATTTGTTAGCGATTTTGATTAAATTCAGCGTAGTCACATGGTTGCTGTTGCATTTTTATCCCTGGATAATTACGGAGTTTGCTCATTTTATGAGATGTATTTTTAAGAGTTTATCAGTGGCTTGGGATGAGTGCTCTTTTGTTTAGTGATGTATAAATTTGAATAATAATAAATAACAAAGTGAAGGAGAACGAGGGAAGGGAGGAGACTGAAGTCTAGAAATATGCCTTGCTATGCCTGTCTGCTGCATTTGATCACAGCGTAGATGGTACAGCAGTGGGCATTATAGAAACTCTAATATAAATCAGATTAGATAAATATTAATTGCCATGTACTGTGTGCACTTTACTGGGGTCTAGTGATGTTTTCAGTCAAAGGCTCATGTTATTAGTGTACACTTAATGACCAGTTGCTTCACTTTGCACAGTTCTAATGTTTTATTGAGCAGACACAAGAAAACAACACTGACAGTGCACCGTGACGCTGCGTTACAGCAACACGCAGGTTCACTTCAGCTCTCCCCAGCACTGTACTGTATAAGCCTTACACTGTGGGGCACCACCGTGCTTCTCCATGAGGCAGCCCAAGCTACAGGCACCCTCCAGACTGATACTTCCCAGCCAAAGGGGGGGGGGGGGGCCGCGTCTAATTATTGCGGATGTACCGTATCATCTCAGTAACATCACAGCAGCTAAACGTTAGGAATCCTGTCCTTGCTGCACTAATCAGCTAGGCACTTGCAGGGTTTTGCATTCACTTTCACAAAAAGATGGAGACGGGACTTCCTCTCTTACATACTAAAAAAAAGTATTCATAAAAATATCGTTCCTATTCAGAAACAAACTGCATTCACCATGAAGATAAATTAGGGGGAATATTTTAGGTTAACCATCATTGTTAAAATAACATTGACTCGGACAATTTCAATGTATTAAAAAACTTCTTAAGTATACACAAATTCAAAGCCAAGAAAGTATGCAAAAATGAAAAAAGTGTAAATGGATTAATTAACATTTAAGAAATCACAAAGAATCTTCCCCCCCACTTCTGTCCAAATGTCATTAAAACAAGACATTCCTATGGAGAGCCTGATTTTGACAGAGCTGCATTTTCCTGGTAAAACGTAATGTAGGGGGGTTTTCTCTTAATTAATAGAAAGCAGTAACAAGCTGTTCTCTTTTAGGCTGCTGTGGTACATTCGAGATAAGTTTTATTTCTTTTATGACAGTATGAGGAAAAGTCTTTCACGACTGTGCAAAACACACGTCTGTAGTATCACTCAGCACAATTAAACGGTACAGTAGTGAGTGCCTATGTCAGGCATTTATTCAGGTTTTGTAATGACTTGTGCCGTGGGCCCGTGTTTTGCACCAGAGCAGTGCAAGCTGTGTATCGGTGCTGCTGCCTGCGCTCCACCGTGGTTGTTTGGCTGTAGGTGCTCATGTCTGCTCTGGGGTGGGCGTACAGCTGTGGCGAGCAGCACCAGCACCGCACCGTCTGTGCGGCTGAGTACAGCCTGATTCGACTTTTATATACAAACACGCAACACGCCACCACGCTTTGTGTCTGTTCTGAACGGCTTTAATATGTTATGACAATGCTGTATTGTGCTCAGTGTTATTGCTGCTTGCTCCGTACTGTAGGCATGAATTTAGCTGTGTGATTATGCTCTAATATCCCTGTGCTCCACATTGCCCAGTTGTGCCAGGCTTACATTGTGTGCTGTGTATTATAATAATGTTGACAGTGCTGAATGGCAGCGTTTGGCACTTTGCAGTTCTGCTGTATTCGTGTAAGGTGGTGTTGGGGCTTTGTGCGCTGCGCTGCCAGGCTGGGTGAGGGTAGCACGGAGGGCTCCTCGCCCGCCTTATGGGGATGTGCAGAATTAATGTTATGTAATCTGCACTTTGCGGTTTGTTTGCATTAGTGCTGTGTGCTCTCCACTGCTTGATTGGGGGGTATTAATGTCAAAATCCTCCATGATCTACTGCCATGTGGTTGTGGTGTAGCCTCCGATAAAATCATGGCTGGGTTTCTTAATAATGTAGAATTTTAATAAGAGACAACAAAATGTATAGGAATTGTTCTATATTAAAAATGCAGCATAATTGTATAATTACAGTATTTGCATCATGTTAAACAGATTGGCTGGGTTATTTGAGATTCTTTAAAGTCAGGATGGCATCAGGCCTACAGTAGTTCTAAACTGTTTTGCCCGTCTGCAGTTGTGTAATGAAACACCACAAATTTTACCCAGCAATACTTGTGCTTTCTAAGTGCTGCATTATGAGCATAAAATTACCAAATGTACTGAACACACTTACCAACACCGAACTGAAATCCCTTATCTCTCACCCACAAATTAAGTCTCCACAGATCCTTTTTTACAATGCTGAAGTAATAAATACATATACAGTTATTTCTACAACCATTTTAAGAAATTAGAAGGAAACCCACACAGTAGTTTACCAGTTAATTTACAACAGCACAGCCTCTTGAGTAAGTATGTAAAACAAACACACATCATTTATTTCCCTCATTTGAAATCCCTGCTCCCCCACACACAGACAGACAGACTCGTACACACAGATCACTACAGCCCAAATTGGACATCAGAGAAGAACTAGGACTTCTTTGCTATCATCCATGATTGCCCTGAGGGTTGAGGAGTGGCCAATTTACAGCATGAATATAGTCTGGGGATACATGAATCATGAATCATGTTTGATATATGGAAAGGCACAGTCATTCTGAAAGGCTGCAAATGCAGTCATCTGCTTTCTAAGTGACAGAAAATGCTTGCAAAACAACAACAAAAATGGAGAGATGAAATACCTGGGAAAGAGTATTTAAAAGACACCATCTTTGCTTTTTTTTTTAATTGGGTTGGAAGGGGTTACTTCATTATGCAGCAAATTAGAAAATTCATAATTTATCATTGCACCCAGTCGAAATGCCACCCAACTGAGTCGCACCCCTGTGAAAACCATCACATAGTAACAAACTGTCAAAGCCTGCTGCAGCCGACGGGCAAAATTAATATGCAAATGTATGCAAGAAATTAAAAAGCAGAATTACCCAGGCAAATGAGGTAGCTATACTTGAATTGTTAGAATTATGAATAATTACTGCGAATTTTCTGCTCCTAATATAACTTGTTTTTTGATAAACAAAGACTTAATTATCGAGATGCGCTGGAGAATTTCCGTGGCGCTCATTAATCTTGCAAAAAAAACAAGTCCCTGGTGCCCAAACCGTAATGAAGAGCGCGTGCCCTGAATCTTCAGAAAGATCAGAGGCACCAGGGTGCCAGGGCTGGAGAAAAAAAATGACAGTGCCAATGTCCCCTCCTGTACCCTGGAGTGTCATAACGTCTTCCACTAACTATCAAAGGGACTTATTTATGCCAGCAGCTGAGCTATAAGTCCAATTTACGATGCCTTAAGCAGTGGTGAAATGATCTGTTGATGTGCTATGGAAATGCCATCTTGCAGTAGCTCGATTTGGTCCCAGTGATACCAACATGATGAGGACCCTCCGCTCCTCTGCTAATGGATGCAGCATGACAGACCATAATACACAAGAGGGACAATCTTTTAGGACCAGTCTCAATGGTCCTCCATTAATCTTGGTTCTGCAGCGCTGTGGTGTCCATGGGAACAAGGGCATTATCATAAGCACTGGTTTTAAACGTTCCCATTAGGGATTGCAATACAGAGGAGAGATGCATGGGGTGAGCGGGTTAGAGGAGACAGTCCACTATTAGTTTACTTTTTTTTATGACCTGGATTTGAACCATAATGGGTGGCTCAGAGAATTTTCTCTTCCTAAATTACATAAAGAAAACAACAAAGGAGGAAGCAGCTAAGTGTGCAGCGCGGTGCTGCGTGTTCGTCTTCTCTGTTTTTACAGCTAGAAAATCAGCTTGGCCCTGGTGGGCTGAGATAATTTACCATGAGAAAGCAAAGGGAAAATAACCCCAGGTACTCTCAGCACAGACCAAATCAAACCCGCTGTGAGCTTATTATTACTTAAAAACTGGCATCTAAGTGGAAATGACTGACTCTCTGTCATTATCCCTATTACCACCATGATAAACCCAAGCAGATGATAAGGCAAAATTACAAAACATCAGTTCTGGAGCTCGGAGGCTACTTCAGAAGCTCAAGGCAGACTGCATTTTCAAATGCTTACTTCTCTGCATTCAAGTCCCCAAATTTCCTGATGCCTTGACAGAACCATTTCACTGCATAGGCAAATTGTCACCTTTTAAACCAGGGCATCTGTCATTTTTATACAAGGATCTACCACTTAGTCACTCTCACTCTTAATCCTCCAATTTCTCCACACACAGAGATAGGTTACAGTACCGTAATGTTTGAAATTTCACTCTCACAGTCTGCATTACACTCAGAAAGGGGAAAGATGGGGTGACAACTGCCTGGTAACTGACAGAAAGGACACACCTCCTGACCACTGGGCTTTATTTTCTTAAGCAGCAGAAGGAGGAGCTTACCTGGGAAGAAACAATACTTCAGAGAAGAGGGGAGCGAAAGGAAAGTACAAAAAGGCGTTTCAAAGACCTTCACCCTCCTCCCACCCTTCAAATTATCGTGGCCAAGAGAAGTGCATTTCCCCCACATATCCCTTGTGTCCCCTTCACAAATTCTCCCCGCAGAGAGAGGTGACAGGCACATCGGCATGGAGTGCTGTGGACTCTTCAACAGCAGCTTCTCCATCATCACACAAAGCTGGAGGGGACCCCAGAAACAAAGCATTGCCTAGGTTTAAGCGTGTTATATTTGGCTTAGCAGGCTGATAATTCACAAAAAGGGGGTTATTATAAAAGGAGCTGTAATTGTGTCTGACATGGTCGCCTGTCTTCATGCAGGATGGCTGCTAAAGTTCTTACCCATGGAAACCTTCCTTTTCCTCCTAATTTAATTTTCCACTCCTGCTATAGACAAGGGAAGTTTCATACAAAGTGTTCACCGGTTACACGCAACGGTGTCACGGCCTTCTTAATGACCATTGCCACCCTAGGCTGAGTCACGCGCTTGCTGGGGCAGCTCCCTGGATCCCACAAACTAATGGTGTGGTGCTACCAAAGCAGTTGCCATTTCCCTCTGTTTCAGAGCGTGGGATAGGCAGGATCATGCACTTGTTGACACTTAAACCTGTTTCTCAGCTAATGGCCACAGTGCCAGTCTAAACATTTTATGTTGATGAAACCTCAGGAGAGGTGATCCCGTATAGAATAAGCTTGTGAAAAAGCCTCCAAGAAACACAATTTCCTTCAAGACAGGTTTCTTGTTTTACAAGAACACTTCAGCACAAATCACTGAGTCCTTCCTCCACCTCCTTCACGTGCACACATTTAATCATTTATAACAGAAGAAAAAGATGAGGATTGAAATTAAATTTCTTTTTATCTCAGTGAAGAGTTGGAAAACCCACACAAAAACTGCTGAGCATGTTGAGAGCCAATTTACCTGTCCAAGAAGTTAGGAAACAGCTTCAGGAAAGAAAAACAATTTACACAGAGCGAAGCACTTGTGACAATGTGAAAATCTCCCTTACTGCACAGTTCATCCAGCAGCTGCGGGGGAATGGAGTGGGAGCATGGAGAATGGGTTGGCCAACAGCTACTATGACAAGGAATACAATAAATCCTAGTTCAGATTCCATCTGCATCTAGTAATACTTTGCATTTGCAATTGTTTATTTCTTTTAGCCAAATTTTGCACAATAGATGATGACATGAGGAAGGGCTTCAGTAATTCATTCAAAGTCACTGTCACCATGATTTTTGGCCCTATATTAGAGGCTTGAGCCTCAGGCTGACTCTGTCCCAGACGTGAGTCCAAAAAAGGGGAAGATATCAGAGTGTGCAAGATGGAAATAATTATTATCTGGCCAAAGACTGCGTGGTTTAGATTTTTCTCTTTGCTCTTAGTACAGTGGAATCAGGATATAAGCATATCCTCTGCAAAGGCCTGGAACACCAGTTGCAAAGAGAACTCCCTTCTCTTTCCTGTAATCACCACATCTAGGCAACATACCCAGAAAAAGTTCTGCATACATATATGTTTATGTGTGTGTATTCATCTAAATGTCTATGAATATGTGTATGTTCCTAACTGAAACAGGTGCACGAAGGAGGGTGGGCATGGAAGATAGAAGAGGCCTCCTCAAAGTGCTTGTGTCATATTTGGAAGCTGTTGCACAGCACCTGGGTGACAAATCAGATTAATTACTTTCCAGGAGAAGAGACTGAGATCGTGAGAAGATAAGCAAAGATTTCAGGTCCATATGAACATGTTACCACTCGGGTTTCTGCAACTCTAAGCCTCTTTCAAAGAAACACAAATGTTTTCAATCCACATCAGTGTGCTATCATGGCAGAGCAGCACACACGCCATGTGCACCTTTCTGACACAACAGTTGTTCAGCTTGCTACGGAAATCCCAGAGGAGACTAACAATCTACTGTATTTAAATAACAAATAGTTTTGGGGTGGAAGAGCTGTGCTTCTAGTTGTCAGCTTGAGGGTCTTTACAGTGTTGAAAAGGGGGGAAAAAAAAAAGATTTAGATTTTTCTTAGTGACCCACATACCACAAAACATCTGCTGACAATGTGGTTGGCTTCCTGCCCAGGTTCAACTATGAGCTGTCTCCATCTGATCATCTATGCCCTCACCATAATCCAGAGAGTCCACAGCAAGCAAAGGCGATAGTCAGGGATGCAAAAAGCAATCTGACCAGTCGAATAAGCACAAACTTGCATAAACATGCACACACATACCTCTAACACAAACCTGACCTTAAAAAAAAAAAAAGTGCTACCATCAAACGTAAGTCTTTGGATTAAGATTCCTCAGGTTAGAAGAACGAACTCACTTGTGTTTAGCATGATCCTTTGTGTTTGCAAAACTTGGGTTGTTTAAGATTTTAGATCTTAGAGATATGCATGCACAATATGATTAGACAAAGCACTGGAAACAAACAAAAAGCCCCAAGAAATACCTTCTGTACTGTCAAGTTCCACCATTGTGTTAAGTACAGTATTATTTCTGTAGAGACAGAAGCAATATTTCTAGAAGCATTTGTGCCTGTCCTTCTTTTTACATCTGAAATAGTGTTACACTGTCATGCAAACACATTGATATAACTTGACTGTCAACATCTCCTTTCATTGTTTGTGGTTATTACTTTTTTGTTATTTTTATTCAAATCAGTAATTACTCCCAACTTCCAGATTTCTTGTGCTTTCTTTGTTCCTGCATTTAGGCACTCATTCTCCTTTTTAAATGCATCTGACTGCTTAGAACAGCCACAGTCATACCTGATATTGTTCAAATTAATAGTCACTCATTTGCGATCAGAAGGTTTTTTTCACCTTGTATTACAGACGTAAGAAACCTTGCCATGCAATTCAAAAAAGTGATACAGCAGTCTCTCATTGTAATGTTACCAACAGAGAGTACTTGTTATTCTGTTGTACTTTTTATTAGCGTAGGTATGGTTATTGTTTCTGCTTAGCGGAGGCCAAAGGATACTGTGATTCAAGGGGAGGAGAGGGTGCTCAGCCACCTCTCATTAGAATCTCTCCCGGCCCAGCAGAAATCTTGAAGATTCCACTGAAATTCCTGAAAAGACAGTGCCGGTACTTGAGTGAGGGCTTATTGCACACAGTTGGGATAATTTAAAACACAAGCATGTAGAAATGTAACAGAAAAACGTAACAACAAGCGACAGAAAACATGATCCCTTAGGTGCCGTAGCTGGAGGGTTAGTGACAGATGATGCTGCAAAATGGCTTCAAGCGGGGATATTTACAAAATTGCTTTATGAGAATTTCAGACTGCTAATCAGAAGGCTCTAATAATAAGTCTTCCTTTATTAATTGAAATCTTAGTACTAGCTCACATTTTCAGATGTCTTTGCGAAAGAGTATTAGTAACTTCCAATATTCCTTTTCCATTTCCAACCCTGACTTTATATCTGACAATTTCAGGATTGACTTAGCCCTGCTAAATATACTAGACACAGCACTCCTCATTTGATTAATTCTAATAATTTTTAGTCATTATTACTTTTTAGCATATACTGGTATTGCAGATTAAATATTATTTATAGCTTTAATTTGTGTCCTGTTTGGATTGTACAATCACAGGGCTAACTTGGCTATCATTATTATCATATTGTTTTATACTGCTCCTAAAATTAAAATCCATTCTTGTCTTTAAATGTTTTATTGTACTTGTCTTTCTTGTTTTGCGTTGCATAGTCCGTGATTAATTCTGTTAGCCAAGTGCATATGGCCTGCTTGGCTATCATCCATTATCTTCATCATTGTTGCCTCAAAATGAGCACTTTATTATTACCTTTTTCATCTTTCCAATTACCAGATGTGCTTTTGCATTCCCATACTTTTCCTACTAGTCTGAGATCTACATTTAGAGTAAAAGTCCCAGCTCATTAGTCACTGAAGATTAAGTGAATTTTTCCTGGCTAAATACAGAAAATCTAAGGGTCAGTTCCAGTGTTAGAGAAGTAGGTAACTTCTGAAAAACAGAATCAAGAATGGCTAGTTCTTCCTCTAGAAAGAAAGATTCATTTATTGTCACAAAATTGGTAGTTTGGTAGAGAATCAGGTTTAGATAAAAGGAAAATTCCCGCTGCAAATCCTATAACCTACATTTGATTCAAGTATCTTTCTGAAGTCTCAGAAGTCTTATGGAAGCTGAGGTTTGTCCCTACCTGCCTACACTATAATTGTGATTTCCTGGAACGGCAACACCCCACCACCCCGAAACAAAAAGAAACAAAAACTTAACAGGTTGTGAAAAAAAAAGTTGCATTAAATGACTACAAAAGGCTGGCAGCATCATCTCTCAATATGAAAAGCCTCTTGCAAGGTTTCCATCCTAATTTTTCATGTTCAGGCAATGTAGTCAGGTTCAGTGTCCCAATACTTCTTTGGCTGCATTCAAACTCCTAACCATGCAATGTTCACTTAGCCACAAGGTTAGCTGAGCTACCTGCAGCATACAGGAAAAAACTTGAATAAGGAAGGATAATACTTTTTTTTTCTTCACTGCATTCATATAATTTAAAGAAAAATACCTACTGACCCACCTAACACCTCAGTCTCATGGCTTGGCTTCGCGGACGAAGATTTGGGAAGGGCTTTAAACGTGAGTACACCCTTCAAGCCTGCGCGGTGGATTTTTTAGGTGAGGCGCAGCGTGCGCGAGACTGGCCCCACCCTTTACACCTGAGGTTCATCTGCCAGGGCCTAGCGAGCTTGGACGGTGACAGCGAAGTCCTCAGGTCGTAGGTTTGGTTAGAGTATCCTTCTCTTAGATGGATGGCCTTACAGGGCTAAACGAGCTCCATCTGCCCGGGTTTGGAGTTAAGAGTTGTCCTTCTCCTAGGATGGCTGCCCAAAGGCTAGTGAGCCCATCCTGCCCATGGACACACTTTGTCTGACCCTTCAGTTGAGACCTGTCTGGCTTGGGAGACCCTACCGGAGGCATATGCCACCACCAGCATAGCTCTCAACTTCACAAGGGCACGCAAGCTCTTTCCCCACGGCAAGGGGGTGCCCGTGAAAGAGAACACCTCAGTCTACCGCAGCATTATTTCTCTAAGGGTCTTCAATACAGATAGGCTATTAATTTTTTTAATTATTTTTAAAATCCCATTATTGAACATTAAAAATATCACTAGAGAAACATTTCATATAATGCCACAAACCCTTCTTTTGACATAGATATTAGTAAATGCCCATGAATTCTTTATATATAAGGTCCTTTGATTTAAAAAAGAAATTAAATAAGGGAATCTCTCTCTCTCTCTCTCTCAAACTTTTGTACTGCAAATCTGTTTCTAGGCAAGAACCTACTCATTGCCCCACAAAGCAACACTGGAACCAGACCTGTGCATAACCCAGGGATACATAAGGGAAATGTTATATGGGAGGAAGCTGGCAGACAAAACCATGCTAGCTTCTGTTCTCTGACCTAAGTATGCTGCTTTGGGCATTTTAGAAAAATCTGTTAATAATCACAGGAGGAAGAAAACATTACAACAGGAAAAATTCCAGTAAAGGGGTGGGAGAATGCAGGCTGAAATGTTCAGAAGCGACTAGGATGACAAGTTTCAAACCTCCCCCGATACTCAGATTTTCAGAAGACAGGCATCTATTTCCCAAAGCTCAGCTGCCTCAACAATGGCAAGCAGCACACCAAAAATGAAGGTTCTCTTGTTCACCTTTGAAAGCTGGATAGTCCTGGAGAGGTCAGAGGAACTGTTGAAGTGCTGCCACCTACAAGAAAACTCGAAAGGCTCCTTAGTGCTCTGGCACTTAGTCCAAGCATTTAAAAGTACTTTTGGGGACTTAATTGTTCATGCAACACTTTATAATAAGCTGTTCTTGTGCTGACCACAGCCTCCGAAAACCAGATTCTTTAAATTGCCCCTTTTTGTGTATCTCAGAATTGAGGATCCCTTCTTCCCCTAAAGAAAAACGTTTGCTCCTCAGGCAAATTCTTGTTCTTGATCTCTATAGATCTGATGTTTATACCTTTATTCCTCTCTATAGCCTCTTACTCCAGGCATAGTGACATTTACTTCAACAGAGCTCTGCCCAAGTGTTGTGCCGTCGTGACATATCCAGACTTGGTTCTTCTGCGCCTGCAGAAGTGAAAGGTATCCCCTATGTATCAAGATGACAAGGCAATGTGTTGAGAACTTTAACATATGAAGAGTCTTAAGATACCAGATCAAAAGAGATTGCAGAAGTGATAAATGTCATTTATACACTGGCAGATTAATATCATGTCAATGTCTGGATTTTCATCTAAACATCACCGAGAAAAGTTTGACAAGTCTAGGATGGTATGGAATGGCTATTTCTCTCATTTGGGCTGATATTTGCTTGATCTGCTCTTATCTTAATACGTTTGCTTTGAGCAGAAGAGCAACTCCACGTCTTCCCTCCTAGCAAAAGCTACACAAAATACTGTCTTATCTCGATGAACAGTTTGCATTTTTCTGCAGGAACTCAGAAACTTGCTATTGCTAAAATATCCTCTCTATCTTTTGGTAATGTGGTTGTATTAGCAATGGCATATTGCCTTTGGTACTCTTTTGTTCTGAAGTTTTAGTTAAAAAAAAAAAAAAAAGTGTCTGGATGCAAAACTTTGTCATATTATGTTTTGAAGGTTTTGTAGCAGCAGAAAGCGGTGTGCATCTATGAGCATTTATAATGGAGAAAAGCTAAGTGATAAAGTGCACCTTTAACATAATGACAGTAATTCAGTCTCAGACAGTGAATGCTATTATACCCTCTTTTAAAGACTAAAATCAGTCAATTGAAATGACAATTATGATAATCCTCATGTAATGAAGATTATTTTGAAACAAAAATCTTTTTTGGTGTGTGTGCCTGCGAATGTGTGTGTATTTACTGTACCTAAGCACAATCTTGACATTCTGCTTGGCTGGAAATTCTATACAAATATACCAGTATTTTTTAACCATTCTGCTGGTTTCAGTTGATATTTACTGCAAATTGATTTCTTAATAAAATAAAATAAATAAAAAAAAGTAACCACACACAACAAAAAACCTCGCCCTGAAAACAAGTTTTATATATGTTTTGGCAAAATAATTTGAGCATACAGCTTGGAGAAATGGGCAGCCTTACGAAAGTGGTTAGCTTGATCAGTCTTAGAATATGACATGATAATTCCTCCCCATAGCATCCAGTGCATTTACTCTGTTTTATCTTAACTTTCTAAAGGAAGCTACTGTGAGCTCCCAACAAACCACGTGTATAGTTAATAGTGAGCACTAGATCCAGCAAATGCTATTCTAATGGTGAGTCAGCCTGTGATAGGTGGCCTGTCACGGTTATCTGAGTTGAAAGAGAACATATTGATCATCTGAATTTAGTTCTTATGTTGGCTAAGATTTTCAAAGAAGTTTAAGGGAGCCGGGCACCTAACCCTACAAAGTTACAACCAAAGTTATAATTTTTCTTGGGTTCCTTTGAAAAACTCATTCTAATAAATCGAGGCACTCACAAACATTGCACAGCAGAAGTAAAAATCTGCAAAAGCCACAACTAAGACACACACATACAGGGAGTTCAAATGAAAAGGAAGATAAAGAAAACATTCGCTGGGGTAAAGGGGTTGATAAAGCAGGTAATAAGTATAAGATGACAACAGGCAACTTGACTCCCCGGTCTGACATGTATGTTTCATAGGACTCCTGCCCTATGAAACAGTTCTGCCCTAAAATGCAGTATTCGTAGTAAGATTACAAAACACACTGGAGAGCTATAGGAACCTTTAGTCAAACAGGGAAGATGCACGTTTAGCACAATGTAGCCACACATTTTCTATATTACTGGTTGCTTCAGTTTTTCTCATAATGATACTCCTTACCCACCTCTGCAAAATGTTTTTAAGGAAAATTGATATGTAAATATTGCTAAATGTTTTTTGATCAAGATTTTGTTCCTTCTATCGCTCTGTTGATTTCAAAGTAGAAAACTAATGATGAGCCTCACAGAAAATCCCCACGAGATTCCCTTAGGCCAGGTGGCAGTTTACCTGTAATGTTTAGCAATCATATAGGATACATTCCTTCCTTGTTGAGGGATGGTAATTAGGATCAGGAGAATTTGTATTTTGCTTGCAGAGCTTTATTAATATGAACTACCCTAAAAGCAGTAGTTCACATTAATAAGCGGGTTATTTCTGGTTAACAAAGATGGCTATTTCTTCTTAGACCTGACCTAGTTCTAATAATTTGCCATTCAAAAGATGCAGAACTTAGATCTTTGCAGGAAGTTGTTACAATTCACTGTGAACAGTGGCCTAAAAGGGTTGCCGTATGCAGTCAAATACATTGGCACAGTAGGGAAATGTGATCTTTTCTAAGGCTATTATTCTAATCATTTCATCTAGTCCCTTGTCCAAATATAATATGCACTGGCACAAAGTTAATTTAATTTTTTTTAATCCCTGCAACAGTACAAAAACCATGACAAAGCAGGGTGTCGAACATGTGCTTTTAGGAAGTCCTTCATTGCCTGTTAATTGTACAACACAATTGTGTCAAAGTGGTCTAGATGACATTGCTCTGCTGACTGTTTTGTGGCAACGTTTAATAGCGGGAAGGCCAAATGCAGTAGCTGGCATTCACTTTCAGTATGCCTTCGTTACTGAGTATGGTTTTACATGTACAAATTTCAGTCGTGAATAGCTGATTTTACCCTTCTGCACACTCCTGTTTCTTGGTCTTTTAAAGTGTCTTGGCCCTGATCCAGTCAGCAAACTTCACCCTGGCTCTGCATGAGTCCCTAATGCAGTCATAAGGACTTCAGCTGAAAAGCTTGCCAGGGTGCCTTCTCAGGCTTGTATCCACCGCAGCACAATGGCCCTAGGACTAGATAATGAAATTGTTGGGCACATTTTAAAAGTGCTGTCTAAATCTTAGAGGCCAAACTCTGCCCTGGTCTTATAACAGCAATCACACGAGATAATTCAACTGGCTGTTCCTTCTCCTCCTCCTCCTCCCTCCACTGTGAAGAAAAGGAACAAAGTGTTAGTCTTGTTGCCCCTCCAGAAAGCTGCATCACACCCAAAGGTCTGACATAAGAGATCCACAGGAGCAGACTGAATCACTTCTCTTTTTTTTCCATCCTTAAGTGGGGACTACTAGTGCTGAGAGCCCCAAAGACATACACGTGCTCAGCAGTTGCTTCAGCTCCTTGCAAATGTTAATTAATCCTCACAACATTCCTGAGAGGTATCCCTACCCCTATTTTCCTAAAGGGAAAACTGAGGGAGATAATGAGAGCCTTGTAATGAAGTAACATCTGATGACCTGGAGCCCAATCTGCTATCTGGGTCAATAGATAGATTATATCCTTGGACTGACTAATTCTAGCCACCTAATTGTATTAACACACAAAAGCAGCAATTCATACCATGCCAAAGAAATTATCACCCCCAGCAGTCCTCTCTTGGAAAATTACATCACCTCAAGGCTCTGATTCATGATCCCTGTCAAATTTAGCTGTGGCAACTAAAGAAACTGTTACCTCTACTCCTGTCACAGATCAATCTGAACACTCCTACTCAGGAATAAGACAGCAAATATACTACCTTATTAAGGATAAAATATAACATTGCATTTTATCTTGGAAAAACACTGTAAGCCCGAGACTGAAAGTGGATAATATCTACTTACAGCATGTGCAAGAATGTGGAATAAGTCATTGCCCATTTCTGCCTCAGTTTCTCTCTTTATATTTGCTGTTGATAAAGCACAAACTTGCCCTAATTCATATACTTAAATTTTGTCTTCTTCAAAATTATTAAGAAATTGCTAGGACAGGACTCTAATGAGCAACTAACTGTTCAACTCCATTCTGAGTTGGTGGACTGAACATTGGCTGATCACACAAAGCAGTTCTGAAATTCCAGCCTTGAAGTCAGTAATTTTGGGGGGAATAAAAGGAAGCATCACTGTCATGCTTAAGACTCACTACTGCTAGATCTGGTCTAAATGACTTCAGCTGATATAAGTGGATTGTAATTTAGGGATTCTGACAATTTATTTATTTGCTGATAGTTTTGACTAAAGAAGGATCTAGTTTTTTCAATGGAAAAGCTGTAATTTTTCCATGGAAATGTAGGCAAATTTAAATTGGAGCAAAAGAGAATGCTCTGAAATTGAATTCTTTAGAAATGCGTGCTTTGTTTTTTTTGCATCATTGTGCTGTGTATAGAAAGATCGCAGTTGCCTGAGGGACTAAAATTTACCAAACAGTTCTTCTCAATAACTAAATGCATTCTCCTATAGGGTTCTATTATTATATATTTAATGTTGGAAAACGATCTTTTCAGTCTCACATGTTTAGGATTTGGGGTTTTTAATTACTTCCTCCTCCTCATATTATTGCCATCTCAGTTCATGTGTATTTTACTGACTTTGGAACAATGTTTAGGGACCCTCGAAAGGAAAAAAAAAAACCACCCACAAACCCAAAACTCAGGTATTTCTACCTGTCTCATATGCTGAAATGCAAAGCAATTGCATCCCATCAGAAATACAGGCTTTCCCTCCCTCCATTACAGGCACTCCTCAGTATAAAAATTCTATTTGAAAATTTAGAGAAGCACTACATTCTGTAGTCCCGAGGTTTAACAGAGTAACACAATGAATTTCAGAAGCATCAGCATAAACATGAGTGCAGGTTGCCGGGGTTTGTATGCAGCTACATTCATCCTTCAAACTTTTTTTTAACCTACCTTGTGGCTAATGACCTCAGGTGGGAATATGAGAGTATTGCATTTAAAAAGCAGGAAACTTACAGGCAGAAGCCAAATGTAGATTTTCTGCTGCTCTATATGCTCTGAAGAGACAGATCAAAATCAGAAACTTAATCAGAATCCCTTCAATTTATTTGTGCTAGAGTTAGACTCAGCAAAACAACAATTGCTTTTTGATTTTTCATCACAAAAGTCTGACAAAAGCAAAATACAGTGTCGGACACTGACTTCTAAAACACTGTAGAGACAAAGCATTCTGCAATTGACCTGTATTATTTAAGAGAGGGCTTTGCTTCATTGTTCAGCTTAACACCACAGCCCTGAAGGAGATGACTGGAGCGGGATCCACACTCACTGCTTGAGCAGCATCTCCCATCCCAGAGGCCAGCAATCACACCAACCTCAAGAAGCGTCAGAGCCTCTAAAGAATACCAGCTCCTGCCATCAAGCTCAAGGCCAATATCTGCTAATGGCCAGCTTCACCTGCTTGTCTTCTGCTAAACCTTGCCCACACAAGAAACTGTGGTTTTCCAGTTGCTCTGTGACCAGATGGCTTTTAGGCATTGGAAATAACTCCCTGATTGAGAATCACCATTGAAGTTGGTAAATTGATATTGTATTAAAAATAGTAATAAAAGCCACTTACATAATTTTGCATTTTCGCACACTCGAAGAATGTAAAATTTATTGAAAAAAATAACAGTCCACTTACATCCAGCAGACTGAGCCAATAATAATGATGAATTTTACAATGTATGAACTTTGTCCTGTGCGCAAGAGATATCAAAAAATCAATACAACTTAACTGATAAGTTTGTCAATGACTAAAATTAATTTTCTTTTTTCTGGTACTTCACAAAACTGAATTCCACAGTGTCATATTAATTAACATCCCACTCAGATGGTCTGCATAGCTGGAAAATGACTAAATTATCTCCAGGTGCATTCAGGGAAAGGGCTGTATTATAAGCAGATTAAGACAATGGAAGGTATTCATCTGTAGCCACAAATTATTTACTTATTAACTGCAAAGACTCTTTGAAGTTATCAAGGTTAAAATTTCCTGAAGACACCAGTCACATTGGATTCTCAGGATCCAAAGCTCTTAGAAAATGCGTATCTACAGCATTCCAGAATATCTGGGTCTATCTGATGCAGAACAGCAGTATTTTAACAGAAGCAGGCCATGAGACACAATAACTCCTTTAGAAAGTAACTAGGACACTGACTAAACTGAGTAGTTGTGTCTCATGGAACTCAGAGAATCCAAAAGTCTCTGAGGAACAAAACTTAAACAGGGTCACAGGGAAAGGCCTTTGTAGTTTCTGAGTATAAACTTGTGGAGATGCTCGATTTCACATTAAATAGATGTTGCGAAGGCACCCACAGAACAGACAGCAGCAGCTATCCGAAAAACCGTGCATTTATGGCAAACAAATGTGCCTGGCACCCCGACTGCACAGGTTCGGGTGTCAGGTGGGAATTATCACTGCACAACAGATCCCTGAACACTAACGAACACACTCTAAGGAAGGATGACCCAAAACGTGCACAGCTCACTGCTACAAAGGGAGAATCTCTCCCCTAGTGATACCGAGAGGGTCACTCACCAACGCCGGGGTGGGGATCACTCCGTCCCAGGGAGGTACACTCGGACGGCGTCCCGACCCGAGGGCAGTCCTGGGAAGTCTCCTCGGCCGCTGTCCCGACCCGAGGGGAGAGTCTCCAACCGCACCACCTGCTGCTCCGAGGAGAACCAACTCAAACTGGTTCTCCGGCAGGGCCCCATTTGTACCCTGGTCAGTGTGAGCTGTGGTCACTTTCAGGCAGCACAGGCAGGATGCAGCTAACGGCATCCAGACTGCGAGGCACCGATGTCCCTAGGGGGCAGCTCCTGGTGCTTATCAGGTGCTGCTGCAAGGCCCGGCTTTTGTGCGAGCTCTGTGCTGGCAGTCAGGGCGGTTGCACTGCCACAATAGACGTGAGATGAAGTTTAGAGGGCTGGACTGCAAGCGTTATGAGATCCTTCCTCTTACAAAGGTGAAAGGGATCAGGACTTGCAGCTACGATACGCAGCTATCTTGTCTTTCTAGTCTTGTTTTGGGAAAGTCAGTTAATTTAATTTGAAAGACCTTTTATTTTGGTTTGGTTTCCAAATTACATTCTGGACAACACGAAGTATGCTTTTTGCAGAGTAAATATTTTGTTATTTGCAATTATGTTTCTTCAGCTGAAATCAAGCAGCTGGATGAGAAAGATCGTCTGGGATGGGTGCTAAGGAGCATGTTTTTCAGCTTGGTCTTTTGGGCCATGCCCTTAATTGGAGCTTAGTGTCCCATTAATGATTGTGCCTCCTGGGATTTATATGACCAATTCAGAATTGCAGTTTCTGCCTAATGTACTGCTGAACAACAAAGAGTCCTTGTACTCATATCCCAAAGGCCCCCCGATTAAATATACAGCAGTTCTCAATTAACCTGATGTTTAAAAACCACAGTAGCTCTAAAGGCTATCTGCTTAGGAAAGTCCCTGGTCTAAAATGATATCATTTAATTGTCCCTTAATGCAATTCTGTCCATATGCAAAGACCAGCTTGCACGTGACACTAATAGTTGACTTCATGCTCTGTTGTGACCAGGCTAGCAGACTTCTGTACTCTTAACTATCAGTTTCACTGCAGTAGGATATTGAAATTAACCTTGCCTGTATCTCTGAGTTCACCGTTATCTAGAATTTAAAGAATAAACACAATGAGTTCCTATGAAGTTTAAGCCACTGCAGGAATAATGTGTCACCGCTCTTTCTGTGAGATCAGGAGGGTGAGTATGAAAAAAGAAGATGATAAATTCACTAATCTCAGCAGCAATGTGGAAAGACAGTGCTGATATGTTTCTGAGCTCAGGAAAGTGAATTGTACCACCTTCCTGAAACACCTGTGACAAGCCAAGTCTTAAAAAAGAAGACCAATTATTTAACCGCAAAAATACACAGACAACTATACTACAAAGCCAGCCTGTGAAGGTAAAATTAGGTTTCAAGTAAGGAAATTTATACAAGATGTTATTGTTTTTACATGCTCACAAAAAAGATTTCCTGACCTTCCTAATACATTTGTTCCAGCCTCAGTTTCAAAAAGGGCTGGTTACATCGCCAGAGAGCAATGCATTTAGCTGCTGATCCTCTGAATTTACTCAAATGAGTAGAGAGAAAATGTGCAAGGTCTGCACAGGACCAAAGAAAATCTCTCAGCACCAGATATATATTTGCATGTGTGTAGTGGAGGAAATTAAAAGCTTTCCCTTGTTTCTTACCTGAATTTCTGGGTTCTGGGCTCCTAGCATGCTCCTAGAATGCCTTCTGTGCTGGCTGAGTCTCCAGGCTGTCCCATTTCGATTGGAAAAACCCACCAGCTGGAAGAAAATTCTGGTTCCCTGCAAAAAGCAGTACAGAGCAATGTTTGAAAAGTTATGGAAGAGGAAAAAAACACAAAGAAAAACCAAAGACATGAAAGTAAACAACAGGGTGTCCATGCTTCACCCACAACCCCATCATTCACCAGCACTTGGGATTTCTCCTTCTAACCACTACTGAAAAACATCCTGTGAGTTTTCAAAGATCAAAGCAAATTTTTTAAAACTGTGGAAGTTTTAGTAAAACCAAACCAACAAAAAAAAAAAACCCAACCAAAATTGAAAATTATCCTGTGGGAAGACTTTTTTTATTATTATTATTTTCATAAAGAAAGTTTTTAGCAAAAGAAAAACAACTACCAAATATTCTGTCCAGGGAGGTCTAGTGGCCAGGGCACTGTAGAAAGTCTCTGGAGATACCAGTTCAGAGCCATAGATTTCTCTTGTGAACCCAATGCCAGAAACACCAGCTGTTAGAAAAACATGAATCTTTGATTGCCTTAAAAATATACATTTGGCTCTTGTTAGTAAAGTATAAGTCTGAAGATGTATGCTAAGTGAAGCAGATATTGGGGTTGGGGGGGGGGGGGAGGGAACAGAAATGACATTAGTTCTAGGCTGTGATCTGGTACATTTCTATGAATACATTAACTCTAAACTCACTTCCCTAAATAATTCTTTCCAGCCAATGGTTTTGGAGCTCTGATTCATTATCCCAAAGCTTTAACAAATGATAAGGCTAATGTGAGGTCTTTTCCCATAAATAAGGTCCAGCTGAGCACAGAGAGGTATAAATTGTTCTAGAGAAGGAAAAACTTAGGCTGACCGTGGAGAATGGGATGTTGCTTATCACTGATGGCTAGAAAGTGTTTCTTAATAAAGATTATCAGAGAAATGTCCTCGGATATCTCCGGGATCTCAAGTATGCTTTGATCTGGCTCCTAAACTGTTCTTTGAGTCCTTTCCCACCCCAAAAAAACCCAAACAAAAAAACCCCAAAACCAACAAAAAACAGGGAACATCACTAATACTCAGGAATTAAGAAAGAGGGAAAGGCATAATGGTGTGGTCCCCCCAGGGGACATCAGAGAATTCAGGGAGTGCATTTCTGCTCTGCTCTCATCCCAATTCCCTTCACTGCCCTCTTTCTTTTCCTCTTTTGCCCCTCCTTCTGCTATAACTCATCTAACAATTTTTTATCTGTTTACAGCTTGCTGATGCAATTTATCAGCCTGATGAGGAGATATCTACCTCTTTTTGCTGAAAAGTTTTTTTTTGGTTGGTTTTTTTGGTGGTTTTGGTTGGTTGGTTGTTTTTTTGATGTTTTACTTATTGAATCTCCTTCCCCTATAATCAAATGAGGTGAACAGCAGAGGCATATAGCTGGGAAGGGATCTCCAAGTATCAGCCATGGCAAACCGCTAGTCTAGCCTGAAATGACACACAAAACTATGCCTAACAGCTTGCTCCTAGTGAAAGGAGGTAGGCTTGCTCCCTCTCAGGTCAGTGGCTCTGGTGTCCATATGAGTCAATTATAACTCATCAGACAAATCTCTGCTTTTTGTTGTTGTTGCTCTTTCCTGGCCTATTTTCTGTAGATAAGTGAGTTAAACTGTCTAACTGAAGCACCCAACAGGAGCCAGACCCATCACAAAGTAAATAACAGAGGTGCAGAGCTGGGGCTGGCTAGGAATTAGAGTATAGGAGAGTTAAGCTTTGCTTCCTGACAGTGATGATCTGGTAATTGGCTCAGATGGTCCTGGAAAAATGCCTTGGGACACAGAAAACTGAAAAAACTTAAAGTTAATTCCAGAGAAAATTTTGATGAAGTTATAGCTCACCATTACCAAATGAAGGAGGTCCCACTAAGACAACTAGCTTGCTGAATCAACAGGAAACAAACTATGGGGGGGGGGAAAATTGTTTTTAACTGGCTCAAAGAGATGACTTAGCCCAACAAAGTGTTCAATAATTGCCAAGCTGGTGCACGGGAGAGGACCAGAGTGCACAGCTCAGCATGAAAAGAACAGGGGATGAATAAGGCAAAAGTTGTTGGTCATGGTTTTCAACTTTACCTGGTGTTTTGCATGTTTACCCATCTCTTACCTGAATGCCTGCAGCCATTTCAGTACATTTCCATTAACTTCTCTGTGAGGTAGCTAAGGTTACCCATGTCTTGCAGGTGGGGAATTGGAACAAAGAGTGCTCAAAAAATTCACCTTAAGCCCAGAAGGAAATAGGGGTCTGCCTGGAATCTGAACCCAAGATTTATTAAGTTCTTTGGCATTAACAAAGGACAGGTTTCTCCTGGTTCTGAAGACCCCAATGAAGGCAATGACTGAAGGAGACAAATGATAGCATTTACATCAAAAATCCACCCGTACCACAGTCCTCACAGAAGGCTAATTCAATATGTAGTATCTTACTTCACAATGTTGGTATTATTAAGCAAAATTTGTATTGTTAAAGATTTTTAAAAAAGAAACTTCAGTAAGTACAGAAAGCAGCAAATGCACTTAAAGCAGAAAGTTGCCTTATCATTATAATAATAGCATGGAAGAGCTTTATAAAAAAATAAATCAAGTGTACAAATTATCCGACACTCATTGCGTGACATCCTGACAGCTATGTTAGTCCTGTTAAAAATATCCAGGAGGACGGCACATTGCAGATGGTACTTCATAATGCGTTCACTTAAAAGCAGTCATTCTCTACCTCAGAGAGAGCGCAGCTTGATGAAGGCCATAGGACACTTGGTTCAGCCAGTAAAAGCTGCTTGATGAGGGTGTCTTTAGTTAGTTAGTTAGTAACTTATGCATTCATTCATTTTATGCAGGAAAATGTGATGAAACTTGAAGGAAAAATCATAGCTTTGCACCTTCTTTGTGCAATCCAGAATCCATAATCTAGTTCAAATAATGTCTGCTTCTCGGAGAATTACAAGTGTGAAAAAATGGGTTAAAATGCCCTAGACTTTCACCTCTGGAAAAATGAGCTTAAAAATGGCTTCCTACAGGTTACCAGTTAAATGATTGACTATTTGTCAGCACCACAAAGCCACTAAATTACTGGGCACCCTGATAGCATTTATTGCCAAAAGATGCCCAGGAGGAGAATATCCTGCCTGGGATGAGGTGTCTAAACAGAACCCTACAAGTGACCTTCAGGAATGGAAGGAATGGACCTTCAGTTCATTTCACTGCCCAGCCTGCTCCATTCTGCTTTGCAACAGAAAAAACCACATTTGCCTAGAATATCATACAGAAGAATATTTTAATAAATACCAAATAGAGAAATATAATTTTCTTAGCAAACAAGATGTCAACTCGACAGTACAAATGTCATATTTACATTCATCTTATTAAGATTTATACCATTTAATGTTGGGCTTTAAGAATTACACTATAAACTGAATATAATTTTCATATAAAAGGGATGGTATATTTTTAAATCAAGCCTGTAGAAACTCACTCATCAGTGGTTTATGAAAGTTGAGTACACTGATGCTTCAGTACTCAATTAATGTCAGGCAATATGGATTTCAATCTGGCTTGAAATATATTTAAACAAATGAAGTAGATACAAATGTTGGCGCTTTGGCCAGCCAGAGCTAAAAATCCATTTTCTACCCCATTTATAATAAGAAGTAATCTGAATGTAATTTATCTAAAGCACAATATGTTTCCCTAATTTTTACATGTACCCATTACTTATAGTTTAAGTAATAGTTATATCCATGGATCTTAGTGCACTTAATTGAAAATGCATGGTATTAAAATGTAAGACTCCATCCTTCAAAAATAAAAGCATTATCCTAAGGAATAATTGAAGTGGGGAAGTGGGGGCTGGGAAAAGGCAAAGGAAGGGAACCTTAACAAAAATCCTTAAATGCAAAAGTTTCTTCCCATTTATGTTATATTAGGATTGTGTTTGAATGAAATTAGTCTCTCTCAGCCCCATATTTCAGTTCAGATTACAAAATTCTCTCATCTGATTGTCACATTTTGTGCTGAAGTCAAATCCTTCTGCAGCAGAGTGACATGTCAAGGGTGACAGTGACAAATTGTCACTAAGTAAGGAATAACACATGACAGGGCGTTCGGCCATAATGAGATATATGCATGCCTCGAGAGCATTTGCAGGCATGAGGCTGAAGGGCGATTGCTCCCAGCACTCATAATGTTACTCGGTCTCATTAAGACTTTACATACACTGGAATAGATATCTACTGATTAAAAGAAAAAAAAATATTTATAAATGAGTAAATCATGTCAGCAAGTTTTATTTTTATTCATCCTTACCTAGAAGTTTGTATGGCTTATAAGGCTGGGATGAAAAAGGAGAAAGGGTTTTTTTATCCCTTTGTTAAATTTTTATGCTACTGCCCATCACAGCAACGTCCAAGTTTCATCCCCTCTAAATGAACAGCATCAGTGAAATCTTTGGCCTAATGGACTTGATGGTGTTCCTTGACACATATTCATTTGTAGCCATAAACTTTACATGGGCAAGGTGTTACTCTTCAAATATATAATGATTTTATTAATGTATCTTTTTGTTGATGTGGGTTTAGAGGTAATACAGGGGCATGTCATCAGGCACGTCAAAGTTCACAGAGAGGTTTTTAACTTCTCCTTTGTGATTTTATTTCTAATGACTTTTTAAACTTAACACCTCTTAATTAATTATAAGCACAACCGCTAAATCCTGACAAGACTATCATAACAGCGACTTTTATGAAGAAGGTCAGACCTGTGGTTAAAGGGACATAGGAAGTCATATATTCAGCTCAGCTAGCGTATCTCACCACCACGGACGAAAGATGAGAAGATGTTGTTATGGAGTTTATTGCAGTCCTCACACTGTAGATCCGGTTGACTCAGGATTCAGGGCAAGATATAGGACAGTTCTTTGTGCAGAAAAAAATTGAAGTCAGGTGAAGAGAAGTGGGTAGAGCTTATGATCCCCCAACTAGCAAAAGAGGGTTGACTGACCTTTCTGTGCCTTCCTTGATTAGAAAAGACTCATGAAATCTACCATCTGTAGATGCAGAGCTTTTGGGGCTAAGAACAGGCCAAATTCAGAGTGAAAATCTTCTTGGTATTAATTTCAATGTATAAGAAGTTTGCCACTATAAACAATAGCAGTCAGTGACTTTCTTCTATTTAAGAGAAAAAAACATTACAATTTTTGTCTAAAAGTGAAGTTAAAGTCTCATCCCATTCATGCCTAAAAGGCATGCACTGTCTTATTTTGCTTTAAAAAATCAAGTGGTTCTATCAATGTTGTGGTCACTCATCAGGTGTCTCAATATTTAGGAAACTTCAGTGATATTCCCAGAAGATTTTACCATTGAAGAAAGCTGATGGTATGTTATATCCTTTGTCCACTCCATGGAACATGAGGAGCATCTTCTTCTAAACACAACTCCCTCATCTCTCTGAAAGAGGAAAAAAACCTACCATGACACACAGTAAAATAGAAGAAAGGATGGCTGCTTTGGAAGAGAGAGAAAAACAGAGATAGCCCCAAAGCCCAGAATCTGAGACTGTATCCCTGCTTGGATGACTGGTACAAGAGCACCTGGTTTTTAAGAAAAACCTTAGTGGCAAATAATTTTATTAGTCACAGTAATACTTAGTAATTTTACAGCATCTGTCCTTTAACAGCTTCACAGAGCCTTCACAGAAAAAACTCTTTCCATTTTGCTACCAGGTAAGTGTCTTTGTAAGCTACAGGGAAGTTATCCATGACAGAGCAGAAATCTCAATCACAATAATGCATAAAACCAGAACTGATCTTGAAAGGCTTTCTGTCTGGGTTTGAAATAAAAAGAATCTCTGGGTGCTACCACATTGCTAGGAATGGGGCAAATTGGAGCCACCTTCCATTATAGAAAATAGAGACTATCAGATTGGCCTGAGCCCTTGGGTTCAAACCCTTACTCATGCATTTACCTGCTGAGGTATTTTTCTGCCTGACAAGGAGAGCAGTTTGTGCCCTTACCTCTCATCCAGCATGTCTCCAGCCATACATCCCAGCCTCTAAACAGTGGTGCCAATCACCAGCCTCATCTCTCTAATTCAAACAATAAAGTCACAGGCCTCTTGGAACAGGGAACAACCCCTATGGTTGGAGCCGACAACCTTGGATTCGTCGCTCTCCCTGCAATAAACGAGTTATGCAAGTACATAAATTTCAATTACTCGCTGCTTTGCAAAGGGATTTCTGGATTGTATTATCTGCAGTTATATCCTTGGCAGTGGGGCCACCCAGGCACTTTTCAAACAAGAGCGACACCTGGGTTGTTGCATTCACTCAAATGGACTGGTTTATGCTTGCAACCCTTAACTGTCCCACAGAAATATGTTTCACAGATGGGATGGTCATTGAAACAAACTGGGAAGTGAACACAATGATGGCAGTTTTATGCATTGGCAACTTGTCTGTTTTAATTTTAGACTTCCTTGAGGGTTGTGTTGGCCCTTGACAGCCATGTCCTCCGGATATTGCAGAACAGGATTTTTTTTACTTTTTATATAGTACCATTTGTACTTATTATATCATAGCCTTCTACAAAGCAATGCATTTGCTGCTGCTATTTATGGAGAAAAATTATGACAAGGAGCCTAACTGTCGATTCGTACCCATGAACTCTAATCTGCTTTAGTATATTGTTATCACTGTTTGCATTACGCCTGTCCTGGTGCAAACATACAAGGGGCAGTCCGTCTTGAGTGGAACAGAGTATGGAGACATGCACCAAAGACACACAAAGAATCCCAAGCTTTAGGGTGTCCTACCCACCTGACCTGAGACAATGACTTTCCGTGGGTCATGGGGAGCACATCAGCCTGTACGAACTGTCCAGGTCTCTTGAGAAGTCACATGAACAGTTAAGAGAAATGTTGTAAGCAGAAGTGGATAGGGGGAGCATGCCCAAATTTCTTTATATGCAGATCTAGGGTCAGGTCAGTTTGGCCTCCAAAATGAAGACAAGTTCAGGATCTACCCAGAACTTTACAGCTTCAACAGTGTAGGACCTGGTTGATCCCCAAAGAGAAACATTAACACTGCATGTGGGAAGCCAAGGGCTTGTGAGGATTCAGTCTGCTCACCATCTATCCCAAAACCTAAGAATACTAACTAAAGCCTCAGGGACATAACTTCAAATGAAGCTGCACTGGCCAGAGAATTTTGAAACCGAGGAGGCTGTGGATCCCTTCTCAAGGGAACAAGCAGAGAGGAAAGTGTGGGGAAAAAAGCAAACTGAAAGGACCACAGAAACATGCATGGAGGGCCTCAAAGTGTGTATAGGTTAGTGTATTCTGAATACATTTGGATATCAAAATATACTGAACAAATGTGGTTTGGTTTTGATTATTGAAGATTCCTTCATGTTGCCAAGTAAAATGGAAGCTTTCTTCCTGTTCAAGTAGGGAATACAGAGATAGGTCTTAGTTAAGGTAAGCATTATAAACAGTTAAACAAAAAGAACATGGAAAAGACCAACATACTGAAATGAAAATGTTTTGCTTTTGCTGAGTGACTTTAAAACATGGCTGGAAAGTAGATCCTAGCCTCTTTCCGCCTGACATCATAGTTACATTTACATTTACAGTCTATGTTAATAGTATAAAGCTTACACCAAGGTGAGAAAATGCTCACAGAAATGCTCAATGAGTTCCTAAAGCCTCTTCTCCAAGGACTATTTCTCCATCCCCATTCCCAGCCATGGATACAGCTGCCTGGGACCGGTGGGTAAGGAAAAGGCCAGTCTGCATAGCTTCACATTTCCAGGAGATTTACCAGTCTTGAAACCGCAGGTTGAAGTTAAAAAATTTGTGTTGCACAAAGGAGGAAATTAGTCAAATAGAGAGCATTACGTGGTGGATATCTAAAGAAGAAGCAAGCGTGCAGGGCTGTGTTATGCCTTGTCCATCACCCGTGCAGTACCTGTCTGCCTGCCAGATCTCACCTGTCACTCTGCCTAGTGTTTACTAGCTCAGCACTGTGAAGCAGGCAGCAAAGGCAGAAAGGAGCGTAGCAAAGGACACAGCAGACTAGACAGTGCCGCATTTGAGACTCAAAGTTCAGCAGTACTCAGGGAGCTGTGGCATTCCTTGTGACAGAAGGAAGCCTGCAGGCTTTTTACAACAGTGGTTTCAGCCAGACCAAGTCCAGGAGGCAGGAAAAATGGTATGAAGTGACTTTCCCACCACCTCCAGCCAACCTTAAAAATCTGTTGAAATGGGATTTGAGTCCTGAGCCTTTAGACAGAAACCTCTTTGAGCTGAGAGTAAACCAGGAACAGTTCTAGGGTTGTCTCTTTTTTTAGTTTGGATGTGTTACTAACACAGTATAACGCTACAGTCAGCTACACATCATCCCAACTGTAAAAATTAAAAAGAGCTGTTGAATGTCAAGTGATGAAGCAGTAAGTGTCACAACTTCAAAAGTCCTGTTTTTCTGGCAATATTTACTTATTCACATGACACATTAACATATGTAATAAGTACATAAAAGAACAAATGTCATATGGAGAAGAGAAGTCAATGTGTACCCATAATATAATGAACAGTATCAGAAAAACCCTAGATTGTTTTAATTTCTTGACTCATATACGTGAAACACAATCACTATGCTGCAATAGCACTTTTTTCTTTTGTGACTGTACAACACATCGCACTGTCAGGGTTCATGACTATTGCTCATCTTTTCTGCCTCAACACACCTAACAGAGGAGAGTTTCCTTTTCAATGAATTTCTTCTAGGAGGAGTTTATGAAAAAAAAAAAAGAGATAGAGCTGTAAAGAAGAGCTCTTCTCTAGGAAGTTATTTTAAGCATCTTTAGCTCTAAGTTTGCCAGTAAACGCTCATCCCCATGAGTCCTTAACTCATAAGCAGTGCACATTATTAAGCCATGAGGCTGCCACAGGATTATTATGTAAGATTATGACCAGATCTTGAAAGTTCGTTTTGTCTCGGCTTTTCAACTGCCATACGCTTAACTGCTTCACTTGCTTCCAAATTATGTCTAATGTCCATTGCATGTGTCATATGGCAAACATCAGCCAGTTCTGCAAAAGCTGTTTTGAAACATGTTTGGTTAGATTTTTTTAAGGCAAGTTCATTTCCTCTGCCAAATTTAAAGAATAGACAGCCTGACATGTATGCAGCACTTCAGCTTCACAGTCAATGGTCTTCATTCATTATTTGGGTGTGAAAATAAAGTGTAAGAAATGAAATGCTGCTACAGCCTTCCCTACATCTGATACTAGTAATCGGTTCCTCCAATGAGAATATTATGGGTTTGCTACATATGCGAAGAAAACAGAAACACAAAGGCAAATGATGAAAATGTATGAGCCAGATATAAAAAAAGATTGCATTATATTTTAGACCAGCACATCCTAGACCTAAACTCTTTTCTCCTCCAAAAGAATAAAGATTGTATTGATATTCAGCTACTAAGAACAGATACATGTTGCCATTTTAGACTTGTAAAGAGTGTGGAGATCTGTGGCTAAATACATCTCCCAATTTTTGAACTAGCAGAACAGTAGCAAAGATGCTGACTATGTGCTATTCATTATATAAACTAATACATGTGACAGCTGAACTGAGACTCTCAGTGTTACCTTCAAACTTGAACTTCGACTTGACCTAATCCCATATCAAATGATAACAGTTTACCATCTGTCCTTGGTCAGCCCAGTGGAAGACTTCAAAGGATAGATTTAATAGCATATAGTTTGGCCTTGACACACAGACTGTATCTGTTCTTACTTAAAGAACAATAAAACCTTGTATTTCTTTTTTTTTTCTTTCTTTCTTTTTCTTTAACAGATGGAGGGCTGGTGTCTTATTCCATTCTGTCACCCCATCTGGACGCCTTAAATGTGATACCAAAGGAAGCATGGGGTGAGCCCACCAAAAGCTCAGTTCAAGTTGAGATACAGTGAGAAAAAAAAAAAAAATAGGCCGATACCTATCTTGCAACATGGCAAATTGAAGACATTTAAGGCTGCCATAGGGGAACATAGGGAGAAGAAATCAGCACTGACTTCTGAAATAATGCTGGCAGAACGTAACAATGCAGCATTGGAGTGCACTGAAAGCTCTTAAAGTACCGATGCTTCATCAGTGACTCCTAAGTGAAAATAAACATTTTTGTCAGTCAGTGTATATGGCACTTTGCAAAGCAGCAAACCGCAAGTCTAAATACCACAATCAACGCTTTCTGCTTACTGTTCCTCCTGAGATCTCACCTGGCTGAGTTTAACATGGGAAAACTTTCTTCGGGGAATTCAAAGAACATGTTTTACTATCTCTGCAAAATTAACTATTTTGCTCTTTTCTGAAAGGGTTCTTTGTTATAATCAAGAGTTCAGAAGGTTTTTTTGTGAAATACTCCAATGCTTTAATACAGCAATGGCAGTTTTTTAAGTAGGAGTAGTAGATTCAGTTAACATTTTTTAAGGAATGAAGGACCACTAAGACCATTTAGTCTGAGCTACTCTCTGTTTGACATAGGGCAAAGGATTGAACCCAGTAATTCCTAAAGGAGAATATGTTTTCCTTGCTATGAAAACGTAGTAGAGTAGTAGTAAGATTATAACAAATATTGTACCAGGGCATGCTGACTCCTTTGTCTGCAAATGCTCTGCAGAGACTACGAAGGATGAGGTCCTCTCTTTTCACATCTCTGAAGTAACTAGCATATTCAGCAATCCTATAAATAATAAATAGCAAATGGGTTTATTTTTAGTGGTCATTCAGGGTTTACTCTGGTCGTTTACACATGTGGACTTCAAAGTTCCCTTGACTTGCAGAACAGTGAAGCAAAACCTTCTCAGTGGTGGGCTGCTGTCATGTTAAGGCGATGCTTCTGCTCCTATAAGCAAGAGTTTCAGTCCCCAGTTACCTTTAACTTAATACATTCAACCTAGTGAGTCCTGACATTAAGAAAATTGGGGGGAGAAAGGAAGGATGGCAGGATAACACAAAGGCAAATGATTAACGCTATTAGGAATTTATCCCTACCCCCTTCTGGTGTCTGTATCCCTCTGTAGATAAGAAAAAGTAATGTTATTTCCTTCCCTCCTAGCAAAGGATGTTGGATCAGTCACCATGGGCAAAAATGCATCATAATGTGGTAATGTCATTCAAAGCTTTGACAGACAATGCTGCGTCCAGTGACCAAAGCTTTGTAAATGTATGAACAGGTTTCTGCTCAATGACTCTTTTCATAGACCCCTCTAATCATATTTGAGAATATTATTTACCAGGTGAACTAAAATAAAAGAAGAAAGGAAAAAAAAATCAAACCAATCCAGACCAAATACCTTTTTGTGTTTTCTATGACAAAGATAAAACCCCTGTATTTTGTTTGGATTGAAACAAAACATTTTGGTAACTTATTTTTCTAAAAAAAAAAACCAACCAACCAAAAAAAAAAAACACAACAGAAAAATGTAAATCTAAATTGTTAAATTGTTACCGAACTGCTGATGCCAACTTTCCCTGTTTTCACCTCTGACTTTTATTCACAAATTGCAATGCTTAGGTAGATCATTTGGAACACATCAGCCCAGTTTTCAGTCTCCCAGGACAGCACCCCAGCCCTGAAGCAAAAAAGCTATTTGAGGTATGAATCTCTCCTATTGACAGGTTCCACTTTGAGAAGTAAGCATTTCCTAGATCAAAGAATGAAACTTGAGTGGATATCTTAAACACAAGACTGCATAATTACTTTATATAAAATATATCAAGGTTGAAAGTTCCAATGTAATCTCAGCTTCAAAATGCACTCTGGCTGGGGAGTTACGTACTTTTCTGACACACAGGAAGGGTTTGATTTAAATCCCTGTCATCAGTTCCTCTATGAGAGACCGCAGAATGGTGCTTCCATGGAGAGCAGCTCTGAGGAGCCAATTTTTCAGGAAATAATAAACAAACATGCATCTGCATATGTGCTGCAACTTCTGTGCAGTTGAGAACTGGGAAAGGAGGATTTAAACATGAAAACTTCTGTCCTCTACCAGTACCTTGGGCATTCAGCATGAGGCAGGCCAGCCAGCCCTTCAATACCCAAATCCTCAATGCCCACCTGAACCATGAGGGAATGGCACCTGCCAGCCTTACAAAGCAGAAATCTTTAGAAATGTTCATTGGTAAGGGGTGTTTCTACCTTGTTTCCTCTAATGAACATTTTTCCTCTTCACTAACATGCTCTTACTGGTGTTCTTGTGGAGGTAACCAAAGCAGTCTGTCTGCTTTGAGATAAAACCTGTAATCATCAGGTGGGATCAGCCCCAAACTGGAGGGAAAGGAAGAATTTTGAAGCCCTTTACTAAAGATCTCAGTAGGTCTCAAAGACTTTGTCTGCAGCTCTTCCAAAGGAGTCAGGCTGGGGGATCAGTTTGAAGGCTCCAATAAGGTAGTGAACCTCTTTTCTCAACAATCTGTTCTTTCTCATCTGCAGAGGGAAAACAAGTCGAGTGTGTCCTTATACACTACTTTAGTAAAATGGATGTGCAGTACACGCTTCATTACAACTGCCATGGGGATTAAAAGTAACTTGAGCAAACGGCCCCAGCTCCTTGTAATTATCTTTTGAAGACACTTGAAGACAAAAGAAAGAAAAACTAAAACAAAAACAAACAAGCTCAAGAAGAGCAGAGTTTGCTGAGTTTGCAAAGGTGAGCACCTAACACAGGCCGTGGGCTCAGTGGCTCCCCCCATGAGCCTGGGTCTCCTTCATGAGCCAATGGCAGGGGCAACAGGCCCCATGAGACAGGGAGTGTGCAGAGCTCCTCAGGGAAGAAGAAGCCCTTCCATGGATGTGTGCAGGACAAGGCTGAAAGTTGCCCAGCTTTGTGTCTGAGCAATGCTGCCCTCCTATGGCGTGTCATTCAGCGCACTCACTTCTGCACCCACACTCCACGGTCTGAAATGCTTCAGCAGGCCCCTAACCCCACTGAAAATGCAAAAGGAGGGGGTACGTGATGATCAGTCTGTTACTCTTTCTGGCTCAGGGCCCCTGAAACATATTCCCGGATGACTGATCCAGCTGGCAGAGCCCCATACTCTCTCCAGGCCCTTGTACTGGGCCATAGCACTCCCCAGCCTTCAGGACCTGTTTCCCTCTTGGCTGTGTAGCTCATTCGTCTGTTAACCCTTTCAGAGGTAAGGTAACAGAGAAGTAAGAAGCTGAGAGGTTTAAGTGAGAGCCCAAATATTCTTTTAAAAACAAACCTTCAGATCATGACAAGTACAGGTCTGTAAGAAGCTCCTGACTACAGTGGTGTGCTCCTGTACTGCACCATCCAGGGGGACCACAACCCAGCATGAGTCCTTACACCAACCTGCTTCTGAGCCTTCTTCCTTCTGACGGGAGAGTAAGGCCTCTCTTGCTTAAAGATTATTTTTCTTTTTAAAAACTGTTTCTAGCTCCTTTCTTATCTACTTAATAGCAAAGTTCCTCTTCTTTGTTGCCACGAAGTGGCTGAAAGTGGCTGTGGAGTCGTCTCTGCAGACCCTGCTCACACCATGTCTCTACAGCTTTGTATGGATTCCCTTCAAGACAAACACTGAGCCCTGATGGCCCCTTTTGGGGTTTCCTCAGCTTACTAAAACATCTTTCCACTACACCACCAGCCTCCACTCAGGTCAGTTGAGGCCTGTTGCTTATTGGTGGGACCTAGTTTTACTTCCTGAATACTTGTGAAGATTTATCAAATAAACACACCACTTGTCTGAAATGTTGCACAGAAGACTAAAAGGTCAGCAAACAGTTCAGCAACAAACAGAGGCACAGACATCCAAAATGATTTTATGTGGACAAAGCTATATTTTTGTGGATGGTCTTTGTGGAGACAGAGGCTTGAACTAGGTACACCTCATGGGTTTACAAGCAGCTGCAGAACATAACTGTATGAGGGAAAAAAATGATAAAGTGAAGAGATTTAGCATGGCAGGAGAAAATAGCAATCCATGGACTCTGCTTAGATCCAGTTGGTGGCCTGGATGATAACCGCATATTTTGTGCACTTAGTGCAGATGGTTGCATAAGGCGCTCAGATACATGGAACCACTTTTAGGTAACAGGGAATACTCTTCTACCTCTTCCTCAAATCCCCCATCTACCTGTGAAATACCTGTGAAAGCTCCCTGCTAGATAAGAGAAGGACTTGTGGGTCTTGGGCATAATGATCACTTAGACACACAGGTCTATGGGGCTGGATGGGATCCACCCGAGGGTACTGAGTGAACTGGTGGAAGTGCTCTCCAAGCTACTTTCCATCATTTATCAGCAGTCCTGGCTAACTGGCGTGGTCTCAGTCAACTGGAGATTAACAAATGTGACACCAATCTACAGGAAGGGCCAGAAGATGAGCCAGCAGCGTGCCCAGGTGGCCAAAAAGGCCAATGGCATCCTGGCTTGTATCAGAAATAATGTGGTCAGTAGGAGCAGGGATGTGATAGTTCACCTGTATGCAGCACTGGTGAGGCCACACCTTGAATACCGTGTTCAGTTTGGGGGCCCTCACTACAAGAAGGACATTGAGGTGCTGGAGCATGTCCAGAGAAGGTCAACGAAGCTGGTGAAGGGTCTAGAGCACAAGTCTTATGAGGAGTTGCTGAGGGACAGAGGTTGTTTAGCCTGGAGAAGAGGAGGCTGAGGGGAGACCTCACGCTCTACAACTATCTGAAAGGAGGTTGTAGAGGGGTGGGGATTGGTCTCTTCTCCTAAGAAACAAGTGGTAGGACAAGAGGAAATGACTTCAAGTTGTGCCAGGAGACTTTATCTTGGATATTAAGAAAATTTTCTTCACCAAAAGTGTTGCCAAGCACTTGCACAGGCTGCCCCGGGAAGTGGTGGAGTCACCATCCCTGGAGGTATTTAAAATACGTGTAGCTGTGGTGCTGAGGAACATGGTTTAGTGGTGACTTGGCAGTACTGGGTCAGCAGTTGGACTTAACGATCCTGAAGGTCTCTTCCAACCAAAATGGTTCTATGATCACTTCTCCAGCACAGAAGTAGGCTGCCTTAAGCCACTCCAGCCTGCTTTCCAAATTCACTGTGGTCAGAGCTTTGCAGTTCTGAGGCAAACCTATACCTTCTACGTAGTAAAAAAGTAACTGACTGTGTTTACCACACACCTTCTCAGAAGCTTCTCACATCTGGATTGTTTCCAGTGTACATATATAGTTTATACATGTTTACAACTTTATAAAGTTTTAAAAGCTTTGGCAATCTCTCAGCCAGAGCTGTGATATAAGTCTAGTGCGTATTTATGCAGCCTGAGCAGAGTATCAAAATATTGGGAAGTTTCAAGTGCCTTTATGGACTTGTAGGTGGAGGTAAGTAGAAGCTGTAACCCAAACGAAGAGGATTTCTTCTGTGTGTAAAAAGCAAAGTTTTCCTACCAGAACAAGTTCCTGACTGAGCTTCACTGTTAGTCACTTAAATCACCAGATCCCAGGCAGCGCACACCTCCCAGGGACCTGCAGAGCCCCACAGCTCTCTGAATGGACACAACAGCTGTCGTCTCACAGTGCCACCCCAGGTGTCACAAGCCCCTTGGCCCTTCTGCATCTCACACTGCTTTGCACAAGATGACAAGCCTGAGCTACATGCCTGACCCACCATCCAACCTCCGGCATGACTCATGTCATGGCCATGGTCTTCTTCTGCCAGGCAGGAGGGCCCATTGCATGACTTAACCCTGGCCTTGCTGTGCTTGAATCACAGCAGATCCCACTGGGGATTGTGAGAAGGGAGCACCAGCAAGTGCCTGTCTGCTCTCAGATGTAGAATTTGTCTTTAATCTTACGCTTTCATCACACATCCCACCCTCAAACTTCCCTGGGCCCCTCCTCAGTGGGTCCTCCTGCTCACCTCTTGCTCTGTCCTTGAGCAAAGCCATACACAGTGATACACTCTACCCTGTGAGCACCTGGCAGTTGGATCTTAGAAGTTTATTTCTGAGAAAAACTTCACCTTGCGTGATTGTACACTGTGTCTATATGGGCAACCACATACAGTAATATTGTGGCTCCACTGATTGTACCACCCCACTACAACATGCTCTCAAAATCTGATGATAGCTTTTGATGGTAGGATGTAGCTAGCTTCAAGCAGGCAATCCAACAAGTAGTGGCGGTTTTGCATATAACGCTATTAAAACACAGGGTAACATGAAGGGTCAATTTCTTTCTGCTCTGCTATAGCACACAGTAAGAAGATACAGAATATGTTTCTGTGATGAGCTAATTGCACTTAATACAAAAAAGCATGGGATTTCTACTCAGAGAGGCTGTATTCAACACTGACGGATCTAGGAATGCTGGACACTGGTTTGCATTCCTTGCAATACCTGAGCATCTGTTTCAAACCATTTCCTGACAATCTAATTTCCCCCTTGACATTTCAGATGTAGGCACCTGTTTTGCCTCCCCTCACTACCCTCAGAAAGTGAAGCACAGCTATTTTTCACCAGCATTACAAAACACTTTCCATTTAAACCAAACTTGTATAAGCAATGGAAGACTTTCACTGCTTTTAGACATTATGCTCAGCATTGTTATTTCTCTTTTTGAGAAAACACCCTCTATTAATATATATTTAGCATTCTTCCCACAAACTGATGAACTGATTGCAATCATAGAATTACGAGAAAACTGACAAATTGTAAAAGAATTATTACAAAAGTTAAATATACCGGGTCTTTTACTAATGACATACTAGCAGCTTCCTATGAAATAATAGCTATGATTTTGAAAAGACCAGATCCTGAAATTGTAAAGAAAATATATAACAGTTCAGTGTCCTTACTTGTATGAAGTAGAAGGTTTCAGGAATGTAATGGAAG
Organism: Bucorvus abyssinicus; assembly: GCA_009769605.1. Lineage (NCBI taxonomy): Eukaryota > Metazoa > Chordata > Aves > Bucerotiformes > Bucorvidae > Bucorvus > Bucorvus abyssinicus. Next base: position 14,618,874 of record CM020036.1, read on the forward strand.
AGATTGCACTAATTGTTGCAAATAATCAAGCAATCAAAATTTTCTTTTGCATAGGATTCTTGATCTCAGAAGTGCAAAGAACTTCTCAGAAGCAGGCTATGAGTTTTCCCCTTTTCTTTAAGAGAGTTGAGAAAGACTCCAGAATGAACCCAGTTATAGAATCATAGAATCATAGAATCACACAATCATTTTGATTGGAAGAGACCTTTAAGATCATCTAAGTCCAACAGTTAACCCAGCACTACGAAGCCTCAGCAACAGACACTGAACCCAGCAGCATGCTGACGCCCAGCACCCTGCTGTAAGCGGCAGAAATGTGCTAACACCAGTGGAGTCCTAGCATTATTATAAAGGTGATGACACAATCTAGTCAGTCAACCATCTTGTGTCCACCTAGGTAATTATATTTTAACTGTTAAAGGGCTTTGGGAAATTGGCAGCCATGTGAATGCTTGGTTGGTGCAGCACAGACATTTGTCATCTCAAGGTGATTAATGTAATTCCCAGCCCAGGAGAGGCCAAATGATGAGTTCAGTGCAACCACTGGTATTTAAAAGCAACCAACCAAGAGAAATAATCCAGGATATACCATTGCTACTCTTCATTTGTGGCAGATAAAGTAATTTAGAGAAGAACTTAAATAAATTCCACTACAGATAGTTCCTTAGATTTGACTGAATGGACTGCGGCTGTTTTACTCTACAAGGCCTCCACAGGACATTAACACTGTACCTGAATAATTTAGCTGAACATGAATCAAGAACAAATGCTTTTCAGGACTTGTATGAAGGTCCAGGAGATGAAGTGACTTGTGCTGCCTGGGAATTTTATATGCAGTTTACCACTTGACTTAGCATGTGATGCTGAGCAAGATGAACAGTGTTTCTGGTCCTTTGTTCCCATGTCTTTAAAAGGAAAGAGGGTACCTAATTCCTAGATATGAGCTCCTCCTACTGAGGCTTGTAAGGCTCAGTGTTTGTAGAATAGCTTGGGATCTTTGGAAGAAAGATCTATGAAATCGCTATTGATCCCAAACGTTTTGTATACTCCATTGATGCACTCAATAAAACAATCAAATATAGAACATGTTTCTGCAAAGCCAGCATGTAGAAAATTCACTATTGTCTCTTTCTACTTTATCAAGCAGCCCATGGAAACCTTTAGAGTCCCTTGTCAATACTATTTAAAACATCAAGACTCATTTTACACTCCACATCCTTTGTAAATTCTCTTTCTGTCAAACAGGTAGTATACTTGTGGGAAAAATGCCTTCCCTTCATAATTACAACACAGAAAGCTTCAGACATGCACGTTTCAGGTGAAGGCCTAAAATTTTGAAGGCTCTCATTATACTTCCAACGCAAAGAGACTTTCCTGGGGACAACTGCTTTTGTGTGAAAGGATGTGTATTTTGTTTCCTTTCAATGTTACAGTGAAACATAATGCTGTAACCACCTCACAGACTTACTGGTAATCCATTTCATGAAAAACCAAATCCACCTATTGTATAAGAATAGCTTTATTGTAATACAAGAACCCATACAGGGTGGCCTAGGAACAAACTGGATCCAACTTGTGCCTTCCAATCATTCAGCTACATGTCATAGGGCTAGCACATGCATCTTCACAGCCCTGGAAGTTATGCTAAATCAGTTCATCATATTCTAACCCAATGCTTCTTCTGATTACAAAGTTAATAGCTTGAAATGGGCAATCTAGAGTTAACCCTGTGACCTGCTTAATTGGTGAAGAGCAGTAAAATGTGGCACAAGCACCAGGCTGAGGGTGACAACACCTACTGCTGGCTACACTACCAGAAGCAATGCTGGAAAATGGAGGTAATTGTAGGTTTTTTGTTTTCTCTTTTGGCCTGCAAAAATTTGCTTTCCATAATTGACTTTCACATGCAGCTTATTAAGCATATTTCTCAATAGGAAAATATCTGTGATGAGGCGCAATGATGCAGCTTGATCAGCTACTTGGCTAAATCTCCACTGTTTGAAGGCAGAAGGGAATTTCTGAAAAGAGTGTACAACTTTTAGGACAGGACAGGTATTCAGAGTTGATCAACAACCACTTTTGGCCAGTGCCTGAATGATTCACATCCAGCTCAGTAACAGATGACATTAAAGAATCACAGGCCAGGGAAAAAGAATTACTTCTTAGATAAAAAGGGACTTTAAAATTTCCTTCTGAAAACAAACAAACAAAAAACTCCACCCCTATTTTAATAAAAGGTTGTGCTCTCAGCAGGTTTAGCTAGCTCACCACAGGCTCAACTGAGCAATAATACTGGCACAGCAAAGGGGGCAGGAACACATAACTAGGGAGCAGCAAAAGGAAACAAGACCATGATACTGACCCCTTGTACCCATTAGATTGGCTTAGCTGTAACGTGAACCTACTCTCTGACTGATACCCAGCCTATCTATAGAAACATGTGAGACAGGAATCATTCTCCAAGTATAAGACTTGACAGTTCTGAATGTGGGTTTTAAATGCCTGAACAAGGAAGGAAAGAGATTCTGGTGATTTAAACTTTTTGCAGAACAAAAAAAATTCCAACCTGAATCCACACTGTGCAAAGCGTTAAGGACGTCTTTTATCTTTGGAAATTATTTTACATTTAATTGAATAACAACTCTGAAAATAAAGCCTCTTTTTATTCTCTCTCTTTGGATTTGCAATGGGAAGGATTTAAAGAACTATATTTGATCCATTAGGTTAAGGAACTCGCAGTACTGTACGTTGTTTTAGTGTACTAAATTTAGTTGACTTCTGTCTCTTTCCATTACCCTTCTAAAAAGGACAGGTGAAAAATAATGGTTCTCTTTATATCATTTGGTTTGCTGTTGATTAATTCTTCTCTTCTAGTGCTTGGTTATGTTTTGTAGGGTAGGGAGGACAAAACAGCTTAAGGGTGGAAAAAGGCCTTAATAAAAAGCTCTTTTTCTGAGTTTGAGCTTGCAGTCTTTCCTTTCATATTTATATCTCCATCAATAAAACGTCAAGATTGTTGATAAGGACACAAAGTTAGACGAAGAATGGACTGAATCTTAACTTTGGTAAAATAGGCCAACTGTAAGAAATCCTGAACGTAAATTTCTACATATGCTATCCACATCATTAAAGTGAAGCAAATATAAACACAAGTTTTACATAATTAATCCACTGATTTGTCCATTTTTGACACAGCAAAGAACTGTAGAGGAATAGCATGCCCTAATTCTTTAAAGAACTGTGCTCTGCATCAGAGGTACTCTTAGACATTTCAGAAATAGTTCAGTTCCGTTTGGTATCACTTATGTGTATGCCCTCTGCAAGCGATGTACAACTCTTAACACCCCTCAACCTCTCAAAAGGAGGAAGAAAGCAGGCATGAATTCTGGGGCAGGTCTTGAACTCAGCTTCTTCTTTGCAAAGGATACAACGGTGAGAGGCAGAGGGTTTCTGACTGTGATGTGCTCCAACCATCAAATGTTAATCAAATACTTTGATGAGAAGGAAGCAAAAAGATGAATGTATTTTAGTGATCTGTTTAAATTTCCAAAATAGTAATTGCTGAACTTGACTGCTCTCAAAAACCTTGTTCTGAAAACAGAAAGAAGCAGCAATGATCTGCCCTGAGTTTCTGCAGAGTCTGAATGATCAAAGATGCATGGAAGTTTTATTTCACCACCCTGTTGCAGTGGTTAGATTGGGCTGATACTCCACAAAGACAAGAAGATACTCAGGCTTCTGGAGAGGAAGGAAGTGCTCCATTCAGAAATTCACTAATTCTTTCCAATATACCTGTTGGAAAGCTTAGAAAAGTCTCCCTTACTACATCTGATAATGCTTCATTAATTAGCAGGATTAATCTACCACTAAAATTTAATGCAAAAAATTCAGCAGGGATTGTGTATGTCTCATTGATTCCTCCAAAGAAACATGAAGCAAGAAATACAGATCTTGTAATAAGACCTGTAGGAACTTATGACAGGATTAAAAAACTTTCTATTGCATCCTATGACAGTGCTGGTAACAGTAAATGGGGTAGTAGACTAATATCAGAGGCAGAGGTGATGATTAGCAAACATACACAGAATTGTTGGGAGTTGTGACTTCCTGGAGACAAGTGTCTGAGGAGCATCTATCTGGAAACACCTCTTTCCTGTCCACCCCCCAGATGTTCCCTACTCTCTCTCGATGAATGAATTCTTCAGACATTGGGATGTCACCAGGAACTGGGGAAGCACAGATCACATCTGCACCATAGCTGGTACAAACATAAGTAACTGGCAATGCCCATAAATTCTTTTACAAGGTTGTAGGTACTCAAGTCTGATAGTCTTTTGTGGGCTGATGGCTTAAATAACTTGTCAGCAGATCATGTACTAGAAACATGACACTGCCTGTGATACAATGGCAGGTGTGTTCTTGCCCATAACTAGAATGCACATCTTAGGGCAGAGTTTGAAAGTTACCAGTTCAGACAAAGATATCTTCAGGATTTGACAAAGGCGATAAAAGAATAGAAATATCTTAGTAGGCTTCGATTTTTTTCTTCGTGATCAATCTATTTAATTTATGTTGTTTCCCACATAAAGCTCCACTTCAGGCACAGGCAGCCATTTTACAACAGAAAATAAAGCAGGTCCCCTTGCCACCAGAGATTCGGATCCCTGTTTGGCTGGTGTTCTACCGGACTGATCAGCTGTTGGGCACATCACATCCCCTGACACTTCTCTAAAGAAGTCTTGCACTTAGAAATAATACCTGCAGTTTTAAGAAGTCGGACACTCTCCATTACTTGCTGCTGACCTGCATGGGCTATCCACACATTCAGGAAGGTTTCCACAGTAAACAAGCTCCCAGCGGAATGTGATATATTCTAAAAAAATCTTTTTCTGTCTTCCAATCTAGATACTTGAGAACTCGTGAGATAATTAAGGGCTTATACTCTATGCAGTCTCCCCCTTGGGGGCCATTAATACATTTAAAAATTCAAACCCTTCTGAGAAACCATACCAAAACAATACATATACTCAGAAAACTATCATGTCTACAAAGCAAAGGAATACTCTCGTGGTTGAACATCAAACATCTGGATAAAACTGTTTTCCAGAAGAAATCACTTCTTCAGTACAATTTTTTCATTCCCAGCTTGATGATCTTTCAGAAAAACTAATAGGATTGTCAAAGGCAACACCATAATGTGGAAACAAGGTGAACTGTAGACTTCTCTGATGAGTTGTCAGATGTGTCTGTAGGGAGCAGTAGGGGAAAGTGGATGGAAGGGGAAGAACAATGCCTGTAGATCCTGTAAAGAGCTGAGAAGATGCTACAGTGGAAAAGAAGAAAGGAGAATTTAGGGGAGAGCAGAGAGCAAACGCTTCTCCACTCTTGTGTCTACTTGAAGGCTCCCTATAATATCACAGCCCCTGCTAAGCTGTAAAACCCAGCTGACCTGCAGTGATCTAGTCTGTTCCCCAGTAACCATGCAGGACTTATACTTCCGGTCCCAGGGCTTTGAACATTGCGAGCATGGCCCTGATTAGAACAGTGCATCAAATAGCAATTAATGTAGTCTGCACTTAATGGGGGAAGAAATCAGGTTGAATAGAACTGAAAGAGACAGATGAAGGAAAGACCCAATGTGGATGGCTCTGTCTTGCTTTCGCCGGGCAGATATGATTAATAGGAAGCAGCAAGGCAACTATTGTTGTAGGAAAGGCCCACACCCTGAATCTTCAGCCTTAAGCAAGAAGCAGAGACAGCAATCCCATTTCCTCAGCTATAACCACAACAGTCTGTTGTGCCCTGGCCTGCTCCAGTGCCTGCCAGTACCTCAGGTCTGCTATGGCTCCCCTCATTTCAGTGCTCTCCAGGGCAACGTAAATTTCAGTAAGGTTAATAATTAGCCTAATGAGGCTAAATAATTGGTCTAATAAAGCTAAACTACTTGTTGGAATAACTCAAAAATACCCTTGGAAGGCAGAAGGAAGAAGCATATTGACATGAAGTAGCAAAACAACTAATAAAAGAAAATTAATTTTACCATAGGCACTCAACTTCTCACATTATAATGTACCACGTGCTATGCAGATGGATAAGATAACCACCTCTTGAAAGACCTTAAAACAAAGCCAACACGCAACAACTGTGAAGAACACAGCAAAAATAACAACACATTTCAATATATTTCTTTCTCACTCCTGTGGTTCCTCATTACCTTGGTCACAGTCCCCTTAGTTAATAAAGAAATGTCAAGTTCAAGCATAAATTCAGTGGGTTAGCTTCATAATTACTGTATTGCAGCATGCAATTTCATTTATGAATTACTCATTCCTTGTTAGGGCCTCTCTTGTGATTTTGCTTCTATCACTACTCTTAAAGGATAATTCCGCAGTGTGCGAAACAGCCAAAAATATCATTATCTTTCTTGCAGGCAAAGGGTATATATTTAGGGGAACATAAACTTGATTTTTAAAGATACTGGATACCTGCAGCTCTTAGTCTGGCTTTTGATATAAACAGAATAGTTTCCACACAGAGAAAATAGTATTCTGGTCAGATTTAGCAAAAACCTTGTGCTGAACTCACACCAAAAATGGAGGGTGAGTTTCAAAATTATTTTTAGGAGGGCTTTGACCTGAGGAAGGGAAACAAGCAATTGGTGAGATAACTTGCCAACACACATGAAACCAGCTAATGCATGAAGCTAACAGAGGCAAAAAATGTTGCCAGTCTCTAAAGAGGTATATCAAGTGACACTTGGTCTGAATAAGAGATGAGTTCTAAATCCACATTCTTACAGTTTTGACAATACTGGTTAGAAAAAAACAACCAAAGCCTATAAATTACTGATTATCAGCTCTGCCAGTGACAGAAGGAACTAGTTGTTAGACCATGTCCAGATATTTTCAGCACCATATTGTCTTCTAAATATGGTGCTGTTTACTGTATACCTTCCGCTATGGCTATCGCCAAGCTTTGTTAGAAGTGACTCAAGGATTGCACATTTGCTAGCGCAGATCAACTCTCACCATTCCAAAGGGAACAGCTTCATAATGAGAGTTTCATGAGAATGTAAGAACACAGGCATTTTTAATTTTTAGAGATATATCTGTTCTCAGAAAGGAATTCAGTTTCTTGGTAAAACTATTTTCGTTCGGGTTTAGCAGCAGACAGACAAAACTAGCTGGAGGGTTACTTACTGCCGAGTAGATCCAGAGTTCCATTCCTCTCCTGGCAGAAAGGAAAATGAAAGTACCTTCAGGTTCTCAAGGTACAGATCATGTATTTCTCGCGGTATGAAGTAATTTCTTTTAACATTCAGCTGTGCAATTCAGCAATTCCCAGAACTGCGTGTTACAGTTTGCATTCTGAACAAAGCTAAGTACCTTCCCTTCCAGGGCTCTTTTGTCTTCTAAATGCATCCTCCTTGGTTGTACTTCATGTTATTTTGTTCTCACTGCTTCTGTATAAATGAACATATTAATCCTTAATTTTCTAGGTTTCTTGCTCCGTTTGCCAAGGAAGCATTTTTATTCTCTCAGAAGCCGCAGATGCAGATTGCCACTGTGCCAGCTTCTTCCTGTCTGGAGTGGTCTGGCAAAAGGAATGACTTCAGGAAAGTTCATAAAAATCTGTATTTTCTTTTTACTCCTACTGTACTTCACAGCTGTCTTATTGTGTCCTCATCATTTTTCTTTCATGTATACTTATAAAAACCCATCACAGCAGCTAAGGTCTGCAGGGTTGGAAAGCTGACCTTCCAAGGCTAGCGGTAGAAATAAGGGAGACAATCTTTCTCCCATCAAATGACAGTTCCTCCACAACTCTTTTACCCTTTGGGCTATTCCTGAGAAAATGCAAAACCTCAATTTTGGCTTGTTGCAACATTCACAATGGTGAAGAAAAAGCTGTCAGATTCACTTGTCAGCAGCTTAGGCAGTTGTGGAACTTGAGGTCCATTTGAAAATACTTCAGGTATTTGTATGCAGTAGACCTAAATGCAAGGGCATTCAAATCTGACATGGAAGACCACATGGGCAGGATCTGCTCCAGGCTGAAAGAAGACAGGTTTTGGTTGGGATAAGATGAAACAAAGACAACTAGAAAGTACAATTGCAATACTGCTGGTGACTTCATGTTTGAAAACATGGCACATCAGTGGAGAGAAAAGCAGTCCGCAGCATCCAGTTAGAGCTGTTGTGTTTTTCTAAGCTTCCTGGTTTACTCTGCATCCAGGCAAAACTCAGTTCACAGTAATAGTATGTTGCCTTTTCTATATATCCCTGCAGGAGAAATGGAAAAAAAAAAAGCAACCAGAAAAGAAAAACCTAACCCAGAACAAAACTGTTGCTATAGAGGTATCATCCACAGAGATAAAGGCGTCTTAAAATGAAGCAAAGAATGGAATAACCTTTGTGATTCTTCAGCTGCTCCATCTTGAAAATATAAGGGAAGAAAACTGAAATTCATGTGAGTTAGCATGCAGTTGCATAAAGCTATCCACGAGATCCCAACTAGGACTCTAGGAATTTCCAAAGATGATGTCACCATGCCTGCTTTATCCCTGCCTATGAGAAAGGACATCATGAAAATCAATCCTCAGACAGGTAAAATAGATTCCTTCTTCCTTTAAGTACTGTATCATTGCAAAGAGCCGAGCACCCCCAAACCTGCTTGGGAGTGAAGGAATTGGCACTTACGGCCACAGAGCTTTTCCAATCAGTTTGATGTTGCAGTGCAGCCACAAGCAACAGGATCTGACTCAAGTTCAATGAGCACCAGCTCTACATCTTGTTTAACAGTGGAACTGGTGCACTACGGAAACTCTAATTTAGATGCCCCACTATATATGCTGGTCAAAGCATATATATACTGGTTATTCAGACATGATCCGGGGTTTGCCTCACACCTCCTACAATAAAGGTACTGATACTTACCTATCAACGCTCATACAGGGCACTGCAAACCGTCCTCGAAACAACTCATCAGCAACTGGTAGACTATTAAAACTGTAGCAGTATTACTATCTGATGTCTTCACAACAGTGAGGAATTTTTTTTTTTTTTTTTTTTTTTTTTTTTAAAGCAGGAAGGTCTGAGAAAGCCATTTTTTGTCACAGGATGATCCAAAGGATGTTAGTCTCCTCTCTACACCTTAAGAAAGAAAAGAGGAGAAAAATCTGATTTAAACAAGTGCTGCTAGGGATAAAAAATTCAGACTGATGCGACGTTAAATTACTTGGGAGGCTGAGGTATCCAGCCACGCTCTTCAGTAGAACAGAAAATTATAGGGTCTATCAATTAGAGAAGCGGTGCTCTGAGCCTATGGGCTGGCATGCTTACAGTTTTTTTAATGTCTGGCAGGATGTTTTACAAACTAAACTCAGCAAGATGACAATTCCACCAGAAGGTGCTTCAGATGGTTTTGCTAATAATTTTGATCAGCTGAAATGGAGAAAAACATCACTTCATTTATTTGGCTTTTCCAGAACCTGTCAAATCTGAGCAAACCATTAATTGCCCCCTTCTGCATCTCCCCCCTATCCCTCCCACCTTCTTCCAGAAAAGACACACTTCAATTTTATTTTTTTTCTACAAGTATTCTGCATAATCAGCCTTTCTTCCCAAAATAAACTTTGGTCATTCTTTGTGCACTTCCTTTGCTAGAAGGAAGTGCTATTTCTTGAGAATACTCATTGGAGGCTGGTACTGCTACTGCTGCAAACATGTAAGTGCTAACCACCATATATTGGCTTTTGTTTTAATAGCCTTTTAACCAACTTTGTTAATGGACTGAATGCAATTTAGATATGGAACTTGGCTAAAATGTAGCTTCAATTGGCTATTAAAATTTAAGAGCCAACTAAGATAGCTAATTACAAAAAAGCTCCAGTGATAATGCTAAGCAGAATTAGTAATAGCAAATGACAGTCTGTCTAGTCTTATTCCCAAAGGGAAAGAAACTCTTAACTGAGAAGTCAACCAGACAACGTGCAGAAAACCTAATTGCATTACTGGTATTATGGCATCCCAAATCTGGCAGCTTACTGGGACAAAACAGTAGTAAAGTCTGTCAAACTACTCAGGAAAGCAACTGACCCCCTCCTTAATGCTAGCTGCAACAGATATCGGGAACTACATTATATTAACTTATTGGCAAATATTTCTGTAAAAATCATCAAATCAGCACCACCTAAAAAATATCTTATACCCATCCTGAATTTGATTCTCTCTCCAGATATTTTAGATTGGGGGAAAAATATAAACAATCTGTCTGCAAAATGTTCAAGCACTAAAAGCAGCATTCTGTGCTTCATTATCAATATCCTCATTACACCATCGGCTGAAGTGCCGACTAGTTCTCCTGTGAAGATTTATCATGTTTGGTGGCCACTTTGAAACATAGGTAGCGGAGTCTTTAACATTCGCTACTCAAGTGTCTCCCTGCTGTGCCTGTAAATGTCAGTCCAGTTTTTTCACGGCTGCACGCACAGATTAGAAACAGCAGGAGAGCTTGGGAGTATGACTACAATACCAGTAAGGACACTTGTCTTCATGGCACTGCTCAAGTGATTCTTGGAATGCAGGACCCTGCTGTTTTCTAATATTTACACACAACTGGAGTCATCAAGAACAGTAAATGCAGTCTAAAGGCAGCTTGCTTCTTTTGTGTTAGGGGCTTTACTTTCAAATAGGGATGTCAACAAAAACCTACTACACCCTCAGCCTCTTATAAAGTGGTGTATTTCCCCATCAGTCTTTTGCAAAACAACAAAAACACATGCATGCTGTATGCAATACATACAGCAGCACTGCAGGTTATCACAGCCTTCTACTTGGCTCATCCTGACGGTCCCACGCTTTAAACACCATTGCACTTTACAGTGAGCCAGAGACATTCTTGCCTGTGAAGACTGTAGTTTTGCACAGTCTCCTGTGAGCCCTGAAACAACGTCCAAACCTAGCATGGAAAGCACCCCTTTTCTTCACAGAGCACTTGCCAGTACAAACTCTTTCCAGGACATTTTTGGGGTGGGAAGATGTAGTGATGGCTTATGAAATCTGCACCTCAAAACATTCTTTTCAAATATATGGATATGTCTGTGTTTACTGCATTTGGCTTTGGTAGTGTCAAAGGAAACCACACTCCTTGGGAAGAAAAGAAAGGAAGTTTACCAGTAAATAAGTTACTAAAAAAATTAAAATGTCAAACAACTAAAGAACAAAAGAATGACGTTAACTTTGAGTACACAAGACGAGAGAGAATAAAATATGCTTTCCTGACAATAGTTCTTCAGAATAGTATAACGTACGTTTTGAACAAAATGATTAAATGAAGTCATTAAAATGATAGTTTGATTTGAGTTTTAAATATGAGAGTCTTTAGCAGTCCTATTTTTACATCACAAACAAAGAAATTGCTATGCTTACAGTCGTCAGCCACACTTTGCTACTACCCAGGAAAATGAGTGTGAAGAGCAGTCAGAACAGAAATGAGAAAGCACTAGACCTTTTAAAAAAGTTATTCCAGTTTTATTTCAAAACAACCAATTCCCTTGTTTCCAAAACATAACATCATTCATTCAACATTTTATGCTGCAACTTAATGTACTTCAGTGAGTAGCTACTCAGACATTACACAAGCAAGCAAGCCAGCAGAGCACTGGACAGCCACACAAAAACACCACTCATCGGCTCGTAAGGATTCCTTTTGGTTTGGCAAACTTCACATGAATGATGTTCATGACCAAATTATATGTATTTTTTGCAGCATCTATATAAAAAGTCATGGTATTTCACACCAAAATTAAACACTGCATTTTTTGACTTACAATTCTGAAGACTCAAAGCCAAGCAAAGAAGTACTTTTAAGAAAGGTTGCAAGCTTCTCAACTACTGAAAAAAGGTAAACCATTATATTGTTAGGAGAAGCACATGAGAGTTAAGCTTTCACTGGAACTATATACTTTACAAAGTTATTCTTCATAGTTACAACCTTTGTAGCCGTTTCACTATATAAAAAGAAAACCTGAGGGGAAAAGTGGGTTGAGAATGGCATTGGGTTTTGGTTGGTTCTTTTCTTTGCCCTGGGCCCTATGTCTGAAATCCTGGTCTCTTATTTCCAGAGAAACTCTGAATAATTGGAAAAGTGATACAAACACAAACACTATGCAAAAAAACCCAAAAATCAAAAAACAACCAAACAAACCAACTAAAATCCACTACCTGTCCTCCAAAGAATTGTTTAAACACAAAACAAACCAGAATGGAAGGATGTGATTTTTGTCTTATGTTCTCTTTTTTTAATTCAAACACTTGAGAAATATTTAAAAGATGTCTCTAGCATTTCAGACTTCATCTGAATGTACATCTAAGTGACCTACAATAAGACTTTACTCAGAAGAAATGAGATGTGACACCACTGATCCTTATAAAGCACCCATAAAGAAACTAAATAAGGCTTTATTTCTACATTATAATGCAGAAAAAAAAGCACTTTCTTTTAGTCTGCCTTTAAGATATGAATCCATGTATATAAAGAATAAAAATGCATCCTCTCTTCACAGTTGGCAAAATTTTGCATTTACTATTTAAGTATACATAAATTATGCAAATATTTTAATAAAACATTTATTCTTCAAAAACAGGTACAAACAGCAGTCCATGTTTTACAGGATTCATCATTTAAAAAGAAAAGAAAAAGATTCCAGTGCTACGGTAACTGAAAAACCCCCAAAGATAAGCCAAAGAGCAACTTAATTTGTTGTTCCCTTTATTCTTTACTTTTGGACTCTCTTTCTGGTTGATGTGCCTTTGGTTGACGTGCCTTTTGTGGCTTTTGGTGAGGTGATCTTCCGGGTTCTGGTAGCTACTGCGTCTGCGATTCAAACAAACACACACACACAAAAAAAAAAGGTAAGAATTTCTATATAACAAAATAACAGAAATGGATCACAAGAAAATACTTGTAGTCTTTAAGAGGACAGATCAACTCAAGTAATTCCTTTAGTTTTGACTGAGGGGGCAGGGGACTCATGACAAGGACTCAGAAAAATTTACCAGAATTTCTAGGCACCAATTTTCTCCTGAAAAACAGGCTGTACAATTCAATTTCTCAAACATTAGCATCGCATACGGCTGAACCAATTTAATAGCTCATCCCCTCCAAAAGATGAAGAATCAGATCCTCTCCAAAACCTAAACCCTTCCTTCCTCCCCATGCACCAGCTTTCAGTTTTATGATCCCTCCCAGTATTAAGCCCCTTTTTGGTGCTCTTTGGACCTTGTGTTAAACTGATCCAGCTCTGTAATCTGTAATTTTGGTCTAGTATTCTCAGAGTTTAGTGAGTTGCAGCATCTTAACAGCATTCTGAATGGAGCTTATACAAGGGGAGGTGGAAGGCACACAGTTAAAAAAAAAAAAAAGGAAGATTTTTGTTTGTCAGTGTCAAGCTGTTAAACAGCTCGGGTATCAGTGCACCTTTACCTACAGATTTCAAGCTATTATTTAACAATATTTTATTAACAAAGGTAATGAACATTGCCGTTTAGATAAGATTCCTTACAAATCTGGCAGGCAGGTTGTTCAAAGAGACCATACTTAAACACAACAATAAAAAAATCCCTCCACTTTGATTCGTTCTGCTCACTAGCAGGTAAAAGGGAAAAAAAACCATCACAGCTCATTTCTGTGAATCACATTCAACTGTAATCACTTTGAGAAAAAATATTACACATAACAAAAATTGCTACCTTTTTCACAAATGCAGTAACAATTAAATGTTTTTAATCTCCTAGTTACAGTATTTTTTTTGATTTTTTTTTAATCCTGACTTCCTTCTTGAAGTCAGCATGCCTAACTATTTAAGTTCTTGCTTGTAGAACTATATATAACTCTACAGTTCCTGTTGACTTCTTAATCTGTATTACTGACAAAGAAAAAGAGGTAGAAGTGAGTTTCATGGAAGTCCTTAAGAAAGAAGCTGCTTGCATAAGACAACAGCCTTTGAGCCGTGTGAGTCACTGATCATTCAAGGTCAATGAGTAAATCTGGGGGAAAGCAAGGAGGCAGAGACCAATGCAAAACAAACCAAGATAAGTCTTGAGTCTACCCAAAACCAAAATCACACCACTAAAAGCAATGAACTATTGCAAACACTCTTGCTTTCAATGTTTGCTTAATTTTACATAACTTAACTTGTTCTCAAAATGTGTATTTGAAACTAAAAATACCAAAAGTAACTTTGAAGAATTTTTCCATTCTTGAAAACAAAATGGATTATTAAAATTTAAAATTTTTTTTTGTCCAAAAGCACTGGATGCATTCAACAAAAAAACTATAAATATATTTGTCAGACCATACATCTTTGATTAATAAATCACTTTTTTTAAAAAAAAAAAAAAAAAGGACAGCTTTGGTGATAGTCCCTCATTAGGCAGAGCAGCTTTATCAAGAAATGATTTGTTCTGGCAAAACACAGCACACCCCCCCCCCCTCCCCAATTCCTATGTAAAAATCAAATCCATACTGGTACCCTTAAAAGTACTGGTAGCTAAAAGCTATACAAGCAGGTATCATACACTAAAGTAGTAACTTTACTATATAAATATTCCTCCTCCAAGCTAAACTCTGGTTTATCTTCAAGAATTAGTCACAAAATATTTCAGCTGCTATAATTGTGAACTCTAGCAACAGACACCTCTTCTGAGTTTTCAAATTGAGTAGTCCTAGTGATATGTAGGCCAGGTTATCCCATCATCTACACGAACTGCACCAGCTTTGCTAACACTATCCCTCCTGAGTTTTTTCCCTGGAATGTTTGTATTGCAATAGAAAGCAAAGAATGACCGATGTTTTCTCTTCAGGAAAAAACATTAACTTGATCTTTTTCCTTTCAGTAATCTCCACCAGTTTTGACTGAGGTAACCGTGATTTTTCATAGATCATACAATCAAATGCTGCAAAGACAGGTCAAATTCAGGTTCTATTATCAGAAAGAGTGTAAATACAAAAATTATGACCTTAGGTAGGAAAGCACTACAGGTTTTTTGTCTACACAGAAAAAAGAAATGAGTTGTCAGATTTTCATGTCTGTATTTCAGCCATGTGGTATTTCATGGTAGTCATGGGCAATACAAGCAATTGAAGCTTATTAATTCCTAATTCAGTAAGAGCTTACCCATTTCTAGTTGCCCATGCTGGAACACCAGAAAGGAGAATAGAGCTACCTTGACTCTGATTTTTCCCTTATTACATTAATGAGTTCTTTTCAAGACTTTTCTACAAAAACCATGATCATGGAGAATCTCTAAGTGAATCATAATAAAAAGGAAAAAAATCCTTGTCATGGTTCTTTTATCCATAATGTCAAACTCAGGCAGCAAAAATATTCTCTTAAATTATCTGATTAATTATGTTAAACTCAGAATGACTGACTGCTCTCAACCCATGTTTAGCTTCAAAGTTTGCAGCTATTTGAGAACTGAATGTCTTCTGCACCAAAACAACTCATCTGCATTTTCAAAATTAGTTAGCCTGATAACATATATTGCCCCCTCCCCATAAACTTTTCTTGTGGGAGAAATGTCAATTCTGTTTCTGAAAACAGGAGAAGTCCTGTGTAGGCAGCAGCAAATGAGGACACAAACAAAGCTATTACAAGCAAAGGCGCGGGTTTTTACAAAGCAGATTAAATTGAATTGGGTTGAAACAGCAATTTGAATGAGGGAGAATTATATAGGCAAAAATAAACCAGATGGTGTCACTGCACAGCTTGTTTTGAGACTGGAACAAAGTTCAGCATAAGCATAAAGAGTCCCACAGGCTCTAGAGGAATCATTAGACAAGTTGACTGTGGTACGTGATCCTCTCTGTGTGAAGTCTTATAACGTAACTTTACAAAAGAAACCCAGTAGTACCATGTATAGTTTGTGTATAGTATACTGCGTATAGTTTTGCGCTCTTTCCTTCAAGAAAGTTCTGAGAAAAATGAGGAGGAAAAAAAAAAATCTCAGTGGTGATCATGGTTTCTAGCTCTCTAACAGAAGAAAAAAAAATTGAATTTGACTAGTTTATCTGAAGAAAGGAAAAAAATGGAAGAGAGATGTGATGGTGCAGCCTTTTGTACTCAACAAGTGTGCAAAAGGTTGCTGCGTAAAATGAGAACAACTTGCATGTTCACAGTGGATAGGACAACTAATAAACTTAAGGGAAATTCATACTGGATACTAAAAATGTCAGGAGAAAATACTCCTTTTTAGTAGTAACGATTGTTAAGTATTGTAAGTGGTGTTGACCAGGAATGTTTCAAGAATCTTAATCACAGAGATTTAAAGAGAAAATATTGGTATGAATCAAGATTAACACAGATGTAGATAGCTAAGCCTGTCCTCAGGCTGGTGTACAGAGCAGACCGCCTCTTGATGTCCCTTCTCACCTTGTTTTCTGATTCTACAGACACCATTTTAGAAACACACATAAGTCTTATGAGTAATAGAAATAAAACTGTACTTGAATCAAAAAATGGAAATTTCTATGGAATGACAGAGATTCCTTTGGTAAAAACGAGCACACACCAGAGTCCCAAGTTTCCCACTTAATTGTCTGATGGAAATGAGGACAGTGAGAGATTCTTAGCATGAAAACACAGCTACCGAGCAGATGAAATCAGGTATGATTTTAGGTGTTAATGGCAGCCTCTACGTTACACCATAGGCTAGAATATTTGAAAACAGAACCACATATAGATTTTAGACTCTAGGCAAACATCGGGTAAATGAAAACATCTAGCAGCAGGCATGCTGGACGTTAGCAACTGCATCACTTGCATATGGTGAATTTACACCTGACAAAAACTGAGTACATACCAGTCTCCATATACCGGCTAAAGAGCTCCAGCAATTCTAGCCTATGCAAATTCTTAAACTAGACTTGTAGTAATCATCATTAAACAACACAGCTAACATCTTTTGCCCTCAAAAGAAGCACGTGCAGTTTAGTACATCAATCAGACACTGCAAGGTTTCCTTTCTTAAAAAAAAAAAAAAAAAGTGTGTGTGCACACAATCTCACGCACATTGCTAGATGTTTACTTCTTTAAGAAACAAAGGTCAATAAATCTGGAGTGTGGGACCATGTGGTGGGAAGTTCTCAAGTGGTTTCTGGAAGAGATGTTCTCAGACTAGTCTCCACATAGATAGAGCTTAATTATCATTTCTGTATCGACAGCCAGTGTGCCACAGCAGAACAGTCTTATGACAGAACTGACATTTCTTTAACACTGGTAGCTTCATGCCACGTATTCCTACTTCGCTACTTCTCAGCTTGGCTGTGGCAATTCAGTATGAGAGGGCCATGGACCTAACACAAGTCTCCCTAGTCAAGACAGGTTCTTGCATATATGCCGCTATATCAGATCTCAGTGCAATAAATTAATCCAGGTATATGTTTTGTTACTAATTTAAGTAATTAATTCTGGACTTTTAATTTCCAAAGGAGACTAATTTAGGACTCTCAGTTCTTCAAAATTCTTTCACTGATCACAGTATCACTTTTCTCTTGCAAAATGTGTTTCAGTCGTATTTCAGCTGTCTGATCATACCAATTAACTAAGTCATTTTGCTGGATGGCTCACTAGCAGACCTTCTTCCTTCAGCTGTCCCTTCAAAGGGTTCTACAATCATCAAACTGAAAAAGGAAAACAAGAGAATTGAACCCATACAATTGCTATTTAATATGGAAGGAATAAGATAAAAAAAAAAGGCATTGGAAACTGAAAGACTACACAGCATCCAGCTGCAAACATCACACAGGAACCAAAGCCAGGCTATGCAGCATTTAATGAGTTAAGCATCTCACTAGTCTACCGTTCTCAAATGAGTTTGGGCAGTTTGAATATGGTGACAAGGAAAAGCAACTTTTCTTTTAAGATGATGAAATTAGAAAGAGTATGTAGTCCTCTGACAAGCCCTTTCCCAACTCAGCCAGGGAACCCTGCAGAGCTGATAAAACCTTGTAGAGTAGTACTTCCCAAACAAGAATTTTTCAGTACTTTGAAGGCTGCTGAGGCAGCTCCAAAGGCAACAAATAGGAGTTTTGGTTAGCTGGCTTGTTCTCTTTTCTCAGCAGTTCCTTTCTCTACAAAAATTCAGAAATATGACTCAGAAAAAAGAACAGAGAGACCAGAAAAATGCAAATATGGACTTGAATTCCAGGAAATACATGACTGGGGGGTGGGAACGAGAGAGAAGAAAGTAAGTTTGTAGAGTTATGGAATAGGGTTTAGCTTTAAATACACTGTTCTTCCAAGTCCTCTGTTTCCTATAACAAATGAAGCCAATATATTTCCACTTGACAACATGGAAAAACATCAGGACACAAGAATGTATTATTTGATTACTTTATGCCTGTGATTTCCTAAAGATAACAGTGAACCTGTGAGTTTTCTTTTAAAAATTTCAGTCCAGATAGAACTGACACTGATTTAATTCTATTTGAAAAAATTGCTTTACTGAAGACATTCCAAAATACAATTGTACATGCACATATAAATCAATAGTTACATGCAGCATGTGTTTAAAAATAGCCCTCCTCTCCACAACATAGTAATTTACAGGAGGAAAAAAGGTTAATTCAAATATATTACTTGCAATCTTGAAAAAAGGTTAGTTCCCTGTAAAAATCTGAGTAACTGCAGTACAATTTTTCTTTCTTTCCCACAGAAAAATTTCACTTGCAAATTTTTTATCTGAGTTTGAATTGCAACACTTGTTCAGCATACTGCAATACATCTTCAGGTCACAGAAAAGCAACAAAAAAGCAGACACCTCTTTTATTCTTAAATGCTTTCGTTCTACATGTAAAGTCACTACACGAAACCTTACCCCATGGAAAATTTCCCTCAGAAGGTTACTTTGCTTTGTTTTAATTTAATACTTTATTAGCAGCAAACACAAGAAAGTCCCATGAAGTATAACAAGGAACTTAAGTGTATTTACATTTTAAATGTGTTTACATTCTAAAAGTGGTCTGAAGAGATTGTGCAGAAATAACCTTAAAATACATAGGAAGTCTAAGTAGAAAACTGTGTTCCAAGCAGACACAGGAGTAAAAACTCCCATACTTTACATCTTGGACATTAATTTTGTCTCAGAAGTAGCACATGTTCAAAGTGCTTCTCAGTGAATTTGTCACTTGCAAATTGTCAAGGAAAACTGTTATTCAGAAAGAACCACAAAGATATATTTGTCTTATATCTAATTTATTTTAACCTTCCTACCCATAATAATTAAGATTCTTTATACTTAAAAAAATCACCTCCTATTACACCTCTTTTAATTTAAATAGATTTGAAAATCCTCAAACAGTTGTGGGGCAGGTCATAAACAGACAGATCACTTCATACCATGTTTGAATATACTTAATGCAAAATACAGGAGCAAGTTTCTCAACGTTTCTGAGAACTGAGAGTAGTATTTCTCTTCTCTAAAACCTGAATCTTCCTGTTAATTTCTAGATACAACACAGCAGCACATGCTTTTAACTTCTAAAACCAGATCACGTAACTCTCATACTAGAACATTTAACTTCCAACATTCCTGAGACAGGTAAGGGAAGGCTAAGAATGGCACAGGAAGGGACAGATCTTTTGGTGACTAGTCACAGAGGCAGCTACACTGTTTTAAGACTAATACCCACTTACTCCTGGAGTCCGTTACAGATACTAGTCAATACCAAACCCTTCACAAGAAGGAACAGATGAATAACAGACAATGAGAACTATTGTACAGTACAGGTTTTGCTGAAAATGTTTGTATTAGGTTATAAAATTAAGAGGTAAAAATCTATCTATAACATGGGCATGTGTGGAGTAGAAACACAAATAACAAGTGGCGTCATAAACACTGTCAAAAAAAAAAAAAAAAGTATGATTTGCTTTCTCCCAAAGCTTGATGACAAGGCCAATAATTCTCTAAATATAAAAATGAACCTAAGTGTAGATTTAATCCAACATTAAGTAATAAATCTTGCTTGAATACAGAAAAAAAAAAAGATTTCTAAGACAATAACCAGATACTGATTTATGCAAAGCCATGAAATGTAAATAAGCATAAAGCTAAGTACCTGTTAATTGAGAAATACTATTAAACCTCCATTTTGGAATGCCTTCTAATCCATCCATCAGTACAACTGTTTTCATATCAGAGCTGTTCACACAGTTCATTACTTACACTGCAAGAGTGACCAAAGTTCCCAGTTAAGACCTTATCGTGCCAGATGCTATCCAGAAATACAGACATGCAGATTAAAAAAAACTGCCAGTGGTAGAAGTTTTATCTCTGTTCGTAGCTTTGAACCTTGGATTATTTACAAATTCTCATGAAACTCTTTTTTTTCCAGCATCTATGCCATTTTCACTGAAGTTCCCTATGCTAGCTGCCTAGTCCCTACAAACTGATTAACAATAAGCATACTAGTCCTATTAACATTGTGCAGAAGACCCCTCCAGAAGGATTGGTGGATACATACAGTGTATGCCAAAATTTGGTATTCCACTTTAACACTATCGTTGCTTATAAGCCCATGTATTTTACTAGTATGCATGATGGCACCTTATATTTAAAAATGTAGCTGTAACAGAATGTGGAAAAAAAAAATTTGTTTATATAGAAACCATCTCTTCTAACAGCATTTTTCCTGGTGAAGACACATTGACTAATATAATACTTCAACACGATTCATATTATCTTAAAAAGGATCTCTCTTAAAATTCCAGCTTTCAGGAAAGCATATGGGTTCTAGTTCCTCCTCCAGCAAGCCTAGGGTCTACCCAGCCTCAGCAGCAGCAAATTTAATTACTGGCGGAGTCTCTGTAGCCACTGAGCACCCTGGTGTACTCAAACTGTTGGATCAAGATCTTTTTGGGGTGGACAAATCTTTTGGAGTGGATTAGACCAACTGCATAGACGGATGCAGTTAATGCTGATTAGCTAAATAGCAAGAGGCTGCATGGCTCTTCTTGCCACCGCTCTAAGTCCAAATACTGATGAGATGTTGTTTGAACACCTGAAGAGTAACCCCTGTCCGGCCATATTTATCCCCTTTCAGAAACCAATACAATTACATTTCAAGACCGTTTAAAATGTTCCTTTATAACTAAACTTCAATTACTACAGTCGAGAGGCATCAAGAAATTATATACTTTATAAGACAGTAAACTTAGGATAATTTTTTAGTCACAGGACTAATCCCATAACAGAGGAACAGGTCTGTGGTAACGTAAAACTAGTCAGATTTGGAAACATAGTTTTAAGTATTTCTATAATAATCAGCTATTTTCAATTTATCAGACACATCAAAATCATAAGATTATAAGAAGTTGCCTGTTCCTTCAACACAGATTTATGAATCATTTAAGAAGTGGTAAAGTTCTTAATTCCAAATTTGGAGATAACAAAAATGAGTAAGTACATGCACCACTTTTCACCTGAAATCATTTTATATACTCCCCACACTTGGTATTCCTTAAATTGGGTAGTGCAAAAAGGTGAAATTAGAACCATTTCACCTGTACTTCTATTGAACTGCCAAGAGGAGGTTTAAATTTAAGCTTATGTCCATCATTCATTTTAACCACTGAATTCTGAAAATATATATAGCCTCCCAAATAACTTTACTAGTCTGAAAAAACTTAGAGTTTACAAAAAGGCTGATGCTACCACTTTGATTGCAATTCCTCAAGTTCTTTTTTCCTCGGAGAATTTCAATCTACAATCCCAGGAAAAAAGAAGTATAATACAAAATGAAAGTATATTCTGCTCATATGTATCAAATCACAACCACAAAATAGACAGCTGTATTAAATATCTTGTTATAAGGTCTTAAATAAAATCTAAAATCATAGAACTACAAATAAATACCAGCATTATATCAAATAATTGTATTTTCTTGAAAGTATAATCTAATTAACACTTTTTCAGCTACTGACAGACTAGAAAATTCATAACGAATTGAAGTCAACAATTCTAAAGGCATTGAAGTAAGAGAAATACTCATTGATTTTAATGATCAGAATTCTCAAATGTGAACAGCTGGAAATGAACAGAGCTGTGTCACCTTCTGGAATAACATTAACTTAATTACGTGTACTTTGTACCATACTGTTTCAGTAAATATACTAGGTTAAATCCATAACTTACCAATAATATTACTGTCTTTGAAATGTTACATTTTCCCATCCTGCCATACTTCTTCATCAAGCCTTTTTTAAGCAAGCAGATATCTTTTGGGGTAGACTCCAGTCGTACTGCTTTATTGTTTTTAGACTACTTGATCACAACCATCATCTGGTCTTTTACTTAAAAATCCCAAACAAAAAATTCTTTCGGAAAAATATCTTTGTAATTACTTGAATTCAGTTCAGGACTAGATGAAAGAATTAGAATGTTAGATCCAGAAAACAGTTTGACTGGACACTCACCATAAGCTTACCCTATTCAGATCTACTGAAGATTTCTGATCTTGGATTTAAAACAATCCTACTTTACCTGTCCATGACTTTTTCCAGACATCAGTGAAACTATGCCGTATTACCTAAAATGTAGCTTCAGCATTTTCTATCCTTATAGTTGATCCTTTCCTCAACTTTAAAACCATTCACTTTTGGAAGCTGCTGCTGCTAGCCTCTGGCTTTAACACACAGTGATGAAGAAGTCCTGAGGAGTCAGCATATTCTGACAGTGAATTGGACAAGACAGGAGGACAAAAATGAGAATGGAGGAGAGAACGAACATCAGCAAAAGAACAGGGTGCAACCACCAATTTTTATCACCTGCCACTTCTACCAGCATTAGGTAGCATGTAATTGGAGAGCATACCTTTCTTACACAGAAAGTTTACATATTTCAATTTTATTAGACTTAGTCTAAAAAGAAATTATGAAAGTCAAAAGCACTTGAACTGCTAAAGGTAAACAGTTGTATGGGGTATACACGGCCATGTGGCAGGGTTTGGCTAAGTATTTGGGTCAGCTACAGGGGTGGCCTCTGTGGGAAGGGGACAGGCGCTATCCTGTGCCTGACAGCCCTTTCCAGCTGGCTCCAAAACAAACCCACAGTAGGCCAAAGTTAAGCCCATTTGTGACACATCGGTGAAAACATTTAAGAAAGGGCGAAAAACGCTGGACAGGCAGACTGAAGGTGGCAGTGCAGGAAAGAATGTGAAAAACAGCAGAGGGAACACCAAGATCAGAGGAGGAGGTGGTGCTCCACAGCACCAGAGCAGATATTCCCTGTAGCCTGTGAAGGACCCAGGATGGAGCAGATAGCCCCTGCAACTCAAACAGAGCCCATGCTGGAGTAGATGGATATTTCCCAAAGGAACTGGACCACATTTTTTTCCCTAAACAACTGCAGCCCAAAACAGAGAGCCCACACTGGAGCAAGGGAAAAATGTGAGGAGGAAGGAGCAGCAGAGAGAAAATGCTGTATACTGATCATAACACACTTCCCCTCCATGCCCCCTGCACTGCTCAGGGAGCCCATGGGGTAGAGGAATCTAGAGCGCAGAAGGTAATGTGAGCTTAGGAGAAGAGAAAGGAAAGGTGTTGTCTTAACGTTTGTCTTTGTTACTACCGAACTTAATTAGGAATAAATTAAATTTTCTCCAACTTGAGTCTGTTTTGCCCACAACAGTAAAGGGTAAACTATGTCCCCATTTTTGTATCGACCCATGAGTTTTCTCATCCTATTTTCTCCTTATATCCCGCTGACGAGGGGAGCCAGTGGCTGCATGGGAGTTTGGCCCTTAGCCAGGGTTAACGTACCACACCACGACATGTGACCGTGAGAACAATCTTTTGACTTACTAGAAGAAGTAGGTTTCTTTTTTTTTGGACTTCCTGCATCTTCCATTTCTGGTTCAGTGCTCTCATTGGCTGCAGATGCTGCCTTTCTTTTTTTCTAGAAAAAAAAAGTGCAACAAACTCAAGAGCAGAAAAAGCAAGCAGAAAAGACCAGACAAAGTAGAAAATATCTTATCCTCACAAGGTATTCCCCAATTTTAGGCATTAATTCTTCATATATTACAAAACATCTTCAATTGTAAATTTACTAATATATGAATGCAAGATTACTAGCACTAGGCAACAGACAATTTAAAAAGTTCAGTTCCCCGATCTGCAAATCACATTAACAGTTGACATTTTAATGTATGAAAACAGTTTTTATGATCAAAACATGGTTTTTTTATTTACATTGTATAACCGCCACAAAAGGAGCAATCTGAAAAATCTTAAACAACATGGAAAATCATTTTACCCGAAGTTGATGTTAATTGCTTTTTTCAAAAGCAATTACACCTCATTAAATTCAAGTTTATCTGGAACATTGCTTCTTAAGGCTTTCTTTGCACAGCTTAGAACTAGTTAACACCCACTGGCAGTACATTATTATTTTTCTCTAATAGCAGCTATGTGTTCCTCTGTTCCAAAGAGAGGTACTTGGGAAATCTGAACTCTATTCAAGTACATTATCTTAAACCTCTAAATGGATAGAACTGTTATGATCTGTGTATTACAATTAATCTTACTATTGCAAACTCTTCTTAAGGTGGTTATGGAGACATTATTTTTTTTAAAGCCATGTGAGTTTTGCAAGTGTTGAGTTGACCTGTATCTCTATCAGGCATAAATGGTAACTGGAAGAGTTTGCCTTTTCCTTTTCTAATTTTTTTTAAATTGTGTGAGACTAGCGCTTTACTAATACAGCTTTAAAAGTGGCTACAACTTCACATAGCTCATTAGGTAGGGGAGAGTGCATTACATCTTTCCAAAGTGTTGCTTCATGATTACCATCTAAACCCTGCTGGGCTGAACAGATTGGTTCGATAATTACATACAATAACTGCAGTGGGCAGGTAACCCTCAGCTGGCACAGGGCAGCTCCCCTGTGAGAACTTCCATATGCAAACTGCACTGATGGAGTGCATTAGGTACATCTTTCCTGCCAGTGCACAGGCCTGATTACCGCCAGCCAAGACTCCAAGGTTAGCGTGTCAGCAGATTTGTGATGCATTAGGCAGGAATAAACACAGACACTTTTGTTCATTCTGACCAAAATTAAGGAGGACTATTTCAGCACTCTACTGCTTTTATATGAGAGATAATGCATTCCTCCCAATTTTACTAGAAAACATTTTAAACACTCATCAGAAAAACAGATATCCAATACATGCTACACAAAAGCAAAATACATTTATCTTGTTTCCAAGCTTATTTAATAAAAAGTGGTTTCTTAATCCTGATGCAAGTGAATTACATAGCAGTAGAAATCAGGCAGTATTTGTCTGACAAAAGCAACACCTGTGCATCTGAAGCTGAACATTAGAAGGAACCACAAATCACTAAGATCCATATTTTTCCACTTTATTTACTCCCAATATTTTCCAGCAACTCTTTAGCACTAAACAAAGTTGAGATGTTGCCTTTGCCTAAATAATTTAGTCAAGAGCTCCAGAGCTCCAGATACTTCCTTCAACACATGGTACTGTTAGCTTCTTGTTTTGCTAGAACTATTATAAAATACCACACACACAAACCAACATGTATTTACTACATGGAACCCGCACACAACTTCCACACTCCCCATTACCTCCCCAAAAAAATCAACTTCCAAAAGAACTGTGGTCTGTCTTTCATTTACTTATACATCTGGGAAAACTTGATTCATGACATAGAAGATAAAATGTAGACATCTGTGAGTTTTAGCCAGACACCAATACTGAAGAACAACTGAGATTCCAAAACCACCATGCTTATATGCAACACATAACGCACATCATGGCTCAATTACCTGTACAAGCTGAAAGCACAGGAGAATCCTACAGTCTAAGAACTTATTTACACAGAAGCTAGAAATATTGTCTCCTAGCTATGAAATAGCATAACTTCAGAACACCAAATAACACTGTTTTAAGTAAGTATTATGGTAGATTGTCCCAAAGGAATTGAAGAGTAGGTGTCTTAAGACTTGTGATTAAAAGATCAGTCAAAATGCCATAAATACTCTATATTAGAGGTCACCATCTTCTCAAAGGTGGATGCCAGACTGCATGTTTCTTTTCCAAATTAGACATAAGCAAGCCAAAAGAAATTCGGCATGTGCTCTAAGATACTGGTTTCAGAGGCAAGACGCTACTGATCAGTGGTAAATTATCTTTACGGAAAGCAGTTTCTAACAGTTTGGAATTTGGAACTTATCTGTAAAACACTCATCCATCTAGTTAAGCTTCCTGTCACAGCTGAAAATACATATAATTTTAATTAGCATTCTATGTTCTTCCTTTCTGTATCTAAGGGTCCAGCTATTCTCAACTAGAACAAATTGTCTTCCTGTTCTTCTAGCCTCTCATTAATGTCTGATACCCCCTGGAAGAAAAACCTAGTAGCATGAGCTCCCAAACATACATTCTGGGAAGGAAGGCATCCTGCTGAAGATCCTCTTTCCATTCATTGTTGAAGAAAAGGGCAAAATACGCCCTTTGAAGGAGGACTGACACGATCTATTCTACTTTAGCCTACACCACAGCTGTCACAAGGCCTAGAAAATCCAACATAGAAGGAAGAGTCATCTGTCCTGGTATTTGGTCAAAAGCAAGCAGGCTATGTCAACCTGATTTCAAGCAAACAGTCTTACTCTGTCTGGACATTCTAGCAGTAGCTAGCACAAAGTAGCTAGCATGAAGTCCACTGCAAAATGAAGTGGACAGCTGAAAACAGTTATTGAAACAGGCCATTAACACTCATTATTTTATATAAGTGACTGAACATATTTGTGGCATATTGTGACAACTGAGCAAGCTGATCATGCATATGGTTCCTCAACGTAAAGAAAAAAAACAACCCCAAAATGCAATCAACCTCAAAAACTAACCCTAAAAACCCCAAATCATCAAAACCCAATGTAAAAAGACAACTCTTATTAATGCTAGTAGGTAAGAACCTATAGAAAAGTATTATGCCATCCTTTGGGAATGGTCTTGACCAATATTGGCTAAAGAAATAAGATTTTTGAAATTTGATTCCATTGGAAATATGCATGAGCCATCTCTGCTGGACAAGGACATTAAAGGTCACAGATGTTGGCTCTGCAGCAGGCCAACTTACGCAGCAAAGAAATCAGTCAACCATTAAAAACAATTTCTTTTCTTCCCCCCCAAAAAGCACAGGTCTCAAGCCATGTTGATCCACAGGGGGAACAGAAGAATTTATGCTAATGAACTCTCATTTTGGACAGATCTTTACACTCAGTTCAGCAGAATATAATAGTATAAAGACCATGGCTGTACAATTCTAGCCAAAGTACTATTTACAGGCAAAAAGAAGAAAAGCTGGACATATATCGTCAGAAGACTTTAAAAACCTACAGTTTCTTTTCTTTTGTTTTTTGCCCATCCTTAACACACTGCTGATCGTGTCTGTAAGCAGGCAGAATTCTAGTATTATCATCCTGTATTATAATTCTCAGTTCCCTGGTTCATGCTAAAGGAAACAATAAACTGCCCACCTATTATTTACAAATGCAAACACGCAAATAAATGCAGTTTGAACTATGGGATAATAATGGGCCTGCTGTGATAGGACAAGGAATAATGGTGTTAAATTAAAAGAGGGGAGATTCAGACTAGATATAAGGAAGAAATTTTTTTACGATGAGGGTGGTGAAACACTGGCACAGGGTGCCCAAAGAGGTGGTAGATACCCCATCCCTGAAAATGTTCAGGGCCAGGTTGGACGGGGCTCTGACTAACCTGACTTAGTTGAAGATGTCCCCGCTCACTGCAGGGAGATTGGACCAAATGACCTTTAAAGGTCCCCTCCAACTCAAACTATTTTGTAATTCTGTGATTTATTGTTCTATTTTTTGACCATATTTATTGTTATTATAAACTGTTTTAACATATGATTTCCCTAAGGTTTTAAAAGTTGCTACGCTGTATTCAAATGTGAGTACAAATCGAGAGTTTGAGCCTTCTTGAATATAATGCCCCTAGCCTACTAATATAGTTAATACTCATAAATAACACATTAAATCACAGGAGTTCAATATGTGAATTCCAGAATAGAATATTTGGCATAAAGACATATACTTAAAACTAAGCTTTGAACTAGTCACAGAAAGGAAACTAACAAATAAAAACAAGACTTATTTTACTTTACATGTATTTTGACCCATCTGGAATTCTACCAGTTTAAGGAAAATAATTAAATTAACTGAATGTTAATCTGTTCAAATCTCATTACAACTATATACATACATTCTGTTATCCAAGATCTTATCTATTATGAAAGTACATCTATAAACATCATTCCAGTTTAAGTTTTAATAACAACTGGTGAAGTTACATCAGAGAAATAATGTATAAGAGTAGGAGTTAAACAAACTTTTCACTATTTTTTAATATCCTACTGGATGCAATTATGACACGTACTTCCAATACCACTGTAACTCTCATTTAGCTCAAAAAAATGCATTAGAAGCTGACATAAATTTTTAGAGTAAAAACCTTTTGCATGGGTTTTGTTTGCAAGTCTCCATTCTCCGATAAGCCAGTGTCAAGTACTCCATCATCTTTTTGCCCAATGGCCTCAAGCCCTTGCAGAAGTATTTCTCGGAAATGCTGGTAAAAAGGTTTCTCTTCATAACTCAGTAGCTTCACCTTTTCCATGTATTTGGCTATTTCATCTAAAGAAATAGTACCTCCAATTAACTTGTATTTGAAAACATTTTAATCATTCACTTTTAACACAAAAGAGTCAGAAATTATGCATGCACTACTTACAATATTTTTTGAAATGGTTATTTATAAACTCATAATTACGACTTTACTGCAATACATTTTAGAAAAAAATTATAGCAAGGTTCATTACCCAGTGATGACAACATCACTGTTAGTTACACGTTCACTGCAACAAAGAAAACAGTCAGTTGTAAAAAATGTAATAGGCCAATCTTCACCAATGTTTGTTTACATTATATTTCTCACATCTATATTTAAAAATGTTGAAAAGGAAACTCAATGTTATCCCAGAACTTCGTCAGTTCAAGACTGAAACATATATTAAAAAAATTCATGAAACATTTGACCACTGAAAAACCAGACAAGTCACACTTGACAAAGAAAACTCTCTTCTGATCGCCAGGAGTAGCTGGAAAAAACCTAAATATTTAAGTTTAATATTCAAAAAAAGTGGAAAACCCAACTCTAATAGAGTTGGGTTTAAAAAAACCAAATTTTAAAATCTACTCAGCAAATTGTCAATGCCAAATAGAAACAATATAGACTTCAAGGTCACATTACTTAGGCTGAGGTCAACTGCATGAGGTTCAATAGGCCAAGTGCCAGGTCCTGCACTTGGGTCACAACAACCTCCTGCAACACTACAGGCTTGAGAAAGAGTGGCTGGAAAGCTGCCCAATGGAAAAGGACCTGGGGGTGCAGGTCAACAGCCAGCTGAATATGAGCCAGCAGTGTGCTCAGGTGGCCAAGAAGGCCAATGGCATCCTGGCTTGTATCAGCAATAGAGCGACCAGTGGGAGAACGGAAGTGATTGTTCCCCCTGCACTTGGCACTGGTGAGGCCACATCTTGAATACTGTGCCCAGTTTTGGGCCCCTCACTACACAGAGGACATTGAGGTGCTGGAGCATGTTCAGAGAAAGGCAACAAAGCTGGTGAAGGGTCTGGAGAACAAGTCTAATGAGGAGTGGCTGAGGGAACCGGGGTTGTTTAGCCTGGAGAGGAGGCTCAGGGAAGACCTTCTCATTCTCTACAACTACCTGAAAGGAGGTTGTAGAGAGACAGGGGTTGGTCTCTTCTCCCATATAACAAGTGCCAGGACGAGAAGAAATGGCCTTAAGTTGCACCAGGGGAGATTTAGTTTAGATATCGGGAAAAACTTCTTTACAGAGAGGGCTGGGAAGTATTGGAACAGGCTGCCCAGGGAAGTGGTGGAGTCCCTGTCCCTGGAAGTGTTTAAAAGATGTGTAGATGTGGTGCTGAGAGACTTGGTTTAGGGACCCTGGCAGTGGAAGGTGAACGGTTGGACTCGATGATCTTAAATGTCTCTTCCAACCGGGTGATTCTGTGATTTTGAACCTCTAAAATTCAGTTGTGAAAAATCAACTCACACATTTCATGTTTTCAAATACTTAATACTGTCTTTAGTCAGGAGCAACACAGTATCTGCAGGTCATAACTGCAGCCGAAAGGAAGCGTCTAATCAGCAATCTCCTAATCAGCAATCTAATCCATGCTATTTTGTGCTGCTGATAACAGTACAAACTTAAGTAAACAAGGAGGATTTGAAGAAGCAACAGATTACAGTACAATGTCTGAGACACACCTCTCCAGAAAAAAGCTGCTGACAGTATCACAACTCCTCACCTTTTGCAGCAACTGAATTGATTGGTTTTTATTTGAATACTGAGTAGCACAGCCTTGTACTGACTCAACATACCGCATAAATACACATTTCAGAGCTTCTACTCATTGTCTAAAGTTGTCTAGAAGTTGGTGATGACACCCAGATTGATTTTTTTTTTTTTTTAAAGAAAAAAGACATTAAAACAAATTATTAGAGAATGCTTATCATATGGTACAAACCAAAGTATTTCCATTTAAAACAGTCCTCTTACCTGGTTTATTTTTCCCAGGAAAGCATTTGTCCATCAAAACTGAAATATTATCTCTACATCTGAAAAACAAAATTATTCAAAACTATTGTTTCTTTCAAAGTTTGAATCTTGTCCTGTTCTGATAGACTTCCTAAGTACCTAGACTGGGGAGCGGGAGTGCAGAGCTTTGCTAACATTGATGGAGCCCAAAAATGTTAAAAAGTAGAGATAAGGAAGGAAGCCAGATAACAAATATTTCTTAATGAAACAGAAACTGCTGTGCTGGGACAGCTTACTTCATTTTAAATATCTGACAACAGAGTGTTGAGCAGGGATGGAGAGGAAGAAAAAGAAATGTAACATTGGGGGAGAAAGACAAAAAAAAAAGAATTTAAAAATCACACATCAGTAGCTGGAAGACGTTTAAGATCCACCTTTAACTCTCGCCTCTGCCACTGACTTCAGAGCATGGTGTTAAAAAGGCTACTCATACCCCATGCTTCTGTTCTCTTTCTGTAAAGCAGGACTAATGGTTACTGATAAGAGTGCTTTGTGGCTTAACCTTGGCACTATTCTAAAGTGACAGTATTGTGGTGGATAAAGAAGCACCTTACATAAGCAAAAGAAGACAGAGCAGAACAGTACAAGTAAAGTTTAATTACTAGCCAAGGATTCATGAGACACAATGAAGGGAAACTGGGGGATATACAAAACAACAGCCTACTCACCACAAGGGAACATACTGAAAGTACGAAGCATTGCACATTAAGACATTTTCATTCCTATTTTCAATTTCAAAAGAGAAAGAAAAGAAGTCATTTCTGACCTGATTTTTGAGTCTCTGACAAAATTTGGATCTTTCAAATTATCTTCCCATGGTAGATGGCCACTAAGCCAATGAATCATGCAGTAACCCAAGATCTCCAGATCACCACGTCTCGATGGCGCTAAATACAAATGCACACATTAAAAAAAAAACTGTAAGAGGAGCTAATAAATCACACAAAGTTTAACAGGAGTTACAATTTGTAAATATGTTAAGACAACTGTTAGCATTGACTTTTTATGTAACACTACTGTATCTGTTACTCATTTCTTTATTTTAGTGAGAAAGCAAGGAAGGAAAAAATATTGTTCCTACATCTGGATGGATAACTTCATTTTCAAGTCCTTTATCAATCTGTTTCTCCTACTCAAGGATATGACATGCTGCAGTTACCCCAGTTAAGGAAGCTTTTTAAGTACTCCAATTGTGGAAAAAATAGAGCAAGTTAGTGAAGTGATTGACTTTCTCTTCAAAACAGGTTTTACTTCCCTTCTTCTATAAAATAGTAATAGTGCTAAAACCCCAGCTCCTGAAAAAAATAGTCCGCAATGCTGAAACATTTTATGTGACCTGAAAACTGTACAGAGGACAATAATAACCAGTACTTAAAGGGGGCTTATAAGAAAGATGGGGACAGTCTTTTTAGTCCTGTTGTGACAGGACAAGGGGTGATGGTTTACTAGAGATAAGGAAGAAATTGTTTACAGTGAGGATGGTGAAACAACGGCACAAGCTGGCCAGAGAGGTAGTAGACGGCCCATACCTGGAAACATTCCAGGTCAGGTTGGATGGGACTCTGAGTAACCTAAGATGACCTTTAAAGGTCCCTTCTAACCCAAAACACTCTGTTTCTACAACTAGA
The DNA here is from genome assembly GCA_009769605.1 of Bucorvus abyssinicus. NCBI lineage: Eukaryota > Metazoa > Chordata > Aves > Bucerotiformes > Bucorvidae > Bucorvus > Bucorvus abyssinicus. The sequence goes on from CM020036.1 coordinate 14,651,232, forward strand.
TCAGATGCCTGAGCCTCGTCAATAAAAAACAAAAACCACCCATGTGTACATTGACCACAGACGACACTAGAAGTATAAATAGACCTTTTTATATCTAGAAGTATAAATGTCCTTTTCATATTCAACCTCTTCTTACCTTTTGATATTCACTAACTATAGGCAGAATTATGAAATAATATTTCATAATTAAATGAAGCATCATAAAAATCTTCTAAATATTAAGCCATAAACAAGAGAAATAATTCTGTGTATCTTTGCCAAGTATGAAGGAACAATGTTCACATTGATAAAAGAAACTATCCTCTAGAAACAGAGCCTGTATTCCATTTCTACTTAGTTAATAAAAAGCAATACATTAAACATCTTAACAGTCTTTATAAATTGAGGATATCTACTCATGAAAGTTACATTAAAAATACAGTAAATTAATATCAAAGTAAAAGTTAGTAAATGAAAAAAAAGAAAAATGCCAGCATGGTCCATAGAGAAGAAAAATAGATTTTTATAGATTCAGAAACTTGATTGTTTACAAAACTCAACATAGCAAATAAAGTATATTGTGTTTATAAAAGGGCTGCACAATTGCCTATTGCTGAGAACAAAGTTTTACATCCTTACCCACACCTTTGTGTGCATCAATACTGGTATATTCAATAGTTCCATCATGGCACCTTTTAGGATCTTCTTTATATACTTTGTGAACTCCTTCAGGACAGTATCGGTAGGCAAGTCCATAATCCACCAGGTACACCTAGTAATTTCCACAAAGAATTCTAAGATTAAAGGACTACAAATACAAAAAAAAATAATAATTGTAACTCCCAACAACTCTCAGAATTTCTTAAAAAGAATTAAAAATGGTGAGTTTTTAAACTTTAAATGATCCCTTCTCAGTGCTTTATTGAGTTTACTGCATATGATTTGAAAACAACCTGTCATATAGGTTTCATTGTTTTCCATACAGGAGTCTGATCTGGAAGAAGTTTCTTGCTGATGCAGATGACAAGTACAGTAAAAGTCAGTGATTGATAGCAAGATTAAATGCAAAAAAGAAAAAAAGAAGAATAAAGAGTTCATAGAGTTATAAATGCACTTACTGCCCTACTCTCTTTAAGGTCAGCTGTCCAATTTGAATACTATCACATACTATTATTTCTCACTAACACCACAGCTGCTTTAAAAGAACAGATTATTTTAGTTATTTCATGAGCTAAAACATTTGAGCAAGAAGATATACATAATACTGAAACTCTAATATGCAGTGTTTGAATAGTAAAGACAGCTAAAAATGCAGAAAAACTAAAGATTTCTGGAAATCAAGTGAAACACTTTAAAGATCAATTCTTCCAAGTAACAGAACGTTTATCTGATCAGATTTCTTGAACAAAGGAATGAGGTAACAATGCAGACAGGCAAACATAATCTACCACTGTGCTCTATAACTAAGTTTCCACCTGCAAATACCTATCTGAGAGTCAATTTCTTTCTTAATCTTGAGAATTTATCTAGAATATTTTTAGGGCAAATAGTCAATTTGATAACTGTCCAGAAAAATGCATTTAAAAAAATCATAGAATATTAACTAGATACAAATGTCAAGCAGAAATAATGTTACCATATACATTCTTAAAAATGAGCTTCTGCTAGATTTCACAGGTTCAAAGCACTTCCATGTGTTGTCAAATAGAAGGTTTAAAACATGAGGAATAAAATGCATCGGAAATACCTGATTAGGGTTCTTGTAACTCAGAAGAAGGTTTGAAGCCTTGATGTCTCCATGCACATATTCATGCTCATGGATGTATTCCAGAATATCAAGCTAACAAAACAAAACAGTCATATAAATGCAGTACCCAGCTCCACCCAGCAGAGGACCTGTACTCAGCCCAAAAGCATGATCTAACTGAAAGACTTACATGAGGAAGCCAGGTTGTAAAAACACAAAGTATTTTTTAAACTTACTATTCTCAGGCCTAATTGTAGTACAGTTTTATGGGAAAATCGCTTTGCATTCTCTTCAAACATCTTCTGAAGATCTCTGCCAAATCGGTCCATTATCATAAATCGATAACTAAATTCAAGGGAAAAAAAACAACAGCAAAGTTACTGAATTAGCAAAGTAATTTATCTATGAGTGAATTGTACAACTACTGATCAAAAACATCTCTCTCAAAAGAGAAACAGCAGGTACACAGGACACTTATATGTGGGAAATACTTGACTTTTTTTAAATGTTGTACATAAATTCTTAACTTTTTTACGTCAGGTAGTCAAAAGTTTGTCCATCAAAAGAACTGTTCTTTATTCCTGGTTAGTTACACAACACAGTAACAAGCACCCACAGAGGAAGATACCGGTATTGTAATTCATTATATGTAAAATCAAGCATCAGTTACTTACAGAAATACATTTTTTACTTTATCAAAGACTGACTTAACATGGTTACTTAAAATAGTTTCTTGAAATCTATCATAACCCTTTTTTTTAACCTATTAATAAAAACAAAATCCTCTCACTTGCCAAAGGTGTTCAATAGTCATTGCTATAGTCAAACTGGTTCTATTAATGAAAGAGCTCATAGTAGCTATTTTAAAGTCTCTCACGCCTTAAACACTGAATGGAAATAAAAGTTTATTTGGGAAAAAAAATACAATTTTGTTATATTTACTTTTGCCTCTCAAAATTAATGTTGTTTTTACGTTAGATTAGTTATAAAGTTGAGGACCTACTGAAACAATGATATTTCTGACATACTAGGGCATACATGCCAACTGCCCTATGTAGTGGTCCACACAAAGAAGCCTGACCTACTATAAGCCGCCAGAGAACGACTAAAACACCTTTGCAGCATAGCTGTTTAGAGAAAGCTTACTAAGAAACAAAGACTTACATAAACAGGCAAAACATTCAAGGCCAAGTAACAAAAACCCTTCATGACATGGAACAATACTAAAAAACTATCCCTAGACTTAAGAAAAATTTAACGTGAGACTATTAATTATTCTAGCCCATAGACTAAGTAAAAAAAAAAAAAAAATCACCCCTAGAGAAAATAAAATAGATTGACAGAACACAAAGTCCTTTATCTGTGTGAGTGAAAATATTCTTTAAGTGCACACCTCAAGAAAAACTTTAAAGGTAGTCATATTATTCAAAGACCTACCTATTAGAAGTCAGTTTTATTTTCATTCAGACATGAAAAGTTTCTAAACCACATATGTATAGCATCACTGTATTACAACAATGCTTGAGACAAATGGAAATTAAACCACCATGAATATAACAGACACAAATATGAGTAACAGAGTACATATAAAATGTATCTATTCCTTAAACAGACCCTGTCATGAACATGAAACTTTGTAGCAGAAATGAACATCATGAAGATAGGTGTAAATACATCCCATAAAGTAAATTAGGTTAAAAAAGGATACTACTCATGGATGAAATAAATCCCAGTATATGCCAATGAAAGATATATTCACCTGTTTCCATTTTTTTCATGCAAGCCAGAACCCCAATATCTTGGTACACCTAAATATTTCAGTTTATGGGATTTAGTCCACTTCTGAACTGAAAATACAAATAAAGGTAAATTCATGAATTCGCATCAGTAGACACTTCCTTAAAAAGAGAGGACTCACATCACTTACAGTTTCTGCAGACATGTGAGCTGCTTATTTCATGGAAACTTTTATGTAAAGTATACTGGAAAGTTAATGATGCATCCATTTTAGGGAAAGAGATGCCACTAAAGTTTCAATTTAGACAGTGCCATCAACACAACACCTTACCAAAAAACCGCTTATTTTACCTATTTGTAAAACTATTTACTAATAATTTAGTAACTAAGTACTTATTAATAACTAAGTACTTATTTACTGAATTAGATTTCAATAATTTAAAAATACTTTTGAAAACGACCTAAAAAGATTCTTTTAAAGTTCAACCTTAATCCTGTAGGCTCTATTTTCCTAAATGCTTGTAGTTCATTAAAAACATTTTAATAGACTGCTTACTTTCATCTGGCTTAGCAGCTCGCATGTAGAACTTTAACTCAGTAAAAAGGGGTCCATTCTGGCTGGGTTCCTTTAAGACAATTTAAAATTAGTTAAAAACTGCTGTGTTAGTGACTAGTAATTATTAAAAGCTCACAAAAATGTAACACTCACCCTATAAAAGCATGTTCTCCCTCAAATGCTCTACCCAGTGCTGATAAATGCAATAGAATATGTTCTATTTATAAAAGAAGGTTGGCTCTAAAAAGTTACTTTTATTATAAATTGCTTAACATTAAGGGTATCAAAGAATCCTTTCCCATAACAAGAGATTAAAAAATAACCAATTAACTGAAATGTATTGAAATATTACCAATAGTTGGCAAAGTTTAGCAAAGAACATTAAACAACATTCATTATCTCAGATTTCCCAGATTAAAGCTGGATTGCACCAGCTGCAATAGCCATTAGTGAGCCTAAAATAACACCTGAAATGATTTGATGGAAAAAATCTTAGAAAAAATTAAATTCTTGCTGAAAGTAAGGGGGTTTCTTCCCTTCTTACAGTAGTTGATCAAGCTAAAAAAAAAAAAAATTACAGAGGACTTCACAATTTCTCTTAAACTAAAATACAAGCATTTACACCTCTTTTGACTTCAGAGTCTACCTTGTATTTAAGCTAACATAAGGTATTTCCATTCTATTTTCTAGGGGCAAATCTGTGGTAACCACATATTATAAGTAAAGTGCATAAGAGAGGTTGGCTTGAGAACACCAAAGTAGTGCAAGGACTGCAAATGGGCCAGTACCTTGACTCTACATTTACAGAATTTAGTGAAGGAAAGAAAAAAAGTTATTTCAACTCTTGCAATTTTTAAGTCATTGATTTTGAGATAAGTTTGAGCAATTTATTTTAATCTAGTTACTCTTGTATGTCCTAATTCATTCTATCTCAATTAAAATACTCATTTTGAAATACCCTACACTTAAAAAATCTAAAAAGAAAAGTATCTGATTACTGGCAAAGAAACGCAGAAAGAATACAGTTACATGATATCAGCAAAAGTTCCAAGATACATAACATTACTCTTAAACTGTTTTAATTGTAACTTTTAAATGAAGATGTAGTGATCCAGAAAATTGCTACAGGCCAGACTGTACCACTCAGCGAACAGAGGTTTACTGCTGTCTGACATTAACTAAATAAGGTAAAGAGATCAAACACACTGATGAACATGGGCTTTAGTGTGCATTCGATCTGTTGGCTCAGAGGCAGAGGAGGAAGACCTGTCAGAATGAGAGCAGATAGCAGCTTAGGCACCACCCCTGGGCCTGGCTACTCAATTGCAGAGCTACTGCTTATCGCTACCTCACCTTCTCCAGCAGCATTGCCCTGATAAACAATGGAGCCAAGATAACAGTTTTCTGGCCCCTCCTTGTGGGACTGGTGTTCAGACTACACCATGAACCTGAAAAAACCACCACAACTAGAGCAACAGATCAAGGCACATAAATTTTGGTAGGTGCACATCTACTTTGTTAGTTTATTTGTCCACTATGGACTACAAATTAGTAATCTAGAGATCATACACACAGAGAAGGGTTAAATAGCGGAATTCTTATACTGCAGCTATCTCAGACAAATGTTACTTAACCTATTCACTTGTTCCTATGTAGCATAATCCATTAATACTCTAACTTAATTAGAATATAAATTATACATATTATTTTTATTCAATTTACATAGGTTTGAAAATGTATTTTCTTACTAAAATATAGCAAAAAACTGTAGGTGTTAAAAATTCTTAAAATATTTATCTTTAAATAAATTATTCTACAAAAAAATTATGTCTCGGTGTTGAAAAAAAAAAAGGATCTTTCTCTAGTCAGAGCAAATGCTGAAAATCTGGTAACTTGTCATCCTCAAGGGGATGGATAAATGATTTAACTACAAAACAGATCTTCATGCTGACTATGAAGCTGTTTCCCCACAACCATTAATTCTACATACAGATAAATGCATGCATGTGCTATGTTAAAAAGGCTCATGTAATGACGCCCAATATTTGCCATACTAGTCATCTTACAATATGCTAAAACCAGAAAGACTTCAAGCACAAATTTCTACAACTTTATGCCCAGGGTCATTCTAAACACATGATTTGCAAAACTGAAATTAAAGTCTAATTTGAAAAGATATCATAACGAAAGAGATTATGGAGTACATGTTGAAACCAAACAAATTTCTTCAAGTAGTATTTTAAGGATCCTGATGTTTTCCAGTCAGCAGTTTAATGAGGTGTTACTAAACTCTGCATCCACTCCTGAACAATGACATCTGAAAGGTCCACATGTTAAAAAGCATTTCTCTTTTTAATAAAAACTGCGATTCATTTTGTACTGCTCAGACATCACTGCTATGAGGACAAGTCAAAGACTAAGCCAATTTCCATTCTGCTTTAATAGCTTAATTTGAAGAACATTACTATAGAAGCACATACTTTGTTAAACACTAATAATTGTTCAAAGCTGTTAAACACTTTGCTTCAGCTGATGGATCAACTAGGAATCACCCAGGCATCAGAAAATAGGCCCTTATCTGTAGTTGTATTATACTAGACTGTGGAGGCATAATAAGTTATGGGTCATTTGTGAGGGCAGCGCAAAGACTGGGGCTACTCTTTATTGCCATAAAGACAAAATTATAAAAGACAAATTAAAAGTGAGGAGTCATCTGGGAGATGAGCAATGGGGGTATCTACAAATTGCTGCAACAAAGTGAATCTAGCCTAAAAGCAACCCAAAAGTTACAACTCTTCCTATATTCAGAGCCCAAAGTGCAGAAGAGAAGCAGACAGACAGCTTTCAAACTCAGGGAAAGAGAAGGATAGCAATTATGCACAGCATAGAATAATGGATATCTCATCATTTTCCAAGCAAGTCAAACTGGATTCTTCCATGAAACTTAAATGATACTCTGCTGCCTTATCAGATCGAACTCAGGAGCCAGTAATCAGGAGCCATCTCATAGGCAAGCCATTGCTGATAACTTCAATGTCTGTTATCTGTCTCTAAAACAGGCCACAACTCCTGCAGAATGGACACCCCCTGCCCATGTTGGCACAGGTTGAACATACAAAGCAGGCTGCCACCATGCAACAGCTGCAGGCTGAGGTCCTGGTCTATGGGAATTCCTGCCCACAAACATCTAAGTCAGCAGCAGTACGCTAATGTTGAAAGTGTGGTAGTTGGACATTTGCATCGTAAGCAGTACTTTTTTCATCAAATAACAACATTTCAGAAAGAGGGTCATCACCAACAGTATCTTGGGGTGCCTGAACGGTATCAAAACCAGTACTCTAGAATTTCCCTGTAGTCAGCAGATATAAATATCAAGATTAAAGGCACGTACTAAAATGTATTTCATTCTGAATTAACCTGATCTTTTAGTTTCGGGAATAAATGTTAAAAGTATTAACATATTTACCTAAGTGGCCAGCTACTGCGGTAAAGCATTTCAGTATCACCATATAGTTTAATAAATAAAAGATTGAACATTGCAGTTCTGAACTGTGCTGAAGAACTAAACTTTTACATTGTGAAGTTCTTGTACAGTTTTCTGGTATTTGCTTTGCCACAGGTCAACAAGTACCACGAAGATAAATGAATGATCTACTATGGCTATTCTCATATTCCCAGGTTTTTTATTATGACCTTACCAGGGAATCATATATAATAGTAGAATCTATACAAAATAATCTAGCAAAACTTAAGAAAAATACTTTATACCATAGAAAGAGAACATTTTATATTGATCAAGTTAAACAAATCTTTTTTATTTTAAGATTAAAAACATCAGAAAAATTTCAAGTAATAAAAAGAATTTCCTGATTGCTACAATGGGCTAAAAATGAGCTATCAACAATGCTTTTTCTTCTCTCTAGTCATTAGGTTAAAAAAAAATTATGTGTCGATGCCATTTTAATTCAATAGAAATTAGAATACATATGTGTTTTATGATAAAACATTTAAAGGACTTTATATCTGTGGGGACCTTGGGAATCAAAGCTTTGCTGTTTCTACTCCCAAGCCATCTGTTAGCTTACCAACATCCAGTGGTGAGCAACAGTTCACACAGATTCACTGTCGAATCACGGAAATTCTCTAAAAGTGAGTCATATTTCATTCATTTTGTGATATTTAGGCTGTTTACAGGAAGCAGCAAATGAAACAGAACCTGATCCATTTCATGAACTTTTTTCATCTCCACTGATGTTCCGTGTTCCACCCTCATACACAGGAGTTCCAATTCTCAACAGCATCCCTCTATATCACCAGACTTACTTTTATTTTAAACTCTATGCAATTGTATTATTTTCAGTCAAAGGATGTTCTAAATTACACATGCTATTCTAGAACAAACATTTTCAAGTTGTGAAGTAAAGATTCAAATGTTTTCTTACCACTTTTACAACAAAAGGTGCATCACTGCCAACTGACTTTGAAGAATTAACATCAGCTGTGAAAAAAGAAATGTTTTGTTAGTAGTAGGAGAGGAAACCATCACAAAACATACACTTATTTACTAAGCAGCATGGACAAACAAACCACAAAGCAATTAAGTACTGAAATGAACATATATCAGTACGCTAGACTTTGGTGAGAAAACTACTCTGTATGTATATGGGCTCCCTTCTGTTTGAGAAGAACAGGCAGTTTACTGAAGGTTTTTTTTATTATTATTCAACAACCTTTTCCTAGTCAGTAGCATTCCTTTCATCTTCTAGGACTGTCATGAACATACACAGTTGTGGACATAAAGATGAAAAACACATTCTCTCTATTTTGCCATGTCACATATCCAAAAGTGACTTTCTGTTGCTACTAAGCTGTTGATATTTGTGACAAAAGGAGATATAGGCATGAAGGACACCAAGTTAGACAAGCACGAAGTACAGGCACAGTCAGGTGCACAGCTCTGTGCAAACGATGGGGAAGCAAACAGAGAGCAAGCTTTGACTTGAACAATGTGGGAATTCTCAACATGGACTACACAGTTTGAGTGAGCTGAAACTCCAATCTCAATAAATTGAGTAGCTCATTGAGCAAGGCTGGGTAAGTAGTAGAGAGCCTCCTTAGCAAGAAGCCACCCACTGTTCCAGTTTTTCTTCTTAATCCACTTAAGGTGCAGTCTGTTCATTTTGAAAGAAAGACAGCTATTAATTATTTTTTCCAACTCAGTATGAATTCAGTGTGACTCTTTCACCAAGAGGAGGAAGACCATAAATAGGAAAAGAAAACCTTATTATCATTATCACATTAACTTTAATCCCTTCAAAATAATTTGGAAAATGACTAGGGGTAATCAAGGTTTTTTTCATTGCTTGAGGTATCCTGAAGACCTCTCTTATCTGTTAATGTGTTCAAATAACAGAGATACTAAGTATGGAACACTACCCACTAAAAGAAGTTTTCTGTGAATTCAATAAACAGCATTGCAAAATAAGATCTGTGCTGATGCTTTAAACTGTAAAGTTGAAGATTTCAATTTGTTTTGAGCATTCATTACATAAAAAAAAGTCTATGACTTATGTCAGAAGTTCACAAGGTAATGAAAAAGTCAAAAGCAGCACCAAAGCCAAAACCAGCCAAAACAGTAGCTGATCAGTAGGCTCCATAGAAAATATGTTTAGACAGTTTCAGTTCAGAAGTTGTGGTAAGTACACTCATGCAAAAATCCCTTCTTTCACCCAAGCCAAAAAACCAATTTAAATAAATACTAAACTATCCTTTCATTGCTAAAAATTAATACATATTTTGGTTTGAAAAAATGAATGAACTACCACTGGAATCTCATACAACCATAGCACTTACAATGACCATTTGTCTGCTCTTGCCATTTTTTTCCAACACCATGAACTAAACTAAGCTTCTAGTAAAAAAGATCACTTGAAGACACTCTGCATTTCTAACTGCCAGTCAACTTTTCATGGCTTTAAATAAGGATAAACATCTCACTCTCCATTTTAAAGCATTATCAAAGACAACTACACTTACCAAGGTATAGGCGTCCAAAGCCTCCTTGCCCTATAGGGGCACCTAATTTCCATTCTTTTCTTGATGTATCTGCTAGAACCTCCCCCAGAGCAAACACTTCAGCAAGTTTCCTTTTTGCAGGGGCCCTTTTTCCAGTAGCCTTCTTATTATATGGCATTTTCCCTGGAGGGAGAGGAGGGAAGGAAAAAAAAAAGAAGCAAACCCGGAGAGGTTATATGCAGACCAGACTTATTTTATGTAGAAATCTGTTAGAAGCATCAAAAAGTATGAATTGTTTAATATTTGTTACTATAAAGATACTCTAAAATAAATACAGTAAGCAGTTTCATTGGCATGAATTCTAAATGAAAACAACTGATTTTTCCAGGCATCACCAAAATATTTGACAGCAAAAATCTTCACAAGAGGAACCTATAAGAAGACCTTGTATAATACATGCTAGAAAAATCTCAATCAATCACAACCAATCATAGGTTTAAACTTAGAAAAAAGTAAACTAATAAATTAATGAAATAAAGCTCATCAGTTTTTCTGGAGTGAAACCTGCATATTGAAAAAGTGTCAGGAAGTCTAAGTCTATGCTGTAATAATAAGAGGAACTCCTCTTAGCTATAAAAAAAAATTTAAAAAAATTAAGCCATTCGAATAGTTAATTATTTTTTCTCCTATGTAACTGCAAGCAACAAAAATTAAAGTCTGCTTATTGTTCACAGGGCAGCGTTTAGTAGATCATCAACAAACTAGTACATAACTACCTATTTTGAGATGATAAATGAAAAGATTTTCAAAGAGAACAATGGGCTTGAGCTGGTTTTGACCCCGGTATTCTTAACGGTGGCTGGGGACACCAGCATCATGATAGTGAGCATATTATAGAGACTGTTAATGGGAATCACACCCATATTGTGACTGAATGGTGTATTGCAATTGCTGTCTTTGCCAAGCATTAACTTACATTTGTATTGTTTTCAGTATATTTTGTACCATTCTCCTAAATCAGAAATTCCATATAGCATCAATATCAAATTTACTTACTTCAAGATAGTTAAATATTATGTCCTCTATACATGGAAGATATAAAAGAACCTGGTCAGAGAGTACTGGACTCTGGCAGCAAGCAGCCTGCAGACACTACAGTCATTCAACATAGGAATAAACACAGAAGAAAAGGTGTATGATTCCACGCCAAAGAAAAGTTCTGTTTTTTCAGAGTCCTTATTAATCTGAGATGTATCTCTGTGTCACAGAACTACATCTGAATACCTTATTGTGGTTAAACAAATAACTTCCAACAAAACAGTATCATGAAATACCCACATCACAGGAAAAGACTGGTATTTAACAATACCTACACTGCACAAGCTTCCCATTATCACAAAACAGGGTTTTTAGTTCTGCATTACTTTCCCATATTTCCACTTCTATACAGTAACATTCTTCCCTATAAACAAGAGACAGTTTTGATATTTCACACTTAAATTTTAAGACTAACTTTACCCACAGCTTTATCCATACCCTGTCTTCAAGAAACTCCTCTCTCTACACTTTTTTTTTTTTAAATCTTCAAGTTTATACATACTGTGGTGTCTTATTGGAAGGTTCTTCCTCCAGATTTTCTACAGGAGAAATTGCACCAAATGCACCTCCAGCTAGCTCAGCTAACACGTCACTGATGAGATCACAGCGGCATCAAAATGCCAGAAGGAACACAATGGTTGGCATGGCTACATGTTGATGTATCACTTATAAGAGCAGGCCAAAAAGATCACAGCAGACCTTCAAGTAGGTTCTCAGGACACTAAGATCAGGAAAAGGATTAAAACAAAGGACAGAATGAAGCCATTAGATGTGGTAATGGGAAAATAAACTTGAAATCTGGAGCCTCAAGACTGACTCAGATAAGGAGAAAAAGACAGCGCAAAAATCAGCAGTGTTCCCTAGTGACTCAGATGTGGGACAGGATCACACTCACTGTCATAAAGCATACGAAAATGTTTACAAAATGAGCATACTGTCCTCAAGCTAAGAACAATATAAGAGACATGAAGAGGGCTTGAAGGACTGCATCCCTTGACCTCTGAGTTACTACAAGGAATTCCAGCGAGACTTGGACAGATGCACTTAAGGTGCTCGAATGCTGGACAGACTGCTGTTCCGTAAAAGAAAAATTTGTAGTCCCTTTTCCAATAAAGCTAGCAAGCCAGTGAAATGAAACTATTGATATGCTTCAGTTCTTTGACATGTACAGTGACTCTCTTGATAGTAGCTTCACTTAAAAGGAAAATAAGCTTACTTAAAATAGCTCCTTGAGAGTATTAAAGAAGGAGCTGGTGTCTCCTTCTTCCCTCCTCCCTTTTTTTTTTTTTTTGTTTAACATGATCAATAATTGCATGCCTGAAGGTATTTAGTTAAAAAAAAAAAAAAATTTAATGACAACTTCTCTTTATCCATAAAAGCAAAAATTCAAAATGGACATAAGTTTGAACGTCCCCAGCTGGGAACCCTGCCCTTAACAAATACACTAGATACACATACATGGTTTCTTGGCTGTCTATATTCATATCCATCTGTTAAGATGGCACTGTGCCTGCTTACAAGTTGGTCAAACTATCAGTAGGCCATAGGTGCCAAACACTGATCGCTTTCAATGGGCAGCACGCACAGTATTAAGCACTCACTCTTTTGCAAAAAAGCTGTTATCCATGGAAATATTTAAGTAATGGCTGCACATGCTTTCATATTTATTTGGATAAATCCATTCAAGGATTTTCTGTTGGTTAAAAGAAAAAACACCTGGAGAATGCAAAAATTTTCTAAATGAAAATATAGAACTGGGACAAAAAAAGGAAGACAAAAATGATGAAAAAACATAAAGACATTTTAGTGCAAATTCTATCATTCTATGTGCTTTTCAACTCATGATATAGCAAACCTCATGAGGGGTTTGTCAGGAAACTTATGAACCAGCACACAGGATGCCTACTGTACATTGCACAACTGGAATAAAGTCATCCACTGCTCTCTAAAATCACATTTAAAAACTCACACAGACACATACACAGAAAAAACACCTTTAACTTTCCTGCATCTCAATTACCTCTTTCCATCAGTAAATGGAAATATTTTCTATCCCACAGGTATTGTGAAGCTTAATTCATTAGTGCCTGCAACCATGCTGAAGTCCTTGGAAACAGAGTGCCATTGATGTCAAGTACTGTACTATCATTCAAGTATCAAACAGACCTGACCCTACTTGGCTAAGGTATCTGACAAGAACAATTTTCGAGGTGCACGATTGTAAACAGCAGCATTTTACGTGTCTACAATATGCTCAAAACAAAGATTTTGCTCCTAACAAGTATGAATAACAGAAGTCTATTTGTCTAAACTCTCTCCAAAAACCTCTTAGTACTACAAAGGCTATTTCTCCTGCTTCTCCTTAATAAATCATCTTGGAAGAAACTGAATACACTGTACTTGAGATATGCAGACAATTTTGCATCAATAGTGCTATTAGAGGTGTTATCTTTACAAATACTGTCTGCAATGGTTGCTACTCTAGCGATACTTGAACTGTTAGAATAAATATGAATAGCCACTTCTCAATTTTTGCTAGTGTCCATTCTCAATAAAACTCTGAAATTAATATAAATCAAATTTTCAAGGAAGAATTTCTACTGTGTGGCAAGTCAAACTGGTTTCTTCCTGATCCTCCTCTTTTATTCTCTGGAAACTGTAATTATTACGGTTGTTTATCTCAGTAGGACCTATTTTCATTCTCCACATGGTGAAGGCTTTCTGGTGACCTGTGCTCCTTTTAATGAATTGGTAGTGCCAGCAAGACCTGAAATCTGTGCATCACTAATACTATTCATCAGTCATAGCAAGACATCTAAGTCTGCCTGCAAAAAACAAAGACAAGCAAAAAACAAAACCAAGTTTCTGCTCAAGGAATGGGAGAGAAAGATCAAGACTTCTGACTACTGTAGAAATGTTTCATAGAAGGGACCACCAAAAAAAAAGTACCTGAAGTACCACTGACTTGTAACAGCAACTAAGGTAGATAGTGAATGGAGACTTACCTGCACAAGTTGGACATTCTGTGTCTGGTCTATCACTGTGTAAGATTTTTGAGTACCGCTATAATCTCACTTCCTGGTGATTAAGACATCTGACAAATAATGGTATTTAGATAAGAAAAGGTGCTTGGGTTCTTTCCCCAAGAAATGAGAAAACATTTTTTTAGACAGAAAGAATAAATGTACATTGGTGGACCACCACTGACGAGAAGCATTTCATCACAATAGCATTATACTGGGCAAACCAAACGTGGTTTTTTTTTTTTTAAAAAAAAAAACACACTGAGATGACTTTAAATTTCAGAATGCAGTTTGTTCAGAGATAGGAAATAGTCATTTTCAAGAGGAATTATTGTGTTGTTAACTAATTTTAAATTGCTTTCTCACAAATACTTTTTCTTCTTTTGAATAATATTTAAGGTTCTCCTGAAAATCCTGAGCATCACCCACATAGTTACTGCAATAGAGTACACAGTAAGCTTTATAAAGTACTAAATCATCTGTCACTGCAAATTACCTAACCACCGAAACAACAGCAAGTACCTATGCATGTGTGAGACACTTAAAGGGGTTTTGATAGTTTGGCACACTGTATAAAAATCAACAGCTCTAAAATTCGTTAGGAATCCTAGCTCATTTGGGCACTATCCCCAAGAATTAAGTGGAAAGCTTATTCCTACAGAGGCAGGCACAAGTTTTTTGACACAGTAATAGCTACACGAAGGTTTACAACAGCTTTTTTATTTTTGCTAATGATAAAAAGGGCCTACAGATTCCCTGTGAATTAATAAAAGCCTGAAGCACAAATTGAAAACCCATAAAAACCACAGGTTTCACCCTGCCTACAACTGAGTAAGTCTCAAGCAAGGAAGGCAAATGGCAACAAATAGGAAGTGAAGAAAAACCACATCCACTAACAGAAAGAAACAAGCTTAGCCCTGTTCTTACACAACAGGCCTGTCCTGATCCTGAAATTACAGATTTTTGTGATTTGTAGACTGGTATTTAAAAAAAAAAAAAAAAATTACTTTAAAGCAAAATTCAGGAATGCCTCCAACCAAGGTGGTATTTTGTTTGTTAGCCACACTGGGATGTTCCTGAAGGTGACAAACCTCTAAGTGGCACTTAGCATAGCTTTTACTCCTCATCCCTCACGTCACTTTAGCGCTAAAAAAAAGGAAGGCAAACAAAGGCAGCTTTAGAGCCTACAACCCATGAAGGCAGGGCAAAGGGGGTGCAGCAGACCCCAGAGGTGACACTGAGGGAGCTCTTACCCACCTGCCCCCATTCTCTCCTTTCCTGCCGGCCTAGGGACATGCCTTCGGCGCCATGGGCTGGGATGGGGGAGAGCACGGAAAATGCCCTCCCCATCCCTGGTAGCAGACGAGAGGGAGGAACAGGGCCCGAGCGGGCCCCGGGAGTACCACTAGCCTCCTTAGCGAGGGAAGCAGGAAAACCCGGCCGCGAAACGCCAGAGGGGCCGCGGACGCACGGGAAGCCGAAGGGGAGGCAAAACGGCACCCCAGAACTCGCCTCCTAAAGAAAAAACTACACCCCAAAATCAGACGCCGGCTTCAAATACCTCCTTTGTGCCAAGGCCCAGCCGCCGCTCCTTCCGCCCCGTCCGAAATTCCCGCACTGCGAGGGGCCCGGGAGGCGGTCCGCCCGCCCCCGCGCTCACCTCCGAGCATCGCCCGCGCCCATTGGGCCGCCCCGCTACGGCCGCCCGCCCGCGCCCCTCCTCCGTCGCGGTGCCTGACGGGAAGTGTAGTCCGCGGCTGCCCGTGAGTGGGAGGCATGGACTACACTTCCCAGCAGGCACCGCGCCCGCGAGGGGCCGAGCGCTGACGTTTTACAGGGCAGCTGTACGAAATATCGGCATTCTAAGCCGAACTTTCTAATCTTAAATTTAGAAAGGCCTTTGTCGGGTTAATGCTGTGTGCCCTAACCCCCGTCTGGGAAACAGGGCAAGACACAGGCTGCCGGGTGGCGGGGGACAAGGTACTGTAGCGCTTCTCCACCTCACATGACCGATGGCCAGGCCAAAACTGACCCCGGCTGCCACCCCAGCTCCGCAGGCTGCGCTTGTGCGTTACCTCGTTACATACCGTTACGTGCCTCATGATTTTACCTACTTTTCTAACTTACCTGTCAGACCCTTCTTGGTTTCACCTGCACAGTCTAGTCTCACACAGTTGTGCCGTGGAGCTTCTCCCTAGTGCAAAAAAGCTTTTTACCTACACTTTGACAAAGCCTGTGTTTA
The DNA here is from genome assembly GCA_009769605.1 of Bucorvus abyssinicus. Lineage (NCBI taxonomy): Eukaryota > Metazoa > Chordata > Aves > Bucerotiformes > Bucorvidae > Bucorvus > Bucorvus abyssinicus. The sequence continues at coordinate 14,667,629 of CM020036.1, forward strand.
TTTAGTCCTGACTAATTTTTTTTTTTAACAGTTCCTGTAATACTTAAATTGTTTTGAGTGTACAATAACGTTTTGCAAAATTAGTAATAGTTGCAAAGGTGTATGAAAAAGAACGCATGCCTTCAAAGGGTCAGCGTACATTCTGACTCTTCTGATTCTCTTTCCTCCCCCTCCCAATCTCCTTTTCTGCAGGTCCAATTCAAATCATACAGCATTGTTCACTGAGCAGGTCTGATCCATTTGTCATCCAGTATCACTACATCTCCTTCTTTTGTCATCAGGTACAAACGCGTGCACACCCACGCTTGCTTCTGCCAAGCTCTGAAGTGGAAGACAGGCATGGAAGATTAAAGACATGCCAAAACAGGGTATCTAGGGGATGTAGCAGGAAAATAAAAGGAAAATGTTTTTGTGTTGTTAATTTGCTGGGGGTTCTAACCTTTTAAAAAAAAAAGGCATTATGTTTTCATCACCACCGTCTTCACATGCTGCAATTCAAGAGGTACTGAATAACTTAAAACACTATTATTCTGTAGAATGTTCATTGTGACAGTACTTATATAGAAGCTTTCCTTGAAAACTTGGGCTACATTAGGAATAATAGGTATGTATACTAGAAATCCTAGGCACTCCTACAGAACTGTTATGAATGTTCTAGGGTATTACGGCTCACAGGAGAAACCAAAAGATTGTTTGAAAGAAGAGGAGGACTCTACCATGCATAGCATTTAACTTGCAGTACCGTCATCTTCCATAGTAGATTTCTGAGATCATTAAACATTTTAAGATGCTGATATAGAAAATAAAATGAAAAATTAGTAGATATTCCATTCATTCCTTTAGTGAAAAGCTGATCTTCAGGCTGCCAGTCTGAAAACAATGAGGCCATAGAGATCTAAAGTAAATTCTACTATCTCAGCTAAAAGTTTGGCCAAAAAATATCTTTCTTGCTTGAAGTGAGAAACCCAGACCTCATTCTACCTCTGATTTTTCTCTGTTGAGCCAGAATAATTTCTGCTTTAACCAAAAGGTACAGTTTCAATATAACTGTTCAACTTCTTAGTAACAAAAGCATAAGATTCTGCCTATGAAGTATCAGAGCAGAGACTTCCATATATTATGTCTCTACACACTAAAGGGCTGTGTTTTGTTCAGCCAGTGTGGATGCTTTAGTACTGCTGCAGCTGGAGATTCTTCAAGTGTTATCCAAAGCCAAGGTGGCCACACCTTTTCTCAGATGCCCCCTATGTACTGCCACTTGTTTCACTAGATCTCAGAAAAGCAAGTATGGACCAAACAATCAAAAGCGTAGGATGGGCTTCTCATTACCATCCTTCACTGTAAGAGCATTCCTGGCATGTGCTGGCTACAACTTTCATGTATGCTTTAAGAATTATTTCATATTTGATGATTGTGTTTGATTCATCTCTAGAGGAAGGACTTTTTAGCTTTTCCTTCAAAGTTCTCTCGTCTTAAATTAATAGATTGGTCAATCCAATCTATATGTGCACTACAGATATGGCAGTTAAGAAGAGTTCAAATGCTACTTTTAAATAGTAGTAAATATGCAATATATACTGTATGGTAGTGTATAAACAGTTACATAATTTCAATTTAGCAACGGGGATCAGAAGTATGACATTTTGAATATGGCTTGACAAGAACACCTGAAGAGATAGTGATCAAACTACAGTATGAATTCTTCTAAACTAACATCTTATAAATTAGCCTAGATTAACCTTAAAAATTTTTAGAAGGCTGGTGAATCTCCAGAGTAAATGGAGAATAGCCATTTCACAAATGGGAGAGATACACGTACTCATCAATCCCACAAGACATGCAAGTTACATCCTCATTACTAGGAGAATATTAAGAATGTTTCTGAAAAGACTTAAAATAGCATGAAGAACATTTGAATCCTCCTACTTTACCAAAAAAAAAAAAAAAAGAAAAAAAAAAAGAAAAAGAAAAAAGAAAAAAGTTAACTGTTCCAAATGATTTAGCCTCACAATTTCATTCTACAGTTAGAAAACTGAGGCATATTGATTATTATAATATAACAATCAATATTAATAATAAATAAATAAATAGAAATAAAATAAAAAATAAATATAAATAAATAAATAAAAATAATAATATTGATTAAAATACTTGCTTAAGGTCTTCAAGGATTATTAGGCAAGGTCAGAAAGGTGGCCCAAATGCCTTAAGCTGGTTCAGTGCTTTCTCACAAGGCTGGGTGGAATGTCACGCAGGAATGCTTGAATTTGAGGGTTCCAGTAAAAATACCATGTAAGAGAATACCAGATGTCTGCAGGCAGTGCAATAGTGCATTATACTTTGGTTAGGCTCTTCTGCTTTAGCATAGTGTTTTTCAAGCTGTGATTCGTGGACTAAAGGTCTGCAAGATATCAGATTGAAGCAAATGATGCACACGTGCTTTTCCACATACAGATGCAAGTAAGCAAGCAACAATCTAGAAATTTAAAAGTAATAGAACATTTCCCTTAAGTCTTGATCTTTAAAATTATAGCATAAAACCTTACAAGGTTGTTGTTTATTTCCTTATAAAAAGATTAAATGATGTTTGGATTTTAAAAGCTTGTATTTAAATGATGCAATGGTATTTTTACATGACGTTCTTCACAATTCCACTCTTTCAAAAATTATAAAATTGATTGCATGTATTTCCTTCCTGCAGTCTTTTTTATTTTTCTACTTTGCAAAATGAGAAAGGTCCTTCTACATTTCACAAACACCTTGCCATACTACACACAATGCTTTGAAAACACAAAAATAAAAAAAAAAAAAAATCATGAGAAAATTCCAAAATGAATGGGAAGATGGTGCCACCCACAAATGCTTGATGGAAGAGTACATATGCACTGCACTTGTCTGTCCTAACTGGGGTTTGAGGACCATAGATGGGAGTAGAGATCAAAGATTACTGTTCCCAAAGATCACCATGGTACTTGATTCAAATTGCAGTCCTCTGGAAGTGCTAGATAGACCTGGTGGTCAGAGACCATAAACGATTTGAGAAGGATCAGTGGTATGATCACATTCCAAGAAGCAGTTCTTGACTCATTAGCCTTGTGTTGCCGTCTGCCCGCAGTGTACCTGCTGTGGTGCACGAAGAATTATGCTTCCCATCATACCTATGCGTTATCCTGCAGTATGAGTATACTGACACTAGGGAAACAATGTGATTACTGCAAACTTTCTTTCTTTTTTCCTCTCATTCACATTTCACACGATTTTCCTCAGTGGAAAGATGTATATAAATTAAATGAAGGATGTGGAGTTTTTCCCCTAATGTACTTTTATTAAACTTTAAGAGGATAATCAGTCTGCTCTAAGAATAGCAGCATGGCTCTCTGGAGTTGTCTTTGCTCTTCCATTAATATACATTCTAACAGTATTTAAGATGATCTACCTGGTAACCTCGGAGTTTATGTGTATTTCAGGAGACCAGCACAACATCCTATTTTGTCTGAATGCTTTTAAAAGGTAGCTAGGAACAGAACTGGTTTTGCCACCTTTTTAAGATCTTTCCAGGTGTCTTCATAAGTTAGACTAATTTTTGTAATTGATTAGATAGGAATTTGATTTTTTATTAATTCTTTCAGAATGCAGAGAATAAGAAACCAGAGAGAATCAACTATTACTTTGAAGGGTCAATCCATTTGATGAGACAACTTTTTTGCTCAATAAAGTTATTACACATCTGTCTAGAAAACTACACATGAGATGAGGCTGTCACCTAAGTTCTCCTCACAAAAGGAAAGTGCAATATTGTTTCATAATAGGATCAAGTTCTTAAAGTACTTAATAAAAAATCACTTCGGCAAATAAATATACCTCTTTTTACAAATGAAGAATCCGACACAGAGGTGCTGAGTGAAGTTTGGTTAGCCGCGATGAAGGAAATTTGTAATAAATGTCAAAGTAAGACCTGGATATCTTGACTCCTTTTTCTGTATTATGAATTACAAACTCATCATTACTTGTACTGTTCAAAACATTCAATTAAAAATTAAGATGCTGAGGCAGGAAAGGTCTTTGTAAATCTTGCAGTTCTTTGAAAATATCCTCTGTATTCATTCCTCACGTAAAGGAGTTAAATAATTAGATGAAGGAACAGAATATGAGGAGGAAGAGGTCCAAACGGTAGAGTACCCAGTAATTTAATGGAAAGGGGATGGAGAATTAGAAGAATGAATGAAAATGCTGTGGAAGAAAAGCTACAGAGTCAGATTCACTGGAAGTTTCACTTTTTCCTGGAAGTTTTGTGATGCAGAGAGACATGTGATTTGAAGCTGTTAAAGGGAATTGTTTTAAATAACTTGAAGCTTCTAAGATTAGAGTTTGTTTGAAGTGCATTAAATTAATCCAAATTAAAGGTCTTTCATGAGTTTCTAAAGAGTTTGTATGTTTTCTTTGGTCAAGGTCCAAACTCATATGCATGGGCAGTTTTTTCTACTTAAAAATAAATGACTGGACTGTCTCGAATGTGAAGTGTCTTCACCCATCTTAGTTAGAAGCTGTATTTTTAGGTATGCATACATTTTATCTGGTGAGCACTGTGTATCCTATGCTGTAGATACATTCACATGCACACAACAGTACAGGGAGTCTAACTATAACAATACAAAGAGCTTCTGTTTATCATCAAACATTTCATACATCACATTACATGTGAAAGAATTATTATCTGTCCTGTTGCAGTACAATGCTTTTTCCTATAATGGAATTTTGCTCTGCAAATTTATTTTGGTATTAAAAGGTTCCACTTTATAATGTCTATGGTTCAATCAGTGATCTAAAGGCACTTAAAAGCTTTGAACAAGATACATAAAATGCTTTTATTGCAAAAGCTTTGCTGTATCTCCCAATTTTACCATTGATCTCTTTCCATGTAAGGCAGTTCTGGAAACTGCCCATGCTGTACAAAATCACATGGTGGCTTTTGATCTCCAGCTGGTGATTAAAGCACATTATGGAGGTTTGAAATTTTCTTGTGGTCATTAGCATACCTCCAAACACTTCTCTGCTAAACAGTAGTGGTGTTCTCATGGCATGCTATTTAAATAAGAAAATAGGAATCTATAAACTTATTTATTCCTTTGTAGCTCAGGTGATTCAGATCTCTTGAATGAGGTGACCTTACCCTTAGCAATAGACCTCCTGATCAAATAGTGGTTTCTTAAGGTGATTAGGATCTATCAAAATGCAAGGAAGAATGAGGTTATATATTTGAAAACATCTTTTGATACAAACAAGCAGAGCTTCATGCTTTTCAAGACCTCATATAGCTACTCCCTATCTACAATTCCATGTTTCCCACTGCTAAAACATGTCATCATCACTTCCAAGGTCACCAGGCTGTTGTGGGTTTCCACAGTGGATTTATAAACAATGCAGCACTAACTCCGTTGCTTGTAAATAGCTAAAAAAGCATCTTTCCTCCCACTTTTTGAAACTGTATTTATGTGGTGGAAAAAATAAAGAACCATCATGTATTCATTACTTTCTCTAGCAATCTCTTTGGGGTTTCCTTTTGTGGAAAATAAATTAGGATGTCAGCTTTATGTATTTATAGTCAACTTTACTGTAATACGTTACATTTTTAAACGTATTTTTACCATCTCTATCTTGCTAGCAAGCAAAGTTTACTGAGTGTTACCCAGATACAGAGGAAAACATAACAGTTTTTGAAAGAGATTACAGTCAGTAAATACCAAATAAATTCCAAAGCTTTCTGTTAGTGGTTCTACCCTGTCCCCTCACTCCCAAAAATAGAACAAATATAGGTAACCAGGTTTCTGACAAGTCAGCAGTTACAGGCTCTTAAAAGGGATTAAAATCTGGGTCAGGGAAAAAGTATTGGACTGGAATGGATGTTCCAGTTGTAGGGGAGATATTTGACAGTAGGTAAAACTTGTGGAAAAGCTTGGAGAAAGAGCATAACTACAGAGGGAGAGAGCACTAACATTTATCATATAGGTAACTTTTTTCTTTTATTTCCAAGCAACATCCTAAAATACCTAAGATCTTTTATAAGATTGGACACAGCAGTTTTTATCCGAGGAGCTTATTGTTCAGTGAAAAAAAAAAAAAAACTAATGAAAAGCAGCACATATTGCATCCTTTTTCAATATCAAAAGTTAATTGGTGTTCATGTAAATAGGTATTTGGTGGATTAATTTTTTCATACAAACGTTCTTTGAGAAAGTAGAAGGGTTAAAAGTAATTGTTTCCGTGGGAGAAGATATCAAACAATGAAAATTAAAAATTAAAAATTAAAAATAATTAAAATCCACACTTTTCTATCTTCTGGCAAGCTTTATTATCCAGAACTAGCTGTCTGGAGAAGAAAACATACTTACTGCTGCTCATCTGTACTTGAGCATAGCATGGAATCCTTCCCATCCTGCTGCTCTACCACATCGTTTTGGTGTTCATGACCATGGTACTCTTCATAAAATTTACATGACATGTAACAAAATATATGATTTGCATAAGAACTGGTTTTCTCCAAGACCCAAATGGCACTAAGAAACTAAAAAGTTGCTACCACTATGTGTCTCATAGTTTTCAATATACTCCAAAGAGCAAGCAAGAAATGTTCAACAAAATTTAACAAAAATACAGTTAATTACCACTGCCATTCCCTCCTTCGGTAAACCAGCACACCCTGAATTTAATCACATGCATTATTGTAATCAAGCCGTCAGTCAGATTTTGAATTATTTCATTTTTTGACATTATTACATCAGAATCCCTACAGCCCATCTAGAACATAGATATGGCAAGATCGATACTGTGTTAGAAAATGTGATCAGGACAAAAAAAAATAGGTGCTTCTGTGCAAAAATTAAAGAAACACTGAACTGTTACTGCATTTACCCTGGAAATATGTTGCATCAGGTAGAATGTAAAAAGTTAATATAACTGCCTGCCCACTCAGTAATACACTCATTCTTGTGGTGCTTTAAATGCATAAATGTTGTCCCTGTCATTTTTATTTTTGTTTAAAAAACTATAGCTTTAATTTGCTTAATTGGAACCAGTTGCACGGAAAACCTTTTTGGGTTTAGGCTTACAGCTAAAGATTTAGGGAAACAATCAGCGGAGAAACAGGATGCCAAGGAGAGAGTTGGGCTCATGTTGAATCTCATCTATGGAAAGCCACAAAACTAGTGGGCTGTTTGATTAGCAGTTGCAAACAGCGCATGATAAGACATCCATAGTACATACTGATAACTTTTTCAAAAATTTCATGTTCCTGCTTTTCGGTGTATGGTGGAGAGCGTACTTTGTATGTTAACACTTCAAAATATATGAGATGCATGTAGAGGTGGAAGGCTTTTTAGGTGGAGACCCATCCGTCAGCAATTACAAGAGTTCCCCTGAACACATATGAGACAGACTTCAGCATGGCTCCGGTGAGTATTAGTCAGGTACAGTCTCTCTCACTTTTAGGACAGTAGTTTGTTTTTAACTGAGAAGGTGATTTTTACCATCTGATGACTATTTCATGGCCTCTGTGGATGAGTTTGCAGACCCCAGCCTGATTTTATGTAGACAGATGTCCCACTTCACAAAAACAACTGTCACAATTGGCAATAGTTGTCACACGTGCTGGCAGCACCACAGGCTTAGGATGAATGAACAGGAGGCAGGAGAGTGTCCTCCTCCCTATGAGGAAACAAGTGAAGATGGGGGATATTGCAACACCATCAACAGTGCTACATTTTCAGTGTGCAGTATTGTTAATTCAGGCATCTTTTATGTGACCAGTGCTCTTTGCTTTAAAAGCCACCTGCTGGATATTTCTGGAGAGTTATTCCACTAGAATAACTTGATCTAAATGTGTTTGGATAACTTAAGACAATCTCTTCTCAGATAGCAAATTAATAATTAAATTTCTTCCTTTCCAGTGGTGGATGAGGAAACCTGCGAACACATTTTTCACTGTAGAGACGTGCAAGACATAGAAAAAGTTACAGAAACACACACATGGCTTCACACAGTCCCAGCAGTTTTCCACCCTTGACCTGAGGAGATGCATTGTAACTGTGCTCCTTCTCTCCATCTTCATTCTGTCCTCAGGGTCGTCTTTGCTCATTTTCATAACACTGGTACTGGCCCTGTAATTCAGAGAACTACTGTTTTACTTGAGTATTAGCTCAGCTCCTAAGAACTCTGTTTATAAGATCTGATTTTTCTTGTTGAGTTGCTGTATTTTCATGCAGACATCTGTTGAAAGCATTGAATTAATTAATGTAGTAGCAGCAAAAAACATGATTAATCAACTTTGGCCTCTGCCACAGTGAACTTACCAGGGCACTGAGAGATGTATAGAATCTGATCGGCTCTATGTTTAATGATTTGTTCTTGGAGAACAGGTTAGATTTCTTTCTTTTCCTTTCACATTACCACCTCCTACTTTCCCTGCACAGACTCGAACCTGGCCCCATCCACACATACGAAACACAACCTTGCATATCTCATGGTGGGGAGGTGAGTTCTGCATTCCCTGCAGACCAGATGCTTTTTGGCAGGAGATGCCAAGCTTTGTCCTTCCCCAGTTGCCTATAGCTCATATTCAGTTGAAACATGCTAGGAGGAAAACGTTTACTATCTATTGTTGAAACAGCTAATTTTTTCAGTAAGGACATGGCTTTGAAGATATTTAAATGGTACTAAACCTACCTCAGTGATATAAACAACGAAGCGAGTTCAGCGGTTTTTAAGACACCATATACAGACAATATGCTGAACTGTCCACTAAACATTTTTCATTCTTCATGGAATATCAACATACTGACTGCAATATTTTTATCTGTGTTCTTTTACTTACTAATAATCAAATTGCAGCCATCGACCTTTTCATTTAGAACTACTTGCTCCAAAAAGTGAGCACAGCCATTTGAAACAATTTTGTCGCTATCTCAGATGGAATGTAAGTTTTAAATTGTTGAATTGTAAGACTGCCACCTCGTAAACATATTATAATGTATATTGGGCTATTTTGGTGAACAGCTGAATAATAATGTACTTTAAAAACAGTTTGAAATGCATCTTCTAAGATATAAAGCAGGGAGGATGACTAATATGAGAATATGGCATTTCACAGCAAATCTAATGAAAGCCTGTGAGAACTACAGTATCTCATCACCACACTGGCTACATTGGCTGCAATACAGTCAATACTATATTGACTGCTAGAAAGGCTATAAGTACAAAGCATTCCATCTCTCCTGATGAAAGTAACTGAGCTGGGCCAAAACTGATGGGTAAAAGAGTACATCTTCCAGTTTCATGAATTTTATATAACTTATTCTTGAATATTTGTTACAATTGTGTCCCTTCTCCTTGACCAATGAAAACTTTGGTTTTCCTTCATTTTCAAAGAGTCTTTTGAGAATGATCATTAAAGTAATAGCATATTTTTAATACATAATTTATCTGCAGAACTCCAAAACAGAGCCTGCTATGCCTGCATTTCTCGTTTAGAAAACTCGAGAGGGTACGACTGCTTTTAAAAGGATTGGGTTGCCTGATCAGGTGTTCTACACTTTTTATTAAGTTACTTCTTCAAAGTAGAAAATGTTTCCTAAGTCTTTGTCATTGTCTTGGATTTACATTGTTTGTGCATGAGATAGATAGCCTTCTAAGCAGAGGGACAGGTCTGCCTGGCTCAGGCATGAAATCATCAGTCCCTGCATGCAGGGAGAGCTGAAGTAGCTCAAACTGCACATGCCATCTCTCTTTCCTGCTCATATAGACTGGTTTTCAAGCATTCATTCCAAGATGAAAAGCTCCCTGTAGTCAGCAATCACTTATTCAACATAGATGCTACACGGCCTCTAATTCCTAACCAAGGCACCATGGCATGGTGCTCAGCACAGAGAACCAGCACACCCAAAAAACCAAACACACCTGTTTCAGAAAGCCAAAAAAAAAAAACCTAATATGAAAATATATCCTATATAACCAGCTAAAGATACATTTTCCTCCACTTCAGCACTGGTATCTTTGTGCTGTAGTATGGATTAAGCTCAGAATGCAATTGTTTAATGACCACTTTATGTGTCATGTGACAGAGGGAAAGACTATGTGTGGGAATGCTCAGGATGAGGTGCAAGAAAATTTTATCTCATAAAAAGAATTGGAAGAGGAATTCAGATGCATGGAAGTTTGTAATTTCTGTGTGCAGTTGGTCAAATAAGATACATAACCTTTTCATGCAAACATTGTTTGTCACATCTCTAGATTGCCAGAGCTTCTGTTGTAAATATTAAAACTATTATATCATCCTAGAATGACAAAAGTGCATGGAAGGAAGGAGTATATATGTATAAATGTGTACCTTCCCAGGGATATCCTGAACAACATTTATACCTGGTCTTTCAAACAAGCCAGAAGCTGTGAACAATTAATTCACCGAACAGGTAGTCTATACTTGGGTAGAAATATTTGAATTTTTATTAGTTATCAAGGTCCTAATTTATTAGGTATAATAATCTTTAGTTACCAAAACCTCAGAAGATGGAAAGCATGAAAGACAGCAAGGACATATGGAGAATTTTCTTAGTAAAATGATATATTTAACTGACAGCCTCAAGGTTGTTGGTCTGTTTTTCAGCCAGTGGAAAGCCACACAGGTTATTATAAAGCATCTGAAAAGTTCCTTGCAAAACACCAATTTTAGAGGAAGTTTCTTTCAAATTAACAATGTAGCATAATAAAAATCAACCTATCTGCCCTAATGTGGCTACTCTTACCAACACAATGGGAGCCTGGAGTGGAAATGAATCATTAAAGGTGTGTTCTAACAGCATTTTATTTGACTTTGATTCATTGTGAATTTCTATCCCACATCAATAATAAGTTGCAAAAACCTTCACAATACTAATAAACACAGTAGTCAGAACATTAAAATAGTCTTGCTTCCTACTGTATACCAACAGAGGAAATAACACCAAAAAAAATTCCAAACCATCATGAAAAATATACAGACAGAGCACTCAAAAACCCGTAAACGATGATCCAAGAAAGAACCAGAAGGGACATTTCCCTAGGAATAAAGGAAACCTGGGCTTTAACACGAGTGACAGAGATGACAGCAGGGAGGAGCGGGCAGCTGAGGGGTTTGGACTGGTGGCAGGGAGAAAAGAATTGCACCTGGTGTTTCTGGGCACAACCGTTGTTGGGAAGGAGGTAAAGCAGACAGAGGGCAGAGTCCAGACAGACCAGGGCAAGGAGGACTGAGCTGGAGTTACCAAAGAGAAGCCCTGGCCAGCAGAAAGCCTTTTCAAATCACCTGGGATTAGAAAAGGTCAAGCAGGGGAGGAATAGGAGGAAAAGGAAGAGGTAACTGTTCCAAAGGTCTTCCAGTACTCTAGTAAGTAAGCAATTTCCAGCTGAGGAAGGCGGGAAACTGAAGCAGACAAGGCAGCAGGTAGAAGATACTTGCCAACTTCGAGTTCCCGGCCAAGTTTGTTTAGCATGGCCACACATGCTACACTGGGCACTGGCCAAGCTGACCTCTTGCAATGGTTCAGAATTTTGCTTGTTCCCTTTTCACTGCATGGAATGACCCTGGGACACTTGCACCCAATGTGTAGTTTAGAAAATGTGTGTCAGGAAAAAAGTGAATTGTACAAGTAAAATAAGGTATGTACTGCAGAGCAGCTTTTTGACTGCTGCTGTGCAGCTCTGGCAGTGCACTTCAGGCTTGACTTGCAATACTCTCTAAAATTTCAGTACCACCTCTCTTCGGAGCAGTGACTCAACTATGCTGAACTATGCCACCTCTGTGACAGAATACAGTCTATTGTATGTTTTATAACCTTTATGACTCAGAATCCAACTCAGAAATCAACACAAAACAGAGCAAATCCAAAAGCATATTTAATAATGCAGATGATTTGATGTATCGCCGTTCAATGATCAGGCAGAAATTGGAGGTTGGTACACACAACTACATCTTAAATAAAGGGTTGCATTATTAACAAGCTGTGTCGTGTCTTTCAGGGTTCATGGGGGAGGACAGGGGAGGGTGATGCTTGATTTCTTTTTACTGTCATCATTACTATCCAAAACACATAGGACTGGACAGTTTGGGAGCTGAAGAACGGATAGTTTTCCTTTCTATCATAGGTTGAATTTGAACTGTTGGCCTATAACAAGGCTGATAAGAAACCAGTGGTGCCAGCTTATGTAAGCAACTGTGAATAGTTTTGTTATCTCACTAAAATTCCTGCAGAAAAACAGGGTACAGACAACAGCCCTGTCAGTTTTGGCATCATCATTGCAGACTGAAGAGCAGCAAGGGGTTAGATCTTGTCTAAGTAGGGAACTGTTTTGAAGCATTTACTTACTTTCTGGTTTAATTTTGTGCAGAGACACATGCTCCAGCACACACCTCCCTTGGTCCTGGTCTGTTTAACCCAATGGTAAGGGGTAGCCACAACAACAGGTAACTGTTTCTTAACAAGTCCATGAGCAGGCAAATTTTGAGTTGGAAATGCCCAAGTTAGTATTTCCCTACAGTTCTTGATTCCTTAGCATCAAGAAGCAAACTCAGCTGCCCAAAGCCATTTCTGCTCTCCACAGGGAAGAATTTATTTCCATCTTTTACAGGAGGCTTTGAAAATGGTGTTACAGGATTGTTGTTCTCAATAACATGACCATCACGGCAGCTCTGATCCTTATACCTACAGCAGAGTATGTTCAGAACAGTTTCCTCACAAACTGAATTTAACTTATACTGCTAACAGAGATTTCTTTTATGACACATTGAGCCATCCAGTGGCACAGGCTGAAATAAACTACTACACGTGCTTGTTAATACAGTTCTCTAGTCCCCTTCCTTATATGAGATATATATTAGTGACTAAAAAAAAAAAAAGGCGGCAATAAAACATCTGTTTAGTGATTATTGCAAACAGAACTGAAGACGATGAACATTTCTAATCATTTACGGACAGACAGAAGTGGTCTCTCAACATTCACTTAATAGAGAAGAGGGGTGGGGAAAAAAGCAAGCAAGCAATGGCAAATTCCAAAAAGTCAAAGTTTCAAGTTCAGTGTTTAGGCTGTGCATCTGCTGTTAACTCACCTCCTTGTACATATATGCATTTCTACGTGCAGTGGTTAACGTCAGATCTCAGTCTTTGACCCCCTGCAATTTATTCTTCTAATAGTTTTAGTTAACTTATCCCAGATCACCTCACTTTTGTGAAAGCTAGAGTCTTGTGACTGCAAAAGAATACTTCAGTATTTGAAATGCGAAGCAATAAGTATCTGTACACAGAAGCAGAGATCCAACCACTGAGGGCTTAAATGAACCAATAATTAAGTATAGTGTGAGTGGGTCTTTTTGTTTTAAAAGATTGTGAGCAAATTAAATGCTAAAGAATGGTGCTATAGCAATAGTGGCTTAGCATGGTCAGAGAAGAAAAATCATTAACAAATAAAATAGGGAGCACCTCAGGGGACACGCCTACAGACAGTCTGTCACCCACTGGTTTTAACATTTCTTGTCAAAATTTAATTAGAGATTAATTTCTGGTCGCTTTAATAAAATTAGCCCCTTTGTATAGCATCAATATCCATCAACTTTCACTGGTAAACTTGAGGCTCTACCAACATCCCTCTTCCTAAATTTTTTGGGAAACAAATAACAACATAAGAATAGCCAGAAATAACATTCCTGGTTCCAGCAACCTGACAAACCGTATAACAGAAGTAAACAATACCAACATTTAGCTCAACACTGATGCACTGGAGGCAATAGCAAGGCTTTATACAAAGTATGTGTGAAGCAACAATATTTTGCACTAGCCTAGCAAAGGGCAGGGTTGAAAGTCTCTGGTATCCCTGGTTAACACGGAAATGCTTTCATTGATCACGAGAGCAATGGCAGTCTTCTATCATACTAGTATAACACCTCTATAAGAAGATAAAGCTGTGGTTACAGAACAGCTTGTCCACCCTGAACAACAAGGGTTGCTTGTCTACCCATTTATTCAAGGGAGTATCAAAGTACAACTGGCTTTACCCAAAACACATGTGAGCTTATTTGTTCTGAGGAGACATTATGACATTATTCAAGTGTTTCCAAGACTTTTTTTTTTTCCAAAAAATAAATGGTAAACTTAATTTTATAATAATTAAAAGGAGCCATTCACTGGTAAAACACAGCGATAAGTAATTTTAGGAAAAACTTCTACCTTAAAAAGCTAATTTGGAGTAACAATAGGGTCTACTTCGTCAGACCAAAATTTGTAGGTCAGCTAGAAGACCACTGTAAGTACCTCATACAACACTGTAAAGCCTTATCATGTAAGTCAGTAAGCAACATTGTAGACTTCAGGGGACTCCCTACTGATGCAGCATTGTCAGACAGATGATTGCAGAATCCCGGCATAAATAGCTAATTTAGGGTGTCATAAAGAATGAAAAGTGCCAAAGAAAAGCCAATAGTTCTGTTCTGGGGACCAACTAAGTTCTAATCAATGTTTCCCTTTCTAAAATAACTGCGGCAAGTCAGTTTACTGTCCAGATGATGGAGCAGATGTACTCTGTGTCACAGTGTACAGTCCTGATGTTTATTTTTTCTTACCAAGGCAACCAGGGTCCAGAAGAGACCAGTGGCATAGAGCATGTCAGGGTTTCAAGAGCCATTACAGCGGGGTTTTACCTACCAAAAATTAAACATGACTACAGCTTTCTGAAGTAACCGTTTGCTACTCGGAAATATGGACTGCTCTGGGAGCTACCTTCATTACTGGTATCCGTGCATTTTTCACCAGGGGTTTATTGGACTGACAGTTTCTATACTTTGCAAATAATGCAAGACAGTTGTAGCAGGCTTAGCTGAGTTCTGCAGCAGGTGGGCAGGATGAGACTGTAAACCATCTGTCCATTCATCTATCTTAGATACATATCCCCCTATTTCAATAGTACTCAAAAATGATATCATTAGGCTACTGATAAAATCATCTCCATTTTATAGATGGGAAATGAAATGAGGCCTGGGCTTCTACATCAGTTTGGGGCTGAAGTCTTTAGTGCCCCATTCATTTTGTGATAGTGCCCTACTCACTGGACAATTTTCCTTCATCCTTTACAGTATGTCTCCCTACCTGAGGGTCCCTACCTACCCCTCGGTGTGAGGCATATGCAGAGTGAGATGGTTTTCAAAGGGATCAGTGTACTTCGCTCTCTTTGCGTTAATTCATTTTATTCAGGCTATTCAGCATATACGTTATTCAGAAATGCCTCCACATAAATGGATGGATCCAGTCTCCAAGTTTAATAGCTGCACTTCACATTTTAGTGTAATCCAGCCATTACCCATAGAATTGCAGTGTGCTATACGGAAAGAGCGTGTGGTATTCTGGGGTAATATTGACTGTGGACTGTGTCAACCCGAATTGAAACATCAGGGGGTTTCATCTTCCCTCCAGCATGGGAAAGGACAATTCTGCAAAAGGTTATTGCATATATTTGCTCATGTCAAAGAGCAGCTACTAGTGCCAGCAGTAGGAGAAGTGGCTTCACGGAGGAGATTCAAGGGCGGGTGATTGCTCCCTGGGGCTGGAGAATCTGAGATCAGGGCTGAGCCGCCCTCCTACTGCAAGAGCTGGTGGAGCTGTGTTGGGGCTGCTGGTACAAACAGCCCTGAAGGCTACGACTGTGCAGAGGAGTTGCCCTCCTGTGTCTCTGCAGGGGAGTGCTTCTGAGGCCTGAGATAACAAACATGTGCTGCCTTTTTTTTTTTTTTTTTTGTTTTGTTAATTATCACTGCAATTCCCTACTTGCTTCAAAAGTAGTAAGGCCTGGGCAAAAGGAGAAACTTTTCAGTAATGCTTACTGGCATGTACACATGCATACAAAGAATTGCAGATGTTGAACATGGAGCTGTACCTGTTTGGACAAGGCCTGGGAAGGCATCCTGTCTGCAGGCAGCTGACTGTGCAACCAGAACAGTATCAGCCATCTGAAAAGCTGCATCTCTTCCTATTAGTAATGCCCAATATGATCCTCTTCCTAAGTAGATCAACAGTGCTTCTGTTTCTGCCTTTGCCATAAACACTGTCAACTTGTTAAGGCAAAGAATGTGGCCATCTTATTTGCTAGGAACCTTGCAAACAGAAACGATTAAACTGTAGAACATAGGCAATAGGCTTCAGACCCGCAACTCTGTTCATTACTTAGCACGGTGTCGTGTTTGACAGATTCTCCCTGCTATGGTAAGGGGCTATCTTTGCTTGGGCACTTAGCCCAGTAGCAAATACAAACTGGTTCAGCTTCGCAGAGCCCACTGTATGGAACAGGGGGGCTACAAAGCCTCAAGAGAGGTTTCCAAGTGAAGTTGCTGGCTGTATTGTGAACCAGAGGAAAGTTTCTAAGAGTTTCCAGTGGACAGCAGGGGCTGCACGTTTCCGGCTGGACAGTGGGCAGCGATAGCTCACTTAAACTCTGTGAGAGCAATCGCTGTTGAAGCGCTGAATTGATTTATGACGTGTGAGACACCCCATGGGTGCAAAGCCTACTGCTAGCAGCACCACAGCCCAGTTTTAAGCCTCTGTTTTACTTAAACCAGTGCACCCTGCTAAAGCCCAGTAAAACATGACTCCTGGCCCCAGACTACTACTGCATTTCCTCGGTGTTTTCTTTCGTCATTGCCCAAACCCCTCACTATATACGTGGAAGTCGAGGCAAGTTCACACCGTGCAAAACACCTTTGTTTTGGCACAAGAAGAAGAAAGCGTTGTTGCTCTCAAAGGAGCATAAAAGCATCCCGTCAGCGGAGATGCCAGCGAAGTGACTCCTGGGCCGCCAGTGCCCGCGGCGCTGCTGGCGGGGGCGGCGGCGGCGGCAGCCCCAGCCCCCGGGGCAGGCAGCGCGGCTCCCGCCGGCGCGACCCGCTCGCACCCACAGGCACAACAGGAAAAGAAAAGCGGTGTGGCGAGGGCTGGTGCGCACCTCGGCTCTGCCCGCAGCCTGGCCGGGCCGAGGGGCGGCCGGAGAGCCGGCACCGCCGCCCGTGCGGGGCCTGAAGTCCGCGGCTGCGGAGCTGCGAGCGCTGCGTCCCCCTGCCGGGAGCGCGCCGCCTCTGCCGTGAGGCTCGGGGCCGCGGCGGGATTAGAGTAAAGCTCTCTTCCTGGCGAATGGGAACGCGAGGCGAACTTGGAGCTGGAAGCCGGCTGCCGGGCGAAGCCCCCGCTCGTGGATGGTCTGTGCGCGGGCACAGGGAGGCGAAGTCCCGCTCACCTGCGGGTCACGCAGCAGTAGCATCAAGTCTCCATCTGCTTAGCGAGAAAGCCAACACAGCGTTAAAAAGCAGGCAGGATGCTCAAACCAGATTGGACTTTAGACAGGAAATTATCTTTTCAAATTTTGGTTGAACGATAAGAAGCTTTTAAAACTAAAGAAATGAATGATGTATGCAAAGCTGTACTTGAAATGATTCTGGTGTTGCAAATTGCCATGCTCTTACTGTGGAGCTGATGAAAATAAATGAAGCTCTGCGTTGCTGGGCTTTTTCCTCCCCCTTCTAATAAATGAAATGAAAAAGCCCCATTATTGTGCCACCTGCTTCAAATTCCTAATTGTGGTAACTGAATTCTGAAATTGTTTGTTAGCTGTGTAATATCACAGGCATTAAAAATACTGAGAGGCTATTAAGTTCTTTAAAACAGCACTGGATAAAAAGGTGCAGCTATCTTCAGATTTTATTGCCATGAAATAACTTTTCTAGTGGAGAAATGTGTTCAAATCCTACAAGTGCATTCTGAAAAAATCCCTGTTAATTTAACAGTTAGAGAAGCCGCAAAGTAAAGACCCAAGAGAGGTCCACTGGCATATTTAAATATTTTTAAAGGAGAGCAGCACACCATTCTGTTTGCATTTTTCTGGCACAGTAATATAAAAATTTCAGAAGACAATAGAAATCACATGAAATTCAAATGTAATGTTTCTGATGAACAGGTAGGTGTGTGCTCATATGTGTTTCTGAAGTGCCTATAACCATGGAATCTTGCTGTATGCCTGAACTTGCTGCATGTGTATATAATGCACCTCATTTAATTCCTAAATTTCAGCTTCTCATTTTAATACCATTTCAACTTAGATATCTACATGATTTGTTTTACAAATTTAAAAAAAAGGAGTAATTATCAAGACAAGCTAGAAAGGGTTGTTCTTGAAATATTTTGTCATTACAAATAATTTTTCTAGCTATCCGAATCCTATTGTTTTGTTAATTTTAATGAGAAAGGATTGGAATCTGTTAAACAGATCTACTGCAGAAGTTTTGCCACACATGTCCTAGATAGTCTTTTATTTCAGTAATATGTATATGGATAATATATATAAAAAGATAGATAGATGGATGGATGGATGGATAATTTACCAGACAGTATGCAACCGTTTCCCTTAGATTAACTTCTAATGCGTAAAATCCTAGTACAGAAATAAGGGTTAAAATAACAATCTCAGAATTCAAGTCAGCTGTGACAATATTCAGCGCACTGAAGTGCTGAAATCTACATAGAATTAGACCCACGGAACCGAATTAACCAGTTTGTTATCACCTTGCATAGGCAGCATTTTAGAGGATAGGGGACAGGAAGAAAAGAGGGCATTTCTTATCACGCTGTTACTAGGCAGTTCTCCCAAAAGCTCATCCGCTTGCTGCCTTCCCAGCTCTGGAGGCAGAAGTTACCAAGCAGCCTTCGAACAAATCTCGGTAACAACAATTCTTTCTCAGCTTTACACTGGCACACAGAGGTGTTCTGTTGGCAGCAAGACCTGGCTTCATCAAACAAGAGGATATTCCAAACACAAGTGCAAACTTTGTAATCTGAATATTTTAAAAAGAAACAGAACAAGCAGAAGAAAACAACCAAAGATCTTTGCTGATCAAAGACAGTTTAGCAAAAACGTTAGCTCTAAATTGATTAAAACAGAAACAGAGAAATTACAAATGGAATTTAACATTAGATACTATTTAAATAACTTTTTTAAAAGGCTGCAAACAAGGAGAAAATACATATCTTGTAGAGATTAAGAGGAAATGAAAAGTTACACATTCCCGGTTAATCTATTTGATTATTTTACCTCCTTTGTCATATACAGGTTGACAAACTCGAAGTTGTGTTTTGATTGATATTTAAAATATGATGATTAATTTGTACACATGTATCTTAGCTCTTGACTTGCTTGCAAACTAGTTATTACACTTGCTGATTTGATTATGTGCTAGTTGTACTTCACAAAGAGCCTGAACCAAGGTCCTGGCAAACAATGCCTGGCTTTGAGGCCACGCTGCTACACAGCGTGCTTGGCCACCGCAGCCATATGCTCTTAGTTCTGCACCCTCACTTAGATAACACCCTTGACCACAAAGAACTTCCAAAATGGCCACGGAAAGATCTACGCAATTCAACGCGCTGGAGCTGAAGATTTCCATGTATATACCTCTAGAGATATCACAATATGTTAATTTTCGAGCAACATTTTCAAACAAAATTTTGGTGAGAAAGCGTGTGTGAAAAACGTACAGAAGAGGACAAAAATGCCAGTGATTGTAGCATTGTGGTTCCCACGCAAACAAATGTTTGTGAGTATTTCTGTAAAACTAACCTCATCTTGTTTGTAATACACTGCATGACATTAGAAAGAGAATATTTAAAAATACAGGCTCACATCTGCAGAAAGAGCAGCACTAATTACGAGAAAACACAGAAAATGGATATAAAACGCAGTAATATATGCAGAGGGTTTTTTTAACTCCTCTAAAAGTAAAAGGAATGAAAAACTGGTAAAAGGGGAATAAACCAAGCATTAAATATAAACATCCGTGACTATCTATCCAGAGTATCTTATTTAGATTTTTCAGCTATTTATTGTCTGTTAATTTCCTCTGTTCCTGTTTTTCTATTGAAGCATCAACCACCAAAGCACAAACCTTCAAACTGGCTCTGCATGTTTAATAAACACATACACGCACACTTTCTATATGCTCAGTAGCTAGCTGGGTGCTAAGGATATGTGTTTATATATCCTGAAATACCTACATTTTCTGGAGTGACTAACACAAACAGCAGTCCTTTTAATTCGTCTCATGTAAAACTCAAACTTTTCCTAACATGATTTCTTTTCAGTCTTTTGTAATGAACTTCACCAGAAAGCTGTAGGTAGCAAGTTTCGTCTGTATATCTAAGGCTCAAAATGATTTTTTTTTTTTTTTATTAAAAATAAAGGGAAAAAGCAGGGGAAATATTTTGAAAGTCAATTAAAATTTTGTGTACGTTTTCATTTTTTAATGATAAATTAAGTTACTAATTTTGTCCGTGCTCTTTGTAGACACTGCAGGTTTAATTGCTAATTGTTAACTGCGAATGAATACATTTGCATATTAATTAGCTCCCAATTTACATTTTTAATTTGCTTCCTTCAAAAGGTGCAAGATAAAAGGTCGTGTTATTTTAAATAATTTATGCTTTATTGCATGAAATACGCTAATATGAAATGTGCCTACTAATTTTAACCCCTTTTCTAAGAAGCAAAGTGAAGAACATTAAAAAGAAAGACAAATCTGGGGGTGTTTTGAGAAACAATCTTACGCTATGTTGTTCTTCAGCATTAGAACTTGCTTTTTTCCTGAAGCCCGATCTGATTGAAAATTAATGCATTCTTTCCTTCACCATCAGTTTAAAAAGTGATAGTGTATTTGAAGAACAAAACAGCTGCCGAAGGGGGATTGATTGTTGTTGTTTCCTGCAGAGGATTAACAAAAAAAGGTTCTCCCTCGCCCTCCCCCACCATCCTTCACCCCAATATATTTTCTAAGGAAATTAAAACCATATACAGTAAAAGGATAATTTGCCAAAAGCATCTTGCTTACAAGGAAAAAATCCACGTTTTTAAATGTCCATGTGTACTTACATATCAGGCTTTTGATTTTAATAGTCAACAAGGATAATCGAACAGGAAAAGGATGCCCCACCTTCTGTGATCATAACAAGATAAGCTTAAGAAGAAAAGTCTGTCTCTCTGTTTGTTTTATGTGACCTCAAGGATCTTCTTAGAGGGGAGTTTCAACATGCTGTTCTATACATAACAATACAAATATGGCTAAGCAAAGATGGCATCACAAGTGATCCTACTGTTCCATAAGAAAGTGTCATGTAGAAGCCTAAAAATACAGAAGCACAGAGCTGATCACATATTACCACCGATTACATAAATATCTTCTTTTATTTTGGTTTCCTTTTGTTTGCTACAGCAAATTCACTCTGAAGAGGGTTGTGCTTAGTAAGGCTTTTGTCGCGGTAATTGTTGTATGAGTAGAAAAGAATGCTATTGCTTGCATAATCTTGCAGAAATAATATGTATACTTAGCATGAGAAATAATCTTTCTAGTTATGAAAAAACTGAGGTATATAGCCTGAGCACTGTAAGGTCTTCAACACAAGGACTGGACCTGAAAACAAGTTGTGTGTCATCCTTTCTCCTGCATAATTACTAAAAAAGACTCACAACTGTAAGAAATATATGCATGAGAAATAGTTGTGTCCTACACAGCAGAAGGAAACAGATGAAGTTTTAGGAACAAAATTTGCAGCATAATGGAAAATACCTGTTTCCTCCAGCCTCCTAGCATGAATCCCTTTTCCTTTCTGGATTAAAAGTCTTCCAACCATACTCAGTAAAGTAGCTTTGATTAGTTTTGTAATAGCATATCAACTGCATTAGAGAATTTTAAACAGAACTTGTGGTTTTGGTTGTTTGACAAGGATAAAAAAATCTCCTTAGTTCTACCACATGCAAAACACTGGGAGAAATAACAGAGATGAAGTATTATTCCCTCTAGATGTGTCAGCTGCATAATCAGATCTTAAACTGTATTACTACAGTTCTTGAATTTGTGGATCTCTGTTTCCTTACATCTACGCGAGCGTAAGAAAAGCACTGCCAATTTGTCCATTTAGAGCAATCAAGATAACTATGAAGCAGTCTCAATATTTTTCATTTCAAACGACATTGACATTACATGAAAACAACTAAGACCATCAAAACCCATCAGCTACTAGCAATCATAATCTACTAAGGAAGGTAAGACTAATAACAAATTAGAGATGGCTGGAGACAAATTGCTTTTGATGAGGAAAGGGGAAAAGTATGAAAAGAAAGGGGAAAAGAAGATGAGAGAGCTGGGTTAACATAGATCAGTTACTTGGATACAGCTGATACTGACTCTCATAATGTACGTGAAGCATGTAGTGAAGTTAGGAGCACTGTGATTTAAGAAAATCTCAGAGAACATCATCCTTTTATATGTCTTGTTCTCATCATATCAGCATGATTGCTGCTTCAGTGCGTTGTACATAAGAAAATGCTTCCAAAAATCAAGGATTAACTGTAATACTTGATAATGGGTGAAAAAAAATTCTGAAATGCACAAAAATATGCAGAAATACAACTGCAGAAAAATAGCACAGTGCTCTTTACCACTGTTTACTTTTGAAGTTTTCCTAAACAAGCACTGAAATTTAGCAGTCAGCTTTAGTTAATAAAGCTACTTAAAACCGGCATAAATCATGCAGCTGTAGATTTGTGCATGTGAGGATAATCTATGACATCCATCCTGCTTTTGCTTAGAGTAGTAGTCAAAACATTTTTGCTTCCTACAGGTCATGCTGATCCGTACTATAATTTGAATTCTCAAGCTGTTATCCGTACATCAGTCCCAACAACTTTCCAAACTAGAAAAGAATTTCCACTTCTTTAATTAAAACAGGGAGCTACAAGGTTCACTTGGCTGGGACCTGACTTACTGTTGGGGAGGTTCTTGAGCTTGGGCGTCAGATCCTCAGCTGAGGCAAACTGATAAAGCTCATTTGGAATTAACAAGGCTATCCCAGTTTACCTAATTGATGATACAGTCCTGTATTTCTAGCATCAAGCACTGCCAACTGTTTTCCAATACACCTGAAGTGCCTGAATAACATTATTACTAATTTATGGATATACAGCACTTTAATGCAGAGGGGTCTAATGCGCTTTACAGATTTTTGTGCCAGATTCCACCCGCTAGACTAAATCGGGGGGATACCATCAAAAAAAAGTATAGTAGAGCGAAGGAACAGCACATCTTGAAACACAAAGTGCATCTGACAGTTGGCTGAGTGATTGTTTGCCCACTGTTTACAAGTGCAACCAGTTCTTGGGTAGAATAAGGCAGTACTTCAACAGTACCCATGTACAACTAAACAAGTTGCACATGGTAATAATTCCTTGGTTTTACTTATGACAAACAGTAATTAGCTCTTAGTTATGTAAATATATTCTTATGCAGGTAACATTTTTCTTTTCTTGTATCGCAGACAAGCTCTGCAGCTAAGAAACATGCACAATTAGAAAAAAAAGCTTATAAATTACGATAAAGAGCTTCTAAGATTTACTGTGACACAAATTCTCCCAGCAATTCTCCCAATTTTCAGCTACCTATGTAATTAATCAAGCAATAATCGATCTGTAACAAAGCCACAAGGGAGGTTGCAGTATCATCAGAGACTTTCTACTGAGGAAGACTCTTCTGTCATAGGATAGAGGTTCTTCATTTTAACCAAGAACAGTTATGTCCTTTTCTCATGGAATTCATCCAGAGCACCATTAGCTGTATAATTGAAGAGGTACATAGCTGTAACTCCTGAAGAGGTACTTCTTCCTATAGAGGAGCATTAATCAGTTGAGGTATTTACAGATCAAAGCAAGAGCCTGAGCTCGTGCTGACAGTGGCCTCAGAGGAATGTGGTAGTACAGAGCCCTGCTACGGGCTCTGTGGTTGTACAAGTGAAGAGCTGGGCTGCTATATTCTGCAGAGCCATAATCTCTACATTGCTACTTTGTTTAGCTTTACATACAACGATTCACAGTAATCCACTTGAGATGCGACAGACATTAATTTCAGTGACTGTATCGTCATCCATGGTGGAAGAGGTGCACCCTTTTGGCATGGAAAACAATGTTCTGGGTATGTCTGTATGGCACATCCACTATGAATAAACTGACCCTGGGCACCAGCAGCAGCACAGTCCTGCACGTGAGCTAAAGAAGTCCAGCAAAGAATGGGGTACAGTAGTCCAGGAACAGCTCAGAGCTGTCATCTCCAGAATCCACACAAGCATCTGTCCTTTGCAGTCCTGAGCTGCAGCATGGATGGGCTCTCTAGCCCTCACAGAACTCTCCCACCCTGACTAGCTGCATAATCAGGTCAGCAACATTTTGTGGCCAGCTTGTCAGAAGTTGCTGAGATGGAGCAATGTGAGGAATTAGACTGGATATTTGTACTATGACTGAGAGAGATCAAGGAGTGACAAACATGCAACAGTCAAGAAGCGCTTGGAACAGGAGCGTAGCAGAGAAGGAGCTGCAAGAGACAGACTGAAAGTTATTTCAAAGCTGATTTTTTCCTATTTCATTTTTGTGAGATATTCAACAAATGAAGCCTGACATTTTAGAAGATGCTCCTCACACTGACAGTAATGGCTGTCAGCATATTCAGCTGACTCCTTTCAGTCTATCAGACCCCAGTGGCATCTGAGACTGGTTTGAAAGGCCTGTTGTAGTGTGTAAGTGTGAGTCACTAAGTGTGACGTATGTATGTCACTTATGAAGTCGTGGACTAGCCCTGAGAAATTGCTTGATAGCAGTAGCTTGTGCCAAAGAATAGCTGATCGGGAAAGGCTTGTTTTCTCTGAGGAACCATCGCTTGCTCCAGAGCGCTTCTGTACCATGTTTACCTCCTTATGAAATAGGCTTTTTTCGAATACTTCCCAGGACTCATAAACAGCATTACTTCAAACAAAATGCTCAGCGCTATTGAAAGTAGGAAGCCTGATTCTCCTTATGCTGGGTTGAGCCTCAGGACTAAAGCAACAACACAAACCAATTTGTCTGGTTTGTAAACTGAGAACATTTTCCATGTGACTCAGTGGAACAGGAAGCACATGTTGAGAGCCCCCACATACCGTTTCCGCAGGATTCTCTTCACTGCAATGAGACCTTTAAAAATATCCAAGATGTGAAAAGATATTTGAGAAATTTTCATTAAGAATTTTTAGTACCCTCTGTAATAAGCAGAAGGTGTTTAATAAACATGATACGCAGCAGTTGCTAAGCAGAATCTGATTTATGTACAGTAGCAGTTAGAAGCAACTACACATCAGGGTTGTACACTTTATTTGACTGTGAATTCTGATTTTCTGATGGAAGAAATTCTGCTGAACTTTATTTATAATCAGCTTACAACATGGGTAGCAGTATTATAAATGCTTCTCGAATTACATAGCAAATCTTGTCTTCTTGGGTAAATAAGAAACCTACATCATGAGCTTTACTTGTAATACAGGTCATTGTCAAGGGTAAAACACTTTCCAAACCCTCCTGATAGTTGAAATCATACAGCATTTAAAAACAGGATGCATGATAACTCAGTATACCTGAGATGGCATTGCATCTGATCAGTACACGCATTTCAAAATAAATCATTCCTGATCCCCGCCACCCCCCTACCTCCCCCATTAAATTAATTACTAAAAATCAATGGATTCCTGTATGGATTACATCAGTTTGTGTAAGCGAAGAAGAGAGAGCCAGAAGCCCTGGTCTCTGTTCCCTCTGTGTAAAGGGAGCACAATTCCCACACCAACCTAAACCCGTTAGCTGTGTATCAGGGGAGATCAGAGCCTGACCCAGAAACAGAGCGAGGCAGAGAAGTACAATTTCATTTAGTGGTGTTCAGGAATCAAACACCCGTTCTGTCTTTATGCAGAACAAAAATGAGGAGGTAAGCTGTGCCTCATATGGCATTAATCGATTACAGTCCTCTGTCCTTATCTCATTATAAGTCAGTAAAATCAATGGAATAATGTTTACTCACATCAGATTAAAATCTTGTCAAAGAAAAGGCACAAGGGATATAGGGAAGTATACAAACCTCTCTTACCCTTCCTTTTCCTCTTCCACTTCCCTTTCCCCTTCCCTTCTCCTTCCTCAGTACATTAGAAATTTAAAAATAAAAGATTAAGAGACTTAATAGAGACCCACAATGGTTTTGCAGAGCCAGCCAGTAAATAACAACATTCGTATCACTGATGTCAAATAGACAAAAAGATTCTGCTTCAGAATGGTCCCTCAGCCTAGAGAAAACATTTCAGGGCACAAATCTGCCTGCCACATTGGAAGTAATGTAGCAACAGAACCCTGTCAAGGAATAAACTGAATTGTTATCTGAATTAATATGATGTTATCAGATAGCTATCTGATAACATTAAATATATATACATACTTTTTCACCCATCTAGACAGACTGATAATTTTGTTTAGTTTGTTTCCCTTCATAGGACCCCCCATGTTTTCCAGTTGGGCCAATCCTGTAAGCTATTTGATGCCCAGACCCTACTCTGCCATCGAGAGATTCATACCAAACTCTCCCATCGAGAGACTGTTTAAAGAGTAAGGGACATACCAGAGGACCCGCACACTACTATTTCTTGGGGTTACAGCAGCGTACGCATAGAAATAAAAATGAAGGAGCTTCGGTAGGCAGAACAAGAGTGAGTGGAAAGGATTCCTGATTGGAGTGAGGTGGGGTTGGATTTTAGGTTCTTGGCGAAGAGTCCCGTTCTCCTTTGTAAATGCCCAGATTTAGATGCTCCCTTTTTTTTGGTGTCGTGCAGGATCCAAGGAAATCTGTTATAATCCAGTGAGATGAATAAACACCTCGAAGGCCATGGGAGAAGAGCATGCCAGTCTAAACCCAGCCATATCTGACTCTGGAACATACAAAGGTACCTCATAGCCCTATTTGCCCCAAGGCTACCTGAGCTATATCAGGGCTGCCACACTCTACACAAGTCAGAGAAAGAGTCTTGCCCCACGTGTTTCTGGGGCCAGAGGATCTTTATTCCTAGAGCATATTTCTCCCCCTATCCAAATCTCAGCATCTCCCTGTCTCATCTCTCAGTGACCATCAATGAAAAAGCTCCTCTGTACGTGATATGCTGCCAATCCACCTGTAGAAAGTGCAGTTCTGCTTGTGGGTATCCCGCACCAAGGCAGACACTGCTCTGCAGGACATAGTGGTCATGCATAATAACCTTCAAAGCCCACTTTGTTTACAGTGTTAATGTGTTATGTCAAGCTAAGTTCTCACCCTTTTTCCTGCCAGCCTGGTCTATGAGGTTTGTGTTTCCCTCTCTCAATCAATAGTGGCTTAAGTAGCAAATAGAGTTCCCATCCCCCAGCACTAATAGACCCTCATGCAGTCAGGAAGCTTCAAGATGAACCCTCAGTTACCACGGTGCACCCTGTTTAATGTATGCATTTTTATGGCCTCTGATGTATATGGTTCCATTACTGTCTATGAATACAGAGTACTGGTGCTAGTTAATGTATTATTTATTTTATTACCCCTTTGTATAAGCTGGTGTTTGTAATTTGGAATTTTATATACTTTGGTTCTGTAATGGTTTCATAATGTGTACACAGCTCAATAATTAAAAAAATATATCTTACCGCCTCACCTCCAGAGCCAAGTTTGTTTACGCTGCTAACTGCACACCTCGGCCAGCGCACATCCCCAGCCGTCTGCCGGCACCTCCGCTCCCAGCCCCGAAAGCCTCGCTGGTCCCACTGCCAGCACCCTGAGAAATGCAGCACCATTTTGTTCTTCCTCTCTGGGATGAGAGGCAAGTTTTCTAGAATTTTAGAGTTTTCAGATTTTTAGACTTAACGCATGGCATGTCCCCTTCTTTTCCAAGGACTGAGCCCCATGAGCACAAGGGCTGCCTGCCTGCCCAGTGCTCAGCCCTATGTGGGGTTTTGATTGAGCAGTAGCAGAAGCATTTTCCCTCTCACAAAGTAAGTTTCTGCCAGTACAACCTGTCATGACACACATTGGGCAACAGGAGGGACCGGAGAGGAGAGACAGTTTCTCTCTCCTGGCAGGGTGATCAGTGTGTCCAGCTCTGGCCAGCCACCCAGTCCTAACCTGGGTGCCCTGCAGCACTGCTGACCCTCCTGCTGGCTCATGACGAGAGCCTTGTCACTCCTTGTGCAGGTTTGGTTTGGTTTGAAAAGGCACCAGTAATTCAAAGTCTGCAGATACTGCTGCAAGGAGCTGCGAGCAATATGAAGGCATCAGCTGCCAGAAACACCTTTCATGTTCCCAGCTCCATGGCTGGAGGCAGAACCAGGAGAGCACACAGGTGAGGGTCAGAGAAAGGGGAGGAAGATACTGGGGAAGGAAGCAGAGAAAGGCTTTGCTTGGTTTATGCAAAGAAGGGAGAGACAGCACACCCAATCCAGAGTTTGCTCTGCTCATTTCACCCCATGTAGTCTGAAACAGTAAGATGCTATGCTCAAAACACCAAACTGACACAGAAAGTGTTGATGAACAGACTTGCTGGCAGCATTGGAACCAGGCAGTCTGACACAGGTCCTTGCACACAGGCAAACTGGTGGTGGCCACCTCACCTCAACGAAGGTGCCCAACAGACCCTGTGCGTGCAGGCACGGGGAGCAGGGACCAGAGGAGGGGTCTACGGGGCACATTGCACAGTGCAGGCAAGAGGAACAACTGTGGGCAAGTGATGAGACCTGGGGAAGAATGAAATGAAGAAGCATTACCTGTGTCAGTGTTCAGCACCCCCACTTCTCTCCACTGGGCAAAATCCTCAAAGTTAACAAAAACTGATACTGAAGGAAAAAGCCCCAAACACAACTGTGCAGATCTTTGGGAGAAAGAAAGAAGATGGGGTGAGGAGAGCTTCAGGATATGTGGCACCAAAACAGGGAAAGACGAATCCAGACCTCCAAACCTGCTCACAAGGACTGCCCACACCTGGTAGAGAGGCTTAGATACCAGAAAGGATACTACTCTGCCTGGACTGTCAGTATTTGTATCCAAAATATTTGTGTCAGAGTATTAGTGAGCTGGAAAGAGGGCTGGATGCCTTTGTGATGAAACCACTGTGTAGGAGATACGGGTTCAGTTTCTGCCTTTCCTGTAACCTTCCTGTGTGACCCCTGCCAAGTTCTCTCTCTCTGCCTTACCATCCCACTTACTGAGATGTCAAGTACCACACAGCAGAGATTGCTTTGCTGCACGTGTTTACCGTCTGCCGGGCAGAGCCGGCTCCGCTATCAGGTGGGGCCAGCAGGCACAACAACTTAAAGAGCTATTGCTAGGCATAAATTGTATTAAACTGGCTTCTGCCTCACACAGCTGACTTGATATAAATAACCAGTGCTAGTAACAGGTGATAGGGAGTAGCAGACTGTTTCAGAAGGAGAGAAGCTTTCTCTGTTTAATTTAACCAAGTACACACACACACACACACAAACTAGACAGTTTTTAAAAATGAGGATGCAGATGAGAGATTCAAGGACAGTTCTAACTTGCCCTCTGTCAATTTACAAGAGAATTTATTCCAGACTATTCATACATGAATATTTAGCATGGCAACAATTACATCCAATGACACCCATGAGACACATAGTACTGAAGACCCTCTCCAAGGAACATGCACAGCGCTTGATGTCAATTTTTTAACTGGACTGAACATAGGAAATGTGAGAATTATATTTCTTTAGATCTTACCATAATATTTCCTTTAATTATTATATTAATTTCTTATATATTGCTGCCATGTTTTATAAATGAGAGGTATGATTGATTCACGCGACTAGAAATGGATACGTGACAGGAAGTGGAGGGGAGAGACAGTGGCTGCTGAGGCATGTTAAAATAGCCTGTGGTCAATCGTATTCTTAATGCAAAGACCTTGTTTTTGTTGTATAAAGGAAAAAGGAGGGGGAAGGGAGACTGTTGGGGGAATAACTCAGGCCTTAAAGAGCACAGACTTAAGGACATATAAAAAGGTGGCTTCAAGTTCTCAAATAAGATTTAACCCCAAAACCACAAAACAGCAAACATAAGGTCTATATATGGCTAGGTGTAATGTTTCTCTGTATGGATAATTTATTTATTTCCAATATGAAGCTCTCTGGTTATCATGTCCTATTATAAGCCCTTGCTGTGGAGGATATTATTAGTTGTGCAGAAAAAAAAAAGCAATGAATATTCATACTAAGCATTCCAGATACAAACAAATCCAGTAAAATGGGAACCAGGGAATACTGAGGTCACAACACGTGAAACTTGCCTTGCAAGGCTACTTAATTCAGGGTCTACATTTAACTGGACACCATTCCAAAAAGCATGTTTACCTGGGACTGAGACAATAAAAATACGTCCTTTGCTCACCATGGGACATTCTTCCTAAGCAGGCAGTACAATATCTGTGGTCTTTAATTCACATGAATGCTGCCGCGACTGCAGAAATGAATGCGACAGGCAAAGCCACAACTAACACTTGGAATCAGCTCTCTGGTTAAAGTAGGACATGTTTCACTTCCAAGTAACCCCTAAAAGTGTCTCTCAGGGCACTGGTCTCTCCTGCATTGTGCCAAGTACAATTTCTTTTGCCAGGAACAGAGTGAATTTTAGCAGCTATGCTAAGTCTACTGACAGTGAAAGGGAGCTTAGCAGGTTAGTCTTCTGCTGGCATGTATTACTCAGTAAAAGATACTTACGATAGTCCACTAAATATTTTCCCTAAAACACAGAAATCCATATAAAAATAATCCTTGTCTTAGGACATTAAACTTAATGAAACTTTCTAATGAGGTTTTACAGCCTTCTGAAAATTTGTTCTTGATGGGAATGACAAGATGTTTTGACTAAAAAAAGTGGCACTGGAACTTGTTCACAAGGCACAGGAGCATATCTGCATCTGTGGCCCGTGCAGTACAATCTCCAGAGAAATCCACTCAAAACTCCACCTGCCAGTTGCATGGTTGGACTTGATAGTATAAACCCCAGACACCATGGGACTGTCTTCTAGGCAAAAATATTAAGTTGCAGCACATTATTCACTGAGTTAGAAAAGAACAAACATTTAATAATTGCAAATTTAAAAGCAAAATTCTGTAGGACTGGGATAAGGAGATAAATCATTAAGGGATTAGATACTGCTGAACAGAGTAATGCAACAAGGTCAAGAAATGAAACTAAGCCTTTGGCTCATCAGTATTCCCCGACAAAGCAATGGCACTGCCTCTCTGAAATTAATTTAGTCCTTGTCCCTGCCACTCCTTAGACATCGTGGGAGAAGTCAGATATTTGCCTCCTTACACTCATTTCTAAAACAGCTTGTTTGGTAGAAACTCTGCGTCTGTCTCCTGTCCATCTGAGAACTATGAGATTGGTGACACCATTTACCCATCATATTCAGTAAAAGTTTCTTCACGCATTTAAGCTAGTTTCTTGATTTCTCACTAGTAGTCCAGATGGTGAGTTCTCATTGCAAGAAGACTTTCTTAGTCTTCTGCAAGCAAAGGTTTCATCTGTGGTGGACATCTGAATTTGTGAATATGTCTCCAGAAGACTGTTTACCACTTACAGAGCCTACGTAACAGAGACAAGCATGAATATTTCAGGATTAGACTTTTCTCTAGTATAAGCCTCCCCCAAAACCTCACATCCTGTCCTACAGTAGGTAAACCTTAAATCCTTCAAAAATAGTACAACAATAATCAGGATGAGATCTAATCTCAGTTCTTATTAGGAGAAAACCGTAAAGTCATACCGTGAATCCAAAGAGCAGCTGATGCTGATTTGGATTCATCATCAGCAACACCCTTTCCCAGTTAGGCTAATTACACTGTGGTGGTAAGGCACAGAAAAGGATATAAATTTTAAGCAATTCCTGCAAGAATGGGAATTTTACTATTCTGACCACTGTCTGACAAAGCCCCATCTTAAATATTTAATTCTTCCTGACTGGGCGTTAAATTTGTCCAAGATAGGAAAAAAATACAAAACGCTATTTAAATTAAATATGCATATTTTTCTGCCCATTGAACGAGAATTACTCTCAGATGAGACCCTATTAAGGCTTGCAGCTCTTTTTGAGCTTGTGTCAACCAACTGTATGTATTGTAGCTGGCAATATCCTGAAGGAGAGATTGCAGGGAAGAAGAGGCACTATAAAGTTAGGTGGCTTCCACATGGCTTAACAGAGGAGTCTAAACTAAGGCTGTTTGTTAGACTACTCACTCTGAGTAGTCAATGGAGGGGGGAGACCATCCCAGAAGATAGTTCATCCCTTGAGATCTCAGCCACCCTCTAGAAGCGTGTGTCTGTCTCCTCTTGGTTACTTAGGGTGCCTTTGGCAGTTAGGTTCTTTATGTATGTACCTCAGAGATGTGTAAATTTAGGGACCATCTCAAGGCTTTGTGCCTTAATGCATGAGAAGGAGATTTACCTGAACTGGTTTGTCACTGTATTGGCAGAATTTTCATTTGGGCAGTATTAAGTCAAAGTAAACTAAGGTTTTTACTGGGCACTCGAGTCACAATTCCAGGAAGTTTAACACTGCTTGAATATAGAGAAATATATATATATTTGTGCTATTGTGGCATTCAGAAGCTTTCTGATTTTGTTGCATAACCCTGACCCTGTAACACCATTTTCAGGTTTTATCTCTCTTCTCAACATTTCCTCCCCTCATGAAGCATTATCACTCTTGATTCATCGCCCTTAGTGACAGCTCACTCTGTTCAGTACAATTCCTGGTCTTGTATGCTTTCTATTGCTTTTTTTTTCTTACCAAAACTTCTCTATATATTTCCAACCCTGAGTAAATTTGAAATAGCTTGAGCTATTCTGGGTAAATAAATAATGAAGGATGTTGTCTTTTAAAAAATCTAATAAAACCTTCTTAGTCTCTTCATATATTACTTTAAGTAAGTGGAGATTATTTTACTTTAATTTTTGGAGCTGAAGGCTGAGAGAAAATAATTTTGTGTTGTGCTTACAATTATCTTTCTCAATCATGCTTGAAATACTGATTTCCTTGACTATAAGCTGTAAGACACAGATTTAGATCCTATTGAATTCAAGAAGAGTATAGAGGCATGGCTGAGGAAACCACTTGGTGCCGTGTCTTTAATGACTTATCCCAGGTCACCCTCTTTCCAAGCAGCAACCGTGATCCTGCAACCACTTAGGCAGGCTCCTTAATCTGCATGAAGTCTCACTGAAGACCCGATTTAGATTGAAGACTTTTCCTGTGCAATGCTATTTGTGAGATTGGGCCATCGTGAAGCCCAGCGACTCCTATTCCCTCTCTGTGCTTCAAAATTTCCTGCATTTATGTTATCAGATAGATAACAGCTTTTCAAGTATAGCTCATATATGTTGAAATCTGCTGCCCCCCCATATAATAAATTCACATCAGGAAAATTATTAGGTTTTTTAAAATCAACCTCTATTACACATTATTTTGGATACTCAGTAAAATAACACCACCACTGGGAAAAGAAAGATCGTAAACCAGTGCAGGGATTCAAGGAAAATGTCAAAAAGACATGATATAGTTAAATGCAGATGTTTACAGATGTCCCTGAGAATGCAAAATTTGCATCCAAATGTTTTTTACATCCAGCACATTGACAGAAACAGCTATTTCAAGGAGCACACCTGCCTTTTTCTCCTCCTTGTCTTAAGAAACCTTTTAATTCAGGAGCATCACACTAAAGATCTTCCATGAAAATAATCCAGGCACATCCAAAACAGCTGATAGGGAATCAAAAAGCCTTTGGCTCACCTTTCTCTGAAGGTCCTTTCATTCCCACAAAAGGCCTCTTATTTTCCACGTCACTTTCCAGCAGACCTGCATCCTCACTCACTCTAGCCCAGCACTGTTCTGGCTTCATCCGTAAGCACAAAGGTCCTACCCAGCCGCTATAACTGGCCACACTCGCCCTGATCCCAGCATTAAAAAAGAAAATCCTCCAAAACCACACCCTCTGCTTTCTTCAGGCTCAGGTGGATATTTGGAGGTTTGCTGATCATTTTTCCAGCATTTTCCCACACACTGTGAACAATGGCAAGTGAACAAGAGGTACCAAGGACCTCAAACTGAAACGTGATTCATGCAAATAGTGTCCTTCTAGAAGTCTGTGGGTCTAAAAGCACATGTGCAGTGATTAAATAGAGCTGTGCTGTGAGGGGTTGGCATTGTAAATACAGAATTTACGGTCTTTCTAGCTATGATTTTTTTTTTCTATCAAGCCTTCAGCAATGGTTACTCATTCTTTGCTTACATCTTTCAGTCTGGATTTATCTCAATGGCTGAAAAAGGCTGGAGAAATTAAAAACTGGGACACTGCTAGACAGCCTCTCGGAAGCCCACAGGTTGGAAAGCAAGGTGTAAAGGCAGTGGGTGGAAGCATTTGCTGTGTGATAGGAGGAGCGGATAAAGCAGTTCAGGATGTCAGAGCTGGGCACGTGTGCGCTGCCGTGAGCGGCAATTCTCCCAATAGCAAAAAGTGAGGCAGGGCTATGAGCAAGAGTGCTACTAACTGATTTCCTTGGCTTGTCCTTTTTGTTAGGCAGGTAGAAAAATTAATTCTTGCAGATATAATCGATGTTGAATCTGCTTATCTATAGGGGTTTGTTCAGGCAGGAGCCCTGGCAATCATCAACAAGAAGAATCACTTTGGCTCGGAAGGGCAACAAGTGCAGATTCGCCAAACGCCAGGGGCTGTCGACGTTGACACATGTCGCTCTGACAGGCATGGACATGTGCCCTCTGCCTGCCCGCCTGGCTGGGGAGCTGCAGGCTGATGCCTGCATCAGGCAGGGCTCTGCATTGCTGCACATCATCCTGCCCCAAGCTGGGAGCTTGGAGACCCCACCAGGAGGTTAGGCCACCTTTTCGACATTTTGTGTCAGAGGTTTC
Organism: Bucorvus abyssinicus; assembly: GCA_009769605.1. Taxonomy (NCBI): domain Eukaryota; kingdom Metazoa; phylum Chordata; class Aves; order Bucerotiformes; family Bucorvidae; genus Bucorvus; species Bucorvus abyssinicus. The sequence continues at coordinate 14,702,533 of CM020036.1, forward strand.
CGTATTTTGCCTATCTCATGTACAGCACAACAGTATCCAGCCACCATGTGGCACCTTTGGCTTCATCCCAATCTCCTAGGTATCTGCCCAAATTTCAGTGCCCGTTAAATTCTCTGCTTTCTCAGCTCTTTCCTCTCTACCTCCTCCATACTCACGCTCAATGCCCTAAGGAAGTTTTCTCTCCTTTTTTGCTTTTCACCATCACCCATTTTCCTCCCATTTCTCTCAGATTTGTGTAGAGAAGGGAGGGAGGGACAGAAGGAAGGAGCTGCCAAGTGTCCTCATTGCGGATGACCCCGCATCAGTTGAAGTTTTGCACTTCTTCAGATATTCCTTGGCCCAGAGATTTCCACAGTCCTGCTCCTGGGAGACAGAGACCCCCGCCAGGAACGCTCAGCACTACTGCTATGTCACTCCCACCTGGCCAGGCTGCAGCCACCATTGCTGTCTGTTTCTGCACTTGAATTTTAACTTCTGTAGTCAAAGAAGTCACCAAGATATCTGCTGTGGTTTTATACTCAGAGCTTTGAGTAGTGCCTTGGACCCTTGCATAACTAGAGAAGTTCCAGAGCATAGTGAGGCCTCTGAAAACCTATTTTGGCTTCCAGCCCCCAAGTCAATACCCTGGCCACTGTCGCCTCCTGGTACCAGGGGTGCACACAACGAGAACATTAACAAACACTGCTTTCAAAACCCTGCAAGGTGCTCAGCTTCCACTTGAATACTTGCCTGGGGTATCTGGGCACCAAAGATTGCAGAGCATTACCCCAATCATTCAGAGCATCTGCTCAGAGAAGAAAGATTTCTGAGCCCCTCAAAGATCCCAGTGATTGATGCTGCAGCAATTGTTGTAAAAACAAACCTTCAAAATGTGTATTGCACATACATTCCAAATGATGCCCAGCACCAGATCAATGTAAATATTTTTTTTCCTATTAAACTTGCAGGGACAAATTCATTCTTTTAATGGAACTATGATGATTTACACCAACCAATGTTCTGTCCCTTTATGCTCTTCTCTTCTTATTTTCAGAACAGCAGGGAAAATTCCACTATTATAAAAAAACTCACAGATGCTGTTATTAATTTCCTGTAAGTTTTGGAGGCTAGCAGTTATGTTTCCTTCTCTTTTGCTCTCTCACTCTCTTTCCAAAGAACAATCAGAATAATAGAAAAATATACAATGTTGTTATGATTACATCTTTTTTCATGCCCTGGTCTAATTTTGCTCACACTTTTGTTTATACCTTTCTGGAAGCAGGAATTCTTTGAGCAAGAATCCTTACAAAGATAAATTATAGTCATCTTACACCTAATACATCACCGAAGAAGAAAGAGGATTTATTATCCTCAAAGTATCTTTTCACAAAGAATTATCCCAGCAGGTGGACTCCATCTATGTGGGGTAGGTAAGGGTAAAATTTGATCCACAGATTTTAAAGCTACTGTAAAATAGCCATTTTTGTTGGTACCTTTACTAATAAGTGTTTTGATTTATATTGGAAGAGATTAAATTGAGGTTCCTCTACTTCTTGGTGAAATATAATTCGGCAAATGAGGGTTAAAACTATTCTGTGGCTGGAAAGGCTTATTTCCTTACATAAAACTGTAATAATTTAAAAAATGTTTGTCCTTTTGTGTTTCCCTTTCTTCCTCCATCCCCTTCATCTTTCCTTTCCTTCCTCTTAAATTCTTCCCTTCCCTAGTTTGCGCACACAATCTATTAGCTTCACATTTTTTAGATTATTATCTATGATCAGAAATAGCTTACATTTTTGCAATACTGGTCAAGGGTAACTTTCATACTCTTGACAAGAGACTCTCTCAGCTCTAATCTACTTCAATTCTAATTGCTGAATTATTAAACCCAGAGACCCTCTTGTGCTCTGTCAGTACCTACTTTGCTGCTGAAATTCCAGGAATGATGGTGGAGATTCTGCCAGCTTTGAGCTTGCACCACATCTGCCTTGGAATCACTTGGGAAGAACCAGAAATTTCAGATGAGCATGAAGAGGCTCCCTTCGCACACATGAATCAATTAGGGGGAAAATTCCTTGTCTTCCAAACAGCGTGTCCACCACTATGAAGGGATAGCACTTGCAGAATATTGAGTGCTCTTCAGCTACCAAAAAAAAAAAAAGAACCCCAAACCAAACTTATGAGCAAAGTTGAGCTGTCTACATACCTGAGCTCTTAAATAGCCTCCTCATTGCTTTGAAAGTGCCTGACAATAAACGTGACCACTTGAGGGTAGTTACTGACTTAGTTGTGTCAAAACAATACTCAGGTGGGCCCAGAACTGCAGCATCTGGGACTGAGTCAAACCTGTTTCCATAATTAGAGGAGCTGTTCCTAGTTCTGCTCTTGTGTGTGCACTGGAGTAAAGCACAACCAGAAAGGAAGACAAAGGGCTGAGATGGGGCGATGCTCACCTGTGCCACACTTGGCTACATGCTTATAAAGACCATTACAAGAACTCAAACCATACACCATTGCTAGGCTGCTCTACCTTCAGAGTTTGCAACTGATATAAAACAGCAGAAAAAAAACCAGTGTAATTTGTTTGCCTGGTACCTGACTTTCACCCCCTTCTGGACTCGCTTATGGTCACTAGAACAGCCGTGAAAGTTGTGATATCACATTAACTGTAGGCATGGAAATGAGCTTGTGCCATGGTGCTGTGTGGCAAGAATGTTTACACCACCCTGCTGACCTTCTCAAGTGTAAACCAAAGTTACCTTAGTCTTAGCAAAGCCAGTGTTGTGATTGCAATGGCTGTTTTGAGCTGATTATTCACGTATTTATTTGCTTTTGAATTAAAAAGAAAAGAAAACATTTCTGCTAGCCTTAGCACCAGAAAACACTTATTTTTTTATGGAAGGAATAATTTGAGTCTAATTTGACCTGACAGAGTCAACTGACCATGCAGTTACTTGGCACCTGCTGAATGCCTCCCCATTAAGCCAAATTTATACTAATAAGCAGCAGTCATTACCATTCACTGTCATTAGATTAAATCAGTACCTGAGACACCTCCCAATAAACATAAATCTTCATAAAATACATTCCGGTTAAGAGCCAAATTCTTATTTCTCATCCATTTTCACTGCTCATGTCTTTAAGGTCCACCTGCCCTCCAGCCACCTTGCAGGTGTGGATCCTCGGGAGAAGGAAGGATACAGCTGTTGGCTGCTGACATATGCTAACAGCAAACTGCGAGGCTTTTTGGCAAGCTCATCAGTGCTGCCCTGCATACTGGGGAGCAGACATCAGGCTTTATTTTTCCCATCCCCACCCTGTGTAAGAGAAAAGTGGGATCAGTTGCAGAGCTATTTGAATCTTTCATTTCCCATTTCCTCTGGTTTTAATTTGTTATTATTTTGTAAAGAAATATTTTTAGTATATTTATATTTCCAAAAGTTCTGAAAGGTACCTGCTTAGGCCATTGGAGTATTTTATTTAATTTTTAGATTATTTTTGTATTACTTTAGGACATGCCAGAAGTATAAATGCATAATATTATTTAGACAGTTCCAAGCTATATGCTCTGTTCTGTCATGACATGATACAATTGTTAAAATATTACTATAATTTGTTTTATGGTTTGTTCGTTCTAGCTTACTGTTAAAACAATTAAGTCTAACCACTTCATAATACAGTTTGAAATACTGTCTTTTCCAGATGACTTTGTGCCTTCACTGGATGGCAGTGACATTGCCTGACAATCTGCTTGTATTTTGTTTTGAATGTCTCCTGTTTGCATTGATATTAAATGGTTTGGCATTTTCAGCAAGAGAATAAGTTAACGTAAAACTTTTGCTTCCACACAAAGCAGAGGCATTTTGATACAGAAATCAAATATTTAAATATGTATTATGTGCTGGCTGACTTAAATGATTTAAAAAATAAAATTGAGCAAAACATAATATAAAATAAAGTAATAGAATGTTTCAGCTATGATTAAGTTAATGTTGTACCAGAAGTAGCAAGAAACCACTATGACTTAACAAAGTGACAATAATTTTTTTTTTTTCTCCAAAACTAAGTCCTAGGAGAGGACAAAAATAATTTAAAACATTAGCTTAGGTGGAAAACTTTGTCAAAAGTGAGACCACATACTCAAAAAACATAACTTTTCCAAAAGACTTTTTCTTTCAAATAAAGATTTCCAGGTGTCTCCAAAATTTACCACTGTATCGGGATCTGGATAGCCCACACGGAGATGGAAGGAGGCTCTTACCCTTTACTATTATTCTTACTTTGCAATTTGGACATCCAGTGGTACAGGTCCACAGCTCTTGTTTCGTAGGTAATAGTGTTGGTGTTTACACCATCTTTCACCTTTAGCTACTCAATGAACTGATTTGAGTTGAAAACACTTATTTTTCAATCAATATACAGCTAAAGAGATAGTTCACCAGGGTGGGAGCAAGCAGCTGGAATTAAACACCCATGAACGGGTTATACTAGTTGTCACGGGTTGAGTCTGGGTTGGCCACTGAACAAATGGTGTACCTTCTCCAGCGTGGACTTATTCATGGCCACAGATGCTTTGGGGTGTCCTGCTCCTATATGGACTCATCCACTGGTCACAGTCACTTTGACTCGAGTTCTCACACAAATATGCTGTTAGCTTCAGAAAGTGAAGTCACTTAGAAGAGACTTAGCTGAGAATTAATCGCTGAACAGAGAACTGGTTCTATTTTAGCTCAAACCAGGACACTAGTGCAGGAGGGGATTTGCTGAGTCACGGTCACACTGTGACAAGTATGTGGGCTCTGTTCCCAGGAGAACTGGTGGTGTAGAGTCATAGAATGGTTTGGATTGGAAGGGCCCTTTAAAAATTATCTTGTCCAACCCCTCTGCTATGGGCAGGGACATCTTTCACTAGATCAGGTTTCTCAAAGTGCCATCTAGTCTGACCTTGAACACCTCCAGTGATGGGGAATCCACAACTTCTCTGGGCAACCTGTTCCAGTGTCTCACCATCCTCAACATAAAAAATTTCTTCCATATATCCAGTCTAAATCTACTCTCTTTCAGTTTAAAACTCTTGCTCTTTGTCCCCTACTGGCACAGATATACAGTCTTTCTCTGTCTCTCTTGTAAGCCCTCTTTAAGTATTGAAAGGTGGCTGTAAGGTCTCCTTAGAGCTCCTTCACCAACTGAAGGAGCCTTTCTTCATAGCAGAGGTGTTCCAGCTCTCTGGTCATTTTTGTGGCCCTTCTCCGGACATACTCTAACAGGTCCATGTCTTTCTTGTTCTGGGGACTCCAGGACTGGACACAGTACTCCAGGTGGGGTCTCCCATGAGTGGAGTAAAGGGGAAGAATCACCTGACTCGACCTGTTGGTCATGCTTCTTCTGATGCAGCCCAGGATACGGTTGACTTTCTGGTCTGCAAGAGCATATTGCCAGCTTGTGCCTGTAACCCTAAGTCCTTCTCTGCAGGGCTGCTCTCAATCTATCCATCAAATTGGTATCTCTCCAATTTAGAGACAAGAATGTTGTGGGGGACCGTATCAAAGGCCCTGCAGGAGTCCAAGTAGATGACATCAGTAGCTCTTCCCTCGTCCATTGATGCAGTTACTCCATTCCTGTGCAAGGCAGGGAAATAATGAACTCCAAAACCCCCCAAATTATTAATCTTTGTGAATATTTGGATTTGCAGAGATGTGGGAGAGTTTTTGTCTTTTGTTCCTTGGACACACTTACTGAGTTAGAAAAATTTTTTCCCATTTATTCAAGAATTCTCATGGGCTGGCCAGAGGTAAACTGGTCAGACTTGCACTAAAAAAGTACAATACCTCTCAGAAACATTGAACTTAATGGTATGTCGTGGGCACATTTTTGTTCCCAGGAAGCCTTTGTTGTAAATATGGAGGCCTTAGCAGAGGCAGGTTTCTAGAGGTAGCCATCACGTTCTTTCCAGGTAACCAAGCCGTTTGAAATGCCAGACTAAGCCTCTTCTCCAATGACCCAATTAGCACACAGGACCACAGTAATTCTACAACTAAATACAGGCACCACTTGTATACTCAAGTTTTAATCCTTTCAAAATTAGCAATAATACCTGGCTCCTAGACAGCACATTTCAGCAGATCTCTGAACGCTTTACAAAAGGATCAGTATCCATCTCACAGCTTTATGGATGGCAAAACAGAGGCACCACAGGGCAAGATGACTTGGCCCAATTCACCCTCAAGACCAGCAGCAGAGCTGGGAACAATTCAAGTCTTTGTCGTGCTAAATTTCCCACCTTCTCAAACAAACAAATGATCTCATTGCCATTTGTGATGCATAACCCATTTATTGTAAACAATGAATGGAGCATTACACCACAAATCTGTCATTTTCATCTGTAGTGGATTCCTCTTAGGCTGTCATGAAGTGTCCCTTGAAAATGTCCTTTTTTTACCCAAATGGGTACCCAGGGTTAAAATTCTTTGTATGCAGATGTTTACTTTTAGATCATCTCTATTGGTTGTTAGTGAATGCTTAACTTTCACAGAGGGTCAGAAAAGGTCATCACTATAGAAAAGCTTTGTGTAGACTGACAATTCTGCTTCGGTCTCTTATTTAAAGGGAATAATGTATTGCATGAAAAAAAAATTGCCAAAAAGTGATCCATTGCAAAAGAGATGACAAATCTATTTTTATTCGAGCCTGCAGCATGCCATAAAAATTTTATTTTTTGAGTATTCTGAATGACATACACCCATAGACATATCAGATAATTTACACAGTATATAATGGGAGTGATAATGATCTTATATCCTCAGAAAAAAAGCTTTGTTAAAGCAAAGTTAAGCTCATGCATACATCACAATTAAACTAAAAAACCTCCACTTTGGTTCTATTAAAAAAAAAAAAATCGACATGCATGGAAATTCCCTGTTAATGCTGAATTCAAACTTTGAAAATATGTAGGTCAGGAAGTTCATTCTTTAGGTTCTGCAATCAATGACAACCCCATTCTACCCTGCATCAATCTCCACAGCCATTTAGCCCACAGTAGACAAAGGCCATAACTTGGCTTTGCAAATCTAGGGTATCACAATCACGTGTGAACTTGATTCATAGTAACTGCTTGTTTTCTGTTATCTGATATTCCTAGAATCTCATCAAGAGGATGTTTTGAACTGCTGGGGGCATAGAACGCCATTTCATTAACACATTCTCTCCAAATGTGTTTGGAGAAGTACTTCTCAACTATCTTTAGCAAAGAAGTGGAAATGCCGTTTGTGAACTAAGCTTATTTGGGACCCACAGGTCCTGGGTCTCTTCTTGTAGAAAGGAACCCTTCAGTATCCTGAACTGACATGGAGTTTCTATTCTCTTCACTTCTATATCTGTATGTTGGGCTTTCTAGACCATTTTGGATCATGGGTCTAAGGGCTTCTTTTAAGTTTCTAAATTAGCTGCTCCTCTATCTGTGCACACTGTGTCTGTGTGCACTGCCAGTCTGAAGGATAGAAGGTGAAGTATGAGTAGCATACTTCTGTCAGGACAGCAACTAAAATATGAATACACTTTTGTGGCCTTCATGTGAAGCAGGAGAGAGTCTGGGACTGTGATCTGGATGATGATTATTTGGAGTAAGTGGGAGAAAATCGTGCTGGTTCAGTATTAGGCAATCCCAGGAGTTCAGAGTCTTTATATTTGCATCTTTAATACTGTTTTGCTTGTTCAGTGCATTGGTTTTGAAGAGGCTTGAATGATTATCAGGTTCAGCTTTATGAGACATTTGGCTGAGCAGTGCTATGTCAGCTTGGAAGGAGCAGGAACAAAGGCACTGAAAGTCAAACCAAGGAGAGTATTTGGTATAGGGTGTCATTTGCATTAGAGTTACTTGGATAGAAAGAACTTCTGGAATTATATCCAGTCCTATTCTAGTCCCTCAGATTTCCCTGCTCAGAATTGTTTTGTACTGCTGCAGCTGTCTGCTTTTCAGAGTAATCAGACAATTTTAGACATGGTTGGACCACGTAATTTTCTATGTTTTATGTTTCTGTACTAAACTGCATGAAATGTATGTGACTTAGAAGAAAGTGTGTTGTTCAGAGTTCCCTTTGGAGAGGGGGAGAAGCAGAAGAAATTACAAACAAACCAACCTTGTCAGTGCTGAGGTTTTTAAAACAGATTTAAATGACAAAAAAGGAAGTTATTTTTAAATGTTGCCTTTTGCGAAATCTCTAGTTTTCCTTCAAGCTGTGTCAAGTGGCATAATAAAGTTGCTGCAGACATGAGAGGTTGTAGCAATTTCCCCCAGCTTTTCTTTTCCTTTGTATAGCAACCCTGGGTGCTGTTAGTTGTGCTCATTTTGTAGCAAAGCTTCTTGCAGTGGGAGGGAAATGGTGGGGGAGCACTTGTGGAATGAGAAAATTAAAATAACAATGGAGTCGTGTTGTGAGGTGCAACCTTCTGCCACTGACTCAGCATGTTCGTGTACATGTGGGCGATGGTCCGTATGACTTGTACTGACCTAGTTGACTCAATCAAAGAATTTGAAATAAAATGTTGCTACCAACTTTGGGACTTCAAGGGGTTTGAGTCTCTTGTGCACATTGGGCTGGAAAATGAAGGAAATAAATATAGAAGTGGAATGTGTAAGAACACTTTGATGATAGCAATATAGCACTTAGAAGTAATGATGTGCTTATAAGTAGAGATGAAGCACCTTTAATTTATTTGATAAAGTGAAAACTGAAGAGGGCAGCTTCGTAGCAGCGTACACCTCTGGTCCTCACCTGCACAAAGATGGGGGAGAGAGCTGTGGAATAATCAGGAATGCTGTTTAGTACTTCTCATTTAATAAACAGACATATTTCTCCTAGAGAAAACTGATTAGAACTCATAATTTTAGCATGGATCAATGTGTGAAAATTTTCACTAAGGAGTATGTTCTTTAGTTGCCTTAAACTTTAGCAGAAAATATGGGGTAATTGATACCTCTTCTTCATAACAATTAGCAGCCTAATAAAGTTAGGCATGGCAGGAGAAAAAAGTCAGGCAGGGCATCTCAGATGCTGGGGCACTCAGGAGTAGACAGGGTATTATCAAAAGGCAATGAGAGAAACATATGATATAAGAAAAATCCTCTGACAGTTTGAAAACATATTGAAGGAAATCCCTGGGAGATTAGGGCTTCTTGGGATAGTCTTCTTAGCCTGCTTCCCTTAGCATCCTGGCTTTGTTCCTTTCGGATCCTGCCTCACTACTGTCTGCCTTTTTCTGTTCTTCCTCCATGAGAGTGCTTTGTTGGTCTGACCTTAGCAGGAGGCACCAGGAGAGGCAGGGAAGGAAGTTGTCCTGTTCTCTGAAGCCAGACATCTGTCTCCTGTTGTCTAGGGAAACCTACAGTTCAAAGCACTCAAATGCACTCAATGCAACAAACCTAAGCTGGATTGGGAAAAAAGATAGAAATGAGGCTGTCCTAAGTGGGACTTTTGGGCCAAAAGAAGCATGGGTTGTTATGGCTGTGCGCCATAGTGCTGGTGGGCTGGTGCTCACCCACTGTCCCACATCCGTACATTTGGGATGCAGAGAAGAAGGAAGAGACAGGCAGCATAACAATAGATGGAAGTTATCCATCAGCTTTGTTCCTATGCAGCCATACCTGTGGTGGGTCGGAGGGCTGGGCCATAGCTGGAGGCATGCAGATAACTAGGTTTTACAGCTCTACTAAGTGCTGCCAGATTGAGACCTGTCCTCCACATGCCTTCATAGCCAGCCCACTTCCCTTCCTCACCTCCATGAGCAATAGTCCAGGCAAGTCCTGCTGTGTGATTGCACACCAGTGGGCAAGGACTGAGATCTTGCAACATCGCATCTGGCAGTAGCTACCCAGAAAAGGAATTTCCTTATTCCACCTCTCTTCCTAAAACTTGCCAGCTTACCTTGAGAAAATAGTCTATAGAAGCATACACAGTATATACCTGCCTGTCTCCTTGTTCAGAGAGGATGTGTAAGGGAGGACATGGGATAGGGGAAGGAAAAGGAAAACATCAGTATGACTTTATCAGCATGATTTTAAGGGAAACAAATTTTGATGAAATACAAAAGTGATCAGGGTAAGGAAGAAATGAACCTTTCATCAAACTTAGACTCTTTTTATCTGCCCTTTGACTCAATACTAAGCTTTGACTTGGACACCTAGAAAGCATGAAGGGATGGGTTTGTACTAAATTATGTTTGTAAGTTTTTGCAGCTACCAGGATTAGATGCTTCCTTTTAAAAAAAAAAAAAATGGAAAAGAGAAGTATTCTGGAAATTACTAGGCTTCTAAGGAAGTGCAGCTAGTGGAGTAGTTATCAGCAGATTGCATGCTTTGATTTGGTCTGAGTGTTAGGTGCATGGAAAAAAAATTGTGATTTACAGATTTCTCCGCAGTTTGCCTGTTTTATAAAGTTGACTCATGCACAGCAGATTAGATTGGTTTGGAACAATCACCCTGGAAATGACACGTTGCATCTTTAAATGGTCTCCATTTGAAGCAATGCTGTACAATACACAAGTGCATTCTGAGTATGGTCTAGATTAAATATACCCTTTAGTTCTGTTGATGAATGACCCAAAGCAGGCCATTTCTCTGTGTCCTAATTACTGTTAAGCTTCCCTTTTCTGCAAGTGTATTATTTCGGTCTTGGTTTTCCTTCATTGAGATGATTGCTATAAGGGAACATTTGATATCTAGAACTCTAAATTGGGCTGTCAGAGGCTCAGACTATTTTTTTGTTTGTTTTCTGAATATTAAAAAAAAACCTTTTAAAGCTGACCGTATTCTGTAATATTCATACCCTTTCGTTTTCTGCTTTCCCATATAAAATGGATTATTACTACAGACGTACACATACTATAGAGTTTTATACATCCTGGAATCCTTCCAGCCATTCCCTGGTTTCCATCCTCACCTACATTCCTCCCCTCTATATTAGGTGGCCAAACAATTGCGTTTATTTTCCAATTTTTTGCTTGCAATGACCAATTCCTGGGCAGACACCTCAGAGACTATGAACAAGGGCCTCTAGGACTAAATGAACTGGTTTAGCATATGGATGAGAGCTCAAACCTTGCCACTTGCTATCCCCTACAGATCTCAGCAGGGCTTTCAAATCACCAGCGAGTTCCATTCTCTCTCATCCCACTGTTGATATCATCATTCTTGGGTATATCTTCATTGACTCTGAAAATACATGTGGTCTGTCCCTATTAACAGGAGCCTTCCACGATGTCTTCTTTTGTGTGTTTGGCATGACAGAAGTGTAATGTAATTTGATTTTGATTTTGAATTTCACAGAATAGTTGAAGAAGGTTTTTTTCCCCCATTGTATATCATAGAAAGGAAAATATGCCCCTTTTACTGCTGCTTATAAACTGTCTTTCCGTTAAAATCAGAGTTGCTCTGACTTGAGAAGACCTTTGAATTTAGAGAACAGCAGTTGCTTAGAGAGACTCTTGAAAGAGAGAAGGATCCCTGCTTGGGTTGCAAAACATTAGGCAAAGTTAGAGCCTGGAGGTGGAAGCAGTACGTTTGGTGTCTAAACCCTGTGCATGACAGAGTAATTGTAGCAAATTTGAATCCTATATTCAGGGGCTTTCTCAGAAAGCAAGGCAGACTTACCTGGTTCTGAATAATATTTGCCCCCTACATCATGGTGATTTTAAATTTAAATATTCAAAGAGACCCATAATAATGCCAGCCTAAAAGCTTCACATCCTGAATGTCTGTAAAGGAAAGAAACTCATGAGACATTTTTCTAAGACAAGACTCACCCCTTGTGCCAGAAACTGAGAGCTGACCTCTGGAGCTAGAAACTTCGCCCACAGATAACATGCATATTGTATTTGCCTGCAAACAGGTTTTCCCTATTTGGAAAAAAATCTTTTATATCTCAGTATTTTCTGCATTTATAAAGTTCTTTTGTTAATGCAAAAGCTTCAGCAGGGGTTCACATACTCTTAGAGCAAACACTTCGTGCAGGTGAGGACCAGAGGTGTACGCTTCTATGAAGCTGCCCTCTTCAGTTTTCACTTTATCAAATAAATTAAAGGTGCTTCATCTCTACTTATAAGCACATCATTACTTCTAAGTGCTATATTATTATTATCAAAGTGTTCTTACACTGTCACAGAGAGACCTTGACATGCTGTAAATAAGTTTGCCTCTCGCTTTGATACTACATAGACTCCTGAAATTGTGTTTATTGTCTGCAGGCATTATGGATGCCTAATATGAAAGAACTGGAGAGCTCACACTCAAAATGAATGGATATACATTCTCTTTCTATTCAAGCTGATTCTCTACCTCAGGGAATGTTTGATACATCATCTTGGGCTTTGGGACTGAAAAGGCTGAAAGGGAAAGAAAAAAAAATCCCGTACACTGACTCTTTCAGAGCTTATTTTTCTGCACCACTCTTCAGTAAATGAAGGAGAGGTAAAGCTTTATGGAGGTAGCAGTGGCCAAACTTCAACACCTTCTTAGGTAGAGGGTGCATGCTTAATTATCAGCTCACATGAGACTTTGTGATCACTAATCTTAAAACTGTCTATAACTCTAGCAAGACAAAATATGTGACAGCAGAAGAGACAATGCTTGTGAGTATCTGGCTAGGGAACAAAATAGAGAATGGACAAATCCAGAACCTTATCAACTTTCAGAAAGGCTTGAAAATTTTACTTGGCCTCTTCCTATCATTGAAACTTTCATCTCTTCACAGACCTGAAGCCAGAGACCTGATAGATCCTGTAAGAACCTTTATTGTATTGCATGTTGTTTGCAAATCACTCAGATATGAGGGAGAACGACGACAATATAAAATCCCTAGAAAGAGAGTTTGTGTTATTTCCAGCGAAATTTTACAAGACATTCTATAATAATCTGTAAATTATAGTGGAACTACTTTCCAGCTATTGAAAAATCAGACACATCTAAAGGCAACACAGGACCCTTGCACCTGTTTCTTACTCCCACCTCTGTAGCTATCTCTTCCTAGTAGTGGCCGATTTACTATAACCATCCCCATGTTTGCAGCTTCCGTTTAACTGATCACTGATAGAGAAAAAGATGAAAATATCAACAGCATTATATGTAAGAGAAATATCCATTCTGGCTTTATCGATAAAGCCATCCTCCTTGCTACATCAGGGAAAAAAACTAGATTTACAACTGGTAACAATTAAAAAAAAAACAAAAAAACACCCAAATGTCTATATAAAGAATATGAAAGAAATGCCTTAAAGTAACTTCTAGGTACCAGCTCTAGAATAACTTTCCAGCATAAGAATCATGGGCAAAACCTCAAGGCAATTACTTTTCTAATGAAGCTTGGTATGTACAAGAAGGGGATTATACACCCTCACTGCTTGTGACTGGGGGCCTGCTGATGACCTGCAGGGTCCCTTCTGGTGCTGTATCCTAAATTGCAACTAGGTTTGTTTCTGCTCAGATAACAGAGTCAACCCAGGACTGGAAAAGTTGGTGGGTTCAGGTCTGCTTTCCTTTATCAAAGAGTTATTGCAGAATCTTTGTTATTGCTGAGATGTGATCCACAAAGAAATCCCCTTAGGAAGAAGAAAAAGGCCACTGTCCTTTCACTTCTGTTTTACTTACTCTCTCTGTGGGTCAAAGCTACTCCTAGAATACCCACTATTGAAAAGTATTGATTTATTATATTATGTATTGGGTTGAAATTTAATTTAACATAATTAGTTTAATCTCTGTGTATCCAGCTTTAAATGCTGCACCCGTCACAAGAGTATCTGCACACTGTGGTAACTGAGTTACGAGCTAGAAATCATCATCAAAAATGCTGATTTTCAACTGTCACTCCAAAAGGTGCCAGCAGTTTATTAGGATGTTTCCCTGAGGAAAAGATGAGTGATATCATTAGAATTTGGTGGCTTTCCTGGTGATTAATGTAGAGAACAAAACTGTATTTTTATGTGAGTAGAGGATCATTTGCTTTAGAAAGTAAATACTCCTGACCTGCACTGAAAGTAGCTGGAGTTTACAGTTACATCAGATAGAAAAAAATTATTCTGCTCAGAAGTATATTGACCACACTAAATAAATATCTAAAATATCTCTTTTCTCAGAGTCAAAACTTTAATTTGATAAAATAATGAGGTACAAATTCATGTTCCAAAAGCCTATAATAACTTCCTCTGTAATACCTGCTAGAGTTGTGGTGTTTTTTTTCAGGGGATTGAATGTGGTAGAGTGCAACCCTCTGTATGGCCTTCATAGGTCTACAGAAAATAATTTTAAACTTCAATGGCAATGCACATTATATGATCACCACCACCCAGGCAATGATATTAGTTACCATAGTAACCTCAGGTTGCATCATTAAGAATTTTAAATGTTGACAGGTGGGAAGCGTAGCTTGAAACACTAGGAGAAGAGCAGGAAAGAGGCAGGCTTGAGAGAAGCGTACAAAGCAATCAGAGGGCTGAATGCTTTCTGTTGTGCCACGACTTGCTGGGGGAACAATGGAGGAAACTGATGGCGTGGATATATTGAGTGGCTTTTCTGTTTTCCTCCTGGATCATTGAAACAGAGGAGGGATAAACCGTTCTCCATCTTTCTTATTCCTTCCTTTTTGTAAACAGAGAGAAGGGCAACATGCCGATTTGAAACTGGTTCCTGATGATCTCCTTTCATGTTTTAGACAAGCTAGAAGTGCACGTGGCTGCCTGGGGAACTACATCTGGCTTCTTTGGAAATGGTGTTTCTAGGAACTTGGTTATTCTGTGTCCCAGCTTGTTTGCACTGGTGTTGCTGTGCTGATTCTGATTACTATTGCATTGTACTCTCTGTTAACCAGGACATTTACACCACTGCCTTTGCCACAGCATAAGATGGCCTTGTAAGTGTTGAGAATATCCAACCATCCTTTATAATATGCCTTCTCTCCATCAAATTCCTCTTCAGCCACTAAACTGTATATATATATGGGCAATACAGCTTTCAGAAATACTTTCCATCTAAATTAAAAGCGAGTAAACTCAAATTTTGTCTCAAAAATGAGTGATTTCTATTCAGACGTATTCCTGTTTGATCCCTCCTTCTGTAACCCTGCTTTTCCCCATGGATTAATGGTGAAAATAGTGAAATGCTGAGATGAGAAACAGAAGGAGCTGAATGAGGTGTTCATAGAATCACAGAATCGTTTTGACTGGAAGAGACCTTCAAGATTATCAAGTCCAACCATTAACCCAGCACTGCCAGGTCACCACTAAACCATGTCCCTCAGCACCACATCTACATGTCTTTTAAATACCTCCCGTGGTGACTCCACCACTTCCCCCGGCAGCCTGTTCCAGTGCTTTACAACCTTTTTGGTAAAGAAATTTTCCCTAATATCCAATTTAACCCCTGCCCTGGTGCAACCTTAGGCCATTTCTTCTTGTCCTATCACTTGCTACTTGGGAGAAGAGACCAATGCTCACCTTGCTACAACCTTCTTTCAGGTAGTTGAAGAGAGCAATTGCAGCTGCAGTGTTCAGACTCTTATGCCACCCACTCCCTCCTGGCTTTTTTTGCCTTAAAATTCAGGAGCTGTTGCTAACAGACTGGCTTTGGAAAACAATGCTGAAACTTCGCTTAAGTTAAGCAGTGCTCACATCCTTTCACCAACTCCTGTAAAAACTGGCCACTTCTGCTAAAGGTTTATGGCAAAAGTCAGACCCTCTCCCGAGGTGTCTGCACAAGTGTTTCCTGCAACCAGCACTAGTCATTTCTAGCCCTACACAGCTGAAGTCACACTTTATTTTGAGGCTTTAGGAATATAAAATACAAATTTCCACCCATGATTTATCTCTAATTTGGGATATAAGAATCTAAATGGGACATTAGACAAGCATATTAGTGCAAAGCCTAGCTGCTATGAAATGCCTATTAGATATTACCTTTAAAAATATATTTTACAGCGGATATGCTCATCTTGTTGTTGAATAATCAGTGACTGCACCTCTGTGTTAAATTTATTAGCATATCTACAAGGTGCAAGTGCATTTTCATTATAGAAAAATGTACTGGATGGCTATTTTCAAATTAAGAATAATCACATGGTGAGATATATTAAGCAAAATGGAATTGATAATAGCACTGATGTGTCACATATACTGCTATTGGGCTTTGCATTAGAAAGTATATTTCTTTGGTGTTTTTTTTTTTAACACACTAAATTGGCTCATAAGCATATGCATTTCTATGAGTTCTAATAAAAGAAAAAAATCTTCCCCAGACAGAAGTAATTCTTGACTTTGGGGTGTTTATAAATAAACAGTACACAACTGAATCAGAAAATCAGGAATTCCATGCTATTCCTACCAGACAAACATGTGTTGTGACTAAGTCAACATATTCTACCATAGGCACAAATGTGCAAGTTCGCTTTAATAATTAAGGATTTAGATGAAATTGTTCAGATTAAAGGCTAAAGAGTAAAACAATCCTATCAATTGGTTGTTGTTAGCAGTGGTTAAAGTTTACCATGGAAATGTTATATACAGAATGAAGATGTGTTTCTCCTCACATTCAGCTTCAAAACTTCACCAGTAAAGTGGCTATGAAGAATGGCCACATCATCATGTTCATGCCCTGGTCCAGCAAACCCCTAGGCTATGCACAGCATCTCTCTGTGAGACCTCCAAGCTTCTCAAGTTCAGGAAATGGACAGCATGACCCCACATGCCAGTGCTGTCCTAAGACTTGGTTCACAACACCCATATCTAAAGACCAGTGTGAAAGTGGTCCTTCAGCTGGAGCTGCTGTGCCCCCATGCACAGACACATGGTTTACACCACCTCGTGGATCCCTGACAAAGCTGGTCTCTGGACCTGGGTCCTGTGGATTCATGTATTTAACAGCCTGGCCTTTATGTCTAAACTGCTTTGGAGGCCAAGCAAGAGCATGTCCTATCTGGTCTCTTTGAGCAACTAGCCAAAGAAAGTATCCTAGAAGGACGTTTTCATATGAACAGGCAGAAGGTTTCCCAATGGGCTTAGTAAGCAAAGTCTTTTTGATATGTGTCAGACCTGTGTCTGAAATTAAGAGATGCAAATAACAGTTGACAGTCTATACATGAATCTTTTGTCTTTCTTCAGTTTTGTTGTAAGGCACTGGTTCTTTGAGGAATTGTGGACTAGACTTCAGGGTTCGCTCCTTGATAGCAACTCTCTCTCCTGCTGTTTGCATTTGACATCAGAAAAGCAGCAATGAAGTAGGTTGTGGGGTGGGGTTTCTCTCTTTTTTGGAAAGAGGAGGATGTATTACAATGTGTGTATCAGGGGCTATTCAAAGGAGCTCTAAGACTCCTAAGAACAGTCTCTTGGTATTACTGCATCCTTTTGAGCACTCTCTGGACATGTTGCTCAGACTGAAGCAATCTTTCTTTGGTGTTTGTACAGCACCTAGCGTAACGCTATCTCACTGCATGGACTATGACCCTAGGTCAGTGGGCTTATAACTCAAGGATGCATTGATCCTTCAGTTGAGGTTCATGCACAGCGATATCACCTGTACCACTTCTATTACAGGAGCCATGTCCAGACAGGCTGAAGGCACTTCAGCTGGAAGGACTCTTTGCTTCTCAGCACCATATAATGACTATCCTGACATTTTCTACAGTGGTGTCAAGCTGATCTTCTAGGTATTATGAAAAGTCCTTGAACCAACTGAAGGCATTCAAAGGACACTGTGAGGGAGCTGAGAATGTAACTAACTCCTTGAGGGTGCTGTGGTTACTGAGATAAGGCTGGATACAGGATATCAGCAGGAGGCAAGCACTACTGGCAATGATACATGTAGTTTGTCTGGCCCATGGATGTCAGTGTCACTGAGTGGGAGGAGGGTATCCACAGATCTCAAGGTCAGAAGACAAAAGCCTCATGCACACACATCCACCATGGCTGACTTGAGTGCCAAGATCATGCAGAGTGACAACTGAGAGCAAGGAGTGTGAATGGTGACCCACGCAATTAGGCTGACACCCAGGAAGTTCTTTTAGGGGAACACCATGTGAAGCTGTGCCCCATCAATGCTGTGGCATAGCAGCCATAATTGGGCATGATGTTCTTCTGAAATCTGAGATGACATTTGGGATAATGTGAATTATGTAGGAGAACGATAGCCTCCTAGGTCTTTTTTGCCAATATGGTTTTGACGGTGTGGGTGTTCTTGGAAAAAGCAGTCATTGGGAATGATCTAACAGAATAGATGGTGGGAGAATAGATGCCATCTGAGGTGTATGGCAAATACAGGCATTCCTGAAACCATCTGAAGCTGTTCCAGCCAGGATAGCTCTTGTACTTGGCTCTGCCTTGGGAAGACAGTTCAGTTCTCACACTACTTTTTTTTATCCATTAATGGAAGTGCTTTCCTAGGGTGCAAAAAGTACAAGGCAACAGGACATAATAACATGTATTAGCAGTCTCTGATATTAATAGTACAGACTGTCACATGGTATGACAGTGATTAAAGTGGGCATGGATGGAGGTCTCCCTTTCTTCTGGGAGGCACTGTTCCCCTTTGCAAACAGAAAATAAACACAGCCCTTCTAGAGCATAAATGCCAATAACTGTGAAATTTTGATTAAATAATAGATATGTGTTCAGAAGCACTTTTTATAGTCTGTGATTAAGAAAGATAACTAGACATCCTTACAGCTATAATGATAATAATTACCACAACACATAAAGTGTAGAATATGACACTGGAAAGGCCACTATTAACCTTTCCAAGGGTTATTTTTTGGTGTGTTTTTGACACTATGGACAGCCGTGTTCAAAGAACTAAATAAAACTATAGCTGTGACAGTTCTTTCCAGCCGTTCCCTGGTATGTTAAAGAGGAGGTGCAGAGGGGAGTGAAATATCTTCTATTCAAAACAGATGTTTGTTTAATATCAAACATCTGGGTAGTCCAAGAAAGACTGTTTTGCTAAGATTTCTGCAACTCTTGTAATTCAGAAAACTGACAACAGTGCTTCCCTATTTAAAACTAGGCTATAAATAACAGCTCCATGCCCCAGACCAAAGGCTTTTTCACTCCTACCACCAAATTTCATGTCTCTAAAGTGTGATGCCACATTGTCCAGTAGATCACATACTTTATCAAATAACGCTAATCTGTGAATTCCACATTATGACATCTCTGTGCCTTTCAGCTTTAGTGGAGAATTACAGACCATACAATTGATCATGAAAAGTGAACCGCTATTTTAGATCTTACCAGAATTACTTGGTGTGGAAGGGCTAGGTAAATAGGTTGGGGAAGGCAGGAAAAATTGGCTGTGATGGGGCATCAGGTTTTCCAATAACAGAAGCAAGAATGGGTAAATTCCAGAAGTCTCAACATGAGATAAAGCAGAACATGTGAATACAGTGAATAGGTAATATTAGTAAAAATCACCTTAAAGATTCCTGTGACTGAAAAAGAGAGAGCCAGCTACTGGAGCTTTGTAATCCACCTGTAATAGAGGCTGGCCTCTGTAATAAAGACTGGCCTGTGTAAATAAGTCAAGCTTGCAAACATGCCACGACTGTTCAGTTCTGCTTTTTATATAATAAAAAAGTCCATATTAGTCAGAGACTTCACAGCTGCAAAAATCATTTTGTGCGAAGGTGAGAAGATGCCGTTACTTTAAATGATGGCATTGCAATGTAATAGATGGTGTGAAAGAAGGCTGTAAATTCTGGGTCAGTCCTCTCTGCAGCACCCTGCAAATAACACAAGCAATCCAGTAGTCTGATCTGCTCAGGGTAGTGTTTTTAAATACATTAATTAAATCAAATTGAAGTAAATTCAGCTAAGCCAAGATTTCTTCAACCATTTATTATTGAAAACACAATTAGCTGGAGGCATTTGGAGGAGTTTTGTGAAATCAAAGGCTGCAATGCAACTGAGAGTAAGTTTTCAAGACGTCAACTCATTAATAGCAGAAAATGGATGTGCTGCTGCAAGGCACCAAATCAGGAGTAAAAATATGGAACTTGTTACTGTGACTTCAAGAACAAATTCTAAATGTTAGAATATTTCCAATTTGCTGTCACCGATGCCCTAACTTTATTCTTAATGTTGAAACTCAGATCCCTTATATACCAAACTGTTGGTCTTCGGGGCAGATTAAGCAACTAATGGTACAGCTATTGGGTTCAAATCTCTTTTGGCAACAGTTATCCTGATTTTTCAGGGTTGTTTTCCTGACTCTCATTTCTCTCAATTTCACTATCATTTCTCAAGTTATTCACTTTCTGCATTGTGCTAGATGCATCAAAAATAACTGTACTGGAATAAGGGCGTGTTAACAAAACTCAGGCCGTAAGAAAGAAACCTGCTGCACTAACTTATGCCACCCTGGGAACCAGGTACTCTGGCATCACGACTTCTCTGTGAAAGGAGCCAGGAGTGCAGTCCACAATAGCTGCTGAAAGGAGGAAATAGCAAAGGCAGCAAAATGTTCTTTACCCAGCAGAGCAGGGCCCTGACGCTCTCTGCAGGAGAGAGTAGATACAGAGGCACCAAGGAAAAGCAATTTTGCATTAAACACCTGTAGGTAGTGAGGATTGAAACCACCACTCCCATGTTAAGCCTGTAAGAATGCCCCAAATATCCACAGATCCATGGAACTTTGTCTTAGTAGGGAGAAAACTTTAACCAAACTGACCCGTTAGTATCTGAACGTCACTGCGCGGAAACATAGCAGGATTCTATCTCTGTCCACCCCAGGATTTGTATTAATGTACCTCATGAGTGTCACTGTCTTGATGTCAAAAGCCATTTGAAGTGAATGTTGGCAAAAGTTTGAAGTAGACTTCACCTGGCTGTTCAAACCACTCTTAGTGTAAACAAACATCTTCCTCCTGCTCATACAGAGTCCCTATTGATGTAGGCTCTTCGTAAACTGAAATTCACTTTGTGTTCTGTCTGCAGAAAAAGCTGGCTTTCCATTCAATTTTGGTTCACACATTTAAGTTTGTTTGAAAAGCGGACTTCGAATTCTCTGATTCAGCCAGAGGCACATAGACTAGTTTTTATCCTTCCCAATCCAAGCTGTCAAATTGAAGCCAAAGTCCACATTGACCAGGTAGTGTGTATGACGCAGTGTCCAGACTAGTAAGTTCACCTGAGCACTAGCTGAGTGGAACAGGATATTTTTTCCCTTGAGCCTGCTGACTTAGCAAGAGACCTATGTAATTTCTGAACCACAGGGTTTTTTGCATCCATACAGCTGGGAATGTAAAGCAAAGCTCATCCATGTAGACAGGGATCCTACTTCATTAAAGGTTATGAATTGTCATCTGTGCGGCTTCCTCTCCTGTATCACATTGAAAGCAGCGGTTAAAGGATTAAGGAATTTTGCCTTCCCCCCATCAGCTGCGTTTAAATGTATCTATCCAAAAGAGAAAATGTTCAGTACTTTATTTTTAATTCCTACTGACTTACTTTCACTGTTCTTTGCATTTAGAAATGCTAATGTAATTCAAGAAAATCATATGACTGCCTCCGATGTCTTTGAATAAGAAGTGCTAGAAATCTCATGCACTCCCTGATAAGGCTACACTTATTTAATGATTTTGTTGATGCACTAAGTTCTGTTATTAAATCCCAGCTTAGTGCTGTCTCTGGGGTCTTGGCATTGCAGGTTTTATCTTAGTCTTATTTGCCAAGGAAATTAGTTATGTTGTTCTCCAAACTTTTGTATGTGTGCTCTTATTTCTCTTTGTAATGTTGGAACTCAGTGGCCAGTTTCACGTGAAATTACCTAAGAAATCCTGTCAAATATACTAACTTTCAATGACTTTTGTGGAAATAGTTGATCAGATGGAGAAGTGAGACTCAAATTAGTGTCCTACTATGGAAAAGGATGCAGGCTGATCTCACTGGCATCATTAGACATGAGCAAATCCAAATTGGTCAGATATATTTCAAATGTCATTAGTGAAGAAGATTCAATCAAAGCTCTTATCTCATTAGCTTGGATCAACCCAAGCTGAAGACACAGGTCCAGGAGAGCAGCATTCAACTTCTGCTGCCTCTGAACTGCTTTGTGTTTGTCAACCAGAAGTTTCTAGGCTTCTTGAGTTTAGAGAGAAATTTTCAAAATTATAGGTAGTCACCAGAGATGACTGACAACTGGTGAGGTTCAACACTTAAAGCTGGCCACACTCTGCCTGTAAAGCTATACACCCATACAAATAAATACTGTGAATTTTCTGGATTTCCTCTTTTTTCCAGATTTAAGGTGAAGATGCATACAGCTTAGGTGATAGAAGGAAACCCAAGTAAAAATAGTGTCTTGACTTATCATGAGAACATGGCTATATCCTACCTTTTAAAAAACTGAAAAAAACTGAGGAAACCATGGAAAATACAAAAAAGAAAAAATGCCACAAGATCTGGCAACCAGCTTTGGTGGTGAAAAGCTAAGGACTGTGACCTTGCTTAGAGAGTGGAAGGGAGATGGAAGAGTGGTTTCTAGACATGGGAAGAGATGGTGAGAAGACCGCTAATCCATGAAGTCACAACAAAAAATAAAAAGTACAACTAAATGATATCTTGCTTTTCACACAGCGTAATCATACCCTTTGTGTCACGCTTCACTGGCAAGTCTGAAAACACTAAAAACAACAACAAAAAAACCTGATGAAACTTTCGTCCCAAGCCTGGTTACTGTTAATAATTCTCTGGCCTAGTTTCTTGCTCACTCACCCAATGGTTGCAGTCCAGCCCCATATATATCCCAATAGGACACAATAGGGTATTGTCCCATCAAAGGACAGATACTTTCTACTCCCATGCATGTATGGGTTCCCCTTGCTGGTTTGTGTTACTCCATGGTGCTATGTGGGTGTCTCTAACACGCTCAATTCTCATGTTAGGTGAGTTGATTGATACTAAAGCAGCCCACTGCCCAGGACCTTAGATACTTCCCTGTAATTTATACATGGAATGAGGATGAAAGAGGTAAATATAGCAAGATCTGAAAACACAGAGATGACTATAGATTGGAACAATCATTTGGGTGAGTAGGTTAGTAAATCGTTACCTTAATCCTGTTACAGTGCAGGGGAGAGGAGTATATTAACCTTTAAAGGTCCCACAGAAGCAAGGGGTGCTATAGAATGTATCATGGTTAAGGAAAATGATGAATTACATAATTTGTCAAACATACATACATATATTTATACTGCAAATATACAGTGATGATCACGATTATATCATGTTCTTTTGAAATGCCCCTCACCAAATCATCAGTGCCTTTTTGCAGAGGTGCCTCACAGATAGCTTTCAGACAATAAAAATTACATTCAGGAGCCAACTGAAGTAAGCTGAACAAACTGGATACATGGCAAGGATTAATTATGGAGCTTTTCTGAATTTCACTGCACATGCACCCATGAGATGTCTGACAAAGCATTTTCTCATATTTGACAAAGAACACATCACTTTTTACAGATAGCACAAGCACACAGAAGCTGCTCTAATCACCAAGAGGGGAGCATCCAGTATGTAGTTAAGAAACTTCTAAAGGCACGTATACAAAATTTAGACAGCCCCATAAAAAGCAAAGCCTGAGCAATAAAGACTAAAAATTAGCTCAGAAGTATTTGTGTGTTCTAACTGGTGTCAGCTGTGACCCCCTGGAAGCTGCTAGAAATATTGTCCCTGCCGGTACTGAAACATGGGAAGACCTCAAACTGCTCTTGAAATATTACCACTGATTTCCTGATGTGAACTCCCTGACTTCACAGATATGAACGGAATCTGGCCGTGTGTGTTTAAGCCGCTTTTTAAAATTTCTGAATCTGAGACATGTTTGAAAAACAATACATGTATATATAGGTATACGTCTCCATTAGTTGTGGAAAAATTTGCTTTTTTGTCAAAATTTCAGCATAGTGAGACTTTTCTGTCTCCTTCATCAAATGCTAAAATGTCCACATAAAATATATCGGTTTATGCCAGGATATATTTTGAAGAAATCGTACAGGTGTTTTCGCTGGGCAGGAGATGGGATGGAACTGCAGCCTTCTCTATTCTTCACTAACACTCCGGTCAAATTTGAAAGTGTTTTGCACTGACAGTATTGGAAAGACAGCTGTAAAATAGGATTTCCATGCTTAGTGGAAAAGTTTAGTGTTGTCTAATCCCAAAAGTTTAATAGCCAGAGATCCAAATAACAAGTGGGCACTGTGATGTCTGAAGCGTGTACCTGACATGCAAAAGATTTCAGGGAATATTTTCTTGCTAGAAAAGTGTCATGGTTTAACCCCAGCCGGCAACTAAGCCCCACATAGCCACTCATTCAGTCCCTCGTGGTGGGATGGGGAAAGAGAATTGGAAAGGTAAAAGTGAGAAAACTCGTGGGTTGAGATAAGACCAGTTTAAAAATTGAAGTAAAATAAAATAGTAATAATAAAGTTGTAATGAAGGGAAAATAACACAAAGAGAAAAATAACCCCCAAAAAAGACAGGTGATGAAATGAAAACAATTGCTTTACCACCAACCAACTGATGCCCAGCCAGTCCCTGAGCAGTAGACCCCCCTGCCAACCTCCCCCCTAGCTTTAC
Organism: Bucorvus abyssinicus; assembly: GCA_009769605.1. Classification (NCBI taxonomy): domain Eukaryota; kingdom Metazoa; phylum Chordata; class Aves; order Bucerotiformes; family Bucorvidae; genus Bucorvus; species Bucorvus abyssinicus. Next base: position 14,727,115 of record CM020036.1, read on the forward strand.
AGCTGAGCATGGTGTCATGTGGTATGGCATATACCTTTGGTCAGTTGGGGCTGCGTCCCCTCCCAACTTCTTGTGCACCCCCAGCCTGCTTGCTGAGGAGAGGAGCAGAAAAGGCCTTGGCTCTGTGCAAGCACTGCCTAAAACATCCCTGTATCATCCACACTGTTTCCAGCACAAATCCGAAACATGGTCCCATACCAGCTGCTGTGAAGAAAAGTAACTCTACCCCAGACAAAACCAGCACAAAACGCCAGCCTAATTTTCACAACTCCCTTTTGACAACTCCAACAAAAATTTTTAAAAATTATATTATTGTAAAAAACAGTATAATTGTTCATGACTGGTGAGTTTGCCGATTTATAGGTCAGAAGTATTAATGAGACACCCGACCTCCTGCGCAGCAGAAGTCACAACACCCCATGCTGCACAGCAGTTCCAACACCCATAAGTTGCTTTCATGCCCAACACTCTCTTAACAAGACACCTTGCACATATGCTCAGCAGTTAGGTGTTGTGATATTAGACAGGATTTTGATAATATATATGGGAGATATATTTGCTAACATAGAGAGGAGAGTATAAACACTCTCTCTTATGTTAATGATTTGCATTTCTAATAGCAATCTACAAGTACTGCCCGGGTCGATTGAGGAAGCTTTCTTACAAAGCTAGAGCTGAAAGCCTTCTGACCTGAACCACAGTTTTGGGGAAACCCTGGAGTTAGTCTGGATACAGACAGATCCCCAAAGGACTTGGGTATTTGCTACGAACAGTCCTGAACACTTGACTGTGTGAGATTCCAAAAATACCACGTAGCGTCAAAGTGACTTAAAATTTCCATTGGGGACCCCCTGCTCCCTTGTCTAAGATATTTGTAACAAAACAAAAACATCAACAACAACAAAATCCTGCCCGAAAAAAGTCCTGCAGGGATGACTAAGTTGCATCAGTTCTCCCAGAGGTATAATGTATACAAATCAAATCAAAATATAAATCATTCCACCCTGTTGCGGGGTTTATGCACAGTTTCTTTTAATAAAATATGCAAATATTTTGCAGTAAATTGATTTCCCAGTTTCAGTTCTCTTATCTCCATATTTATTATTCATGATTCTTCTACTCCCCGACTTGAGCAGATGAAAAAAAAAAAAAAAAAAGGAAAAAATCTGTGTAGAGTTCACTTGCTTTTAGTAACTAGCTTTATTATTGTTATTATTAGCACAGTTTTATACTCCTAGGAGTGAAAGATAAATGTAGATATTACTTCTAATCTCAACCAAAGCTAAGAGGTAATACAATGACACTCTCTTTAATGCAAATCACTGCAATAAATGACTACATAGCCCAAGTGCTCTACTGCATTACAAATTGTAATGAAAGTTTGCAATGCTGAGCAAAATGACTGTTGCTTAACCTGTGACCAAACTGGATGGTATCAGTTCAGTTGTTAGAGGTGTACACACCATGACTGTACAGGAAATAAAGCCAAGTATTTCAGATTATCTAAAATTGTTGCTGGATAGAGATTCTGGTTAGAGGGGGGGAAAAAAAAAGAGAAAAGAAAAATAAAAAGATTTTTTTCCTGCAGGGAAGCAAGCAGCTAAAATTGCTGATCAGTTTTATATTGCATTAGCCAGTAAGTTTAATTGCTGTTTTCCATCACTCTGTGGTTAAAAAGTTCTGCAGCAGAGAATCAAGATTGATCAAACCTGGGTGCACGGTTCCGGTTGCTTTTGCTGGAGGTCCCTGTTGGAATAAAAGGCAGGAAGATGAGGGAGCCACTGAACGTCAGGGTGGCAGAGCAGGCACAGCTCGTCACATGCTAGGAGAAGGTCAAAGACAAAGGAAAGAAAAGGGAGAATGAGACTCTGAAAAGACTCAAATGTTAGATATCAGCCCTATATGGAGAAGACCCTATCACACCACAGGGAGTTTAAATATAACTTATTACAAGCACATGCTCTAAGTAAGCTCAATTTTTGCCATCTTTACACAAATGGAGCTACTTTCAATTTAATTAGACATAATGATTTCTTCCCATTAAGAACCTCAGTGGATTACAGGTCTCATTTTTAAAAATGTGTCTGTGATTTAGCAAATCCAACTGCCTTTTGAAGTATTTAAAAGTTTTATTCCTTTACAAATAAAGAGCCAGGCCTGCAAATATTCCAATAGAAATTGTAGTTGAGTAACAAACCCTAGAGGAAAAGAAAGATTTTACAGATATTCTAGGATTGTTGGACTGGCTCAAGGATTAAACTACATTTTCTTCTGATAGTGCACTGCCTTACAGGAGTTTTGGTGACTGTAACCACGAATTTTGATCTTTGCAGAAAAAACATTTTCATCTAAAAATTCCTCAGAAGAAAAATTCCCAACAAGACCCTAAGGTGGGCTGTTTGTGAGAAGAGGGCTCTGCAAGGTTTGGCCCAAAGCGCTGAAGATCAAATCCTCTCTCAAGTCAAAGAAATTTTGTCAGCACAGAATCTGGCCTTAGGTATCAGTTGTGAAAAGAGACTGCATTGCAACTGCATTGGCATTGCAAATCAGATGGGGAAAGAGGGAAAACTTCACTAAAGGACCTTAGACTTCTTTCTAATCATTCGATTTCTTCTCTGCCAAGAAACTGATGGGGTTTGTACCCACACTTCAGCATCAGCTTTCACCTAGCATAAACCCCCTGCGTTAGGTGGATTGGCATCATTAAACTAATGTGATGATGTGGGAAGTCACACTCCTATCTCTGCAAAAGACCTGCAGGTTTATTCAGCAGTGGAATAATCTTCTTTGTAGCCTGACAACAAGTTATTTACCATAGGCAGGGGTTTTGGTGTTTACTTTTTGTCAGACAAATAAGATGGTTTTTCATAAGAGACACCTGACACATCACTAGAAATTATGACTGGCCATCTGCTTTTTCTCTGCAATCTTACTCAAAGAGCTCCTAAGGTTTATCTTGTCTGCTGTGGTGCACACCAGGTCCTATAGCAGAGGTCAGGCACAGCAGTGGGTCAGGAGGAATAGACTCCAGACTACTGGATTTCTTACTGCGGTCAGCCATTCCTCACTGCTGCTTGGCTATATCCTGTATAGAACTTTTTTTATTATTATTTTATTAAGATGTAAATTAAATTTTAAAAAAATCTGCAAAAGAAAAGTATGCTTGAAAAAAGTTTGTTCATGTTGCAGAGTATTATCTGTAAGTCCTCCAGCTAGGCTAAAAGCCTATCCCACTGCTCCTTGGGATTTCTAGTGAATTAATAATGTCACTGATGAATATTCAAAAGTAGGCAGCTATTGTGCCTCCAAGCACATAATTAATTATTCATTACACATTTTTATTCACTGAATTAAAAAACACAGGGTGCTCTGGGAAATGAAGTGTACTTCACTGCAGGGGCATGAAATTCTACACTGCCCCTTTAAGGATTATTACTCTGTATTTATAGTTGCCAGGGCAACATAAATGCCGGGCAATTAGATCATGGGTTGTCCCCGAAGACTGATGGGATAATAAGCAGTAGTCAAGTATTAAGTTGACCCAGTAAATGTCCCACATGAATAAACCTGGGCTAGGACCACAGCTGGCATCTTTCAAATAAAACTTTTACATTAATATAGTTTAAAAGGTGCATTTATCCGGGAATTGAGCATGCATCCACAGTGGGACGGCTGTGGAAGGGGCTAATACCACTTCCCGGTGGTGGTCCACAGGCTTTGTTCCTCGGGTCGGGCTTTGTGCAAAGTGAAGAGCATATTGAGCCTCTAAAAAGCTCAGAAGAAGCAGAGGGAGCCCCACATTTACCTCCTAAGGCTCAATGTTCTGGGTTGGTGAAAGGGTTTTTTCTCTAATTATTCTGCAAAACTCACCAGTGGGGGAGAAAATCAGTTTTGTTCTGGGCTTTAAAAAACAGGTATTAAAATTTGCAAAAATAAGAGAACTATTTATCTGGGAATGCTTTTGCCTTAAAATCAATTTAACAGAAAAATAGCACCAAGAGAACCCCTGTAAATTGCTACCTGCAAAAGATTTGTCTTACCAAGGACATTTATTCCTGACAGTAAAGAGTGCTCTAAAAATTGCAAATGGAAAGGACCATAGAGATTCCCCTAAACTCCCTTTTTTTTTTTTTTTTTGCAAATACCAACTTTAAATTGTTGCTGGCTACTGACCATCCCTTTTTCCTTTTTTCACTGAAATAAATTTCTGCAAATCCTTCCATGTAATTTCATAAATTTATCTTTCTTTCAAAACTATTTTCAAGTTAAAAAAAAACCAAACTGCAGAGAACCTCCCCCCCCCCCAATTCATTTTTTCCCCATTAATACTTGTTATATTATTATTTTTTTAACTTAATGCTTTCCACTATCCCCGCTGGTGACACAAGGTGATGGTTTTATTGTGCTTTTAGATCACTAATTTTGTAAAGGAAAATGGGAAATCATAGCTTATCTCTGCCTGCAGACACTTGGCTATGCTAGAGCATGAAATAGTTCTCGGTTAGAGATACAATAATGCTTTCTATAGTTTTGTAATACAGGGGGGAAAAAATACAGTTCCCGGGAAGTATTATACATCCCTCAGTGTAAGAGAAAAGACACATTTTATCAGTGAGTGTGTGTGCGCATAGATTTATCCAAACATATAGATACTCATCGCGTTGCCCCAGACAGTTGAATGCATTTGCTTATTTGTTAAAATTGTGTTTATATATAATGAAATTACTAGCTTTGTAGTGAAAATATTTTAAGGAAGACACAATTTTCCTATGATAGTATTATTTGCCAAAATGTCCCTAGCTTTCAAGAGATTAGACTTTTAATTATTTGGGGCATAATGCTAGCTGGCAAGGGAAAAAGGAGGGGCACGGTAAATTGCTGATGGGGGCAAGCTTGCCCAGACCACTTGCTCAGACACTGGGCAATGTGGCTTTGAGACAGTAAGACTTATGTGCTTAAAGTTAAGCATGTGCTTAATTATTTTACATAATCAGATCCTGAGAGTTGAACAGCTTATCAGACTGAACTCTTAGTCTGTTTATGGGTATGGGTCACCCTTGTCATGTAAGACGGGAACATCATTCTCATATGGTCAGGCAGAAATTTGTTAAGGCGATGAGCAGGACCACCCCTTAGCATAGCCAAAAAACCTGAGCTGCAATGTTCAAGGACATTCACCCTGTCAGGGCTCTCCTCCACTACATAACAAATCTGTGGGGATAGCAAACCCTAGGATATCACCTCTGCTGTTTTTATTACTTACTGTTGAGTCCTGTGTGTATTTCCCAATGACAAGTCAGGAGATACATGGGAATATTTCTAGGTACAAAATATATTCATTTTCATACTTATAAATATGGATGTGGTTATATTTTATATATGTGTATACAGACACTAAAATGGAAAATGTCTAGAGCAAATTAATTCGGTTGCATTTGTGGATTTGAAATATCAGCAAAATATCATTTCTAGCAATTATTTTTAGCTACAGGTAAATGATAGAGGACTGGCTGCTTCAGCAGCCTGCATCTGTTTATTAATTACAAGAACACAAAAATTTGACAAAAACAATTGAGATTTCTTTCATGGCATTGTGAATCTCAGGACAATCTCCTGCAGAATTGGCCATTAATTCTCCACTTGGACATAGTCCACAGGAAACCTGACAAAAATCTGCTGCAATGTATGCATTTGCAGCATTCTGGTCTGGTCTGTTGTTGCAGGAAGACAAAATAACAAGCTGATGGGGAATCTCTGTCTTGCTTAATGGTTAGAAAAATTAGGAACTGTCCTAGTCTGCAAGACCTAGCAAGAAAAACAGCATGATCAAATAAAGATGTGGATTTTGCTGAAAGGAACACGCTATCCAAAGTTCATAGGCTCATGTGGAGTTAATCAATCGCTATACTAATAGGAACGCTTAAGAGATGGAATTTACAAGGCTATAGATTCGGCCAGAGAAGTTATATCCAGCGATTTCCCAAAATTTACATCTTAGACTCGACCTGGCAGCTCTTGCTCCAAAGTCCCAACATGTTCAGCCCAAGGCAAGGAGCTGTTTTCACCAGTATTTCTAGCTCTCTTTGAAGAAAGGATGGGTTTGGTCATAACGCTGTACTCCTGGACTGCACTGATGGGCATTGAGTTCCCTTGGCAACATTCAGCTCAAAGACAGTAAGAGTCTATACAGCGTAGGAGAGGACTTCAAGTGAACGGGAAGTATCAGAATATTGGTAAGTGGGAGCGTAAATACTACCTAAAGAGTCACCCAAACATGGCACCAGCAAGGTCCGTCTTGGTGGTTTCCCAAGCAAGGTAACAACAAATCTCGCGGCATTGTCCAAGTTGTAAATTAAGAGAAAGCCCTTGTGGTGACTTGAGCATGCATCTTACTAGGTCCATGGCAGTGAGATTTTTGGGTTTGGGATTCTTTTCTTGGTTTAACCATTACTGAACACCCAAAATAGATGCCTTGCACTTATAGGAACAGGAAGACCTCCAGTCTTCTGTAGGAGCTGAAGTAGCTGCCTTTAGCAGGTAATTCCTAGAGCTCAGACAAAAGAATTGTCTTTGCTGGGAAAGATACTGAAAGAGAACATGAGTGGTTTTGCTTTTGCTAGAAATGTGGAACTGGTTTCCACAACAGGAAGCTCTGCCACAAGGCTCCAGAGCATAATGACAAAGGCATTTGGACAACCTCCCGTGTGGCTAAGAACTGCTTTAAAATTTCTTTTACAATTAATTACACTGCATTCATCCCTCTGTAGAAATGGTGGAAGGTGGAAGTTGGTGGAAGTGCAAAGTGCACAAATTGCATCTGAAGGAAATTTTCTGCTGTAGGATGGTATCAGGCATGATACATCATGCATGCATGATTTCACCTGTCTTTGGCAAGTAATGGTAATGCCAGGCACCCTGCTTCCTGCATGCAGGGTCTGGCCAAAGAGTTGTTTAAACACATATCGAACTAACTATTTTTCTAGGACCAATTTTAGTCTTTATTTTTAACTGCTTGGAACCCGCAAAGCCTCCACATTGCAAGCTCTCGCTGCCTGGGCATTACTGCAGTGACTGTTAGTAACAGCTACACCGAGGCACTGCTGCCACATTTATCCAGCCCATCTCCTACAAATTCATTTATTTGACAACTTCTTCTCCTGTTCATGCCCATTCCTTGACATTCATGCTTTCTGCATCAAAAAGAAAATCCCCTTCCAAGGCTTATATATCCTGTCTGCTGTCCTCCTCCCTCAACAGTGCGCCTGCATTTCTGACAAAGTAAGTGTCAGTAATCCTAAACCTGTGACAAATCCAGTGAGGAAACAAGGAGCCTCTGTTGTTTTAGTCCCTGGCTTGCCTGGTGTTTTGTTGCTAAATGTTGTCAGCTGTATGACACCTAGAGCAAAAGCTCCATGGGATAGCTGGGCTGTCTTTGGTCTCTCTAGGAAGCGCTGGGCACACATGAAGAGATCTGTATCAGGGCTAAAAGGACAGGAACAACACTGTCAAAGTATTCAAATTTCTAGCACTGACTTTTTTTCCTAGAAGAGGAAAATATTTATATATATATATATATATATGTACTGAAAATCCAAAACCCACACTAAGTGGAGATATCTGTACTAAGGCATCAGGTCTTGAACAGAAGTGACTGAAGCCACAAATAGCACACAAAAACCAATGGCACATTTACTCTGGCAGTGGTAACACTATAGACACATCTACACAGTTGTGACTTTTGCTCACTCAGTGATCAGAAGCTCCACATCAATGGCACCGGCCCCTGAACTAGCTCCAAGTGACACAGTGCTAATAGAGCTAGAACTTTAGCAAGGTGCTGCACTTCGTAATGTGGATAGAGGATCATGACTGGACACACCAGCACCACGTGCCATTGCACAGCATTGGCACGACTCAGGGAATTAATCCAAGGTCATGGAGTAGAAAAGTGACAAAGACTCAGATTTCCTAAATTCTCATCCTCTGTCTAATTCCTCTGTCTCTCCAAGGAGTTCAAGAATTTAACTGGACATGTTCATGCGGGTTGATGTGCAAGCAGATTTGCTCCGTTGAAGGCATTGCTCATTTACAGAGGAGGAGCTAACACTGGGAAGATCACATCCCACAGTCACCGTGTTATATGGGTTCAAGGAAAACAGTCTTTGGAGAGGCACATTTGCCTTCTAGGGCATCCACGGTGCAGCAACAGGGAGGAGAGGATGGAAAGAACGGGGAGAAAGACTGAAGTTAGAGAAGAAGGGTAAATTGTGGTCTATTAAAACAGCATTACAAAAATTATCATGAAGGAATAGCCACATGCCAGGCAACCCAGGTCAGTCAACCTAAATTCTTATAGTTGATCAGGAGCACTTGATGAAATCTTCTGTTGAAGGATTCTGTTACATGACTTCACAGATCCAGTTGTGCGCAATCTTATGGCTAAATATAAAGAGATGTGTGCATTTATAGGTATGTTGGGAGAACAACAAAAGACATTTTTAATCATCTGTTTCAAGCAATGAAACTATACTAGACACTAGCAAAAAATAAAGGGAAGAGAGGAAAAGAATGGGAAAAGGAACTTGTCTCTCCTGCAGCTCCCACTCCTTAATTACAATACACAGATAAATAAGGAGACAGACAGACAGGTAGGCAGAAGGGCACAGATAAAAGGGCATGTATGTTCAAAGGAAACATAATTACCTGCTATTCCCTTGCTCTATGGAAAAAAGTTCAGAGTTTCAATACTGACAGAAGCTAAAAATTGATCCATAGAAAAATGTTCTCTTCACTAGAGGCTGCAAAAGAATCTCAGCTACTGACACAGAGATGAGTTGTTCTGAATTCCTTCAGGCGGGTTGGAAGGCAGCTCTCACTTGAATAACGCAAGAGGCCTTTGAGGCATACAGATGCCCTCCTTTCTGAAAAGTTTTTCTTGGAAAGCAAACTTCCTTCTCTCAACACATGCTTGGCAGAGAGCATTGCAGTCCAGGCTCGCTGTGCAAATTATTTCCTTCCCGTATCAGTGGACACAACTCAAAAGAAGTTAATAGCCTCTTTCTTGCTTACAGCTTTTTATATCAAACACAAGTAATCATACAATCTGCCCCTTCCCTCTTTCAGTTCTTCTTAATCCTTCTTTCCTACCTATCCTAGCTAAATTCTCCTTCTCTTCTCTGCCTTCAGACAAAGGAAGCCTGAGAAAAAGCAATATTGATCCCTTTCCAGGCCCTGTCCCCTTGTAAAAAAGGATTCAAACACATCGGGAGGTGAATGGATTACAGACTTTCATCTCTACAATGTAACATGTGGTATTAATCTCCCTGCCCCCCGCCCCCTAGATCTCTCTGTGGGGCAGGGAATAGCTCTTTCTCCATGTTTCAACAATACTCAGCAAGATGAAATCCTGACTGAGCCCTTGGGCATATGCATACTTAGCAGTCTACTGAGAAGGTTTTGAAAACTCCATTAGCTGGCCTGGGGGATATGAAGTTGGGATGGACCGTGCAGCCAGCAGTGCTCTGCTGGCCCTGCATGTGCTCCTGCTGCTTCTCCTCTGCTCCAGCTCAGCACCAAGCTTTTCCTACTGGTTTTCTATAAACATGGACAGTTTCTATAAGGCAGTTTTAGAGGTTCTTCTCTGTCATCATCTACAGCCATGTCCATATTTTCTTTAGACCAATAATTAAAACAACATATTCACCAGCTGGGTTATTTTTTTCCCTAGATTTAATCTGTTCAGGCTCTGATTTACATATTAAAAGCACTAATTAGCCCCTCAGAGTGTCTGAGCACGGATAGTGCAATAACTGGTCATGTAGTCGCTAGAGACCAGTCCCTAGTGCTTTTGGAAGATCTCATGTATACAGTCTCAGTCTCGGGCTGGCAGGAATGGCCATGTGTAGAGGGCTGTCTGCTTTGTTTCGTAGCATTGGGGGACTGTAGTGCCGGATTGCTTCATTCTTGCATTTCTACTTCTCTTTGAAGTGTCGTGTTTGATCTGTCTGCTTGTCTGTCAGGTTTTCCCCCTCCCCCATTCCCCACTGCATCACGTGCGAGAGCCCGCAAGAGGACAGACCGCCTTTGGCCGATGCTGGGGCAGAAAATTTCAAGCCAATCAAAGGCACAATGGCCTTTTCTCTCAGCTTTGATGTAGCATACAAATAAACAAGAACTGTGCACTCAAAAAGGAAAAAAACATTCAATAACCCTCTCAGCCATTCTTCTGGCTAAGGATATTCGAAGGAATCATTTAATTTTCTTTGCATGTTTAGAAGTCACCTACAAAATGGCTCATTGGTCTGGAAGCAATGTTGCGTAGCCCCAGGTGAGAGGCCTGAGTCTGAATCCTGATTGAGCTTGTTTCCAAAGGTGCCAGGAGCTGTGAAGCCTCCAGGGTGGGAAGAAAGGCTCTCTAGACCAAACAAACAGGGTTTTGATACTCAGCTTCTTCCTAGAAATGTGTAAAGGGAGACAAGCACCCATTCCCCAGCAGTCACTGTGAATCCTCCTGGTTTTAGAAGATGCAGATGGTCCCATTACTCTGGAAAAAGTACAGGGCTTATTTCCTCACACGCAACTCTGCCACATGAACATGACGATTTTTGCTTGGGCGATGGAAGCTGGTATCATGACAAAGCATTGAGCTGCATCACCTCATGGCACCAGGCCCCTTGGAGGGATATTTGCACCACATTTCATCACTATGTTCCTTTGGAAAACACAACAGAGCAATTGGGCACCAGGCAGGGGCACTTCTACCTCTTCTGAAGCAGCTCCATGGGGCAAAGGAGATTTCTAGGTTTTTTCAGCCAAGGCTAGGGAGGAGGAAAGCTCAAACCATCTAAATCAGTGCCAAGGGCCTCAAGAGGAGATAAAGTTCTCCCCATTGTTCCACTCATGTATCTTAAGTAATCTCATATTAATATCCTAACTCCCTCACCTGCCAGGCAAATGGTTTTCAGAGTGGGAACTTGTCTTGAACATCAATTTGAGTAAGCCCTAACACTAGGAAAAAATTTACTGAACAGTATTCTCCTTGCTCTGTTTGCTACTTGGCCAAGGAAAACTAGCCTTAATGTTGTGATCAGCCCCTAAACCTGTTAAGTCTATGACTGGGACTCCTGGGCACTAGAGTAATGCAAGTACTCAGCGCAGCAGTATTACAAGTTAGGGTAAAGTGACATTTAGGTAGATAAAAACAAGCCTGGGTAGAAGAGAGCAGGAAAAATTAGTGTTTCTTGAAGTTGTTGTCCCAAGTGAAACTTAGCGTTGTGATTCAAATAATGATTTTTGGTGCAATTATGTTTCTTTGCCTAGAGGAGCCCTAAAGCCTAGGAGGAGTTGCAATACCGTAGAGGAAAGGGGCAGATGGCATCTACCATTAAGCACCAGAGGGTTTGGCCAAAAACCAAGGGGAAATTGCCTTGGCTGTGCCACCATCTTTGCTAGCTACTTTCTTCATAAGAAAACTATATTTCTCCAAGAGTTCCATTTCAGAATAGGGTTTTTAAAAGCTTGGATTCCAGTGTTACCAGGAGTCAAAGCTGCAGGAGAGCCCAAGAGACTATAGAACCGTAGCTGTTGACTTCTCTTCAAGTCAAAGAGAGGAAATCATATAATGGGATGAAGGCCCGGTGACACAACTGTGTAAACCACCCTCTGCTTCCAACAGAGGCAGATACCTCTGACATATTTAAAAACTTCATGCAAAGAAAATAAGGCATCAAAATCCATTTGATTTAAACTGCAGGCTCCCTGAGGCTATCAGAACAGACCCTCTGTCTACCGAGGGAGCTGTTTGACTAATGCCAGCTCTTGTGAGATGCCTCTCCAACCTTTAAACAGGTTGGGAATCCTCAGCAGACATAATATTCTGATTAATAGCTTTGAAATTACAACTGAGGCTTGACTATGCAAACGCCATCATCCACAGTGTGTGTCTCAGTGATTTCAGTGAGAAAGTCCCAGTCACAGCTAGCCACATGCCACAAAGAGGAAGAGAATGACTGTCTTTAGGAACTCCTCCTTCAAGACAAGGCAAATCTTGCCTTGAATAGATGAATGCTGATGAAGGTTTTCCAAGGAAAACCTACAGTTTTGCGGTCAACTCTTAGTAGAGCAGTATCTCAGAAACCTCCAGAGAAGACCTTCAGCCCTCAAAAAAAAAAGCGCATCATTTCTTACACAAATTTCCTCTTAAGACTTGTTTGTCAGTTCCTGTGATAATCCAGGCAGCTAATTTTCCTGAAACTTCCCAATAACTGAAGCCAAGTATTTTGCTTTTATACAGGTTCTGTCAAATTAAGAGATTTGGGAGGAAACATGATTACAGCCGGTATTTACTGCTAACTAGAGAACAGCGAAAAGTTTTTAGTATGCACATTCAGTTTGGGATGATCTGCTAGAGAAGTAAATTGGAGGGCTCCATATAGCTGACGTTATTAGCTGGCCCAAAACCTCCAGGAAATAAACCACTTTTGTCTGTCCCTAATGCAGCTGCCTTAGAAGCACATGGTCTTGTGCTTCCTCCTTCCCCTCTTCCTCTCGTGCCTTTATCACCTTCAGCTGTCAAATGAGTTATCTCCTCCGTTTCTAGCCCAATCAAATAACTTCTCCACTTCTCACCCGCTCCTTGAACCTTTCTGCTGTTACTCTACCAATGTCTTCTCTTCTTCCCTCTGATTTCCCAGATACAGAATATATCTGGAATTTCTCTTTCCTGTATTTCAGCTCTCTGCAATCTCAGTAGCATTTTTGGTGTCCAGTCACCTTAGTGAGACTCAGAGTTTTATGCCCAGCATTTTTTCTTAATCATTATAAAAGTTAATCTAACCAAACCTACGACCTGAGGACTTCGCTGTCACCGTCCAAGCTCGCTAGGCCCTGGCAGATGAACCTCAGGTGTAAAGGGTGGGGCCAGTCTCGCGCACGCTGCGCCTCACCTAAAAAAAAAAATCCACCGCGCAGGCTTGAAGGGTGTACTCACGTTTAAAGCCCTTCCCAAATCTTCGTCCGCGAAGCCAAGCCATGATAAAAGTTAAACTTCAGGAGGTGATAGACTAACAGCTCAACAGAAAAGCACGTTCTATTTCCTATTGCCAACACGTCACAGCAAGCTCTCCTTGCACGCTGGGACAGCAAGTCATCATGCTCGGGGTACTGTTGTCTGCTGTTGTCTGTAAGCACATTAGGAGTGTGTAATTTTGAGAAAGGTAAGGGACAAGCACTCATTAGAAACTTCTGTGACGCCTGGTACAAAAGTAGCAACGTCAGGGTTCATTTTCTAACCAACCCTTCAGTCTCCCTAAAAAGGCAAAGCGAAACTCGTTTGCTGCCAGAAGGCAAATTCTTGCCTTAGAGACACAAAATAATGCGAATTCTCAGCTGACTCATTAACTGCATCAATCAGACTCACTGCAAAGTATCTACACCGGCCATCACTGTCTTGGTGGAGCTGGCCTAACTGTGGAGTTTGTGATCAAGTAAGACCATCTGAGCAGCCTGTGAAGTGAGCTGTTCTGGGAATATTTCCACAACAAATCAGCACTATGGTCTCACATCCTGCTCTAGATCTCTAGAACTATTTCTCCTTGAAATTTTCTCTTTGTTCTATGGATGCAGGGCCATGTGCATCCACAGTTGAGGTAACCAAGACCTCAACTCCCATCACCTGTTTGCATTCTCATCCTGAAGAATTCAAGGCTTTCCTTCAATTGCCTACTGCACTGTTAAACACAGCATATGTGTAATTAGCTTAAAATAAAACTCAGGCTTAACCACTACTGCTGTTCATTGCTGGTTAAGACAAAGCCCCGTGCTGTTGACCAGGGTATCCTTTTCTCCATGCTGTGCAGGCTCATTTCAAGGTCTACAGTCTGGATGGTGCTCATCAGTGAGCTAGCAGAGTAGCTCTTACGAAGCAGGCCAAAGTCCACAGTGCCACATTTTGGTAACCGAAAGATGTTGCTGAAAATAATTGGGCTTGGCATCACTCAATTGGTTTCCAAAACTAGTCCATTAGTTCCAAGGCTCACTGAATGTTTGGTTGCTCTGTAAACCAGCCACATGCCTAGATATTGTGCCCAATTAATCTGGAATGAGTTTGATTTAACAATATATATTTGCAACAAGCTGCTTCTATTAAAAAAAAAATAAAGAAAAAAGAAAAAGTCTAAATCTTTTGTTTTATCCCAGTTACACCTTCTTCCCTTTCTCTCATCAGCTGTGTGGCTGCCAGTGCCCACAGGTATTCCTCAGGGATGTAGCAGGAGACAACAGTACAACTGGCTTCTTGACAAGGGAGAGACGGCCTGCCAACTGCTACCCATTGACTGGAGTGTGTGCTTGGCTCTGGGAGGCAAATGCTGCTGCAATATGCTCTCCCTGGAGAAATCCATCCTCAGAAATCATGACCAGTGCTGAAATGTTCCCAGATCTCATAGCACTTTTAAAGCACGGAAGTTGAGCATCAGGTGAACCAGTCAAAAAAATATTCATTTAAGTTGCTGGAAATAGTAATACTGTGCTTCCTCCCAATACCATTTATGCAGTTTTTTGAGTTGTTTTTCTCTGCATTGAAACTCCACCACCAGTAACCACACAGGCAAGGCAGATCCAGATGAATGCTATCTTCTGCCTGGGTTTAAGACATATGCTCCTTCAAACAATATTTTCCATTCAAACAAGTTTGCAGACACAGCAATGCAACCGTTTGACTGTGCTTTGCCGGATACTTTCTTCCCGTTAAGTTCAGTCACCTGTACACCGGATCTGTTAGCACTACACATTAACACGTGTGCACCATGTGCAAAAAGGCACATCCTCTCTAACTTGGGAAACAGAATTTATACTGTTAGAGGTGTCCGATTCAGTCTAGTGACCACGTTCTGTGGTAACCCAGTTACCCTGATGTCCAGGCTCACTCCACTGAAAACAGAGAAATCTAAGAGCAGCTTATGGTTACCATGGTTCCTAATAGCCTCCAACATTGGAAGAGACAGAATTTACCTACATGAATGGGGTTGGAGAATACCTGAACACAAACAGTGGGAAGCATTCTTGCATGTCAACTATACGACGTTTCAGCAGCAGGCATGCTCAGGTTTCACTGGTGGCCTCTCTGACCTTAAGAACAAAATGGAAAATACTAGGTTTAGTTTCTCACTCAAGAGGACCCTAAATTCAGCCTCTATTTTTCCCCAGCCTACGTCACATTGCACTGTTAGATACAAGTATTGGTCAGAAAATGCAAAAATAACACATTAGTGAGAGAGCCTAAAAGAAGTATATGTTTTAATGCGTTACGCCTCATGAGATACCAGCAACTTTTAATCAGTGTGTGAAATATTTCTTCATACCAGTGAACTAGTTTGGGAGGAAGGAAGTTGGATTTAAATACAACTGTCCAAGTTCAGCCAGCCCAGCCTCAGCTTCTGAACAGTGTTATCGACCCTGCCCACTCAATGCTCAGAGGTTCACTAGATTGTCCACTTACAAATCCTACATCTGCTGAACAGGCCCCCACTTTCCTTCCAGCAGACAAACTCTGGAGTGGGGAGCTTATTTCCGTCTTTTGGCTTACACCGTAGCCAAAAGAGACGGTACGGAGCACAGACCACCTCCAGGCACCTGAAGTCCCCATCTCTATGCATCATGGGACTGGAGTGGGAAGGGGCTGGCTTTTGCATGATTTCCAAACTGAATATTCCTTGTGAGGGAGGGGGACAGCAGCGCTGGCACAGAGTTATCCTCTTGAAGCATTTTACTCTTTCATAAAGCCCTCCCCAAGCTGTGCACAATCCAGCCCTCCAGGACAGCTCACATTTCTGACCAGATTGTGCACAAGGTTCCAGCAGCCGCCTGGAAAGTCACTCCAGCAATTAAGTGTTGGTAGATTTTTTTTTTTATTTTCTTTTAAATACGAAGGATATGGCCCACTGTGCGGGGTATTGCAACCACCCTCCCTGTCAGGCCGTTTCACAGTAGTATTGTGGCGCCATGGAGAGGAGCTAATTGGATTTGTTGTCACCTCCCGAAGCTGCCAGGAGCTCACGTCTGCTCTGGTTACAGATGAAGACATCACGGTGACAGGCTTAGAGATGGCTCAGCTGGCATCCTAGGGCCACTAATAGAGCCATGTTGATTTAATGTCCGAGTGGAGAGGTGCAGACAAGCTGTTCAAGTTTTCTATTCCAAACAAAGCAGAGATCTGTTATCAGTTGTCTGTGGATCAGTAAATAAACTTCCATGTGGCTCTCACAGCACCTAACCATCACGACAGAAGAATGACAAAGTATTTTAACATTGAGATGGTACTTTTAAATGAGAGCAGTGTCTCTATGGTTTATATTGCCCTCAGGGAAATCAGTTAATTCCTTCATACATAAATTTTACTTAACTATGTAATTATGGATGAATCCTATTAGTCTTTAAATTGCTCACTAGTTAAAAGGTGTGTGTGTGTTTTCTACATCTCTTTTTTGTGGAATGTACAGATCATCTGCACTTATGAAGATTAAAAGCCTATTTGGGGATTTTTTGTTTGTTTGTTTTTTCTGCTTTTAAGTGAAAACATAGAATTTATCTCAAGACTGAAGCTGGTTTTTTTGGGGTGGTGGGGTTTTTTTTTTTTTTTTGGCCTCTTCTGTATAGTACTATCTACTCAGAGGACAAAACTGAGCTTAGACAGCATTTCCTTTATCCTCAGCACTCTCGACATCTCTGTCAGCATCACCCTGGCCCCAGCTGCATTCACGTGGTATCACCTGCCTCTCCTTTGTGCTCCATGTTAAGTGATCACTCATGCCAGCACGATGAGCGTGTGAAAGATAACTCAGACAGGACAGTGTCCTTTGATACCCATTTTCACAGCTCTGATCCAAGGCTGAAGTACAGCTCTGGGTTACATTTTTGAGGTCTTGGCATCCAAAGACACATCAGACTTTCAGCAGCACTCAGGTCCTACTTACACACTCCAGGCTTGGGTTTCTGAGAGCACCATGAGTCCTGTTCTTTCCACAGACATGTTTCCACAGCTATAGTTTCAATGGAGTTCAGCACCTCCCATCTTAGTGCCAAAATGAGACCTTTCCTTTGATGACTCAACGCAAGTGAAGCTCTTTGAATAAGTTGATCATGCCTAAATCTTCAGGCATTTATGAAACAGGCCTGTGGCTGTTAACATCTCTGGTACTTCCACCAGTCCTATTCTTTGGGAAACCCCAAGTTCAGTCACGTCCTGAACCTCTGAAAGGCAAAAGCACAGCCACAAGAGCAAGGTGCTTCCACAGTGCCACCAGGGAAACACAATGAGGCCGTGCCAGCTGCCACCACCATCATTTTCAGCCAAGGAAAGCAGTGGCTCACCGGTTTGTCTGACACCTTTGCATCAGAGGATAATTCAGGCTGGCAGGAACCTCAGGAGGGCTCTAGCCCAAGCACTTGCTCACAGAAAGGTCACTCTTGAACCTAGACCAGGTTGCTGAGGGCTTTCTCTTCCCCAGCTGGGTCTTGAAAACTTCCAAGGTAGTGCTGTGTCTGTCCATTGCCAGCACTGAGATGAGCCCAGTGGGAGAGCAGTCTAACCCCTGAAGAGCTCAGGTAGGAGAGTCACAGGGATACGGCCTGGGTTGCACTAGCTGTGAGAGAGAGCTGCTCCTCCATCCCTCCAAGCTGGGGGTTGCTCCTTTTTCCCTTCTGTCATGCCCTGCATGCTTGGTGACCTGGGCAGCCCCATGAGAAAGGGTGAAGGGAGGAAAGAAGATTCAGATAGCAAAATGGCCTTTCTCCAGTCCATCGCTTATTGCCACAGGTAGCGAAGGTCATGTGGGGCCTGAACAGGCTGAGAGCAGTATTTAGGAGTCTGGACATAGGGCAACACAGAATCACAGAATCATCTGTTTGGAAGCGACATTTGAGATCATTGAGTCCAACCGTTTACCCTGCACTGCCAGGGTCCCTAAAGCAAGTCCCTCAGCATTACATCCACACATCTTTTGAACACTTCCAGGGATGGGGACTCCACCACTTCTCTGGGCAGCCTGTTCCAATGCTTCACAACCCTTTCAGTGAAGAAATTTTCCCTAATATCCAACCTGAACCTCCCCTGGTACAGCTTGAGGCTATTTCCTCTAATCCTGTCTCTTGTCACATGGGAGAAGAGACCAACCCCCACCTCATTCAACCTCCTTTCAGGTAGTTGTAGAGAATGAGAAGGTCTCCCCTGAGCCTCTTTTTCTCAAGGCTAGACCACCCCAGTTCCCTCAGTTGCTCCTCATAAGCCTCCTGATCTTCAAGCAGACGGACACACCCACTCAACTTGGTGTCATGTGCAAACTTGCTGAGGGTGCACTCAATCCCCTTGTCCAGATCATTGACAAAGATGTTAAAGAGCACAGGCCCCAAAACTGAACCCTGGGGAACACCACTTGTGACTAGCCGCCAGCTAGACTGAACTCCATTCACCACCACTCTCTGGGCCTGACCATCCAACCAGTTTTTTATCCAGCAGAGAGTACACTCATTCAAGCCATAGGCCGCCAGTTTCTCCAGGAGAATACTGTGGGAAACAGCATCAAAGGCCTTCCTAAAGTCCAGGTAAACAACATCCACAGCTATCCTTTCTGCTCTGTCAATACTTGATGTATACCAGAAGGAAAGCTGAAGACTCCCACACACAACTAACAGGCAGCAAATTTGTGAATAGAAGCAAATCAGGAGGGAAACAAGGACGTCTCCATTGGTACTTGACAACAGCATTCCTCATTCATAGACTGAGGGATTTTGTAAATGACACAGTTGTTATCCCTGTTCTCCAGACAGAGTAGAATTATGTTATGACTCGCTCCTAGTCCTTCCCTGACCCAGCAGCAAAGTCAGGAGCCCAGGTATTGGAGTGCTGGCCTTGTGGCCACATTGCTGACATCCACTTATTCCTCCTCAAACAATTATTTCCTGGCTGTCTTTATCTGAGGAGTGGGTAAGGCCTGCGTGCTCCACACAGCACCACAAAAAAGCCTCAAGCAAGCAAATGAAGCCAGAAAAATGGGACAGACAGAACATGCCCTCTCTCCTCTCCCTCTGAGGGCTCTGCTGTGTCTGGGGTAGCTGACCTAGGCTACTGGCACAACTGCCAGTCCTTTCCTCAATAGAAATTGTGCCCAGCCATGCATGGCCAACCAGAGGGATGTCAAGGTGTTTCTCAGCTAGCAAGGATCCATGTCAACCTTGACCAGTCCCACTGCCAAGCAGCACAAGAGTGTAGTGCCTGTGATGCTCCACACCACCAAGGATGACATCCCAGTCCCTGCCCAAGTGACAGCTGCCCAAAGAATGGGCACCAGCACCCACATACCCTCAACGATGATGGAAATGCAGCTGTTTAATTTGATACTGCTTAGACCATGCTCCACAGACCCCAGGTGGATTTCAGAGCCAGCAGGTAGTGGAGGGCTTGGAGTAGCCCTGAAGAGAAAATGCTGGGGAGCTAAATGGTCACCAGAGGAGGGCAAGTACCTCCTGGCAGTGAGGATCTGCCTTTTTGCAGAGACAGCTAGGCAATTACTTCTCTAGTAGACATGAGGAGATAATGGAGGAAGAGGCTCTCTGGAAGGGCATTCTGAAAATTTAAAACATGGCCGTCCATTGCACGTTGTCCTCTGAGATGTGGATAGATCCTCCACATAGTACAGTGAAAACAAAGAGAAGCCTTTGACAAACTGTCTGCAAGTCCAAGCCAGAAGTCATTTTGAGAATGGTCCAAGGACATAAGCAATGGTGGATTTTGGTGCCTTCCAAAACTCAGCTGTTGTCCCTTTCTCAGGAATGCAGATCAGGATTTTCTGTGGTAATGCAGAGGGGGACACTAAACAGTTGGACAACAAGGATAGGACAAGCTTAGACCAAATTCTCCTCACCCAGAGGTTCAACTGATGTCTGAAAGTCTGTGGAAAGAACCCTCTCCTACAAGCTGACCTCTCACACCTCCAAGCCTCCTTTTTCAAGTGGTATTATGAGCACCTTTTTCTTGCCAGCCAGTAGATTTCCATCTTTAACACATCTTCATTTTTCTGGCACAGCAGGATTGCACTTGGAGAAATGGTACAAAGAAGGGACACCACTTCTCAACCTTTTTTTTTTTTTTTCCTAAAGGGAAGCTTCCTATCTAGTTACCATTGTCAGTAATCTCCACTGACAGTTACAGTCTGGAGAACTTGGACAGATTTTCCCTTTCTTCTCTCTAGGCTCCAGTTCTAGTTCCTTTTGATAATCTTCCCCAAAGCTGTTAGGACAAATGATTCCAGCTTCATCTACATTCCCTTATATTAAATGAGATAATTTGTGTGTTGTAGAGTCACTGACTAGATTAAACAAAGCCACCCGGCTGCAGATTCAGTGTAGTACTCCAGATTTTTCAGGCTAACCATTTCTTCTGAAGAATAATTCAAAAGGATTTGGACTGAGATCTGGATTAACTGAATTAAGATAATTCTGGCTCCCAAGGGCTGTCTGGGGTATTCCCTTTTACACTACAAGAAAAAGAGAGTGTTAGAAAATGTAAGAAAATTATTACTCTACATATAGTACACAGAGAGAATGGCAACAGATAGGGCAGGTAAAATTACTATTTTAGCTTCTACCTGCTGGTCACTACACCAGCTTGAGACTTAGCTGAGAGAAGTTAGCAGCATACGCCCTGGCGAAGAGGGCAGTACACTCCACAATGCTCAGTAAGTACCAGACTTCAAATTGCCACATTTCTGAGGGCCAGGAGCAGTGTAAAAAAACCACAAGCCATCTCCAGAGCAACAGGTCCCCTATTAAACCTGTGTGCTAGCTGCAACCACCTTTTCCAGGGGTGCAGTGCACATCCCGGTTCCATACATCTGTTTGCTGTAGCTTTTTCCTGGGCCTGACCCACACATAAGGTGACCCCAGTGTCACCTTACTAATTCACCTGGCTGTGTCCAGGAAGTCTTTGCCTTGGCTAAAAGACCAGCACAGTCCCTCACTACAGAGCACACTTGCCCTCCTTTCGCTTGTGTCTGCAGAGCCCCACAAGGCTTAACAGGGAGGAATTAATATCTAGACAGTGGCTGTTTGTATGTGCATTGGCACAGACTGCCCTGGCTGTGTCTGGAATTTGGTTTAAAGTCGGGTAACCAGAAGCCAACTTCATCAGTGAGAAGGCAGGACATGAGGAACAGTATCTGAATTAACAAAATTATCTAGTATCATTCCTTGTGCTACAGGATAGCACTTCTAGATAATGCTAAGGACATTGAAATACATTAATTTTCAGCCTCCCACCTTTCATTCTGTTAATAAAGTGGTGAAACACAAGACCACGTGGTCTTCTTTCTCAGCTATGCTGAATATTTCATGCTTTTCTAGAGGAATTTGTTTTAAAGTAAGTTGGTTTGATTTTATTTCCACTGATGGCTGGTTCCAGAGCTGTGCTGCATAATGCTGCACTCCTGGCTCTCCTTCCCACCTAGGGATTTATCACTCAGGGCTCCCAAGCCTAGATTTCTCTTTCCTACTACCACAAAGGGCAGGCATCCTTCACCAAGACTAGGACAAGCCTGAAAAGAGACCACTTCTTTTCTACGCAGGTAGTTCAAACAAGTGGGTTAAGATTTAATCACAGCAATAGCCAAATATATTTTATGATTTACTCCTGCAAGTTTACTCTAGAGCCAGAAGCAACAAAGAAGCTGCTTCTCATCAATAAAAATTAGTTCACTTTCACCTCCCCCAAATGCTTTTTTTTCTCAGGTTTAGCAATTAAGCCAGTGTTCACTCGGATAAGGTCCCGGCTGATCCTGTAGCCACTGGCTCATCACTCTTAAGCTGCCTCTCCTGACAACTCACACCTATACCTATCTGAAAATAGACATAAATGTAGTGACCAAAAGCTTGCTATAGCGGTCAACATTCACAGAAGCAGCAGACCAGGGCAGCTGATCAAAGTACATCACTAAGCACAAGTAATCATCTCCTAAAGTCTTGACTGACAACAACTAGTAATATGAGAATCATGGGAAAGGAATCCAAGCAGGGTCTAAAAGTGGTGGCAGAATGCAGTGTTGCATTTCTTGCCCCATTAAATTGTCCAAGGGTTGGTTGGTGGATTTTTTTTACGGTAACAGATGACATAAAAATTGCACCTTTAGCCAAGGATCCCAAAACATGCTCAGTAAACTGATGTTTAGTTTTAAATACATACGATTCGTCCATCACTGAAATTAAGTTGTGAATGTCTTCGGAGATCTTCACATTCAAATGAGGCAAAGGAACACCATATAGCAATGTACCACAGAAGACAAGGAAAGGAAGTTAGGAAAACAGGAGAAAGTTTTGGATATGCTGAACATAATTACCTAATTTGGTGGCTAGTAGGACACAGCAAATGCCCCGATTATGGCAAGTAACACCATAAGGTGTCAGTGATATGGACACTGGCTGTGCCTTGCACAGAGCTCAGCCACAGAGTCCTGTCTGTGGTGGGGGAAAATTAGCAGCTTCTGAATGGGAAGAATGTCCTTGTTAAGCACCAAAACCAGCGTGTCTTTTCCTTGGGAGCCTCCTTCTGCCTAGCTACAGGGATATGATGAGGTCACAGCCTGAGGCAGTGTCACGACACCAGCCAATTCCAGCTCAGATTTCCTGCACTACAAATGCTCTGCCCTGCTGTTGTTGATATAATCTTTATATCATGGAGGAAATACGCATACGTTCTTCATATTTGGAGGCAATAATTCTAAAATGAGTCATCAAATAGCTTATGGGCAAAATGAAAGTATTCAGAGTCAGCAACCTGAAAGGTGTAAAAGAAACCCCTATGCTACTCTTGCTGTTATTTTAGAGACCACTTTTGAGAAAAGTTCATTCATGACATTTCATAGTTAGGACATGGGTGCCAGCATTCACACTCTCGCCTCCAAGCCAGAAGGTCCTGGATTCATCTTGCATCAGACATCGGCTCACACCAAGCACTGACACTGCAATGAACTATTACAGAAGTGCTGTACTTAACTTCACAGGGACAACTTGAGGGCACACTGAACCAAATGACTTCTTCTCTGCAGAAAAGGACACATAACTATGAGTCCTGCTGCTCAATAACTTTGGGTAGAGGGACACAGCAAGGCTGTCTGTGGCTAAGTGTGATCCAGCTATAGCAGCTTCAGCTGAGTTAACTTTTTTCCTTCCTCACTGCTAATTTATTGGAAGAGAATGAAGCTGGGAGAAAGCAAGGATAAGCCTGGCTTTCCCTCCCAGTGACCATAGCATGGGACCAGTGCTTGATGCCCCGCTGGTTCCCTTTCCTTGAAGCCCAGCTCCCAGTGAGGCTCAGCAGCATCTGGGGCCCTTTGTCTCTCAAGCATCATGGTGGCCAGCACAGACCTGCCCTGGGCCCTGGTGCTTCCCACCCAGCCTGCACAGTGCTGGGAGTAGCAGGACAGGTACCCGCATGCCTTTGGCTGCACCAAGGACACGGCCATGCCTGCGCAGACCTCAGCGTGCCTCTTTCCCTCCCCACTTTGGTGAAGCTTGCAGAGACTGGAAGGATATTGCAATTAAACTTTATTTCCCAGTCAAAAAGGTGAATTTCAACACCCTGCATCCCAGCCTCTCCCCCTTCACCCAACCATCCTGCACCTCCAGAACAGGTAACTAAAATCCCACAAAGTTAACACAAGCAAAGTTGAGTTGATAGGGAAGCTACTAGATCAGCCCTGTGCAGTCTGAGAGGCTATTCTTGACGTGCAGGCTTTCACTCAAAATCCTCTTACCCAATACGTGTGCTAAGTCTCTGCTTAAATGAGCCTATGATAGTTTTATTTCAGTAATGTCAGTGCCCTGAGATTTCTGGTAGATATTTTGCAGAAAGCGCTTTCTTATACTTTTACAAATATATGTGTATTCATCTAAAATGTTCACTTTGTCCCAGTGTTAAACAGAGAAACTTTACAAATGCTGCTCTAATGACACGGCTATACGAGGCACAAAAAAAAAAATCAGATCCTGAATTCATATCCTAACAGGTATACCTGTAACCACAGCCATTTAGTGGTAACAACCCACCCACCCATACCATACTGCTTTTTCATGTCAGTAAAGACCCCCAGTAACCTCATTTACCTCTACTTTTCTTTTACTGCCTCTCTCAGCCCTCTTCAGTACCCACATGTGACCTGGATCGTGCTCTTCAGATGCCCCTATTTCCCCTTTGTAATACTGTAGTGTCTAGAGCAACTGCTAGAAACCTTTAAGTTGTCCTGCAAACATAAAGAAGTCCGTTGCAATAGGCCGTTACCCCTCGGTGGGTTTCTCTTAGCTCAAGAAAGTGAGTTTCCTTTCAGTAGAACATCTATTCCTGGCAAAGCTCTGTTTTCTGTGCTTTGCTGAACTCCTGAACACAGATGTCCCATTTGTGTTTCATTAGTACATCAGCCTCTCTGAGGCTTTCGACCTCTGCACTAGGCAATAATTACCTGGCGCAGACCCATTCCCTCGCCAGCTGGCCTGGGAGCTGCTCTGCTCAGACCAGGGCTCTCTCTGCTGTCAGCCCTTTCCAGTCAACTGGACAGCTCAATCAGCAGAAAATATCAAATATGCTTGTTTAAGCTCAGCCAGCACTATTTCTGCTTGATCTGACAACACCTCTCTGACGAAAGATTATGTTTCCCAAGGTCTCGACATGAGACAGAAGAGTTAAGATGTCTGAAAGGATTTGTTGAGTTTAGAAGCTCTTTTACAAACAGTTTGGGCTGATCACATTCTTCCCATACGACAAGCAGAGGTGCAGATACCTTCCTCTCTCAGGCCCAATGACTATTTAATTATTTGTACAAAGTGGAACAGCTTCAAGGAGAGTGAGAGTGTGTGACCAAGACTGACCATTGTCCTGGGCTGAGGATGTTTGCCTGTGTTGTAAATAAACAGTTTCATCTGATTGTTCCAAATCTGTGGCCCCTCCCACATGTGCATTCAGGATGGTGGGAATCATTTCGCTTTTACACATCTCAAGAGAGATGCAGATTTGCCTCAACACAGAAATTAAAATCTTGGAGTTGCTCGTGAGCAATCCTTGCCTACTGCACCAGAATCCACGCACCACAGCAAAGGGAAACCTTGTGCCCAAACCAGAGCATCTCTGGCCTCCCTGCCGTGTTTACAGCTGCCCTCACTATACCTATCTGTTCCCTATCTGTACCAAGGGAACTTGTAGGAGTTAAGGTTGAGGATCATTCTTTATGCAATAGCCATCACGTTTTCTGAAACAGTATAGTGTAGATTAAAAAGAGGCAGAAACAGATGAAAAGATGGACTAGATGACACAGAGTCCTGGGCAAGGTATCTTTTCAGCATGTTTTAGAGAATATGAGACTGAGCAGCATCCAAAGACAGAATATGAACCATGGTTGAAAGAGGAAAAGATAAACAAGAAAAAAAGCTGTGGTGCTGACTGATGACTCAGCTT
The DNA here is from genome assembly GCA_009769605.1 of Bucorvus abyssinicus. Classification (NCBI taxonomy): domain Eukaryota; kingdom Metazoa; phylum Chordata; class Aves; order Bucerotiformes; family Bucorvidae; genus Bucorvus; species Bucorvus abyssinicus. Next base: position 14,752,604 of record CM020036.1, read on the forward strand.
AAAGAGTCATTCAGTTGAAGGAAATAATGAGGCATGGTACTTCCTAATTTCCATGATAGCAGTACTGCAAGAAGAGTTTCTGGAGGATTTGAAGAGTTCAGGGGAATTTCTACATCTTGTTTCACCTGGCAGATCCATAGGAGCAAAGGAAGGTTTCACAAACTCAAAGATAAGTGCTAAAAGAAGACAAAAAAACGTAGTGCATGATGATGATCCAGCAGAATGGAGGTATTAGAGACCAGTTGGTTATGTGACTTTCTATGGACCTTCTGCTGAGGGTACTGTTTTCAGTAGGTCATGTAACAGACTTTAAAGGAGATTTTAGTTCAAATAAAGGAGCAGGAACTATCACCTTGCTCAGCGTGCACTGTGGACTTTAATTTTTAATAATAAAAAACGATGGGAGCACTATGAAACAAAAAGCGAATCCTTTATTTACAGGAACATATGCTCATTATGTCTATTCTCAGAAGCAGAAAGGTAGAAATAAGCCAGAGGAACAAGAAGGTAGTGAGTGATGGATAACGTGATCTAGTAGGCCTAATTGAAAAATGGTAGGGTGAGATTTATAATTGAAATACTGATATTGATGAGTTCAATATGTACAGGATAAGAACAACAATAATATTTAGAAATGATGCAGCACTTTTCATCTTTGGAGCTCATTAACTAATTAATCTTCACAACACCCCTGAGAGGCAGGTAAGTATTATCATTATTAGCCCATAAGAAAGATAAATCCATGATAGAAGCAGAGGAAGGTGGAATTAAGAGCCAGAAGTGACTTTGTAATAGGGAGGAGGGTGGAAATTAACTCCCTTGCTCAGTCACAGCAAGGGGCAATTCCATTACCCGAGGAAGATGGCCTGGCACAGGAAATAGTCATATAGGAGATCCATCCTTTATTCCACACCAGAGTAAAAGGCACAAAAGATGACATAGGAGCTCAATCGGTGGAGTAAAATTCAAAAAATTAAAATGAGGTGAGTCAAAAGGCAGCAGGATGACTTAATGCACGCCAAGAGCAGCAAAGGGCAACAAGAGGCTGAACCTTTGAAACCTAACGCCAAAACAGTGCTTTTTCATGCTAGAACTGAACTCCTGAACTGGATTTGAGTAGAAAAAATAGTAAGACTATGTTTGTAGACAGTGAAGAACCAGCAAAGGCCTTGATAAAGCTAGTGATAAAACACAGGAACTTGGCTGTGCTGAATGGTAGGCTGGCAGCAGGCTCAGATCACAGAAATCCCACCGTACTAAAACGAGATAATTCTTGACATTTAATTCTCTTATTCTCTCCTCTTATGTGCAAGAGAAAACAGAAATATTGAAAAGAAAAAAATAGGAAGCAGGCATAACAGTAATCTTCCAAATAAAGTTTATGTGTAACTACAATGTTACTGTATGCCTGCAAATTACTAGTCATATTTTTTTTAAATGCAGAGATTCTCAAACTTACAAACTAGTATTTGCTCAGGCTAGGATCTCTATTATGAATAATAAACCAGAGGGCTTAAAGATTGACAGATGACCATAATAAGGGTAAGAGGAAATCTAAATAGACAATAACTGCTCTCTACAAAGCTTGTCAGTGTTTAGTCTGTAAGTCAAAATAAACTAAGTTATTCCTGAAGTTTTTCTACCAAAGCAGGAAAAAAGGCTGGCCATGGTGAGGAAGGCCCGTGGCACAATGAACTATGGAGATAGAGGAGGAGACACCTGGGAAGCTGCAGGTTCTCCTTCACATAGACATTAGAACTTGACTTTTCCACAACTGTTTGATACATTTCCCATTTTAAATCTAGGTAAAGCCTTATATTTACTTTTTTGAGAATGTGATTAAGAAAAGAAAAAAATAATTTTTTGCCTTTTTTTTTTCCCCCCGAGAAAATCTTCTGCATGTTTAATCGACATGCAAAAATTATTTCTCACCACCCTTCGTCCTGCACACAGGGCTGACCTAAGAATCTGGGAGAAAACAAACCCTTCCCTGGGATACATCCCAAAGCAAAAGGCCCAGTTTGGACCAAAGGCACGTAGAGACTTCTAGCAGCCTCCTGGTGAAGGGAAGCCCAGCAATTTTTCCCCCTTAGATCTTAGAACTTAGCTTTTACACTCCTTTATCCTTCCCTAATTTTCAGAAGGAAAAAGCAAGAGACACTCTTTTGTTTTGAAATGGCAGGTGGGAAACTTTCTTCCCTGTACCTGAGAAGAACCACAGCCAGGGTTTGCAATTAGAGGCTTTCGTGAAAGCTGCAGCTTTTTGGCACATTAGAGAGGTGCCAACAAGATTCACACAGTGTTTTTTCCAATCCACATTTTTTCATGGCTATGTCAGAGGTGCTGCAACCTTTGACACATGCCTTATGCAACGATACCACAACTTCACACTAAGTCTGGCCATCCAGGGTGAGAAGCAGCACTCCTGCCCTAGAAGTTGTACTGTTTTAAAGGTTTGTGAAGCACTCACCACTGGCTGCATCCCCTGGGGTGGGTGATAGTTCTGTCCTTGTTTCTCTGAAAAAAAGAAAAAAGTTTTAAAAGAACTCTCTTTTGTTCCTTGGACTCAGGAAATGCATCAATCGTGAGGAGCACTTCAACACCCTCACTACCAGCTTGATCCCAGGAGCTTGCACAGTTGCCTCTTGGGTCACATGCTGTACCATAACACCTGCATAACAACTGGAATGGGTTGCTGCTACAGAGAGCAGCCATACAGTACTAGCACATGTAGAATATGTAATTTCCACAAAGAGCACTTTTAAAAGGGGGGAAAAAAGGCAAGATACGCTATCCTATGCGCATTAGGAATGGCTCTCGGCGGGGCATGGTTTGTTCATTCCTGTACCATGCACGGGAAAGGAATCTTTCTGCCTTATTCTAGAATTTCCATGCTTCCTACTCATTATGAAAAAGACTTTTGATTTAATAAGCTGTTTCCCCTCTGCAAAAGAAATCGGTCTTCCTCCTAAAGAATTAGTGGAGGGAGGAATTTTCTGTGCTTTTTATTGACTAAGCCACACGTAGGAAGATCTGAATAATCTTTGAGGAAAAAAATAATAAAAAGAGGACATGAGTTTCAGAGCATGTGCTTTTGTGTTATTCAATATGACTGACAGGGAAGGACAAGGTTGAAGTTCAAGGCAAGTATGGAAGTGTAATTTCTCTCTGCACAGTCACAAATAAAATGAGTCTCAGCTCTACAGGATTAAATTAATTAAAGATGGATCTTGTGCTTGATGTTAGTTTGATAGAACTGGAGTTTGTAGTGGTTGTATCATGAACATAAGTGGATATCTCTAGTGGCTAGCTAGTATTTTCTTTATACTCATGAGTGTTTACTGTGGCACACAAATGCTAACTGGTTTTATCACGCAGTCATTATCATATCTTTTTCCTTTTCTCTCTACTATTCAGGTGTTGGTGCTACAAAATGATTTCATATCAATTAGGAATTCCATTTCCTTCAAGGGGCTACTGAAGAAACAGCCACCTGTAATGCATGCAGTTAGACTTCAGCTGCTCTGTATCTTCACAATATCTTTTTTTAAAATGCCATTAAAATTGTCAAAGAGAGAAAGAGAGAAACACACACTGTACCTGGTTGTGTCTGGAAAATTTTGTTCTTAGGACACAATTTATGCTGCAAGAAAAATCTTCTAAAGGCAACTTTAAAGATAGAAAGAAAAGTTGAAAATTTATCAGATTTTTCATCCAGAGTAAAAGACAAACAATAGCAAACAAGTACTATGAAGTTTCTGTATTGCTGTTGAAAGCAAAGGCATTTCATTAAGCACACTCTAAAGATGACAGATTCCTATGCAAGGGACAGTGATAAGAACCAAAACAAACAACTTTCAACCTTGTTTGGGGGGAGGGGGGAGGGATGTTCTAGTTCCCGTGTAATTTTATGAAATAAAAGATTTTTTCCTCTAACATACGTTAAATAATCCATTTGAGAACAGGAGTTCCAGTTGTACCTTCACACCAGTTCAAAAGTAACATTAAGGGGATCTGGCATCTGGAAGGTTAATTTTCTTATCAAAACTATACAAAATCCTAATTTTGCAGAGTAGCAATTTGGAAAAAAAATCAGCAATGGGAAAATGTTGGTTATGCAGCACTAGACATTCAGTACTCAGGGGATCAATTATAAAAACACTCATTCAGCTATTTCTATTCAAATGAACACCTGAAGAGGAGGTCTCAATGGTTTTAAAAGTGTGTGGATATTACTGGATAAATGTTAGTCCAATAAAAGAGATCATCATCTGCTATTTGTGTGCATTTAAGTTGACACTAAAAAGATCTTTGTGGAATATTGCTGCTTCTTTTTCTTTTTGTGTGTGTGCATCTTTTATCTCATATTCCCTTAACACTTTGTGAACTGAAGAAAATAGACCAAATGAGCTGTTCTTTAAGATTAAAGGGGCAACATTTAGTTGAACACACCTGAATGTGGAAGGAGTCTATTTTCCTCACACTTATGAATATGTAATGATGTGCTTGGAGGCACAGTCACGAACCCCTAATAAGAATTCACGAGTCTGTGTTTGAAAACAGACATTTGCATTTGCCCTCTGGTCACAGTACATGGGTCATTCTTATTCAAAAATTTATTTGCTTTATTTTTCTATTCCCCCTCCCTTTCCTTCCCACCTCAAAATACTTTCTCAATTCTAGGTTTTGTTTTGAGAAAAATTAAAAAGGGAGGGCTAAATCCCTCCAGAATGTTCAGGATTCAATTAGACTGAGCACATTCAGGAATATATACATTTATTTGTGCAAGTGAAAAACTCCATTGTCTGATTTGAGGAAAGAGGATTTTTCAATCTCACAAACACATGTGCTTTGCAGAAAGAATTTGGCAGGATTTGAGAGGTAATAAAAAAAATCCTACAAAGGTGCATAACACAACATTTAGAAAAGTGAAAATTAGGAATAGAATAGAAATATTCCATAATAGAAATAAAGTGATCTAGATTAGGGATATACTTCATACAATTGCATAAATATTTAGGAAAAGCTACTGCCAGGAGAAAAAACAACGAAGCATCGTAATCATTAATACAGTGAGCTAATCAGTGTCATGTACCCGACTACCAGCTTTGAAGACACGGGATCCAGGTGGGGAAGAATGAGCTGTGGAGACTGGTACTTAATAAGAATATTGCATTGCTCTTAAAATTTCTTGTTTAAAAAGCTGTTGGGGAGCTACTTCAAAACACACTTAGAACCGTATTTTTTTTTTTCACTTTCTAAACAGTATGTTGTAGTTTCAAATTAGGCACAGGGAAAGATATTGCTAAGATTTTTTAAATCCCCCCTTTTCAGCTCTGTCTCATTTCCTCTTTTTTCTTCAAAAATGAGCAAAGGGGGGAAAGAAAGAGAAAAGTTAAAAGTTAAAGAGTGTAAAGTTGCAGCACTTTATTCGTTATCTGAGTAACAATCATGGAAGAATCAGGCCTCTCTACCGGGGGGAAAAAAAGCCAGAGACAATTTAAAACAAACAAACAAAAAACCACAAACAAACCCAAGCAAATTCATTTGCAGAGAATGGAATTATTGAGCTACTGCAAATCGCCATAAACAATTTCAGATGCTCGCTGATATCAAACCCCCATGTTAACGCTTATACATTCTACAGCTGCATTAAAGATTTCATCATCACTTTGCTAAGGGTCAGTGGATGTTGAACACCCACCCCAAAGCATGAGAGGATTTCAAAACACTCAGAGTAAAAGTTTGAAGCCTCATTTGTAGAGATGTTTGAGCTTATCGTTGAGATGCTGGGGTTGCTCCTGGTGGGTCGTATACATGCACAGACACGCACCGAAAGCGTATGTGCACCCCCAGTACATGTACGAGCACACATGTGCACGCAGGCACGCTCACCCAGAGCTTGAATTGATTACAGTTTAATACATATTTTCTAGATTTTACATCACAAGTGTGACTTTGCTAGGAAAAAAGAGTCTATTGTGACAGCCGTAGTGGAGGAGCAAACCATTATTTTAGATCTAACAGTGACACCTGCAGTTGAGCCCCACACACTAACGTGCAAACACCTCGTTTAGAAAAATACACCCATATTTTTGATTCGTACTATCTCCTGCTTAATTATCCTCGTGTTCCTCAAATTTGCCTCTCCCACTGGCAGCACAATCAGCTTCCACACCAGCATGAATCAGCTTTTCCTCTTATAAAGCAAACAGCCTGCCATAAAGTATATAAATAGCCCAGAAAAGCTTCCTTGCGCTGCTTGCTGGGAGTAGAGCTGCCCATGCATATCCACACGCACCGAGCTCTCCTCCACAAGCCGGCATTTCAGAAGAACCACCTGCATGTCTGAAAGGCTCATCTCCACTTTTCAAAGATTTAACCACTTTTCTGTTAATTGCAATACAAAGCATTACATGTTGTATGAATAAGGACTAGATAACCTGATGATTTTGATGAATCCCCTTCGTTTTCTCTGCTCCCTCTGTGGTTTTGGTTACCAGCTGGTGAGTGTCAATAACACGGTCAGTCTGTTCCCCTTCTCTCCCCGACGTTCCAGGAGTTTTTGCTGTTTCCCCATTATTTAAAGCACACATTTTGTTTTTAAAAACAACGTAGTGCTTTGATTGCTGCTCTGAAGGCTACTTTTACAGGTCTGACTCTCCTTTTAAAGCAAATAATATGTTCAAGTCTGGATTTCATTTTTCCTTTTTGCTGTTTTCACAATTTACTGTTTAGTCAGCTTCCTACCACGTACTAGAAAACAAGCTCCTCTTTCTCTCTTGAAAGCAAAAACTGCAACTAAAATGTAAATCTTACTTTCTGTAAGATGATTATTTTATATCCCCAATTCTTTTGACTGACTGCAACAGTTTCTAACCAAGATATTCACAGGTATTCACATTTCACCCAGGCACGGGATGAACTCAGATCTAGTTTACAGCACTTGGAGCTACTTCTTTCATCATGTAAGTGTCTAGAACCTCGCAAATAAACGTGTGCTCACATGAACAAAAAGATTTCTGTATGACTTTTGTCAATATTCTGCTGATTGCTAGCTCAGCAGCAGATGTGCGTTGCTTAATGGTGCATATACAAGAAGCATTCCCTAATCCCTGAACGAACTTCTTATCTCTAAATATATACAGGATAAGCTATCGAAACTCAATTTAGCAACTATGCTCTTAAATCTAGCAGAACCAAACAGTGAAAAAATACTGTTAAAACAAGCACCTGTTAGCAAAACCCGAAGAATCCTACTAAACCAAAACACTGCTAACCATCGATCAAAATAAATCAGGTATAGTTCTACAGAGGTTAATTTCTATCATCAGAGCACCTTGAACCCCCGCGTCTTTGCTTCACAAGTGCAGTTTAACTCCTCTGGTTTTGTTAGTGGCACACTCTGTCAGTCACAATTTGCTGCAGAGAAATGAGTTGTCATCAGATCAGACTTTTTAACTGCATATGAATGCAGATGGATCCATTATGGTATTCAAGTGCACAAAAAAATAAGAAGGTAGTGTCATCTGCTGGTTGGATTACAAAACCTGGAAGCATCGCTTGTGGTGCAGAGCTTCCTGCTGCATGACCAGTTCCCTTTGTGACCCTGGTACACAGCTGGATACAGCACCAGAATATCTTCATTTATGAAATGAGAGAAATTCCACCCTCATTCACAGCCAGACGCTCAGGCCTGGCCCATCAGCTCCTCAATAACCATCCCTCCTGTCCCTGGACCGCGCAGAGGAGAAGGCAGGGATGCTCAGGGGCAGACGGGAAGAACACCTGTTTATCCATCAGCTGCCCCGGCGCAGGTTCCTGCGAGAGGCTCCGCGGCAGGCCATCGCCTTGCCATTAACCCCCCGGGACTGGAGCAGCCCTTCAGGTGAATCCTTAGAGCCGTGCGTAAGTTACCGCAGTCCTGAACCTGGGGCTCCCACAGAGGCAGAGACCTACATTTGCTACACAAATGACCTCTTCCAGCTTAATCTATGGGTTTAATCTATGGGCAAAAGCCTAACAGGCCAAGGGAGAAAATGTTTTCTTCCCTATATTCCTCCTTTTACCTCTTTTTAATTGCGTTGGAGCAGGGTATCACAGGGCCACAGCAATTTTTCTTTGGAAAAAGTGCTGAAACTTGGTGCAAGGAAAAGCTTGTAACATCTCACAAGCACTCACAACTACACCCACCAGAAAATAAACATTGCCTTCACTGCAGCCACCAAACGCACCTTGTATTTTAATAATTACATGACAAAAAAACCTGGACACATCTTTATTTCCACACAAATGTTTCTGACAATAGTTGACTATTCTAGTATTTTATGGGGAGGACGATAAAAGCAAGTAAGTATACCGAGATCAACAAGGGGCAGGTTACACTCAGGACCACAAAACAGATGACTCCTGATGTTATCTGCCTGGTGGGTGTTAACTACTATGCTGGCTAACTCCGCTATAGTCCAGAGGGTTCTCTTCTACTTTCCCTGCACTCTCTTGACCCCACTTACTTCTTCACTGCTCAGCACGAAGTCGACCACCCAGTACCAGTTGTATACCAGGGACCCTAAAAAACCACTTTTTTCAACCTCTGGGGTTGAAAAGTTGCATTATAGAATTTTTAGATTTACAGAGTTTGCTCTACAGTATAACAAAACCCCAAGCAAAATTATTGACTGCCTTCTCAGTTCCACGTGGAAGAGGAGAATCCCAGCTCAATGCAAGAGGATGGCTCCAATTTGGGATTAGAGAGGAGGATGGAAAGTTGCTGCAGAGGTGCATTTTCAAGATGCATTTTGTGGCATCTGCCTAAGTTTTCCTCAGCTTGTACTCGTGTTATTGTCTTATTACCTTGGGAGAAGTGTTACAAAATCACCACATTTACAACAAAAAAGAAAAAGAAAGAAAAATGCAAGGAAAAAATATAATTTTAAAAGAAAAAGCTATGCATATGCAAAGTTGATTCAAATGCTTTCAGACTACACCATAGAAAAGCTGTGGCCTAGTTTTTGAAATACATATTTCACTTTATTTTGCACACAGCTGGGTTTATATTGGCACTCTCACTAATATGCAAAATGCAGTATCTTGTATTCATGAATGAGTCTTTATAAAATGCCAGGAGGGCACCTGCTTTCTTTTCTTTAAGTCTGTATCATGACAAAGAAGAAGCCTGTATTAATGGCCAACTTCCAGCTCTGACCACAGCCTGGAGGGATTTATGCCAGCTGTACACAGGTTTGGAAGTAAACAACATGCCCCGGTCAAAAGGAGTTTCTTACACTCCACGGAAAGAGACTGCTAATGAGATGCAACGTGCTGAAGGAGGGAGTGCACATCAACACTAATGCGTGTGGAGCTGTTACAACAAAGTGTATGTGCTCTGGGATGCGTAGCACTCATCCTGGTCCTATTCAGTATATAAGTCCAGTAAACTATACGTGTCATCCTGTCCTTATACCATTGCTGTAGACACACTATCCAAACATCTTCCTAATCGTGGTGCTTCTCAGGGCTCAGGCTCAGTGGCTGCCACAGCACTAGGCAAACTAATTAAAGGCAGTTGTAGGTGGCAGAATTTCTTTTTTTTTTAAAAAAAAAAAAAAAAAAAGATGCACCATATCTCAATGGTTTAGAAGGCAGGCTATTGAAATGACTCCTCATCTTAAGAAGCTGCTTTGTCTACCATCCAAATCTGACAGGATCTGTGTGCACTGAATTTCAGATCATGATGCAAAACTCATCTGTCTCTCAGGATTTTCCCAGACAAACCAGAATAACATACATAAGACAGCTTGATAAAGATTTTTCTTTAATGTAGACTTGATTAAACATATACTTAAGAAAAAGATATTTAAGATATGGACAACAAATACTACATGAATTTCATAAACATTGGTGCAGATACTTAGACTTCAAATAGGAGTTTTGAAAAATTAGACTGATACATACTATTATGTGGACATGTTAGAAAAATCAGATATTCAGCTTGAGCCTATGAACTGGATTCGACCAAAATGTATTGCAATATTCCTACATTAAATGTATTCAACTTGTCTACACTGTAGGATTGTTCCTGCAATGTGCTTTCTCATTCAGATTCTTTTTCCTGACTAAACAAAGGCACCACAATCATCTTAGTGTGTGTTTCTGAGGTAAACGAGATACTGCAAGGTCAAATCGGCCTGAGTTTGATCAGGATGTTATCGAGCTGATAGCTTTCCATCTTTACTGCACTACATTCCATGGACCACTTGAGTGCCAGGCTGCAAATTTTGCCAAATGTAAAAAGAAACTGAAAAGTAATGGACATGATATAATAGAACAAGCATGTGTACAGTATTACATCAAATCTCCTAACCAAACCTTCAAGAAAATTAAAATATATGAAGACAGAGCCATTTTCATGATCAGTTCTTCAAAAAGTAATTATCTTTCTTCCATTTCCCAATTCCAGATTCAAGCTATGTCCTTATTCCTGCATTAGGAAGACGCAGAACCAAAAAGCAAAAGAATCATCCATCAGAAACCAAAACAGTTGTTGAATCGAGCTGTGTTCACACACTTACCCTTGTCTCCCAACTCCTTGCAGCAGCCTACAAATCTCTTACCACAAAATGCTTTGCCACTTTTGCGTGGTTTAAACCCAGCCAGCAGCCAAACACCATGGACATGCTTCCATCAAGTATCAGAACAATTAAGAGGTGTTTATTCCAGGACCAGTATACTGCATGTAGGTCTTCCTGCAGAAGTCAATTTTAACTCCTTTGACATCTCCCTCTGAAAGATGCAGTTTGCACTGCAAGGTGTGAGTTTAGCGACACAGCATCTGCAGCAGTCTGCTCCGAAACACAGCAGGATCGGAGGGGATTGTTAAATAGTTCTTAGTCTAATAAATGTATTTCATGCAGAAAGCAAAATTTTATTGATCAATTAAATTATCATTGAACTAACTACAAGCATTAACTATTTTACTAGTAGAAAGAAGAACCAACACCAGAGGCAATGAGTTTTACACTGTCACATCCCAAAAGGACTCCCAAAATATTTCATGCACTAAAGAAACTAAGAGAAATAAAGTCATCCTGCTTTTCTTAAGGCAGGACCGATGTCCTGCATGAAGGTATTACTCTCTCATGATGCACTATTTTATTTTATACATCCACACTATTAACATACTGTAAACAGCAAGCCAGATTTCTCTATTTTTCAACCTAGGAGTAAGAGTAGGTGTGTGCCTTCTTTATCCAGGTGGCAAGGTAGATCCAAACTAAACAAAATCATGTCACATGTTTTGTTTGCTGACAAACAAAATCATGTCACAAATACTAAGCTTAAGGTTCTCTAAGCTGCATCTCCATTTTTATTTCCTCATTCCCACTCCCTATTCCTGCTAATCCCACTCCTGGTACAGAGTATTTTAAAAGTATTGGATAGCCTCTTCTTGGATCCAGGTGGGTAAACCAAGAACAGACATGGTTCACATGTCTTAAGAGACATTAGGTAAAACCAGGAAATATTAAACAAATGGAACTACAGTTCTGAGATGTGACTTTTTAAAATTAATTCTTTCACTGGAATGGTTGCATGAAGCAGACAATTATTTTTGCAGACTAGTAACAATTCAGAACTGTAGGAAAGCTCTGGTCATTGTCAGAATACAAACTGCAATTATTTGCTGTATCCATCTTTCCCAGTGTGAAAGTTTGGTTGTCATTTGCAGTTATCTGGGAGAATCTGATTTAATCCTACCAATTAGAAAGGGGAGTCAGGCAACTAGTTTTCTACCTCTTAGCTCCACTGCTGAATTACTAGGCGACCTTGGGCAAGACAACTACTCTCTATCTTCATTTACCCATCTAAACTGCACCTATTGTATTTATTTAGCTCATAGGAGCATCAAGAGGCTTAATTAATGTTTGCAAAAAGCTTTGAGATCATCAGATGAAAAGTGCTTATATAAGTCCAAAATATTATAAAGTCAATGACAAAAAAAAAGAAATGGATAGGTGCCAAGAGAGCCAATTGGACAAGCGGCCTCTCCTATCAGCATTGTCCATATTTCAGTTTCTAGTTTATCAGTGGAAATATACACGGCTGTTTAAATAAAGTCTCATGCATGTTCCACTGCGTGCAGAACCAGTCACCACAGTTTGCAGATCTGAAAAAGGTTAGAAAGCTGTAAAAGAACTCTTTGGAAGATGTATGTCCCAACTCCAACACAACAGAAGTTCTTTCTCCAGAGTGGTTCTGTACCCACAGAAAAATTCCCAGTGACAGTTAGCAGCACATACATGGAGTTTGATTTACCATTTTTACATACTGTAATTTTTTGATCAGTAGACACTGGGAAGCATCTTTCCTCGACCTTTTATGAGAAAGAGCTTGAATTTATATCTGCAAGCACATAACCAGTGCCTAAATAAACAAGAAACTCCTCTCTCCCCAGTGATCCTCATGCTAAAGCATCTACGTCACTGCTGTTAACCTCTTCCCTAAGGAATTAGAAATAACTCCAAGATCCCAAGGAAACACACTATTCCTTGGCTGATTGGATCCCCATCAGAAGACACTGCTTTCACATTTGTCCTCCTAACCTGATGAGTAGCCTTGGCTTAGAAGTGCTCACAGAAGTGATCTAAGGTACTGCAACACTATCCCACTTCAGGCAGGACCAGGCCAGCTGCAGATGGATTTACTTGTTACCATGGCAGTCTAGAAGTAGTTGTCAAAATGAAAGTTACAGGGGTCCATGTTCCTTCCAGTTTTAATTCTGCAGTGTTGCCCAGGCTGACCCTTAAAAGGTGGCAAACTTGAACTTCCACTGTTTGCTTAGACTACCTTGTAACATTAACTGAGGTTCTGCCACTGTGTGATGCTATGTGCACTGGAGTAGCAATGCATTGCCTTCCACTGCTTCGTAAACCTAATGTGCTTTTCTTCCATCTAGAGCTGTCAGACATACTACATTAAAAAGAACTTCTTTAATCAACAGAAAAACAGGTTATTTTTGTATTTACTATGTAAAGTGCACTTCAAAATTAAGTTTTCCTTGACAAAATTAAAACCCTTTACACTTACCATTGTGACGAACCTAAATGCAAACCATGAACAGACTCATACAATAATGTCTTCCCCAATTTTCAGAAAAGCTTCTGTATAAAAGCACCTGGAGCTTGGACAACTAGAAAAATTCATAAGGTTATAAACAAAAGAGAAGCCAGCCTTCCAGCAATGTCCTCACCACCTTCACTGGTTTTGTTTACGGGGTGAGATAGAGCACAGATGTACTTCATGAGTTTGTAGTGTCAAAGCTGAAAAGTGGTATAGCCAAAATTATTTTCATATAAATTATACTTAATATGCATTGTGCCAATGTATCAGTGAGCTACAAGCTTGCAGACCATACATAAGCAAACGGAGAGGATTAAATAGCTGATAATCAGAACACCAAACAGAGATAGAGCTTTTAGGATCTAAACCTCTCTGTATTTTTCCTGAAGAAAAACCCAACATGCAGATCTCTGTGTTTATATAAAATTATTTAAAAAAGGCAAAATAGGATGCAGTATGTCTAGAAATAAAAACAGCACCAAGTTGCCCAATCATGTTCTCTTCCACTACTGGAAGAGTGTTCCAATAGAATACACAGAAACCTTTGCTCTTCTATGTGATGCCCTTAGAACTAATTTACAGCAGGATATAAAAATTGTATCTGATACAAATCAGAGATTGGAAAACTAGCGTTTGAGTTTTAAGTGGTGGATGGTTCATGCTTACAGAAGAATCCCACATAATACTTTCAAAGCATGTTCAATACGAAAATTCCATTACATTCTCAAATGTTCACAGCCAGTATTTGCAAAATGTCTGATAATCACTAATCTCATTTCATGTACAAGAAGGTTGAAGCAAAGAGTCAATAGCCCTGTCAAAGTCACGTATACACAAGTCAGGATCAGAATTCAGGTTTGGTTTTCTGCAAGCTTGTCTTTCTAACAAACTGCTTCATGTCATAGTGATGAATTATAGTCGAGGTTTGTTTGCTTACACATTATATATTATTTATCCTCATAGAGCTACCTAAAAGCATCTTTGAAATAGTATGACCATGACCCCTTTTATTTTGAAGGAACTAAAACACTAGAATTATTTTATAACAGGAAACATCCTATAGCACCAACATGAGCTGTTACAGCTGAAGAAGGCAGTGATGACATGCAACGTTGGTGGAACACATAGGAACGGACAATTTATTCCCTCAATGATTTGAAAATTTTTGCTGGTTGTCAGGTAAGGCATGTTGCATTCAGTTTGACACATAACAGTGGGTGATGAAAATAAAAATTAGTATAACAACATACTAGAACATTAAATAGTAATAAAAAGTAAAGATATCTCTATTTTAAGCAAAGCTAGAAGCCTACTTCCATGACTAACACTCAGATTATCCTTGAAAAACTAATGGGCCAGAAAGAACAAAAACAAAACCCTGCGGTGATTGCAACAACTCAAAGTGTGACTTCCATGTATTTTTTAAAATACAGCCTATAGTAAATCAAACACAAAAGTATTCTTTCAGTAAAAAAAAAAAATTCCTAATGGTACTGGATCAAACTTGCCATTTTGACTTTATCCGTGAAGACAGAACATCTGGTGTGCTTCTGGCTAGACAGGTCTTATTCAGAGCAACACTACTGAGACTATGAAACAATTCCTACACTTTCAAAACAACATAAACACAAGACTGAGTTAGTTTATTTCCCTACATTTAAAACAAAAAACATCTTAGGTGCTATAATCACAGTCAGTTAATGAACAGACTTGATATTTTCTAGATTAAACCCCCCATTCTCCTAAAACAAGTTTTGATTTTTTGTTTTTTTAATGTAGCCTCAGTCAAGATGCAAATTTTAAAAATTGACAAGAAATTACTTGTGCCTGTATTAAGTACTGGAAAAAGGTTACTACATCAACTCAACATTTTTTTATTCACAGCAACTACTACACAACCAGATTTCATCTCTACCTAGGTCAAAGGCTCGCAAACAAACCCCATTTCCTTAGTGTTTTGCTGTTGTTAAGAATGAAAAAGAATACATATGTATAGTTTACCAATGAATTAATAAATTCATCCTTATGTATTTCAAACCAGTTAAAAAATTAGGAAAAAATGTCCTGTGGGAAATAACTCCTGAAAAAAGTCTATACTAGTATTTGTACAATTTATCCACAGAAAATTTTCTACTACCACTTAAATACGATCAGACCAAAGGACTGATCTTCCTTCTGTAATGCATTCAAAAGCAGAACACTGACGTGTGGGCTATTGAAACTGTTTAAGTCATTGTTCTTGATTAGAGTTGTGAGGATCTTTTTATCTCACTACCTACAAGGAATAGTTGCTACAAGGGAAAAAAAATGAGATATTGCATTTATTGGTCAGAGTGATCATTAGTGTATAGAAAATCCACACACCGTTCTGAATGAAGATAACAAATGGTAGGAATAATCACTAATAATTCCAATATACTGTGTGAGCAGATGGCTTAAACTATCAAATGTTTTATCAGCCTTACTGGTTTTTTTACATTGTGATGGATAAAAATTATACATGATAAACTGTGGCTGAGACAATGAATACTTCCATCCATCACTCTGGGCTTCTCTTATTCCAGCCATGTGCCTGAGTCGAATCAAGTTTATGACACCTTGGCAGGGAGATTCCTACAGAAGCTAATACCTACACTGAGTACATGAATAATGCATTTATTCCCCATAAAAGCAAAAAACGTTAAGAACAAGGGATCTCTATTTCACTTCATTGAACCAGACCACAATGAAATATTTTAAAAGTCCTAGCAGATAAACATTTTCAGGACTTACCTACCCTAGCCTTTATATCACTGCTGAAACTGCATTTGCTCTCAAGAAGTCATATAGATTTTAAAAAATTGTGACAATCCTAAATAAAGGAAATCTCACTTTAAGAACACAAGCTAAAAATCTAATAGAAATCCTTCATATAAGCTGCAGACTCCTCTCCCCACGCACTGAACAGGCTTGGCACGGCGTCCAAGCATGGCCAGCTCTCTGCTGGGGGCAACGTTCTTGGCTGTGAAGGCAGAGCATGCCCTCTGTCACTCATGGCGAGCAGTCCTGTCCAACTGTCTCTTTTCGACAACTTTATCATCAATCTCTTTATTAACAGCTCCACTGCAGACCGAGAACGCAAACAAGGACAGTGCGCATGCCAGATTTCTGGAAGGCACACAGCATCAGACACCATACAGGGCAAGGTTTCAGTAAAGCTGAAGCAGAAGCTGTAGCACAAAATTCTTACAAGTACCATGTTTATTACATTTACTTAGAATCAAACTTTAATGGGGGGGGGGGGGGGGGGGGAGGTTATTCCTCAAATCCCAAGGATCCCCTCTGCCTCCAGCTTTATTATAATGCCATCTGAAATGCCCAATCAATGAAGGGTACATGACCTAACATTCCATTCTACTTTAATTATAATTTTATCTGCTTTAGGTTAGTGTATTATCCTAACTGAAACAAACGTCAGATATAATCTTAGATGAACTGAAAAGTTTGGATTTATGTGTAGATTTTAAGCTTGTAACACATTTACTTAAGTAGCCTTATTGAGGAAATTTACTTCTAAAGCTACAAACATAAAAGGCATACATGAAGTAGATGTGCTAGCTCGCAAGTCAGACACAAAAAGACATTTGCACTTGTAAGCTGGTCGGTATCTGTACGGGCCACAGTTATTATGGGGCAGATTAAATGCATTGGCTATTTTCTAAAATTAATAAATAAACGCAGCTTTCCTTACCCAACAAGTGGAGTTTTTAATCACCTTACATCAACAGTAATTTTGCTCTTTATCCTTCCTATTAAATAAAAGCCAGAATCCAGGCAAGTAAAGACAGTTATTTACTGCAAAAGCTAAGCTTGATTATATTGGCATATACTATTAAATAGGTTTTTTCCCAACCATTAGTATATTGTTTAATTAGATTTTTTCTAATTCAGTAACTTTAGAGTTTATGAGGTAAAAAATTATACAATGTGTATGACATTGTTATTCTTAGTTTATTTTAAACATTCCACTAGAATACAGAGGCTATAAAAATACTGAGATCATTAAAAAACCCGGACATGCTAAAGAGAAACAGTGATCTGGTTAATGAATTAAGTGTGGGAGGAAGAAAAAAGTACCTGAAGATAACATTCCATGATTTAGTCAGAACAATACAAATATGCCTAAACTTTATTAAAAAAACCATTAGAGCTTAAATATCCAAAACAGCAGCTGGGACATCCAGCAGCAGTGGCAATATTTTTTTCCATAATAAACATGCTCTCTGAAGTTTGATATCAAAGTTTGCATTCCTTTGGATACCACACATGATGTTGATGTTAGTAGATATTTCAAATTATTAGTTTGAACTTTGCAGACATTTCAAACTGCATCTGCCTCTATCAACAAATCCAAGATGTTATGTTTCTATTGAACGGACCCTTAATTCTAAAACCTTTTCTAGTATAATGATCTATCACTGACATTTTTCCAATACAAAACCTGGATCTTTAAAAAAGTGAACCTACCAAGTACTTAGATAATATACGTGTATATAGACATTCAGGAGTGTACTATCAATACCTGCATATTTTTAAGTCACCAAATTTTTTTTGTAAATATTGTTAAGCCACAATGACAATGGAGAGATTAAGCATAGCAAGCTACCTAGCTAGTGTGCTTATGAAGTTTCATAAATGATGCCAGGACCACTTCAACATGCGAAATGCCATTTGTACAAATGCACACAACTTCCAAAAAAATATCTATGATGAGAAATAAATAGTCTGATTCCTCAGTAACTACCACAGCAGTTTTCCCTCCATTTAAGTACAGATTCCAGCAAAGTAATATCTAGAGTGTTCTGGCTATACTGAACTATTTTTGGTTATTCTAGAAGCTGAAGAACTCAATTTTAACTTTTACTGTTGATTGAAATTGGTTCTCTCATAAAGGTACATTTACTATCAATTGATACTCATTGCTACTCAGTTACTATATACTTGTAGCTACAAGTTTAAAGATTTTGCCATTTACAAAAAAAATGGCATGCATACATACTACCTACAGCAGAGAAGCACAACATTAGCTAGAACTCATCAAGTCTAAAGCCATCTGTTAGAACCATAGTTTATTAATGTTAATTATTTTGGCCACAACAGTAATTTTCAGTTCCTTGTTTGCAGTTCCTTATGAGTCTGTGAACTTACTTCTGGAGGTTCACATGGGTAAGTTGGAAAAACAAGCCTATTGAAGCCTATTGCCAGTAGACTGAGAAACACTGAACAGAAATTTGTGTCTACTAGCAGATTTTTTATTGGTCCAAGAAAATAAGGGAGAATTAAAGCCATAAATAACATCAGCTGTGATGAAAGGGAAATGGAGTGGGCAAGATATAAAGATGATGAATCTGTTCTAAACAAGACAAGCAATTGCATGCTGTGAAAAGTAAATACAACACAAAGGTTGATTTTTAGGCAGGGTAATTATAATATGAAGACCATAATCATCAGTGGTTTTAGCAGTTAAAGAAATTTTAGTCAAAAGGAGGCCCCTTATTAAAGTTACTCATATCATGCATTTGGAGGATTGGGCTCATGCTGATAGAAAGATCAGTCAAATGAAGCACAGCTACTCCTAATTTTTACTTTAATTTCAGGGCAAGCTTACACTATTTGAGAAGAAGAGAAATAGTGCCATCTGCTGACCTAAGAAATAGTCACTTGCAAGAAAGGCCAGTGTAAGATGCCAAAACTCTTACAAGTTAATGTTTTCAAAAAATAGAGTCCAAACTTTTAATTAAAATGGTATAGCCCCAAATTCTTCATGCACATATTTCTTCTAGTTTTGTAACATTTTAAGAATTTAAGATTTTGGGATGGACTCCTAATACAGAGACAAGGAATGGATGCTCTTAATATTTCTTTTTTGCAATAAACTCTGTCCCTGCCAAGCCACTGCACAGTCCACAACCTCTCTCTTTAACAGACTAGAGCTTAACATCCTGCTGAGTGTTACTTTCACTTAGTAAATCTAACAACATGCTTACTTCAAGAACATTCATTTATTTACTATTTCTTTTATGCCACACTGTATTTTGTCTTAGCTGAGAATTTAAGAGCTATGTATGAATTACAAGAGTAATATCGATTTTGTACATTCAGAAAAATCACACAACTATGGGATTGTGCTGTTTTTTATTGTGTTTTCAATGGAGAAATACATCATCTGTTTACAAAATAGCTCTTGAAAAATACAAGGAGTACAGATACTATAAAACAAAGCAAACTCCAGTCATGAGACACTACGTACATCATGCGAAAGCAACAGTCTGATCTCCAGGTTATGAAAACTAGAATTAAAAAGTCACTATACAGAAAGGTTCCAAGTTTCCAGCTTGGCAAAACTTGGGTGCAGTACATGAAACGTTTAATAAAATGAAAAAAGATTTTTCCGATGGTGTAAACAAAATGACAAGACTAAATTTGTGCCTGGCAATTTCGATCTAAACTCCATAGCTACACAAAATACACAGACACCTTGTACACTTCAACTGTAATATAACCTTCTTTGGGAGGTGGACAACAGCAGGCCTGCACAGGGCAAGGAAAAGAGAAATATTGTATACTAGACATCTTAGACAAATGGCAAAAAACCCCTTCAGTTACTGCACAGCCTAAGTAAAAGATAAGCTACACTCTGACTTTGGAGAATTAATTTAGAAGGATAAGGGCAAGAGTGTAAGTAATTTAATTTTAACATGAAAGATGCCGTGTAGTAGGATGGAGCACAATGGGAGAAGGGAGTTCATCAAACATGCTAACCAAAGTATGGGAAGTATGATTAGACATCCCACATATTTCAGACTTAAGTAATAGCAACATGAAGTTTGTTATCTACATCTGGTATTACTGTTGGTATCCCTCATGTTCCTCAAATACTGCTGTTCTTTGCCATGAGAGACTCAGTTCTTGCAAAAGAAAAAGGTATTTCTTGATAGAACTACAAGAACAAAAAATAGGAGTAAGAGAGCTTACTAGATGTCAAGTGCTTACTAGAAATGTGATTTTTAAAAATTCAGTGTTGTTCAGTATGTAAAACTATTTCTGATGAGCCATCTAAAAATAAAAAGGTTAAAATTCTTAGGGAAAAAAACTTTTTGTCTTTATTTAAAATTTGAAGCTTTTTAATCCCACATAACTTTTATGGAGTGTACAAAATTCTCTTATATTTAGTGACTCAAAGGCCATCAAGACAGGTGTTATATTTCACAGGCACACAATATTTACTTAAACACTTTAGTCATGGGACAAAATTTTGAATTTGTGCCTACAGGCCACAAGGTATTATGAATAAGTAAGGGTGGGGGGAAAACCAGATGAGTACATGGCTTGTTTTTATTTCGTATAAATAATTATTGTCCTATATGGTGCATACAAGCTGCAAAAAAAACCCCCAACATTAAACACAAAAGCTTTCCCAAGAAATAAAGGGATCAAAAAGGGAATAAGGAGTTCGATTACTCAAAGAAAGTTTATTTGCTGTTTGACTGCTGATCTGTATGCACCTTAAAACAATCCTATAAATAAAAGTAGACCACGTCTTAATCGTGTCCCACCAATACCAAACTTCCCAATTACTTCAACTTGTCTTATAATCTCAAGATTTGACATTTCATTTTAAAGGCTTACTGCTGCTTGATGCAGTTTTGCTAGATATACTATGCACTTTGTTTTCAATGTATAGTATATCACAAAACTTCATCCAATTTGCAGATTACTACTATTGAAGAGATTCTTCAATAAAACAAAAGTGTATCAGCTGAAGATCTAAATTAGTCATACTCCAATAAAAAAAGTACATAAAAGTGCATTTAAGGGATTCTTATGCCAGTTTTATCTCAATTTTGAAACAATGCATCAAACAAATTCAATCAGTATGTCAATATGGCTACAAATAGTGTTCGTGTTTTTTAAAGGCAGTAATCCTTCGAAATATTTAATGTAACTGTTGCTAACACATTAATTGTATCCTGGCTTCACATACTAACCTGGACTTCCATCATGTGGTGATTTTAGCCAGAAAAGGGAAGTGCACAAAATATACCTAAATCCATTTGCAATTATGTTCTAGTCTTGCACCCTCCATTCTCCTTTTTCTAGCATTAGAAGACAACAGGTTGAGTTGGCAGATACTGTTTATGGACCCCTGAGGTTGTTTTTACCGGTTCAATCTCAATTTTATAGAATTCTTGATAACAGGAATAGGATTTGCAGGGAGAGCAGGGATATCTGAAAGGTCTGTACTGGGTGTTTTCTGAAAGAGAAGAAGAGCTTGGTTGTATTCAACTTTGTAATATCAAAAGAAAAATACTGTAGTAATTGGCACTAACTTTCACAAACAAGATCTTTAGAAGAGTTTTAGGAATATACCAAGGTAAGGATAATTACAGTATAGAAGCAGATATTAAGGAAATTTGTACAAGAGTCTCTTTCATAGTGTTGCATTTTCCTTTTGGATCACTGCAAGAAGTTAGGAAGTACGGCAGATAAAGTTGAGCCTACTAACAACCTGTATTAGAATAAAACCTAATATCCAAATAGTAAGGGTGCTTCATCAGTGACACCTACGATCTGATCTACATGTTTAGTATTTAAAAATTCCTTGATTCTTAAACCTCAGCCCCTTAGAGATGAATGACAAAAACCTCCCCAATGCAAAGTATGTGTCTTCATACATTCACATTTCAGACTGCTTAAAAGCTCTTTACAGATTTCCAATTTTTCATATTCATTTAGATTTAGATGGAAAAGGTATGATGAAGTCAAACAGTGCTATATGACTGAATTAAGAATTTCACATTGAAAATACTCTGAACACTTTTTTTCTCTCTTAAAAGACTTAAATCCATTCAGCAAAATTATATCTAAAGCCAAATAAAGGAAAACACAGGAGAGGAACAGTGTCAAGATTCAGTGTAATTCATTGCTTTGTCACATGCTTAACAAGCCTCTAGTGTTGGTTTGTTTTACCAGTCTTTATTGTTGGTTTTAACTTAACTTTAAGTATTTCTCTCCCACTGCAAACAGATTATTTACCATCACAATACCCAGTTATTATTCATTACATCCTCACGATTTATCATTAAATGTTTCTTACATCATAAACGTTCAAATAATATAAGGTACTGATAATGAGAAAAAACGCATTAAAATGACTGCCTCTTAATTGTTGTTTTATTAAAAAAGAAATCAATCGCGGTTAACGCTGACTGATACAGTAGCAAAGCACAACGTAACAAGGACTCTGGGCAAAATAGCTTTAATCTCCTGCCTCCCCCTGGCGCCATAGCCCACCCTGGTTGGTGCTGACCTGCAGTTTAAAATGTTTCTATTTTCTGCAACATGAGCAGTGTTTGAAACAAAGCCATGGAGAATACTGAAAGTGACAGAAGAGGCCACCATTCTTTTGCAGTTTCCAGATTTTTTGCTTAAGTAACAACTCCATAGTTTGTAATAGCTACAAAACTTCATATAATCATCCGTCAACAATAGATGAAATAAACTTGGCATACTAAATGACCTAAAATCTTCCCTGAAGCAGTTTCAAGTGCCCATGCAACATCTAGAGCTTTGGCAATTTTGATACCTTTATTAAGTACTACTCATACAGTTTAAAAACTCCAATAACAAATACCATTAATACCATTGCAATATCTCTCCTTTTTCAATTAATACATTTACTACACATCATTTAATGAGTAAAGTGTGCATAAAATGTTTTGTGATAGTGAAACTTCAAACAGTAGAGCACCAAGAGAAGCTTAAAAATGCTAGTAAAAACAGAGATGGGTTCTCTAAAAGTTGTTATGATATTAGGAACAAAAAAAAAAAAAAATCTAAGTGAATGCCACAGAATTCTTAATTTAATGTCTATTTTTCCAATGCTCCTTACACTTTTAACACCTGCAGTGAAGCAACACAGCTGGCTAATGAGTTATAAGACTGTCTAAAATGTAACTTCAGATTCTGATATTCGGTATGAGAGAGAAGTTACATTCTCAACCTCTACCAGGATATCTTTGAGCAGCAGCAGCTATTTAAAGCATTTGTTTCTTAGTTAGAAAGGATTTTTCTGTGATGTGCAAAGCACAAAGGAATAAAACTGAGCCCCTTACTTTGAAGGTGCAATTCAGAAGAGCGAATCCAGCTTCGGTCAGTTGTATGGCAAGCCATACATGTTTAGCTACAGTGCACATTCAATAAAATCAATGACCATCTAAAACACAAAAATTGTGACAGCAACAAAAAGCAGCTTTCCATACAATGGATTTATATTAAAATTTATACACTATTTTTAAGGTCTGAACTCATTTTAATGTCAATGTTTTCACCACAGATAAGCATGCGCACGCACACACGTGTTCTTTTTAAAAACAGTACCTGAGGAGCTTGCAGAGAAGTTGACTGAAGAGTTTCTGTTTGGGAATTAACATTCACTTCTGTCTCAAGTTGCTCCTAAAAAACCAAAAGTATCAACAGTTAACACTGCTTCCAATTACAAAAGCTACTTATACACAACTCCATTAACCAGACTGCCCTAAGTTGTGCATATACAACAAAAGAAAAAGTATCAGTACTTGCTGTATTGATACCCATCCTTTTTCAACTGAAAAATCTCCACACTAGAGAGTGTTTTGCTGATCAGGAATTTGACATCAACACAAGTTACATCACTTTCGAGTTGTCACTTGTTTAACAACTTAACACCTTTATAAGGAATCCTATAGGAAAACATTACATGTCATTCAACTCATTAAAGACAAGATGTGTAGTAAGAAGAAGACCATGTGAAAAGCTACTGAATCTGCTGCAAATACAACTGCTTTTCCATCATTCTGCCAGAAAGTCTTCCTGCTACTTTAATGGCTTGAATTAGCTTCCTGGATGAACAGATGAATGTCACAGCTAGTATTTCAGGTAAAACAGTGGGACTGCATGGCTGAAGCAGGACAGTGGTATAGTCTCATTTTCATGAGAACAGCCTGTGAGTTAAAATTGTACCATTCAGTAAACCATACCCTAACAACAGGGGATGCATTTCAGTGGAAAAAACCCTATGTTTATGTTAATTAAAGAAGTAAATTAATCCATTTCCTTCCATGATATTAAGGACACAAGACTTAGAGGAGACTGACATAAAAGCTAACAGGATTACCTATCTCTTTTATAATGACCTGTATCCAGAGAATCTATTTTCATGTTAGGATTAAATGTTTCCATGCATTTCTGCCTTCACCTGTCTTGAGTTCAAAGAGATTTCAAGGTGACTATATGACAAGATCCAGTTCCTCACTTAAAGGTGTGGAAACTATAAACCAAAGCACTTAAACATTTTAATAGATATTTTAATTTTACAGCATATTTTCCAGAGTATTCGAAAGACAATGGAACATGCCCTATAAAAACTGCATACCCAAGTGGAGAGCTGCTTTCATAAGGCTAAAGACAGACTGTCACCCTTTCTGTTCACCAATAAGCAGAAAAATTGTCTGCTAAATTAAAAGATGCTGGAGGGGCATGCTTTAATTTCTGCAAGACCCCAATACATACGCTGTAATGTCATACAATAATTTCATTGCCAGAAAATATTTATTTACTATCATTTGAATTTTTTTAATCTAAAAAGTGAACAAGGTAGCACCTAGCTTTGGGATTCTCAGCCCAACATGTAAAAATCCTAGTGGAATACACAAGATAACTGCTCTTTAACCAAGTAATGTACACTGAGTTCGGAATGCAAGCAAAGCAAGGCTTGTAGCCACATCTCTGATCTAACAAATTTAAATATAAAATAATCATTACTTTTTTAGCTATGCATAATACTGCATGCACATCCAGCAAAGAAATCACTGTCCTATGTCACATGAGCTCAGGCTCAGCTTAGCCTGGCAGCAGGTAATGTATTGAGATTCATTAATATTGACATACACATTAAAAAAATAACATCATTTTTATATGTTTACTGGAAAGTCTATACTGTACCTACAAACAGTCATTCCTAAAGGGTAACACAGTAATTTTCCTGAAGAAGAGTCCCAATTAATATACACAGAATTGTATGGTCTAGACATAGATACCTTAGTTTCCATTTTTTCATGCTCATTCAAATCCATAAAGATAGTATCTTCACTCATTTCATCCTGCTGAAATGCGAACACAGAAACAATTAAAAATTATAAAAACATATTTAAAAAAAACAACAAAAAAGGTCATGAAATGTTTTTGAAGACAGAATTAGTTGTAAGACTTAACATGTTATACTCCAGCAAAATACTGCTTTAAGACAAGAATTTACAATCTAAGCATCTGTGCTAATGCAGTACATATGTCATGTGTTGAATATCAGCATAATAAAACAATAGCATAAGCAAGCTGAATACACCAGAGCAGCTAGGCAATCACAAAACAATATAAGAATCAGCACTCTACAACTGAAATGAATATTCGCAGTTTTGGACTTGCTACAGGATGATCTCAAAATCCCAAATACCTCTTCAATTTTCATTTTCTTGGGAGACTCTTCATTATGGGGAGAAGATGTCCTTTTCACTGCTGTGACAGGGCTAGGCATTTTTGTTGTAACATTTCCTGAAGTTCTTGGTGATGGATTTAATAGATATGCTGAGGAAACAATTCTAGAGATGGTAGGCTTTGTGTGGTGGAGAAATGGCTGGTTGTGTGGCAGTTTGAGGAATGCTTTCATTTGAAGTACCTGTGGATAAATAATTTTAAAAGCTTCAACAAGATGAGTTGACACAACCATTTCAGTTCAACCACTGGGATTTTTGGTCTCTATTCAAAACCACTGGTATCAAGTAGGCATCAAGAAAGTGGTACCGTTAGTGGTATGAGCATCATGTTTGGAACAGCAGGTGTGCATATACAGCACAGGTTAGTTTCAAGCTCATTCTGAGAATGAATTCTTCTACCAGATACAGGGTAGTCATGTCAGTGACACTCTGCTTGGTCTAACTAACCCTGCTTAACAGCAGGGTATGCTAGCCCAGACAGAGCTCTGTGCTAACATAGTTATATTATTCTTTTTACCTAAAGAAGTTTTACAAAGTTTTACTGTTTCTGTACTTGGCCACATATATGCATTGCCAAAGACTGCCTTAAATCAAATCCAGGAGCAAGTTGATACTCCCTTTGTCATTCACACATGAATTTCATAATTTCTCAGGCTCAGAGAATGCAATGACGGATACAAAGCCATCACAGAGCATCAGATAAACATCTGACATTCCATACATCCTTCTGAAAAATGCTCCCTAAGACAAAGCTCTGCCTCATCAATTGACTGCCTCAAACCAATGAGTGAACCAGGGAGATGCTTTAATTAACATCAGAGGAAATTTTTCATTAATAACTATCAGGTGACTGCTTTGATAACCAAAAACAAGAGTGAACAACTTCGATAGCGCTTGCAAATCCAGAAAACTGTATGCCATTTAAGCTCCCTTTAGTGCTCATGGACAACTATTCTTGCTGATGCACCTGTGACCTATTGATAAAAATCAGAGAAACCATAAGACTCCATCGTCCCATGTCAGAGTGAAGCGAGTCTCATCTCGAAAGGCTAACCAATCGGTCCCCTTTACCATCGTTGCTACTTACTCCTTAGTATACAGCTATAAGTTCTACCAAAAAGGAATATCTGACTCTGTGAAATTTTCACTAGATCCCTTTGTTCTTTTCACTAACAAGTCCAATTTTAAAATTTTTTCATAAACATTAAGTGTATTTTTTCTTGTAGAAAATATGGAGGATGAAATCAGCGCACACAGTAAGACATATCTGAAAAGACATCAGTAAGGAGCGTGTGTTCCAATTACATCTGAGTCTTTTTCATTCCTAGAATCAATTTCATGACACATAAGGAGTAGGAACATGGGAGCACAGATTACAGACAACACAAAACCAGTTCTTGGGCTTAAAACAAAATGGATTAAAATAACAAAAATTGCTCTTCCAGCTTTAGATAATTTTTCCTCATTTGTCCAAATTAACTACAGACCTCCACCAGATCACTGAAAAACTATTTTATTGTGAATGGCAAATATAAATCCCTAATAATAAGAGAATAAACAAACATCACGGCACAAAATAATCTGCCATGATTTCCTGAGTCCTAAATAAATGAGTTAAATGTGTCATCAAGAAGACAAGTTACACCACATGTTAAGCAAAGAGTTCAACTGAAAGAAAAACTGCTTTATAAACATTACCAAAAATTGATAGAAACAATATTCTATGCCATTTTCCTTACCCCCTGAGCTTTCACTGGAATTTATTTGTGGCACAGTGACTTCAGAAGTCTGTATGTTGGTCACAGATGCTGCTGTTACAGCTGGTGCAGGACTGCTTCTGCTAAAAAGAGAAAAATGACAAAATGCTGAACATTAGTAAAGCTACGGTGCTATACAATCTGCCTTTCATCACATCATATGCATGGCCAGTAACCACAGCTGATAGGATTTTACCTACATTACCAACCAGAACTTATAATACTATGTAACAGTCAGAAGGCAAAAATGAGCACTGGCAATCTACTGTCAAACTTGAGCAATGGAAGCAATGTAAAAAAAAATTAATCTGAATCACTTCAGAGACAGTGTTTTAGACCAGTAGTAGTTGCATTTAAAAAAGACAAAAATTAGGCAATGTCTACCCAAATCAGGTGCAAGGGAAAATGTAGCAACTATTTTCCTGAAGGGTAGAACAAAATCAGCGTAGAAGGACTAGAATAGAAAGTATTTTCAATCTCCACACACCATTATGACTATGATTTCATCCTGGACTACCCAATCAAAGGCCTGAATTTTCACATATAAAAATCCCGGTTTTTTCACTTTCAAGAAAAAGAGAAGCAGTATGTGTCTAAAATCAACACAAGGCAATTTCCACTACAAGTGTGACATCCTAGACATCAGACTTGTTTTAATAGCATGGTCAGTGGCATCAACTATTGGAAATCATTTACCAAGGAAGACTGACTATAAGAGCACTTGTCAAAAGAAGTAAGTTTAGTGAACTTAAGTATTTTATCCTACACAACATCCTATAACACACTTCTAATACTGCACAGCTGTAGACTGATGTTAACTTCTCGGTTTATCAAATAGACAAACATAAGACGCTTGAATGAAGAGAGAGCAGAATCCCATTTACTCAGGCAAACCGAAGTTTAGATAGGAAAAGCCGATAGGATTAAGATAAATATTATATATGCTTCAAAAATACAATGGGAAATTATATTCCTGAGATTAGTTTGCATAGGTATCAGTAACAGCAGGACTACTGATTTCCCAGACAGAAAGCTTAAAACTTCTCCACTGTCTCACATTTTGATCCAAAACTCACAGAACTTCCTCACTCTCACATATCAATTTCCTGATCATTATCTCAGCCTCCTACTGCAGTGCCCGCCATTTTTTATATCACTTTGTACTCCTAAACATCTTTACCCAACTTTATAGTTCCTAATCTAAAGTCCAGTGCTATGCTCCCTATCCCGATATTTAGCCCTGCTCTAGGGCTCAAACTGTAATAAGTGTCTACAAGCTTAAATTTGGAACATTCACAGCTTGGTAACTGTAGTATCTCACATATGCAGTATTTGTTATGCTTTTAACATAAGTAATTCCGGAACAAAGAGCAGCAACAAGACTGAAGTTCTCATTACCCCTGAGAACTTCCAGAACTGTTCAATGGACTCGTCTTCATAGCACTAGTAGGCGAAGGCACAGACGTGCTGTTATCACTGTCCATAGACAAGTCTAGGCTGCTGTCATTCAGACCTGTCAACCTGATCCCATCTGTTGAATGCTGCAATCCACAAGACAAAAGAAAATTGTATTAGTCTCACTAAGGGATTAAAAATCAATGAAGATTTACATGATGTAATATTTCAGTTATGCAAAATGTTAGCTGTTACACTTGTGGGGGAAAAAGAAAAAAGAGGTGATTTTACAGCAATGAGATTCCACTATGACCTAAGCCCCAAATGCAGTTAAATTTAGGTGGTTTTTTTTCTTTTCCTAAAAACTATCTAAAAGCAGGAGCATTTAAAAATGAAAAACATAAATGGACAATTTTCAAATCCTTTTACGTGTGAATAATCCACTATATCCTTTCACTATAAGCATTTACATTTTCGTGTTCACAATTCAGGTGCAGATTTGCCTGAACCAATGATGTTCAAAACCATAGGGTAATTTTTACTACATTTAGTGATTATATTTCAGGTTTATTTCAAGAATCTTTGTTTTTGTGGGCTTATAGATACTGCTTTCACTAACTTCAAAGTAATACTGATGTACACCAAACCCACAATTAATACAAAGAATTTAAAGACTGATTTCAACTTAGGCAGTCAGTGGATAAGAAAAGACCTCCTCTGACATAGTACTACTTAAAAATGTATTACTTAATATTTCCATTTTCCTTTGAAACGTAGCATGTTACTCAGATATACCTAAACCCGAGTATATAGAAGTGGTTTGGCTCTTCATGAAAACAAGCAAACATCTACTGCTCTCAGATTAAGCTAACCACAAAGAAGCAGGGATTCTGAAATACAGACTAAATCATGACATTCAGTGTTCCACTCCCTTCTTCCTGTCTTCACTGAAAGTAAACCACATCCAACACAACAGCTTAATTAAAAATTTTGTTACCATTCTCACGTATGGCCACAAAGGTAAACTATACATTGAGGGAGGAAATAACCCTGGCTAGACAATGGGCAGCTTGCTTATGTCAAAACTGTCATTTAAATCTTTTAATTAAAAGAGCATACAATACCAAAACCTGCCAAATTGCAGGTTGAGGAATACTTTCCTTCAAATATTCTCAAAGCATTGAGCCTCAGTTACAGCAACAGGCTACAGGCTTAGATAGGTTCAACATTCTACTCTGCTTCTGATGACTTGCAATTTTACGTTTAAGAGACTTAGAGGAAAATCTAAGTAATAACAACTTATGAGGAAAAAGCTGGAGATAGCAAGAATTGATTGACTGATTGTTCAATTGGTATTGTTAAAGATACTTCTTTTAGGTGACCTGCATGTTAAAATAGCAAGAGAGCATTATAACCTTATTAATACACTGTTTCAAAGCTGTTTAGTTTTGGAAGGCCAACAAAATACAGTATTTCAGCCAGATCTGAAGATACTATCCATACAGCAGACATGCTGGGAAATCTACTATTATATTTAGTGCATCTAGTAATACTGCTACAGTCAAATGAAATGATGTGGCTTATACAGGTAAAACTACACTTTCAAAATGTGATACTCATTCTTTGATTACTAAATCTAAAAAGCTGAAGAATCATTTCTCAATGGCATTTTTATTGCTGTCAAACATTAGTCAAGTTTACCTTTTTCTTTTTCTGAAGCACGTGATTAGGTAGCAGTTGGTGAAGTTGCTTACGTTTCACATGCCTTGCAGCAATCTTCATATCCATCTCAAACATCTTGCTGTTTATTGCTTGCCTATAAACTACAAAATTACAGTAACATTAAGACACATTGAAGCATTTTGCAAAGTCCACTTACTTGCCCAGGCACAAACAATCTGCATTTCAAAACATTTATTACCCTCAAGAACAAGCATAGTGTTTCCTTGTTCTGGAGGAAGAAAGTGAACCACCTACTATGCCAGCACTGATGGCACAAACACTAAAATATTACTTTGGAAACAGGTGACCTGTCTTCCAAGAAGTATATCTTGCTAGCACTCAGTCCTCTAAACTATACTGTTAGCAAGTAACAGCTCTGAAGTGAATTCTCCATTTCATCTCAAAGAGACCAAAGGTAGAAATAAGATTTCCTCATTAGAATTACAGTATTTACATAAAACTATTTTCTTCACAGTTGATTCAGCTTTTATTTATGCATCTCCCATGACAAATGGGTTCTAATTCAGGAGCTGAAGGCTTGTGTGCCAGCTAACACTACAAATCACTGCGGCAAGTCAGATACCACTACGTATTTATACGCAAGTGATTTATGGTTTTTTCTGCAGTTTTTGTTTGGTTTGTTGGTTTGCTTCTTTTTAATTATGTCTACTATAATGAGCTATTTTTCTTCACCTCAGAACATTTACTTCTGGTGAGCCAACATGGTCAGTCCTAGTGAAGGAACTACCCTGCAACCCAGCATCTTGGGTTCAAGTAAAGCCAGGTAAAAATGAAAAATCCATTGTTCTTTCACACCAACTTTCTATACAATGTTGAAGCTGTGGCAGACATATGAAAAAATTTTTCTATAGATCTTAAATACAAAAACTTAAGAGTTATCTCCCTTATTCACTATCCATTCTACAAATGTTAAGACGTCTCACTGAGTAGGCTGTGAACTTGTAATTAAAAAGCTGTTAAGAGACAGACACACAAAGAGCTCAATGAATGCTGTATATTAAAGAGCCTACTATAAAAATTCTTGGTATGGAAGAAGCTCATAAAGCCCCTGTGTAAAGATTATACAAGTTACAGTTTAGGTAGGGGCACACTCAGGGAAGCCAGACATGATGAAAGCAATCCATATTCCTGACATTAGGTCTTACCAAAGTTGCAGTACAAGGAAAACCTAGGCTGCTCTTCATGGGTCCCTTCCTCCTCCCACTAAAAAGCAAGCTATTCTCTAATTTAATTCTTGAAAATGCTGCAGTAGTTTTGATAAAATCTTAGGATCTATTCCAAAAGCCAGGGCAAACAGAAGCTTTCATGATAGATTAAAAACAATGAAGTCAGACTCACATTAACTTGACATGACAAAATCCACAACACACAAACAGAAATTGTTTGCTAGTTGGTTACTTTTGGAAGTGTATTTACAAATTGAACAGAAAACTACGCATCACAGTCTATGATGATTTTGATGAAGTGCAACTTCATTTAAAATTGCACATATTTAGACAAATTTCAGGTTTGAATGTAGTGCAAGTAGACCAGATGCAAAATTCTAAGTGCATGTTTTAATATTTTCATACCAAAAATCTTTGACAAGTACACTATTGAAATATATGTTTATAAACAACAGAAGACCTGGGAAACTCTAATTCATGGATTCCTTCTCACCTCCAAAGCAGCAGCCAAAGTATTATGCATTTTCTAAATTCTCAAAAGTTAGGATGATGTGTCTATAGTTTCACCTTCACCACTTACAATCAAAAGGAATATTCTACCTCTCAAGAAAAAAAAATTCCTTTGACTGAAAAAGGCAGATACAGATACATACACACACAGAGCCAGACCAACTGTGGTTATATGACAATAAAGAACTTTCAAACCTTTGCATGATTTACTTTGGAAAAAGAAAATATATACACACAAATGTACATTTACATTATACTTACTCACACAAATACACCAGGGGGGTAGGGGGTGGAAGGAGGGGGAGTGTACAATGTCCTCACTTCCGGTCTTACTGAGTCTTAGAAATCCAGAGACCCAAGTTGCATTAAGTAGCTCTTGAAACTATTCCTTTAACCCCCGAAACATGTAATACTTGAGCCTTATCTGCTAATTGTTTTTAAAAAGATATTGCAAATTTATTGGATAAGCCAGTCAAAGGTACTGCTCCTTTCTCAGTCTTAGACTCTGGAGAGTTAAGTCTCCAACTGCTACCAATTCTTTGCTTACAAATTTCTTACGCACATTCTAAATTATTTTAGTGAACCAAAAAGTAAACACTGGAGAAAGTCAAAAAGTTTCTTGTACTGAGTGTTGGATGAGAAAGTAAAAGTTACTGAACCAACTAGCTAGTATGAAACACCAAGGAATAAAATGCATTTTGTTTGAGTCTACTAGATACTCAGCTTTAATCCACTGATAAATTCAGTGTAATAAAGTAATAGAAATATTATCAAAATGAGGCTAGGCTAGGCAGTTTGCATATGATAAACAATTTGTCTGTTTAATAAAGATCACAGTACAATGTACCATTTTTGGTGAGATCTGAAAGGTTTCTTTGCATCACTTCAATCAGTTGTAATGAAAACAAACTGAAAACGGTTAGTCTTAGGTGTCTAGAAGCATTACAATACAAATGGTATTTCACTAAATAACACCCTAACTCCTTAGCTGAACCCTTCTACTCTATGTCTAGATACAATTCTACTACTGAAACAGACTACATTATGAACAAAGACAATAACTTCAACAAGTTTATTAATACTAGAACATCTAGAAAGCAGAACTTACCTGTGTCTGTAAAAGACTGAATGTCATAGGTAAGATCAACACTTAAATTTTCAGAATTTTCGGTTTTCTTAAACACCAACCCAATCACCCACATTGTACGGTATTCTTCCCTGGAAAATTTTTATATAAAACAGTGATAAAATACTGACAGAAGAACTGAATAATAAGTTATCTGCTGCAATAGACAACAGTTGTACATTTTAGCTCTACAAGCAATAGGGAATTAGCCATAGAAAAGTAAAAGACAAAGCTGACTTAACAACATTCCCTTTTCATTCGCAATTAAAAAAAAAAAAAAAAAATCATGAAAACACTGACACTTCTATCTCCAGCAAACTTAATGAACTAAGATCATCACTAGATTACTTCATTTAGCTGTGCTTTGATACAGATTCTCTCGTATTTAAGAGTTACAACTAGCCATCACAACTGTAAAGGAAATAGATTTGAAAGCACATGACAGATTTTCAGCACCTGACCCTGAAAATAGTTACAAACTATTCCGTAACTAAACAACTTCCATTTTTCCACCTAAAATTGTCTTCAACTCTCAAATTTCTTAGCTGTTAACTGACCACAAAGTGCAGTTTTCAGGTAAGAGCCTCCTTTTGACAGTTCGCCTTCACATAATATACATGGAAAATGAACTATTACATTCTATTACAGACTATAGCAGAACACTTCTATAGCAGCTGCAGACACTGCATGTTTAATTGAAATGTCTTTTCCCTGTAAGACTATTTCAGAACCATACTGGTTTCCAATCAATCAATGAACAAATTTAGGGAGGCAGGTGAAGAAAATGACCTTTTGGGAAATGATCATTGGGAAAGTGACCTTTCCTAGAACTGTTGCCTGCATCAAGTCCTCTGAAATAAGAGCTAATCAGAGCCTGCGATTATGCAGGCAGTTGTAACTGTATTTACCCACTAAAATGGTGCTGACAATTTTTTTCTCCATTTTCACACTTAACACAAAAATATGGTTATTTACAAGACTATCTAGAAATAAAGTCTTAAAAAGAGCTTTTAGTCCACACACCTCCAATCATTGTTTTGAGTGGGGGTGGGGTGGGGTGGGTAGCAGAGGGTAGCAGAGAGGGGAAGAGTTGAAAAACATAAAATCCTGAACAGTTTGAAGTGCTTGGTATTCTCTCCACTGTTGCCACATCCTGATGGATTCTAACATCACCCATTACCAAATTTAAATGATAATGCATCTCAACTGCTAAATTTAATAACATTCAATGTATTTAGTTACTCAAGGATTTTGGTTCTACCGTGCCTGATATTCTACCCAATTTTCAGTGCTATCTCTTTATTAAAGCTGTCTTAAAAACTGAAGCTAGATGCTCAAACAGCAGCAGCTAAGCAGCAGTAGCTAACATGGATTATTGGCAAGAAACTACACAATTATTAGCAAAAAAATATATTCTTTCTGTATTTTCTAGCTTAGAAACATTCTTACAAAGAATAAAGAATATCTAACCTTACAAATAGTAACTGAGAAGAGCTTAAAACTGTCTTTAGATACTGTCATTAAAAAACTAATCCAAGAGTCTATAAAAATACTAGGTTTTTTTATTAATCAGTTGGTATTTTAGCTAAGTTAGTTACATGGAAAAAATTTTGCTTACTTGTCCGGATTCTCCTTGGGTGCTGGGAATGACTGTGGATTCACATGAGCCAGTGTAATGAATTCATTCTTCTCCAGGTTTCCAACTAGAATACGGATTTTTGACTCCACCAAGCCCACCCTGCATAAATGTCATTTATTAGCGAGTTCTCATTAATATGAAATAATACAAGTATCTTACATCATATCAGGCTAAAATCCTCTTCACCTTATACTAATATTTGAGACTACAAATGAACTAGTGACAGATTCAGATCAGCAAACCAAGTGAATACAATACAAAAACTAATGCAAGGGAAGCTTAAGAATGCCCTGAAGCTCTCATTACGGCCTGATTTTGCAAGTGGAATTAAAACAGCAAGACATTATACATCAAGTAAAGGCAGTCAGGAAGAAACTCCTACTACATATTTTTCCAATATGCCTTTGGATTCAGATGATTAATTTTATAGTAGAAGAAATTCCCAATACCTGACAATCTTAACTTGCCTAATAAAGGAGGGCAGAAACAAGGGAAAAACGCTTTTTGTTTTTGAGAAACAGTATTTCAAGAGATTGAAACACACCTTTTCACACCGCTTATTAAAAAGAAGTGCATAGGGCTCAAGAAAGTAAGATTTTTAAAGTGAACCTGACAGAGCTGTAAAGAAGCAAAATTCAAGAAACAGCATTCACTCCCTCATTCTTCATTTTTACTGATTTTCAGAGGCATACCAACTTCATTTAAATTTTGAAACACTGAAGCTTCACTTTATTTCATTATATACTAGATATTCCCTTGCATCCAAGGCTGTCAGATTTTATTAAGTTTTTGTTGTTCAGTGGGTTTGTTTTAAACAGCAAGCATTATACTCACCATTCTAGCCGCTGTTTTTCTCTGTCGGTGCGCTTGCTAGAAGTACAATATAATGCCTTTGGAGATAAAGACAATATGCTATTCTATTATACTTCTAAAACTAGACATTCAAACCTTAATATTAAAACTTTGCACTAAGTTCTACATTGCAATCTACAGATTATTAGCTTAAGTATACACCCTATAATAAAATTAAGCGTGTTAAGTAGGCAAAGGGGCTACGTCTCCCAGGAGCGTGATTAATGGACTTCTCAAACATTTCGCACTTTAGGGACAGTTGCAAACCGCACTTTAATACCAGTAACCTTAATAAAAGACTAGAAACATAGCACTAGTGAAAAACAGATCAGATATTTCAATACCTCATGAGATCAGGGATTAGCTAACTACTAGAGATTCCTTGCAAGTAAAAACAATTGTTCACAAGTGTCTATGTATATGTTGGGTGTCTTAGTCAGGATATTATTTCTGATAGTTAGAAGAGTGGTTAGCACATATTCATTTGTTTCAAGCCAAAAATACCACAATCAGACGGGGTTTAAAAAGACCTTTATATCTGCATTTTAGCATTATCTGAAGATGCTTAACTGAACCGTCACAAGGAATCTTTCCTCGGACAGTAATTCTTAAACTCTCTATATTCCAGGATAATCAGTGTATACTCACTGTAAGTAAATTCAAAGAAAACTGTATACAAAACAAGAATGTATTTTAAACAAAGAAAGCCCAAGGAAGGTGGGATGAGAGATCATTACTTTTAACTTGAGTTCATAATGAGGGAGGGTGGGGGAACCTTACATGTCTACAGTCAGTTTTCAGAATTTTAGCTATTTTAACACCAACTTGGCATTATTCTATACTGATTACAGTGTATGTAGGTATCTTCAGGGCAGGGTTTAAAGAACAGTAGTAACATGAGGGATGAGACCATAGTATATATACACCCCACAGAAAAGAATGCAAGGTCAGTGATGGTGAAAAATTATAGTGCAAAGAGTCCTCTGATGCTATATATAGGCCTTCAAATCTTAACAGTAAATCAACAGGTCAGATCAGTAACTACATGTTTCTGTATGTATCTAAGTTGCTAAATGCTACAGTCCTTTGAATTCAGTCACAGAATGTCAATGAAAATAAGAGGACTGGAAAAGAGACATTTGGAGAAACTTCTTTCCACTTCTGAATAGTGCATTTATCTACTTAATACTGCCAACATGAAAAAAAATAACTGCTTCACAAAAAAATTTTAAGTCTTTCCTGTTATCTTACTGAAATCCTTGCTTATTTACTTGTAGGATACCATGACCCAATCATTTATATTCCTAAGGAAAAAAATGAAAGAATAAAAAAGAGAATAAGGGTCCTTTACTCAATTCCATACGATAAGTTACTAATTTCTCATATACATTTTTTTCTAAGGAGCTCTAGATAGGCAACAATCATTCATAATATTCCTACATCATACATACCACACACACTGCAGAATGTTTCAGTTTAGTAGGAAAGACAACTTAAGCTTTTGTTGTTTTTAACCACGTATGAACCAAGATCCAACTCAATCTGCAAGTATTTGAAGAAACTAATTTTCCAGTTACTTATTAAAAGCAGCTCTTTGAAACACTTCTGAAAATCAAGTTAAAAAAAATCCGAATTTGTCAAAGCCTCAACTAGCTGGTAAGCACCTAGAAAAAAAACCCCTACATCTTATCAATGAAAATAAAATATAATGATTAGCTATTTTTGCTCAGGTAGTACTAGCTGCTAGCTGAAAAACAAAGAAAAGATGCAATTTTTTACCCCCACACCCCCAAATGTTAATCAGTACCAAGAGGAATCGCGGGAAACCTGCTACTGCCATTTTCAGTAAAACTGAAATAGCACAAGCTGTTAAGACATACTTAGGAGTCCCAAGGTCTCACTGCTAAATTTTACAAGGACAAGATTTGTTATTGGTTATTCATTCATAATTTTATCACAAAGAATACATCTAATACAGAAGTATCCATTACTTCACGATAAAGGAAAAAATCCTGAAGTTAAGATTCTACCTCTCAGTGGTGATCTCTAGATGCAGGATATTATTTTGAAGCATAAGGGTTTCATCTTTTTTGTCTGGGTTTTCTTGTTTGTTTTATTAGAGTTTTGTAAGAAACTGGTGCTGTTTCTCTTCCACTGTCTCCCTATCAGCATTATGTTTTCACAAAAATAAGCTAATATAGATATTATGGAATTGTCTTACACCATTAACAC
Source organism: Bucorvus abyssinicus (assembly GCA_009769605.1). Taxonomy (NCBI): domain Eukaryota; kingdom Metazoa; phylum Chordata; class Aves; order Bucerotiformes; family Bucorvidae; genus Bucorvus; species Bucorvus abyssinicus. Next base: position 14,790,709 of record CM020036.1, read on the forward strand.
CTGTACCCACAAAAAACCCGAAGTGTTTTTAAGAGTCATATTATTGCCTGAAAAAACTGAGAACACCTGAACATGTTCAATTTTTCTTTATTAAACTGTCCAGGATTTTACACTTGAAATTATCCAGTGCTTTAGATAAAGTCATGTCAAGGAGAGTGTTCAAAATACCTTTTAAAAAGGTATGTTTATATTTTACTTATTTAGCAGCATACCTGTCTTCATAACAGAGGAACAATATGCTAGAGCTCACTAAATGAGTGTGATTTTCTCATCATCATACTTCCCTCTTGGTTTTAAGCTCTAATAATTTTGTCCTCATGTAACACTCATACTCATAACCATTTGAAATTATCTTCTCGTTTCCCTGTAAAATACCATATCCAGGAAGCGTACCTTCTTTGTTACTGTTTCCCCCCCACTTAAACCTACAAGGGCAGATAACACATGTTGTTACTTGGAGTTAGGGAGTTACAAGAAAAAACAAATAAATAAAACCGGTTTACCCCATTTTCCCTATTTCTAATCTGCTCCTGCCACGTAAGTATGCAGTAGCCTCCAGATTTCCTTAGTCACACATCACTGGAGTTTATTTTAAACGTACCTAACAAGTCAAAAGTGTTTACGATGAACACAAGTTTAGAAACTAATCGTCATTTAGCATAATACACATCACTGGGCTTTCAGAAGAAAAATTTTTAAAGAATATCTCTGAGTAAGGATCAGATCTTCTCTTATCTGGCAGAGCACTACACACTGCTTTGCATTTCAGCAGGAACAAGTCATGGCATCTACAATTTAAAATAAAAGTGTGAAGAGGGGGAAAAATATCTGAAATATCTAGCTTTCAGATGGAGATTTCACCAATAGAGACACATTTATTGCATACTGATGACTGCATATAATGATTTTATTTGTAAAGTTTACTAACAAAAGCTTTAAATTATTTTTAAGTTAAAACAGAGAAAATCTTGAGTAATTTAAATTAAAGCAGGCCCCATAATACCATTCCACAGTTAAAAAAAATTAAAGGAAAGACATTTTGTACAAAACCTGGATACTTAATGTTGGCAAGAAAAGCTTTTATTGCTAAAATTGATAAAATGGCTAAAGCTGGTACAGAAAAAAAACCTGCAGAAACTGATTTGTTTGCAGCCCATTTTTAACTTCAAAAAATAACTTTACAGTCCTGTTTTAAGTGTTTTCAAACTTGATCTCCAAAGTATATAAAAGCCATCCAAATGTTTTAAAGCTCTTATCATGCAAAAGGTATAGAAACAAAACACAGACACATTATGAAGGTCATCAGTCTCTTTTAATGGGGGAACTGTATATTTCAATCTTGTTTAGATTAGTACATAACCAACCAACCACCCAACACAGAAACAAGTGTAAAATATGTTTGATCTTGATTCAAGAAAAATGGGTCTCCAATTTCAACTGAGGGCAAAGAAGATGTAGTCCGTATTTTAATAATCCATATTTATTATAAAAATACAACTTTCAGCACGTCCATATACATTTAACAAGCTTCTGCCCCACAAGCATATTACTAGGAACCCTAAAAATGTGAAGTGTGAACTTCAGTATTTCCCTTAGAGACACGACAAAATTAGAAAAGCTAGGTGTGAAAGTGTATTAATAAAGAGCCAAAAGCCTTAAGCTTTAATGAAAAAAAAAGTCTAGTAATAACTAGTACATCTGGCAGTTAGTCAACACAATTGCAAAAATATCTTTTATTATCAGAGTAAACTGTTGACTATATTGACAGAATAAAACACAAAGTTTCAAATACGTATTCATCTTAAATACTGACCTTCAGAATTCATTATTTTAATAACTTATTTACTGGGAGGCAAGACCCATTTTTGAATGCTTACTGACACCACTAAATAACATTTCTGTTAGTCAAACCAGCAGATGTGTTCTTCAACTTTACTGGTAGCATACCAATTGTATAGTTAACTGGGGACAATCTAAATATCTGGTCAGAGACTAACAAGTTACTGAAATATGTGCTAAAGAAAAAAAAAAAACTATCTGTGCAAGTTATTCATTTTCTAAGAGAAAGGATAATAATGGATTCTCTCCCCCTCTGTATAGAAAAATCCTCTAATGTATGTATATTTAAGATCCTGTGCTACAGAGCATCACTAGATATTTTAACTGATAAAACTTAAAATATTCTGCCATGCCATAAAATACATACTTGTACTTTTGAAAGAAGTTTGGAGCTTCAAAAAGTTTGGACCACTCTGCCTTACTCAGCAAAATTTCATCTGTGATAGCAAGACCTAAATTATAAAAAAAAATTTCAACTTTTTTTTTAAAATACAGCTTAGTGCCCAGAGTAAAAACAGCTTATCAACTTAGCAAAGGTTACTACAAATTCAGATACCTTCAAATTCAAAGTAATTCAACAAGTTTTATATTCCAGTCATACCTTAAGTGGTCATTAGTTACACAAACCATATTATTAAAAAGAACCTCAATAAAATACGTTCAGAAATGTATGTTAATTGATCAGACAGATGATCTCACGTACTTTTGCTCTGCAGTGCAATGCAGCTCAATTTAACCTTTTGTGCATGCCACAGGAACTACTCAGTCCAAGAAGACTGAGATAATTTTCCTTACAGTACTTGGATCAGCTGCTGTGCAAGACATTGAACAAGGCAAAGAAACAGTGAGACAATGATCTACTGCTCTGCCTGACAGAGTTACTGGTAGCCGCTCTCTGCATCAAGTCTACTCCTTGCTTTGATAACATCGTCACTTATCTGCTATAATTATCCGTGTAGATTACTAACATAAATCTAGAGGACTGATGCCTGAGCAAGTATATTGTATTCTATTAGGCCTAGAAATAGCCATCAAGTGGGATTACTACTCTAATCTTCCATGTGGCATGACACAATCTAAAGCCACTAAAATAAACAAAGATATTGTACTGTTAATTCTCCTTTTCAGAGCACAAGGCATTCTAATTAATTACCCTCAGTTTCTAAGGGTGAGGGCAGATCTGTGTAAGACTTTACTGAATTTGCCATTAAGCTACATAAGCATAACAGGCCAAGCTCCACCTCCCTCAGAAGAGTCTCATTCAACACCCTCCCATGCCCCCCCCTCCCCTCCCAAAGCACTCCCACAATGGAACTATTTTAAATCTGAAAATTTATATAGAGAGCATAAGAAAATACTTACCTTGTTTAAACTCCTCAACCATGACCATCCGTGTGGAAACGGACACATTGTAGGTAGAGTTCTGCTGGGTATGCTGGTGTAATTATAGGCATAAGATGGTACCTATCACTGGGGTTTACCTATATATAACAACAGCCAATCAGTTTTCTTCAAGCATACACATGAGTTAACAAATTTGGATTTCTCCCTTTACTACAACTGAGTCTTAAGTTCAAAGAGACCTTAGTTTGCAGACAGAGTAAGTTTCCAACAGTTCAGAGAAAGTTGAAAAAACAAGGATAATTCTTTCACAAAGGACATCATTCTGAACCAGAGTGATGTGGGAGGGCTGTAACTTGTCAGCACATCAAGACCAAGTTGCAGGCATTTCTAAATTCAGAAATACCATCGGAACAGAACAATTTCTCTCTTTAATAGAAATTAGCTTGTGATCACATCAAAACAAGGATACCTTATCAGCACATGAGCAGCTTCAGAAAAGTGTCTTCAGACCTTGCAAAAATATTTTATACTTTATTTATGTAACGTTATGGAAAATAAAGAGCCAGCTTAAGATGAGAGGCTCTAGGCAACCTGACAGAAGTTACCACCTCTGTTAACGTATCTTTTATTAAACAGCACACAGGGAAACAAAAAAGAAGGGACAAAACACACACACGCAAAATACATTTATAATAGCATTACAGTAGCAATCTCATAGATGGTAAATTAAAGATAAAACCCTGTCATTAACTTACCCACTTTGTTTAGCTACTACAACACAGTTCCCATCACACACTGATCTCAAATGCCTATCCTAGGATTAACAGTAAGACTTGAGAACACTTTTTCATCTGTCTCACATTATTTAAATGTGGACTTTTGTCAACGAGAAAACCAGATTTGAAGAATAAAAGGGCATACAACTCAAACTCTGGTGCTTACACTATTCACCAAAACGAGATCAGTTGGTGTTCACACCAACTATTCTAAAATTGACAAAACAGCATTGAACACATTCACGCTGTGACTTATTGAAACCTCAGAATGTGAGCTGTGCATTTGCTGCAATTTGTTTTATTGACTGCCTGAAGGACATTAATGTCCAATGTCCTTAGTGTAAGTGCTACAAAGATGAGACCAAATATTATAAGTAATATACAGAACAACTTAAAGACTTCAAGTTATAAGCTTCTTTGGTCCAAGATGAAAAGACACATTAAACCCAAAATGAAGTTCACCTAGGATTCTTTAAGCAACTGAATTAATTGTACAGTGTGACTTATAGGGGAAAAAATAATACACTAACCCTTGGGTCCCATACAGGCAAATTAAGATTGCATTCTTCTGGCTGTTTCAATAGCACTGGATTTGGCCATTCCCTGTTCAAAAAGATTGTAGTACTGAATAAGACTATTGGATACAACCACGTATGTTCAACAAACAATACTTTTGAAAACTATCCTTCTTAACTCTGTTCTCATGGTAAAGCATCATTTCCTCAAGACTAAGCTGGTTTAACTGCGGTTGTTTAAATAAGCTGTTTTGCTTAACTGCAACACAGCTGTGATTAACTTCTGCAGAGCATCAGAACAATGGATTTTCTGTAGTCTTGGAGCTTTATAACAACTGGTTTAGGCAACTGAAGTAAACTCCTCTAAGTTTTTCTTGCAATAAACATATTGAAGAGAAATTCCTCTAGGAATATTGACATTGGGTCCATCTCCAAGCTAGCTGTTTCACAGAAACTACAGAAGAAACAGCCAGCATGATTACAGCATTATAGCATCATTACACAGCATACGTATTTAAAAAAATTCCAATCAAGACAAAAAAAACCCCATGCTGAATGAAAACACTTAAATAAAAAGTAACACTTCTGTTCAAGTCATTTCTACTCCCATGAGTAAAGTTATCTTCCCATGAAGAGAAGTCAGTTAATCTCTTGGTATTTGTACATTAATGCTCCTATGCTATGCACATATAAAAATGGAAAATGGACTGCAGTATAAGGAGCACATTAAACAGTTTGCAAACAATTTTATTCTATTAGCTTAGTGTGGTGACATATTACGACGCACTAGGTACTTCAAAAGAGGCTATAAAGCCAATGAATTCAAAACAGTGAAACTGTGGAAAATCTTCACGTTAATAAGGAAAGACACTATAAGTAACAACTTGATACAATGACTCTCAAAATCTGTCAATATTTCATGAAAAAATATAGGTATCCAGACATGCTCTTCCAAGAAAGAGAGTATTCCTTTCTCATCTGCAAAGTACACTTTTGTCCCATTCATTCTACATTTACCGGAACACTCATTGTTCCCATCAGTTATTCAAACCATCTTTCTGAGGTAACTATCTCAGGAGCATGAAACATATGCAATTCCAATTGCCTCTCCACAATGACAAGATTAAAAACCACACTTTTGACACTGGGTCTATAAACTGCATTTAAGCTATGTGTCTAAATCAGACACTAACATACTTCCTTCTCCCATTATCCCAGCACTGGAATGCTAAAAGACTTTAAGTTTGGGATGTCTGCTCTTATTTTGCACTATGTATTTATCTGAAGAGTAATGTTGAGTTACAACAAATACTTAAAAAAATTAAAAACTGGTGGTTTTGTTTGGCATACTTTAAGAACAAGACATGTTGGACGACTTATTGTACCACTCAAGCTAACAACTTTCTGGCAGCAAGAACAATGCTTCTACCTACTATCTTAATCGGGTAACAGCTGAAAATGATACCATAAAAACAAGACTAAAATTTAGTGTCTACAAACAATTTTTTAGGGTAATCTAAATTTAAAAAAACAACATACCATTTAGAAAATACCAAGAAAAATTTATGTACAAGAGTTGATGCTATTGCATTTGGATAAAGCTGGCAGGTTCTTGCTACTAGCATAGCCCAGGAAACACCGCCAAGGAAACCTAGTATATTGGAATAGATGTTGTGGCCTGTGAATTGAGAAGGGAAGAGACAAAAGGAGAAAGTTATCAGTAACTATAAGAGTTAATGAAAACTTGACAAATTTTGGAATAAAATTACTTACGTTTTGCCCACAGTTTGATAGCTCTCAGTGTTAACCTGAAGTTGTCAATGTTTGGTACTAGATGCAGAATTTCATCGGTTACCCGGCAACCTGCCAAAAGAAAGAATCCATTATGCTCACTGCCTCTAAAGTTTTATGCTTGCTTACCCTCCACCTCACCTTCAGAGTTACCAAACTTTTTAGATCAGCATGCTGGAAATTAATTTTGTATTTCAATCACTTTTGTTTTTTATTAGAAAGCTTAACAGTCTCATTTATTTTTTGGTGGTTTTTTCTTCTCCTTTTTTAATTGTTTTACAGCAGCACTCAGAAAGACACATAGCTACAGTTTTGGACTGCTACTTGATCTTCCATCATTAATGAAATGTACAAGCCCTTTAAGAAGCAAGTTTTAAGTTCTGCTGTTATGGGATTATATGCTGTATATATAGAACATGCAGACATATTTTTTAAAAAAAGCATGTGTCTCCATGGACCTACAGAAAACCTGGAAGTCATAGGTCAAAGGTTTGTTTGAATTTATGAGAACAGGCTAAACAGAAGAGGTTTTAAACACTGAGTTGTATCATTACTTTGATGGGTTATTTTCAGGCTTAAGAATAACATTACACATGACAAAATTAACTGCTAGATTTTTTTTTTTTTTTAATCAAGAATAAGTAGTTGTTCATTGTTACTAAATAGTAACCAGCAGAGAGCTGGTTGCAGGAAAATTGTATAATGTAAGACTAGGGGTTCCTTTCAAAGCAAGTAAGAGGCCAACATGAATTCGAGAGACTGCACAAATGTGAATTTCACAAAACATTGCCAAGTTGTTGTGGTAATCTCAAATTATCAAGTTTTCAGCTCATAACAGAAAATTAGTGATAATTCACGTGCTCCCCTGCCAAACTGCATACAGGCTAAAGCCCCTACCATCCCATACATAATAACATCTTTTAAACTGCAGTATTACAGAAAAATTAAGGGTTACACAAGCTGATAAGCTACTGAAGACGTGACCTCAAACCAATTGTATTTTAATATTCCCAATATATCACTGAAGTAATCTTGTGTATGTTTATGCATATTAAACACATACAAATTAAAAAACATGCACATCTTTATTTATAAAAACAGATTGTACTCTACACAAGTCTTGCAAGTCCCCTCAATTGTTTAGACAGCACCATGTACCCAAATAAAAGAAAAAATTTTAAAAAATCTGGCCAATAAGAAACAACCTTTCTCTCCAAAAGGATATATAAGACCGGCTACAACTTCATTTCCACATACGGAGCTGCCGTATTTTCAGTCAAGTCCACAACTAAACTACTGTATCAAACAACCCAGAATACTTATTAAAATATTAGACAAATATGCAAAACTGTATATACATACCATTAAGACTTCGTATGCATCTAATGTCTAAATTTTTAAGTAGGCTATCGTCTCGTAGGTCTAAGTCCTCAGGAATAGTTTGCAGTGCTAATCTTGCAAACAAAATATCAATCTTAAAAAAAAAAAAAAGAGAAGACATTAGAAAACCATTCTTTCTTCTGCAGAATTAATTTTGTAACCCATTTTCATCAAGTTTATTAAGAACAGTAGTCTTCCTAATACAAAGAATCTCTTTAAACAATACATACTAAACCCATCACAAGCATTAGAAGAAACGCTTTCAGATGCATCATCTGTCTTATGGCTCCTTTTCCAAGAGGATAAAACACATTTTAACATCAATACAGAACCAGCACACATAAAAACTATGCCACTTTGGGGACAAGCACCATTTCTAGGTCCAGAACACAAACTTCTACTATGACAGAGCAAGTCGTGAAAACATAACCTAGTTTTAACCTAAATACTCTCAAAATTCTCACTGAATTACAGAAAAACTAGACCTTTCCCATCTAGAACTGTGAAGCCCACATGTAATTAGTTGCCTCTGTACAGGACCAGTATATGAAAAGTCTACATATGATTACAGAAAACATGAAGTTCTGAAAAATCCAGCAAGCAAGTGCAAGTGAGCATGTGTATCAATTTGTATAAATTTTGAAATTACATCAAATTTCTTTGCTATTACTTTTGCAGTAATTTGTCATAACAGCTTTAAGTCAAGAACATCTAAAATGCTATTCAGCACTGAACTAGAGTTTTATGTTGTCCCACACACAGCAAGAACATTACATAGAACTGAGAAGTCAGTTTGCCTTTCCAGTCTTATAGTAGGTATCATTACATTAGGTAATTAATCAAGTATCTTACATTAGGTATGTCAGTTAGTATGATGACAACATAAAGCACATAGCAAGCTGGTCTGCTAGGCAACAAGCCCCCTTCACCAGATTAGGCTTTTAATCATCATAAACTGATACCACTTCACCTACAAACAATGAAACACCTACTGCTACTGCACCAAAATCATTTTAGTTACTTTAAAGTTATTTCAGAAAAAACGAAGCTGAAGATATCTTAAATTTTTCATAGGTGCTTAAAACTTTGCATCTGTTTTAAACTATGAAGCACTTCTCCAACAAAAAGTAATTTCTCAAGTATTCAGTGCTCTTTTGATTTAGAAGTCTTTAATAGCTGGTCTTAACAACATTCTATACTACAAGTTTCTACTTGAGTCAAAACTATTACTTTTCAATGTAAACCAAGTTCAAAATTAACTTCAGGTTGAAGTTCTATTCTGATCTCTACCAGGTCTAGTGACTCTAAAGATGCAAAGACAGTTGACAATAAAAGGATTTTTCAAATCAGAAATTCATAGCCTGTCCTGTATTTGGGGGTTGGGAGGAGGGAGCAGAGAGGAGTGGGCTATCAGTTTTCTACAGGAAAAACAAAAAAAAGAATCAATAAGGTTCATGTCTATTTTAAGCAGTAACATAAAAAGCACATGTAAAAACTGGTATTGGCAGAAGCTTGTGAAGTTTAACTGACAGGATCACCACAAAACTAAATTCCTTAAATTCCTTTTCCTCAATTCTAAAGTCTTCTTTAAAGATAGAATAACTTCTGACACCTTTTGCGTGGATTAGGAAAAATTAAATTAAAATCTTCTGGTACTGACATATTGGGCACAAATGCAACCATCAGAAATTGTGGCCTAACAACACTTGTATATCAAAAGAGTGCTTATTGTAAGTTACTGTTCAAGACTAGAGAACTCTCATGCACTCTCTGCAACATGGGTTAAGTTTCAGTATAAACCTAAGCCAGAGTCCATCATAAATTATTATACTAGAGCAAGATACTACACTCTTACAGCAGATAAGCCTTTTATTTCCCTATTTAGGCTTCTATTTTGAATTGCATTTTTAAAAAATGAAAGACAACACTGGCTTGAATGTAAATGATTGAAAAAACCATACAAAACCAGACTAACCAGAGGATGTCTATAGCAAGTTTCAGTATTTAGAACGAATGCCTAGCTATGTAAACAGAAAACAAATTCTCCAGAAAAATGTTCCTAACACTCAACTGTATATTGACAGTAATAAAACAGCTGTCAAAAATGCACAATCACAGGCTGGCTTACTGCATGGCATCACATTTGTCTGCACATCTCTCATTTGGAGAAAACACATCTCTGCCTAAGCGCCAACTGACACAGTAAGTAAAGCTGGATGGATGAGGGCAAAGGTGATGGTTCATCTTCCAGAGACTAAAAAAACCTGACTGTACCCTAACTAATGATCACTGTAACTGCAAGGCAGAGATTTAATTCAGACTGGGAGAGACAGAACTGTCCAGTCTTGCCTAGAATACTCTAGTTCTTCATGTCATCTGTCAGAAGATTAGCATAGGAATTCTTTCCCCACTGTGAAGAATCCTTACACCCACCAGTTACTAGTTGATATAATCCAGCTACAAGTCTGATAAATTGTGTGTATAAAGAGTTTGTATGTTTTTGTCTTGCCACCAAAAAAAAGATGACAAATTGACTATAAAACAGTCTGAGAAAGATTAAAAGAGTATCTTTTGAAAGCAGAGTTCCTGTTTTCTCAGCAACTTCTCCCAAAATAGCAAAAACCAAGCCAAAAAAGATTATCATTCCAAGACAGCTGATCCATCAGGCTACAGGCACCAAAACCAGTGTTTGGTCATGTGTTTACAGACCTCCAAAGAGATAAGGACGAAGGGGATACCAGGTTTGCCTTCAGCAGCACATTTTTGATAACTCAAAGATCACACAATTTCCTATAGTATAAGATTTGAAGCAAGTCTGAATTTAAGGTCTGGACATTTAATCATTAGCAGCAAAAAAATTATTGAAGTCACATTATTTACAAATATAATTCCTATTATGTCTTAATACTTAAGTCTAATACTGATACTCCACAGATCAGTAAACTGTTCAAGTACAAGCAGATGGCAGTGCCTAAAAAAGAACAGGGAGATCTTCTACACGCAGCTTTAAGTATACGAAGAAAGACTTGTTTCAGTCTTAAAGCCACACTTGAAATTACACAACTGAGGGCTGTTGTCAAGGACTTGGGTATGAGTCTGGGAGAATCACTTTAATAGCATTCATATTAATCAATACCACATGAGTTATGGAGATCTTGAAAACTGTTTTCACCATGTTCTATCAAAATAAAATAAAAGATGATCTTTACCTCTATTCCATCAAAACAAAGTTTAATAACTGGGACAAAAGCTTCAACAGCCTGGGGGGAAAAAAGTTGTATTTTATTTTCAGTATAAAGAAGCACATTTACAAGCAATAGGTAGCAAATCCAAAACAATCAAAATGAAATGCCTATTTAACAGGTGCTTTTCTGTTCTCATATCAAATTTGTCAGCAACAATCTTTCTCCACCATTGAGGATTTATGTAGTAGGCACTGATCTACTACTGCTACACAGTGTACTAGGTGCTAATTAGAACCCAAATTCATAACAACCAGCTCTGATGTCATCTCAAGGTCTAACTCTCTTTTCTCACTACATGCAGAACATCATCAAGCATCTTTTACTTCTCACAGCATCTCTAAGTATTCTAAGGCAACCCTACAGGAATTCTTAGGAGGCATCTTTCTTCTATTGTTCCTGCAGTCAATATTTTAATGAGAAACGACAAGGAGACAACGGTGTAACTAAGCAGCCTGACTTCACCTAAATCATTTGCAAGTACCAGTCTCCAGAGCTCAGCTTATATTCTCTAAATGTGGTCATTAATGAGGTACTTCAAACAGTATTCATTATGAACTGTGGAAACTTGATGTCAACTCTGCAATCAGCTAGGAATACCACCTTCCCAAACTACTCATCTGTTCGTATCTGCTCACCAAGATCTGCTGCCGCACTGGCTTTTCTAAAAGCAACACACTGCATACTGTGAAAAAGAAATGATAGGAACGCCAGAGGCCAAACAAAAAAGAGGTGTTTCCAGTTCTTAACAAGCAGAGGAGACAATTAACCTCAGTTAAGGTAACCTTAATGTTACTGCTTGGCAGGATGAATCCTAAGCAAACTGTGAGTTCACAAGTCTCCTCAGACATCACTCATTAGAGCAACCATCAAGAAATCTAGATTCACTAATGATGGAGATGTACAAACTTTCTTAGACCTAGCTGGAATGATTTACAAGTGTTACATCACCCTGACCTTAAGGTTATTTGCATCCCTGCAGAACTACACTGAATAATGTACATTGACCTACCTTGATGCTAAATCAACTACATTAACTTGAGTTAGAGTTTATAGCAAAGTTAACTGGAAAACTGAAAATCAGAATCATCTTAATTATAGCATGTGCATTTAAATATTACTAAAAGTGTTCAGGTAATAAAGATTCCAAAAGATTTGCTTCAGTGCATATGTACCACCACCAGATGTTTGCACTGCCCTGGAAGTTACCAGGTACAGGATGCAAAAGTTGAAGAATGCTGCAGACAACCAACTACAAGATACATGAAGTGGAAGAATGCTACAGGGACAGTTTCACTTATTTTATGGCAGCAAGACTAAACCAAAGTTTAAGACTTACCATCAGCTATCTTCATCTAACAAAAAAAAAATAAAATTGCAGCAGAGAAAATTATTCTGAGACACATTGAGAATATTAAAGCTCCCACCAGCTGATCTAGGGAGGTTTTGTCATTTAGCTATAATAGAAACAAAATACTGATACCAGGGGTGTCTTCCATTCCCAGAAGGGAAATCTTCATTTTTACATGCTGAAAAATTTGCACAGCATCTAATAATGAGACACACTAAAAATGCAACAGTTGACAGCCGTATAGAAAATTTAGTTACCATCAACCACTGTAACTGTTTATATAAACATGATTATAAAACCAGCAGCATAAGAGTGAAACTTTCATTAAAATCACACAAGTTTGGTCCGGATCCTTTTTCAGGTAACTTATATTTGCATCTGCCCACTGCTAGAAAGGAAGTAGAAATTTTGCAATACTAATACACATGCTAGGAGATAATTCTGTCATCCAGATTTTTTTAGATGGTCTCTAGTGGGAACAGAGGAAATTTGGAATAATCTCTATTTACTTCATTATGGTGATAGGCTTTGTTTGCAGGTTAACTAAAAATCAACTGCAAGCCTGAATAGATACAGTTATATTTACTTATTAATGCATCATCTTTCACTATTAACTTTTCAGCATCATCACTTCAAGGCTAGCGGTATCAGGCAGTTCACATACCCTCAGATCTTTTACTTCTTCTTGTTGTTTCAGTTTTTCATAAAATGATGTGAAAAATCACTTCTTTCAACATGTCTTGGTGCAACACACAGGCGCTGTCAATATCAGCACCTGTAATTGTTTATGTAGCACAAGTTATTCACATACACACACATGAAAAGTCAGCAATAGCCAGAAATTTGTTGAAAACAAACCGGAAATTTAGTTTCTCTTCCTGTAGAATGGCTTTTCTTTGGTTAATACTATGTCAACCAAATGAAACAAAAAAAAGTTCATGACCATTGGAGACCATACTGCATCATTCATACATTCCTCTTTCAGCTGGGGAACAGTTGTAGTAATTTTGAAAGAACAAACCATGAGATTCACGTATAACTTTCTCCGGTTTTAAATATTTCCAATTTTTTCCCCGTTTCCCAACCTATGACAAAAACATAATATAGGAAGGTATTTCTTCTATTTAGAATGAATACTGGACATGGCTGACAAAGAAAAAAACTACACCAAAAAAATATAAATCTAACAGTACCATGAAAGACAGCAAGTTTTTAAGTGTGACATTTACAGTTACATCATTAGCTCAAATACATGAGTTCTGTATATAAAAGTAAATGTTACCTTTTGTATGAACCCCTAACCTATAGGATCCAAATGTAAATATTTTTCCTCCAACATTTTCAATTACAGACTGTGGAAGATTCTAAAAAGAACAAATAAAATTGGTTATTTTATCTTAACAAATTATAACAACACACACAACTTATTTTAAAACAAAATATTCCACAAAATTTCTGTTGTTTAAGGTGCAGTTACTACTGCAATAATCTCAGTACGTACAGAAAAGACAGGGGGGTGTTTGCCCTTTGGGAACTATTTGTAGCATTTCAATTACATTACACATTACTGCCTCAAACTTGGTACTTGTTACAGCTGTTCTACACTTTCAGTGCAACAGCTTCAAAATATTATGGACATTAAACACATATTGCTTAACAGTTAGGGATCTCAGACTGCCTTAGAAATTGATGATGGATTCCAATTTAGAGCAACAGGAAAAAACCTATTTAACACTATCAGTGTTTATTAAATTGCTTTCAGAGACACCCATACTACAGTCTTTAAATAAAAGTTTGGTTTCAGAAGAGGTATTTATTTTATGTTCAAACTATTCAGGTACATCTACTAAAGTTCCTAGATTTGTATCTTCAAAATCCTCTTGAATCCACAGTACTGTAGGCAAGAACAATTACCCCCTTGTAACTGGATGCAATGTTACAATCCGAAGCCCTAAGTCAATGGTTACACAGCAAAAGATAATTGAAAATTCATTTTTGCAATGTATACTGGACTAACTTAAGTAGTTTCCAATCTTACACCAGTCAAGATACTGTTCACTAATCTTGTTTTCAAGGATCAATAGACATAGCAGGGCTGCCCCAACCATAATCTTGTTCATATATACAAATCCCTATTTCCTATGAGAAGCATACAGAAGAAATACAACTGTAAATATAATAAAAGCAAAATAGCATTAAAAATAATGGGGGTTTTTACCCCTTAAAAAAGCCAGTTCCATCTTTACATTTTGCAAGACTATAATCACTCACAAAAAGAACGTAGGGGTGGGGGGCCTATGACCTGGCAAAAACTACTATCATTATTAGCGTCTACAAAATACGTTACAGGACTTACATTAAAGGCAAAGACCACGTATCATAAAGCTGCAATATAGTCCATTTAATATCTTGCACTCATTCACAAAGCCAAACAATACTAAGCACATAATTAACATCATAGTATACACACATATTTTGACAAGAAGTCAAGTTATATTTCTACCTAGGAGAATAGCAAAAATTGAAAAATTACTATTACAACTACCATGGATTTTCCCAATATTTAGCCGTTTCTTCCTCTGACATATTCTACTCTGAATGGGTGATGCTGCCTGGAAAAAAAGCAGCTACACAAGGTCGTATTTTGCTTTTCAAATTCGATCCCCAAATCTAAGATCCAATTCTGTTTAGACAGTAAATGTTTTGGAATTATCTGCCTACAGCAGTCTTAGTATGAGCAGTTACATATAAAATACATCCAGACCTTGCTTTCCCTGATTTCCCGTATCCATTCCTTACACCAGGTTATTTAGTTTTCCCAAAATGAGAATCCTATGATAAAACAGCAGAATCACAGGTCATGAACTTAGACCAAACTAGTAGTATTTTTTAAGACCATCATTACACAGTAAGACACTACAGTAACATTGTAGAATTCTAATTACAGATCATCTTATATATATACACACACTGAAACAAAGTCACTCTACAACATTCCACTATTTTTTCCCCCTTTAAAGATGTTCAAGTGATTTAAGCTCAGAAAAAATGCAAGCATGCCAGGCCTACACACATTTTAGGTATATCAATTCTACTCACTTTCAAAAAAACCCCACCTTAATCATAAACACGTGCAACTAAAAGAACAGTGAGAAGCAGTATAGAGAGCAAAATTATTCTGAAAGCTTTATAAGGAAAAAAAAGCAGAGGGGCTACTACAACAAAACAGTTAGGAAAAGA
Organism: Bucorvus abyssinicus; assembly: GCA_009769605.1. Classification (NCBI taxonomy): domain Eukaryota; kingdom Metazoa; phylum Chordata; class Aves; order Bucerotiformes; family Bucorvidae; genus Bucorvus; species Bucorvus abyssinicus. The sequence continues at coordinate 14,806,187 of CM020036.1, forward strand.
AAGAATGCAAGCCAGCCTCTCAACTTAAAGGTCATTTTAATGTCTTTTCTGTATGCTCAGATATTCCCTCTTCAGGTGAGAAAACGCAGCTTAATATTCTACTAGGCTTCTAAGAAAGCATTGAAAGAACATAAACATGCTTCGGGTTCAGTAGTCAAACTACATGAACATCAAGATAGGAGAAAACACTGCTAGAGTGAGTGTATCTCACCTGCGTTGCAGTTCTTCTTCCTCTTCAAATACACCATAAGGTTTCAGGGTTTCGCTTAATTTCTGGGTAAGCATGCAGTCCAAACTCCTTGGGGGCAGCTAAACTGATAGGTGAGGGTAATGCCATAATGCTTCTGTAGTTGCTGCGTTTGTGATCCCTGGGTTGTAAACGGGACTAATAAAGGCAATTACATAAAGTTATTGACAGAAACAATAAATTATTTTTTTCTCAAAAGTAGCGGTGAGAGACATGAACTAAGGAAATGAAAAGTTTAAGCCTACTGTTAGCATTTACATCCCAGATCATCTGTGTTATTAAGGACAACAATAGAATTACCTTTCTCCAACTCTAATACTGAATGCAGGGCTACAATTTGCCATGAGGCATGATCCTTTACATCAGTGAACTTCACACACTCAAGCATTCACCTCAGTAAGGTGGCTTTAGTATATTTTGAGCCAACAGCATCATACAGCTCATGTTAAACTGATTTCTTTGCTGGCTAGCGTAACTAAACGGTACAGACAAACAACATCAGCTCAATCTGTGTTGGCAGTACCTACATGGAGCCGTGCTTCACTAGAGGGTTGGAGATAGAATATCAGGTTTGTGCTAGACTTTGCCTAGCACAAGTACCAAGGATATAAGCAGTACTCTCTCTACATCCCTCATGTCTCCTTAACATACATTTCTACTTATACCTATTTCTCTAATAGGAAAGTAAACCTAAACTAAACCTAACCCGCCACAATGGGACAGATCTGCAAGGGCCTAGTTCCCTAGGAAACAGTCCAATTACAAGCCCTCATAGCATCCTTGCATTGCACCTCTTCAAGCTACACCATAGTTTAAGAACAAACCTCAAGCACAAGGATGATACTCTCAAGTCAATCCCCTATATTTCAATGTTGCAAGAAAGGAGAGGAGACACGCAAAAGGACTTCAGCAGAAACACAAAAGCAAAGCTATCATCATATTGTGAGCACTTAATAACAGCTTTCCTAGATGGACATCCTGGATGAGAAAGAGACACCCAATTTTTCACATGGGCATGTATGTTTGTGACATTCTGATCTAAAACACAGTCCTTATTTTCAGAACAGTTTTGAGCTTTAAGGCTAAGTAAGTTTTTAAGTAATTCTAAGCGTTTAAAACAGAACTTGGACCTGTGTAATGTACAAGTGTTTGAATTCAGTGATTACTACATGCTATAACCCATATAGTTAAAACTTTTTCAACTGATACTAGCAACAACAGGTAGCCATTAAAAAAAAAATTCTCAAATATATTCAGCATTGTAGAATTATATACTTTAACATTTAAGGTAGACAAATTTTAAGCTTAAGAACCATAGCCTTGCTCATTATATACTTCACAGATTTAAAAAAATACTTCACTCCGTATTTAACAAAGGTCTGAAGGTTACTTGTAGCATTAAATACTAGGTTTATACTGATATATTGATAACTTTCCTCTAAATTATGAATAGTATTTTGCCACCTTTGATTTTTTGAAAAGGATAAATCATCGTTTTTAAGCATACTGAAAAGCTTCTTTTCTGAAACCAACTTGTTACTTAACCTTTCAGAGACCAACAAAACATTATGATCTCTCATCAAAATAACACCCTTCAGAAAACCTGGCTATCGTATCAACAGCTACTCAAAAACTGTTACCAAGATTTAAAGCGAGTATGACCTAAAAGTTAAGGCAATTATTGTGTAGAAGTGTAACACCTGCGTTATTTAAGTTATATTCTTACTACACAATATTACTCCCTTTCAAAGATATACAGTATCCTTTTGTTTAATACCAAATGTATGACTAATATTTTTAACTCAATTATCATTCTACTATAGCAAAGTATTATCATGAGTTTGGTCTCCTTCAATTTTCATAGAAATAAAGCCTAAAGAAAAAAGAATCCTCCATGTAAAAAATTCAAGCTGACAGCTTATGTGAAAGTCCTATTCTTGACAAGCCAAACGTTCCCCTGTATAGTGCTGTATTATCAGCTTATAATCAATTTAAACTTCATGTTCATATGTGTTACATACTATTTCTATCATAAAACAAGAAACAATTTTTCAGGTGAACTACATATTATGTGTGGAAAAAAGACAGTAAAACTTCACTTCCGTAATCTGTTGTCATCTCCTCCTCAGGATTTCATTCCTCATTTCCACGAGGACTAGGTATTAAAAAACTTAAAATTGAAACAAGGAAAGGAATCAACAAAACCTAATACTATTTTCCACAAGTTAAACCCATTTTACAACTATTCTAAGTACTATAACTTCTTTGAAACAAGAATTCAGTCACAATGCAAATTCTCACAAAGCAAGTTCTAGGACGTTTGTCCCTTTGCTTGGTTAGCAAAAGGAAAAAAAAGCAAGTAGAAAAAAATACTAAAAAACTGTACATTAAAAAACTAAATCAACCCTAACATAATCATATCTGGGAACATTATTTGACATTGCTTCCTTCAGCTAAGATGTTTTAATCACCCAATGAAGAATTTGGTAGCAGCTGAACACATCATACAGAATGAAAACATTTTTTAAAAAAGCTATTTAGATAAATTACATAAAACAGTAACTCAAATTAAGGACAAAGCCACTAAAACCAATTTTTCTCTTTTAAAAAAAAAAAATTAGGAATGTCAACACAAATAGTGGCCTCTACTAAAAAAAAGCATTCGGAAAACAAAGGGTCTCAATAAACAACATCCTTTGCATATTAATATTTTTACTTATACCACAAAGCAAGTAGCTAAATTTGAAAATTTCTCTTTTGCCAAGCGTTAACTTGAAAAAACAAGATTGCTTTCTAATTTAAGATTTTGCAGTTTATTTTTACAGGTTTTAAAGCAGTAACATAAAGAAATCAATGTTTAGTTTTGTATAACAATTTCCTGATGGTCTGACTGTAATTTTTTACCCATCCATAACTAGAAACCAGATATTAGAATTCATTGAAAGGGCTGGCAAAATACGGCCTGGTAGATGCCGTTTACTAGATTCCAAAAGAGATTCAATGTCACTCAGACCCAGATTCTATGAAGCAGACTTCTGAAATCAGTAACACTGAATGGAGCCCTCTGGCTTCCACCTGCTTGTAAGGGCCATGCTTCACCATTTTGAAAAGTAATAACTTAAAAAGAATCCTTCAACTTGCCACCAAAATTACAATACATAAAAAACAACCAAACATTGGATCGCTTCCCTAATCTTGTTAGCAGCATAACCCTGGCAGTGCAGGTCTGTCTTCAGAAAACACCGTGTTGACATTGACTTAAAGCAGTACCATCTTCAACTCCTGCAGGACCATCAGAGCACGGACATAAAGCACAAAATAAGCTCTGAAACTGTTCACTACAATTATAGCTTGAAAATCTATTAAATCAACCATCTGACATACATCTTTGGGAATTGTTACACAAAACAGTCGCAGTTTTACAGTTACTGCTTTTATATTCATGGCATTTTATAAGAATGAAATGAGAATGTTGTCAACAGCACAGGACATTCCTACACAAACGTTTCTCCTGTGTTTGAAGGTTGACTTAGTAAGAACACTTTCATGGCGATGGCATGTAACAATTCTCAGCACAGCTGCCTTCTAGAAGATTTTAAAACTGAAGATGCAATGAGGCTTACATTTTAACATATATTGGTACTAAAGACAATGTAGCTAAAAAAATTTAAATTGAAGCTCAACTGTTTACACTTGCTGAAGTTAAGGCTATTCTAAGGTTCCTGTAGCACATCAAAAGATACCAGAAAAGTACCCTTGTAAAACAAAGAAAAAAAACTTGGCAAGAAAGTTTGCTAAACTCATTTAAGGATGCAATAAACCAACTAGCGCTAGGTAATCCATGTTCATTAATTTTAATGTCAGCAAGTCAGGAAAGTTACTATAAAACAAACAAGGAAAGGTATATCCTCCCACCTCCTCCTAACTCCCATAAAACCAATATATTTCAAATAAAGCATTTGCTAGCTGGTTTTTAAATGAAAAGTAAATTATTACTGAGAAATAAACTTTAAGGACTCATTTTTCCAACTTTAATGTTGTATTTACATGTTATATTTTAGCCAGAAAATGCTAATGATCAACACTCCTAGGCTTATCTTTTTCCTAAAACCACGAAGATCTCTCTACTCCAGTATCTTCCCTTTTGAAAAGACATATGGACATTCTAGTTTTGTATCTGTGAGGTGTCATGATACATCAATTTTGGAAACCCTTAGTTCAGACTACCGTATTAATTCAAAGAGAAAGCACAGATAAGTATCAGTGCTAACCTTCCACCTGCAAGGATCAGGGAAGTTTAGGCTGGGGGCGGGGGAAAGGGTCAATACCTTGGTGGTATGTCAAATCTGCTAGTCACTGAAGTTAAGCATTAACAAAAATCAGAGTATTAAAAACAGCAGCTGAAAGTCCCATCCCAGCTACTCAATCTTGACAACAGCAGAGGCAGATTTGGCAAACCTTGTCAAGGTCTGACACTCAATTCAAAGCATACTTAAGGCTTGCAGGGTTGAGTTTTTTTAAAAAAAAAAAAAAAGAATAAGACAAAAGCTTTTCTTTTTAACATCACAAGAAAATTAAGGTCCAGTTTGGGTCTTTTTTGTTTATTTGCTTCTAGTCAAACACATATACACACAAAGATCTCCCTCTCACTGTACTATCCATATTAGCTACCTGTCAATAGCACAAATTTAAGATGAAGTTGCAGAAAAAGATGTAAAGTTAAATTTAACTTGCTATTGTTGCTCTGGTTTGACCTGAATTTTTGAAGATCATATGCTGACAGTTTAAACCATCTGCAAGCTGGGTAACAGCTACAGTGGTTTAATTCTAAAGTGTTAATGATCCAATATTTCACATTCAAACGAATTAATCTCATCTCAGAGAAACACACATGTACTTTTTCCCCCCCCATATAAAACCAAACACGCACAAAGTTCTAGTCTATACTAAACTGACAGCACTATAGCTAAATGACTTTTTCTTCAGAACCCCCAAGTTTTGGTTGACAGTTATCAACATGTTATCAATAACTACTGAATTAAAAAGAACAGACCCTGGTAAAATGGCCACTGCTAAAATCATTTTACAACAGAGTGCAGAACTCGAAGGAAAAAAACCAAAGCTTCTAAGAGACTTTAATTTCCAGAGCTGTACACCTTTATACTCTTTCAAACGGAAGTGACTACAAAGTTCTAAGGTAGAAGAGGGGGAAGATTGTGAGATAAGGAAAAAAACTTTCCAATGCACCACCCTGAACACACATCCATGTAAACCGAAAATAGACTTAGAGCATATACAGGTGCATCTACATAACACTGCCCCACACATAACTAAGAGTTAGCTACAAACTCCAAGTACTGTACTACATTTTTCTTTTACAACACTGGAACCTTTTTCCATCCTCAGCAGAAACAAGAATCCTGTCCCAAACTTTTTTCAAGCATGTTTTGTATTTAACCCTCCTCCTACCCCAACGTGACAACCCTTGTCTTTCTAAAGATGTTTTAGCTCTTCAATCCCAGTCTTCTACCTCAGTTCTACTGGTAATATTTTTATTGTGTTATTCAAGTTAAGACTTTATGCTTCTAATTACAAACATAAATGCAGTGCTTGTTGCAAGTATATTATCTAAACATCATAATCCTCAAATTTGGGATGCTTCACAGAAATAAAAGCACAAAAACCTGAAATCTTAAAAACAGATGCCATAATATTTAACAAAATTGTAACAGTTTGAATCCTGCCTAAGTTTAAAAACAATCTTTGATCAACCTTCAGCTTTTGGCCCTCAAGCCCTGCTTTGCATATAACCCTTTTCATCTATCGCTAAATCTCATGTAACGATTAAGTTTGTCCAGACAGACATGCACAGTAAGGCCAGCACTGGTGAAGTAAGAGAAACCATGGGCTGTAAAGTGTCTTAAAATAGTGTCAACAACCCACGGAACATTAACTTTAAACTTCTGTCAGAACCTTTGGTTCATTCAGTCTTGCCTCCAGATACCAAGATAAAATACACAACTTCAGGAATCACAATGACTATCCTCTCTATCTGCCTCTACTGTTTACCTCAGTAGAGTTCAATCTTTCTTGTTTACTGATGTAAGACACCCAAGTCAGATTCCTGAAGCAATACTGGTCATCAAACCATCTGGTCAATCAAATTCACAAAGCTCAAGGTCCACTGTGCCAGTTTTCAGAGTAAGTGTTTTGTTTGCTTGTTTTAAAGTCTCCTCCAACAAGGACTGACTTTAGCACGAAGCCAGAAACTTTAATCTGAATTTGCCAATGCCATCCCTCCATGAAAAATTTCAGAAATCTATGCAGGAAATTGTGATGAAGTCTGAGCAAATCAGTTACCAGGGAATATATATCTTAAATGGTTCAGAAAAAACAGCTGTCCTTCCTGAACAAAGCTTTTAGTATCTAGCAGAAAATTGCTGGATCATTTAGAGCATGGATTACATTTTCAACTGCCAGTATAAGATGTTCAAGATATCCAAACCAGATTTGAATATGGGTATTGGGGCAGTGACAGGCAACAGACTTATGGAAGAAGAGACTGACCTAAGGCAAAAGAAAAAACATTCATATACATTCTGTTAATGTTTGACTCAAACCTGAGTTCTCTCTGGCTCTTTCATTTGTACAGAAGAATGGTGAAGGCAGCGTGTCCAAATACACACCCATCCGCAACGTTCTTACTAACAACACTTTCAGAAGAAGTTTCTCAAGTTTAAGCAAAAGAAATTTCTACTGAACTCTGCAGGTGGCATGTGAACCATGAGTTTATTGCTATTCTGCAGACAAAACATTCCAGAGGTAGCAATTTAAAAATTCAGTAAGGTTGAATCAAAAGGTATGAGGAAGTATCAAACAAAAAATTAGGAATCCCATGAAGCATTTCACTGTAAGAGATGAATTTGTTGGCCTCAATGGTAAAATCTGCTCAGCCCAAAATAACTGAGTTTCAAAGTTCTAAGCAGTACCTCCAAGTTAACAGGTATAAATTCAGTCTTTTTTGGAGTGACATTAGAAGACTGAAAGCTACTGCAAAACTGCATCTACTTGCCATTTAGTTCCTCTGTATTACACTGAATGAATTAAATCCTTAGTATAGATTTTTATATTCATTCATTCTTGATTAATAAAGCTATTGCTTTAAATTAAGGCAACTCTTCTTCCAAAGTAGGTCTTGTGCTTTGCAAAGTTAGGAATAATTTAATACCTTCCATAACAGTCTATAAAACCCTGAGCATTCTCTGTTCAGAAACATACTATTTATCCACTCCCAATAAGAACAAGCCCTTTTAAATACAGTGTTGTACTTCTGGTATACAAGCTGACAGTCACTAATTAAAAGTCGACAAAACAATGACTTTGCATATGTCTAAAGCAACATTCAGTGAAAGAAAATATATAAAAATTCTTACTTCAGAAGTGAGAATAAGCTTGACTGTCTACAATAGAATGAAAAAAAAACATTAAATAATGGCATTCCAAAACTCTAATATGGAAGTTACCAATACCAAAAATAAGTTAAAATTTTAGTACTTGTGGCACTTTTAAGTGTTCAGATAGGTGACTCAATGCATTTTTCCACTTCTGGTTAAACAAAAACAAAAATATCTTTTGCAATGATTTCAGCAAACAAGGAAGTTCAGCAGAGAAGCTGCAAGTGCAATAATATCAGTAGCTCAACAAGAAACAGACTCATAGTGCTATTTCTCTATTTGGAGGGTCAGAAAGGTCCAGGTTACATAAAAAGACTAGATCATCAATTCACATAAACACTGCTGGTGCTTCACCGACTCAGTAGCTTTTCTGTGTGTAAAACCTAGCCCTAACTGAAACACACTACAGCTTAGTGAGCTTCATTTCTCCCTAGCATCTTATGTTTCAAATAACGCACAGGAACATTCTGTACCTCACAGCCCACTAAAATGTATCTTCATGATAGGGGAAATAATTCATCTTTGCTTCAGCTTCTTTGAAAAATTGAAAGTTAAGAGTTTTCCCTTATGCAGCTGCTATGTCTTCACACAAGAGATTAATGAGAACAAAAAGTCACATAAATTACAAGGACAAATTTAGTATTTTTTTAAACATCAAAAGGCTTTTTTCCAAATCCCAGCTATCTCCATCTACTGAACCTCAGTTTGCTCTCTTACCACCAATGTGCCTTGTACATAAATGATGTTTTTGGTTTTATAGATTTGTACCATACTCTAAGAGAAATACACGCACAGTGCAGTATCAACAATGCTGTACGCTTCTGGAGAACTCTGAACTAATGCTTGTCATCAGTCTTTTCTTGAAATTCTCTGGCTGTATGGGGGATCAGCTCTGAATAGGCCTGTCAGTTGTAAACATAACCCTAAAACATGAAGTTTGAAGGATGTCTTGAAAGGTTAGGGAAAAAAAAAAAACCCAAAGTACTGACATAGTCACACAGGGTGGTTCTACTCTCACTCAAAAAGATTTATCATCCAAAAGCAAGAAAGCATCAACTGGAAAGAATTATACAGAAAAAGCTTCCTAAGCTTGCCTTTTCCACCCCCCCCCCAAACTTAAATCAGAGGTACGACTTCATAAACTCAAGAATTAACATTACTAGCATTGCAACTTACTGGCATTACAGTGTTCATTTTGAAGTCCTGACAGAACAATAAAGTCAATCATTCCAAACATGCAAATGACAGAACAAAGGAAGAACCTGAGAAAGCTTTGCTTTTCCTAACTAAAAGAAACCTCCTGTATTGGTTAAGTTACCAAGTAATGTTTATGCTGAAAACAGCAACATATTATTGCAAATATAGTATGTAATGTTATTTAAGAGTTTCTAGTTAAAGTATCATAAACACCTAAATTAAGAAAAATGATCAAGTCATTCCAAACTTGTCAAAATCGAAGATCGCTATTATTACAACTGCTAGAAGTAGCCCAAATTTTAAATGTTGTTATTAAGCATTTGGAATTTATGCAGTCACAACAAAATAAACTAAGAATGAAAACATGCAGAATAAACACCCTCTCATTTTCCCCAGGCCAAAAAGCCTAGCCAACTTCAAAGCCGGTTTCTGGCAATTTTTCATTGCCATAATGAACACGTGCAAAACTTTTCTATAAAGACATTGCAGCTTCATTACGCAAGCATTAGAAAATCCCTAGCATAACCATTTTCCTTTCTGCATTGACCCACTGTGTTCCTCCTGACATAAACTCTTTCAGTTAAGTTTGTCTCGTGTTATCTACCCCACAACTAACTTAGCTGTATTTTAGACTGAATAAAACAAGCACAACAGGCAAGCATGGTTATTCTTCGCATAGAGTTTACACATTTAAACCAACAGTGAATAGTCCCAAATAATAGTAGTTGAATAATAGTGAATAATCTTAAATTCTTTATATTTGTCCTTCGATGACCAAAAAGAAAAAAAACCACCAAAAAACCGAACCTAGCATATGCCTTGTTCTTAAAAGCTACTTGATCACCTATCCATTGCTAGTTCCCTCGAAATATATAGGATAATAAACCACTAACATTATGGATGGAACTGAGGAGCAGGAAGTTTTGTCGTCTCGACCCGGAGCCCTCAAAACGTCAGCGAAGGAAAAAAAAAAAACCCACCAAAAAAAAAAGCAGGGGGTGGGGTGAAGGAAATCGGCAAAGAAATGGGGACGAAATTCTGTCCCACTTCGTTATGCATGACTACCTGCGGGATTAGAGTACGGCAGGTCCAAAGCTCAAGGCCCACTTTTTCCGTGAGAAAGCCCCCCGGCTCCCCGGCGGCAGAATGGCGGGGGAGGCGGGTGGGAGCTACTAGTGAGAGGCCGCCGGCCGCTGCTGCCGGCCGGGGGCGCTGCCGCCACCTGCCCGGGCCGCCGCGCGCTCCCCGCAGCGGCTCGGCACTCCGGAGCCACCGAGGACCGGGCGCATTTCGCAAGGACAGCGGGCTCTGCGCCAGTCGCCTGTTAGAACCAGCGCCTGTGTCTCTCCTGTCCCCGGGACGAAGAAAAAACGTTGGCGCGGCCACTGGGGGAGAGGCTTTGTCGGGACTCGTGAGAGAACCGGAGCTTCATCTTTAGCGTCCGGGGAGAGAAAAGGATAAGTATGCGGCACTTTGCCACTTCGTGTGGCGGGTCGAAGAGGGCCAGCCCGGACATCCGCCCTGTGGCCGCCGGGCCCCTCACGCTTGCCGCTATGAGATCGCGAAGGAGACGACGACAATAACGTAAAAGCCACATCAGCATCTCCTTCGGGACTCATAGCCACGGGGAGTGGGCAAGAAAGCAAACAAGCAGCTCCTCGCGGACTGGGCGGAGAGCAACGGATCCACAGCCCCTCACACTGCGGCACCGGAAGAGCCCAGGACCGGAGGGGGGGACAGGCGAGAGGGGGAAGGGCGAGAGCTAGCAGAAAGGGCCCAAGCGGTCAGGGAGCACGGGGCGCTGCGAGAGCGCTGAGTAAGAGCCGGCAAAACACAGACAGGCCTTTAAGACGTTCCGCGAGCTTTCCAACTTACAACGGCATCGTCTCTCCGGCCCCTCCTCCTCCTCCTCCGCCGCCGCCACCGCCGCCACCACCACCACCGCGTCGTCCCCTTCTCCCTCCTCCTCTTCTTTTTCTTCGTCCTCCCCCACGACTGGCGCCTCCGAACCGGTCACTCGTCCCGCCAGGAAGCGGGAATCGCGACCATGGTACGAGCTGGAGTCAGACCTTAGAAGGAGGAGAAAGCCGTTCCCTAGGCCTAGCCGCCGCCGCTTCACTTTCCTCTTCCCCTCCGGCCTTCTAACATGGCGCCCAGACGCTACCACAGCAACCTTCTAGACTGGGGGGGGCCTGACGCAGCGGCGCGGCCACCCCCGCACGCCGCGCACGCTGGCTGGCTCGCGCAGACTCGGGCAGCCGCGAGGCCGAGGGCACTCTGGGGGCTGTAGTTCAGGCGGCGGAAGGAGCCGCAGTTTGAAAACAAAGCGCTAACGGCTGTGAGGCGGTGCGTGCGCACGGTGGGGCGGTGCCTGGCCCCGGCGCTGCCGAGTTCACGCCGGGCGAGACCGGAGGCGACTGCGGCTTCCCGACAGGGTTGGCGTGACGTGGCTGGGCCGGCCGGGAAAGGGACGGGACGGGGCTGCCTGGAGGAGTTCGGCGCAGCTGATGGTGTGCCTGGGCACAGGCGGGTTCCGAGAGAGACGAAGCGCGGACTTTAGTTGCTGTGGGAATTAATGCGGCGAGACCGCCCTCGCGTTACCCCAACAAACCGCCCAAAGGGTCTGGGAGTAGGCCCGCTGCGGGCTGCTCCCGCCGCCGGGCCAGCGGCCGCCTGGATGGCTGCATGCGGGGAGTCGCCGGGGAGCGGGGCGGCCGCGGACGGCACTGACCTTCGCTTGTGGGGTGGAGGGCTCCCCGCGCCCACCGACAGCCCCGGGGAAGGCACGGTGGGGTCAGGGGCCGAGCGCGACGGGCCCGGGTGCCCTGCCCTCTACCTCTGAAAAATGGACAGTTTCGGTTCAAAACTGGTTCTGTGCATATATTGTGTACATACCTACTTGCATCGGGCTTATTTTGTTTTTTGTGATCCGCACAGAAGAAAGAGGTCACTTTCTAGTAATTGTTTTTGAAAACAAATGTAATAGATTGCATAAATTCCAGAAAATCTGAAAAAAAAAAAAAAGCCAAACCACACACTCTTTACAGATCAGCTCAAAACTTTATTCTTAGAAAAGTCAATGTATTACAGCAACTCTCCACAAAAAACCCCAACTGTTTCATCTCCTTTTTCTAATGCCCTATTTTCATCTTTACTCTGAAAAATAGGACTAATTTCTCTAAAACTACAGATGGTTTCATCTTAAATTGCCTCACATGGTAAATGGAAACTTGGACTGGCAGCATACAGGAAATTTGGATGCCAAAGAAATCTTTCTTAGGAGTAGATGATGATGGTTCTGAACTCTGTTTCTGGCTCTCATCAATGACTTGGCTGTCTGTATGGAATCAGATTAAATAAGATATTTCTCTGTAAAAATACTAATATAAATAAGAATGTTAGGCATAAATACATCTAAAATTTTAGTACTAAAATAGATAAAATAAGTGTAAAAATGTTGAAATATCACCATTCTTTCAGTTGTTCTTTTTTTTCCCCCCCTTCTCCCAAACAGTCCTGGCTTTCTGTTTTGACAAAATCCTGTATATGTTCTACACCAAATAGGCCACCAGTTTCAGCTCAGTCAGCAGAGATACTGACAGTTTCTGTGAGAGGTGTATGAAGTCAGTAAAAAAGGGAATGACAGCCACAAGCCGGAAAGTCTAGATTCTTCAAGTATCTATAAAAAACATGTACGAAATATTGAATGATGAAGAGAATCAAATGAGAACTACAACCACTTGTTTGATACCAAAGAAAACCCCAGGTTTTATGACATACCTATGGCTGGGAAACTTTATCCAGTCAGTCTTTAGTGCTGTTCAACAAGGCTATTGTGTGATTTTTTTGCCTCTTGGTAGTTGTGAGGGGAAATAAGGGAGCTTGCTGCTTCTATTTATTTCCATTTTCAGTGAAAACACTTTTTTTATTTTAAAGTTTTTCTCAGGATAGCTACCTACACCCCCTGTGGATCAGGACAAGCATATATTGCTTAAATAGAATATGTAACTGAAAAAAGTCCAGGAAGAAAATTTTGCAGAGAGAATAGATTCTTATCGTTCACAGTTTTAAATAGACATATGAAATACAGCTGCATAAATGTATTAATAGGTGCAGTAAATGGTACTTTTGTAGAAGGAATATTAAAAACTCAATACGACATAGTAATAAACTATAAGAAATAAAAGTGGATATTACATAATAAGCCTAAACAAAAATAAATTCAGAAACTAAGCATTTGCATTTAAAATGCATTAGGAATGTTCTTCCTTTCTGTTTCACAATTTCTAAGCTGATAGGTTGTAACGTTCATCTCATTTGATATCAGGACTGTTCTTGAAGAGATATTCTGCCTAAAACCAGAAGAGTTTCAAAGTTACACTTAATTTCCAGTCTCCAATTTTAAAAGTTACACAAAATAACAACAAATATAGTGGATAACATTGCTTTAAACAAACAAAAAATCACGGAAAGTATTAAGTGTCTCTAAAAGGTAATTTCTGGCAGATATATCAGAGAAACCCTCTTCCCCACAAACACCATCCAAAATACCATCTAGCTCATTCTCCCTCTTGGTAGCAGTGACCCCACCTCTGTTGTGGGCAAGAGACAGAAGTGAGGTATTTAAAACAGTATTTGTCACTCCATGGAATGTCCTAGGGAGAACCCTAGGGCCTGATTTCTGGACCCAGAAGAGTAGATAACACACATCTTTAAAAGTTAGGTAGTTAATAGGGAAGAAACCGTGCTCCTACAGCTACAGGTAGTTGTTGCTCATTAGCAAGCAAAACGGTCAAAACAATTAGTGTCTAAAATTAGTGCCTAAAGTGGCATGCCACACTGATGCTTTAATTCTAAGCTTTTGCTTGGTTAATAAAATGTTTATTTTCATTAAAACAGTGATAGCTTGTTAGTAACTTTCTTAGCATGTGCAGGAAGAACAGCTATACAGCAGTAACTACAGCATCTGAATCTTGTCTGAATGCAATGCTGACCCTGCTTTCAGCCAAAACTTTTTGAAGTCCTCTGCTACTGCTATTATTCTATGAATGTCTTATAGGATTTACTGTTTAATTTATCTGTGTATTGTGAAGGGGATGACTAAAGAGCTTTCATTCACCACTACACTAATGTATTCCGTTGTGCCTAGAGGGGTGTAAGCAGGATGGAGAGTGATATCCCCCTTTCCACAGGCCTCTGTGTCACAGCAGAATTGGCAGGGTACCTAAGATGTGCAGGGTGCACACAGCAAAAAGAGGCAGATTCTGGTAGTGATTCTTGCCATGTTACTATTTAGCAAAGCTGGAAACTGACTCACAGTATCAATTCATCCCACAAAGAGTAGGTGCTGGGTTTTTAATTTTCACAATAGTTACTGCGCACCAGAACTGCAGAAACTAACAGTTAATTCTTATCACGACAGTAGGGGAAAAAAAATTACGTCCTTATGTTACCAAAGTTTCTTTAGGTGTGAACGTTCAAACATATTTAAGAAAAAACAAATCAAACCTTACCAGAAAATCAACTGGATCATCTGGCCTGATCTTACAGCATTCATTTATCCCTTGCATCAGTGTTGGCATAACATTCTGCATTAAATAGTTTCGTAGTGGAATGGACTGGGTCTCCAATAACTCTTGTTCTTGTCTTTTCACTTCCTCCAGATGTTTGTTCTACAAATAATGAACAAAATCACAACGGTTTATAACATCTACCAAATAGCACTAGCCTAAATAATAATGGTGGCCTGAAGAAAAAAAATTGGTGTTAGTAGCTGTGGACAGAACTTTAAACCTCATGACTTACTAGGAAAAACTATGAACTGCTTATTAAATTTAGAGCATACAGCACACTGAGGATGAAGAAATTAACATGATGAAACTGAAATAATCTCCTGAGTAAAATTATTTTATTTTTCTCTCTTTAACGCCTAAAAGGAGGGTTTTTTTCTGAAGTCTTCCAGGGGTCCTGTTTCCATAAGATATTTGGCAAAATGGTTGGAATACACTGTAACCCTTCAAAAATTAGTATTTTTGCAAATGCAAATGGATTCTTGAGGGTTCTTTAAAATAGAGGAGAAGGAGAGTGTTTTTACTCAAAAGAGAGCCCTGAGTCTCTAAATAGTGCTGGGGTTTTTTGTTTTGAGTTTGGCTTCTTTCCTGTGGTTTTATTTCATTTATGTCAATTTTCAGGGGGGATAAGAGTTAAATAGACTAAAACAACAGCATATTACATTTTTTTTACAGCAGCTAAATTTATTCTTGAATTCACGTTAAATCAAATACAATGATTACACTCAAATAGGTGGGGTGGGGTTGTTAACCTGTTGAGGGTGGGGGTGGAGCAATGAAAGCTTTTATTTTTGCCATTTCATACCACTTAATAGCATGCATACTTGCAGTAATTTTAGCCAGATTATTCAAAAACATTTTTATTGTCCTCTTTTCTCTCATTTTATTCATCAGTAGTCTGAGTCATCTATATATACAGCAAGCAGATGATACTCTGAAGACTGCTTTTCTATACTCAAGGCATAACAGAAAAACAATGTTCACATAAAACCGATACACCAATATCTAGAAAAGATATTTACCTTATTCACTCTACCCAGGAGTGCTATTGAATAAAACCTGCAGGTCGTCCTTAGTCACTACTCAGAGACAGCAGCTAATCAACAGCCTCAAGGGTAAATGAATAATTGCTTAGATTTCCTGAGCATCTTCCTATTTAAAAGCATTAGATAAAATCTGTGCTTAACACCTACTTTAGCTTTGAATAATGCACAGTTTGCTCTCGTGAAAGTTAGATGGCTTCGGATTGAATATAGGTAAAAATGCGTTAACTACCCTTACTCAACTTCTAGACAAGTTTACAGAGAGTGCAAAATGCTATTTAATGTTGAATGAAGCTGTAAATAAGCATAGAGATCACAAAGAAAACTTATTTACAAGCCAACTTCAGAGCAATGTAAATGCTTCTTTAAAAGTAATTTCAGGGTATTATTTCCCCATAGATATGGGCATTCAAATGTAAGAAAAGGATTTCTCTACAGAATGATCAATTTGTTTTTAAATAGCTCTAGAAGAAGACAATAGAACTGTCATCTGGTGAAACAACCCGACTTAAGGTGTGAACAGGAACATTCTTATAGTATGCATTTCAGGTTATTTACCTAAAATGTCCTTAGATGTGGCAAAGTAAATAAGGAAAAAGCATCAAGAGCAAATGTGCGAGATCAGGTAACCTAAATATCAAGTACTTATAAAAGTAGTTAGCACACAGGAAGCATCCTTCAGCCTGCATCGGGCAGTCCTCACTGAACTGAGGACTCTCAAAGGTGTTTCTCTTGCAGGCTTAGAAACATTTCCGCAATGCAGACTGAATACTGATCAGTGTTGAGTTAAAGATCTTGTTTGAAAGACATGACAATTAAGACTTGGTTAGCTGCTTAGAAGTGAGCAAAATGCAGAAGTCCTAGAAGACCTGTTATGGAAAAACACCACTGATTATAGTAGATACTTATAAATAGTAAACTAAGGGAACTACAGCACAACAACAACAAGAGTATCATAAAAATATTTTAAAGACATGCTGATATCAGCATGCAAAAAAATTGCTATGCCTGTAATCAAAAAGAGACTATATTCTTTAGGCTGGGCCTCAAAATGCCCTGTGAAGATAATCTAACCCAGATCCAAAGTATGATATAAGGAATTAGAGTATTTATGCCATACTTTCCAAGTGTATTTACAAAACAGATTGCTGGAAGCCATTTAAAACACATAAATAATAATGGTTTCCCAAAAAGATGTATTAACCTACCCACTCTTCCCAATTTGCCATCCTTTCAGCCCTTTCCTCAGCTTCTTTACGCTCTCGTTCAGTTTTTTCTTGAGCTGCTTTGACAAGACGTTCCTCAGCTGCCTTACGTTCCAAATTCTCTTTTTCTTCATCTGTCAAACCGTAATTCCGAGGTTCCCCAATTTCTTTGATAATCTCTTTTACAATAAACCTGTTCTCAGGATCTTCAAATTTGGCTACATCTTTTAAGTAAGACAAGAGAGAATTTTTCAAGGCTTTTGTCAATTATCAATGGACATTAGTAAATAACTGCAAGACCTAAAAACCCGTGGTGTTCACATTGTTTACATTTTCAAGTATAAGATGTTGTTTTCAGTTGCCTATAAATTTCAGGTTTTTGCTACACAGAGTGAAGTTTTCTACATTTGACTTTCTTTACTAGTTTGAGCTAATATAGTTTGTCTTTTTAAGATGATGTAAGGAGAAATGTATTAAAATAATTTTTACAACTATTCTGTTCATCAGTTGCAGCTTGCCTCAGCTTTGAAACTTGAAAATGAGGTCATTCACTATCAGACATGTTTCTGTCACCAATCTTATGTCAACTTATCCAGATGCATAAAACCATCAGCTTTTGACTGTGTCTCCCCCAGGGGTTACACAATAGGTTGTTAGGATTTGGCAACAAACTCCAAAGTTTTCACTCACACAGATTTACAAATACACAGACCTATCTCTAGTTGAACTCTTACTGTGTTATATCTGCAAATCTATAGCTTTGATACCTGAGGATGGAATAATCAAATAATAGTGAAATAATCAAACTCTTTATATATGTGATTTTTTAAGATTGTAGTTTGTTCTATTTGCCATAAGTAACCTGTAGTCAGGCAGGATAGGCCTTCATATGTAATCTATTAGTCCCTGGAGGGAACTGGTAGTGCCAAGTTGCCAAAATTTGTTTGTTAGAAAGTTAGCACTGCATGACCAGGGGCAATTAAGAGAAATGGTAAAACAAAGACAGACTTTGAGAATGGAGTAAAACAGGCCCTGAGCCAGCACTTTGGAGCCAAAGAAGATCGAGGAACATGATGACCTGTTCTCATGCCCATATATGGAGACTTCAAAGGAAAGTTCAACCAGTGGATTCAAGGAAGGGGCGCTCTGATGACCCTCGGGATCAGGGAGGACCCTGAACTCAAAAGACTGAGCATGTGCAAGTGGGTGGGGAATATTATAATGATTTCTGGGAAAACTAATGATTATGTATCAATATTTTGGGAATTGCTGATTAATATGTATCAAGTTACTGAATCTAATCTGCTCGAGTTTGTGGACTGGTATGCTTATTAGTTTGGAGCTATCCCCCGTGCATCCAGCACTGCAATAGAGGATGCCAGCTTCTTAATACTACATTGCTGTTAAAAAGCTTATTCCTGATTTCGGTGACAGCTTCATGTAGGAGCATAGAGACTGAGGAAGACCTTCTCCATATCATTCCTTCTCCCTCTTAATTGCCAGAGGCTACTTGCATATTAAACTTGCAAAAAAAAAGAAAAAAAAAAAAGGGAAAAACCACAGAAAAACATGGAATGTCTCCAGGGCTTTCTGGGCTCTGTATGCATTTAGTGTGCCCAGCCATCTGGCAGAAAGGGTATAGAAATGTGCATGGAAAAGAGAAGTGGGAATTTCAGGTATCCAGAGATAAAGGGCATTTTCAGTGGTAAGGGACTGGAGAAGTAAAGGCCCAGAAATGGGTGAGGAGAGCAAGCAGATGAAGAGGACAAACCAGAACAACTAGAGTACAGAATTTAGATGAAAACCCAGTAGTCCCTACTCCACAGTCCTCTGCTTTATGAGGTTATTTTGAAAGCCACTGGCAAAGCATGCTTCCCATTGCTTTCTAATCACTAATTCAGGCAGAAGAGTGGTCCAATGCTAACACCATTATTCCAAGAGTTTCAGTGATTGTGATTTGGACCTGAAGTCCAAACTCTGCTAATAAACTGAGGAGAAAGCTAATGTGATTTTACATGAGAGAATTTATTTTTCAGCTGTTTCTTTCTAAAAATCAGGAATTATAAAAGAATAAAAATTAAAAGAATAATACATTTTCTATGTCAAGCAGTCCATTGTTTCTGCAATTTTAGCTGAACCTGAATATAAAAATTACACTTTTCTAGTAATTTAAATTATTGATAAGAACTCTCTCAGCTTTGAATCGGAGGTCTCAAAGACTGCATTTTTTTCTTAAGATGAGCCAAGCAAGATTACAATGCAAATATTACAGCAATCATAATTAACTGCATTTATCCTTAAAAATAAATACCTTTTAAATAAAAAATGAGGTTAGCACTGATGCTAATTGAGAGGAAAGATCACCATAAAAGGAGTTAATAAACTAGGATCTCCAGAAGAAATTGCTGTTATAACTTTAACATGCATTTTTGTAGATGATCTAACATGCCTGTGTCACCAATTCTCAATTTGCAGATGAGAAAAACAAGACAACTGACTTGCAGACTTAATGCAGTGAGTCACTTTAGCATAGTAGGGTTTTCAGAATCTTGAAGCCCACTCCCTTGTACTAATCATATTTCAGACTCAGAAAAAAAAAACAAACATAAAAGCAATTCATAAAGCCATATGTTATGACTTTCTAAAATTAAAGTAGAAGAAAGATTTTATTAATTTGAGTCAGTATTTAACAAATCAAGCACAATTTTTTAACCATTCCCCACTAAATTCCTTCAGAATATGAAGGAAGCAGTTTGCTCTCTGCTTAAATTGGATGCTACTTAATTCTATGGATCTGATAAACCAACTGGAACACCAGCTAGAATGGAGGTGTATTTGCAGAGATTGAAGGTTCCTCACTGAAGTTATCTTTGTAATCTGTCCTTACCATTTTACAACAGAAAGCTACATGCTTACATACTTCAGTGGGTAACAATCAGTGATGTGAATCTAGGTAAAGAGGCAGTCCTGACACAAACAGCACCTAAAGACCATGCTCCTTTGCAGATGAGAATTGACACTATAAACTGAATGTGAAAGTCATCTGGAAGTCACTGAACATCACAATTGTGATACCTCAATAATTAAAATTAATAGGCCAGTGAGTTTCCTTATTTGGAGTCAAGTAAAGTTTAAGAGTAATCTTTGGGCATAATTCTTAGAAAACACTGCAATATTCTACCATAGAGTATACGCTTCATTGTCCCCACCAAATGAAGTGCTATTACTGGCTCATCCTGAAGTCTGTAAGATAAGAATATGACCAATAGATAGCATCAGACCTTAATATTTACCATTTCTTATATTTACTTTCTGTAGCAGAATTACCTCAATTCTAAAATGATTATACTAACACACTATTTTTTTTCCCACTGTTACACTTCCTAAGAACACATGTATGGTATTAGTCTCAAGCTAATCTCCATGACTGACATTAAATAAAAAACCTTAGAAAATCAATTATGACTGAGGCTGTTCAACAACTAACTTCTCATAACTCATCTCAAATGGACATTCCAAATACCAGCAGTTTGATTTTAGTTGCAGGGTTTTCCCCTTTGTTCTTTCTTTTCTCCTCCCGTGTTATAGAATTAAAAGGAGTTTAGCATAAAAATAATTATTAAAACAACTATATTTGTGCTGCTGACATAACATTGTATAGCCCTAACCTTATTAGTTAATTATAAACTTAGAAGTGTCAGTGAATGATTCACCTAGAATTAACTGTAGAGAAATAAGTACTAGACAATATGGTTTTGTCTAAAAGATTGATGAGATGTCGGTCTGGTCAACAAATCGTAAAGAACAGTAGGGAACTCCCAAAACAGGAAGAAAATAGGCAAAAGGTAATTCTGGCAAGGGGTGATCTCGACCACCGACTCACAGACCATCTACTCTAATAATACCACCTACTCAAAAGAAAACAATAGAAGTAACTTGTTGAGCATGCATACTAATTTACATACTAGATGAAGAAATTGTATCCATTTAACAGAATAAGAATGCATATGTATTAGGAAGTTGAATATGTATGACAAGTGTATAAATTATGAGATTTGGTGAAACCAGGTGTGCTGTCTTGAGACAGGCACCCATTAATGCACATCAATACAATAAAGGGAAATACCTCCACCCCATGTGTCAACTGGATTTGCACAGTAAATGTGTAAATGAACCCAGAGCTGGGAGAACAACTGCACCCACCCACCCCCACCCACCCACAAAAAAAACCCAAACCCAAATCAACCATTTTTCTTAAGAATGCTGTCACCCTGATCTCACTGTTTTCGAATAATCAGTTTATACCAATCTTCAAGATTTCTCAGTGATCAAAATTTTCTAGACAGTGAGTAGGGAAGGCAAATTTTATCGCATACAGGTATAGTGCAAAACAGATTCAGTCCTACCCTTCCACCTTTAATTTCTAATAATTTTCTTTCATGCTTCATCATTTACATTTACCCATGTATTGTCATGGCATCTGAAGGTAAGTCGAAAGAAAAAACATACGCAACTATAATATTGAAAGTCCATGAAAACATACTAGTGCACCATTCTGGAAGGATGCTGGTGCAGAGGTCTGTAACCGAAGTCAGAAAATTATTTCGATCATTTAGCCTACAAAAATGAACAATTAAATCCCCTATTTTTCAAAACAGGTTAACTGTAAAAGAACAATTCACAGACTTTATGAGTATACAGATATCTTTTCAGGTATATGATTACATGCTTCTTGTATCCATATTCTGCAACATTAATGAAAAATATTTGTTTATATATGTAAACTTACTATATTATCTTTGCAATTGTTAAATTTGTAACAACAAAATATTTTATTCATATTTAATCTGCTAATTTTATTATTTCATACCAATAAACTGAGGATGTATTTCAAGTTCATCAAAATAGTTGAGAACTGTCGTATCATCTGTGTTTAACTCTCTGAAGATATTTAGAGACTGCAGGAACCGGTCCGGTGTATAATGAGTTCCAGCAACAATTATCTCTGGTAGATTTATTATTCTGTTTATAAGGAATTCATCAGATGCAGTCAAAGAAATAACAAATTCTGTGAAGAAGAACAGATTATCAGCACTCACATATTACTGTTTTTCCTGTTTCATACCTATTTTGTGTTAATAATAAATTTTAAACCCCAGCTGAACATAAAAAGATATGAATTGTATATATCTTTATAGAGAATTTAATTATCAAATGCTTATGTTTAACTTCTCCAGTTACAGCAATCCAACAATATTGAGACATGTCTGTAGAAAAGCTACATATTCCAATTTCACCAAATTCTTTCTTAGCACTATCAACATGACTCTTCTTGGAATAAGCAGTGCAAAAGCCTTAAGAACAGCAATGTAGTGTAGTCCTAATTTTCTGAGGAAGCTGTCATACAACCTATACATGTAATATGTAAGGAGGAAAAAAATTCTTATGAATGGTAACACTGGCAGCAAGTAACACTGGAAAATTTAACAACTCATTTGTCAAGTCATCAAAAGTCATCACCCTGTATTGGGATTTTTAATCTCACAAATAAAGGTGTATCTGCTGAATTAAAGTAAATGAAAAAAAAATCTAACAGTATATTACAGATACTATGCTGCAACATGCCATAAAAATTTAGTGTCAATGTTATTCTAGTACTACCAGTAGACAAATCCACGACAAACCTTTCAAGGATCCGTAAAAAACCCCCATCTCCTTTCTTCACTTCAGAAGTCTCATATTTGTAGTTTCATTAGGTGGATTCTTGAAGTATTTTATTAACTCAACAATAAATTTGTATTTATTAAGTATTACTTCATATAATTTATGACAATATATTCTCACATTTCTATTACTATAGTTACTTAATACTACAGACTTACAAACTTAACAAAGCCAGGAAGTAATTTTTCTGGCATCGGAGAGGACGTTGCAGATTCAAGCACAGACACAGCCCCGCTTTCAACTCTACCCGCCATCCCGACCCCCACCTCCGCCAAAAAAGAAGAAAAAAAATTAAAAAAACCCCCCACAAACAACAAAACCTCAAAAAAAAAAAAACAAAACCAAAAAAACTCCACCAAAAAAGCCAAAAAAGTAAACCCAAGAGAACCTCCCCAAAGTAACAAAAATCCTTTCTGGTCCATTCTATTTTCTAAAACAAATTTTCTCCAAGGTTGTGAGGGTGTCTTCTTAAAATAGATTCCATGCCTGAGGTCGTTGTTATGGGAGAGAAAGTGGTACTTCTCCAGCACATCATAGTAACTCATTCACACTTCCTCTTTTGAAATGGAGGCTAAAAGTGGTTTTGTTTATGAATAAAAAACATTTACTTAAGAAATCAGCAATTCATAAGTGGTTACAAACTTGGTAGAAGTCTGCTTTTTAAAGCAAATCTTTGTCCCCTTCGTGTAACTGCAAGGACTCAAGAATTTTTCAGAAAGTTCTGATTTTTTTCAGTTTCAGTGAAGCAAGAAAATTATTAGTTACTGAAACACTAGGCATTTAAGATATACAACCTTTGTACTATCTAACTGGACAAACCTTGTAATGCAAAATATGCCAAATGTAGTGTCTGAATGTAATCAATGCTTCCAATGAAATCAAGAATAGCAAAAACACGGGGATGAAGCCATTTCCGCATAGATGAAAATCCCTGTTTTAATTCCTAACTTAACTGATGCATTAAAAATGTATTTGGTAACATCTTTCAAGATACCACTCTAAAGATAAACTTATGGGTTTTTAATAAGCCAAGATCAGGATCTCATGTTTATTCCATTAATAGCTGCTGTAATCACAACAAAGGTAGCCACTACTATTGTTATCAGCCAATAGCTGAAAGCATTTTCACAAAAAGAAAAAAAAAACCACCCACAAACTGAACCAAAACCTTCCTTTTGATTAATAGTTCACTTTCAAATAAGAGAGCAGCAGCATTACATGAATTAGATATTTATGTTAAATTAAATATGAACAGATGGAGTGATATTTTAGACTTCTCGTTGGTGGCAGCAGTACTTGAAATCTCCTCCTTTTTTTAAAAAGAAATCTACCAAACTTACCGGGTGTGATTAATTTATCACATTTAGGTATTTTGCCTTTAATTCCTTCTTCATCCTCACTTTCCACTACAAAAAAGTAAGAAATGATTGACATTTTCATTTGAAGCAACAATATCTATATTTGCTAAAAATGTGCTCAGTACAAACACAGGTTTGTCTATACTGAAATTATAGTAATTGTGGGAAATTAATCTAACCTGGACACCAGTTTAGAGAATCCATTAAGTAATTTGTGCTGCCAGCCACCACAGAATTCTACCTTGGGACTCTAACAGCTGTTTGCCCATACAGCAGAAGTATGCACATGCACACACAATTTTAAAACGTGTCCATGCTGCTTGTCCTGACCTTGGCCTCTCCTCCTGCTAAGTACATTATTCTGCCAAAAAACAGAGACAGGCCTCAGAACAGTGAGTAGACATTTTTACAGTAGTATGGATTAAATGGTTTCTGCCATTATGTATCTGCAATTCTGAAAAGTTAAAACTGCCTGAGGAGCATCAGCTAAGCATGATAATTTACAGCCTGGCATATTAAGATGAACAAGAATGTTTTTTATTTTCCTTCAAACCTCATGATGTAATTTACATATGGAGATGTTTCTTGGTCTTAATGCATGGACAGTGCTTGCTCACAATTTGAAATGTATGTTGCAGAGCTCCTCTGAAGTCATACCTACTGTAGCTGATCTAATATACCCACTCTAATCTGGTTTACAGAACATGTATCGGTGCACTGGCTGGATCCGCGCATTAAGCAGCCCTTAAATATTATAAAGAAATTCTATCTTAAAGCTTTCTTGAATGGAGTAGACCAACACAAAACAAGAAAGCATCCTCCATGTTTATGCATTTACTTAGTACTTTGCCAACAAATATAGTGTGAAAACTATCTTGTGCTTAAATTAAATAAGGTGCATTACAATCCTTACATTTTAAAGCATCATATGAAGACAACTTTGTGTCCTGCACTGCAGTCATTACAGTGCTGATGCACTTCAACTACCATGACACTGAGAACAATAATGATAATGACAATATTAGCTGCAATAAAAACAAAAGCAGCAATAAAAACAAAACCAGCAATACTTACAATTAAAAAGATCTTTTGCCTGGTCATAGGTCTCTGGGAACCCATCTAAAACATATCCCTGATTCCTACAAGGCATAGATTTGAGCTTATCCTTTATAAATTTAATAACATACTGATCATCTGGACAACCTAAGACAAAAAGAAGGTTAATAGATATCTAGTTTATAAAAAAGAGATATCTGAAATTATTTTACTAATGGTTTAATTAATTTATCAGAGAAACTTCTACTTAGATCCTAAAAAAAGTATGTATTTTGAGTTACTATTTGTATATTGCATGTTGTCAGCGATCTAAATATTAGAACTTTACAGATAATAAATGTGAAATTAGGGATTTTTTTCTGAATAATGCAATCAAGTTTTAATAGACGCTGCAAAGAAATATTTATAGAAAAAAGTGACAAAACAATAATTCTCTATTTACAATTAACAATAAGACTTAAAGGTAGTCTTGCAAAACAAAAGCGAGATAGGTTTTACAATTTTCATTTTCAGATTAATAGATTGAGATATGAAACAGTTTAACTTGTCTTACATTGTTGAGCAAATGTGTGGGAGTAAAAAGTTTGATTAGACTTGATTTTCTGTTATTTTGCAACCATTGACTCCAGTTTCCTACTTTGCTTTGCTTCATCTTTTGAAAGTCTTAAATATTTACAAGCCATTGTAATCATAAAAGTATGTTACTATTTAAAAAGGCATTATTATTTTAAACAACAAAGCAAGGCATGCAGAAGAGATGCTGCCATAGATCTCATTACTGAAGCTTCTGGGTGTATTACAGGCTCATTGCTTTGCAGATAGACCAGATCAGAGTCAGGTAAACCTTTGGTGATAGAATGCATTTTTAATGGGGATCACTCTACAATGCATGGAAAATGTTAAGCACTAAGTCAAAACCTACATGATTTTCTTCATATAAAGATGATAATTAGTAATTTTCAGTAATGGCAATTATTATGGACCTTTTTCAATCTGCAGACTTTAGAATTCTTTACAGGTTACAGTAAATACTATATACTTCTTAAGGAATGGTGAGGTATAAGGTACTTAAAAAACCCCACAATCTCATATGAAAGCACACTAATTCTTTCTCTTACTAGAATACTTTTCTTCTTTGAAAATTTCATAAAGATACACTTCACTGACTTATACTTTATATTACATATAAATTATGCTCCCTGGTCTGACAAGAAAACATGAAGTTTAAAAAAAATTCTGGCCAAAAATCTAATGCTTCTGAGGACACATTTTTTACTTATGTATCAACTTAGAGGGTAAAAAGAATTATAAAAAATGTATAAAGAAGTTGAAAGAAGGAACTGCTACAACTAAAAAAGGACCACAATATTTACAAAATATATCACTTTTGATATACAAGGTATATAATGTATAATGTAAAACATTGTATTTGATTTTTAAATAAGGTACATACAAATGGACAGGGCATGATTCTTCCTTTTAATAGGACATAAAAGTTCTAAAGCACATATTTACTTCCTGATTTTCCATTTGCATAGTGTTGCACTAGTTACCCAAATTCCATCACAGTACTTTGTATTTCCTACCTGCATTCTGCTCCATGCTTTCCTTTATTCTAGCTAATAACTCATGTGCTGCTTCTACATTTTCACCTTCCTCATCTTCACCATCTTCTCCCTCTTCTCCTACACCATCAGAGTCCAGTTCTTCAGGTGCCTCAATTTTCTCCTGAAGACAAGATCAGAAATATGAATAAGCTCAGAAATTCCATAGCCAAATTTCTTTTATATACAGATGTAATAGAAAGGGAAAAAGAAAAATCAAACAATTCATTTCATGTATGCTCCTGGACAGTGAAATACTGAGAAATCTTCAGTCTCTCAAAAAGGGTTCAGTGCATCCCCCAGAGTTCATCGGTTTGTCAAAAGAGAACTCTCTTCTTAAATAATGAAACTATATAATTTAAAAATGAGTTGCCAAACATTTTTAAATCACAAAAATTAAAATAATAGCAATACTAGAAAACAGCAACACACCAGATTTGCTATTTTTTCAGAAATCACATCATTTATCTTAATGTGATGTATCTTGTAGTGTTTGCAGAGTTCTTCAGCAATGGTAGATTTGCCAACACCAGGAGGACCATGAATGCAAACTTTGAGAGGCTGTAAAAAAACAGATGAAGATGTAACATCATTCAAACAACATGGATGTTTTCATGTAAAAGGAACAATCTTTTTACTACAACTAATAGGAAATAATTATTATAAATAAAACTGAAAATGTATTTTAGTTTTATTCATTTCTATATTTCTCGATCCCAATCTCCTACACAATCCACAGGCTTTGGGTAACACAGTTACTTAATTTAAATGTACAACATTACCACTGGAAGAAAAGCATGCTTCTTTAGTAGACTCACAGACCAATGTATAGTGGCACTGTTAGTGTTTGAATTATCAGAAGAGACAAAACGCAACCCCATAGACAGGTTGTAGTGAATTTTGGAATGAGGTGGCAGATATTCTACTATACACATGCAATAGCTCTATTTCCCAGCTGAGGTAGAGTTGCTGTAATCACAATGGTTATTTTGACCTCATAATTTCAGATCCATCGCAATCCTAAGATATTATCAATTTCTCACTTCATCTACCTAGCCCGCAGATAAGTAAGCATAATTAAGATTCCAGTATACACTTATTAAACATATTATGCAACAAACTTAAAACCATACATCATTAACTGCCTATCTTAATTCACTTGGTACATCTATGTTTTGTACTGAGCATTTTGAATTACAAGCACACGTACTCAGATGCAGTAGTTTAACCCAAACACAGATCTGATAATCCCTTCAGAGGTATGCAGGGACTTTTTACAAGCAACCTTGAATGACAGTAGTTGTATTTTGTTTCACACCTCCTGAACTCTTCTTCAAAGTTTGAACAGAATTTAGATGTGCTGAATAGCTATACCATACCAATCAATACTTGAAGGTATACAAGCATTTTTCTGCACCTTTCAGTAACCTTCTCTATACATTTGAATACAGACGTTCTAAATATCAAGCTAATATAGAAAACAGCGAAGTTGCTCAGTACGTTGCACAACAGAGCAGAGTACAATGAAAGCTACATTACAATTGAATATCCTGGCTCACTAAATAAAATGAAGGACACAAAATACTTGCCTAACTACTGACTATTATAAAAAGCTTAAATAAAAGATACACTTATTGTGCTCTTGAAGCAAAATATACCAGGAATGCCATATATTGCATACAGAAACTAGATTCAGAACAGCAGTTTCTCCATCAGGAAGCTTATTTGCATTTACAGGGTTTCAGTTTCAGGCTTATAAAAGAAATAAGACTTAATTAATATTGTTTTAATTAATATTCTTTTTTAACTCCAGTTTAATTTTCAGGTTTTATGTTCACTTATTTTGCATCTGTATCAATGTACCATGTGTTTTCACTTAAAGAAATTAAAGCTTGTGTTTATATGACCATTTTTATTGGGGGAAAAAAGGTGCACTTTAAAATAGTGAACACACATCATTACCAGTAATCCTCGACTTTGTTTGTATTCCTTGACGACTTGTTCAATGTTCTCCACCAGTCCTGCCTGAGCAACCCACTTAATGTTGAATGTCTCTTTCAGAAACATAGATTCCATTCGCAGGTTCACAAGCAACATATCCAAATGCATTTGCTGAGGGAGAAAAGCTACATTTATATACAGACCTAAGCTATGCATGTTAAAAGAACACTGTTACCTTAAACCAAAGACAAGAATGGAGGGGTGAGAATGGAAAGACTTAAAGCACAGGGAAAGTAGGTTTGTGCACAAAGCAAAGCAGACTTTTAAAGCTTTTAAAAAATATCACCATTTTCAAAATATATTTGCATTTGAGTATTCTCACGAACTCTTAGAATGTGAAACATTAAATAATTATTCTGTACAATACAAAGGTTTCATATAACTGCAGGAAATAACCTTTCAGGAATGTATCAAGAACCATCTTAAAACTACCAAGGTTGTAATTTGTTTATTTCTCCTATGAGTAGTTTATTTCAGATAAAAAGATGACTACAACATTATTTATGTATGCTGTGTTCATCAGTCTTAGTAGCACCTCATTAATAACTTCTTTTGTTATTTCTATAATTATGTGTACGTTTTGTTAGAGTGCTCCAGTATGCTTTGTGCAGCTGTGACATCAATGCTCTGCTGCTTCTCTAAATCAGGCCGTAACTCCTCAAAATAGCCTGTTCTGTGATGGTTAAATTTTAGTTTGTTAGTTTTCTAAATTTAAACTCACTGTATACATATTTTAGGTATGGTTTAGGGTTAGATTTTTATGGTGAAATAAAAAAGGAAATTCTTTAAGTTTATATCCTTTAGTAATAAAGGAAAAAGTACTAACTGTTAACTCTTTGCTCAGGAATGCATTTTCTTCTGGGATCTTCTCAATTTTTCCTGGTCCAACATTTTTACTGATACACTATCAAGAAAAAAAAATACACTTATAAAATCAGATTCTTAGAAAAAATTGTACAGGATTTCTATGGATAAAATATGTGTTTTAAATTTTATGTTACACTATAGTTGAAAAATCAGTATATAGATTTGAAATAGACAGATCAAAGAACAGTATATTAATTTTAAGGTATTAAACACCTTTGTTTTGCTATATATCACTTCCTCTTTAGTACTTCCAATAAAAAAAAAAATTCAAACAAACAACCCAAAACTGCAGAAAAGTGTTCTGAAGCTCCTAAATCTAGGTACAACTTCCTACTGCTTAAGAACTATTTGGAGATGAATTTTATTTCCCAGTACTTTCACTTCAGGTTCTTGAAGTATTTAATTCTATTAACAATCAGGAAGGGTTTTCAGATTAATGCCACCAATAGCTCTCCATATTACCATTTTCATTTTATCATTAGACAGAAGTCCTTAGTTACTACTACAGTCCTTTAAAATAGATTTAAAACCCCATTAGATTCCATACAATCATAATAATTGATATAGAGCATGACTACATTTAGCCCATATCCAGGGCTGAACTACAGCAGTTGCTCTATCATCCATTGATCCCTCCCCAGCCAAGAAGGGAGATCAGGAAAAGGAGACGAGGCCCATGGGTTGAAATGAAAACGGATTTAATGAAATGGCCAGACTAATACCAAATGCTAATATAAAGTACACAAAGTTATACTCAGCCCAGTGAATGTTCAGTGGACATGATAAAAGCAGAAGCCATCCTCAGGAGAAGGAAGAGGAGCAGGGTCAGGAGCCCCTACCCCCACCTCAACAAACTTCCTCCTTTGTACCGAGCATGATGTTCATGGTCTGGGATACCCATGAGCCAGCCCGGATCAGCTGTCCTGGCTGACTGCAGATTGCTAACAGCCTGCAGACCATGGCAGGTCTATGGTTCTGTCCCAGCAAAACCAGGTCAGAGCGTCAGATCAAATCTGCATATATTCTAGCATTCTGTCTCCAGCGATGCCGATTAATTACCTAAATGAAAGTAAGAATGGGTAAAGCATATATGATACTCCTTCCAGATAATCTTCTTTCTAATCTTCACCTATTTTCAGCTCAGAGACTTCCTAAACTAGAAATAGCTGCTGCATATTTAACTCTCAAGGTATTTCTCTCCCCTGTAGCTTCCAGTCTTCCCCTGGGCTGGTACAGCCCCCTGCCAAGACCGCACTATGCAGCATGCTCTGCAACACTCTCTCCCCACTGGCAACTCCTGTCTCTACAAGACCTGTCCACTTATTCCTCTTTCTAAACAATCATTCACCCACAAAAGGACACAAACACTTTTCTTAGGGTGCCTAGCTCCTTCTCAACAACTTTTGGTGAAGTACTTCTTTGAAAGCCTTTGGGAAATCCAAGGAGACTGCATCAGCTTGTTCATTCTTACCCACACTTGTTAGTCACATTAAATAACTTCAGGAGGTTTCCAAAGTATTTGAAAGTACATTTTTTGGAAAGAATTTCTTGGGCAAGTATTTTACAAAAGTCACATTGGCTCTTTCCAAATAAATAATATGTATCTGGGTGTCCTTTAATGCATTTATTATAATGTCTAATAATGCACCTGGTTATTAGCCACCAGTATTAGACATATAGGTCTGTAATTCCCAAAACATTCCAGGAACCTCTCTTTTCACACTGGCATCACATTTATTATCTTCCAGCCTTCAGGTGCTAGGACCATGCTAAACAGCAGGTTGTATGCATGAATTTGCAATTCAGAGTTATTTCATTCCTGAGCTATTTCAGACCTTTTTCAGACCTCAGAACCACTGTAAGACTCTGGTGGTTTCTTACTGTTCAATTTGTCAGTTCATTCTATAAATTTTTCTACAGTTACTTTAGTTTATACAGATCCTCTAACAAGTTATCCACAAAGAGATCCTGAAGCATTAACATGCTTCCAAATTCTCTTCCAAATCCATGCCCACTTATTCAAAGGATCTCTGCTCTGGCCTTGTCTTCTCTAAGTGCTCCTTTTATACCGTAATCATCCATTTGCCTTATAGATTTTCTGGCAGGCTTTTTGTTCTTTAAGTTCTTAAAAAATGATATTCATTTTGAGTCTTTCCTGGTAGTTGATCTTCAAGTGTTTTTCCACTTATCCTGCCAGATTTCTTGATGTTTTCTATTCTATCTTCTTCATCTGGATATAACCATAACTTTTTGAAGTCTGACATCTTGTTTTCTTCAATGTACAGTTCAACCATGCTAATTTTCATTTTCTCTTTTCCAAACTTTTCTTAGTAAGTACCATGCAATGGCCTCATATGGCTAACAGTCTATATTTCAATAGCCTCTACCCTTCTCCTCTAAGCACTTAATTTTTTAACATCTTTAGTGTTCATTTTTATATAATGCTCTTTCTTGTGTTTGGCCATAGCTGCAAAAGTTATTTTGACCTCTTCTTCTTCCATAGGAATGTTGACTAATTGCATTATCATCACTTATACAGAATGGCTCTCCCACTGTTAACTTGTCAGTGAGACCTTGTATATTTACCTGAACCAAAACAAAGGTTTCACCTTCTTGTGAGCTTCCTAAGACACTGTTCTATGAAACGTTCTTTGACTCAACCACAAATATTGGGCTGTTATGTTTGATCCTTATGTAAAATTTGATCAATCCACATAAGCAAGTCTCCTATTACATTCTGTTAGTTGGTGCTCACTATCGGAGTGTAGTTCAACAGTGTCATCAGGATTATTTCTAGACTTACTTTCAAAGTGCTTGGAAAAACAAGTTATCTTCCTACAAAATTAAGCTAAAAACATCTTAAAGACTTTGAGAAGCTAATTATAGTACTGTGAATCTCACAACAATTCATCAGAAATTTCTTATGTAAAATTTCTGCTTAAGTTAATGATAATACCGCAAAAGTTAGTTCTGCAAAATCAAGTCCAAATACTGTGTTTTGATAAAAGGACAGAATTCTTGGAGGATTCCAAAATAATTTTCTATGTCATTTACTGCATATGATAACTCAGGAAGACCTAGGAACTGCTTCTTTAGCAAAACATATAGCTTTTAAAACCTTAAAGATATCAGGAAAAAAGAATCAAAATCTCTTACCTTTATTAATTCCTGAAGAGTGTGCATAGATCCATCTACTGCAAGTATATAATGAAACCTTGGCCTGTGGTCTGCTATATTTTGTAACACTCTGAAACATAGCAAGTACAGTCAGGGGTGGTAGTTAGAGAAGCATACTAGGCTTTCATTGTTAAATGCATTGCTGAAAGAGTACAAAGAGGTTGTAAAATCTTGCACAAGTTTTCAGAGCATGACATTTTCATATATATTTTCCTTAAATATTTTATTTGGAAAGAAGTTCAAAGAATAAAAAGCAACATCTGTAGAAGATATTACCTTAGTCCACAATCCATTTCCAATTCTGTGCCAGTTAACTGGTATCACACTCTAGACTGAGCATTGCTAGTCGTTTCTTAAAAGCAGAGCATCAGTGCAACAGTCAGATAAGGTTTCCAGAAAGCTTATCTAGTACTAAAGAAATGGAAGTCTCTGTTTGATTCAGTAAGAAGGGCCAAAGAGTGTTCTTAAACCCATCCACCCCAATTTAAAAGCCTCAGTACTTTCTGGTAGATTTGGATTTGTTATCTAGCTGGGTATCAGTTATTGTCCAGGGGAAACTTTTGCCTTTTTTTTTTTTACTTACGCTGCTAAATCAAGAACATGAATGGTTGGGATAAAATTGTTTCCATCTCCAAAAACAGGTATTGCGGGAGTCTCACTAAGCCAACCTATCTGAAAATACAAATGGAGAATGAAGTGAGGAGAAACTTTTAACTAGAGCTAAAAAAAAATGGGCATTTGTTTACTAGGCAAATACATATATTTGGGATTTAGAGTTCATTTTCTTGAATGATAAATGGAACTGCAGCAAAGGAAACAATGCTTGTCTGAAATACTGACTGGCAGCCTACCAAAAAAAAAAAGGAAACTTTTTTAAAAGAATATTCTTTGATGTTACAAATGTTATTTTGTATCCAAATAAAATAAATGCTTGGGAGAAAAGAGAATATGATGTTAAGAAGAAAGGCATTTTTCCTGATTCCATTGATATGACAGACTTGTTCTCACTGTAAAGTACATATGGAGATATTGTTCAAAAAATATGGAAAAAAATAATAAATGTATAGAGCCAAAAAAAAGCATTAATCTTATGATAACAAAGCTACTAAAAATGCATTCAGTTCCAGTGCGGTTTGCCACTAAAAATTAAATGAATCTTCAAAAATAGTTTGATGTCTACCTTAAAAAAGTAGTGCAAGACTTCTTCTCCAGCTCCATACTGATGTCCTGAGGCAACAACATAAGTTGGAAATTTATGTTTGTTCTGTGAAGTAAAATCAAAAAGTTTTCATACAGTACTGCAAACAGGCTACTGCCTTACCCTAAAACTTGAGTATGTATAAAATAAATACACAAAGTGTGTAAATTATATCACTTAAAATTTGTATGTAGCTCAATTGTTGGATATCCTGTAGTTCCATAAATCATATTGCTAATATTTCCTTAAAAAAAAAAAAAGCATTGCTCAATCAGAATTAACCTCTCTACACTTGAACTGAAATTCTAAGAAAAATTAAGCGTTAAGAAACCTGGAAGTTATGCGTATCAAGGAAGTGAACAGGATAACTCATGTTACTTTCTAGTCCCAAGAAAAATAACTCTGAAATTCTCTGAAACTAATTTTCAGATTGCATTATATTTGTATTTGACTGCCTAAACAAGTGGGAAATGATGCACTGATGATTTTACAATTGTTTTACTTTCACCTTGATATATAATGGAAAAAAAAAAACAAACAAAAAACCACCCATGAATTATCTAAGTGTTTCCTAACCACTATTCAGCAAAAAATATGTGGGTTGATTGTGACCATTATTGTATAATGTCATAAATTTGCCTGTCCTGGCTGCCTGTTTATGTATAATGTTACTGCTTGGATCAGCATTGAGAATGGTTATACAGAGGGGAAAAAAAAATATTTTAAACCATCTTAAAGAGAAAAACTTCCAAGAAAACCTTCTGAAGTTGGGCCACTTTGAAGTTTTGAAAGTGAAACAAAATTAAGTAATTCTGATGTTGTAAAGATACTAAACATTATATGTCTACATAACACTATGTAAGAGAACCTGCATTCACAGAGGAAATAAATGCCAGATTTGGGATCTACTTCTTTTTTTGAAAAAATGCATATTTCGTTATCATCTTTGTAATATTTCAGAAACATAAAACTAAGAACACTATTAGCCAATCTTTGATTGTCTAAGCAAAGCATCATAAAAAGGGATGAAAAGTTATAACATCAGTGTATTTTATCTGGTTTTATCTACTTAAAAACGAAAACTTTGTAATAAAAACTCTCTCAACTCAGTTGAATGCGACAGCTTGTTAGTAATCATGAGAAACATTAAAATTAGAAGACATTACAGATAGCGTAAGAAATCCCACACATGGTAGTATCATGATAGAAACTGTTTGTACCCTAAGAGCAGCAGCTCCCAGGATTGTTCTGGACACACTGCAAACATGCCCCAGGAGACGACATGCTGTAATTTCCATCTCCTAGCAGGAAAAACCTGCCTCTTGTGAAACCACAGCAGGTGCTATTTCTCATCTCCCTTAAGAGGAATGTAACACATAGGGTTTTCTTCTATTTAGCTTGCAGGAGCTTCTGCAGTAGGACTTATAGGCACAAACCGCAGTTCGGCAGTTAAGAGCTGTAGTTCACTGAAATACAAACCTCTGAAACAGGTTCAAGACATCTAAAAATACTATTTAGTGTCAGAAGTCACACATATAAGAAGGTACTACTTAAGATGACTTGTGTATACTTAATTTAAAAAATAAGACAATTATTAGGCAAGCTCCAGTTACGCACAGCATGATTAGTCACGGCTGCCTCCCTTCACGTTCCTGTGTAATATTCATTAAAGCCACTAGATGTCAGGTTCTAACTATTAGAACCAGTTCCAGGTTTTGGTTGGTCTACGTTTGTTTGTTTCTTTGTTTGTTTGTTTTATTCTAATAAAGAGTGGGAAACATGTCTAAAGTAATGGATTCAGGAACTGTGATGCCACTGAGAACAGAGCTGCGAGATGAAGAGCTCTTCTGTCTGTGATAGACAAATGTTTCTCCAAGGAATCTGAATTTGGCAGGATCCCAGATTCAGCAAGTTTTCTCTGAGAAAAACTATACAGCCTGAATATCCTGCCACAAAGGAAGAGGTAAGAAACTGCTAGTGGTAAAAAGCAAAGACTTCTAGCTCACATCTCGTGCTGAATTTTAAGCAAAATATAGGTGGGAGATACACTAACTCAGAGCGGTGAAATCTTGCTTTAAGCTCAAAAGCCATTAAATTGCACTCTGAACAGACATGAAGGCTAAGAAACCCTTCTATTCTTAGGTGCAAGATCTTCTCTACGTGACTGACACGGCTGCTGAATCCTAGTATCTCTTGAGGAGCTCTTTGCAAGCGAGTGGTAACACTGTCATTTCTTTCATAAATGGCACATTCCCCAGATGCCACTGAATTTAGAAATGAATAAGAACTGTAATCCAGAAGTCTCCAGCCACCTCTGGAAACTAATGTTGATCTGTTGGGAAGAACAGATGCTTTGGAGCCTTCCTATTCCAAAGTGCTGACAGAAGCTAAACCAGGGGCAATGACACTCATTGAAGCTGCCTCTGGAGTTCCGGAGGAGAAGGGCTCCTTTTGAAACACCTACAAGAGGCATGTGTTGAAAATATTCAGGTTGCTTTATCATGTACTGATACACATTGTTCCACTGTCTTCTCAACAGACAGTCAGCCTGGTAAACGTTTAGAAGCTAATTATATTAATACATTTGTTATGTAGTGACTCAGTGCTTTGGAATAGTCAGAAGATTGAGTCAATGTTTCATCTGGGTGTTCCTTGTGGCAGAAGGTATTGCCAGGTTTGGTGGACACTGTTTACAATCTTCATGTTTCTCACATCACAAGTAGGAAAGTTATTCAACAGCCTTTTAACTCCATGTTAGCAGAGTAAAAGTATGAATAATTTGGCAGTGATCTTTCAAGCTGTAAACTGAATTTTACTGGCATTCTGTTCTATTAAACCCATGTTAGAACAGAATATAATGTCTAAAGCTATTCTCTCAGCAGGGCATAAGATGACAAGTGCATACTCAAATCAGAGTAAAGTTTTCTACACATCCCCCCCTCCCCCCCCCCAATTAGTCTGATCAATTTCTGCAACGGACAACAAATTATATTTATTATGGGAGACTGCTAACGTACAAAGAGAATGGCCAAAAAACACCTTCATCATAGAGTGTAGGTCACTGTCTTGCAGTTCTCCTTCCTAACCACAGGACTCCATCGCTAATGACAACAGCGTCTATTTTCCTGAGTTGCGAAGACACTGCTGGTATGTGTTTAATAATAGCTCTTAAAAACAAAGAGAGGCAAGGTCTGTTCTCTAGTAAGATTAATATTCTAATGAGGGTGAAACAAAATATGATTTTTAAATCACAAAACTTGTGATTTTAAAATACATATAACGTGATAATATATATTCTAGTTATTCTAGGTCAGCTCTATAGCCATGATTTTAAAGTGAATTATAGGGTGGAATAAAAGTCAACAAGCCCTGTGCTCCAAGAGCACGAACTATCCAGGAACACACTAGGTGTGGCCAGAGCATGTTCTAAGTATTTAAATGAGACATAATATTAACATAGCTTGCTATTATATAAAGATGCTTTTCCTTAAAAGTACACTAATACCCCTTTCCCCTACATTTTTTCATCCTCAAGTCTTTCCCTATACAGGCCCCAGCTTTAATTAGGCTTTAATTTAATACAAACCAATGAAACGATATATTTTTAAAATGAGATAAGCATGATTTACTTACTACCTAAGGAAAAAAGACAGAATCTGGTATTTGTATTATGCAGACACTTATGCTTTGACAGACATTATAGTCTTCTCTATAATAACTGATGTTATAATAATAATATAGTCTTCTTTAATAATTGATGTTACTCATATTTATCAAGAGAATAACATACTCTTAAAATGTATTCAAACTGTTGGTAATTTCCATTACTAAGTAAGAAGACCAAATAACCTGTTTTTATAAAAAAGTTCTTTACATACAGTTTTCCCAAGTTTGATAATGAGTTTTTCAGCATTTATGTGATCCATAAAGTTAGGATGAGACTTTCTTCTACGATAATCTTCATCAGTAAAAGGAATCTCAGGATCTTCCTACAAAGGAAGAAATGTACTGTCATAAATGTCTTAAAACCAGACAGTTTTTAAAGGCCTAGATGGTAAAAGTAAGTCCTTAATTATTATTAAATACGTTTTAACTTTGTCTTAATTTGAAATTCTTAAAATTTCTGATTCTGATACTTGAGGTTCAACATTTTGAAAATGTCAATAGTTCAATTTTCACAGTAGAAGATTTTAACTATTTTACTTATTTTTAAAAATTTCCTTATATATAGCATTACATGAGCTTGAAAAATTTGATTTCTGTACCACTAAATTTGAGAATTGCAATAGCATACTACGAAGCATCCCACAGGGTTCCTGACAGCACATAACATACATAAAGATATATCTATTTATCTACCTCTACACAGATTTAACTATGTATTTCATAAAATATGTAGTAAATACGGGATTTTTTTATGACTGCAGGACAGTGCATATTGTGGTTAGCATAGGTCTCACCTCTGGTCCAAGCAGCCCCTAATGTCTGGCTGTATTATTATAGCCCAGTGCCTAAACTTCTCTGCACAGCAGAATAAATTTAACAATTTTGGCAGTAAGTAGTGGTTGAGGGTGAAAGGATCATGAGAAAAACTACACAGGCTGACGCGAATTTTATTAACTATTGTTGAAGTACATCCTGAAATACTTTGTTTATTGAATTTAATTCATGTTTTGCATTAAATGGAAATACTCAGTTAAAAAAATTTAAGGTTTTCATAATTACTTACAGGGTCGGGGGGTTTGCTTTTTGCCCAGGTCATTATTGTTGAAATGAGGATGAATAACTTTGGTGTTGCAAAATGCTCTATTTCCATATGTAAGGCTGTTAAATGAAAGCAAAAGATTTAATCTATTGCAAACTGTATTACTCAAACTGTATTTTTGCTTTTATACGAAGGTCCTATATAGACGATTATACCATAATGTTCTATGTGATATATATTTTTAAGCAAATACTCTTCATTTTGGTTGGTATAAGATAAAGATAATAAATCAGCAAAGAAATCAAATAGACAAATTATGGTAATAAAGAATCAAATTATTGGGAATCAACATAATCTCCATAGGGATGGGGGAAAAACCCCCAACAATCTATACTAGGAAGTGATTCATCTTTGTTGACTGCTGAGATACTGAAAGAAAATAAAAGTGTGGGTTTTTTCATGATTGGAACAGAAAATAGATAGAATTAAAGTAAAGCTTCCTTACTTTAATTTAGAACAAAATAATGAAATGTGTGTTATGTAACTTACGATGATATCCAAGTATTTACACTATACACAGGAAAGCATAATTTAATCTAACTATCATGTAAAGATAAATATTGCACTGTCACCATAAAAAAATTACAGATGCCTATTAGAATTTGGATATAACCATCAGGACAAAGTTTCAGAAAGATTGTTAGCAGTATTTTTTATTGGACTTTTAAGTAAAAATATATTTAAACAAATAATATAAAATATTGGAATATTATTTGCATATCACAGGAGTAAATTTTCTACCCACATCCCAATGTAATTAGATAAGATGACGGTTGACAGTTATTTAGGGAAATAATTGCCTACACAGATATGTCATTTAAAGTGTTGGACCATTCCATGACAGCTTCTCTACCTTATGAGGAGAGCATTGCATGGTTCCTTGCTTATTAATAGAACAATTCACACAGCAGTTCTCCATCAAACAATTTTTTGTTCAGTAGATAGCTATACTAACCAGAAGCAGCCCATGTTGCTTCCTCAATTTGATTTGCATCCTCGGTGATATTATATAAAACAATCTCACACTCAAGCAGGTGACTTAAGAGCTCTTTTCGAGAAGAGACCTGCAGAAAAAAGTTGTTAGTATCTGTCATTAAAAAAAATAAAATTCAAAATTGCTTTTCTAAGTTTAACTTACTGATAGAATGTAGTTTTCTAACACTACAATGTTAGAAGTAAAGGATAAGATGGATATCAAACATGTATCTGTCAGATACAAGTAAGGTGAAGAAATGCAAATTAAATATGAAACTTCAGATTTACGGTACATATTAATATAATTCAAAAAGATGTACCATTTTTAGTGGTATTTTAGGATTCATATTTTCAGTGCAATTGTATCAAAAAAATCTATGGCTTTTATAGATATTTTAAACAAGGATCAGTTGGCAGAATGGAGAAGACATTTAAAAATGTCCATTTTCTTGCAAAATGGCATTGTCATTTTTGTTAAGTGCAGATTGCATCACTTGAGCAAGTCCAACAAACACTTGAGCAAGAGCAGTGCCAGCCATAATGTCCTGATCAAACAGCACAGCTACGTAGATATTTTAAAAAAAACCATTTCAGATGTTTGAAGAGATTCTGGACCATCAATTTGAGACAGTGGCAACTTCAGTTTCAGAAAACTAAATCAAGCAATAAGCAATTGCATTCTTAAAAGCAAGTGTCCTTTAGTTAACTAAACTCTGGACATATCTTTATACTCTGATGTGGGTGTTCAGACCAATTAGCTGCTAGTGAAAGCTGTGATTTCAGTGAACAGTTAAGAAGGGAGACACTAACTTTGATTGCAGCACCACTACCTTTAAAATGGTGATAACAAGAGGAGACAAGAGAGATATTTGAGGTGTGAGTTTTGAGGGAAGAAGAAAGCAGACCTGGGGATCATCAGGATAGATAATGTCCAGTCCATAACTATCTTTTTTTAAAAATCTATTTTGACTCTGAGTTCTTTCCTTTTACTATTTGCTGTATCAGACCTAGCAGGGAGGAGACATCAGTGTGCAGGAAGCAAAAGGAATAAAATATATGTATACAGCTTACAGCAGCAACAAAAGACCATTTTATTAATGCAGGTCACTTCACACAACTTGTAATATTTCTAACATTGTCTAACAGCAATCTGAAGTAAGACTCTTACTTACTGCATATGTTTCCTCTGCAAAACTTGGTTTAGCACTCTCTGGTTTAGAAAGGGTACCCACTATTTGGTAGACTCCCTCCTTTGGTCTACTAGAAATTTCAGTAGCTGAATTATTTTCATCTTCCTCCTCCTCTTCTTCTTCTATGCTTTCAAGTGATGCCCCAACGACACATCTGGATAAATACTGCAATATACAAGACACACATTCTTATGCAAATATTTATTGAACCCTGCACAGCTTCTCATCATGTTGGAAAACACCAACACCGTCTGACTAGCCCTGACGGTGTTGTAGCTCCGAACACAGCTTTCCATTGAACAGGAAAGCGATAGGGACTCCTCAACCTCAGCTGTAATGATTTGTCTTGTTTCCTGTGCCTCCAAGTCCAAGGTAAGTCCTTAGATGCCTCTTCTCTGCAACCTGCCTCTTCTCGGGCAGGTGTTACCTCTCTCCACAGTGATCAGATACTGCCTGAGGTCTCCCGACCTGCTTTATCCACCCCTCCCGCTCTTAACTCATTTGTTTCTCCATATTATCTTAACCCCTTCTTTCTCCCAGTCCCTCTCCTCAGGGGAGTGACCTCGCCCGCCCGGCCGAGCTCCCTGGAAGACAGCCACAGCTCCCTGCCGCGCTACCGGCCGCAGGCCCGGCGGGCGCTCCGCATGGTGGGCTGGGGCAGGCGGGCGGGTGGACGGGCGACGGCAGCGCCTCAGGCTGCGACCGCTGAGGAAGAGGCGCGGCCACGAGCAGCTACGGGCCGCCCCCCGCGGTCACCTCGCCGACGCTGCGGCCGCAGTAAGAGTCCAGGTGGTTGAGGAAGACCCGCCGGCTCGGCTCCGGCCCCGCCGCCATCGCCACAGCCTGCGCAGGGGACGCGGCCCGTTGCTGCGCGACCAGCAACGGCTGCGCAGTGACGGCGGGGCGGGGCGGGGCCGGGCGGGGCCGGGCGGGGCCGGGCGGGGCCGGGCGGGGCGGGGCGGGGCCGGGCGGGGCGGGGCGGTGCTGCCTTACCCGGACAGCCGGTGAGGGGCGCTGTGGGCTGCAGCCGGGTGTGGGCGGGGCCGGGCAGGGCAGCTCCGCTACTGAGGGCCGTCGTCAACAGGCGTTTAGGGTGTACCTGAACTCTCTCTTTATACCCCGTTGGGTCTGTTTTAGGGCTTTACAGCCAATTCTGCCTGTCTTAGGGCAAACAGGGATAGCGGCAGTCAATAAATTAGGGACTTTATTTCTGACTTCCAGACGCCGAATGTCTGGAACAAATGTATGTAGTACTGTTGAGACAGAAACAGCTTTAATTATGTTATCAGGCATCCTTTCAGATAGCAGGCAGGCTTTGAGGCTTTTTCGGTAATTCATAGATTAACTGCTCTATTAGGCCAAGCAGCACTTATTCAGAGGTTTGGATAATGAAATCAACCGACAGCCGAGGAAGATGTATTGAAGTTCTCCATTCTCAGCACTTCAGAGAAGTGCTCCCTCCGTACAGGCAGCAATAGCAACATATAGGGGCAGGACAGCATTTTCTTCATACTCAGTAACCTAGACATAGTGGAATGACATAGCTTTCCCTTTTGTGAGTTAACACTGCCGTACGGATGGTTCTTCTGGTAACACCTACAAACCCCTCATTTTGAAAGCATTTCTCAGCTTAGGTTTATAATAGGCACCCAAGATGACCAACCATTTTAAAGATGACCATGAAAAACTGTTACCACAGTAACATTTAGTTTGGCATTTTTCCACTTGTATTTCCACAGCTTCCTTTCCAAGTCCCTCTTTATAATCACCTATCTTGTTTTATCACGACAAAGTTTTACCAAATAAAAATTTGCAGCCAGAGGTTTTCAAATAGGTACATTTAATATATTTAAGATTTTTTTTGTGGGCATGATGACTTTGGTTGTTTGCACACACACACCACCACCACCCCCACCACCCCGCTTTCCAATAGCTCCCCCCACAAGAACATTACAACACACAGGTGCATTTATTTAATGCTTTAGTCACTGAAAACAAATAAATCAGTTGCAAGGAAAAATATTCAAATATAAATTTGGTCTAGTACATTCTCCTCACAGAGGACTAACCATGTGCCACAGACCTGTGTGCAAAAGAGAGCCTATGAAAAATTTTTAGAGCATGGAAGCATACCCTACAGCAGAGGATTAATGTAAGAAGTTTCAACCTAAGAAGATTATAAAATAAACACAAAATTAAGCTGTGGAAAACAGAAGCACCAACTACAGTTGTCTTGTCAGTCATCGTTGTACATCACTACCCCACAGGTATAACAAAAGCTCTATTAGGTTTCTTCAACTAACATGACTAATTTTTACCAGGTATAAGTCAATATAGGTCTACTGAAATCACTGGAATCTGTGACTTCATAAGAACCTATGTGTGTGGCTCTGAAAAAGCTACACAACATCGTGGCAGATCAATGGCGGGATTATTTAAATAAAGATGCACAAATACTGAATAATACAAAAATACAAAAAGTATGAATGTCACAGAATGTTAGTTCAACAGTACTGGTATTTCTAACCAAATGCAATTTTTAAAAAGTCTACCATTCAGTATATACTTGAAAAGTTACAGCAGAACAATAGATGTATAAAGAGATTTGTACTACCAGTTTTTAAGTAGAAAATATGAGTTATTTGAGTCTTAGCAAATTTCATACAGCCTTTGGTTTCAAACCAATACAATGCAATTAACAATACAGTGCTTACTCAGTATCCATTTGGAGAGGACGCTGTACAATTGAGGGAGAAAATGTGAAAAACAGCAGTATCAAAGTACTGTAATATAGGAAGGCTGAAGCAAAAATACTTCTGGGTATATCCTGTACATCATGTAAACACACATTCAGAATAGTAAACAGGCTAAACTGTCTTCCAAGCCTCCCAAAGAGTGACAATATAGCCTACAGATACATATATAAAGCATATCTATCATCGTCTTTAGGAAATATAGCCCGTTACATCCTAATTCTGTGCTTAACTCATTTGTGATTCAGACAATACATTCATATAGTAGCAGTACATCTCACTTATTATTTGGAGTTTGCTGGTTGCCATAGACAAGGACAGATGGAATACTACTGAGCCTTGCTTTTAACTTAGGCAATGTCACTTTAAAAGCAACGCTCAACTGTTCAAAAACCATCTCTCATTACCAAAGCTGAGAATTTTCAGATATATGTGTAGCAAATCAAGCTGAAATTTTGTTCTTTGCAGAAGAACGGTTTTCCAATTATTTTTTATTAATTGTGTAGAGCAAGTAGTTAGCTTCTATTTTAAAAAGCAGATAGGAAAACTATCAGTAAGCACACACACAAAAAATTACTCCTTGTATATATATATATTTGTAACATTCAGTTTCTTTATGTTTTTTGAGTTTTGGATAACACTTTGAAAACAGCCCAGATTTTTTGAACATTCTAAGAAGCAACTTCCTTGCTCACCTAACAAAAAAGAAAGAAAAATTAAGAAACTTTTTTGCTGTTTATCTAAGTGGCTTTTAATAGTGTTGCGATATACACAAATTCACTGTAGTAAAATATTATAGAGTAGTTCTAGCATGAATTAGATATTAATGCAAGAAATGAAGCTTAAGATGCTTGTAAGAAAGATCTCAGTGCCTCATACTAAGAATTCCTTCTAGCATTAAACCTTCCTCACACTTGGGTAAATCATGACTGACTATCTTTCTTCAAAGCTTCTAGTCTTTGTAGCAGTGCATTTCCAAACACCTCTCGATAAGCAGGGCTGAGAGAGTCCAATAAGGAGTAGACAGTTTCATGGTACGGAGTTTGCAATCTGTCATCAGTCTGATCAAAATCATAAGCTACCACCTGCAACAAAGAAATCACTGGTTAAATTTCTGTGGTGAGGGTCACCTGGCAATGGGAAGGAGATACCAAAACATTTAACTTTGCCAGTCAGGGTAGTACAGTAATGTGAGAACTGGTCATACAGCATTTAGGCAGTTTCCAGTACCTTTTGACAAAACTCAGAATAGTAAAATCTATCATTATGACTTTTGAAATGAAGTCTTACATCTATGTGTTTGTACAAAAAATACAAATGGTGCAAAAAGGAGTCGTATACATGCTGCATTACTGACTAACCTAAGTATCTGAGAAACCCTAAGGCTGACATGCCTAGAACAAATTGCAGTTCAATCTTCATCATTCTGTGTCTTAAAGAAATGCCTGGTTTTTCATCAACTTTCTCTCTTGCTTTGTTGGAAGTAACTACTT
Source organism: Bucorvus abyssinicus (assembly GCA_009769605.1). Lineage (NCBI taxonomy): Eukaryota > Metazoa > Chordata > Aves > Bucerotiformes > Bucorvidae > Bucorvus > Bucorvus abyssinicus. Next base: position 14,851,064 of record CM020036.1, read on the forward strand.
AAAGTTCCACTTCCCAGGAGAAAACATGTAGGACAGGCTATTTCATAAAAGTATAAGAGGAATTTGTATGCTGTTTTGGTGTCACTGAAGTATTTTTGTAGGCACCTTTTGAACATGATCATTGTTCAAAACAAAGAGTCTTAAGAAATAATAAGCAAATTAGTTTACCCTGAGTCCCGCTTCAGTGAGCTCCAGGCAGTATCTGTTCTTTTCCCTGGTTTCCACATTGATATATGCCACATCCTCTGCACAGGGAAGGGTTTTTGAGACAAACATGTTGCTGACAGCGAAAAGAACATCATTCACAACAGCTTCAGCTTCCAGTCTCATATCTTTCACATCTGTTCCTTCAAAGTCTCTATAATCAGAATCCTCTTCAAAACCCGTATTATTGGGCAACTCCATAGGATTGCAATCAGTCTCCATTCTGCATATGGAAACATTTATTTTAGATTTATCACACAACTACACTCACTATATATTAACACATATAACAAGAGTTGTATATTAAGCAGACATATTTAACATTGTTAAAAAAAAAACCCACCCAAAAAACGAGACCCAGTGACTTCTGTAACTCACGAAATGACAGTCCAGAGCACTCAAAGAACTCAAAACAAAGATGCTGGGAACAACTCTTCAAGGCTACATTAGCACATAGAAGCAGAATCAGTATCATTGAAATTGCTTCTTCTTATGCAAGTAACTTGCATTCTGTTGTATAAGACTCTGTTATGATTCAGCAGTAATTAATTCTGCACTTTGCTGATCCAGAATGCAGTATAAAGACAAGTCATGCCTGGAAAACTGAAATCAAGAGCCGTAGAAAATAAAATCCCTATTGTTCCTGAATTTAAGAATGAGTTAGGAAAGTCTGTGAACTAAAGGCATTATGATGGACTATAAAGACATATTAACAGATGCTCTTTGTTTACAGTCACTAAAGAACAATTCTCCTGTTAAGCTCTTATGCACAATTGTCAATCCATTTTAGAGACTCATACAGCTGGCCTTTGTGAGCATGTGTTACCAAAAAGGGACCGACTCTCTGGGGATTACCTCAGCGGCTCTAGTACTTGCCTCTCAAGGTACCAGTGTCACCAAAAGGCCTCAGCTAACTTACACCCTCGGGGAAAGCTGCCTACGGCCAGCAGGGAAAGTCCCTTCGGTCGCTGCCCCGAGTGCTTTGCTAGCTGAGCGCTGCTACCAGGAGTGAGTATGGGCTGGCAATCACCAGTCTGCAACACGCAAGACATTCACTCCGTGCGATTCATCCCTTCCTGACAAATCCCACCTTGGACCCACAAACAAATTCCAGAGAAACCGAAGGCGACAGGGGAGCTGGCTCCCGAGCCGCGCAGCCTGCCGTTCGCAGTGAATCACCCCGGTTTACAGACAGCCCCGGATCACACCGGCGCCACTGCCCCCAGCAGCGCGGCCAGGAGCAGGCCGCCACCCTCACCGGCAGCACCGTGCCCCGGGAGCCCACCTACCAGCCCCGGCGGCGGGCGGGACCCCAAACAGCTCCGGACACAAGGGCGCCTGCCGCTCCGCTCCGCCCTGCCGTGCTGTGCCGGTGGAGTGCGACCCGCCCTGATGCTTCCGTCAGGGCCGCTCTGTAGAGAGGCGGCCACCACCAGCCGCGCGATGGGACCTGTCGGCTCGTTCCAGCGACACTGGGCAGCGGAGACCCCGCCGGCGTGACACCGCCTCCCCCCCACCCCCGCACCTCCGACCGCCGCATCCGCCCCCGCCTCCTCCGCTCTGCGACGCCACTTCCGCGCGGACGTCACGGTGCCGGTGACGGCTTTCGGCACGGACGGGGAGGCGCGCTGGGAGGAAGGAGACAAACAGACCCGATCGGCCTGGCCGCCCTTGCTGGCAGTAGAGAGCTGACGTGGGGTGGCGGTGTTTGCCGGTCCCCGGCCCCTTCCCCCGTACCGTTCTGCAGCGCAGCGTGGCTGCGGCGGCCCCCCTCCGCGCTCGCGGGCCGCCGAGAAGATGGCGGCGATGGTGTCCCAGTGAGGATGGAGCTACCTGTCAGCGGCTCTTCGCCCTGACGGGAGGCAGTGCCGCCCCGCCGGCGGTGTGAGGGGCGGCGGAGGTGCTGTCTGGCAGCGGGAACCTCCTGCAGTAGCCCGCGTTGAGGGGCGAGGCTGGGCCCGGCAGCTCCCGCTCACCTCCCTCTCTCCGCCCGCCGGAGGGGCCAGCCCCGGCCACGTCCCGCCGCCTGACCTGGGCCCCGTCCTGCCGCCTGGCCTCGCGGCCGTCGGCGCGTTTCCGCCATGCCGTGGCCTTTCTCGGAGTCCATCAAGAAGAGGGCATGCAGGTACCTGCTGCAGAGGTACCTGGGCCACTTCTTGCAGGAGAAGCTCAGCCTGGAGCAGCTCAGCCTGGATCTCTACCAGGGCACCGGCTCCTTGACGCAGGTCCCTCTGGATAAGTGGGTAAGAGGTGCCGGCGCTTCACCCCCTCGGTTCCTGCTGCGTCTGAGGGACCAGCTGATTCCCTGCCCCTGGCTGCCACCCGCTTTATTTTCAGTATCCATCCTTCTTTGTGTAAAAAGATATAGCTATAATTAGCATTAATCCAGGCAACTCTGTTCTGATATGCTAGCACGTAAGAAAATCTGGGCATTTATTACACATACATTTTTCTAGCCACAGCCATACTTTGGTTTCGTTTTTAATTATGATCAAGAAAACAAAAACTAAAAGAAGGCAATAGCTGCTGATATTTCAGGGAGAACTAGCTAGTGTAGCCCAAACTACTAGAAATTGCTGCTGTATTTTCTGAGGAGGATGTTTACTGACTACTCATAGAAATGAAAAAACATAAAGTAATCACTGTTCTGTCTCTGTCTACATCTTGGAGGCATCTTGGTTCTTGCTGACCCTGTTATGCTGAACTTAGTCCATGTAGATCTCTAAAGGTTGTTCCCTGGTCTTGCAATGGTGAAATGACTTGTTGACAAATGGAAAGCTGTTTTTAGCTGGGGTTTGCTTAGCAGGTGGGCTGTCGCACTTTCAACCCACTGAAGTTTTTTTCAGTCCTGGTTTGTGTGGGTTTCTTATTATGTATTTATATGTGTGTGTGTGTATGTGTCTGTACACATACACATATGCATACTTCCAGCCTACTGTAGTAATCCAAAGGCCTGCGTCCGTGTTTGTAATATTTCGTGAAGTTTCTTGGAGTAATTACCAACGTTTCTGAATTCTATCTGCCAGTCAAGTGACTTGTCATGAGGAGCCTTAAGCACTGCTGTGCGTCAGGCGTGACTTCCAGGTCAGCAGAGATGATGAGCTCGGTACACAAGCTTATGACTTTCCAAAGTATTTTCAAAACACATCTTTATTATAATGCGTTCTGGTCGTAGGCCGTGCAGGGTACGTACATTTTAAATACTTGTGAATATGTGATGTTTTCAAATGAGCACCTTTCCAGTTGTTCGTGTGAAAGTATGTTTGAAAGCGGCAGGAGACAGACGTTTGCAGAAATGCTCGATCTTACCAGTGTTTTAGTGCGGAGTGTTTTGCTGTTGGCGTGTTTGTTTTCTTTTTTCTGGCGGTGTGTGCCTCTGGTTTCCGGTGGCAGGCAGTAAGGACGTCTCGCTTTAATTGAGTTATTTTGCCCTCTAGTGGGTGTCGCTGCACTCTTCACTAGTCACAGTGATCGTGCTTAAAATGTAAATACTTTGAAACAGTAGAAGTTATGGACCAGTACTAAATAAACAGTTAATTATGTATACACAGTGACTAAATGTATATACAGTAATGCTTAGGTTATCTTCCCCATTTTGTAGATCAGCGCTTTTCTTTTTCGCTTGTAAACAATGACACGTTTGAGGTTCTCTGCACGTGACTTTCCCATGTATGGCAGATTGCAAAAACAGATGTTGTGGAAAAACTAATAACTCCCCCTCCCGCCAAGTTATTGTAAGCTTGTTCTCTATGAATCACCAGGGTATTTTTATGTATTATCAATTTTTGTGGATACTTCTATTCATCTTAACATTGTAGGTATTTCGGCCAACATGGTATGTGTTCAGAGATTATAGAGATACGTAGGAATACGTGGGGCTATTAGTGTAGCCCCTTTGCCTCTTGAGACCTGGGCTGTTCAGAAAAATCAAAACATAACCCTTGGAGTTTGTGGTTGAATTTTAGTATGCATTGAATAGTACTTTCACTACTCGTATGACTGTGATTTCTAGCTAGAGACTTTCAGTCAGTAACATGGAAGCAGGTCCTGATGTGAAGAGTGTGCTTCCTTTTTTAAATTTCACTTGGAATGCTCTAGTTGCTGCTTTCTAGGAACAACCGGTTTGTTTATGAAGTAATTTAGCTGAAAGAATACTTGAATTTTTCTTGCTTTTAGATAGTAAATTTCTATTTCAAAATAATAATGAATGTTCTAAAATGCAGTAATTTTTATTGTCATGTACATGGGCAGCAAAAATACATCTGAGTCACATTTATTCAAAATGTAACTAGCTTACTTCCTGCTACAGCAAATTGTTTTGTAAAGGTTCAAGTACTTTAAATGAATCTATGATATCTTCAAATATAGTTTTCATGCCAAATGATTATTTCTGTTTTATTCTATTATCACAACTATAATTTAGTTAAAGTTTTAATGTTACTGAATCTTAGTTGATTATTTGATTGTGAAATAATTTCCTGACAGGACTGTTTCAGGTTCTGTTTCTTTAAAGCTGGTGTCTCTTTCTGCTGCTTGAGTGGACTTTGGAACAGAAAGTAGAAAGCTGAACATGCAAGCAGATGAAATTCTAAAAGCAAAATATTAAGAGCATAAGCAGAGCAACAAGTTAACATCATGGGAAGGTTATACCTGGAGACAGAAGAATGAAAAATACCGTTTTCTGAAAACTTTTTTTGTTCATTTTTAAGAATTATTCAATATAATTAGAACATTTAAACCTTAATTAAAATGGAAAGCAACTTCTAGATCCTTATTCTTTAAAAAACTTTTGATGTTGAATTTATGTATTTTTTCACAGGAAGGTCAAAACCACACTTCTTTTTTTTATTTCCAGTTGAAGATTACGTCCTAGTATAAGAACCAGAGTCTTTAGGGATCTTGTGTACATTAGGAAGTTGCACTCACTGCATTTAGTATGTGATTGTTTTTTCTTTTATTAAAGCAGCTTAGCTAGTTCTTGTTAAATAGTTTCAGTTTTAACTACATTTTTTAATCAGGAGACAAACTGGGATTTGCATTTTTTTTTTTTTAAATCATAAATGCAAAGAATATGTTTCCTCTGTATGGATGTAATGAAAGCTATATTGTGCAACCAGTGAGTCTTTTCACTTAAAAATCCTAAGTTACATCTTCAGAGCTGGTGGTCCGTTTTTCTCATAAATTTCACTTACTCTTTATGATACTGAGGGCAACTTGATAGTAGTTTTGTTTATAATGTCACTGTAAAGGACTGGATTAATGCAACAGTTCCTGTAGAATGTTGATCTGTCCATTGAGCTGCTTTTTTTTGAATTAGTGCTGAACGTGGAACACATTAAAAACGGCAAGTGTGTTATGCAGCAAGGGATGATTATTTGGTTCTGTTTCGGTGTCACAGAGAAATGTAAAGTAAATATCACATTGAAATTGCATGCTAGTGAAATACTCTTGCCACAGGAACCAGGTACTTTCTGCATTTTTATTGTCAGACTGGTTTCAGCTTTCTTCAAGTATTGCCAGTGAAAGAATAGATTACCTTGTGTCAGTACTGTAGTATTTATAACAGTAAGATAGCAGAATTTTTTAGTATGGTGCAAAAATACAGGCTATACAGCTACCACAAAATCTATGTTATGCTGAAAGCTAAATAATTAATGTGGAACAAATTACAATGGAATCAAAATACTTGAAAGTGGCCAGTTCATTGTTTTTCTGAGTGTAATTAATTTTCTGGTAGCCACAATATGTTCTATTTGTTATATGCAAAATTATGGAATTTTTTTTTTATTTACTATATTCTTCTCTTTTTCTAGTGTCTTAATGAGATTCTGGAGTCTGCAGACGCACCTCTGGAAGTCACAGATGGATTTATCCAATCAATTTCTTTATCTGTTCCATGGGGGTCATTGCTACAAGATAACTGTGCATTAGAAGTAAAAGGATTAGAGATGGTCTTCAGGCCAAGACCAAGGCTTGGTAGGCTTATTTTTTAATTTTCAAAAAAGAGATTCTTTACAGTTTTTCAGAGCCAAAAGGCTACACTTGCTTTAGCCAGCTCTTAGCCCCATTTAAAGTGCCATTTAATTTACATACATTAGAGAATGTAGCAGAATAGGAAACTGTCAGGTGTTTGTCAGTTGGTTGTTGAGCGTTTCTCAAATGGTTGTTGTTCTGTTAAATAACTTAAAATATTTATAATGTTCCTATTGTTGTATCTCTTCTTCCAGACTGTTTGACATATTGAATTGAAAATAATACTGTGAGGAAAGGAGTTTTTGTTAGCTAGATTTTTTGGGTGCTGTATGCCAAGATCTGTTAGTCAGCATTAGTAGCTGGCTGTGAGGTGGCCGTAGGGAAACACAATGGTGTAAGTCTATGAGTGAGGTTCTGGCTTTCTTTGGCAACTTTAGGGTAAAATGCATCTTCTTTTGTAATACAATTTAATTGCTATCACAGACTGCAATAATGACTTTTAGAGTACTCTAAATACTTACAATGCTGAGAGCATTGTCTGAGCTTTTCTAGCTTGTCTGTATCCATATGAATCTAACTGATCTAGTTTAGGCTGTTGTGGTGATAAATTTTCACTGACTATCAAACCTCCATAAATTCTGTTGTGTTGTTGTAGCACGTGTGGGACATGTGGTGCACTTCCAGTGTGTGAAAATTTTTGATGGAATGTCTGAATGGTTTTAGTGTTTTTTTTATACTATAGAGAAGATGCGAGAAGATACTTCTTTAAAGGCATCATAAAGAAGAGAAAAAAACTGCATAAACTCTATTTTCCATCTTTTGCAAGATACCTTAAGTAACTTGCTTATATATACTCTGCATTTCGTTCTTACTTGTTTAACTGGAACTAAATTTTGAGCTATCATACTTCCTGATGTAAGATTATTGCTTTGAAAGAATGTTAGTATTAGGAGGAAGCTCTATTTATTCACTTGTATCCATTTAGTTCTCTTTGCACAGTGTGTTACAGTACAGTAGGAAAAAATGATGCTGGTTTTATCACACTTCTATAACCACATGGATGTTTTCAGACCTGAATGCTAAATTGGAATGTTTTGCCTGTTTAACATGTTTGTGTTGGTTTTACTTTAGTTTGCCTATAGTAGAGTGTTTATAGTTCAATTTGATTAACTTCCTAATCTAGTTTTATAGTATTTGCTCACAAAGTGCTTGGCATTAGCTGATAGGAATGCAGTATCAATCCGACTACTAAACTTGTTCAGCTTGATATGTGCTGTGCTCTTAGATTTTGTTAGATCTGTGTTAGACGCTTGAAATGTGTTTTCATATGCTAAAATAACATCTTAAACCTTGTTTAGTATTTCCGCATCTAGGGTATGTTTCAAATGGAATAAGAAACCTAAAGGAATTCCTAAAAAAAAAAAAAAAAAAAAGTCCTTTCCTTGATTTCATTTAGCCAATTATGCCTGCAAAATCATACCAATATAATAAAAACATGTCATAAATTACTCACTTAAACCAGTGCTGAAGATTGGTTGCACTAAAACCATGTTTCATCTTGTTTATGTTGAGTTTTGAAATACCAAAATCTTACCAGTGCAATCTAAATAGACTGAAGTATTTTTAAAGCATATGAAGAGAGATTGACTAAATCTGTTTTTAAGTATGACTAAGCTGTTGAAACTCTTTTCTGGATATGCCAAATGTATTACTTCATTTTGTGTTTATTGTTTCAGTTTCATTCAGTCAAATTTATTAAGACTTCTTTTACTCCACAGCATCTGGGGCTGAGCCTATGTATTGGTCAAGTTTTATGACCAGTAGCATGCAGCTTGCAAAAGAGTGTCTTAGCCAAAAATTGACAGATGAACAAGGAGAAGGGTCCCAGCCTTTTGAAGGACTTGAGAAATTTGCAGAAACTATTGAAACAGGTATGAATTAATTATTGAGATCTGAATGAACGTCTGAGATTAAATCAGTTTATGTTGTCTCTCAGTTTTACAAAATGGCATCTCATTTGCCATAACTCATCTCACAAATTTTCACTTGTTAGCATTACTTATACAATTTAAATAGGAAGACAGGTCAATTGATGATGTTTTCAAAGTAGGGTTAAAAAAGCCCATTTACTTACTAAAATATGGTATGCTTCCCTCAGTGGTCAGAATGAACCCTACTTCAGAGCAAATTGGTGTTTACACCAGAACAAATCCAGGTAAATCGTGCTTGAGTGAGATGCCTTACTATTGGAGGTACCAATTTAATTAATCACGCAGACTTAGATTGTTTATAGTAATGCTGTTGAGGGAGTGACAGAGAGTGGTGTTTCACCTATTTTTACACAAAGCTGAGCTGTTAAGACATTTGTATATCAATAATCATACAATGTTGTTAGAAGTGCTTTAGAAACTCTGGTGTTTGTTTGTGGTGGTTTTATTAGGTGGAAGAAACTAAGGGCTTATGACCACATTATGCAGTGGAGAACCTAGTGTCGAAATGCATGAGCTAAGGGAAGTGTTTAAAATCAGATCTAGAAATAGAAATATTCAGCCAAAGTAGCATAGTGCTTATAGCAGTGTTTAGGAGTTCAAACATGGTGCACAGTGAAGCAGGTGCTTTCTTTGAGGAACTTTCACGCTGAGCCATAGAACAACTTCGAGTTGTCACTTGCTCAAATGCCCATGCATTAAAGGTCCGTTGCATAGTATGGGTGTACATACTGGACGTTTAATAAGGGTTTACATTGCCACTTGATGTCTTACATTATTAAACTCAACTGATTATTTCCACTGAAGTAAATACTGAGAACTTAAAATGAAAAACTCTTTTAAATTGGTTATGAAAGTTATTGTTGAGTAACTTGACTTAAATGTTTGCATGGTGTCTTTTTGTTTTTTCATCTAAGTTCTAAGAAGAGTGAAAGTTACCTTTTTAGATACTGTTTTGCGAATAGAGCATATACCGGAAAACTCTAAAAGTGGAACTGCACTTGAAATCAGAATTGAAAGGTAAAGTGTGTGGTTTGTTTTTTTTTTTTTTTTTTAAAATCTGTTTGGTTTTTCCCCTCCTGAGGCACTTCTTGCTATTTCCTGTACAATATATTTTACCCATGCACACGCATTCTTAGTGCACAGTTAGACAGCGGCTCTTCAGTACTTCTTTTATTATGCCAGTGAGCATTTTCTCCACTCAGCTTTCATTTAATGTGTTCAAGCTAAAGGTTTTTAACCATCAAATTAGAGTTTTGGATTTTCCAAGGATAGGTTAATGAGGACTTCCACAGTTAATGTATACCATTTCTCAAATGTTCACCAGTCAGTGGATATTGTTGGCCAGTCAGGCCATCTCTTCAACACACAAAAGGAACTGACCCTTTTGAGTAAGGCACTTACTGTATTTTCTTGCTATCTTTTCACTTAATGCTTTCAGAAGGAAAAATACAGTCCTGAAACAAAATAAACGGGAAGATTTTAGGTCCTCTGTGAGCTTTCAAAAGAGTCCATATGTATTCTGTGAACTTGAGTACTGTACACATTCTTAAAGTTTTTTTTTTTTTTGACCTGTGGGATAGTGTAATCATACTTTCTTGCGAAGTATGGAAATCCTTAACAAATTAAACTGATTCTTAGAGAGAAACACTAGTGAAATATATTTGATTTTAAGCATTTATAAACTTCGGGTTGTTATGTTCAATTTAGGAGAGATGTTAGTAAAACTGTAATTATTTTTCTTATGGAAGTTCATTCCCAGAAGAAACCTCCTTTTCTGTCCTTTAAAAAACTAGATTGAAACAAACAGTTGAATAGCTTGTTGTTTTGATGTTTGGTAAATTTTATTTACGGAAAGGTAGGTGTATTTTTCCACCGTAAATTCTAATATGTGGAGACTTGCACCTTTTTAAGTATTCACTGTTTATGCTGTCTCTCAGTGTTATAATGTAAGAAATTTAATTTTACAGAAACTTTATGGCACTGGAGCCTATTCTCTCAATTTCAACTTTCATTTTGATAGAATGTTATTTTCAAATAGTACTTTTAGACAAAAGAAAAATATTAGATGGAAGATCTTTAAAAAATTCAGATTCTGAAGCAAGAACTGTGTATGTCCTAATGGAAATGTATGTATAGAAGTGTTGGGCAGACTCCTTTGCTTTATGGTCAGATTAGACATAAGTACCTGGATAATAATACACTAGGATATGTTCACGTTGGAAACATGTCACAGTTGTCCTGTGGTGTCCTGTAGAGAACTTAGGATTTCCACCTCTTCGCAGAGCATGGTGGTTTCTCCTTTTACAATAGTCAGTGGCATTGTAAATATTACGAAGAGAGGAAGTGTGTACAAACTTAGAGGCTAAATGGCACAACAAAGGTAACAATTTACATGCATCTACCATTTTTTTTCCTTTCTGTTGTCTCCCAGAACTATGTACTGTGATGAAACTGCAGATGAGTGCTCTGGAATTAATGTACATCAGCCCACAGCTTTTGCTCACAAGTTACTGCAGCTCTCAGGTGTCTCTCTCTTCTGGGATGAGTTTCCTGCATCAGCAAAGTCCTCTCCCGTGTGTTCGACTACTCAGCTGGTAAAATTAAATACATTATATAAGAGTATAAATTGATGAAGGATAGAATAGGTTGTTACGCTAATATATTAGACTCATTCTTAAGGATATATGAGTTGAGCTTTTAGTTGAATCAGTGTTCGATATGTTTCATAATCATTTCCTGTTGATTTTGAGGAGGGGGAAGGAAACAGACTTTAGAACTGAGTAAAATTTAGGATGTGTTATACTGAAACCTGGTTACAACTTGAGTGTGTGGAAGTCCTCTACAATTCAGTATTCTATGGAAACTTGCTCTGCTTTTTTGAAAAGTCCTAATGTTTCTCATTTTACATGTGTTATTTCTTTCACAGTTATCAGTACATGTGTTTAATGCCATTGTCAAATTTATATTTGTGTAAAGTGATAGCTTGTGTGATAAGTTTATTTGAAATGTTTGTTGGGGTTTTTTGTTGTCTTTGGGGGTTTTTTTTCTTGTAAGAAATAGAATATGTTCTTATTCCTTTCTCTGTAATGTCTTAAGGCAACTGAACCAAAGCTTTCACCTAGCTGGAATCCAAAAATAATTTATGAGCCACATCCGCAATTAACAAGAAACTTGCCAGAAATTACTCCTTCTGACCCTGTACAGATCAGTAAGCTGATTGGTAGAATGGAGTTGAGCCTAACATTAAAGCAAAATGAAGTACTTCCTGGAGCTAAGGTTAGTAATGCTTTTCCTGGTCTTTAACTGAATTAATACTGCATACAAAAAATGCTGAGATTCTTAAGGGGAGAGAATCCCCTTAGTTTTGTTCTCTGCATTCAAACCCAATATATATGTCTAATAAGACATCTTTACAGTGGCCAGACAAGTCGATCGTACATTGAAATCTGCTAAAGGAGAATTTCTGTATGTTAGAAGGACTGAATTTATCTATTGAAGTAACTCCTGAGAAGTTTTGTTTTCATAAAACCCTGCTTCTCTTCATTTATCCTTTTTTCTTGTGGCACTATGACTGACTTTGACTACATAACTGTGGAATGTTTAACTGATTGATTAGAATCACCTTGGTTTAAAAGGGTATAATTTACTTCAACAATTGCAAGTAAACCTTAAATGATTAAATAGGTTGGGGCATTCTAAAACTAACATGAACATTTCTACTTCTGAAATTTTATTAAGATTTACAGTAAATCAAATACTAACAGCATGTTTAAATGCTATTAGTTAAAATCTTTTATTTTACTTCTGTATAAAGATACCGGAATCAAAGCAGTTGAAAATAAAACTTTTTTTTTAAAAAAAAAGAGTGCGAGTATATAGGGTAAATATATTCCCTTTGTCTCCAGTTTTTACAGGGCTATTGACCTGCCATGTATAGTGTGCCATATTCTACAGAAACCATGAAGTTTCTACTACAGTAGAAAAGTTACTTACATCCAGCAATTTCTAGTCAATCTTTAACTTTTCTTGTTTATTCAGTTGAGTCCTTGAAATATGAAACAACATATTTTGTTTGGTGTGAAGTAGAAAAATGCCAGCCGTTTCAAAAGTATGAATAGTAAATGCAGTTAACACCTTTAATTGATGTCCAGATGTTTCTAAAGATAAAAAATTTTCCACTTTTATATCATTAGATGTATTTTAAGGTAGCTAGAAGAAAATTGTCTAGGCCAGAGTTTGTTTTATAGGAGATGTTCTGTATAATAGAATGCGGAGCAGTGGTCTAAGCTTGAATGGTGGGCTAGAGTACAGGTGAAGCACTGTTGGTATATTGAATAACAGCAACATTTGACCTAGTGAATGGATATAATATTACATGACAAAATTAAAGGAGGACCTGTTTTCTGATTTATCGGCTGGAGTTACTGTGGGTGGGAAAGAACATAGATACAGTATATTGCTTAGTCTAGGTTAAACTCTTACTCTGGAAACTGAATTATGTGAGAACAGCTTTGATTAGAATAGGTATTTCAAGCATGTAAACTACAAAGTATACTGCATAAGTTCATGTCAAGTATGACACACCTCAGTCATGTCATTTTCTTTCAACTCTTTCCAAAGGATGGCAGAAATAGTAGGAAACAGTATACAAAACTAATTGGTCATTTATTTTCCCAGCTTATGTAAATATTCTCTTAAGGTCTTTATGAGCACAAGTCTATTTTCATATAAATACATTCTATTGCATGCTAATTTTTTTCTTTTTTTTTTCCCCTCTCATGAGCTTGGTGGGTTGACCTTGGCTGGCAGTCACATGCATATCCAGTTGCTCTCACTCACACTCCTCAACAGGACAGGGAGAGAGAATGTGATGAAAAAGCTCACAGACTGAGATAAAGACAGGGAGACCACTTAGCAGTTACTGTCACAGGCACAACAGAGTCAACTTGGGGAAAATTAATTGAATTTATTACCGATTAGGACATAGTTGGAGGATGAGAAATAAATGGAAACACCCTCCCCTCACCTGTTTTTCATCCCAGGCTGAACTTCACTTCATAATGCCCAGCATCTCTACCTCCTCACCACCTTGAGCAGTGCAGGGTGCGTGGGAAGTTGAGGGGTTGCAGCCAGTTCGTAACAGTTCCTCTCTGCTGCTCCTTCCTCCTCATGCTTTTCCCCTTCTCCAGAGTGGGTCTCTTAGGTTGCAGTCCTTCACAAACTGCTTCAGTGTGGGTCCTCTCCATGGGCTATTGTCCAACAAGATAAACCTTTTCCACCAGGGGTCCTCCAAGAACCACATTTCCTGCAGGAGAACCTGCTGCTGTGTGGGCTTCTTTCCATGGGCTGCAGCACTTGCCAGGAGCCTACTCCTTTGTGGGCTCCCCACAGGCTACAGCTTCCTTCAGAGCACATCTACCTGCTGCAGAGTGGGGCCTTCCATGAGTTGCAGTGAGGGTTTCTGCTCTGGTGTGATCTCTTCCAGTTTGCAAGGGAATATCTGCTCTGGCACATGGAACACCTTCTCCCCCTCCTTCCCTGAGCTTGGTGTTTGCAGGATTGTTTCTCTTGCTGTTTTTATGTCACTGCCCATGCAGCATTTTGCCCGTTCTTAAATGTGTTTTTACAGAGGCACCACCAACTTTGCTGATGGGCTCATCTAGGTCTTGAGGTGGGTCCATTACAGGGCTGTCTGGAACCAGCTTTGCCCAGTATGGGGCAGATTCTGCAGCACACTCTGCTGCCAGCACCTTGCCACCTACACCTGATACAATGAGTGATAATCACGAATGGGCCAATGTCTGGGAATACAGGATTCTAGAATTGGAAAATAAGTCTATACAAGTCCTTAACATAATTTTAACATGAGTTGTTCTCAAAAGATAAGTGGCTTGCTTTGTTGTATACCATCTCAAACCAATTAGACTTCTATAAACATCCCACTCTTTATGAATAAGGTATGTGAATTTATTTATTTGTATACTAAAAAGTACTGAGAACCTTTACAATTTAAGATCTACTTCGGAAGGTGCTGGCTACAGTATTTTGTAATTAGTACAAAATGCTAACTTTATACTGTTCATTACTTCTGGAATTATTAAAGAAGAAACACAACTAGCAGGTTAATGGTATTCTTGAATTTTCCTATTGAATGATTTTGTGTGTATTGTAAGGTGATAAATTGTCAGTGACACACCCGTGTCCTGCCAAGCTACAGATTGGAAGCAATTCGCAATTAAATTTCTAGCCATGTTGTGTAGAAGATGAAGGTGCTGCTGGAATGGCTATATCCTTTACAGCATCAAAATCTATTATCAAAATAGTTGAAGACTTTTAAAAAAGAATTCTTTAAGTTTTCTTTTTTTTTTAGTTGGATATAGATGGACAAATAGACTCTGCACATCTATTTCTGTCACCGAGGCAGGTGCATCTTCTGTTGGATATGGTAGCAGCTATTGCTGGACCAGGCAAGTGAACATTCTGTAAATGTTAAATAGGTATTATGGTGGGTGAAAAATAAACTTTGCAAGAGAAACAACTTTCCTCAGTGAGGGGAAAAAAAAGCTTGCTGGTAGATTATTATTAATTTCTATTTGATACTAGCAAAATGTTTTGTAGCTGCTCTGAGTAGGACTATGATCAGTTTATTGACTTCAGTTGCAAATTGTATGTGCTGGTAATGAAAATCTAGGTAACAAATAAGGCTTGATAAGTGGCTATGTAATGGGACCAGAGATAGGGAAATGGTAAGTGGAGAAAATCAGGAGGCCAGAACAATTTTGGTTCTTGTAGCTTCTGTTTCACGAGAGGGGCTTAGCAATCTGGTTCCCTCTCTGTCCTGTGCTTTAGTGACAGGCACAGAAAACATAAAACAGACAGTAATTGAGTTCATTTGTCCGTATTTGCTAAGCAATTAACAGCAGTGTTTTTGACTACTGCAGTAGCAGGATGAGGGTGTTTTGATTTGTTCTCCCCCCATTCTACCGGATGTAACCACGCTTACTATTAGGATAGCTGGTTAATCTTCTTTTTAAAAAGATTTGTCATGTCCTGGGTGGATGCTTAATATTCTCCTGGTCATACTAATATGTTTGTTGTACTGGGCTTGTTCATTGGTTTGGGGTAACTGGAAAAGTGTATAGTTACATATAGTTTCCCATATATGTCATCTTCATCCGTAAAAATTTAATAATTCCTTAATAGTAAAACCTTTAAGAGGTTGTGTCCGTAGTTCCTAAAGCTCACTGAGAAATATATGCTAATATATGTGAACACATTTGCATATATGACCTTAAAATATCTTCTTTAGGCTTGAAATTAATGAATGCTAAGGAGAGATTAACCTGTCTTGGACAAGTAGAACCTTCAGAACAACAAAATGCATGTATATACAACAGATACGTATATACAGCTGCTTATGTACACAAAAATAACAACTGTTAATTTTCAGATGGATTTTTTTAATTTTCTTTGGGGTACTGGTAAGGAAATGAACAGTGGGCTTTCTATCCTTTTTTCTAATTCAGAGAGCCTAAGCAGGATAGAATTGTCAAGTAAAGACAGGAAGAACCGGCCAATGCAACAGGAGGATGAGTATCGGATTCAGATGGAGCTGAAACGTTATTTAAGAAAAGAGTCTTTGTCTGCAGGAGCATCATCTGAACAAAGCTTCTATGAGACAGAGAGTGCCAGAACACCTTCTAGTCGTGGCAAGTATAAAAGATGATATAGCATAGAAAATAACCTGTTGTTCAGATTATATCAATTAATTGTTCATTTTTAATCTCTACTAACTTAGGAATCAAACAAACTTTGACATAGAACAATTGAATAGTTGTTCTGCTGATAGTTGTGCTGTTGAATAAAAAAATTAACATCTATTTTAGGTATCAAGGTAGATTTGATTCAGTATTTCTTTAAAACCGTTCAGTAGTCTGCATGTTACTGTGCCACATGGTAAATACACGTGCAGTGTAGCGTCTTTTCAAATGTATGGTTGAGGAAATTAAATATAGAATAATAGTTGCATTGCCCTGCTACTTCTATTTAAATATTATTCGATTTGTGAATTGGAGAGCAAATGAATTTATAGAAATTGTGCCAACTGGAATATGAAAATCAAATATTTAACTGTTTTAGTATTTATTAGGTGTTTTGCCTTTTTTTTTAATAATCTCTGTCCACGGGTAATTCTAGTCTCAGTGTCAAGAGAACTTACAACTTTGGTAAATAACGTATTTAGCTGGCTATTCTGTCTAGCAGTTAGATTTCTGAACTCAAGAATACTTTTCTATTAAAAGTAAAGTTATTTTTACTATCTATGGTTTTTTAATTAGAAGAAGAAGTTTTCTTCTCAATGGCTGAAATGGACATGTCTCACAGCCTTTCCTCCCTTCCGCCCCTTGGAGACCCTCCAACCATGGATCTAGACTTGTCTTTAACCAGTACATACACAACTACACCAGCAGGATCTCCACTGAGCACTACAGTGGTACAGTATTAACTACACTTAAAATTTTTGTGGCATTAATACTTTTGTCTGAAACAGTTGCGCAAATGTTCTTTACAATATCAAGAACTGTTGCAAAATTCTGGGACGGTTGAAAATGTTTAGAGCTGATAGTATTCCTTTTCTACTATGGAAATTGTATTGTAAAGTTTCTTACCTGTTTTGCTACAAAGACAGGAAATGGAATGTATTTGTTTTGAAATGCCTTGAAGCTTATGTAGGACACTTAATGATTTATTTTCTTGTTAATAACTGCATGTTTGCCATCTGGATTTTCTTTCATATGGACTACGCAGGCAATGACAATAAAAATTACAAAATCTTTATATTATTCCTTGAACAATGTAATAATTTCGTGTTGATACCACAGTCTTCCCCAAATCTGTCATGTGCCAAACGTTTTGCTTAATGAAAACCATGGAGAATAGTTGTGCTTTTTACAGAGAAGCAGAATACGCACTCATGGAGAGAGCGAATTTAGCTTTAAGAATATGTGGGTGTAGACGACCATAGAATTAGAAAGCGCAGCCTAAAGTAAAGCCTATCTACATTGTTTAGTTGAGCACTAATATGCTATGAAGTGGCCTGCTGTTTATTGGTTATATGCATGTGGGGTTTTTTTGTTTATTTATTTATGTTCTGATCTAATGTCTGACATCTGTTTGTCAAATTTAAGATGATACATGTTTTTCTTTTAGCTTCAACCAACTTGGGGTGATTTTCTTGATCGTAACAAACAAGAACTACAACCTCCAAGAGGTTCTTCGCTTACAGCCAACATGGTTCACCAGACTTCCTTAAGAAGGACATGTAAGTAAAAATGTTATTTTGCGTCCTTCTCCCTAGATAACTCTGGAAATGAATTGTTATGCAGCAACTTGGTAAAAAGAAATGAAAATCAAAAGCAAGATGATTTTATAAATGTGTTATTACTGAAAAATTACGTGAACTTAATTTTGTATTTCAGCTATTCCATCCAGATCTGTTTCTGTGGATGAATCCAGACCTGAGCTGCTTTTTAGACTGGCAGTTGGAACTTTCTCAGTGTCTGTACTTCATATTGACCCTTTACCCCCACCTGAAAGTTCACTGAACCTTAACCCATTGACACCAATGGCTCGGGATTTCTTTACCCGAATAGAAAAGATTGAGCCAGTTAAGTTTTCAACAGAAGATTTTCTGTCCTTCCGAGAAGTATTTGCAGAAGCTTGTTCTCATGATCACCTTAGGTATAACTTTGCTTATTAATAAATATAATTAACAAAAATATTTTTTAAGTAAATTTGAGTAAAGTAAGTTTATTTCCATAGGAATTGTGTCACTTGAATATTTTAATTGCATTAGACTTCTTTGTTAATTTCAAAATAGCCTTGAATTTTGACATCTGTTGTCCAAGACTGTTTGGGGTTTTTTTAAATAAAAGAAGAAGAAAAGTGCATAAACATTAAAATCAACCTAGCTCTTTTCAACAATAGATGAATTAATCTGGGTACAGTTTCTACCACAGGAATCTAGAGAGTCAAGAATCATTGAGAAAATTATTTCTTTAGAAGTAGCTGTATTTTACAGGACCATCTTTATTCCAAAATAGGGATTTCTGCTTGAAGGAGGTTAGAGGTTTATTTAGTGCAAAGTAAAGTGTATGATATGAAAAATTTAAGGGTGTATATATGTTTTCTAACCTTATGCATGTAATTTAGATTTCCTGAGGCATTTGACTTTTTTTCATTGCCTATATAAGGGTGTTAGATTCCCAGCTTTATGTGAATTGCACCTTAGGTTAGATGTCTAAAAAGTACAAATTTCTCTGCACTGACCATTGTTAAATGTGTAACATTAAGTGAGCTCCATTGTATTTGTTGGTAAAGCTACAGTATGTTATAAATAGAATTTTTTGCTTTTTTTTTTTTTTGAAGAAATCACAGTGGTTTCAATGATTATTAAAAGGATTGTAGTAATCCTTTTTTACGTATTTATATATTGACTTTTCATAATTTTTATGTTTTATGCTATTTTTTGTAATTTATGTAATTCAGATTTATAGGTACTGGCATCAAAGTGTCTTATGAACAAAGACAAAGGACTGCCTCTCGAAGTTTTAGTACTGATTTATCCATTGGGAATATGGAGTTCCTGGAATGCCTTTTCTCTACTGACTCTCATTCCATTCAGCCTCA
This sequence comes from Bucorvus abyssinicus, assembly GCA_009769605.1. Taxonomy (NCBI): domain Eukaryota; kingdom Metazoa; phylum Chordata; class Aves; order Bucerotiformes; family Bucorvidae; genus Bucorvus; species Bucorvus abyssinicus. The sequence goes on from CM020036.1 coordinate 14,869,918, forward strand.
CTATACAGAGGTATGTAAGAAGTACAGGGAGTTTTGTAGAAAGGACATGTTAATTGTATAACTGAGAATGCTAGATTTTAAAATGGTTGTAATTTTAAATTTTTTAATTTTTTTTTTTTTTAATGTTATGCTTTTAAAATGCAACTTACATTTTAATTGCAAGCTCAAAACAGTGAACGAGATTGCTGTCATACCTGACAGGAATAGCATGAAGTAGCCATACTTTGCTAGTTCACTTCTTGTTTAAATATGCTTAACACGGTTCAGGAATTAGCATAAATGTTTTCAAATGAGTTGAGTAATGTAAAGTTTTCATTGGGTGATGATTATTCTTCCAGTTCTTTTACTGGTCAGAGACAGCCAGTAAAGTGGCTGAATAAGTGGATTGAGTAAGTGGTTGGGTTGGGGCTCTATTCACTGACCATAGGGTTGCCTATTGTCTGTTCTGCGTAAAACGTCATCTTTTCCTGTAGCAACTCTTTCCTCCTTATCTATTAAGTATTTTTAACTCTATTTTATTCTCAAGCTGCTGACATTTCATTCTGAAGAAGAAAATGATTCTCATGCTATGCCATGCCTTCAGCTTCATTATAAGCATTCGGATAATAGAGGACCTCAGGTAAGGTGGGAGATAAAACCACCAAGTTTCTGTGCAATACCCTTTGTCTAATTTTGTTCATTTTAAGAGAAAGGTATCCTTCTTATAAAACAGTGAGTCCTTAACTCCCAGTTGTTATAATTTGTTTCACTATATAGTTTCTAAGGATTTCAGTGCTTTTTCTCTTTCTTTTCAGGGTAGTCAAGGGAGACTCAGTTCAGTTCCACAGAAAGCAGAGTTACAAATAAAGTTAAGTCCAGTGTTTTGTGAGCTGGATATTAGTATTGTAGACAGATTAAATTCCTTACTTCAACCACAGAAACTAACTACAGTGGAGATGATGGCATCTCACATGTATGCTTCTTACAACAAGCACATAAGTCTGGTAAGTGAAAAGTGAAATTAATAAACTTAGGAGGAAGGAGGAAGGCAGGGTGATAATTCTGATTGATCTATGGTGGTTCAGTTTTCTGTTTAGTTTTGTGGGTTTTTTGAGATCTGGATTTTTTGGGTGGTTTATTTGGTTTTTTTCTGATACAAAACAGGAGACATCTGACTTTGGCACTTATTTTAGATTAGTGATTGCATCTCGGTAGCTGCGTCACAAACTGTCTAAGTTCTCAGCTTCTTGAAGCAAACAGAACTGAATAAAAAAAAAAAAGGAATCTTGACTGACTTCTAATCCCTAATCTACCCTATCGTGCTGTCCAGCAGGTGATATAAACTGTTGCTGACAGTTCCACTTCTATATTGATATCTAATTCAGGGGTCGCAGTCAACCCAGTTGCCTCTGCTGTGCTTTACCCACTCTTGGAGTAGGTCATGGAAAGGATGGGAACATACGCATTGTGTTCTAGTGATCGAGGACTGACAGGGAAGTTGGGTCTTGTTTGTCTTAGTTAGCTTGTCAGTAGGATTTGAGTGCTATTATGTTTAGCATAATAACACTGAACTTGAAGGCTTTTCTTGAAATAGATGAGGAAAGATTAATGCAATTAACTTATTTTCTGCACAGGGACAAATATCTTAAGATAATTTTATTGCTACATTGATTGATTACAGAAAAATCAGTCTTCAAAACTTAAGAAAATTCTCATTTAAAAAGTTTGTAAGACTTCAGTAATTCCTGTCAATATGGTTATGTCTGGGAAGTTTGATTCTTTCCAATGAATGTCAGCAATAAGCTATGCTCAGGGAGGTTATGAAGGACACGTCAGTGACAGGAGCTTGGAAGCCATGACTTACGGAAAGGGACAAATATGCTTGATACTAGTTATTGGCTTCTCAACAATAGCATTTAAAAAAAAAATAATCTGAGAGACAAGGTGCTTCCTAACTGCAGCTGAGTATTGTTTGGTACTGTCACTCTAATTTATGAGAAAAAAAATATGAAGATAGCCATTTTTTGAAAGATTGCTAACCTCTGCAAATACTTGATTTCTAAGTAGACTCTTAGCAGCACCAGCAATAGAAGAATATGCTAATAATAATAATAGGTCCTAATATATGTGTTTTGTTTGATACCTAAAAATGAAAAAGGGTAATTTTTCATTTTTTGCATTATCAAAAGTTTTCTGCATAGTTATTTTTAGTGCTATTTGCTCTAATTTAGATTTTTTTTCCCTTTACTTTGTTTTTTAGCATAAAGCATTTACTGAGGTTTTTCTGGATGATTCACATACTCCTGCAAACTGTAGAGTTTCAGTTCAAGTCACTGCCCCAGCACTAAATCTGTCTGTTCGCTTCCCAATACCTGACCTACGGTCAGATCAAGAAAGAGGACCATGGTTTAAGAAATCACTTCAGAAGGAGATTCTTCATCTTGAATTTACAGATATGGAATTTAAAACTGAGTTTATAGGAGGGTCAACTCCAGAACAAATTAAATTAGAACTTACCTTTAAAGAGCTAACTGGTAAGAATGTTAACATTATATTCAAATACTCTTTTTAATTTTCCCAATTATTACGTAGTTGAGACAAATATATTCTCATGTGGATTAACACAAGGAATATCTTTCCACCTGAATTTTGGAGCAGATATCTCTGCTGCAGTTTAGTGTTCTGTACTAAATATCAGCATAAGTCAAAATAATACTGCTGGGGGAAAGGCTATTATATGTTAGGCATAGTGCTTGCATTCTTGTTTTTGAGATCTGAGCTAGGATTTCTGTTATTTTCTGCCGTATCGTTACAGTTTCAATTTAGCATATCGCTGGGATCTTTATCATGGCAAGTTTTGTAGATCGTAGGCATATACTACAGCTATACAAATTAGGAATCTCAAGTCTAGTCTAGAAATGAAGTGTATGATGTCCTAAATAAAAGTAAAAAATCTGTGAGACCACCTCTGCTGATTGGTCATTCCATGTACTTTTTGAGACAGTGACATAATGCAGTCATGCTATAAATGTAAATGGAGATATTTGTGTATTAGAAGCATCTGGTTTTCTAACTGCTGCTAGCTAGAAGATAATGTGAAATAATTTTTCTTTATAAAAATTGATATTTAACTTTAGAAGGAAAAGATGACAAAATTTGCATAAGTACCTTAGGAAGAGCATTGATAAGTTAGCCTATTGGACTACAACTTGAGGAGTGGGCAACCTGAAGTTAGCAGTTGTAATTCCTGTGTTAATTTTTTAAAAATCTTTGCAGGCTCATTTGAAGAAGATCATGCAGAAGCACCAATCAAGTTTTTTCAAGTGTCTGGTGGCATAGATGGAGATACAACGTCATCATCGGACAATTTTGATTGGCCTCGGTAAAATAATGTTTTATTTTTTAATGTGGGTTGTTTGGATTTTTATGAAGTACTGTTATTTTTCTAATTTAATATAGACTGCCTGTGTGGTAAATGCTTTAAAATAATTTACAAAGAAAGAACATATAGCTGTTGAAAAGAACCCAAGAATTTGTAAAAAAATTCCAAAACTTCTACGTTTATAGTAATGCAAGATGGTTTTAATATATAATGGTTTTTGGGTAGACTTGAGTAAATTTCAGTGAAAGTGAATGATTGCAGACTTCAAACTCTCTCCCTTTTTTTGGTCACTTTTCTCCTACTTTTGCGTTCAAGACTGAATACCAATAAAAACCTCAGTCAAATTTTGCCTCAAAGTATTAATATAAGCTGCTATAAAGCTCTAACAGCAATAATTATATTGTAACTGTATTACTGCAGCTTATATCACATGTGAGGCAGTACAATACTTCGGAGTTACTGAACAGAAGGACCTAACATCTGTAGCATGTAAAAAGCTGTTTAAAGAGACAATTTTAGATTTGCTGCAGTATTTGCCACATGCTTTTTTTTTTGCCACAAAATTTAGTGGCTTTCTGACAGCATGTTTGTATGGTCATTTTTTAGCGTGGTTTTCTTTTACAATGGTACAAATAAATTTTTCAATAACAGTGTGTACATGTAATGCAGTATGCTATGTAGCAGAACGTTTTTTAATAGCTATTGATGATGTAGTGATGGAAGCATTGTTTTGGGAGAGTGCTAAGTTTTTCTTAGGTCACCTGATGGCACTGAAAAAAGCAGACACTAACCTTTTTGATTGATTGTTTTTCAATGTCTCTTTGTGCCTTTAAGTTTGGTGGGTTTTTTTAATGGTATTACTTTGATAAAAAATGTTACTGTCTAATAAAAAAATGCCTGGTCTTTGAGCTATTTAGTCTATGTGTATTTAATGGCTGGTTACTAGAGCTGGGGGATATGTGACTGTGCATCAGTATAAAAATTCTAAGCATCTCTAATGGCTTATTCTGCATAACTTCTCCAATGTCAGGATTGTATTGAAAATAAATCCTCTGGCTGTGCACTCTATTCTGGAAAGGATAGCAGCTGAGGAGGAAGAAGGTGATAATAACTTTCAAGAGGAAGAAGAAGGAGGGCCTCATTCTTTGAAGGATGTATGCGATATTAGAAGACCAGAACCTTCTCCTTTTTCTTCTCGTAGGGTCATGTTTGAAAATGAAGAGGTACTATAAAATTTTGTTACTGCTTTGTGCTTATGGTAGACAAAATTAAGATATTCTCAATACTTTATATGCATCTTCTGGCTTCCAGTTTTGTTTTTTTTTTTCCTTACTTGAGAAGTTTTTTTCTTTTTCTTTCAGATGGTGATGCCGGGAGATGTAGTTGAAATGACTGAGTTTCAGGATAAAACAATTAGCAATTCTCATTATGTACTGGAACTCATGCTACCAAACATACACTTAACGTTACCAAACAAAAGCTTTTATGAAAAACTTTACAATAGGCAAGTATGATAACAGTTTTGCTTGGTTATCGTGACCTGTACTTTCAGTTCTGTATCCATTGTTGATTTATATAGTTTTCTAAGAACATAAAATGCTATTTAAATATTCTTCCGAGTTAACATGAGAGATGCCACTGTGTCATGTATCTGATCGGTGCCTTATCAGCCAGCTGCTAAAAAGTGTTCGGCACATTTTGTGAACAGGTGTATACTGTAGGCAATGTTTCACTTTGCTCTAATCTTTTCGAATTCTTCTTTATAAATAGATTGTTGTGCTTCAAAAATTGTTTTATGTAGTTTTATTATTTCCTTTTTATTCAGTGACTCTTAATATCTAAAAATTTGAGTCCAAAAGGTAGGCAGGGGAGAAAACCGTAACCCAGTTCTGTAAGCCTTACAAAGGCTTATGAAAACGTAGAGAGAGTGAACCCAACTTATAGATATCTGTTAGCTTTCTGTCTTTAAAAGCAGAAATACAACTATATTAAATAAACTAAAAAATAGGTATTATGCTACACATTACTTACATAAGGAGAGATGCTGATTTATTTTAGCCTCTGATAGGCATTACTTTACTTTGGAAACATTTTTTCACTTCCAGAGTGGCAAAGCCAAACCTTTCATTGAATACTCTGTCAGTGTACTTCCGTACTGAAAGTCACATATAATCTTTAACCCAACAGACTCAGTTGAAATCAAAAGAACTAATGTTCCCTGCAACTGTGCTTCAAAATTGATGTGATCAAAATAGGGCTTTGTCATCTCCCATTCAATCTACTGAGGTATTATACACCTGCTAATAGAGGCTTTTGTGTCACTGTCAAATGTTAGACTTTGATATGTGCATACTATAATTACAGAAAAAAAGTTTATTTCATTATGAACTGCTTTTAGTCATTAATACATTATTCTTTCTTGTGACCTTATATTAAGGGGTAATGTAATCATATGTTTTGTATACTGTTAATGTATTTCTTTGTAGGATCAGCAATGATTTACTGTTATGGGAACCAACGGCTCCATCTCCGGTAGAAACATTTGAAAACCTTTCTTATGGTGTTGGACTGTCTGTGGCCAGCCAGCTCATCAACACTTTCAGTAAAGACAGCTTTAGCCAATTTAAATCTGCAGTTAATTATGGTAATACATTTAATAAATCATCTAGAATGTAGTGATTCGAAAGCATAATTGACTGAAGTGATTAAGCTGATAGTGGAAAGAATTTGTAAACTTGTAAGAAAGGATTTACTTAAACCAAGAAGAAAAAACTTAGATTAGTATTTAATTAAAGTAAGTGTGAAATTGAATTGCATTACCAATGGGAAAACAGTTGAGTTATTGGCATAATATGTGTACTAGCTAGAGATTTAATTGTTTTTCATTTTATCTATTAGATGATGAGAGTGGATCTGAGGAAGAAACACTACAATATTATTCCACTGTTGATCAAAACTATCGTTCACGCAGAAGGAAAAAGCTTGACTCTCAGAATAAGAACTCACAAAGCTTTCTGTCTGTTCTGCTTAATGTGACACATGGATTAGTGTCTATATTCACAGATGTAAAGGTAAGACACTGGAGATGCGAAAAGTTGTTGTTTTGACTGTGGGATTCCCTTCATGTTGTATGTACTGGTTTTGGAAAGAGCAAAGTCTTTGTAATAGCAATTCTGTAATAGCAAATCTTCATACTATTGTACTATACCTAGACAATAATGCAGTGCAATATCTTGGCAGTTCTGTTTGCTTTACGTGAGAATAACTAAACGCAAGCAGGAAAATATGTATTGGTTGCAAGTGTTATATTAGTTTAGATTTTAACTGCAGCGAACTCAGCAAGCAACCATTCTATCATTTCTATTCTTCCTTCAGCAGGATGATGGAATTACTCTGGAAGAAAAGTACGGCGAATTCTGGTTAGAGTTCCACAGTGGTTCTCTTTTCAGTGTGACTAAATATGAAGGCTTTGAGGACAGACACTATGTTTGTCTCCATTCTAGCAGCCTCAATTTATATCATCAAGGTAGGGGTGTGATTGAGGCTTTGGGAGTGAATTTGAAATGAAATAAGCTTGAAGCTTTTTAAGAGAATTGCTTTCTCTTTTTTTTTTTTCCTTCTTTTCTCTCTCTGATAGTGTATCAACTGGCACAATAGGTATAGTTCATATAGTCCTAAATGCTACAGTAATACAACTTTATGTATTTGCTTACTTACAGTTTAGCTCAAACGTTCCTTGGCAACTGCTGGTCTTCAAAGATATTGTCCTCTGCCAAATTAGCTGTACAGTCTGGGTTTTTTTGTAAGAGTACACACTGTCTACACCTTATTGGTTATTTAATTTAAAATGGTACAGGTTACCAGTGGCTGCTCTTCTTTCCTGGGTAGCTAACTGTAGTCAGCAGGTAAAGGATTTTAAGTCAGCAATGTGGTTTGTATGGCTGGTAACCCCCATGTAGCTAAACCTTTTTAAGGTTTTCCCCTCAAATGTCTCTGAATTGGTGCTAGTCAAACTAATGGATTTTCAGTGCAAGGCTTAATTATTGTGTGCTTAGAGGTTAACCTGGCACCATCTCATAAAACGAAAAGGAGAGTCGTATTCCTGTCTCTTCATGTAACCATAGGAAATTTCTGCTCTGTATTTCAGTTTTGCCATTTTGTTGGGCAAATAAAAAACCCAAACCCTGTAGTCATGTTGAAGGTTTTAACTAGAACCATGCTTTTAAATATTACATCACCTGTAACCTCCCCTTCACAATTTTTCGTTGTTGGTGTGCTTGACTATGGTAATTAAGATAATTTTAAAGGCATTAAGGATAAAAAGGATTTTCCTTAATGTTACATCAGTAACAGCTTTGAAGCACAAGATAACTAATTCTAAAATCTCTTTGCAGGTATGGTAGATGGGATTGTCCCTTCCTCTGAAGTACGACTGCCCAGCACAATACGTCCCCATTGGTTAGAACCTACTATTTGTTTTTCTGAAGAAGATGGTCTTAGTAGAACTACTTCAGATGGTGTAGGAGTGGATTTTCCAAGTATGCTGACTGTTGCAGTCAAAATCCAGTCAGATAAAATAGAGAGCAATACAAAGGTTTGTGTTTTTTAAATTGACTTATCTCAGTTTATGGGGAATCATCTAGATGTGGGGTTACAAGGGTTATAGATGAAGAAACCATATAATTCTGAGCCACTCATCCTCTAACTATAATTTTCTGTTAAAGTCTTAGGGGTGGATTGTAAATTTAAGTATCAGCATAATTTACTAATTCTTGCAATGCTTTACCTTGCTGATCACACTGTATTTCATTACTGAATGCATTTCTTGTCCAGCTGACCTTTTTCTTGATTTATTTTGGTTGAGTTTTAATCTGTTGCCAAAGCAGAAAAGAACAAGCAAAGAGTTCAATCACAGAATCATAGAATACCAGGTTGGAAGGGACCTCAAGTATCATCTGGTCCAACCTTTCTTGGGAAACGTTTCGTCTAGACAAAATGTTCCAGCACCCTGTCCAGCTGAATCTTAAAAATGTGCAGTGTTGGGGATTTCACTACTTCCCTGGGAAGGACTGAAGAGCTTTCTGCTCAGCTTACTAGTAGAGTCATCTAATAGGCAGCCTTTGCTTACCTATTGGGATTTGCACTGGTAAATGAGCAGTGCATCTGGCATTCATTAGTATGGCTAAAAGATGACTTCATAGCTGGCATAGTGATGACAAACAGGTTGGTAGAGTTATCTATAGAAGGAACCTGCAGACCAGCACAGTGTCATGGGGGCTTAATTGACTCAGACTTGAACAGCATGGGATTGACCTACTTTGGATTGTTGCTCCTGGTGAATCCCAGGATGAACAGGTAGCCTTACTTCCTATCACCACCACCATTAAATTGTAATTTCTGAATGTTCCTGTTGCAAAAAGTGTTAGACTTTATTAGCCAGGGTTTCTGTATTAGAAAGCAAGGGTTTTTTGAATGTTTAATGCTGGCCCAGTCCTTCCATCATTTCTAGAGACCTGGAGATTCTGGGAGCAGAAGGATGACTTGTGCTTCATGATCTTGACCTTAAGATGTCAAATAGCTACATATATTTCATGTAAACTAACTCATGTTGCTTTCTTGTGCAGGAATTTCTAGTTGCTGTTGGACTAAGAGGAGCCACCCTTCAGCACAGAATACTGCCTTCAGGTTTAAGCTGGCATGAACAGGTCAGGTTGCTACAGTTTCCATGACTACATCTTCAGTTTCAGTCTCTAAGTTTCAAACTAAACCTTGATGGAAGAGGTTTATGTTAGGTTGTGTTTTACTGTCTTACTCTGCTCTCAAAAGTGTTATTTTCTTTCTTGTCTCTCTTTGAGACCACTGACAGACTGTAGGCTTGCTCTTAAATTCTGCTGGGGTGTTCATTTGCTTCAGTTCCTGTCATCATCCTAAATCTATGCCCACAACATGTCAGGGAGGTTCTGAGGTTTTTGTGCTCTTTTTAAAAAAAGAAGCAGTTCATATGGGAAATCTGAGTAGTCCAGTGCTATCCAACTATTCAGATAATCTTTGATGTAAAAAAAATGCCATCAAAACAAACAAACACTGGTTACTTGAGCACTGGAAGCATTTCTGTATTTTTCCCTTCTGCTCACTTCATTCCTCAAGTCCTGTTTCTCCCTTGTCTATTTCCTGTTTTACACTATTTGAATAGCAGTAATGGAGAAGATGACTTTGGGAGAGCAGTAAGCAGCCGTTTACATAAACGCTTGTAATGCAAACTTCTGAATTAGAAGGATCGTACTGATAGAGGTGGATGTAGAGGTATATCATAGCAGGTAGGGCTAGAGACCTCTCATCTGGAAGCTGTGCGTAAACATGCAGGGTACAGAACATGCTGTTAACACAGTAGTAGTATAGTTGCATGTACTTTCACCATACTGGAACAGAGATAGTAAACCCTGACATTTAAGCTTTTCCTCCAGTATATGTGCATGGTCTGCTTATTTTTATTGTATAACTGCATGGAGCTGAACTTAGTGATTTGGACTTCGCTGTGTCATTACTTTCTTCTCAGCATAGTGTTGCTATGTATTCATGTAGCTTGCTTTTACACTGTGTTGCTTATTTGCTCTGTGACTTTTTTCTCAATTAACATTGCCTGTAAGGAACTTGGGAATCTTTTTTGGAGCAGGAATTGGGGAAAACAAATTGTCCAAAGAGGTAGGTAGGGGAAACAATTGAAAGGCTAGCAGTGTTTGTGTACCCTAGGCTTGGAAAAATTTAAGGAGAACTTTTATAGTGTGACGGATTTGCGAGACTGTTGACAGATCTTAAAGAGGAGGAGTTTATTTTATGCAGAAATATATGGAAAACCAGCGTACACAATGGACGTGCACGTATTTCTGATTCCGAGCATACCTCCTGCTCCTCCCACCCCCCAAAAAAAATAGGTAACTTGAAGGTAACTTTAACAATGTACAAGAAAAGTCAGCTTTTCAGATACAAAGAAAATACTCACACTGTAATAACTGCAAAGAAAGATGAATGAGACTGTGTTTGGAAAACGCTTTAAGAATGGATTGTGAGGCATTGTACAAGGTGCTGCTTGTCTATGGATTGGTCTTTTCCATACCTTTGAGAATCTAGTTTGGATGTTGTATTTTTTGCTCTGTTTACGTTCCATGCTTTTCTTTATTGAGGTGCTGAGTAAGCACCTTTAAATATGTGACATTGCTCACTTCCTTTACCTTATACTAATCAAACATTTTATTATCATACATATTACAGATTTTCTCTTTTTCTAATGCATAATTGTTTATTAATTTAACAGATGCTGAGGTATTATAATAATATGTTTGTGCTTTTTAGATATTATATTTTTTGAATATTTCTGATGAGCCTGTTCTGGGATATAATCCTCCAACTACGATTACAACTTTTCATGTACATCTATGGAGTTGTGCTCTAGATTACAGGTAAATAAAAGTGCAAGTCTGTGTCACTTGGTGGCACTGTAGCTATCTATTAATTTTTCAGGAATGTTCAAGTTTATAAAGAATATTTATTTAGGCTTGTTTGGAAAAAGTACTTAACAGAAATCTCTTAAAGTGTAAGCCTAGGCCTGGGAAGACCTAGTTAGGTAACCTGTAAGATTTTGATTGCACTTCTAAATGGGCACAGAGTATTAATTTTTTTTTCTATTTGTTTTTAGGCCCTTGTTCTTGCCAGTCAGATCTCTACTTACTGTTGAAACTTTCAGCATTTCCAGCAGTGTTGCAGTAGATAAATCCTCTTCTACTCTCAGGTATAATTTAAGTGATTGTGAAACATAGAAGCTCCTGTAAAACTTGTAATGCCTGTCTGCTTTTTTGACGTAGGAAGCATTCCTGTTGTGTAAATGATCATACTGGTTTGCATCCTTTTGAAATATGCTTTGCTCATGTATAATCCTTCTGTTTTATTAGATTAGGTATTTTTTTTTTTAGTTGGATTGCTTTCTTTAATGAGTAACAACATCGCAATTTTAATATGGTTGAAAGGGGTTCTGAAATGACTTGTGTCTATTTTGTTAACTAGTAGCACCTTAAGATTTCTTAAAGGTTTGTTATTAGGAAACAGTATATTACTTAAGGAAATATTACCTCTCTAACTTTTTAAAATAATTTTTCTTGCAACTGGAGTTAAATATTCATTCTGTTGTAGCTGTTCTGATGTGAAACATATGCCAAGTTGCTTGTTTCTGTTGATAAAACCTTATAAATGACCTTCAAAACAAACGTGTCTGTTACTATTTTAAAAATAAAAGAAGGCAAAAAAAGGGAAATAAGAAATGTTAATTCTCTGTGCCAAAAGCATTACTTTTTATTCTAGGATGGATAAAATATAGAAATTGAAATGCAAATAAAATATAATTAGTGTCAACAGAAATATCTTGCTGTGGTTAATAACCTTTCGTAATTTCCAAATTCACTGGTAAAAGGGAAGAGTTTGGCTTTAAGATATGCTAGATATCTTTGTGGTTTTAAATATCTTTTTCGATACTTATTTTTGTCTGGGGAATTACACAGCATTTCTCTAGCATGTTTATGTAAACTTTTTTTTTAATCTTTTAGGATAATTTTAGATGAAGCTGCTTTGCATCTGTCTGACAAATGCAACACCGTTACAGTGAACCTCCATAGAGGTAAGGATGTTTTAGATAGGACTAACGAATTTCAGAGCCTAAAGAAATAAAATTGCAGGCATATTCAGCATATATAAAGGTTCTGGAAGGAGAGGTCTGAGGAGGTAAGGAGCAGCAATGAATGAATAATGCAGTACTGATGAAAATCTGAGTGCTGTAGTTTGGATTTGTGGATGCACAGGTATGCCAGAGAGCAGCATCTTGCGAGTCCTTCATTTTATTGTTACAGTTCCATAATGAGTATTTGAAAAAAACGTATTTTAAAAAATCTAAAGTTGGCACAGAAAGAAATCTTCATAGAAAAGAGATCTGTATTCTAAACACTTGAGCTTGAAAGGTCAATATGGCGCAAAGTTCTACATTCTGGAAAGAATGATGCCTGCTAGTTTTCTCTCATTCATATGGTAGCAACCTTTAAGTACTGAGGAACTAGAATCCATATTTAATAAATGAATTGGAGAAATAATGAAACCCTGTGGCCACAAATGTGTGTATTTAGCTTAGGTGAGAGATCTCTAGTGAAGGACAGAGTTACGCCTGGTTTGTTTAAACGAAAAAGAGGGGAGATAAGTTATTCATGGTACTGAAAGATTAGTACAATGTGAAAATGTCCTCTCTCTCACAACTAAAAAACTGCTAGGATGTGTAGTCACCCAACTTGTGTGTGCCTCTTTCTCTAACTCACATAGATGGATTGAGGATAAATATCTCAAAATATTACACTGCACACAGATGGTGACAGTGGGAGTGATATATTGGATTGAAAAGGTTTGAGTTCTTGATTTGAGTAGCTGAAACTTGAGAGTAATCCTCATGAAAGAAGGAAGTGAGAAATATAAAAGGTTTTGATAAAAAAGATCCTTTTTAATGCTCATGCTATTTCTAATGGTTTAAAAGGCAAAAATACATAGTAAGGAAGATGTTTGTTATTAATCTTAATCTTTCTTTTTTTTCCAATTACACATTGTCTTTCAGATTATGTTCGTGTAATGGATATGGGACTGCTGGAACTAACCATTACAACAGTAAAATCTGATTCTGATGGGGAAAGAGTAAGTATTTAATCACAAATAATAAAATGTAAAATCTCCATCACAGATTGTGATTTGAAAATTACTTTCTTTTACTTAGAATCAAGGAAGGTTTTTTTTAGTTTACTTGTACCATTTTTTTAAAAACTCTTTGTCTAGTTAAGTAAGTTAATTTTAAAACAACTGTGTATAGATGCTATTTTTATGGAACCTTAGGTTGATTTGAAGTGTGTTCTTATCTTTTTATTGTTGCTGTCTAGACTAAACCACGTTTTGAGCTGCACTGTTCCAGTGATGTAATCCATATTCGTACCTGCTCTGATTCATGTGCTGCACTAATGAATCTCATACAGTATATTGCAAGTTATGGTGATTTACATCCACCCTCTAAGACAGAGATTAAACGTGGAGTTAGCAAGCCAAAAATGAAGGTATAAAATGGCAAAGTAATACGAACATGACTTTACACATTAACATATGTTAATATGTTCTAATTTTGATATCCCCATTCTATTTCTGAAGAATATGAGATTTCCTACAAAGAAATTAACAGATTGCATTTAACTTAAAATATATTTGCGAATAAAATAGTACCTTTTTTCCTGCTTTGGTCACTATTTAATATTTTAAAATATTCTGTGCTGTTTATCTATTGTACTTTATTCTTATCTAAAGAAGGAAATTCCAGGACACATGCAAGCTGTTCAATTACTCTGATCTAAATAAACTGTGAACTATAATGTTATAACCTACTTCATGAATCATCCAGCTCAGAGTTTCAGCTTGCTTGCTTATTTATAAAGTTAAGGTGTTGCTTTTAACAGTGCATCAAGCCATTCTAGCAAAATCTTGTTCAGCACCATACTGCAGTTGTCTTTAAGATGTAACTATGTATAGCTTCTCTCATACAGGTAGAGACCTTTAGCCAACCATCTTCCCATGGACCAGTCCTTGCTGAATCAGAGCAACAGATTTTACGGGATTTGATGAGTGATGCAATGGAGGAGATTGAGACTCAACAGACTGCGTCTGCCGTGAAGCCAGAGTCTAATGGTAAGAATCCTCTGGAGGCATAAGTACACATAAAGTACAACCTTTCTGGAAGGAAGGTAGGATCGAAAGGTTTATGTATGTAGAGATGCTACAACAAGAATGGGAGTGTACCGCTGTCTGAAGTCTTCAAACTATCGAACAGATTCATGCTTTTAATAACGGCAATGCAAAAGTAATTTAAGATTCTAGTCAAATACACATTAATGAGACACTGAAGACAGCAAGGAAGGAATCTCAGCTTGTGGGATTCTGTCAAGACCCCAAATTCTCTGGGAGTGTAAGTTAGTATGGGTGTAAGTTTATATGGCATTCTGCAGTGTGGAGAAATCAGACTTCTGTGTACAAAGGCAGTCCAGGGAGATGGTACAGTTCTTGAGTCACAAAAAGAACTTCTACCTATGAGAAAATCTTTCCATTAGCAGATAGAACAAGATCATTGATTTTATCACAGGATTATGGCTTCTCCATCATGACTACAGTTAAATCCAGGTTTAAATTGGCTAAGGATTTTATACTGCGAATAGAGAATTTCACTATTTCCAGTATGTCTAGTCCTCTTTGATGGTGGAAGGTGAGCAGTCAGTGTAGTACTGAAAGTTACTGATGCTGTGGTCTTACTACCAGAATGAGAAACTTGGGCACAAAAATGTTGGTTTTGTATCTGTGGGGTTTTTTAGAAATAGTTTTTCTGTATTTTGTCAGTTCATCTCTACTAGTAACTAGTTATGATTAAATTGTAATAATTTTTATTGTGCAGTAGATTTATTTTGCAGATTTTATTTATAGTAGGAATTGATTCAAGACATAAATAAATTACCTTAATGTAATTGAGATAAGTTTTAGTTAACTGTTAAGTTATCTTCTTTATATTTTTATATTTTGTAAAGATTTTTCCACTGAAACATGTCTCTTCTCCTTCAACTCACAGGAGTTTTGGATGACAGGTCTCAAACTCAGGAGCCATCTTGCTCAGATCTCTTCCTGTTTCCAGATGAAAGTGGAAATATCTCACAAGATTCAAGTCCCACTGATTCTTCATTCACTCATCACCTGATAAATGAGGCCATGGGTGATGTTCCTGCAGAAAGTGATGATTTCTGCATTCTTTTTGCACCCAAAGTTGCTGTTGCTGTAAGAAGCTTTGAGAATTACTAAAAAAATCCGTGTATAAACTGAGTTAGAGAAAAGCCTAAGTAAGACAAATTAGACTTCATAGCTTTTTGTGATTGCTTAGTGATATTTTTATCAGTGGGCAGAGTAGCAGAGAAATAATCCTTCTGTTTGAAGGACTTTATGCATTGTTACTGTTAGAAATGAATGCAAGTATTTTCAAATATATATGATTTTTCTATGTCTCAGCAGTATGTAATTGTTGTCTAATCTGAATACTATATTAGAGTATATTGGCAGTTTTCCTACGTGACTGAAGTCATGTTCTAGCATTGCCATTTTGACTTACAGTAGTGGCATAGTTAGAAAAAAAATGTCTTAAGCAAAAATGCAGTAGCTAAACAGCAACTTTGCTCATCTTCTAATCTGCTATTCATTTCTCTCATAGGCTAAGCTTTTAATGCTCCTGTGGGCCTAAGATCCTTGCTAAACCTCAGACAAGCTTGTGTGTCATTTTACACCACTGTCTGTCCACTGAATTAAAAGATTTAGGAAACTATACTCAGAGTCTTTGAAAACAGCTTATGTTCATGTTTTTTATAGTATCTCTGGTTGTATTCTTCTTAATAGAGAGAAGTAGTTCTGGATCACTGATCAGAAGCTGTATTGGCCCAGTTATCTTTGAGTGAGTTTGTTTCCAGAGGTCCAGAAGTACTAATACAGTAGCCTGGGCTCTTTTCTTTTTGTCCGTTTTGTTTACTTTTCAACTCTTGTTTTATTTTCTTTACAGTTTGGATGAGGACTTTTTTATATCTGTTACTCAGCTTCTAGTTTATTTTTATGTCCTTTTGTCTTTTAAGTTGCTTTATAAGAATAATTCCTAAACAAAGCCTGTGTTGTATAAGCTTTAGAAGACAGTACAGAATAGTTTCTTTTCATAGGAAGGAATTAGACATCTTAGTAAAGAAAGCAGATTTCATCTTCTCAATGCTATATACTTTTTTTTCATTAGGAAAAAGAGGAAGAGCCAGTAATAAAAATACTGGTTGATGATGAAATTATCATAAGGGAAAATCATTTCAGCCAACCTATTAAAAAAACAGATACAAGCAAAGCTCCCCTGCATTTTCCTGTTCCTCTGGTGCGCTATGTTGTAAAGGAAATCTCTCTTATTTGGCACCTTTATGGCGGAAGGGATTTTGGGACTGCACCACCAACATCTCCGGCTAAAAGTTTCATGTAAGTGTTTGATAAAATTCTGTAGATTAGAACATTTTAAAATACTTAATTTTCCTTTGATTTGAGGTTCATCTCACTGTTCAGTCTCAAGTCTCCCTCGCTTGCTTCTTCACTCTCTTCTCACAAGGAATCAATCATAGAATGGTTTGGGTTGGAAGTGACCTTAAAAGATCATCTAGAATATTCTTACTCAGTTTAGCTCCACACCCTAGAGTGTATTTTTCCTGTGTCTTAACCTGGACAAGCCAGATTTGATTTTGGTGTGGTTTTTGGGGTGAAGGGGTGAGTTTGCCTTTAAGGTTTCTATTAGAAGTTACATTTTCGTAAAGAGATTTGGGCTTAAAGAGCGTAAGAGAATATCGCTGTGGGAGCTGGAGCCTGGTTTTCAGGATGTCATGTAAGCTAAAGAGTAATTAATATTATCACAGCCAAAATAAAGGAAACGGTTTATGAATGTTAATTCGGTGGGGAGCATACACTTAGTGTTTTGCTGAAGTATGCATTACTTGAGCAATAAAAAGAAATTTGGGTAACAGTAACACAACTTCCAGCATTTTTGGAGTATTTTCTAGTATTTTTCTCTTGTAACCATCAAATTAATAAGTTATATCCAGAAAAACCTGTATGCTTGTAGTGTTAGATTAACAGCCAGGTAGCTTTAAGTTTAATCTGTGAAAGCGTGTTTTTCGGTTTTATTTCCCCAGAAGTCCCCATAGTTCTCCCTCTCATACACCAACGAGGCATGGGCGGAGTACAGCATGTGGGGGAAGAGGAAGAAACCCAGACTTCCTAATGGAAATACAGTTAAGCAAGGTGAATGACAGAACCAGCTACAGCTATAACTGTCTGTGTGTGAATATCTTTACATGTTATATCTGTTTGATTCAGCTTTCTGTTAGAATTCAGTGGGATTTTTTCCATTAGTATCTACATCTAAGCAATCACTTTGAAGGTGATGAATTTAGAATTCGTTCTTCTAGCATAGTATTGTTTCTTTGCTGAATAAACGTGTTTCTAAAGATGAAAGATATTTATTATAATATTCTTAAAGTTTTTGTTTATTATAACCACAATTTACAACTGCTG
Organism: Bucorvus abyssinicus; assembly: GCA_009769605.1. Classification (NCBI taxonomy): domain Eukaryota; kingdom Metazoa; phylum Chordata; class Aves; order Bucerotiformes; family Bucorvidae; genus Bucorvus; species Bucorvus abyssinicus. The sequence goes on from CM020036.1 coordinate 14,887,463, forward strand.
TTCTGTTTTTCTGCCTTCAGTTCTATTCTAAATCAGTGCACCTATTATGAAATTAAGTGTTCTAGAAAAACAACTGGGTGTAACTGGTAGATCTGTTGAGACAGTGTATCAGTTGATAACTGGATTATTAAATAATACTCAATTAAATTCACAATATTGTTCCTGTATTTCCCCTAACATATTTAGCACCCTTGCGGCATAAGTATATAACTGCTGGTTTTAAGCTTGTGCGTAGCTCTAACATAGAAACTAGATGCTTGATTCTGGCACTGCGAAGAATATTGGCAAAGAGTTACCAGATTTCATGTTAAATGGATCAATAACAAAACCTTTTTAAAATAAGGTTTTTTCAAACATTTCCATAAACATGAAAGGTACTACATAAAACTAAATGCCTCTTGTAGTGTACATGCATTTCTAGAGCTTAAAATTCATCCCATTAGCACGTCAAACTTGTCAGAAATGTTTGATACTTATTTTAGCCTTTATTGCAATGTTATGGTTTTTTGAGGCGAAAAAAGAGGGGAAGAAAAGAAAACATTTACTATTTCATGTGGAAAATCTTCGTATGCAGAAGTATAGCAATCTCTCTTCATTTGCAGGTATTTAATGAATAGTTGGTAGTACTGAGGCATGAAGTCTTTTTTTCGCTCCTCCCAACTTGCACCCTGAACTTGGTACAAGGCTTTATAATAATAACAATGATAATGTTTAAACAACAAATTAAGGAGAAAAGAGGTGTCAAAACTGTAAAGTTTCTGAGCAGTGTGTATGTTAAACATCTATTTTTCTCTTCAACACTTAAAGTGTTCGTTACCACACGTATCTTGAGTACAGGGCATTTAAATACGGTGTTTCTCAACATCTCAGTATCTGGCCAGTAGAGTCCACTCTTCTGCTGGCTATGCATGCTCTGCTTCATTCCGTTGAGGCAAGGATGCTCTGGGTGTACTGAAACAGGGAGTGATTTGTAGGTCTTTGATTGAAAATGAGAACTACATCAAGAGATGAGGAAAAAGAAAGTTCAGAATTCTTTAGAATTTAGAAATGTAATGAGTTAGAATTTATATGGACTAAGGTGAATAAAGAAAAAGGAAAGAGTCTGGAAGAAGCTACTTGAAGTCTTTTGGTAGGGAAGAAACCTTCCTTTCCTAAATGCAGAAGGTACAGGATTAAGGAACTGCAAGATTGCCTGGTACAGCCTTCAATATGATTTAAGAAAGATGTCAAGATTGAGAGGAAGAAAGAGAGTCAATACTAAAACGAAAAGCAAAACTTTGTCTTACACTGACTCTTTGTTTTGGCTTGAATTTCCATCCTAAAATATGAACATGTACACAGCCAGGAATTGGAAGATTTCTACTGCTAGGTGTGCAAAAATCTGAGTAGTTTTCAGAAATTATTCCTGTAGATTAAAAATAGTAGATTGCTTTTAAAGTTCTTACATGTGGTGTGGCTTTGTTTGTTTGTTTTGTTTATTTAAAGCGGTATTCTATTGTTAAAAGTCGTTTTTCACTGAAGCTGATTATGATAGTTTTCTTTCTTTTTTAAAAGGTGAAATTCCAGCATGAGGTATACCCTCCAGGAGGTGCAGAAGGTGAATCCAGTCTGTTGGAGCAGCCTGTGTCACGGCAGGTTTTTATCGTTCAAGACCTGGAGATCAGAGATCGTTTAGCTACATCACAGATGAATAAATTTCTCTATCTCTACTGCAGTAAGGAGATGCCCAGAAAAGCGCATTCAAACATGGTACAGTTATGGAATACGTTAATTCGTTATAATTATAGGGGTTGGAATATCACCATGGGGACTGTATACATTTATTAATCTTGCAGAAGAAACAAGAGGTCGTGGAACTTTGAAGTAATATAATTTGTTGATAGTTATTTGCTTGACTCCTTGTAGATATTAAAACTAAAAAGTCAGTTTGAATATTAGTAAATCAGGTAGTAATATTCTTGATTTTCTGTCAGTTCTAAAAAAAAGTAGATGTGCAGGACAACTCTGGGAGCTTTCCCGGTTTGGGTTTGAACAAACATCTGCTGGTATGAGCAAGATTAGACTTTCTACTGCACGTGCAGAGTTGTAGTTTTATGATATGCTGTAGTCTTACTAGTTCAATAAAGGATTTACGAATTTGGTTTTTTGGGAGTTTTCTTATTTTACTTTTTTCTAACATCCATAATAAGTTACTTATTCAATACTAGCTTTAATTGGTAAGTGGAACCAGATTAGTACGGAGGTTTTGCAGTAATTGGTTTTCTTAGGTAGTGTTCTGAGATGTAATGATGAATGTTGCTACTTTTATTTATCTTCTTCCTCTTTTTCAGTTAACAGTTAAGGCGTTACATGTCCGTCCAGAGTCAGGCAGATCCCCCCAGGAATGTTGTTTACGTGTTTCACTAATGCCACTTCGCCTCAATATTGACCAGGTTGGTTGTGCCAATGCAAAAAAATAAAGTACTTTTTATTTATTTAATGATAGTGGGGTTTTTATGAGATATTCGTAATCTTCATACATGTTTTATGGGGGTGCTTTCTCAGTTTGATACCTATTTATTTGTGATCAGTCACACGTATCTTTGGATCCCTACCACTGTTTATATCCATCTTATAACTTGCCTTCTGCTCCTTCTATGACAGAGACTAGCCTTTTTTTAATTAAATTTAAAAACTAAGAAAATCTACAGACCTGGCTGTTTACTTAATACTAGTTTATCTCCTGAGACTTCTGATGTCAAATGTTTTGAAATCACAGCTTTTAAAAAGCATATACTCATTCGGGAATGATCTTGCTTTGTTTGTTCATGAAGTGGCTTTGGTGTTTTCAATTGTATAAAAGTTAGTCATTAATCCAGAAGCTGTTGACATCATTTTAGTCAAGGGCACGTGACGCTTCAGGACTGCTTCTGTATGCTGAAGGCTTTGGTCTCACTATCAACTGCAGCGGCATGAAGAACAGAAATGGGAGAAATTGTTTCACTTTCTTTAGCAAGCCTTTGTGCATATACTCAAGAAACAGCTGGGGTTTTTTTCTACACCAGCAAGGAAGCTACATACGTTTATGCATTCAAATTTGAGATGCGATTATTAGTCTTTGTTGAGGCATTTCTTGCTTCGTTTGTCATCTGCAGATAGATGTGGGTGCTTGTTTTGAAGAGCACAGTTAAGATTTCCATCCCTTACCTTTTGTTTCTCTCAACACACAATATCTGGTTTTAATTTTACTGTTAGAGAAGTTGAACTCTTATTTCTTGTAGTAATTTCATGTAGAAAAATAGCATGGGAATACTGCCATCGAGCGTGGAAATATGTTTCCTCTTGATTACTTTTCCAAGCCTTATCTTTTGTACCATAAAAATTCATCTCTACAACTTTCACAAAATTAGCCACAGCTTTCTTGGAAGCACAGGGCTGCATCCAGTCACATCAGAAATTCTTGTTATTATTACTTAAGCTGTTTACTTATCAGTTGGAAACAAAAAAAATGAAAGGAAAGTCCGGATGTCATTAATGATAGGATGAACAAGGCACCAGTGTGATGCATCTGTCAAAAAAAGAAAATGGCATGTAATAACTTTAAGACATTAACGGTAGAGATATTAATGACTTTTACTGGGGCAGTGGCAAGATCTGATCAGGAATAATTTGTCTGACATTGGCGGTATTAGAGGCAAATATAAACTATATTTGAATACCCTTTTATTGGAAAGCAGAGAAAAGTTAATAGCTGTTAAAACACTTGGGTTCTGGAACAATCTCCAAAATGAGAGTATAGATGATGAAAACAATCCTGGAGTTCTAAGACAGAACTAGATAGATCATTACATCATGTTATATGTAGTGGGGCAATGCCCAAAAGAGTCTTCCTGGTTTCTGTCCTAGATTTCTCTGTAGCTTCTGCATGAGTTAAAGGATCAAAAAGGATAATTGTGTTTTGATTCACATCTGTATAGAAATAAAGAACTGGAATAATAGATAATATTTTTTTAGAGAATTGGGGTTTTGTTTTTAACTTGATTGTATTTTATTTTTGACATTAGGATGCCTTGTTTTTCCTGAAGGATTTTTTCACTAGCCTTTCTACAGAAGTAGAACTCTTAGTTACTCCAGATCCTGAAGGTAAACTTTTCAAAAATCTATTGTGAAAGTGCTTCTTTCTCCTTTAACTTGTGTACATGTCTGTAAATTCGCACATGAATCTTGTGTGTGCAAAAGAACTTAGGTTAGTTACCAGATTCCCACATTAGTAACTAATTTGTTAGAACACAGAAACTTTGGATATTTTAGTTTTGTGTTTTATAAATACCACCAAATGTTTTCAACACCTGGCATCTCCATTGTATAAGAGACTTCACCAGAATTTGAGTGTATTTAATATGAGCGTCTGGAAAAATTGAGGATTGTGTGTATAATACTGGGAGTTATTATTAGATAAAACAAATACTTTATTAAATAAACTCTTGCATAAAAGGGTATGTGTGTCTAATAGCTTGAAGCTGTGTAACCCCTGAAGAAAGGAGCAGAGTTCAAGACTATAACTAAACAGTACAATGCATGTATACCGCTAAAGCAGTCCTTAATCAACTGTACCATCCAATGCAAAAACCAGTATATATTGAAGAGCACGTTTCCTCTCTTAAGTCTATTTGTGAGTTTGTTAGCAGTGACACTTCACCTATTTCTGTTGAGATGTCATACTGAAATGCATTGGTAATGAAGTATTCTGCAGTACTGCCATTAAAACTAGGTAGAATATTTTGCTGATATATAAACCTGAACTTAATCTTCCTGTAATAATTTCTTTTGGTAACTAAGATTTTATCTTACTAAAAGAATCTAAATATTGTGCTGCTAGTAATTCCTGTTAATAAGCATTGGAGTTTACTAAGGATGCAGTAATTGTGTAAACACAGTCTTTTTGTAATCACTGTGAAAAATATGAATCAATTTACTGTGTATAACTTCTTATCTTAGTTAAAAAGTCTCCTGGTGCTGAAGTTACGTGTAGTTTGCCCAGGCATGTCAGCAGCCTTAAGGATCCAAGTCCAGTCATTTCTTTCTCACTGCACAAGCAAGCAAATGAAAATGGTAGCATTGATTCTATGGATGTGGTTAATGGAGATGATCATAATTTCCCTCAAGAAGTGTCATCATACAGTGATCAGCCAATATTTTTCAGGTAAAGTCTTGTTATAAAATTTCCAGTGACACACAGCTGTTCTGCTGAATGTTTTAAGAAAGTGTGATGAAAAGCTGTTCAGACCTTATGACAAGGTACATTTTTTTTTTTGTTTGCTTATTGACTGTGGAAACGAAATATATTTGTTTCTATCACTGGAAGCTAACTAATGATTTTTTAAATTAACGTTTGCACACTGTTTGCACACTATTTTATTAGCTTTTGAATACTGCGCACAAGAAAATAGAATTAAAGCTCCTCCATGTACAGAACCAGTAATGAGATGTTTTACAAATAAATAAAAAGAGCAGTCTTTGTACTCTTATGTCTAATAATGTAAATTAGATCTTATATAACCAGAGAGGTTATATAAAGGAAAAGGATATAATGGGAAAGGTATGAGATTAAAATACCACAAGAGAAACTCTGATGTAGTCCTGACTGGGAAGTGATTGTAAGCATTACAGCTTGTTATGCAAAAGTTTTTTCTTGTTTGTTCAGAGCCTAAGCACCTCTAACAACAGATGTGTGCTTTGGTAAGCAGTGATGAGCCAAATTATGAGAGAATGACTGTGGTTCTGTTTCATCACATACATCACCAACAGAATTTTTTAATAAGTTCCAGCTGCAGGGCTAAATTTTGCTCACAGAACCATCATTAGCCATACTTTTTTTTCCTTTGTAACTGAGTTCATGCTATGAATATTGAGGGAAGATGTTCACCTGCAGGATTAATAGCACTTTTGCAGGACTGTTAAATTTATTATAAACGTTAACCTTGACTAGATGTTAATGAACCAAGAAAAGCTGAATTTGCCACTCTATTTTGTACACTTAGGAAGTAACTAGAGGATTTATGGCTTACAGAAAAGGGTATGGCATCCTATTCCAGGAGGATGGGAAACCCTGGGTTTCTTCTTGGAAGGATAATTTTATTTCCTTTACCTGTTTCTCACTGTAAAATTTCCTTTGTATATCCCAGAGAATTTCGTTTTACGTCGGAAGTTCCAATACGGCTTGATTACCATGGCAAACATGTATCAATGGATCAGGTTTGTGTATAGTGTTGATGCTGTAGAACAAAAAATTGATGATGTTTGTTTTGCTCTTTTCTCCCCATGAGCTAAGGTATATTTTTATGCTCCCTACTCATTATCAATATGATCTTCAGAAATGTAGAACTTATTTTTTCTTAGTTTCAGTAAAACCTTGTTTCACTCTTAATTTGAAAATTTAGAGGGTGGATCCTCCAGGTATGGTTAACTCAGAATGAGACTTGAAAGTCACATTTACCATCTCAGTGACTGGCTGGAAAGCTTTCTGCACAGCTGTGGTGCCCCTCAAAGGATGATACCAGTATCTGATGTCAGAATTGTGCATTTCATTTTCTTCCTCATTAATGCCAGAATAGAGAATTGTCTTTTTTTTTCCTTCTTGCTTCTTTCTCTTGCAGTCTAGTAATGCACGAACTGCGAGTGTCAATGGCAGAATCTAATGCAGATTAAAAGAATGCTTATAGTTCTTTCTAGAATATGTATTGGTTATTGTACTGAGTTTAGAGAGCAGACCTCAAAAAATCCCATTTCTGCAACCAGATTTGTACTCTGTCATGACAAACCAGTTAGAAAAAGGGACAAGTAAAAGCAGCAACTTGAATTTGCACTGCTGCCAAAGAAATCAAAACATGAAATAATAGCTTTAGAATGCCAGAACTATGTTTACATAGTTTGATGTGTCTTAATATTTCTGAAGAAAACCGCTTGTATCCAGATGTTTAGCTTAGAGTAGCTGATTAAGCCAGATCCCATCTTCATGTTTTCATGTAACATAATTCGTAGCACTGTAACAAGTAGCATTTGGTAGACTGAGGGACAATCAATTTAGGCAGAGATACTTGCAATAAGAGTTGAGATGATGCAATAATTTCTCACCTACAGATTTTGCAGGATGAGTAAACTAATGTGATAATAAAATATTTCACTTACAGGGGACACTAGCTGGGATTCTTATTGGGCTTGCACAGTTAAACTGCTCAGAATTAAAGCTGAAGAGACTTTGCTACAGACATGGGTAAGTTTATTTAATTGTAGATTAACATTGGTATTGCAAATTGAACAAGTTTATGGTGAATGACTAAATGTAGTAAGGAAAAAGCAAATTCTCTGATAAGATGCACTTCTAAAATCCAAGACACTTTCTGACTTTACAGATACTTCTTGATTTTAGTTTTTGTCAAATATAAACATTTTCAGGACATTAAATATATATGCTAGTCTTGGTGCTAAACTCTTATAGTTTTATTTGTATGTTTGCTTCCTACTGAACTGGATGTGATTATGCCATTTTGAACTTCAGTTTTAGGAAGCACATCATGTGAAATGCTTGGGTTAGCCAGCAGCAACAAAAGGTGACACCTGAAAACAGCTTTTCTTTTGTTTAAATTACATCTTCTGTTTTCTTCAATAAATATTGCATTTGTCTTACTAGGAATTGTATGATTTCTTTTTAAAAAAAAATAATTTTATTTCTTTTAGTTTATTAGGTGTGGATAAATTGTTCTCCTATGTCATCAGTGAATGGCTTAATGATATAAAGAAAAACCAGTTACCAGGAATTTTGGGAGGAGTAGGGCCTATGCATTCGCTAGTGCAGTTGGGTAAGTTAATTCTTATTTTCTGTTCAGACACATATGGCAGTTGTATTGAAAAAACAAACAGAACTCAAGAAAAAATCCCCACAAACAACATTCATACCTGCTTTCACTTCCTCTGGAGTCATTCTGCTTATCTAAGAGATCTTTGTAACTATGATGTTCTGTCTTCTTTTTCAGTCCAAGGTCTGAAAGACTTGGTGTGGTTACCAATAGAGCAGTACCGAAAGGATGGCCGTATTGTGAGAGGCTTTCAAAGAGGAGCAGCTTCTTTTGGTACTTCCACTGCAATGGCAGCATTGGAGCTAACAAACAGAATGGTTCAGACTATACAGGTATAGTATATTACTTCTGCAGTTAGAATAAAATGAGAAGTGTTGCTAGTGAAGTGCTCTATATTAAGCTGATACCTTAATGCTGTATTTTAAGGTTGGGAGCATGTCTTAAAACATAAAGCAACTGTATAAATAGGACAGCAGAGACTGGGCAAAGCTTGCAGCAGTGCGTGAGGTGAGAACTGTGGCATCAAACACAGTGGTTAGAAAACTGTGTTAAAATATTGCTGAACACCCAAGCTGTTTCATGTTTCTTAATGTCTTTAACGTATTGCAGTGTACAGTCTAATACTAAATTAGTCAGCTGCACTAAAAAAAAATCACCGATATTGAGAAAGATGAGTTCTTCACGCATGTATGTTTTCCAGTAATAGATTCTTAACTTTTTTTCAATGTCACCTTCTCTGTGCTTATTTAAAAAAGTGTACAAAAACAAGCCACAAAATCAACCAAACAAAAAAATGCCTCAAAACCAGTACTACTTGTGTTGATGTACACGAAGTCTATAAAACTTTCTGGATTTAATCCTAAAGTAATCTTTGATTAAAGTGTTAACGTTTATGTATTTTACATTAAGTAACATAATGAAAATACACTTTTACCACCTAGTTTTTCAAAAATTGTATATGTGCCTAAGCTTGAACATATATAGTAAAAAGCAGTGGTATTATCCACATGAATGGAATTATGTGTATGCTTGTGTGTTTGTATGAAAAACATAGCATTGGTGAAACATTTCAGTTTCTCTCTTGAGCATTTTGTACAGGTTAGGGGATACCTTTGAAGGAATGGTAGTTAGGTGGGGAGAACCCCTACCAAAACCTAAAACATTAATTCTTTCATTATGGAACTTACAGTGTAGTTACAGCTGCACCCATTCCAAAAGTTATTGTACAAAACCTTAATCTGTTATAAATGAATATTATTTGTGTAATCAGAATTCTTTTATTCCAATTACGTCACCCTGCTAGTGGTTTAAATTTGTGGTCAGATGCTATAAGAGTTCTTATGTATTTTGCATTTGCTCCTGCTCTTCAGGCAGCTGCAGAAACTGCATATGATATGGTATCACCAGGGCCTACTTTTATTGAAGCAAAAAAGATTAAACGATTCCCTCGCCATCGTTTAGCTCATCAGCCAGTAGACCTACGGGAAGGCGTAGCCAAAGCATACAGTGTAGTGAAAGAGGTGAGTGCAAAAGTAATTATTCTTAACCAAACTTAAGAGTTATTTCCTAAGACAGCAAATAAAATATTGGATGTTATTTTAAGCTGACCATATGAAGAAGGAGATTTAAGTTTTGAACACTATTGTCTTCATGAGTAATCTTAACCCAACAGAAACCCTGCATAGAAAAATCAGTGAAGCAGAAATAAACTAAGATGTTATGCAGATAAGTGTGAATAGGGCTTCACTCCTCTACAGTTATGAATGTTTACAGTTAATTCTGAGACATGTAAGCCTGACTTCCCACCTCACGTTGTCTGTCCTCTTCCTGCACGCTGCCCTCCCTCCCCAGTTACTGTTAATTCCGAGGTTATTAGAGTTTAAGTATAATGCTGGATTTAAAACAAGTGAAAGCTCTCTTTACCATGACAGTGTATTAAAAAGTAGAATGCTGATATTCTGTAGTGTACTTTTAGTTAGTTACACCTTATACCATGTCTAGGAAGTTAGGTCTCAGCTGGGTAGTTTTCAGTGAATTCCGTAATTTTTTTAATAGCTCACAGTACCCCACAGCTTCTTCCCTCAGGCACAAGAAGTGCCACCAGAAGTTACATGAAAAATTTTCATCTCTAAGTTCATAGCCATGTTATTTTAACCTCATTAGAAGAATTAAATCGTACTTGTGTTGGTATGGTTGTACTACAGTTATAATACAAATAATACCGAGGACAAATGCTGGGCAGTTTAGGTTTCCCTTAAAATTAGGAGAGGTTGCTTTTTCTATTTTCAGTGTATCTGATTACTGTTAATTTCTCAAAGGGAATTACGGACACAGCCCAAACCATCTATGAGACTGCGGCTCGTGAGCATGAAAACAGAGGTGTAACTGGAGCAGTAGGAGGAGTCCTCCGCCAAATTCCACCAACTGTGGTGAAACCTTTCATCGTTGCAACAGAGGCAACCTCGAATGTTCTAGGTGGAATGAGAAACCAGATCAGGCCCGATGTGCGTCAAGAAGAGTCTCAGAAGTGGCGCCTTGGGGAGGATTGAGATTATAAATCTGGTGCAGTAGGTAGGTAGAAAGGCTGGAAATGCAGAAGACTCTCCCGTTGGCAGCTTTAGGTGGAGGTCGCTTTGTTTTGTCATGCTGATCTCAGGAACAAATGAGGTTTTCAACTATTATTAGCAAAATATCCAACCAAAAATATTTATGAAGTGAAAAGCAAATTGGTCCTTGCATTTACTGTGTGCTACCATTACATTTGGTAGGTAGTGCCAAACATAGCGAAGCATGCGCTGCCAACTCAGAGATGTGCTTGCTCTGTTCTGTTTACCCTGTTTTTCCTGGTAAATTTAACATCTGAAGCAGTAGCCTGTATGGTGAAACTAAGTACACTTTAAAGATGTTTTCTGAGCATAGTCAAAGAACTGTGTTCAATAAAGGGCTCTGCAGATATTCTTCACTGACTAAAGGATAAAAACTTTCATTTTGGACATGAGACATGAAGGCTGTGTAATATGGAAGCAGATAATATCGTTTAGTGGTCATAAGCATTGCTTCTAGCGTGGCGCTTACAACAAGGGCAAGCTTGATAACCATTCAGAATTTAGATTCAATGTTGATACGCCTACGAACAGGATTTGTTCCTAAATACTAAATACCTACTTCTGTGGGTCTGAAGACCCTGAATGTGGCAGAAATGGTCTGTTGTGTTGCACTTTAAAGGGTATGGCCTGTATATTGTGCTTTTTTTATAGTGTGAATAAAATGTAATGTGCATTATCCTTTATGTGGTTTAGAAGCTTACACAAATTATTGAAAAGAGCATCATTTGATGATGATCCCACAGAAAAGTGTCTTAAACTTGTTTAAACTACTCATATATAAAAACACTTTTGTCTTCTGTATACACTAATTACAATGCTAAAAATAACTATTCTTCAGGAAAACAGCAGTTAAATATTATTGTGGCCAACAGTTCTCTGTAGGAATGAGAAATTCTAAGTAAAACCAAATTATTTCATAATTTGATAGTAAAAATTCTATGCAGACATTATTTTAATAATCTTTTATTTTAAAGTTCACACTGTTGCAAAGTTGCTGCTCTCACAAGATATTTTTAATATAAATTGTGTGTCAGTTATTTGATGATGAGTATTTGAAGTCATTTAATTTGAACTGGGGATGGGTGAGAGGATTTAAAAAAAAAAGCAAAGGACAACAAAACTTCAAAAGTCAAAGTTGGTACTGATACTATGCAGAGATTAATAGGTGACCAGGGTCTCCACAGAGCTCTATTAAGCAACTGACATTGTGCTGTTTCTAGACAGTTAAAAGGCTCAGCACTAGTTGTGCAAGAATAAACTTTTTTCCCTGTATTAGCAAAAACTGGAGGATAAAAAATAAAGGCTGTTCTGAATAGAAAAATACTCATTTTGAATTTCAACAACTTAACACTTTGGATGATGAGCCAGAACATAAGTTTGACATAGTCCTGTGCTTGTCATAAGTAGAAATCCTGCAAATATGCTATGTGGAAAATCACTGAAAAAGGGACATCAGAAGCTGTTGGTAAGATTTCAATCTCTAAGGGCAATGAGGAAGTAGTTTCACTCTCTTTTGTTTAGTACCTGCTGCTAGCAAAAACATCAGTGATGGGACTCTAGATGACAAATAGGAGTATATGAAGAAAAGAAGTTACTGCTTGTTAATCCTAATATTTTACTACTGTTCCTGAACACCAAAGAATCTGGTTGGAGGGTCGAGGATTTGACAATGTCCCTTCTGTTAGGAGGACTTCTGCAGTCTGCTTTATTATTTTTCATTTAAAAAATTCTTGCATTGGGTGACAGAAGATATGACAGAGTTTTGTTTCGTTCACTGGAATCACCGAAGTTGTGGTATGCTTTGAAGACCTGGTCACTTCAGTTAAACAAATCCTTGCAGATGTAATGATACAGTATTTTCTGGTATAAGAACGGTTGTTGCCGTTCATAATTCTGTCCAGGAATGAGAGCTGTGTTTTAGTGAGAGCTCAAACTGTGAGCATTTTGCACAGGAATGAGTTCCACGTTTGCGATTTGGCACCTCCTGAATGCCTTCTCAAGAAGTGGCGATGAGTCAATGCAAGTAAGTAGCAATGCATCATTTTCATTTGCTATTACCATACTGTGTAATTTCGTCTGGCCCAGTTCATCCAGTTAATCGGAGTATACTGTAATAATACAAATTTACGTATTTTCTTCCTTTTTAACATTGCTGAAAAGGAGCGGTGGCATTTCAGCATTCATTTCATTTTCAATTCTGTCATGATCTGATTGTACTGCAATGCAATTAGAATATATTTTTATATGAGGGTGTGCTGTCAAGGTAAAACATTTTTATAGAGTGTCTCTCATTGTCAGCAATATGGATTGTACAAATTTATTAAACTTCACTTTTTTGCTATATAAACCCTTGTATTTACTGCTTGCACTTTATTAAGCCTTTTCAGTGAAATTTATTTCAATTTTTTTCCCAACATTTTATTTTTTACAAGCAGTTTATAATTTTTGGATGTAAACTCTGCATTATTTTTCAGTTGTATCATGACTTTGCAGTGTTTTGAAATGTTTAAAAAACCCCAAAACCCACAGAACTCAGCAAACTTGTCTTCACATTAGGACCTTGTTTTCAAAATGTGTCTTGTATGGAGTGGCTTGTATTTTAAATAAAGAGTATATATTGTGTATGAGAAGGTACTGATCAAATGCTCTACTCAATACTGTAAGAGTTTTTAAGCACTTAAAGTACACAAAATGAGATTTGACTCTGGACTTTCTTCTTGGAAGTGGAAGCCTATGGATACATTACTGTATTCTCTGTTAGCACGAGGAGATCAGCAAAAAACGTTGTTGTACTTGGATTTTCCACTGAAATCAGTTGCTATAGATACTTGCACTTTTCATATTTGTAGTGGATGTAAACTGGCACAGTCCATGTTTAGTGTTCAAATTCTTTGATGTTGAACTGACTAACACTACTCCTGCTACTACTACTGCTTGGTCCTGATAGACAGAACTGTCATCCTGTGCTTTCTTAAGCATCCTGGCACTTCAAATACTACATTGATGAGTGACTGGGAAGTACCTGAAATGTGCAGTGACCGAGAGCAACAGATCGTCAAATCCATGCAAAGCCAGCTTCCATTTTCTTTCCAGTAATAATCTGTTGACAGTTCCTAAATACCGCAGCTTTTTAGATGCTGTGTGCCCTGTGTGTACTGGCCTGATGATAAGCATTAGGTCAGTCACCAGTGGGCTTGTGTGTGCTTCAGGGATGCGTCTTTTTCTATTATCTCATTAAGTGGTTGATTGTGAACATTCATTGCCTGCTTTCATTTACAGTTGCTTAACTGAGTTGCCAAGAAAGGTTTCATAATAAACCAAAAAGCTGTTAAATGGTGATGAACAAGACATTCTTTTGAACGTGATCCATATACCTGCAATGTGATACTGCTTTTTCTTTAAATACTGAGAAGTGTGCATTTTTTAAAACAGTGAAATCCATGAATTTGTTTAGAGTAGTTAAATGCTTCTAAATCTTTAAAATACCCTAAATCTCAGCAATACAAGCATTGTCAGAGAAGATGTGAGTACTTATGTCAGTTTGCATCCCTAGTGTGCATAGTTCTCTCAGTCTCCAGGCCTCATGATTTAAGCTTCTGACAACTGTTTTAAGTTGCTGTACATGCTGAATCTTGTTTACAGTTAAAAAATTAGGTACTACAAATTAAGTACATAAATAGAAATCATGCATTTGTACTGGATTTCTTAATAGTAAGGTAGCTCAGACAAACATGGCAATTTATGTATATGTTTGTGTATATTTTTTACATTTTTGCATTTATAGTAGTTTTGTGGTATTGTTTGTATATAGTTTGCTAGTGTAAAGAATATAATCTCCTGAAATGGAAACCACTGTTGAAGGGAATTGACTATTTCAGCTTGAGTTATTTTGCTTAAAGTTCTTGTCCACTCAGTATGTCTTTGAGAATTATTTTTGACCATAATTTATATGGCACCAAAAGTGTATATTTTAGCTTATTAAAATGCTGAAAGGCCTAAGTGCAAATAGGTTGTCCTGTTAAATACGTTTAATGGAAAAACCACAAATTTGTAACAATACATAAATAAATATCTTAATTTGTTCCTCGAGTTGGTTTTCTCTACCTATGAATAGAACTAATACAGAAAACAGTCTCCCAAAATAACAGTTTTCTGCTAAAGCTTTTTACTTACCTGGCTATACAGCTGTATCTCAAAAATTAAAAGAAGTTTTATACTGGAAAAAAAGAGAAAGCTTTAAAATTGCACAGAGGTCAAAAGCTAGGAAATAAATTAACTTGGCTGATAAAACTAACTCACCTCTGTTGTGCATCAACAAAGCACACTCTGTGTGATCCCTTACTGTGTCTCCCATAGGCCTGTTGCCCCATTCAGGCATCCTGAGTGTGTATTTCTTACCTCCACGTTTAGTGCAGATTTTAAAGCTTTATTGGCTGCCAAACCCTGTGAAGAATGCAAAATAATTCCTTTCAGGGTGCTGGTCTGATGCCCGCTTCACAGCATTTGGTTACAAGAATCTGAAAAGAGATCTTAGGAGGCCGAGTGGGTAGTGTTACGTACTGGTAGCAATGCCAGATCCTCGGATAATGAGACAGGTGTAATTTTCCGCTGTGTTTCGTAATGTTCTTGTAGCTTAAAGTGACTGTATAATGCCTGGGTAACTATTCTGTCAAGCAGTAACACTTCATTTAAGAAGGAAGCTGACTCTCCCTCTGCAGCTCCACTGTTGTTTAAGCAAGACCTCATGTGGGCTAACAATTTCAGTATTTGTATTTAAATGCTCTTAATTTTTTTTTTATATAAGGAAATTCTGTATAAGCAGAATGAGAGAGTGTGAGGGATTTTTTCTTTGCAGGCAAGGTTTGCTTTGCTTTTCTAAATATTGCTCATAAATGCTTTCTTTGATAGATCAAAAGTGATAAAGTTGTGAACTCCTCTGATCTGCAGTCTGTGCTTCCCTGGATTTTTGAGTCATCTGTCACTTGTAAGAAAACAATTATACAAAAACTACTAGTAAGTGTTTGTGGTTCTCTGAATTTAACTCTGCTGTAATTCAAGCTTGTACCCACATTGCCAGAATACCAGGGTTCTTTTTGCTCAGAGGAGCCCCAGGGAGATGATCCAAAATGGCACAAGCTGGAACTGCCCCCCAGGGAAGTGTCAAAGAAGTTCTATTTCTCTTTGCCGATACTAAGGCGTACTAGGGCTACTCATCATGTCTCCAGGTTAGTCCCAAGAGCAGAGAAAGACTCCATGACTCCTGTGACACTCCAGCTAATTGAGAATTTATGGAAAGCCACCAGTAGATCTCAACCTGGAGCAGCGTTAGTCAGTGTCCTTGAACTGCATTCGTAATTGAGGATGACCTAGAATCAAGTGTTCCATTTTAAAAAATTTTTTTCTTTCATGTTAGCTATTTTTGTTAACAATCTTTCAAATGTGATACTAAGTGCTGGGGTTTTTTCCTTGCCAATTCATATTTCTAGCAAATAGTGTTCTAAGCCATCTGGTGGTATCATAGTTTGTAACAGACTTCAGAAGCTGCCTTTCTGTGCCAGATAAATTGGCATTTCAAAGCAGTGTTGTTCTGAAGTGGAGCAATCAGATGAAAGCAGGATTTACTGAAGGGCAGCAATGAAGTATTTATGGCCCCACAGGCAAGGCAACTGTTCAAGCTACTTAGAGGTTTGTTGTGAGGATTTGGGAGATAGTTGCATGTAGTGTAATTCTGTTCTCAGGCTCTCATTTGCGCATCTCACTATTTGCTCTGTTGTTGATTTCATTCTGTACTAGGAGCATGAGTGTAAATTTGGCTCTTGCAGGCCAAGAGTGGAGGGAAGCCTCCAGGAGGAGCAGACATATGTACCTGTATAGGCAGGAGGAAAGTCAATTCTGTTTTGGGGATCTGAACTACCTGTGCCTGAGCACAGAACTCAGTAAAATTGGGGTTGGTCCATTGTTGCTTGTGGGCACAAAGGTAAAATAAGTAATAGCTGTCTCAGAAAGCCTTGACTTTCACCTTTAGCCTTGGCAGTTGTTTGGTACTGAAGATTTGCTGGTGGCTCCAACAACTCGGTGAAACTCACAGCACTTCTTTCCTTTCTTCCTTTCACCTCTCCTGTCTGTTCAGTTTGGTAGCGCTTCCTACTGCGGGTACAACACAGTGAGGGAGGCTTGTGGCTATTTGTAAGTGAAAAGATTTGTGAGTTTGGGGGCGTTTGACCGTACTGTGCTGTTCATTGGACACTCTGTCCTGGTTTTGGATGGAATGAAGTTAGTTTTCTTCCTAGTAGCTGGTACAGGTTTGGATTTAGGAGAATATGTTGATGTTTTAGTTGTTGCTAAGCAGTGTTTATACTGAGTCAAGGACCTCTTAGCTTCTCATACCGCTCTGCCAGCAGAGGCTGGGAGTGATCAAGACACTGGGAGGGGACACAGCCAGGACAGCTGACCCCAACTGATGTATGATGTCATGCCATACATATAACCTGGGGAGCTGGCTGTGGGACACTGTGTCTTGGGAACTGGCTAGGCATCAGTCAGCAGGTGGTGAGCAGTTGTATGGTGCATCACTTGTTTTGTATATATTATTAATTTTTTTTTATTATTAATATTATCCCTTTCTTTTCTGTCCTGTTAAACTGACTTTATCTCAACCTATGAGTTTTACTTTTTTTTCTGATTCTCTCCTTTGTCCCATTAGGGCAGAAGCAATGAGCAAGCGCTGACTGTCTAGGGCTTTATTGCTGGCGAGGGTTAAACCACGGCAGTCTTTTGATGCTCGACATGGGGCACGAGATACGTTTCCAGCCATCTACTGCTTGCTTCCACTAATGTAAGCACATGGCATTTACCTTGGCAGGTTGTAGGTGTGTGATATAATCAATCTGCCAGGCTTCCCCATATTTATATCTCAGCTATCATCATCCATATCAAAGAGGCATTAACCACTTTGCTTGCTTAACTGCAGCGGGTGTTTCATGTTCATGGATAACCTGTGCGATAGTGTCCATAGTCAAGTCCACCCTTGATAAGCCCATCTATATGTTGTATCTCTTTCCTGATGACCTGAGGTGTTATGGCTTAGGGCTGGGCTGGCCACTAGAAAAATGACAGATGCTCTATATTACCCGCCCCCCCTTATTCTAAGGATGAAACTTTTCAGCGATGCGCTTAAGTTATGTTTTCTGTTGGCATTTCAAAGCTGTTCAGTACCTTGTAATGAGGTTTGTTCTTTTCCGTTTCACTCCTGCCTCTGAGTGCTTGCTTTCCTCAGAATGGTCAACAGGTCAAACTTGCTGATGTAAATGGGGGGGAGGGGGGAGACAACACACAATTATACCAATTCCATTGGAGACAAACCCTCTTGCTTGGAGGCTGAATTTTATTTACACCAGCCAAAAGTATCATCCCAGGGTATGGTTTTCTATTTTTACTGCTCTTCTTCCCTAAGAGCTGTAACTTAACATGTAGCCCCTTTTTCCTTTGTCTTACCAGAGGTGATGCCCCTCCAAGTAAATTTGTTAATACAATGGAGTTTGACAATTCCTTCACAAAGAAAAATGACATCCAATTTTGAGAAGATCCATTGACATGGGATTGTAAACTGGAGCCTGTCTCTTCACAATATCTCGCGGACACTGCAGAAATGACAGGAGGCAGTTACAAAGGAGCACGTCCTGCTACATTAGCCATTAATGCTCTCTACATCATCGCCCTAAGCCTCTCATATCACTTAATGCAAAGGCCCACAGTGATGTTAATAGGGGTTTTCAAATGCAATTCTCATCTTTCCTTGGTGTCCTCAGCCTGAATTGTTACTGGTGCTGCTTCCTGTGAAGTGTGAAGCCCCAAGAATAGTTTTTAACAGGTATTTGTGACGATGCAGAAAAGGCCAGTAAGGATGATGAATAAAGATGAGCAGTATTTTTATTTCTGCCACCCCTGAGCTTTGCTGGTAAGTGCCCTTGTGTCTGAGTTAATCAATACTGCTACTGCAGGGGCAATCACTAGAATTTAAACTTGCCATGCAAAAAGAAGAAAGAAAAACCAGATTTTTTTTCAGATTAACATTGAAGACTTGAAAAATACGGGGTTTTTTCTTTTTATCCACTACGTGTTTTAGGAGTAGCCCTCCAAACAGGTCCAGTGGAGCCCTCTCCGTGTTGCTGAATAATAATTTTGTTTCTGCAAAACTCAACTCTGCAGCAAATATAGGGAAAGGACAGTAAAGTGAGTTCATCTGCCTGAACAGGGACCGCAGAGCTGAGGAGGAAGCTATGTATGTAAGCAGCCAGCCCTCCTGAGGAAGGATGAGATGTTTGTTATCAAAACACAGCCAGTGTCTTTCTCTGTTGGTGGGAAAACGGGGCCTTTCTGAGCTTCTGAGTGTTTTGGGGAACGAGACTGAACCACTGGCTGCAGTGGGTCCTGGGCTGGGGCCATCAAGAGCGGGGACTGATGAGCACATGGATTCCTTCCTTATGTGTAACATACTAATAGCACCTCCTTTCCTTGCCTTTCCTATGGAGATATTTCAGCCAATTTGTGATTTGAGTCAGGGAAGGTCTAAGCGGTCAGAGAAAGCTAAGCAAAACAGCAGCTCAGTACACCTTGTTTTTACTGTAAAATCCTAACTGAAGAAACATTTTCTCCTGTTTTTGTCCTATTCTTGTTTAAAAAATGATATAAAGTCTGTTCTCTTCCTGCATTTTGTATGACTGCTACATTGCACAAACACCCTGGGCTCAGCCTGCTGCAACACGCTGCGATGCTGGGACTCTGGTTTTGCGCAGCTGCCCATGGGAGGCAGGTGGCCGGCTGGCCAGGGGTTGGCCCCGGTGTCTTGTACTGCTTGTACCTTCTCCCATGTTCGCACTGCTGGAAAAACCTTGAGAAGCATATAGCAGAACTGAAAAAATGGAAGTGCCTGTGTCCCTGCCTATTTATAGAAAGGGTCGAGAGAGAGTCTGAGAAGAACTGAAAGAGAAGACTCCTTCAAATTCTTTACTGTTTGAAAATTGAAGGACCTGCTTAGAGTAAGGCAAAGGACTGGGAGCGTTTTGACGGAGTTTTGTTAGTCTACAGGGGAACTTCCACATGACTGAGTCTGTTTGCTTTGCCAAAGGCTGTTTCCTTCTTCAGATCACTCTTCTGTTTAAGATCAAGTCCACTGTGTTAGCTTCCAAGCAACGAGAATTTATATTCCTCAGACATTTCCAAATCCTGAATTTCTCTACAAAATGTTTACAGAAATATCATCTATCACTATAAGGCAAAACTGTTTGAAATGTATTTTCGGAATTGCTCTTGTTTGCTTAAAAACTTGCAACTAATATTATCTTCTATAAATCAAACATCATTCCATGTATCAGTTGTGGGGTAGAAACTATCTGTGTAGAAGGCAGCACATTAGCTCTGCTGTCCCAGGACACAGAAGGTGCTAGATAATCACAATATCTGTGGCTGATGATAAGGGCAATTTTAGGTGTTAACATCTCTACTGCTAGCTGGGCAAATTTACATCCTTATGTGGATTGTAATTGTGACTATGATAGTAATATTCCAGGAAGTCAAATGTTTTAAAAGGCTTAGCAATAATTTCCCAAAATTTTCTTATTTTCAGAGGGGAGGTTTCTAGTTGTTCGCAATGAAATGCTGGGGTTAAGCCTTCAGAAGAAACCGATCATACTGGCAGGAAATACTGAATTACTCAGTATAAAGGGGGAAGTTTGCTGAGGACAGGGTGGCCTCCTGCTTGGGCTCCTGGCTCTTGCTCTAGCCCCTCCTAACCTGCTCCTCTTCCTTCTCCTGAGGACTGCTTTCCTGTTTATCATGACCACTGGGCTATTGTGATTCGCTGGGCTGAGTATAACTTTGTGTACTTTATATTGGCATTTGGTATTAGTTTATTAAATCTGTTTTCATTTCAACCCCTGGGTGTCCTCTCCTCTTCCTGCTCCTGCTTCTTGGCTGGGGAGTGAGGGGTCATCGGGTGATTGAGCATCTGCAATAGTTTGGCCCTGGATATGGGCTAAATGTAGACACTACCCTAAAAACGCTGTGCTTTCTCTGGAAGTTTTTCAGTTCATAATTTGGAAAATGTTGTAGTTCACTTTTACCCAGCAACTGAAAAAATGGTGGGTTGTGGGTTTTTTTTGACAAATATGATGAGTTTGTTGGATGCTGATCTGCTAGAATCAGATGTTTTTCTCCATGTCTATAGCCTGCAAAATCCTGTTAATAATCTTGAGGTATTGAAATACTTCGAATTGATGACAAAATGGTTTTCTCCAGAAAAATATAATCTCTAATAAACAGCTGGGAGTCATGAGATGAAGAACTCGTGTCTATGTATTTGCTATGAAATTATACTGTCTTTTTTTGGTATGCCTTTACAATTTAGTAACAGAGTGGCTTAAGCTGTCCTTCACCCCTCTTTTTAGCAGCTGTGTCCTGCTCTGCCTCCTAAGCTATGCCAGGATACCTGGTTTTGTGCATATGTAGTGAATTAGAACAGAAACTGGATAATTAATGATTTCCTGGATTTCAATCTGCATCACTTTCCTGATACAAGTCATCACATACCTACAGATCCAGCTGTCCTGACTCAGCTCAAAAAAAAAAGAGTGCAATGGGATAATTTGTCTTCTCATATACCCGATTTTATGAAAAGACCTTCTTGGATCTTAGCACTCACCTCAAACAGATGAGTTTGTTAGCGTGTATTTGTAAATCCATTCGGATTTTCACTGGCAGCGTGGTAAAGTGATAAAGACTTCATTGCAGTGAATGCAGCTGGAATGAATCACTTTGAACCCTAGTTCTTCTGGAAAAGCAGTAATTCATTTCTACCAGGAGAGGATGCTCAGCAACTGTTTCTTGGCTGTACAGCCATGCTAGGAAAGGGTTGCAGCTCTGCCCATGTTGGATGTGCCCCCCTAAATTCAGACAGCTTGTTGAAAAGGTTCCTTCTCCTTGTGTGTGCGTGTCTGTGTGCAAGCTCTCACCAAGCCTTTTATGACGCTCTGAAACATCGATCATATGGCAGAGTCTTTCACTCAATAGTGGCAATGGGCCTGAGAGCTTGAAGCATTTAGTTCTTCATGTTTCTGCCTCAGCTTCCCTTAAACGAAATAATAGTAAAACTCAATATTTTTCAATATTGTTATTATAAATAAAATAATAATATGGCAGTAATAAAAACCTTTTCATACTATTATGGCTCTTCTTTCTACCATAATGAATGACTTAAAGTTTTGGCAGATAAGAGAATGTGAGAATTTAAAGCAATGCAATCCTTCACAAAAATCCTCTGCCGTTTTCTCCTTACCTAGTTCTACCCAAACACCAGAGCTCGCCTTACTCTTGAAACAGTGAAGGCAAAGCTGCCTTGTATGACTGTAGCAGTGGTCTTTGAAACATCAAATTTCTTGGTTTTCTTAGGTTTGCTCAAAGCCTCCACTCTGACATTTTTGGTCAAGCTCCAAAGAAACCTGAGCTTCCTTGACAGCCAGCTGCACCAGAGCCTGGACCACAGCACCCAAACTCATGTTTGGCACTTGCCCTTCAAAACTGTTGAACGTGACTGCAGCCAGTTCCTAGCAAGGCAAGAACATTGCCTCCACAACTGAGAAGCAGGTTTCCTAACATGAGTGGAGTTAAACATCATCTTTATCCAGGAACTTCTTTGGTAAAGGGTGCTCTTCAAAACAAAATAACTTTGCTATTCGTGCACAATTGTCTTGCATGGTGTCTTCTAGGTACTCTTTGTTTTATGGTCCCAGGCAGAAAGACACCTTTGAGGTGTCTAGTCAGCTGGGGTAGGACACAGCTTCTGGGGGACTAACAGAGACAGGGAAACCTGGTCCTTGGGCAGGCCATGGGGGTCTGGTCTTTACTCAAGAACTGGGCAAACAGAGGAGAGACATGGTGGTCTTCTGTGGGAGAGCTAGGGAGGAGGGGATGGATGTCAGTAGTGATTTTTGGCACCTGCTGAAGAAAGCCTATGGCATTTGGTGACCTGTGTCTTCACTTGCAGCTCACAGCAGGGCTGTAGTTCTCCAGTTTGTCCTGTCCTACCTTGCTGCCACTGTACCCATCACAAATTACCCTCAGTCACACTCACCTCTGCTGTGTCCTTGGACGACTCTCAGGGCTGTGGATCTGTGCAGGGGCTGTAGTTCCCACTGACAGAAGCCCTACACCACATAGCAGCAACGGGAGCCCATGGGGAGTGTCTGTGCTCAGGCTCTGAAGCACAGGAGGCATCCTCCTGTGAGTGGGCTGGTCCAGGGGTGTGGGGACAGCTGTTTTTGAGGATGATTGTCTTGCCAAGGCCATAGACAAGATTTGTGACTGAGCAGGGAATTGAATCCTGCTTCCCTGAGTCAGCGGTGCTAAAATTCAGAAAAAATAGTTCTAACAACCCCAAGCCCTGAGGATGTGCAGGTTTAGTGGTTGCTGTTTGTCCACACACAGCAGGAAGGAGTTTGACTGCCCAAGGTATTAACCTTACGAACACAGTCTTGAGAGGAGATGATTTTGATTTACACTGACAAAGACTGTAAGGTAGAAGAGTCTTGTGTGTCCACATGTCATGAGTTATAAATGAGACAATTCTGTTCATTTTCTGTCTTTAATGCATACAAAGTAGAAGAACACACTAGCGAAAAAAATGCTGTTTGTGCCACCAGGGATCTGGGCTTGGCTGGTTTCAAAACTCCTGAGCATAAAAAGTGCATCACTCTCAGACTTAATAGAAAAGTGATGTAGCTTTCATCGTTTCATATTCCCTTTTTAGTTACAATCCCTGCTGCGATTTTAAAATTTTATTTATTTATTTTTCACATCATAGACCTCCTCTTTTCAGGCCAAATTGCTCTTTGTCTGTAAGACTTCTTTTTATTGCTCTTCAGGATCACTCCCACTTCAGACAACACTAAGTGCACAATAAAGAAGCCTAAGCTTCAATTCTTTACTCTCTAATATTTCTCACAGAAAATTAATTCTCTTGTTTATGAGGTCGCACTTTGGAAGTGCATTAAAGATGTGTCTTCTCCAGCCCAAGAGACCTCTCATTTCCCTTCAGCTGCAAAGATGAGGCGGTGGCAATTCCAAATGGTGCCTTGACCTCTAGGTCACGTGTAAAAGCTTCCAACTCTCTAAAAACATGAATCCCATACTCAATTTCCAGTCATCCAAAAGTATTGGATCAGCGTGCAGATCAGGGCTTGCAATCCATACAACACCATGTGGATCTGAAAATTAGCCAGGATGCTGGTCCAGATTATCCCCTGAGCACACTTCATTCACATGAAAGTCAGTCAGTCAAATAGCTACCACTATCCTCCATCTCGCAGACCGAGTGAAAATTCTTGTTGAGAGCAGTTTCACACCAAGTAAATTCATGTTTCTCCTCCATTTTAGAGCTCTGACTTTTGCACACATTATTATTTTGGAATAATTTGTATGTGTTTGCATATCTATTAAAATTTGGGGGACTTGTCTGCAACATACAGTGAAAATGGAAGGGAAATTCAGTTGTCAGTGTTGTATTGTCACTAACTTACGTTGCTTAATTCCAGAGCTCCTACTCCATGCTCTATGTGTTTATTCATGTAAACGCTGGCAATTCTGAAGGCATAAGTGGACTTTCCTCATCACACTTCGGAATGATTCTGGTGCAGCATTAGACAGGACAGAGTCAGCTCTGCCGCGAGACTATTCTTACATAGGAGGTACGGTGGCTAAAGGCTTGGGGAGTGATGGGCAAGTCAGTGAGTTCTGCATAGTGTTTGAAACGGCCAGCATCCAGCTCTGTGTTGCCAAGCACTGCCTCCTTGATTGCTTTTTTTTGAGGAGAAACTTCTTGGGCAAGGCAATAAATGTGTTTTAAAACTGCACTGGAATGTTTGAGAGTAACCAAGCAATGAATGTAATATGTATTAAAAATGTAGTATACAAAAGGACAAGGCAGCAATATCCACTAATATCCAAGATATATGATTCATTCTTTGCACCCTCAGAGAAGTGTAAATCCAGACTAGGCTCACTGCAGATAAACGTCAGAGACTGCCTCTAGAGCCTTGTATGGGCCTCCATGCTCACATCTTGCAGTGTCTGTAGTTAGAGATGAGTCTGTAGGAGACTGTCCCTTGGAGAGGGTAGTTAATGGAGAACATTGCTTTGTAAGAAGTGCTTTTGCGATATTGCACTGCTGTTTGGGGAATCTATACTTCTGCCACCAGAACTTTAAAAATGGCATAGCATTCAGCTCAACAGTCTTCCTATAACTGAGCAAAAACTCTTGCAAGGGTTCAAACTACATTCAAGTTAAATGACTTGAGCAAAGCTGTTTGCCATCCCCTGAGGATCTGGTCCACTTTTCTTGAATGGGCTATGCATTGTTTACCATTGAGAGGAAAAAGGCAAACAACATTAAAGCAACTGTATTGACTAGTGAACAGATTAACATCAGGGATAATTTGGCATTTATGTATATATTTGACATTGATGTATATGCACCACAGTCGTTGATATGGCTTTGCTATCAAATTGTACAGGTCCTTCAATTTCTGTTTTAAAAATCCCATGGGCATCTGCAATTCTGTCAGTGAACTGGCAGAATCACACCACCCTCAGCAGAGCCAAACTTTTGAGTGGATATCTTGATCCTACACACTCTGCTGGGAGTCACAGGCCAGGGGTCCCCCACCTCAACTGCCCAGTGTAGCATATGTTCAGATCACACATCACCCCTCACTAGAGAAAGCCAGAGAAATCAGGGTTGAAGATCCCAAGGAAAGGGCTCTTGTACCTGCTAGCTCTTGGATTGTACATGGCACACCTTAATGTGTCTTCTGCTTCACCTGAGATACAGCAGAGACCTAAACACAGTTTGCAGGTGGAACACAGTTCTCCAGGAGAACATCTTAATAAAAAACTGTACTCTAGTTTGGCTCCTTGCCCTCCTGTTGCAAAGCTATACCTCTCTATTTATAGTTATTTTACTTTTTTCCTCTATTTGTGGTCTAGTGCATGCTGCATCTGGAGTGCTGTGCCCTGTTCTGGAGTCCTCAGTACAAGAAAGTATGGACTTAATGGAGTAAGTCCAGCACAGATTTGCTAAGATGGTTAAGGGACTGGAGCATCTCGCCTATGAGGAAAGGCTGAGGGAGCTGGAACTGTTCAGCCTGGAGAAGAGAGGGCTCAGGGACAGATGTTATCAATGTGCATAAATACCTAACAGGAGGTAATGAAGATGGGAGAGCCAGACTCTTCTCAGAGGTGCCCAGTGAAAGGACAAGAGGCAATGGATGCAAATTAAAACACATGAAATTCCATCTGAATGTAAAAACATTTTTTTAATATGAGGGTGGTCAAGCACTGGCACAAGTTGCCCAGAGAAGTTATGGAGTCTCAGTCTGTGGAGATACTGAAAACTGACTGGACATGGTCCTGGGCAACTTGCTGTAGCAGACTGTGTTTGAGCTGGGGGGTTGAACTAGGTGATCTCAGGAGGTCCCTTCTGACATAAATGATTCTGTGATTCTGTAATGTGAACTTTAGCCCTAGGTGCACACTTCTTGGAAGCAATCTGCCTATGGTTACAGAATATTTATAAAACAAGATGCTGAGACTCAGAAGATTACTAATATTGCATTTGGCAGCATGCTTTCTTGATCTTTTATCTGAGAACAGGGAGAAGATATTTAAACTGAACAATTTGAAGTAAGCTCCTCATACAAAATATGCACTTAGCAAAAGCCATGCAAAACAGTTTAGGTTACCACAAAATTTTATGTAAGTATCCTCAGGAGCTTCTTCAGCTGTTGACAGACATTCCTACCTCTCTTGGCAACAGCATTTCTGAATGTGTTTCTGCAGGAAGGACATTAATCCCTTCCTGTTCCATGTGAGCTTAGTAGTTCTCAATCCCCCAGCTGCTCTCTCACGTGTATTCACACACTCAGTCTTTCTACTTTCTTCTGTCCCATCTTTGGGCCCTTAGATGCACATATATAAAAGACAGGCTTTTCACTGTGGTTCTTTTGTCCCTGAAGCAGCTCAAATGTTGCAAATGAATGATATCTATTGCTCCTTTGCAAAGGAGTTGACATCAATGTCACTTCACCCTTTGGAAGGCAATAATATCCTCAGTTACTTGAAATTAATTCAAGTCATCTTAATCATGGAATCATAGGATGCTTTGGGTTGGAGGGACCTTCAAAGGTCATCTTGACCAACTACCCCTACAGTGAGCTGGGAAATCTTCAACTAGATCAGGTTGCCAAGAGACCTGTCCAACCTGACCTTGAAAGTTTCAGGGATGGGGCATCTACCACCTCTCTGGGAAACCTGTGCCAGGGTTTTGTCAACCTCATTGTAAAAAATTTCTTCCTTATATCAAGTCTGAATCTGCCCTCTTTTAGTTTGAAACCATTATCCCTTGCGCTGTCACAACAAGCCCTGCTAAAAGACTGTCCCCATCCTTCTTATAAGCCCCCTTTAAGTATGGAAAGGCTGCAATAAGGTCTTCCCAGAGTCTTCTCTTCTCCAGGCTGAACAACCCCAACACTCTCAGCCTGTCATAGCAAACGTGTTCCAGCCCTCTGATCGTATTTGTGGCTTTCCACTGGACCCTCTGCAACAGGTCCATGTTCTTCTTGTGCTGAGGATTCCAGATCTGGACACAGTACTCCAGGTGAGGTGTTACCAGAGTGGAGTAGACGGGGAGAATCACCCCCTTGACCTGCTGACCATGCTTCTTTGGATGCAGCCCAGGATACAGTTGGCCTTCTGGGCTGCAAGTGCACATTGTCAGCCCATGTCCAGCCTTTCATCCGCCACTACCCCCAAGTCCTTCTCTGCAGGGCTGCTCTCAGTTACAGCATCCCCCAGCCTGTATTGATACCAAGGATTGCCCCTGGTATGGGAAGAGTAGAGACCCACAGATGACCTGCAATAGTCTTCTCACAGGTTGCTTTAAAAGAAAGAAATTTTAGAAATGCTCTGAATGAATGCTGGGGAAATGACAAGGCCATCTCTCAAGTTATAATCTTCAGATAAACATTGTCTTTCAAGAAGGAAGGTAGGTTGAGAATGGAAACAATGAAGCTTTCTTTAAAAATGTCATTACACCAAAAGCACCCGACCTACTATTTAGAAAGCCCACCAAAGCATTAAAAAAATCATACTTTTGAATATCAGCTGGAAATAACAAAAATAAACTTTG
The DNA here is from genome assembly GCA_009769605.1 of Bucorvus abyssinicus. Taxonomy (NCBI): domain Eukaryota; kingdom Metazoa; phylum Chordata; class Aves; order Bucerotiformes; family Bucorvidae; genus Bucorvus; species Bucorvus abyssinicus. The sequence goes on from CM020036.1 coordinate 14,915,140, forward strand.
AAAGAAATCTCTAGAAGTCAGCTAGTCTATATCCCACTCCCTAAGGCTTAGTCATTACACCTATAACATTCCTGACAGATGATCATTGTATATTCAACACATTCTCCTCTATTCTCTTGAACCAGTCTGTCTTGAAGAAATGCACTCAAAATGAAATAAAACCTATTTAGTAGGCAAACACCATGCTGGGCATAACATCCCACTGTGAAAACCACAACGGGAAGTAGAACCCTCCATCTATCTCTGCAGAACAGCCTTACTAAAGATAGAAGAGGTGTCAACAATCTGCACAAGGACACGTTATTTTATTGATAGATGGAAATTAGATTTGTCTGGCATACATCATCTTGATTTGCAAACCATTTCAATAAAGAAAATCAAACTATTAAATCACACTGTTCCAAAAAGCTGATTTGTTCTGATCAGTAAAGGCCTCAAGTGTGTTAAGAGGAAGACTTTTAATAGCTGAACTGTTGGTCCAAGAGACAGAACTCTCGAGACCTTTTTGATTTTTGCCATTTGTCTACCACATAATGTGTGTAATAATTGAGCAAACAGTCTTACCTCTGCCTTCCTCAACATATTTGTTTAACCTTTCTGATCAGAGAGGCTCAGTTATTTGTAAATTCCTATGCAGCTCTAGAGCATGTGTTCTTTTTGCAGAATTCAACATAGACAGGGTGGCTGAAGACCATGAGCTTAAAACATAAACTAACGTGCTATGAGTATCCAGAGTTGAAGGCACCAATAGTCAGGTATGTTTTAATTAGGTATACACAGCAAAAATCTTCTAACTGTTGACTCTTACATAGACGTTTTTAAACTAATCCTTCACATTCCTTTAATTTGTGGTCCATTACATCTGTGCAATCTGTAAAAAGTTACCAAATCATTATATGCTTTCTACAGGCTGAAATGAAGACCTGAGCTAAAAAGAAAAAGTAAATCCCATTTTGTGTAAATTTACAGCTTCTTATGTGGACTCATTCTAAATTGCTTAAGAGCTGGAGCTACAGCAGTGCCTATTCATTTCACTGTTTCCACGAAATGTATAGACTCCCAATTTTGAATCCCTACTACTGAAAAATGTTCTAAAGATGGCAATGAAAACAACAGAAAATAAGAAACTAGATTTGCAAAGAGTAGCTGGATTTGCAAACCAATATTTTGATCCCATTTTGAAGTGTTGAGTTTCGTAAGACTGTTATTTATCATATAAATTTTAGTTGCAGCTGCTTTTTCCATTCAGATTCCGTGAGTAAATGTGGATGTTGGCGGCTCCTAGAGATTCATGTCCAAGCAAGGATGAATTCCAGACTTCTTGTTATTGCTCAAACATTCTTCTTTATGGAAAAAATAACTTAAACACAGAAATGCACTAGCGTAAGCTAAGAGGAAGTTTTGGAAAGTCTGTGACGAAGATCTCCTGATGTATTGCACTTACCTTAATGAGTCAGCGTGGAATGTGTTGTTTAGAGATTGATTTACTGTAGGTTATTAGAATTCCTTAAGTAACTTATAATTCAAAAAATGTTGTGTTTCAGGTATTCAACAAAATAAAAATTTTGATCAAGATATTAAAAAATATCATTTTGATAGAAGTGAAGCATTTAGCTTCATTTGAGACGTATTTTTATACTGTTTCATTTATTTAATAAGATAAGTAAATGTTTAAATGGGATACTGTTTAAATAAAAGAAGTATTTATACATTTTAAATCTTCAAATTAAATGTTTGGTTCTTTAGAGTTTTCTTCAATGTAATGGTGTTGACTTGAGCAATTTTTTGAATTGGTAAATTTTACCAGTGTTTGGATAACTCTAACTTAGCAGCTTTTTAAAGAATAAAAAGTTGGAATAAAAGTATTTTTCATGATGATAGGGAAGTTCATAATAAAATCTCTCCGTGCAGCCTCACATGGCTTTTCATTTCAACTCATTTATCAAACAAGAATGGACATAGTCGAATAAGAATTCAGAGAGATGGTGTGCATGCGTTGCATAGGTAGCCAATGGGAAGAATGTTTTAATATAAGTAAATAACATTCCCGTTCCTTGATAATTTCTCACTGTTTTTTAAAAAGAATTTGAAAACCCTCTTTATTTACACAGATATACTTAAGAGAGATATATATTTAAAATCTGAGATGCATCAGGTATGATTTTTTTTTTTTTAATAATGCTCTCATAAGAGGACAATCAGAAGGAAAAAAGATAAAAATCACCTATAGACAACCAGTCTCAGGCTACAAGTTCCTAGCAGGTAACAAGATTATTTATGGGTGCAAGCCTGAGAAAATACAGGAGTCATCATGCACTACTGAGAAGTAATGTTCACAGAGACTCATGCCCTAGACACCTATAGTGGGGTGCAAAAGACATTGCTTTTCAAAAACGGTGGGAAGACTGACAGGGGATTTAATGAGCCTACGTTCATCAGCCCTTCCCATACATGTACTTCAGTCGCAGTTCCTTGGCATGATCCTCCCTCAGGCTGGCAGAGTAAGGAGCTTCCACCACAACAAAAACCTAGTTCAAAGTTGGTCTTTGTGTGCGTTGGCACTGAATGGGTGGTTAAGAGCTGTTGATAAAATTGTTATTGTTATGGACACAGTTAATCACACAAAGGAATTTTTAATTGCCAAGGACCTGTACTTCAGAGCTTTGTTTAGTGGTCACGAGGACAAGGATCATGACATAAGGCTTATATGATTTCACAATGAGAACAAAATACTTTATGTGCCTTGAAAATTACTACAGCTGACATTTGGAGAAGTAAAAAAAAAAAACCAGCTTGGGACTTTCCTCCGAAAAGTAACATTGCACACATCATACATGGCCAACAAAACACTCAGACAGCACTCAGTCACTCAGTCGTACCTCAGGATTCAGCTTTGAGTTCTCTCGGTAACATCTGTACTGCTATTTACCAACTGCTTCTGAATTTGAAACTTAGACTAAATTGCCAGGAAGGACAAGGAGTAGGTAAGTCTGTATGTTTTTAATGTCTTACCTTTAGTAAAATTATTTCACATACTTTATATATTAAAAAAAAAAAATCTGTGCTCTCAGTTCTGATCTGTGCAGTCTAGTAAGAGTTTCTTTTTCACCATGAAACTAATTCTAAAGGTCAGGATTAGTTCTCTTTATGTATATAAACATGATTCATTTTATAAAATTTCTTTATAGCTGAACATGCTTATCCGTTTGCAGGATTTTCTCTTTCAAAGTAATCATTACTTTTAAGATTGTTCCAAAAGCTGAAGTTGTACTTATTTAGTGTTTCCAGAACACATGATCATAACTAGATAATATGTAGGAATACTAATAATGGTGATAGAATCACTGTACATGGAATTAATTAGGAATTAGTCCAAAGTAGGAAAAATATGTCATTACTTGCATAAAAGATAACTGGAACACATTAAGTACATAAATTGAAAACCGTTCATGTGGCTGTCCGTTAGCACTAAATACTTAACAATACTTACAGAAGAAAATTGAAGAAAATTGTTTTTGAAGAATAAATGAAATTAAACATCTGAAAATATGTTGCATTTTCTGTCAAGAAGACATCTGGAGCACTAAATTTATAAAAGGCTTGTGGCTTGTGGCAGTGCTCGGACACTGGCTAGTAGACTCTGAAGAAATTTTCCTGATGACAAACTCTACAGAAACTTCACGTACAATTGCTAGCTGAACAAGAAGTCAGATTTGTCTGTGGCTAAAATCTAAGTTGCAATGGAAAGTAAATGTTCCTGAAGTTTTTAGTTCAGCCCAAAATTAATGAATTCATGTCTCCAGCCCAGAGATCTCATGTGAAGTATGCAAAGCGACTGCCATAAACTGATAGTAAGGAATCATCAGAAAGTGGGCATGCAAGGAAAATAAGCACTTCTTTTTCCTCTGTATTTAGTAAAAGTAGTAATTCTGTTTACAAAAGGAAATGCTTAACAGATATCTTTCTTCTGCATTATTTTTGACATATAATGTTACAAATTTTCTTCCATTACTCACACTTTAGACATCTTCCTGCTATAAAAAGGTTTCCTGCTGTCTCAAAAACAGCCTCTTGCTGTCTTACAAATAGGCTCTTTGATGCTAATCAGACATCTATTTGCTTTAAATATCTTCTTTGCAGTTTTAGATAATCTCAAGTTTTCTTAGTTTGCATGAGAGTGTCAGCAATCTAGATAACATTCCAATTGTTGTGAGGGAAGATGTTCAAAGCTGGAGACCTCTACTAACTTGAGGTGTAGCCCAGTTCCCCGACAAGACTGCCAGCTTGAGCAAGTTTATGAACTTAGATAAAACTTTACTGCTCACTTAATTCTGCAATGATTAAAAATGTTCCATGCACTAAGTACCAAATTGCGTGATGTGGAATATTAGTACTTAACTAATTCCTAGAGGCATCAGAAAGGTAAGCATTGCAAGCTGGTCAGATACAGACGTCATTGGGGCTGTACATATATGTAAAAGAGATGAATGACAGTCCTAAATGTCCTCTTCAGAAACTCTGTCCTTAGATTCCTTAGCTATCTTCTTGGTGTAAAAATATAGAGATGAAAGAGCAGAGTTAAACATCTGTAGCAGGAAGTTAACATTCAGGATGACTGCAAAATATTGATTTTTAAAAATGAATCCTTTTTTATAATTCACATGCTTCAGTTTGGTATGAAATACTGAAATGTTAGATGTCACCGCAGGCTCAGTAATGTCTTGCCTACCATAATGATTCTGAGACAAAATGCCTGTGGAAAACACCACTGTGAGGGTGGTGAGGCACTGGAACAGGTTGCCCCCAGAGGTTGTGGAAGCCCCCTCCCTGGAAGTGTTTAAGGTCAGGTTGGACGGGGCTTTGAGCAACCTGATCTGGTGAAAGTTGTCCCTGCCCATGGCAGGGGGGTTGGAATTATACGATCTTTAAGGTCCCTTCCAACCCAAACCATTCTAAAAAAATAAAGATCCAGGCACTATGATCGAGTATGGCAACACTAGGAGAATGAATTCGCTACAGGAGGCAGCTCTGACAACCCCGTAAATTTTCACAGGAGAATAATGTTTTTACCTGTGCTCTCATCCCTGCACAATCTTGCATGGAGTTACCAGACGGAAATAAAGCTATTGTCAATACTATAAAAGGCTAAATGCTTTGGAAGGTGGGGCTGCCTCTTTCCCGTTGAACTCAAAAGGTATTTTTGAACTGGAGAAGAGTGCTGTGTATTTGGAGCTGCAGAATCTTGCCCTCCAGGCAAGATTTTGAACACAAGATTTTGGAGGTGTCAGGGTTTTATTATTACAACTGCTGACATTTGAGGGCAATAAGCTGCCTAATGTAATGGTAATTTTGAACCCAAATTTCAGGATGGAATTAACTGAGAGGCAACAGAAGAATACAAATTTAAGCAAATGAGTGATGCACACTGCGAGTGAGTGGCATTCCCGGATCTGGGGAAACAGGCATCATCCTGTAAAATTATGCATAGCATAGAATATAAGAGTCAGAGAAAGGGCAGGGAAGGGTGCGAAACTAGATTTGTGTCACCAGCGTTTCTTCCACTACTCTCAGGGAGCTGGAATTTGGCTATATCTGTTTCTGTCATCATTACATTAAATTAGCACTTTACTTCCTCTGTGCCACTTTAAACAATGGCAGCAAAGAGTGGAAATTTTGTAGGACGTAGAGGAAGTTCCAACCTTGCCAATACTGGGAACAATTCTCACCATTGCACATATGAAACACAGATTTATATAGCCTGTAATAATCAGTGAGCACTAATAAAGAATTTCCAGCAGTTAAATGTTTGTTAGACCACTGATGGGAGACAACTTTTGGAATACTATGCTTCTTTTTTGCAGTCCCTGAATCTCATTTCAAAGACGTCTCCTGTTCACTTCTGAATTAAAAAAAAATGACTGAAAATCCTCTACTGAATGTTCTCTCCTCAAACCAGAGTGAAAACAAGAGCAACTCAACTATTTGCCCGGTCTTGAACGACTGGTGGGAAATCGTGTACTATATAGTACCCAAGTATATCGACACCGTCTGTGTTATTGGAATGGTTGGAAATGTATTTGTTCTCTTAACTTACGCACTGCACAAGGGCACCCTGAAGATAGCTGAAATCTACCTCATGAACCTAGCTGTTGCTGATCTCATCTTCCTCATATGCCTCCCTTTCTGGACAGAGAACATCAGGAACAGATTTAACTGGCCATTTGGCAATTTCCTTTGTCGCAGCACCAGTGCATCCATCAGCCTAAACATGTACACCAGCATCTACTTGCTAGCAGCAGTCAGCATGGATCGCTATTTGACTTTTGGTCATATCTTGGACCACAGAGGGATACGGAGCAAAACTATGGCCAAAAGGGTCTGCTTGCTTGCCTGGTTCTTTGGCATCCTTCTCAGCATCCCAACCTTTATGTTTCGGACTGTGAAACACTTTCCCCTGTGGAATATTTCAGCATGCATTTTAGACTTCCCCACCCCATCGTGGGTAACAGCTGACAGGCTGGTATTCAACATAGTGGGGTTTGTATTGCCATCTACAGCAATCATCTTCCTGAATTTCTCTACCATTCGCTCCCTACAAAAAAGCGCAAGAGAACGAAGAGCGCTCAGAACAAAGAGTTGCAAGGAGCACAAAGGCACAAAGGCTACCAGGCTGATCTTTGCAGTGGTGCTGATGTTTCTTTTCTGCTGGACTCCTTACCATTTTTTTGTATTCCTTGGTATATTATACCAGATGGAAGTGATCAAAGGCTGCTTTTGGGGAAAACTGCTCAACTTTGGTGATCAGTTTGGTTATACCCTGGCTACCACCAACAGTTGCATTAACCCTGTGATTTATGTCTTTGTTGGGAAATACTTCAGGCAAAAAGCTCTGGAAGCATTTTCACAATTTATCCCCTGTGGATTTCCTTTCAGCTGGGTATCATACAAAGAAAAGTCTTCGTTTTTCAATATTTTTCCAGTCAAGATTGGTTTAACCTAATGATTCTGAGTTCCATCTTCATTTTGATATTACAACTTATTTCAAATTGCATTAAAAATTAATTGCACTGATCTGGCATTCACAGACTAAGCTAATTATTTATTAAAGTAAATCACTTGACTCAGGTTCACTTTTCTTTTTCTGTGTTATCCATCCAAGTGCATAACATGTGATATCAGAATTTTATACCAAATGATCTAACCTGTCTTATCAATAATCAGTGAATAGAAAGAAAAATTCTTTGACAAGATATCAGAAGTCTGGTTTCGTTACAGAAAGCCATAAACTGGCTGAACATTTTACTGCTCTGTGATGACAACTACTATACCTCCAATAACACTATACATAAAATTATGATGTGTATTACAGAACAAATGTGAGCTTAATCTTCAGCCAATAGCTACATTTGGGCAATTTATAGAATAGCTCCAGTTATTTTTAATGACATTTAAAGTGGTTCACACTTTTAGGATAGCATATGGAAAATTTTAAATTTTTTTGTGCATTTCAGATATGTTCAGTGCATAAATATCGCACAAGATAATGTACTGCAGAGAAAGTGTACGTATTCTGTAAAAAAGCAAAGCAACCCAATATCCTCCTCAAAATCTGACCTTTTTTTTTTATCCAGTAAAATGTTACACAACTACTCATCAAGTACATAAGATTCTTTTTAATTTTTTATATATGAAAATGTCAGTGATGACCATTTATACTGTATTGTTTTGAAATACCTTTCATCTGAGGCAAATCCTTAGCTTCATGTTTATGTTTTCATGAATCAAAATTAATAAACTACTTAACATCTCATTTTACACCATAGTCTTGTTCATTCTTATATTTATTTTGGATTTTCTCCCTTTCCCTGTTCCTTCAGGGAAAAGCACATATAAATATATAGTTCTGTGATTAAAAATCCTTGCTGCTGCCAAAATATAAAATCTGGTAGTACTAGTAGTAATAATAATGACATAACAATGATACACCAGACAGGAGATAAGAAGAAGGAAACTTCTTTTTTATCACAGCCACAATTGCAGAATAGCCTTAAGACAACTGAGATATCTGTTCCCATAGTGGTAAAAGTGTGTGTACACATGAACATGGGAGAAGACAGGAGATATATTTGTACTGCAGCCTGTTCATCCAGAAAGATACTGAGTGCAGAAAGGGGCATGTAAGCACATCGTTCCTATAACAGTTTAATTAACTAGTTATTATAAAGCCCATTCAGTCTTGTACTGACTGTAACAGTGCTGCATTTTCCGCAGTTCTTTTTAGTGTCACCGTCTTGAATATGGAATTAATTTCTTCTTTAATTATAGAAATCTGCCCGTTCAACTTCATGGCAATAAGATTAGTGTTCATTTTTAATGATTCCCCCAAACTCAAAGAATCTGAACAGTGGAAGGTTTTGAAGAGTTAAAAGTATATCTTACTGCAATGATGGTTTAAGAATTAAGGGTGCGTTAAGGGATCAGGGTGGAAGAATCGCTCATAGCTTTGTTAGTTTCACTCCTTCTGCAAGGGACTGTTTTTTAAATAAATGTCCGAGTTAGACATTGGCAGTAACAACAGCACAAGAAGTCTGCTAACTCATTCGAGATCAAAACGTTAACTCCAGTCTATTGTAAACTGTTGCACCCCGCATTTATTTAATACAACCCCAGATGAATCCCTAATTCGAAGATCTTCCAAGCAAAGATGTTTTCTGGGAAAAAAAAGCTGAAATAAAATAAAGATTGTATAAACAGAAGTGCCATTTTCCCAGTATGCATGGGGTCCTTAAAAGGGAAAAATATTGTGTCTGGTGTGACTAACGCTTGTCCATGTTATGCAATGTACACAAATAAAGGGAAGAAGCACTTCTTGAGCACTGTGGCGTATTTAGGGTATGAGCTATTAGACTGAAAATCAGTCTGAAAAGTGAAATCAGTGGAAAGCCTCTTGTGTACTTCAATGGGCAAATGACAAGAGCTTTCACAAAAGTGCTGCTCCTGTTTTCCATGTGCCCAACTGTCAGGAAAAGCATCTGAGGTTTAAATACTGCTTTAAACCACTTAACAGGGTATTGCAAATCAATGGATTTACTCCCCAATATGAATCTACTTAAGTGAAAGAAATTTTTGTCTGTGAAGTAACAATTGATCAGCTTCTCTCATTACCCATTGTGTGAGCTGTATTTATATAGAAAAATATAAAGAACAAATGCAATTTACTCCACAGCAAATGCAAAATTCTGGTTTTGATCAGAAATAATCCACTGCAGAGACAGAGAGTGAAGAGTGAGACACTAACAGCAGTTCAGCAGAAAAGGATCCACAGATTAAAAATTGAACATGACTCAGGAGTGCTATGCTCTTTCTGCCTTGAAGGTGTATATGACAGCAGATAATGAACTTAAATTGTAGCAAGGGAGGCTCAGGGTAAACATTAATAAAAGCCTTCTCCTGGTAAAGGCAGGGATAAGCTGCCTTGGAGAGAATCCAGCACCGCAGGAATGGGAGCCTCCGAGACCACTTTAGCTAGTCATTGTTGGGGATGACACGAGCATAGCCAGCTCTGCCCAGCACAGGGCAGGATTTTTAATGATGTGCATCCCTCCACTAATTCTTCCTCCTATGGTCAATAAATAAAGGTTTCGTGGTTTGCACTTTCAGGGTCTTCATCTATCACCTTTCAATCAACATTTGGTACTGTTAACCAATCAGCCAATACTGACAGACTCCACTGCCCATGGATTATTCTTTTGAATAACCACCCTTTTTACCTTCTTTAACGCTATTTCTCACAATCCCAATAAACACTGTCAAGTATTAATCATTAAAAAACTTCTGTGCTCCAATACCAATCCTTTATAGGCAAGATCCCAGCACCCTAAGAGCTTGCATGTATAATTTAACTTGTTCTCCCCATTCATTTACATTGAATTAGTAAATTTTATATTTTAATCATAATTTCTCTAGGGCAAGTACTATCTTTTTGTTATCTGTTCAGGCCATGCTTAATGCTCAGCTTAGTCTTAGTTTACAATATGGCCCTGCTAGCACTAGTGCCATAAAGTGACATTTAGCATGCACTGAAACCCAGCTCAAGGAATAAGACAGCCTAGACTTGCATTTGCAGTGTCAAAACATTTTTGACAAGCTATTTCAGTTTTATGAACTAACTGTAAAGGTAGACAGTTCTCATATCAGGTTCTGCCTTTAACAACAAAGTGAACTAACAACAAAACGTTCGAACAACAAAATCCCACAATAAAATGAACAAATAAACAAACAAACACCCCAGAAATACCCAAGCCAAAACCAGCTGATCCATTTCTAAAACTGAAGATAGAAGAAAACACATTGAATACTAAAAATAAAGACAGAAGCATTTCCCGAGATCTATAGGTACATGGACGTCTAGCCTGACAGTAGTCATCTTCCTGGCAAGGGAGCTGTTTGTCATCCCTGTGAAAAGCTGACCAAATCAAGTAAAAATGTTGACTCCTAGATGGAAGAAAGCAGTCTGCACATAGTACAGATGTGCTGGAGCTTTCAATAGTCAGATCCCATTCTCACAGAGATAGTTTAACATTCCACAGCTGCCCGTGACGGGGTTTAACCAGAGACCTGGATCTACTTCACTGCTTGTGGGTGGCCATGGGCCAAGGGCCGTGGATGTCGAGGAAGCTGCTTGCTCATAAGCTTGTTGGTGCAGTCCCAGCAGGAGGAATGGAACAAGTGACTGAAGCTGTGCCAGACCGCAGGATCAAAATCAGACTGGTGAAATGGAGCTGTGGCTGGAGGTTGGTGGTGAACAGAGAAATATCTGACTGGAGACTGGGAGCTGAGAAATGGAGGAAAAGACTGAGAGGGGACAAGAAAAGAACTACTGGTGTCTCTGCCAGCCACTTCCCAATGCACGAGTGTGTGGAGGAACACAGAGGTTACACTGACCAAAAGAAAGCATTAAGGGAGAAGAGGAGACAAGGACTGGCTGTACCAGGAAACACAGCAGGAAGCAGTGTGTGTGAAGGGAGAAAGGCTTTGGCAAGGAACTGGGAAAGAGCTGAGTCCTGCTGGGCAAGGAAGACAGAGCGAAGCGTAAAAAAGAGAACAAGAGGCAAATGCCTCAGGACAGGACTTGGGATATTTTGTTCTCTTAAAAAAAAAAAAAAAAAGCCCTTAGAAATTAAATATATTAAAAGAAATTTATATTTACCAAGTCAAGCATTCAAGGGCCAGGAAATGTTTGGTTGAAGACTGTCCCTGAAATCTCAGTGCAGCCTCCTTCAGTGTATGAGTTATAATACGGCCTCATATGACTAATCTTTGAATTTCCAACATTGCAACTTAACCATTTCTGATTTAGCTTTATGTCACTGCCTTACATGGGAGAGAAACACACTTACATAAATCAAACAGTACCCTCAAGAAACTAAGTTATCCATCCTGCATATTAAATAAAAACAACAGTATTGATAATACATATCCTGCCTTGAATTTTACAGAAAGAAATATTTGAAACAACATATAATTAAACTGAAAAATTCATTTCAGTGAGACTACATCGAGCCAAATGAGTCTAATAATCATATATAATCATAAATGAAAAGATTAGAAGAAATTTTAAAATAAGAGCAATTAGAAAATATATTGTTATCAGCACAAATGTAGGAAGGGACGTCCCCCTTTTCTTTCAGCACAGTGGGATGCCTGACAAACAGTAGACACTATCCTTGGTCACTGGAAAGAAGGGGCCAAAACAACTTTATCACAAAAGAGTATGGCATGGCTTTGGGTCCATCGTGAGGGTGGGAGGAGGCAGAACCGGGGATTCAAAAAAATCCTATTCTGTCATCTCATGGCGCATAATGAATAGCTGGAAACACAGATCTCCTCTGCTGGACCATGCAAAAGCAGCTTTTTTTTTTGTTTTGTTCTTTAAGGGAATTTGAAGCTTGAAGACAAAACAAGCCCATCTGAAGAGCATGCCAGTTTGTCTTAGTTACTCTGGTGTTTTAGCTGTTTTTTAATTTGAGTTTTCAGTAGTTGCTGCTCATTGCAAAGCCTGTTATTTCACACATGACTGAGAGTAAAATCCTGAGTATCTTTCCCAACACACTGGGCCAGATGAGTCAATTGACCCCCCCCCTTCTCTATCCCCAAACAATAGAGAGCCCTTGCAACTAGTATGTTTCTTGCTGGTGCAGAAAAGCTACGGACCTGTTTAGCCACAGGTATCATGCCTTTAATTCTCCAGACCACTGCATGGCAAATCCCACTATGCAAGAAAAAATGTTAGCAAAGCTCTGCTCTAAAGGAGGAGTGAACACCTTCTCCTGTCTTTCCTTTTTCATTGCTGTGGCAGAAAAGGGACAGTCTTGCTGGATGAGTTTGCTCTGCAGGTGCTCACAAAGAGCCAGGATTTGATGCATTCTTGAGTCTCACCTTGATTATTAAGCATGGCTTGAACACATAAAACTGCCTCTCAGGGTCAATCCATGGGCAACAATGCATCATACTACCTTGTGTAAATGGTAAGAGGGGAAAAGCCTGCCTTAGCATTCTCCTCCTCAGTTTCTGTTAGGAGAATCTTGTCCATACCTCTTACTTTGGCCATGCTGTTTCCTCAAATACAACAGCTCTCTTGTGCTGTCAAGTACTGGTCATGAGAGGTTATTAAATGACATGATACAGTAAAAGGGATCAATGAAGTCAAAACTTCCTACTTTTAAAGTGTATGTGTGGCTGGTTGCAGTGCATTGTACAGGAAAGCACCTTAGGAAACAATTGCTCAAGAAAAACCTGCTGTCTTAATCTTGTGCACTGCAGGTTTGTTCCAGCAAAATCTTCATTGTCGGCTATTGATATATTATTTCAGGAGCTGAGGCTTATTCTCCTGCATCATCTCTAACCTACATCCTCCTTTGGGAAGTAATTCACATACAGAAGAGTTCTCATTTGGTTTCGTGCATTGCTATTTATCTATTCCAACTCCTGCACAGTAAATCCGCAGCCACACATTAGGAATGAAACCAGCCACCACCATTTCCCACAGGAACAGATGGAATAAGTCTCATGTCCATCACACAAGACTAACTCAACAGATAAACTGCAATGTCCAAAACCTGAAAAACTTTTCAAAATGCCCCAGTATCTTTTTGTTGTATGGAAAAATGTACGTAGCTATGGAGTGAGAAATGCTCATTGTTCAGCACTGGGAGGAGGATAAGCAGAAATATTTAATCTGCAGCCTCAAGCACTCCCTATCAGAGTGACAGAACTGTTCTATGAATTACAAGTTAGAGGCCTAAACCTTACCTCATGTATATCGCAGTACATTGAAATTAGTGAAGCTATACTTATTTGTACCAGCCAGAGGGCTAGTCTTGAACAGAGCAAGTGACTGAGAGCCTCTCATGACACCATTATAAAGTTACTATAATTTTCTCGAAGTCAAGAGGATTACATCAGTGTAAAGCTAGTGTAATAAGCAATAGCTTCCATCTCTCTATTTTTCATTTCTGCTATGCCTTTTAGCTATAAAGCTTCTGATGAAAACCTCTTTCATGTGACAAAACTGTGGGTGAACACCATAGCAGTTTCTGGGGGTGGTGGGGATTAGCCCTTTTGCAGGACAAATCAGGAAGAGACAGAACCTGTGATCAGCCTCTAGGCTCATTAAGCACGGTTTGAAAAAGATAGGTAAATTACAAATGAAAATAATAAATTTAATAAATGGAAAAGCAGCTAAGATATTTTCAAAAAGGAGGAAAACAAGAAAACTGAAAGATCAGGCTGCCTATTCTGCAAAAGAACCAGAACGCACCAAGCCTCTGAGTGAAGCCTCTTGCCAGCATTGCTTAACTCTTATCTGCTGGTTGCGTGCCAGCTTCCTGGCGTGGATGCCAGTAATTCATAAGACAAATCATACACAGCAAGAACATAAAATCCCTCTGACGTGGCAAGTGGTAGTCAGACAATGGGTGACAATATGTCTGATGGGAATTAAATCCCTACAAATATCCTTATGTTTCAGGCATTTTTGCAGATAAATATTAATCTACTGGAATAGCCAAAAACATTGTGAGAAGATGTTATGATGATTAACAGTTTTGTCTCCTTCTGTCTGGCCTCAGACATTTGCATGTGAATGGCTGCAAAGCACCACTGGATTGGCTAAATACAGAGGTCTGTAACTGTAAGAAAACTGCTTTGTGTAGCATCAGCAAATACATATACAGGTAAACCTTCCTTTTCTCGAGGTATGGGACAAAAGGAATACTCTGCTTTGTTTGGCAGCTACTTCAGAGCTATTAAATAATAATCCATCACTATCAGGCTATCATGGAAAAGGTTATCATCGCCCTATAAACAGAGGAGGGAATTCATGGTGACAAAAGTTTAATGCTACAAACTGCATTACAGGTATATGGGAATGACAGAACAAGAGGAAATGGCCTGAAGTTGTGCCAGGGGAGATCTAGGTTAGATATCAGAAAAAACTTCTTTACAGAGAGGGGTATAAAGCATTGAAACAGGTTGCCCAGGGAGGTGGTAGAGTCCCCATCCCTGGAAGTGTTTAAAAGACGTGCAGATGTAGTGCTGAGGGACATGGTTTAGGGACCCTGGCAGTGCAGGGTGAATGGATGGACTTGACGATCTTAAAGGTCTCTTCCAACCAGATGATTCTGTGTGATTTTGTACGTAGACTGTCATTTGTCAATGGTATCAAAATCACTACAGCCAGCCCTGGGGTACTCTTCATGACTTTGATAATAAAGGAGAGAGAGAAATAAACTTAAGCTAATGGGAAAATATCAACTGGAAGCAATTTCCAGTAAAAAAAAAGTGGTTTTTTTTAAATCTAAGGACTTCTGAGTTTGTGTACTACTGAAGCTTTGCACATCCTAAACTTCAAGGCAATTCTTTGCTAAATTGTCACTGCAGATCAAGAGTCGCATTCAGATGCTCAGTGATGCATTAAAGGCACACCCTTTCCTTCTACACATGGTCTTGCTCATATCAAGACTCAGTATCTGTTCTTAGGCCTACCCAATACATGCGCTTCAGTAGCCCAAGGGGAGACGATAGTGGTCTAACAAACGATTGTACAACCAGTACCTCAACCCTGCCAAACCACAGAGCACCATCCCTGATCCCAGCTATACCTACACAGCCCTTTGGCCTTCTGCAGCAGCTGTTTTAGCACCACTCAGCTGACCCTGAAGGCTTGCTTTCAGGACTAAGACTGTGGTCAAAGGTATTCCAACGACTAAGGCACAAATGTGTTTTTTGAGAGACAGTTTCAGTTCTCACCTCTGCTACAGCTTTTTTTTTTTTTTTTTTTTTTAAATCTTGGCAAATCTTTCATTTCCATTATTTCTCCAATAGCCTTGCTAAACTGGACCTCTAATTGCTCTGGTTTCCAAAGGTCTCTCAAGAGCCATTACCCACTGAAGGTGTGTTGCATTCACCTGCATATGATATTCAGAAACTATAATAGCAGATGTTATCAAATACTTTGTCTAGACCATAAAAGCCAAAACTCTACCTGTTGTCTGTGGGCAAATAGCACTTACTTTAATGTGGAGCTCTTGCCCAAAACTTCCACACAATACATGTCTTGCTTGTTGTTGCATCCTCAGAGATGGCTACATTGCTGTTGTTTGCCTTCCCATGTGCTGGATGCAGATTATTTATAGGTTTGTATTTACCAGTAAAATATTAGCCAAATAAAAGAAATATTCATATGGTTTACTGTGAAAATAACAATTTACTTGGAATAGCAGGACAAAAAACTGGCTCTGTTAGAATTAATCATATCTCATCTTTGATACTATAGCAAAAATCAAATATCCTTCAAGTACACTGCATGGTGTCCAAATAATTCCTCTAAACTGCACATGATGTCTCTGAGAAACTATACAAAAGTACCACGGATTGACCACTTTAAAAGCAGTAGTCCACGGAGAAAGTATGTAAACAAAGGGGACGGTTTCAGTAGAATAAAATTAGACACTGTGGTGTTAAACCTGCATTGTTCTTCCTGACCGGCTTTGCTTTGCTTCCAGTCATTCTACACAACCCATCCTGTTTATTCAGATGAGCTGTGAAGGGTCTGGTAGAGTTATTTTGGGATACTGACCCAGACTTCTGGGATACTGATGCAAAACACAACTCCCTCCATGCACTGGATTCTTTGTCTGCTCCTTTTCCAAATTCTAACTACTCAAACTAGTATTAGGGGAGTTACCTCGTGTCCTGATTTCAGCAAAACACTTCCTTTTCCAGTTCAACATATCGTATTCTGATAAATTGAACAATACTGTATCCAGCTGTGTTGTGGGAAGTGGAGAGAGTCTGCAGTAGCTCCTCAGTCCAGCCCGACAACCTTTCTCATACCTCATCATCTGGAGCACCATGCACAGCCAGCCGAGTTTGGCACATGCTGGCCCAGAGCAGAAGAGGCCCTGCAACTTTGCAGTAAGGTACTAACCTAGTGGCAGAGAACTGGGAGACAGGAGCCAACAGTACCAGACAAATATGAGTGACTAGTCAAACCAACTTCCTTTTAGGAAACACCAGCAGTATCTTCCTAGATGTCCTTCTTTTTGTCACACAAGCAAATTGGGAATTACCTTTGTTTGCCCAAGACTATTGCTATATGAAGTGACATTTTCTGTCATCGTTCAGGAGCAAACAAGACAGCAAGATGTACTCAGTTCTCTGAACTGAGATGCACTCAGGTCCTTGAATGTTCTCTTGTGGTATGAGGAGAAAGACTGGACAGCTCTGATGCTATTAGTCCAACTTAGAATAAGGTTAATAACACTTCATGAGCAATAGTGATGAACTCATTCCGTAACACTATGTTACAGGAAAAATATCATCTATTTTGAGAAATATAGCGTGTGTTATCAGAAGCTGTCAGTAAAAAAAACAGTTCCTCTTAGAAAAAGAATAATAGAAATATGAGAATGTCTTAGTCACTCTAACTAAAGACAGTTTTGTACTCATGAAAACATTCTGGTGTGACAAATTTAAAATATGGATGTATGGTTTCACAGAATCATCATTCCTTACTCAGTTATTACTGAGTTACATGCTATACCTTAATAATGCATACTATAAAAACTTGAAAAATTGCTTTCCTTTTCCTAGACATTCTATTATTTGTACAATTTTAAGTGTTATTAATGTGAAGGTTATTTCTGAGAGATACTTTTTAGCATTAAATATTCAGCTTATCCAAGTTCACTTCTATACTTCCTTAGGTGATAGAAAATGCTATGTCACGAGAAAAAATTCTCTGGCGCAGAAAGGAAATTAGACAATGAGCTACACCAAAAAATACAGCTGCAGTAAAGATACAAAACCTGTTAATGAAATTCTCTATCATACGCTGCCAGCATGCGTGTGATCCAAAAGTTGTGTATCATGTAAACAAAGCACTTAGAAAGGTCGCATTTGGTCATGGCAACAAAAGTGAAGGACAGCAAAACAGTTCAAAGTTTGGGAAACAATTTGTGTATCATGGAAGAGAAGGTTAAATGAGCCATCACTCGGCTGCAAGAGCAGGGGCTATTGGTAGTGGGCAAATCACTCCTGTCAATGAGAGCTGCTCCATCTGACATTGGGTCAACAACTGTGTCTCCTTGGTGAAAGAATCTAAAGAAGTAAACAGCGAGAGTCAGTAAACTAGAGGAGCTGCCCTTTCTTGTCAGTCTAGGCACTGAGAGAGACAGCAGGAAAAAGTCTGTGTGGCCATAATTATATACGGACGTGTAATCAGAAATGATCCTTACAGCACATATACATACATATGTGATATATGTATATATATTGCTTAATAATCCATTTCTTCTTCTAAAGGAAAATGGGGAGAAGCTACAGTTGGTCTGCAAGACAAATATTTTCTAACTCATGAGGTCTGAAAAACATCAAATTACTGTTTGCAATATTCTAGGGCATTAATGCTTGCTCCTTCCAGACACAGATTACAAAAAATACACTAAATTTCTCTTCTAGCAAATTTGCTTGCAGTAACTTCTAACATAACTGACTGCAATTGCTGTCTGATACTGAGTTATAGCAAGACTGATCGGTTTGATTAGAGCTGGTGAACTGTTTCTAGACAGGCATTTTATTTGAAAAATACAGCCACTTTGTGCCTCACCAAAAATCTGCAGAATGAACATGCTTTATGTGTTTTAAATGCTTATTATTATATATAATGCAGCAGATTATATAGATTGCAGCATACTAAGGAATGGTTAACCCTTTAATCTTGCTATGACAGTTTCAGCTGCTGATTTGCAGTGTGGACAGCTACCCAAGGCATCCCCTTTCATTTATCTTCTATCAGCCAGGAAACTTTCAGACCCGCTAAGAGCCTCACACACTCTTTTGACAGGAGCACCCTCCCACAGAAGTGAATAAAGTTTTGCTGTCATAAATGTTGGGTGGTGGGGGAGGAATATGGGAAGGAAAATGTGTCTCCTTTGTGGAAGATTGTGCTGTGCTGGATTAGTAGCAGCCCCTGAAGCTGCTCTGCCTCTGTGGTTCAGCTGGACACTCCTGTTGGAACCTGGCCTTGTTTCTTTTGCTCAGCCTCCTTGAAGGGACTTCTCTATCCCCACTGGGTCTACAGACATGGAAATGAATTCAGAGTTCAAGTCTGGTTTTGCAGCAGCACTTACCAAGCTAGTGGACACCTTCCCAACAGACTAGTAAAAAAAGTGTCAAGCTGCACACAGAGTGCTGTGTTGTATCCCAAAGCACCCTCAGTGTACTTCTACCAGCATCTGATATTCTGAGCTACTAAAATATTGACATTGATCAGGGGCTTTTGTTGAAATGAGTCTCCTCTCCTCGTTCTCAAGGAAAGGCCATGTCTCATATTCTGCTTGCTGCTACATGCAGCTTACTGCGCTGTTTGCCAAATGCCTCTCAGAGCGACTAATGATGTTTACAGTGCTTCATACACATTTGGACACAGTATTTTCATGATAATCACGTTTAGAATTCAGACCACCCCCTTAGATGGTCTTTTCTGAGCAGGAAAAGTAGTATCTACTAGTGAAAACGATTAGCAAAACAATATAGAGCTTCATGAAAGGCTAATTTCTCTACACCTTTTTAAATTGCAGCTGCAATTTACACGACAGCAATATATAATATATATAACAGAATTTCAAAACATGTCACAGGAGGTCTCGAGCTGGAGCCTGGACCATTGCTGCAGAACTCAGTGCAAGGAGCATTGTTTCACATGAATTTTTACCTGTGTGAACTGACAAACTAGAGATATAACTGTGTGCACTGCCACTGCGTGCATGCTGTTACTGAGAAGGCTATGGAAGATGTATCATGCCTCTTCCTCCTAAACATTAGCAGTGTCCAGTGTAACGTGTTCACTGAATTAAAGGGTGCAGCAATGCTGACGTAGCCTCCTTGTCCAACCCCAGTTCTTTGCACCTTCATATAAATCACAATACACACAGGCTGACTCTGCAGAGTCTCTGCCTGCTTAGATTAGATGCTGCTAGTATAACACAAGATAATGCCATGGGGCAAGCCAGGTCCCCAGTAGCATACGCACTAATGAAGCTATCACCAGAACTGCCTGTTTCAGCAGAGAAACCACCAGCAGATTGTATATAGAAGATACCATTAGAGCTAATGCACCTGAAAGAAAAATGAAGGGAAATTGCACTTAAGCAGCAAAATGGAGGGACTAGAAATGGGACTCAGTAATGGCCAGATGAATCTGAAATTTCTGACCCATTCAAACCATTAAACTGCTTTGCTCTCCTTGATGACCTATATAAGGGAAAAACACTAAAGCACCAGACAGCTCCCAGCATCACCCGCTTTGTTAGACAGTCCTTGTTAGAGACGTCAACTCACCCACTTGCTGACCCAACTCTCATTTGGTTTGAAGGAGGATTGAAGGGCAAGACAAAGAGGTTTTCATGAAAGGTAAGGTTTAAAGTACAGAGACAGTTGTTGGGGATGGGTATAAACCTACTGGGGAAGTGCAACATTCATATTTTTCTTTAAGAGTAGGTGAAAGCTCTTACTCCTCCTTTTCTCTATTGTAATTCTTTTCCAGTCACAATCTATTCTGGTTGTTTTAATTGTTCTGGAGGACTTGACCTAGTAGCCAGGCAACCAGTAAACACTTACACTCCATCTCTGTCCTCTGAAAATTATCTGTGTTACCCCCTTTAACTCTTTCTCTACTTCCTGAGAAACTTCTGGTATTATTACTTGGGCCCACAAATGCAGAGCAGAGCTCTGCTAAAACACAGAAATCAAAATTCAAAGCAGAAACCTGTGATTCAGAGCAAGGTGTGCTATCTCACAGGTACACACTTACCAATCCTAGCCCTTTCAAAGGCATGAACACCTACTGTTCAGTAAACACTTTAAAATTTATGGATGTTGAGAGCTCCTCAATATGCCTATTTCTTTCCAGAGATGCAGCAGTCAATGTGATGTTGGTACATGACAACACTGTGTTGTGCTACACTGAGCTGAAATTCAACCAACCAGTGCAAGATGGATGGATAATGAATTGGTTGACTGGTCGCATCCAGAGGGTAGTGGTCATTGGCTTGATGTCCAGATGGAGATCGGTGACAAGTGCTGTACCTCAGAGGTCCCTGCTGGGACCAGTGCTGCTTAGTATCTTCATCAATGACACAGACAGCAGGATTGAGTGTACCCTCAGCAAGTGTGCAGATAACGCCAAGCTGAGTGATGTGGTTGACAAGCCGGAGGGATGGGATGTCACCTGGATAAGGTGGAGAAGTGGGCCCATGTGAACTTCATGAGGTTCAACAAGGCCAAGTGCAAGGACCTGCACCTGGGTTGGGGCAATCCTTGGTATCAATACAGGCTGGGGGATGCTGTAACTGAGAGCAGCCCTGCAGAGAAGGACTTGGGGGTAGTGGCGGATGAAAGGCTGGACATGGGCTGACAATGTGCACTCACAGCCCAGAAGGCCAACTGTATCCTGGGCTGCATCCAAAGAAGCATGGCCAGCAGGTCAAGGGGGTGATTCTCCCCGTCTACTCCACTCTGGTAACACCTCACCTGGAGTACTGTGTCCAGACCTGGAATCCTCAGCACAAGAAGAACATGGACCTGTTGCAGAGGGTCCAGTGGAAAGCCACAAATATGATCAGAGGGCTGGAACATGTTTGCTATGACAGGCTGAGAGTGTTGGGGTTGTTCAGCCTGGAGAAGAGAAGACTCTGGGAAGACCTTATTGCAGCCTTTCCATACTTAAAGGGGGCCTATAAGAAGGACGGGCTTGTTGTGACAGTGCAAGGGGTAATGGTTTTTAACTAAAAGAAGGAAGATTCAGACTCGATCTAAGGAAGAAATTTTTTACAATGAGGTTGACAAAACCCTGGCACAGGTTTCCCAGAGAGGTGGTAGATGCCCCATCCCTGGAAACATTCCAGGTCAGGTTGGACAGGGCTCTGAGCAACCTCATGTAGTTGAAGATGTCCCTGCTCACTGCAGGGGTGGGGGGTTGAAGTAAATGACCTTTGAAGGTCCCTCCCAACCCAAAGCATTCTGTGATTCTATGATCTGCTGTAACTGTTCATATATTCTGGAACAGGAGAAAGGTTTTTTGATGTGACCTTGTGATGTAAAATTCCTTGTTCAGCTTGGTTGGATTTCTTTACATATACTATAGACAGTGGTTTCTAAGGAGAGCTTAAACTCTGGTGCAGTGATTTACAATTCCTAATTGTAATGGGTTAAGATGGCTCTGGCAGGGGTGAGCCCTTTGTTCTCCCCCCTCTCCTTTTCCCCGAAGCGCGGGAAAGTTTTCCCGCCCCTTTTGGAACAGCAGCGCCAGCCCTCTCGGTTCCCTGATCGGGAGTCGAGATACTCAGACACGGCCCCGCGAATGAGCACGTAAAAAGCGCAGTTTCAGACCCTCCCCCGGGCTGGCCGCGGCACTTTCGATTCTCTGCGCCGCAGGACTGCGAAGCTTCACCAGAGAGAGAGAAAACCACCCGCAGTGCCCTCAGTGCCCCTGGGGCAGTAAGACTCCTCCTGCGGAGCAGGCAGACCTTTCCGCTCTGCCCATCACCGGCGGGGGTGGCTTTGGACTGAGTTTAACCCGATCAGGGGTAAAACCGGCTGTCAGCCCCAGACCCTGCGCCGAGGGGACACAAACCGCTGACGAGGGGAAAAGCGACGAGGGCTCTAACGGCTCCCCTCGGGGCTTCCGCAGCCCCGCGGGAAACCCACAGGCGTTCCCTGAGGGTCCGCTCCGTGCCCCGCTCCGCAGAGGGGCAGAGCCAGCAGCCTCGGGGTTCTGCCCCCGGTGAACTCAAGCCTTCTCCCAGCTCCCCCGGAGGAAGAAGGACCACGTTCCTGCATGGAGGTTTGCTCTACGAGAAGATTTTCTCGGACTGAAAACTGCGAGGTGACGGACAATGACTCTTTTCCTCCCTCCCCACCCCGGCGGTGCGACCGCGTGGCGGGTCCTTTGTTTGTGAACGGGATGGGAGACTGTGTTATACCTGTATATGCTTATTTATGTATTTATCAATCTCTCCCTCTCTCTCTCCTTCCAGTCCTTTTGGTATTTAAATGATTGCTTCATGGTTTTGATTGCGTTCACTATGAAAACGCTTCTGTTTCTCACCCCCCTTAAGTGAAGCCCTGTGTATCACATTCCTTTTCCTGTGCCTAAACAAAGCCTAACGAGCCATTAAGTTCTTTTGTGTAGGTTTGGTGGGTTTACCTTGCCTCCAAACCCGTGTAGTTGCGAAACCTTTTCGGATATAACAGCCTCATAGTTTTAACCCGCGACACTAATAAATGATCTTGGTAGCATCACAGTGCAGTAATAATCAAGCTCTACTAACTGCAGTTTATAGAGGCTAAAACAGCAAAATACGGAGGAGCCAATACGGGCTGGAAATCCATAATGTGCAGAGGGTATAATGGGGTGAAAGCATAATTCAATGGCTAAAGTATTGCTTGGGGATTTGGGAGACCTCAACCTAGATCCTGACTTCTCCACAGAAACCCTGCCTAAAAAAACAGAGCAACCCTGAAGCATGAGCTGTTTGCACTAACGGCTTTTGAGGTTGTTAAATTTGCATTTCAAGTGAAGCCAGTAATCAACCTGAAAAGCCAGACAGTGAAAAGATGTGACTTGTTCCTGCCAGTGACTGTTGCAGGTCAGAAATACCAACTGGCTGTTGATACCCTTACCATTCTTCTGGCAAAGGTCCCCAGCCACCTCCATCAGACTGAATGTGGAGGCAGCCATTTGCATGGCCAAAGTCTCCGTAAAAGGTGTGGCAGCCTCAGGTAAAAGGATAGATGGGAGCAGCTGTGGCAGTGGGACAGGATAAAGAGGAATAAAAAGGGGGTGTGATTACACTTTGATATCTCCAGCTCCGAGATCCTCAGGAGACAGTTTGCCTTCATTCTACCAAGGACCCTTCTCATATTTTGCTTCCTTTCTCTGATTACAAGGCGGAGCCAAGAGTCTGAATGTGACTAGAAACTGCCAGTAGGTAAGATGTAGTGTGGACATTGCACATTATTTCTTGGGTTTTTTTGTTACCTGCATAAACAGAACATGTGAATACTGCACAATGTGTGATCGTGCTAGAAATTGGGCAAGAATGTGAATGAAACAGTCTGTGAGCCGACATTATGCATCCTACAGTCTGCAGAGTCTGGTGCAGGGGCTTTCCATTGCTGCTGGTGTCTGCGTGCTTCAAGAGAAGAGTAAAGGCTTTAGGCAGAGGGTCCATCCTGCAAAGAACACCTATAGGCTCTTGGTTCAGGTCCTCACACAGAAAAGTAGTATCTTAGGTTTCATGGGAGCTGGAGTTACCAGCAGGCAGAGAAAAGCTACTGAAAAGATTGCCGTATCCTTAGCTGCCTCAATTCAGATTTTAACTTCCAAAGGGATTGAGGGTGGTCAGCACCTCCTCAGAAATGGGCCCTGAGAAGAAAGCTGAACCAAAGCTTTGAAAGTAGGTAAAATTCTGTGGTTTCAGCTCACTTTCCTTTGCAGGTACTTTCTTTCGCTTCCCATTGTACCAATGATTGCACTTACGACATCATTCCTGAGTAACAGGGTATGGGCTAGAGTAGAGGAGAAAATGCCAGCAAATCTCATTTCTTAAAGTAGTTTATTTTCTGTTGTACATGCTTACCGCATAGCAAAATAATGTGACTATATATTTACATGACTTAAATTAATGTTACATTAATATAATAACATTTTTACGTTTTACTTTTCAGTACCAAATACTCAAAAGCTCTTCCATTGCCAATGAACAATAGAAGTATTTATGACATAGGATTATACTGGCTTATTAAAGAAAAACTATGGAAATTGTCTATAAATCATATGCAGTGATCTCAATCACATAGTTTTTATAGCACATCCACACACCTCTAGAACGTTTTTGGGTTTAATTATTTGACGGTTTAATACAAATTTCCCATCTTAAATGAAACTTTATTGCTCCATTCAAGCTCTGGTGAATAAAGATCATGCAGTTGCAGTCTGAGTTTACTTATGTCACCAAACTCCATTTCCATTTTAAGGTTTCAAGGCTGTAACCTTAAGTGCTTTGAAAAGAACAAAGGCTCTGTTAGTTTCAGAGGATATTAGATCATTTCCAACTCAGTTTTCCATCAGGGTTCCTAGAGGTAAAAATGCATACTGAAAATTCAGTATGCTATGAGTATATCTTCTGTGTAAACTTGGATCATAAATCCAGTCCAATTGGAGAAAAGCTATCTTGTATTAAAATCAGTTGGATTAACTCTACAAATAAAATGTAGGTATTATTAGAGTCTGAAAAGGCCATTCTTGAATATTCTTAACTTTCAAGACTTGCATTAGCTTCAATTAGATTTCTAAGGCAGTTAGGTGATGCTGTCCTTCATATTCTCAGTTTCTTCTACTTGTGAGATTATACCAGTTGTGTTGAGCTTTTTTTACATTTTTCCATTAAATAACATCACAAATATTAATTATGCTTTGTGAATATCAAATTAAGTCTCTTGAGCTGAAGTGTAGGTATGAATGTAAATTACATTCATTAACTCAAAAGGAGTAAGTGAATGCTTTTACCCCAGTGCAGAAGGGGAGAAGAATCTCCTGGCACAAATAAAACTCAGCTAACTTCATGCAGCTTGCTCAGCCTTCCTTTCACTACTGCTTTACCTTTTTTGAGCTACTTTTCATAAATACAAGCTGATGTAATCCCGTAATTAGCAGGGGCAAGCAGTTGCAAAAAGGCACATCTTGCGAATCAAAAAATCAAAATAGTTTCAGATGACTGAGCAGAAAAAGTAAAAACCCAGAAGATGGTCACACCTAAAAATCCATGTCCTATTAATCCAGGATTAATAGTCCTACAGAATTCATTTACGAGAACTTACTCAAACACAAGCTCCTCTTACCAAAAGTCTAGTCTAACCAAGTGTATGGTACCATAAGTAGTTGCACAATCCTGATAGCTTCTATACTGGGGCTCTGCTCAGAGAACTCTGTGTACATGTATGTACACCTTAGAAATGCAAACACTTCAAATGATACATGCATCAAATATTAGTCAGCCCTGAAAGTGTAAGTATGTTACAAAGTAGGATTCAATCATGAAAAATGTCAACAACATTAGAAGCAGGTCTCTGTATGGAGTTTCCATTAAGAACAAGCCATTGGTTTCTCACAAATGATAAATACTATCACATGTTTATTCTGGGGACCAGAAGCAGATGGATATTAGTGGAGACTGATATGTTAGAAGACGTTTTTCCTGTAATGACCAAATTGTCCTATTGTTGTAATGGGGAACCAGACTTTTTCCTTGGGTATTCACTTGAAATGGAAGTTCTTAAAGTGTCCAGGGAGTTTTCCATCTGTACAGACTGTGATTTTCTGCACCTCTTTGGCAACAAGTCCTTGTAGAATTCTGCAGCTTTCTTCTGGAAGTGCTTCCCGACAATTACATACAGAACTGGGTTCAGGCAGCTGTTGCTAAAGGCACAGTATGTAGCTAGCTGGGTCACTATGCTATTGATTTCTTCCAGGCATTTCCAAGAGGGTACGAAGTAACAGATTGTGTCAATGAATGTGCTGACCTGGAATGGAAGCCAGCAAATGATGAACAGCAAGAGCACAGCGAGGACCAGCATGGTAGCTCTCCTTTCTGTCTGGACTACCTTCAGTTGTTGTAGTTCACTACCTCGCAAAGCTTTGACTATTTGCATAGTGCAAAAGGTAATTACACAGAGCGGGATCACAAAGCCCACACTGTTCAGCAAGCAGTTGTTTACAGGCTCCCAGTAGCTGTTTGGGTAAACAAGGGCACAGGCTGTGATGTTGTATTCTTTGTAATACTGTAAATTTCGAAACACCATCGCAGGTGAGCATATGAGAAATGCGCACATCCAGACTACAAAGCTATTCCATTTGGCACAGGCAGTTCTTCGCATCCGTCCAAGAGACATGGTTTTCACCAAGGCCAGGTAGCGGTCTATGCTCACTAGTGTCAGGAAATAAATGCTAGAATACAAGTTCATGTTACTCATTATGTTGACGGCTTTACAGAGGAACAGGCCAAAAGGCCACTGAAACCTATTGGAAATGTTAATGGCCCAGAAAGGTAAAGCACAGACTAACATTAGGTCAGCAAGTGCCATGTTTGCTAGGTAAATTTCGGCCACTGTGCAGCGACTCTTGTGGAAACACAGGACAATGAGAACAAAGGAATTTTCTATTGCTCCCAGAATAAATATGAACCAGAGGAATCCAAGCTGAAAATCCTGTACCCATTTCCGTAGGACTGGATTAACACATTGGTTCAGCTGATGCACACCTGAATTATTGTGGAAATTTGCCGGACTGACTGTGAGCTCCTGAGTGGCGATGATGTTGTAAACCTGTGTAACATTTTCAGTTGTGATGGAAACCATTTCTGTGCAGAGAAAAAGAAAAAGGTAACGTGAGATTGCTACATCTGGCTCCTTGCTGCAAAAGACACAGTAAGTTGGCTCTGCTTTTCCTACTGTCCTAAGAAGTGTGGCTTTGAACAGCCTTACAATTCTCTGGGTTGCTTTCTCATAAACACCCTGCATGCTTGCAGGGAATTTCACAGACTAAACTGCTTTGGACTGCATGGACCAATTTTAAGTGGGTGAAACAGAGCAGATAAAGAAACAGCAGACATTGTAATCACCAGGTTAACTGAAGAGAACACTCACCAGCCTTTATTCACTAGAACCAAGATGCAGTAAGTCTTTTTTAATTCTTTGAGGAAGTTCATCGTTACTTTCTCTTCTCATATTTGTGTATTGATCACCATAGTCTCTTAAAGGACAGATGTACCCTGTGAGTCTTGCGTTGCTCACTGTTAAGCTGCTAGTTCTGTGGCATGTCCCTCAACATTTTATACCCTTTCCTGTAAAACAAGAGTTGTGTGGAATTCAGTGATGCCTCCTCCCCAAACAACAATGTATTTTTTTCCAAATGTCATGACTGTCACAGCAGATATTTAGTTTGTAGCTCTGCTTTGCGCTGAGAGAGATGCAGGAGCAAGGACCAGTGTTTGCAAGCAGCGTGCCTTTCTCAACTTCTCACTGGATCGCCTGTGCATTTCTGTCTCTGTGTTACAATCGCTTCCTGCAAGCAATTGGTACAACCTTTGTGAGTGAACCTGATTTTAATAGGTCTGCAGCAGGTGGGTTGGCAGTTCAGCAAAGAAGGTGGCCATCAGGTAAGCCAAGACCTATCTGCGATCAGGCTGCAGTGAGTCAATTTGGGTGCAAGAGCACCGTCTGAAAACCAGGTGCTGTACTGTAAATATTCTATGGGTCAGAACAACTTGGGGTCTTACAGGGTGCTATTTACAGGCATAAATGTCAGATATGCACTTATATATTACTAAAATCAAACTGAAGTTGAGCATGCAGCATCCAGTCAGTACTCTTAAAATGTTAACTGTGTTATTTATTGTTGTGCTCTCAGATAATGGATGTTGAGATATTATTCAAATGTATGATTGACTTCTTATATCTGCATATAAATTCTCTGGACTGGGTGACAGAAATACTATGTCTTTTTCCAGGTCTTTAAAATACCACTGTTATGGTTTGATTAGAAGCTTTTCAGATGTATTTTTAATTAAGACATTTGTCCGATTCAGATAGCAACTTGGCAGTAAAAAAGGGACACATTTGTAATTCCTTAAATGATGGAGTTCTCATTCATGCTTTGGTTATTGAATTTGTTGGTTGACAAGTGTTAGTGCTCTACATGCTTATAGACATTTGGCTATTGGATGCAGAATTGCTAAAAAATTGTGGTCCTATTTTGTGTCACCATCATGGCTTGGCTTCGCGGACGAAGATTTGGGAAGGGCTTTAAACGTGAGTACACCCTTCAAGCCTGCGCGGTGGATTTTTTAGGTGAGGCGCAGCGTGCGCGAGACTGGCCCCACCCTTTACACCTGAGGTTCATCTGCCAGGGCCTAGCGAGCTTGGACAGTGACAGCGAAGTCCTCAGGTCGTAGGTTTGG
The DNA here is from genome assembly GCA_009769605.1 of Bucorvus abyssinicus. Taxonomy (NCBI): domain Eukaryota; kingdom Metazoa; phylum Chordata; class Aves; order Bucerotiformes; family Bucorvidae; genus Bucorvus; species Bucorvus abyssinicus. The sequence continues at coordinate 14,943,720 of CM020036.1, forward strand.
TTAGAGTATCCTTCTCTTAGATGGATGGCCTTACAGGGCTAAACGAGCTCCATCTGCCCGGGTTTGGAGTTAGAGTTGTCCTTCTCCTAGGATGGTTGCCCGAAGGCTAGTGAGCCCATCCTGCCCGTGGACACACTTTGTCTGACCCTTCAGTTGAGACCTGTCTGGCTTGGGAGACCCTACCGGAGGCATATGCAACCACCAACATAGCTCTCAACTTCACAAGGGCACGCAAGCTCTTTCCCCACGGCAAGGGGATGCCCGTGAAAGAGTATTTTGTGCACTTAGTTTTAATTAAGCATTGTAGTTCTTGAGAACCAAAAGCAAAGATGAAGATAACATTTTAGTAAGTAGAGTGAAGGCGGTGATGAAGATGACTCTATACTGTAAAATTTGTGAAAGGGGTATCAGGCAGGACAGGCCAACTGAATAAAACAGGCAAGTGGCACTGAGAACCTTGAAAGACAAGGCAACCCAAAGTGGACTGATGAGCACAAAACATCAGCAACACACTTTTCCAATCCTTCATAACTTGAGCGAAAGACAGTATTTGCATAAACTGGGTAACCAGAAAAATATTCTCATTCTCCAAGTCATTCTTCCAAAATATTAACTTTTCAAGCCCGTATCTAACTGCAGAAACACATCTCCATCCTCTACCTTGCCTCTCCATTAAATTTGTCATTATTAGAATGAACTTGATCTTGAGACACCTGCATCCTTTGGATACTGATTGGTTTCAACCATTATCTGGAGAATGGCTTGGTGGAGCCTCTTTATTACACAGCATTACATGCTGTAGATACCTGTTGAGTGACCTATGCTTTTGGTGACACTGGTTATCTGGAGCTTTTAGTTTTAGTGGGTATGGATTTATTTGTTCTGTATTGAAAGCAAACGCCATCTACAGTGCATGCTATGCAACATTGCCAATATTCTCTTAATGTTCTCTTTACATCTTCCAGGTGCAAGAAACTACTGTAGGTTGTAAATGCTTTGGATAGAAATCTCATTTTTGTTTGAGCCCTTCTAGGCAGAGCAGAGCACCTGCACCTATTGTGCGGTTTTCTGTGGCTGTGTTTGTTCATATTTCAGCACAATTGAAAATAGGACAATACAAAAAGCCTCACTGAAACCCAGATGTGCCTGATCTGTTGTTTCTGCTTTATCCATTAGAACAGATTGGATTATTCTGACACAACTTTATTCTTGACAAGTTTATGTTGGCAGTTCTTTATCACTTGGTTATTCTTTATTATCCTCCATATGTGGATATATTGATTATTTAATATTTTGCTGTCATGTTTTCCAGGTATTTAAATGAGAATGACAGGCTTGTAAATCCCTGAGTCCTGTTATCTGCGCCTTTTAAAGTGGTGTGTTTTGCCCTCTCCAGGCTTCTGAAATGTCCCCATTCCCCTTGGTTTCACAGACATAAAAACTGCTAGCAAAGATTTCCTCTCCTAATTCCTGAAGCACGTCAAGGTGGGTTATATATGATCCTACCACTTTGCATAACTCCATATATTCTTTAACTTGTTCTTTCCCAATTCACATAAATCCAGTTGTTCAAATCAATCATCTTAAATATCATCAATCTTCATTTCTGAGAGGACTAACAGAGTCGTCATCGAACTTTTCATTATTCTCTGAGTTACTGGTTCCCTTTTCCTTTTGGTAACAGGCCTAGACTTTCTTCCATTATCCTTATACTTTTGATACCGTTATAGAAACATCTTATGTTACCTTCTATGTCCTTTTTTGTCCTAATGTTTTTGATATACTCAATGTTGTGAGTTCTTAAATAATACCTGAGATAGCCATACTTCTCTTGAATTGATCTCTCTATAGCAAGGCTTGACATCAAGGTGCTGGTATTCATATACACTTAAATACCTCAAAGCCCAGCTTTCGTGGTTGTGAGAGATGCCACTAAGAAATTGCAAACAGCAGTTTCAAGGCTCCCTGTCTGTGTATGCTGGCACTCTACACTGTAAAAACACACAGAAAGTGAAATACTAATGGATGATCAACAAAAGGTCATCTGGGAACAGAGAAGTTCTGTTGGGCAATTCAGTTAGCCAAAACTGTTTCTTCTGCTGGTAACAGGCTGTGACCCAGCGGAAAAAGTTGTAAGTGCATTATTTTGTGCTTTGAGGTTACATGTATGCACATATATAATAAGATATTCATTAGTAATTCAGGGTGTGGTCAAAAAGGCTATGTTGGCAATTTCTGTGTCTTTCCCTCATTATGTGGCTAATAGAAAAATAATAAACAGAATTAATTTACAGCAAATAGCAGCTCAAAAGCTGCCTACTGGTTTATGATATTTTTCCTACAATTAATCACTTCTAGATTTCTTTTTTTTTAGAAGGAAAGCCCTAGAATACTTTAAAAGAAATTAATTATATCACATTACTGTGGTCTAGGAACAGAATGCAGGGGCTAGTTAGGATGTGACCAAGTCCATGACACGGGGCTTCTGGTGACATGCCTTCTTGGTCAAGCCTTTCCATAAAACAGTGGTAGAAACATGGGAGTGATCAAGGTAAAATGTGCTGATGATCAATTTCCAAACCCTACTAAAATTATGTGCTTGGTGCTATTCTCTATACCACAGGAAAATAATTTAAAGTACGTGCTTACTGAATAAATTATGATTGACACAGCCACATTTTAGAAGAGGAAGTGATTTGCCATGTGTTTATCAGAGTTCAGTGAAAATAAATGTGACCCCTTTATACACTCTCTACAAATACTTTCTGTGCAATGCAAGACAGGCCCAGTGTCTCAGCTGGGACTCTCAAAAAGATTTTATCTGACAGTTTTGATGGAAACACTGCCCAGTTGAAGTAATCTTTCATTACTGATTATAGAATCATAGAATTACAGAATCATTTTTGTTGGATGAGACTTTAAGATCGTCAAATTTGGCCATTAACCCAGCACTGCCCGGTCACCACTAAACCATGACCCTCAGCACCACATCTACATGTCTTTTAAATACCTCCAGGGACGGGGACTCCACTGCTTCCCTGGGCAGCCTGTCCCGCTGCCTGACAACCCTTTTGGTGAAGAAATTTTTCCTGATATCTAATGTAAACCTCCCCTGGAGCAACTTGAGGCAGTTTCCTCTTGTCCTATCACTTGTCACTTGGGAGTAGAGACCAACATCCACCTTGCTACAACATCCTTTCAGGTAGTTGTGGAGAGCGAGAAGGTCTCCCTCGAGCCTCCTCTTCTCCTGGCTAAACAACTCCAGGTCCCTCAGCCACTCCTCACAGGACTTGTTTTCTAGACACTTCACCAGCTTTGTTGCCCTTCTTTGGACACACTCCAGCACCTCAATGTCCTTCTTGGAGTGACAGGCCCAAAATCGAACTCAATATTCAGGGTGTGGCCTCACCAGTACAGAGTACAGGGGGACAATCTCTTCCCTCCTCCTGCTGGCCACACTATTGCTGATACAAGCCAGGATGCTGTTGGCCTTTTTGGCCACCTGGGCACACTGCTGGCTCATATTCAATTGGCTGTTGACCAGGACCCCCAGGTCCTTTTCTGCTGTGCAGCTTTCCAGCCACTCTTCCCCAAGCCTGTAGCATTGCACGGGGTTGTTGTGACCCAAGTGTGGGACCCGGCACTTGGCCTTGTTGAACCTCATACCATTGGCCTCAGCCCATCAATCCAGCCTGTCCAGATCCCTCTGTAGAGCCTCCCAACTTTCAAGCATATCAACACAACTGCCCAACGTGGTGTCATCTGTGAACTGGTTAAGGGTGCGCTCGATGCCCTCATCCAGATCATCTGCCTGACAGATCTGCTGTGACTGAAATGAGACTTAGCAGGAGTTTAAAAGCTGCCATAGGTAAGGGTGGTCCTCCACAGTGCGGTGCATGCAAGAAAGCCTGTGTCCTGCTGACTCTGTCTAAGTACTGCTTCTGCTTTCTCAGGAGCTCAGAGTGTAAACATGATTGACTCACTAAGTTGTTAAGAGACCATAGAACTTGCCCCAAAACTGCCTTATTTGTGACCATCTGACAGGTATCTGCTGGCCAAGGAGAGGCAGGTTTCATTTTAACAGCTTTGAAAGATTTAGTTCCAGGACAACATCTGTTTACGAGGAAAGGGATGTTTTCATTCAGTAAGAAGTTATTACAAAACAATATCAATGCATATTTTTCTCCTTTAGCTCCACACTTACCGGTCTAGCAGACCTGAAGCACAAGTGATGGGATAGCATAAGCAGAGGCATTGCTCAGCAAGAACACAAAGGTGTGCTGGATGTTTGAGTTAATCTTCTGTGATGGACTCTTAAATTTGGAATTTAGCATCAACAAAAATACAAGCAAGACATCCTCCTTAAAAATTCTATACCTTCTCCGTAAGGCTTATTTTCAAAACTTTTATTTCAACCTGCTCTTCTTTCAACCTTTACTACTGCAAAAAATCCTTTTTGTCATCTATCCCCAGTGCACTGAGTCTCTTTTTTCCATCTAATCCAAGCCCAGTGGGGCTGCTTGTACCCCTCTCTTTGGCCTTAGAAGGGTCTGACTGAATATCAAAAGGTAACATTATGTGGCTCTTGTGGCATCTCTGAAAGGTGTTCTGAAAGTTATTTAGAATGTCCATTTAATTCTGTTTTACTGAGGAGGTGTTTGTTATTTTGGAGAGAGAGAGGAAGTGTCAGAAAGATTCCTAAATGTTCTGCTTTTACTGACCACAAGACTTTAATTTTTAATTTTCAATCTTTGTTTGATGAATCTCTAATGGACTTTAGTACATTTGAGGTTGTAGATCAGCGGACACTTTCTGTTAGCTTAAACACTTCCTGTTCTTCATTCACCCTTCACTGGCCCTTTCCACCCTATGGCTGCCATCACAGTTCATGAGGCTTCATATTGAACCAGACTGAGGAATTTGACTGGGACAAAATTAACCTTGAAAAAGACCCTTTGGCATGTAAACTTGAAACACGCCACAGAAAGGCAGCCGTTGCTCTGCAGTTATCATTAAGGCCATTTACATCAATTACGTTAGGAAAAATGGGAACAAAAATTGTTTTCTTAAAGTAGTTATTTCAATAACAGTGAGTCTAAGGTGAGAAGAGGCTATTAATTTTTTCCCCTGGGTGGGAAGTGAAGCCACTTAATTCCAATACTGTCTATGGTGATGAGCTAAAGAAAGGTATGGAAAGAGTACAAGCCAAATCAAGTGCAATGAAACACTTTGCGTAACATTTTTTTTCCTGAATGTGCTCACTTGAGACTCTCCAGTGTTATACTTTTCCTAAAAAGTCCCCAAATAACTTAAGGTGTTATTTTTCAGTGCTGGTTTATATATCCTATTCAATAACTGAGATGAGAATAGAGGAGGCTTGGGTCCATATTTGAAATGAATGAGTCTGATGTACTACTCAATGTGTTGGACCTTGCCTTACTGCTGTTTTTAAGGAAAATTCCTGCTTCTTGTCTTTTGGGAGAATAGAAATGCTGTGTTAGCTCTGTGGTAGCTTGGCAACAGCTAAAGCATATGAGCTAGAGACAAAGGTTTTAGTTTCTACTATTCTGTGTTTCTTCTGACAAAAGGTATTATCTGTGGGTAAAACAACAGGAAAAAAACAAACCTGCCTCCATATTCTATTTTTTGCTGACTTTCTGACCTTTTAAAAATCTGCCAGTTTGTAACACCTTCCTCATTCCTGAGAACTCTATTCCTCAAAGCTGACTTAAAGCCCTTATTTTAGCCTTTCATAACTATCTCAAAGGTAACATAAGCCAGAAATATTCAGCAAGTAATAACTTTTTAAATTAACCACTCTCCTTGTAGAAATATTTGCTCTTCCTTCATTGAAGTACAGAGAAAAGACACATTTAGTCAGAAATGTAATGCCATACAGCTCTGATCATCTATCAATCCTATTGTAATATTTATAAATGCCACGTATTATTGTATTGTTCATTAGCAGTAATTTTACTGAGAGTAATTTACAAATGTGAGTGGATTCAGTCTCTCAGAAATCCTTTCCCTGTGAAAATTTCTCAGATGAGCTGTTATGAGCTACAGGACTTATTCCCAGTCAGTGGTGAGCACAAGGGCTGGATGAAGAGTTTGGGCACAGTTATTGATTGGGCACTTGCTAAGACAAAGTGCCAAGAAGGCCAGCAGCATCCTGGCTTGTATCAGAAATAGTGTGACCGGCAGGAGCAGGGAAGTTATTGTCCCCCTGTACTCGGCGCTGGTGAGGCCACACCTTGAGTACTGTGTCAAGTTTTGGGCCCCTCACTTCAAGAAGGACGTTGAAGTACTGAAGCATGTCCAGAGAAGGGCAACAAAGCTGGTGAAGGGTCTAGAGAACCTATCTTATGAGGAGCAGCTGAGGGAACTGGGATTGTTTAGTCTGGAGAAGAGAAGGCTCAGGGGAGACCTTCTCACTCTCTACAACTACCTGAAAGGAGGTTGTAGTGAGGTGGGGATCAGTCTTTTCCCCCATGTTACGAATGACAGGACAAGAGGAAATGGCCTCAAGTTGCATCAGGGGAAATTTAGGTTGGATATCAGGAAAAATGTCGTTACACAGAGGGTCATTAAGCATTGGAACAGGTTGCCCAGAGAGGTGGTGGAGTCCCCATCCCTGAAAGTGTTTAAAAGATGTGTAGATGTGGTGCTGAGGAACATGGTTTAGGGACCCTGGAGCGCAGGGTGAATAGTTGGAATTGATGATCTTAAAGGTGTCTTCCAACCAGATGATTCTGCGATTCTGTTGTTAAAGATTTAGTCACAGTTTTGTTGCCTGTGTTAGCTCACTTGGCTGTTCTTGGGAGCTGTGTAATTCCTCTTGTATAGAAACATATCATAGATCCTGTATTTCAGAAAGCATCCCAGGAAAACATTGCCCGTGGTGGTACAAAGGGTGAGAACATTCCTCTTTCAGAGAAAGGCTGCATCAAAGCTTCATTGAATTAAAAAGGAAAGAGCGTAAGGAAATAAATAATAGAAAATGCCAAATCCCTCAAATAATGTTCTAGGGCTGTTTTGAGGCATATCATAGCAAGGCACAATTTGGACAAAGGAATAAAATATGAGGGTAAATTGCTTAGCTGTTGGTTTGGTTTTTCTTTTTCACAATAAACCTTCTGGTAATATTTGAAAGAATTTGGCAATAAAAGTAAATGAGGTCTGTAACTATGGGTCCATCAAGAATTGAAGATTTTATACATATATGACCTGTGCATAGTGATATGCTCACAGCAACAATTCCCTAAGCTAAATTTAGACCTGAATAACACATTTAAGTTTTGGTTTCCTGGAGATTTCTATTATGTTAATACTCTGCAGCTTTTCCCTTCCCTTTTGTACATGACGGATTAGTAAACACAATAGAACTTCCTGTACTTGTTCAGCAACTTTTACCATGGTAGTTCACGAGCTCGGAAAGAAGGTGAATTCAAAACCTATCAAACTTCTCTGAAAACAGAGATTACTGACTTTCTCCCCTTCCCAGCACACACTTCCATTTCTGCTGTTTGAACATCTCTGAGAAAGTTTAAGCTGTTCTGATTTACTGAGTTATTTTTTAGTTCATCCTCAGCTTTCTCAACATATAAAATGTCTACAAAGAAATGAAGTATATGATGCTCTTAAATCTAAGTGTTAATCAAGCATAAGCTAACTTGTCCCTCTGTAGTCATTGGGCAGATGAGTGACCTACTACCAAATCTCCATTCTGTTTAACCTGGAACAAAATCTGAAACTCATGTGATCCACATGCCTGTATACTAAGAGGCCACAAGCTTGTTGACTAAAGTTGATTGAGACTGTTTCTATTTATTAAGCTATTGCAAATTAATATAAATGCTTAAATTGTTGAAGCAGGGTGTGTGAATCTAATTCTTCTGTCTTTGGAAAATATCATCAATTTTAAGGTTTATAATGTCAGTCTCACAACTCCTTCTCTCTCCTCATGAATACTGAATTACTTGCTGTTCTCAAGTATCTTTAATTTTAATTTGCCAGGAGCTTAATCTTCATGGACACCCCAGTTCTGCCCCCTTAGACTTAATGCAACTGCTCTAGAACTTGGTGTCAGGAGTCCTGAGTAGCTTTTAGTCTCCCAGAACAAAGATGATAACTTTCTGATTCTCTTACCGCAAGGCACATTACTCTTACAGAATGCGCTCAAGTCACAGCTGAATCTAAACTTTTTCTGTGAGTATTGTAGCGTGTTTGCTCAAAATGTTTTGACAACTGAGAAGTGAAGTATTCATACCGGAGAAAATTGACCACAAACTCACTCTGCAAGCCTGGCAGGGTATTTTGTTCTGTTCTTTTTAGCATTCCCCATATGAGAACCACACGTACTCATTGTCCAAATCTCAGCCAACAGTTAGCATTTAGGTTATGGTTAGGGACAGGAGAGAGAGAAATCTAGGATCTGCAGTAGGTGTGGGACTGCAAAAGTACTGCAGCAGTGAAGAACAGTCACCCAAATGAGTTTCCTTGAGAAGTTTTTCATGGGAACCGTAGCTGGTAATCATGGTCCAAGACTCAGCCAATGCCTAGGATTCAGGTTTGGGCTAGGAGACTCACAGACTATGCTTTTTCAGCCATAGAGTGAACCCTATCATGCCTGTACAAGTGTTTATCACCCTTCTGACGCTGTGTTTGATCAGTGCTCTTTGTTTTCCCGTGTATAGGATATTGGGTCAGCCTAGTTCTGTACACTGGTATCTTGAGATCTGTTCCCAGCATTTGCTTTCTGAAACCTCTGAGCGTATTGTTGAGCTTAGGGTCCATCTGCTTCCATGTCTGACTTCTGTTCTTTTGGGTTTTGTTTCCTTGATCTTCATACTTGGTCCAAACTGATGGTTTTTGTTTCATTCTTGGTAAGGTAAAGGGTAGAGGGTCAAACTTTGTGAGTGGCATCAAGCTTTTCACTTCCTTTTCTCAAATTCTTTGGCGCCTTTGAGGGCAAGCAGTAGCTTACAGCAATAACATAAGCAGGAATGTTGCTACTTTCCTGGTCAGGCATTTTAAACAATGTCAGGGTAGAACACACACACTGGTTTAAGATTCCCACTCAGATGAGCTTTCAGGCTGAGTGACTCCTTTTCTCAAAGGCACAGACAGAGGAGATGCTGAGGAGTATGGAGAGATGAAGATGGCAGATGTGGGTCTGGACCCCTTGCAAATTTGCAAGTCACACTGGTGGAGTGGAAGGGAAATGTATCTGATGGAATCAGTGCTGTCTGGGACCCTGATTATTGTTAGATAGAAATAAGTAAAGAAGGACAATACACTTGGTTTGTAGTATGGGTGTAATAAACCCAAAGCTTGGTCTTATTTGCTTAGATTTATAAAGGTCACTGATTTCTGTCATTAGCTGAAAGGCCTCCTGCCAACAGGGGCAATGATCAGATAATGTGTTGATCACATTTTTCATCTTTGCACTATTTGTACTCTACATTGGATCTGTTGCTAAGACAATCATCTTTTAACATAATTTATTTCTTTTCCTAGCTGGCTCACTGCCTGGCTTGATAATATATCCCCTACTGCGCTGTATTGCAAATAGTAATTGATGGGATCAAGCCTAACCGCACATTTGTACAGGGAGAGGAGCAGCAGAAGTGCTGCTTGGAGTGAAAGTAACAAGCTTTGGCACCAAGAGTCACACAGGGTTCCCTGTTGGGTGGCGGTGACTGCTGGAAAAGCCTAGGCCTTGTCCCAGGGCTGAAATCTTCCATGTCCCTTTACCCTCCTCCACTCATGGTGTCTGTCTACAAAGCTGAATGATCACGACTCACATGGTTTAACTGAAGTATGAGGGTGAATGAGAGACTATGAATTTTGTGAGTTTTATGATATGGCATGTAGATTTACCAGGTTGAGATAGGGTCACAGGAGGTTTTTTCCCCTCCCTTGAGCCCTGCAAGCACCACTGGCATTCTCTGTTGTAGACAAGGGATTGCTGTTCCACTTTGTTACTGCAAAATTCAAAGAGCTTAATACACTAATGTTGTGAGACCAATTTAATATCCATTGCAGGACTCTGATGTCATGTGAAATGACAGGTCTGATGGTATCAAACTGCAATGTATCTATCAAGTGGAAGACACTGAGCCCAGTGAATAGCTAAGGTAACCTGTATCCAATGATAAAGAAATAAATGGTTGTTATTTTATCAAGAGTAGCTTGTGCAGCTAGTTTATATTTCTTTGTTAAAGTAAGAATTTTCTGCTTTGGAAAACAACCTTTCCTGAAACACAGATAGATCTAAACTACTGCAAGTACCATGCTGAAAACAGCTAAGCTGGAAAAGAAATAGGTGAATTTTCAACTGTCTGATGAGAGGTGGGCTGGAGGAACTGTTCCTAGGGTGAATTCTTAGAACTGGTCTTGGGCTTCCTCTAATTAAGTAGTTACAGGTTTGATCTCAGTATGAAAGATAGGAGAGCATAGATGAAACATGCTAGTGACATAAATTGCTTGATAATTTTCTTACCGAGAACAATGGGAAAATCCTGCAGAAAGCACTGGACCATGTTAATAGAGCAACAGAGATGGAATAATAAGAGGAAAAAACTGTAAGTCCTGAAGAACTTCTCTTCCCCAAGAAGATGGAGTAACTAATGCTCCTTTCTTTGCCTCACTTGTAGTGGAGGCACAGAAGAGCTGTTCAGCAGCGCCCAAACCTCCTCTCAAGACTCTCTCACTGATAAGCACGTGGATGTCCTCTAAAGCTTTGCTGTTTGTTTCATTACTCCCGCCAGACCTCTTCAGCTCAGTTTAGCCACTCCTTTCTCTTAGCAATTGAAATACTGCTCTTTTCCCTGGGTAGCAGCTCTAAGTTCTCATGACTAGGCAAAATGTGAAGGTCTAATGGCCAAATAGTATTTGCCCATATCGCTCCCTTTGTTCATTAAATACTTAATGGAGAGATTTGCCTTTCAGATGAATTGGCTCTGTGCCCTGAAAGCACTTCTAGCACCTTGAGACACTTCAGCCATTAAGAAAAAAGGCAGAGATTTGCCATCTCCAGTGTCTCCAACTGCTGGCGTGTTTACGCTGTTTTCAAGGGGATTTGCAACAGTGCAGCATTTCCTATACATTTTCACCAGTGGCTTTCACAAGCACAGCCTTTGAGAAAAGCTTCCATTAGCAAAAATTGGAAGCTCATAGTATGTGTGGCCAACTGGTTGCTGTCCCAAAGACTAATAGATATTTCCTTGATGGCTGCTGCTTTCTTCATTTCTTATCATACAGGTTATGGACCATTTACTCCAGAGTTTATTAAAGCTCTGTTGCATTTTGCAGAAACATAAAAGGTGTTCTAAACCATCATATTATGTCGGCAAAACATATTTGAACTACAAAGTCATCCCCACCAGCAGCTGGAAATGTTTCAGTCACTACTACTTTTTCTATTGCTGAACCACATACCGATGGCTCTGTGCAAGCAGAGGAGTCCTTAGTGCAGAGGCTATCATAGGTAAAATCTGTCCCCTCTATAAATTAGTAATAATGCCTTGTGTTCTCTTAATGTCTTCCATCCCTTTGGTGGGATTCCGAGAGTAATGGTGCAGTTTTCAAACAGCATATTGGCCTCTGACAACAGAATAGTCTGGAAAGTATGAATAACTGTAAAAAGTTGAAGTGAAATTATAGCTTTAATTTCAAGCAGGTAGAACTCAAAGGAGATTATATTTATCCAGGGTGTCAAAGTTAGCACCTCTACCACATGGGCTTCTTAAGATGGTCTCAATTTAATTTAGAACCTCTGACAACATCTGAAGACATATACCAAAATCTGTGTAAAACTATAACTTAGATTTCAACCTCATAAAAAGCTTTTCTCGTGGACCGTCCCAGTGAATGATTCCCAGCATCACTGATCTGTGTCATGGAAGGCAATACAGGCGTGACATGATAATCACTGTCTAAATGGCAGGTTGACTTTACTAAAAGAATTGGTGGTTTGTTTTGTTTTTTTAAAATTTCATGCTCTATTAAGAATTCCTAAAAGCAGAGTGTGGCAGTGCAAGCACTGGTGAGTTCCCTTCTCAAGGAGAAGGCCAGTCTGGAATGTGCTTCACTTCCTAAATAATAAACTCCAGAGAGCCGTTTTGCCTTACCCTTTCAAGGTCAGACATGTCCCTCTACACTGCTGCTTGAGCAGCTGGGACAGTCATTTCATGTTATTTTCATGTATCTTCTCCTGACTTAGCCAGAACACGAAGCATTTGCAATTGGAAAGAGGTCAGTTTTCAGATATCAAAAATCACCATGGTCTGTGTATCGCAGAGGAAAGCTCAAAGCCAGCTGTACATATCAGAAATGATCTGTGTAAGTAATGATAGTGAATTTCAGACTGTATCGCAATTACCTTGATAGTCTCAGCAGATAACAATTGGATATACATCCAATTATAATCTGGTTTTCTGCTGAAAACCCAGGAGAATTCTAATGACAACAAGTCTTAAATGGGAATACACTATATTTCTACTGGAAGAGCTAGGTATTCAAACTCATGCTGATAGGGATTTGGTGACTAAATTGTACAAGTATCCATGTGGCTTTCAACACTGAGAGGTCTGGAAGTTTCAGGACACTTCTCCAGCTGAGAAGTGATGATTCACAACAGTCAGTGTTTGGATTGCAAATTTATTTTTGCCTTTTCATGCTTTGCCAGCGTTCTCTGTATTAATTTATTGTCATCCCTTTGTTAGCAAGAGATGTCAGAGCCTTGCTGGAATCTGGTGTAGACAGTTTGTTTTTCACTCTGTATGCATACATGGGTTTTGACCAGTGGAGTTCACCAAGAAGATATGTCTACCTGCTCTTTGCAGAATGTCAGAGCCAACAACAACAACAAAAAAACCCCAACATGGTGAGAATTTAGAGAAACAGATTCCCTTAGCATATGCCTCAGCTCCTTCAAAGAACTATTGTACCTAAAGCTAACAAAATCCAAAGATCCTTGAAAGATTGAGTAGTCATGTGGTGTTGGGTGGTCACGGGATGGCTCTGCAGACTGACACAAGATCAGGGAACTTTTCCTGTCTACACAGTGGTACAGTTAATGGATCACACTTTCTGGTACCTCACACTTTCTGGTACCTCACACTCATCTATTACTACCTAGGAGATATTTTACAAAATGTTGAATAAGGGGAATTTTCTTTTCCAATTAAAATGACTACTACAACTTTCTGGAGAAACTGATTTTAAAAGAAAGATTTTTCACAGAAGATTTTGGGAATTTAACAGAAAATATTTTAAAGATATTATTTCTGATCTTGAACAAAGAAGGAAAAGTACTGACTGCTAACAGCTTAGCAAGGGACCCAGATTCATTCTTGCTCTGCCTGATCGACTAAAAACTTTATTATCTTTACAAAGTGGAGCTGCTCCAAAAGAAAAGAAAATGAAGGAGCCCAACTCACTACAGTTTACCCCTCAGGTGTTTGTTTAAGGAGGAGGATGCCTCATTCAAAATCCCTAATCTGTGCTACCCATTCCCAGGCAGATTTCTCCTTTATGTATATGTGTATCTGCTCTGTGTTTTGGTTTCTTGCTTTTGTTTAAAAAAAAAAGTCAAGATTCTTGAGTTCTGGGTGGGAATTTCACTTCTTACTTCTGCCCTTCCCAATTTTTCTGTGAAACAGAAATTTTATCTTTCTGAACAGCTTTGTACTTTTTGAAAAATGTTCTGATTTTAGTTAGTCGGGTCACCTTTGAACTTGTGTACCATCACTTTTGCAGTCACCGTAGAACATAAAGCACTGTGTGAAATGCATGCAACAGTTTTCTGCCGCAGGCAGCAATGGCTCACGGCAGGATGTCAGGGCAGGAGCAAGTGAAGAGGAAAGGAGCAGATGAGGGTTCTGGAAGAGAATATAACACTGCTAAGGCAAACAAACAGAGAAGAAATGCTGCTGCTAGGAAGGAAGGATGGAAGGAAGGAAAGAAGGGAAAAAGAGGGGTTTAATTTCCCAGAAGGCAAAAGGGTTCCAAAACAAATAATGAATAAGGATTCCTGCCTGAGTCAGGTATATACCAAAGTTATGAGTTCAAAATAGTCCAGAATTTGAAATTGTTTGATTCTTGTATTTAAAGTCAGACTTTTCTTTGATTTTTTGAAGTTATTTTGCCAGAGTCCCTTTATCATAAGTCAAACCTTATTAATATATTCCATTTAAAATTTCTTTAAAAACAGACAAAAATGTAAAATGGGAACTACACAGTAAACTTGTCCATAGTGGTACAGGATGCAAGGACTAGCAGAATGAAATTCCAGATGTCTCATACTCTACAGTTATGAGCTGTAACCATGATTTTAATGCAGATTTGTAGACTACATCTATTGTGGAAGAAAAGAAATTGCTGTCTTCTTATATTTCCAAAAAAGACAGATGCTTCCAAAACATTGCAGGAAACACCTGCACAAAACTGACTCCCCTTTATTACTTCTACTTCCTTCTATTTCTGGGAAATGTCCATTTTGCTGAGCCAGCTGGCTGGAATTGCTTGCCTATAAGATGACTCTTCTAATGAAAAAAAAAATGTTTCTCAGAGGAATGATGTAAACAGAAGGTGAGAGCACACAGCTGTCTTATGCAACATGCCTGTACATGCTATTTATAAAAAAATACATATGTTATAAATTAAAGCTTCTGTGAACAATACCCCAGCCATTCATGAATTGCGTTCATGTCTGATTTGTTATGACTAGTTTAACTAGGTTGTTACAGTAGAGTAGAGCTACAGAGAAAGTTCTTAAGTTTTAAACAGGTGCCCTTGTTCTTGTAAAGGGCTAGTCCATCTTTATTATTTGACTTTGTTACTTACTGTAAACCTTTACACAAAATGAAGACTTGTGAGAAGATAATTACTTTTGCTTGTTTGTCTGACCATGAGGGATAGTCCCAGATCCTCATGACTTTGAAGTTGTGGCATTAACTAGAAGCAAAGGACAAGAAATAAAAAAGCACAACAGTCTTGATCCTAATAGATGGACACATGAGAAATGTTTGATGAATGTTTGTACAAAGTAAAAATCTGTGAATGAGGAAGAGAGTGGTGGAGGCTCCTTGTAGGATTGTCCCCTAGTAATGGATAGGACAGGGCCGCATGTATAATGTGATTATGGAGAGGAATGTGTATTTTACTTCTCTGAAAAGACACTAATAAATCTCTGTCTATACAGGTTTATATATGTATGTGTCTATATATATGTCTATATGTGTATATATAGAGAGAAGAGAGAATTTCCACAAAGCAAACATTTCCTGGTCACCTTTAGTGCCGCAAACCATTTGTCCTCTGTTTTGCTGTTTACTGTAGGAGAAAGTGTTTTGCATGTTTCCAGTGTCCAGTGCTGGAAGGACCAGGCACAGCAAATCTTTCTGGGTGATGCTAAGACAACAGCCATCTGTGAGCTGGTCTTGAGCAGGTAAAGCAGGTTTCTGCACGAGGAGCATGTGGGAGGACTCTCCAGAGTACAGACTGTCTAGAGAGTTTGATTTAGATGACTGAGTCTAAAGAAATAAAGAAATAAGGACTTTATCCTTGAGCTCAGATACCACAGACTGAGATGAGAACATTATAATAAAAAATCTGATTACAATAGACTGGTTGTAAAATTAATTTGCTGAAGATCAGCGTTAAGCTCAAGCTGTACAGTTACAAAGACTAAAATTTTACTCATAGCGTATTTGTGTCCCACAGCAAATTTTACCTGTTGTGATAGTTAAGGAAACACTCACTGCATAGGTTTCTTTCTTGCTTCCTAATTTCACAGCTAGGAAAGCAAGCCTTTCACAGATCTCTCCCTCTGGAAAAAGAAGCCAGGAAAAGGATGTGACTATGCTATCATGTTTGGTAAGCAAGTTACCGGTGAGTAAATCACTCTTCTCTGCTAATAGATCGGTAAGAACTCATCTGTTATAAACTGTCATTACTCTGCTAATGTGGATGGCACTGCGAGCATTCAATCCAGCTGACGATCTAGCCTGTGTGGTTAATAGTATTTTTGTGATTTATCCCTTCATCAGGTTGTTTACTTGGTGTGCTGCTCTGGTTTAGCAGGTAGGACCTGGAGTATGGCTCTCCAGGTATGGCCATACTGGCTGTGTTGTATTGATGACCAGAGGCTTCAGTAAAAATCAGTGTCCAAAAGCTGTGCAACCACAGGGCCAGGCTTTGCCTCAGGGAGCTTATAATCTAAGCAGAAGACAAATATAATACAGACAATGTAGAATATATCTTGTTATAGGGAAAGACTGCTGGAAAAAGAAGTAAGAGGAGTATGCAGACCTGAACTAAAACCTAGAAATATATACTGCAATATTTCTGTCTTTCTACTTATTTGTTTAAGGATTAGGTCCCACCTTTGAGTTATGAAGGCTTCACAGTTGCTTTTTGTACAAATGCTCAGAGGACCTGATGAAACACTTCCAGTTTACTGGCCTCTGCACTGTCTTCAGTTTACTCTTCCCATCAGGAAAATGGCTTGGGTTATTGCTTTGCTCCAAGTGTGTGGGCAGAAGGCTCACATTGCCCTTCTGGAGAGGAATCTGCTGCCCTTTTGTAGCCCATGACACTTCAGAGCAGCAGCATTTCAGTCAGGCAGACAGCTGATAGGAGATCTTCTAGCCATGCAAAGGGACAGAGCACCTCCAGAGTCACAGGGGTCTGGGTCCCAAAGAGTGTGCATGTGATGTCCTCCCTTCTACAAAAGTAGGAACACTGCAGGAGGAAAACCAGCTATCACCACTTCTGCCTCTGGGCATGCATATATAAGTCCTCTTAGTGTCAAAAAGACCTGGACCTCTAACCACAGTTCACTCTCTTTTTTGTGGGGCTTACCTGTAATCTCAGATAACATGAGTGGGAGAAACAGATTTCTGCATTTTGGCATTTATCAGCAGAACATGACCTGGGGTGTTGGTTGACAGCCGGCTGAATATGACCCAACAGTGTGCCCAGGTGGTCAAGAAGGCCAATGGCACCTTGGCTTGTATCAGAAATAGTGTGGCCAGCAGGAGGAGGGAAGAGATTGTCCCCCTGTACTCTCTACTGGTGAGGCCATACCCTGAATATTGAGTTCGATTTTGGGCCTGTCACTCCAAGAAGGACATTGAGGTGCTGGAGTGTGTCCAAAGAAGGGCAACAAAGCTGGTGAAGTGTCTAGAAAACAAGTCCTGTGAGGAGTGGCTGAGGGACCTGGAGTTGTTTAGCCAGGAGAAGAGGAGGCTCGAGGGAGACCTTCTCGCTCTCCACAACTACCTGAAAGGACGTTGTAGCAAGGTGGATGTTGGTCTCTACTCCCAAGTGACAAGTGATAGGACAAGAGGAAACTGCCTCAAGTTGCTCCAGGGGAGGTTTACATTAGATATCAGGAAAAATTTCTTCACCAAAAGGGTTGTCAGGCAGCGGGACAGGCTGCCCAGGGAAACGGTGGAGTCCCCGTCCCTGGAGGTATTTAAAAGACATGTAGATGTGGTGCTGAGGGTCATGGTTTAGTGGTGACCGGGCAGTGCTGGGTTAATGGTCGAACTTGATGATCTTAAAGGTATCCCTCAACCAAAACCGTGCTATCACACCTCCGTTCCCTGCAAATTTAGCCATAGTCTGAAGTCTGCCTTTACAACATTACGACCACTCTGGCATACCTTAGTGGGCAAAGCTCAGCACTAGTGGATCTTCAAACCTGGATGATCAGATTTGTTTGCAGGGATCACAAAACCCAGCCCAAATTTGCTGAATCGAATTGATGAGTTAATGTGGAGGGGAGATGAATATAGCACAGCAGCAAAAGTAAATCAAATCCTCCCCTTTAGGCAACATCAGGAGTCCCGAAGCATTTTGTTGAAGTATGAGGTAGCAGCTTTGCCACAATGCCTGAATGCTTTGGACTTGCTTATCATCAGACTGATGATAGCATGCTTTCAGCAGGCATTTGTGCAAGTTCTCCAGTATTTAACTCCTTAGTGGGGTGTTGGACCATGACCAAGATTCCTCAGTCCCAGTGCACTGGATTACTTCTCTCTAAATAAATGATATATGACCACTGTGGAGATCACTAGCAGGAGCAATTTTGTCTCTGTGAAGACTGCAGCATGAAGAGTCCAAATTTAAAGTGTTGCTGCAGTGCTCTCGTCCTCTGTGCTTTCCCATTGCAGCTGAGCCTCCCTACCTCAGGGCTGTCACATTACAGGATGCCCTCTCCTCCCTCCACCCCTGGTCAGGGGTACCCAGCTGAGGGAAGAAGCTGCTTCAGCCATCTGCCCGCCAGCCGCTGGGTTTGTGAGTCAGCACCCAAGGACTGTACCATAAGGTGTGATTCCGTAGTAGCTACCCATTCACCCAGAGTTATTCCGGTTAGAGAGGACTGGGAAGGAGAGCTTTTGTCTCCACTTTAAAGTACCATGTTTCTTTACAGCTGTCTATGAGCCAGGCAAAGGCAGAACTTTTCAGCTCAATGCATGAAGTATGCTAAATGCAGGAGGGAAGGAAGATAAACTTTTAGATAAGGTAGGAGAAACTCAAATGTATGGATTACATGAGCAACAACAGAACAAGGGTGGTTTATGTGTAACTTTTAAAGAAAAGTGGAGTTTTAGCTAAATGACATTTATTTTCAGGGTTGTTTTAACTGTATATTGATTAGCATTGCTAACGAGTGTACTTTTTCTGTTGATTGGTTACCGGGAGGGAATTTGTTTTGAAAACAAAGCTGTATTCTCTGATAAGTTTTCCTGGACTTACAATATGATTTTTTTTTTCCTACTGTGTTTTTGAAAACAGTGGGATTTGGGTTTCTAAGAGATTTTTTTCCCCTTCTTTCCATTAAAAACAGACTATCAAACACTGACTACTCTTAAGCAGTGAATTTTAGGGTCTTCATAATGAATGTGCT
Source organism: Bucorvus abyssinicus (assembly GCA_009769605.1). Taxonomy (NCBI): domain Eukaryota; kingdom Metazoa; phylum Chordata; class Aves; order Bucerotiformes; family Bucorvidae; genus Bucorvus; species Bucorvus abyssinicus. The sequence continues at coordinate 14,962,642 of CM020036.1, forward strand.
AAAATTCTCTCAAATTCCTCTTGCTTTCTGTCTAAGAGTTGAAATATTACATAGCTATGAGAATTTTTTAAAGCTGGGTTCCAGTGCAATGATGAGATCCTTGTTTCAGGAAGCTCTAACTCAGTAGGAAAGGCATTTTTTTTGGTGTGTGTTAGATTGTTGGAACAAAATGTTCAGATAAATCTGAGTAACTCAGTTAATCTTGTTCTAGCATGCATAGGACCCAGCGGAAAATCTGACAAAGATTTTCTGGAGGTGCCACTGCTTTGCCAAAGTCTTTAGTAACTTGGGTACATTTATCCTTTCTCTTTGGATTTTCACTATTCACACTGAAAACATCTATTTGGAAGCCTATGAAAGATCCCAAAGTGTGAAGATGTATCTCTTCACTATTTTCTTAATGATTGCACGTTCTCAGAGAACAGCAGACAAGATAAAAATCATAATGACTGATATTACTTAATGTCCTGATACTTCAATCTTAGAGACTCTGCTGTAAAAAACAGATTTTTTTCTTTCCTAGCTAACTGCCTTCTAGCTTATTTAAGAAAATATGTACAACTGTTCAAGATAAAACTATGGACTTACCTTAGGAGATGGCATCTGTAAAATTGCATACACTGTATTAAAATAAGGATTCTAACAACAAACTATTTAACTCTTCAGGCTTTATGGCTATTTTGTTATTATTACGCTGAGGTGGCTGCTTAGGATACTGAGTTATGGAAAATGAATAGCTAAAAGTATAGCATACATTTCCACCTTTGGTCTTTTTGTCGTATGATCATTATTACAATCCCAGTTCTAAGATTTTCTTTGTTTTTATCAGCATCTTATAAATCATGCTCCTACTACATTTTATTATTTAGAAACAGATATTAGAAAGAAACTGTAATGTTGCTTAATGGTCTTGCAAAACTTTTCTTCTCTGTAACATAAGAAAAATCTTTAAGGGTTTAGTCTTTGCCATTCAAGCAGTGCAGACAAGATAGGTTATCAGTGTAAGGTACGCACACGTACACACTTCCTGCCCCACAAAGTTTACAATCAAAATAATAAGCAAAGAGAAAATGATCAGTACATACAGAAAAGAATGTCTCTGGTTTCACCTTACTATTGTAGGCAATTTCTCAATTGAAAATAAAGTTAGCTGCTTGCACTTTCCATTTCTGTGTGAGATGAAACGATGTGTGCCCATGGTGTGATTAGAGACACAAAAGATCTTCCAGATGGAAGAAATCCTCACCCTCCAGTTGCCCTTACACTGGATAGTGTCTGTGGCAGGTAAAAAGCCCTGAGCCTTTGATATGTTGAGTACTTTGAAATAAAGCATTTTTCTATAAATGCTACAGCTCTGCAAAACCTGAGCAGTTTGTAAATCACATTAGCAATAATTATTTTTCTCCTTCTTATTCCTGGTACACTAATAATATCAGCTCTTTTGTCAGTGAACCAGAAACTTACTAAGAATTCAAGAAGTGGTTTCCAAGAAACAGAAATACATACTAAATTTAAATAATGAGAACTTTTCATATCAAGAGAAGTGGAAACACATACCTTGACTGTAAATTCACCACTGAGCAGGTACAAATGAGTGAAGTGCAACACGTCTCCAGGAACAGCCAAGCTCCTTCTGTTGTGTGAATGAGTCTAACTTCTGGTTTTCTGCCCCTCCCTGAACACGATAGACTCATCCCTCTGTTGATGACATCATATTCCTGGATTTTGTCCCATACTTTATTTTAAGAGCAAAGTTTGTCTACTGTATCCAGTATGAGACCACTGATATTTGAATATGGGGAGTAAACAACACAAATACAGGTAAAATACTGTAAAATATCGATGTGCCACAGTATGTGTATAAAACAGTCCTGTGTTTGCACAACAGCTTCCAGAACTGAGCGGGAGCACACATGCACTCTCACACACATACACACACAAATCTGATCCTGGTTTTGGGGATGATAAATGCTTTTTTTTTTCCCCCCCCCCCACTGGTATTAGACACAAACAAGAGCTAAACAAGATAGCTTTCTGGAGGACTTGGACCTGTAAAACAGAAAAGATCAAATATCTCATTTACAATCTAACATACTTTTTCATGAGAAGAAATTCACTGTTTATGTTCCTGGAAGACACTGTTCTTCCTCAGCAGAAGTCTCTGGCTACTCCGTCTGCTGAGGGCAAATACAGAATACAAATGCCACTTAAAAATTTCAATTGGACCAAAGTTTCTTCAAGCTTATGGATGAGATCTGTATGAAACAAAATCATAGCCAAAGAACACAGGAGATCCATTTTCCTACTGTATTGACTTTTATTCTGGATTTGAGATAATTAACAGAGAACTAATTTTGGGCTGTTCGTAAGAGGCATAGCTGGTTTTCCTCTGATATTTACGCAATTAAACTGAAATCTGAAACGACAACCATGGTTGCAGAATTCCACACAAAGGATATATCTTCATTCACAGAAGTGAACAGAGACTAGAACAGTCCAATCTCTTAGTTTCCCACAAAATACTCATTCTGAGAGTGAAAGATTCAAGAAAACACTGGTCTATATTATGACCAATGGCATCTGTTTGGGAAAATATTTGGCGCCTTCTCTCCATTGGTTCTTCATTTACAGTTCTAGGGCAATACTCTTGCACTTTTCCCAACAGGAATTTCGAGCCATTTTCATTGCTTTTCCTGAATCTGTCAGTACACTTTCTTTCTTTATTGACACTAGTTGAGTCATGCTGTCCTATGAGCAATATCTTCTCCTGGTCTGTCCCTGCTTTCCACGCACCACTTCCAGCTTGTGTAATCTCAGGACCCAAATCTGAAAGAAGTTCATTCTGCATTTTTCTTTCGGTTCTTTTTTAAAGTCCTTCTGTACCTGAATAAGCATTTTAGGGCTATCTCTAGATTTTAGGTTTTGGTTGAGCATGGATTTAGTATAAACATTAACATAATTTTGCAAATACAGCGCAGCAAAATTCTGCTTTTATTTTAAGACATCTGTTATGTGTTCATAGGAGGGACTCTCCTGGCTCATTTGTAGTAATGTTAAAAACTCAGCTATAGCCACATCTACTCAGTTACACCTGAGGAACATGGACAACTTCTGGAAGAGCAGGTGACCAGTGCTTTATAGCCTTTTCAGGAGGCTGAGGCAGGTGTTGCCAGAACCCAGTTTGCTATGGAGACTTGCTGAAAGGGGAAACAAGTGCATGCAATCATCTCTCTTTAGAGAGGCAAAGCTCTGCAGAGGAGAAGCCATTAGTGGCTCAGGGATGTGGAGGAGGTAACAAACACGTGAATCAGGCTTCATGTGCAGCTCAGTTACTTGGCCGTTTTTAATACTTCAGTCAATATTCTCTTCAAATGTAAGTATCAAGAAGATAAAATGTGGAATCTTCAATATCTTTGCATAAAGCTGGAACATCTCAAAGTCAAGTGAGTGAGAGAAATTTCCTCTTTCTTTCCCCCATCATTTTCTGGTTATGGATAAAACTGTTGTCTGGATGGCTGCAAGATGCTAGAGCTGAGTCATAACCCGCAATTGTGAAAGCTTTAATCACTGAACTGGGTTACATGGAAATGTTCCTGCTCGGTTAGCATTTGTCTAGGAAACTGAGAGAAGGTATCTGAATATTAGGCTCGGTTAAATCAAGACAACAAACAGGGAGTAAAGAGTAAATATAATAGAATTGGTTGCCTTGGTAGTTGTTCAGAACTGTTGCTGTCACTTTCTGGGTGAGAAAAACTGACCTCGTGATTTTACTGATTAATTGCTGAGTTTTTCCAAGCATGTCTTGCTCTTTCCCAACCTCCTGGCAAAGCTATGGCTTTATTTGCATTCCCGGGTTTGGAAGAGGGCAGTAGTCCTTGGCTTTTTGACAGGGACCTACAGCTTTGAGTGTTAGCGTTTGAGCTGGAGTCCCCATGTAAACAGGTGACTTGCCCTATTGACCATGCAAGTGAGAGAAACTATGGTCAGATGAAGAGCAGCTCTTGAAGTCTGTCTGTGTATGTGGGCATGCTGGTCAAGCTCCTAGAAGAAGCTTTTCTTGCAGCTAAGTCTGTGTCTCTACCTCCCCTACAAACTCAGTGTTTTCCCAAGTTATTGAAATCAGTGACTGAAGAGATTTGGGTACTTTCTCTGAATAGGATGCTGATTAATTTCCTTTTCCTTGCTGTGGACTGAGTCTGATCCTCTAAATAAACTGTATCTGGACAGTATTCAGTCAGATGTGAGGTTTTTGTTTCATCACTGAGCCTTAGCTGCTTGGCATATGTTCTAGTTTAAACAACCATCCAACTGACCAGTTTGGTCAGTTACATTTTTCTGGAACTAGAACTGGGTTTTTTGTCTTCTGCATGTTTCTGGCCATTCAAAACAAAACACATTACATTCATTTTGAAGCTTTGTTTCTCTAATTCATAAAGATGCAATCTTTCCTTCCTACAATTAAAGAATTTTAGTACTTCGTTCTTATTATTGTAAGAGCGGTGGAATTACTCAGGATTTAGAAGGTGTGTGAGCTGCTGAAGGACTGTACAATGGGTTTAGTCCTGAAAACCCTATAAGGAGACAAAGGTTGACTACACATGCACAGAATATCAACAGAGAAGCAAAGACAAGGCTGATGGAAATATTTGAAGCTTATTTACCAGAGGAAAACCTCTTTTGCTTGAAAACTGGATCCTTATACGTGGTATCTCAGAGGTACACAGTCAGAATCAGTTTCTGTTCTGTAAAAGGGGCAGCATTCATCTTTAGAAGTAGTGGAGTGGATCTCAAGCAATCCCTTTGAAAACATACACAGAAAACCACAGAGAGCAGTGAATGCTATGGTGCTCTTTTAGCAGTAAAACTATCTTCAGCTGAGTAGATGGAAGTTGAATCTGCATTGGATGAGACCAAGGAAATGACATGAGAATGAACAGAGCAGGCAAGGGACCCTTGCTTTTTCATACCTTTGATAGGTCCACTTGTGCTGTAGCAGGCAATGCTATTGGGATGAGAAAGTCCATATGTAAGATATGGAAGTAGTGATTTTTATCAGAGTGTCCAGAAGTATTGGAGGGAGTATCACCGTGACTGCAATTCTTGGCCCTGCTTCTTGTCTAGCAATCACCACAATTTGGCCACACCTCCAAGGAAAGCGTTATTACCGTCACAAGGAGCTGGCAGTCTAATGTTATGCAGATTTATTCCCTGCTTCCGAAACAGCTCTATTTGACGAAACTTCTCATGAGGATGCTGCTGCACGTTAGAGCATTGGATTAGCTCTGATATACAGTGCCATGGGATGTTATGGTTTGGCTTATTGTGTTTTTTGCTGGTTTGCGTCGAATGTTTTTCCCCTTTTCCTTTGTAGACATTAGGTGGGATTGATTGTAACTACTTAGCATCAGGAAAGAGATTAAAAAAAAACAAAAACAAACAACAAAAAAACCACCCAAACTGAAATACTGGATAGTGCACCTATCCCTAGCATTACTGAAATTTCCTGTAAACAGTGTTACATTAAGGGCCTCAGATTAAGTTCATCTATTCAGGCTGCTTCTCCTCATTAAAATCAGATTCTTTTTTGCTCATTACAAGTGCTAAGATGGAGGAGTTCCTCTGTACCCCGAGAGAACTTCCTAAAGGATGCACATTGCTGTGTGTATTCAACTCTGCAAGTGTACAAGACGTGTTCTACAAGCTAAGAAAATATCCCTTTTCTAATATCCTTTGGCTTGAACACCCCCAAATTAACTGTTGCAGTTCAACGCTATGTCGCTTTCAACTACAGATTAAGGAGATTTTTAATCTCCATGTGCCTCCTACGTTGCACCAGGCTTTGTTGAAAATTGCCAGTGCACGCTGACTTCCCGAGCTCCTCGGGGAAATTTTGCCGGTTGGTTCATTTTTCAGTTCTTTTGTGCTAGTCCATTAAGTTCTGCTAATAGAGATGTAAGGCAAACAGAGGAACCATGGACTGTTTGGCGCATGAGTATAAAGTACAACAATAGCCATTTAAGACGGCTGATGAGAATTGCGTCTGTAAGAACGGCTGTCATAATAGCACTGGTTATCACCGCCCCAAATGTGAGGATAGGGAGGTGTAGCTGTGTGATCTGCCCTTGGCTAGGAGAAGGGGTAACAGGGTAGCAATGTGGCACAGTAAGGGGTGTCACAGAATTTGGCAATTTGGTAGGGGAAGGATGGGAAGAAAGTTGTGTCCTCTTTGATTCTTTGTAGCCTGCCTTCCATGCAAGTGATGATGGGTGGATGAGAAAGTCTTTTTCTCGCATGCTTATCTGGTAGTGTGGAGCAAGTCCTGCACAAACTCAAACCCCCTGTGTTTTCTGTGAAACCCTGCCAAAACAAAGACTGCTGTGATTCCAGTTGGGATGCTGTGGTGGTTGGACTATTTATATTTTATTTATTATTTTTAATTTAAAAAGTTAGTGGATTTTCTGTCAAAACCAGCCATATGCCTCAGGGAACAATTATCTTCTGTTTATGTCTGGATCTTGCATTGTTTATATGAAAACTCTACTGACTTCTCAGATTTGGTGAACTACAGCCTAGTGAGGTATGCCCAAGGAAGTCTTTATAGTTCTTCAGGTCCATACATGCTGAACTTCAGGTGAATTAAGTTTCAGGTACAAATATAACACAAGATAATCAGCACTTTGAAAGCTGTTGATGATTTTCTAGTATAAGTCACAAAATAGCTGGCAATTTATTTTTGTAAAATTTCCACAAGAGCCTTTATTCTGATGTTTTTATTTTGTTCTCATCAGCATGTATGCTCTGTTCTCTTTTTCTAGCATTGTTTTGCCAGATTTCTGGTAGCAAATTTACCACCAACACAATTTGTTGCCACTACATGGAATTAAATAGCCCTGTGACAGCTACAAAATGCAATAGTTAATGCTTGCAGGGAGGCAGAGGAAACACTGCTTGTCAGGAAAGTAATGCTCCTTTCCTGAGGCATAAAAGTCAGGCTGAAAGCTGGCAATGCTGTTTGACTCCTGATCAATGCAAGCCCCTGAACTTCTCTGCAGTGCCATGCACTGATCCATTAGGTGATGAAAGGACAAAGCTCCTCTTATTGCTTTTTTTTTATGAGCCATGTCTAAAGGACCCAGTGAAAAGCTGAAACTTTAAGATATGCTACAGTTCCAGACAAACTGACTACATAGAGGAGCTCTTAGATTTAGCCTCTAAATGTGTTTCTTTGGGTTTTTTTATGGGTGTGAGCTACTTATATTTTTATTTTAGCTCTATTATAAAATTGTTATACCTTTATTGGACAAAGAATAACTCATGACCCTGTCAACTTCCTTTCGTAAAAGGGGAGACTGTATTCTTTTCTATATGGAGAGAAATTACACAACCAAATGTGCTATTTGGGTGCTCCCCCATGCTTTTTCCCACAAGGTGACACTCACTGTTTGTGTTGGATATATCCACATTCCTACCAAGTGTTAATACGAACCACCAATTATTGGGGAAGGATGGGTTTAACTTTTATAACACTTTCAATGCAGTTTGCTTAAGTAGAGGATTTTAAAATGGCTCCAAAGTTGCTTTCCTGCAAGTATCTTACTGATTTGTGCTAAAATCAAGTGTGGAGAATGGAAGCTTCAGCTGGGCACTTTCTTGAGACAGAAAAGTGAAAGGGGCGTTTGCTCTTGGCAGCAGGGTGGTGACGCGTGGCTCAAGGGCATGAACCATAAGCTGACCTGAATGCTGTGTGCAGGGAACAAGTGGTTTAGACCTTTTCTGGGTCAAGGTGTCAGTAATGAAAATTGAACACATGTGGCATCATTTAGCAAAATCCAAATTATCTCATTCTAAAGAAACGGAAAACAAAGATTTGATGATCATAGCAACTAAATCAGAGAGTAGTAGCTCCAAGTAGTTCTGGAGTTTAGTATGAAAAATCAGTAATTTTTGTAGTGACAAATGACTGGCAGGGACTAATTCCTGCTACAACTGGTGATGCGTGTGAATCATTTTCTGCTTTTTCTGAATACCAGTGATTTCTCAGTGTGCAGTAAAAGCCCCCTCAGTAGCATGCTAGACTTCCATAATTCTAAAAATTTATTGTCTTTTTGGGTGAGGGTGGGGAAAGGAACACAAGATCATTGGGTTGTAACAAAACTCTGTATGAGATCAGAGAAGGATATTTTTATCTCTGGGTAAGGTAACTCTTTCCTTTCATGGTCGTGAACTCCTAGATACCTGTGGCCCAGAGGACTGATTTGGATTACTTGTGTGTGACATGGAGGATGATGAACGCTGGCTACTGAACGTCTGCTGCGTCATTCAGGTTCCTTCTGACTGACTATGGTATTCTGGTTTTTGAACATGTCTTTTTATACCCATAACAGTAAACAGTTATTGTGGAATGATCTTTCATCTCAGAGCTCTGTTTGGTTTACGTCTAAGAGAAGGTCTCCACCTGTTTTGTTTTGGACATCTTCTGGCCAAAGGAAGAGTGTGTTCTTGTTTGAGTAACAGGAAGAGAAATAGCACTGGGCTATAAACTTGTAGTCATCCCCCTGCTACCAGAACACAGGCCTTCAGCTATTGAGTCATCCCTGCAATGGTCTTGGTATAAGCAGTGCATTCTTCAGAGTTTACCACTTTTATGACTGTTGATTTTGCCCTGTCTAGTGTTACATGTCATACTTAATCCTTGTTCTGCTGTTTCTTTCGCTCCTTTTAAAAACATGTATTTGGATTTATACTGCACTCATTCCAACCTTGATATTGCTGTTAGAAATCTCTCCAGGGCTAGGCTGACTTAAGAGTAAGGCTGAATGGAGTAGGACATTGAAGATATAGCATTCACATTTGACTAAAACAAGTTATTATAGTCCTCTATCCTGAATGTTTGTACTCTAACTTCTTGCAGAAAAGTGATTTATTAAATATTCTTTTTAAACAGTTGTAGACAAAATGTGTCCCCACTCCTTACTACAATACTGTGGCATTTATTTATTTATTTGGGGGGATTAATTGGATATACTACCAAATAGTTGCTTTTGTTTATTTTTCCCCTCCAAGTGGTAGACACCAATAGAAGAGAGGATAGCAAAGAAGAAATCCAGAAGAAATAGTGGAGTAGTGAGATTAAAGATGTTGCAGGAACAAGAGAAAATAAGCAAATGCACTTTCATAACATTCTGTTGTTTTTCCCCAGTCTAACCACTCTCTGGATTTCACAGCAGCCAAGACTAACTTGGCCAAAGTAAAATGATAAACCATGTATTGTCTATTTTCTTTCTGATGACACCCAAAGTGACTAGAACAAGGAAAATGAAGGATAATATTTGTCCTTATCCATCTGTGGTCAATCTGATGGTCCATGTATTCCTTATCAATCTGAAGACACAAGAACAGATTAAAATTATTTATTGTTTCAACATTCTTTTGTAATGCTTCAAGCTAAATCCTTATTGGGTGGACAAGCTATGTTTACTAGAGCAGAATAATCATAGAATGGTTTGAGTTGGATGGGACCTTTGAAGATCATCTAGTCCAATGCTCCTGCCATGGGCAGGGACACCTTCCACTGGACCAGGTTGCTCAAAGCCCCATCCAGTCTGGCTTTGAACATTTCCAGGGAGGGGACATCTACAACCTCTCTGGGCACCCTGTTCCAGTGTCTCACCACCCTCACAGTGAAGAGTTTCTTCCTTACATCTAATCTAAATCTACTCTCTTTCAGTTTAAAGCCATTACTCCTTGTCCTATCACTGCATGCCCTTGTAGAAAGTTCCTCTCCAGCTTTCTTGTAGGCCCCCTTTAGGTATGGGAAGGCTGCTATAAGGTGTCCCTGGAGCCTTCTGTTCTCCAGGCTGAACAATCCCAACTCTCTCAGCCTGTCCTCATAGGAGAGGTGCTCCAGCCCCCGATCATCTTCATGGCCCTTCTCTGGACCTGCTCGAGCAGGTCCATATCTTGTGCTGAGGACTCTGGAACTGGACACAGTATTTCAGGTGGGAACTCACCAGAGAGGAGTGGAGGGGCTGAATCACCTTCCTCACTTCTTCTGATGCAGCCCTGGATACAGTTGGCTTTCTGGGCTGCAAACGTACATTGCCAGGTCATGTTGACCTTCTCATCAACCATCACTCACAAGTCTTTCTCCTCAGTGTTGCTCTCAATCCATTCCCCAACCAGCATGTATTTGCACTTGCATTTGCCCTGACCCATGTGCAGGGCCTTGTCCTTGGCCTTGTTGAACTTCATGAGGTGCATATGGGTGCATCTCCCAAACCTGTCAAGGTCTGTCTGCATGGCATTCTTTTCCTCCAGCGTGTCAACCTCACCACACAGCTTGGTGTTGTTGGCAAACTTCCCGAGGGTGCACTGAATCCCACTGTGCATGTTGCTGACAAAGATGTTAAACAGGGACAGTCCCAATACTGGCCTCTGAGGAACGCAAGTTGTCATTGGTCTTTACTTGGATATCGAGCTGTTGACCACAACTCTGAGTCAGACCATCCAGTCAATCCCTTATCTACTGAGTGGTCTGTCCCTCAAATCTATGTCTCTCTAATCTAGAGACAAGGATGTCAGGCAGGACTGTGTTTTGTACAAGTCCAGGTAGATGATGGCAGTTGCTCTTCCCTTATCCACCAATGCTGCAACCCCTTTGTAGAAGGCCACCAAATTTGTCAGATATGATTTGCCCTAAGTGAAGCCATGTCGGCTGTTGCCAATCACCTCCTTATTCTCCATAAGCCTTAGCATAGTTTCCAGGAGGATTTGCTCCATGATCTTGCTGGGCACAGAGGTGAAACTGACTGGCTTCTAGCTTCCTGGGTCTTCCTTTTTTCCCTTTTAAAAAATGGGGGTCATGTTTCCCCTTTTCCATTCAGTGGGAATTTCACCTGACTGCCATGACTTATCAAATATGATGGATAGTAACTTAGCAACATCATCCGCCAGTTTCCTCAGGATCCGTGGATGCATCTCATCAGATCTCATGGATTTGTGCACCTCCAGGTTCCTTAGACGGTCTCAAACCTGATCTTTTCCTACAGTGGGCAGTTCCTCATTGTCCCAGTCCCTGCCTTTGCCTCCTGCGACTTGGGTGGTGTGGCTGCAGCACTTGCTGGGGAAGATCGAGACAAAAAAGTCGAGTACCTCAGCCTTCCATGTCTTGGATAACCAAATAACCTATTTCCTTCTGGAGAGGGCCCACATTTTCCCTAGTCTTCTGTTTATCACCGATGAATCCTATAGAAGCTTTTCGTGTTGCCTTTGATGCCCCTGGACAGATTTAATTCTATCAGGGCTTTACCTTACCTGATCCCTGGCTGCTTGGTATTCCTCCCAGGCTACCTGTCCTTGCTTCCACCCTCTGTAGGCTTCCTTTTTGTATTTGAGTTGGTCCAGGAAGTCTTTGCTCATCCATGGAGGCTTCCTGGTGTTTATGCTTGACTTCCTCTCTGTTTGGATGCATCGCTCCTGAGCTTGGAGGAGGTGATCCTTCAATACTAACCATCTTTCTTGGGCCCCTTGTCCCTCTAGGGGTTTATCCCATGGTACTCTACCAAGCAGTTCCCTGAAGAGGCCAAAGTCTGCTCTCCTGAAGTCCAAGGTATGAGCTTGCTGTGCACCCTCCCTGCTGCCCTAAGGATCTTTAGCTCCACCATTTCACGATCCCTGCAGCCAAGGCTGCCCTTGAGCTTCACATCCCCCACCAGTCCCTCCTTGTTTGTGAGAACAAGGTCCAACTCATGCTCTTTTCTAAACCTTCTCTGGTATATTACTTTTTTTCTCAGCCGGTGTCAGAGCTGGACAAAACCACAGCTTTGAAACAGAACTGGACCACTTTCTTACCTCTACCAGAGAAGAGGCATTACAGTTCCTTTCTTGGCCTTCTTGTAGTTATACATTTGAGGATTACATTAAACAGTCGGACCATCACATTGTGAAGGGCGTGCTTGGCTGAATTTATCTGTCAAAGGTCAATTCTACAGTCTCCCTGCATATCTTTTTCATCATTATGGCTATACAGGAACCATTATGTGGGCAGAACTTTCTTCCCTTTTTCATGTTTCACGTGTGGCCAATATAAGCTCAAAATTTTTTTTTGTCCCGTTTATAACAAAAAAATATAGAAAATTATCAAGATAACTTTTGATGCCTTTTCACAAATCTATCAGCAAGAGGGTTTTTTTTTTTCTTTTCTCCGTCAGTGATCTGAAAGTATGTGAGAAACCTCAGTAGAAGTATAAATGACCAGCGGAGATTTCCCATTTACAGTAATCCCAGAGATCTGCCAGCCAGCTTTTAGCAACTGCAGATGTGACGTACTGTAACCTTTTGGTATCATTTGAGTCAGTTAATGATGATGTTGCACAAGATCAGGTTAAATAACTTCTAGAAATCTGCTTTTGGATTTCTTCCAGAAATTAAACACCTCCCGCCTCCCCCCACATCCCGCCCCAAGTCTCTTCATTTAGAAAGATCGGTTTTTCATAAACTTGTGCTCATAAAGATTCCTAATAAAAGTGAGTTAATCCATTATTTTTAGACAGGCTTTTCATGCCGATGAGCTGATGTTCTAACTTGTGCCAACAGGATCAGGGAGAAGTTTCTAAAATTCAGTGGAAAAAGTAGCCACAGCTGCTTTTTCTGTCCTGTCCTAACATTTCCCAGCTTAATTCTAAGACAACTTTTTCAATCAAGGAGCAATTTTTGGAGGGCTGTGGCAAGAATTCTGATATTTGCAGGAAATGCAATATTCAGCCATAAATTCAGTATAAACTGAAATGATACATACTTTCTGCTAAATTAGATTTTTAAGTGGAAATGCATTTGAAGAAGAATTACAAAGCCATCTTTGGAAGACACGTAGTTGTGAAAAAAAAAAAAAAGCTCTCTCTTCATGAGTAGCTGTTTGAGTAGCTAAGTGAAAACTGGGCATTTTTCAAAGTCAAGCTCACTCTTTCTTCACTATTTAAAAATTTATTATCAACTTTCCAGCACTTCCACCAGTTTCTTTCTGATCCTTATTTAATGAAATATGAAAAGATAAGAAAGATTTATTACCTTGGTAATCAGTTGCAATAAGAAAAATATGTGCAAACTTAAACATGTGCAAGAAAATGATGAAATTTTCTGTAGAAATACCAAGTGACTGCAAAACTGATTTTGCTAATAGTTTGAAGGATAAGGATGGGAAGTTGAGTTTATATCTCTGTATTTTTCCTTTGTAAGTGCCATTGGAACCAAAATTGCTCAAGTTATTACAATGTCACTTGTTCCTGGATTTTTACAGAGTTCAAAATTTGAGGTCGTTTGACCGTGGTATGAGATGTACCCGTAGAAGGAATAAGCATGCTGGCTACAGTCGCTCTCTGTTTGCTTCTGCTGCATGCTAATATGTGTGCGTATTCCCTGCTCTGCCTTATGTCTGCATGAGGGCAGGTTAGGGGGCTATTAATTTTTCTTTCCGTTGATAGTAGGGGGACTTCAGCTCTGAAGGGATGTGTTGGCAAGCAGATAGAGGAATACTACGTGTAACTGCTACTACAGCAATGAGTGCAATGCTATATGGCATCTCTGGGGAGGACAGGATTTCCCTTTTAAAAAAACCCCAAAACATTTCGCTCCTTTAGATTGCATAGTCTTCATAGACAAAGGCAGCAGCAGTATCACCCTGATTCTATGATAATTGAGAGTTTTAATGACCTGCTCAACAAATCTGTAGAAGATCATCGGAAATGACTTGGGTATTCTTTGTCCAAGTGTAGAGACTTTAAAAATCTTTTATCTGTGGGGGAGTATCCATGATGTTTCACTTGTGCTTTTTGCAAGTAACAGGAGTGCCTCATGCAGAGTCCTAAAATACCTAGTGTGCCTCTATCTATGCTTATCTGTGCATGCCTAAAGAAACTTTAGCTGATTCCTCACAAGTGTAAGGATGTTATAAAATGCTGGCATATAATATCTCCCTCAACTTTTCATGACTCTAAATATTGCAGCTTCTCTACCTATTTGTCTGGCATTACTCTGATTTTACGAGAGTTGCAGTTCTTCTCCAAGTTCCTCTGAAGACTGATTTCCCTTTAGCCGTGCATGATGGCATCTCTGGTTCAACCTTTGCTCAGTTTCATTAGTTTCAATTATTCATTATTTCAGTAGTCAGTCATTAGTTTCCCTAATGATTTCTGTGCATTTCTTAAATATTTCCTGCCCCCATGTGTTTATTGTGTCCCCATTTCAGCTTATTCTATCAAAGAAAAGTAGAAACTCATTATTTCCTATCAAGAACAAACTGTCTTGAAATGATTATGTTTTTCTGTAGTGCAACTTGTAGATAGAAGCAACAATATAATCCTATATTTTGACTATGGGTTGTCAGGTGAGATCTTGCATACTGTTTGCTCATAAGCAAGCAAGAGAAGCATGATCTGCTTGAATAAAATTTCTGTAATGTACTTTGAAGAGTTATCAACAGAACACATTCAAAATAGTGGGATGAGCTGAGTGGGATTCTACAGGGCTCTGCTCTACGCTCGAGTGTGTTCAGTGCTTTGTAATAATATTAGTGCTGGAAGGCACCATATATGTATGCATGTATGCAAATCCAAAAAAAAACCAGGGCAGATCAGGGAAGGACCCCTCAGCATGTTGGATGAAGGGTACCTTATTAAAACTGAATTGCAGCCCGCTTTTTCACTTCAGCAAGTGAAATACAGAGCTACAGCTGGTCAGCCAATTATTCCTGTGTAGCCAGCAGCTCTATGTGAAAAAATAGAAGGCAGGGATTATAGTGGTTTACAAGAGAAGAATAAGACAACCACATTGTATGAAAACGTGAATATTCTGGGGTATATTAAGGAAAACATATCTAGCAGACATGTGCAAAAGAGTTATTAATCATTCAGGCAGTGGTGAGGATTGAAGCAGAGTTGTGTCAAGTTTTGGATGCTCCATTTCAAGAAAAATGTGGATCAGTTGAATAATCAGCAAGAAGAAAGTAGTGACAACAATCAGAGATCTAAGGGGAAAAAAAGGGTCTATATGAGAAAACTGAAGGAATTTGAGTTCTTCAGTTTTCGGAAGAGAAGCCTGAGATCTCAAGTAAGTAAAGGGTGTTGTGAGAATCAACAGTGTCTTTTTGCAATTATAGGCCATCAATAAATCATGGATGTGAATTGTGGCAAGAAACATCCAGGATGAACATTAGAAAAAATCCTTCTAATACTAAAGGCAGTGAAATACTGACATGTTCTTCATAGGAAGACTTCATATTGTCTGACTGGTTGTGAGGAAAGGGGATTGTCTAGATGGTCTCTCGAAGTTTCCTCTGGTCCTGCGTGACTCATCAAAGATATTTGGTTTGTTTTCATTTTTATAACAGCAAAGAACATGTAGGCTCTAAACACCTTGAGCTGATTCTAGAGTGTTATACCTCCATTACCTCGAATTAAAGGCGGTAGTAATAAAGCATATGTTTCATTGTTTGAGATGCCAGGAGGAATGCATGGAGACTTCACTAGCTGAATTTCAACCTTGGCTTAAAGCAAAAAAAAAAAAAAATCAGTATTTCTGTTATAATATGCAGACTAAAAGACATTGTAAGTGAATTCTTCAGCATCCTCTTTCAAGCAGAAAATAAGTTTATTCTGAGATACTGCATTTCCCACTTTAGCTCCTGTCTGTTCTAGCAGGGTTGGAGCTATGACTGAGAGATGTGGTCTGACAATTGCTAGGGCTGTAATACCCTCTTTTTCAAGCATCTTTCAGTATTGTTAAAATATGAGCATCTCCTCTAACTAGACAAATTTTGTCATCTTGCACAATGACTTCTCTGTAAGGCAAAAATAAAATATAGCCTGTTGTACCAGCTGTTGAGGGAAACACAAGCATTTAGATGAAAGTGTACACGGGGGGCATCTGGAAGCCTTTTTGTAAGCCATGAAAAGGCCCTGAATATGAGTGGTAGGTGTTAATGAGATTGTCAGCATTTTAGTAGGGGTAAGGAAAGCCTTTAGAAGCAGTGTCTTAAAGTGTTGCCATTCTTTCTTAGAACACTGATTTCGTTTGTCTGGATGTATTTTTGTCACTTACTTAAGAATTAAGGAATCATTACTACTAAAATTGGAGATCTGACTTTCTTTTTCAGCAATCATTCATATTTTCTGAGGATGTGGGAATCCTTGCAAAGGAATAAATGACTAAATTGAATAGAAGTCAACTTTAGGAGGTGGACTTGCTGCAGGCCAAGCAATTCTACAGACCTGATTCTGCACTGTTAAAGGAAACTAGTTTTATCATTGCCCACCACTGTGGTATCTGTGATCTTCTGTTTTTTTCCCACAATGGTTATTGTCATACACTTTTTTTCTCAATACAGGATTTCATGATATGTCACTGATAGCTTCTGCAGCTACTGCTGTGCAAGACAGGTGAAACAACAGCAGAGGCAATTGCTCTGAAAATAGAGCGCACAGTAGTTTGCTTCCTAGGAGAAGATATCTGTCTAAACACCATTATGATTCTCTCTCTGCATTCACTCAAACTCTAGGATACCCAGATCACTTTGGCAAACGTGACAAACTTTAAAAGTCTTCTCTGAGATTGTGTCACTTCCTGCCAGGCATGAAACAGCTGCATCATTGATGATGTCTCGGAGACTGAGCTGAGGATGCCCAGCAGTGGTTACTCATGTCTCAAATGCATGGACCTCTGTGAGGGAAATGACCTTGCTCCTCCTTTATTTACTGAGACCACAGCACTGTTATTCAAGAAAAAGGGACAAAATCCCACAGGAAAAAGGCCTTTTTGTGGCTAAAGCCCTGCACCGATAATATGGGCCCGTGTTTGAATCTACTGTAGGTCTTAGGAAACATTCATTAAATCTCTTACTCTTCAGTATTTCCTCTTGTTTTTCTCTCTGTTGTAGCATTCTGAATGTTGCTGAAGTTTATAAAAAGATTGTGGATTTAACATTGGTAAAAAGTTATGAATTAGTTTAGAGATGCCCCCTGAACATGTAAAGAGTTGTGCCAGAAAAGCGGCAGGCTTGCCTTTGCTGACAAAATGAACAGCTTGTGGCAATAGTAAAGAAAAATCTACTGAATATGCAGTAATAGTAAATTGCCTGCCCAGTTATCTTTAGGGAATGATTAATAAAAGGAACACAAAGCTAGCTTACAAATATTCATTGGCTGAGGGATACAGCCAACTAGTCTGAAACACTTGTATTTCAGATAGACATCATGTGTGCATTCTGTGGAGGTTAGATACGAGGTTGAGTCTTTCTGGTTTTACAACCAGAAATGTATGCATACTCTGATTCTTTTACTCCTAACACTGTATTGCTTTGACTGTTAGTCTGATCTTATTCCTGTCCTTTCCAATTTGGACTTGATTCATGAAGTCTAGAAAATGATCCTGAACATCTTTAAGAACTAGACAAGACTTCAGTCTCTTGAGTTTGCACGGAAAGCAGTATTTCTGCTCTCAGCTTGGAGACTTCCTTTGGTCTGGTGGCAAGTCTAGAGTATAGCTGCAGAAACCTAAGATGAATCTGTACTTGCTAACCCAACTCTCAGCACAGCAGCTGCTTAAACTGCTTCAAGAAGTGCTATCTCCAAACTGCTGAGTCCTGCTAAGAGGACAACTGCATCTGAACTACTGGTTTGCCTACATGTGTCTTCATTTAGCTCTGTGGTTTCATTAGGTCAGGGCTCCTAAACGGGGAGCATTTGCCTCAGCTTACTCTGACAGTAATGACATCCCTTGGCTTCCTTGTAATTTTCTTGAGAATGAGATAAAAGGTGGATGAAGACAAATACTTGAGTGAGAAGGACTGAAAGGAATTTCTTTTGATTTCATTTATATTATTCATGTTTATACACATGCCATAACCTCTTGAAATTCAAAGAGTGCATTAGTATAACTTGTGTATGGGTATAAAGGTTGGTCTTTCCAAGACATTAATCCAGTATTGATGTCAGGGAGTAGTGGGGATATGAGGCTTACAGGCAATAGGAGCTGGTATTCGTGCTCTAAGTCCAAGTCCTGAATGTGAGGGAGTGTCTTTCTAACCACCCTTTCTGTGAGCGAAGAACCACAGCTGGTTTTGTCATTTGCAGACAGTGAATTGCAGTTAGAGCTTCCCATTGTTCACTGGCTGAGACAGTTACTAAAAAATTCCTTAGAATGAGTTTGCAAGTTTCAAAGTGAAAGCAAGTATTAATTAGAACGTTATCTTTATTTTATTTATTTATTTATTTAAATTAATGAGGTCTGCTTCTGCTGGCAATATATTTTGTGTATAGACAACTAGATAATTGTTATTTCTGGCTTCTGTTTGAAAACTATACAACAAGCAAAGGGAACAAATTCAACGGTGAATCAAAATAACTCTTCTTTTCCAAGAGATGTGGTTAAGGAAAAGAAAAATCTGGTATTTTTTATCCTGAGTCTCTGACTGAGATGTAGATTAGTTTGTGTTGGGACAGGTTGTTGTGCATCAGCTCTATCTTGCCCATCCTGCAGGGATATCCGAGCTGCTTGTCAATCACAGCTGGAGCTGCTGCAGCTCACAGCTCCAGAGGTTAAGCAAAACAAAACCAGTGATGGCTTTGTCTGGCAACACTGGGCTGTAAAAGGCTGAGTGGCTCGAGACTGAGCAGCTCCTACGTCTGTGCAGCATGGGCAGAGAGCTGCCGTGGTAACCTGGTTAATTTTCTCAAATTGTTGCCTTCCCTGTTGTTTATAGCCCGAAACATACAAAGCAGTTGTACACACATTCTACCTAAGGAAAAGTTTAGTGATGTGAATTGTTATTGCAAAATATTTGGGGGAAAATATAATGATGGATATGAATCAACAAAACATCAGTATCAGAGAAATGTCAGTGTGGGCATATTTGAAGTGACTTGAATTTGTCTTTTAAACATGCTCTCGAGACAGCTCTAATTTGCTTTGAATCAAAATTACTGTGGAAAATATTGAGTAGAATATTTCAGCTCAATTCTTAATATTAAGTTCAACTTTAATCTACTATTTTGAATATATGGCAAACTAATGGCATGTTCTGCTTCAGGATAAGTGATTGTAGTTCCTTTGAATTCAGGATAACAAAATGTTAAAGTAATAATCTTATGGTATTCTGATCATTTTAAGCCAAGGTCATGTCAATATTTCAGAATGTATTTTCATCCTTTATTTCAACAACAAAGCTTGGGGATTTTTGGTCCTTATTATACAGGAATAGAAATAGATTTATATGGTGCCTTAAATTAACATTTAAATAAAAGTTGAATTCCAGGGTATCGAAGATTCACTCTTAACTACTTTGGAAAGTGTAGCTAGGGTAGTTAGTGCTTACAGGAGGGTTCAGTTACAGTGGAGTAGCTGTTTTATTTTTCTGTTACTTCTCTATTTTATATTATTAACAGTAAATATTTACTGTGCAACTAGATGGAAAAGAGTAATTTATTAAAAAATAAATTAAGCAGTTGCAGGAGAAAAGAGTTCTGAAATTATTACATGTGTATTACAGGATAAATACAACAGACTTCTAAGTAAGGGTTCTTACAGATGAGTGAATTATAATATTAAAGCTGGAAGACAGCTCCAGCTCATGGCTGAACTATTGTGATCTCTGTCCAAGAAAGGAGGACAGAGATCTGCTTAGGGATATGAAAACTAGCTTGAAAAAAAGAATTATTGAAAGGAATTAAATATGCCATTAAGAGTTCATCTGTTAATTAAAGTTATTTTGTTATACATCAATCTTCCATGTAGAAAGACAAATTTATGGGCTGGAGGATATATTGTAGAAATGTGGGGTGGGTCAGATGGTGTTATTCATGTCTGCTCTCTGACTTCCTGCTTGAAATTTTGCAAGATAGGTTAGAGTGCTAGGCCCACATATCTCTGCAGATATTGTTTTAAGGATGCACTGCTTATGATACTCGGATGACAAAATTTTCTGTAGTTCTCTTCCTTTTTAAACCTTTCACATCAGTAGCTAGAAAGAGAAAAGTTCTCTTAGTTCTTGGTAATCACCCTTAAAGCTGACATGAAAAATTTGGGTTAATAATATACTAACTACTGGATAATTCACTGTGGTCAGATGTTAATTTAACTTTTGCTCCTCCAGTTTTAAAGAGGACAAAGGCAGACAACAGTAATCCATCACCGGTTGATGAGCTCACCAAAAGGAAACAGATGATGACTTCTTACACAATTCACTGATGACACCGTCTCAAATGCTAGACGTGCCAGTTGTAATAACGTTAATACTAAAATGAATAAGAAGCCTCCAGAAGATGAAGACATTTTGGGCAATTTTAGCCCAGTTTCCTTTGTATGTCTTCGGCAGAAATACCATGTTTTTTCTCAGTTCCAGTCGAGAAACTGGATGTTAGTAAACCAGTGATGGCTCTGTTGAAAGAGCTCTGCTAAAATAATTTTTATGCTCACCAAAGGTCCGAACAATGCTGGTAGGAAGAGAGTCTTCTATCAATACTCTTGCGTCTCTATCATCACAAAAGGCAGCTTAGGGTCTCAAATAAAATATGATTCTCAGAAGTCCATTTAATTATTGCATCTCCTTTTGTTTTGGAGGATGAGTTTTTTAGAAATGTGCGTTTAACATCTCATCCTCACTTAAAGTTTGCACCATGCACTTTTTCAGCTGAGGAGCTAGGTGTACCTGACAGATTTTCATGTGGGGAAAAACTGGAGTGGTGTGGAGATGTTGCACTGAAGAGAATGCAAGGGATTAAGAGAAGCCAAAGGGTGGTCATCTTCCTGTAGAATGAGGTATGTCTAACACAGACATATGTAACCCCGGCTGGAATGTAATACGGTGACGTGTTCTTAATTAAAACCTAATTCCAGATGAACTCTGCAATAGTGCCCATGTCAATTGCTTGCGTTCTGTGCTCCTCAAACATGTCAGGGCTTGGCTTTCGTTGTTTGGCTTTTTCCATCTGACCTCCATGTGAGTAGTTACAAACTGTAACAAGCCAAAGCAATAAATTCTGTCCTGCAGCTGCTGTTTCTCAGGCTAAAACCCTGGGACACTCAGTTGTACCAAAACATTTATCTCAGAAATTATTACTTGTGTATTATAGGATAAACACAAGGTAGATTTTATAAGGGGGGGATGTAATTAGCTCCCTCATGCCTTAAACAATGTTTGCGTGCTTAATGCTAAGACAGATGGAAGTGCACATTTGGTCATACACCTGGATATCGTTGAAAATATGAGTGTATAAATTCCTGTCTTTGGTGGCACTTTGGCAATGTATAGTAATGAAACATACTGACCCACAGGTAGGTGCTAAAGCTTGTCTTGGATTCCCAATGCATACAATAATAGTTGCTATAGAAAAAACGTGAGTTTAAGACACTGTTTCACTTATGCTAATGTTCACTTATCAGAAATGGGACTTGTGGTAATATTCCTATTTCACACTGGAAGCATTTAGAGCCAGTAGAATCTAAAGGACTTTTATTATAGGGATGTGCATTTTTTATGATCCATGTTCAGTGGATTTATAATCCACATAAACAGGGTAGCCAAAAGTTGGTAGAAAAATCTTACTGTTTGCATTTTACAGGTAAGGGAAGCAAAACTCCAGTTAGGAAATTTGCCCAAGTCTATAAGAGACGTCTGTAACATGGCTTAGAGTTGAATGCTAAAGTGATGCAGCAGTAGCTGCCTTCTCATTCAATAAATGAAAATAGCAGCAGTTAGATGTGATTGCCTTCTTGGGACAGTTGTTATGTGCTGAGCCAGTGCAAAGGCAATGCCAGCTCAAGGTCATGTCTGGGGCAGTGAATGGCTGCCTTGCAGCCTTTGTCCCCAGCCTGGTAGATAACTCCTCTAAGACCAGGGCTTGAAGAAACTGCTTAATAAGCCAGGGAGAAGGGGGCAGGTGAGAACTGCATTTACATTCTTAAGTGCTCTGTTGCTGCTTCAGCGTTCTCCCTGTTTACAGGTAGCTTTTAGTACTTTGGCTGGCAGGCAATTTTTAGCTCTGCCATACGAGGTTGTACAGGAGTCTGAGTACCACCTCCTTTCAAACTAATACAAATACCGGGGTTTTTTTGTTGCTTTCCCTTTCCCCATAGGGCTCTCCTTGCCATACTTCACTTGAGTACTAATCCCACTGTTAGTGTATATATCTTTACTGTAGGTTCTGTCGCTAGAGAAGGTGGAATTGCATGGCTGGCAAATGCAAGCCAGGTGCTCAGGTCCCTCTTTTGTCTGGTTTAATTGCTGAGAGAAATGAGGGGAAAACAGCTGAGAGGGATCCGCATGAAAACGTAATAGTGAAACAGGGAAAAATAATTACTTTGTATAAATGTGTATTTGTATTTTATTATCTGTTTCTGCGGCAGACATACATTCCCTTCCACAAGTTCTGTTTCAGCCAGAGGAAAGGAAAACAAACTTCCCCCAAAATATAAAGGGACTAAAGCAACATTTTTAGTGTCACTTCCAGATTGATTCTATTTTATAATTTTGTCTGGAGGCAAGTGTCCTACACCAGATAAAAATGTATCAATTGTTTTAAAAGCTATTAATTTATAAATCTACCTTATGGTAGATTTAAAAATAAGATTTTATTCTAAAGTTTGTGTATAAACTAGGCTTTGTTATTTCTAGCCTTGTGTCAGTCTGTCATCCCATTCAATAAGGTTCTCTTGACAAGATTTCATCATCACTTTAGAAATAAGAGTCTCATTCTTAGCAGGTGCTAGTGCTGTCTACCTACTAGTGCTCTTTCCACTGGCCCCTTTGGGATAGAGATCAACAAACTTCAGTGTACCTACGGCAATGTCTTGTTCCTGAGGGACAGATAAGTTCCACAGTGTCTGGTACACTTGGTGTGTCCAGCCCAAAGAACTTAAGGCATTTCTTCATTCTTTCATTTTCACAAAATATCTATTGCTTGGTTCTTAGTACCAGCAAATGCGTATAAAAGCAGATTTGTAAACAAAGAACAGCAAATAACATAACAGTTTAGTGTAAGGTGAATTAGTTTTTTCTGTTCTGCAAATTTGAAGAGTGGAAGGATGTAAAGCAGTTGTCCCAGCTGGCATAGGGGTGGAATTAAGTCGGGAGAGAGGGAGAAATCTGAAACCGTTGTAACTGTTGTGGTGTTGATAACTTATTCCCTAATTTCATGATAATTAGTGTTTCCTGAAAGACTCATGTCCTGGAAATAAGAGGAAAATATATGCAAACCTTAAATTTCATAAGGGAAAAAAAAGGTTTCTAGCTCCCGTGGAGACATATTTTATGATTTTAACTTCAAAAATGAAAAAAACTGGAGGCAAATGGAAGCAATGTAGCTATTTCTTTTAAGCCAGGCATGAGACACTTGGATTTGGCAGCACCATTTTTGTGTGAGGAAATGCCATCACAGACAACACGGCCTCTATGCCATAGGGAGCAGGACAGATCATCAGCACAACCATTTTACATTGGGATTGACTCTGCCTCCATTTTGGGTATCTTCCCTCTTCTCACTGCCTTGAGCAGCAGTCAGAACATACTACCATAAGCAGATCATGCTGAAAAGTTCTAAGTCAAATGGATTAGTTC
The DNA here is from genome assembly GCA_009769605.1 of Bucorvus abyssinicus. Classification (NCBI taxonomy): domain Eukaryota; kingdom Metazoa; phylum Chordata; class Aves; order Bucerotiformes; family Bucorvidae; genus Bucorvus; species Bucorvus abyssinicus. Next base: position 14,986,244 of record CM020036.1, read on the forward strand.
ATCAGTATTACTGGTTTAGTGCAGTAGTTCTTTCAAGTAAGTCTTGGTAAAGTGAGTAATTACCACAGCTGCTTTGAGGATCAGGATTCCAAGGCAGAAAGAACTCAGCACGCCAAGGATGTACAAAATTAGCCTTATATTCAAGCAAAACAACAGCGAAAGCTTCGAACTGGAAAAAAAGGTAACCTAGAATGATATAAAACGTCAGCCTACTTCATGGTAAGATGCTCAAGATGACTCACTTAGAGCCCTTAGGAAGGGGGAAAGTGGAATCCCCTACTCAGTTTATGGTGCATAAGCAGGCTGGCTGATTTTTAAAATTTTTCTTTTTCCTCTCATGTTGAATTTGCTTCTGATCATATTGGTGAATCACGTGTGTTTACCTATTTAAGCTTCTTTTCTTCATTAGTTTGCTGTTTGTTCCTAAAGCTACCTGGAGCTTAAAGTGTTTGTATTTGAGACAAAAATCTATGCAAATTACAAAAAAAAACCCCAAACTACTCCCTGTTCTCTCTCCCCCTCCCCTCAAAACAAAACAATAAACAACAACAACAACAATAGTTAAAATGAGTGAGAAGCAGGCTGGGTTCAAGAGAGTCACGAAATCTCTGTGTTGTTTCATAGTGCAATTGTAGTGATGGGATGGCTAAGAGAGACCATATAAACCAGATCCCTAATGCCAGCTTAACATTGCTTAGGCATGTCTGGAAGAAGTAAACCTAGGGAATGAGTGAATTCTTTCAGAGAGGTCAAAATGACTTCCATCAGCCTAAAGTTGTTTAATAGTGTAGCCTGTTATTTCTAATTTCAACAGCTGCACAAGCTTCAGGCTAGATGCAGTAAGCTGGGAAGGAGTACCCTACATTTCAACAAGAATATCAAAGACATAGTTCGCTAGCAAAAGGAGGGAGTGGAGTTCTCTTTCTCTTTTCTACTGTCAGTGCCATTGTTTCGGGCTTTGTAGAAATGTGGTTTTTTTTCTCATGCAAGGGACTTTCCTCACAGAATTAACCCACTGTACCTCAGCAAAAGAAATGGATGAAATTCTAAACTCCTGGAGACCAAAAGGAGAGACTCTGTTCTCTTCCAGGGATACAAGATTTGACTTGAAAAGTCTGAGCTGAACGATGCTGGGCAGGAGCCAGGAAACATGGGAGCTGAATGTGCTTTCTGCCTTCTGAAATCAGAGCTGGAAAGCAGCATATTTTACTTCCATTTCCATTCTGATCAGATAATTTAGATGCTTCGCTTCCTCTCTAAACACTCTTTCAAAGAAATTTGCTGGTTTTCAAGCCAAACCATCTCTGATTATGCATCGAAAAAGTAGGATTTCAACCCTGGGAACTTGCGGAAGGTAATGAATGAGATGGGGTGCAGAATTGCTCACTAGCAGATGTGGGATTAGAACTGTAATTCCTATTACCTTAACTCATCTCACAATCTGTGCTACTGACTTAACCTTTCAAGACTGCACAGGAAGGAGATCAGTGAAAGGGGATGTGGGGCAAAGATGCAAGCCTTAGAATTTGGGTTGTCAATGCTAGTCAGAGTGACTAGAAATAAAATGGAAATGAAAAGGGAAAGCTGGTGATCTGACATTACAGTTAATTGGCCTCACATATGACTAGAACATCTGCTATGCATTCCCCTTCATATCAGCTTTCATTTGATTTCTCCCCCGCTATCTGCCAGTATGTCAGGTCAGAGAGGAACGATGGCTCTCTGTGCCATATGTTACTGTAGGTCTAGACTACCATGCTTGGGTCTGTAGATAAAGTTATAGGGAGTCCTGGAAGAGAGAGGTGGGGTCTGGAAGGACTCGCTAGTCTGGAAGAAAAACTAATTTAGCTGTACAGCAGCCGAATATAACACAGTCCTAGGCAATTTACTCAAAAGACATAAACACTAAGAAAAAAGAGCAATTTAAGATTATTTTAACCAATCGTGAAGTAATAGAATCATTTGGGCACTTTGGATATACACTGTAGGAGTACCAAAATGGAGATTTATTGTGTTGGTAAAAAGTCTTCCCACGACAGGAGAATGAAGATTCATGTACTTGATTTTAATTGGCAAATATTTCGTCTGGTACTGTTCTGACGTAGAGGAAGTGTACACTACTGGAATGTGCTTAGGGAAAGAGACAACACAGAAGCTGAAATCACAACATGGGCAAAATGAGTCCAAATGTCCTGCTCATTGTCAGACTCTGTCTTTCTCAGGAGACATCTGAGAGCTTGCAGAGATTGTTGTTGGTTGACCCCAAACACCCACCATCCATATGCAGAAGCAGATGCGGCTCAGCCTGAACAATTGAATGCCTTTCTCCCACCAATGCCCAAATGAAATTTGAAAATGAGAAGTGGTAACACTTGTCTGGGCTGGGGGTCATTGCAGAGCCTGACACGGTAGGCTTCCTCTGGGTGTTTTCACATCCTCCTAGCTCAGAGACTCTTGACAAAATACAACTGAGGCACTTTTACAAGTAAAATGATATTAGAGGTAGAATACAAAGGAATTTTTAAGAAAGTCTTGCTTCTAAAGTACTGCCCTAGGAAATGACCAGAATTCCAAAGTGTAGTTCTCCCATTCAGAAATTTAGAAGTTGTATCTGTCCCTTCTTGTGAGTTGTTTCTCAAACATCAGTATTTGGATGCACTTGACCTGTGAAAGAACTTTTCCTAAATACAAGATTCATGAGACCAAGAAGAGAGAACATCACCACACACTCTAGTTGGTGTCTATAGCACTCACTTTGATAAAGGGAAAATGTTTCCAGAATCACTAATATTATTTTTAACTTAATCATGGCTTCAGTGTAAAGTACAGAAAAAGTCCTGGTGCTGTAAGTAGGAAGAAATCTTTGCCCAGGAACAGTAAAAAGAAAAGAATAAGCTGAGCTTGATTCTTTCTCACAAACATAGCTGCTAACTCTTAGCTCTGGCTGCTGGCAGGTGAGGGATGGATGGTGCCTGCCTGGTACTCCAACTGCCCCCTCAGTATCAGTGGGTGTAAGGTGACCATTTTGGCATTCACAGGTTAGCTGTGAAAACTAAGGTCCAGATTAGCATGAGATCATAGCAAAAGCCACTGGGAAAACCTAAGTGTACTACTCTGGTTCCCAAGCCTCTGCTCAAATCAAGCACAATGGCTCCTGTATGTGTGTATGTTGAAAACAGAAAACTGTGTAAACATCCTTCACACCTCAAATGCATCTCTTGCCTCAGAGCTCTTATGGTGCCACCAGAAAAATAGTTTAAATGTATTCTTTTTCCTTTGAACATCTGACAGGAAGATAATAACCCTGAGTTGGCTAAGGCAAAAAATTCACATATCCAAATAAACTGCTTTATCTTACCATCACAATATTTGTTCCTTCTGTAGACTTACACATCTGTTATTCCCTGCAGAAAAAAAAAGGAGACTATTTAAGGAATTAGTGTTAACATGTTTCTTATTTGTCAGTTGAAAAGATGATTAAGATATTAAGAAATGAGGAAGAAAGTGAATAGGAACAGAATGAAGAATTTGTGTTATATCTTCCTTCTGCCACAGAGATTTCAGATTTCTTCATAAATCTTGAAGCTTTAAAGAATGCTATGGCTATAAACAGTGGACATAATGTTAGTCAACTAGATGTGTCCACCCAAAGCAAGAAAATAATCTCAAACCCCTCAGCTGATATGGTGCTGCATGTGGAAGATGACTGAGGCTTTCCAGCAAGACCTTTGGGATTGTATTTATCTAAATTAATGACTTGACAAAATTCTTCATGCTGCAGGACCATTTGCCTGCTAGTTAAGAGCCAAATCCATAATACAGTCAGGAGACTATTAATAGAATTTTTTCTCTACAGGCAGCCTGACTCCTCCTCTGCTCCCCAGTTCCATCTATGCCAAGCAGACTAAGCAGCAAGCCTTTTGTTTTACGTTCCTGGAGGCTAGCTGAGCTGCTTACCATCCACAGCCGATCTAGAGGACCTCTTGCAGCCCATAATTGAACTACTTTCAGATGGGCTTGCTGGTTTCCCAGTACACAAAGGGACTTTGTTATTTCCGTTGAAGTTGACAGTGTCTCTATGATGATAAAAATGGAAATATGGGTTTGTATCAACTGAGGACAGTGGCTTTGTGCATGAGTTTATGAATTTTATCAAGACTAGGGTGGATGAGATTAAAAATAGTGGTCAGGCCAAATACTCATTGTTAATCTTTTAAGATCTTGTATCTATGGCTATTAAATACCTACTAATACATAATGGCATATTTGTATTAAAATACTGTAGCTACTTAATTGTTCTTAATACCAGCTGCCAAAATCACAGTCTTTAACAGTGCTCCTGGATGGTCCCTTCGAGGTCACGAAGGGTAATGTCATAAGGTCATTTTAAGCTGAAAGGCTGTAAGTGTGGCTGTTACTTGTACTGTGCTGATTTTTGTGCTCAATTCCCTCTGAAGAGAGAAGTCATTGAGTAGCTTCTGTGCCCAGGAAGAGATAGCTGGAGTGTGAGGGTAAATTCCTGCCTCTCTTCGTTTGGTTATCTTTCTCCTTGGTGATAACTACTTGTTAAATAAAGGAAGCTTCAGATGTTCTATCACATTACCAGTGCTGCAGTTGAAAATGCTGCAATGGGCAAACTTGACAAGATGAGAGGTTAGTATTATTTAGGGATAAGCAAGAAATATGATTGTGGTTGATCTAGTCAAACTTGAAAGGGCAATGAATATTATTAAGCCTAGAGGGTAAAAGAGAGCTGCTCCTAATGGAAGTCAGTGGAGAGAAATTCTCGTCACCCTGAAAATCCTCATGGCACTGAAGATTCTCATACCGGACTGAAAAAAGAGGTTAACAGAGATCACAAAGTAACTATGAAATATAATTGCAGTTAATCAGACCAAGGTGAGTTTAATCAGACTAGCTAACTACTCAGTTTTTTCTTGGCATTCGTTTGAACATAAGAGCTAGTACTGGAAGTTAGTGACTAAAACTTTACATAGTGTCTTGGACATTTGTGTTGCTTTGTTAAGAGGAAGAGGGAGAGAAGTGTCGAATGCCTTTGAAAACAGCACAATCATTGGGACGGCAGTCATTGAGAACAACTGGGTGGAGGAAGGCAGGTGAACATATCCTTACAGACAAAACACACTTTTGTAAGGGGATGATATTCTGATGTCTGATTAAGGGGTGGAGAAGAGATGTTTTAAATTAGCATGGAGGATCAAGATGGACAATTAGTTGCAAATATATAGCTAATTGTAGAATGAACTGAAAGAGAGACAAACAGGGAAAGTCTCAAGCATGGATCCATTTGGTGTTGACTGAATAAGGATCTCATCAGTTGCCTCTATGTGTTTGAACTTCATCCAGGTTGCCATTGTTTCCAAGCTACAGCTTTAATTAGGGTTTGGTGAGAACATATGTTATTCAGTGTTAGCGTTATTCAGCGCTCACGAATATAAGCATCTTAAAATGAATAAGTAAATGAAGGAAGGAAGCTATATTCAATATCCATAGCATGAGACTACTTTTGTGGTCATGCCACAATCTGACAGGGTTAACTGACAATGGACGGAAGGAGTGAATCTTGGAGCCTTTGCCAGGACTGCTTAACATATAACAGGAAAATGGTCATGATCATCCACAGGAACCCTGTTTGATTGCTTTTATTTTTTTTTTTTTCCTGAATTTTCTTTTTTCCTTTGTGGATTAGCCATACCAGATCACTTGTTTGAAGCATGAGGTGGAAACAGTTTATAACACACTTACCGAATGAATCCAAAATTTCCTCTTACCCAGGATTGCTCAAGGATGGTTGTGCACAAGTATACATGTGGGCGTTCTGACTAAGACATATGCTTTTCTTGACTGAGAGTTTTCTTGCAGTGAGTAATTTAAAATTTGTGTGTGGTTCCTTTTCTGGACTCGTGTTTAAAGTTCCAGTAAATAACAGTTGAAATCACATGGTCATATACTAGAAAACCATATTTGTTTACATACAGAATTTTATTGTGTTTGTGTTAAGGTTTAATACAAGGCTATTTCTCTGCTCTCTCTTGTGAAGAGTGGGAGGAAATAGAAACATATCAGGGAAACTAATTTCAAACTTCAACAAAGCATGTTCCAATGTTCCTGGTTAAAAAGCACAAGTTCAGTGTAGTTCTCTGTTCAGATACAAAATGTATTTGAACACTTCCTTCTAGAAAGATGTAATTGGCTAAATGTATTGATGCTGAATTTATTGGGAAGGAGGGGAAATGAATTAAGGCCATATTTTACCTAAAAGAAAGGTACTTGTCTGGATTTGCAGGCATTGTAAATATTGATAAACTGATGAGTTTCAAAGTCTTTATGCTTTTATTACTCTCCTCCCTTATGCAACACTTGCATTCCCTCAGCCTACAGGCTCTGTGAAGGAGGGTTCATTTGTTGATGAAACCGGGTTACAGGACACTGTTCTCATGATAGACTGTTGTCTCTCCCTTTAGCAGCTAAACATAGTGTAACTGTAATGCAAGGAAGTATATAATTGGTGGGTTGATTTGCAGATGGGTCAGATAAATATTGTTTGCTAATGCTTTGTTTAGTGTTGTTGTTTAGCTATTCTCTGATATATTGTGCAAAAGGTGGGATTTTCTGCTGAAAACGTAAGGTAAGACCTATTTATGTCCTGTTTGTTATAGCACAGTTTGCTCATCAGTTTGGCCACTAAGGAACATACACCTTGAGTTGCTTCACTGAAGAGTGTGCTCACTTCTATAGTAACAGCCAAAGCATTTTCATGCGCTGTCACAGTTGCTCCCCTTCAAAGGCAGAGCTTGCTCTCTTGCTGTGTGCCACATACAGTGAGAAAGCAGACTTACAATGCTACTGGAAAGAAGAGGGACATGCTAACACTGGTCACGCTCTACCTGCACTGACTGGATTCTCCCCAGCTTGCATGAGCTCAGATTCCCAGGGACACTATCTCAATCTCCCTCCTTCATGCTTTCCACAGAACTTTTAGGGGGCAAAAGAAATAGCACTGAGAAGACAGCACTTCTCTAAAAACTCCACTGGACTCTGACATTACTGTTGAGAGCATTAGCATGTGGCACTTCTATCTCTTTAAAACAACAAATCTGTCCCTTATCTGCTTTTCTACACACATTTCCTTCTCTTGGGAGCAGGAGGAAAGGCATTGTTTACTACACTGCTCAGCTCAGATTAGTTGTACTGGTAAACTCAGGCATTTGACATTCAGTCAAGGAAAATAGAGCTATGAACTCAGTAGGATGAAACTCTACAGTCACTAGCATATGAGAAGCTGGACTAGAGCAACTTGACCCCTTGGTCACATAGTCCAGGAAGACGCTGCTCAAGTGACAGTCTATCGGTCATTTGTAGACCAAGGCCATGTTGTGGAAACATTTGTGATGGCAGTCGCAGTGGGATTACTTGTGAGAAGATGATGCTCTCCATGTAAAAGAGGATTTCACAGCAAGATTCTCTTGTCAAGTAATCCAAACTCCATAAAGTGTAACTTTTATTTAAATAAATAATAATTTAGAGGTGAATGGGGGAGTAATCTCCATAAATCTGAAGAAACTCTGTCGAATCACTGAGGTCTACTCAAGTGACTCAATTGGGCAGACAGAGGAAATAGAATGCCCCTTTTCTTTGTTTAGATACTTCAGCAGGCAACCCTGGATTTAAGCTGATGTAACCTGAGGGGACATAGTTTGGCTCGGACTTCCTTCCAGTTCTAAAATGAAAATCCATATGACTTACCGCTTAAAGTAGCCTGTGTACCAGGTTGTTCCCCACCTCCTCTGAACATATGATCTTTAGTTTCACGGCTTATGTTTGAAAATGCGATTTGACCTGAGCAATTTACGTGACAACAATAAGGCAAATCTTTAAAAGGGACTTAAAACCCAGGTTTTTATCAGATATGAAGATCTACTGCAAAACTTCACTGTTGTCATTGAGCAGAAGGCATTGAGGAATATTAAGGTTTAGCTCATTGAGGTCAACTGGAAAAGATTTCAGACCGTCCACCATGAGCTCTGAAACGTGAAAGCTGCTACAGATTGAAATAGCAAATGTATTTTACTCCCATTAACGTTCCTCTAAAAACATGTATATAATGAACTTTTTTCAAATGTAGTCAATATCTAAATGTTTGCTTATTTCTATTAGGGATGCAGCTTGTTTGCTGAAAGCAAAACGGAAAACCCTTTGCCATATAAATAAGAGAAAACATCACAAGCTTTTCACTTTGCCAACATGAAAGAGAACACATTGTCCCAATGTTTTTGAACATGGGCCTTGGTCAAGGGGGAAATACAGCAAAAAGACAAACTGGTTTGAAAATGCTCTAGAGAACAGGAAGCAAAAGATTGGTGTTAATGGATATCCTCAGGTTCTTTACAGTTAATTACTTGTCTTATTTATACTGTAAATACGTATTTATTGTGTAAACATCATAACATTTCCGCTGTAATGTAAATGTTAGTATATTAGCAGAGAGCATTGGATTTGAGATGCATCACGGGAGTAATGGCGAATGGACCCCTAAGGTACAATGCAAAAGTTCCTGGGCTAGTAGAAGGCACATGAGCTCTGACCTTTTGGTTATGGGGAGAAGTGTAGGTTTATAGGATGTAGCCTTTTTTTTTCCTGACTTCTTACGTAGAACAACAAATAAGGAAATTCCTCTTGGTGGGAAGGTGGTGGTGGTGGAATATAGTCTTTAGTGTGAAGGGAGGAAGTGAATAAGGTGGAATTTTTCCTTCACATCTGAGCCCTGCACAGGGACCACAGTGCTTAGTGAAAATTTGACCTTGTTCTAAGTTCTGCTTAGAAAAGGTTCATTGTGCAGCAATGGACATAAATTGAGAAAAGCAAATAAAAATTACATGGGCAAATAGTTACATGCTGTAAACTTACCCATGGAAATTATTTGGCTAAGGAATTGTCTTCCCTCTGGAAGACCATAACAAAATGAGAAGAAAACAATTGTGTCAAGTCCCTAAGTTTTGAAACAATCATGCAATTATACTTATCTCCTGGATTGGCACTTGGGGTGTTAGTCCCAGTCAATGTCTCCTCTCACTGTAAAAACTTAAAATAAAAGCTAGCCCTGGTTGTAAACATGGTCCTACAGATAAGAAGGTTGGGCAAGAGTTCCTGTGACCATGTGCTGTCTGAATGTATGACGGTTTATCCTATTTGGGGCAAAAAACCTCATGAGTTATGCTAATTTTTAGTGGCCTCTTAATCACTGCTTTTAAAAGATTTATCATATTTTAGCGAAAATGGGTTAATAGGCAGCTCTACCTCACATTTCTGTAAGTTCCTAGAAGCTTCTCGCTTCCACTTAGGCAACCATGAGACCTAGAAACACTCGCCTCTTAGTGACCAAGATAAATAAATACCCTGACTAAAACAAATGAGATTACAGAACACGTGATAAATTAATGCACTAATTTCTCAGCTATTTTAGTACCATCTAAGTAAGGTGAATAAATAAATAGCAGTTGAATATACTTTATTTTAACAAAATAAAACTGTCCGTGATTCTTTTCTAAGTACCACTTAATGCAACTTGGGAAATTAATAGCAGTAGTAAAAACAAGCCCTGTCTCTTGGCAAGCGTCTTGAGGGTCACCTACTCGGTGTTCCTGAGATCCATTTTCCTTGGTTTTCTCACACAAGCCGTTACATCAGTCAAGAGGGTTACTTGTGTGCACCTTGGTCAGTGACAGTCAGCTCCAAACCTGTGCACACATCTCATTTCCCTCTGCTGTGCAAGTCTGAGCTTGCCAGACACCACCATTGGAACTCTGTTCCCATTAATATAGGCAAATATTAAAATATGGGTAAGTTATCCAATTTTTCTAGAGGTTATAGAGTGACTATACGTTGCTAGATGGAAACAAGCCTTCTCTGACCGTTTTCTTTTTTTCCTTGCTCCTCTCCCTTTATTTACATCCTGTAATAGAAATCCTGTAAGAGAAAGATAACATGCGCAAGAGTAAAGGAATTTTTATATCCAGTACCAGACCCCTGTAGGATGATCGATAGGCAAAGACTGAAGCCTTCAAAGCACAGATTAAGAAGAAGAAAGTGTTCAGATCCCTGTGAAAACAAGTCCCCAAATAGAATCGGACTTTAGTTCACATAATAAAATAACATCAGTAACATAACAATAAATGGTCAGGCTATACTGATGGTTATGGCTTGTCAGGCTATACTAAATTCTTCTCATAGTAGCTTTCTTATGTGGGAATCATATCTGTCTAGCTGCTGTGTCTCTTTTCAGAAAATTTTTATATGACAGATCTAGTAGTAACAGAAGGAGACTGAGCAAAAGGTCTCAGGAGGTATTTAGGTTCCCGTATTCACTTTGCTTTTCTACTCCTTCCCTCAGCATGTTTATTTATGGAACAATCAAGTCTTCCTGGCACTCAGAGTGCCATGCAAGGGGTGGAGGTACTTTACAATTCTGAAGGAAAATTTAATTTCTTCAGGCACAAGATTCCTCTTGAGAGGCCTGAAAGTATACTGAATGGATTTAAAGTCTTATTCTCCTTTGCTTTACAGTTGTGGGTTTTTTGTTGTTGCCAGTTCTCTTCAAATAGAATGTCATAAATAATAGTAATCCCTACTCTGTTAATAGAAGGGTGATCTCTAGTCCGCAGTCTAAATGGAAATATATCTACACTTCTGCATTAATTCTTCTGCTTTCATTAACTTGAGTCACTCAGCTTATTTTTTCTAATTTATGATATTTTTATTTTTAGAATCCATCTCTTCCTGTCTTGGGGACCCAGATCAGATAGGATTCTTATTTATACACATTTTATTGTATGCTTTTTTTTTCAATAAGCCCTTCCCGTAGACCATCCAGTCTCAAGTAATTGTACCAAACAATTGAGAGGGACCAGAAGAGAGGATGTGACAAAGCAGATCAGGGTGTGTGCAACACAGTCACCAGATGAAGGTTGCTAAGCATTCTCTTTATCCGAGCACTTGCAAAGCTGCTTCTGGAGTGTTGTGTCCAGTTCTGGGCCTCACAGTATGAGGAAGACATTGACAAACTTGGGTGAGTTCAATGAAAGGTCAATAATTTGGTTAGGGGGCTGGAGCATGTGATGATGATAAATTAAAAAATTAAACTGGACAAGTCCCCGAACAATGAAATAGAATTAGATGATCTATAGAGGTGACTTTGAACCTGATTTGTTCTATAATTCTATGATTTATGCAATCCAGATCAACGTGATAACTTCTAGCAGGCTCTATGAGTTGTCTAAAATGTTTACTGTAAATGGTGAGACGGAAGAAATAGGTTTAAGGTTTAATGGTTTTCAGGAAACTGGGAGAGACTAGGTAAAAAGTCCTCAGTGGACTTTGGCCTGGTGCACCGTAAAGACAGAAGACAAAATCTCTTAGAGAACAGCTGTGCTGAGATCACACTTTCAAAGTGTTTCAGGGGGTGCAACGGGTAAAGATGGGTGTCTTGGTCTGTAGACCAGGAGCCTTTGGGAATTAGAGACGAAGAAAGTCACTGAAATCCTAGAATTTCAGGATATCATATTATTTCTTCTGATACCCAAATATAAACATATTGTCCTATCATTTGTCTAATGTCTCAGTTAACTCTTTAAAATACACGTGTACGTATATACGTCACATACACATATATCACTACTATTGCTTGATCATATTGCTAATGATTTAATGTGATAGAGATGAATGTGCCTCTTCTAGGAGTGTCTTTTACTCTGTTCCTATTTTTGGTTTGCATTTATGTACAGTAAGTCATGAGGAAATTCTTGTAATGAACTACAAGCTATGCTAAATTATCAGCAGACAGCTTTTAATGGCAAGGTAACCAACCAAACAAAGTAACGCCTGGCATTCATGGTAATACTGCTCATAATACTGGGTGACTCTCACCACAAATCTGGGAATGCTAACTACCCCATTAGTCTGCTTCAACAAGTTATGGGTCGGAAACGGCCTGAAGTTCGGATTCTGACTTCTGATTCACAGTTAACTCATGTCTGGTGAGTTGAAGCAACCACTAGAGCAGTGTGTTCCCTCATGTTCTGGAAATGGTCCAGTCCATATCTAAATTCCAGTGCCCAGTTCTGATGTAAACAGAACATTACTTTTCTTAAGTAAAGCCTGATATATGGCTTGCTAATCTTGTCAGGATTTTCTTGTCGAATAATGGATCTTGGCAAAGTTAAGGCTTATTACATATGCTAGACATTTTGTTCCGTCTTTTTTTGTCCTTGTTTTGGCAAAAGAATTGTGATATTTCTAAACGCTGGAAGTCCCTTCATGTCTCAATTTTATAATGCAGTCTAAAAACTAGTGAGTCAGGCTGCTTCTGAGGCAGCGTTAGCAAATGTTTTACCCACAAGCTATCTGCAAGTTCAGAGGGCTTTTTAAAAATTTGTTTCTGTTTCACCAGACCTTCTTTATTCTGAAAACCCTGTACCTTTCTTTGCAAGGCATCAAATCCCATTACATAAAACCAAGCCAAAAAACCACAATTGGATTTCCAAAATTTCATGTCATACCCACATAGTAGCTTAACTACAAGTTAGAAGTCTGTGAAGTCGTCGTGACCTGTGTCATCACTGTCTCTTGCTTCTTGTCAGTCTGGGTTCAATTACAAGGGATGGCAGCGTGGGTGCTCTGCCTTGTATCACGAGCACAGACCCCAGAAACCTGTGCCGTTCTCCAGCTCAGCGGCCCCTGCCCCAGTACGGGTGCACACACACACAGGCTGCCAGACCTTCAAGAGTGTATGGGCACACATACGCTTCATCAGGATTTATGAGATCAACTTGATAATGTTCATAGCACAGAGAAGAGCTTCTATGGAATTGGTCAATCTGTGGATGTGGTCCATCATGAGCACCAGGGGTGAGCGCCCCGGTATTTATAATGCTCCACTGAATAGCTATATAAACATTATAAATTTGTGGTTCAGGAGAAAAATCTTGATGTGGGATTTCTTCAGGCTGTTTAATAGGGCTTGATGAAATGCTTACATTTGGTTTTGCAGAGGTCCCCACGGGAATGAAAAATGGGAAGATGAAAAATGCTCTTCAACCATGCAGATCTTAGTAGAATTCTGGGAGGTGCTGCGTTTAGTGTTGGCACAAGGCAGTTTTGTTCAAAACAATTTAAGCTGATGGGTGTGCTGCTCCCATGTGCAGTAATATTGATGAAACTGGACGATTAGAGGACTTGAAGGACTAGGAAAGGGAAGCTGTTATAAAGTGAAGGCAGTGCACAGAAATCAATCTGTCCCCACTTGTCAAAGCTTTCCTTCATTATATGCGTCTTGTTGCTTGCATATAGGAATGGGAGCTGCCTAACTTTGAGTCTTTTTCTTTTTGCTGCAGTCAAGATAATGTTTAGCTACATATTCCTTAGGACTGAAACAGCAATGTCTGAGAAGTGGCACATGGCTGGGTACTGGAAAAGGAGTGCTCCCAGTTCTGTGTTCATCTCGCTGATGTCCTCAGTGACTACTTTTGCTGCTTGTGACTGTCAGGTTTGGGTTAGTGAGTGTTCTGCTCCATGTCAGGTTCCCAGCTGTTAACCAGGTCAGTGGTGAACACCATCAGATCATCTAACCTAAGATATCTCCTTCTGAAAGAAGAATGGATGTTTCATCGATATGAACCAGACCCATCTTCCACTGATGACAACCCTTTTCTGTCTTTGGTGGTCATAGAGCTTACTGGAGCTTGAAACCAGACCAATTTAAGTATCAGGTTGTGATGTGTGTGGAACTGGATATCAGATAGTCCAGAAAGTCCTGAACAGGGTGAACTGTGAGTTACAAGGCAATCCACTTCAGCTACCACTGAAGGTGTGTAGGTGATCTCTTGCTGGGTGTGCTCTGCACAGGGCAATTGACTCCAAGGGCTCAACTTCCCAAGAAATGGATGCCAAGCAATGTGATGTGGTTGCTGCAAAGCAAATCATAGTCCCTGTGGACTGTGTGATCCCTTTTATAATTTCTTCTTTTCTCTCTGCATGGAAAAATGAGAAATGGTTTGTAAGTATGTTGAGGATCTGGGGCTGAGGAAAGAGTTTGTCCCTGCTGGTGGCTGCGTAGTAAGATCTTAGTTGTGGGCATTGAAAGTAGTTGAGTACCTGATGTGTGAGGATGAAAAGGGGGCTGAGGACTGCTGCTCGGGTTTTAATTCAATGAATTTTCATCCTCTTGGCTATTTCCCTTCTGCATCTGTCATTCCCGATGAGGGGACTTTTTCCTGTAGAGAGCTTGTCTGCCTTTGCTTGATTTCACTGCTTTCACTGTCCCTGTATTAAAATGCGACTGATTTCTGTACCACAAGTGAAAAATAATGATTGCAGCAAGTGAGGAATAAGCATCAGTCTTGGCCGAATGCTTCAGCTTGGCTTAATGCAAATATCCAAACAAACCCATTCTCAGTAACAAGGAAGGGAAAAAGCTTCATAGCAACAAAGAGCAGAATCTAGAAACTGTGAGACAGAATGAGGTGGCATTTCTCTTATTATCGTGGTATGTTTTGACTGAGCGTTTTTGAAATATGCATAAAAGGAATTAATACAGTGTAACAAATGCTATAATAATAGTTTAATTTGTATGCAGTTTGGCACCCTCCACTCCAGGGAGCTATGTAAACGCATTCCATTTAACCCCCTCACTTATGTGTGAAGTGGTTAAGTGTTGTCTCTATCTCATACACAAAGAAATTACAATGCAGGGCCAGATTTGAAGAAATCAGATTTTGCAAATCGTCTTGGTCCTGTTTCTCTGCAATCTTCGGCATCCTCAGATGCCAACAGCCCAGCTGGCTGCAGAGAGGCCACAAAGAAGGTGGTAACTGAGGCAGTTGGAAGAGAGCCAGCAGTAACTTTACTGCTGATTTTCAGTTGTTTCGTTTCCCTCCCTCCTAGGTTTTATTGTTTTGGTTTGTTTTCTTAAAGTGGACTTTTTCAGTACTGAATTTCCTCACTTCTTACTGGGTTTTTTTTGTTGCTGTTGTTTTGGTTTAGTTGTGGGTAGTTTGGTTTTTTTTTTAAGCAAGACTAGAAATAATGTCCCAGTACTGGAATTTTCAAGGATTTAGTTACAATTCTTATATAGTTACACCATTCTTCAGTCCCACAGCAAACACTGGTGTTTATAGAAGGCACTACTGATCACGTCCTGCTATCGGATGCTTGGGCATAATTCTCCCCAAGTTAGTATCTATCTCAGAGCACCAGTCCCCAGAACTGTCTCAGCAGTGCATGCAGAACTGAATTTCACTATGCCAAAGGCTATGGTCATAGCAGGAGAGCGTGGCAGCTGGTAATTTTACAGGAGGAGCAGAATCCTTCTCCTTTCCACTCCTGGAGCTTTCAGTGGCTAAAAGCAACATCTAGACTTTTCCCAATACAGCTGGAGGCAAACGCACATCAGAGGCATTGCTGCTATGCTGCCTTAATGGTCTGATCAGTGGGGAATAAGAAGGGATGCTGCAGACCCATTTCCCCTTCAATAGTGTGTTCTGCGAGGGTCTTTCTTCTGAACAGCAGAAATAAGGCCACAAACTTCAATTGGAGTCCAGCTGTATATTTGCGAGTACAGACGAGGGCTGTGTGTGTACCTGTGAGAGACAGACTCTCCTGTATGTCAGGCTTGAGTGTTTTCATAGCAGAAGTGACATGAAAAAGGAGGTGAAGACTGACCTAGTGGTGCAGTGGGCTTACATGGCAAAGACAGTATGACTCTAGTCCTAGGCAAAACATCACGAACATCAGCAGCAGCAGAGAAAAATGTAAAACAACTGGTAAACTCAATTTCCACAATACGGCAGATTGTGCAGTCCTTTCCATACTGGATGGAAATTGAAGAATTCTCCATTGCATTGAAGAACAGCTGGTAAGGAGCAAATTGATCAGTCTTTCAAATGTTGCTTAATTATTATTCCCGAAGATTGTATGTCTTGGCCATAGTTCTATGAGATAAAGGAGCAGACCGCATTACAAGTAATTTAGCTTCAGTTCCCTGTATACCATAAAGAACATATCCTACATGTTTCTCTGCTTTTGTATGAGTTCCTATTGCATGGAACTGATGAGACTTTTCCAACTTACTGTCTTAAGACTGTTGCCAAAGATAGACAATCTCTCGTCTAGTTTCCCATTTTTTTCATTCCTGTGTTTTAGTTCGTTTCAAATTGTGGTTTCACACTAAAAAGCCTTTGGCAACTTTACTGGCACACCAAGCTCATACCTGACCGCTCATTTGCCACTGTACATCATAGCACCGTGGTTTCCCAGAGGTCAGTGGAGCCCATTAACCCTGGAGGGCTACAGTTTTGTAAAATCAAACGTGTTGCATGCCACGTCTTTTACCCTAATCTCCTAGTTTTCCAGTGCTTCTCCATCTTTGGAAAAAAATATCCACAGTTTTGCCATACAGTAACTTGTAGAAATACTTGTAGAAAGACTTTAAATGGGAGTAAAAAATAGGGGCTATGTGTATGTGGGGTGGAACAATTGCTGACTATTATTCAAAACATTTTGTCACTCAAAAATTTTGGCAAAACTTTCTTGGAAAGTCCCATTGCAGTGATGCTTTTGCTTAACAGTTTGTCAAGTCCTTCTAGCAAAAGAAGGGGCAATGTGGGAAGCCGCATGGAGGATTCACTGGTGATTCCACCGAGCTAGTGATTTGTTCTAAGAGATTTGTCCGCAGTGTTCCATCTTGCTTGGAAAATGATTCATTAACACTAAAGACAGTTGAAGCTAATCACCAAACAAGGAAAGGGAGACAGATGATGTTTAATGAGGAAGGATTGTGATGGTATATGCCAGTAACAAACTATTTCACGCTGATGAAATTTAAAGGTTAAAGCACAAGTTATTATTTTAATAACAAATGACCATAGCAAATAGTCACTGAAAGTGCATCTACAAAGCTCTCTAAAAAAGCTTAACACTATCTAGTATCTCTTCTGTATGTGCAAGTACATTTTAAAAGCAATACATAAAAAATGATCTCCGTCTTAATTGGGAAATAAATTCAGAAAATGAAATGAAAATTCTGAATTTTTCTGTGATGCTGTCCTCTGCTTTTCCTAAGAGATTGAAATCGGTAATACTCCTTTTTATGATGCACGTCTCAAAATCCCAGTTGGACACAGGTTAGTTGCTTTGCTGGGGTTTTTTTAGGAGGCGAATGATGACCTTTATTAAAGTTTCCATGCATACATCTGCACCTCTGGCACAGCTGCATAGACATGTCCACTTGAAGATTTTCATTAGCATATTATAAGAGTTACAAAATATTTTAATATATTTTGTAGCTAAGAAGAGTAAGGGCCAAACTTTGTCCACCCTTACAGCAAAACTCCCATTAATGTCTGTGATGCTGTTATGGAAGTGTTTTGAGCTCTGAACGTCAAACATATGTAGAATTGAGGTTAAAAAAAAGAAAAATTTTATTAGTCCACTGTTGCAAGACAGCATGGCAGAGACAAAAAAGCCTTGTCAAGGGGAAGTAACAGATTGGTTTGAAACCTAACATCATAACTGATGTTGCACACTTTACGATGTGGGACTGTTTGTCTAACCACGATGAACACATCAGGTAGCTGCTACATCCTTGCTAGGATCTTGCTCATACTAATCTCATAGTCTGTTGTGTGACCCCTGGCCCAGCATGGTGTTCCTTTCCCTGAAGGTAGCATGGATAACAAGAACATCACATCTGTGGTGGTCTCAGCTGCCAATGAGGAACATATACAGAAGAGCGGTCCAGGCTAAGGACCTGGATCTGAGGAGAGTGCTGAAGGCAAGAGAACCTTGATAATAAATTCTATCATACTCAGAACTTGCAGTGAATTTTTTCAGAAAAAAAAAAAGCAGAAATGTGAAGGCACAAGGCGCTAAGGGAGGTGAAGTAAGAGACAACTCCTCTCAGTCTTTGAAAGCCCTGGAGTCCTTTTCACCCAGCAAAGTATGCTGGTTTGTAGTACAATTACGTGAAGTAGGGTTGCTGTATAAGAGTGCATTGATCTCAATATCCATATGTTTCAGACAGTAGCATTTGTTAAAAAAAAAAAACAGTCCCAGGCTTAGAGATTTTATTCTATTAATCTGCTAGAATCTTGCATTTTCTTTTATCTCCCTTCTCAGCATAATCCGAAAACCCAAGAGAAAATAACATTATGTGCATTCATTTCTAAAGAAGAAACAAACCCAGCCTATTTTCTGTGTACTTTACAATGCCTGAAGCCCATAAAACACTGCAAGTGTTAAGCAGCTGCAACAACCATCAGTCACAGCAGCAAAGAAATGTCTATTAAGGCGGTAGGATTTTTATTCTAAACTCTTGCCAAATAAACATCAACTGTAACCACTCCAGGGGTTTTGTCTGAATGTCATCGGAGTAAAGGAAAGGTGACACCTTGGGCACTTCAGTGTTCCAGAGCTGATGAGGTGATACTTCTGGAGGGATAAGGTGGCTAAAAGGCAATGAAGCAGAAGGAAGGCCTTGGCAGGATTGTTTGTCAGCATTTAACCACATTGCCCACTGGAGAGGAAAGGGAGAAAAAAGAGAATAATAGCAGAGATTCAGTCAAAACCAGAACTACTAACCAGCTTATTTGTGCCTTCTGCTGTGTTGCTTGATGCTTAGTGCAAAAACCAAGGGGAAAAAACTCATGCATAAAAGTTTGTAATACAAAACGGCCGCTTCCCCCCCTTTTCCCACCAGCCTTGATTTTCTTGCCTGTGCACCACTCCTTCTCTAATCTGTTCACATCCCATGTCCTCTAGTTCTGTGCTCCCTTCCTCATCCCATCTCCTGTGACACATCTGCTGCAGTACCTCCATCCCTCCTGGCTCACACTCTTCTTGCCTTTTGTCTCTTTTCTATATCCCTCTTCTAATACGCTGTTTCCTTTGTAGGCACCTGTCCTATTTTGACAATTTGAGTAGCTCAAAGGGGTCTGTAGCTGGGGGACAAGGAGGGGATGTCTTCCAGCAAAGAAAATTAGAAGTCTTTAAAATCCGACATTTCAAACAATGATGCATGATTCCCCTCATAGGACCTCCCTGCCTTCCTGCCACATTCTGCCAGTGTGCAATGTGGGAGCTGTCTGTAAAAGCTTTTGTAATAAAGATGTTTGGAAGCAGTCTAAAGCACAGGTATAAATGACTTTCACAACCTTAAGTACAAGAGCCTCCTGTGCGATTCTGCTTCTGTGCAGGAGGGAGTCTCGCCCTGTGCTGATCAGGATCTCGCCCTCTGCATGCAGGGACATTGCTGCTCCAGTGGCTGGCAAGACATGGAAACAGGTCAAACAGTCTGAGTACTCAAGTATCTGTCTGTGAGTGTCTTGCTTGTACCTTTGCTGACGTGTATGCTGTCCTGAGATGTTTTGGGAGGGAAACCAGTCCAGTTGTCAGGATACTAATCTTGGACTCCCCGCTCTGCTGCAGGCTGAGGCAAGTCTTTGTGACTGTGATAAGGAAAGTGCTGAAGCCTTCAAGCTCTCTGGCATACTAGGACTTGGGGATATTTTCCATTAAGGTTTTGTGTGTTTGCTTTTAAGGCATTGTTGCTTTTTTGGTGAATAATGGAAAGTGTATATACCTACCCCTGTTCTTTAATACTATACAGAAAATATAACTTGTGCAAAGAACCGTAACTTTTAGTGAAAAGATCTGTTTGGTGGTGAAAGCTTGTTAAAGATAGTCTTTGAGAAAATGCACAGATCTAAATGAAGTTTTTTTTTCAAAATGGAACTTCAGTGGCATTTAAGTGGTGGGTGTCAACCTCATGACCTGCTTGAGTGGGTCCAGAGGAGGGCCATGAAGATGACCAGGAGGTGGAACACCTCTCCCACGAGGACAGGCTGAGAGTTGGGGTTGTTCAGCCTGGAGAACAGAAGGCTCCAGGGAGACCTTATTCCAGTTCCTTAAAAGATGAGGAGGGGCTCTTTACCAGGAAGTGTAGTGATAGGACAAGGGGTAATAGTTTGAAACAGAAAGAGAGTAGATTAGATTGCATATTAGAAAGAAATTCTTTACTGTGAGGGTGGTGAAACATTGGAACAGGGTGCCCAGAGAGACTGAGGAAACACCCTCCCTGGGAGTGTTGAAGGCCAGGTTGCATGGGGCTTTGAGTTACCTGGTCTAGTAGAAGGTGTCCCTGCCCGTGACAGGAGGAGTGGACTTAGATGGTCTTTAAAGGTCCCTTCCTACCAAATCATTCTATGATTCTATGAAAAGATTTTTCTATAGCACCCTATGAATATTAAATATTAATGGTTAATAGTCAGGAAAGGTATGTGCAGGGGAAAAAGCAAGAGAGCATGTGTCTTGGCATGGGGGAGAAAAATAGGGGTTTGTTTGTTGTTCATCTCTCAATTTTAACCTCATAACATGTGAAGTAAAAACACTTGCGAAGCAGGCTGTTGGGTATGGTGACAAAGGAAGAAAAGCTGTTCATGGCTCATGCTTTATCTGCCTGGTGACATGGAGCAGGTAAATGATAACTGTAAGGAGGTAGGGGTTGTCCCACCTGCTCAGGTTCTAAAGGTCAGCTGAGGAGAGCTGAGAACTGCACTTCCATGGACAAATTCAACCTTGGAAAATAAGCTTCCACAGGTTCGGTATTAACTTGCAAACATGCAGTCTTTATGATAGATTTATGACAGATTTTTCAGGCAACTATCTCCCATGTGAACAAGAATAATGTTTGTGAAATGATTTATTGTCAGATTTGGTGCTAAAGATTGTTTTGTGCCTTGCACCGGGGCATTCTTCTGCAGGGCATGGTTACTCATATCAGCAAAAGTTAAAACAGAAACATTCTTTACCCGTTACGTGTATATCCAGTGCTTGTAGCTTCATTAGCTTCTAATCTCATTCATTGTATATGTTGCTTCATCGTGTTTTCCAAAAATTAACCACTGCAATAACAGAATTTCCATATTCCAAGAACGGGGTTTGTGATACTTGGTTTAATCTGTGCTAATATAGGCCAATCCTTGGCACAATCCATGGACAATTGGTCATATGCTGTCTTGTTTAAATACACCCTCAGAGTCTGGTGAGATTATTTCAGTCTTACTTTGACTTCCTTTATAAGCATTAAACCTAAGCATGTACTTTGGGGGACTATATTCAAATATATAGTGTAGCTATAGGGAAAAATTAGATTATCTGCAGGGTTGGCATGTTCTAGAAGGAATATGCAAAACTTGCCAATGTCTTTCAGTTTTCTGACGTTTGACCCTGACAATGCACATCATCTGTAATTTGTAGCAAATTGTGTGTATAGCTTTCCCTAGGGCTCTGTATATTCCTTCTGCATCTTCCATATGGTAAAAGATTAGATAATCTATCACTTGCAAAAAATCTCTGTGAAGGAATGCTGTGTCACACATTGCTGACAGTGCTCAGCAATAATAGTTTAGTTGGTAGGATTTGTAGGGTAACAGGATGCCCACCATGCAATAGGCAGATACATGCTTGATGTGCTTGAAATATTTCCCCTTCCACAGCATGTGCTCAGCATCCATCATGTGAATAGTTGCACTGAAATGCTGGGGCAAATTCAGTGCTGCAGAGGAGTTTTCATTTACCTGTTAGCAAGGTCGGTGTGGGAGACTTTAAGGAGCAGCAGGACTTGTTGCTGTCAGATTTGTAAACAAGGATGGACATGAACGGACAAGTACGGACATGTACTCAGAGTGAAGCTAACTAGCCAATTATAGTGTTAAAATAGGTGCGTGAATTTCACTAACGAGCCAATTAACTGTAACCTTGAAGCGCGTGATCAGTGCATGTACAGAAACTCTGTGCCTATAAATATAACTCTGTCGCACTTAATAAGTGGAGCTTTCTGCACACGATATTGGCGTCTGGGTCTGCTCCATTCCGGCATGAGGATTGTGTAAACCGCAGCGACAGTCGGGGTCTAAAAGCAGAGTGATTTCTTGCAGTCCAAGTGTGCAAGCAAACCCAGACAGCAAAGGTGACAAGGAAGAAGGTAGCTGTGCAGAAACAAAGATTATCCTGGAAGAGAATACTTCCCAGTACAAAAGTAGAGCTTAAAGTTTTGTATTTTATATTTCTCTGATTTGATCATTTTGGCTTGCTGTACAGCGTTAGTTTATTTTTTCGTGTAGAATATCAGTGAAGAATTTTGTGATGGGCATAGTAATTTATTATAGCCTGTGTATTTAGTCATATCTGTGGCTGTCACTCTTTTCAGTTGCTTTTCTATTAAAAGTAACCTCCTTTTGAGATTACTTTTGCTTGGGCTGGGTCACTGAGGGCTGAGCGATAGTGTGCTGCACCTGAGCTGTCCTCTCTGGTGTAGACCTGTGTCCATTTTGCTCATGAAAGGTTCCAGTAAATATTTTTAACAGAAAGCAACTGCAGAGCCTACAGGGGCAGAGAGACATCCTGCAGTCGATCTGAGTGGGGTAGGCACTCAAACCCTTCTCTGCTTTGTTACAAGGTGCATCATTATTATGTGCTGCCATTTGAATTGCAGTGCTAAATATGCCACACTTCATTGTAATGCTTTCCCTAAGAAGGGCAGGTACTGATGCTTGTTCTAAAGATCACTCAAATTTTCATTTCTGTCCTCATAAGCAATGAGAAGAATTGGTTTTCAGGGTATAATTTACCTTAAGAATAATCAGTTTGCATGTACCTAAGCAAAGGACTGCACAGAATCCTATGGAAATAAATGATGATGCTACCTGCAAATGACAGCTATGAAAACATGACACCATCAGAAACATGAAAAAGAACTTCAAAGTTGATAATTGATGTGCTAGAGCTGAGCTGAGCCGGAGAGCAAGGAAATTCTCTCTGCGTAGTCCAGCTGGTTGTTGACATTCTATTTTCAATCTATCCTTTAGCTTAAACCAGTGTTTTTCAGAAACTCCTGTATCAGATGAATGCAATGCACTAATACCTAAGGCTGTTCCAACTCGTTGAAATAAGTTGTTTTTCTATCTGCTGTTTTTATTTAAATCTGGTGCATTTGGGCTGGACACAAGTATGGCTTTTTGTTACTGTGGAATGCAAAATGAAGGACTTTGATGTGCAAACTGCAGACTCCCTTGAGAGCCTGCTTGTAAAGCTTGCAACACTGAGTCAAACTTCAGCATAGGACTAGCCAAGGCAATGGCTCCCCATCCTTTGAGATTTAACCAATAAGCACATGATCCTCAGAATGGGAAAATGTCTTTGTGAATAGACAGTAAATGATCTTAAAGGAAAAAATTAAAGCAACGCTTTATTTATCACGGTTGCTAGAGAACTATTTCTGCTTCCCCAAATAGCGTTTTGTGTGTAGCTGTAGGTTGAATATAATTGTAGCCACCAGTGCTAATGCTTAAGCCGTATTTGGCTCTGGTCTGTGTCAGTGTCATGGCTGCACTCAGCAGCACTGTAACTTGTAAACTTCAGATCTGGAAGTTCAGCATAGTTCAAATGATTTTCATTTTATATTTGCACCGCTGGCTTGAGTTCATGAACTTTTGTCTGTTTCTTATTCATTTCTTTCTTTGAAGGAAAATCTGATTAAGAGCAAACCATAAATGCTTTGCAGCTAAAGGGAAATCTGTGTTACCTCTACAGCTGGGTGCCTGATAAAAAAAAGACTGGTTGGTAGATCAGTGCTAGCAATCCTTCTTACTGTGAAATTGCTTCATAGAAGTAAAAGAGTATGTTAGACTGATTATTTTTCATTCCATTTTGTCTGAACAAATTAACTTCTTGTAGAAAAAGCACTTTTACCCCTATAGCTGCATCTCCACTTATGCCTTTGCTGCTTATGGAAATCACCTTTCCCCAGCACTGTTCCTGTCTTAGTAAGAATGATCCAAATATAAATATTTCTTTCATTCCGTTAAGCCTTCCCCCCAAAATTAGAATTTATGGTTTGACTTTCATGCTTTTTAAAAATATTTTTATTTTGCTTTCCCACCATCTTTGTGTTTGTTTGCCCAGTTAGGTGCGGTGTACATTTACCCTATGCTAAGTACACAGGAAGTGCCTCATACAGGCTCTATCATATAAATATTTGCTATCTTCCTTTGAAGATTCAGAGATCTGGATTGAAAGGATTAAGGCCCCTAACTGCAGGCCTCTTAAGGAGACCCATAAGTTCAGAGCATCACCTCAATGTTGCTGCTAGCTGAGAGATGTTATGCAGCAACCTTATCTAGATCCCACTCCAATAAAGTGAGAGACCCAGGACAACTGTGCTTCCAACTTTAGCACCTGAAGCTACGACTTGTCCCTCCTTGGAGAGAAGATAAAGTATTTAAAGTGCTGAAAAGTCTGTGGTTTCTTTCCATCCCCTTTCCAAAAATTGTCTTCTCTCTGCTCCTTTACTCACCTAGTTTGTTTTGCTGGTCCATACTCCCGCCCTTTGTGTTTCCATCCAAGCAAACTACTTTTTCCCATGGCTGTTGGAATGAAATAAAAATTTAGTTGCAGCTTAATCTTGTTTTACTTCAGATATGGCTGGTCATAAGGGCAGATTTTACACTCTGCAATTGAAAGTTGCTCACTCTTCTCTCACACTGTTTAAAACTGGAGATAGTTCTTGGCCATCTCCTGCATGCTTGAGTTTTTTTTAAATACTTTGTTATCCTCCGAAGCAATTTGCTCTGTGTCTATGAGAAAGGGATAGGCTGTTCAGCTACCCTGGCAGATTTGGCAAAAATCCCCAGAAAATCTATGGGATCTGCTCAGTATGGTGTGTCCTTTCAGGCTGAACCCAGGGAACTTATGTGCAGCAAAGAAAACCTGAGGCAGGGCTTCTCCAGCCTGACCGTCTCGGGCTAGCAGAGTGCTCCAGTGAGGCAATCAGTGATCAGCTCAGTATAATTTAAAGGAAAGCTGAGGATTACTCTGGGTAAGAAAAACCTATGGTATAGAGTTTAACAAGAGTACTCTGCTAGAAAAAAATAAACAGGGCTCCCACTTGAGAGAGAAGCCTGTCTTCATTAGGGCAGTCTCTAATAATACCACCCGACTGAGCTGTCAGACTGTATCCATTTACAGATAGGCTTTTCCACACCACTGTGAAATTATTCTTGCCAACATCCAGCAGCGGTATGTGCATCTGACTGTATTGCTGATGTCTCCTGAGAAGCAAGGGCTGGTGCTACGTGCCCACAGAGCTCACATAGCTTGTGAGTGCCAAGGAGCAGCCAGAGCCGGGGATGCCAGAGGAGCACAAGTGGTGTGCAGCTTCAAATCAAAAGTCAATCTAGACCTTTATTCTGTCCACAGCAATGGCTGATGGTGTCAACTTAGAGAAAAAAATAAGAGCAATAAATATGAGGATAATTCTTCCCAACTTCGGCAGTTTTAGGATTTTCTAAACTGGACTCTGTATCTATATAATCTTACCAAATATCTCTAAATAAATCTGTCCCCATGAATGTATTTAGTATAGACAGTGGGGGAGAATAATTATAGCCAAGCCATGTAAATATTTTTGGCTCAAATTTATTTCTAAGAATTGTGTAGAGGTTTTGGGTGTTGTTTTTTTCTTTTTATTTACCATTCCTGCAATCAATGTTTACAGAGAAACATTTCTTGTTTTGCTAAATATTGTATTTTCTATGTGGACAAATCTAAAACAATTTCATGTAAAGTTTATTCTTTATTTTTTGTTGTCAAACAATGTGCATATTTTGTGCTGAGCATTTTGACGTTGAGCGGTGTCTGCCTGGACTGGAAAGCACCCTGAAATCACACTTCAGGGGCTTACTTTGAGATTCCTGGTGAGGTTTTGTCCTGTATTGCACCACGTACTGTTCTCCCAAGTAACAAGTGGTAGATAGGACAAGAGGAAACGGCCTCAAGTTGCGCCAGGGCAAGTTTAGATGTGACAACAGAAAAAATTTCTTTACAGAGAGGGTTGTAAAGCACTGGAACAGGCTGCTCAGGGAAGTGGTGGAGTCCCTATCCCTGGAGGTCTTTAAAAGATGCGTACATGTGGTGCTGAGGAACATGGTTTAGCAATGACCTGGCAGTGCAGGGTTAATGGTTGGGCTTGATGATCTTGAATGTCTCTTCCAACCAAAACAATTCTGTGATTCTATGGTGCATTTTGGAAAGGAAAAGACTATTTTCGCAACATACGTAGTCGGAGTGGGAAGAAAAGCCTATAGCAGAGAACAGAGGGGATGAGAACCACAGCCCGCGCAGGGTTACTGGGGACATTCAGAGGGACAGAGCCGGAGGACAGAGCTGTAATGAAAAGCATTCCTGAGTAACCAGAAGCCGCAAAC
The DNA here is from genome assembly GCA_009769605.1 of Bucorvus abyssinicus. Taxonomy (NCBI): domain Eukaryota; kingdom Metazoa; phylum Chordata; class Aves; order Bucerotiformes; family Bucorvidae; genus Bucorvus; species Bucorvus abyssinicus. Next base: position 15,012,577 of record CM020036.1, read on the forward strand.
ATGTTTTGAATTACAAAAGACTCTCGTGAAAGTGAGCAGCAGGCAAGAAGCTGCTAGAGGAGCATATATATAAACATCCATGTTTAAATTTTCCATTTCAAATGAGAACAGGAAGCCATGTACCGTGTATATTTGGGTCCAAGGCTTTTTTCCCCTCCTTTGTTTGCAGAACAGTTAGCACGTAATTGGTGCTAGAGGAATAGGGGACTTGTGATGAAGTCGTGCATTGTTGACCCCAGAGCAGACTGCTAACCAGATTGTGTCCCAGTGGGCCACTGAATAACCATCTGAAGCTTCCCCTTTTGCCTTCATGCTATAGAATAAAGAGTGTAAATCTGTGTAACTGGAGATAACCCTGTCACAACGTAGCTAGGTGTGCTTCTACCGGGTGTTGATGGTCTTGTAAAGCCTAGCCCAGGTAGCAGTGTGATTTCCATCTGGTCTCTCCAATGGACACTGTGCAGGAAAGCACATACCTCCATGAAGCATATGACCTTGCAGGCTCCTGTGACAACAATAATCAGATTTAATAAAAGCTGTGCTGTTGTACTACATCGAGGGATATTATAGACAGTTTTCAAAGGGGATTTCTGGAATTAGTAGTGGCTTGTGCCTGACGTCAGCCCTTGGGGTGTGCAGCACAGACATGACTGCATGATCTGGAGCTATCATCGCAGCCTCTTTTAGAGAGACTGCTGAGATGAATTAGCCTGTATTGCTTTTTGTGAAAGTCCTTAAGTATGTATAAACTATACTAAGATTAATTTCTGACATATAAAATAACTCAGAAAACTGGCCATTCTCACTAACATGGGACAAGGAGCCCTTTGCCTAGGAATTTCTCCTCAGAGAGTAACCAGCCCACTTTCCAGATTTCCCTGCTTAGAAAACTACAGTTATTTCCTCATAGCCTCTAGCCAAGAAAAAACCTTCACGGGACAGTTCCACTACAAAAGTAAGTAGTGGCAGTTATGGCTTGCAGCAACCAGTGGCATATGGGACCGGGTTTTTAGCAATAATACAGTGATTCACACTCTGACTTTTGTTTCTATGTACAAAGCTCAACATAAAGCTCAGAAGTATCATAATTTCTGCATTTGCAGCAATTCCTGGCATGGGCATTTGTGTATACGTGCAGGTTTCCTATTAAAAAAGGCCCTTATGTGCTTATGCCAAGTGCTCCAAGACAAGCGGCCAGGTTTTTACAATGGCTCAGCTTGCTGGATGCGAAGACCTTTCAAATATTTAGACCAAAACGTTTCTGTTGGAATTGTTGAGAGCTTTGAACACCTGGTCTGAAGCGCCCAGACATGATCTGAACTCTCTTCAGTTTTCTACATATTGTTAAATGCCATGGGTGCTTTTTCCTGCTGTATTGGCCTTGCTGAATTCACAGAGAAATGATGCTCACTCCTCTTGGTAGCCACTGCCATTTTACACCTCTTTAGAAAGTACTGGCATGCAGGTAAAATTTTTTTTTTTTTTTTCCCCTCCCTGAATTCAAACCAACCAACGTGAACCACCACAACTCCCTGTTTCTAGGGATGCGTGCTGTTGCCAGTAAACGAGACAGAGTATATTAATTAGCAGGGGAAAAATCCAGATGGACTAGCCAGCCTTCTCTACATCTAACTGAGTATAAACAACATTCAGAGATGAGAAAGGCAAACGCAATGCTGTCATTTACGGTCAGATTAAAAGCATGGGATAAATTCCAACTGCTGCTGCAAACAGCTCAGCAGGAAGGATGTTTCATTGCATGGTGAACCAAGGAATGTAGATTTGTGAGAAAGGTATGCACTTCTCCCTGCCTTGTCCAGAACCCAAGGAGCCTTGAGGCATTTATGGCAACTAAGGAATTGTACAAACCTGTTTCCCCTAAAATGACCTTGTATTTTAATGAGTTTTAATATTTCGGCAGCTCATATTTTCAAGAATTCTGAACGTTATTTACCGCTGACGTGAACACTCAAGGTTTCTTTTAGCACAATGCAGTCCAGACTCTCTCTGCTGACTGGAAATACTGGTATTTGGTTGATGTTGCACTACACACAGAGCAGAGGAAATGACAGATCCCACCTACCATCTCCCCAAATTCTAACACGATCTCAGGGTACTTCCTCTGGTTGAAGAGTTATTGTAGCAGGAGAGGAGTGTTTGTCACTTTCTCCGGCAGGCATAGGGATGAGACCTAAAGCAGAGGAGGTGATGCGCTGGTCACGCGATAGGGAAGAGGCAGATGGGTGACCATCTGCCAGTGAAGCTATGCAGTAGCTGTTCGGACACAGGAGCAAAACACCAGGGAGAGAGCGCCCTGCCTCACCTTCACAGGGAGGTGAGTTGTAGGTCATCCTTTGCATGTGAGAAATAGGCAGCGCTAACCCAACAGCTTCTTGTCTACAGTATTTTTGGTTAGTTATTTTAGCTGTGAATAGCACTGCAAGTGACATTCTTCTCCATAATTTCCTTTAAGTATCGTTTCTAATGGACAAACCAAAGAGCTAGTAATTTATTTTTCATTTTCATTATGTACTTACGCCACTGAGGGTCAGAGGTGTCTGGAGCATGTGCAAAGCAGGCGCAATGGGTACTGTTAGTGGCCATCCTCGTGAGGATTTTAGCTCACCCACCTCCTTTCTCACTGCAGTTCAGTACTTCTGCTCCGGGTTGTGTGATATGGTGGTGGCCATGTGGAAGGGCAGTCCTGCCCCACTTACCCATTCTCTGACCCAAGCTGTTGCTCCATCTTGTCAGCAATGGATCTTGAGGCTAAAGTTGGCAGTGATGCATTTGCTGTGGCTGTACCATGCTGGTGTAATTGGTGGCACTGATGGGACAAAACTCTTTTCTCTTGTGGCTAAAGTAATGTGATTGTGGCTGTGACATAGGGTCATATTGCTGTGTATTTTCTCATCCCTGTGTTATCTATGAAGAGGAGGATGATGCTGGAGAATAGTTGGATTTGTTCCATTGAGAATTTCCCTGCTAGAGGAGACCTTTTGGATGTTACGCAGTTGAGGTATCCACCTTCTTTGCTTCTTCCTTGCCCAGGTTTAGCACGGAGGATAAGACCAGGCTGTGCTGTGGCATGTGGCTGCTTTGAGCTATTTACAGCCTGAAGACTTTGTCCCCAGATGTGAGGCCAATTTAATTAACTGGTACTTTGGCCAAATCCCTTCTTTTGGCAAGCAATTTATAACGGAACTAAATGATTGCTTAGGAAAGCTAAATGGATTTTATTACCATCGGAATTTGCATTGGAAACAATGGATAAGTACCAGCATGCATCTGAATTTTGCAGCAAGCTTTTTAGCTCTGGCATGAGAGTATTAGGGATGTGTCCAACCCTGTTCCTAAGAAAATGTCTTTGCATCTCAACTTTCATAAATAAACTTGTTTATACATGGGAAGGCCTAGAAACGTCTTCAAATTAGGTGTGGACCTAACTAATCATTTGGACACTTCCATATAATCAGACATGTTCAAAATTGCTTGGGCTGGAGGCTTTCCCAGAACAATCATCTCATCTATGCTAATAAATGTTCCCTTAATTTGGACAGATTCTTACTTAACTTGGTGAAAAGTCTACTGTACAACCATGAGGAACTTCAGCTAAGAATTTCTGGGAAATTTGGTGAAAAACAAATGGCAGCCTTTTAATGAAATTATGGAATTTATTAAGTGTTATCAGTGCATTTAAAATGAAATTGGCTGTTGTCTCATATTCTTCGATAGATGTGATCTCTACCATCACCATAGAGCAGTCTCTTGGAGTTATTTATTACATCACTATGTTGTCTTCTTGCGATGGTATTTGAAAAGCTGTTTGCCAGCTCCATTCTGGTTTAGAGTGTGATGAAAACCTTGGTCATCTCTTCCTCCCAGACAGAGGTATTACTTGGGAAGCACTGTATAAACAAGGGGGTTCAATGTCTGGTTCAGAGATTAGAAGTAAATGGGAGAGCCAGCAGAGGCCAAGGTCTCCCAGTACACAGACCATTGCTTCTCTGGCAGACAAAACTTCCTTTCAGTCGGCTTTCAGCACGGACTTAAAGAACAACAATTGTCATAATCAGTCTCTTCCCTCATATGGCTAGGCTTTTAAATACTGCATTGCCATTGTATGATTCTCCAGGGCTTCCTCTACGCTATTGAATTCTGTTTTCCATTACAAAGTTGGGACTAGATTGTTTGCCTCCAAAAATGCAGTCCCAGAGGAAACAATTATGGTGTTCCTCTTCTTAGCCATCTGTCTTGCTGATAATTTGTTATGCTGTGGACACGGTTTATTTTTAGCTAATTCTGAGCTGTTGTATGTGGCTTTGTTGCCCTAGTACTGTTTTGCCTGTTTCATGATCATTTACCAAGACGTTTCCACTTAGATGTTGATTATAACTATCTATCTGAAGAAGCTTGCCTCCCATTCCACTTTTGTCACACTTGGGAATATACAGGAAGTCTCAGGTTTCTCACTGCGGGTGGAAATTAAAGTCTTCTGCTGAGTCTAAATTTTTTTTTTTTACGTCCAACATTTTTAATCTCGGACTGCTTGAAATTCATAAGGCACTGTTTACATAAATTAAAAGATGAAACCCCACCACCACCAAACCAATAAATGACAGATCGCGAAGCATATTGTCTTCTTACTTTTTTCAGTTCAGTTAGAAGGGATCTACAACGATCATCTAGTCCAAATGCCTGACCACTTCAGGGAAGTCCAGAAGTCAGAGCATGTTATTAAGGGCAGTGAACGAATGCCTCTTAAACACTCACAGGCTTGGGGCATTGACTACCTCCCTAGGAAGCCTGTTCCAGTGTTCGACCACCTTCTCAGTAAAGAAATGCTTCCTAATGCCAAGTTTGGATCTCCCCTGGTGCAGCTTTGAGCCATTTTCATGCATCCTGTCACTGGGTACCAGGGAGAAGAGCTCAGCACCTCTCTCTCCACCTTTCCTCATCAGAAAGCTGTAGAGAGCAATGAGGTCACCCCTCAGCCTCCTTTTCTCCAAACTAGACAAACTCAGAGTCCTCAGCCACTCCTCATGGGACATGCTTTTCAGTCTTTCCACCATCTTTGTTGCTGGTAACTACTCTGTTCATTACTTAAATACTTGGGGAGGGCAAATTCTGTGGTTCAAGTAAAACAACTACAACCTTCTACTAATAGTGGGTTGCTTAAAAATGTATTTGCCACTTCTAAATAATCTCACTCACTTTTAGCAAGATCAGCAGTGCAGCTCCATTAAACTTGAAATTGGTGTTATTTTTCCAATACCCCACTCTAAAAGTTGATTTATCCATCAACTTCAGAGTGGTGTCCCACCTAGACACGGGTGGTCAAGAAAGCTTCTGCCTGCCTGTACAAATAAGCCTCAGATCTCAGATATTCTTGTCATTTAACAACTCTAATAGTTTTCTAGAGTCGATAGAGCTGGTCTTGGAAGAAGATGTGCCTGTGTCTGGTGTTTACAGGCACCGTAGACTCTGCAGAGGTTCAGCTTTGTCTCAGTTTCATAAAGAACTCTCCAAATAGTAGGCTGTGATGGAAAAAAAAAGGGTCAAAGATGTCATGTTTTCCACCTGCAGGCACATGAAGGCTTAGAGTGGTGTTCAGAGCTGCCTCTGGGGGCAAGGAATAAATAGATCCTTTAGGTGGGGTACAAGAAATTAAGTCCTGCAAGGGGTGTACATGCTCTGGATACACATCAGGTTGGGGTCAGTTCTGGCCGTGCACAGCAGCACTATTTGTCAGAGCCTGACAACACAAGGATGTGTTTGGGGTACAGCAGTATCATGTACCAAGATGACTGATGTGTGCATGGACAAGGTATCGTTGCTACAGCCAAGTGAGAAGGTCTCCCTTCTGGGCCAAGGGAGCTTCCTGAGAACGTGGTATGTTGACCCCAGGAGAACACCGTGCTAATGTGAATTTACTTCTGGATGTAGATTAGGAAAGTGTCTTCAGGTGTTTTGGCCTAACGCTGCATTGCCACACATAGACATATCCCTGAGATCAGAGAGATCCTCTTGGGTTTTTTTTGCAAGTTTGGCTGAATCCTGTGTATGTCCTGATTTTAAAGAGGAGGATTTATTGTTGTAGGTTTAAAAAACTCCAAAAAACCCAAAACATCCAAAACCCTGAAACCAGTAAGAGTGGCTCTCAACACCTACAATGTCCAATATATGATTCACAGAGTGAAGATTTAAGATAAGAGCTCCAACTCATGAAGTTGAGGTTCTGAGATTCCCAAATGGTGACTACTGAACTGTAGAATGAAAACACACAGATAGAAAAGGACCAAAATTAAAAACAAGCATCATGTAAGAAGGTGAAAAAAGAAAAAAATTAAAGGTAGTAACAACACAGAAGTTGCACTGCATACAATTTAGAAGGAAAAATTTAAAAAGAAAGCAAAAAAATTGTTCAGAGATTGGATGTCCACTAAAGTGCTATTTCTTTTGGTGTGAAACACCAGAAAAAGGAAACATTTTATTGTTAATATATGCCTTAGTGAGACAGGATATCAGTCAAGGAGAACTGGAAAAGCAGTGTCAAAATAGTGGCGACAGGAAACCAAACATCAGCAAATTTCTTTCAAGGTCCATTGGTCTTGGGATGGGTTGCTTTTAAAAATCTGGAGTCAATGAAGAACAATAGGCACTTATATGTCAGCCAAGCAGCAGTTCTCATATCCTTATGCAGAAAATTTTCCCCTTGTTGCCTTCAGGGATGCGGTTTCCCATAGCAAAGGAGGAAAAGCACTAGCAGAACACTTTTCTAATATGCCAACTCAAAAACGGAAAGCTGAGTTGTCATTCTGCAAATAGAAACATTGACAGGTACCTTGGCAACAGTACAAAGGAGAATTTTCAAATTTCACTGTATTTTAAGCTTGCTAAAGAATGATAACTTGAGTGACTAGAAACTGTTGCATTCTTTTCCTCCCATTATTAGCGATAATCCTACTGGGAATTTTCCGGGCCATAAGTTACTCTGAGCTTACCGTTAGTGCTCTAAATGAAGGAGGACTCTACTGAAGCCCGTATTGCACCAGGCAGAGACATTTAAAATGTGTGTGGAAATGATAAGTAAGATTATCTTTTGGGGATCTGCTGAAAATATTGCTCAGTTTGCTCTAATCAATAAATTATGGTTCTCTTTTGATAATGGAAATGAAATTCTAGTGTCTTTGCTTCCAAGGATTCTCAGCAACATATATATGAGGCCATTGAAAATTACTTTTCTATGTGTTTCTAAACTGCAGAGGAGAGGAAAATTTCAAGGTTGTGTTACAGACCTTCAATGATTTTTAAGAGGAATTCTTAAAAGGATTCTAAAGCCAAACGACACTTTGATTATTTGACTTGATCCTGTGTATAAATAGACCACAAATATCCAAAGAGTGCTTTCTCAACACTTACATTTTATGAATTCTTTCCATAACTGATTTCCATTTATTGAGGAGGAGTCATTTTTCAAAGCTACTCGTTGTTGAAAAACACATCTAGGCGAAGAAATGGGCTATAGTTTTGTTTCGAGATCTATTTTAAGTTTGTGATCCATTCCTGCGTAACTAACGTGACTGTATCCTATGTGACTTAGGATAAAGCAAGCAGTAATAGGAGGCAGGGAGAGCCTTCTCTGAATTCTTCATATACATGGGATATAAATCTTTTTGGTTTTATAAAAAAAATTACTCATCATTCACTGTAAGTGTGATATGATATAATGATTAATTCATAGTAGATAAAGTAGCATTTCAGCAGAGAGATCTAATGCTGTCTCAAGGCTATAATATTATATTAAACAGTATTCATTACTGATGGAATAGAAGGGAAATATTTTGCTTATGATTATATCAAAGCTACTGGTCTCCCAGACAAGATGATAGGAAAAATAGCACTTTAGATTTTAGATTGTGCAATCTTAGATGGTTTTCATCAGGAATAATACTTCAATCTTGTGTCCCAACTTTGCAGCTCTCCAGGGAAACATATATACTTTTCCAGTGTCAAATATTCCGAAGAATGGAAGTCACTTGTAGTGTGTATGTTGACATTATTTAAGGAGGATAGGAGAGAAAAGGAAAGGAAGCTAATCACTCTAGAATGAAAGTAACTCTTAGATACTGTAATGTGTTGAGGTAATTTTGTAGGTCAAGGTAAAAAAAGGAACATGAAGATCCTCACATCTGGAAACTTAAGCAATAAAGGCTTAGAGGCTGTTTTTCCGTACAAGCAGATAAGGCTTTTGGCTCTGATTTCATAGGGAAGAAGAACAGTTATTTATATATATATCAATGTCTCAAATCCAAGCTAAATCTTGTTTCTAAGACTTAAAGGAGCTGAATTGATGCAGACATTGTTTTACATGGAATGGCATTTTGTAAGTGACAATCTAACAAGTTAGAAGAATTACTTCAGTTATTAGAACAAGATTTTTTTAGCAACTTCTTTTCAGAAATTTCCTTTGCTTCCTTGAAATTCCACTCAAAGAAACCATGATGCCATCCTCTGACAGCCTCACAGACTGCACTAAACCGATCAAATCAAAGAAACCTTATGGTTTCAGTAAAATCTGTTACTCCAAAACCATTTTGTCTTGAACCTGATTATTAGAAAGGTTTCCTTGAAAAGGTAACAGGAGTCCACAGTTATAAACAACATAACTTGCTGGAAAAAACCATAAGGCTTCCAAATTCTGCCATCAGGGTTTCCATCTTAAAAAAAAACCAAATAAACAAATAAAAAAACCCCAAACACTCTCAAATCTTTCTTGGAAGCTGTTCTAACCTGGGAACTACCCAAGCATCTGTGGCTTCTTAAGGTCTGCTTCTGGACATTACCCAAAATCACCTCAAAATGACACTGTACTAACCAGTAAGACTGGGTTTGGTATGCAGATCTCTTCATCTGACTGACCTTGGCATCAAGACTTGATGCAGAAATTACTGAGTTTTTTCTATAACCTGAGCTGTTAACCACGTGGGTCCACATCATTAGCTGAATCTCGGGATCTATGCTATATGCAAAGACTTCAAGGTGACGAAGTAATAATCAAGCCTTAAGTTGCATCACTGGTGAGCCCTGAGTGCTTCTGCTGTTTTGGGGGAAGGTGGATGGCATGAATTCCTGACCAAGTAGTTGAACAAGACTGGGGCATATACCAGACTCTTCCTAAACATGCAATGCCCTGACATGCAAGCTAAAAAGTGATTTGAAGTACGCTAGTGAGGTCCCCAGTGTGGAGAGGTGAGGACCCGGACTCTTCCGGGTGTAACATGTTTCTCAGCCCAGAAACACTCTTTACACATCTCTGCCAGGCAATGGGAACAAGGTTTGGCCAGGCAGGCTTTCAGGTGGGACTTGGTCAGGGATCCTCTTGCAGAGAAATGGTAGGCTGAAGTTCATGGATTTCTGTGAATGAACTGAAAATAAAGGCAAACACAAGAGAGGGAGAAGGGTGTTGAATACAATTCATTTGCTTTTCACAGCAAAGTGGGGACTTGAGATACCAGTTCTGGCAGCTTTTCAAGAGGAACCTTCACACTGGTGTGAGCCAAATGCATTAGGAATAAATTAAGACAACTGTAGGTATGCTAAATAAACTGGCAGAAGACAACTGCCTGCAGTGACAAGATACTAGGCGGGTTATGAAAATAAAGTCCTATCCTACTGTTCTTGGTGTCTTGAAAAACTTGGAACATTAAGTGAGAGGTGTATGAGGAATGCAAAGTGAAGTCCATTGACTGCAGCCACAGGATCAGTAATGGGTCATGCAAAAGTCACTCTTGCCTTTGAGGTGGCAGTCATGGAATTGCTTTAGAGACTCGGCAGAGCTGCCCTTCCAGCAGGCTACAAAAAGCACCATCCATCCTTCAAGGGGTCAGTCAGAATAAAGCCTCCAGGCAAAATTTGCCTTTCCGCCCTCTGGAACTGTTCGGTTGGGGTTTTTTTGTTTTTTGTTTGTTGGTTTTTTTTTTGGGGGGGAGCATGTTTTGTTTTTTTTTTTAATCTCGCTATTGTGCTACAATTTTGTCTGTGGGATGTGCATGGAATAGGCAATTGACACCCGCAGTGCAGGAAAAAAAAAAGATGTTAGGGGTTTTTTTTATTTCCAGTTGTGGAATGGCCCTGCCCTCTGGTTCTGCTAATCTGATGTGGTGGCATTTTCCCTGGCTTTTATTATGCCACAAGTGGAAATAGTCCTGTGGTTTAAGAGAGAACGTCCTCACCTACATGCCAAATTTGCTCTGTTGTTTTGGGGTTCTTTTGTTTTTTAAACATAAAACAGTGCTTCACCACTTGATTCAACATTTTTTCTTTTCCCATGGTTCTTTCCTGTTAAATTGGACGTGTTACAGTGGAAGTCTCTTACCGCGCATGTTTGAAGGAGGCACTCCTTATTCCGCTGTAGTGAGTCAAAGGGTTTATCTGCAGAGAGAAGATGGGGTAACCTACAAGCAGCAATTTCCCAGGTCAGCTGTGTGTGCTCCACTTTGAAGGGACACTCTCTGTCCTGGCAAGCCCTTGAGCAGCCCCAGGTGGGATGTGGCACAGTGCCCCGGTTCCCAGCCCCCAAGCTGCACACAAACCCATGGGAAGCACAGGCGTTTCTGATCAGAGCAGCCCTGTTGTGGTTTTCTTTAGCACTCCTGATAATTCCCTACGCTGTTCAAGTAATCGGTCTGTTTGAAGCAGAGCGTTTTAGACTCCTAAGTCCTTTGTTCTTGACATAGCTGGTTTTTGAATTTTCAAAATTTCAAAAGCGAGGGGTTCTTTATTCTGAAAGAGGCCAAAATATTGTGGAGTTTATGTTTGCTTGTTTGTTTTTTTCATATTTAGAATGGCTATTTTTTCCAAAATCGCCTGAAGAATAGGAATTTCAGATTGCAACTGGAAGATGAAAAACTACGGTTTCATCCAGAGAATCCTACAATCAAAAGTGAGGCAACTGGGACATCATCTTTAAGAATTAGGTCCTACATATCCTTGAACTACAAACAAAACAGGAAGGTCAGGAAAATTCTTACAAGGTCAAAGTTTGAGTTTGATTTTAGGTGACTCCAATCAAGATGTACTTCAGAAAATGGGACACACCTGAAACAAAATCAAGTCAGTAAATAGTAAGCAGTAATTACCAGGGAAGGTTGCACAGAGGGTAGAAAGTTCAGCTGAGAGAAACTAGTGTGGTCATATAAAATATTAAAAAACCTCCAAGCATGAGGTTTTCAAAGGAATTAATGGGTATTTTGATGTACCAGGTGGTGAAGGAAATAAATACTTTATAAGTACTTTCTTTTCATCAGCTGTTATCGCAGAGGGCTTTGAGGAATATTTTTTCAAGTCTTCTCAAGTAGTTCAGTATTGCCAGAGATCAAAAGAATTTGGGTATTATCACAGAGTAAGAAATGGAAAAGTAGAAAGATTTTTTTTTAAAAAAAAAAAAAAAAAGGTGGCCAGATGCTTAGAAGAGCTGAGCTGCTGAGAAAATAAAATGCTCTGTTTAAAATTGTTTGCTACACTGGAGGCGCAGGGAGTAATAAATAACTTTACCTATCCCTTAAGGAGTCACTAGGGAAACTCACAGACCAGTAAACCTTGTTTCTGTACCTAGCTAACATCTGCAGGCATAAAACCTTTGCAATTCAAAACAGAAATGACAAGAAAAAAAGAGGAGCATCCTTCTTGCCTCGAATAGGCATTCATTGTCGGAATCTGTAAAGAAAATATGGGAGTCAGTTATCTCATGTATTCAGAATTATATAAACTTTATAAACTGTAATACAAACTTTGTGGGTGATTTGCTCAGCTCAGAACAAAGCCTTTAAAAGAAACAGCATTAATGAGCTCAAAAGAAAACTTTTATAGGGAGCAGCATGAAGTGACTCCTGGTGGGAGGCATAGGAGGAGGACGGAGGACAGGTGAGAGGGCTTGCCTCATGTTGGTGTGATCCCCACGGTCGGACCCAAGCTGCAGTGCCAGGACCTGCACCACATGTGAGCTGGCAATTTCATAGCGTGGTCTTCTCAGCCCACTGCCTTTCAGAAATGCTGCGGCACCTCATAAGAATTGAAAGCAAAAGCAAGCTCCTGTTTCCAAAGTTTCTGCTGTCACAGCAGGCAATGAAGCACACAGCAGACTCTTTACAGGGGTGCTTCAACAACGCCCATGTAAGATGTGTGTGTGCTGCAATTAACACAGAGAAGTCACTCGGTCATTCCGAAATATTTTAATTAATTATTCTTTATCCTAAAGAAAACTGTAATGTAGCATTAGGAAAAGCAAAATATGTCAGTTGAAGCGCTATAGTGAACAGGCTCTCTTGGGCTAAAAGGCTGGTATTCTTTGTTAGTTACAAAAGCATTCACATGAGCAGACATTAGCATCATGTTTGTTTGTGTAGATAACGCTGAGCAAGAAAATTCTGTCAACAATTTCAGCAGGTTTTATTAGTCTGAACACACAGAGCTAAATCTTCAAATGACTGATATTCTTCCTCCTCGACTGTTAAACAAAACATTCTCTTCTAGTTCTAAATTATTCTCATTTCTGATTATTATGCAGTATTTAGAAATTAACAGAGTTGAGGTCTGTATGATTTCACAGCTGCAATGAAAAAGTGAATTATAATTAGATATTGCTGTAGCATAGCAATTGCAGTGCCTTACATTCTGATGGGTAAACTCTGGAATACGTTATATTGTTAGACTGATAAAGATTGGGACTAGAAGTAAACGTGTCTTTGATTTTAAATTTTTTTTTAATGAATTTTCCTCAGACTTGCTCTCAGGATTGGTGTATACATCTTTGTGATGTTCTGAGTTTTCTTCATTCAAAGGTAAGTCAAATTTTTCTTTAAAATTGTGCAGGAGAGGTCACTTAGAACGTCCTTTTTATCATTCTTTTAGTAGATCTGAACGCACTTGCCTCACTGGATCCCTTTCGGAGAATCACAAGGCACGTGATAACCCACATGCTGTATTGCATTAGGAAAGCCAAATGTTTTCCTTTCTTCCCCTTGATACTATTTGCTTGATGAAGCTTGCTGAACAGCCTACAGTGAGGCTTGATGCTCCCGCCCCACATCCCCAAAAGCCCCTGGAATGGCTGCCCTAGGACAGGATTTTGGGGACACAGTCACAAAACCATCCACACTGCACCATGGGACAGGATGGTCGTGCTGACTGAAGACAGAACCGAAGACAGAACAACATGACACAAGGGTTCATGGTGTAAGGGCTTCTGAGCTTATGTTTGAAGGAGCCGAGACATCCTTTTTTGGCTTCAAGATGTGTTGAGGCACTTCTTGGATTTTGAGAGCAGGTGAATCCATTTGTGTAGAAAAAGCCAGTGTTTTGTTTGTGCCACTATGCGGAACAGAGATTGTTTCACAAGGCTGAAAAATCACGCAGATTTGCAAATAGCAATAAATTATTAGTGTCAATGTATCACTGGAGGTAATAATTAATTAACTGCAATTACAGACTTCTAAATGCTTTCAAGTAAACTGAGAATAAAATGAAAAATCATATGCTGCCATCATTTTGAAGAACTTTATCCAAAACCACAACTTCCATATTAACAAAACTTGTCATTTTCACCATAGTAAAAGAATGAGCCAGTACTAAGTACATACACAGGGAAAGCAATCAACAACTGGAAAAGGATGCAACAGGAGTTTAAAAGAATACAATTCTGTTAACTAAACTTGCTAATTACATTAAACCTAGAGAGAACAGAGGGCATTTTTCAAGTTGTTTTTCTCTTTACAGAGAAAGACCCACATTTCAAGAACAATGATTACAAGAGTAAAGGTTTTTCTTTAAACCAACCCATACATTACAAAAACTAATACAGAGAAGCCCTGCAAACCAGTTAGTGTACAAAAAAGGGTAGCAGAGAGAAAGCACAAGAGAATTAAATTGTCAAGGATTATTAAGAGAAATAACAGTGCATAATAAAGGGCTCCTGTAAAGCTGTTTGACATGAGCTGATGTCATTTTCATATGACTGTGATTTTGTGTGAAATACTGATACTTTCAGAAGTGTCACTATTTAGCTTATTCTGAAAAAAACCCCCAAACAATTAGGCAATATTCAAGATAACTGAAAAAAAAATGTTATAGGCTACCTCACAAAGCTAGCTACTGGATTTAGTTACATTAGTTTAAAATTTCACTGAGCCTTTGCACTCCACTCGTTCCAAGCTTTGTAACTTCTTAACTGAAAGAGGTCTTTATTAGAGAAAAAACAAATATTTCTCAGATTAGGTGCTCAGACAACTGAAAAAATAGTGCAACACTTTGCTACATTATATACCCTTCCAGCATATCTATCAAAATATTCAGACTAAGATTTTATGACCTTCTCATTTAAAAAAATACAGCATTCTACTTTCTTTCTTTCGATTAGGAAATTATGATATCTTTAGATACATTTGAAATACAACTCCAGCTACCCAGAGCTAGTCCTGCAAGTCGATCCACTGAAGCAGATGTCAGAGGTGTAGATGTGTTATTAATCCAGCTGACTCCAGGTGGAGGCAAAGGTCCCTCTGGATAGAGCAGCTTGCAGACTCAGGAACTTCCATCATCATTTTGAAGGCAGTAACTGAAAAGAGTTTTAGGCCTAGATCTGTAAACAGTTCAATTTTATTCACTTATTAGCAGGACTGAACTCCACAGGAAATGTGACATCACCTTCATGACTGCAGCTCAGGAAGCTCCCAAAACAATACCAGAACAAGCTGGGACCTGTGAGGGAGGCTGCTCAGCTCCCGCAGTTTTGGCCAAGGAATACACTTCCTTTTAGTCACAATGAGAATGAGAAATGCCCAATCTGGCTATAACAGCCTGGCTGTGCATCTGAGAACTTCAGGTATGACTAGATTTGAAATGTGGCTTTGACCCTACAATAAATCACATGGAGCTTTTCTGTTCTTCCTCATGCCCACTTCCACTCCCCTTGCCTTACCGCAAGTGCATTACCGCTGATTCTCATTTACTAAAAATAACAAAGGACTCTGGGTTGGGAAAAACTCAGTAAATACAGCAGAACAGTATAGTATTTCTATAAAATCTGAATTTCTAAACAGAGCTTTGTGTTGTATGGATACTGACATAATTGCCAAGCTTCATGGCCACTTCTTACTCTTCTGCTTGGGGGAAACACTTTGCAGTTTGCTAAGGCAGATAATGATTAAGAACTTCCTATGGGAAGAGATCTTATATCACTAACTTTGCACTTAATACAGCAAGTCCTTACTTACTGTCATCCTACTATCAGTGAAGGTTAGTCAAGGAGGTGGTTAAGAAGGGCTGAAGAACTTTGCTAGCTTCCAAATTCTCAAATGCTCTGATAGCAGGGAATGGAAAGAATGTGGAGAGGACAAGGGGTGAAACAAAATGAAGGCAGAGATGTGGTGGTGACAGGGGTTTACAGGGATGGATGCAAGTTCACATCAGGGGAGGAGTAAGGAATGATGCAGCCTAAAGGATTAGGTAGTGACTTTTGAGACATTCTTGAGAAGTGACTTGTCTCTGTTCTCACCTGTTTAAAGTCCGGATAAGAGTAAGATCCCTTTTGACACCTGGCGGCATAAAGCTGTAGATTGAAATGAGGTGATGCTACTGTACAGATGACACTTGGACTCATTAGCATTCCTTGCCTAAGAAACCTAGGTGTTTTTCGCTTTTGCAGGGAGACTAAGCAGAGCTTTGGAAGGTAAATCTTGTATGTGTTCTATCAACATGGGAAGTTTTTTGAGTATTTTCTACAACTGAAAAATATCTTCACTAGCAGCCTGCATAGCAAAGAGAATGGGTGGCACAATGCTTCCAAGACTTCCCGAAAAGATGGAGACACCGTTTGTGCTCAAACAAAAGGGCATTTGCCTTGTTACCAACAGATCAAGTCTGCCTACGACGCTCAGGGAAACCTGCCTTCAGAGGCATGTCACTGAGGTGATTAGATATGTGTCCTGTTTGATTATCAGGGTTGTTTTCTTTTCCAGTTCCTGGCTGTGTTCCTGTAATTTGCAAAACAGGTTACTGCAAAAGTAGGTCTGGTCATGTTGTTTGAGTGTAAACACTCTGGTACAGGGCAGAATGAGATAAAATTGCCAAGCATTTTGTTCTGCAAAGGCACATATTCCCCTGCAGTCTCCTGGGCAGACAATTGGACGCTTTCCTTCTTTTCTGTGCCTTATGGTCCAAAAACTAAAATGGGACGTGGTTGGTCCCTAGCTGTTATGAGTTCCTTACAGTCCGGAGAACAGCATAGGGATAACTTCCTTTTCCCTGTTACAAGCTGGAAAGATAAGGTAAAATATAAAGAGGGTTTGTAGGAGAAAACACAAAAAGTTGGTGTCAAATCACGGGCAGTAGAAGACTAAGGCTTCAGGATGCTTTGATTTCTTTAAGATGTTCCCAGATCAGCGGCAAAGGGCTAACTACATGTTAAAACATCCCTATTTTTACTTTATGGGTGGCAGACCAATGTACCAATAACAATATCCCTAACAGAATATTGATCTCTGGCTCTTCTTCTGCGAATGAAATAAATGCATGTTTTCCTGAGGATTAGCAAGCTGTAAGATGAGGAGGGCCATGCTGCACCTGATGGCTAGTTCACTTAAACTCAGCTCAGGCTGCATCCAGGAAGACAGCAGGGCTCAGAGGGCAGAGCAGGAGTTAATGAAGCACCCAGCTCTGCCTATCCAAACCCTGATGTCTGACATTATAACCAGGGACCTGACTGCCATTTTCCTTTCTGTGCATTACCCAGATAAAATACAATTCTCCAGAGCTTTGAATGCTCTGAAAGCACAGAAGCATTTTGATCTGGGGTTCTGATTTTTGGCCTACTTCTTTCAATAATGGAAATCATCCTTAAAAAGAATATTTTTCCAGACTCTGCTCTGTGATTAGCCACAGGAAACTCAGTAAAATTACATCAGATAAATGGACAGAGCTACATGAAATTAACAACTCACAACAGCCTGCAGAGAAATGTGGAGAGGATATTAACAACTGGAATTGTTTGAGAATAGGGGAAAAAAACCTTCTAATAATAGACAAAATACATAACACCCTATAGACTAACAACTCCAGCTTTTGTCTGGCTGGCTGCTTCTATTCACTCTTGATTTGAGACTTATTACAGGCTGCTCAGCATTTTGGTGGGATACTGACTGCCCTCAAGTCCCATTGCAAACCAAGATTTTGGAGAGGGGAATCTCATTATTTCTGACATATCTACCAGCTTACTTCCCCACTCAACTGGCTAAATACATTATTAGTATCAGGTAAGTCTCTGCTACTGCTGTTGCATCAGTTTCAAAATCTGTTGTCAGTTTTGCAAGTGTGTTGACACAGAAATATACTCTTCCTCATTTCATTTTAGGAGGATGTTAATGCTGTGCACGAGCACAGACTCCTAGCTCTGCAGATAAAAATATAACAGGAGTTGCTGCGTACATTTCCCTACCCTGTTCTCCTACCTCATGTGCCTTTGCACCCACCTCCATATCTGTTCAGCCTTTAGTTTCTTTGCTGTGGTGGCTGCACCGCTGCCACATCAAGCTGCTGGCCACTTAGAGCAGAAAAAAAAAAAACCTTAAGCGACAGTTCAATTATTTGACATGTTGCTATCAATCCCTAGAGACTAGTGGCTAGAAGAGACCTGTTAGGGCATCCAGTTTGTCTACCTGCTCATCAGTAACATTGCAGACCACATACTGCATTGCTTCTTGCATTTGTACAATGATGCTTACAACATAGCGAGGGGTCTCACACTGCATATAGGAAGTGTTGTGCTTTGTCTACTACAGAGCAAACTCCAGTCAGGATCTTGGAACTTAGCGGTGCGAGATTCTTTCATTTATAGCTCAGATCTTCTCTAAGTGGAATCCTGCTCTCATGCTGATACACAAAGTGCTCAGCAAAGCAGAGCTCTTTTCTGCTTTTACAGAAGAGCTTCAGACAACCGCTCTGGTGAATGTGTTTGGGCTTCCTCATCACCACTCAGTGAGTCGACAACAGTTATCCAACTGCCTGACTCCAAAGGAAGGAGAACCTACAGTGCTCCAAGTCAAGCTGCATTGACAGTCCAGAGTATAACTTATACCCAGATAAAGAAGCAGTGACACATTTCACAGGACCATACCTATGAAACACGCACCATCTGACCACTTCTCCACTCCCCTCTGTGGCATCTCTGAACTTAATGATAGAGGAGTTCACTTTTTCAACAGCTGAATTTAAACCTTCCCTAATATCCCAGGAGATGGACGTGGTTGTAGTGGATAAAGCCAGAATACTACATGCAGAAACCTACTGTGCATGTTCTCTCTATCAAAGTAGATCAGAGTTTGAACCAGCTCTGCTACTATGATTTAGGGATCTTTAATACACTTGATTATTCTATACAGACTGTCACATGCAGTATCCTTGCACCTGCATCCTAAAACTACTTCTCCTCTGCCAAAAAGCTGCACAGATAGTGTGCAGTTTAACTATGAGACAGGAAATGCCTGCACTTGCTGCTTCCCCCAGTTTGCCATGTCACCCTGTCAAGCCAATTACTTTAATTAGAGTTCTGCCTGGCCCTTTTTGACAACTCAGCCTCTAACGATGAAAATATGTATGAGGATGATCTGGATGAGGGAGGCAGAACGCACTGTTTTCCAACACTCCTGCTATTACTATCAATTTCACATGAAAGTAGGGCACTTTGGGAAAAGCAACACTAAAGTGTCACTTGGTTTCATTAGCAGAGTGGTGGTTCTTTGCTGTTCCCGCTCTAACGCTCTTCTTCGGGGGTGAAGAATTTAGTCTAGTGCTTTGGGAGACAGATGCAAACATTGCTAATTGCACTAAGATTAATATCTTAGGAAATTTAAAGAAAACCCTCTGCTGGCAAATTCATCAAGCAGTAGAATAATCCCATTGGTCAAGTACCATAGTGTCAAACTGATTTTAATCGTGGTGCAAATGTTTTCCTCTTCATGCAAAAACAGTGCTTGCAAGATCTGGCCTAACTAGAGAGCCTACAGAAACACTGAAGAAAAGTCCATGAGTAACTGAGTCAATTACAAAGGCAACAGGCTATCAGAAAATGGTTGGGAACAATACATTACGTTAAGCAATATTTCCATGGGTCCTACAGGTTTGTACACCAGGCCATGTCCTGCTCAATTCTGCACTGGAAATTTCTCTGCAGCCTTCCGAGCCTCACCTAACAGCTTGCTTTCTGCTCACTGAGAATACGGAGGAGTGTAAGAACAGGAAGGGTACACAATTTATGCAGCTCCCCTGGTTTTTATTATCCTCTGCCTATGAAGGAATGAATTTTAGGATAGTGAAAATAACCATTTTTGTATCACCCTTGAGACTACAGGTATTTTATTAGACAGAATTTTCTTTCTGTCCAGATGATCTTCCAGAACTGGGCTTCTCAACTTTTTCTTAGCACAGATCTTATCTGTCCTCAATCATCTTCACAAAATCCTGTCTCCAAACAGGGAAAAAACTACACATACAGAAGCTCAGTTCCTCAAGTGAGTTGTCATTGTTTTTCTCATCCTCAAAATAATTCAGTTTCTTTTCTTGCCCCTGGTAGCTCCATTTGCACCTTTCCCAGCTTTAAAGGCCATTTCATAGAGAGGCAAAAAATATAAACAGTGACTACTGAGTGATTACAAATACTGATTTGGGTCATGCTGCTTTGATTCAAGTAACTGTCTACCAGCCCTTCAGGAACATGGGTGTAAAGAGAAGAGAAGAAAGTCCAAACCTCTCTATACATTCAGCAGCCTTTAGTCCAGCCTCAAGCTCAGTGGCAGGCAAGTGTCAGAAATAGTGTCTGTAGACGAGGCTTTCTGGAATTAGGGTGGTAGCAGTATGAGACAGAAAACCTATACAGTACACGCAAACATAGAGCAAGAATTTGTCCGCTGCTCTCCAAGTGCAGACATTTTATATATTTGTGTTTATTTCTTAAGGGGAAAGAGGGAAATTTCCAACAGAGGTGGGTTTGGTTTTTTTTTCTTCCTTCAAGATTTTATGTTCTCTGAAGCAAGGATGCTACAGCTTGTTTTCCAAAGATACAGCTCTTGAAAAGGAACTGCTCATGGGAACAGCACAGTGAAAATGTTGTCCCTCAACAGAACAAATCCAAGTGATAATCAGAGTTGTTACCTAAAGCAGGCTATATAAAAATAACTTCCAGGAGCTTCATCAGAACTCAGAGACATATTAATACTCAAATATAAGCACTTGCATATCTGCCACTTACCACCTTTTTTGTACTGTTTCTACCCCAGGACGCACCTGACTCTTGCACTCCCTTGTGAGCACAGAAGTGCCCAATCTTTCTTTCAATTCTATTTTTCTCATAGACATCATTCACTGTTAATTAGGCTTTGCAATTTCCCCACATCCTTTTGACACACCAATAAGCTTATGAAAGTACACGGCTGCTGTGGAAAATCTGGATTACAGTGAAATGAGCTGAAAAGCAGGGCATTTGGCCTTTGTTTCCTGAAAGGTACACAATTACAAATCACTGCAATCCAGTACCTCCAGACAGAAGTAGGAGCTTGTGCTGCTGCTTTGTTTAACACTTCCTCCTCTGGAGCGCAGGGGGTTTGCAGACCAGCCACAACTTCCAGCTGCTGAGCCTCTTCCTGCAAACAGCAGGCAGGTCTAGCATCAACTCATAGATGATCAGATCCAGTAACCAATACTGGAAGACAAGGGTTCAATAGCATGCATCTGCTTGTCATAGCTTTGAGTCATGATTTCAAACATGGTCTAGTAGTGTATGCACGTGCTGAATACTTGACACCCAGTGAACTTCATCAGAACTGAGCCAATGCTGACCATTTAGTCCATCTGGAAAACTACAATGTCCAGCAAACATGACATAGAACAATTTCATACAACATTATACCACAGTTAAAAATGCACAAAAGAGCTCACAAAATGCAGAAGAGCTGCTAGAAAAATCTAAACAGTAGAAAATAAGCACTTTCTATATAAATCTCACTTTCTATTTACTATACCCATGTTGGTCTCTCTTTTGTTACATTTCTATACAAAACTGGTATTGGCTCTGTTCTCAATTAAAGTTCTCATCTCCATACAATTTGCAATTGCATCCAAACTTTCTGCCATCAAGATTCAAGATTATTAGTTTGCATTACATTTCCGTGATTGTGGCAGCTCCCAATCAACAAAGTCCTTACCTATATGTATTTATATAGATATACATGTATATACACACACATACATACATACACATGACAAATACTGTTGCAATTATCCTCTCTTCCAGTGTTTGGAGTGACAATCATCCTAGAAGGTGAAGGCGTACACCACTCCCACAACCACAATATTTCCAATTGTTGCTATTATTGCAATCCATAACAATATGGCATCATTTGAAGAACGGGATGTCTCTTCTGGTGGGTTCTGCATGGAAGAAGCTGCGTGGACGTTGGCTGATGAGTTAAACAGGGAGTACTCTGTACTAAAGTCCTCATTGGGTGAGTCCATAAAGGCTCCTCCCATAACAGGAAGCTGTGAAAGAAAGATACAGCAAAATCAGCTTGCTAACCATTCTAGAGCTATAAAAGACAGACTCTCTTTCAAAGCTGACTGCTGAACAAATTTCATCTCTACTAGAAAGTATCATGCCACATTCAAAATGAAACAGAGAATGATGAAAGACCACAACAGATATGTCATACTACCTAACCCACATTAAATAAAAAAAATATCAAGACTAGCTTGACGTTTTGAATCCAATTCCATTGGCCTTTTTTATGCCTGGGGATTTGATAAAGAAAACATTACTCAGTTTAATCAAGATTTCTTTTTATGTAGAGATGGCCATAAAAGGCAATTCTGACTTCATACATAAGTGGATTTATGCCGCCATGTAACAGCTATGGAGACACTAGTTAACGATCTTCACAGCAAATGGTGGGCACACGTTTATCATACAGGCAGCAAAACGCCCAGTTTGAGGTGCTTGCCTCCTTAGCAAACCATTTTAAGGGTATTGGTATTTAGGATGGTCAGTCCTGCAAAATCTGTCAACTGGAACAATCACCCAAAACATACAGGTACACATATATGTGCCCAAGAGAGTGGGAGGTCATGAGCACTGTTCTGGTGTGTGGTACCTGGTTTTTGGGGCACACACTCGGTGCCCTCAATGACTTATTTGAAGTGACAAGCTCCCACCCTGTTAGTCCACCTGGTGCTGTCACAGAGGCAGGGAGCATTTGTGTAGCAGCACAGCCACACACCACACTGCAGATGATGTCAGATCTGAATCTCCTCGTTACCATCTAAGGCTCAAGCAAGCTGTTTGCACCATCTGAGTGGAACACATGGTGAAACAGCTCATCTGAATCTCCAAAAGGCTTGCGGTGACCTGATGTAAAGCACTGACATCCAGCACCTGGGACAGGCTCTTTCTGTAAAACTGCCTTCCAGTTTTTCTGTTTGTAGGTCAGTAGCACTTCACCGCAGATCTGAAAATAAACCTCACTGCCAATTTCCCATTTGCAGAAACCGTCTCTTCCTAAATGCCCGTTCCACACAACTCACCCCCCCACCCCCCTTCTCACTGCTAAAATGGCCTCACGTAAGAGCACAGGAATGGCCATATGGTGTCAGACAGAAAGTCCCTCTCCCTTGTGTGTTAGCGCCAACAGCTGCCATAAATAGATGCTTAGGAAAGTTTAAAAGCGCAACAGGACAAGCATGTCTAATACTATCCCTTAACAACGCATAGCCTCCATTTTCAGCTTAGAAAATCCGTAAGCCAGAGGCTATTGCTATGGATTTAAGTCACAAAGAATTTTGCTACCTTGAACTTGTCCAACCTCCTCCTGAGCTCATCTAAAGCTGAGCATCCTCAGTCTGGCCTCTTACTGCCACTTAACACTCAGGGTTGCCCAGTGGTTAGAGTCATGTAAATGATCCCTGGGAGATAGATACGCCCGTCTCTGAAGTGGATAGAGGGAAGCACAGATGATTAATATCAACTGGCACTCCATCTTTTTGGTAGATTAACTTCAGTGAGATTAATCTCATCCTTGATGTCTTTGTTGTCCCAAAAGGTACAGTATCTTCCTTCTGCAGTCTTATTTGAGATATTACATTAAAGGCTGTGAGACGTCCAGACCCAACACTAAGGGGAGTTGTGAAGTGCCTGTGATAAACAGTAAACTAAGGATAGAAAGCCTGCAATGCTTTCTGTGCGTGCTCTATTTGTCTGTCCATGCCTCTACAAAGCAGAATCACAGAATCATCTGGTTGGAAGGGATCTTTAAGATCATCGAGTCCAACCTTCACCCAGCTGCCAGGGTCCCTAAACCATGTCCCTCAGCACCACATCTACATGTCTCTTAAACACTTCCAAGGATGGGGACTCCACCACCTCCCTGGGCAGCCTCTTCCAATGCTTAATGACCCTCTGTGTGAAGAAATTTTTCTTGATATCCAACTTAAATTTCCCCTGACGCAACTTGAGGCCATTTCCTCTCGTCCTGTCATTCGTAACATTGGAGAAGAGACCGACCCCCACCTCACTACAACCTCCTTTCAGGTAGTTGTAGAGAGTGAGAAGGTCTCCCCTGAGCCTCCTCTTCTCCAGGCTAAACAACCCCAGTTCCCTCAGCTGCTCCTCACAGGACTTGCTCTCTAGACCCTTCACCAGCTTTGTTGCCCTTCTCTGTACACACTCCACCACCTCAATGTCCTTCTTGAAGTGAGGGGCCCAAAACTGGACGCAGTACTCAAGATGTGGCCTCACAAGTGCCGAGTACAGGGGGACAAATAAATACCAATTTACATCAGCCAGAAACTTCACCCATGTCACTGCCATTACAGCAACCTGCAGTCTGTTTTAGCCTCAGAGGGTTTTTCTAGTTCAGGCAAAGGTGTGCAAAGCCTGTGCCACCCTTCCCAAGAGCGCTGCGCGAGGAGGCCAGAGCAAAAGGTTAACTGGGAAATGCGACAGTTAGGGACAGGGCAGGAGCAGATGGGGCAGGGAGGGGAAATGCTGTATCACTGTTTGGAAATGAAACTCTTTTCCTAGTGACTATGTCGATATTGTTAAGTAGCACTAATAGTACGTCGCTTGCTAAGTGGCTTCTGTGACTGTCACAGAAAGAATTCACATCATTAATAGCAACAGGCAGAAAAACAAACAGCAAAATGTCAAGTGGTGATAAGAACACCCACTGTGCTGACTACCTCCTACTGACATCCGAGAGGATGCTTTAGGGTCACGAAGAGAACAAGGCTCTTGAACAGTTAAGTGATATGCTTTCCAGTTAGCAGAAAAATCCCGTTTTATAACCAAAATTATTCACCTGAAGGAAAAATAACGTCAATATCAGTAACTGATACTCTAAAAATTATAGCTTTTTAAGTAGCATCACACAAAATCCATCACTTAGCAATAACATTGCTCCGTTTCTTTGAGAATTGGGCATCCATCATTGTTTCATTGTCAGCTAGAGAACACTTCGTTCCTGCTCCCTTATTGGGAAATCAGGCTTGGAATAGAGATTTGAAAGAACAGCTGAATCTTCCAGTAGCCATTCTCCAGAAATTAGGAAACCTCAGCAGCAGCTTTAACAGCTGTGCTGTATCTTGGCCCTGCTCTGGGAATGGGATGCTGAGAGAGGAAATGTCACCCAAGCTCAGATGTTGTTTTGTAAAATCCCTGTCTTTACTTCAGAATACCTAATTTTTCAGTGTTTCTTTTTGGCTAAATTTTAAATAGCATATTTTTACACGATGGCATATTCTGAACACAAAGTGAAATTATTATTTCCTTCTGCCCTGGCAGCGTGTGATCACTGCAGTGCATATTTCTATCTAAAAGCCTTGTAGCTGCAGTCACAAATCAGTCTAACACAGTTGCCAAGGATGGCAGCAGCATATAGGTTCACAAAAGCATCAAAGCCACATTTCAATTCTTAACCTCTTTTTAAATAAATGCTTTGCACTAAAGAGATACCTCACGTAACCAATATTCTCCCCACACTAATTCTCTTATATCTCACAGAACCATGCACATATATACATATATTGTCCTCATCTAAAGCATGCACTATTATGTAAATGAAGACGTCTTGGCTACTATTTCTTTACTGGTAATATCTAAAGAACCAAGTTCTTCTGTCCACCATTTGGCAGATTATCATCCTATTACTCAGAATGCAAAGACTGGGTACACAGTGACATGTTCGCTGTAAGTGGATTAGCTTAAACTCATTAAACCCCACGCAACCAAAATTAAAGAACACCTAAGGCAATCCTCTTTAATTTAATCAAATAGGTCTAATTCTGAAGAGGGAGGATCCATGAAAATGCTTTATGCAGTTAACTTCAAATTCTCATTTTAATTAATTCAGGTCCCTGCTTCACCTTGAAATCACAGTCTCATGTTGACAAGCTTAGGAAAAACAGCTGCTTATTTTCAAAACATAGTTGTCAAAATGCTCACCCTACCAGTGACAATGGAAAATTTTCACCCTAACTTGGAAGCATCAGGATTTCACCTGCTATTTTTAATCTTGTTAAAACTTCTCTATTTATCAATTCAATCTCCGCTTTTCTTACAATTCATGATACTCCTAGGACCTGTGTATTCCTCCACTGCTTTCCAAATTCATGCTAGGCTAGATAAAATGTCTTTGTCCTTTTAGATCCTTAGAGATTGCTGTTCAAAGTTGTTCCTCATCAGCAGTATCGCAGATGCCAGAGGTTCGAGTTTCAGCCTTGCTGTTGAACCACACTAAGAGTTGCCTTGACAAACAGGTGTCTAGATATTCAGGAAAGAACATCCAAAGAAGTTCCAAGATGTTCCAAGATGCTCCAGCAGACACTTCAATTCCGAGTTTGCTCTTGGCTGTAGAAACCAGTTTCTCTTAACTAAGGTATTCCCATGAGGAGCCAAGCTTAGCCAGATCTCTGTTCCTAAGCACAGCTACCCCTCAAGTGCCTTATATGACCAATGCATGCCTTGTGCAGACTGGAGCACCTCTCTGTGGAAAGTTACTCTGCTGAATCAGCTGCAAGAAACAGTGTAAATAACTGGCATAAAGGCAACTGTTTTCACCCTGATTCTTTCACACTCATATTTCTGCATAGGTATCATCCAAGATACCCTAATGATAAACACACTGTGACTCCATTCCTACAATTTACATCTGCCCAGTGCCTCCATGAAATAGCTTTTATTATTCCAAAGAACCCTATTGCTTTTAAACTACTATTGTCTAACAACTGCTGCCGGATTTCCTCTTCCAAGTGTGGAAGACTGAGAACAAAAAAAAGCCTTTTATTGCTGGCGAGTCTCAAATGGAAACAGGAGGAATTTCTCATCCTATCCCTGGTCCCAAGAATCCCTCCTCTCTTTCCAGCCAATGAGAGCAATGCTACATCAAGGAAAAGAACAAACCTTGTCAGTGTTGAACAGAAATGCAAACGACCTGTATGAAGACGGTGCAACTCTAAGTCACGTATAATTTATATTGTGAATCTATATGCTCTAAATTGGAGGGGGTGCTGCAAGGCAATCAGGCAGATGTGCTTTACACTATCTGGATGTGTCAGGAATGATTGCTCAAGCAGTAGCAGTAGCTGACCTTCCATGTAACTAATAAAACTGAGGCTACCGTCCTATTGTGGACACAATGCTGGGGAAGTAGAAGATGCCAGGGCCCCAGTTACAACTTCATGTTTCCAGGAACACATAGAAGAAAAATACAGACAGAAGGAACCAGAGTGGTGAGTATTTATCAATATGGAAAAACTCAGTATGAGGCTATAAAACTAATCATCAGTGTTATCATGAGTAAGAGATATTCAAATCTGTTTACATTTTCTAAAACTGGCAAACCAGAGGACCTTTTCACACGATGGGTAGTCATACTGGGAAACTCAGAGAGAACAGAAATTCCTTTAGAGATAGATAAGAGCAACCTGCAGAAGCGTATCGGTTTAATATTGAACAAGATTCTGAAAGGGCTTCAAACACCAAGCTGCTGAGTTTAAACTTTTTAATCATATATGAGAAGAGGTGTTGATTGTCCCACATATTGTAGAGTTTCTTGCATAACCTTTTGATATTTTTGGCATTGGTAACTTCAAAGCCAAAATACTGGTATCATGGATTAGGGCTGGGCTGGCCACTAGATGAATGACAGATGCTCTCTATCAACCCCGCTCACTTTCCAAAGGTGAAGAGTAAAGGAATAAGGGAGAGAGACTTACGGATTGGAAAACTAAAATTGCTTTAATGAAAAAAATACAATTAAATATATACAGTTCTATAAAAAACCAATACCAAACACAACCCCTCTGATGGCAGTCACGTCACCATCACCACTGATGCTATGGGCATTCAGACTGGACCCAGCAGCAGATGGGAACCAGATTCAGGAACTGGATTCAGGAATGCATGGATTGGCATCAAAGGCAGAACAGACAGAGTCTTCAGATGCTGGCCACTGAATAAGAAAGCTTGACCAGCTTAGGGTCACCTGTCCTGTCTGCTCTTCCCTGCAGGTGCAGCCTCTCACTTACTGCACCCCACCATGGTACACAGGATTGAGCAGTGACCTGGGTCTGCACAGGAGAAAGTACGAGCACAAGGCTTTCTGCACACCAGTCCCTGGTTGTAACTGTACACATCAAGAGTTATCACTGCTAGGAGCAGACATTGTCTGCTAAAATATGCTGTTACCTTCAGAAAGTGCCGTCACTGAAAAGAGACTGAGCTGGAAAGTAAAGTCTGGGAACAGAATTAATTCTGTTAATTCTGTTGCTAACTCAAACCAGAACTGGATTTAACTGGACTTACATGGTATCCTGCTCTGACCCAGGCTGGCAATTCACTTCTGGTGTCAATTTCCTCTACTACGAAAAAAAAAAAGAAAAAAGAAAAAAGAACAATCTGAGGAAAAGAAAGGAACACTGCATAGGACATAATGTTTTAATGTCTTAAGGGACAGCTTTGCTCTAAAGACACATGGCGGGATCACTGACTGGAAGCAAGCACACCGCTACATGGTACCAGTGGAAGTTTTGGTTGTTCTCACACAGAGAGTAAGTGGCTCTCCATGTGCCGGAGGACAAAGAGGAAAAGAAGAGTAACAGGAGCTGCTTGTAATGGCCCTTCATGTCAGCAAGAGGAAAAGGCATTCCAATCATAAATAGACAAGCCAAATGATAAGGTGTAAGTGGAAAACCACAGAGCAGAGCTCAAGAGAGTATATACAGGATAAAAATGAACACAGCCTAATCTTGTTTCTCAAGGTGACAAAGGGCTGCACATCCTTCCTCCACCATGATCTTTGCAGCCCTGTTCACCTCTGACAAAATGTCGATGCCTCATTATCAGTTTGCTGTTGTGGTCAAGGTATCTTGGTAGCGGAGGAAGAGGCTGA
This sequence comes from Bucorvus abyssinicus, assembly GCA_009769605.1. Taxonomy (NCBI): domain Eukaryota; kingdom Metazoa; phylum Chordata; class Aves; order Bucerotiformes; family Bucorvidae; genus Bucorvus; species Bucorvus abyssinicus. The sequence continues at coordinate 15,041,061 of CM020036.1, forward strand.
CCTTCATATTCTTTTGATTTTCCTTCTGCTCCCTCCCCATTAGCCTAACAAATGTTCAGGCTTTTCCTGGGCAAGAAGGGTGGGGATTTGCAGCCATTCACATTAATGGAAGCAAAGACACATTTTCAAATTTAGAACTAGTTCCAGATGAAAAATCGTTTAAATCACTAGACTTCAGGCATAACCATGAGATTTAAAAGCAGTGATTTTGTAAATCACTGTATCCTTCAGTATTCAGTAATTTGGATGCTGCTCACAAACACTAAAAGAATTTCAAGGAGCAAGTGTTAGGGGCTACACCTAGAAGGATGCAATATTTTGGACATCATCTTATTTCTCTAGAGAAAAAATAATTACATACAAATTCTTCTCTGTTGCAAATGCTGACCACTGTTCAAGTCAAAACCCAGTAGCAATAAAAGAATCTTGCATGCCAGCTCCAGTCCTTGCTACACAGCCCATGAAAAATTAATTGGCTGAGGTTTAACTAAACCACACTAACAGGCATCATATAGCTTAGTTCTGTTTCACCAGAGAAATTACTTACTATTCCATGCAGATTTGAAAGCTTTCAAACTATATATCTGATGTATTTTACGCAGTGAAGATTGCACTAAAAAGACAAGTTGGGATACATTTGTCTATCGAGGGAAGTAATTGCTACCATTGTACCTCTGTTGTACCTAACGATATGATATAAATGCCTCATTTCAGTGCCTTTGAAATAGTCACCTGGAATCTATCTTCAAATATAACATAAGAGTTAGGTCAGTCCCCCCACCCTAATGCAAACCCAATGGGAAAAAAACTATTTTTTGATGACTTCCAGAGGTCAATTCTCCCAATGAAAATACTTGCAAGCATCCAATAGAAAGCCTCAGAAGGGAAATTAAAACAATTTAATAGTCTCAACTTATTCCATAATGATTATTTTCCTTATGTTTATATATGCTATCAGGCTCTCTGAAAAAAACAGAGAAAACTGGTAACGATGTATGCAATTTTATTTTGGCTATACATAATTTTCATCCAACATATTTTTCTTTTTTTTTTTGTTTTCATTCACATGTTGCATTACATTTTCACTAACAAAAAAGGAGGGAGGGCTGAGGTACGCTGACAGAATATTTCTCATCTCTTATTTAAGGCTATTTTTGTAAACATTTTTGCTTGCTTACTTGACACCTAGTTCTAGACACACTAGACACACAATGAGCCTGACAGTCAACAATGTATTCCAATTGAGATGGACAAAAAGAGGAGAGAAAGATGACATAGTGTTAGCCCTCTTCATGTCTGTAGACCTTAGCATCCACCTAAGGTCAAGTAAAGCGTACAGAGCAGCTTCTAGAAAGAACGGGGGACTGCCAAATGTTATCCCTACTGCATATACTTCCCTTGATAAAATACCAATATCTGACAGGCTGCCATACATCTTGATCCCACTAGGCACATCAGGCTCAACATATGGCTTGAACAACCTACAGACTGCATATCACCCTCAACTTATTCTGTAATGCTTCAGTAGTGGCTTATACTTGAAGAAGAAAACATACAATTTGCTTAAAAATTAATCCTATTGTCTTGCATTTTTGTCTCATGAGTGAGCTAACCACAAAATACGCAGGAGAAATAAAATTAGAAGGTGAAAAAATGCTGTTAGTTTCCTAATTTCTAGTATTTGAGTAGTATTCATCATGTTAAGAAAAATTTCTTCTAACATAATTATTTGTTGAATATTATGAAAAGACTAAAAGCTCCATCACATGTAAATCTTGAGAAAGAGCTCAGTGTCACTAGGCAACTATTTCAACCATCTTCTAGGATTTACTGTTCCTAGAGCAGAGCCCAAGGAAGAGAAGTGACATATGTTTCTCATCCACCTTGGTGCAAAGTCAGCAGGCATAACATGAACACATTTCACAAAGAAGCCTGGATCACTTTGCTTTGAAGTAAAAGAGGAGCACCCATATGGGACATTTCACTGGCTTTTCTGCGGCGGCAGAAACCCTCATCAAGTGTGAGAACAGCCATCAGCAGAGCCAAATATTCCATATGTTCTCACAAACCCAGATTCTCACAACGTAGGTCTTCCTCATTTACTACGACCATCAAGAGATGATTAAGTGTGGCTAAACTAGACAGCAGCTGATGACATCTTCATCGTGCCAAACAGAAACAGAATAGCCAGGCCATCTGTGTTTATGTGCTTATGTTTAAGATTGTTCAAACAGTTCAGATCACATTACAGAAAAATATAATAAATTATACAATGATTCTCTCTCTCTAGACAAGCGTGTCTATACATCTGTAGGCAAAATAGCACTCCGTAGTGGCTGACATATGCACAGGGTGGGCACAAATCAATGTATAATTTATTATACTTCTATTTGTAATTTGATATTTGTGCTTTGAACTCTTGCTTTTGGTGGAGCTGTACAGGATAATTAAAGACATGAATATGTAACAGCTTTCCTCAGGAACAAATCTTTTCCTACCCAAAAGAGGTTTCTGTAAAAACTTGTTCAGTTAGTCCTGTATTATGGAAGGCTGAGCAGGGATCAGAGAAAATAAAGTAAAAATGTGTTGTATTTGCATTCCCCCCCCCCCTCCCCCCCCCTTTTATTCAGTTAAATCTGAATTATGGAATCACTATTGGCCTGGACAGCTGGAACAGTTCAGAGAGAAGGAGCAATGTGGTGGCCTCCCACGCCTTATAGAAGACACAAGTTTGCACTCTCCTGGTGTCTTAGGATCTTAGGGTGTTTGAAGCAGTGTTTTGAAAGTACATAAACAGGAGATAAATGTTATTGTCCCTGAGCTTGACACCTGCCCCTGAGCCTGACACAATTCAGGTACAGAAGAAATAACCACCACCAGAACCGTACACCAGTTGAAAAGTCTTTCAAATAAAGGATGTTGAAAAGTAATCAGAAAATAGGCTGGCTCCAAGGTCAAGCAGGGTTTCTCCACAACCTGCCAGCCAAAGTAAATCACAGGCTCTTCTGCAAGCCTGAAGTTCAAAGCCTTCTGAACTTCGAATGGTCAAAGCAACAAAACAGCTAAGGGATACCTCGGTACTTGAAACGCAAAAGGTAAGCTAAAATACTAGGTAAGTGAACGGCACCAAAATCCCAAACTCTGTTTTGTTAAGCCCTTAGTACAAGTTCTACAAAAACAGTTGCAAAAAGTTGCCTGGCAGAAGCGTAGCACTGTTGGCTACAGGAAACCTTAGCATGTGTGTGGCAAGTGCAGTACCTGGCACAACTGAAGAGCTTGCTGGGTTCTCCAGTCCAAAGCCTACATACGCAGATAACGAACTCACTGATCTAGATTATAATCCTTTTAGGCATGCTGAAGTTCTATTTATGACCCCACTGATGCCTATTTAAGTAAAATATCAGTCTCATTTTTTCATGAGTTACCGTAAAAAGACTAAATGATGAAGGAGATAAAAACTGAGAAGAGCCACATTCTGATAGAGATGCTGCTGTTACAAATGGAGATCTGGGATACTCTTGCACCATTTAGTGCAGCCTTTGTACTCAGATGGACTGCCTAATAAGGGAGACCCCTTAAAGAAAGGCAACAGGCAAAGGAAATTTGATCAGAGCTAACCCTAAAACATTCTAGAGGTTGTTGCTCCCTGGGGAGAAAGAAGGCTCTCCCTCACCCCAGTGACCTGACAGCTATCCATCTGTCTACAGAGGGACTTACCCCAGCCACACTGAATTGGAATTGAAATTTTGGAATTGCAGCTCAAGCCTTTTTCAAGCTGAGCATCACTTGTCAAAAATCCAACATAGGAATATTAATAAGCAGGATGGGAGCCTTTCAGTAGCAACAGTGCAAACATCTAGTACCTGTAAAAATGCAAACATGCCTCTCATCTTTAATCACCTATATTTTCAAATGCTAGATTGGAGATCTTCATTTCAAAAATATTTCCAAGAGATGCATACATCCATCTCCATCATTCTGTATCTGGCATGAATAAATCCATAACACACCGAGGTACTGAGAGCTCGGGAAGAAAAGTCACAAAGGAAACTGCTTGCAACATATGCCCCAAGAAACAATTAAAGCCATCAGCAAAAAAAAAACCAAAACAACACAGAGAGGTTCACTTCATCTGATTTGCACCCTCAGAAGCAGTCTCCTTAAACACATTCTCAAACTCACCATCCTCTCAAAGGGAGGCAAATTTAGGAATTTAAACTGGACATCAAGATCTCTCTTGGGGAGACATCTATTGCTTTCCATTAAAAATGTATGGGAATGTAAGTACCTAATCTTGAGGGACGGCACATAGTGCTCTTTTCCAAGTTTATCTGAGAAACTTCTACCTTGTTAGGTGCTGGTAGGAACTTATTTTCTACTCCTATCATTACATTTAAGGCTTTAGAGTTGCAGTAAAAAAGTGACAGACACACATATATCAAAAATTATCTACACAGACCCATCTTAAATGTAACTAAATCAACAAACTAATAATACACGGAATAGCAGAGGAAAAGGGAAAGATTTCTTTCAAAAGGGAAAGAAATTATAACTTCTTTAGAGCAATTCTGCATTTTATCATTTTAAAAGTGCCTTGCAAATCATGAGTCCTTTTATAATATCAATGATTGTACACTGAAAGCATAGTCAAAGGGATAAAAGCGACATCAGTTAACAAATAGATGACCATAATAAACAGATGACCACGTTCACCCAAGTTAAAATGAGATCAATTAAACGTTTAAAACATTCCAAATAAAACAGTGTTTTCTACATATTTGTTGGTAGGCCTGAACTCAAGACAACCTTTCATGCAGAGCATCTCCAAGGCCTAAGTAAGATCTTTGCACCCCATAAAAACATGGATGCTGCTCTGAGTCCTTTCCTCCTAGCACATTCAACACCTGACCCAGTTCTCCTCTGAAAGTAAATTGGTAACCATGCCATACCACAATACACTCCCTGATTGGGGAAACTGCACAAAACTGATCTCTGCATTACATCCTTAAAGGAGAACATAATTCCTTTCATCTGTGGTTTACCATTGCTTGAAGTTCCTCTAAGTTAAGGAAAAACATTATTTATTTATTGGTAAGTACACAGAATTAATTATAGAATAAAAACATATTTAATTTATCATGTTGCTCAAACACCATCATGAAAATATAACTGATAAAATGCAATCCATTGATGAAAGATGACTGTCGAGCTTAGAGATTCACCACATGAAAACAAGCTCCAGCTCAGTTCTGGAACAAGTGACCTAGCGAAGTTGGAAATTATAAAATATTAAAAAAATCTTCCAGGCTTGGCTTGTATGGGAAATGTGCAAATCTCTCTTAAACTTTTTATTTCCAGATTGCTGGTACGCATACAAGTTCAGGCAGTGAAATAAAAAAATAATAATAATAAAAATATCAAATTTAATAGATGAATATAATGTGGTTTCAGGCCAGTTCTAAATCACATCTCATTACAGTACAATCTAGAGAGCTTGTAGAAGCCAGAGGAGAAGGTCTGCTGGCTTCACAGCAGAAACGGTAGCGACCGTAGACAGCCACCCAGCTGGAAAAAATAGTTTGAGACGCACTGGGAACCATAGGCAGATGGTTGGTGATCATCAAGAAACTCTTACTTGCATCCTTGCTGTTGCCTGAGTTAGCACTTTCAGAAACTTAGATTTCTCTGCACTCCTTTATTTTTTTCCCCTTCCTTCTTCGTAGAAGTTCAGGCACTTTTTGGCAGAATGCTTGAGCTCCACTGCAGTTTCACTTAGTTTTGGTTTGCACAAAGCCTGCCACAGTGAGGACTCAGTCTTGCCTAGTCACCTTGACTACCGTGTAATTAATTTACAATATAACTAGTAATTAGAATTATCATTGGCTCTTCATACCAAGAGCCAACACAGTCTAAGCAACCAGCTGCTGTCAGATATCCTTTACCTACACGTGGCATATCCATGGCAGCTATCCGCATGAGAAAATCAAAGCAGCGGATTCACTGAATGCAGTTCTCCTCTTTGCATTATTTTTATACTGACATTTACTGCAAAATATAATATCAGTTTGGGGAGTTATAAGCAAAAAATCATACCTGTCATTTTTTCACCTGATTTAGGAAACACAGCAGTGTAGAGTCTGCCCATTCAGAACAACCAGGTTGTTCCCAGACATTTGAGAAGGCAGAGTTTCATTACCCTGAAGTGGATCTCTGAACAAACCTGTTTGACCCCAGCCCGTGATACAAAACACTCTTAGATGAAACACAGATACAACGACAAAAAGCAGCAAGTCAAACTCCTCGGACCACAAGAAATGTGGCTGCAATCTCTAAGACGATGGACAGGGTCCCAGTAAATAAAAGAGCAAATGCAGCATGGTTAAACTTTAATTATATTTGGCTCCCTCAAAACAGATGCTCGCAGACAGATTTCTGTTTCATCCACTAATGACTGTCATACACAATCATGTCACTGATTTCAGAGGGCTGCAGGGTTTATACGCTTGCAGCCAAAACTGACAAGACACAACTAAAGTATATTCACAAAATCCAACACCCTGCTTTGTCCAACAGGGATATTCAGATACTGCGATGGAGATAGCAGAACCAGACTGTGCCACACCAGTTCAGGAAGAGGAATAATCATCAGACTGTGCTGGTGCCTGCTACAGCCCGTGCGTGTAAAAGCAGCGGACCCCTGACTGTGGCTTGGGAAGCCACAGCGTGCTCCTCCTCTTCACTCTCTGGTCGGGGTTTCTGGATCATCACATACTGCTGAAAGGGTAACAGGAGGTAGCAGTGTGAGAAGACAGACACAGACAGGCAGGGAGTCAAAAGGAAGAGATGATACATCACAAATATGTGCAGGGGAAGGCAATTTGTTGGGAAGTCATATATGCCTTTGTGTGCTTCACATTGGCCCAGAGCAAGCACCCTCCCAAGAAATTTAAGGGTCTTCCTAATTACTTCAGGTATGGGATCCACAAAATTTTACAGTGGACCTTGGTAAGCTTCAACTTTCTGCTACAAGACCTAGAAAGAATGAGATGGGAAATGCATACACTCATTCCTCAGTCCGAGGCTGCGTTTCTCAAGCTTCAGAGCTTGAGATGAGCTCGCAGAGCTCAGATGAGAACACAAAATGGAGCTCAAGCTGAGTTATGCAGCACTGCTGTCATGAACCTCGTTTCACCCAATTTTCTCAAGAGCAACTTCTTATTCTCCCAGCTTAAATAAAGAAGGAAGAGGAAACAGAAGCAAAAATTTCTGTCCCTCTCCTTCAGTTCTGGGGGTGGACAGAGTCTCCATGTGAAAAGAGGAACTAACACACAAACCCCCACATACCCATAAGGGTCACCACTCATGTTAAATGTGTTCTTCAAACATCAGGTAAAGACCCTGTTTATGTATTGTAGCTGTGCTCACAGCAACATTTTTCTTCCCACAAGGCACTAAACTACCCCCAGCACTGATATGACAAAACCAGTACCACCATCCCCAAGGTGAAAACAGAGCCTGGATTTTGCATGACAGCCCCAGAAACAAAAGGGTTGTTCAATAGCCTACCCAAGCCATAGCAGAAGAGTAAGCTTCAACTTCTCTCCATCCCTTAGGACCCATTTCCCTCCACAGTCCTGCTGCGCAGACACCACATTTCCCCAAAGTGAAAGTGCTTGCTTTTTCAGGAGCTGCCGAAAAGTTGAGGTTCTGCTTCGAAAATACCTCCAGTACCACTTGTCCACAGATAGCCCCACTCCCTGTAAACCTGACCAATACCCATCCTTTTTGTATCAAGCTCCTTACAGTTGTACCAAAACAAAACAAAGCAAAACCAAACTCAAACCTCATTAACAATTTATCCAAGTCTTGCTGATCTGATGGAGAGTTTCTAGAAAGCATTAGAGTGCATGACTCATTTCTGAGGATATATCTATCATCGGGTCACATCTGTCTTCAGAATGAACCGGCACCTTTCAATGAAAAGTACAGTACATCAGCTCTGTGTCAAGAAAATCCTCATCTACTACTTGGAACCAAGCCCCGGCTGCCAATTGATCTTGGCCTACAAAGGCTCCAAAGATGGGTTTTGAGCAAGAGTCTGCTCACATGCAGAGAACAGCAGCAACACCAGTCAGTCAGGATTTGTGTCACAACAAAATATGTGTTACAAATCTGATTTTTTGCACAATGAAGAAGGAAAAAAAGGAAAAGTAGAACTTGTTTTCTTTATGGACCTTAATCCTTCCCTCTGATTCATATGTTAAGTTCCTTCTTGCTTATCTTGTCTGCTTTGCTTGTAAGCAACTCAGGATTTTCTCCACTTGTTCAGTGTTCACTGTAAGACTAGCTGATGAATCTCTGAAGGATTACCAGTGTTCAGCTCACCTCTAACTCCGACACTGCCTTGGACTAGTGACTTTGATTGTTCTCATCCACAGCTTGTTTCATCAGTCTTACTGAACCAGTGGCTTCACAACACTGAGCAAACTTTTGCAATTCTCCAACTTATGTTAGAAGAACATTTCCTACGGATTTTTTCTTCAGATCAGCCAAAGGCTGATGTTGGATACTTTTCACCAAGAGGCTAAAATACAAGGGTGTGTTCATTCTTCAAAAAGCACCATGTATAGCCTACAGCAGAGGAAGGGTCCTTATTACAAGAGGTAATTGCCTCGTGTCAATTCTTTGTACCGTTGTCTTCTGGAAAAAGAAAATGGCCCCCAAAAGACTTGTGTCAGAACAAACAGCCTCATGATCAAGCAGTGAAGACCAGAAGACATAGTTAATACCACCCAAGTTATCCAGGTTGGGTGTGCTGAAAAAAATCAAACTGAGGAACCAGAGTAAAGACTGTGTGCAGTTTTGGGTGTCTCTATACAAGAAGGTTAACAAGCTATTAGAGTGTGTCCAGAGGAGGGTGAACAAGATGGTGAAAGATCTTGAGGGCAAGACTTAAAAAGAGCAGTTGAGGTTACTTGGTTTGTTCAGCTTGGAGAAGGGAAGGCAGTCTACAATTACCTCAAGGTGGGCAGCAGAGCAGGAGGTGCTGATCTCTTTCTGGTGACCAGAGATAGGACATGAGGAAATGGAAAGAAGCTGTGTCAGAGGAAGTTCAGACTGGACATTAGGAAAAGGTTCTTCCCTGAGAGGATGGTTGGTCACTGGAACAGGCTCCCCAGGGAAATGGACACGGCACCAAGCCTTTCAAGAGGTCAAGGGGCGTCTGGACAATGCTTTTAGTCATATGGTTTAGTTTTAGGTAACCCTGTGAGGAGTAGGGAGTTGGACTCAAGAATCCTTATGGGTCCCTTCCAGCTTGAGATATGCTATGATTCTATTATCTGCATTTCGGTCACATTTCATTTTCTATCCTTTCTCCCATCTTGCTCTCATATCTCCTCTGCTCCCATTACACCTGTATTTTCCCTCATTTTTTTAATCTGTCTGTATTTCCCCTCTTAACGTTCCAATTCCTATTCTTAATACCTGTTTTCCTGCCTTTGATCCATTTCGATTACTTATAGCACGAGTGATTTTGGTCAAAGGCTGCCTGGCATTCGGGGGCTGAAAAGTACACAGCTGATCCCTATTGATCTCTAGTTGTGACAGGAGAAAAAACAAGAAAACGCAGCATCACCATCTGCTAACTGTACTCGGGCATCTAGAGACAGATGAACCAAGGAAGAGTTGACAGCCTTAAAATGTTACCCATATTATTTTCATTTTATGCCTTCATTAAAGCCTGTAATTTAGATGATGAGATGTTTCTTTCCTTTGCATAAATGCAAACTAGGTATTTTGCGCATGAGAAGTTCGACATTGGTGGAGTCAATTACAGGGATATTGATGTACTCTACTTTCTCAAAAGGTTACTACGATCTTTTGATTAAGAGATGTTGTTACTAAGATAAAGGCTTCAGTTGCTATTAACGTCTCTCAGAGAAAAATCAAGCATTTTTAACACAAAGTGCTAAATAAGATAAGGAAAGGATACTTGTCATGTCAAAACAGGAGGTCTATAACCTTAATGATGCTGCATGGTATCATAGTACAAATGTAAATACTTGACTTATGCAATGCCAATGCAATACTCTTCACAGCTCAGAAATTAATAAGCATGAAAGGCACATTTAAGAAAGTTTCTTCCAGGTCATACCCTTTAATTCTGTTAGCCACCTTGTTCTGTCAAGAGAAAAAGGTGTGAAGGAAAAGAAGCAAGAAATGTTAGTGTAATGAAATGAACTGCTATTTTATATCATGATTTCAGATGAATTAAAACTGCCTCTTTTTGCCGCAAAGACACTGAAAGTGAAAAGAAATTAATCTAAACCTGACACCAGTTGGACCCAAGCCACTCCAAGCATATCTGACATATAACAGGGAGGCGCTGACTTCAGTTCAAGGCGATAGCCACCTCTTTTTAAACACCTTCATTTGTATCCCACACGTGAGCTCTTCCCACCCTCTCCAAAGACATGGAGCCAGCACAGACATGCATTAGAGACATTCCTGTCCTTGGGACTGATGCGTTTCTAGAAAAGATGCCAGACAACCTCAGCTTTTGCCTAGCCTACTCCTAGGCTAACCTACCAACTCCTACTGGTTAACTTGAACTTGTTGCTCAGAGAACTTGATTTAGAAGATGGAGTGAGGAGGTGCAGAAAAGCTACACATTATCATTTGAGCAGAGAAGGACTGGAAAGAGAAAAAAAAAAACAAAAAAAAACTTTAGCCCACCTTGCCATACATGTAGAAAGACAACTGTAATTTCAGTGACAGGGTGAAAAATCTAAACAAAGACTAGCAACCCGAAATGGACTATGCAAATGGAGTCTTTGTAATGTATTGATGCATGAAAAGTGGATCTAAGTGTATGCTTTTGAAATCCAGATCTGAAAGCAGATTCATATGCAAGAGCACGAGTTATTTTTTTTAGCTCCGTTCCAAAAAAGGCCACACTGACAGAAGCTGGGGGGATACAGCTGAGAACAAGCTGCCCTTTCCCGCTCACGGAGCTGACTTGGATGCTCATGAGAACTGCCCGCCAAGTGATTGAAGAAGCATGTGAACTCAGACTGCTTTGGTGAAAGAAAGTTTGCACACAGAAGGATGTCTACAAAGCAATTTCTCTTTTCTGTCAGCTTCACTGACTTGAGAGATCCTTCGCATTGCTGCTGAGGCAAGAGCATTAAAACTGAAGGACTACCAGGATTTACCACCACTGGTAGCAGCTTTAGAGTAGTTTCCTGGTTATCCCACAAAAATATTTAAACTATTTAATCTCCCTTCTTAAAGGGACTGTTCTTTATTTGTTTGGCTTTACTCCTAATTTGAAGGATATCTGTCAAGGGTTAGAGCTGGGCTGGCTCCAGACGAAGGACAGATGCTCCCTATTATCCAATATTGAAGAGGGATGGCCAAATAAGATACACCCAGGATGGCATTCAGCTCCTGTGGAACCCAGTTCATTGTTTAGAAGAAAAGGGTGCAGCTACCTGACATGCAGTACTTGGATGATAAACAGACAGTGACTATGGAGCATGTTTTGGGAGGATCACTCTCAGGCACATATGGATGCATGTATGGAAATATAGTTACACTAGTTTTCTCCACATCTGTGGAGAAAAACATAAAATTCCTTCAAAATATTGTTCAGTGGGGTGAATTTTCCAACACCTGTGATTTGAAAATGTTCCATTTTTTACTCTAAGGACTAATAATTCTAGTTAAATATAGGGATCCCACAGAAACTATGAAAATAAATAAAAATGTTTTGATCAAAAGCCAAGAATAAAGGAATAGGAGAAGGGCAAAGATAACAATGAGACAGAACTACAACTAGAAGGTTACGGATACCAGCAGTCCAGCCATTGCTCAGTATTTTACTGAATTTAAAAAAGGACGGTTTTCAGAAGGTATTCTGGGAAAAAACAATATAGCAGCTTTGCTGTATGTGAGAAACTAAATGCAATGTTGCAGGGATATATGGGAAAAGGCATCCCTGAAATCTAAAAATTGGGTGATGGAAGAGACCACTGGGGGCCAGCTGGAATTAGGAGACAAGATTTTGAAAGGAAATAGAGAATGATGCATGAGATGGTTGACACAAGGGTTTATTTCTGATATAAATGGTCCTCATTTGAAAGCAGGAAACTAACTGAGAGAGAAAAGGGAAAGGCCAGAGACTAAGGAAAAAACAATAGCTTGTTTCTTTGGTTAATCATTTCAGGTTTCCAAATCTCACAGCTCTTCCAGTTTGCCCTGCATGCAGCCGAAGAGCAGAGTGCTCATCAGTCACCTTGTATTTTTCCCTCCACAGGTCTGTACAAGGCTAATTTCCCTTTTATTTATGGGTTCTGCTGCTGCTGAGCAGAGTGTGGGCACTGCATTCACAACGCCTACTCTGCGGTCGAAGCGGCAGGCAACGAAGTACCCCTGACACTGCCTGGAAGACAGCAATAGCAAGCAGATTTACATCTGCTTGTGATTCCTGTGTATTTTTTTTTCAACTCTACTATACATCTTTAGCACATGTCATTTTTAACACATGCATTGTTTTCCCTTGGACATACATACGTCATGCAGGCGTGTTTATTCCCACCGTTACTTTATGACTGCCCTCAGCATCAAGAACTCAATATTCATCAACGGAGGTGTGGACCTGGGAGCAAGTGTATTGCAAACGTCCTTTTTCCTGGGCTCCCCTTTTGCTCTTTAGATAAAGGTACTTCTGCTCTTGCAGACAAGGGCAGCCATGCTGGTGGGCAGTGGCAATGGAGCGCAGAAGAGCAGTGCCACCCTCCGTCTGCTCCTCCTTCCCCACATGCTCCTCAGTGCTCAGGGGCCACTGCTCTGCCCAGGACACATAAACGGTGAACCACTTGCTCCTGCACACTGGCGATACAGCCAGGGCTAACCCTTTCCTTAGGTGGCAATAAGGTCAGGTGGCACCCTGTCGCTGCGGGGCTTTCCCGGGCAGGGAGGAAAGCGTGCACGGGCTCCCACTGGTAGGCATCAGGTTTACATAATGTGAATGCACATATGCCCTTACTGCTGTTTTGCCTCCTGCCTTTTAACAGCAATTGTTCCCATCCGCATGTCTCCTTGTGAATTTGTCACATTTTCCAAAGAGCACATTTGGAGCTTATCTAGTGGCTTCTGTGAAAGAGGCTAAAAAAAAAAAAAAAAAAAATCCCATTCTGGAGGATTCGGTGTTTTGCTGATGGTACCCACAACAGAAATCCAATTCTGGGTTTGAGCAGTACAGCGCACAGTTGAATTTGGACATACAAAAGTAAACGTAGCTCAGATTGCGTATGAAATAAATGCTCCTACAGCAAAAACAGTAGCACATTTGAAAGACGAGTGGGAGCGTGCTGCTTGAAACACTGGTTCCAGCAATCTCCAGATGCACAAAAGCAAATCTACTTTACGATTATTTAGAAAAACAGGAGAAAAAATTGAAGTGGGAGGAAAAAAATACCCAAATATGAAGACTGCTACATTTTGGAAGCCACTGTCTGATGTCTCCAGGGAAATGCAGAGCTCTGCTCCTGATGAACCAGCGGGAACGACATCAGGAGGTACCACATCCATGTACAGAACCCTAGGATGTAAATTACTGAATAAATACATCCCTTAGTGGTTCTAACAGACAAGCACCAAACTTATTTGGCATTAGCTGATGAGGCAGGCAGGAAATGAACAGGACTATCACACAGAGCCATGGCAAAGAAAGATCAAATGTTGGCAGGTATACTTGAGCACTGCCATGTGCTGCTTACACTCAGAAATTAGGTGCAAAGATGCATCAGCACGTTAAAGCAAGGAGGCAACGGTGGAGATGAAGCCTCCCAAAATGAGAGGAAACGAAGCGTAAGATGTTTCACTGCAGCTCTAAGGTCACATCCCTGAAAACACCATCCATGTTGAGTTTATAAGTACACACCATCACACTGTTTCCCACATACTTCAGAAGCAGACTAATAGGTGAGATCCTAAAGCACCAGTAAGTCCCAGTTAGGAACACTGACCACAGGTCATCCTGATTACAAAGCCCCTTTGTAGCAGCCACTGTACTGCAGTACATCTCTGAGAGCCAACTGCTAAGGGGCGATTACCAATGCTCAGATCGTGTAACCAATCTGTTACTCTCAAGGAATGATTGCTCTCATCTCCAAGCCAAAAACATAGCTCCTGCCATGAGCTGCTTGTTCTGTGTGGTCCCTTCCATAGCTCTGAGGAGGAGGAAAGCAGAGACAGAAGGAAAACTGGAGCATAACATCCATGTCTCCAAATACTGTGTCTGTGTGGGCTATCAGGGGCTCGCCCTCTTGTTTATCTGGCATTGTTCCACTTCAGCCCCCAAAACAGACCCCAGATTCTAATCCTGTCAACTTTCCTGATTCACTCTTTTGTTTACAAATGGTCTACTGTCAGCCACTGTTAGACTTTAATAAATATTTCGTGACTAAATACAACCATTTTCATGCCCACATATCCAGGGATGTAGCACTGGAACTTAAGAGCTTGAGATTTGTTTCTTGACTATCAAAGAGAAAATGTTTATAATCTCATTCTTTCCCCCCGTGTTTTCAAACAAAACAGGAAAGCAATCTCTAATTGTTATTTCTTTAAATATTTGCTCAACTCTGAACTCTCTCCGTCTTTTTTATAGTAAATATCACTTGCTTACATGCAAGATAATTACTCATCACTGCAGAATGGGTAACAAAATCGGGAAATAAAATGGTAGCAGAGGTCAAGAACCAGTATGATCCTGCATTTGGAGAGCCACATCCCATCTTGGTACAACTTCGCTCCAAGAAGAAACATGTGCTTTCACTGGGTAAGGATGTGGCCTTTACCTTAACTCTTACATTAACAGAAACAGATGGAAACCCTCAGGTCAAGCACTAGGTTGCAAACTACACAGAAAGTCCTGACAGAGCTATCTTACTCGTGCCTTGATATTTTTCAAGGGACTGATTTTACAAATAAATTGCTAACCATGAAACTGCATGAAAACTGTGTTTGTTTATTCTCACATCAGTGACTGAGAAGCTGTAAACAGTTGTGACAACTGCAGCATCTCATCTATTGTCACCACTCTGCTTGTCCAGCGAGACAGGCAGTGAATGGGATGGCTATTAGGACTGACAGGAACATAGTATGATCCTCAGGCAAAGCGGTATACATGAGCGGTATTAGTCTTAAACTGATGCTGGATTTCTGTCAAAATCAGCACTCAAAGAGATGCTGCATGTTTTGGGGAAAGAGCACACCCCGCGCAGCCAGCTGGCTAAGCTTTACTGAAATGGTGCCGAGTCTGACAGTCCCAGTTTTCCAAACTTCAGTAAGATCACCTGCTAGATTCATTTTGAAGGAAATGACACCATAGTTAAAAAAAAAAAAACCAACCAAAAAAACCCCTCAGAGCTTGAATCCGGTACTGTAAGGCAAGGCTGTAAGCTTGAAGCTGTAACTTCATCAACATCCAGAAGAACTCAAGGGATGCTCTGAGCATTACCTGCTGGGCCACCTGACTATGCACATGCAACAGAAGAAGGATTTGCTGCTTTGCCTCTGTAACCCATTCACAGTTTAAGTTTCCCCACTGAGAACGCTTCAAATTAGGAATCAGTTCTCACTCAGACCCTCATCACCTCCGTGGCATCACAGGGAAGTGCCTCCCTCTCCATATCTTTATTTGCAAGTGAAACTTTACACCCTTCACAAGAAGTTTTGAAGTTTATGAGAATGAAGATAGCATTAGAAGTTGAACTGAGTAAATGGTAAATCACTTCTGGATGTGGTGGTTGGACAAAAACCCTGAAATACAGCAGTAGCTTGGAGACACCCGCAGGCAACTGACCCAGCCATATTGTCCTTGGTTGTCACCCAAAGCATGCATGCCCATGGTGGCTCAGCCCAGGTGTGCAGCAGCTTGCAGTTACAGTCCCTCTCCTCCCTGGTCATGCCACAGCCCTGCAGAACAGTCACAGCGTTTAGGTGCAAGGTCTCAGTCATCTCTCACCCAAACTGACACTATATGCCTGACCACTGTTTATAGTATAGGGTTCCAGAGATCTCTAGAACAAGTATGGAGATGTACCCATACCCTAAATGTTACGTGTTTCTGTAAAAAATATATCATGGATGTGGTGGAATCCAACTGAATAACTCTCATAGCCTATGTGCTATACAAGGTATGAATTTTTTTTTTTAATTAAAAAAGCTAACACTAAAAAATTGTTGAATCTGCTTGTATCAACAAAATTATACTCTTGTTTAGGTAAAAGTCTAAACTTACAGCATAAAACTATGTAGTTTTCCAATGGCAAAGATCAGGTGGCAATACCAGACCAAGTTTCATTTCAGAAGAGACCCTCCTAACTCCATTTATTCTTCACTAGAACAAATTTAAGATTTTTAGTAACCATTGGCTTTGCCATTTCCAAAGCCAACAATTTTAGAAATGTGAACTTGCTCGCAGGAGTTGGCGAGTATTCTCTACATCAATTCAAAACACACCAAGCTGTGTGCTCAAGGAAGACATCAGAGTTTGGCCAAATTTGCCTTTGTTAGCTGTCTCTCATTTCCCTTCACTTGTCAGTGTTCCCTGTGGTATATGGTGGCACCAGAAGGCTTTAAGGAACAGCAGGGGGCTCTTATCATGGCAGGCTGGACAGAAGCTTACATCAGCATGTTGTCTTCTGCCTTCATGCTCTCCTCTCAGCTATGTACTGTGCAGACCAGAGGTCAGGAGACAAACGTTTAGAGGCAGGATTGTGTATTCAGTCATCCAAATGCTCATCTTTAAAGCACCGTTATGGGTATTAAGTACACTAAAGTGATAAGCAAAAGGTGCACCGTGAAAACCACCCATGCTGAAATTAACAGCTGGCTGGGTAAAGAAGTTTACCTGTGAAAGTACAAAGCACAGCTGTAAGAGAGGTCAGGAGGTGCATACCTCTTCTCACACTCTGTAAGATCACAGGAGAAATGAGTTGTAAAACTACCTTGGAGAACAAGGAAGAGAGAACATGGCAATTCAATTTCTTCTGCTTCTGTTTCATGACTGAGAGAAATGCCAGAGAATGCACCAGGGGAATAAAACATCTGCCACCCTGACAACAAATCAGTGCAGGATTTCATCATCTTGCCCATCTGCACAGTTTCACAGCATGCTCAATCAGACGGCTTAGAGACCAACACGGAATGAACCATGTCACAGCCTGAATCCTATTACTGAACAACAATTTGCCATGTCTTAACAATAGTAACCAATAATAAACTTCGATAAAGTTTTCCTCCAGATCTGTGGGGGAAAAGATATCAAGGCAGACAAAGAGAGAGGAGTGTTTGTGAAT
Source organism: Bucorvus abyssinicus (assembly GCA_009769605.1). NCBI lineage: Eukaryota > Metazoa > Chordata > Aves > Bucerotiformes > Bucorvidae > Bucorvus > Bucorvus abyssinicus. Next base: position 15,058,433 of record CM020036.1, read on the forward strand.
GCACTTTCAATAGTTTTCCCAAGTGACCCTAGGAGAGGACAATTTAGACATCTAGAGAAGAGAATTCAGAACTTCTCAGATTGAGGTTGTACGCTGCTCTGCTGCAGATGGAGAGCAAGCAAAACACGAAGCAGAGCAGAAGCGGTGACATTTACATTCCTGAAGGTTTAGATTCCACATCTAGCAGCAAATAATTTTTACTAACCTGCAGTCCAGTAAAGACTAAGCAGACATACTAATGTGCTCCTGTGTTTAGTAAGACAACTGAGAAAGTTTCTGCTGTGTTGCTTACCCTTTCAGTGACTTCATTTTAGCTTGCTGCCTGTTCCACTTGCATTTCCTATCCCTGAACAGAAGAAACATTTACTCTTTGACCTCCATCTTCCAGATCCAAGCTTAAATTTCTGTAGGATTTGAACTTGAGTTGGTGCAAGCATAGCATCTGAAATAATTTACAAAAGGTAAGGATGAAGGGTACGAGAAATGTAGAAAGATGATACCCAAAAAGGACAGCATACCTGAGTTGGAAGAAAAATAATTTATACATGCATACAAGAGAAAAGTTGGGAGAAAAACCCTGAAAAAGATCTATAAGAACTTATGTGGTGCATTGAGGAAGGTAAGGCAGAAAGACAAAAGAAGTAACCCGGTTTATTTCAAGTGGATCTCACTTTTTAAAAAAAGCTATTACAATAACTCAAAATGCTTTGCCACTTATTGCAGATTATCAAGGCACTTAATTCTAGACTTCTTTTAAACAGGGGTGCAGTTCAGAAGATTACTCATATAATTTAAGCATACTCTTCATTGGGGACTGAGAGAATTTAAGTGTGATCAGCTGCTCCAAGACCGTGGGTTCAGCTGCACTTTCAGAAACCTTTAACATTCTAATTTTAAAATTTTAATACTTTTGCTTCCTGATGAGCTTGACTGTTACTTTTTCTTTCTGACTATACACCTCAACACCGTTACGCATCAGCCAAAGAGACACGGTTGTCCTTTCCCTTTCCACGCAGTGACTCTGTGGGGCTAGTTAGTAGCTTTTATCAGTCACTTCTTCCTGCATTTTGCAAATGGTCATCCAGTTGTTTTGGCAGAAAAAATAAAAGCCACAGTGGAAGCTGGTGGAAGTTTGGTTTTGTTTTAGCCATGCATAGGTCATTCCTAGACTGTTCCCCCTTTCCTAACATTTGAAAGGCTTACAAGCAAAATTACAACAAACCAAACCACCCAAGGTTAAAAGCTTTTTAAGCTTATTTTTAAAATACTTCCAAACTGGAGATAATCTCTTTGCAAGACAAAAGGAACTGGCCCCGTACCCAACCGCCTGCTGCAGGGAGGGTGTTCTGAAGTGACTGTAACATTGTTTTCTAATCAGCGGCTGCTTGGCAGGTTTTGGTGCTGGCAGCCACCAGGAGTGTGAAATTCAGCTTTCAGAACAGAAAGACTAAAGATTTAGCCTAAGAGTATATGTAGTGTCAAACAGCTGGTGCTGTGAGACAGACCTGAAAGCATTGTGTGGGTGTGCGAGCCAGCGAGAGAAAGGGTGGGCAGTGACCACTGCTAACAGCATCAGTTCTGGCTGCCAGGTACAAAACACGTGGTCATATTTGCAGGGAGAGATCTTCGACCTGGTATTGCCTCTGCTCCCTGTAATCCTTCCAAAGCTGCAGTGCACATTCAGTAAGTGTTCAGCACTCCTGGACTTGGCGTCACGGGTTTTTCTCCTATTCAGTGCTCAATGCAGGGACAGGTATTGTTCACTGCAGTACCAGAGGGGACTGGAGAGCACACCCTGGCCACTCAGCACCTTCAGAATAGATGGTAAGGAGTTCACACACTTCATTCTGCTCCTTTTTGTTCTGAAGTGCTAACTTGCATATCCAATGTCAGAATCATGTTTGCCTAAGGCTTCCACTGCATCCATGCTGCTGCCGCTCCATGGAAATGGAGCAACTCCTGATACTCACTGGCATGAGAAGTGGATCAAGCCACTGATCGGTGATACAAACAATTTTCAAGAACTCTCCTTTCATACTTGAGCGTGTAGCCACTGAAAAAAGCGCTTAAAACAACAGCAGAGAGCCACCACTATTTCAGATGATACCTTTAAAAATTATCATCCCTGTGAACAGTGGAAGGGGTTAACACTAATCCTGTTTAGGATACGACACTCATCAAACCTAGCAGCCTGCTGAGACAACAGACAGAGGACTCCAACAGGCCTCACTGGTTTAGGCAGACAATGCAATTCATGACAGAAAATACCTTCAAGGAAAGTAAGTCCCAGCAGAGAGACAGAGCAAGCGAACAGAGCAAGTCACTGCTGAATTTACCTGGGTTGCTTTCCACATCACTGCACTTTATTTGAACATTCTAATATCTTCTTTGATCAGTGCTTTAATTTGTACCAATGGCCACCAAAGCATCATGCTCATTTACTAAACCCCATGCAACCCTCTGAATCATTTGGGGTTTCTTTGCTTTTGCCCGGTATGGGAATAAGGTTAGGAAGGCAGTGAAATTAGCTTCCTAATGGTCAGTATTCATCCCATTTCCAATAAAACATAACCTCCATCCCCATGTTTTCAGCTCATCAATGAATTGAGAAATTCAGCTTAGATTACCCAAAACCGAGCTTTAAAAAAAAAAAACAAAACTATAACCAGTCTGGAGTCTCTAGCCTATGGATTCTGAGGACCCAGTACCACTGGGCTACCCAGTTGCTACCCAGAAACTCAGTTCTCATCAAGTCTGCCAAGAGCATTACTGCTCAGTATACGACAGGGTTGGGCTCTTATTGCTAAAGAAATAGCAGGCACCCGAACAAGCAAGATGTTTGGCATGAATGTGGTGCTGCTGCATCTTCATTCCTCTTACTTGCCATCTGTAGCTGTTTTCTGTGTACCCCAGCTGTTGCTGCCATCAACTGTGCTCTGAAAGGCTCCCACTTTAACTTTGCAAAGCACGTGAATTTGTCTGCATACTGCTCTCCCTTCCGTACCACCCCTCTCTCACCACATCCTCCTCTTCCAACATTCAGCAGCTCCTGTGAGAAATTGGTCATGCTATCGATGGATGGAAATAGTCACTCCAAAGCACATAGTCTCAGCCTTCCCTGGATTAATAATATAACTAATAGGAGGTTTCCTCTTGCCCTTCTCGGACGTTTTCCTGTGAATTGCAAAGCATTCTCACCCCATCTATGCCAGGCTTTGAGATATTTTATTTTAAGCAAGTGGACAGTCCTGTTGATGTTACTGGAACAATATATAGGTGCTCCAAGTGCAGAAAGTGCTTAAGTGTTTTGCTAGATTGGAATCATTGCTTGTAGCATGTTTGACAATAATTACAAGCACAATCCCAGAAAAAAACAGCCTCCTCCAAAGTGCAGCATCAACACTTTATAAAACCAGTATGCCCAAATCTCCACCAAATTTTCAAAATCTTTGCTGGAACAGAAATTGCTGCTATGTGATACTTGGAAATGCAGTCTTCAGTGTTACTGCAGTGATAAGAAAAGTGCAGGGATTCCTTGTGTTCCCCTCACTAATAAAAATCTAATGCAGCTGCACCAAGCAGGTAGCAGAAAGACTTCTCCAGAAAATCCTCACCTCAACTATTGGCAACATCCTGGGTGAGAACACCACTGACTTCTGCACACAGAACAGGATTTCTGCAACAAATAACAGGATTATGCAGCTGGTCCCTGTGGCTGTGCCATACCACAGTGAGGCATCGGGACTTAAACTTGAACTTCAAGCATCTGAGACATCCTTAGTTAAACTCTGATCTGCTCTTTCAGCTTCCTGATGCTTTGATTCTATTTATTACAGGACAAGACATTCTGAAGGAATCAAAGGATGCCAGAGAAAATTACTTTAACCTTTGGCAGAGCTGGTAGAGTAGTGGCCAGTGCCCTATTACGCTGCACATAAGTGAGCACTGAACTGGTCATGCAGGAGGATGCCTATATCCTCCTAGCTAACATTATTAATATGTCATGTCAAGCCATGGATCAAAGAGGTTTTGTCTTAGGTCTTAGATTATAATGAAGGCAGCTTTTGACATGGAAAGGTTCATTGATCTTTAAATCCTGATTTTCATGTGGTTTGGCTTAGAGCATATTTTTTTGCAATCACACTTCTTAAAGAAAAAAGTAGAATAAATCAGTCCTAAGCTTACACCAGCAATGTCAAAGCTTTCAAATGACCACCCCATTCAGCACTATCACACACAGATACTCCAAGTACAAACATGACCAAAAGGTCGGTCTCCCTCTGGAGGCAGGCAGTGAATTGGGTTTTCTTGAAACACACATGGTGCACACAGGCACACACACAAGCTCACCTTGAACAAGTAGCCTGGATTCTGTTTTGAGCTGGAGGGAACAACCTACCAAAACCACAAATCTAAACCCTCTTGTTCTTTAATACCTTCAGATTACTTTGTTGTAGAAAGAGCACATAGCTAATAAAGGCTTCAAATCCATCTTGACCCCTGAGATGGAGAATACATAAAGAAAAAGTGGGAAAACAAATGCAGGATTATCCTGCACTCTGGCTCCTCTGTGCTGATACAGCAGAGCACAGAAGATCCTAATTGTGCATCTTCTAGCTTCCAGAAATCTCATTAGAAGGCAATTAGAGGATACTGCATCTGTCTGGGATTTCTGGAAATGGAGCAGTTCTGTTTAGGGAGCTGGGTGTCCAAAGACGCCAAGAACACCCTCTGTGCACATACCAGATTTGCAGCTTAGACATGGGCAGTCCGTGTCTTCTGGAAAATGTGAGTATTAAGTCAAATGTGTCCTAAATGAACTCAGTTTACTCTGTGTATTCCGGTGCTTTCCAGAAGTTACGTAGTTCTTAATAATATATGTTTCATGTGGAGGTATGGCAACCTTGGACTTGTTATTCTGACGTGGTTATAGGTAGCTATAGGGTTTCTTCAAGGTATACCAAGGACCACAGCCCTGTTTTGGGCAAACTGACCTGAACTACTGCCAACACAATTAAAGGCTCAGAGTGACTTGAATGGTCACTCAACAGACCTGAAAACCTAGAAGAGTAATACCAAAAAACAACAATAAAAATTAAATTATCTTTATTATTTAAATGATTTTGGTTTCTCTTTCAAACTTGTTCATTTGTTTCTCTAGTTCCTGAAGCATGTTTTTTTTATTAAAATCTTCAACACTACAATAGAAATTATGGATTACAAAAATACAACTTTTAGTCGTTGAAACTAAACACGAATAATTCAACTTACTGTACTTCAAATCCTCAGAAGTTGTTTACAAAGAGCTTTTGAACATGGAGAATAAACAGATAATACATATTTAAGCTATATATGACTGAGACAAAAAAAAAAATCCACAGAAATGGCCATGCTCCCAAGGCTCTTACTAGATTTTCTCTGTTCTATATGTAAAAGAAGAAAAGATCATTTATCTGACAATTAAAGTAATGTTTTTACTGTATGGAGATATACCCAACCATAAAAATATTGCAAGTTAAAGAAATCCATTCCTCACTTTCAATATGAAACAGGAATTAGAGAAACCACTTAAGAAAAAATCGCAAACATAAATCTTGAAAAACACATAACTGGCATTATGGCTGCAGGTGCTGTTCAGCCCATGTTGATTTTTATCATACTGAAGACCATGACGTCATTTTTTTCTTCTCTATCTTCCCAGTTTTTCTCCCCTATGCACCTCTATTTTTTCAACTTGAGTGCACATTTCAACCCTGATCCCATTAACCCAGATACCATTTTATTGTGTCAGTTTTTTTCCATCAAAAATGCTTTAGCCTGTTGTTAAATGGATACTAATTTTAGTGTGTCAGAGGCAGGGAGGGGGTTGGCTCACCACCGGGCATCTGACAGCAAACCCCTGACCCCTGCTGAAAAGCATGGAGTGCTCTTAGCCTGGATCCAGGGCGCAGCACCCCCAGGAACCCGGCTTTTACACTGGAAGCAAAAGTCTCTATCTATAAGAGGAGGCTATTTCTGAGGTTACCTAGACTACAAGAGCACTCTGAAATCACTGAACAACACACAGAAATGAGCCAGTCGTACAGCTCAGCAGTGGCTGAACATCTTTGGCATAGCATCTTGAGGTGTACAGGATTACTTTAATTAAAATATGAATTTAAAGAGGAAAAAAAGTACTAGCTAATACGCTTTGACTAGGTGCGAGTCATGCTTATTAGCACAACTGACCTCAACCAAAATCAGCCAGAGCACCCGCAGAACAGAGGACACCCAAGCCTGCACAACCGACTACGGATGAATGCACAGATGTAAAAAGGCTTATTTTAACAACGGATTTAATTGTTACAGTCAAAAGCTGTTCTTCATGACATAGCTAATGAAGGTACTACAACAGAGATGCTCAGATGTGGTTGCTTAAGCTGGGCATCCAAACCCCCGCGCTTCACCTACGCTCCACAGATTTGTTAGCATTACTACCTGACAATCTCCTGTTCCACAACAACAATTTTTATCACAAAAAGTTATCCTTTCTCTAGCATCAAATATATCATTCAGGGAGGGGGAGGGCATTTCATTTACTTTTCTGCTGGCACATGAAATTGTTCCAGGGCCTCCAAGGCACAAACCATCTCACAGACATCTTACAAAGAAGGGGAGGTGCTGAATATGAAAGCTGTGGTTTAATCCTATGGACTTGTATACCCAGTGCTCCTAGAAAACATGGTTCCTTGCATTTAGACCTTTGGAGAGGTGGACACACCAATGCAGTTATCCAGATGTGCAAACTCTCACCCACTGAACATTTTAGCAAATGCACCAAAACTTTACACCTTCACCCTGTGCTCATCAGAGAAGATCAGATTTTAAGACTCTGAAACATCCTACGGTATCACTGAGGCTGAAAGTGTTAACCTAAGTTACACACACCTCTGTCTCGGTGCGTACATCAGAGGGGCTGTAAGGTAGAGCTCATTTATGGTGTCTCACAAGACATCTAGCTAAGCCAGCTTGGGTCGATGAGGAGTAGTGCAAAGGTACGATAAGAATAATACAAAAAAACCCCAACTTAACATAAGTAGTCTATGGTATCCTGTAGAAACTAAAGTAACTTGAGAGGTAACCATTGCTCTTATGCCATTACACCCTCTCAATTTAGGGACTACCTATTTTCGCATAAAGTATTAATGTACCTGGCAGGTAAAATACAATCTCCATTGTAGGTCATGAGGATGTTAATGGGAGTGACAGCAGAGAACCCTTAAAAGCAGTTATGAGCACGGAGCACAGGTAAATAATTCTGTTCTGTTCTTACATACCCTTATTGAAGGTCATCTCAATGGACCACACCACCAGAGATGCCACAGAGATGATTCAAAAAGAAAGACAAAAAAATACAGCAGAGAAAATAAAGCTGAAGAAAAGCAATACCTAAATTAGAGGAGTGAAGTGGAGGGGTTAAATGCCACAGTGGTGCCAGGAATGGTAAAGGTTGCCCAGTTCAGAAAGGTACAAGAGGTCTGTGACAGGGAAGTAACTGAGGTAAGTGTAGCATTTGCCGTACACAGTGACCTAACAACTGAATTAATTTCCTTCAGTAGAAGAGGAGCCCAACAAATCCTCTCCTACAGCTCATAAAAGGTTGATTAAACAAATACCTCCTGGAGGACTCCTCCACATGCCCCACGAGACAGGTGCTACGCAGAGCTGGTGAGTCCCATGGCCCCGCTGGGAGAGATTCCAAGGAGCCCCGACTGCCTCCTGCCTTCCCCTCACCACCCAAAGGGCTTCATGGCAGTGACAGCTCCAAGGTATCCCATCCTTTTTTCCCCGAGGTATATTGGGCCACAGGAGGGATTCCATGTAACTGTACCCCAGTCTTCTTGCAGCTTGTCCCTATCCCTGCGCTGCGGGCTGGTGTCCTGAGAGGGACAGAGGAAACACAGAGAAGGCTTCTACCTCTTCTGCCTCAGGGATAGGAGATCTGTACCTGTGTCAAGGAGGGCAACCTCACTTCACAGACAGCCTTCCCTGCTGCAGGGTTTTAACATAAATACTTCTCTTCCTTAAAAAGATGTCACCCAAAGAAAGGTAGATCCCCCAAATCCACAAAAATAACATTGAAAAAATTACTGTCACTTGTGGTGACAAAGTAAAGTAATAAACCAACCCCAGAGGATCAGGAAGAAACACACATAATTCTCTGTAAATTGTTTCACTAGTAACCTTAGTAAGTGTAAGGCATATTTGTACAGGGAACTTTTCTGAGAGGACTAAAGCACCCAGCTTTGTGACTCTTGCAGCGCACAGAATTAGGGTAGAAGATACAGGAATATGGTGCAGCAAGAACAAGGGAGACCACAGAAGAAGAAAGGGCAGCACTAGTCCCAGCTTCAGCACACACCACTGATTACTGGTAAAACCTGCTGCACCTCTGCTTCTGTGCAACAGAGAACAAAAAATGGACACAGGCAGCTCACTGATCGTGCTGAAAACAGCCACAGGAAAATGATTTGAGACATACAAAATTTCCTCTGAATACTCCCATTCCCCGGAAGACCTCAAATTGGTAGAAAAGATGTATTCCTCCTCCCCATTGTGGTTTTCCTTAAAAAAAGTATTCTTCTTAGAAATACCTCCACGTGGAAGAGGTTCTTGGACAGCCCACTGCTACTGTCACGAAGGCAGAGCATGACAACCCCTCAGAAGTAGACTTTAGGAAGGGAAGAAGACAAAACAGCCACTGCATTAATGAAACGGAACAATGCAGCAAGGGTTAGATTTGGTTTCCACCAACCACCTCCAGCTGAAGTCAGTGCCCAGGCAGCAACAGTGTGGACAGGCCTTCCTGGCCCCTACTCCACCTCCAAATAGTGGGTGACGGTTTTTTGGCAAAAGCTCAAACTTGGATCCAAATTGTTCTTGAAAAAACCCAATTACATACATACAGTTAGGTATCTGCATGAATAGAAGAAATTATCCTGGAAAAATATGAAACGGATGTTCAGCGAGTGTGACTTTTTCTGAAGCACGTCACTGTTTGTCTGTTTAAAAACCTAATTCACCTGGATTCTCCAAGATGAGTTTTGGCTTTGGATGGCTTATAGCCATTGCATACTTCTCAGTGTATTAAGCATCAATGCATTGAACACCAATACCCGTGATCATGCCTCGAGCTGAAATCCAGAACCTAGCTGCAATTAAAGCAATTCATTCATGCAAATAGAAGAGCATTTCTACATACGCCAGGCTAGATTCTGTGTGCAAAGACAACAACTTACAAACACACAGATGCACGTACAAACGCAGTCAGGAAGGGATGGAAAGAACGGAAGCCCCAAATCCCCGATTTCTATTCACAGTCTCCCCTGTTCGAAAGGAGGGGAGATCCTGCCTCCACCCCCGGCCCGAAGGCGGTGTAACCGCTCCGGGAAAGCAGGGCCGCCGGCGGCAGCGGGCTGCGGCCGGGCTGGGCCCCGCGGCTCGGCGTTAACAGGTGCTGCGCCCCGAGCTGCTCCCGGCAACTTCTCCTCAGCAGCGCCTCCAATTCCAGCTGGTCTTTCCCCCCACCACCACCTTTATTCCTTATTTTTTCGTTTCTTTTCCCCCTCGCCCACTCCCCAAGCATGCAGCTGCCCGGTTTGCCGCCGCGCCGCCGCAACTTTGGAGCGGGGAGGAAACGAACGGAAAATGAGCAGAGGGGATGCACACCCCGCCGCCGCCGCGCCGCCCCGCCGCCCTCCCTACCTGCGCGGCCATGAAGGAGAGGTCCATAGTGCTGCCGCTGGAGCTGCCGGCGGAGCTGGCGGAGGTGCTGAAGCTGCCGCTGCCGCTGCTGCTGCTGCCGGGGGCGGGCGGGGCGCGGGGGCGCGGCGCCGGCGCCGCCTCCCCCAGCAGCGGCGGGCGCGGCCGCGGCAGCGGGACCGACACCGGTATCAGTTCCAGCTCCGGCGGCTCCCGGCGCGGCCCGGCACAGCCCGGCGCGGCGCGGCGGGCGGCTCCGCCAGGGGGCGGTGGCAGCGGCGGCGGCGACCCGGCCCCCGCGCTGGGCTGGGCCCGGGTCCGCCCCCGCAGCGGGGTGAGGCTGAGGGGACGGGAAGCGGCGCCGGCCGCGGGGAGCCACCTTCGCGCCGCCCCGCAGCACCTGTGGGATGTGCCGGCCCCGCCGCCGTCCTGGCACCGCTCTGCCGCTCGGCCGACATCACCTTCAGGGGCCAGAGTGGCCTGGGCTCACCCCCGGAGCGGGGCTACCCTGAGCTGAAACAAAGCTTTCCAGTTCCCTGAGGCGACTGGGTGCTGGGGCTTACGTGAGAGAGCTGTACAGCCCCCGTCTCACGCCTGGTATCCCACTGGCGATGGGCAAGCACGGATACTCAGGCAGAAGGAGGTCGTGGCAGCGGGAGAGGAAGCCCGAGATTGGGTCATGGAGGTTGGGAGCTGATGACGGGCAAGTGCTGAAGGATAATTAATTAACGTACTAAGGAGCAGGTGTAGCTGAGCTTTCTCTGCGTTTGCAGGTCCTTTGCATGATACAAACCCTCTGAGATGCCTACCTGGCTGCAGCCTTTCTTGCCCAGCTTGCAAATCCATCAGCCTTTTTTTGAAGTACTCAACCAGGTCCTTCTCCCACCACAGCTGAAAAGAACTTCCAACAGCTTGTTCTTACACCTTTTCATGACTTCACTGTTAACAATTTATTTTAAATTTCCCTCTCCTCCCTGTTCCCTGCATTTACCATTCAACAATTCACAATAAACATATTTTGCCCCGTTTGTTATGCCTTCCCTTGTATCTCATAGATAATGTTATCACTTTGCATGAACATTCCATGATTCATTTATTGTGAGACTCTGAAAAACCTTCGACACCAACTAGAAAAGCAGATAATAACAATGTAAGTTCTTACGTGTTGAATGGCTTTGTTCTGTGATTTTTATCACCCTTCTGTCCTATACCTGCTGGTTTCATCTCCAAGGCTGAAGAATCTGGTCATGGTTTTACCACTTCAACCTATTACAGGGGCCTGAACCAGGGCTGGTGGGAATGCAAGCGTGTGCCAGTAGCAGGAGTACCTGGAGAATCAGCGTTGCAGTGGGGTTTTAAATGCTGGAAAGAAAAATAGTAGGTACTTCATCCTGTGTCCGGTGAACTGTATGCCGTTTTGTCAGTACAATGTCACACTTTTGCAGCAGGTAGTGGTGAAAAGAAAATCAGCTGTTTTGAATTAGTTCTTTACTTGAGTGGCTATTAGTGCATCTGCCAAAAATGCTTTTATGTTGAGAGGCCTGTTAAGTAAAACAAGTAAAATCCAAAAGAGGCAGTGTAATTATAAGATTTTTAAATTCAGTTGTGTAAATAATGGAATTGTCTTTCCATGGACTCTTCCCAAAGTTTTGAAAGGGTATTGATGTGTGTGTCAGAAGCTATAAAGTAACTTCAAAGCAGTGTTAATTTTGTATCATGCAGATAAATTTAACATGCACTGGGTAGACATCTCTACAGGGTGAATGTAGCCTGGTCAGTCGCTGCATCTGTGGTAGCAGCTATAGTAAGGATCATTTCATGAGAATAACAAAGTCTTTAAGGCTTCAAAGCCACAGTGGCTCCCATACTTGTTTAATTCTATGGATCATGAGAATTATAGAGAAAAAGAGCTGTAAAGGACCTCAGGAAGTAACTTCGCCCATGCATCTGCCTAAAATACAACCAGTTACTCCTGTGACCCTCCAAACAGGGATTTTACCTTTACCCAATATCTACTTGAAAATGTCCAGTGAGGAAAGTTTCATTCCCTACCAGGCAATGATCGGTTTATTTGACTGGTCGTTTCTTAAGGCCATGACAGCAGGGACATGGAGAGAAGATTATTTTCTTTGGGGCAACCACTTGCCTTCTGAAAACTGCTCTTGGATACTGTGTTTGTCTTTTTCCAGTCTTATGGTATCTTGTCCATCCCCTGAAAGTGTTCATAGAGGATTGCTCATGCTAACAAGATTGTTTAGTCAGGTTTCCAAGCATTTTACTGTGATGTTTGACAAGTTCAGCCAACTAACAGTCTCCAGGTGGTTCTTGACTGAGATCTTCTTTCTCGCAGGTGACAACACAGGACACTTGCTCATAGCTGACCTTTTGGTGCATCATCTCTTTGGCTTTCTTGGAATCAAATTTTATTAATTTTGCCTTTCCACTGAGAAATAGAGCAACATTTTTATTGGTCTATTCATACACTTCTGGAAAATTTTCTTTTTATTCTTGGTACCTCAAAAATTGATTTATTCCTATTTGCTCATGTAGTTGCTCACTTCAGGAGTACCCTGCAGACCAGTTATTGGAGAAAAAATAAATGTGAACTGCTCAAGTTTCAAATTCTTTATTTACTTCTGGAACAACTCTTTCTCTGTAAAAAACTGGGTGTAGCAGAAGCATGCAGGGGTCTGAACACAGCTACCTTCAGTTCCTATGACACAAAAATACATAGCTTGGTTCCATCTTTGTTTATGAGGTTTAAGTAATGTTGTCTATGTATATAAATTCCTACTAATCTAGAGGAAGAGGTGTTCATTGCATACAGTGCCAGTGGAAAGCAGTACCCATCATTATGTTTTGAAGATGCTATACGTTTATCAGTAGTATAGAAAGTGATTATATTTGTTAAGCACTCTTGAAGTTTGATTTAAGGGCGAGACAGTAAAGGAATAATGAATGAAAGAACTACTGCATATCATTGAATGGTTTGGATTGGAAGGGACCTTAAAGATCATCTAGTTCCAATCACTCTTCCACAGGCAGGACACCTTCCACTAGACCAGGTTGCTCAAAGCCCCATGCAACCTGGCCTTGAACACTTCTGGGCAGGGGGCTTCCACAGCTTCTCAGGGCAACCTGTTACAGTGTGTTGCCACCCTCACAGTAAAGAATTTCTTCCTAATATGTAATCTAATCTACCCTCTTTCTGTTTCAAACCATTACCTCTTGTCCTATCACTGCACTCCCTGGTAAGAAGCCCCTGCCATCTTTTCTGTAGGCCCCCTTTAAGTACTGGAAGGCTGCTATAAGGTCTCTCTGGAGCCTTCTGGTCTCCAAGCTGAACAACCCCGACTCTTTCAGCCTGTCCTCATAGCGGGTTGCTCCAGCCCCTTGATATCTTTGTGGCCCTCCTCTGGAGGTCCTTGAGCAGGTCCATGTATTTCTTATGCTGGAGGCCCCAGAGCTGAACACAGTACTCCAGGTGGGGTCTCATGCCAGCTGTCCTGCTTGTGTGGTCTAACCATGAGCATCCATACAGGCCACCACTAGTTTCCTTTAGATGCCACTAAACAGTACTTCCTGTTCTTGATCTCAGCTGGGAATTTGGCTAAGTTTTCTTGGGGGATAGTGTAACCTGATTCCTTACTTGGAAGAGTGTTTTGTTCATTGGAACTACATTTCTATTTGCAAGAGTCATCCAAACCATTATCAAATTTTGTTCTAGAAAGATTTTTTAATAACCAAAATTATTAATCACTGTCCTCAATCTCCAGTCTCTATTCTATAGTCCAAGCTATTAATTTACTCCTCAATCTCCAAGCTATTAATTTTCCAGTCATATTTCTTAAGCTTGACAAAAGAAAAAAAAAAAAAACCTCTTTAATTTCCATTGAAGTTTGTAGAACAGCATGGGGTTATACTGTTTAAGATGCAAAAAATTTATGAGGAAAACTAAATTATTTGTGTTCCAAGTTTTATTACAATACTACAAAATACAAAGCTCTTCTCATCCCTCTTCCCCCAAAATACATTTTGGATGTAAATTGGTTCATAATAGCTCTGTAAGTTCTTCTTTAAAACAAGTATTTTAGACCTGCTTCTCTCTTCCTGTAAAGGAGATGCAGAGTTTGAATTGAGGTCTGGTAGCTGTCTTGCCAGCCTTATGGTATGGTTTTCTCATCAAAATATCTAGTCCACTTAAAAAGATTATATCATGATTTGCTATTCCTACAGACCGACACTGTAGCACGCAGCTAAAACTGCAAACATGGTTGTATAACATCATTCTTAAGAACAAGCTATGATAGCCTAAGATGCTCTTTAATTAGCTTTAAAGCTGTTTGCTGAAAAGAGCGCATTTTTCAGTACAGTGGAACACAACTCAATTAGAGAATAGTTTGGTTTGTCAGTTTTCCCGGGGCATAGTAGGAAATCCTTTATTGCACTGCATGTGTGCATAAGCTCTGCTCTGGCTTCACATAACAGACCTAATAAAACATGACAATTGAGTCTTGCTGCCGAAAAGGATTTTAAATGGGCTTGTATCTGTACAAACCTATTTACCATATGTTGTATTTAGATACCTTAGGCAATACAGTACCAAGTTTTAGCTTTGCATCCCTGATATCACATTTAAATCGTATATTTATGCAAAGGGGGACTAACTTCCCCCTTTTGGGAGAGAAGGTGACATTGGCTTCTTGCTGCGTTTTAATGAACTTAAATGCTATTCCCTTTGAGTCCTAATTTTAAACTACTGTTGCCTCATTGCAGCAGGTTGTGGTAACGCAGGGCAATTAGTTCTCTTAATGAAAAATCAGCCACAGCAACATGCGGTATCCTATCTGGAGACAGTGCTTTATCTCTGATGGACCTCTGCTGTTAAGTGTACCAGAAAGGAGGCCAAGGATGTTGAATTTTTCAGGTGAAGTCTGGCTCGACCAAATTACCAAAAGGGAGTTCATTCAGAAGCATTTGACATCCCCCCCCCCGTTAATACTTTTGTTAAGGAACTGAACGTTCATTTTGTTTGCGCTTTGTCTTTCAACAAAAACTGTGTAAAGACCTTCAACTTAACATAGTGCAGCCCTTAAATTTCAAGCAGATAATTTCCCTGAGTGGAATCCCAATGCCCCAACTTGCTTCTCGGGTGCCCTGAGCAGTACTAGGACAGTTACCCAGGGAGTCACTGTCAAACTGAGAATGGAGATGGTTTGAACTGGCCATTAATAAACAGTAGGCACAGATACATGCTTAAACAAATATTTCTTTCCAAAACACAAGTGCTTGAGTCCATGTTGCAAACTGGTGCCTCCTCTGGGTCCAGATCCAGTACCCTCTCCTAAAAGAGGATACCCACCACTTTTCTTTCGTGAAGATAATGGATGAGTACAGTTCCTCCTTATGACATATTGGAAGGGACCCGCTGTTTACAATAATAGGTTAAAAGATAAACCCACAAGAGGGAAGCTTTGGTTCAGTGACCTGCCAAGCCCAAAATGGACCAAGCAGGTCCTGGTTCCCTGGAGGTATATATTCTACAAAAGTCTGGGATTGTGAAGAAGACCTGCTCCTCAAACCACTTTGAAGGCAGCTGTCTCTGTGGGACATGTAAGTCACTGTGTAAGGAAGAAAGAACTTGGAGGAATCTGCCTGGAGCCCAGTGTTTCAGGCACTCCTGTGCAAGGAGAGAAGACTGGAACCCACACCCCACTGGCAGGAGAGTTGGCCATTGTGTTAGGCAGTCTTGGGATAGGAAGCACAGAAATGGTTTCACAAGAAGGCTCAGGCGCTGCAATACTGGCTGTCCAGTCAGATATCCATACCTAATGCACTGTAAGTTCATACTTCTCTTCCTTTACAGTAGTAAATGAGATCACAATAACAAACTTTCATTTTTACCCTATAAACATTGTAAACTGCAGATCAACCTATTGACAGAATAAGGCTGATTTTTTTTTTTTTTTTTTTTTTCTCCACAGTGGAATGTATCTGGATGTATCAGCAATGGAAGCCTTGGAGGTCAGATCTACACCTGTAACTCTCTAATGCTTGACAAACAAAAACATCTTTGCAAGTCAAGCCTGCAGCATCCCTGCTGACATTTCAGTGTATATCTATGGCCTAACAAATTCGGTGTGGATTACATCCATTTTTATCCCTCTAAACTTGCACTATCAGCAGCTGTTATGTACTGAAGGGCTTACTCATACATAACATGATAAAATGAGTTAGTGCCAAGTAATTTAAAGGAAAACTAAATTTGTAACTTTTGATGTGACTCCTGAATCCCCACAACTGCTCACACAAGAAGGGTAATAGTCAGATGTTACCCTCAAATTACCTGTGGCAAAATATTCCTCCCAAAAGAGTTTTAGAGTTAAAACTCACCTGAAAACAGTATCATTAGCACACAGATGAGCTGTAATAGTGGTCAAATTCTTAATGTTTTAGGTCTTTAGCTTCGTGTAGAATTTAATTCTAATGGGCAATAATACTTCTGAAGTTCAAGAAGTTTCTCCTTGTACCGCTGGCACTGCAGCTTTACAAGCAAACAATCCAAATCGCTTTGACACAGGGGACAAATGCAGAAGCACCTGAATGCAGAGACAAGAAAAAACATTGCCTTCAACTTCACTCCTAGTCTCCACCAAGGGAAGGACAGGCGTGCAGCCCCGTAGCAGTCAGCTCTCTCCAGGGAGCCCCAGCAAGCTCCTTGACTGCTGTAAGTCTTAAAGAAATTGTCATTTTTTTGTCTCATTTCTGTGAGCTGAAAATGCAACTAAGTGGCAGCAAAGGCAGGATGCGAAATCTGGCTCGTTAAGCTAGCTTAATCTGCCTGGACCCAACCCCTGAGCCCACTGGTGACTCTTCCCATAGGGAGGATGGGGCTGCTGTATGTTTTGCATCCTGGTCTGCACCAGGAACTCCCAGCCTAGGAAGAAGCCAGGAGAGAAGAGCTGACAGCAAGGTGGAAGAAGTAGGAGAGGAATAGGTAGGGAGTTACTTCCCTTCATATGCACATGAGGGGATATGCATACATCACAGGCATCAAAACATGTCTTGCAGCCCTGGTGCTGAATCCTTATTGCTGTAATGGGTACATTAGGATAAGGAATGCATAATGTAGCCTTTCATCCTAATTACAATCCTCTAAGTATTTTGCTACAGAATTGTTTGCCTTAGAAATTGCCTGTTCAGGTAATGGCTCAAGATCAGTTTATTTCATGTCAGAAAACAGAGAAATTCATGATGGATCTGCCACTTGGCACTAATTTAAGAGGCACTAATTTGAGAGGAAGGCAAAAACAGAAAATGCTGCATACTTGTACACTATTAAAAACCTCAAGAGAAGAATTTCCTGGCTTTTGGAAACATGTATTCCCACCCCAAATTTATACTAGCTGATACAAATTATAAGTAAAAGATGACAGCCAGTAAGGCTAGAATACCAAGTTCACTAGGGGTTTTGCCTGCAGTAGGCTCCTCTAGCCCTAAAGGAAAAGCTGTCTCCACCAGTTCCATCTATCTCCAAGAGTTAAATGTCTATGAAAAAGCTTCTAATAGTCTAAAACATTTCTAATGGAAATAAACACTATTTTCTTACTCCATCCAGACAGACTTTTCACCTATCCTTAGACCAGCCAATCTGTTCCAGGCAAGCAATGAGCTCTGCAGTGTGTCTCCTGTCACAGCTCATTTGATTTCTTGACATTGACACACTCTATACACACTTTGAAACAATATAATCAGCCAGCCCAATGTGAATTCGGTTCTGAGTCTGAAATGTCAGCATACATTTAAGAACAAATAATCCATGACATAATTACCAATATACTAATTAAAAGTATTGGAAAGGGGGCATATGGCCTTGAGAAGGAGGATTTTATGACCCCAGAAGGAGTTCTCAAGGGAATTAGTTTGCAAAAGGGATACCCCTGTGAAATTATTGACACCTGTAGACTCTGAATTTAGAAGACAGTCAAACACACAGAAGACAGAGCTGCACGGGACCTTGAGAAATTATCTACATTGGTCCTCTGTCTTGAATGGGGATCAATTGTTATTTAGCAGCCCTGGTGGGCCAGTTCTTTCTCCTTGCTAAATAGGACTTCAACTTCAAGCATACCTCCCAGAAGAGCTGGGCTGCCACTAAAAAATTCTGCTATTCCACCTTCCCCAGAAACAGGAAAACACAAACATTTTTCATCATAGACGCCACAGCTGCTGTTAACGCTCTATTTTTTCCAAACACTATGGTATATATATATTGTCCTACTACACTGTTCCCATGACCCATGAATCCTGCCTGTGAGGAGCTGGCTCTGCTGGGGCATATCATAGGTTCTCAAAGAGCAGGAGACCATATTATATTCTCATTTTCCTGATACACACTTGAAAGAGCCAGGATTCTTTCATCCAGTTTCTTTCCTCATCTTATTTCACACATTAGAGAAAAAGAGATTAATTATCTAATCAGTGGCCCAGTAGCCCTCTAAATGGGCCAGAAAGGGTAGAGAAGAAAAGGTAGGGGTGTTACCTAAGTGGGGCAGTTAGTTCATAAAAAAGCCCTATTTATAAAAGCACAGCACAAATGTTAATTGAGTATTCCTTCAACATGTTTTACAAATACTGTTAGGCTACAATGGAAAAAAACCCAAAACACAGAGGTTGTCAGTGTGTCTGTAACACAGGTGCTGATGCTCCCCACAAGCCCATTCAGACCCAGAAGTGTTGGTGGGCACTCAGTGGTCAAGGCTCACCAGCTCAAGTGTATCTCAAGAACTAGTCTGCAGAGGTTCCAGTGCAGAATGGCCATGCCAGTTACAGCCCTTTGCTGCATTGTAGGCTGTATCATATGGTCGTATCAGGTTGGTTCTGAGTTGGAGATCTCCATACTTCTGCGTGATGCTGACACATTCTGCAATACTGACCAAAGACCAAGTTGTAAGCTCATAGCAGAAGCCAGATCTCAGGAGTTCTTTGATCTTAGTATTGAGTCCAAATTACTTCCCCACTGTACAAAATAGGGAATGGGATTATTTGATTCTGTCTAGAATATTTTAGAGGCAAACACCAAGCAGTAAGATCCCATGGCCAGAGGCAAAAATAATAATAAGAAAAAGCAGGAGCTATGCCATGGTAGGGGTCTGCCACAAAAGGACTACAGATTAGGTGTTAACAAGCATTTCTGAACAACTAGTAGAAGTAATTAATAGGAAAGTAAATAGTGGTAATGGGAGAAGGGGTGGATTTTCACTATTCAGATACAAACTGGAAAAGGATTGCAGGAAGTTATGGACCATCTTAAATACAACTTTCTGTTTCAGAAGCCTTTCTGAGAGCATTTGTTTTAGACTTGGGTACGGCTGGTGGAGAAGACCTGATAGAATTAAATACCATTTGAGTGAAAGCTGTAGTTGAATGGAACTGCAGAGATTGTGACATACTAAGTGGCATGTCCTGATATGTAACCAAATCTTGTAAGGGGTGTGTTGAAGTTCCAAAGTGATCATTTGGAGTACCAATAGGGCATACTGTCAGATACTGACCTGCCCTGTCGCTGGGTTGAAGGGATAGTAATGTCTTCTAAGGAACAGAAAAAATAAATGCTGAATGAAGACCACAAAGACCAGAAAAGCAGACTTCACCAGATTCACGAGTCTGTAGGAGGGCTCTGCAGGGGAGGTAATCATGAGGATAAGGGAGTGCAATTTTGCTATAGTAATGCACAATAAAAAGCAACCTCAAGGAGGAAAAGAGATAGAAGCTGTAGGAAAGAGTCATCATAATTGCATCAGGAACTGAAATTTTTAAAAAAATACCAAATTAAGTGTGAACACAGAAGTACAATAAAAGCGCAGGTGGAAGAAAATCAGAAAGGATAAATTACAAGATGCGTAGCAGAAGAAAACTCATTAAATGACAGGACAACACAAGTACATCAGGTGATTCAGGGGTAGTGTGGAAGCCACTGCAGAGCAGGAGGGGATAAGAATGATGGCAAGAAGACTTAAGTCAGAAGGGTTGTACCATTCTGGAGGTCACAGGAGACCAACGATGAAAATCTTTGTGGAAAATTGAAGGGAATAGGACTTTTAGTCCGGAAAAGGGAATACTGAAATAAAACATGAGAACAATCAAAGAGTGTATAAAAAATTTTAAAAAGCAATCAATGTAATTTGAAACAAAGAACTACAAGTTCCAGTTGGGATCAACTTTCTAACTGCTGAGGAGAGGCAACACTGACAAGATGTCCAAAGAGAATGTAAGATTGTTTTCTTGGAAGGTTTTTGTCAGTGGGTTGCACAAGCATTTGTCAGTGATGGTCTATGTAAATTTTATCTTCATTTCAAAGGGTTAGGCTGTAAATCCCCTTGCAGCCATGGTTATCCTCTTAGCTGAGACATTAATCTCTCCTGTGGCAAGGTGGAATCCAGCCTCTGGCCCTGAAGTAGGAAAAACCAATTTGATGGATTTGGGGTGAGAAATATTAGCTGGCAATGAGCTCTGCCTAATTTGATGGTTTTTTTCTGCTCCTTTTACTTGAGGCATACTGTCTCCACCTCCCTTCCTTGGGGAAATCCTGGAGCCAGTGCCAAAGCAGACTTATGACAGGACTGCAAATGACTGTCACAGAGTCAGGACTCAGAAGTGAGCAGCACAGAGCTTCACACTTGCTGCTTGCCTTCTGACAGCTCTGTTTTGATAAGTCTTGGGGTGGGGGAATAGGAAAAAGCTCCCTTTTCATTTTATACAGAGCAATCACTTTTTCTCCCTCTCCCTGGAAGACTGAGCTCATGAAATACTCAAATTGAATTTCAGTGTTTCTGTCACCTGGTAGTTTTCTAATGTAGTATGAGCTAGTCCATGATATTCAGAACTGAGCTGAATTTAGGTCATCATCAGCTATTTAATTTTGCTTGCCAGTGAGGCAAAGCTAATGGCAACATCTTTCCGAGCAATGTAGTACGTGTTTAATGTGTCAGCACTTGGGAAATTGAGTTTCCATCTTTAAAAGATGCAGGGAACTTTTAAATGCGGGAAGGTAACTTAGTGAATGAAATGTGGACATTCCCATACAGCACTTCACTTTGAGCCATTGGAATGCTCATATTGCATTTCAGACATTCTGGTGTGATACCTTACAATCAAAGGGTATCACGAGAAGATTCATCTTGCCTCTGTTCTCTGCTTGAATGTTGCTAAAGTGAAGCTGATAACGAAACTTCAAAAGAAGAGTAAATTATTTACAGGTTCTGAGCCTTTCACATTAAAAAATACAATTGGGAAAAAGTAATGAGATTTCAGTTCTCCAAACACTGAAAGACAAAGACTCAGCTTCTTTAGATGTTATAATACAAACAAGAATTAAAAATATGGGGAAAAAAAAGACACCTAGGGGGCCAAATCTATTCCTGATGTCTTTCACAATTTGTCTCAAAATAATTTCTCTTGTAAATATTGTGATGTACTCTTTGCACCTCTGCAGCATGTGCACATTTTTTTTCTTCTACATATCTTGATACATTTCACAAAGACAGTGACACCAGAAGCAGGGCTGCCACTGAAGCATCCTATGCAGTTGTGTTTGCTACCTTTAGACTAAAGAAGACAGGATCATTTCACTAACGACTCTGTAGGGCAATGCCTAGCATTATATTATGTGTATCACACTTAGTCCTTTGAGATATTATTCCATAAGTTAAGAGTTTTCAAGAAGTTTTTCTTGACTTTGAACCTATCAAAATATATAAAATAATTTTTTCAGCACATTATCTATCTATTTGTTCCACAACTTCTAACAGCTTGCACCCTTCCAAAATGTAAGGCAGTCCTATATGTCTTTGACAAAACAGAAAACTTTGGAGCTCTCTGAGACGAGTCTAGGGGTGCCAGACTTAGTCCAGTCCTCACTAGGGAGGTTCCCACATGACAGAGGACATCAGTACATCTGGCACTGAGTGGCAAATGAATTAGGAAGGTCCAACTCTGACTAACCCACCCAAAAAACTTCTGCAGTGCTGATGTAGGAATGGTCAGCAGGTACAGACAGAGACAGGTCAGTACGTTCTTTCCACCCGAAGGCAAAATCTGCCTGATTTAGAAGCAGTGATTGTTCTGGGTTGCATTGCAGCTCTTTTCAGATCTGCACCTTTTCTCACTTGTCATGATTAAGGTGTTAATCAGTCTCCCTACCTCCGCCATACCTACATGAAGACAAATGACAACCAGGCACCTTGGTAAAGAGGATTCTTCAGGCCAGGACGAAGGTGGTTGACAGCAGTGAGGGGCAGGAAGAGGAATGTTCCCTGTCACTGCCACTGCTTCATCTGTGGAAAGGGCATCATGGTCTAATAATCATAAGGGTTTTAGAAACAACCAGAAATTATTGTAACATTTTTTTTTCTGTTTAAAAGTGAAAATAAACAATCAGGAAAAGCTACTGTTTCATATGCAAATATAACTGTGACAAATGCCAATTTATTGGAGAACAAATTACTATTCCTGACATATCAATACCTCCCACTGCATTTTATGAGTGAGACACTGCAACACTATTATGTGTGAACAACGCAAAATAAACTGCTCACAAGAGCAGACATCAATTTTTAACTTCCTCCCACTTGCCAATATTTGTCATGGGCAGCTTCATTCACTTTAATTAAAAGACCATGAATGCATTAAAGGGAAATGATAGAGAAGTGCAGGAGCCCATGAAGGAATCCACAATGGGTATAAGCAAAGCAGGTAGTCTCTTCCTTGTTGAAAAAGAAAGCAACTAATAAGGTCAGCAATTGCAATTTTTCTGCTGCCCCCGGTATTTTAGATCACAAAGCATATTGTTCCCTGAATGGCAAAGCTCACCCTAGGGCTAAAGACAGTGAAAAATGAGTGGAAGAAATTGGTTTATTGGTGGGTTCCCTTTCCTCCATTCTCTTGGATATAAAGTCATGAAGGCTGAAGAGCCAGCAAAGCAATACATTCCTAAAGTAGAGCAACAAGGATCCTCCTTAAAACAGGACAGATGGACATGGGTGAATCTGGAAAAGTCAAATCTTTTTAAAGGCATTGACCAAAAAGAACTGACCAAAGTCTCACCTTCTTGGTTGCTCCCAGCTGCAGAATACAAGTGAAGGCAATGTCTGCTTCTGTGTCACTTCCCTCTCCATCTGGTCTGTACAAAGAGACGCTACTGTTCACTCTTCCTGGTCTGTACCTTCCTCATAAGCTGGCCTTGCAAGACTGGCAGAAAAGGGTTTATCTTGTTTCAGATAGCTTGTGAGGTAATGTTTTTGTCTTCCCAAGAAACCTTGTTCTACAAATTCATTGTTCATGCCAGTTGAAGAGAGGGAAATATTATGTCAGGAGAACTATAGATACTGAGTTTATATACTGGCACACAGTTTTGGGAACAGTAAATGACATCAAATGCTATGGAAGAGCTTGCCAGAGCTATGCCAGTCCTGCACCTTCAAAGCCCCCGTGAACTGCAGCATCAGACATTATTAGCTGGAGAACAATATCTCCAACAGACACAACCCCCCTCTCCAGTGGCATATGTTGTCGCAGTACGTGTATTTCCCCAGGTTACGCACTCTGTGTTGTAGGACAGTACACTACTTCACCAACAATCTCAGCATCCCAGCACAGTAACTCACTTCACTGGAACAATCTCAGGCGAGCCACCCCACCACCTACTTCACTGGTTTCCCAGGTAGGTAAGTGATAACAGCAAACACCGCAAACAGCGATTTTATTTAGGTTCGCTCATGTAGCACATGTAGCACAGGGATTACATAAAGAAAAACACTTTATGGTTCTCACGCCTAGATACACGTCATACACACCACCTTAAGTTCAAACCAAATATTGTGCCCTCGAGGCAAACGTTAGCACGTTTCTCAGCTAACACACTGATACTTTAAATTTGGGGACTGAAGTGGGAGAGGCTGGGACTGGTGAGTGGAAAAACTTTGAGAGACAGCGAGAAAGAGAGAAAGAGAAAGATGGAATGGAGAGGGAAAGAGGAGAGGTGACTATACAACCTGTTAGAATGGAGGTCATGGGTCCCGGTCCAGCCAAGAGGGAGCACATAAATGAGCTAAACTACTGGAAATTCATGCTTCTTGAGTGACCCATTGTGGATGTCAAAGTCCAGGGGGTCAGTCTTGATAAAGTTCAAATGGTTGTTAGTTTGGCAGACTGATCTGAGTGTGGATAAGGCAGATAAGGCACTTGGTTTTCTCATGCTTATCACATGCTGCACAGGCAGAGTGGGTGCGCCAAATGGGAAGAAACTACCCAGCCTACACCTGGCCTCACTTCTTTTGGTTGCAATTCTCTCTGCACTTCTTCAGCAGCCTAAATGAGGCCTTTTTCCACAATATGTCAGAGCTCTCTGCTTTATAACAGATAGTAACTTATTTTATTCTCTTTTTTGTTGTTGTTGTGTTTTTCTTTCATAATACACTGGATTTGCCATGAGCAATTAGACTTTTACTGATTTTGGCAGAAGTGTTCCAACTGACTTATTGCAAATATTTTGTACATCTGAAAATATTATGCAAGAGTGTCACATCCTAGAATTGTCGTTCAGACACATAGTTATGGTTTAGCCTGTAATTTCTTGGTTTTATAGTCTATGCCTACTTTAGTAATTATAGCAATAATAGTACTTACTGTTTAATATCCTAAAATATACTTTGCTACTCCACTAACTTTACTGTTAGTTTTTCACTTACAGACCTGAGCTCATGGGATAAGTTCTGTTTTCTCAAGGTCTTTTCATGATAGGCATCTAGGGATGTCTGCTTCTTCTCAGAGCTCATTGTGATATTACCTCTTACCATTTGCATCATACAACACAAAACCTGGTCTCTGATCCTCTCTGTTCTTCTCAGCCCTCAGAACCCTTAAATACGTATGGAATTACAATTACATCACAACATATTAACAGGTTTTAAGCAGCATATGAACATAAATGACTGTCTGGCCTGAGCCTGGGTTGGCTCCCGGCTACTTGCTAAGTATACTCTCATGAGGCAGGAAACTTACCTGTCAAGGGCAAAAAAAAAAAAATGACAACACTATGTTCTTAAATATATTAAAAGCTTCTTGTATAGCTATACTCTTGAAAGTGAAGAAATGTGTTTCTAAATTTTCTGTGACTCAGTAATTTCTATGTACAATTTTGCTAGCAACAAGAGCCCTTGTTGTCCAGAAATCAAGTCAAACTCTTCCACGTGCTACTGTCAAGAGTATGCATCCAACAATGGTTTAAGAGTCCAGTGATAAAGCCAGTCTAAATAAAAATCCACAAAACAAGGCTGAATATCTTGTTGCAACATAAAACTGTCATCGTTGTTAATGTTAATCACTGTTAAAGCAGGTGGTATTTGAGGTATGCAGAGAAAGTGAGTTTACTGATCAAGGAGTCAACAGCAGAGAAGGTGATCCAATGTCGTCTTACCATACGCACATGTCAGAGCTTCTGTATCAAAAAGGAGCTGCTCTTTGATGATCCCAAGTGTGTCCCAGGTTCTGCTTTCTGGGAAAAGAGAGGTTCTATCTTAGAATTACACAGCTTGGACCCAAACCGAAGCTTTTAGTGGAGAAAAATAAAAAATAAAATGTAACAGACCTTACAGATAGATGTAGGCTGTATTCCTCCCCCAACCTTTTGTTTGATTTCACATAATATTTTTTGAAAATATGAGATCAGCTTAGTCTGCCTCTTAGTCTATTAGTTACATAATTTAAACAGAATACTTGAAAACAGAGTCCTTAAAATCATTCTTTTGTTTGAGATGCAAAACATTCACAGATATCACTAAGTAGGTTTTCACCCTTCACAAAGAAAGGAGCGATAGCTTCTAGCGAGCATTTGTGCCAGCCCCATCTGCTGTGGCAGCAAAATGCTGCAATGCACGGAGACCCAGAAACATATTTTATGGGGAACAAAATTGGTACCAGTGGCTGTACCTATATGGAGATAATACAGAAACAGAGAAAATAAGGCTAAATAGGATCCAGTCAATTTTTCCACACTGGGCCAGAATCTAGACTTTTCCTAAGATGGGTCTTAAAAACAACAGTGATGATGTCATGTGTTGGAGATCTGCAAACTCCCTAGGCAACCTATTTCAGTATTAACTACTTTAATAGATAGAAAGCCTTTCCTAATAGCTAACTTGAAGTTTTTCTTTCGGCTGTTTAAACCTCTTTCTTTCCTCTTACATTCAGTTGACATGGAGGATACTTCATTGCCTTTTTCGTAGCAAACATTCAGAGATGTAAAGACTGCTATCATTTCTCCTTCGTTTCTCCTCTTTCCCATAGCTAAAAATCTTCAAATGTTTCAGCCTTTCTACACAGCTCACACACTGTAGACCTCATGAGCTTTTCTTGACCTCTTTTCATTTTCCTCTGTACTTCCTCCAATTAATCTGCATCACTCTTGAAAATAAGGCCTAGAATGGGATATTATACACCAAGTACAGCCTTACAAGTGCTAACCTGAAACTTTTTTCTTTAGGTCTATAAATAATGAAAAAAAAAAAATAGAAAAAGAGAATAGGTCATCTGAGCCTACACAGCACCAAGTAAGGGAAAGTTTCTCCTAAAGAGCTTACAAATAACAAACGTGGCACAGTGACATGGGCAGGAAACAGCATCAGGAAAATCTGTAATAAACAAAAGTAGCAACAGCGCATTCATTCTTAATAGATGCTATGTACTCTCGTACAGACCATAAAGCTAGAACAGAGGTAATGAGGAAGATGTTTTGAGGCTTCTTAATTCATTATTTGAGAAAAAGTATGTTTGGTTACATACTGTAAATACACCCCATATTTATTAAAGCCTGCAGCCCCTTGGTAAGCCGCACATCGCTATCCAAAGCGAACAACTCACAGAAGTATCAGTGTTTTTGACTGAGCTGCAAGCCATGTCACCTGTCAAAATTGATCCATCTATTATGGCCCAGTACGTACCACCTATCAAGTCAAATAAACCGTGACCTAATCAAACCAGATACATTGACTATGCAGCGAGAGAAATCAGCAATCAAATCAGACACTGAATGAGTTTAAAATACCTCCAAGAAGGATAGACTTTTTTTGCCCTGGCAGATGTCCTACACCAAGGTTTAGTATTTTGTTCTAATCTTAAGCAAAACCTGATGGGCTTTGGTGAAAATTTCTAAAGGTTGGTAAAAAAATCCTTTCTGTAATCTCTTGTGCAGTGACAAATGCTTTTCACTCCATTTGAAAAAGTCTTCCATAAAACAAGGTGGTGAGATTTATAATAGAAAGGCATTATTTTTCCGTGAGTAGTTATAGACATCACTAAGATCACTTCACCTTCCCTTCTCCAGGCTGAACAACCCCATATACTCTATGCTGCAGCCCCCCAACCATCCTGCAAACCCTCTGCTGACCTTCCTCTGCTCCAGTATGTCCACATCTCCCTCCTGTGCTGGGGAGCCCCAAACTGGATGCAGTACTCCAGAGGTGGTCTCACAAATGCAGAATAGCAGGGATGGACCGTTTTCTCCAACCTGTTGGTACACTCTTCAAACAGCTCAGGACAAGGTTTGCCAGAGCCCTAGGTCTCCTGCATGCAGAGGACTCCTTTTAGCTTTGCCTCAGAGAGAAGATCCCAGTTTTATTTTCCACTCTACTTACACACTGTTTCCCCTTGAAAATTTAAGGAATAAGATCCCATCACTGCAAAGTCTGTTAGAGTTGCTTTGTTGAATTCAGTCTTGGGCAGTTTCCCTTACTGAATTTAACAGAAACTGGTAATAAACTCACAATTTCCATAAACAGAACAGGCCACAGATCTCTTCTCTACAGGAGGAGCTGAGACAGAGTGGAAGAGCAGTTGTAACAGTCTTCCCTCATAAACCACAGGAGAGCTGCAGTAAATTTCTCCACACTGAGTGTTTTTGATGCTTTATGCTTGTTCGGTGATGCTAATTCATGAACCACAAAAACTCTCTCTTGCTCTCTAGTATATGACGTCCAGTCCTGCTTCTCAGCTCGGGAAGCACAGCAGAGAGGTTTTGTGTCATTGTAAGCATAAATAATGTGTTCAATAACATGAAGATACGTTTGGAGCATTATTTTTAAAAAAATAGTCAAATAACACATTCATGGGAAACATCTACTACCATCTAAAACCTGATTGCAAAAAGACACCATAACTCCCACTTTCTTGGGTCTCAGCCGCACAGACCTGAACAGGGCACCAAGCACCAGCCTAACTGCATGGCTTTGTCATAGCGCTGCTATAATACACACCTAAAGGTAGGGGACAGCCTTTCACAGTTCCCTTTCAGACAGAGATGGACCAGGATGGGAGATTCTTTCAGACCCAGGTTTTATCTACTTGGAAGTTTCAAAGTGCTTTGGACTGGAAATTACAGGGGATGCCATCCGATTATTACAAACCATTTTGCAACTTGTTTAGATCTGATATTTAGATACGTTAATTTATATGGAAGACTTTGACACTCAGAGCCTGTTCATTCACACTGTTCATGTAATTTACTTTGCACATGAGGAACATTTTTTCAGAGACCGAAGTGTGTTTGCATGTTATTTCTGAAAAAGAAAAGGTGTAAATCAACTCTGCTATTTGCTGCAACATTTGCACACCTCTCCCACAGTCTGGCAGGTATTTTTTGAGAGATTTTAGAGGCTGCAGTGTTGAAAGGTCAAATATTGAAATTTAAGTATTTATTGATGTAGAAACTGGAAAATAGGATTCTGCCCTCCTAGTTGGTGCTATAGCTGCTGAACACCGGGTTTACTCTTCTTTGCTTGGTCTCTCAAGGGCCGTGACTATGCAGGGACTCCATGAGAAGCAGAAGAAATAGTCCAGTCCACAATAAACCATTCATGACGATCAGGAAAGCCTTTAAGGGGATGTATAATACGTGCTTAGTCCGGCAGTAGAGGAAGGATGAGTACTTTAGGCGGCTTTCAGGGAAATGGAGGCCTTAGTGCTGTTTTCTACGGTATTTTATCTGGTAGGCATGGGCAGAAGCAGTTAAAAGATTGAGCCCTGTCACTGAGGTGGATGGCCCCAGCAATGACTAGCTTATGAGTCCACCCAGCAAGTGGACAGACAGGTACACTCTGTGAAAATGGAGGTGTCTCTTCACCTGTCCATGACGAGGTATTTAGGGAGCCTGCCTACAAAAAGGCAGACATTGAAGTATTATGTAGAAATTAAGCAGGTTTTTAAGGGTCTAAATATTGGACACAGGGTTGTACCAGATAGGTAGTTTTATATCCAAGCCTGTATCTCCACATCTCTGTTAGAGTTTCCTAAATACTCAACTAGATTATTTTGGATAGTGTTTCTCCACTCTTCCTCCTGAAAATGATCTATGTAAAAAGAACTAAATGCAGAGGGACGGAGAGAGCACAAGAGGGTGCCTGGCCACGGTCAGATAGTAGGAACATGGCCTTGCAGGCCATGATTTCTGTCATCATACTAAGGACCGCGTCTAGAGTTTATGAGGCAGCGCCTCAGATCTGCTGAGCTGGTCACATCTGAACTCTGAGCAAGACATCAGTGTCTCAGGGCAGGGGATCTCAAGCATTCCTTAAATGGCTGGACCAACTATTCCTGAAGATGAACAGACACACCTGTTTCAGGGGTAAATTTGAATATTATTGTTCTTAGATCATTTTGAAGAAACAGATTATCATAACCCCCTTTTTTTTTTTTTTTAAGCAACTGGGATATTGGAATTTGGAAAGGTATGAGGGGGCGTTCATCCATTCAGTGGATATTATATACACATCATATTCTCACACGCTTAATAACAACAGTTTTGAAACACATACCCCAAATTAGCTACAATGGCAAATGCAAATTACAATAAAATTCAGGGGTTTAGTAATGTGAGAACTGGTTTTATATTGGAGGAAAAGACTAAGGCTAGCAAGAAATTTTGAATTTTAAACTAAATATCAGTATATATATTGCTATAAATTATGATTACATAATTATATTTTAGTATGTGGAATCATATAGTTATTATAATGACGTACATAATATACATTGTATATTATATAAAATATAACATTACTATGATATGCTACTCATTCATATTTTATATTACTTACTTTATATGCTTCTTGGGAAGGTGACAAATGATCTTGTGCATCCAGCTTCGAAGAATTCAGGTCCTTTTTCGGGTGCCTTAGACAGATGTCTTTAAATTTTTGATTCTTTCTACAAAATAGGGCATGATAAACAAGCAGACTTGTTTAATGTGCCAGAGCAATTTTTAAAGTAGGATTTCTGTTCAGGAGGACCCAAAGCTGAAAGCCTTTTAACAAAAAGCATCCTGGAGATACAGACTGGAGAGACTGTCAGATTTACCAACCCAGCTTTCATCACTTGTCAAATATTGTTGTAGGGAAGCCTGTTTAGAAATGTCATGCTGTAGAGCAGCTGTGTAGGTGTACACTGGATGTCAGAGCCTGTTTCATTTGCTGTCTTCCCTTAAAGCGCTCATTAAGTGACTACAGTCACCACCTTCTAATATTGTAATTCTGGGTATTAAAAGGTGTTTATGCATATAAAGTCAATATTTTTATGCTGTGTCAGATGACAGACAATATGTCTTGTACATTTTACAAACTGCCATTTAAAATAGTGTTTGCTGCAACTTCATTATGAATCCTAAGTGGAATTGCTACACCTTGAAAAAACAGTGGACATAAGTAGCATGAATGCATATTTTTATCAGACCTGGCATGCCCAAATAATCATCATGTAGTTAATATGTGTGATTCTGATTACATTTCTTATTTTCCCATGTGACTTACAGATAAAATGTTGTTTCCTGCACTGTCAAAAGCTTAGTCTGACAACAGTGTGCACTGTTCTCACTCTCATTGTTGCTAGCATTTCCTCTGAGTGTTTCCACTGAAGGGTTTGAGTGATAGCCTAACAACATGTAAACCGAACTCTTCTACTTCCTCCACTGGTTTTAATTCAATTGGAGAGGCTGCTCAGTATACCATAGCAGGGTGTTGGTGACAGGATTTAAGGCAGCTGTCTCAATCTCGCTTTCTCAGATGGTAACAAATGCTCGCATCTTTGTCAGACAGCCTTTCCAAGTACCATTTCCAAAAAATAAAGCTGCATACTGACAATACGCTGAAGGTACTTCTGTGGTCTTGATGCTGATTTTCTTGTATTTCTGCATGCCCTGATCTTAGCAAGCTGCATTTGGGACTGAGAATACGAGGAGTGCCTAATGAGTAAGAGTACCTCATTCTTTAGGGACAAAATAAAAAGTCAGTGGCAGATGCCTTTAGCTTTTCAAACACTGCAAGTCTGCAAATCAGTATTACAACTGAGAAGTCGAAGATTTTTCTCAATCTGCCTAAAACCAGAGAACTATGGGAGTTTTTGTAGAGTAACTTCTTCCTTCGTTCCTTCCTTTATTCCTATCCCAGTAACATGATTTCATTCCCTAATATTCAAACAAATGCAGATATGCAGTGCGCTACCTTCTCTTCACGGCTTGAGAGGGCTCATTAGTTTATTACAGACTTTCCAAATTAACCTTCTACCACAATAAGGTCAGCCGTGGTTTTATATTGCACAATTTCAGCATGGTAGTGCTTGCTTTCTAAAACCCTGTATGTTTTCTAAAGTAAATCATCATCTTGATTGCATGATAGTGTATTGGGAAACCTTTATGAGTGGGGTTTAATGTCTAATTCGATAATGTTAATTGCCTTGGATATTCTTTTCAATGTGAATGATCAGACAAACATAGCTATTAAGGGGCTTTGTATTACTGGGTTCACATGTATAACCACAAAGCTGAGTCCTAGGAATGGGCGAGGGATCCACTGGACCAGCCAGTCCAGCGTGTGCAACCAGGCTGTGCACAGGCTGCCAGGTTGGTGTTTCCCACACCACATTTAGTGCTCCCGGTTCTCTGCTTGTGCAGGTTGGGAATCTTCCCAATTCCCATGCTCAGAATACTTTTTCCTGTGGACCCAGAGAGGAAAGGGCAAGGGAGGAAGAAATGGCTGATGTTATCTGGTTTGTCCCATCTTGGAGGTGGGATTCCACAGAGGCACACCAGGACATGGGCAATGGCAATGTGCTCCCTTCTCTACCATTACAACATAGCATGAGCATCTTGGAAACAGACTTTAATATTTACTTGCCTTTTCTCCATCCATGGCAGATTGCTCTTCTCTGGTAGCCTTCAACAAGCCTTTAATGTATAGACTGTGGTTTACATGGCAAGGTTTTGGCAGCAGGAGGGCTAGCCCTGTGAGTAGACACCAGGACCTGTCCCCATTTTGGATACAACCAGTTCCAGCTGGCTCCAGTGGACCCACTGCTGGCTGAAGTTGAGCCCATCAGCGATCCTGGTGGTGTCTCTGTAATAACATGTTTAAAAAAGGGTGAAAAATGCTGCACAGCAGCTGTGAGAAGGTATAGTGATAAAATATGAGAGAAGTACCACCGCAGACATGCAGGTCAGTGAAGGAGGCAGGGAGGAGGTGCTCCAGGCACTGGAGCAGAGATTCCCCTGCAGCCTGTGGAAAAAAACATGGTGAAGAAGGTTGTCTCCCTTCAGCCCATGGAGGACCACGATGGTGCAGAAAACCACACTGCAGCCCATAGAGACACCCTACAGGAGCAGGCTCCTGGCAGAAACTGCAGCCCATGGAAAGCAGCCAAGGCAGGAGCAGGTTTTCTGGCAGGACCTGTGGTCCCTAAGGGATCCATGCTGGAGTAGTCTGTTCCTGATGGACTGACCCCTGTGAGAAGGATCCATTCTTGAGCAGTTCTTGAAGGACTTGAATATCCCTGGGAAGGTGTCCCCCCACCACTGGAGCAGAGGAACAATGTGAGAAGAAAGAAGCAGCAGAGATAAAAAGTTATGAACTGACCACAATCCCAATTCCACATCCACCTGCATGGCTCAAAGAGGAGGTGGAAGAGGCAAGAAGTTGAGCCTGGGAAGAACCAGGGGGAGGAAGCGAAGGAAGGTGGTTTTAGTTTTGTCTTTGTTTCTCATTATCTTAGTCTATTTTTGGCAATAAATGAAACTAATCCGCCTCAAGTCAAGACTGTTTTGCCTGTGCCAGCTTATGACTATATTAGAGCAGATTTTTTTTCTTTAAAATTGTTTAAAGAAGTTGCTCCCCATCCTATATCAATGGGGATGATTGATTCCACTTATATATCATGCCTTTGGCTAATTTTAATTTAATTCTGTCTTCTTTTTAATTTCATCCTATTTTTAAGTCCATTCTCCAATTTGTCAGGGACATTTTGAACTCTATTCTTGTCATCAAAAGAATTCGCTGTCCTTCTTTGTTTAGTGACATCTGCAATTTTAATTTAGGAATTAATTAGTAGAAACTAGAAACCATCATCTTTAGTACATTGCAAGATGAATCACAGTTTGAAATCCCTGAAAACAATCAAGATTTCGTATCATGCCACCTCTAAATTGCAATGAAGGTCGCACAGAAAAGAACTGAAAGTCACTTTGGACTGGTGCAATAGGAAGCTATTGACTTATCTCCAAATTCTTTGATGTCTCAGGCTACCCAAGGGTCTATCATGTGTGAATGTCTATCTCTTTACCCCAACGTAACATGCAAATGACACCGAACAAGAGGGTCTGATTCTTGAGTATGTTCACTCATGCTATTGCCCGTGTTTCATTAATTTTACATTATTGTATTACTATATTATCATTTGTATTTTTTCATTGCCCAGTAAATTAAGTTCCAAATTAGTAAATGGATCTGATTTGGTAGGTATGCATTACATTAAGCAAGGGATTCAGCTAAATTATCTAGGGGTTCTGTCTGTCCTTTTCATTAAGTGATACATTGAGTTGTTTCTAAAAATGGTCATTACAAGTTTTGTCCGTAATGCATATTTCAGTACCTATTCAGCAATATGGGAAAAATGAGTCATTGCTCAGAGCTCTAAATTAAAGGGTTATTGTCTAATGCAGAAGTTCTGGATCAGTTTGAACTGCCTCAGATTCTGTACCCAGTCCAACAGGGGCTTGCCCATGCTGGCTCCTCCGCACTGCTGGAAGACATCACCCAGCAGAGTGGGAGCTCAGGAGACCATGACAAAGCACGGGGAGGATGCTGCATGCCTGTCAGATCCAGAGCTCTAGGCAGGAAGGAGCAGGCTCAGGTTTGGATTTAAACTTTAAAACTAGAAATTTATACAATTCGATGCTGCCGTGGTTTAAGCCCACCCATCTGGCAACAAAGCAAGAAAGCAGCAAAGTACCAAGCAGCTGTTGGCTCATTTCTACCCTGCTTGGGTGGGATGGGGAGGAGAAAATACAACAAAAGCCTTGAGGGTTGAAACAAAGGACAGGGAGGGCTCACTCACTAATTATGGTCATGGGCAAAAGACAAGCTTGGCTTGGGGAAACAAAGTCAATTTAATTTAAACAAAACCACCACCAATTAAGCAACTGAATTGAGTCGGACAATGATAAATCCAACCAGATCTGAAAAATACCTTCCTCCTACCCCTCCCCTCTTCCCAGGCTCAGCTCAGCACCGATTCTCTACCTTCGCCCCCACAGTGGTGCAGGGGAACAGAGAATGGGGGTTGCAGTCAGCCCATCCCATGTTGTTTCTCCCATTCCCTCCTCCTTCGGGCAAAAATTGCTCACAGCCCTCCCCCACAGCACCGTGGTATCCTTCCCACGAGAGACAGTCCTCCATGAACTTCTCCAGCTAGTGTGGATCTCTTCTGTGTTGAACTGCTCGAGTGCAGGCTTCCCTCAGAGTCACAGCCTTCTCTGGGATCAGTCCCCTGCTCCAGCAGGGGGTCCTCTGCGGGCTGCAGTCAGGATTCTGCTCCACCATTGACCTCTAAGGGCAGAAAGAGCTCAGCCTGCCATCTCACCCTGGGCTGAAGGGGAATGGCTGCTCTGGTGTGCCTCCTCCTCTCCTTCCTCACTGACCTTAGTGTCCGCATGGTTGACTCTCTTCTGTCCCACTCCTCTCCCAAACAAAAGAGCCCCCAAAATAAAAGTACTTGTCCAACAGGTTTTCCAACTCTTAAATATGTTATCACAGAGGTGCTGATTGGTGAGGCCTTGGCCAGAGGCAGGTCCGACTGGAGCTGGGGGAGCTTCTCAAAGCTTCTTACAAGAGCCATGCCAGTAGCCTCGTCCCACGCTACCAAAACCCCACCAGACACAAACCCACCACAGATGCAAAGCCCCCAATCTCATGATGCTTCTTTGGAGCAATTTGAAATAATTTTGGCATTAATTTCTGTGCATCGAGAGATTTCCAGGACTTCCAGCTGTATAAGGTCAGGCGTTATCTGTGCATAAAAAAGAGTACTCTATGGGACCATGGTCCCAAAAAGTCTTGTAGGTTTGCTCTACTGTTATGGCCTCTGTGGAATTAGCAATTACAATTAAAGCTGAATGCTTAAAACAACTGCTATCAGAAACATAAACGTACAAAGAGGAGCAAAGTTTTTAAGTGTTTTAAGTCACCAGAAGAAATTAGTATATATTCTGCATTTTCTCTTTTTCGCAGTGACAGAACTTGTCTTGCAACTGGGTTTTAAGAGAACAGTGAGAGAGTGGGTAAGGATGATATCAAACCCCTGACTTCCCTGGGCCCCTTGTTCCCAAGATTCAGCTCCCAAGAAGGCGGATCTCTTCATCAGACCATAAAAAAAATCATTTCAGATTTTTTTTTTTTAGTCCTGAGCTAATAATACATCTGGGCATAACTGCTTACACTTTTGTTCAAAAAGGGTTTTGCGAGTTTGAACATAAAGGAAAGAGGCTAGGGAAAGGAAAGCCACCTTTGAGCAGCGGACCTAATCTTGGGCTGCTTCTGCCCCCTTGCGAACACTGTGACACGCTGCCCGCAGCTCTCTTCTGTGTAAATACGTCAAAATTATTGTTCACATTCTTCAACCTTCCCAAAACAGGCTCCCAATGTGCCACGAGGTGGCTGTGGCTACACAAGCTGAGATGCTCCCCACGCCTGGACTCTCTGCCCTGAGGAAGGCAAAACACTCTGGCCCTGTAGTTATAAAGTAAGAGGGGAAAACAAACAAAGCAACACACACCACCGTATAAAACGGGTTTGTGATTTCACCTGAAAATTCTGTTTTTCTCCAGCTGCAAAATGGAGTGTTTTCAGTGTAATATAATAATGAAAATAATAGTGGACGGTGTGTAATGTAATATGGTATGAAATCATACAGTACAAAACCAGTACAATGTAATAACTCTCTCCACAGACCCCCTGGGAACATGGTGCTGTGCAGGGTCTCCTTGCTAATGTTGTTTCTGTTATAACAACTTTCAAACATGGAGAGATTTAACAGACGTGCCCTTCAATACCACAAAGCTCACGTAAAAAACAGAGCCCAGCTAACCCACTCCGTCGTTACTCATTCCAGTGAGCTTCCATTACCATTTTTGAATACGTGTCTGCGCACCAAGCATCGGAGAGCTCCTGCTTACACCAGCTTTCTCTCCAGGACTTGTGGGGAAAGGCTCTTTTCCTTCTCAGGCACATATATTCATACGCACATACACACCCCCCCACAATCACACACGCCACGTTTTCCTCCCTTATACAGCTGCTTTCACATACATGAGTACACAGACTATTTATAAAATATTGGTGATTCCCTCTACACAGAAAATGGGAAAGTGAAAAGTGAACATTTTTTCTCAGGTAGAATTTCATTATTTTTTCCTGATTACCGCTGGAGATGACCATCATTTCTCTTGGTCTAATTTACAAAGACATAGATTTTCAAAAGCAAGACAGACTTTTTAAATTTCAGGTTAGTATTCTCGGGGTCCTTAGGTAAGATCCTCCTCTCCCAGTCCCGCTCCAAATTTTAAATACATGGTCCAAAATTCAATATTACGCAATAATTGCTTTATTACCATATAAATTTCTCCAGAACCACTGTAAATCAGGAACTACTTAGCAGTATGCAAGTCACATTCCCAAAATCCCTTCTGCATGGTGAAACCATGGAGAATGAGAATGGAGATAGAGAAGGGGAAAGTTCAGCCATCCCGACGCTACAACCAGCTACCTTAAGCAGCATGAAAATCATTCACAGGGCCCATTAAAGAAGCTGTGTTTGACAGGAGCAGATACTGTCATGTGTGTTAGATATGCTATCACATGTGTCTTGGGTTCGGCTGGGATAGAGCTAATTTTCCATCTTAGTAGCTAGAATAGTGCCGTGTTTTGGATTCATATGGGAAGAACGTTGGTAGTATACTGATGTTTTCAGTTGTTAGGAAATCAAGGACTTCTCAGCTTCCCATGTCTTGCTAGTGTGCAGGAGCACAAGAAGCTGGGAGGAAGCATAACCAAGACAGCTGACCTGAAGTAGCCAAAGGGATATTCCATACCATAGAACGTCATAGTCAGTATATACCTGGGGAAGCTGGCTGTGGTGGGGTGGATCGCTGCTTGGGCATCGGTCAGCAGGTGGTGAGTGATTGCATTGTGCATCACTTGTCTTTTCTTATTTTTTTTCTCTGTCTCTCTGTCCTTCCATTATATTCCTTTCCATTACAATTATTATTATAATAATATTTTATTATTGTTGTTATCATTCTATTCTATTTTACTTTCGTTATTAAACTGTTCTTATCTCAACCCCTGAGTTTGGCTGGGTTTTTTTTCAGTTCTCCACCCCTTCCCACTGGGAGGAGGGAGAGCGAGCGAACAGCTTAGTTGCTGGCTGGGGTTAAACCATGACAACGTGTGGCAAACAGCCATCCTTTTGGGACTTCTGCAGGTACTTGAACACTAATCTTGTTCCATTTTTTCTTCTACTGTGATAAATTATTATAGACACTAATGCAAAGGATTTTGCTTTGAAATTGAAATACCAGCATTATTATCCTGGCTGTCCATACATGAGTGTAATGCATTATTCATATAGCATACTTTGCTGCATCTGGGTGAGTGTATGACTTACATTTTGGTGGTGCCTTAAAGCAAGTACAATTATTGATTTATAGTGAGTTTTCATAATGATTAAAATTTTAAATTAATCTTCAGAACAATTTGTACTCTGAAGTAGAAGTAGTGTCTCTCTTTGCAAACAAAGAGAGGGCAGCCAGGAGGTTGGATATCTCTTCCCTTCCATGCCATTCAGGCCCCTTCCCTCCAGCACTGTGTTATGGGCTCCCACAGTCCGCCTCGACTGCACCCCGGGGTGATGCTGGGATGAGCTGGGTGCTCTGCAGGATTAATATAGCACCAGCAGATGTCCCTGCCATGTAAGAAATCACCATCCAGAATACTACCTCAGAGGAAAAAGAACACTTTTTTGCATCAGTTTGAGCACTGTTTCTGGAATGGGCACAGATAGGAAAGGCAAACTTCTTCCCTCCCCAAGGACAGCCTGTGGCAGAACTGAGACATTTTCTGAACATGAGAGGACAGGCTATAGGCAGCTTTCCTGAATTCATGTAATACAGCTTACTACCACTGTTTTTGTCACGTGCATTTGAACAAAAATTCATATGCCCTAACCCTAACCCGCTATACAGAATGGTTGCACAGAGAAGTACCTCTAGCACAACACAGTTCAGGTGAAAGCCTCCAAAAGAAGATGAAGAGAAAATAGTGGGAACAGCCAGGAGTCTCCTACCTGGATCAGCTGCTGCATCAAACAGCAACTCTGTGGCAGATTTTCTGCCCGTGCACCTACCTCCCTGCACCCAGCCAGGACCCAGCTGCTCACCCCCATCACCCTGGGGGAGGTCTGTGACTCAGCTGGTAAAATGGCCACACTCTAGGTGAAGGGGCAGAAACATCAGTCTTTTTTAGCTTAAAGAAAAGACTTCAGCAAAGTGTTGAAGCACTAAGATGTCTGTTAAGTATGAGATCTTGTGCAGTTTCCTTCAAATGGTTATTTCTCTGATCCTGATTTCCTTGTTAATTTCTTTCTACCTGCCTATCTCAAACTCTTTCTTTCAAAACCATTGATAAAACTCATTGCTAACACACCCTACAAATCTACTGAGATCTGTTTTAAAATTTGGACATAATGTAGCACATTATGTTGTGAATATAAATCATATTATTATGAAATTGTTTATAATTGTACTGTAAGAGCTTTCTGTAATATATATACCAAAATATTTATAGTTAAAAAAATCTGGTGCAGAGTTGCTATTAATAGATATTGTTTCAGCATTTATAGACATGAAAGATGCATTAGATCACTGAATCTAGCAGTAAAAAAATAGCTTTACTCATGTGAGAGCTTAAAAGGAAAGCCATTTTTTAGTTTAACAGCACACAAGTGAGGCAGAGACATTTAGAAATAAGTCATAATAGAAAGTTATATTCTCTGAAATGATGATTTGAATTTATTTATCTTTTTCTGCCGAGAATTTCATAGTGAAGGATAGCTTTAGTTCTGTGGAAACTCTGACCAATGCCAACTGGAGGCATCACTTGCACACTGTTATTTTCTTTGACAAACAAGTTAATAGACAACTAGATGCGTGCAGTCTATGGATATATTTACCATAACGTGCCCATCTGAACATCACCCAACTGCTCCCTCCTGCACTTAAGCAGGCCGTAATTCCACGAGCGAATTAAATGCCTCATGGCAAGCAGATCATTTCTTCCCTCGATTAACACAGAGTTGCTCTGAGAGATGAAGCTGGGCCATGAACTCCGCCATGCCACTTCATTTTGTTTGCAGACCTTTGTACAACTCCAAGAGAAGAATGAGTCAAGCAGGTTTAAAATTCAGTTGGAAGTCATGTCCCAGTTGTACAGGTCTCAAAAAAGAGATAGACAAGAACGAACGTGCAATGCTTTCATTAATTCCTACTTCTTCAAGATCTAATATATTTCTTCTGGTTTTAGGCTTTTAGAATTGCTTCCAGACCCCAGTATTCCTCTGGGTGCTGTAATGGCATTTATGGAGGCCAGAAGGAAGCTCTGATATATAAAACTTTCAGCAAGGGTGTTTTAAAACACAAAGCGATTTTGTGCCATTTGAAAAGAATATCACAGGAAAGATCAAGACATTTTCCTAAAGAGGACTAAACTTGTAAATCAGAAGATGTCATCTTTGTTTCTTTACATCTATATATTATACAAACATTGCCAGAACCAAAGTATCTGTAAACTGACTTTTTCAATAACTTCAAGATACAATTGCTGTTTAGTATTAATTTTGACATGTAGCAAATCCCCAGACAGAGAAAGGCTCAGCAATGAGATGCTTTGGAAACGACATCCCTTAAATGTTTTAAGTGTGTCCTCAATACCCACTCTATAAAGGTATCAGACAGGCGTGTTTGTGCTCCAATAATGCAGCTAAACTGGTAGTCAGATTTTTTTTTTTTTTCTTCTTTTGCAGCTGATTTGATAGGGTGCTGCTTAGGCAACAAAATTAAAAAGCAAGCACAAGGTGAAAATAGGAGAATCAGGGGGGGTTTAGCTGAAATCATTCTAGAGAAAAATTTTCACTGCGAATTCCCCTGGTAGACACACAGACAGCAAAACACACTCAACAGCATGTTAATCACAGCAGTACCACGAAGGCAGGTCATACAGCAGAAAAACCCTTCCACTCATGCCAAAGAGAATGGAGATGTTGGGGAGTCTGGCTGAGCAAGTAACAGCCCTTTGTGTAGTCTTTAAATTTTATTTCTATTTTGAGTCACAGTGATTTGGACATACAGTACCCAAACTTTGTCTTAATCACAGGCAGGCACCTCAGTGAACCTCAGAGATTCATCAAACGTGAAAGCAAAAAAAAAAATTAGAAACTGGGTTTACAATAGGTGTGTATTATTATATCGTAAAGACAGATTTTGCAAGGGCAGTCTGCCAAATGAAGGTCCCCACTGTAGTAAGAGCTCAGCCATAGCAGAAGTCAAGAGAATCCATGTGAGAGAGAGGCATTATTAATGGCACAGCTGCAGGAAACCTTTCTTTCAGAGCTAGCATCTTATTAGGTACTCCAGATCCCATCATGAAATAGGAAACTATAACGTTCATGCAACTACTTGTTTTGTGTTGCTGTGGCTAAGCGAAAAGAGAAAGCGTGGGTGGATTGTCTGGTGGATACATAGCGCAAGTGAGATAAAAATTCTGATTAAATATTTAGTCTTAGGGAAAACAAAGTTGATTTGGGACATAAACTGAGATGAGGACGTGTTCGTGATTAACAAGAAAGTGCTGATGCTTACTTCAACGAGTAGATGGCAGCAGTACCATTCCCTGCATAAATACTCTCTCTCTTTTGTAATGGGCAGACAAAGAATGGAAGTCTTGTATGGAATGGGCAGCTAGAAAGAAGGAAGGAAAATAAGTGTAGTTCCTCTAGTAAATTTGGCTCAAGGAACTCAGAAGATTGCTATTCAGTGTGTAATCAAACATCCATAAAAAGCCTATTTTTTTCTTCCAGATAGGACTTCATTATTTTCTGGGCATGAAAATAATGATTTTTGCCTCAGGTCTGTCAAAAATATTCTGACCATTAAGAATCGATGTGGAGTCAAGAAGAGCACATATAGAGTTCACATACAACGTAGAGGCAATAATCAGGCTGAGGCGTGCGTGCTCTTTCATTTCCATTACTGTGCAGCGCTCTGCCTGGGCCAGGGCTAAGACGATGGCTGGCAGCATGAGTCTGTGTGTAGCATAGCAACATTTCTGCAGGTTGCTGTGGTAGGATGGCATTTATTTATTTGATATTTAACCAGATTTGAGAATTTGTCCTGCCATTCTGTTTCCAAGGGTTGGCCCTTCTATCTATATGTGAATGCTTTTTCTGCTTTAACAGTCAGGAAATTAGTAGCCTTCAGGGGTTGGAAGCCTAATTGCTGTCTCCCTCTGAATTTGGAGAAATGAAGCCATGAATCCTGTCCCCAGCTGTCATCCCCGCTACACAGAGCAGACAGGAACAGATGATAGCCAAGTACACAAAACCGCCAAATAACTACTGGAAGGATCTGCCTGTATTAATCTGGCACAAAGCAGTGAGGTTTTTGGTTGTTTAGCAAGTTTGGGTGGTGTGGTTTGTAACATGAGTATGGATGTAATAACACAATGGCTCAATATTGGAGCTAACTATCTTTACTATTGCCTACCAAGTGACAAGGTTGGGATCTGTACGTCAAAGGGGGACTTTCCATCAAAAAGCTACTTAGGTGAGTTGCCAGCACACAGCAACTCAGTCTGGCTTCTGCTGTGTAACCGTATTGGTGTGCATATGGAGACGTGACATAAATTCTGGAACATGGGAGTTTCCAGATCATGGATTCCAAGACTGTGACTTAGACTTTTCTCGTATCATATCTCCAGGGTCAAATATAGGTAATCATGTTCTTCCTTTAAATTACATCATGAGCAAGTGCCTGGAACATAGACACAACAGCTTTTGGGAAAGCTGTTTGGAGAGAAAGACATTTGAAAGACCAGGAGCCAAATATGCAAGAAGAGACACGCTGGGAGCTTGAGGAGCAAGCAGCTATTTGACAACCAGCTAACCCAGGACACAGGACATACGTATGTGCCTTTCACAAGGGAGGGGATATGCATTGGATACTAGTAAGGGATGGAGAAGGACAGGGCTTTTGAGGAAACACGCAAGAGATAACTGGAGGGGAGGCCTTATTAAGAATTGTTATGAGAAGTCCACGGTTGCATACCACTCTTAATGTGCTTAAAGGGTAAGAATTTTGCTTGAGAGAGCATGCATTTCATTTTAAGATGAATCAGGGTTGGTTTGGGTGACTCAGTTCTGCCTGTGCTGTTCTGGTTTTGACATGAGACATTTTCAGCAAGTTGTTCAATATGAAGTTTTGTTTTTCATTCTTCCTACAGAAAGAGAAAGAAAACTTTAATTGCAAAAGGTGACACTTGAGTATAAAACAATTTGCTGATCTGGTGAGTATGAAAGAGCCCAGCCTGCCTAAGCCTTTGGCTGAGCACACGTGCCTGTTTTCTTTACCTAGATCAACTGAAAGCAAACCAAGGACACCTTTGGACAGTGTACGGCTTAGGAAAAGGCTTGAGTGGTTCTTTCACTTGAAGCTTTTATATTCCAGACCTTGTTTTGCACACCTAGATATGGAATCTGTTAACTGTTAAACTCTGTTATCTGGATGTAGATAAGGAAATTTTCATGATGCTAATGCTGCTGATATGTTGAATATTTAGCTAAAGAAGTGATCCAAGAAGTCTCCTTTGAAAAATTAGAATAAATGGAAAGAAATCCAAGATAAAAGCATGAAGACTGGAGAATGAGGTTGACTTGAACGGTCTGAGGTAGATTTGTGCATACGAGAGAACAGCAGGAAGGAGAGATGCAGACTGTCTGGATTCCTTTTCAATTTTTTGAAAAAGTATTTACTCTTGCTTCTTTTGACTCAGCCACTCTCATTTATATGCACATCAAAGTCTTCATGTAGGTTGATATACTGCCAGAAGTCTATAGGTCATCTAGAGTAGCCAATATGGTTTTATGGATAGCCAGTGGATTAGCTGGGTGGAGAACAATATCAACACATGCACTGAGAATGGGAAGAACTCGCTACATGAACAGGGACATGAGGGAATTTGAGGCACAAGGCACTCCACTCTTGTTGCCTTTTATTTTTTTATCTAGCGAAGAAGGACTAAGTGTAGTTAATTGGGATTGTTCTGAGATTTGCAAATGGCATTTTCCTACATCAATACTATGTCATCCCTATGAAATTTTTCTCCACATTTATCTGGGTCTTTTTGAAAAATTTCTGCAGAGTGAAACTAATTTTACCAAAGATTAATCATGTGGACAGCCCAGACATGCCAAAGGATGCTCATAAATACGTAGGAAGATTCCCATCCTTCCTTTCTTCAAACTTGGCTTAATATTATCTTCCTATGTTTGTAAAGGCTATAAAGTAAAGGATTAAAAAAAAGGTGCTATCACAACCATTCAGCATCCACTGATGCTGGACCCTTGTGTATGACTTCACAGCTGACCTTTGTAGTGGGGTCACCTGGGTATTAATGAAGGGCTGTGTGGCCACACAGGAGGAGGGGAAGCTGGTCAGTATTTTGTGGAAATCAGTGCTTCCAGCCATTCCTTACAACACATCCGAATAACCAATTTATCAGTCATATATATGCATAACCTGAGTCACACACGAGGGAGGTGGTTGTCCCAGGACTAACACAGTCTGAGCTGGCCAGAGTTCTTTCCTAATACTAGAGGTTTCTGTTGTAGATTTGGTGATGCATAGCTGTGACAACTGCAAAAACTGCAGCCATCTAAGGATGAGCAATGCCTTCTGGTAATTATTCAGTCATTGACTGCTGGACTGCATGGTATTACCTAAGTCACAGAGGTTTAGTGGATTAAGCAAGATAACAACAGTCAAAAGGGTAAGAGACTCAGAGCTTCCTTTTTACTCACCACTCTGAAATCAGATCAGAAATCACAAAAGACAGAACTTTTCCATCATTACCTCTTTCCCAGAATTTCAATTTCTGTTTAAATAACCTCACTGAATCATTTGCTTTATTTCATCTCAATAGAAAAGACAGAAGCAATGCGTGACATGGTTACAAACTGGAGCCATGCGTTTGGTAGGGCATGAAGAGGTGCTGAAAGGATATCTCCTGTGTATACGTAACAGCCTGAACACTGCAGTCATCACCATGACCTTCAAGAAAACAGTGAAGTACATAAAAAGAAGCACAGTGAGTTTCAGATGAGTGCCACTGAGAACAAATGTGTGCAGTAAAAGAGGTATCTGTTAGAGAGGGGTAGAGAGATGGGGTT
The DNA here is from genome assembly GCA_009769605.1 of Bucorvus abyssinicus. NCBI lineage: Eukaryota > Metazoa > Chordata > Aves > Bucerotiformes > Bucorvidae > Bucorvus > Bucorvus abyssinicus. Next base: position 15,103,040 of record CM020036.1, read on the forward strand.
CTGGAGGCACCTAGTTTGGTGCATTACTTGATATTCAGAAGTGGAAACGGTTGGAAAATTTGCTACAGTCTTTAAGTTTGTAACAAACGGTCCACTTAACATCTGTATATTAAAGATGAATCCTGCAGGCCTGCCTGAAACATTACAGCTCTTTGGTACCAGCCATCTGTTTAATTATCACCTCTTGTTTAGGTGAGGAAGATACTTATGTTCCTTTTAACCTCTGCCCCTAAAGTTCAAGTGTGCTCACTCAGTCCTCCCCTCACCCACACACTCCTTACACATCTGTATTTACTTCCCTTTGCTTTAACCCATACTATTTAAGTTCTATTTGCAGTACTCAGAGATTTGAAACACAATGATAGTAAATTATTTAGCTAACAATTAGAGGAAGGAGTGTAAACAAACCCACTAATTTCCAAAAGTATCTTTAATCACTTCATGGAGGCTCAGAACCCCAGGCAAATATTAAGATAATTAATTGCTGTCAACATATCAGTCACATGAAAAGCACCTTCAGTCAATTATGCAAAAGTGTCCCTCATATTTCAGAAGGTGTAAGCACAGCTACGTGCTGTTTCTGTCAAGGTCACACTTTGAAATCAAAATGCTCTTCCCAGAGCATAGAAGTTCAAATCTATTCTGATGGTTCCTTTAGGATTTTCAAGCCTTTGTTCAGCAATTATTATCAATGAATGAAATGCTCAGTTTGTATCTCAAATGAGTACTTTAAATATAACCTTAGAATAACCTCCAGTGATTGGTTGACAGATGATGTACATGTGAGTTCGGATGTAAAAATTGTTCTAACAAAATCCAGACAAGCACAGAGATGTGGAAATTCATGATCAAAAAGGAAAATCAAGGCACCGTTCCAGAAGCCAGCTGGTCACATGCTTTGTTTTGTGGAAAAGATTTTAGATTATAGAATTTAAGAGTACATCATCACATGATGGCAACAACTTCAGGCCTTCAATAACTACTTGCTAGTATTAGGAGTCTTTGCAATTCGTAACATCCATATATATATATATGTGTATATATGTATGTATTTATATATATGATAGACAACCATAAGGGATGTTGCTGGAGGTATGCCAACACTACCACCAAGAGAGCACTCCCAAGGAGGAATGCAGCTCTGAAGACTCATCTTCATTTTGGTACATTCTTGTGAACCTCCCAGAAGGTAGCAAGTACCCAGACTTTCTAGTCCCTTTACTGTCTGTTTTGCTAACTTAAAGCTATAACCTCACTTTAGTTCTTTTGCTGTTGAGCATTACATGTTTGCAGTTATCCGTCGTTGCTTTTAAATATGGTATGAGTGTGTTTTAATGCATTTCTGTGAGATTACATTGCTCTGCCTTCTTAGGGAAGGAAAGCAGCATTATGAAGATAGAGCTGTACAGTTTGTCTTCTGGCATAAGACTCTGGGGAGAGCTAGCAGCATGTCTGTGGGTCCCTGTGGCTCAGGCTCAGTTGCACAGTCCTCTGGCAATGCTTTAACTGAAGTCTCGGTTTGCTCAGGACCTCTGCTCTGCTCTGCACTGCACTGCATGGAAGCCCAGCCCTGGGATTGCACTTTGGAGCCTCGCTTGCAAAGCATTTGCTTGGTTTTGTGAGTCTCGCTAGAATGCTTTGCAGTTGTCCTCGGAGTCTGGAGGCCACCCAAAGGAAACCAGCGTTTAGCCTAAACGCAATCTGGACTCGAGCTGATGCTGTGTTTCGGGAGCTAGCTCGTGCCATGTGCAATGAATGGTGATTTTATGCCCTAGAGCAGATTTACTGCAGGATCCCTTTCTCAGAGTGAAAAACAGCCGTGACATTAAACAAGGGGACACAGCTTTTCAGCACCTGTATGCTTGTAACATCAAGAATGGTAAGGGCTCTCTAGAGAGAGGTTTCACTGTACATTAACTTTTGCAGTGTGTTAGCTTTCCAGCGTCGTCAGAGAAGTCCCTATCAAACCTCAGGGTATTAGGACAAAACACACCAATAAGACAATAGAATTCTCTGGACTAAATAATGTGAGCCAGAAATCTCTTCTCTGCTAAAGTCATCCTGCTTCTTTACATGTCACAACAACATAAAAGGGGTTGGTGACCACTCATGCGGGCATGAAATGGTGCATTTGGCCCAGAGGCAAGACAGAGCTCCCTGTAGAAGGCAGCAGCTGGGACAGACAGGAATTCATGCTATGAGGTTAGAGCTGATACGTGAGAAACTTTTTTGTACGTGCTTTGGCATAATAAGTAGTTTTGAAGCTTTGTAAGGGATTAGAGAACAGATCAAGGGCAAAACTGAGTCTCCAACACAGGAGGAGCAGTAAGCTGGCTTAAGGTGCCCAACAGAGAGGTCTGCTTCACACTCCTATGTGACCACATCTTGCAATTGGAGGAACAGTGATTTTGCACAGTGAAACTGCTCATCTAGCCTACGAATTATTCAAACCAAAGTAGGTAGCACTCTTGTCACTGGCAGGGAAGGACTGATCAGGAGCCTAGAGAGAGAAAGACACTGAGCAAAGTCCTGCTACTCAAAGAACAGGTACCATGGGAAAGGAGTTCAACTTCCTGAAAGCCTGATCTGGATGTAGCATCTCTCCAATAATCACAGCAAATAGGGGCAAAAAGGGATTTGAGGCTCCCTGTGACTGGTACAGTGAGGAGGTGATCTTTTTTCTTTTAGCTCCTTAGTCTTTGAAGAATCAAGATGGCTATAACTACTGTAGGACCATCTACAGACTTGCAGCCTCACTATAGACCTCTAGCAGATAATGTGGAGGCTTATCGGCTAATGGTTGTATAATCTGGTCCTCTAGTAGAAAGATGACCTTCAGTGAAAAGGAGTTATTGCCAGATTACTCTTCAATAAGACCAAATTCTTATGTGCTCTTAGAGGTCTCATCTATTCCCTAAAAAGATTGCTGTAGTAGGGTGAGCACTCAGAAGAGTGGTTGTCTTCGTGTCTTTTTTCAGTGTCCAGAAATATGGACATTTTTGAAACAAATGGAAGTCAGAAGGTATTTAATATAGACTATTATTCTCCAATACTGCACACACATCATTTTGCAGTATTGAAGTGACTACCTCTCACTCTTGTGCACAGTCTTCAACATTCACTTCTCTTTGGATTTTGCACTAAAATTACATTTACACCACCCTTCTGAAGAGCAGGAATTTTGTGAGGGGACTAGTCTCTGATTGTGCTTGCTCTTAATTTCTTAATGCAGCCAGAATAGAATAAGGAACGTCAGTGTATACTAAGTTTAATCTGTGTTAAGGTGTCCATCTTTCTCAGAGGAAAAGATAGATTACTCTAATATGCAAGGTTTTGTAATAACAAAGTGTTTCACCTGAAATTGCAGCTTAGTTGGTAGATTGGGTAGAAAGAATTATTCCCATGTAGATTCTAACGTTGTGTTTTAATAAATGTTTTAAATAAAGAAAAAGCTACTTCCCAAGCAGTTTTGCTTTATTCTAATGAAATATTTACCATGCTGTAATTGTAGTCCATCCCTCAGGCAGAGAGATACTGCCAGTCATGTAATAAATAGTCTACTGTTCCTCAGCTGGGCTTTTTGAAAATGAAACTTCTCTTGGTAGGTAACAGTTGTTTGATAATGGCCTGTCCTGAGATGACAACTAAGGTTTTTGTTCACTAAATAGATTTTAGAAACAGCAGGGTTGTAAGATGCAGCACACATCATCACATTTTGCTAATCATTTATACATTCAAAAAACTTCACTAACCATGCCTCACAGAGGAGAAACAAGCCACGAGACAAATCATCGAGTTAGTTACTTCTCAACTGCAAAAGCACTTCATAAAACCACTTCCAAAAAAATCTAACAAACTCTTTTGAGAAAAAACCAAAATAGAACAGGAAAGCTAGAGAGGTGTCCTGGTTTCATCTGGGATAGGTGAAGTTTTTAAGGATAATTTTCTTCCTAGTAGCTGGTGCAGTGCTGTGTTTTGAATTTAGTATGAGAATAACGTTGATAACACACTGATGGTTTAGTTGTTGCTAAGCAGTGCTTATCCTAAGGAAAGGAATTCTTGGTTTCCCATACTCTGCCAGAGAGCAGGTACACAAGAAGCTGGGATGGAGCATGGCCAGGACAGCTGACCAGAATCAGCCAAAGGGATATTCCATACCATAGGATGTCATGCTCAGTGTATAAACTGGGGGCGATTGGCCGGGAGGGGCATGACCACTGCTGGGGCACCAATCAGTGGGTGGTGAGCAATTGCCCTGTGCATCACTTGTCTTTTCCTGGGTTTTATTCTTCTCTCTTTTTGTTATATTCCTTTCCATTACAATTCTTTTTATTATATTTTATTTTAGTTTAGTTCTTAAACTATTCTTATCTTAGCCCATGAGATCCACTTTTTTCAGTTCTCCTCCCCATCCCACTGGGAGGGGGGCAGAAATGAGCGAGCGGCTACATGGTGCTTAGTTGCTGGCTGGGGTCAAACCACAACAAGAGGGCAATGTGCAGAACTAGGTTTTCCTCCCACTGCCATAGCTCTGCTACTCGACTTAAACTGAGAGCCTAGATCTTCCTTCAGTCAATCTCGGAGTACATTGTTTTTAATTTTCAAAGCACTTTCAAAGGCACAAAATCTAATGTCATAACAAAGGTCATCAAAACAGGCCTGGATTTATTTCCACACTTGAAAATCTGTAGTCAATGTCCAATGACCCTTACAGTACACTTATCTTTCAATCTCTTCCACCTCATCCACTACTGCTGTCCTCTTCCATAAGTGCTGATATGGGCCCAACATCTTCAGGATTATGTCAAGTTTCAATCTCAGTTTACATAAACCAGCTTAAGTGTGCCTGTAAAACCAAATTACTTAGAAGAGTGGAAGGTCATGTGATGCTGTAGAGAAGACAGAAAACCTCACAGGAGCTCCCATACTGCTTCTTATCTCCATTACCGATCACAGCTTCTCTCTCGTGAGAAAGAACATGGTGGGGACAGACAGGGAGAGAACAAACAGCAGCAGCAAGAGTGAAGCTATTCAGTTTTCTCAGCTCCCTCTTTCAGTCCCTGCCTTTGCTTACTGGGCTTTGATCTAGTACTTCCATCTGACAAATGGAAAAGAACAGAGGATAGCCAGGAGGTAGCAATAAATATGCAGCAGTACTTTTCTGCCTTCAGTTTCCACCTTCATTCATAACAGCAAAATTGCCTCAACATATTCCTCCTTACAGAATGGGGAGGAGGACACTTTATGCCAAACAGTGATATATTTATTTCCTCTTAAAAGAAAAGATCAGCCTCTCACTTCTGTATTCAGAACTGCATATTTACAGAGTTGTTACATTGCCTACAACCAGACTTTAAATATTTATTGCTCATGTGGTTGAAAAATAATGCAATCAGATGACAAGCAATCCTCTACAGATTCTCCCTCCAACAATACTTCAAGCCGTGGGGGAAAGCACATTACAGCTGACTGGCACCTTATTCTGCAAGCAGCTCTGCAGGGTTGGATCCTGCTTGGATGCTGGGTTCCTCAACAATTAGGAGGGGAACACAGGCCTAAGGATCCCAGAGTTTCACATCTCACAGAAAAGATCCACAGGCTACCAAACCAAAGCAGAGAGAAAGGAGCAACACAATACTAATATCCAGTTTTGAATACTCTTGGTGGCCCCACAGAGGACTACACTGGCTGGGTCTGGCAGTGCTTTTTGACTGCTGAGTCTGTACCAGCCAGCCAGCAGCTTCCATGTCTTCCTATATCTACATGAAGCAGACATTCTGACCAGCCATGAAAACAGAAGTCGCAAAGAATGGAAAACATTCATCTGGCCTGACTCATTGCACAACTTGACAAATATTTTTCTGTCCAGGAACAGCCACCAGCATCACAGGAATAGGAAGCAACATCACAAGAAGCAGCAGCAGGTCTCATACAACATGTTCAAACAGCTTGTGTGTCACCAGTGCTCAACACACCACCTTTGGGAACTCACCGAGGCATTCATCTGAATTAGAAAACCACTTCTAAAACAGGCCAAGTCTTTAGGACTGATCAAACCTTTCCTCATTAAATATACACTGCCTATAGAGTGTGGGCTCCCTCCATGGTCAAATATGTTCTGGGAACTGTGGAATACTTTCTGCTCATTTCATTAACTATATGGAAGACAGAGTCAAATGCAAAATGCACTTCAAAAGTTTCAATTAAAAATAGTAACCAGCTTTCAATCACGGCTTCTAGCTTTTAGTCATCTTTGTGGGAAATGGCAAAGCCTTAACTTTCCCCTGTTTGTGGTCAGTCAGATACACATCAGGCTTAGCTCTGTAAGTGTGTCTAGCCTCTATTGAATTGTCTACAGTGTGTGATGCATTGCATAAGCATCTTTCAGAAATGGAAGCTCTGAACCAAAGACTTAAACACGGGAAATTTATCCTTTTGCTAAAAAGATAAGAGGTACCTACAGAAAAGTGCAGATGTGTAAGTAACATCTTAATCCATATAATGAGTCAGGAAGCTTTCCTCATACTGATTTTATCATTTCTCTTGTGGCTTTAGGCAAGAAAAGTTCCAACACTCTTTCTGATTTTTATTGTCTGGGTCCTGCAGTTATGAAACTCCGGATTTACTTTCATATAGACTGAGAGTAAGGATCTTTTCGTGCAGAGCATGGGTTGCCAGAGGCTTGTTGGCTTCTTCAAGGAAAAATGAAGTCATTACCTGTGGTACTCTGTAAATAGAAAGAAATGAGATCCAAGCACACCATTCATCTCACGAATGGGTGGAGATGGACCAGCTGAAGTCACTAGGAAAAGAGTATAAATAGCTCTGTTAGCAGTGATACTGTACTGAGGACTGAAGTCCCTAGCTGTAAGTACAGAGATACTGAATTAGGTGACAGAATTGCTGCATGCTTCTCCTGCCCTATCAAAGGACAGGAAAAATGAATTTTTCCGATGCAGTTTCACTCTTAGAAAATATGCAAGAATACAGAAGTGTTATTTATGACTTTTAAAAAGCTAGAACAAGCAATATGTTGGCAAGGTCTTTGCACATGAATGGTCAAACCCATGTTATGAGAAAGCCATAGAGAATGGAGATAAAAGCATCATGGGTAAAGAAGGGCACAAAATCAAAACTTCTTAATTTCCCCAACATTGCAAAGCAAAAAACCACGCAAGAAAAAGTAATACGCCCCAAAGCATATAGGCTAAACACACACAAAAATAAAAAAGAGTCAAGAGGAAGGCAAATTTTCACATCACTTGAAAGTGAAAGGTTATACCAGCCAGCAAACAAGGGTTGAAAACAGCAAAGGAAACCTTGAAGTAACACCAATGAGATGCAAGAGAAAGAGGACAAGGGGAGGTGGCAAGCAGTGAGCATCCTGTGCACAGAAAACAGCTGGGGAAAATGCTAGAAATAAGTGGCAGGCAGGATTTTCCTTCTGCTTAAACTAGTTTCATTCCTTGAGCTGCTAATGTGCTGAGCTGGGTTATTCCAGTTTTATTCCTGAGAGTAGAGGCAGTCTCAAAACCTTTTTGTACCTCTGACAGCAAGCTAGTATTGTTTAATTAGCCCAGTTTTGTCAGATTTTGTACTGATTTAATGCCACTGGATTGAACTATATTATCTAGGTGAGAGAAGGGGTCACAGACTTGGCCAGAGGTGCCTTCGTGCCCTTTGCTTCGGTAGCATCCCAAACTGGACAGAGGAAACCCTCCCATTTGCCACCCACCACATGTTCACAGGGCAGCAGCCACAGGAAACTCCAATGGCACATGGTAATTTAAACAAGGAAAAGCCACAGATTTTCATGAGTTAAACTCATATGCAACAGCAATAAGTATATTAATAGCTGAAAGTAACACTGTGGTTTACTGTAGGAAAATTTCCTCTCTCCCTCATGTTCCAGGCTCTACTACAGAGAAGAGCTATGGTCTGCTTTCACCTTGCATGAGCAAACCATATCTTTAAGGAACAGCTTTAACAACTTATCTTTCCAGAAGAGTCAGAGCCCTCTTCTCATGGGTAAAGGAGGATACAAAAAAATCCAATGCCCCAAGATATAACTTTTCTCCTGGCAATAAAGGTAAGTGCTATCAATTTTCTCTTCTCTTCGGACAGTACACTTTGCTTTCTTCCTTAAGTCCTTTGTCCCAGGTTTATCTCTGTGGAGATGAAGGAGCAGGGAGGAACGGGTGAATTGCCCTTGCCCTGTCCTCAAGCTGCCTCCATAGACCTGCAGCTGCAAACCCCACATCACTCCCTACCCTCCTACTTTGAGACTCTGTTTTTACTTCATAGAATCTGGCTTCATGTATCTTGTTTTCCCCAGCACTCCCTGCTACCCCAGTGTACAGGCTTCAACAGCATCTCAGCTCTGCCCCAAATGTGACTGCCCTTCCCAAGACGGCCTCTCCAGGCAAGATGTTTATGGGGCAGGTTCCCATTTTGGCAGTTGTCTCTCTGCATCCAGGATAGGGCCAGAGCCAGAATGGCAGGTCCCAAAGCAGAAGCATCTCTGGCTCGTCCCCAACCAGGAGCTTTGGACTCAAACTCAGGTGCAGGAGGGAGTTGCACAACAGAACATATAATTTTAATCACAGAATACCTTCAGACTCTTGTCTCCAACTCAACCACTTTTCAGGGCAGCCACACTCTCTTCAGTATTCTTCAAACACTGCCGAAACAGTCGTAGGCATGGTCACAGCACGATGCTATACCCAGCAAAGAAAATAAAAAACAAATGTAGTCCCAGATGAAATACAATGAAAAATTAATTAAACATGTGTATAAAAATAATTACGTGCTGCATAAAGACACATGCAAACTGGCATTCTCCAGATGACTCATACTTCCCTGGCTTTTTCCAGTGTTTCTTTGAAGCCTGCTCTTAGTCATGCTATGGAGAGCATATTTGCTCACAAATTCACACTGCCTTCATTAAGAGCACTTGCTCTGATCCCAAACCCTCCTCACTGCCAGCATGGCCACATCTACCAAGATGGAGCACATAAGAGCTCAAGACCATCTTGCTAGATCTGCCCATGTCTTTCCGAGCTTTTTCAATTCCCTGAAACAAAAAACAGCTCAAAAAGCACACAGAATTGCAAACAGGCAGATTTATTGGACAGCAGCTTCTTTACAGACTGCTGCAAGCATTGGATTGGATTAGCTGTGACCTCGTAAGCATGAAATCAGCTTGATCACCATCACTAGTTCTGTAAATAAATACTAACATGGAGGGAAGAATGGGATCGTACCAGACAATAAACTGAAGTGATTTCTTTTTTCTTAGCATCCCTGTTAAAAAACCTCATTATAAGAGATACTGACACCCCCACTTTCTCTACTGACCAAGCACGTAAGGAAGGAATTTTAGATAGTCCTTGCAATGCAGCACTTATTGCATCATTGCAGTCACAAATCCACACATACTGCTCTTCCTTTAGGGCTCAGAGAGTTTCACCCAGGGTGGGTTCTGATGGTTGCACTTCGGTCCAAGAAGTTCTCGTAGCTTATACCACCCTGCAATGAGCCCTCTGTAGCTGTCCTGGTACTAGGTCTTTCTCACTAGATTTTTTTGTTGTTCCTAGCCAGAAAATACCTGCTGAAAGGTAGCTGTATTATCACCACATGGTGTGGATGTATTTCTGACAAGCTTTAAATACAGGAAGGAGCGGAGCTGGTAGAAAGGGCAGGGCATGCCAGGTATGCAATAGAAAACACCTCACAGCTGCTTTGGGTGTGGGAAATGATGATGCTCAACAGCTGGTGCCATTTGGGGTTGAAATGGGATCAGAAGTGAAAATAGGGCCCTGGGCAAGGAAGAGTTTTTCCATTTAAATCTGAGACGCTTACAGCAAAGAGAGCTAGCAATGTTAAGCAAGTCTGTTTAGGAGTGATGTTTTGTAAGGAATTGACAGGGCTGATGTTGTGAGCCAGGAAACCAGGAGAAAGGAGTTGCAGAAAGGAAGAAAGGGACTGAGAGAGAAACAAATGAGTATTCTGGGATATTTGTTCCCTTATTCTAGAGAGAAATACTTATTTCAAGCAGTAATAACCTCCCTGCAAAGTAAATTGAACTGAATGCTTTAGTGCGGCTGCAGGATGCTGCCCTGCTTCAGTGAAGCACTTAAGCACTTACTTACTTTCAAGCTTATGGGCAGCCCAGAAAGCCAAAAGGATCACACACTCTCCAGGAGAGGAATATGAACGTAAATGCTCTGCTGGATTCAGACCTGGAAGCTAGATTTTGCTTTCAGCTCCAGTCATGCAGCTTCAGTAGGTGCTGAACTGACAGCTGGGAAACACCACCCTGCATATATGTGAATGTAATGAAAAAACATCTTACCAAAGGAAAGCCCTTGAATTGAACCAATATATTTAACTTTTACATAATAAAGTTATACACTCCAAGGTAGTTTTCAAAGAGCCCCTGGATATATGCTGTACATTTTTCTGCTTCTGCTACTCCTTAGGAAATCATGGTTTCTGTGTAGCTTGAATTGATTGACACAAACTGACGTGTATTTGCTTTTACAACTGGACTATTTAATTTCTTTTCTTAAAACTACTTCTCGGCAATGACATATCAACAACAATACTATCATGCAGGATTTGATGAATAAAAAGATGCACAGAAGGCAGAAACCATCTGGTTGAAAAAAATATCCATCCTTTGTACAAGGGACAAGGACTATAAATAAAATCTTACTGATCTAAAAGGATATTGGAAAGTACCAGTCAGGCTCTGTTTTACTGTTAGCCACACTTCAATATATCCTCCTGCAAACCCAGCATGGGCTGATGGAGAAGCACTCTGCATGCTCATTGATTTCTTTATTTAGTTTCCAGGCAGCGGAATTACAGCACAAGGATCCTTGTTTTTGTACCTTTTTCTATATTCTGTGAAGCGAGAAAATCTCATACAAAATTTTTGAGCTCAATTGGTAATTGCAGAGGTGTCTCAGAACCAAAATGATCAGCTGTATCCCATCTTCTCAAAGTAAGGAAAATTCTGATATTTTAATACCATGGAATTTTGATCCTCTTCAGGCTTTGAAATATCAAAGCAACCTTATTTTTGCCATTGATTTTGTCATGACCCTTTGTTTTCAGTACAAGCAACTGTGTTTGAATCAATTTAAATTACTAACCTCTTCTATTCTGATTATTCTTTTCATATTTCATTATGTGTCTGAGATGATTGGATTATTCCAGCAATTACATGAATAATTTGTAAAGCACTCCAGGAACTGTAAATGAAACGTTACTATCGTACGATACCATGTCATGGAAGTGCCCACAAGTCAAATAAGACTCATGTAAATGACTCTTAAAAGCTAAGCTGGACTTACAAATTATCCCTAAGCAATTTGAGAACTCAAAATCAAACAGAAACAAATTTTAGAGAAGGAGCATCTCAGCTGGATTCACGGACCTTCATCCCATGGTCCTCCCACCCATGCTGTCACATGGTGGTGGCAGGAGTCTGGGGAATACAAGGATGTAGTAACTTGGCCCCTTTACAAATTCTACCAAGGAGTGAGACAGCTCCTATGAGGAACGGCTGAGGACTCTGGGTTTGCCTAGTTTGGAGAAAAGGAGGCTGAGGGGTGACCTCATTGCTCTCTACAGCTCCCTGAGGAGGGCGAGTGGAGAGGGAGGTGCTGAGCTCTTCTTGCTGGCAACTAGTACAAGATGTGTGGGAGTGGCTCAAAGCTGCACCAGGGAAGGTTCAAACTCGGCATTAGGAAGCATTTCTTTACTAAGAGGTTGGTCAAACACTGGAACAGGCTTCATAGAGAGGCGGCTGATGCCCCAACCTGTCAGTGTTTAAGACGCATTTAGTCAGTGCCCTTAATAACATGCTCTGACTTTTGGACATCCTTGAAGCGGTCAGGCATAGATCCCTTTCAAGTGAGGTTACTTCTATTCTATTCTATTCTATTCTATTCTATTCTATTCTATTCTATTCTATTCTATTCTATTCTATTCTATTCTGTTCTGTTCTGTTCTGTTCTGTTCTGTTCTGTTCTGTTCTGTTCCTATTCTATTCTACTCATAGGAAAATTACAGATACAGGAAAATATTCATGTTGAGGATCTGCATCATCATGCAACATCCTCAGAGGAGATGGCATGGTCCCATTCAGAAGACACCTTTTCCGTCCACTTGAGTCAGAGCAGTGGCGACTGCTGGGAAAGAAGATGACAGCAGATGCTGTCAAGGGCCCTTCAAATCTCCCGAGAGCCACTTCTCTAGAAAGATGAGTTTTGAGGTGAGACATTCAGGAGCACCTTAAGAAATCACTGGCTACTTTTCTGGTTTATATTAGGCATTGCTTTATTTTTGCTTCTTCAGTGCTGCATTTAAAAAAGGCACTGACAGACAAGTATGTGACAAGCTTTCCCTCTGAAATGGTAATCTCGGCAGCATGAAATGGGGAGCTTTGGTACCAGTGGGTGATAGAGAAGCTCCATGGAAGCATAAGGCCGCCACTGACTGCAGCAGGACTTTGATGCTGAGCAGAAACCTTTAAAAGCCCAGCCATGGTCCCCTGATGCCCTGGCCTTTGCCATAGTTACTCTCACCACAGCAAAGCCAACTGAGCATGTAACACAATTAGGATGGGAAATACGTACATGTTCTCCTCACTCCCCCCAAGAGCACAAGGGACAATGTGACCAACAGCCAGGCATGGGGTAGAGGCAGCTGTGTGCTCACAGTCTGAATTTTGTACCTCTGAAGATTTGCTACAATATTGTCAATGACAAGCAGACATCTCACAGCCTCTCACTTTCCACCTCACTTTAGTGCTTTCAAACTCATGGGAGAAGCAGTCTGACGCACAAGTTACACAGTGAGGGGGTGGTCTCAGTTTATCAAGCATTTATGAGTGAGCAAAAAGAAACCAAAAAAGGCATTCATTGCTGAATACTCTTGAATACTCTTCTGATTTGTACAGCAAGTTTTATAAGTCAGATCTCAACCTCCTGCAGCTGGCGTTCCCTCTTGCTGAGCAGTTTTGTTTGTCCATGGGATGGCATCCCCAGGGTGGATCAGCACCAAAGTGGAGGCAGGGCTGAGGTCTCCAGCTGCCTGGACACAAGTTCTGGTTTGGACTCCATGTCTAGGGGATGACCATCTCAGGGAGGAGACCGTTAAGCTGGAATTGATGCACAAGAGTTGTGGGCTTTGTTGCTTGCCCTGAGAGTGCCGTTTGTCTTTGTGAAAATAAGCGGAGAAATGGAAAAACATAATTGAAGAAATCAAAAATCATTAGGAATCTTTATTTGATACCTTCTACCACATACACAAGAACTACTGATGATTGAGAGAGTTGGTCTGAACAGACCAACAAATTAAACCCACTTCTTAGGGAAGTCTGCTGTCTACCTGGGGCCCAAGTTAAAGATGGGGCAAGAAAACTTCCTACTCTGATGTGGTGCTCAATTATTATCCATTATTGATTTTTCAGATAGGCAGCGACAAAGTCACAACAAGAAATCCAAGAACAATCAAGAGAGACTTCAGGGCATTGGGATGACTGGTTGGACTATTTGAACTTCCTGACACAGCTGGTGAGTGAGCCAACTAGGAGAGGCTCCTGCTAGATCTATTGTTCATGAACAGAGAAGGACTTGTAGGTGACGTGAAAGTTGGAGGCTGTCTTGGGCATAGTGATCATGAAATGATAGAGTTTTCAATTCCTGAGGAAGTAGGGAGGTGGATCAGTAGAACTGACACCTTGGACTTCTGGAGGGCAAACCTCGGCCTGTTTACCAGACTGTTTGACAGAGTCCCTTAGGCGGCAGTCCTGAAGGGCAAAGGAGTCCAGAAAGGCTGGACATCCTTCAAGAAGGAAATCTTTAAAGCACAGGATCAGGCCTTCCCTGTGTGCCATAAGATGAGCCACCGAGGAAGAAGACTGTCCTGGCTAAACAGAGAGCTTTGTCTGGAACTCAGGAAGAAAAGGAGAGTCTATGGCCTATAGAAGAAGGGGTGGGTCACTCTGGAAGACCACAAAGATCTCGTGAGGCTGTGCAGGGAGAAAATTAGAAGGGCCAAAGCCCAACTAGAACTTAATCTGGTTACAGCCATAAAAGACAATTAAAAATGTTTCTCTAAATACATTAACAGCAAAAGGAGGGCTAAGGAGAATCTCCATCCTTTATTGGACGCGGAGGGAAACATAGTGACCAAGGAGGATGAAAAGGCTGAGGTACTGAATGCCGCCTTTGCCTCAGTCTTTAAGAGTAAGACCAGCTGTTCTCTGAATGCCCAGCCCCCTGAGCTGGTTGACAAGAATGGGGAGCAGAATGAAGCCCCCATAATCCATGAGGAAATGGTCAGTGACCTGTTGCACCACTTAGACACACACAAGTCTATGAGGCTGGATGGGACCCACCCAAGGGTACTGAGGGACCTGGCGGAAGAGCTCACCAAGTCACTTCCCATTATTTATCAGCATGGCTAAGCGGGGTTGTCCCAGCTGAATGGCCAATCAGAGCTGCAACAAACATTGCTTAGCTGCCTCCCACACTGAGAACCATAAGGCCTACCACCCCAAGGGTGGGTATGGCTATGGGGGATCCTCTTGCCACCCTCTAGGGAAACCTGCGCGCTCGATTCCCTCAGGAATGCCTGTACACCAATGCAGGCAGCATGGCAAATAAACTGGAGTAATTAGAGATCTGTGTGTGGTCACAGGGCCGTAATCTCATTGCAGTTACAGAGACATGGTGGGATAGCTCACACGACTGCAACGCTGTCATGGATGGCTAGGTGCTTTTTAGGAAAGACAGGCCAGCAAGGTGAGGTGGAGGAGTTGCCTCTTTATGTGAAAGAGGAACTGGAATGTATTGAGCTCTGCCTAGGGGGAGATGAAGACTGAGTTAAGAGCTTGTGGATAAGAATTAAAGGGCTAATGCGGGAGACACTGCTATGGGTGTTTACTACAGGCCGTCTGATCAGGAAGAGGAAGCCAATGAGGCCTTCTGCAGACAGCTAAAAGTAGCTTCATGATCACAGGCCCAGGCTCTCAAGGGGGACTTCAATCACTCTGATATTTGCTGGAAAGACAACATGGCCAGGCACACACAGTCCAGGAGGTTCCTGCAGAGCATTGATGATAACTTTTTGACACAAGTGATGTAGGACTCAACGAGGAGATATGTGCTGCTGGACCTTATACTAACAAAGAAGGACTGTTTGAAGGTGTGAAGGTTGAGGGTAGCCTTGGCTGCAGTGACCACGAGATGGTAGAGTTCAGGACTCTGTGTGGAAGATGCAGCAGGATTACAACTCTGGAATTCAGGAGAGCTAACTTTGGCCTCTTCAAGGAACTACTTGGAGAAATTCCATAGGTTAGGACTCTAGAAGGTAGGGGGATCCAGAAGAGCTGGTTAATATTCAAGCACTACTTCCTCCAAGCTCACTCCTAAGAGCAAGAATTCAAGCAAAGGAGGCAGGAGACCTTCATTGGTAAGCAAGGAGCTACTGGAAAAACTCAAATGGAAGTAGGAATTTTACCAAATATGGAAAAAGGGAGTGGCCACTTGGGAGGAATACAGGAATGTTGTCAGAGTATGCAGGGATGCGATAACGAAAGCTAAGGCCCACTTGGAATTAAATCAGACAAGGGACGTCAAGGACAATGAGAAGGGCTTCTTCAAGTACATCACTAGCAAAAGGAAGATAAGAGAAAATGTGGGCCTGCTGCTGAATGAGGCGGGTGCCCTGGTGATGGAGGATACAGAGAAGGTGGAATTACTGAATGCATTCAGTCTTTATTGCTAAGGCTAGCCCTCATGAGTCCCAGACCTTGGAGGTAAGGGACAAAGTCTGGAGAAAGGAAGACTTTCCCTTGGTCAAGGAGTATTGGGTTAGAGATCATCTAGGCAAAAAGGACACCCACAAATCTGCAGGCCCTGATGGGATGCACCCACGAGTGCTGAGGGAGTTGGACAATATCATTGCTAGGGCACTCTCCATCATCTTTGAAAGGTCATGGAGAACAGGAGAGGTACCTGAGAACTGGAGGAAAGCCAATGTCACTCCAGTCTTCAAAAAGGGCAAGAATAAGGACCCAGAAAAATACAGGCTACTCAGCCTTACCTCCATCCCTGGAAAGGAGATGGAATAACTCATTCTGGATGTCATCTCTAAGCATGTGAAGGAAAACAAGGTTATTGGGAGCGGCCAACATGGATTCCCCAAAGGGAAATCATGCTTGACCAATGTGATAGCCTTTGTTTCAGCTAAGGTCAAAAACCACTTCAAAGAATAACAAATACTCAGTGGGTAGAAAAAGCTTTTTCTCAGCGTCTCTGATGATGGGAATTTAACAGCAGTGGGAAGAAAGCCCCAAGTTTGGGTGTTTTAACACAACAGTGAGGGTTCTCGCTAGAGTTGTGCTACTGTTTGGCTACTGCCTTACTAATAGCTCTGATGTTATTTTATGTCTTTGCACCAATGGAACCAGGCACATTAGTAATGGTGATATTTCAAATTTTGGGAAGTTAATTGGCTGAGTATTATTGCCTTTCATGAAGTATAAAGGGCAGCAGGCACTTCTTCTGTCAGGGTGCGCTGAGGGCATCTGCCCCACAGGGGAAGGTCAGCCAGAGGCTGAGCACTGTCTGTGGTCATCAGTTTTTTTGTCTGGCTCTGTAAATTGCAAAGAGGGTGCAACGCACTGCTTCAATGAGTTTGACAGCTGAATTCTTTTTTTCCCAAATCAAAAGAACATTATCTTGTAGGACTGTCATACTCAGCACAGCATCAGGGTCACTTGGGGCTGGCAATATGAACAGGCTCGAGAAATAAAACCCCCTGTTTTGTGTAAATGCCCATACACTTTTTAACTAAACTTGTAGTGAAGTTTTGCTTAATTGCATGTTGATGTAAGGATGTAGTTATCTTCCTCTTCTTGATCTTTAAAACAGGAGATCAGTAGGCACTAGAAAGAGGCTTATAAAACTTACAAAGCAATAAAGGATGCAAAATCCATTTGCCAGTGTTTGCACAGCTCAGTGAAACTGTACATCAATATTATTATACAAAGAAATATGATAAAGCCGTTAATGAGTGAGTTAGTGTGTTGGCTGATGGTAAATCATGTAAAGGAAAATATAAAACATTCAGCACTGAGATTTTTTCGAAGCGGTTTAGGGAAATGCCTAGTTTCTGTTGGAAGATGTAGATTGAATGTTCCTCCATTGTCTTGATTCTTTCATTGGTTATATTAGGCAGACTTTAACACCATTCTCATCAATCATACAGTCACAAGCAGATCAGCTGAAAATAAGGTCAACGAGGCAAAAAGAAATAGTTCATTTTACAGGAAATTTTGTATTTTTTCCTGTCTGATTAGTTGCATTGTTGCTATAGCTGAACTGTCAGCTAACTGCCAGCTAATGCCCCAAACCTGCAAATACATATTCATATGCGTATTAACTGTAAAGGAACTTAGCCCTTTAGTCTGAGTTATGTACATGCACAGTCTTGGCAGAGCGAGCATCTAAATTATGGCCTAGTGTGTATTACGCAATGTCAGCAGGGGTGTAAGAATGATAGTTGTGTGGTTTCACTTTTGAGTTTTAATCTGCTGAAAATGTATATGTCTGACATTGTTTTCTTTTAACTAATGTGAACATTTCATACGCTTCTCTGTTTGCCTTCATTTGTTTGAAAATGCACAGCTCTAAATGGTGAATCTTTGTCCCACATAATTCCTTTAGGTATCAGAAATATTGGTATCAAATTATTATAAAAATACTGCTAACAATGTGTACTGTATGCAAAGAAAACCATTATCTTTTCCTGCCCACAGTAACGAATTAATAAAACACTGACAATGTCATCTTCATTCTTTCCCTATGTGTCCAACGCCAACATTTTTTGCCTTAGTCATCGTTACTACAGAAATAAGAATAGTATCTGCAAAACTAAAATTGAGTCGATTGGTAAGGGAAAAAAAGCAGCACATTAAAATTTGAAAACATATATAGTAAATTTTAATCCATATCTTAAGTTGACAAAGCCAGAATTATTTATAAAGCCTTTCCCATTAAGTCTGCAAGACCTAAAGGTGAGAAATCACACCCCTGCTACACAAACATTTTATTACATATATGCATCACCAATATCAATCCACCATAATACTGTTGTGCCTCAAGAAGTTAAGTACTGTGGAAAGCAGCCAGCCTGCTCTGCACCAGCTCTGGCTCACCATGGCTTCCATCTGGTGTCCCTTGCTAATGCTCATCCATTAACACCTCGCTACCAGAGACTGACAATGACAGACTTGTTATGGTGAGACCTTCATAATATCAAGGCTAGATGAAGATATAAGGGCCTTTAATCTGTTCCTGAAGACCTGGCTCAAGGAGGCGTTTGAGTATATAAAGTCTCATCATCATAAAACAAGTCTGCCTGAGTCTAACTGGTGACTGAACCGACCAGGTAATAAACTTGCATTTCCCAGGCTATGTGGGATGATGGAAGGGAAACAGGTCCCCATTAGCGCTTCAGGCAAGTGACCTGGTTGTTAATAGCAAGAACTAGATGCTCCTGCTGCTCTCTCTGACTTGCAGGAAGGACTTTGCTTCCTATTCTAGGAGATTAGGCAGCTCTGCAGCTGACAAGAAGGGGGTCAGGAGTGGTGCATGGATCATAATAAGATGAATCTGTACAGGTTGCAGAAGAAGGGATCCTGGTGCTGTGAACCTTCTGCGAACAAGGGAGGATATCCTTTCATTCTACAGAGCTTGACTTGGGATCCAGGCTTTGCTACAAAACCCTGATGTAGGGGCCAGTTACAGCCCAAACCCACGCCCCTCTTCGCAGTCACGGGTACCTCGTCAGTGAGACACTGCACGAGGAGGACTGTGTGCTGTGCACATGGCATTGCACAAGCATGTTTCAGGATGAGCAGGCACCTTTCTGCGTAACAGTTACATTATGTAAAGTTGTATCATTGCAAACAGTTGGGTGCTTTCGACCCTACAACTGGCCTTTCACCATCTGAGTCCCCAGGTGAAGTGCAAATAAGCAAACCTAATGCTTAAGCCAAGGAGAGTTCTACTGGGTACCAGATGGTTCACATGTAGATAGATGCATATGAATGCAAGTGGGATTTCAGCCTGGCATGGAGGTTTTGTTTCTCTTGGATCAGTGATGGGGAGGAAAGCTACACCGAGTTTATAAAACCCTTTGGGAAGAGCCTCCAAAATGCACAGCCAAGCATGGAAGCAGTGCAGGTTCTGCAGGGTGTCTGTCAGGTATCTGCTGGAAATAAAGGTGAACAACTTTTTTTTTTTTTTTTCTTTTTGATGACTGCATAATGTACTATTCCTTGTGTTTGTAAATCTGCTCCAAAGAAGACAAAGCCTCTCAGTAAGCAAGAGGTGCTTACGTATTTGTGCAGTGTGTTCCTGGGCTGCCAATAAGCACTCTTGGAAAGCAAATCAGAGTCACTTGGAGGCCTGCTCAGTGTTTTCGTTGGAAGGTTGCTGCTGGAAATTGTTGCTGAAACTTTTTCAATGACGCTCTTTCTTTCAGTCGTATTTCTTCCCGAAATTTTCCAAGGAACAATGTTTTTTCTCCAAAATATTGTCTAGCCAGAAACAAAGTACTCCAGCCAAACCTCAAACTATTTAATTGGTAAATTCTGCTGTGCTGCCTCCCTGGAATGTATTTTCAGTTACCTTTTATCCCTGTTGCCCTCTCAGGGCCAAGTTCTCTGCTTATGCCACAATGCCCTCTGAAATGACAATTCTCACTCAGAAATGATGGGACCTCCTGACATAGATGAGATCTTGGGGCATTTGAGGTGAGCTCCAGGATATATATTAAATGGAAATATAAGACACTTGGGCTCAAGCAATGCTTCATGCTAAAGTTTTATCACAGTATAACTGAAGTTCTTTTTTTGTATTTGGATGGCTACTGAATCGAAATTTTACCAGTGGGCCAGGGGAGGGATAGATCCAGGAATTCAACCAGCAAAGTATCTCCTAGATTATCAGACAATAATGTGAGGATGATTATTAGCTGTCCTCCAAATAACAGAACTCTGCCCTGTGGTAGACCTTTACACCATAATAAACCGAACTAGCAGCTCCCAGGGGCTCCCAGGCCAGATACATGTAAAAACTGTCCTAACGTGTGATGATCTGTGCAGAGCTGCCAAGCTGCAAGCAGACGGAGCAAAAGGTACAAAACCAAAAAGACTGCCCTGTCAGCCAGCATGCAAGAAGATAGACTCCTGTATGAAAATATGATTCCTGAGATGATGAATTGTCAGTGGAAGTTACAGGAACCAGAGATCAGAGCCGTAGTCTATCTTTCTTCTTTTCCTCACTTTGTTGTGTGCATAAAGTGATTTAAATAGTTTTATCTCCCTCTTTCTTAAAAATCTTCTGTATGCAGTAGACATTAGCAGGGAGAATGTCACCTTTCTGTCACCTCAGGAAAATATTTTTCATTCCCAAAACACAAACCAAGAAACTACATAGGATAAATTAAAAATACAAAGGTATTCTTAGTTGACAGAAGAAAAAGATGATATTTTCATATCTTATTTAGATGTTGGACGTTAATTTCCTTCTACTCAAAGGCAAACATGAAAGTTTCTGTTACTAATGGAGTAATATTTTATTTTAAAACATTTACTTTGGAAACTATCTGCATTACCTACAAGTCAAGCCAAAAATGACACTATCAGCCTTTTCCTTGCCAAAGCAGATTTACCATTCAGCACCTGTAACGAGTTTTATTCAACTATTTACACTGCAGTTATTGACTATAAGGTATCTATGATATATATGTTACCTAGTTGAATATTTCTTATAGGTGCATGCTGAAAACTGCTCACATTCAAAAGCATGAGGGTAATTTGGCTCCAGCTGACATTTGGCTGAAATCAGGCTTGTCTGCAGCTGCCCAGGTAGGCATACTTTCAGATCTTTGTATAAAACATTTCCCTTCCACAGTCATTCTTGAAAACATACTTCTCCCAGATCAGTGTTCATGAATACCAAATAAAAGGTAAAGAAACTGCCCTCCAAGGAAACTCTTCATTTTTATTTAAATGAATACTTAATGAATCTATTTAAGAAGTACTTGCCCCAGGATATTTCTAGAACTATCTGTGAACAGAAACCTGTAAAATTAAAATATTAAGTGTTAAACGTTTTATGGAATGGGATAAACCTTTCTTCCTGTCTCAGGGTGCAGTAAAAGCCCTATGGCAAAGCACACAGCACACGGCTGCTAACGGCACAGGGCAGTACACACTGCCTACACCATAGGCTAACAGGCAAAGTACAGCACACCACCGATGGAAACTCTTCCCCTAGTGAGTCTTCTGATGGGAAAAGCGGAGTACACACAGTTTACTCCACCAGTTCAGCTTTAGCACATTTGGGCTATTTGCAGTGCCTGTCTTGGTGAAGATGCTGGCCCATGTCTGATGGACTGCAAAGGTGATGAGCAGCAAAAGTTGATGCTTTACTTGTGGTGGGGTGTTATATGTTGTTTTACAATGCAGAGCTTTAATTTTTAATATTAATAGAAGTACTTAATGAAATGTCATTCATTAAGCATCGTCATGCCCACAAGAAGATGACAGGTATTATTATTTGATGCTGAGAAAGGCAAAGAGATATCAGACGTCAGAGCTCATCTCTTGACTCAGACACTGCCCTTTCCCAGGCTTTCCCTCTAGAAGATGGGTATGAACCCCAGACAGATTGCTTCGGTGTTTGCTGGAGAAGGAGAGATTCAAGAGAAACTTCTGCAGAGGGGATCCTGCCAGTGCGAGGGGCATGCTGGAGTTAGCCAGGTGCCTGGAGTATGTGCAGGTGTGCTCTGGGACATAAGCACCAATGCCATTGCCACGTGCTGTGATCAGCAGTATTTAACGGGAAGGAAAAATGCAGAGTGGAGGCAAATATATTTTAGCCATTTTCTTTTTCATTCAGGATGATCAAAAAGCAGAGTTTGCTAATTCCTTAGAGTTACCAATAAAGAACTGTAAATTAAAACCCAAGATCACCCTCACTCAGCTTCATTGAACTGTGCCACTAATGTTGCTCACCCTATCCAAGACCTGCAGTTCTACCAGCACAATGCAAACACAAGTGTTTCCTCAACCACGCTGCTGTGCTTGGCACCCTCTTTCTGTACTGTTCTCTGATGTCCAAATCTCTGTTCATTTTTTCAGCACTCTCATCCTGCCGTGTTTTCATTAACATGAGACTGTTTTTTTTTTCTTCAGTCTTCATATTTGATTTAATTTTAATTTATTTACTGATCTTTTTCCTTCTAACAATTCTGTTATTGAATGTGAGATGCGACCAGAAACTAAACACCTCTGTTTACAACAGGTGCCCCTCAAGGTTTTCCAGGCTTCATTTCATATTCTGCAATGAAATTCTGTATATTTGAGATCAGTCCTAGCCCCTGAAAACCAGTGAAAAGTTCATTGCTGTTTCCGGAGGGACAGGACTGATCACTAAAATTGATAAGACTCTAGTATCAAACTTTTTACAGCTCCATCTGACTTCAATAGCAATCCGCATTGTGCATCTGAGGACGCAATCCAACCACAAGTCAGTAAATGATTAATTGACCTATTTTTTAAGAGGATATGTCAGAGTTAATGGGCAACGTACTTAAGCAGCTTGAGGCAGAATTGATGTCTCATATTTTTAATGCTTCATATATTTATAGGTACTTTCTGAAGAAAAATGGTGATCATCATTGTACATTCCTGTCAAAAACACAAGTCAGAGAATATCACTGCACCAACCTCAGTTAAAGCACATGTCAGAGAAGCATAAAGGGTTAATGATCCTTACATTTAAAATATACTCTGTATTTACAGTCTGGATTTTGCTTACGCCCCTCAACACAGACTCTAAATTTCCCTGTTCAACTGCATAGACCTCTGCTCACTCCTCTCGATATAAGTACTTAGAGAGCGTGAACAGATTTTGAAAGCCATAAATTCTGTGAACATTGTGATATTTTGTGAGATGCCTCAATATTTCTTTCTTTCTTTCCCTTTTTTTTTTTAAAAAAAACCCAACTCTATAAATAGAGCCTTCTTTCTGCAACCAGCCTCCAAAGGTCACCTTACAATCTTTTGCTATTTCCCGTATTAAGCAGCAATGCTTTTCAGCTGACATTCCAACTTCAAGTCATGCATATGAGCATGATGTAAGCCTGCTTCAGACCACAGTGAGAGGGCTGCAAACAAGACTGCTGTATAATTGCTAAGAAAAATAACATCCATTGTCAAAAAGGGCACTTCATCAAACAAAATTTAGCTACATGAATACAAGTGTCTCCAAATATTTGGTTCATGCTAAAAATATAGCACATTTATTAAAAATATATATTTATAAACATTGGTATGAACAGACACAGATGTTAAGCAAATGAGAAAGGAAAAATAACCATGTAATGTATTTCTCCCAATATTTTATCAGGTTTTAGGCAGACCTTGCTCAATGGAATTGGTTTTTTCAGGATTGCACCATATGTTCATTCTAAATAAAAAGCTTGTCAGATTCAATGTAAGTAAGAGCAAAACCAAGAGAAAAAAATCATTCGACCTAATGGACACGTGATCTGTGCTAGGAAGCTATCTTTGAGTTCAGTCTTTGCGGGTATACAGTATACAATTCTAATTGTATATAGTGTACAGTTTCTTTCCTTTTTTTTTTTTTTTTTTTTGGGTTTTTTGTTTGTTTGTTTGTTTTTAATTGTGTTAAAACAACATATTCCTGGTGGATTTCCTCAAAGCTACATCTTACATAATTGTAGTCATTTTCCCCCAAAATGAAAACCAAGCTGAAAGGAAGAGGGCAGGACAAAAAGAGTTAAGCTTGTTACTGTGTGAAAAAGTCTTGTTCAATTAATTGTGCTTCAGCCTTCGCTGCCTGCAGGCAGTGCTTTTACGATGTGTTAATATAATACAGAGTCAATTCTGATTAAACAACTTGTCAATAGTCAGCAATGTTTATCGTCACTCTTAATAGCCGTTTTATCTGGTCTATTTGCATGCCTTCTAGTTTACAACGTTGTGTAAATATACACAAAAATGATCACAATGAGGTTCAGAATTGTCCCAATAATTCCAAGCATTGCCAAGATGGTTTCCTCTTTGCTTTCCTTTTCTTGATTGCCTTTATCTTCTTCATTTCCACTAGTGATTACCATCTTGGTAGCCAGTTTCTTTATCCTCCCCTTCAGGATAACCTAGATTTAGGAAGAAAAACATCAAAATGGATTGTTAGTTTGAGTTTCCAAATTTATATTAATAGTGGAGGTAATTGCAGAATTTTTGCCCATAATGCGTTATATTAAGAATTTGCTTTAAAAGCATTAATATTTTTACTAGCTATTTAGCAAATGGTTAATTAAAACTGTAGTTCGGCTAGCCTGTGGATTACTTATAACCTTCCATAACACTCTCTGCTTATGTGCCAGCAACCATTCAAAACCTCTGCAATGTCGTTATAAAACTGGTTAGAAAGGTACCAACAAGGCGTGACTCCACCAGCGTCAGTGGGGACTTTGCCTGCATTAGGGCTGCAGGGGACCATCTTGTCAAGTTGCAGAGACCCTAGATTTACACTTCAGTACCAAGAAGCAAGTAGGTGAGGGAAATAAAACCGGGAAGGTCTCGTTTCTTTTTAATAGGAAAAAATCACCAAAGACAAAGGCATTTTGTCTCTGGATGAGAAGGAAGACAGCAGTGACTTCCTAATAAATAATTCAAAATAAAAGCAACACCAAAATAACATCCATCTTGGCTTTTATTTTCCTCATTCTTAATGTACGATGAAAAGTTACTTGCAGTGCAGTGAGCTGAAATGTATCGATCTGCCTGCAGGGAGAATACAGCCATTTCCTAAGCAGCAGCCCCAGCCTCTGAACTGCTTAAAAAATGAAGATTCTTCAAATGTGGTACCAGCCCTGACTCCCAGCACTGCTGAAGCCACAAACAAAGAAGCTCCCTTGGTCTTTCAGCCAGGCACTGAGACCTGGGTAAACATTAGATTGTTCAAATTAGAAACGGATAAATTCTATTTATCTGTGCTTCTCTAACACTGCAAATTCTAATCTCATGGGCAAACCAGAGCACCCCAGAAAAAACTGAAAAATGTTGGCTGGTTTCCCAAAGCCAACAGCTAGATTCAGGCAATGTCCTGCTGTTGTCTCACACGCTGTAAACCATATCCCATAATGTTTCCGCTGGAGGAAGCAGTGGTAGCATGTAGCAAAAAAAAAAAAAAAAAAAAAAATGCTCCCCAGCAGCTCCTCCCTATGGGAGGGGTTTGGTTGGAGGAGAAAGGGGGCACAGGCACTTCCCTCATTCCTCCCTCCACTAACCCACAGACCGAAACCACCGGATTCCATACAGCATTGATGTTCAGGGTGGTGAGGGCTCCCCAAGAACATCTGCTCGGGAACAGGTTGCCCCCAGCATGTATCGCCAGTGGGAAGCCCTAACCTGCAGCTCCACCGAGCTCCTGAGCTGTGCGGCTCCGGAGCAGCAACCAGAGTACTGAAAGGATGGAAAGGAGTGATAGAGGTGCAGAAATCCTGTCATGGAGAGACTGAGAAGACAAATAGAGAATCCAGACAAAACAACCTGTATTTTGTCACATCTGCAAGTTGTTCATCTGTAGGACAGCAAGTAACTGCTGGCAACTTCCTCGAATGGGCATTGTGGTTGAACCCCAGCAGGTACAAGTGATCAGCGGTGAGAAAGGCAGAAGTGGGAGTCTGCAGAGGTCCACTTGGCCTTTATACTTACACTTGCATTAGCATTTACGTGTTTTGCCTTAGCATCACCAAGTGATTCAGAGGAAAACAGGAACAAGGGAGTCAGTAACCTGAGGGTACCCACAGCAGACGCAGTCAGGGGGAGCAGGAGCACCAGGAAGAGGGATACTGAATCAGACATCAGAGCATGCTCAGCCAGCAGGTCTTAGGGTAACCTGCCCCAGGAAAGCAAAGCTCCAGAGGCTCCCAGGGACACTGACTCCTGCTGCCCCCTTCCAGATTCCCTTAGAGCCCTCAGAAACTCCATGGTCCCCGCTGTTCCTCCAGCTACAGCCACCTGCAACTTCTCCTGCAGGACCTACCTCTTCCAGCAGCAGAAGGGCTTTGTCATATTTGCCCCCAGCTGGTGACCAGAGGAGGGCTTGGCTGCATCTGGCAGGTGCCCTCCCTATCTTACTAATTGCCACCATGCAGTCAGTCCTATCTTAACAAGCAAATTGGCTTGGGGAAGTCACAGGAGAGTTCCTACCAAAGTCATTTAAGTTAACCTCATAACCCAAGCACATCCACTCCATGTGGCATCCCACCACAAATCTACATCCCAAGCTATGGCAGGCAGCCATTACTTCACCCACAAAGCTGTGAGTCATTTGGATATCATCTTCTTTTCAGTAACTGGGAGGTTTTCCTGCTGGCCAAATGTTTGCATTTCACTGTTTATTTGAAAAATCAAGTGGGATCACAAATACGATCTGATAAAATCCCAGGCCTGGAACGCAAGGATTTCAAGGGAGCGTGAAGTCCTTCCTTGCTGGCTGGTTCTCACAAGAGCCAAGTGCTCCTGATTCATCACTCTGGCTCCCAGAGAAATCTGGATACACAAGAATCTTGTGGATCAAGCCCTTCTGGCTCTGAAAAAAAGCTAGAGAAGGTACAATAGGTCTCTCTGCATCCCACCGTTTGGGCAGAGTTTCCCATTCACACCAACGTAAATGCACACAGAGCAGTGCAGAGCCCCAGCTGGGGTGGATTTGCACATGGTCTGCATCCACCAACACTCTTCAGCATGATGACTGCGCCACATGCGCTAGGCAATCCTATTTCTACGATTAAAGTGAACAGAGGCAGCCTGGGGGCATCTGAACCCCTCTTATTAACATCCCCAGTCATTTCTTAATACATCCAAACTGTGCAGCATGAATTTAGTGTCAAACTCTTTCCTGCAGGACAGTAGATCCTAAAATTAACAAAAATCTAAAAAGTAGCTAAGTAATTCACAAAAGAAAAAATACAATGGCTATTAGATATGAAGACAAAGCCTCTGGCTTAGGAAATCCTTGAGTTGTGAATTCTCTGGAAGCTAAGAAAGCATTCTGGGTAAGCACCACCACAACCTTGCCTTATCATTAGAGTCTTTCCCAGGCACCTATTACTGGTTACTGAGACGGGGGCGTCCCTGGGCTACACAATCTCTGATGTGAGTTTGTACAATTGCTTTTCTCCTATTTACAAGTTTTAATTATTACCAAGGAGATACTGAGTGGTTTCAAATCTAAACACCACCAACACGACTCAGACTGCCATATTATTTCTGTCCCATTAAGGGGCCTTAACTGAGGTAGAAGGTCCTCAGTGTGATGCTGTGAAATATGCAAGAAGCTGGTGACTGGGACATGATGAACATGAAGCACCAACAAAGAGGCGACAGCAGTTGAGAGTTTATACACGATCTGATGCATGGTGTGATTTGTTGGAGGACACCTCTGTCCCTCCAGTCATGCCTGTGCACTGTATTTGGCTCACACTATGGTGCAACCTGGGATTGCATGAACTGCATCCTTTTTGGATGAAAGTACATCCAAAGATGTGCTCCAGAAGTATTTCATGGGCTATAAAAACAATAAAAGAAATTTCAGTCTGTGGCAGAAGGGGTCTAGACAACAGCCAGTCTGAAGTAAAAACCCCAAAACATGTGTAGTGTGGACACTGGCACCGTAGTCTCTCTGGAAGGGTTGCTCCAGTAGGTCCGCAATGCTCGCTGTTTTATACATCACCTGAACTACGAGACAGAGAGCACAATGGGCTTGGCATTAAGATGCATTTAACATTCAAACAGGACAAGACTGGGACCAAATACAATTATATTAGTACTTTGCCAAATATAGCACTGTTGAAATCAAGGTAAGCATTGACTTTGAACTGTGAGGAGAGCAGAAGCAAAATTACTTCTCCCCATTTAAGGACTGACCTTGGGAGAAGATGAGCACTCTCCTAATGCCAGACTCAAGACTTTAACCTTCACAGATCTCGTGCTCAGAGTGGTATTTTGGCTGGCTGGAGTTTGTGGGTCGGTTTTTTTTTTTTGCTACTGGGAAAACATTTGCTGTCAGTTTTAGTATAACTGCCCCAGTTCAGAAAATGGAAGTCTTCTGGCTTTCTGGGTACCTTTTTTCAGCCTTTATTATTCTCTTCTGGAAATTTATTTAATTTATTTGATATTGTTTCATGTTTTTAAGATTCTTAAGTCACATTGCTCCTTTTATATTTTCCCGGTAGGACTTCATGCTAGTCAGAAGCATTGTTTTTCCTACCCAGAACTGCTGCTAGAACTGCTGAGATAGGAGGCCTGGAGAACTCTGGATTTACCAGTTCTTTAATAACTATCCTTTTTATTTAATCACTACATTAGGAAAGTGCTTTCCTGCCACATTAAAATTGATGTGTTTCCTACTTCATTTTGTAAGATTCATCGTTAACCTAACATCAGCCTTTTGAAAATATATGTATTCCAATAAGCTATCCATGAAAATATATGTATTCCACGTATTCTGCATTGCACAGGGGAGGAAAGGACAGTTCAGTGATTAGGATCATCTCCTTGCACTACTGCTGACTTCTTATATATCTATGGGAAATCCACTTAGTCTCTGCTTCAGTTTCTCATCTGTGGGATTCTTTGAAGAACTGGCCAGACTCTGTCAGAAAATAACCCATAGCAAAAGTGAGCCCCCACAAATACTTCCAAAAGAGGGAGATGCTAACATGAAAAATTTCAAACCCAACAGTGCTATAAAATATACCACCTACCATCTGCCTGTATCTGTAGGACCTGTTGCACATCACAAACAGTCCAGAGAACTAGGCAAAGCGTTTCTAGCAAAAGGAGGAAATCCTTACTCATCTCTTCACTCTCAGTGTGACAAGTGACCGAGCTAGAAGCGATGGTTTAGTGGCTGGGTTTTGAAAAAGGCAGTAGCAAGCGCCTGTTTGTGAATTCACTACAGTATGTCTGTCACATCAAAGATACAAAGGACATCCCTCACAAAGTACCTGCCCCGATGTATCTGTCAGCTTTTGAATATGCTGGCACCTTGACTTGCTCTTGAAAAAGTTTTGTAATCTTAAATCATTTCTCCTCTAAGTCATTATTTATGAGCTCCCTAAGGCCGCTGTGAGTGGAGGGAGCTGCCAGCAGAAACAGAGCTCCTGGGAAGAAGCAGGAGTCTGCCCGGGCTCTGTCAGGGGCCCTCAGTGCTCCTCCTGATCAGCCCCATGCTGTCACGTATTGTCTGGCACTTTGAAAAACAAGAATGAAAACTTCTGAAAGACTCCCAGAGTCAGATGTTCAGCTAGTACAAAGCAGCCTCTCTCCTCTGAGTTCATCTGAACCACTTCAGTTTACACCAGCAAAGGAGCTGGCTCCTTGTATTCAGTCTAGCTTGAATATCAGCAAGCACAAATTTTGTATTCTTAATCCATAATCACAGACAAATCACCAGCCAAATTGTTTTGATATTTAAACTTGTTTACGCTCCCGAGGCTATTGGTTGTGATGACACATTAAGAGATAGGAGAGCTTTAATTTTCTGAGGATAGTTCCACCCTCGGGGGATAAGAAACACACAGCAGAAACATGTTTTGATTAGCAAACTGAAGAGGGCACAGAAATCATACAAAGTGGACTGTGAGTTCAGGTGCTCTAGAGCTGACACCTTCCCTCATCTCACAAAGAAGTGCTTGAATTACCAAGCAGGGAGGAGAGGCTCCTCAAGGATTTAACCCCACTTGAACATCACAGCCAAGTGGAGTTTTGTTCCTTTCCTCCTAAAAAGTTCTTTCAACCTCATTTTCCTCCAAGGGTAGGCTTGGGAAAGTTGGGTGCTTGGCTCAAGTCCCGGACAGCCTCCAGGCAAGATGCTGGGCTAAGTGGCTACTGCACTGCTGCTAGTGACCTGTGGGAGGAAGGCAAACTTCGCACACGTATTTGTTAGCAGTCCTTTTTCTAAGGATTGCATCAGCATATTCTCACTTCTGTGATGATTTCAAATCCTTGTGTTTTGACTGGACAAGTCCTCTCCTAAACTTCACTACCACAATATGTTGTCAGCTATATCAGTCAAGATCCTGCTCAGAGAAGCACTGGCCAGTACAGAGACACACATTTGCCTGTATTTTTAGGGTTGGAATTCAGGGAACTGAAAGGCACCATGTAAATGCAAGATAAGGTCAAGAGAAGCTCTGGAGCCATAACAAGCTTCACTAAAAGCTCATTCAGACACAGGAGCTTGCACAGGCCACGTGCAGTATGTATAATAGCAGATAAATCGAAATGGAATGAGCAGAAATTAATATATGGTAGAATTCAGAATACCTGAGAAAAGCAAAGACCTGCCTTAAGAGAAGGGAGACAGGAGGCAAAGAAAGGTGCCCAGGGAGAGGACTTTCATTAGAGAAAAAAGATCAGAAAGAGCAGGAATGTGAGCCAGGTTCAATAACACTCCCCAGCAGTGAGCAGAGAAACCAGTGCCTAAAGTGAAAAGATGTCTCAGCGGAGAGAGGACACAAGCACTTACGTAGTCCTCAAGCAGGGAAATAAGCCCACATCAGGCTGCTGCTTTGCTGGCAGGTTTTAGTCAGTGGGAAATACATGCTATTTATAGCACTACAGCCAGGATATTTCCAAAGGTCTCAGCAATGTGAGACCTCCTCTAAAATAAAGAAAAGCACTTGGCATCAAAGAGGCTATTCTGAGAGGGCAGAATTCAAATAAGTAATGCGTTACAGGGCTCATCCTGTTCCCCACCATGGGTCTGATCCAGTTTGTTCTGCCAGCTGTTTTTGTCCCTCAGGCAGTTCAGAACTCAGAGGAGGCAAAGGACTGGCAGCCAGTTTTACCTTCATTCTCCTTATTTCTGTCTTTGGGACCATACACCACCGTGACATCCTCAGGATACCTAAGCTGTATTATAGAGAACCAAATATTTTGAATACAAATTTCCTTATCTTAGAAACAAACCTATGATCTGTAGCAGAATAATGATCCTTAAATACCAAGCTCTTACTACAGACTCTCCTTTACCTGCCCCCATGCAGACAGTGCTATCCACAGACTCACTAACTGCCTTTGGCTCCCCCACCTACAGCGAGGTGGTCCCATACGAGGACTCATAAGGCTTCACAAGTCCTAGTTTGTGAAAGAAACACGCCTGACTGAAATGAGAGTAAGTCACCCTTTAACCCATAGCCCTCTCTCCTTTGATACAAGATGTACTATGAATAACAAATTCTGCAACTGATCAAAATTAACAGTCTATTTAAAACACAACTGGAAGCATTCACAAATCCAGAGATTATTAATTTTCTGGCTGAGGACAAACAGTGGTGAAATCTCAGTATAATTCCGATTGGTTTAGACTGGCCTATTTTTTGTTCACAATCCGTTTTTTCTGATACACAGCACTGCGCTTGGTTGCTTGGTGCTAGTGCTCAGAAGCAGAAGTGTTTGACTTGCTATTTTCCTCCTTTTAAATTCAGTATTTCTTTTCAGACCTTTTGAGTGAGAAGGGTATTTCCTCCCTCCTGCTATTCCTGTCGTTATCTCCTGATATCCTATCTCTGCAAGAGAGGAAGAATGGCAGGGTCTGTGTTTATTTTGTACACACAAATCCCTCTGCAATGTGTGTAAATGTACTGGTTCAAAAAAAAGAAAAAAAAGAAAAAAAAGAAAAAAAGAAAAAAAAGAAAAAAAGAAAAACCCAAGCCTACTGACTGCATGTGCTCCATTTTCAGACAATTTACCGCCCTGCTGCAACAAACAGTTAGTGCTGAAAGATAAATGTTGCATATTGTGGACTCAATGATGGGGAACAGATCTCTTCGGCTCTCCCTTCATACAGCGTCTGCTGAGCCCTGTCCTGCACAGCCGGCGGGACTCCTGCCCCAGAAGTGGCAGCTGCAATGCACGAGGAGAAGAGAAACCAAACGCAGGCATTTTGTGTCTCACCACTGCTCCTTTCGCATCGGTGCGGGAGGGACAGAAAGAGCTAGGCACAGTAGAGATTTCCTGGAACTGCCTTATAAGATGTCCAGAAAAGGCCAAACATGCTGCTGTGTTGGTGGATGTAAAAGCTGCCAAACAGAGCCAGAGCACAGTCCAGCTGACCAGGTGTCCCCTTGCTGTTAGCCGATAACAAAGGTGAAGAGCAAAACTAAGCAGTGCTTACCCCACGGTTCCTAATTAGAGTCCAGAAAGCTGCAGCTCAAGCACTTCCTCCACCAGAGGAAACATCTTTGCGGTTAATGCCCTTCATAAATTTGTTTTCCCTAAATTTGTCTAATTGCTGCTTGAAGTCATGTGATTATTTTGTTTCTATACAGTGTTCTCTAGCAATGTGCTCAAGAGATAATTAAGGGACATCTGAAAAAGTATCCACTTGTTATTTGAACCTGTTACTTCATTCCTCATTGTGTAATTGGGAAACAATAAGGAATCAGTTTTTATTCTGCAGAACGCTGTAGATCTCTTACCGTACACCTGTACTCATCTTTTTCCAAGACTGAAAAAAATCCCCATTGTCTAGTTGTTTCCTCATAAAGAAAGCCATTCCATGCTTTTGGTTGTTTTTCTTGCCTTTCTTTCTTCCTTTTCTAGTTATACAAGGGGGGTTTGAAGTAACAAAGGACAAATGCTTTCTGGGCTTCTGGTATTAACGTGGAGACTGTATGTTGAAAATGTATTGTCCTTACTCCAAAGATCCCAGAAAATAAGATAGAAAAAATATTTGTAGTTCGACGTCAGAGTTCTCTCTCTTAGTCCTTTGCCCATCTTTCCTGAGCTTAAAAAAGCAGAACAACAACAAAACTCTACAGAGAGCAGACATGGATGCTGTCATATTCAGAGAAAAAAATCCCAAACACCAAAACTGCTAAAAGCCTCAAAAACTGCATTTTTGCCCAGATAAAAGGAAGATCAGCTGAAATAGCTATGTTGAATAGTGGAGATGTTAAAGCATCTCTTTCCATCATTTACAATCTCAGCACCTCATTTTCTACTTCAAGGGCATTTCCAGGGCTCTCTTTTAGGAACAAAACCACATTTAAGCCCTGCAAAAGGAAAAAAAACAATATCCCAAGTCTCAGAGAAAGACAGGTCTCCGTAACCTGCCAGAAGGCACGTAACCTCTGTCACAAGCGATTTGAAGATCTGCCCTCACCGCTTCATGTTCAAATGGAAACTGAGCTGATACAGAAGATATTTAAGAAATATTAATAATAAGAAATACTAAGACATGGAAAAGTGACAGTATTAATTTGCTGTGTAATATCTCTGAATTCAACCAAGGCCAGAAGATAATTTGGCCTGTATTGGATCAAACTACCTTTGCCTCACACATGACCTCTCCTTAGAAAATAAACGAAGAGCACCAGAAGAGCATCCAGAAGTGGCTATAACACTAGACCTTTTCTAGAAAAGAACTGTTAATTTGTGGGTATGACAACAATCTAGAAAGTCTAAAATCTCCACTTTTAATTCCAAACATATATTTATTCCAAAAATTAATTATAGCTACATCAAGGGACATTGCAAATAATTCCAGGCAACAGATGCTTTCTGATTTAGAAAAGCTGTGTTCAGGTTTTTTAATAACTTTATAAAATTATAACTACTTGGTCTGCAATGAGACATGCCAGGCATTTGTTCCAGGGAAAATATTTTCTGGGAAAAATATCACCCAGTTTTGCTGTTCATAGGAATGATGTTCAGAACCAATTATTGTTTTAACCATATAAAAATCTGGCAAACTTTTATTTTAAATACTCAAGTATCTTCACCTTTGAAGCAAGGACTGCATTCTCAATTGTATTGTAGCTGAGAAGGCTTAATATAAGTGCTGAGGAAGGTCTTCTGCATCTGAAAATATGTTTAAGTGATCAGTTTTGTAAAAGTATTACCTCTCATAATTTTTATTTCTTCTTTAATTACTCTAGTAGCTCAAAGCATCTTTGCGGCACTTCATTAGGTTGAAATGACATTTATGGCTGTCAATATGAAAATTTGAATAGCAAAAGAATTTCAGTTTGGTTTTAAAAAATAAATTGTTTGGGTTTTTTTTTTTTTATATTTATTTGCAAAGACCAGCCCAAAATGTCACAATTAAAGGTGATTCAGGATTAATTCATTCCCCTTCTGTTCATGTGTTACCAGGCAGGCTTTAGCTAAGCACTATTCTGTTCACCACATTCCAGCTTCAGTTAGAGCAGAGTACATTTGCCATAGAAGAGGAGAGAAGAATGCTTTTGCTTGTATGATGCTTTGATTCCTTTGCAGAATTTAAAAGACGGCAGAAAAATCTGAGAAGAGGTGCAGCAGTCTTTGGCTGTAGGCATGAGGCATTGCCCCGAGGAACGGGACAACTCATTCAGACCACATTTTTCAAAGCTGCTCCCCTGTTCTGTATTTGTGGTAGCCTGCCTTGGGCTGGAAGCTTGAATATCTGAAAGCGGTGAGTATTGGCCACTGCAGCGGAAGCCAATGGGAGCTGCAGTATATGCTGCCAGGTACTTTAAAAAAAATTACACTGGATACCCACAATTATGGATACTTGTAATCTTACTCTTTTTTGCCTTAGGTTACCAGTGGTACTAAGGAATGATGATACCCAGAATTGCTATTAAGGTGCTGTAAATGGAAATAAATCAGTGCTTGCATGTGGCAAGGACCTGTGTGGTGGAACACCCTGGAATGCCCCAGTGGGAAGTAATTTTGCCTTTACAGCAGAATCTGAGCTATGCATTGAACAGTGAAGAGAAAATCCAGTATTGAACTCACAAACTGTGTCATCTATTATGCGCACCAAGCAAGACTCAGATCCTGGGCAAAAATAGTCTGTGACTGATGCACCTGTGCAAGGTGGCAAATTAATGGAGTAGAGACAATTTTTCTTGCAGCATTTCTTAGCATCAAGTGCTGAGCTGTGCAACCTTGATAATGTTCTCTTCACATACTGGTTTGTGTGTAATTATTACCTATATCAGCTCAAATTTAAAAATAGAGCACTTCCCAATTGAAAGCCTTTTTTAGGACACAGTTGCAGCTGACTCTCAAAGGTGCCAACAACCTGCAACTCACCCTGAAGGCTACTGGCACTGTCACAGCAACGCCATCCAACTCTGAAAATTTCAAAGGCTCCTTCAAAGTCCTGGGATGAAAACTCCAAAACAGAGGCAGCCGAAAATCCCTTGCTGCTTTTAAAATATTAGACTGAATAAGATAAAATAACAGATAATTTGAGGAAGAAGCTAGTTTCTAAAACAAAGTTATCAAAGTAGGATAACACTCCAGGCAACCAACTCCCACACCTTTTATCATCATCATTAGTCATTTATATTGCAGCAGCATGCAGCAACCCCTGCTGACGTCTGGGCTAGAAACCAGACACAGATAGCAAGAACGATACCTAGCCCAAGCAGCTTACAAAATTACAATAGTATAAAGAATGGGAAGGGGAGGGGGGAAGAACAGAAGGTTGAAGAGAGTTGCTGAAGGTCGATTTGCACAAACCTGGCACAGCCAGGAGAGCCAAGCCCTCAATCCATGGGAGCAGCTGCCTCTTTGGCTTATGCTCAGAGCAAGCGTGACATGGGAGAGAGGCAGCAACTCAACTTGCCCAGGTCCCATGGTCCTGGGGAATCAAGCTTATTGTGCAAGGAGTAGCACATCTGGGAAAATATTACAGCAAGGTGACACATCTCCTCTTCAGGGCTTGGGGTAGAGCTAAGTGGCACATCAGAGAAGTGAGATTTGGGAGTGAAAAGGTCATGATTAACTCACCTAAATGTTCTGGCAAGGCCATCAGGATGGGTAGTAAAAAAAAGAAGTACAGAAAAGCTGGATTTCCTAATCTCTGTGCACTGGTATGTTGCTATAACAAGTGCTCACTGTGGGGATTTGTGAATATCAGAGTCATAAAATAGTTGAGGTTGGAAGGGACCTCTGGAGGTCACCTGGTCCAACCTCCCTGCTCAAGCAAGACCACCTACAGCCAATTGCCCAGGACCACCTGCAGATGGCTTTTCAACACCTCCAAGGATAGAGACTCCACAACCTCCCCGTGCAACCTGTTCCAGTGCTCAGTCACCCTCACAGTTACATGATTCCTGATGTTTAGAGGTTTCCATTGTTCAGC
This sequence comes from Bucorvus abyssinicus, assembly GCA_009769605.1. Taxonomy (NCBI): domain Eukaryota; kingdom Metazoa; phylum Chordata; class Aves; order Bucerotiformes; family Bucorvidae; genus Bucorvus; species Bucorvus abyssinicus. The sequence goes on from CM020036.1 coordinate 15,139,315, forward strand.
AAAGGATGTCACCTTGCATATGGAGCAAAGCCATTTGGATTAATTTTTTGTCCTATAGCTTATTCCTATTTTTTTAAAAAAAGATACAAATGATGTGGCTATAGATCTGGAGGCAGTATTTACACATCTCTTCCAACTCTGTACAGTATGCCTAACATGCCCTCTGCAGTGGGTACTGTACTATATAAGGAACATATTTTGATAGCTAATGTAATGCAACATACACACCATGTTGCCTCAAGGTCATGGTAAATTGTATCTGTTTGTATGATGCAGCTTGACATACTCTAATGCAGTGTCAGTAATCTAAAACAATGCCCATATAAAAAGTGAATGAGACCAAGAACATAGCCACAAACCTGAAAACATTTCACTGCTTTCTTATATTGAGTATTCAGTAGCATATTTGTAATTTTTTTTTTTAAGGATTTAGGGAAAGGAATGCATATTTTAATCTAATTGTATTATTATAATCCAATAATCTGGGATTTATGCCCCCAAAACAGGGAGAGAAATTTAAATCTGATTTTTTTTAAAAAAACATATAATGGATTCTTTAAAAAAATTGCTTGCAATAAAGATGCTGCTAATAGTAAATAAAACATTCATCGTATCTGTATTATGCAAAACTGGTCATTGGAAATGACTATGTGGAAGTCCCAGAGTCCTTATAACACACAGGGAGAGCACAGAGTCCCCCTGAGCTGGTGTGGTAAGTACAGCAACATGCATACAAACAGTGGGGTGGTAATGTTTCTTCCAAGTTAATCTTCAAAACAAAGTGTTTGTCTGTTATGAGTCGTTGCCCAAGGTATTCTACATGTTCACACATACCTGTTTGCTCTTCTAGAAGCTGTCACACCATCCCTATAGGACTGATATATTCTCCATTAAGATACTTTGCTCACATCTGTAAAGTATCTATTGACTCTACTTGTATTTTTAAAGCCAAATGGTCCTCTAGGGAGATGTTTATCTATTTCTTCCCCTTTCATGCTGTAATGCAGCATCAAGGAGTGCTGGGGTGAGGTGACTGGGAGAAATGAGCATACCATTAAAAAACCCAAAAAACCTTGTGTTCATGGACCATCTAAAAGCCATGGAAGGTGGCAGCCCTGCAGTGGAACAATGTTCTTTGGGCTCTGGTGAGAGAAAGGACTTTCTTCATGAAGCAAAATTGCAAAATGAGCACTAATCATAGAAGAGATACTCAGGTATTGCGAGTTCACAACATTTAAGGAAATTCTAATATCTAGGAAAACAATTGAAGATCCTGCATAAGTAACATACGCAGGGTTTATTAAAAAAAAAAAATCAAAACAAAACTTGGGCCAAACTTTTCCAAAGGCCATTTGAGGACTAATTGAAAAGACTGAACTAAATATTAGTTCAGGTTAACCTGAAAATTCTGATCAGAATCATACATACTGTAAGAAAAACTCTGGATTTACTTTTCTATGTAGGAAAGAAATGGAAGGCTGCTTGATGGGCAAAACTCAGTGTTGGTTCAGTTCTGCATGGAGAAATGATACCTTCTAGTGAATACTCACAGACACTGGAGTAAACATAATTAACCTATTCAATGATACCACATCATTCCTAGATATGATTTCAGAACCTGTCGGCAATGTAAATTAAACAGGCAGCTTTACTGATTAATGTATGATATGAAAGGAATAAGACTACATGATCTAAAAATTAAATGTGCACAGTGCTTAAAAATACAGTGTCACTCTACCATCCACCCAGAAAACCTGAGGCAGAGCAAGACGAAAAACTTTATCTAGATTAGTGAAGCTGTCTACTGAAGCTTCAGAGGACCAAACACTCTTTTTCGGTTTCCATCAGTTCCCTACTCTTTGGACCACGTTGTCTCTCTGGACCATCTGGGTTAAACTGATGCAGCTTGGCTTCAGTTTATACTGGTTGAATCTTGCAGCATAAGCTTTTTAACAAGTCACTTTGCTGCACCAATAATTTAATTCAGCTTAACAGAAACACAGAAATAGAAACAGTGAAATGTCTTTTGTCCTTTGCTGTTGGCTACCATCAAAATCATGCAACAAAAAGAGCAGAGAGGAAATGTAGGACATACGTTCAAGATGATGAAAAAAATGTTTGGGCCTGTAACACACTACATTGAAGAAAACATTCAAGAACAATTCATCCTGCTGAAAATACTATTCCCATAAGGATGCAAGGGTCAGTGTCATCTTAGATTATGCACTGCACAAGTGCCTGCCATACAAGAAGACCCCCCCACAGGCCCTACACTCTTGGGCAGCAGGTCACTAAACACTAGCAATTGATCTGTGGCTCTAGAGACTCCAAGGAGGGGCACAAAAAAAAAAAAAACCCCAACAAATAAAAGGTGAAGATTTTTTTTATTGCTATCATACATACTATTTTGATTAAAAAGGAAGATTAATAAAGCATTAATAATGACACTCTTCTGTCTATTCAGTGTTAATTGATGTCAGTGATGAATGCAAATAAATTAACACAACTCAGAAAAAAATCCTTAAACTAAATTTCTCTGTCTAACTCAAGAACTGAAACTAAGTCCAGCTTTGCTTATCCTATCATTCCTCAGCTTCTCCCAAACATCACTGACACAGGTAACACATCTGACCCTTGTTCTCCTCACAGGGCTGAGACTCGATATTGGTCTCTAAACCACTCTTTTTTATGCTGAAGCTGGATGCCATGTTGCACATGCCACGGGTCCAACGGGATATCTTTTTGTCAGGGAGGGACATTTTCTGATGAGTTTGCCATGGGCTTTGCCTCAGTCAGACCACAGATCTGGCTCTGCATCTCCAGAAGCCTTTCAAGTTGCAGTCTGACAGTTGAACCATACTTTTCAACTCCTTAGATCTCCAGATGCCAAGCACACTCCAATAATTCACATAGAAGCTCTGCACAGTGACTGGTGACTGAAATGAAGCCAGCTCTCAAGTGAAACACAAGCAGTTACGAACCAAAGAGCCATGCCAAATGGTCCAGATGAGAGGAAAGGGATGAATTTTTTTTTTCTGAAGTGAAAGCGTATGGCAAATTTATACAGAGAAATGTCTTATTCCATGAATCAAAAGACATAACCTTTCTTTGCCAAAAACTGCAGAGCTTAAAAGCTCATAACTCCACATTAGTACAGCAATTATATTAGCTTTCCTGTATTTTAAATACAAAAGTTTAATGCTTCTGACTTTGCTTTTTAAATAGAAAGTGAGAGTTACACTAGACAAACTCCAATTCAAAATCTCAGCGGGGTGACAGTTGTGTAGAAGAAGAAAGCTTTTTCACGGTACAGGCTTGTAGGGTGATTTTAATAACAGAACTTCTCTCTCCATAGGTCCCATATTTATATTCTTTTTGTTATTTGAAAACCTGTCTGGAGACACATAAATCTGCCTTTCCTACATTTCATGCTTAATATCAGGCTAGGACCTATGGCAACAGCCATAGGAAATCTGGACAATCTGCTCTGCATGGGTTAGCAAGAGAGACTCCAGTTATTTTTCCAAAAGGATAATCTATTTTATGAAGAAAAAATCAATTCTGTCAAATTTTCAGGAAGCTAAGGTTTGGCCAGGACCATTTTGTTTGCTTATTTCTGAAAGAAAACTTTCAGAAGACTCCCGAGTCCCTCTTCCCAATCTCATGACCCTTGTTCTTCCAGTTCCTTCTTCCTTTCTCCAGTCCTTTCTTCTCTGGAGCTTTCTTGGCGGGTGCAAGCTAAAGCAGGAGCTGCTGGCTGGCAGGGAGTGGTTGCAGGTAGCTTGCAGAGCAAATCAGCATTGTTGTGGGACACTGTACTTGGGGGCGAAAGGAAGATAGATGTAGTCTGGTGGAGTCCTTCGAAGAGAACGCTTAGGGTTGTACAACTCACAGCTACATTAAAACCCCCACAAATAACCCAAGAATCAGGCTTTTTATGGAAACCCACTGGCTGTGTTTTACTTTGAATATCGCTGCTTCTTGGACTACAAATGTCACAAGCATATCTGTAGTGATGCACTGCTGCAGGCTGGCCTTGGGAAACTCTTCATAAAAAACTGTCAGTGAGGCTGGGTAACTTCCCTCCTCTGAGAAAGTTATCCATTCTGGTCACAGCTACGCTCTCTGCACTCTCCCTGGAGCTAAACTAAACATTATCGAGGAAAAAATGTGCATGACTTAGAAAGGCACAGCACCTCACCACATGCAGGTATTTGCAAATAATTAAGGACAGAACAGCTTTCTCGCAGATACCTGCATTTGCACCATGCTCTACCAGCAAGACGACTGTGCCACCCTCTGTATACTTCACAACCAGTCAAGAACAAACTTTTCCACACTTCACCTGCAATAACAATTTTGCTGTACGCTGTTGCCTGTCACGGGAAGGATGACTGAGTAGCCAAAGCACCAGGTGGGGACTGAGGACTTAGAGTCCCTGGGTACCAGGGGGCACCTCCGTGAGCACGAGGAGACCCTTTGCAGTTGGAAAGTTGGTCAGCATGAACAATCCTGGCTCTGTGAAGCTGCATCTCTGTCATTCCTGCTCATTAGCAGTCTCTCCCCAGGTATGCGCTGCCGGGAGAATGCTGTGCAGAGCTACCAAACATTTTGTTAAAGCACATGATTTCCACCTTTTCAAAGCACTGTATGGGCTGCCTCTCCCTCACTGTTGCCAGGTGGTAATTGCTAACCAGGAAAACAAGGATTTGCAAAAATGACTGCTCTTCATAGATGGCTCATTGCCCTCTCTCAAGAGCCATAATCCCTCTGTTAGCACAAGTCTCGGTTGCGTTCCTTCTGTTTTCTCTTTCCTGACTTCTTGTAAATGCTAATTTGGGGTTTTTTTTCCTGTGTCATTTTACCGTCAAAACTGTAAATACTAGAACATTACTAGGCATCTCATCAAAGAAAGAATTACAGATGTTTGGGCTTCATTATTTTGTTATAATTCTACACTTTTTTTTTTAACAGCACAGTAAACAAGGTATTTAAAACCTTCTGAACATGGCTTATAATTTCCTCCTGCTCCAACTTGCAGTCGTTTATAACTGACATCAGCTATATCTCTGCTGCAGTTACGGAACTGCTGCACGCATAATTGTGCCCAAGGTAGCTCCAACATAGCCAGGTGGGAGCAGAACTCTCCTAGGAAGTAGGAGGGCCTGCACACCCCATGAGGAGCAGGTACCTGAAACCGCAGCTACATCCATTAGATGCACCCCAAGGCTCACGCCCTACCATCTTTCCTCTGCCTGTTACGTAATCCAGCTCGATCAATGCCAGCTGGGTACATTTATACAGCTTGTTTAGTAGGAGTGCACATACACACCCTAAATGGAGATAAGCAGTCAGTCTATGAGGAGGAAGAAGAAATCAGCTCCCTTCATTGTCAATCATTTTCACAGAGTTTGGGGCTGACAAACAGGCTGTCTGAGTAAAACTGCACGAGATGTGTGCTAAATTCCAGAGATACCCAGTTGTGGAGCAGCTCTGCTAATACTAGTGGAGATCTGTGTGCAAAGGCATTGTGCAGAGGCACAGAGATACACCCTGAACATTTGCTGAAGCCCGAAGTACGTGGCAGATAAATGTCTGAAGCAGGAAAAGAATGGAAAGAAAGTTTCAGGTACAAAAGTACAAAGCCACAGTTTGTTCATATTTTCTCCCATGGCAACTTGTACTGGTGGTGATGATGAAACCAGACAGTGGTATGATCTGGCTGTGGAAGAAATCAGTGGCACAATTTTTGCTGACTCCACTAGGTGCTGGATTAGGCTGTGAAAGCAAAACTTGTCCAGTCAGGCAACAGTGGCACCCAAATTGCTAGCAAATGTATTGACCCCATATCCCTGTGTTAGTCTCTGAAAATGACCCACACAGTAAGTTACCAGTTCCAGTAGCCGCAAAGAGGAGGACCATACAGAATATCCCTTTGTCTGTCCTACTTGTTTGATAAAAGCTTGTACCGAAAACAGACCCTGCCTCATGCTGCCGCATTGCTTTCTAGCTTCGGTATTCAAGGAAAAGTATAGATACACCAGCAGCACAGAGACATCATCAAAGATCAGTAGCAAATGACCTTCACTGCAAAAAGTATTAAAGATAATGAAAGTATTAATCATTCACGTAAAAAAATCAACATAAAAATCCACAGGTAATGCCGGTAACTGGGACCAGGTGTGTGGCAAAGCAGCCAGTGGAACTAGTTAACCACCTTTTGGCCACATTTTGTCGTTCTGTGTGCTTGCAGAGTTAGTTATGGAAGTTACATTCACTTAGAATTTCTCTAGAAGAGGCTGTTTCTCGTACTGTTTGTACAGTATCTACCGCTGTCTGGCCCAGATCTCAATAACTGATAATAGCTGCGATCTATGTGATAAAAAAACAGACAAAAATGCTCCCAAATTTCAAGCGCAGCCTTCTCTTGGCTAAGATTCACATTCTCGGGGGGCTTGTGCTGAGCCTCGCAGCTGTTCTGAGCACCTGCAGCTCCTGCGGGTGCAGCAGGGCCAAACCCTGCCAACGGCTGGCAGAAGCAGCTTCTGCTGCTGCCTTTTGCCCACAGCCAAGCAGAGCACTGAGCTCTGCTCAGCCTCATTGCTATCCATGTGTCCTTCAGGACCTGAATTGCACACATGCTGTAACAGATCCAAAGTGTTTCTTTTAAGCTCGCTGTCTTGCACAAGCATAAATCGATGTATTTATGGTATTCTAGGTTATATGAAAAATCATCAGCCTTGCGTATTTGTGCTGTATAACCCTATCAGTAAGCTAGAAGAAAAAGGGCCAAATCCTGAGAGTGTTAAGTCAGTCAAGATACATCAGCAAACACCGGCTGAAAGTGTAGACATTGTTTGGCGTATATCTTAAACTGTCAGAAGGAGTAGCCAGTGAGCAATGCAGTACTTGACCTGTCAGCATGATACAGATCATTTACATAGCTTTTTACAAACGTTAACAGATTAATCCTCACCTTGGGACACACAAGCAAGGTTCAGTATCCCTGACAAACAGGTTCGGAAGCTGACTCACGCAGTGGTTGTAACCTGATTTCCAGGAGAACCCAGCATCTTTGCGCCTTATAAAAGCAGGGAAGGGGATACCTTCATACCTCCAGACCAGGAGAAAAAGAAATGTGAAGCAGATAGCTGCTTTGGCCCAGCCACTTGTATCTGTGGGGAATTTGGTCTATGGGGACTTTCTTAAGTGCTAATTTCCTGGCTCCTCTTCAATTCACACCAGATGTGACAACCCCAAGTAGGATGGTAGCTCTCACCCCAGCGCAGAGGACACAGATGCATTCATGTGTAAATCAGTGCATTTCACACCCAAAGTGTAAAGCAAACCAGGCAGCTGAAGTGGAAAAGTTCTACCTGGTTGCAATTTTCTTACCCAAACAGCTGTCCAGAGCATCTCAGCTCATTTCAGTGGGATCTACTTCTGAGAACACACGGGTGAAAGTTGAGTCCTGTGCACAAGATTTGGGCTTTGCATTGAGGAACAGGGAGGATCTGTGATGGGTACGGCTCACAAGATCATACTGACAGAGCCCATGGAACAAGAGACAAAATGGGACATGGCTGTAGCCCATGAGGCCATCCTGGCTGTTTTATTTAGTTACTTGGGAGACATCATTTGTGCACACATCGTTTATGCAGCTGAGGGGTCTGTTCTTAGCAGTGTCACTGAGGGCTGAGGACTTGTTCATAAACCACAAAGGACTGGGAGATCAGGTCCCTGGAGAGGAAGGACAGGGAGTGATTCCACAGCTGTGTCTCTTTGCAAGAGGGGCATGCATGTACGAAGGCGTGAGAGTCTCAGTTCATACATGCTTGCAGTGGACAGATGTACTCAAATACACTGTCAAGGGAGTTAACGATGTGTGTGCACATGAACCTGGATAGACACAAAATGGGTCAAGGAAAGCTGTGTCTAAAAATGCATCTGATGGAGATGTGTGGGCAAGCAGGACATGCCACCGGATTCTTAAGATATATGGTTGTAACTTGGTAAAATGTTTGGGATTTATCCCTAAAAAACTGATGTCAGGAAGGTGTCTTCTATTTTATGAAGGAAATTGCCTATTGATCCTGTCTGTTTGCATGATACACTGCACTACTCCCACTCTTAACCTGCAGGTTACCAGAGCAGTTGTTGCTCTCTTCACGCACAACTTGGCTTCTGCAGGGAGATGCTGCAACTCCATGTGAGGCTCCAGAGAAGGGCTGTGGGTAGGAACAGGTTGTGAGGTAGGAAGGACTAGTGTTTCTGATGTCAAAATCCTGTGATACACATTTGGTGCTGCTCTTTGTGTACTCATAAATCTACTGAAAGCCAGATGAGAGATAACAAACGAATTCAGAGGCAGATTCAGCAAAACTATTGTAGAATTCTCTCTTTAACATTAGGTATGGTTTACTTTTTGTTTTTCGAAGGAATATAAGGCTTTAGAGATGCTTTTGATCTATCTTCTCTTGCAAGATACTGCAGACGTGACTTGTATTCTTTTACTAGCTTACTAAAGTTAAGTGAGGAGGACTGGGGTTTTTTTTCGTGTGGAGCATGAATGGATGGAGCAGATGCTCTGTGGGCCCTTCTGCATTAAACATCCATTGCATGCTTTTCAGGGTGGGGACAGCAACTAGACCCAAAGATACCAGCAACCCCTTACAATTCCGTTAGAAAGTACATGAACAGATGCAGAATTTGAGGTATAACAATAAGGAGCAAAAGTAACAGACCAACCGTTCCTCAATCAGCTCTGATGTGCTAGTGATATTAAAACCATATTACAAGGTACATCACATTGCACACTCAGGATGTTCCCAGTGACATGACACATTGAAACACTCTGAGCACACTTGTCACATGTTTTCATAGCAGTGTTTTGAGAATGCATCTATCTGTGCCAAGCTCCAGAGCACTTTGATGCAACACAAAGCATTTGCCATGGAACAAAACCACAGGAACCCATAATAAATGGATATGACATCAGTGAAATGGGTGCCTCCTCCATTGTTTTCTAGCTTTGACGGATACAGATAGAGAACAAGTACAATGTTCAGCAGAACAGAAATAATACTATCTTAAGGGCCACTGTGGTCATCCATTAAAAGCCACTTTCAAGAAGGCTTTAAAAACCCTTTCAAAATCCTACCTCCACCTGCTAGGTATTTTGTACTGTTTCTATATTCAGTGAAAACTTACATTTGCTGTGACTACCCAAGTAAAAACCTTTCAACCAGTTTTTGGTTTAGGCACAAAGTAAAAAAGAAATTCCAACAACACACAGGTCACGAGTCTTAATGAGCATTCTTGCCATCTGCTTTCTCATCCAAAAAGTTAAATGGTTTTGTTTTCAAGCATCACTCTCATCTTCCTTAAAGGAAAGTTTCTGGTACTCTTACAGTTCAGTAATATCTCACTTTACAGACAGTGTTGTTAGGTTTTGGGATGTGTCAAAGTCAAGTCCTGATTTTTCTCATCAAATATATCACAGTTTCACATGGAGGAGCAAGTGATGCTTTTCAATATCTAAAGACATATGCATAAAATAAGTCCCAAATTTTCAGAAGTCAGAAGTTAAATACGCACTGCATTAATATCCTCATTGAATAGGCAACAAAATACTAAGGCACCACATTGTTTTCTACTCATACCACTCTTTTCTGTTCAGCTTGGTTGAAAACTGGAACAGGCATTCCTCCACTCTGTTTTCTCGTAAAAAGCTGTACTAGATGCCCTTTAACCTTCTTGATATCTCTTATTTTATCACAGCTTACTGATCTCTGTGGCTTACCAACTTTTCTCCAGGTCTTTTGTTTCTGAGGCTTTTACCATGAATGAAATTATTTGTGTTCATGGACTTCAGTGGTTCTTAGTCAACTAAAAACCACCTTACCTGTCAAAGTTCAATAATTATCGTACTATAATCATTAGATTTGCTTTCCTTATCTATTAATGTTGTAGAAAATATACAAAAATTATAAATCCCATGCTCAGTTTCTCAAAGGTATGTGGATCCCTTAGCCCCTCTGATTTCAAAAAGAACTAGGAGCCGTATGATACGTTAAGTTCTTAAACACACCAGCATGTGTTTGAACTCAAACACTTTTATGTACTCTAATATCCAAGGTTCCATGGAAACATTGCAAGTTAAACTGGCAAAGCCTTTCAGAACCTCTTTCATTATACTTACAGGTAACATTGGGTCTAGTTTAGGATAAGGGGCTGAGGTAGGCTGGGGACAGCCCTGTGCACCATCGCTGCTGATGAAAATAGAGTGCAGGTGATCCTCCTGGCTGCCCTGAGCTCTGTGCATTGGAGAACAGCATTTTGAAGCAAGTTATGTAATTGCTTACTATAATGGATTATGTATTGGCTAAGGCATTCCTTTCTAACCCTTTTCCATTGTAAACCAGTAAAAAGCTCATGTCAGGAAAAGTAAAAGAGTGTACTTGATGCAGTAGGATGCATTTTAAATTATCTTAACATTTCTCAGGAATAAAAAAAAAACAAAACCACAAATGAGATTAAGTTTCCAGTGGAAGTACTCCTTTTAATCAGACTTTTCTACAATAATATGTCATTGCGTAACTGGGTAAGTATGGTACCTGTCAACATCCAGAGGTATGTCACACCTGGAGCTGTATAAATAGGCCAGGCATACCCCGTAAGCTTACGGGATATTCTGATGCAGAACTCATTCCAAAATTCTGGCACATTTGGAAAACCTTTTTTTCCTTCTTAACAAAGTTTTCAAATGCACAAAATTTTCCTAGGTTTCTATTAAGATGCAAAGGCATTTTTTTCCCCCCAACTTGAGATGTAATTTTAGCAGCTAAATGCTTTTTGTACAAACTGCCTTTCCTTTTTTCATAAAGAGGATAAAAAGCTGAAAGATTACCTTAGACAGAGGAGGCATACCGGGGTTAATAAGAATCACTGTTAGGTACCATATTCTCTGCATCATCTTTTTGCGCACAAGTGCTGGATTCATAATGACCTGTGTGAATTCTAGGCAGCAAGTCATCAGTCTTTTTATGCTTTAACTGTGTTTTTTTCTGTGATGAAATTTGATTCATTTACCAAGAAACCATAAAACCATTACAGCCCCCCACCGCTATCCCTAAACCCTGACAGCAAAAACTGATACACATGTACATCCCCCAAAAGCTGTACGGCGTGTGTAGGATATTTCTATTTAGTAATTTTCTGTTTAATCTAGGATATACTTCCCCTGTGTAGTAAAGCCATTACATAATTAATGGTTACATTCAAACAGAATGGCTCAGGAGAGAAAAAAGAATTTGTAGGACAACTGTGTCAGACTGGAAAGGAAGTACGCATCAATAATTCCCTTTCACATTTGATACTTCAACTGATATTAACTTAAAAGTCCAAATGCAAGTCATTAAGCAAAAAAATGAACAAAATGAAGAGCAACCTTGCAGGGACAGTGATGAACTGAGAATAAGGACATTTGGGTTCAAATCCGAACTCTTCCCTTGCCAGTATAGCTTTGGGCATTTTCTTTGTTCCTCAGTTCCTTATCTATTTAATAAGGATATTAATACTCGATTAATTCTACTTCTTGCCTGCATGCCTTTTGAAGGCCTCTTGAAGGTTTTCATAGTAGAAACTACTTCTTCTGGTGCCTTAAAACTCTCAGCAAAATGGAGGCCTGAGTTGGCTGAAGACACAAGCAGAATTAAAGGAGGGAATCACAATCAGAGCTTACGCCTACCATGGACCTGGTAAGAACTGCTGTTCAGTATCTGTAACATGGGGCAATACAATAAATAGTGATTAACGTGGCCCTTCAGAGAGTTTCTAATTAAAGAACTGACCTGGGAGAGCCTATAAATATTGGGACAGCTATAACAGACCTAGTTAAAAAATATACAACAAAACACTTCTCTGTCAAAAAAAAAAAAAAAAAAGTTTTGCAAATTTTCACTGAGAAAAACAGATAAACAGATATTAATACAATTTCTTGTAACAAATGAAAATCTGATTAAAAATGCTAAAATAAAATGCTGTATCATTTTGAAATCAGTATTTCCATACACAGGGATTTTTAGAGCTTTTCCTTTGTAAAAAACATTATGCCTTTTCAATTTTTTATCCTGGTTTATGAAAAACACAGATGCTGATCTACTGAATTTTCTTGTCGATAAATATTCTTTCTGTGGATATTTATGTTTAAACAACAAATCTTTAAGACTCATTTTGCTTTGTTTTGGTGGATTTTGCTGGATCTTGAATCAAGCCAGCTCAAGGCATTCCAAGTACAGGAACTGCTTGTGTGTTGTATTATTAAAGTACATTTTTCCTTAAATAGAATTAGTTGCTGCAAGTGCGGAAAGTATTTCCACTGTTCAATATATCTTCCCTGATAATGAAGACCATTCAATCTCTAATTCACATAGTTTATTAAAAGAAACAGTTCAATGGACTGAAATTAAATACATGTGTTTTCAGCACCAGACCCTTATTGAACGCTGTCTTAAAAGAAAAGGAAATTACTAATTTTCCTTGCTTTAGAATTGACCGAGAAAGCCAAATAAGGCTGTTGTGCAAATGTTAAAAGTAAACAATTTAAAAAGTCACTAAAGAAAGCATTCTAAGTCACAGTAAATCATTGACAGAAATATCTGCTAAAGACAACTAACATCCTGTATCATGCAAAACCTTCTCTCTCAAACTCACACACTCTTCAGAAAATAATCCACTATTCTTGCTACGTATGTGCTGCTATTATAGGGATAAAAGAAACCAACAAAGCTATAGCTGCATTAGTGTACAGGATGCTTTTTAAAGGTTGCTATGCTTGCTTTTCTAATAGTTTTCCTTTCGTCCGTAATGCATAACCTAGCACAAAAAAATTTCCCTATGCACTGTATTCTGTAAAGGATTGTTCTTTACAAATTACAATGGAGGAAATATAACCTGTTATGCAATATATATCCTAATAATATAGACATTTATAAACATGCAAATTTGCACAGGGAAAGAAAATCCAGATGCTTTTATGCTTCCTGTTTCAATAAATATCTATATTCTGTAGGAGTTTTACTGTAATTATGTTCCTTATATTGTGTTTCTATATCCTAAATATAAATATGTTCCTGAACCAAGTAAAGAGATAAAAACCATGTATTAAAAATAAACAAATTTGATGTAGTAGAAAGCTTGGTAAGTATCCTTGAACCTAATAATAGTGAGTACTTTCATAAGATAAGTAATATTTTAAAGGAATTAGTTCCTTTTTCTTTTTTTATGAGTTGCCAGGGTAATTTACAATACCTAGTAGCAATGTTAATACTGTCACCAAAATAAATAAGGCAATGAATGATTCCAATAAGAATACACTTCTCTCAGGTTTGGAGACCACCGATAAAAGTAAACTTTTGCATACTCTGGTAATTCTTCACTAACAACGTATCTGTACAGTTGCATGATCTTTAAGAATGTAATTAACCTATTTTTCTTGTCCTAATTACAAGGCAAAAGGATTCACATGGGTAAAAGGAAAAATGATTTTGTTTAGCAGGGAAATACAAATTATGCCCGAAGCTTAATAAATCTGTTGCCATGGCAATCAAAGAGCCCAGTCTTATAAAACCTTTCATAATTTATTCACATGAGTAGTTCTTACTCATACGAGTTGTCCCATTGATTGAAACAGAACTGCTGATGGGAGGAGAGATTTGCAATGAGAAACTTGAATGTGGGATGCAGTCCTTGCTCGCACCAAGAGCTGAGGGGACTAATTCCACAATCCTTCAGCAGCGAAGGCTGGAAGATGACATTTACGGGTTGTATTGTCCTTCCCCAGTTTTCCTTACTGGCTCTCATACTACTCACACATTTTAGATGGTAAATACACAAAAAAAATCTACTTCAATGCACACGTATGCATATTTTGAACATAAGCATGCAAATGTTCAAACATATTTACTCCTAAAATCAAGGCTGAAAATATCTCTGAAAACTTGACTCACTACAGGAATGTGTTTGTATCATCTCTGTTTCCTCCTGCTGCAGTGATTTGAAAAAGCTGCATTACCATTCTCTCTCTAAAAACTGTCTTACGGAGTCCTTCATCATACAAGGAGGGGATGTGCTGGGAACAACCACAAAATTTCATCTTTTCAATAGGATTTAAGCTCTGATTCTTGTTCACGAGTCTTAGTGTGTCCAGGCCTGGCCTTTTTGCTTTGGCTCTTTGCATCCCTCTCACCTTCAAAACCTGCTACGAGGAACCTGTCAACTCCACACCCAGCTGGACAGCCCATGACAACCGCCACGCAAACCCACTCCTGGTCCATTTCTGACCCCATCAAAAGCAGAGGGATTTGCGAGGGATTACTCTCAGAGTAGAGACAGGCCCTTAACACAGTTTGCTCCTCAAGAGGCACGCAACTTTCGCTCTTCCAAACTCAGCAATCAGCCAAAATGCATAAGAAAAAATATATATTTTACATCACCACTCTTCCATCTTTTAGTTCTACCCTGATTTCTGAAACACCGATCCAAGTAAACCAGGCTTTCTAGAAAACTAACCTCTTCTTCCAGCTGAGTACACTCACTGTATAATTCCTGATCTGCCTGGCAATTTCCTGATAAAGACCCTAACTTTTAGCAAGTCACGTAGTGAGTTAATAACATCACCTTGCACTCCTCCAGCACCTTTCATCCAGGAAGATAAAAGCACATTACAGCTGCTAATGAAAAATATCTCGCAACATCCACTGAAGCCATTTATAATAATTCTCAACACCCTGCTAATACATGACAAAAATTACTTGATACGAGAACATCTCGTACTAGGTTTGCTTATTTTATGACTTGGGTCATCAAAAGAACGTTGCCATAATTCACATCGGTCATTTTTTGGCTTTCTGATGTGTGTAAAAGGCTCTGCCTCCCACTGTATCTAAAACACAGCATCCAAGTCTGCATTTGATATTTCTTTCCCATGGGAATAAAATCAGGTAAACCTTTTGTATCTGCAGATCTTGCATTCAAAACACTTCTGTAGCTTTTATTTACTCAGATAATACTTATTCAGAACTATTCTGAATCCTATACACAGGGTTTCTTTTACCTTGTATTTTGCCTTCTAGTGGTCGGTGCACAACTGAGGTGCAGGGAAGGTATAGCACCATGACCCCAGAGAGACAGACAGAGCGAGAGAAAGAGGCAGGAGGAGGGGAATGGAGGGAGGAAAAAAAAGAGAGAAATGTCAAAGCAAATTCTTAAGCATCCTCTTTAGCATGGAAATATGTACAATACAGCTGCTGATGTTCCAGTCCAAGTGCAAATGACAGCACAGGTGTGCACAAACACACACACGCACATACACTGTCACAAAGCAAGGGAGAAAGACAGAAATGATCTTACAAAGCTGCTGCAGTAATCAGGACACTTGCTCCTGGAAACAACCATACAAAAAAAATATTCTTTTGTTAGCTTTCTACATTTCTTCAAATTTCATTTGATTATTGCTATTATTTTTACCTCTCACTATAATAGAAATACGATTATTATTAAAAGGAAGGAAAAAGGCCTTACCATGCAGTGCATCAGGAAGAGATGAGAAGCACAGAGCATGCTGCAGAGATTAAGCTCAGCATGGCATTCAGATATCCTTTGGAATTGAAGAAAATTGTCCAACCCATTCTTCCTAACAAAGTGGACAAGTTTTCTCTAGGCTTGAATTTTTCACCAGAAGTCAGATCCTTATGGTGCATTATATTTTCTTCTTCACGAGATATATTTCCTCCAGTTAAGTTTCAGCTTTGCAATGCCATTTCCAATCAGCTCTAAGAAGTTCTTCATTCCCATACTCGTGGTGTCATCAGAGGGACTCCAAAGAAAATCAAAGAAAGAAAGAAAAAAAGAAAATAATACCTTACCGAAGCCCTGAAATTACTATGCAGAAAAGAAGAAAAAAAAGCAAACCCACAACAACCCCTCATTTATTCTGTTATCTGTGTGTTTCTCAACCATCAGTACTACCTCTTTGGTCTCATACATGCAGTGCTGATTACTTGTAATAAATGAAGAGGCAAAAACTTTCCCAATTCCCACATGATGCATTTTCATTACTGCTGCTCAGCTGTGTACTACCAAACAACCCTTTTCATCCTGAGGAATCTTTAAAACCACCTGACAGAAACATCAGCTGTCCCTTTCCCTTCCCAAAAAACATAAATATTAGCAACTCTAGAAAAATGCTGGAGAAAGCGTGACAAATAACCCCAAAATACAAATTAGATCTAAAAGCAAAACCCTCAAAGCAGGAGAGTTCTTGAGCAAGGAGGTACCTTGCCAGAAGGATTGAGGGACACACGCATCATAGGAAAGGGGAAAGGGATAATGAACAGTGGCTAATGGGGGGTTTGGAGAGGATGGGTTGGGACCGAATGGGTGTCAGGCGGGAGTGGGATCCTGAGTCACCCTCAGCCTCCTGCCTTCTCGCTGACAGCAGCTCGGGCTTCCCCTGCACTTTCTGCAAAGCATATTAATTGATTCTGGTTGCTGAGCAACTAACTCTGGGGAGCCACATCGACGGCTCCCGCTTCGGCACAGCTTCAGCAACAGCAGCAGGGAGAGGGGATGGTCTCCCCCGCCTCCCTCCACCTCCCGGGGCTCGCTCACCCTCCCCAGGATGCCCTCAGCTGCCCTGCAGGGAAGCTTTGCAAGGAAAAGGAAAAAGCCCCCATTAATGCAGCTGGGAGAGGAGGTGGGTCGCTCCCCCCACCCTGTGGAGCACTGGCAGGACTCAGGCGAGCAGCCCTACTTCATGCTGACAGCACCGATACAGCCCCAAAGGGCACCCTCCGCCTCACCACCACCATGGCCCGTGTGGGGTGCCCAGGCCAGGGGGTCTGGTGCAGCCCTGGTACACCCACCCAGGCACAGCGAGAGGGTGGTGCAGCATCTTTCTGAAAAGTGAAGGTGGGTTAACCCTCTGGTTCTCCAGGAACACTGCAAAGATGTTAAAACGACAAGCAACTCCCAGGGTTATGCCAACTCAACAGTGAGTTTCCAGTTGAAGCTGTGGCCACTTAAGCTCTGTCTCGGCAGTAATGGGGTAAATGCCTTACTTACTTCTGCCCTCTCTTCATCATGTTGCACTTCAGACAGAGCAGACACTTCTCTGGCTGAAAGGGCACACAGTAAGCCACCATCCAGAGGACCTGCCTGGATGTCTTTATCAGAGACTGCAAAATGGAGTATTCTGACATAACCTTGTCATTGCTTTAACCCTTTTTTTTTTTTTTTTAAGTTCTTCATTGGATAGAATCAGCAATGATGCCAAACTAAAGTTTTGGCCCATAAAAGAGATGGGATAACTGATGCTGGCTCCAAGGTGCTCCTTCTAGAGCACCCCATAGGAACGACACAGAGGATTTCTGCAAGGTTGATGCCAAGTGGATGGACCCTGAACAGGGCCTGACCACTCACTGAAATTTGTGGCAGGGCTTTCACTGACTTCTGTGGCTCTAGAGCCTGAAAAAAAAAATCTCCAAAACACCACAGTGTCTGCAACAAGACACTCTCTTGTGCTCCTGGTTTTGGATAAATCCTTAGTCAGATCATGGCATTTGTTCAGCACTGACTAAGATGTCTTTCCATTGCACAGGTAAGTTGTAAGAAATGAAAAGACCTCAAGATTTCTTTCCCTGTGACCTGGCAGTAAGTGCAATATCAGATCTTGGCCAAAGTGCTCATGCATGATTTCAGTCAAAGACCTGAGCTGGATCAGCGTTTTTTACTGTTAGAGTGATAGGACAAGTAATAGGGCAAGGTCCCGAGAACTGCCTTAGCTTGTAGTCACAAAGACAGAAATATCTAATTCTCCCCTTGGAAAGCTCCAACCTATAGCTTGTGTGGACTATCTAAGTGGCAAACACAGGGTCTTTCTGAAAAGGAGACAGTTTATCTTAAGGAAAAGAGTAACTTTTCTGACAGGAGCTTGCTTAGCCCCACCATGCTATGCTTTTGTGCTTTATAAAGGAAGTTCTACAGTTTACCACATTTTCTTAGCAAAGCCAGATGCTTCACATATACTCAAAGCTCAGGAAGCACCAGGATCAGGTTAGCAGAGCTGCTACATGGAACAGATTGCAGAACATATTCAGTCCATCCGATATGTCTATTGATATGACCATATACGAGGTATTCCTAATCCCCCAAGTACAGCATACAGAGAAATATGGGAACTTCCATATTTATTTAGTAAATGAAACTCATTTAGCCTCCTACCAACAACAGAATACAGTAGGATAGTTCTAAGGAAGAGATCCTGTAGTTCACCTACTTTGCGAAAATGTGTCTTCCCAGGTCTTATACTAAGCATTGGTTAAACACACTAAAACCACACATAATAAACATGGACTGTTCTTGATTTATATGGTCACTGATTTATGTAATTAATTTGGTATCATTGATTCTCCTTTTATCTTCTCTTCTGACTCTTTGCAAGTTTCTTTTGATTATCTCTCACAGTACCTCATCTTTGTTCTTGGATAGGAATAAATCCAAAAAGGTTTTCTCTAGCAGTGGTTGATGCAAATAATGTATTTTGTTGTGTGTCACTACTCATATATGACATTGCTTCCTTTAGCCCACAAGTTACTTCCTTGCAACAAAGTGCTGAAGAATGACAAAAAGCAGGGTTGAAAGGGAGCTAACCCACCTCTGTCTCACAGCAGGATCAACCACACACATACTAATTCAGGGAAACAGCTTCCTAACCTGTGCTTACAAGTCTCCTTTCTGGAGACTCTGTGTTTTTAAAAGGCAATTTATTCCAGTGTCTCACAACTGTTACTACAAAAAGGGTATTTCTAAGCTCCATTACTGCAAATTTAAACACAGTGTTCCTTGTCCTATTCACAATGATCAAGGAGCTCCTCCATTCCTCGTTGCAACTACCCTTTTATATGTATAAAATTCACTATATCTCTTCTCAGTCTCTTTCCTTTTTAGATTAAAACTTATCTGAGACTTTACTCTTCTGTCACTTTTTAGGGAATGGTTTATCACACTCTGACCTCTGGATCATAACAGTACAGAAAACTGACTGTGTATAGGGGTGCACATTAATGCGTGCAAAAGTGAAAGGTACCAAAGGGGCAGCGTCTGGCTTAGGAAGTGAGTCGTGTAACAGAGGAACAGGAAAACAAGGGGACGTTGCTTCATCTAGCTGTGATAATAGGGCTAAACAGAGCTTCAATATTCCTTTTTTCTTTTCTGAATGAAATGGGGTGACAGAAAGGCGGAGATTAAATACAGCTAGGTGGTGTGTGTCTGTCAATGAGTCCTTCCAACCTGTGGAAGAAGATGGTTCAATTTAAGGGCATAAGGGGGAAAAGACTAGTTTTTCCTTTGAATTTGTTTAATGATTTATAAAATACTAAATATAAGAGGGAAGCTAGCACAAGATCTCAGGTAGATAGTACATGAAAAATACAGAAATAGATAGAGAAAATATTAGGGGAAGTGCTTAGGAGTGATGCAAGCCTAGGAGACACACGACCATTTAGACTAAGGGATCAAAGAGACGTGGAGAGATTTCCCAAATTCTTACAAAGATATTATTAAGCCTACGTGAAAATTTTACCCTACACATAATAAAGATTTGTTTAAATACGATAAGCTGTTATTGTTTTATTTTTTCCACTTTTACCCCTTTACATTCATGTTGGTACCTTTTTCTATCCTCAACAGTGCAATCTTTAAAAAGTGAGACAACAAACTATTGATATTGTAATGTGCCTTGCTTTTTTTACAAGGAGGAATACCAAAGAGGGTTGAAGCCCTCTGTATTGGACAAATATCATAAAAAGTGCTAGGAAAGGGCAGTTGAAGGGCAAAGCAATAAAACAAAATAACCACAGAAGGAAGCAAGTCAACAACTGGTGATTTCAAAATGTAAACAATCCGGCATGTAAGAAGGAGCCATCAGATTATTAAAAGAAATTGTAGGAGAGGTAGGGTTGGAGATGTCAAAAGTTGTTCAATTTTTTAATTTGTTTTTTAGAAAATGCAAAGCTGCTTAGGTAAAATTCAGTCTCCTACAGAAAGCAAGTGCAGTATCTCATACAAGGCCTGAATTTAATCTCATAAAAATGCTTTTTATTATGCATTGAAAAGGTTGACTAATGTACACATTCTGTTCCTATTCCATTGCCTATTTATCTTCTCCCACCTTTCTATCCTTTCAATAGTAGCATTACCCTCTTTGAGGAAATGAGCGTCCTGTGAGCCTAAGAGGACCTAGTCCTCTTAGAGCAAGCTAGGACCTAGTCAGTGCTCACACCCCAGGGGACGGGTACAACTGCTGTCCCACCAAAACCACGTCAGTTACTGCAGCCAAAGCAGACCAGCAGCAGCAAGACCTGTAGCCAGCTAGGGCCCATGTTACAAGACCTTGGGCACCAAAATAACAGAGAGGTGCAACAAACCATGGCAACCGGTTGGGCAGAAGTCCATTGCAGAATGTCGACTGGCTCCTCTGCATTACTGAGACCTGATAACAAGAGTAAGTCCCCAGGGAGAAAAATGGGAAGAAAAAAGACCCTTCTGTCAATACATTTTCTAGTCCATGGTGTAGAAAAGGATCAAGTGGAAGGATGACATTTGAAGAAGGCAAGTGAGGGCTGCAGCAAGCACGAAGTGGTGGCTCAGGCTAGGGAAATGGTGCCTGCCTTCAGCTGGGTGTGGATGTCTGTGCTGCAGGGAGGGCGGGCAGTGAGGGCAGGTGGGCTCCTTACTGTGTTGGGCAATTACTGTCCTCTAGCCTGAAGAGGAGCAGAGGCCCCTGGGTACATGGAAGATCTGGTCACAGGCTGTCAGGCTTCAAGAATCTGAAGCAGAAAAATGTCCCAGGAATCTCCCTACAAGTGTCAGCAGCAGCGAAGACAAAGGAGCTGGAAGCAAAGGTGTGTGAGCATTGCTCCTTGGGTGTTCAGACGGCCTCAGCAGCCACTGTCATCAGGAGATGCCTTCCCACAGAGCGGCTTGGAGGGCCACCCATGAGAGCTCTGCACCGAGTGACCGGGGAAACCTCCTCCCCACTTCACCTAGATGATTGCCACAGTATGGCCTGGCCACTAGACACAAATGAAAAGCTTGATTACCAAAACATTGGCCTTCATCACAATTAGAGTTTAACACTTGATACAGACCATTACTTTATGCCTTGCAAGCTGCACCTTTTCCAGTAGCTGCCGTTTGAGAACCGAATTAGATTTTTAAAAAGCAGTATTTTATATAAAGGATACAGCAATTTTAATATAAATACAAAGATATGCAGAGATCATGGAAATTATTTACAGTGTGAAATAAAAGGTATAATTCAATTATGAACCAAATTTTAATTAAAAACCTGTGAAAATAATTTGCCAAGAAGTTTTCAGTGTATTTTTCCCATTTTGACCTTTCAATATCCTGTGTCTCAATTACTATTCAGTCAATTGCAGCACAAACAACTGAATTGATTTCTTGCCTTTTTAGTTTAAATGCCATAATACATGGATGAGAGTCTGAGCTTCACTGAGTTCATTTCCAGATCATCATCGGCAATTAATTGGAAAATCTAACTGTAAGAAGTAGACTTTCATTCAAAAAAAATAACCAAAAGCATGACAGAGGAAGTACACATAGTTCCATCTATCTGCAGTATACTTAGCATCCCTAAAAACTATTTCTAACATAATTTAATATTACTGTAATAATTACTTTCAATATTCTATAGAGCAACTGGTATCATTCTTTTCTAGTTTCCATCAGTGCAAACCAAACTAGGATATCACAGGATGTCAAAAACTTGCAACAGTAGGAAAATGGTAATGTCAGTAAAATGCAAAACATTTTATATTTGTGGTTCTCTTTAAATAAATGATGCTTTACTGCAACTTAACTGCTAACTGACTAAGGAACGATAGAAGGTTACAGCTTGTGGTTACTAATTGTTGGGCTTACTCATATTTTCACAAGTTAGTCTGAAATAAATTTTAATAGATCTCATGTGAATTTTATTTATAGAAAAGTAAACCTCCTACATTCACTGATTTCAATGAAATTGCCCTTAATTTAAATCAGTGTAGCTAGTAACAATAGATAGACTCTAACAATTTCCATTGCAGAATTAGCTTCAGTTTAACTTCGCTGTGTACCGGTGACAGGGCTTCCCCTACAGCACCCTAACACTAAAAATAGCATTTCAATATAGCTGTGTCAAAAAAGTATGTACAAAAATGTGACTAGCTAGCTAGTAGCACAGCCATATTCACTGCAGAAAATACACACTAAGTATCTTTTTTCTTTAGAAAAAGAAAACCGGATTTGAAATTGACTTCTTAGCACACAAAGGCAACATAAATTAATAATCTCAACTTATTTTAAAAAGGGATATGTTGACCTAAAATGCCATTTTGTATAAGCAAGATGCAGTGAAAGTTGTATTTTTGGGGGGGTCATCAATACTGAAGTTACATGCCAAAGCAAGTGGTCTGATCCTATTCCTCTAACCTAGGTAGCAAAACGCTCCCCGATTTCTGTGGGAAGAGGACTGGGCTCCGTTCTTAGGAGACAACTACAGTCTCAGACAAAAACTGCTTAGCCTGTTGCACCAAATAGACACAGACTTGCACCTCTAATGCTGCTTAAATAGATTATTTCCATGTGTACATTAAACAACTCCAGCAGACAGGTACTATTTTCTAAAGAGGCAGTGATGTGCTTGCAGTGCCTGTGTTCGAACTGGAATCTCATCAGAAAAACAGTAATCATGCTGTACAGCCGTGTAGTGAGATAGGACATGCAACGCATGAATTCATTGAATCCCAAGGGTGATCATCTGCCTGAAATCCTTTGCTAGATAAGCATGTTCACACATGGTTAAAAAAAGCTCTCAAGCAGCAACAGTTATTACTGCTGAATAAATATTCACATTATTTCTCAACAGGCAATATACCCACCGGGCACAAAAAATAATAGTATGATAATGAAGGATTAGTCAGGCACTGGCTAAATTAGTCCTACTACAGTTTTGTTAAGCTCTTGGGTGTGTGTAACATGACATTACTATTTAATACCATAGAACAAAAATCTCTTTCTTCCTCCCTCCCTTTTTTTTTTGTTTTTTATTTTTTTTTTCCTCTAATAGAAGAGGTGGAGATTTCCTTTCCTGGGTTAACTTCCAAGCATTAAGAAAAGTAACATAACCTGAATATTCACATGATTCACATCTAGAGCTCTTAATTACTGCACTACACACAGGACAGTGCTAGAAGAAATACAGCACAGCAGCCAAAGTAGTCCTAAACATTATTAAATACTCTAAAATGCGGAGTATGGTAGTGTTGGCGTGATACTGCACAGTACTCGAATAAATGCACTTTGAGGAATTTGATGGAAGCCAGGTTTAAGAAACTGCTGGCGTTTCTGTTCTAAATACCGTCGTTCTCCAGAATCCCAGTATTTTCCCTGGTAAAGCCTTTCAAAACATGCCTGTTTATTCTTTGCTTCACAAAAGATTCATCAGCCTGTTTGGTTTGCTTTTCTGTTTGCCACTAGCAGAAGTATTTTTGTAAGCAGCTTTCTGGTGAGAGTCACTGGGAACAGCTCAGCAAGTCCCTGAAGTTCGACAGAGGATGCCCCTTAGCTGGGAGGGGAAAGCAAACGCCGCCAGCCATCCTCTGTCAGGCTCTCTTAAATCCTTCCGTTGATTAATGTTTTGTAAATGTTACAGATGAATAAATCACAGGTATTCAGAAGGGTTCCTCAGAGCCGAAAGTTAAAACCAAAACATACAAATATAGAACAACAAGGTACTCCGAGGTATCCCTCTTTAAAAAAATAACCACAGCAAAACCACCTAAACAGGTTAACCCTTTACGATATATTTATTTCTTAATTCTTCCATTTGCTTTTAGGTTTTTCCTTGGTGCTGGGCTCTGTTTAATTAGTTAATCACAGTGTTTCCACATCTTGGATGCTTTGTTTTAATGTCTCACTATCTTTCGTGGATTGATCTGCTGTAAGATTTTAATGAGAACCATTTCTCATGTTTTTATGCAGAATTATTACACAGAGGAGAAAGTGATAATAACTCAGTCTTCTCTTAATTATACATCTAATTATTCTTAGAAGTTTATTTAAAATTGTGTCTTCCAGCAGGCTTTGTATCAATTATCGTAGCCAGACTGGAAATGGAGCTTAAATTAATTGCTTTCTGTAAACAACAATATTTTAAAACAAAATTATTAGTATTTAGTTTTTAGCTCAAAATACTCTCTTTTATGATAGTCATTCTTGCCGAACAAAAATCCTAGAGAACCATGTAAAATCCTTGCCCTTCAATAATAATAACAATAATACATAAGCTAGCAATTGTTCTCAGAGGACAACAAAAAGACCTCATTAAGGCAAAATCTTTTTATGATCAAAGGGTGTTTTGTCTTTTTTTTTCCTAAATGGTAATCAGGGCTTTTATGTTAAAAGTCTTCAAATAGGAAGGCTCAGCTCTAGAGGCACAGCAGTGCCATTACTCAACGAGAATAAGTGTTCTTTCAAGGGTGAAAGGGAAAGAAATATCTATTTTTGATGCTGTTAGATTCCCACTTGTGAGCTAGGAAACCCCTTGTTTACCACAGTGTTTCTACAGTGATGCAGAACTCATCTGAAACGTAAGCTGCCCAAAGAGCTCAGTTCAGGCAATCGTGTTTTCAGGGGAAAAACTGTTCAACAAAAATAATCTTTAAAAAGTACAATCCTATACATACTATGGCATTTATCATATGGAATAACATTGTTTTAACCAGAATAATGAATCTAGGAGTAATTATAGGATGACAGAAAGAGATGGAGACACAGATATTTCACTATGCACAGATAACGGACGTACACATCTCCTTTCAATAGCATATAAATGTATACAATAGTTGCATATGTTAGGGATTAATTTGGAGTGAGATTCAGATCTTGACTATGGAAAGCGATAGTATTTCTCATAGGTAGTGCATTTATAACCTGACAAACAGAAAATGACATCGTGCAATACTGCATATTTACAGGTTAAGAAATGCAGTTTGCCTTCATATCAAACACATTTCTCTTTAACACCAGTCCCCTGCGAGCCCCTGCTCCCTTACCAAAATGAAAGCTGGAAGAGAAGCCCGTGAGACTTACCTGTTTGCCTTATAGGAGACAAAGAAGTTTAAAGCATCAAAGTTCTCATGACAATCAGCCACTAGATTTTAGCTTAGGTGGAAATAATCACATTCTTCCATCTTTTAGCTTCCCCAGTAAGTGAAAGCTGGTGATGGATGCTAGCAGCCTTGTTAAAATATCACTGTAATCCGTTCAAGCTCTGGAGATTGCTTAGAAAACCAAGTCATAAACATGCAGTGTCTATAGCTTCACAAGCAGCTCAGCACTTCCCAAGCGTGCACGTCTTCCTTTTCCAATACTGTACTTTACAGAGCACTCTACCTATCTTGATTTAAGTAGAAAAGAACACAGATGTTGAAAGGAAATTCTATGTGAACAAAAGTGTTTTACACGTTTAAGCTTTTTCACATCAAATACTTATGATTTTAAGAAAGAGACAGCCTTAGTTTTTTGGTTGCTGCTTTTTTCCTCTTAGAAAAAAAAAGAAAAAAGAAAGAAGAAAAGCTTCAAATAGAGAAGCAAGAAGCAAAGAAGACGATATAGCAGTTCAAGAAGCAGCAGGCAAGAATGGGTGCCCTGTGAGTGCTTTGAGTTAATGCTCCTCAGGGGAAGATGAAAAAAGCACAAATACAGCAAAATCTGTCTTACAGAGTAAAAATCTGTTGTATAAGCCAGTCTCTGGCAAAGTAAAACAGCATGTGCATTTATTCCATTAATTTCTAGCATGCCAGAGTGCAAAGGAAATTAGAACCTCTCTGTATATTAGAGGCAAACAGGTAGGAAGAGGGAAAGAAAAATACAGTATATGTAACCATTGTAATTGCTTCTGCTCCCCTGGGAAACATCAGATAACTCCAAAATCTATTGGAGATGTGTATGTGAAAGCAGCATTTATCAGTACCACAGAACGTTTTATTGTTACCAATAGAGCCTATGTTGAGAATGAGCTTTTAATAATGCTGCATTCCCCAGATGCAAATAAACACATTTGTGACTGCTCTTTCCATACCTAAACACACCAGGCCTTTGGACTCTCTGGAAAAAATGGCTATGAAGGCTGTTACAAGAATCAAGTGCTGAACACTTTGGAATAACTGACCCAATTACTGGCACCAAGCAATGGGAAGTTCAGCCTAAAAATCCTAATTCCAATCCCACTGAAGACCACGAAAATAGATTTTGAGAGGCTGTGGATGAGGACCTTTGACAGCTGGCTCATGTGTCCCTGGGCTAGACCACTACATGGCTAGACCAGAAGTCACCAAAAACACCTTGGAAAGAGCTGGTTTAAACACTGCTTCGACCTGCAGTTCTGGATGTAACAGTGCATTTCTAGGTCTGAATTTGCTTGGATAATGTATGCAACACAAACACATGCCTGTTCCCTTCAGGACCAAAAAGAAAACATTGCATTGATTTGTATGATGAGTCCAGTCACAGACCAAAATGCCACTGAGCCCAATGCAGTTCAAGCATAAACCAAAGAAACTCCCCAGCTGCATGAATTTACACTACAGCTGTCACCTTCCATACCTTCCACATGCACTGCCCACCTGCAGTGCCACCGAATCTTGCAGAACACAGGGTTCATGAATGTACAAGCGTTGTAATTATTAACACTGACATTCTTTGCGTTGTTTTTTCCCCATAGCGGAGCTTGATCTAGCCCTTTCCAATCACTGAAAACATCACATATTGAAAAAACAGAATTAAAATTAAACCCTATTTCCACTACCCCAGTTGTTTGAGAGGCTGGAATCAATGTACATCTGTGTGATACACTGAAAACACGAGAAATGGGTGGGGAACGGCCGTGTTTCACATTCAAGCTCTGCAGAACTGCTCACACCAGATACAGCAAATCCCACATCCTTGGCACGGAAGAAATCATTGATAGCTCAGGGCTTTGCCTGAAAATACTGTAGCACTAAGTTTAGTTTGTATATTCCTTTCTTTGCCGTATTTATACTTCTGTATTTTGCTGCAATCCAAGTATCCTAAGCTTATATGTGCATAGAAAGCTGCCTGCCCTTTGATAACCTTTGGCTGCTGATCTTGTATGGGAAGCATTTGCTCATATGCCCCTAAGCATTAGATATGCTGGCAACTCCTTCTCTATATCTGATGCCCAGGTGGAAAGCAAATACTCTTTCTGGATGCTCAGCAACTCCACTGACCCTGGAGAAGCTGCAGATAGGAAAATGGGAAGACAGTTTTTTGAGCATTGCAGAGGAAATACCAGCCTACCACTCAGTCCAAGCAGCTTTCAGTGACATTTCGATTTCTATCAACTCCATTCAGACCCTTCTGGGTCCTTAAGAACATTTCCCTCTTCCTTGGCAACTCTGCGATTTGGCTGGGTACTTCCCACTAGCACAGGGCTGATCTCCAGCCAAGCCTTTGACAGAGCATCACATGCAGTGCCTCTGCGATAAAAAAGCAGTAAAGCAGTGGCACCATCTATCGCAGCATATGTAAGCAAACAGCAGCACTTCCACCCAAGAAGAAACAGCCACTGCCACTGATGCAGAATGCAGTGCTCCCTGCACACTAACATATATTTCCCTCTATGGTAAACTGATACCACAGGTGGAGGTTTACCTCCAGCACTGTAACTGCAACAAAGCCTCCGGTGTAATATGGCAGAAATCTCAATGCCCATCCTGTTTTCAATGCACATTTGACTTCTAATTATGCTTATCATGCATTCTGCCTTCTTCACATGCCCAGGGTTCCCATTTTGAGTTCCCAGAGAAATCTTTGAAGATGTCTTATGTCAAATGGACTTTTGATAGGCTGGACCATTTTAGCATTGGACAGTAGGAGAAAAAGAAAGAAAGATACAAGATATCAGTAGCTTCTTGCAGAAACAGAAAGCCTTTCTTTGGCCATGAAAATTGTCAGTGTCTTGTTAAGCATCAAGAAATTCAATGTTTGACACTACAAAGTGCACCTGCCTCTAGAAACCATTTTGTCTGAACTACCCCTCTTCTATCAGGTCAAATAATCCTCGGGTAAAAGTGCTTGACTTATATTTTGTAGAAAATATTTCCAGCACTCAAAGACACATTTTAGGATTAGAGGTCAACGTGTGTATGTCCCAAAGCTAGGATATTAATAACGCTAGAGGATCTATAGTTTTTCCATGAGACACGGCATTTTAGCTACTGACTGTAAAAAATTGAATTTGTTCCAAGGGTTTTTGCATAGAAAGGTGACACTACCCTTGCAGAGGGCTTATAGGTATCCCCCTCTCATCCAGAGAGAGTCTGAGTGTCCCAGAAAGGACCCTGAGCATCTTCATCTCCTTTAGAAAGTCAGCAGGAACTCAGTGAGGGTATACAGCTCCTCAAGGAGCCAGGATCCTACCAATATAGTATAATGCTTTACGGTGTCATTTGAATTTTCCCACATACTATTCTAGCATGAAAAAAAGGTGCCTTTGACAAATGGGGATCAATTCATTTTAGATAATACATGCATCTCCCTGAGCACCAAAGACCTCCAAATGTACTTTTCCTTTGTATAGTGCTCAGAGAATCCTCACCAAAGCAATTCTGTCTATGCATCTTGGCAAGTTATTTTCACTAAATAATATATCCTGCACAATTTCCTTGGTGAACTGTAATCAAATGGCAAAATAACCTTGACACCCAAAGGAAAATGCTAAAAAAATGTAACAACTTCTAAAAGTTAGCACTGTCTAGGGTGCCAGTCTTGTAAGAAGCAGCAATAAACAAGGAACACAGAGTTAACAACTATGTTATTTTTATTTCTAACCAAAAACATAAATCCTGATGGACTCTGTGCATATCCATATTCATATCCAGAATAAATTTATTTGTGCTTAAAGAACAAGTCCCTATACATAAGAATGAGGAAGTTGAGTCAGCATGCTTAAAATTCAGTTTTGGCTTAAGTTCAGCCATATTTAAAAATAAGTTTGTGATCACTTCAGCTTGTAGCAACAGCAGCAAGAAATTCAAGAACTGTGTTTAGTTTTGATTAAGCTCAACCATTTCCTTTATGTCAGATACAGAACTGGTTTTAACGCTGCAGAGCTGGACAGGCTGCCATTGACTATCTTGAGATAGCCTCCTACAGATCAAAGTCTATTATGTTCCCTGTAAGAGAGTTGGACCATGTATGTAAACATATCTAGAGCATGCCAATGCATGTGTCAACATGAATCTAAACTGACAAACAACTTTTCCTTTATTGTCAGTGTTCAAGTGCCCAAAGTACAAGTGTACTGCAATATGCAGTACAAGTACAAGCTTGAGAAAGAGGCAGCATTTTTTCATGGTCTTGAAAGAGAAAGGAACTCCTTCATCATAGGAAAATGACTCTGATCTTTCAGCTGCTTTAAGAGAAGGTTACAACACATTTGTTGCAGACATCATGCATGTGATGAATGGGGAAGTACTGTAATAAGCTGTCGGAATACATGGACATAACGCCATTTTTTATCCCTCAGACTTTTATGAACTATATAGCGTCCAAGAGTGCATCAGACTCTGAAGTGAGATAGGCCCATCAGCCCTTGGAAAATAGCTCTGAAGTGCTCTATCACGCCTCAGCCTCCTAAAGATAAAAGATAAATTACAAAATGGAGGTGGAACAGAAAGAGGAAAGATGATTGAAGGCCAGCTCAAGGAAAAAAGTAGTGGTTGAAAGGCTTAGGGCAAAGAAGAAATAGAAACGTCAAAGCAAAAAAGCTGTAGGAAGAGGGTTAGAGAGAACAGGGGTATAGGTTGAGAAGGGCAATGTGTAATAGCATTAAACACATGCAAAAAGACAAAGGTGTGAAGCAAACAGCCTGGAATCCTGGCAGAAACTACCTGGAATTAGGTAAGAAAGAAGAGTTCCCAAACTGCAATTTGATCACATCATGGAATTAACTACCTGGATCAAATCCTCTTCTGATTTACTCTCCAGGAACCAATCACTAGCAATAATTGAAAAAAGAAGGTGAATAGTATACTAATTTAGTCATTTTTGTTCTTAAACAGTTCTAGACAACCTTTCAGGACTAAGATTTTACTGAAGAGTTTATCTGAAAGCATTTCCTTCAGTTCTTTACATAACATAGAGGTGCCCGGGATCTGGGTACTTAGAAGCAAATTACTTTCTCACTGAGGACTCAGGTGTGTTCTTGCAAACAGAGCTGGAGCAATTTCAGAAAATACTGCCCCACCCTTTCAATACCATTCATAAATTAAAAGTCTGCACCAGCAAGCTGCCAAAGGAGCTGTTCCAGCTGTGCAGTTCTGCATTGCACCAACATGGATTAGGGATGCTCTTACGGATGTTTACTGTGTCCTAGCTGGCCAGAACGGCAATTTCCAACTCAGAGCTGGTAAGCAAAAGTTGAGAGCAGTACCTTTTAAACTTCTTTTGACCCACAAAACCACACCAATTTGTATCTATGTGTTGGTTTTAATACCATACATTGTTTTCCACCAGTTGCTGCTCATCCAAGGCCCAGAGAGTGTCAGTGTCGCCCAACTGGAATACCAAAGGGATGCAATGGCAGCAAGTAGGGGACGAAGAGAGTGTTTTAAAAAACATAGGCTTATAGGATATTTCAGGTTGGAAGGCACCTCAGGAGGTCAGCTAGTCAACTTTTGACCCAGACCGTTGCAGGCTTGCTAGAAGCACCCACCTGTCTCTCAAGCATAGCTGTAGGAACAGGCTTTTATTAGTGTATGTATCTTGATCAGATGTGACAGACTGTGTTGTTCTTTCTTTTCACTTTTTCTCTAATTCCATACCGTCAAGAAAAGATGGTGCTTAAAGATTAGGAATACATTATAATCATTCTCACTGTATGCTAGTTGGTAAGTTTGATAAACCGCAGATAAATAAATTGCAGATATTTTACATCAGTTACTGTTTTGATACAAGCATTGCATGGGACAGATGTTTGGGTTTGTGAAGAAGAGATCACATACGAAAGATTCAGCTCAGTTATCCCCTCACGACAACATTTGCATTACAGAGAGCCTATGACCGCAGTTCTTTCCTGAGCTCTTTGAACAGTGCAGTAGCATTTTTTAAACTCCATTTAAAGAAAAAAGGAAGTATGTTTGCATCTCATGTGACTCATTAACTCAACAGAACCATGATATATCAATCAAGCTATGTACAAAGAGGAATATACTATCACAATGAGTCTGTAGTCCTGTTTCTAATCAACGTGGCTTAACCAGGCACAGTGAGCAGTCTCACTGTGTAAGCACACTCGTGTGACTGTCTTATAAAAAATACTCTGGAAAGGTTAGAAGGATTTCAGTCCAAAAGCCTTGTTATTTTTTCATCATCACAGCTCTATTTCATTTCAGCCTGCACCTTTTGAAGGGAGCAGCTGAGAGCATTATTTGAAGACTGAGAGCTAGTATTGTCATTACGCATATGCAAAACAGACATAATATTTACTTCCCACAAAAGACATTGTGATGCTTTCACTATAATCTGCAAAATGCTTTGCAATCCACAGATAGAAAACACTGTCTAAAGTCAAACAATTCTTATTCGTGAGGAAGTTTCTCCGTTTCAGTACATTTCTAGACCACCATTCACATGATTTGCTCTTTTTTATTACTACAGAATCTTCTGCTGTTTTGGTTTTAGTTGGTACTTTTATCCTCATCCTTGGAAGCAGATTAGACTGGGTTCTGGCATAATGCTTTGCACGTTTGCCATACTGAACACCAAAGAGCCCCATCATTTTACGAAGTCATTAGGAAGCAGAATTTCAGTTCTGTAAATGCCAGTACCATTCCCATTACAAAATAGCCTTTTACAGTCTTAGCTCTGCCTTCCTTAACTAACAATCCTCACTGAAGAGCAGCACTGCTTGACTTCAGTCTACCAGATTGCTTTTGTTTATCCAAGAAGAACAAAACGCAGAAACCTAAGACAGGCAGGGAATAATTAAATAGCATTGTAACCCATACCTGTACTGTACCAGCACGTCGTCAAGAGAAACCACTCTGAATCTCCTGTCCTTAGGCATTAAAGCAAAGGTCACAATAACTTGTGCTCATGAAAGATCCCATGGCTTTTCCCATAAGCTTCAAGTGACAACTGCAGAAGCTTGGACAAAATCCAACTCAGGAAATTGGCTTCTAAATACATCAGATAATTTCTACATATTTGATTAAGTAATATGTTTTTCTCCACTCTCCATCTTAAGCTGCTGTTGCTGGGCAGCCTTCAGTAAATGAACTTTTACCCAAGAGTTATTCTGAATTCCAAACACTCCTAAATAGTTAAATTTCACAAAATATTTTAGCAACTGGGTTCAAAGGAGCCATAAAAGCTCAAGCTTTTCTGTTTGCCATCTTAAGTTAAAGAAATAACTTCTTGTGCTAACACAGTATTTTTCTAAACTCTGTATCTAACTTCACAATTGGTAATTGCTTATTCCTTTTATTTTTCTCCTACAAATGATGAAAAATAATCTCTTCATTAAGCTATCTTGTTAGTCTGACTGTGAATTCTTAGCATGAGGAAAGAAAAGACCAGTTTCTTTGTTTTAAAAACAGCAGATCTAATGGACAATATGTTTTTAGGTGATTACCGTAAATGTGAATTATTTAGAGAAGGACAATGGTCAAAGGCTACCTATTTTCAGCTGCTTGAAAATGCAAGCAGAGCCCGTGAATTAGCTTGTAAT
Organism: Bucorvus abyssinicus; assembly: GCA_009769605.1. Taxonomy (NCBI): domain Eukaryota; kingdom Metazoa; phylum Chordata; class Aves; order Bucerotiformes; family Bucorvidae; genus Bucorvus; species Bucorvus abyssinicus. The sequence goes on from CM020036.1 coordinate 15,172,193, forward strand.
GCCATTATGAGCCTGAAATTTATGGGGAACATTAGGACCAAGGTTCTGTGAATATTATGGCTGAAAGTTTTAGAAAACTTAACTCAAAGCCCACAGAAAGCACCATCCAGGTCTGCTGTCCCACAGCAGTTTCATAGTTGAACATTATCTGCCTCTCTGTTAGAGATATTTCAATAGATTTTGTTTTGCAGACACATGCCTAGACCTGCTGGAAATCTCAAACAGTTCCATGAAAGTTCAATGACTTTGTACTAGGAGATACGTGTTTAAAGGCTACCCCTTTTTAAAAAAGGTCATTTCCACACTGTACTTGTGAGTTTTCCTCTGTCTTATAATACCTAAAACTGATTGAAAAATATATTTATATTCTGTGAAGAAAATAGTCATCTTCTGTGAGGGCAAAGGTTCTTTTCGTCTGCATAGGCTTATTTTCTTCTAACCATGAACATTTTTGTCTGCAGTTAGTTTTAGATGATAGTATTTCAAATGATGTATCGAGTACTTATTCTATCAAATAGCTATTATAAAAAAGTCTTAAAATGGAAGATTAAGATCCCAAAAGTCAGTCAGCGAAAGCATTATAATTGCACATACAATCTTAATACAGACATGGACATATGTAGTTTCAAATACCACTATATATACTATTTCCTCAATATAGCATCTCTTTATGATATTAAAAATACATCTGAAACTCAACACAAAATAAAGACCAGGTAATATTTGCACAGATTAACTACAGGAAAGAGAACAAAGTTTGTCTATACATTTTCAAATTCCAGGTATTTAATAAATTACAGCTTCTAATACGTGCAGGTGAGTTTTGAAGTTTGGGGTGGGAGGAGGGGTACTTTTATTGTACCTTTATTGTTTAAATGGGATAAAGATTATATTTTAGAAGGGTGACAATCTATGAGGAAGGTCCCATTCGCTAGAAAGCATTAGCCCCCTAAATGCAACCCTAATATAACGCACAGTAAGCTGCACACTGAACAGTCATCTTTGAGGTTGTCAGGAACAGTACACTAGGTGATAATGCATGTTCTTTTATTAATCTTCAATATTAAAGTTCAAGGGGCTTTATTTGCAACTTTAACCCACTTCTAACACTAGGTTTTGTTTTTTAAATGTAATATATTATGCACATGCTCATGAAGATTAAGAGACCCAACTAGCAATATTTTCACAAAAATGTATTTTTTTTCACAGATTGTGTAATAATTTAACAAGCAGGCATACATACCAGGAACAATTACCTAGTTCTATGATATATTTCATCCCTTACATTGTATTTCTCTTTCTAAACACTGACTGTACAAACTTCTCCCAAGAGATTCTCATAAAATACAACAGCATTGCATGGGTGATCATTATGAAGAGTTAGATTTCTGATTTAAACTGTTTCAAGCTGAATAAAATAAAGCAAGTTCTGTTCTCATTTATACTTTAATGCAAAATTTTCTTAATAAATTATTATTTAGTGAAATTCCACAAAGCTCTTATAATGAAATCTGGGAGAGAGCAATCAGTCATATTGAATTCACGGGCAGGTTTTCACTAACGTGCCCATTTCGTAGAATGCTGTTCATCTCACAGTCTTTACACTTTCAAGTATGTATATATCATAAATGACAGTGGTATTCATAACTAAACCCAAGAAAATAGATACTACTTCTCTTTTTCTTTTGTCACCAGTTTTTTTCAGGTTTGTCCTCCAGCATGTTATATAAAACTTCAACTTTTTCTGTTCTCAGAACTCATTTATTCTCGTCTCTCCTCAGAAAAGTTATAGGGCTAATTTATATGCAGCAAACACATAAAAATTCCAGAAGAATCTGCATAAATATTTCTCTATCCTTTTACACAATATCTCATTGTTACAGTACTTGATTTCTCTACAGTTTTAACAAAATACATGTTCTATACCTCTTAATAAATCATAAGAGAATACCTATTAGAGAAGAAGCAAGAAAAGGTGTGAAAAGTTTAAAATGTTGATATGGCTTTCCTAAGCAAAAGAGAAAAAAAAAAAAGAATAACTCTCTGAAAAAATAATCCTTGTTATCAATCTTAGAACCTGTGTTACGCATAGTCCAACACAACAAACACCACAGATGCTTTGCCCATCAAAAATTTGAAATCTATATGGTTTCCACCGGAAGGGCAGGTTTAAAAGAATAAGGCAACAAGCAAATATCATTTTAGCAATTTTGTTGGCCTATGTTAGAGAAAGTTATAACAAATATATCACATTTTTTCCTCAAGTTGGAAATTTTCCATGCCCTCAAAAACTGTTATATCTGGGCTTTTGCATAAAAAGAAAAATATAAAAGAAGAAAAAATATTACTTGCTTAATTTAAGGAAACATAAAATTTTCTAATTTATTGTTAAGTATGGCAGGTACACCAAAAGCCCTTTTGGGTTATTGACTTCTAGTTTTCCTGTTTCAACATTAAAATGTAGGGACGAAATTCTGTTCTATTTCCCTCTAGTGACCACTTTCATTGAGATGGGAATTCATTCAGATTTATTGTGAAGTAGCAAAACAGGAGATGACCCCTTAAGGCAGCCACTCATTCCTCTCATAGCCAGTTATGTAATTCCTGGATTTGATTTCCAGTGCATATGAGACACAAGATGTGCTTCAGGTAAAAAGAACAGGGACAAAGATTAAACACAGAGGAGGGTTGTGTTGTTCAAGTGTTCTACAACGACATTTCCAAAGATGTTTTCAGTTGTGGTATCTGCTGCTCTGTCAATGCTTTTTTGAGATCAACAACTGTGAACGTAAGTGAGACTTATAATTTTCATCCAGTTAAGATGGGGTTTAAACAATGTGAACCAATTATTTCCATAGAAAAAGGTGAATGCTTATTTGAAAGGGACTTCTGGTCTGTCTGAGATGATGCTTTTGCAAGCATTGGAAATTTTGCTCCAGTTGTATGACCTTGGAGAATGTTCCCCTATTTTTTCATTCTTTGGTGTTGGGAATTTATCTCTCAGAATAGAAGAGTTAAAAAAAAAAATCAAACAATTCTAAGCAAAGAATTGCCAGAATTTTCCTCGTGTCCCTTTTCCTTCCTATTGTAGCCTCCAATTTTATTAAAAGAAAAAAAAAGGAGAAAGAAAGGCTTTTACAAGAAAACAAAGGTATTTTTTCCTCTTTTGACACCAAGACGACACATTTAGCAATTGCCATAGGGAATAAGGAAATACAAGCGATTGTGTGCTCAGGCCTGCCATCATTACTAAAGCTAACCTCTGAATTCAGCGAGAAATATCTTTGAGAACAGCTCATTGAATTTAAAGAAAGAATCTTCCTCTGATTCTTTGCACAAACCCACGATGTTGTGTTATGCAAACCCACAAGCCCAGAGACACCAGCACTGAGTGAGAATACCTTTTTCAAAGCTGTGGCAAGTGCTAATTCCTAGGTCATTCCCTCCTGATAAAATGATGATTCCTGAGACTCCCATCAACAAGTCACTCTCAGCTCTAAAAATTTCTTCCTAGGCACCAGGTCCTATTTGCAAGGAAATTTATTTGAAACAGTATAAAGGTAATATAGAATTAAACTCACCTTCGCAGAACTTAGTAGATCTTTCCTGATCACATTTGAGATCCAGAAGACACATTCAATGCAGATTTAATGCCTCTCATCACTGTTGCTGAATAATCTTCCTCCTCAGCTAAACAAGATAACTCAGAACTAAAGTATCGGTAACTCAGTTATGTAGGGTTTTCATGGTTTGTTTTCATTTGGTGCTAACCAGGAAACAGTGACTCCAGGTTGGACACGGAATCTTCTGTCCTCCCAACCCTCACAGTATTCAGTTTGCCTACAGCCTGAATAGATCTTCATCTACTAGTGAACAAAAAGGTGATACAGTCACATTCATCTTCTGTCTCTTTTTAGGTGCTTCACTGAAAGCCATTTCTGTTTTCAGGAAACACTTAACAGAAGACCCTTTTGTAGTGAACTCATTATCTCCTGAAATGTCTTTATCTCAGTGCAGCTTCCTTTCCATTCACATGATTTGTATTTCCTGTCAAAGTCTAAGGAATTTCTGTATTATTTCCATTTCACAAATCCATCATATGGGATAGTCTTAAGGAAGTCAATAATTTTTTTCTCCATCTTCAGAAAGAACATTTTGCTCGAACTTCTGCATTAGTGATGAAAAAATTGACTGCATATGTGCAAAAGAAGGTAGTTATTAAAATCTGAATTAATCATATAAAAGGGAAATCCTCAATGCTTTTTAATGTAGTAACCATGAAACCTGTAGTTGATTCTCTTTGTTACTGGATTTTGTCTTTGCTCTCATAATAATTTTTTTTCTTTTCTCCAAAATACTACTATTTACGGTCTATGAACTATGCTGGACATAACACTTGAAGTAATAATTACATGGGTCAGAAAAGATGACACAAATGTTTTGTGAGTTCTTAAATTCAACTCAAAATTAACTTCAGATTTTAAGGAAAGACTTTCATATTTTTTCCTCCTTTTCAAGGGGAAAATATAGGTCATTCTCTGTTGAAGAAACCATATTGAAATCATTGGAGTTATACCAACAGATAATTTGACTCAGACGGTATCAGCGTTTGAACGCCGTAATACTGCCCAATTTAATTATTTAGCAGACATAAGTCTATATATTTTGTTCAGCTTTCACTGAAAAGTAAAACAAAGGACATGTTTCTCTGTATCAAGGGTATACTGATATTATTCTAAATCCCAGAAGATGGAGGAATAAAACCCTGCTAAAATGCTGAAGGTAAAAGAATGCTGTCAGGTTTTTGGGTCTGGTCACAAAGATCAGGTGGATGAGGCATTTTCTGGGCAACCAGAAAAACACAAAGAGTGCAAGACAAGTTTATGGTGTAACTTTTTCATCATCCAGACAAACATTGGCAAGGACAGTAGCAGGAACACATTGGCAGCAAAGTCTTGAAATGTCCTGGTGACATTTTTGTTTCTATAAAACGTGAAGAAAGCAAGTAAAGGAAAAGGTCTTCTGCCTGTCTTCCTGGCCATCCTGGAAGAACTGGTTGAGGATGTGAAGATGCAAAGTAACTTGTCTGAGAGTGACCATGAAATAGATGACAGAACTAACCATCCTCAGACTGTTAGAAAGGAGATCACAGACATATAAATCATAGAGCTTAGGACAGCAGAGTGCAATAAACACTGGGAGGTGGAAGTGCTAGATTTTTAGATAATTTCAGTAAAAACAGGGAAAGGAATTGGGGATAGATGGTAGTGCTGTTAAAATGAGAAAAACAAAACAAAAAAGACAACTCGGGCACAAAGTATCCTGAACTACAGTATCAGCAGTCTAAGGGTAAAATCAGAAAGGCAAAACACAACTTATAAAAAAATAAACTATAGAAGAATTAATCCATATATACGTTATTAGTAGTGAAATTCTAAGAAAAATATTAGTCTGTTCCTCAACAGGAATCATGAGAAGGTCACAGTGTTAATGACATCTTTGCTTCTATCATCACTAAAAATGTCAGCTGTGACCTTAGAGCTAACAGAATTAGCAGCAGAGATAGACATGAGTAATGAAACCAGAACAGTAACAAACTGATTTGGAAAATAGGTAACTGAGAGGTGTTAAGATAAGATAGGCTCGCTGAAAATTCTCTGTAGGTATTTTCCTTCAGCCAGTTTTTTATCCCAGGGATGATAAATTATTATCTTTAGAAAACCTCTCAAAAATAAGTAAGGCTCCACCAAATTTGTAAAAGGCTACTCCTACATTTATTTTTTTAAAAAAAGAAAAGAGAGGAGAGAAAAATCACTCAGCTTAATTTCAGTTCCGGAAAAATCCTGGAACAAATAATCAAACAAATCATTCACAAACACTTAAAAGACAGCAAATACACAAGTGACTGCCAACACAGATTTTTCAATATAAAATCATACTAAATTAATCAAATTTTGTACAGAAAATTATTAGAATTGTTAAGATGTAACATAGACAAAAATAACCCATCACAAGTGGTGTTGCCTGTCACCAGTGGTGGTCCCCGGGGCTCAGTATTGGGGTCTGTTCTCTTTAACATCTTTATCAGTGACCTGGATGAGGGGATCAAGTGCACCCTCAGCCAGTTCACAGATGACACCAAGTTAGGCAGGAGTGTTGATCTGCTTGAGGGTAGGGAGGCTCTATAGAGGGATCTGGACAGGCTGAATCAATGGGTTGAGGCCAATGGTATGAGGTTCAACAAGGCCAAGTGCTGGGTCCTGCACTTGGGTCACAACAACCTCTACAAGGCTACAGGCTTGGGGAAGAGTGGCTGCAAACTGTCCAGTGGAAAAGGACCTGGGGCTGTTGGTCAACAGCCGGCTGAATGAGCCAGCAGTGTGCCCAGGTGGCCAAGGGAACCAACTGCATCCTCGTTTGTATCAGCAATAGTGTGGCCAGCAGGAGTAGGGAAGTGATTGTCCCCCTGTACTCAGCACTGGTGAGGCCACACCTTGAGTACTGTGTCCAGTTTTGGGCCCCTCACTGCAAGAAGGACATTGAGGTGCTGAAGAAAGTCCAAAGTAAGGTAATAAAGCTCGTGAAGAGTCTAGAGCACAAGTCTCATGAGAAGAAGCTGAGGGAATGGGTGGTGTTTAGCCTGGAGAAAAGGAAGCTGAGAGGAGACTATGTTGGGCTATTCCATTCAAAATAAAAGGACATTTAAAATAAAATTTTACAGAATCTGCTATTAGACTAGATTTTCATTAATAAATTGCTTGATATTATAGATAGGATATATTTATTAAATATCAAGATCATACCAAAATAGGAGAAATTTCAAACACTGAAAGATGTAGGACTAAAACTCCAAATAATCTTGACAGATTAGAGAACTTTCCTGCAAAACTAGGATTCATATTGGGGGGACAAAAATGTAAAGTTACACACTTAGATTACACTACATCAGTAGAGGATAGGGAGTGACAGATCTGCTCTGCCATTAAAGGTCTGAGGATTAAAGCAGATCAGATCCGAGCACGTGCCAATAACATTGCCAAAAGCAAACACACTGCCTCAATGAAAGGCTCTCTGCAAGAGCTGGTGCAGCATTTGCTGGAGTATGTTTTCAGCTACAAGCATGGCTCCTCAAGAATAGTCTAGGCCATCTGGAAGAAGTTAAGAGAGCAGGAAAAATGATAGAATTCAAGAAAATATTGTTGAAGAAAGGTTGAAAGTGTCATTTAATTTAAAGGAGGGAAATCTGAGAGGAGATTTAACAGCTTTCAGATGTACAAAGAATAGCTGTAAGGAAGAGACCAAGAAATTCTCCATGTCCAAAGCAAGAAGCTTCACACTTGTATACTAATAAGGAAAATTAGAAGACAGGCCCTGGAAAAACTTTCAGACAACCAAAATTGTCCTCAAAAGCAGCTCAGTCTCCATCACTGGGGTTTATCAAGGAAAAAGTTAGGCAAACACCCATCAAAAAAGGCTTCGAAAAATGATGCAGCTTCAGGTAAGGAAGGTGGCACTCTGAGTCTCCTCCCGCTTTATTTTCGGTAAACTTATCGGTTGTTTTTCTCTCTATTTTTGGATAAAGGCAAATAACTACTAGAACAAATCACCAACGGATATAGTAGATTCTCAATTACTTCTAGTTGTATTTGATGATACAAGTCCTTCCTATGAAATATAGTATCTTGCAACTGATGATTATTTGGCTTTATACAGAAATTACTGACAGTGACTTTATGGTTTTTCCTCTTCTGAAGGAGATCAAACTACGTGGCTGTAACGGTTTCTCCTGGCCTTAGTATCTGGGACACTACCAATAGATTAATTTTTAAAATTCACTCAGTGTGCTATCAAGGATACTACTGAATTTTTCTTTCACTATGTTGTACTACAATGCTGCGCATGAGGCTCTGAAGGGACAAGAAGCAGTGGTCTCAAACTAAAATACAAAAAGTCCATTCAAACTTCAGAAAAATACTCTTTTACTCTGACAGTTGTTGAATACTGTAGCACATTGTCCAGAGAAGTTATAGAATCTCCTTCCCTGGAGATATTCAAAACCCTGAGCAACCTGCTGTGGTTGACCCTGCTTTGAGCAGGGCTTTGGACTGCACAGTCTCCTGTGATTCTGTGAGATCCCGTGAATCCCAGATTGCAACTACATTAAATGCATCTATTACAGATCAATCAAGCGAAAACTCTGAAGCATTCAAGAATGAAAGCAAAAAACCCCAACCAACCAAAAAAAAAAAAAAACCCACACATGAAAACCATTTTCTCTCCTCTCATACTCCACATGGATTTTTTTTTTCCTGCTGCATCCCAATTATTTTCGTTTCGACTGGATGGTTTTTCTAATGAAAATTAGATTGTTTTCTGTTGTCAAGAGTGTGGGAAATGGATCTCTGGAAAGCTAAGTCACGAGCTTTGTAAGATGCCACCCTATATCTGTGTGACAAGCAGTGATGCCAGAAAAGTCTAAGAAGGTAAGAAGGGAAACATGATGAGATGCTCCACATAAATTGGAAGTTATAAAGACCAGTTTAGCACAATATTTTAGAATAGATAATATGAAAACACAAATAAGAATAACAGAAGTTCACAATGGAATATGATTAAAATTAAAATGGACAAAATACTGGAAAACATTCAGTGTGCATAGAAAGACAGGGAATGGAGGTGGAATCTGCTTCCACAGCCCAGTGAGGGTTGCTGTCTAGGCCCTCACCATCAAGATCTGGAGTTTTGCCATCACATCCTGTGGCTGATACAAATCCAATCATCCTGTGACTGACAGTTCATCAGTAAAGGTTGTTTTTCAAGGCTCTCAAAGAAGGCTTGTCGTTATCCCTGGGACAGTGGAAGCAGAACAACCTAACTAACTCACTTCCCCATCAAGTGCATTTTTTTCAGAATAAGAATCACTTCCTTTGATTTATCTGATCTCTCAAAAGAAACCATAGACACACATAGCACAAACAAGCTCTTCCCATGATACAAGGAAGAGGTAGATGCTTCTGAGCGGGAGTGAGAGTCACCATCAATATAGTGAGCATTGTGCTAAGCACAGGTAATGGTAACGAGATGACATGCTGTCCCCTCACTGAAACTGGGCACTAAAAGCTTGTGTGAGTCAGACACTTACAGATTCAAACTGTTTCTTGGATGTTGGCAATTATATCAACTCTCCTAGAAACAGAAGACTCCTTAATTCACCTAAATGGCTGAAAAATGGAAGTGATAATTGTAATTTATGTTATAGGTTGGAAGTTAAGTGCTTTCATATAGGAAATAGAAACTCTGAACACAAGACTTTCTCCAGCCTGCTGGTTGAAACCCAAAATTCCCATCTTCCACCAGCACGGCTTAACATTATTGTCTAAAAGGAAGGTTTGGATTCTAATCACTTTCCTGCAAAAGCTCTGTCATCATGCAATAAAGAATTCACTGTTCTCGTATACTAATAAATATACTACTCAAATTTACTGACAAATTGAGAATGTAATTTCATTTGAAAATGAAAAATAAAGGCAAAGTCACTGTTAAAGAGAATTCATCTGTGAATGGCAAATTGCCTCCTGGAGCAAATGCACTCATTACACTCATAGAAAGGATGAGATCTCCCACAGTTAAATAAAACTAGCAGGAAAAATAATTGCTTGATAAATCAGAGTAATTACATTTTGCACACGTGAATGCTACTCCACCTCTGTCTTTGCTGCAACAAGGCCAGCTTGTAGCACAGGAAGAGCACATGGAGCTCAGCCCTTTATTCCCTGAAAAATCTTTCACTGCAAGAAATGGCGCACCTTTTCCCTGTTAGCTCTTCATTAGTGAGGAGTGGGAAATCATGCCCCACAAAGCTACTGGGATCAAAGCAGTCAAAAGCAGTGGTGATGCTACTTAGTTCCTGTTCAGCTCCTGCCAATATTCCAGTGTTCATTACTATGTCTTCTAGCATTTTAAAACCATCTTGTTTTAAAGCAATAGACTCTATTTTCCTTGAACCTGCCTAACAGGTCATTTGTTGGTTGGTCTGCCTTATATGTTAATGCTCGTATACAAGGTAAATAACTGTTTCTTGTAATAACCTTCCAGAGGACAGATGCTTCCCCATGAGACCTTTAAACATTATAGGTACTCTAATTGTTCTGTATTAGTTCTGAAAGAAAGCTCCTGCAATTATCCTTTCAAATTCTAAAATTTACTTCTTGACCATTAAAAATATTTTGTGTTTAGGCTATCCAAACACAGTTATCTACATGTAGGGACTCACACGGGTATCAGCTGTTCATCTGCCGGCTGTACTCAGCAGAAATCCAGCCAATGCAATCCAGAGCACGATTCAGTTGACCCTAACCTGTGGAACCTGCAGCTGCTGAGCTGGATCACTCACTCAGCTCCAATGACTCCAGGCTTGATCTTTATTGACTCTAACAGGGGCTTTCATACTGAGGGCTCAATCCATTACCCACGCAGAGGGAGGCACAGTGCCATGTGAGATGAGACAACATGACCTGCCTATCCTCCCTCTGTTGATAGGTCTCCCAGACCCATCAGGGTGTCTTACATACTCGAGGGCATCTGAAAAGGCAGCAGTTCCTGTGTGGGGGCAACCGAAGCAAGCCTCTAGTCCACAAATAGACTCTGACAGGTAGGCGTAACAAATTTAGGTATTTCAGTTGTCAGCTGAATGGAATTTAGGAACTTGAACAAGATTTATATCTAGAAAGACCATGCTATTGCCACAGTATATGCAGCACTCGTAAGAAGTGGCTTATAAGAGGGAAACCATCATAATTCAAGAGTAGACTAACAGGAGAAAAGCACAGCACAAGCTGATTAATATATACTCCTCAAGAGTACAAGGATGTGTTGCATACTCTGTCTTCAGAACCAATCTAGCAGACAGCACCAGTAATCACTTTCAAAGAGGTTACAGAAGAGTGGTCTTGGGACTTAAGGGTCATTTAAAGGCGTATCTCTTTAGTCAGACTTAGTCATGAGTTAACTCACTCCATGTTTCATATCACCTCAGTTATTATCACAGAATAGTATTTGAGCTAAAAATTTCACCTCTCAGCTTCTTCATGCAGGCACAGTAGATGGCAAACTTGGCTACCCTCCAGGCTGAAGCTGGCCTGTGCTGCAGTATCTTGGAGCATAGATGACATCAGCTAATAACCTTTGATCATTTAGACCTCAGACATTTGGTACTGATCCCCTTACTGCAAAATCACCACAATTTTGGTAAATTGAGATATGCAACAAAAGACCTATGAAGCAATGAGGCAGTGTGTCTACACAGAAACACATCTTTTGACAGCCCATACTTAACAAAAATGAGAAGTTGCATTTCATTAAGAAAAAAAGTAATTTTGCCAATAGCCTAATGTTCTGTAAAAATCAGTTCCCTAAATCAATTTCCTAAAACATTCAGACAATCTTATTACCCATATGAACTCTGTGCATTTAGACTCATCTTAACTTCTCCACTACAGCATTTTCATAGGAATTGACCATAATAAATGTGATTACGGATGCAGGTTTATACAGGTATAGTTCCCAATATAACTTACCCATTAGGTGGTTAGCTATTCTATTAGATCAGATACTGCTAGATGACTAAGGTCTTTGAACTTCTTCCCAACATGCCTCTTGCATGTATGTGTCATGCCTAGCAAAATCTGTAGTGTCCACTGAGGAAAAGATGACATGAAGCAGATGCTTGACTGCAATGACTGCTCTGAGAAGTAAACAATCCACTCAGTAAAATAAACCACTGCAAATGCTCACTGTGGGCTGTATAATTTCTCACTCTCTTCCCCTAAACAGCTGTGTTCAAATTCCCCTACCGATCAATGTACTCCTAAATCTTTTTTCAGCTATCTCTCTTCTCTCCAGGCAGAGCCCACACTTCCTTTTTGCTCCAAGACTGTTTTCCATCCTTACCAAAACACTTCTCAATGTCTGTATGTAGGATTGTTTTATTGTTTTTGTAAGGCACTTGTTCTTGGAATTAGTTCCTGCTTTTTGACCAAGGGATGTCGCGTTCTATAAAGTATCCAGTCTCTAAATCAGACAGTAAGAGAAAAAACCATGATGTCTCCCATTTTCAGAATTGTAAGAGCAGCTGATGCCAGAAAGCAAAATGAAGAAAAAAGAGGCAACCCTAAAACAAGTTGGTTCACGAGGATGCTGCCTTTTAGTCTGTGTCCACTTCATCTCAGTGCACATGCAGGGTGCAGGAACTCAAAGACTAATGAGCGTGGCAAAAACATACGCAGTAATTCATCATCATAACAAAGCATAGCACAATTATCAGGAATTTCCTTTAGGTTTAACACAATTACACGGCAACAAATTGTTTGGTCTGCTCAGTTAGGAGTGCAAGAACACTGGGCCAAAAAATAGAAAGAGATCGTTGGCACCTGCAGACGCAATTCATCCTTCCATGATATGACAAATGTACAGTTTGGCTTATTTTGGTTTCTACACTGAAATCCTTTTCGGTGTCTGCCCAAATAGATCTCCATGTTCTGCAGCAGAACATGTCACAGAAAACAGCAGAGGAGGCAGTTGGCTGCAGGGGTAGAGGAGTTAAGGAACATAACCAGAACACCCTTCTCATGCTCACCAAAGACTTTAATACAGCAAAGACTTTAATACAGGAATAGTTCTCAAGTAAGACTGGAAGGAAGGGAAACCGTTAATTCATTGGAATTTACTTACTTCAAAGAAATTGTCTCTGCTTGGTGTTTCTTCCTGAGAAAAGACTAACATCAGCACCGCCTGGTGAATAATTGGGTTTTGTCCTGTTCCTGTTTTTCAGCTATCTGGAATACACTTTAGGTTGCTGTTTATTTGACTTTCCTCCCAGAGGACCACTCTTCTGTAGCAGAACTAAAGCTATGCAATGCTTACACAGACATTTCTTGCACTTCTGATAGCAGAGAACAAGACCATTCTGAGTAAGCACTAATAATAGACAACGCTGCACGTAGCTGCTGGGGGCTCACATGCCTGAGTGACACAATAGTATAGGCGAAGTCACTGTTGAAAGGAGCAGAGAGATAGATTGCATTTGCTATCACAGATCTCTACTATGTTTCAGTGATCATGCCACTTAGGTAAATGGGGACTTTGAGAGCAAAAGTCTAATTAAAATAAGTGGGCGTTATATAACCATGCTTGGAAGGCAAATTTTCTGCAATATTCCTTAGTGACTCGGAGCTGTATAAATGCTTTTTTTTTTTAAAGCATTTATACAGCTCAGCTCTAGCAATTTAATGGTTGGGAGATGATAAGAAAATAAATTAGATTTTGGTACACAGCAGTCAAATTAATTTCAGGAGTATATGTAACTCTTAGCACTTAAGATCTGTAACCACATCATGACCCATATCAACATTAAGATCCCAGTTTTTAGGAAAGTTTGGATAGCACACATTGCACAACTGCTTTTTAGAAGACGTCACCACGCTTCAGAAATGTTCTGTATACAAATGCCTGGTTTCAGGGAATGCCGTATCTCCACCAGGGTATCCATCATGGTTAGGACTGCACTGGTGAGGCTCCAGGGATGCTTCTAGCCTAGGGAGCAGATTTACCCCTTAGACCTCTTTTGTTTGTTTGTTTTAATTGGTTTGTCTCTTGCTTTCATGTTTTTCTCCCTCACCTCATTTACTTTATGGATCTCATTTTTCTTCCTGTTTTTCTCTTTCCTGATTACTTCTAGAGTAGCAGCAGGATGGAAACTCCCATGGGGAGCCCCACTTATCCCCTTTCTGCTGAGTAAAACAGCCAAACTTGGCAAAGGGAAGATCATCCTGGCAGAAGCAAGAGGAAGAATTGCCAGAAGGGTCTATCTTGGGTGTCACAGTTTTGGTGATAACCTGTCATGCTGCTGCAGAGTCCAGGTAACAGTGCAGCCACTATGCACTGCCAGCACTTCCCTAAATTAGTCCACGAAAGAACCATGTAAGGTGCAAAGATACTTAATCTACTCACGATGTCTGAGTCTTGTTTGCCAGCACTGCTTTCTTTAGGGGTGCTGCACAGAATCCAGGTAGTCTCCAGCAAGGAGGAACCTGCTGCAATCAATAAACTCCCTACAGGGGAAAGCACATCGTCCATTTAAAAACAGCCTCAAATTAATTTCACTGGATGGGTGAATTCTGCAAAGTTCTTTGAATTCTTGCAAACCAGTTTCATCTACCCTTAATTTACAGATCTACTTTTTAAAATGTAAACAACTTTCAAATAACATTTTATAGCATTTGAATAAGACTCTTGTTGTGTTCTGTACTTTCTTATTTCACTTTCAAAAATTTTTTCGATGATTAACTCAACGCGCTTGCAATAAGCGTGGGCAAAGCCCTTCCCAAATCTTCGTCCGCGAAGCCAAGCCATGATGATGTGATGTCATGTGTAATGCTCCCTTTTTACAATAAGTCAAATCACTATTTGCTCTCACTCCACTGTAATTAGAAGATAAATACCCTCACTCATAGGAACAAAAACATTTTCAAGAAAATATTTCTGGCTTCTTTTGCCAACTGACTGCCAGCTCACACAGACTAAGGCTGAGTGTAAGTATCTATCTACTACAGCTTTGCTTTCCATTGCTAGAGAGTCCGCTTTCCCAGGAATTCAGATGGACCTTCATTTGCAGAGCTGATGACAAGAGGAAATGCTGAAAAATCTAAGAGGGAAGAAAGAGGCAGCAAAAGACATGCAATCAAGGGAGATTTGAGGCTTGTATTGCATTTTAGTTGTCCTCTATCACATCAGTAGTACCCTGTTGCTGTTCATCAATTCCAAACCTTTCTAGATAATGGTAAGAAAATTCAGGAGTTGAAAATTCAATTATCAGGGGCAGGCACAGTTTGAGCACTTATTTTCCGCAAAGCATTCTATGCCCAAGTATCCCAACGAAGCAAATCCCAGAATGAAAACAGCAAGGTCTACGCTTATCGGATGTATGAGGTGAATAACTTTAAGTCTATTCAGCCAGGGCTGGCACTAGGAAGCTCTATCATCCTATAACAAGAAATACAGTCTAAAAACACTTACTATGAGTATTAAGGCCCCCTCCTTGTAAGAATAGGACTGTTCTCAAAATGCTCTGAGCAGCAGTTTCTAGCTTAGCTTTAAACGCATGAAACAATGGCTGTTCCTTGCCTTGAAATATATCCAAGTATTCAGTATTCAGTGCCTTTTGCTGTTCTCCACTTACAGTTGCTATATATGCCATAGAAAACCACAATTTACATTAGCTGGTCAGATCCCAGAGAGTGCTCAACCAGTAAAAATGTTTTCTTATCTGCATTTAGGGGCTATATGGATGCATCCTTAATAGCTGCCAGACATTAGCCTGGAAAAAGCCTTAGTCTTTTACATCACAGTCTGATCATCTGTTCTTTTATTCTATTACTCCTACAGACACAGCGGCCCAAGAAACATCTCCAGACAGACTCTTCCTCCTTGCTGTCAAGGTTGCTTTGGGACATTTGTAGATATTCACCTATCCTTAGTCAGTAAAGTGAAAGACATTTCACTTTCTTTTGTACTTCCTCATCTAATAATGTTTCCCTCTGAATTGCCTCCAGTTCACTGCACTGTTAATTAGTTTTTATGCATTACCAGAGATGGATGCATCTCAGCGGTGACTTGAGTGATTTCTTTATAGCTCGTGTTTCAGCTTCCATTCATAAGACACTTCAGCCTGTATCAGTCAAATTGTTTTCCCCTTGCAATATTTTAGCATTTACATAATATCTCTCATTCTAAAGTAAAACAGCAGAGAGCAGCTGAGGACAGAAAAGTCCAAACATTAATATTTGTCTCTGACTGAAATACTAAGGTTGGCCATGACAATATAACATTTTCTGAGTGTTTGTTAACGCAGTATTTTACACATTTGGATTATTAAACAAGAATAGTTGAGCATTGCCTTTAATGCCAATATAATGGGACCTTAGTTATTTAGCGATATTGTTTTAAGCCAAAGTTTCATGCAAAAAAATAATCCCAAACCTTGAAAGCAGTACAATACCTATGTAAGACAGTCACGTGTCACTGTGGCAAGGATTCCTTTAACAGACTGTAAACATCACACATCTTTTCATATGCATTTCAAGGACATGTTTATAGCTCACATACGCTTCCCATTTTTATCACCTAATTATTAAAGAGGCAATTTGCAGTAGGTATACAGTTCATACTCTGTCTGAACCTCTTAGCCTTGCAATGAACATGACTATAAAATTATTTACCTCCATAATACCAGAATGTGTCTGACTTGCACAAATATTGAATAATTTAGAGGTTTAAAGCAGCAGTTTCCTAAAGCAGTGGTCTATAAACTCCTGTCAGTGGTCTGCAGCCGAAGGTTTATAACTGTCTGGTTACATGGTACACATTCCCTACAGATAGGGAGAGAAGGGATTAATGATGAACAAACATGGACCAAGAAAATATGTTTCAGTTTATCAATAGCATGAAAACACTTTTTTGCTAAAGCCTGTAGCCCTACAGTTTCTCCTAACAGCTTTTGATTATGATTTTGTCAAACAGATTGCTTATACTGAAGTTTTATATTTCAGACTGTTTTTTCCAATCCATCCATTTCTAAGAAAAAGACTAGAGAATACGTTATTTGTAAGATAGTTTTAACAAGGAAAAGAGTTTGCAATCTCAGAAACAGGTAAAAAGAGGTGCCAGCTGGCTTAGGAAGAAGTTTACTGATGACTGAAATGCAAAAATTCAGTGCACAGGGAATTGGGGCAAGAAGACGCAACGGAGCAGGAGTAAAACTGCATGGTTTGGGACAAAACCAGGAAAGCCAAAGCCATCTGAAGCTCAAAGGCTTCACAAGGAGGGATTTTACAGGTCCCTGAGCCTGCAGAAGGAAGCTCAGAGCAAAGGTGAGTGTGCTGATGGGCAGAGAAGAAGAACTAGCAGTGAACAGCACTGGAAAGGCTGAATGACTTTTTTGCCTTTGTCTTCACAGGGAAACCCTGCTCCTGGACCTTTGCGTCTAGTGTAGTTTGCAAAGAAAAGGGGCAACCAGCAGCAGGGGAGCAACAGGCCAGGAACTGCTTACAGGCTGGACATACTCAAATCTAAGGGGCTGGTTTGGATGCCCGCAGAGGTAGCTGACATGACTGTGAGGCTACTGCCTATCACCTGTGAAAAACTGCAGCAATCAGAGGAGGATCTCGACGACTAGAAAACAGGCCATTTTAGGGGAATGATGGCTACAACAGACACCAAGCTACAATTCAATACACAGGGACCTTAATAAACTCAAGGACTAGGACAGCAGAAACCTCACAAAGTCCATCAAGGAATGGTGCAAATTTCTGCCCCTGGGAAAGAATACCCCATGTCACAGTACAGCACAGGGACCTACTGGGCAAGTAGCAGCACTGCAGAAAAGGACCCAGGAACGACTTTTCACAATTAGTTGTAAAGAAGAATTGTATTTGTACTTCCATATCGCATGCCAGCCTCTCATCTCTGTTTCTCAATTACTCTGGTTCCTTCATTCTCCAGTTGCACACGACTAACACCTACTAGGATCCAGCTCTCTGTGCCCTCAAGCCTTCCGCCACACGTTACACCACCTCTAGCTCTTGCCTCCTGCATCCTAGGCCCTTGTTACAAACCTGAAAATGTAAGTCTAACTACAGTCTTGGGTGCTGCTCAAAGGTCCTGGGTGCAAGCCAAGGGGTCCCACAGGAACAAGTTTCTGGTTTTCACCTAACATACCTCCTACTCTGCTGCTTTAGGGCCACCTTTTAGCTTCATGGCATGTTTGAGATAAAAAGCCAACCTCTGTTAATTGAGGAGAGACTCAGACTATTTCATTGTCCCCAGAAGGTAAGAGCCTAAATCACAAGCAGTGAGGCACAAAGTTATTATAGTGCAACTATTCTTCGCTTACTGCACATGTATGGACTATTATCCCAAACATCTCCAGAATATTTAACTTATTCCTAAAGGTGATTTACCTCATTACTAAAGGTGATTTACCTTGTTGAAGCTAGGTTACCTTCCTTCATTGTTAGAGAACTAAAATAATTGCTGGAGTACAGCTGGTGTGTGTATCTTGGTACACATGACAAAAATTAAAAGCATTTGGCAGGACAGGTTTGAGCTGCAGCTCCCTGAGGCCCATCCTGCAAAATGAACAGTCATTGGGAGGTCTTCAGTTTCTTCCGTTGGGCAGACTGGAATCACACCAGCATGGGAAACTGGGTCCCCCAGCACATCCTGGCAGTGTGGCTGCACAGAAGGTAGGAGCACAAAGCTTTTTTGGGTAGAGAAGACACTTCACTTGGGCCCCAAGCCATCCCAAAGGCCACCCCCACCACACAGCCATCAATCAGAAAGGAGCGCGATACCAACCTCGAGTTCTAAGCAAAATAAACACATAGGGTTTTAGCCCATTTTGGCCTAAAAATGTGATTAGTTTCAGGATAGCTCCAAGTATGTTGTTTAAATGAATAAAATGTTTAACAATTTTGTTTTGTTCTACTCCAGTTAAACATGCCGTAATTTCAGTATATATAAATTCCATAAACAGTTGCTCCATTTGGCACATGATATAGAAGAGTTTTGGCCTTGTTTTTATTATAACTACCTCTGTGACTTTTGCAATATCCCTTTATTTCTTTGTCATTGTCTCCTCATCTTATTTAATGTCATTAGTTCTAATTCCCATCCTAATAAACTCACCTTAAGAGTGTACTACTACACAGAAAATAGACCTGCAAATTGCTGGTCTCAAAAACCACAGTTTAAATTACTTTTAACCAGTGGTAGCTAAAATCTAGTTCAGAGATACTTACAAAAATACATTTATTAAAGCATAAAAAACTTTTCAGCTGCTCAAAGATCATGAGCACTTCTAAACTTTCTCAAGTCTAATGAAAAACTGTCCTAACTCTATTAGTTATCCAAGTATTACAGCTTGCACTGCAGGATATAAAAGATTCATGTCAGTAGAGATTTAAGCTCACAAAAGTAGAATGATACTTAATGGTTAGTGAACTGCTTTGGAAATTCCTTAAAGCAATTTCTCTTCTATGTCTATGTTACATTGCATTTTATTTCACCCTACCCATGTGAAAACTGCAAATTGTTGAACAGGTTAGGGGCTTAATGCTACCCCAAAATTCAAGCAAAACTTGTGGACTTCCACGTCTAGGTCTATGCTTCATAGAGCAAACAGGTTTCAAAAACTTAAGAAATTTTGAGGATTACTGGTTAGCCCTAAGCTTATAAGCAATATTGGAAAAGAATAACTCTAATGAAAACAGCAAATTCAGTAGGAAGAACCTTTCCAGAAATGTAATCTTGGATACTGAAATACACTTTAGTGAGAAGCAATTTGAATGAAAGATATTCTGCTGGTCTTCCTAATGCCTCTGTTTTGGTTTTCACCTAGTGAGACACCAATGAACATGGAAACAATAATTATATTGGCCTCCTATATTTCTGGCCTCTCAACAGTGTTTCCTCTCAAACATGTAATGCCACAGCTGCATTTCTCTGAATATCTTCAGCTTGATTATAGAGCTCCTGCAACCTGTTTTATACTGTTCGTGCCAGGCAATAACCCAAAAGAACAAAACCAGGCAAATGCTTGGAGAGCTGCTGTGAGCATAGCTTCCTAGCCACAAGCACATAATCAGAATTTATAGTGCTATCTATGAAATCTCCCACTAATCCAATACTTGGGAAAGTAAAAAAGCTTGATTCAGCCATCAGTCTTCTGCCTGAGTTGATCACAAACTTTCTGTTTCTTCCAGTTACCTGGATGTTCACACAAAAACCCCTTGGATATGATTGCTCCATACCCATTTTTTTTAGGCTGTTCAGACTGCTGCAGCTCTTGCCTAACATACAGTGAGGTCAGGTAGCTCAAACCTTGCAAATTTGGGGTTTTCTGCCAGGTTTGCCAACAATTTTGTCTTCCCTAGCCTGTGGATTTCCTTTCTGTTGTCTATCATTATACTTTTCACATATATCACACTTATCCATGTACGTTTTCACTTAAGATCACTTGCTGGGGCAACCAGTACATGTCTGGCTTCAACCTCACTCTACCTTTATCCCTATTCCATGTTGTCAGCAACTACCTGTTGGGACTACTGCTCCCACAGTAACTCCAAACCTGGTTTGGTACACACAGCTCCTCCCTTCTGGCACCTCCAAAAAACCCAGCATTTTCCTGTGCTACTACATGCTGCCGCAAGAATTTTGTGGCCCCACACTAAACCATGCCAGGCAACAGGTGCAGATTAAATCTTGGCAGGCAAAAAAGCAGTGAGCGTCTTCCTTTAGCAGTGCTGCATTATGCCATCTTCAATTACTTGTGTTACTATGGGATCACTATTAAGAACTCTAACTTCGGGAAGTCTGAGCAGCCCTGAAGTATGAACAATTAATGTTCTAAAAACCCCTTAATGTGATGAGCTTGTTAGAGATCAGAGTGTTTGAAGCAGGAAAGCTTAATCTTTCCCAGCTTCAGTTTATCGACCTACAATCTGATTTTTGACTCCCAGGACGTGTCTGGGGACCATCTTGTTACCTCAGAGGTAGCGACCCCTTCTCTGACAGCTCCTTCTCCAAAGGGGAGGGTGACGTGTCCAATACCTGGCATCCCTGCTTCGGCTTAACTTGGAAAACCTCAGGGGCTTCTCCCACAGGTTCTCAAACTGATCAACATGCTTCATGTTTCACTTTCCTGTGTATCCCTTATGCTGTCTCTTCATTTCCCGTGAGCTGCAATTTTTAAACATTGCCAAGACAGGCAGGCAATGCAGGCCATTTTGGTTTTGGAGATCGGTGTGGATGGACAGAAGGTAAACGTATATTGTGGTCTTTCCACAAACTTCATTTTTGTTCTTCAACATTGTAGTCTCCTAGTTTAAATAGATAAATAGGTAATTCAAACTTGGAGTGCCTTGTTCTCTCACAGAAAAAACATGATGATCATCAGTCTAAATATTCTGCTCACATGTAGTGATCCATATCAGGCCTTACACTTTGGAAGGTTTGCATATCGAAAAGTTAATGAGCAGATATAGTCCATTTCCATATGTCTTCCTCTAAAGGTTACTGCAACAACATTTCCTGAATATCCTTTAACAATTTAATGGCAGCCTGGCAGGGGTATCATGACAAATAAATTTAAGTGACATACAGGTTGCAGTGGCAGAATACAAAGTACAATGAAGCAATGTACTCCTTATGGAGATGTGACATGAAAAACATTGACCTGTGGACCTAAGTCATTTTCATAAGACAAAAGCTTTCTTGGTAATAAAAACAAATCAGTCAATGTTCTGAAAGACTGATATAATAAACCATCAGGGAAGCTATTCAGCTGTGTTAAGTCCATTTAGTGCAACAGGAGTAATTATTATTCTGCCTTTGTACTTAAAGTTTGGTGATAACATTAGCTGCACTATGACAAAGTAGCCTTCTTGATTAATGGGAGATACCTCCAGAAACGGCAGTGGGACTCAGCTGAGAAACATATGCTACCTTGCTGGTCTTATTAAACAAAGCCAGCCTGACATTAGGATCACAGGGTTGGACTTAATGACAAGACAGAATATTAATTGCAGAGAAGCTGAAGATAGCGCACTAGCTTTGCATGAAATATTGCCAAATCAGAGACTGTTTATATTGAGAAGCGACTAGAACATGAAGCAGATAAAAGAGGGGTCAAGAGTGTAAATATTTGGCATGGGAAGGAAAAAAAAAGAAAAAGGAAAAGAGTACCTTCAGTCCACGAATCTCCAACTGATTCTAAACGAACTGCTTTGTAAGAGAAACAAAGTTGTGCCTCAATTTCCTTTGCAAGGTAAAGTAGTTGCTTTGCCATAGACAGTGAGACTGGGAGAAACTAAGAGATTTACAATAAATTCATAGTACAGGTAAAAAAGGATCACAGGCTATGATTACAAACTGTGCTTCTTAACTGTAAGCTCATCCTTCCATACACGCTCAGCAGCCCTTATTTCCTGAGGAGCTAAAATGTCATAACAATTCTTTTCTTTACCAGCCCCACTCCCATTTGCAAGTATCTTTGCCATTCTGGTTTCTAAACAAGACAGTACTTGGAAATATCAAGGTACCAGAGGAGATTTCTGATCTGAACTGGAAATAACCTGTTGGAAGACGCAGGAGACCTTCTTTTTAACCACTCCTTTCCTAATCCTGCACTGATTTTTTTGAGATTTTACGCATTTAACAAACCAGTTCTGTCCTGAGCTATACCACAAGCAACTCCACAAAACCCAGTCAGGATTTTGTCCTGTTGCACAAGGTCCAGGCAATAGGCACAAAAGCCAAACACAGGCTGTCAGCTGAGACTTTGTGGAATATACCACAAAAAGCTGTGAACCGTTTGCTCGAGAAGAGGATAAATGAACATGCAGAGCCAAATAGAAGGGTAGAGAAAATGAGGTAAGTGAAAGGAGCAGAGCTGGAAAAGAAATAACAGATAAAGATATGCAACATCTCTCTACGATTAGGATAATATAAAGTAACGAGTCTGTGACTGAAAGGGCTGCATGCAATGAGAGTGAAAGTTCTGCACAAATTCAGGAGTTGTTCCTGCTGATGCAACATGCACCTAATTATGATGGACATAATACTGAGAGATCCCACTTGAATTTAGGTCTACCAGCCACTGCACAAGCAGATTGGTAGACAGTTTCATGCCCTATCAGCTTAAGATATGAAATGATAGGGGTAGACAATGAAACAGGACTGAGAAAAAAAATTAGTCAATGCCTCTATTATTAGATCTTTGTGTACAACTAGATTATGAGTAAGTCTACCAAGAACAGCAGCAGGTGCCACATCAAAATATATCAGGGCAAGAAAATAAAGGACTTCACACCCACAGAACTCAAAACATTCAAGTATCCTGGCCTGTGTGAAAAAATCCTGTCTCAGCAAAGATGAAAAATTTATTATCCATCTTTAACTGACAGTAATATTTAATTGTGGCTTCTCTTTAAAATCTGAATGACTTTAAGAGGAAATTGAAAATACTATAGTATTCTTTTTATATCACCTATCTTAAAAAATGAGATTTCCAGTGCAAAACTGAATTTACATAACAAAAAAATTACATATTGTCTAACCTTTGTAAGACCCTAGTTGAATGCTTTTGTCTCTTACCGTCACCCTTAGATCAGCTCCTTCTGTTACAGACTTGAACAGGAATACCAAGGTGGGATGGCAGACAACAGCACAGGAACGCCTGCCATTCCTCAGCCTACAATTCCGTGCTGTGCCCTTCGTGTAAGTTCAGGACAGAGGTTTTCGTTGAGAAAGAAGGACTGCAATGATATTACCATATTTCTTAGAGGCAGATTGGCTGGGTCGCTCAAAATTACAGTAACCTGTATTAACTCCCTGTGGGCTGGCTGTTGTTCCTTCTCTTGCTAAGGAAATAAGGTGGTGTGACTCCTTCCCAAAGGTCAGCACTGCATCCCGTTTCTCCTGCAGAAGCAAGACCCTCAAGCCTGGTTCCCCAAGGCTCATTCTCTCATTGTGCAACATCTTTTCACATAACCTTTCTGCTTATCCCTTTCTTCCTCACGGCAGGACCGGCCCCAAGCTCCATTACTGGGGCAGCAAAATTCAGTTTTGCTTACAGTGCTAAGAAACCTTGAATCAGCTTTATTTAGAAAGATCACACTGTACCTTTCTCCAAAGGGAGCAAAGAAAGCCTGTGATCAGACATGCTTTTTCTCTCCTCCTCAAAATGAAAAAATAAATATAAACACTAAGTATATCTCCTATTCAGGCACTGTCATAATAACTTAGGGAAACTGTATAGACACCATAAATGTAGACTCAACAGTGAATCGCTTTGCTCTGGAAGGATTTATTCTCTTGAATACCAGCTGAATTTGTCTTGAATGGAAAGAGGCAAAAAGAACACATAAAGTCATATAATTAGAAATAAACTTAGCAAGATAAAGCAGATGAATTCTTGTCTTGCCCTTTTATTGATTTAGCTTTAACTTCTGCACCAAGACCGCTGCAAAACCTCAGAAAATTAATCCAAGAGTGGTATAGTAGTTGACCCCATTAAGGGAGTACCAGGACTGTAATGCATTGAAAAGCCTCAATTCCGCAGGCTTCTAGAAGATTTGCAGATAGGGGGAAGCTGTGGGACATTCTATCTCCAGGCACTACCTCCTCCTAGAAGGTGGATCGCAGGACCATAGCCCCAGTCACAGTCACTGCAGGGGTGACTTCCACTCTCTTTTCCACTCTCCAGAAACACTTCTCTTAAAACATTCCTTGTTGTCATAACATAACCTTTTGTAAGAATACACAAGTGAGGTAGTCAAAACCACCCATAGGTAGCATAAGCCCTCCAGACCTTTGTGAAGTGCATCAGGAAAGAAGTGGCCACTGCCATAACTAATGGATGTATCAAATGTATGTTCCAACAGCAGGAGAGCTCTGATCTCTGCACCACAATATTCTCCATGCCCAGGACAAAGCACAGATTCCTTGTGCCCTAGATGGGAGCCATATGACTCCTTCAGCCTAGCCTACTTTATGTCCAAATCCAAAAGATATTATTCTATTTTTCCCTGGATCAAACACTAAAAAAGTTTTTAAAATAAATTAAAAATCAGTCTTAGATATTCTCTACTGAATAATTTGACCCAGCCTGATTGACTCCCGGTTCCAGGGGTGTCTGTGACATTGAGATGATTCAAATTGCCCATATTATAGAAGGGATGACTGTTTACAGGATATTATATATATAACCAGTTTTGCTCTTTTAGTCTTGGCTCTGTGAACAGGACTAGCCCTAAGGCAAAGCCTAAGGCAAAAAGCGAAATACATTTTTCAAAGGCTGTTTGTTAATTGAGCCCTAAACTGCTTCCCTGTTCCTTGCCAGTTTCATCCTAACATAAGAACAAATGTTAAGTCACTCTGCCAGATGCTGGGCAACTCAGACTACTCGGTGCCTCCTCTCACTTCCTTAGCAGCTGAGATCTTTCAGCACTACCCAAATTTTGTTCAGCATCTAACAGGATTCGTCCCTAAATGGACTTCAATCTGCATATGAATATTTTAATTACATGCTGCTATGCAGAATGAAAACAACCAGCAAAGCACAAACAGCTCAACTAAGAACTTTTAAACTGTGTGACAGCAATGGTTTTATAATTTCAGCCTGTTTATTTTGCCTGGGGCATCTCTTTCTAAACGTTTGTGATTGAGGGCACTGGCAGCTAGTTGTCTTTTTTTGCAAAAGGAAAGGTAGCAGGAGTTTTGCCAGAACTTTGCTGCACTCCTGCACTCAGTGCAGAAAATGATGAGAAAATGAAGAGGTTTCTCAGACCACGAGACTGAAATTCACCCTTTTCCCGAAGGCTGTTAAACTGAAGGAGAATAATCAGTAGCTCTTGTGAAAGGAAAAGGCTACATCTGGCAGCAAGAGGAGGGGGGCAAAGAAGTGGTTGAGTGCCGTTGAGTGCCAGCAAGGTTCTGCTCTTAGACCTGCATCAAGTGTATTGGAGTGACACGAGGCACCCAGCTCTTGCCTTCTTTCCATGGTGACACCGCACAGAGGAAAACAACAGGCTTTGCTGGGGATGGAGCCAGCTCCCAAAAGCAGACACTCTCCAGGCACAAACTTTTGGCAATTCACTTCCCCTTTAGGACACTGTGTTTTGCTATCTAGATGAACAGACAGCTTTCAGATTTTCTTTTGACCAGTGAGGCAATGGCTTTTGGCAACCAACACCTCCTTTGCCACTTCTATTGCCTCCTTGCCCATTGGTATCCATGCTGCTACAGTGCTCTGCTAATTGACATCTTACACGTTAAAAAAAGAATTTCAATCTTCACATTTTATTACATGTGGGGCTTTCAATATACTCCCAAGATTTTTGGGTGCCATTACAGCATCTAATGCAGTTTGATGGCAGAATTTTCCCAGTTGCATACTCCTGTCCCCATAGTTCTTCAGCATCTAGAGTTATTTCAGCAGCTCATTTTTCAGCAGTGTCTGGCTGTCATGTGAGAACAGCTGACTCTGCTGAGGACAGGAGAGCAGGATGATGTCTATAACCAACACAAACTAATACTTGTGTGTGTTATTTCAGTGCTAGTATTACCCAAGGTTCCAGCATTCAGTATCTATTCATTTATCGTCATGGGTAGATTCAGTGCCAGCCTACCTTCTGCTCTTGTTCAGGACAGTAAAGGTGAACAGATCTTCCAGTAAGCATCCAATACATCAGAGAGCTTAGTAACAACTCCTACTTCTGCACTGGTAGAATTTGGCCTCTGCCATAGAGTTGGACTTGAAACTTGTTTTCATGGTCATGAAGGTGAAGTACATGAAAGCAGCTTTAACATTGCCCTTCTAAATCACCAGAAGGCTCGAGTGTTATCTCCAGAAACTGATCAAAGCTTACAAATGGGTGAAATCTAAAATCCAATGTCAGCTACTGGTGCCAACACAAAAAGACAGTGTTGAGGGCCAAGTTGGTAACATCAAGACACGTCAGACAAAAAAGTGGTAGGGGTGCAGGCAGAGGCAGGACAGCCCAGAAAGAATCCAATGCAATGTGGACACCCGAAGATGGAAGAGGAAGAGCCAGGAATAAAATTGTATGGAGGAGTTTTGTTGAACAGGCACAACCTAAGGCATAAAGTAGTTATAGGGAGTCTATGCAGAGATTTGAGCTGCAGTAAGAGGCAAGGAGATGGTGAGGCTGTTAGGATGAACAGCTGTTAGGGTGAACATGAAAATGGAGTGAGGTGACCTTGGCAGAGAGGTCCCTATACTGTGAGTAAATGGCCTCTAGGAAAGAGCTTGATTGAACGGCTGTCCAAATAACTTGACTGAACTCAGTAGTTCAGTAATCCGAGAGGAAACAGCCTAAAAGACATTTTCAGTATTTTCTGCAGAGTGAGGCTCAAGGAGAAATAATTTTTTTAAGCATCTCGCATCTCTTTACCAGCCTACCAACACCCAGGCAAAGCCAGGAAATAAGCCTATTTAGAACAACAAATGTTAAGGTGATTTAGGGGAGGAGAGAGAAAACTGCTTGGCTAGTTTTCCCTGTCTTTATTCTTAACTTAGCAATGAAAGAGAGGAACAGGCTTTTGGTAACAAAAATAAAAATATTCAAGCTTTTCAGAACCGTTATCATCTCATGAAAAGGTCTAAGCCAGAGTGCAGGTAAAAGCTGTGAGCACCCTCAAAAGAGAAGGAATCTGACACTGCCATGACATTTCCATTTTAATGTTGACCTACTTCTCCACTACTGAAAGGTTCATCAGTTTCCAGAAGCTTTTAAGAACATGGGGGAATTAAACGAAATATTATTTTTCCTCTTAAGATGTTCTGCTTTAAACCATCTACAATCACACTTTTTTCTCTTAAAAGCCTCTGTACGTTTCTTTAAAAAAAAAGTTCTAGGTTGCAAAACAAAACAAGATCAAAATTCAGTATCATCCTGCAGACCTGGCCTGCTTTTCATCAAAATGCTGCTGTATTTCCTAAAATCTTTGATGAAACTGATGAGAGGCAAAGATTGAGACAGATTCACCAGGTGAATCTCAAATACATGGTAAAGTTTTGATCTCTCATTGAGTAAACTGTGAGGGGAATTTGGTTGAATTTTGTTACAAGTTTGATGCTCGTTCATGTCTCTATATTCAAAGTAAATTTCAGACTTTTGTAAGTGTTATGGGTTTCCAAGACATCCAACATCTTGCAATGTATCATTGTATTTCTCCATCAAGAATACTGAAAATTAAAACTGTCAGCTAAAATATGTTTTAAAGTCAAGTTAATGTAATTACATTTGTAACAGGTCACATCTCACTGATCAATGTCATGGTCACTGAACAGTGAGTTCACTAGGTCCACAAGGAACAAGTCCCAAACCCCATAACATTCTGAATGTAGATTGAAAGCAGATGTGAAGGAGAACAGCACCACGTGAATACCAGTTTCTCCACGGTTATGCTATGCTCAGTGTTTTCAAGAGAGAAATCGTTTCAAACACGAACAACCTGACAATGAACTTCAGAAAAGGGGAACAGCTAAAACATACGAAAAGCTTCCCAGAAAAGCTTCTCTAACTCACACGGGAGTTACAATGATCCCTGCTCTTCGTTGAGGTCTTTTAGAAAAGCAAAACAACAGAAGATATGCCAGCTTCCAGCTTGACCCTCGCAAAAGGGCTAGTAACACAACACAACTGATTTGCTGATTATAACAACGGATTATAACTATGTATAATTCCTGTAAATTTGAAAGGAGAAGTGTGAGACAGAGAAGTTAAGGAGACAGGGAGCAGTGTCTCATTCTCACCCTGTATTAACTCCTCCACTGACTTTCAGCTGTGGGAGACCTTGAGCTCTAAAGAGGGACTTATCTTACAGGGACATCAGTGATACGTACATCTCTCTCTAGAAGTGTTTCTTGATCTAGTTGCCTTAAGCTCCCTACAGGAAAGAAATAAGTATTTTTAGGCAGGATTCACCCAGCCGATTTTGCACATCTGCTTTACAATACAATAAGATTTCACTCAAGAGAGTTCTCTTACTGTACATTGACTATAAAGGGAATCTCAATGATTCACTCAGAAGCTGAAGTTTACACTACAGATCTCTAATCTTAGATATGCAAAACTTACCCCTAGGGTCTATAGAAAAAGCATATAAACTTTTCTGGCATGGAGAAAAGAGAAAGCTTTGCCAGAGGAGACTGCAGGAGTGCATCAGAAAATAAAAACTACATAGTTTTCTGCCTGATGCCTGCAATTAAGGTGGGATCTGGCTCACACTGTGCAATTTACTGTTTGACCTGAAGATCTCAAATCTACTTCTTGCAAAGCCCAGGCAATTGGTCCCTAAGACATAAGTTTAAAATGGAAGTTTTTGGAAGGCTGAGAAGGGCAAATCTGACTCTCCCATGTTTCTAGGCAAATGCCATAACCTCTTGTTGTGGTTAAACCCCAACTAACAACTAAGCACCACACATCCACTCGCTCACTCCCTAATCCCCACCCCCCGCCATGAGGTGGAGGAGAGAATCAGAAAGAGAAAAGTGAGAAAACTCATGGGTTGACATGAGTTGGGAAAGTAGAAAATATTTTCTGAAATTCAAGATATTAGCTAGCTTTGCTCAAACTGCCTGTACCGTCCTGCTCAAAGCTCTGTATAAACAAAAGAAACAAAGTGTTAAGACCCTCCCTTGCTCACCAGCCCCGTTCTCACTTAAAGAATGCAAGGCCTAGGGACGGGGGTCTTATCACCTGACGCTTCATCATCCGAGACAAGATAAAGAGGAGAGGCACTGTCTCTACAGGAAGGTATCCCTGGGGCGATGGATACCAAGATAACGACCAGCCATCGTCCGAACTGCGCCTGCTTAATAGACTGATGACTATTACTTTCTCCTCCCAGGGGCAGCTTAAATTCAAGTTAATGAGACATGCGATGCGTGAAGTTACATGACTCGTTACATGTAAGAAGACTACGCATGTGCAAAGGGGAGGAGACCTAATTTACATCAAGAGCAGGATGATCTAATACATATGAATTAGACTGTTGAGCAATCCGTGAATACGTATGTTTCACTGCTTTAAATAAGAGGCTAAAACTACGGCGGGTGTGCAGGCATCTTTAGGGGTACCCGGACCTCTGCTGCACCCATCTCTATAGAGCTGAAATCACAATAAACATACCTGCTTCACAATCAATTTTGATTGCGGAGTT
Source organism: Bucorvus abyssinicus (assembly GCA_009769605.1). Taxonomy (NCBI): domain Eukaryota; kingdom Metazoa; phylum Chordata; class Aves; order Bucerotiformes; family Bucorvidae; genus Bucorvus; species Bucorvus abyssinicus. The sequence continues at coordinate 15,201,995 of CM020036.1, forward strand.
CTTCCACGCGTCAGACAAAGACAGTTTAACAGGTAAAGCAAAAGCCACATACACAAGCAAAGCAAAATGAGGAATTCATCCACCACTCCCCATCGGCAGCAGGTGTTCAGCCATCCCCCCAGGACAGCAGGGCTCCATCACGCAGAACGGTTACTTGGGAAGACAAATGCCACAGCCCCAAACGTCCCCTCTTTCCTCCTTCTTCCCCCAGCTTTATATGTTGACCATGACCTCATATGGTATGGAATATCCCTCTGGTCAGTTGGGGTCAGCTCTCCCGGCTGCATCCTCTCCCAACTTCCTGTGCAGCCTGCTCGCTGGCGGGATGGTGTGAGAAGCAGAGGCAGCCTTGGCTCTGTGCAAGCACTGCTCAGCAACAACTAAAACATCCCTGTATCATCAACACTGTTTCCAGCACAAATCCAAAACATAGCCTTATAGGAAGAAAATCAACTCTATTCCAGCCAAAACCAGCACACTAAGTAATCTATGAAGGTGGTGGTGGTGGCAGGGACACCACTCTTGGTTATATAAATGAGAAGAGCCAATACTGACCAGCTTTTTTGAAAGAACAAAAGCAAGGTCCTGGCCCATGAAACCTTCAAGAACGGAGCCATCAGCACTGGAAATTAGGATAGATTTTAGAATGTCCCGGCACATACCTTTACTACTTGGAGTATACTTCATTTGGGATTGCCATAACTCTCCAGGAAAACCACTCTGAATCCCACTCTGCAAGCCATTTACCTCACCAGGTATGTTTTCTGAGACCCAAGTCCTTCACTGGATGTAGCCCAAACCCCATCAAGGGTTTAGTCTGTCCCTTACTGACTTTTTGAAATTAAGATATCTACAGACCTCTGAAAATTGTGTCTTTATACCACCTTATGAAGTCAGGAATTTCTGTCAGTAGGTAAACAAACATAATACAATCAAATTTTTATTCCCATCTTCTTTACTCCCACACAGTATATTTAGGTATTCCCCTGAGTACATTATCTAATTCACAATAAAACCATAACCAATGATAATGATGAGTGATGAGACAAAAGTGTCCTGGCAGGTGTCTAGTAGAACATAATCACTCAGCAGGAAGCATCCAGTACCATTTAGTAACAGTATCTCTCAAGCTCAGTGGTTTTTTTCAGATTTCAATATCCAGAAGTCATCTATCCCATTTTTTCCCAGTTAATATTTTTTCTTTTGTCCACAATTATTGACAAGACTATTATCTAAATGAGTATTAGCTCTTTCGTAATTAGCCGGCAATTCAGCTGTGAATTGCACACAAAACCTTGTCTATTTTAATAAATGGTTACATTGCTCTACCAGTGCTGAGCAATTAATTACTCAGAAACTGCATTTGGTTTTTCATCTGGTATTTTTCCTCGCATTTACATTGTGTATTATCCATGCCTCTGTCACATAGACTGAGTTTTATTCCCAATCTACGTGGCTTATGAAGTATCAAAAAACAGAGACAATTAATGGTTTGGAACAGGAATTTTTCTGTGCTCACAATTTTCCATCCACTCCAAGAGCAGCCAGCTGACATCTATTTGCTTCAGTGGAGTCAGGTTACCTGTATACTATGTCTAGAAACCTGTACATCTCAAAATAATATCTGAAGACCTTTACTTTCAGGTCATTTGCCCTGCTTTCCTATAGCTATTTAGTATGTGCAAACAAGGCGTGGGACCTCAGACCTGATTCTTCTTTAGTCATTCCAACAGTGAATATAAAGCAGGTCTAATCCTTCACAGGAGCTGCCCGGGACATTTGTCATCTTCAACAGGGCTGTACTAATTTATACCAGCTCCGAACCTTGCTTATGGTATTTTACATTCACTATGCCATGGCATGCATGATTACACAAACTACAGGGCAGGGAAGTGAATAATTCAGCCCCTTTCCCTTCTCCACCCCCATCTTTTATTTGTATGCAAAACACCTACTCCACTCCTAGAGATACATAGACATGCAACATAACTAATGAGGTGTAGCCTTGAGGCATGTCAACTCTATGTACCTCAAAAGCACCTACCTTTTGAAACACGAGATTGTTGTTCAAGTGTTGTTCCTGGTTTTGTTAATTAATAAAAAAACCACATAAAAATATAACCCTTAGTCCCCCACAGTTTGTAAACTCCATGCAAGATGATGACACTAGGTAGCCTGGATGGGCAATTTGCACAGTCTGGCATAGGTACTAAGGCTTTTGGTAATGGCTTTTTATCATGCATCTCAGGAAATGTTTGTCTGATAAATGAACACCGTACGTAGGCTGTCAGAGCATATTGCAGTCCCATTTCATGTAGGGCTGTTTTGACTTACCAATTCAAGTGGAAAAAAGCAAGTAAATTATTTTGCATTTCAGTATTGAATGCATTCTGGTTTTAATTTGTAGGAACAAGAGTCAGTTTGCAACAAGATCCGATAAGCCTCTTGCATCACAAAGGAGGTCAGGGGGCCTCACGTTAAAAGTGGAGTATTGCAACTGATTCTGATTCATGGCTGGCCACTCGTCCCTGGACCCTTCAGATATCTCAGCTGTGAGCTTCCCTTTTATCACTGTGGCCTCTCTTTCTCCTCTGTCCTCTTTCACACAGCTGCCCAAAACTGATAGTTCCCTCTCTGCCTCCACATGCATTCCATTTGGTTTGAAGCTTGTTCTGAATCTTTCTGCTTTCTTAGGCTGGAGAAATTCACCCAAAGTCCCGAGCTTCTTCAGAAGACTCACATGCTCTCAAGTGCTTAGCTCCATCCCTGACTCCAGGTATGAAAGACTTTTACCTAAGGTGAAAGATTTAATATGGGACATACCCACACAAATGAAGCATCATCCCACCAGTAAGGACTATCTGTCTTGCAATGGCAACTGCTGTATCTTTATCAACACCACACAGCAAGCCAGTAACAAGCCTTCAAATAGTATCTTCCACTAGGCATTTAAGGGTGCTTCATAAACCACTGCTTACATACAGATGCAAAAACATGTCTGTGAGACTTTTTAATCTTCAGATAACAACTCTGTTAGTTAAGAGGTTTAGCGACATCTTTGAAGTTACCTAGCAAACCCACAGCAGAACTGAAAACGCAGTGTATACATTCAACTTCTAACCACTGTGCTACTTAACAGTTTAGTCTTCTTACCCCTGGAAGTTGCCTGGAACAGCAGCAGGGTGCAACTTCAGTGCTCAGATCCAGTTTTGCTCTAATCCATGTTTCCTTTTACTCACCAGGAAATTGCTAAGAAATCTAGCTCAGAAAAAGGATGGGGCTAGATCCTCAGCAGGTATAAACCACCTGAGCTCCATTACAGTCAATAGCTACCTTGGTCTTCAGCATAAACGAAAAGATTATTATTACATTTTTCTACCAGACACATAAATATAATTTAAATCCTTTGTAGAATACCTTCTTTTATTAGGATAACAAGGACCTTATGCAGATGAATTCTCCTTCACTAAATCGTTGATTGGCTAGTTAACACAGGCATTCTTATCTGACTAATAAAAGGCTGATCAAATGTTCTTTTTAACCAGCCCATATTTATTCACATTAAATACTGACTATATGATCATTTATCTTACACATAGAGAAACCACTATTAACTATCAAAATATGCTTTTCTAGTAGATTGGCACACTGTAGTTCCCAAACCAGTAAGTTTGATTGCTGATAAACTAAATAACCTTAGAAATTTCATGGACGTCTCCAATAAGCCTTACTGAAGCGTGGGTGTCAGCATGCAGGCACATGCATGCCTCAGCTCCACAGCTGCCACTCAAATACAATCCTGTTAAAATAATGATAGCTGCAATGTTTCATCAAAATGTAAATTATGTGACAAAAGACTGCTGTGATAAATGACACGAGCCAAACTGGAAAGCCCGTAATAAGACCAGGCTAAGGCAGTCTGACTCTTTCGTTTGTAGCCGTTATCAGTACCTGAAGTACATTACAGAGGTTCATTAGTCCTATTGTTGGGATGGACGGAGACCACGAAGTTACTTGTCTCGCCCAATGCTAGAGAGGCACTGTGAGTTTAGATTAGGATCTTTAGTTCCTGGTCCTGCATTTAAGCAAACATTTCTCTTAATTTGGTCTCTCCGTTACTGAAGCAGTCACTTCATTTCCAGATGTTCGTCCTGGTTTTGGCTGCTATTGTGAAGATGGCCAAGAGAGGGCACCCGGCCCTTTCCTACATAGGTCCCCCTGTGCGAGCTGCAACCAACCGTAGGGTCCAACCAGCTTCGCTTTCCGGCAAAGCTTCTCCCTTGCAGAAGAAAACTGACGTGTCCGCGGATCCGTGTGAGCCAACCAGCCACCAAGCAGCAAACGCCCCACATGCTCTAGGAGAAGGGAATTTCTGTCCTGGTTGCACAGGTGTCTCTCATGAACTGGGTCCCATGCAGAACTTCTACGCAGAGGTGGACAGGCACCTAAATTAGTTTTTCCATAAATACTTGTTTTTATTTGTAGGTGAGACTAATCAGCCATAGCCCTGGTGATTTTCATGCCTCAGGTCTTCCAGGAAGCAAGCACGTGTGCTGGTGCTGAGGCTGACAGGTCGGGACAGGACAGGTTTATTTGGCTGCCCTTCTTGATACAGTAAGGGGCATTTGGCAAATTGTTGTCAGTCCACTGATATCTAATAACATGGATCACTACGAGACGATTACAGCCCCCGAACACTACTGGCACTATATAAGTTAATAATAACCACGCTATCTTTGACAAGGGGTTATGTAACCCTGAAGGTACTCAGGGTCAAGGTGTGATTACCAAAACTTGCTCAGGAAAGGTCTTCAAATTTATAACACCACTGGCCAAAAAGGCCTCCCTGTGGATTTTAAAGGTTTGTGATAACGATAAATAGTGTCACTCTCTAAACTAACCCTTTTCAATATCATTTATAAATGCTCCATTCAAAACTGCGTAACATTACAATATGGAAGAATATTTGTGTAGAGATGCATCTACATTGATGCATGCATACATATTAAACCACACATATTGCCAGTGCAGGGATGAGACAAAAAAAAAAAAAATCAACGTTAATAACATCCGCTTAATTGTCACTTTAAAAATACCCTTTCTTAATGCAATGTACCTGCCAAAGCGTTTAACTGATTTTACATCATGTCAGGGAATAGCTGGCAATGCTTTCCGTTGCACAGGAAAGATAGTAATCAATGAGAAGAAATGCAATTCACCATGCTTGATAGGTGAGCTAGTGAGGCATCAATACTTCTGAGAAAATGTCAAGAGTGACATGTGGGCATCCTCCTTCTGTCTTGAGTGTGGAAGCCAGACCTGCTTTCACAGGCAAATTGACACTACTATAATTACAAGACTTTTCTATTGATGTCAGGCAGAAATAATCAATCACAGTCCAGGAGAAGGCAGGTAAGATTGCCCGATAAATATATGTTTCCTTTTATTTTGAGCTGCAAAAAAGGATATTAAATTTAGACTGGTTTTAACACCTCAAAAACCGTTTCATCAAATAAAAGAAGACATACACATGAAGATACCTCCTTCAAAAGAAGCATACTGAAAGTAGCTATTTTAAATCCTGTTATTTTTAAATACTGTTCATAGCAGAAGAAATGTAACCACAACACATTCAGGTAAGAACTGAAATAATCACTAATCTGTACAAGTTCAAGTGCAGAAAACATTGATGTAAAGCTTCAACTGTGAGGGTTAGATTTTGCCTAAAGCAATATGTGCCAGTAGTGCCACTGAAAATAGAGTGTACTCTCAGAAAAATGCTATTAGAGGAATGATAAGGCGGGGGGGTTGGAGGGGATGGAATCTTCAATTTTAAAGCATCAAGTTCAAAATTCTCATCATGGCTTTTGCAGATAGCTCTGATTGCTGCCACAATCTCCCACCACAGATCCCAGCACCTCTTGCCCTCTTTAGCTATACTGCCCCTTGTCTCAACCACTTATCTTCCCTGAAATCCAAGACCTGCCCAAGTTACTGCTTCCATTCAATCAGCAGCACCCACCCTGCCTCCTCACATCTCTCCCCCTGAAACCAGCTTCAGCAGTGGTTGCATGAAGCGAAGACTAATTTTGCTCACAGAAACAGCCTCATCAAGTCCCATTAGTGCTCCATTTAGGACACTACTTGGTTCTCCTACTGCACCCATGCAGACTTTCTGGGTCAGGAGCTCTCCTTTTGTTCCAATTGCATTGTTAACACTAAATAAATTATTGCAATGAGGGAAGCATCATTTTGACTAATTCTTGTGCATTATTCCACTAGTTGCACCACAGAGCACCTCAATGTCTGATGATTAAACTGTGACTCTAGGGATAAGTCTGACCAAAATGCAAAGTCCACGACATGCTGACGTGAGTAACCCCTCCAGATGTACAGACCTCCCCAGCACCTGAGGAATAGGAGACAAAAAGTCATTTGCCAGCAGTGAATTATGAGGATGCAACTGTACTGTCCTCCACACCTGTTCTTACCAAACCTTACTCCACCTTATCTGCCCCTCCCCAGGTGCTTCGTGTCAGGGAGAATGTCCTGTTGGTTTGTTGGCCATTGGACCACTCATTGAGGTAGAGAAAAGGTCCTCAGCTGTTCAAATAAGGTGCCTTTATATTTCCGCAACAGATGTATCTGAACTTCTTTATTTAAAAATACCTTAGGTGATGGAAAAAAAACCCACCTCAGAACACCTCTATTTTCAGACAGAAGAACAAACAGAGGGACAGTCAGCTGCCAAGAGTCTCAGACCTTTGTGGAGGCAGGGCAGAAAGACACTGTTCTAGTAACCAAGTTGAAACTTATTTAGAAAGTCAGCCACATACTGAATTTCTGCAAAGTGATATCTGAAACACACCCAACTTCTCTATTTAAGTATCAACATGGGGCAACTATCACTAAACAGTTTCTCCATAGCTGCCAAGACTGTGTTTAAAATCAGTTATGAAGACTATCCAAGTAAGGAAAGTGACAGACCCAAGGTCAAGGAGTATGGATGCTTACGAATGTCATGGAAAGAGGTCAGAAGCTAGAGCTGAAAGGGCAGGAAAACCACTATTATTTACATTTTGCTATTATGTTCTCCTAGATAAACATACCTGTAGGTATGTATCAAAAATTTAGTCTTCAAGTTCATAGAAGGAACACCCTTGTTGTATTCACACATAAACAGGCTTCCTTTGGAGGACTTGCCTTTCATTTTTGATGAAGTTGAGAGAAGAGCTGCAACCCTCTTTAGCATGGAATCAATCATACTCAGGCTTGAAGATGCATCTTCTGCACTGGCTGCACCTGTCTGCAGGTCACCGACTGCAGCTGTCCAATACCTCAGGAAAGAGAAGGCATCCCCCTTCATCTTTTATTCCTCACTGGAGCTCAGAAACAACTATGTGTAGAGCAAGTCCCTCATCACCATACCTCTCTCCACCACATTTCCTGCAATTTTATCCCAGTCTAATGCTAAGTCTCATTTCTTTAGAAAAAAGATTATCTTTGGTGTAGCTAGGGGCTGTAGACTGCACAAGTGAAGACTGCTGCTGTTTTGGCTACATCCACCTAGAGATTCACAACAGCATCTGATTTTTGAGAACTGGAAAGGAGAAAGAAAATGAAAAAACAACAACAACAAAAAATATTGTCCTTACAGAAATTCTGGTTATCTGCAGCAGCAGATCCTTCAAGGGGAAGCCATAAAGGAGCAAAGTCACTAATGGGAAAAATGAAACATGCATGGCCATCTCAGACCTCTATCTCTGGCCTTTCAAACCGCTCCTCCACAGGCCACTGCTTCCTTCCAGCACCTGTATGGCAAACATGATGTGGCTAACTCTGCTCTTCAAACCTGCACTACAGCTGAATGCCTAAAGAAAGCAGTGTCAAACTCCCATGCAGAGCTGAACAGCTGCTTGCAGACCACAGAGGATGGGGGTCTATCCACTGAGGCCATCCTAGCTCAGAGTTACTGAGGAACTTTCAGACTTCTTGCAACTGCTGCTGTTCTAGAGACAGCAGAATAGCATCCTCAAGAGGTACCTAGTCAGATCTTCTTTCAGAGGATTTTACCTTAAAGAGCTGCTGTTTCATAGGCTAGGTGTGAAATGAGTGAATCCATCTATGTTCAATGAAGGACAAAGAAAGAGTACAAAGGGAAAAGGAGAACAGCTTCATGTCTGGCTTGAAAAACATTTCCCTGCAGTGACTGTAGCCCAGCTCAGCACAGGAATATTTTATTCAGGGACTAAACTGAAGAAGCTGGTTTCTTGCTCAGGGACAACAAAACCAGAAGAGATCCTGTAGATAAGCAACAAACAACAACAAAAGTAATTTCTAAAGTCCTTTCAATCTGAGTCATAGAGGAGGTACTTCTTATAACAAAGACAGAGGATGTGTGGTGTGTGTGTCCTGATCCCTTATCCCGCACGGTCTTGGCCAGTAGCTGATGGGAACGCCTTGCTCCTGGGGCTGGTTTGTGTCAGCCTGAGGCAGCCTATGTGTGAGGCTCCCCAGGTGGGATTGCTGGTATACAGATAGTTGTGCTACGGCAAGCCAGAGGCTGTAGGGACTGGAGCAGGACAAAACCCTGCCACGACAGCTCTGAATCTCAAAGAAAAATCTCTCTTTCATTCAACAAACACTGGGAAATAGCAGGAGAAGCATATGTCTCATGGTTTTAGTCTAGCTACATCCTCTTCAGAGGCTCTGAAAAAAGACAAGGAGCTGATTTGTGATCAGACTACCTAATTTCCCTCATATAATAACTACTCCATTTTTGTTTGACCCAGACAGTTACTTCAGCTTAAAGGAGAGACAGAGAGAGTTCTTATGGATATTAAATTTTATACCCATGCCAAGCAAGCTGTTGTTTCTGGTTTGCATATTATCTTTTACTAGTTCTTGAAAGCACTGCAAAGAGTCACATATGTGGAACAAAGCACTTTGGCACAAACAGGATAAAGTAGTGCTTATGCAGAGTAGTGCCATTTACAATCTTCTTATTTTTCATTAAACGATGCACAAGGACCTCCTATATCTCAGTGAGTCAGATCATGTAAGTGTTGCCTGCCCATTTCATCATTTCACTTTTCCTTTGTTTCTCTACAAGCCTTGTGCTCCTGAGGGTGAAGCACAGGAACCCAAACAATGCCTCATCCAGCATTGCAGCTGTGGTCAAACACATCCTCAGCTGCTGTCTCCGGGTCCACACTGAACCCGCATTCTTCATATTTGCCCAGAATTTCCCTCAAAGTATGTTAAGTGTACAGGACCAATTATTTCTCCAAGCCTCCCTGTAGCTTAAGCACCAGTGCCCAGGCTGTGTGAAGTAATGTTTTTCTCCTCAGAGATGGGGGTCCATACATCACACCAATCTCAACTCTAGTTTTAAGATCCCTTCAACAAGCATTCTGCATCCTTTTGCACAGTTGCATAAGCAAGAGACACACCATAAAAGCTAAATGAGGAGGTTTCCCTTTTTAATTATGTGTCAGCTTCACAAATCTGACTTTGGCACAGAAATGATGATATGTACAGGCAAGCTTTTCCCAGAGAAGCAGCCCGTTCAATTCGTCCAGCTTACCTGTAAGATTTGCAGGGTTTTATTTTCCACAGCCTTTTTCAGATGCTTTTGTATCTGATTCATCACAAAATTCATTAAATGTGATGCTAAGCAAAAATAAGGGAAAAAACCCCAAACTAATAAGTTTAACACATGATGGACATACCAATTCTCAATGCAATGCTTTATCTCCTGCTACGAAATCTAAATTCTACCATGGAGATGATGTTGTGATATTAGCTACAGGCAACAGAAGCTTTATAGCCTTCTCAGTACATTAAAATATGATGAAAACTAGCCATATTTAAAGAAACTTTTCACATCCTAGCTGCTCTATGTTGCTGGCAACACTTATAAAATACTAATTGCTTTATAGCTAATTTTGTTCTGATTCATATATTGCTTAATTAAGATTTTACTCAGGAGCAGATGGCTGTCTTCATTAAATCATGATATATTCTACCCAAACGGAAGCAGCTGTTTTTTCGAATACACTATAATTTATTTCCTACATGCCAGAAACCACTCTGAAGGGAATCCAAAATATAATCATTCAGTTTGTTTTTATGTGATCTTATTTACAATAAACTTGGAAAGTTTTTAGCAAACAGAAGTCGAATATAGGTGATATTTGTTAACAACAGGGGCGAATTTCCATTATTGAACTTGGTACTAAATTTATGTTCATGGCAGTACTTTCACATATACATAGACAATTGTCCTAGCATGCTACATGCTATATACGGACATCGGTGAAAGAAGCCAACATGAAAAGAGCTCCCAAAATATATAACAAAACAGACAAAGGGCACAAAAAAAGGGGGGTTTTCCTGCCATTTCATGATGAAAAACAGAAAAGAACCTTGGATGATAAAGAATGTTGTCAGACTCCCAAAGACTCTCTCTGACAGAGAGGAGAATGAACCTGCCTCTAAAATGGCCTCTCCTTTTCCTCTTGCAGTTTCACCAAACTGAGCTGGTAGCACAACTGGCAAATGCCACATACACCGATACATTCTGTAATTCTTTTCAGTGCATTTAAAAAAAAGAAAGCTTTTCTTAAGAAGGCTCTCTCTTAAATGACCAGGCTTCAGTCTACTCTCTACAAAAGAGAGTAGAGTAGAAGCTCCCAAATTATACTCTTACTGCTTCACTTAACCAAGCATTGATATGCAGAAGTCATCAGAAAGCCTGATTGTACAGGCAATGATCAAAATCTCCTGCTATTCTATGCAGAGAGACTTCTATGGTAGAACTTAAGATCTCTCCATGCATCTAAAATTTCAGATGTTCCTCAAAACCTCTGGAAGTACCAAGGGAGAGCAGGACTCACAGGTGATAAGTTCCAAAAATATATTGTTTAAATGAAGTTTGGTAACCAGACACTTATCCTCCATTCTTTGTACAGTATTACTCCTCCTTCTGGATCTTTGTTCCTCCTTGTCTGCTCACCCTGCCTTCACAGCTCAGCTCCTGCATCCTACTTCACGTCTCATGATTTTTTTTCCCCTTTTTTTTTGACTCTGAGTTCAAATTCTCCTGCATACCTTTTCATATTAAATACATGTTATAAAGACAGTAGCCCCTCAGTAAACATTTAAGCAGGAATTGTGCATGTATGTGCGTGCAGGCACTAAATTTAAAAACTAGACTATCACATTACGTTACAATGACATTATGTCATTACCCTTGTTAGGAGAGCACTAGAAGGTCTGCTTTCACCAATGACAAATTCCATTTAGATTCCAAGTTTTTTTCGTATTTTATATATTATTTTATATAACCTCATGTCTTTGAGAAGCCATATCAAGATTTGTCTAATTTTCCAGAAATAAAACCACCTCATTATAAAAGCCCGATTTGATTTCAATGAAGCCAGGACAGCTATATCCAAAGGTACATGAGAAAAGTTTATACTGTGATTCAATGCAAAAAATAGACAGGAAAGCCTCTGGAACTAGGAGAGACATATCAAGATATATTTATCCATCAAAAATTTTCCCCAAAAATCTCACTACTGAGTGGCCTTAGTGTGCGAGCATTTTCCATTTTCCACCCAAATTCAATTGAGAGAGTATATGTTGTTTCAGCTCCTGTGCTTGTTGGCGACTGACTTCTAAGTCAACATTCAGAAAAGGTTTTTGAAAGGTATTAGATATTTTTTTGGAAACCAATTTGATTTGAAAAATGTTATGGGACAGGAGAGCCTATTAACCTAAAATATAGGGGATTCTAAACTTTGGAGGAAAAAAGTGTAGTTTTCAAAACACTGTATGACCATGCTGAGCCTTTCATCACCTTGCCACCTGTTCTATTAATGTGTACATTTTATGTTTCCTTCTCTCTCAAAATCTGAGAACAAAATTATTCACTTATATACATAGCATAACTCTATACCATCTCTTGGATGGAAGGAAACAGTGTAGATAGACCATGGCACCTCAGTTTGGTATGTATAGGAGTGACAGTAAGCCAGAGTGAGGCCAGAGGATTTTGACTGAGAAACGCTCCTGGGAAAAGGAAGTACCCTGAGTATTCAGCAAACGAGCAAATGTCCTATCACATCCTCCTGTTTATCTGCACTGGGTCTCATTTATGACAAATGCCTTCTCAGCTGGTAAGAAAACCATACTTTCCTCCATTCCTGCCAAAACAGCAGAATTGTCTTTCTCAAGGATTGTTTTCAAAACAGTTCTTAAAGGAAAGGTATTACCTCAGGGGAGGTACCAAGCTCAGGAAACTTCTGATCCTAAGATTACAGTTTCATATACTTACAAACTTAAAAGCAAAGGGCTGTGCTTTGCAACTGCCATCACAGAAACAAATACCAGCTCCTGTATTAATAGAGACCTGGGATTCCACCCTGCATAAGTTACCTCATCCAAAAAACATTTATCTACTGAGGCTGTGCAATTAAAAAAACAATTCCAGCATCTCTCACATCAGTGATGTGGAGCAGTCTCTTGCTGCTGGGGACAGAACTAAAACCTCACAGCTTGTGGCTTTCAGGTTCCACAGATCTGCCTAGTTCAACAGAGAAGCCACCTCCCAACTAACTCTTCTACCACTGTTTCTTTTACTCTATTTTATTGTATCTTGTCTTTGTTGTCTTTATTCTCTTCATCTTTTTCAACTGTATTCTTCACACTCCCCATTCCTGCACTTCAGCTTCTGTGCAAGTAATGCTATGGAGTAGCCAACCCTTAACGTCAAAACCAGTTGTGAAAAGGGTGCTTGTAAGGTGGCTTCCCTACCCAGAACTGCCACTAACTTCATTCCATATCAGCTGCACTATCCTCTGTCAGAAAGCAAAGGACGATACCACCAAGTTTTCCTATCCCCACTACTGGCTGAGGCACCGGACTGCCAGTTTTCCTGTGTAACAGCAGAACACCACCACATGCCCTAAAGCTGAGGGCTTCACTTGTGAACAATAGCATTATGTGGTAGCTGTAGCACAAATAATATAATTTTGCTCAGTAGGAAAAGTGGTTATTTTGGAGTACTCTTTTTAAGGATGGATGGATGTGAAAAGAAATAAGCCCCACCAACCTCTTTCAGAGATAAATTTTCTTGTATTTCATAGTAATAAAATTGTAACTGCATTTTTTAATGCATCTGGAAAACACAGCTAGAGTGATAGTAAAACTGACATGCTGAAGTAGCAGTGATATGCTAAATTTGACATCTAACTCTCCCTAATGTGTCAGAACACATGAACCAATCATTCATAAAGTCTCCTTTGAGATATATGGAGGCTGGGTTGAAGCCACAGTCCAGTTGCCGGTTTACATCTATTGGAATGTAAAGCCAAAGAAATGTAAACGTGCAAATAGAGGGACTCTACTAGGCAAACTGTGTTGCCATATTAGGACAACAAAAGCTAAAAATAATTTAAAATATCAGTCATACAATCCTATTTCCGAACAACCAGAACATTCACAAAACATTCATCTTTTTAGTTGCTTTTTCATGTAGCCTAATATAATCTCCAGAAACTTGTCAGGAAATAATTAGCTGATATAACTCCTTGTATTATACATTTCATCTTAGTTCTTACTGCTGGAAAGAGCCTCGGAGAGGGATGGAGAGAGAGGCTGATAAACAGCATGTACTCTCTTAAGTAAAATAACTTCACTGTTCATTCCCAGCTCTCTGCCTGATAATCTTGCGGCATTATATTAATTTACAGCAGGACACTTTCTTTTGAAGTGAGCCAACTACTTCAAGACAAAACTAGAGTGTAGTTCTGAGACTATTTCACTCCAGGGACAGGTTGCTTCAGGCAGGATGTGCAGTACCGTTCCCAGCTGGGATCTCTCCATCCTAAAGAGTCATCCAGTCATTTCCCACAAGGCTTTGAGACTCCATGCACTTTCATGCCACCTCCAAGGGCAGGCAACTACACTTTGGTCTTCAAACTACAGGAACATGCCTCTGGCAGACTATGACACTCCTCAGAGTATTTCAGGAACTCCATAAATACTACTTCCAACACCCTTCTTTCCATCTCCCCCCAAAAATCACATTCTGGAATAAAAGGGGCATAAAGAAAACTGCCGTGGGAAGAACTGCAGCTATTCATACAGTGTCAGGTACTATTCAGCCCCAACACCTCCTCTCATGTTGCCAAACACCGTACTATGCATGTGAAAAGATGTTTTAAATGTGTGTGTGCTATCACTGGAAACAGAAAGGGGCACAGACTGCATGCATTATGACAGAGGCCCAGTTCTCCCATGACTTCTGAAAGCTGTCGTGATTAACTCGTTCTTTAAGTCTCACAACAGCAGCAACAGACCCTCTGCACAGGAGATGCCCACTCTTTTCTGTACCACAGGTAAATGGCATCTTCTCCTCTGTATTGCATATTTATGGAACATTTATAAAAGCTGCCCTTCTGCACAGAAACTTGGTCAAATTGCTCTCATTGTGACTACTCAGAGGTCTTTATGAGAAGACATTTTTTAGGATGTTTTCCCTTTTCTGTGAGATTATAATTTTCTAATTACCATTAGTTTCCTGCTATTCTTGTGGAATGACAGTTCTTGAAAAGGGATAGTTGTGACTACCAGCTAGCATCTTCTGCAAGTTCTTGGTCCAGATTTAACATGCACGTGAAAGACCACATGCAGGGGCAAACAAAGAAAAAAAAAAAAAGGCAAAAAGGTTAATTTTGCCTTTATACTCAAATGCCTGCAAAGCTGGAGCAGAGTTATCCAGAAAAAGAACAGACCAGAAAGATCACCAAAGTCCATCCAGAGCTGTAACCATACTGTTCTTTGGACACACACTGATCTGACTCAAAGCAAACCAGAGTAATAAGGAATGACCCCAATGGGACAGTGGAATCAGATCAGTAACAAGAATTTTGGAATTTTTTTTTTAATTACTAAGTTCTGTCTGAGCTCTCTCCAACTTAATGATGCAAATGCAATCAATCTTTTTGCAGTTCAGTGCAACACAGGGACTATCCCAAATGGAAGGCCCTAATTTAAAATACGCTGGCTAAGATCTTGTAGCCCTTGGTTGCACTGGGAATGCACAGATTCAAATTAGCTCCAAAAATGCTGTACAAGAAAGCCAGAGTCATCATGTTTACTACTTCACTTTGCTGAGGCTTAGAGTGACTTTGTGCTTGCTGTTGCATTTCAAAGCATACCTTGTGGTTTTACATCCTGTTTCCTGAACAGACTCTCAGGCATTTTCCACACTGCTGTTAAGTTCCAGGATCTGAGAATTAAGGGATATTTATTAACTCAGGAAACACCAAATTTTACACCAGGCTTTTACAGAAAGAAGCTAAGACCTGAGATCCTACTGAATATTTCCAAAGGCTGCTGACAATTTGTTTCATATTTCTGAACAACTTTTAAAAGGCAGCACTTGAAAGTAAATCTCCTTGATATCTCAGCAAAAATTCATAACAGCAGCAATAACAAAAGAAATAAACATGACTGAGCACGATATTGCTTGAGATGTTTTAATGTCCTACATCACAAACAAATTTTTAATAAGTGCAAGTTTGCTTTGGTATAGAAAGAAGGTGTGCCCTTGCTGATCAGGGCTGCGGACAGAGGATCAATGGTGATATACTCCACCGTTTGAAATTAAGGACAGTGATCACAAGTAATCATGTTACCACTTCCTAAGAGGTACCTAATGCATCAGCTAAACCTTGGTAACCACCCATCTGTCTCTTATTCACCCCAGCTGCAAATAAAATGTATTGTGATGGCTTCATCGCTTACTGCTTGTCACTTGAGCTGGTACCTGACTATGCATGCAATCTTCTGTGCACACTAGTTGTGCAAACAAAGCGCATCACCTTAACCCACTACATACCTTGTGACTGCATCAGGCCAGGAAGGGGACTTTGGTAGGTTCTGTGGCTCAGCTGATGTGGGGTAATTCTTCAAGTCATGGTAACACCAAGTAGTTTTTGTCTACACTCTTAAAGTCTGTGAAAGCTCTGTGAGACTAATTAATTTCACATGGGTTATTATATGTAATACTTGAGCTATGTTTCAGCTCAATCCTGCAAATGGAAATAGTTCTGTGAGAGGCAAAGCTAAACCAATGCACTCAAAATGCATGGACCAGAGTCAGAATAAATCAGAATATTGACAAAAAGTTCTGAGATTTCTTACTTGCCTTCTGGGTTTGTTTGTGCGTTTGTTCTTTTTCCTAACTTCCTTTAAAACATTTTCATATTTTTAGCCCAAACCCTAAATACTAAAATCCTGATCTTTAATGTATGAACACTGAGATGCTTGAATTTTCATTCTAGAACAGGAATTTACAAATAGCTATTCATTATCTTGAGGCTAGAAGCTGGCAGCCTTTTACTAGCAACTACTTCACCGAAGTCATATCTGAATGGGTATTAGAAAAAGTAGTGCTTTTAGTACAGCAGCAGAGGACTGAAATCCACAACTAAGCACGACATTTTCTTGCCTGGATTTAAGGGACTAAGAAAATAAAAGCAAGGCTGATTTTAAAAGGTCAGAGTTCTAGTTCACAGAAAACTTATGAAACATCTTGTGTGAACATTGTGGATTTGTATTTCCACAGAAAGAGATAGCAAATCAGTGATAAAAGTGCAGTTAGCCAAAGAAGCTGGTCTGACTCTGAGCCACAGCCTGAATTTACAGGATGTGGACACTCAGAAAGGCCAGGTTTCACACCACAAAGTTAACTTCCCCAGGTGAGAAGAGACACAGGTTCCTCCAGCAGGATCTAACTTAGCAGCTCTTTTCAGGCAATCAGAAATTCTTTTCTTCAGAAGTCTTAAACTATACTTACAAGGCAATTAATGTTAATCAACATCTGAATGGCATGATGAGATAACCCTGTAAAAAAGGGCCACCTATTTAACATTGTTACTTTAATGGTGTGACTGGTTATACATCAGCATAACTGATGCTCTGCCACTTTAACAGTTGCTGTTATTGGAGTAAGCAACATAACTGATTCATTACTACTTTAATTCTTCTTCATTATTAAGGTTATTAAGGCACACTGTAAGTTAGAGTAATTGTACATTTTAATTAAATGGCTAAGGAGTTTGGAAATAAATAAATCTAGGATCTAGCACGGATGGTTGCCTTTGAAATGTACATCAGATTTGTATACATAAAAATGGGTTGGTTTTGGCAGGGGTGGAAAGATATAAAAACAACTTTTTTATTCTATTTCATGGAAGTTCACAATCCGTCTCATTTGTTCTTTTGTACACCTCCACAAGTTTCTACGCACTTCAGAGATGTTGCATCTCGAAAGTGTGAGATAGAAATGTACTTTTCCATTTTTCACAGAGTAGCTCAGCACTATAAGAACAAAGTGTCGCAGTGATTAAGAAGCTGTGACCGTTTGCATTGTGAGTAAAGATGACCTCGTTTGTTCCATACTCTGACTGACCAAAAGCAGTGTGACCATGTGTGCCTTACCCAAGGCACCTTGCTAATGCAGCCAAAAATAGTTGTCAGACTTGACCCACTGTAACTGCACAACTGCCTCAAATGTTTACAAACCTACGCCCCAGAGTGGAATGACCAGACCTTAACCAGCTATGGAGGTTCCCTCTGCAACATGTGGGAAACCGGGTCAACCATGCCTTTTAAATGACATCCTCAAGAAGGCAGAGAGCTGAGGTGGGAGCACACCAAGTGGATGCTGCACAGACCTGACTGAGCACCACAGACCAGTCCAGCCATAAGGACACCAGCTGTGTATTGAAGCCACCAAGTTTCCAAGACTGAGTGCAACAACTTTTATGGCAAACTGCTGAATGAATCAATAGTTGTAGTGTGAGGGATTGTCAGTAAGAGTATCCTTACTGAAAGGTCTATGTTTAATCCCATTTCATTTGGAAAAGGAGACTTTACAGGATTATTCTTATTTGAAGAGACAACCCTGTCATGGGAGATTTCAGTTCCACCATTGAAGAAGTGCAACACAGGAAAGAATGAGAGAAGCTTCTTGATTGAGAGATGAAAGACTTTCAAATTAATCATCTTCTGTTGGTGATGTTGAACTGGACAGACTTTCCTGGCTTCTGTGTGGTAGAAAAGAGGGGAGAGGGTGTCTTTTCACCGCCTCATGATTTTTCCACACCCCACTGGTCTTCCTAGACTGTAACAAAGATCACAGAAGACAGTTTATGCATCATAAAGGACGCTGGTCATTGTACTGAGAGAAGTTTGTCTCTCAGGAAAAGATGATCACACCTCCAAACAAAATGGCTTGTAACAAATACATACTCAGTTTCGATCCCGCAGGTAAGACTTTATGTAAGTTACTTGACAATACTAAATGATATATCTCCATCTGCTGCTCTGTGGCAGGAGGAGGAGGAAGAGGCACAACCTAGTATCTGAGGATGCAGTGAGACCAGATGGGATATATTAGTCTCTATCATAACGCTACTGAAGGTCATGATAAGTCAGGGATTAAGCTGACCAAATTACTATTTTCTATTCTTCATTCTAAAATAGTTGATATGTTAAATCACAGATGCAGAGAAAATATTGAAGATAATGTTCACAGTCATAAATGTGGATGTTGGTAATTAAACTGTTGTAAATGTTGCTTTGGCACTCAAAGACTGAACTCACACCCTTGCCAACAGCCAGGCCATCCGACAATCTTAGAATCACCACATAGTACATAAGAACAGTATCTATCATACAATATTTCTGTACACTGCAAGAACAGATCATTAAGACCACCAGTCTACTGGTAAAGTGATAAGGCATAGGAAGGTACACTATGATGGGGACAGCAGGCCACACAGATGCAAGAGATAGAGGATGCAGGTACTTAATGTGCTACATTTAGTATAACCAAGTCTTTCCCTTGGAGCTTGCACATCATTGCTACAAAAAGATCCATTATTCTCTTATGTGTTGTTAACATAAGATCATTAATAATTTTTAGGCTATAAATGCCACCTTTTCCTTTAAACCTGCGTAGTTTAAAGGAACAAACCTACCTCTTCAAAATAAACTCTTTGCAAGGTCTTTCATCACCACATACTTCATCTTTTACAACTGTGAGTTTGCATTAATGCACACTAGCAGATATATTTTAGCACCAATAACACCCATTCTTTGGCCATTTTGGAGGTTTTACCCCTCATACCCATTTTCCTGACAGCTGACATAGATGGGAGGGTAGAGATAGGGAAAACTCTCTCAGAAGCAAATTCCCAAACATCCCTTTGTGCAAGTGGTGGGGTTGAGGTGCACTCCAGCTCAATTGCAACTTGAATCACGTCCGTCTATCACAGGTTTCTGAGCGTGCCAGAATAACATTTAGACTAAGTGATAAATTGCAGAGACAACTAGTTCTCTGTGACAGTGGCTTAGTTGCATAGATAAATTTATTTGAACTGCCTGAAACAGCCTAACTCAATCTGTGTTAGATGGCCGAGCAGATTGCAACAGCTTTCAATTACTTCCAGATCATTCATGGCTGAATCAGAAACTTGCTGCAAGAGAGAAGACCCTTTTTCAAATTTCTTGGCTTAATATTCAGCTCACATGGTTTGGGTCTTTGCAGTCATCATATTTGGGACTACAAAAGAACATTCCTCTTGCTGAGGTGAACAACCCCTCTTTTCCACCCTGGTTCTGTTGCCAAGATTATCCCAGCACTTCTCATTTTGTGACGTTATCTGGGCAATGGATGTTGGCGACAGGCTTTTTCCAATGATTAATCTGCATAAGACTGAAGTGGTTCACACCAACTGTGGTATTTTGGCTTGACAGAGATATTTGTACTACTATCTTCAGATGAGCTTTAAATGATCAAACAGTCCTTCAAGTATTGGTGATGTTCTGAAAATTTTGGTGTTTCATTTATATCAAAGAAGAGAGTAAAAAGATTGACAGGAAGTGGCCAACGTTAAGGAATTCACACAGCATGCAATACATCTTCCAGCAAGGTACTGAGCAATCACAAGTTATAAACATAGTAGTGGCAGACCGCATAAAACCAAGAATATGTTAACATTGTTAGAGTCTAAGTCAGCTCAAAAACATATTCATTCTATTCTAGTCAAACTTGATCCAAGGGCTTGAGAAAACAAGGAGATGGCTCTACCTTTTCTTCCCCCCAAGCCAAAGCACACCAAGTGGCTATGTAACTATTTAATTTCATTCTAGAATTAACATCTCCCACTAAGCATTTCTCTACCTTAAAAAGGCAAATGCAACTGGTCACCCAAGGATATATTTCTGTCCCATCCTTCATACACAGGCATGCAGGCAGCAGATATAGGAAAAAAGAAAATCAGTGAAACCATTCAGCAGATAACTGGGTTCTCCAGTTGGTTTTTTATGCATGTGGTAGATTCCTGTGGCTAAATCTGAGCATTTGAAGTCACTTCAAGCTCTCCTTTTCCACATCTAGACATACATTCTGTTCTCCTAAGCGCTTCAGATATTTACATGACAGATTTACAAAAGAATAACCAGGCGACAGATCCATTTAGTCTGGTTCCCTTTTTTTCTACACTGAGTAATACCAGATGTTCAGTGTAAGACTTTAAGAATTAAAGAAGCCATAGACCAAATCATCCCATATCACAGCTTAGCTATTTAACTAACTTAATATTTAAATGTATTTTAACTGCAGGCTTGGAAGATCTCAATATCTGTTCCAAGCTGGTTGTTGAACCATACTCTTTGGTCAGACAGTGACTTGCAGGTAGCAATTCATACCCTCCAAAAGAAGTATTAAAGAACGGGCTTAATCGCCCACTGGACCTGCTGGCCTCTTCACATTGACTGTGGAAAAAGCCTAGATAACTACGTTACACTAAACCCCTGGTTTGAATAACTAAGAGTTAGGCAAGAGGAATCTTACCCCAAAAATTAGCACAAAAGCAATAAGGGCTGTTGCTTGACTTCAGTTTTCTGTAGTTCCATAGCTCTGCTTACTGGGTCAGCTTTCAGCTTCTGCATGCTGCAGGAATACTCAGCAAGGAAAAAAACCCTCAGCTTTCCAGGAAGACTGTTTTACTATATTCAGACATTATAGGAGCTGAAGCACTGGATTTACGCCACAGGAAAATAGTAACCCTAGATTTACACAAAGCTGTCTTTGGGGAGCTGCCCACTTGCAATGAAGAGAATGCGACTGTAGGTAGCCTTCCCAATAAGGGCCTCTCAATTTGTTTGGACCGTCCAAGAACAATTCTTTAAAATGCTGTTTCTAAAGTTAGTCTATGGATAGTTATACAAGGAAAGAGAAAGAGAGAGGTGTAAAAGCTATATGAACTGCTTATGTATAATACAAACTACTACATCATAACTATCAGAGGACAAAAAAAGAATCAGGTGGTGAGCAATAGATTATGTAACAAGACAGTAAAATACTTTCATTTGTGAAATTATAGACCTCCAAGAGCTTTAACTTCCTGTTAGTTGGCTGGCATTTCCTCCCAGCATTTCTATATCAAATTTCAGATTTTCCTTGAAAATTACATTTGTAAGTTAAACACAGTTTTGATTTGTAAATTTGCCCTGCATTTGTCTAGCTTCATGCCTCAGAGAGGCTTTGTGGAGCGGTGGAGTCTAAACACAGAGCCAAGCCCCCTGCAAGGGCTGGGTCAGTGTAGGAGGGAGGGAGCAATATTGGGAGAAACAACCTCACTGCCTTACTTTCATGGGTTTTTCATTTTTGATGGGCGAGGATTTTAAACCACTCTGGCTTTCCAGCATGCACATATAAGCATAACCCTGTGGTTCAAAATAAAACGCTTCAAACAGGACTTCATGTCATTTACTGCTGAAGGGTAAAGGACCAGCAAAACCTTCCAGCATGAGTCAAGACTGGTTTTATAAACGCAGCTAACACAGGAGGGAATCCCCTCTGACAAGCGCGTGAGGTGTTTGCACTAGACAAATTAGAGGCAGAAAGCTCTGTGTTTAATTCTGACTGAAAGCAATTGAGAGGTACAAATTGTACCAGAGGAACTTTCTAAATTGAAGGGAACATAGGAAAGAAAGGGAAAAATAAAACCCAAAAATGACCTTCGCACAATGACAGTTGAGAGATGATAGAAATTTAGCAATTTGGAAAGGGGGAATGGAACAAGGCAGGCAGGGGGACAGACAGAGAAGTAGTCTGAAAGTTTTTCATGAATAATTTGTTTTTGAGAACGGAAAAGCCCTGCTGCCGTGCCTTCTTGGTTTACTTCCAGTGCTACAGATGAACCCGTAGTTTAGTGAATACAAAAGCCAAGACTTGTTTTGTTGTTGGGTTTTTTTCCTCCCCTCTTCTTTTTTTGTATTAGCACAAAGGAAGACAGCAACCATGTCAGGAAAGATTTGGTGGGTTTAATTGAGCTGCAGTTGTATCCTTTCCTGTGTTTTCTATCATGTCAATTTTCCAAGTGGCCATCAAGTTTTTGTCAGCTGAAGCAACACAAGTATACAAGGCTGACATTTAGAATAGCTCCAGGATTTGCCTTCCTCCTGGCAGCACTATCAAGAGGGGCTTTAAGCATGCTTAAGTTGACTTTAAATCAAGATGTCAGCTTTGAAATCAGGCTGTCTTTGGCATTCTTGTCAATACTACTGAATTTGGCTTAAGCCCTACACACCTTCATGCATTAACCAGTATTTTAAGCTATATTCCTCTAATACATATCATAATCTTTTGTCCTTTACAGGTTTCATTGGGTGATTTTTTTTCCTCCCTCCTCCTTTATTGGGAAAGTACAAATGTTTTCAGCCTGAGGTGTGGGAGCAGGGACAAGGACACATGGGAAGGAAGGTGTTGCAGTGGATCAAAGGTATAACAAAAAGTGAAGTGATGGAAGCCTTTGCATAGGTGTGTTTAGTATCTTTGTGTCTA
The DNA here is from genome assembly GCA_009769605.1 of Bucorvus abyssinicus. Classification (NCBI taxonomy): domain Eukaryota; kingdom Metazoa; phylum Chordata; class Aves; order Bucerotiformes; family Bucorvidae; genus Bucorvus; species Bucorvus abyssinicus. The sequence goes on from CM020036.1 coordinate 15,224,925, forward strand.
TGTAGCAGAGTTGAATGCTAAATGGCTTTCTGTCACCAAACACCCTTAGAGACTGAGGTGCTCATGACACATAGGCAAATTGCAAACGCACACCACAGAGGCCAAGAGGAAAAGGAGCTCTCTGTAACAGGTAGATAGCCAGACAAGACAAGGAAACCGGATTATGACCAATTTTTCCTCTTTTGTTGGTTCAGGGCTATTGCATTACTGAATCCCCAAAGTGGTTTGTCATCATGAGAGTTTTGGGAGCATCTTTGCCAGCAACATAGACAGTGGGATTCAGTGCACCTTTAGCAAGTTTGCCAACACCACCAAGCTGTGTTGTGTGGTCAATGCACTGGAGGGAACAGATGCCATCCAGAGGATCCTTGCCAGGCTTTAGAGGTGAGCCCATGCAAACCTCACGAATTTCAACAAGGCCAAGTGCAAGTTCCTCTACGTGGGTCAGGGCAATCCCAAGCACAAATGCAAGCTGGGTGATGAGTGGATTGAGAGCACTGCAGAGAAAGACTTGGGGATATTGGTGGATGAAAAACTGTATATAGCCAGCAATGTGCACTAGCATTCCAGAAAACCAATTGCATCCTGGACTGCATCAAAAAAAAAAAAAAAAAGCTTGGCAAACAGGTCAAGGGAGGCGATTCTCCCCCCTCTACTCTGTTCTTGTGAGAACCCACCTAGAGTACTGTGTCCAGCTCTGAGGTCCCGAGTGAAAGTCATGGACCTGCTCGAGTAGGTCCAGAGGAGGGCCACAAAGATGATCAGGGGGCTGGAGCACCTCCCTGTGAGGTCAGGGCTGAGAGAGGTCAGGCTGGTTTTGGCTGGAGTAGCGTTAATTTACTTCATAGGAGCTAGTATGGGGCTATGTTTTGGATTTGTGCTGGAAACAGTGTTGATGATACAGGGATGTTTTAGTTCTTGCTGAGCAGCGCTTGCACAGAGCCAAGGCTGCCTCTGCTTCTCACACCACCCTGCCAGCGAGCAGGCTGGGGGTGCACAGGAAGTTGGGAGAGGACACAGCCGGGAGAGCTGACCCCAACTGACCAGAGGGATATTCCATACCATATGAGGTCATGGTCAGCATATAAAGCTGGGGGAAGAAGGAGGAAAGAGGGGACGTTTGGGGCTGTGGCATTTGTCTTCCCAAGTAACCGTTCTGCGTGATGGAGCCCTGCTGTCCTGGGGGGATGGCTGAACACCTGCTGCTCATGGGGAGTGGTAGATGAATTCCTCATTTTGCTTTGCTTGTGTATGTGGCTTTTGCTTTACCTGTTAAACTGTCTTTATGTCAACCATGAGTTTTCTCACTTTTCTCCTTCTGCTTCTCTCCTCCATCCTATGGCAGGGTGGAGGGGATGAGTAAGCAGCTGCATGGTGCTTAGTTGTTAGGTAGGGTTAAACCACGACATGTGATTGCTGAATGACATTTGCCTTTCAGAAGTCAGACATCTAAAGACCTCAACTATCCTAACTGAGGATTTTACCTTGTTTCTATACCTTTTGCATTTAACATGACAAAGAAATATTTCAAAGTTTCTCAGATGGCATAAATTGTCATTGAAGTCAACAAAACAAAGACAATTCAGCCTGAATGCACAAGCTGCACTTTTGACTCATGGGTAAGAGACAATTAATCGAGATTAAAAGAGAATAATGGCCCACAGCACAGTAGCTCTTGCAAAATGTCTCCCACATGCATACAGTAAGAGCATTTACAGACAAGCTATTCTAGAACAGTTGTCCCTGAATACATTTATACGATAATAACTTTTCCACTTAATTGCATGGTGCAGACAAGTTCCTAAAGCAAGGAAATAGTAGTCATTGTGAACAGAAGTAGAATATGATTCCTGTCTGGATTGAAAGCAATGAACTAAGAATATTTTCTTTTCTATACAGTCATCTCATTCCAGAATGTCCAGAAGTATTTCAGAATATATAGAACCTTATGTATGGACAAGGACTCTCAGAAAAGTTTTTAGAAGGCAAAGAACACCCTAAGTGGCAAGAAGTGAATTTGATAGAATTGAAATCTGACTATGGACAAGCTTTAGCCCAAACCATTAAAAAAAAAAAAATCATTTTACCCAGTCCTATAACAAAGAGAAGCATTAGCCTTTCGCTAGCATAAATCAGGATGTGAATAAGAAGCAGCTGTAGCCAAATAGAAGTAACTGGAATATAATATACAGGGTAAAACTTTTAAACAGCAAACTTAGCATAGCTCTGACATAAAAAGTTCACAGTTTTATGGAAATTTAAGATGACTTCTCCAGTCACTTTGTATACTGAATTTCCATTAATGCCTGTTTTTTTTAATCACAATTACTTACAGCAGCTTCTTCAAAAACAACCTCTCGGTATTCTGCAGGAGTTATTATTTAACTACTAGGCCAATGCAGTCCTGAAATAAGTCAGGAGACCCAAAATACCATTTTGAAAATAAATTTGAAAGAGATGTTATTTTTCCAACATCCTACCAGGACAAAAACCCACTAAAGCACGAAGGAGTGAAAGATTAAGCCATCTACTAATACCACAGAGCATGAGTCAGCACATCAGCCCAAACTGAGCCCTCCCATACACCCATGTATATGATAATAAGTAGAGAGTTAAAATATCCGTGTTCTATTGGTTGCTGCAGTGGGCAGTTTCCAAAGACTATAGTACCACCAAAGAAAAAGTGTTTATTGAGCAACTGTCAAAATCAGGATTGGGAGACAGGCAAATTGAGTGTAATGAATGTAATGTGTCGCTCTATGTACAGAACCAGAACTGGAATGGAGACTTGCACCCAAGTCAGAGTCAAATAGGAAGACTTATTTTCTCATTGCCTTGCTTACTGGGTTCATGTCATAAGTAAACTTAAGAACTTCAACTTCTCTATAATGAAGTTCAGTGAGGATGAGAACCGGGATGAAAAGGTGAACGGTTGAATCTCCAGGGAGGCAGGAGCACAGCTGCTGCAAGCAGTGTTTTTACTTGCCAACAGCTCTGAAGGATATTCTTATGTGCCAGCTGCTGCACAGGAAACTCTCTTTTGTCATACAATAAAATTTGACAGTAATAAGCTTGTGCCAGGGAAGAGTTTGTGTTCTTCTTGCATCTATCACTCATATGGCATACAACATCAACCGCAAAGATTGTTTTTTGTGCTATGAAAAAGGTGAAACTTCACTAAAACAGCCCTACATTCTACATTTAAAGCCAAATATCCCTCATTTTACTGAAGTGAGAATTTTGTGGCCAGAAAGTGTTTAGCACTCCACTGAGGAATGAAAATACCAAACTGAAATTTTAGCAAGTACACAAATCTGAAAGCTGTCATTAGCAGTGCAAGGAGAAAGAGCATAAAATATTCATAGAATCAGAGACAATTAGAGCCAGAAGAAGCATGTGTGAAACAGGCACTTGCATTTCAAAATACCATAAGAGAAGATGGTATGCAAAGACCCCACGAGGTTACCAAGCACACACAGGGACAGGATTTAAACCACCTATTATATTAAAACAAAAATTTGTCTACTTTACCTAAATTTCTTCAGAGATGGAGAGACTGCTATACTCAGCCACCTACTTGACTTGCATTAGTAGGAGGTCAAACTTAGAAGGAACTTAAATTTTCCTTTGTATAATGAAAACCTACTCCACCTTTTCTTATCCCTCACACATAACCCCTTTCCCTGAAATCATTGTAGCTCATTTCTGTTGCGAGGTAGCCCTCTGCCCACCTTCTAATAGAAGTCATCTCTCCTCACTATGAATTGATACCACACCTTACATTCTCTCAAGGGCAGGAGTTTGGCTTTTTTTTGTTAATTGCAAGGCATCACATGAGCTGATGGCTATTCCGAGTAATAACAATGCATTCTCTTGCCATTCCCTTTAGCCATTTAACTTTTAAGGGATTTTCAAAGTGTCTGGTGTCCTTCTGAGCCATATCATGTACAGCAGAGTGAAAACTTTCCTGCCATAAGAACATAAAGCTGTGTACTTTTCCATTATAAAGTACTGATCCTGCAAACGCCTCTGCCTTCTACCACACTACTGGGAAAAATAGATATATTGTTAATGTGTTTCATTTGGACCAGGTAAGCAGTCCTTTTGTAATCTCCTGCATGCATAAGAGTCCTTTTAAGTGCATTAACTTGATTTACAATAAGCAATAACATATCAGGGATTTGAGATTCTGAAGTTAAGTTAACATTTCTTAATAAAGTAAATATTAACTCTGATCATAGATGAGGGAAACTAAAGCGCAAGATACCTTACCGAAAATGACATAAGTGCAAGCACTAGAGTGAAATATATAATTCTCTAGACTTTGGTTTGCACACGTCCCCATCTGGCATCTCCCCTTTTAAATTAAGAAAAACAGGTCTTTTTTAAAAGTCAAAATAAGAATTCCAAGCAGTCTACTTTCATGAGATAAGAGAAAAATGTTGAAAAAGGTTGGACTTTCAACTGCACTTAAGAAATAGCTCAAGTAGTCTCATAGTTTTGCCAAAAAAAAAAAAAATTATTTGAAAGCATCTATTTTCATTAGTTGAGAGGCATTTTGACTGGTAATCAAATATAGCACCACTACTGGTTTCTTAAGGATGTTTACGTGACCCTTCAAAATGCAGAAAGCTCCAAGATCAAGCTGTCATTTAATCTTATGATTTTATAGAGGGGAAAAAAAATATTGTTCTCCCACATAAAGATACAATAGGGAAGAGGAATAGATAGGCATCAGATAACTGTACTGCTGGGTAAATATAAATAATATATAGTTCTCAAAAGCAGTCAAAAAATCCCAGGAATGAACACCAAAGCAGAGCATTGCAGTTTTATCAGCCCCAGCTATTCGCTAGGGCATAATGGTACTTGCTGGTTCCCACTGGGAATTACTGCATCCCCTCCCTGGCCACTTCCTGCAGGGATTTAAGGCTGACCAACACAAAAGGACACAGAGCATGGCTCTCCACACTTCAGGGTGAGTGCTCTCCCTGGCACACCAGGCAGAAAGCAATCAGAAGTCCTGCTAAATCAGTCCCAGAAGGGGCCAACCACATATCATACAGCATGGATCAACAACTACTTACTCCCCTCCAATTCCTTGTTTATCACAAGCCACAAGGATCTGAACGGAAATCTTGGTGGGTATGAGAAGTGACCAGTGCAGAACTGGATTGTTAGGAAAGAAACACGGACATTTCAGAGGGGAGATAGCTCAAGTCTAACCAGCACAGCAAACTAATTCATTCAGAACCAGAACACAGAGCAGCAACCATTTCCAGAGGAGGGAGGAATGGTTACAGGATGCTTGCAAAAAGCCTGGCTATAATGCCATGTTTTGGAAGCTGTCACTGCCCCAGAGGAGAGCTCTTGGGAAGCTGGACTGTGGCACGACCTGTTGGTGTGCAAGTCAGAGAAAGCTAGAAAGAAATTAAGGGAGGCTTTAGTCTCAAGCAGTGGCAGAGTGCAGTCTGATGGGGCACTCAGCTTAAAGTATGAAGTATTATGACTGATCAATTCAACCTCAATTTAAAAGCAAATGCAAACATTTTCACTATGCAAAAAATAAACTTTATTTGAACTCAGATCACCTAGAAGACTAGACTGCTTCTGGCCTGTATCCATCCTGCAAAGCACCAAACATCAAAATAACTTTGTGACCTTTTCCAAGAAGCAGACCAATGTCCTGTCCAGGAACAGCTCAGCTGGCGATACCAAAAAGCACCCAACAGGCAGTTGCTACAAGAAACAGAAAATTTGCCAGATGCCACCTGCCCATAAGAAGTGCCGGGACTGGAGCAGAAGCACAAAGTTCAATGCAACTGTAACGATGTAAAGCAGCACAAGGCTCCAGGAGTTGGGGAAGGAGCAGATGCTCAGTGTTGGCCACCCCTACAGCATGTGCTATGGCCTAAAGTGGGCTGTGAATAAAAGCTGCTCTCGTTTTCTGCAAGATTAGATTCTGTATATCTCAAAAGTGATGCTAATTAGTAAAAAAAAAATCCTTGCTCAAATCCCAAACCAGAATCCATGTTGAAGGTGGAACTGCCACAGAGGCTCTTTGGGCTGTTGTCTGTCTACAAACAATAGTGTGAAAGCCAGTTTAAGCAGACACCTTTGTTTTATCCAAAGCTGCTCCCATCATAATGCAAAGGCTAGGAATGCTTTGTACCTGGGAATGAACTTTCTAAATCCTCTGTGCTAATGAACATTAAAGGCGGGATATGGTTATCTGTATTCACAGATTTGCAGCAGCAAGTTTCTACTGATGTATGAAATGAGAAATCCCCGCCTCATGCACAAGGAGAATTATACAGACATTGCTATTCAGTCAGTGGTGTGTCACGCTCAGGCTTGCTTTATACGTACTGTTCAGCTCATGGAAATCTAGAGAAGCACAAATACAGTCTCTGAACATTAAAAAAAAAAGTATCTTTGCAATACTTTAAAAATAAATACAAATTTTAAAGCAAATCTTTTATTTCTTCCCATGCAAAGTGATCCTGCCAAACCATTTTCTTGCTGTTCTTTTAGGATATCCACACTGCCTTTAAAAGCTCTAGAAAGATGCTTGCTCAGGGAGGTCTTTAGAAGAAAAAAAGAAAAATTAAGAAAATCAATAACTTAAAGAAACTCAGTGTTAGAATGAAGCAACTTCCTATTGGGAAGAAATTATCAGTTGATGCTACCCTATTCTCCCCAGACCCACATACTGTGTATTAGTGAGAAAAACAATGACGGCAGAGATTGAATTCCGGTGCCAGCCATCAGTGCCTGCTGTTGCGATGGAGCCCAAAGGCCACAGCAAACCTTCCTCCACAGGCTGGCTCTGAGCAGAGAACTACTTTGTCACTGGCAAGCAGCAACCTTGACACCAGTTTAACAGAGCCTAGGTATAGTGGCATATAGCAGCATACGGGCCAGAGTACTGGACCGTTCACTCAGCTTTCCTCGGGCACTACCAGCTAATTTCCAACCAAGGTTTTCATTCCGTTTTTATTATTTTTGATGAAACCTTGAAACACAGAAGCCTGCCTGTTCTGTCTGGGCAGTAGAAGACCTTTTCCAGGATAAAGGGTTTACTCCGCAATTCCTTGTACCTTACTCATTTGTGCCCTGCAAAGAGATGTAGTTGCATGTTGGCTCTACAACCCTTGAAGGATCAGATTCTCAATTTTCTGTTAATCATAGTCCTTTATCTCAGTACAAAGTGGGTGAAAAGAAAAATTAGAATAACTCTTTCCCTTGGTTTACATTTATTAAGTTAGCTCACACCTGACACTACCATTTTTACTCAGACTGCCTAGTCTTCACTTTTCCTCTTCCTGTCTTTGCTGTGGACTGGAAATACATGTGTTGTTCCAGTTTCCCCTCTAATGCCTATATTTTCCTTTCTTCTTAAAATTCCACATCAGAGGTAGGTGATATTTTTCACCCCCATATTTTCCCCACCAATAGCATAAATTTAGAAACATCTCCAGAAGCTTTAAATTCAACTTGTCTCCTTAAATTCCTTAAAAATAAATGATAACCATTTTAAGAGTCAACATGCTTCATTTAGTCGTTTTCAAACTTCTCTGCTATAACTACTGCTTATTTCAGTGTGTTCTTCCCTTTTGAAGACAATAAAACTCCTTTTTCTGAAGTTCCCATCCAAATTCAAGTGTGCCATCCCCCTCACACACACACTGGAGTTTTTCACAACTCCCAGTGAAATGAAAAATTAATTACTCACTACCCGCTAGCCCTGCGCAGGACTTGTCACCAACCCACTAGCACAAGAGCGGACTAAGGGCACATCCATGCTGGTGAGAGCAGGCATGGCAACTGCAGGGCCAGGAAAGCCGGAGCAGAGGTGCTGAGCCAGCGGAGATCTAGATCACCGCAGCCACAGCCCCCAGTGCTCTGCCGAGCTACCAAGCTCCAATTCTGAGCAAGGCTCATCAGCTCAGGCACACCATCACTGGATGCAGCTCCATTTCCCATCCCCAGATGGTAAGCGCTCTGTGCTGACTTTTAAATGATTAGCAAGTCCTCGGTGAAAAGCCCAGCTTATTAGGGTAAAACTTCAAAGTACGATGCAGAGGTCTTGTTGCTCTGATGAAGCGAGTGTTTACTGAGCTTCGCTCACCAGGCAGGGCTTGCTGTTCTGCATGTACCACTGTTATCTGCTTCAAGCTCTTTTCAGATAGAGCCTTTTTTCAGGTGGAAATCCCAGAAGGCCAGACGTCAGTGTTTTGAATTATACAACCAGTTTCTGCTTTCCACAGCGAGGGGTCAGCTCCCTGCCAGCAAACTCATTTGTAACACTGCATTTGTAAACTCCCGATAAAAGACTCTGATGGAACCACGCTTCGCTGAGTAGTGGCAATAAAACCACATGGCCTCCTTTTCATTATAAAAAGCTTCCAAAAACCTACCAATTCAGACTGAAGCCTCGGTATGTGTATGGGTATAAACCCATACAGGTGAGATTTGCTATAAAATCAGCTATTTTTCACTGTTATCAGCCTAAATGAAAACATCTATAAAAGTCAATCTACAGAAGAATCTCAGTAATAGCATGAAACATTAAGTACATGTTTCTTCCCATGTTTTTCATACTATTTCAGTGCATTGATTCTGACCACAGGGGTCAAGAATATCTAAAGAACAGTATGAGGGGAAAGAAAAAAAGTTGTCTTATTCCAGGGGCTTGCCTTAAATACATGACAGAAGTTATCACAAATAATTAGGCTGATATTTGCTTCAAGTTACAATTGCCTTTTTAAAATTTCTAGTCTTGTTTAATGGGGAGACAGATACCAAAAAACTCCCTCCAGGACATGCAAGATTGTTTACATTCAGGTGCCAATGCCACCCTGGAACCACCGAAAGTAGATAAAGACTGATTTGGTTTGGGGTAAAAAAAAAAAAACAAACCAAAAACCACACACACAACTAATAAAATATTTCTGGCAAAATTTAAAATGAATCAGTGAGAGGGTGAAGAATCAGTGGGTAAATGATTTTGGAGCACTCCTCTTGAATGTTAGCGGACACTGCTCACGTGGAGACTCTGTGCTGAATGCAAGGGAGACTCTTGAGACATCCTTTGAGACTGGAAGCCGCAGGTCTGTAAGCACAGCCTTAGGTACCACTGGAACAGGGCTCCCGGTCATGCAGCATCACCAGAAATGCCTGGAGTTTCTATGCCAGTGTACAGTGGCCAGCTGCCAGCAGGGCCAGCCCATGCCCAAGAGTGGGCACCGTGCTTGGACTTAGTGACCATAAAGGCAAATCTCAGCTTAAGCTGTTACTTGCTATTTCTGCTAAAAGCTAGATTTGGTAGTTATATAAATAGAAAAACATACCCCTTCCTTCTAGACATCAATGACATTTCCCCACCAGACAGTCTGACTGACTCTCCTGAGCAGCCAAGTAATTTTCAGGCAGATCATTGTCCCCTGAATGCAGAAAATTGGTATAATTGTACACAAAGAAGAAAAAAAAAAGCAAAGCAATACAGAAGACATTTATAATGCATGTATTTTGCTTCAAGAAACGTGTTATATGGCAGAGTAGGGATAAGAGACAGGTCCTAGAGACTAGTCCTCCCTATTCCTTATTTGTTAGCACACTCCCTTAAAAAGATTATGAGAAATCTTGGGTTTTGACTACATTGAATCCTGCACTGCATGTTCAGACAAGTATTAATCTTGTCCTTAGACAAATATCCCAACAGGAAAACTCCCACTCCAGCCTAACAGAAGAGCTTCATCACACCTCCAAAACTTCATTAGCATCACTGGCACTCACGAATCCTTTTACACTGGGCCAGCTGTCTGCAAGGTCTATGGAATCATGGATCTTCTAGCCACGTTATCACATACACACCAAAAATCAATCGTCTCGGCAAAGAGAAAGCTGCTCACCAGACACAAAGTCAAGCTTCCTCTTTGGTTGTCCAGATCCCACTGCAAGCTCCTGGCAGTGCCTCTGTGTTAGGCCCTGTACACCCATGGGTGCAATCCTGTCATCACAGCATGGGGATATCCATCTGTCTAACCCAGGATGACAATGCAATTTCATTACACAACAAGCTTCCACATCCAGCTCCATGTGGCACATGAAGGTCTAGTCAGTGTCAGTGCACTGGGATACATAAAACATTTATGAACATCAGCCGCCTCAAGATCTGCTAAAGAACGTTCTTTTAGGGAGGTTCATGTGTCTACATTTACAGCTTGTACATTTTTAAAAGATCAGGATTGGTTTGGAAGACCCCACTAGGAGAACCTATCATTTACACAGGGCTCACAGGTACCCAGTGGTAACGGTGCATATAGGAAAAATTCCTAAAAGCCCTATTTCCTGGGTCTTGCAGAATGAAACTCAAGCATGGCTCACATTTGATCTACAAAAACTTGGCAATAGACGATCCACATATCTCCAGAGGCAGCATCACCATAGTATAAGAAGTGCTTGTTGTGCTGCCTCTATCTCACACGTCCCTTTGTAGAACCTGCTTTGCGAGTCTATTTGGGCCATGAAAATTTCCTGATGGGTATCTGCCTCAGGCTGAATTTTGGAAAATTCTCAGCTAAATCATAACTGTTTTGTTGTCCATATTTAAAAAAAAAAAACCAAAACCAAACCAAAAACCAACCCAAACAAACAAACCAACCAACCCATGCCACCTCCTTCAAGGTGACACATTCAGAAGTTCTGCCAGTTTTGGAAGGGTATTGAATTTTCCTGTTTCCAGGAAAAACTGTCAAAGTTTCCACAATCTCCAAACTGAGAAAAGTCCCATTTTACACATCACACTACAGGCTTATTTGAGTTTGGCAGATAAATGGTTTGCAGATTCCAACTGGACTGAGCATCCCCAGCCCAGAGCCACAAAGGCTGAGCAAAGGTTCTGGCGATTTCTCTCCCACCAGCTGCTCAGGGTCACTTTTAACACTGGCAGAGTTCCTGTAGGCATTCAATATGCAACCTTTTACCATAAAAAGGGAAAGTATTTGATCTAAAAAAGTGGCAATACGACATACCACTGCATACTGCCATGTGTATAACAGTGACTTTAAAGCTGGGTGGAAAAAGCAAGTTTGTGCCTTGCAGGAATTAGAGCTATTTAGTAGCACACCACGAGGCCTTCATGATACTCAGATAATAAAAATAGGAATCTGCAGCCTAGATTAGACATGGAAATGAAGAGAAGTTAAAGGAAAGGTTGCAAAACATTACCCTATGACATTGTTTTAACAAAGGCATACACCTACTTAAAAGGGCTACTCTAACTGAGCCAAATAAATAATATCCACATAAAGGCAGAAAGTCTTCTAAGTGGGACTTGGATGATGGACATCTGAGCTTCCACAGCAGTCGAGGATGGGAAACAGGTAGTGTTAGGACACAGTTCATCTCACCTTGAGGCAGATAGGCAAAGCAAAGCAAGTAAGTGCCTGTTTCCATGGACTCTGCAGAAAGCTTTGGGTAATTGGCTAAGGTGGGGCTTGTAATACACACATCTGAAGCTAGGGAGAAGAATTTCACCAAAGCAGACAAAAGAAATAGGGAAAATTAACAGAAATTTAGATAACTGAAGTAGGAACATTCATTCACCTTTAGTCAAAAGAACAAGTATTGGAGCAAATCTCAAGCAATCAAGACTTTCCCCCACTACTTCCCTCCATCCCTTTAGCCTTCTCAATTTAAGTCCCTGTAGAAAATTGTCCATCTGTGCTGTTTAGCATGCACTGAGAAGCTTTGGCTCAGGGAAGATAGCTGTGTTGATTTTTTTTCTTTTTTTTTTTAAATACATAAGCACCTAACTGAGAAAGAGTTTGCTCAGGGCTCTGTAAACATCTAGTTCCCACAGGGCGTGCTTGGAAACTCAGCAAGGTATTAACATAATCATTCCTTGTATTGGTAATTCGATATTTTTCCCCTTCTCAGCTTCTTTAATTCCCTTCAAAAGCATTTGCAGCTTTACAACTTAAGCTGTAATCAGCCAAATTATTATTTTAAAAATTTCAATTTTTGTTTTTCACCTTTGTGTACATGTCTGACTTTCTCCATGACTCATATCACTGTGCCCAACCATCACCAGGTTTCAGCCAGGTGATTAACAGATGCAGTGTTGTCCTGCCTGGCAGGGAGCGCTCTGGCCACCAGGTGTGGTGGATGGTCATGATGGAACAGGGGGCTACACAAAGCACTGCTGCTTTCCACCATCTACTCTAAGCATGCCCTTCAACCTGTGGTGCGGCAGGGAATGCAACTCTTGGTCTTACAGTAAATCCCCCCCACACCTCAGTATAAAGGTACCTCATATAGAAGGCCAGGCTTGAGTTTGACTAACAATGGAAATTTGGGACAGGATGCATTGCATGTAGTTTAGAGGGTAATCACATAGGCTTCCCCAAAACTAAACTCTGAATGATAAAATCTCCACCAGGAGCATTTCACAGCCTTTAGCAAGATCAGTCAAATTTCTCCCTCTGCCAACTCAAGGAGTCAAGATTACTATCTTAACACAAGAATATAATATTTGAATTAAATGAATCTTAGTTTTGGTGACTTCAGAAGTAAAGATACTAATTTTCATTTGATGTTGTTTATAGTGATGGTGCAGATTACAGTTCACTGACAGTCCACAGTCATCACTCCTTTGCATCTTTTACCATTCAAATTTTCTACGAGTTTTCTGTCCTAAAATTGTATATTCCTTGAGAAGAAACACTATGTAAGTACCAAATCCTAATGTAAGTATCTCAGAAATTTCTGTTCCAATTTCGGCATTTTCCAGGTTACCTAGAGCCACCACCACCACTCACTCACATCAAGGCTGAGTCTTCATATATGTAAATTGCACTTCTGTTAATATCTTGAGAAACTTCAGAGTAAGCCTCACATTAAGATATTTGGGAAACTGGCTCAGCATTCCAACTTCATTAGCTGACCTCCTCACCTTAGAAAACACCTTTAGTGTTCCAGCTAAGAGTAGCATAAAAATATCTCAAAAAAAAAAAACCAAACAAAAAACCATCAGTGTGAGCAACGGTCTTCTGCCTCCCTAGATTATAACAGTAAACCTACTGGAATACACTGTCAATATAGCTCATAAAAATTCCCAACACATCTCAAAATGTATGAATGGGTCACTGAATTTTTCCTTTTTAACATTCTTTCCCTTACACATAAATGTTCTTATTCTAGGAGGATGTTTCATGGCTTATCACACTTGTTTTCAAAATATTTTTTAGAGCTTGATGTAAGGACATATTAAAAGAACAATATCTATGTAAGATTTCTTACTGAAGCCAGATAAATATTTCAGAGTTGTCCTAGATTCATAGGTCAAGAAGAGTACAGATACATCTGGAGACTGTGAACAGCACTGCTAATGGCCTCTTCATCAAAATCTAATTAATCAGAGCAATAACCGGGCAAGAAATGTCTTATTTAACTGACACGTGTTCTGGGTTGCCACTGTGAAATAAAGTGTCTACCATGAAAGCAGGGCAATAGCAGAGACAGTATCTTACCAATATCCCATTAGCAGGGAAGAAAGATACGCTGAGCACAGATCTTCTACATAAAAAAAGCACCCCATGAATTAACAGGAGATAAGGGGATTGGATAAGGTTCTGCAAGAAACAGAAACTGAATGCAAAGCTTATTTGATGTCAATACCTTCAAACTGTAAACAAAGAAACTTCCAAGTTCTAATGTCTGCTCCATCCATGACCCTAAATACGATTTACAATCTCTGTGCCTTCCTTTCACAATCTATTAAATGTAACAGTCATAAAAAAAATCCTTCCTGTACAGGGATAGCATGACATTTTTGTGTTTTCAAGAAAGGGTTTTAGAACCGTGGATTGGTCTGTACTATTATTTCATTTTTTACTTAAATCACTTGATTGTAAGTCTATGTTTCTTAAAATCCTATGCATTATGCAATAGGACTAAATATGAATAACTATCTGATCCCTAAACCTTTCAGGGTTCATCTATTTATTTATTAAGACGCTTGAAAACAAACTACATTTCTGCGTTAGTGAAAGTATATAGCACTTTTTTCTAACAATTTTATTGTTTTAATGGCACTGAATTACAGATTTAAAGTTAGAACCCTCCTCCATAGTGGATACATACATTCAAACTTGATATTCTGCTTACTTCTACTAGAAATCAACAAATAGTGTCGTAAGTGGCATAATAGCTGAGATACTTATATATCCACTGGAGCTGATGAGATCAGACATGCATAAAAGCCCCAGAGCAATATTCTTTAGAAGAAAAGCAATTTCAGACCTACCATATCAATTCACTCAGTTATATTTGTACTATGACAAGTCCAGCACCAACAAAATTGTCGTATTGAGAGCTGGGTGTATTCAACAAGTGACTCAATTTATTTGACTCCATTTGGGCCATTCCCCTTTCTACTGAAGTCAGGGCTGTATCTCTCCTCAAAGAGCAGAGCAAATTCACTTGAACTCAGGACTTTTGTGCTTGTTGAGCCCAGACATTCTAGGTTACTGTTTTTAAAACAAGTCCAGTCTCTAGTGAATATTTCCTAATGGGAACGCAAGACAGCATTTGACTACATTTCATATACACTTAAACAATGTGTTTTAGGCATGGAAAAGACCCCTGCCATTTTTACTTGAGTTATACCTAGAAGAAAATCCCTGGCTGTTGCACATAGGAAGGCTATTCCCTTAGCAGTTACTGAAGAAGGAAATAAATACTTTAGAAGAACACTTTATTCTTCTCCTGGCACAGGCTGTGCTTCAAATAGAAATTAGTTTGTACCATTTTTCTAGTTGTTGCCTGTTTTTATTAGTCTGCCTTGGCTTTTCAGAAAGTAAACTCAGTAGAGATCATTGTCTATTCTATGTTGCTGCATTGCCTGATGTAATGTCAGCCTTGAGTGAAGTCCTTAGCTATGTAATAACTTTGAATTATTAACTGCATGACAAACATTTCAGAAGAAAAATATTTACTGAGAACAGAAAAGGTGACCAAAAAAACCAAGTGCAAATCACTATCTGGCATTTACATTTATGGGCATTTCTATTTTTTTTTAAAGGATTGCATCTGTCAACAGCACATAGTTACAAGTACAGCAGCAAAAGACTTTGTTAACAGAGTAAATCATCCTTATCAAAGCTATTTGAACAACTTTATCTCTAGCTTCACCCACCTCCTCCCATCCTTGAAGTCAATGCTTCATTTTTCTTCTGCTAGGGTTGTCAAGATGAGTTCGTCTAGAGTTTAAGAATCTAAATGAATCGCATTCTCCTTGTCTACTGTTTTTAACCACTCCTTGGTCTCTTGTGAACAAAGCCTGGAAACTTGTTTGTGTTTGGAGTTTTACTTGTATATAATAGATGAAGAAAGCATTTGAACTTCTATTGTACTTGGTTTTGTAATTCCAAGCAGTAATAAGGTATTAACTATTCTATTCAAAGTCAGCCTTGTGCAGATCAAAACAAAGGCGCTGTACATCTTATGGGTTTAGGATAACAAAAGAAACTTTAGCCCAGTATTAGTATGGTCTCCCTTTGAGCAAAACATTTATGATATTCATTCAGCAGCCAAGGTCAGCGTTCATTCTCCCACACTTAAAAAGGAGTCAAGGAGCCCACAGGGAGCACAGTCCCAACATTACTGGTCATTAGCACAACTGGCCCATTTTATAAACCAGGAACAGTTATTATTACCCGGAAAACCAGTCACCATCCTCCAGCAGGTTGGTCTTCTGTTCAAATGTCAACCATAATGCCCAGATTACCACTCAAACCCCAACACCCTTGAGCAGAACCACCAGCCCCAAGGGGAAGTTCCAGACACAGGAGAAACCTACTCAGAGATGAAGAGCGGAGAAGATTAAAGACTTTTATCCAAATTTGGTGCAAGAACTATACCAAACAAATGAAAATAAACAAAAAAACAGACCAGCAAAACCAAAAAGTAAAAAAAAAAACCAACCCAAAGCCTAAGAAAATAAGTAGGCAGGACATGTTTTGAAGTGAGAGGGTGGCAAGGGAGAACGAAGTCAAGACCCACATAGCACAATGATGAATGACCAGAAAATATATTCTGATAAGTTTGACCCCGAATCACTGTAACTCAAGATAGCTTCCATATCAAAATTGAACTCTTAGGTAGGAAACAGGGGGGAAAAAAAAAAGTAATTGGCTTCTGTGAAAGTGGCCAATTATAGCAGACTTCAATTGTTTCTGGGATGTAAATCTATTTCTCTCTCCAGATAACACAGAAAACAATTACTCACAGAGGGAACAGCTTTAAACACCTATCTTTGGCAGGATAGGTCTCAAGAACAGCTTATTTCGTTGACTCTCAGTGGTGAGAGAAGGTAATTATTTCCAACAGGAATCTCTAAGATAATAAACCAAGTCCTCATTTAGTAATAAACTTTAGAAATTCAAGTGAGTGTTAAAAAAAGAAACTGATCTATGTTTCATTCAACTGCATGTAATAATCTTGATAAAGATTATTCTGACTTCAGAGTTATTTTGATCATAGCATGCCTGGTTACAACAGTTGTGCAAAGCTCCTCGGAGACTGACTTCCACCAGGGGCAAGCACAGTAGAGGCTGGAACGAGGCAGACTCTCCTTCAGTTCATCTCACTGCTTACAGACAGAAAGGTACATAAACTCATATCTCAGCTGTTCCAATATTCAAGATATACATGGGCAAAGGAAAGTCTACTGGGGGCTTAGATCAGCTGCTCTGGGAGACTACTAAGCTCAAAGACAACTGGAAAAATTGCACACAAATTCCAGAGTGCAGCTCTCAAACAAACTTTGAGAAATAAATTTAATGGCACAGCTGTGATGTGAACTGTGGTTTAACAAACTAAGTCATGAAGCAAAAGGTTTTCTTTAAGGATGCTGTAGTGAGGTATAGTATATGTCCTTAACATTCACTGCACAATCATGTAAGGAAGCTTTTTTTTCCTCCTTGCTTTCTCTTTTAAGCTTTATTTACAAAGGAAAAAAGGAAAACCCACAACCAACAAACCATACCCAAAGACCACACAGGCAAACCACCAGGAAGACACAGGCAGTCAGTCAGGCCTGACATCCCCAAGAGCATGACTGAAACACAGGTATTCCGAGTCCCTGCAGCAGTTGCCACTGCTGTTGTCACTATGCGGCCAAAGCACATTATATTTCTTGTCTTGTGGTCTTCTACCCCACTTTCCATAACGCATTTCTCTGTGGATCAGAACTTTTCACTATCTCAGAGGCAAAACTGTAAAACAGCTGCTGCTTATCAGTGTCCTTGAGTTCCTTTGTTTACTTTTCCTGACTATGTGGTTGTTTTTCCTGTAGGAAACTCTATGTATTGAAGAGTGACTATGTAGCCATACCATCTGGTTTTAAGTTAATTCCTTCCCTATATTCATCCACAGTTCTTCAGCATTCACAAAGGGGTCATTGAGCCACTTCGCTGCAGGAAAGTACAGCTCATGCTGGAGCCAGACAATGTTAGACATGGGCAAGTGTAGCATAAGGAACAGCTTGCTCTTTGCCTCAAAAAACCCTGTGCTGTGAAGTTTGTAATTGTGGATTTTCAGTAAAAGTGAATCCCTCAAGTGTCGTGGGAAAAAAAAAAAAATCTATGAACACACCAGAAAAAGTTTGGGGGGGAAGGCATGTTGGTTTTCTGTTTATTTTGTTTAAAGATATGCAAAAGCTGTTTCATTAGGATTTGTTTTACTAGATAGTTGACTGCTGCAAAATTATTGCACCAGATGCAGCTGCATCTTGGTTTGTTTCCAGTACCAACTTCTTGCACGACTGATGGTTAAGAACATATGAGAACTTGGAGACACCTTAAGACACTTCAGACACCTCCTGACAGTGGAAGGTCAAAAGGTGAGAAGAGTAGTTCAGGGTGAACTAGCTTCTCCTCACCTTCTGTTAAGTGTTTCTGCTGCTCTGTATGTCCATTACAAGGTAATTAACAAAAATAAGCCTTGGATAACTTTACAAAACTTATTCAAATTACTCTAGGAAGTATTCCTTTACACCAGGAGGTTATTAAAGCGATGCTTAATTTCAAATTCTGTCACATTGCTGAATCCAGGCTTCAGTGTGGTTACACATTTCAAATGCAATTTAAATAAACATTAAGGATTCCAAAATCCCACAGCATCCACTTAGCTCATTTATCCCCCCCTTCATGCTTATCCATCAGCAATGAGTGACAAGATACCACAGTGACTAAAAGAGGTTTTGAAGGTTTTTATAAGGAACTGCAGTTTTTTCCAGTACTTCCATGGTTTATCATGTGTTTTTGTAACAAATGAGGGAAATCTGAGACCAAAACCGTTTCAAGTCCATTCTCCTGTACTGTAGCATTTGCTTCTGCTCCTCAAGCAGTATCAGAGGGCCCAGTACTTATCTTAATTCCTGGCTATCAAGTAGACATTTGCAGAAGTCCAGGATTTGTTGTACGAGCTCTGGATTGCAGCCCATACTAGATCCATTTGTTTCTGATGAGGAGCACATGTTTAGATCTAGAAGAAAAATGTTCTGTGATGGAAAGAACAACAACATTTGCTTTCATTACTTAGTCCGACTGCTTTTCTGTACTGCAGATAGAAATAAATCCCTGTAGCTGGAGGAGAATAAATTAAGAGAGAAGAAAAAATTTGGATGCAAAGAACAGCCCTTAAAGTACCCAGAAAGAAAATAATGCTCAATGCAGCAGATCCAAATGAGGATGTGGGATACGCAAAACTAGAGGAGAGTTGACACAACACAATAATAAAGGATCATGTTTCAGTGTAGCTGGAAAGATTAAGAGTAAGGAAAAAAGAATGACTTTACTAAATAGTAAACTATCCTCTGATACGCATCCAATCGTGCATATAAATGTGCTTTTAATTTGTAACACTGCAGCATTTCAAATGTTTCATGAGTTGTGAAATTTAACAAGAGCTATGTTGCTTTAGGCTGAATCTGTTTTGGTTTTGCCCGAATTACTGAGCCAAACACAATGCGTGGAATTTCAGCTCAATGTAGTATTCATGTGCTAACATTTCCCTCTTATGTATGAGCTCACTGTCAGTGGGAAGTGATTAAACAAACCAATTATTTGTCTGTTACATTTGACTGTTCAGCCTCACCCTTCTGCAACTACATGAAGCCTGATGCAACCTTTCCCTTGTAAAATATCCCAGCCATTTCTGCATGCACACTTCTCCTGTGTGGCTCAACAAAAGGAGAGTGAATGCCACCAAAGTGCCGTCTTCTTGCATGGACTTGACAACTGGTGTCTCAAAACCACTTAACACTTCAGAAAAAGGTACCATGATACATTTGGGTTTTATTCAAGGGAAGTAAAAGGCTTGCAACAGGAAATCACACCATGTCAAAGTTTCAGGTATGTATGGCACAGCATCTTCACAGATGTATCAAAGTATTTGGGCCAACACAGGTAAACACCACAGTTGTTCATTAATGCTTCTTTCAACAGTTTCAGAAATGTTAGTCTGTAAAAAAATTGAAAGCAAACCAACTAAAAACTGCTAGTGAAAAATAAATTTAAGTCTCTTTCTGTATAGTTTGTCACATACTAGAACGTGAATCATATGAAAGGGAGTTCTGGTAAGTCCACTTTTAGAGCTGATGGTTTTGACTAGTGGCTATCAGCAGGCAATTGATATGACCTTCAACTCTTATACAAGATGCAGCTGAAAGGAACTGTTCTTGGTTAGGCAGCCAGAGGGGAAGCCTACCTAGAAACCCAAACAGTTCTAGAAGTAAATGCTGGTAAAACGGTATTCTTAACGGATAGGTATAAATATAGTAACCCAGCACTTTTCCCGAGAGCACAGAGCAAACTAGGGACCACAAAACTGCAGTCCAGCATCACTGCCAGAAAGACCAGGGAATTGTTCCTATGTCATCACATAGGTGACTCTGACTCCACAGCCCATTTTAATACATTGTCCGAATGTTATTCTAACAGTAGCATTGCTGTTAAGGTCATGGAGATTGAATTTACTGGCAGAGGTGGGGGGAAAGAAGGGGAAAAAAAGCCAAAAATATTAAAGACAACATAAGTCCAGATTCTGACTGGAGCTACACCGTACACGTGCATTAACCCCAGTGACTTCAGAGTAATTACTCAAGGCTGCTAAAATTAGCATCTTGCCCATAGCACCGAGCAAATTAGAAACACATAGTCACAGATGAGAGACAGGGACTGAGACCAGCAAGACACTGCCCCCATGAAGTCTTTGCTGGGCTGCTGACAAACAAAAGGAATTTGGGAGAAAACACCACTCTATCCCAACCACTCCCCAGGAACCTGAGCGGGAGGGAGCAGGGATGGAAGGTACCTTTTAACAAAAGAAGGGAGTGTAGTGGAGAGCTCAGGAAGCCTTTCAAAAGGAGAGACAGAGAGTTTGCCTGCCAGGCAGGTTTTTGCAAGATCTCATCATTCTATTTATAACACCACATGCCATGTTACATTACATCACACCATGGGAGATGCACACCACATGCAACAGAACGCAATATAAACACTGTGGGTTCTTTCCAGAATAAATGCCCACAGCTCACAGTAGTGGGCAAACAAATAAACAGACTTTAGAGGTGAGTTTTGCTAAGGAATTTCATATCCTTCCTGGAAAAACTTGTAACCTACAGAGTTCACTTTCATATTTTGCCAGCTCAGCACTTAAACTCACAGCATCTATCAATGCCACCCTGTTTTCCATCCCTACTTTTTTCATTTGTTCAGGGTTTACTCTTGTCTTTTTTTCCAAGAACAAACTACAGTGTAGTCTTTCCTATATTTAACTGTTTTATCACTCTATCTATCTAGGAACACATTCAGGCATGCTGTTTTACACCATTAAAGAGAACAGTCACAGGTAACTCTCCCAGAAGGCCTGGGGTGTCCCAGATGTTCTGGAGCAAGCCACTGCTCTCAGGAGGGTGATTGGACAGAGCTTTGGATGACCTGATCTAGTTAGACCTATTTTGAGGAGATGGTTGGAGTGGCTGACCTCTGGAGGTTCCTTCCAATCTGAATTATGATTCTATGATTCTCAGTATATTCTCTCATGATGTAGACACCATTTGCCTACTAAAACCACTAATAACACAACTAAGTGCATCACCCAAATTTATACTATTTGGTTTATTTTGATTTATTAAGGTTGGAGTTCTCTTAAAGCAGAACAGGCAACACTAATTAAGATTGACTTCTACAAGTGTTCGCTCTTCACAGAAGGATGACATTGCTAAAATTGAGAATGAGTCCAAGGGCTTATTTTAACTTCTGAAACCTGCAAATATCAGTTGTAAAACAAGATCAGGAACTGTACGGCATGGAACAGTTGCCTAAAGTGCATCCCAAAAGCAGCTTTAGGAGCTCTGGATTGGAATCAAGAACTGAAGGAGAGATGTGTCCTCATCTCCTTCTAGGGCTTGTCCACACAGAGATAACTTTGCATTAGTATCAGTTATGTCCTTAGCCAAAATGGAAGATAATCGTATAATTTTTTTAAAAAAATATTTTTTAAATCCTTATAAGATTATGCATGAAATTCCCTAAGAAATACGTATTATCAAGTTTTGAAAAAAATATTATGTGAGCACACAATTAATTAAAAACTGCTTATAGTAAATGTGCACAATGGCAGTGAGGGAAGATTGCATGGGACACTCTCGGTTGTTATTCCCCGAGTTCTGTATGCTTGACATTGTAAATTTGTCGGTATTTGTTTACTACGGTATTTCAGAAAGGAGTATTATTTTCTGCAGCATG
Source organism: Bucorvus abyssinicus (assembly GCA_009769605.1). Classification (NCBI taxonomy): domain Eukaryota; kingdom Metazoa; phylum Chordata; class Aves; order Bucerotiformes; family Bucorvidae; genus Bucorvus; species Bucorvus abyssinicus. Next base: position 15,246,743 of record CM020036.1, read on the forward strand.
TCAGAGCTTGTCCTGGAGCAGCGTGTCCATTTCACTTAAGAGTTGGAAAACATGGAAGAAATAGAAGGTTTTGCATTAATTTAGCAAATGGGATAAGGTTGCTAATGCTGCGATATGAAGAAAATTTTAATGAGAGAAAAAGCAAGCAAGTCCAGAGTTATGCAAGGAAAAACAAACAGACTTCAGAGATACTCTGCAAAAAGCAGCAGCAGGATTTCACTGTGGCATTTTCAGAACTTATGACATTATCTGCATTTACTTTGGTGAGTCAAGTAGCCAACCATCAGACTCAGTTCTCAGTGCCTATTTGGTTATCTGTCTGAGAAAAGCGGGGTTTAATGTGCAGGGTTTGTTGATTCTAAGCATAAAAGGATCTCATCTCTACAGTTAATAGGATTATATATGCTGGGTAATTTGTGGTGTGTCAAATGCCACATTGAAATCTTTACTCTAATAATTGCTTTGCCTCCAGATTTTAAGTCACAATCATAGTTTTTGCCCAGAGCTTGTATTATGGAAAAAAATAAATAATGCCTTAGGCTGCCGAGTGGAGCAAGTGGAAGTAGCTTTGTAATCAGTTTGTTTTACATTTAAACCATCTAAAGCTGTACCTGTTTATGTTGCCAAAAAAAGTATCCAAAGAAAATAAGTGGTGTTCCATGATAACAGACAGGATCATGACAGCTTTTGTGAGGCAATACCTTGGCTCAGGCTAATTGCCTGGACCTTTCCATCGCATCGGGCCTCATACTGCGTTCACTAGAGTGAAAGAGCCCCAAGGAACTGATGATCCATTGCTGGGTAAAGCGTTAGACACTAGTGGAAATTCAGAAAAGTGTATCGAGTTAAGACTGATGCATTCTCTCTCTCCTGTTCTCTATACCTTATGAGCATTTTGGAAGACAAGAGAGATGCAGGGGTGTTCTCTGGACTAAAGGCTGATACTTGAACCTGTGGGAAAATAGCAGAAGATTGGCAGGGAGTATTGTAAACATGCTTAGATGTCTTGCAGCTGGGGTGTCAAAAAACACATACATCATTCTAATAATTTATTCTTGTGTGTTTGACAAGTAGAACATCTAGGTTCAGATAACATAGGTCTGTGATAGACTCAAGGCACCTCATCGAACACACTTAAGATTCCTTCACTGCTGTGGGAAAGAACAAAGCACAGTGGAAAACTATGCCTGCAAAAATCTCAGATATACAGGCAAAAGCATCAGGTACAAAATTTTTTTTCACTCTCTAGCTAGGACCGATCTCCGTAGTGTCTGCATGCCTCTGCCTGGATGCTGCTGCATGCTGGGTGCCTGGTTCATGAGATAATGAGAATAAATTTACTTTTTGCACTTCAACCAGGATTTTTTGGTTGTTCCTGTGTACTGCCTGTGTCAGCTCACACAGAATCTAAGGCTGCACATCCCCTATTATTTGTGCAGCAAGCATTGAGGCAATTTGGTTCCATTTGAAGATGATATTCAGGAATCCAAACTACTGCCTGTGTTTGCATCCATATTAGTACCTGAACCTGACAAAGACTCTTTCAAAAAAAATAAATCTATAATCTCCAAACAGACATGAAGGAGACTGCATTGGTGCCTGCTGCATTTGCAGATCTGTACTCTGTGTTACTTCACTAACAGGCAGATAAACGCAGATGGGTGGAACACATACTACCTCCTCCTGCCTCTCCCAGTACCAATTTCACCCAAAGCACACAATTCACACCACAAGAGCAGATGGAGGGTAGGGACTACTGAAAGAGCTGTTCCCAGCCAGACTTCTCATCCCTCTAGCTGTCTGTGTACTTCTCTCTGAAACAGGGTCCTGCAGTCAGAGCACTGAGCATCCCTGACCTGCTTCCTACAGGCTGACCCACTATCAACACTAATCCACTGCTGAAATTTGTAACTAGCCTATGAGACTGCTAGTAACAGGAGAGAGCCACCTCTCAACCCACAAAGCTAAGTTTCCTAGAGGACAGCGAAATGCACAGTTCACCTGTAAATGGTTGCGGATTTTCTTGGTTTCAATGCTTGGGGAAGAGGGAAACGTCCAGCAAAACACACCACAGTTCTCTACCAGCTACAGTTTTTCTTCATAAAAAAAATTAAGTAGGATTGTTTCTCTTTAATCTCTTCACCATCAACAAAAGATTACTTGCAACAAGTTGTCCTAAAATTCATACATGTTTTTCTGTTTACACCCCTCTTATTCAGCTACATCTAGTCCTTCCACTGGGACTCGTCTGGGGGCGAATCAGAAGTTGGGTTGCTTCTAAAACACTGGCTGAAACCCCTGTCTAGAAACCCACTTTCAAAAGACAAGTAATTTACCTTGCCAGACAGTATTTAAAAAAATACCACCAATGGTGTAGATAAATAGAATAACATAAAATACTTGCTCCTGAAACTGTAACATTAACTATCTAGATGAAAGGGTTGTGGAATTTATTTTATTGCGAGCTGTCCCCACTCCGCTCACAGAAAGCAGCCAGCAGCACCACAAGCAGTACGGCCCTCCTACACAAAGGAAATTCCTGCAGGGCCTCCACAACCCAGGATTACTGCAGGAAGTATCCTATCTCTATTTTCTTTTAGGTTGTAACTGTTCCATCCCAGTAAAGGCCACTACTGCTGTACACTAAAACAACCACCCACCTCACATGCACATGAGCTCAGCTACTCTAGACTTCACACACAACTCTTCACTCTACAGATCACTTCTTTTAGCCAGGCAGAATTGCTTCTTAAGCACAATAAAACAACATATCTAAAATACATGTTTCCAGCCTGCCAGGCTCTTTTCTCTTCCCTTGTTCTTCCTCCACCACATCCCTTGGGCCCTCTCCCACCCAGGCTCCTCTCCCCTGGGGGTTCCTAACAATGGGAATTTTGCGTTTGCTTTTAGCCTGGATCATCAGGTTCGAACACAGCTGAGACCTCATAGTGGTTACCTTCATACCCTTCACCATACACACAGACTGCAAAGTACGACAGCGTTCCAAATGGAGGACAGCAGTAACAAACCCAGCCTTAGCAATGGAGCTCACTGGCACCATTCACACAGAGTCAGGAGCTGAAAGGTGTCTGATACAAGTGCTCTTGAAAAGCATCCTCCTACTACACAAGCCTGGACCAACCTCCTACTTCACTCTCGCATCCAGATAGGACAAGAGACTAAAGACTGTCATTGCTGAGGTCAGCAGTTTTGCCTGAGCTCTGTCCCTGAGCATACGGGACAATATTAATGTCTGCCAACATGAGGGGGAACAAAAGTTCACAGGATGCTGAACTGGTGGAAGCCTTCTTACCATTGCCATGTCTGTCTCTGGCTATATCAGCAGAAATCACTGAATTATTGATGGAAGGCTGGTTTACTACCACATATGTTTCACAGGGTAAAAGATCTGCATTTCTATCAGTTGGCTTTAAGCGACAATTAGTCAGGAACACACAAAAAAGTTAAAAGATCAACACGCTCTTAACCTACATCCACAGGATCCTAAAACAGAGATTAAAAACTTGCTTTTGTCCACATCAGAACATTCTGCAACAGAATCTGCTTGGCTGCTTGTCATTGACCACAAATTCAATTATAAAATACATATATGTGAGCTCCTGTGGTATTTTTAGTTATTACAATTGCCATGGAAATTTTAATGGCAATAGCTGTTTGGGGAAAACACTGAGGCAAACAGGATTTTAAATTTTTTCTAGCTATCATCCATAGCTGCAGAAAAAATACACTAAACAGTTTAATACATCTTTGCCCATCATAGAATCAGCCATGACAAGGCAAGGGAACAGGATATTTGAGTTGTTGGAAGGTCTTTCCTTTGACCTAACCCAGCTACATCTCTGTCAGAGGCAATATTTTTTCCCCAGCAGCTCCTGCACCCACACACATAATTTAATCCCAAGTCTCCCTTTCAAGGCAGTTCCTCTCCGATAACCTCCTAATGACTGTGGCTTCATCTCATGTGTGGTACAACCAACAGAGAGCGAGCACTGGACGTTCAGTGGGAACATGACCCCTGCAAAGACGCGAGCTGACGGAGAGCTTCCCTAGCCACCGCAGTGGTGTGTTTTGCCTCTCGTCAGGGAGATGTGGCCACAGGCATCAAGTCAGTGAACTGCACAGAAGGGTGACTAATAGCAAGCTGAACTCAAGCCAAGAAATACTTCGCATGACTAAGCACTACTTCAATAGGAAAATAAACCTTTACCCAGAACCACCCAAAAACACTTGTCTCTGGTATAATATGACTCCCAGTGCAGAACACGAGCTCTGCAGTATGAAGTGGGAAAGCAATATTGTCCCCATTTTGGGACCCAGGCAAGTTACCACTACTTGACAAGAACCCATTTACCAGTGAAGCCGCGTGCACTGTCGCATCACCTGTCACATGTGCAAAATAAGAAAAGTTACATAGAGCCTGATCTTTTTAATTGAAGCTGATACTTTTAACTGCTTGCAAGTGTGAAGTAAAAAGCACACACACACTTGGCTGACAGATGGCAACCTCAGGAAGCAGCAGTTCAGCTGGACGTCTGAGACAGCATTCAGGGAGCCAACCTACAGAAACAGATCACCAGTCACACAGAAAACCCACAGGCGAGGAGAGAACCCAGCATGAATTTCTCACATCTTCAGTCATCATTCTAACTACATGGTCTCAGCTTCAGGTTTGAAGGCACCTTTTAAACAATTACATCACCAACAGTTTTTACTATGTTTATTACTCTGGGGGTTTATGTTGCACATTTTACTGAATCAGTGTTTCCGATATTGTTCTTGTGGGCAGCAAGAGGTTTTCACAGCCAACAATAGCTCTCAAGGTCTCTTAAAAGCCTAAGTATTTATTGATACATAGAGTTATTGTTTCCTTATAAATTTTAAGTAATCTTTCATGATTCTAATATTCCATAAGCTTTTTCTTATTTATCAAAATACAGCATTGCAATATAAACATCAGTTACATTTGGAGAATTTTGGGAACAAAGATCTCTTCATTACTTTCATGTTATTTAATTTCAGTGCATTTGTTTTAGATTTAATCCCACTGTAAGAATAAGTGGCACGTGTTTGTTCCCTGCTAGAGAATATGTTTAGGACTTCGAACAGTCTAGCCCTGCAGCCTCTGACAAAATATGTGCCACTTTATCACAAGTTCCACTCAAACCTTTTTTAAATTATCAACACTTTGAGACGAAGAAGTTCATAGACAAGGGAAAAAATATCCTGGGTGATTTCCTGCCCTAAAACATTGAAGTGAATGTTGATAGTGCAGAAAGTATTCAGTGTTGCTCAATAAACCACACAGAGTAGGGTCAGGAACCCAGATGCCACTTACTAAAACCACGGGCACTTATGTACGTGGACAGAAAGGACAAAACGATAAGCAACTGGAGATGGGCCATCTCTTACTGGCTACGTAAAACCTTACAACCTGTGTAGGTATAGGTGACAACTTTCCACCCAGCAAATTTACTTGGACATTTCCGCTGTTCCACCTCTTTCTCCCTTAAGCTTTAACTCGAGCCCCTGGATATTCAGCCCAGTGATCCACCATAGCAGAAATCCCAACTTGCACAAGGGGTAAACAGACATTTAAGACAGTACACGTCAGGCATTTTCAGCAATGCTTACAACCACCCTGGGTATATTTTATTATTAAAGTCACTGTGTAACTGCACACTGACAGTCTCCTCTCTGCTGTTTTTAGACCTGGAGGTCTCCAGGCGGGAATAGAGCTTGCATAAGGGCCAGCAAAAGGGAATTCCTGGCTCCGTTTAAATTGCAATGTAGATTTCTTTGCAAAAGCCAAGATTATATCTGATCTGCCACACTCTGCAGTTTCCCTGCTGTCATAATCCAGGCTGAAATTTATGCAGGTGACAGTACATCAGAGAAACAGTCAAAAGCCACATGCTGCTCTGTTCCACACATACACAGTCCTAAGTCTTTTGATCACAGCACCAAAGAGCACAAGTTAGGCAAAAACATGGCTAAAGGTAAGAAAGGGAGATTTATGAACACTGCAGCCCTCTTAAATACCTTTGAAGTATGTAACTTCCAGAATTAAGCACTGGTGTATCTAGTGCATCTTCACACTCTAACAAAAGACATTAAGCACACAGAGAAAATGGACGATTGGACTTAAGCCATAGGTTCAGCATGAGACAGGTTTATCCTACTAGCCTGGTCTCCACATACATGCCTTTGCCATGTCCTACCCGTAAGTCTGAAGGAAAGATGCTGTCATCACCTCTTCTCATGATTACTGCAGTTTCTTCCAAGAGGATTCTTGGATACATGTGAAGGAAGGAGTTCCCTCATAGTCTACCCTGGCCCTGAAGCTCAGGAAAGAGAGTGGTCCCACCTGCATACGAACCCATCACAACTGCACACACCATGTTGGCTTTATGTGGACTGATCAAACACAGGACAAGCTGATCCACTGTGTCATTGAAGCAAGCCCTGTTCAGAGTGACACTCTGGTCACTTGTTAATGAAGCAGTTGTTTTGCTGTGTGATTACGCAAGGGTGTTCAACCCAAACGGGCTCCAATTAGAGATTGCTTTTAATTGGGCTACAAAGACTTTAGTAGCACAGTGGTTATGACTGCTAATATTTTGTTCCACAATCAGATCTTAACAAATTTTTGAAACAAAGTTCCCCGATAAAGAAACAAACAAAAAAAGATGAGGAAAAAAGCTTTGAAGAAATCCATAAGGAACACTCACAAAAGACTCACACCCTGAAAAAATCCCACATCAGAAAGTTAACTGCAAGGTGAATAATAACTACACTGTGTTCAGAAATTAAAGGTTGGATATGACTCTAGGGCTGTATTTAAGAAGTTGAGACAGAAAGCAAGTCCTGACAGTGAGGAGGTAAAAATCAGATGAGATGGTTCCAAATGGGCCATCTGTCCAGCAGGGGTACAGACGTGGCATTTGGAAAGCCTGAGGACATATTATAGCACATTACAAGTGAGACTGTGGCTTAATTTCCAGCTTTCTTTGAGAAAGCTTACCCATACGCAGAGACTCCAGGCAACAGCTACTCCCATGGAGTTCCCATCCAAGAAGGCTCAGGTTTTGGCTGCCTGCACCACCTCTCAACAGTGTGGGAAATTGCAAAATAAAGGCAGCAGCTGTCTTTGTGGGGGATATCTGTCACAGGCTCTGCATGCTGTCACCACAGTGCTCCCACGCAGATTTGAGCTAAAGGCACCAGCAATGTGCTACCTGAGAAAGCATCAGCCACAGGTACTAGGAAGATTATAGGCTTTTCTATAGGTGGAGGCTGTTTAATCATTCCTATCTCAACTCAGTGCTTACACACAGCCACCAATGCTTTGGTTCAGAGCTAACATTTTTATTCTCTTGCTTCTTTCCCCTCCACATCCCCTTTCATGCTACAGAAAGGCCAACAAGGAGGTTGGAAGGAAAACATTCAGTGACCCAAAGGCCATGACACCTATAAATAATAGTGTGAATTTTATATGTGAAGGCATTAAAATATAGTTACATAAAGTCTTACGGCACACAGGTTCTGCTATGCTGAAAGATTCCTTAATATCAGACACATTCACAGTTTTCGATAATATTTTATATTTTGTTCTCCATTTCTTTCCGTCTCTGATGCCTGCCAATCAAACCTCTATTATAAACACTGCAAATAGGTTAACACTAACAAACATTTGCTTTGCAAAAGTTTCTTCTAAATCCTATGAAACACTATCTATAGCATGTACTCTGGTTTTATCTGTTCGTTGGGTTGCTTCTTGCCTTTTGGGATACTGTTTTGTTTAACTGGAAGAGAAAAGGTTTTTTTTCCTTTTCTTAGCAGGGTGGGAAATGAGGAGGAAGGAGGGGGAAAGGGAAGGAATGAAGAAGTTAGAGCCTAAAGTTTTCTGTTGTGGAGTCACACAATAAACCATAAAGCACTACACACAATCACACAACATTTAAAGGAGCTTAGAGAAGTGAAATTATACTGTTCCCTGATACCAAATCTTAAAGAAGATGGAGATAAACCGAGTTTTGTTTAGCACTAAGAACCACTTTTGTACCAACAGCAAGAGGTTGTTTCCAACACCGTTTGTTGCCCATGTTTAACGAATATATTGGATCTCTGCTTCAGCCCTCATTGTAGTATAAAAAAAGCTTTGTAGGAAGGCAGGTCTGCATGCATTTTAATATAACTTTAATAATCCACTCACATCAGGAACGGGGGAAGATGGGAAAGCTGTTTCTGCTGGTATGTGGGGCAGACTGTAGCTCATACTTCCAGAGGTCTATCATCTTCCACTGCAGGCAATCCTGTGCAGAGGATGTTAGCACACATGCTCCTTTCCAGGAGCCACGAAGTATATCCTGCTGCTTATCGATAGCAACATGGACTGGAATTACCAAGCCACTGACTTTGTTTCTGGCTTCCTGCAAGTTGATGATTTAGCTGTTGCCTTGGAGATTAACTTTAACCAGTGGGAAATGAGCATCCTAAATATCCTTGTGTAATCTTGCAATGAAATTTCCAGTTGTTCTTATTTGTAAGTTTCCTTTGTTTTCACTGTTCTTCCTTTACATGATTTCATCTCCTCGGATGCTCTTCATGTTTTATTTTTAAACTCCAGGCATTTCTACTCCTCCATCAGTTTTTATTATATGTAGGATTTACACTTTTTTTCTGTCCAATTCAGATGCATAATACATTAGCTTGGTTGAAAACTTCTGCAAGTTCTCCAAGACTGCACAATGTTTAAAATAAACTGATTTCCTACAGTAGTCAGCCCAGAAAATTTAATGCCTCAAGCACTGTAATAACATGGTTTTAAATAGCCTACTGAAATATTAATCTTAGTGTTCATTATTCTTTCACTCTGCCTCTATTGTTTGATGTTTCTTCGCATGCCATCTGAAGGCCTCTCTGCCTGTTTCAATATCCCCTGGACATCATTGCATCCATAGGATGACTCACATGTCGGAAGAGCTGTGTTTTAAGCCTCATGGTGTTCCATAGGAACACATTCCTTATTCTTCACATGGAGTCACTTTTCTTTGAAACATACGACCTGTCTTTCAAAAATCTCTTCTTCAAGTTTAAATATGTGTTTATATTAAAGGTACCTACAGTATTACAAACTTAGGTGACCATACTGTAGCATTATTTTCTTTCCTGGGCTTGGTATTCCTCTAAGTGTCCTGCCAAGTCACAAAAAAAAAAAAAGTAAATGAGCTCCTCAGCAGCTCCCTTGCTGCAGGCAAGCCATCAAACTGAAGTGAGGACACTGTGAAACAGGACAGCAAGTATAAGCAGTGCTACTGAACCAGTGGCATTAGAAATTGAGGAAGACACCTTTGAAAGAATATTCTCTGTTCAGGCAATCATTTGTAGAATTTTATATTGTACACCGAGATGAATAGGCATTCAGACTGACCTTAAACTGCTTATTTACAATATGCAGTTATTCAAGGCATAGAATTTTGTTATTTGTAGTATAAAAACGTTTTTCCAACTCTGGTTTTATGTCATCTACCTGATTTAGTCAGAGGGTTATAAACTGCCCATGAACATATTAAGACCAGAAATAAGAAGTCTTCAAACCACCCGAGGAGACAGATTCTGGAACAAACTTGCAAATGGGGAAGCAGGAGGAAAAGTTTTCAGTGGCTAATTTTAAGGCAAATACAATTTTGCAAGAGGAATGGCAGTTTCCTCCAGCAGCAGGAGCCCAGGTTTGGTGAGCAGAAAAGCCCTTCTGCTACTGGTGGCCCTGTTCCTACTTTTAGCAAGAATGTACTTAGTACAGCAAAGCCAGAAGATGCAACACCACGTCCCTTTGGATCTACTACATACTTATAACCCTACATACTTATTACAGACTTAATGAGTTTCCAGTATCTTCCTCAAAGAATGTTCCACAGCTTAGCAATTCTTTCAGGAAACTTATCTTTTGTTCCTTTAATCTTCAGCTGGACCACACACAAAAAAAACCTAACCAAGAACCCAAACTGTGCTTTGGAGAAAGAAGCTTGTAGGCTTAGGGCAGTTTTAGGCTTCACATTGCTAATAACAAAGATAAAGCCTTAACTCCTGTGTGCTGCTGGCAAATATCCTTTGGCTCAGGAGTTGAGCCTCCCACAATTTACCCAGCACAAGTGCTATGCCCTGCTGCAGGCACAAGCACACAGTGGTCATCCTAGTCTTCTCTGAAAGCCTGAATTTCATCCAAGCTTTCTGTTCAAGACTGGACCTCGACCTGCAAATTTGATCCCCAGAACAAGTAAAAGATTCAGTGCTCACTGCTTGGCTGTCTCACCAGATGTTTCTCCCTTGCAAGAACAGGATATTTGATGATTGCCAGTTGAAAAAAATGCTAATTTTAGCTACTAAATTTGACACTTATGACTTCACCATGCCTAGGTGAGATGCGTGAAAGTATTTCCCCCTTTCCTTGGGGTTTTAGGCCCTACAGAGGGGGGAGAAGATGAACACAGAGATCAGTGCAGTAGAATATCACTTTTTCCCTCCATTACTCACACTCTACACTTCAGTCAGATGTCTGGGACCAGAAAATAAAGATACCAACCTAGAGCAAAAGTATCTTCTAAATTCAGCCATCCACCTTCTGGCATGGCCAGAGCACGCAGGGACAGTGAAGGAATCAGCCAAAGATATTTTGACTTTTCCTTAAAAGAAAAAAGTGATTGCACTGGATTCTTTTGGTCAAAGTGATTGACATTTTTACTTTCCTCAAACCAATTTTATTACATCTCCATATAGGTTTGATGATAACCTGCAGAGGAGTTGCAAAAGGCACCAGGTCTAAAAAATTCAATTCACAACTGGTAGTCTGATAGAAATCATGAAGGCTCTTTATATAATTTATAGAGTAGGCTAATAGGTAGAAGGCAAAAAGTATACAGACTAAAAAAAAAAATAAAATTGAGAATAGAAAGGTACGCTTAAAATTTCCAGCCACAAGCAGTCCAGTTCAGTTTTACTTTCAGTCTGCAATTATCTAAGACCTTATCTCATTTATATGGTAATAACTTGTCTCGTGTCAACTCAACAAGCAGAGATAGCAGCTACACAGCGCCCGGCTCCTTGAACGCTCCGGCTGGCTGAAGCCTCCCAGCGTGGGTGGATGGACCTGCTGGGCTCAGAGCGCCAATTAGACTTGCCAATGAGCCAGGCCTGGCACTGCTGTGAGGAGCATAACAAAGGCAAGGAATTTCTTGCCTCTATGAGTTTAACTTAACTCTTCGTAGTTTTGCTAACACTCAGCATGAAAACATTTTGAGAGATTTATTTGCCGGGGAAGAGGAGATTACTGCAGATTACTGGGAAGAACTGTCACTCAATATGGAGCAGCAAAACTTCATGGCAAGATTCAGAAATTATTCCAGGATAATTACTATAGCTGCAATGCTGTATTTTCTCTAAAATGTTAATTAAACATAAAGCAAGAAAAGCGGCCAAAACAGATCTGGACATTCATGAGAGAGAAAGGCTTCGGTCTTCTGCAAATTCAGAGGTAGTTACTAAGGGATGTCTTACACACTCGCCAAAGCAGAGGAGGTGCATGTAGACCTCTGGGTTACAACCAATCCTGTGGCTCTCAGGTGTATTACAAAAAATAAAGAAAAAAAACTTGATAAAATTTGAAGTTAGCCAGGTAGCAAACACCAAGACAGAACAAGGACCTGTTATACAAGTATCCCATACAGATAACAAACCTCATATCACTCTCCTTATTGAAAGTTCAGCTACTCTAATGAAGTCGTTCTCAAATAAATTAACTGTGGTTTTGCCCATAACCCGTTATCCACTTGGGGGCATAAGATAACATTTCATTTCAACAAGTGATTTCCCATCACGAGCTAGATAGGCGCAGTGATTGCATGTACCAGAACTCTGATAGCTGCGCAGTGGGTTGCGTTATAACAACTGTAGTTATCAAGTACATACTTCCAGCCCACTCAGAACAGAAGAGATTCAGTTTAAGGTGGGGGTGGTTCAAAGTGTATCTTTAATGAAAACAGGCAGGATATGGCTTGCAGTCTATGCTTTCTAAAGGGGTCCTGTGTCTCCCATTATAGGGAAGTGTATTTTGTAGGTAATATAGGAACAATAAAACGACTGATGTTATTTGTGGAGGGAAAAAAGGGGGGGGGGCTTATGCCCCTGTAATTTTATTACATATTGTGCTGCTTTCTTCTCTTCCAGAAGAGACAGACGAATTTCATGAGGACCAGGTCTATGTTCACTCCCCATCCCACATCTCACCTCATCAGAACACAGGAAGGGACAGACTGCTCAGATCATGCTGCTGATGGAGCACTGGGAGTCAGGTGTTTTAAGAACACTGATTTAAAAAGTACTTTGAATTTGGGACATTGAATTTCATATAGGAGTTACTTATTGTATTTGAATACCACACAGCAATTTGTATTGAAATACTATTTATACATAGGATAGCTGGTGTTAAAATAAAAGATTTAACATCAATCTATTGAGGACTGCATTATTCTTTTTCACAGAGGATGTTGCATAGGAAAACCTTAATCCCTATCACATCACAGTAAACCCTGAGCCTCACAGTCCAGAGAAAGAGTCTTTAAGATGCTGTTTAGTTTCTAACCATGAGCAAGAGTTGGGTTTCGAAAAGAGTTGGATCTCTAAAACCATCCCTTTAGCCACATGTGCTTCAGGTGCACGTTAAGAATTTGATATTAAGGTTAGCAGTTCAGAACAGCTCTGAAAGGAATCTAGAAGTTTTCCCGTAAGCTCAGCTCTGCCCACCATCCCAGCAATAACAAAAAACATCTATTTCCACACCAGCATAATCTTAATAACCCCAATCTCAGTCATATCATGGATTCATGGAAGTGCTAGATCATGAACTGATGTACTGTGACAGAGGGAATTCAACATCAAGGCAGAGGGGATGGAAATACTTTTGTGAAACATTGGTACAAGGATGCTAGCCATTTAAAGATAAGTGAGTTTTGGGCAATCAGAAGTAGCATTGGGAGAAACACGTGAAGAGCAGACAACATAAACAAGAAATTGTTTTGTCTTAGCTGACACAAGCAGAGCTGCGTTTATAAGCACAGGTCAGGGGGGTTCAGCTTTTATGTGTGAACACAGAGGATTCAGGCTCCTGCCAGCTCAGGAGCCAGGGAAAAATTTTTGATAGCGAGCAGCTGCAATCTATGCCATATTTTAGAAAAGTAAAAATAAGACATAAGCTGGCATAAAACTGCTTATCAGTTGAGAACAACAGCATCAATATGAATTTTCACTATTAAGAAATCCTGCCTCCAGAGTTTTCCCAGAAATTTTAATAAATATTTCATTGTGTTTCATTCTGAGAAGTAATCCAAAAGAAGACACTGAAAATCTTGAGAAAAGGTGAAGAAACTGTTTAAAGTGTAAGTTTTTGAAGTGCTAATAGCTATGAGGAAGCATTAATGAAGTTTAACTCTGATTGTATCAGGAGTGGAATAGCTCCAAGAGAGAGATTTGACGAGCAAGACCTCCAGCGTGGTGCTATTAAATGCTTCTGAAGAATAATAGGGTAATATTCCAAAAACCCTGCAACAACCACACTGTAGCCTTCAGCAGAAAGAGCATTGCCTCACTGCCATTCCCCTCCCCTGCCCCCTGCCAACATGGATAAATATGAACCCAAAATATCACATACACCATGTTCCTGTAAGGGAATCTCCTATAGTGGAAAACCTCTCACTTCTGATTCCTCAAGCATACAAAAAAAGCCACGCATTCAGGACAGAACAAAAAAGCCAAGACAAGCATTTTATAGTCTGGAAATTTAAAAAAAAAAAGAGTAAACATCATGTGAAATTATAATGAAAAGCTCGGTCTCTAAAGGCTTTAAATGAATATGCTCTCACACACACGTAAATATTTTAAATAGGTATTCAAAGTCCTGTTGGATTCTAATGCTCCTCTGATTATTAAAGCTGATTCTCCTCCTCAGTAAACAATTCAGCAGCAAGGAACTGCTTGACCTGGAAAAGAGATGAACAGTGGGCTAAAACTTTAGGAAGCTGCTCTTTCCGGAGCCATTTTGGCCTCAATTTTGACTTTGTGAGGAGAGGTTTCTGCAGAAGAGGAAGTCGTGCAAATGAAGTTGAAGTGTGTATTTACAACTGCAATTTAGAATCAGCATTTTCTGACCTTTATTCTGTTAGTGGAAGAAGAAACAGCTGATGTCATGAAAAGAGAAACCAGCAACATAATTTACATAAGGTACTGCCACAGGAGAGCAATTTTCTTATTCAAGGGCAAAGTACTGTTTTCTTCTAGCTGTGGTCAGAGTGGTTCATCCTGTGAGATAGTATGCTGGTGTTAGATACTTGGGAGGGCAGATATGCAGGAACCTCAGCTAGAGTAGGCTCCAGAAAGAAACATACTGTTCTATGCTTTCAGGTGATTTCCATTTACTGAATGTTAGCACAAAGCATCTTTTTACTGAAGAGAGCACTCTGATTAGGAGTGAAACAGTAACAAAGCACTCCTAAAAACCAGGGAACTCAAGTTTCCTCCTCCCTAGAAGCAAACATTTTTAAAGAAGAGACTTTCAAGGACAGCATAATCTTTCCTAAGTTACTTCCATTAGCTCTGGTGGGTCAGAACATAGTTTGTCCTAACACACCACTAGGCCTGATCCAAACCCCCCGGGAACCTTTTGGATCAGACCCTAATAAAGGGCACACTGGACAAACACACATATACATAAAAGATATTCATTCTTTATATTAAAAAAAATGCAGGAACTTGACCCATGTATGTTCTCAATATTGCTTTTATCAGATGACCATATAGATCAAGGAAAGACACCACTGAGTCTGAAACAACTGTTACAGAGCAGAAACATCTTAGAGTGCATCTGAGCCTTCCATTCCAGGCAGCAAAATACCAACCCAACAAGCTTCTCTGCAAACGGAGCTATTCATAGGAATTTCCAAAGTATTAGCACATGATACTGCAAAGTACTAAAGCCACCCTGAGAGATGCACTGCTTAGATATATATACACACAGACCAAAAGAGAATTGAGATGCACAAAGGCATGTTAAAAGACAGATAACTTTCAGCAGCCAGTTTGGAACTCCACTAACTCTTCCCCAAAACCAGAAACTTTAGGTACCTCTAAAATTAGGAGGAAACCAAAGACAAAATATCCCAGAGCCTAACCTCATTCATATTATATTTTTTTCAAGCTTAAGAATGTTCAAATCCAGCTTGTTCCTACCCAACTTTAGGAAAAAACCTTATTTCTAGACAGCATTTTCCACAAATAACTCTGAAACAAAGACACACAAACAAACAAAAGAAGCTTTGTATTATTTCACAAAGAATTTACCTCCTAAGTCAGGAGAACAAAACTACTGTATATAACTTACCTGTTTCGTTTAGAGCTTTCTCCACAAGCAGTTTGCTTAGCCACATAGACAAATCTTCATTGGTGACTCCCTTTTGACTGTGATCTTGGCACTAAAAACAAGAAGTGACACAACAAAGTACTTCAATCTGGAGGCATAATACTTAAGACTTAGGGTCTAAGATCAGTTCAAGAACTGCAGTACAAGAAAGAGTTCAGAAAGAAGTTAAAAGCTGCAGTCACTACAGAGCATCTTCTAATGAAGTGATTTTGCACAGGGGAAGACTGCACAGTTACAACTGCTGCATTTTGTAAATAAAAGCCTTTGTCAGTCAAACCCCGTATCTAAACCCCCCAATCTCACAAATTCTGGCTCTAACATTTCGCTTTATCCCAGCTCCACATCACATCAAAACCAAGGCGAACCATACCCATTTCTCAGGGACCAGAGAAAATCTTGTTTCTTCTAGACCAGAACTACTATTATATGCTGCCCCATTAACTGCATTTAAATGCATCACCTGTGCTTTCTCCTGATGACATAGCATGGTCACACAGTGAGGTAACTCAGTACAGCAGCCTTGAGCCCTGCAGAAGTGCAGCATTTTACACCAGCTGAACCTCCATCCTGGCTCCTTTTTAGCAGCAGCAACCTTCTTTCACGTGCTTACCCAGGTTGAGCTAGTTTTGCCTCTACCAGATGCTCCTCTTGCAGCCAGCAGCTGTGAGAAGGCAGAACTCACACAGGTGGACAAGGGCTGAGGGGCTGAAGATCCAGGGGGGAGTAACACAGTCAGGGTGCACCATGCCAACCTACAAAGTGGTCTCAAGCATTTTCTTGGTTAACATTCTTATTAGAATATAGCTATACAGCAACTCCTTTATTGCCATATTGCTTGATTTTGTATTTTACTCAGACTGGCTCTCCCCCAGGAAATGTTGACTTTTCAGCTGGACCCTCCTTGTGTGTTGGGAGTGGAGGACAGAGTGAAAGACATGGTCTTGGGATATCACAAGCACATGTCCCTCTGTCCAACGTATTTTTATGAATGAACAGGCTCAGAAAGTTTCCTGTATTTTAGAGGGGACAAGCATTTCTGCAAAATTTCTTGCTGGAACTTAGTACACAAAACACTAGAGAAATCCCACCTGGATACTGAACACAAGAGCTCACATCAATACAGAGGCATGGAGGGGCTTATGGAGGTGATCAGAGGAGCAGTTTTTCATGACAGAAGGCTAGAAAACTTGTCTTGCACAGTAAAACACAAGCTGAAAGAGGAAAGCATTACAGTCTGTAAGGTATCCAAGAATTAAGTACCAGGAAAGAAAAAGAACTGTTTAATTTAATGGAAGTATTAACATTAAGATATTGGATGCAAACTTAGCACAAACACAGCGATCCTGGAAACTAGAAGAAGGACTCCAGTTATTAAGAGGATGAAGTTCAGGAACTCTCTTCCCAAAAGCCATCTTTTACAAAGAGGCAAATGAGGCACAAAAAATTAAGTTCTCTATTCAACAGCATATATGAAGTTTGTGTAGACATGGGAATCAGATACCAGAGACTTAACTGCCAGGGCAGGTACTTTAAAACAAAATCAATATTCCTATCAGCGAGGGTCAATTGTGTTGAAAAGATGGTTTGCTGAGCCAAATTTTGCAATCCAGTATAGGTGAAATGAGAAAAGGAATCTAATACAAGAAAATGGATTAAATTTTTATATCGATAAACTGCTAATAAATAATAAATAAATTGTTAGTAGTAAATCAGTACCACTAATCTTGGGAGCGATCAAAAGTAAAGATTTTAATTTAAAGAAAATATTTGCATTTCTAACACAGGGGATTACCTCAGATGCTGCAGAATAATGCTTAACAGCAGTCCTTTCCTTCTTTTGCATAGCAGAGCAAATAATTTACTGATAACTCAGTGTAATCTGTTCTTCCAGGTTGGTTTTTTTTCCCCTTTAAATTTTATTATTGGAATTATCAATACAGTCATGCCCTCGGGGAATAACATCCCTGCTTGTAAATTTTAGTTACAAACAAACAAGCTTAGACAATTCTCTTTTTTCCAAACTCCTTTCAATTTGGGATTATCATCTGACTGTAATTCACTTTTTTCCCTCACACAGTGCTTGTCAATCTGTTGCCCTGGCTTTTTCTTTCTCAGTGTCAGAAGAAATCAATGAGGGTTTCTGGTCAGGGATTCCCAAGGGTGTTTCCCTTATTATCAGTTCATTGCCATGCCTATTTTATCTCAAGCCCTATACGCTACTTGCTTCATCAGATTTCTCTAAACCCTAATTCCACTACCAAAACCCCACGTTTGTTATTTCTGAGTTAAGCCTCAGATGCTCACTTTATGCAAAGAGAGAGATGTATTTGCTACTCAGGAGCAAAGATTTTTAAAAGTGGTGTTTGGTTCCTTGGGTCCCCGTTACCTCTCCCCAACCCAGGAAACAGGGACCCTGTTCCTGATATAAACGTGTTGTCACCATCTCCATGAGCAAGACGGTGACACAAGGTCATGCACACTCCCTAGTGCTCCCTCGTGCTCACACGGATGTGAACTGCCTGTCTTGGGGACCTGGATTCCCAAACAATATTAAAAATGCAGTCCCAGCCTTCTTTACCCCTCGGCCTTACATGAAGCAGAATCTTTCACATTTTCGGGTAGCCCTGACTTTGTAAAATGTCACCATTCCTCTAAGCTTCTGATTCTCACTCGAGTTAGAAGTTATCTTCAGTCAGAGCAGGTGACTCTGTGCTCTCATCTTGAGGTGCCAAAACTGGAACCAGAGGGTGCCCTTGGTTTACCCACTCATCAACGTGCTGGACAATATTTAAAGAGAAGCAGGAGGACAAGCAGGCAGCTTTTACAGGAAAGGTTGGATCTCAACGGCCACAGCCACACTATTTACATTCCTAGCTTCTCTGCAGCCATCTCTGCCCTCTGGCAGCTCCTATCAGCCTTTCCAGACTCCCACGGGAGTTTGGTCTGAATAATGCCATCTTACCACTTTTTTTTTTCACACAGCACCAAGACCCTTCATTTTCCCCTTTTCCAACAAAACTGAAAGACCAGCTTCTCTCAGTCAGCGGGACTGGAATGGCAATTCCTCAACATAATGCAGTCTTAAGGTAAGTTGTGCAAGGATGCAGAGGTGAGGGTATTCCTTTCTTCAGACCGTTGCAGCGTTGGTGACTTCCTCTATCTCCTTGGAAACATGTTTACAACTTCTCTCTCTCCCTGCTTGTCTATCAAAGTGCCCTGCCTCAGCACCTCGTGAGCGCCAATGAAATAATAACCACAGCAGCTTTGCAGAGAAGAACACTTGAGAAGAAATACATTAGGAAAACTTAAAGGCTCAGACTTTCAAGAGGGATTTAAGTGGCATGATCTGTGAAAAGATTCCAGCAAGGCTTTCACAGCACCCACCTGCATCACTATAAACCTACGTAGCTTGCATACATTTCTGCCTAAATATCTTTAGAAAGCTGGAGTAAAAAGATTTTAAGTATGTTTTGCATTAAGTTCTTCGGTGAGTCGAGGCATTTCTCCAATACAGTGATGCTAAACTTGGACTTTCCAAGCAACATGTGGAACTGTTAGAGCATCCTTGCATGCTGCACAGCTTTGTCCCAGTGCATGGCAGAAGCTATAGGGAACAGCTCAGGGTCTCCTGGGCAGGAGCTGGAGCATCTTTCAGAGAGGCAGATTGCACTGGGAGGTACAGGACTCATGTGTGTACATGACGGGAGGAACAACAGGAGCAGCTTGCCCTAGGCACTGAGGCGAGGGAGGGCCCCACATCCTCTGATGGTCCCTGGGCCCTGCAAGCTGTGAAGGTACCAGCACATTGTTCTTGCAAGTTATTATTTTGGAGGCAAATTTTGTATTGCTGCCTGCAAAACCTGGTGTCATGCTGGTGCAGTACCACAGAGGTAGAGCTCCACTGCCCAGCTGAAACTGAGAATTAAACACCGTGCTGGGAACTGCCACTGGGACACTGAACTGTTGCTCTTCAAAGGGTTTGGGTTTTGTAAGTGGACCAAGGGAATCAATAAACCACAGACAACGAAAACAACTTTAAATAAGAGACTAAGTGAAAGGAAAAAAGTTGTCAAAATGTCAAGGTTAATGTTTTCATTAAAATAACCAGGGAATGGCTTGATGGCATGAGTATAAACTTTAAATTCAATTAAAATTTTTAAGGTGTGAATACAAAACTAAGTTCAGTCTAGACAGTCAATAAAGCTATCCTCCTAATGAAATACTGGTCCTTTTGGTATTTCTTGTCTATTTTCTCCCTCATCCTTGCAGCTATGTGTAACTTTGAAACTAGGATCCCTGTCTGTCAAAACCAGAGGAGCTGTGCAGAGCAGGACCACAGCCACCCGTGGCTCCTGTTCCGCTTCCTCCTGTGCCCCTGGCTGGGCCAGCAGCTCTGCCCCCAGCCTGCCTACAGCTCAGAGACGGGCAGCAGCCTCTGAAATTTCACGCTGAGCCAGGGAGTGACAAATCTCTGCCTCCACCCCTTAGCTGGACCATGATGGTTTCTGCAGAGGATCTCAGAGGCAGTTTTCTCTGTCTGCAAAGTGCCACAGCTCTGCCCAGGCTCTAGAGGCAGCCCAGAGGAGAGGCATCTCCTTGCCTTACAGCCTGGCAGTGGCTCTGCTGTTTGGACAGCCAGACACAGTAGAAACGGAGTCTGCAGTGCCTCTGAGAAAGTCTGGCCCCAGCAGGTCTCTGGAAGACTTGAAGAGATCATAGAGCACTGGGATCTTCTTCTCTTGCATTTTGTTGTTAGTGGGCATCATCTCCCAGAGTTAGAATTATCTGTAAATTATCTACTTAGGCATTTTCCTGATCTTTCAAGCAGTTTTGTTCTTGAAATAAAATTGCTTTTTAATTGATTTTAAGAAAGGAAGGGACAATGGTAAGAAATCCCCATGATCTCAAATTGTTTGGTTATTACTGACTCAGTGTATACCATATCTTTACATACTATCCCTCCCAGTGAATGCTAGAAGGGATGTATATAACCTCTGAAAACACACAGGGCAGTTGTTCTTCCTTCCTTTTTCCCTTCCAAACGTTGCTCATACTTGTGTGCACACGCAGAGTTTGGTTAACTTGTCAAGAATTTAGTAGAATCACCATGCTTTTTGCTGAAACATTCAAACCTCCTTAGACAGCCCCCTTTTCTTCACTTTTCTAATCTTTGTCAAGTCTATCATTGTTTTCCTTAAACAATTTCAATTTTGTGACCAATGGCTATCTTTTCTTTCCCTCTTTTTTAAAAACATGCCTTGTTCAGACACACAGTTTGCAGCCTCTGCAGCGCATTGCAGCCAGCACATTGTGGCTTTCCCCAGGGCAGGATCTGGCCTTGCACTGCCCTAAAAAAAACCAATGAAATTGGCAGAAAAGTGCGGGGGCATCAGCATGTTGATAACCAAGATTAAAATCACCGTCTCTGCCATCTGCTCCACCTTAGAGTCTTCAACATGGATGGAAATCTGCCTTCACCTGCCTGACTCCATCTCAGCATGACCTCCTCAGCTGTACTCCTAATAAGCCTATCAATATTGTCTCAGCACTGTGAAAAACAGAATGCTGAACTAGTATTGTGGCTCTGTAACAAAATAAGGATATTGGAATCTTACATCAAAGCCATTTTGTTGAGGAGCCATAATATTAATTTAGTGTTCTGTTATTCATGGTGCTGAAATAATTCTATTTCACATGGCTTGGTCCACAGAGAGCAAACAGCTGCAACCAGTCCTTCAGCTGCACATGAGCAAATACGATTCTGGATATTCCGCGAGAATAATTATAACCAGGAAGACCTGAAGCATTGAAAGTTTTCTTCAGGAATGTCTCTAACCAAACAGATTAGATTGGAAGTGCATGATTTTTTTTCTATACAGAAGAGACAATCTTAAGTTTAATTTCATTTTCATAAGACTAAACAGCATATAAAGCCCAGAGCATATTGCAAATGCTCTGACTGAAGTAAAGCATAAGCTAAGAGCCAGGATACTTCAGACGGATGTCAAGATGTTTCAACTTACATACAGATTTTAAGTTACCAAAGCTACCCCCATTAAAACAGTTTAAAGATCTTACTTTCTTCCCAAAGAGACTTCAACACAAGCCATTAATTGTTTTCCTCCAGTACATAAAATAATGGACTGAAGGGGAGCAAATCCTCCCCATTTTTTCTCAGTTACTGGTGAGGAATCTCAGACATGCAGCAATGTGTGACAGAACAGTAAAGAAAAATAATCATCTCACTCTACAGGAGATATGTCCTGGCATAGTAATTCAGCACTGGTTGTTTCCAGGGCTATCTCCTGCATTCATGGCTTTCTTTTATTTTACAGTGTTTTGTTAAATTGAAATCTGATGATGTTTTTAATGAAGACCTTTGCTCAAAAAGATCTTGGGTTTTTTCCTTGTTTTTTTTTTCAAAGATAAAGATATAGTTTTCCTAACTTTGATGGCAATTCTGTATCATATAATCTGCCTGGATCTGTGGAGTTGAAAATTTCATCTCCGCCACTGAGACATATTTCTGAAAAAAGGGGTGAGGAGGTTTAGAGGTGTCTGTGAAGGTGCCCTACTCCAGCCCAAGCATATTGGTTGAAACGAGAGCAGTCTCAGAAACACAGAAATAGCAACAGCTCCTAGAAATTTTGGCCAGAAGGAAACAGGACAGGGAACATGTACTCCAGTGAGGGACAACCAGCAAAACTCTTATGCACATGCACAGCTTTAGGCATGAGGCACCCTAAGGGGACACAGTCACTGTTTTTCTGTCTTTAGCATGGGATCAGAGCTCATCCTAGAGAGTAGATTAGAGCACAGATATGGATGAACACCACCCCAAGCCTCCGTTCTGCAGGAGATCCACAGTGCCTGACAGTGCTATTGCAGTGGATGCTCTATCACCATATGCAGCAGGACAGGTTTCAGAGTCCTGCCTTCCCACCCCAGAAGCCCCATCCCCAAGGCCAACTGTCAGTTTAACAACGGGGTTGAATCATTAAAAGCAACTACAGCTTCCTCAGGAACTGCTGCTGCAGTGAAAGAATATCAGAAAGCAGCACTTTGGACCTGACTTAGTATGAGCTTAGCTTCTTTACCAGAAGAGCAAGCAGCAGAGCAGTAGAAGACCATGCACATCTGAGAGACAGGAAGCTCTTGTCTCCCCATTGTTGATCCCCAGCAGGACCTGGCCATGGAGGTGGCTGTCAGCTTGGCTTCTGGGACTCACACATACACAAAGCCACCTCCAGACCAGCCTGGACTGTAGCCAAGAATCAGTGTTACCCTCCTGATGGAGAAGGACGAGGTAGAGAAAGGGAGGTGGTGGTGAGCGAGCAAGAGAGAGATGGAGAGCCCTCGAAAGCTGTCCCTGGTGCTGCTCAAGACGCAGGAGAAAATTCCTGTAAGAGATGCCCCAGGCCCTCTCTGCCTCCTGGCAGAGGTGAGGCAATTAGGGCTGTTTCACCACCTTCAGCATCCTGCCATCCAAAAATTGCCTGTGCGGAGAGCTGGCTTGGGATACATGATCACTTGTTGGACTGTGTTTTGCATTTTGTTTTACTAAGAATTGCTCGACTCAAGAGAATTTATACTTGGATATTAGAGAGACATAAACAGCCATAAAAATTCCAGCTCTGCTTGTACGAATGATCCACCGATGTGTGTTAAATGCACTCTATTGCTGCACTGAAGTCAATTTGCAATTGATCATATTGCATTTCTAGTGTCAGCAGATATGAAAACATGTCATTTACCAATGCTTAATGAACCTCTATGCTGACAAGACATAAATATCAATAAGCAGCTCTCCAGTTAAGGAGGTTAACCAGCAAGTACTCAGTGAAAACATTAAAGAGGTAATCATCTGGCAATTGCTGTATAGATGGAGCAGCTGCCCTCAAGGATGACTAAACCTATGCAAAGGACCATTACAGGAAAAAAGGAGAAAAAAAGGGGGCAATTAACTCCACGTTGCAAGCTGAAAAATTCTATCTGAATGAAAAAAGTAATTGCCTTTCTGGATTGCACTCCTACACTTTTCCATCAGTACCTGAGGTAATACACTTAGTGGGGCTCTTTGAACATGCTGGATATTTGGAAAGGAATAGGCAAAGCAGCAAGTTAGTCCAGTGTAGTTCCTCTTAATTCTTCCTGGTAATGCTGATCCTCTCTTCTCTCTTTTTTGAACCTTTGTATTGCTTTCAAGCATATTTTAATCCTAAGATCTTCCTGGGTTTCTTAGGACAAAGCTTTCAGTTTCCTGTAAAGTTAAAGGAAGGCAATAAAGGGAACATTACCAGTGCTTAGAAGCACTTCATGAAAGTAAAACACAGCAGATTAAACCTTGCTTTGTAGTTAATGGAGCAATTTAACAGCCGCTACAATCACCACTGGACTGAAGACGAATTTGAAGTTCATTTCAGATTTTAAGCAGATGTAAATGGTGTTTATATTTAACCTATGAAGCCCAAGGCAGCAAGAGTTTTCTGAGCAACCACTGGAGTCCAAAAGAGTCTAATCTCTTGCAGCTCGGATACACCCACTTCTCCTGGGACAGGGTACACAGGATACCCCTTTTGCACTCAGCTCTACCTGTGAAAAGGACCCGTTCTGTGTGGTCAAGGAATAGAACAGTACAACTGACGGCGGTGCTACAGAGTGCTGTTTGCAGAAATCACGTCTCCTGTGTGAAACCCCCTGACCTGGGCATCCTTTCCCCATTTCACAACCATTTCCCACTCCAGACAGATACCAACTATCCTCTGCCTGCAGCAGCCATTGATGTGTACCCCAGCCACCCCAGGGCAGGGATCCTCCTCCTTCCCAGCCGCTTCCCCTCACCAGAAAACCCCGGCAGGTGCCTTGCCACACCCCGTGTGTTCTGCCCCCACTCCACTCTGCCCAAGTAGCATCTAGCCTCCCAGATCAGGGTCTGAGCTGATAACCCAGCCATGAAGTAAAAGTCAAAGGGCCACATCTAGCCCACAGATGGCCAGACTGACCATGCTTTTGTAGGCAGGAAAGGTGTCTCAGAGGCCAAAGGATTTTGGTTTTGCCAGTGCCCAATGCCTGAAGAATGTGATTTAAGCATCTTAAAACAAGAAAAGAGAAAACAAACAAAAAAGGCAGTTATATATTGCCATTAAACGGTAGCAGGGCAGTGAGTTTCAGCAGTGCATCATTCTGAACCAGTACCTCATAACTTCCAGCTGCTTTGGAAAAACACTGAGTGGTCATATTATAAACAATTACCAGAGGCAAAAGGAAACCTGCAGTAAAGTTGGAGGAAGAAAGGGAGTCTTCCATCTCTGCAGAAGAAACATAGAGATGTTCAGAGATAGCAGGCATTTAAGGCAGTTGCTCCCTTTTGTATATTCAGTAACTGACTATTCTAGTGACAAAATATATAGTGACTGACATTCTGATGTGTTGTAATGTTAGCTGTGCAAAATCTCCATATGTATGAGACAGGAAAAGGGGTTTGTACATCAGAAGAAACACAATTAGCAGGAAATTGTCTGTGCTGTGGTATAGCCTTTGCCATACCCACTGACAGGGTACCACATAAATCTTTCCCATTTCAGGCATGCTCTCCACCAACAAACTCATCGCTCAGACCCAATCCTCCCTCTCTCCTCTATACACCCTACATTATTTCAATGGAAATATGTTGCCCCTTGATAGTAACAATCACCCACAGCTCTCACGTCACATTTTTCATCAGTAGATGTAAAAGCAAACATCAGACCAACTGAGGTCAGTTCAGTAACCCCATTTTGCAGCTTCAGAAAGTGAGGAATGGTCTCTTCCAGCAGCTTGAAACAGAAGTGGGGCTTTGGTGGCCAGGGATGCTCCCTGGGACCCTTAACCTCTGTGCTTGCAACCCAGGCTTGACACAAAGTCAAATTCAAATGGCACAGCTGTATTGCTCATGTTCTAGGGGACATATCTCAAGGCACTCAGCATAGCTTCTGCATTTAGGCACTAGCAGTCCCAAGTGATCTTGGAGGAGCTTGTCTGGTTCTTCCTCTAGTTACTGCCAGCATCCACATAACATTGCACTGATTTGCCTCTACTTGCATCTCTCAATATGCAAATGCTAATTAAAGTGAAAATTTTCAAAAATAGAGTAAAAACTCAAAAAATGTGCATGGATACTTTTAAACTGTGATTCGTATTTTTTAAGCATTCTGATAACTTCATAATGGCCAAGCTCCAAACCTCAAGTACCAAACGTAAGATCTAAGGGAGATAAGATAGACTTTTCCAACATCCCTGTTAACTGTACTCGTTAACTGTTGGTGTTGATGTCACAGAAGCTTTGATTTCCATTGGGTGCCAGCTACTATGTGGCCAACTACAATTTGAACCAAACATGAAGAATAACAGAATTGCAAACACAATCTTGATATTGAATTAAATATATACTCCACATCAACTGCGGTTATGCACAAATAACTCAGGAGCATTCCATGTCACGCAGCAGTACTCTAAAAATACATTTGCTTTCAGATGGGATTATGGATGGCCGAGCAGTTTCTTCATAACTCACACCTGAACTTAGGAGTCTTTGCCCACTACAGTAAGCTTTAATCAAATTAAAAAATTGCTCCCAGGTATGATTACATCTCAACCTTATACAGATATTTTATTATTATTGCTGCTTTATGTAGCGGGCGGGAAAAAAAGGCTTTCTGTAACTCTGTGCTCGATTTTTCAGAAATGAAATAAAAGAGGAGGTTTCATTTTCACTGAAGGATGAGATTTCCCTCTGGATTTGCTGCCCTCTAGATATCTTTCAGTATAAAAGTGCTGTGCTTTTTAAATGGATTTTGCAATAATCTGCTTTAGCTGAGGATGCAGTGGCAGGGGTGGGAGGGGGCAGTAAATGAATACAAAGTCGGGGAAGAGGCAGAGTTCAAATAGTTTGTCAATACGCTTTTTACACAGATAAGGTGTCTTTAGATGATGCCAGATGTCCAAAGGAAGAAGGCAAGTTATATGTGTCTACGGGGGAGGCAAATCAGTGCTAAAGCAGTGCTGAGTGGTTGCTGTTATGGGACAACATGCTCCATTGCTCTACAGAAGGAGCAGTGAGTTTATCAGCACATCATTCCTGCACACTGCTCTGCTAATGGGCATTAGTGCTGATATGAAAAAACTGATGTGAAGAGGCATATTTCTTCCCCAGAACTCCCTCACTGTGTTTCTCGTGGATAATACAGCTCTGCAAAGCTTTTCTCAGTGATGCCAAGCTCTGGGTTGGTAGTACCACGTCAACATTCCAGATTTGTTTGATTTTCTCTACAGCACAGAATAAAAATGTTTCAGAGACTTTGTCTTTGTCCGTCTGGTAGGGATCTCAACAGAAAAATTTTTGGTAGAGGGATGTGCACGAGCGAACAAGCACATAGTGCAACACAGAAAATGTCATACAAAACAAGAGGAGTACTGGTGATTCATTACCAGGTAAAACTAATAAGATGAGGATTAGGTAAGCAGGGCAGCCTATAACTGGTAAAAGGTAACCATAACCAAATTCTTCAGTGTGTTCAAAGGCAATTTGGAAAAGGATGTTGTTCAGTCTACCTAGAGCAAAAAGACTTGTCATGGTGCCTCCAAATGAGACAAGACAAATAAATTGTTTCAATTATCTCTCTATTTTGGGTCTTAACCAGGGTGTTTACTTCAGGAAAGACTCTGGGGAAAAGAAAAAAGAAACAAAACTATTTTATTACTAGATCGAGAAATGAGCCACTTTATTATTTGATGGAGAAAATAAGGTCCAGCTTTTGGAGCCTCAAATCTTTACGCATATATCCTGTCCAGATTTCAAGTAATTTGACTCATACACAAACATTTGTGTAGACTTCCCCCCAGGCCAAATCCTGTAAAAAAAGTACTTTTTTTTCTCAGACTAGACGTAAATAGTCCTATTGATTCCAAAGAAACAGCCATTGCAGGAAGTGCTGCTTGAATTTCGGTGTCTGCAGGATCAGACCCTGTGATCTGACAGCTTAACAAAATTATCATTTGACATGTAGAAAGCACCATTCATCAAGCGAAACTAAGGGAAAAAAGCAGTTATTAACTCTCAAGGTCAGTGTAGGGTGATCAATATTATTAATTGCATGTGGATAAGTTGAGACAGCAGTTCAGCACTTCAGCAATTATCTGAGGTTCGATACAAGTATTAAATGCTAACAGTATTCAATCATGGGTGCTTAAGAAAAGAAGCTCCTAATTCTGCTCACCTTTTGCAGGTTTAAAAAAGAGTTCCTTCAGGCTAAGTATTGCTGGATACCCTCAGCCCCATGCTCAGACTAAGCGCGTACGGGAGTCAGAAAGGTAACATTTTGTCTGTCTTGTCTTTCTTGACACTGGAAACAGAAATCTCCGACTAGCACAAAGTGCCCTGTCTTGGTGACATTTCCAGCCTTAACAGAAGCTGCTAATTCCCAAATCCACCCATAGAGCCTATTGCCAAGAGATTACAGCATGACTTTTTCTGTGTTGGAACAGGAATTGGCAAATACTTATGAAAACATGCATGTGGAGAAGAGCAGACTGAGAGAATGTACTTGCTTACACAGCACATGGTACCACAGACACTTCTCCTTATGGTCCTACCAATCGGTCAGAAAAAATCCCTGCTGAGTTTCCTAACTTTATTACATGTATAATCCGAAACCCAGGTTTCACTTACCTGTTCAATGTCAGTTCTAAATCCTATAATGCTTTTCTACTCAGATGCCAAGAAAACATAAATTCCTAATTTTTAAATGCATGAGCATTTAAAATCTGACAATTTTCATTGTAACTAAAGTGTTATTCCTGTCCTATTATCATGCCTTCAGCTGTTTTCAGATTCTAATTTGTCTGATTTGATCACTCCATTCCTGGGCACCAGCTTCTGTGGCTAAAGGCTCTGTTATAGACTCTCACTCATTCCACAGCTTTGGGGAATGGAAACGATGCTGAACCTGTGCCCTGTATTTGATTAACCTG
Organism: Bucorvus abyssinicus; assembly: GCA_009769605.1. Taxonomy (NCBI): domain Eukaryota; kingdom Metazoa; phylum Chordata; class Aves; order Bucerotiformes; family Bucorvidae; genus Bucorvus; species Bucorvus abyssinicus. The sequence goes on from CM020036.1 coordinate 15,275,238, forward strand.
GGCCAGCCAAGCGTGGACAAATTCCCAAAGAAAGATGATTTGTATTAAATTTTGCAAGTGTACTCAAAAAAACCAAGCATTTTTTTAAGTCCTTGGCCTGAATGGACAGACCTTGGCCGTTCTTACCAAATCTGCTGGGAAGAAAGAATAAGCGCTACATGGTTGTTAGTCGTGACACTGGTTGCTTGCCTGAAAAGTGCTAATTTGCTATGGTGATAAGCAAAGATGAGGAATCTGCACAGAATAAAAGTCTTGCTCTTGCTTTGGACCAGAATCTCAGGTGGATATTTGCATTTATAAATTCAAAGACTGCCACTGATTCAGAGCTAAATTTCAGGCATTCATCCAAACTGAGCCCAGAGTTTAACCTTTTGACATAAGCCTTCCTCTCCACCAAGCATTTATGTAATTAAAACATCTTTTTGAAAAAACTCTTAAAAAATGAAAGGAAAAAAAACCCCAAACTACAAAACTGCATCAAATGAGCTGGAAAAGTACAGAGAAAAGGAGGCGTTCGGGGAGAGCCCAGAAGCCATAACTCTGACTTACATAAGTGAAGGACAAGCAGTGTCTTCTATATAGGAGAGTTTATTTTCCTGTCGTGATCCAAACTAATAGTGAAGGTGGGTTCACTTGTCAGATGTATTATTCCAAAAGAGGGATGATGTTTTCAAGTGACAGCCACCCCCAACGTGCACGGGACCACGATTTTCCGCCAATGCCACTGCCAGCATCAACTATCAGCCTAACCCGAGTGAAATCTTCCCTTCCAGCAAATAATGCCTGCTAAGGCACCTGCTGTCCCGAGGCAGGATGACTGATTGATGAGGTTTCCTAAGCTTTGTGCTGACGTATGAAAGCTGTGACAGCATCTGGAGGCATGAAAGGATAGTAAAAATCAACTCGAAGAATTACAAGAAGCAGGAAAAAAGGATGTGAAGGCAGAGGTGCTTTATTTCTGGACTATTTTAATCCAATTCTGCCTCTGGAAATTTCCAAGTAAGAGATTTTGGTGCTGGTTTGAAGAAAGCTGTTCAGAGGGCTGAGCTGAGGGAGGCACAGACGTGGAGGGGGAGAAGGGAAACGATTGGTACAGGTTCATTGAAAGTATCACATTTAAAGGGTATCACATGCAGAGGGAAAGCTGGGCTGCCTAGGTGACTGCTACAGAGAGCCTTGTCTGTGTGGTGTAGAACCGAGAGCCAGGAATCTCAACGCTGTTCTAGCTTTTGCCAGAGCTCCTGTGCAAATCCCTTGCCAATGCTGGACTTCAGCAGCTTGGTATTGTTCCTGGCATCATATTTATTGTGACCCTCTTTTTGTGACACCTTGTAAGATCATTTGGGATCTTTATAAACAGGGCACTACAGGAATAAAGACAGCGAATTGTCAGTGTCATGTTATTGCTTTGTCTCCTTAGAAGTCCATACAAATGCAGCTGCCCCTCTGCATGGATCTAAGTACAGAACAGTGACCATGAAGAAACTGCTAGCTGCCAAGATCTGCTTGGCTTTTTCATCCCAATAGCTCTGTGCACTCTACTTGATAAATAAATGTGCATTTTTCTAAGTATATGCAAATCGAATAAATATGTAGGCTCCATTTAAAGTTCTAGTCATTCTCACCATCTCTACACAGATAAAAAGCTAATCAAAACAACTACAGAATGTTACATTCTCGGCAATTATGGAGCTAAAATAATATTGCTTAATGATATATCAAGTTGACACTATCACGTCCTCACCAAAGCCATCAAGCTCACACCGGTGAGAGTTGGATTCTCATTGGTGTATGTAAAATTAATCCCAATGGAGTTAACTCAGTCTACGCGCATTGAAAATTTACCTTTTACTTTTCTACAATGAATTCCACTTCCCCATCTCCCCAGGGTGATCAGTGAATTGTGGATTTATACAGTCTCTATGGCACTTTCAGACAATCATTGTTGCTACACTTTTTCATTTGTCCCAGTTTTCCCCTTCCCACCTCCTTTTAAAACTTTGACCATATAATTCACTTAAGTTTCTAAATGAGATATGTCTATAAAGAGCATCTGGGTCAGCCAGCCTTAATTTGAAAATGTCATTACACCCACACTAAACTTCCCCCATCAATCCCATAGCAGCCATCACCGTTTGTTATGTCTCCCAGACCAACTTTAGTGAAATTGTGGTCTTTTCATCTTTTGAAAAGGAGATAAATAGGGATAGGAGATAAGAAATCACCACCCAGGTGCTGAAGACTGAAATTGTCCAGGGAAACAGAGCGAGAAAGTATTCTCATTTCTACAGATTTTTTGGGCTGCAAACATATAAAGTTTTATCCGGAGGAGGAAAACCACTAAGCTTTCAGCTTATGCTTAGCTCATCTTTAAGTCTGTGTCATTTTGCAAAGTTCAGAAATATTCAAGATGCTCCTGAGGTTCAGAATATCATTACCAGGTTTCCCGTATGGCCTTTCCTGCTGGTAACTGAAGAAAGCTGTTTCTGGGTCAGTGGAGTTAAAGGCATTACATCTGAACTAAAGGCAGGATGGTTTTCACTTTCTATCCTGAAAGTGAACCAGCTAATAACCTCGTGTATCTCTGCAGTCAGTTTGATGAAAGGCACTTTCAGGGGACAATTCATTTCATCCTGTAACAGGCATTAAAAATAGGATGGATATACTGTCCTCTGGAGCTGCTTACCTAGATATTTAGCTCTCAATGTCTACAGGAGCCAGAGGTATATCTTTAGTCATAAGAGACTGGATTCAGTTGGACGTGAAGATGCCTCCACACAGGTGTCTATGTGCAAGTGATGTGTCCAGGTTGCAGTCACTGGGAGATTTTGCCAATACAGTAAGCAGACCATTGAGAAAAATTCAGCCTACCCTGAAGCAGACAGCTAGGTCTGCTGGGTAAACTGGCAGCTGGAGGCATCTGGTGTAGCCTGCAGTTGCCACTTTAGAACAGCAAAAGTCCTGTGCCAAATCTTCAACTCTATGGATGTCTCACTTACTCCAGGGCATCTCAAATGGCACCACATACGTAAGTTTAAACAATTGAACTGAGCCCCTGATGCCTGCACACCTCTCTGGACCCCTCTGGTTGTACTGACTGATCACCAATGACTATGATCAGAGCACAGACAGCTGTTCCACGTGTAGACACTTCCATACAGATGCCAATGTTTGCCTAAATCTCATGTTAAAACCTACCCAGGTTTTACACATCAGTTGTGACACAGCAGCACCATAGTGAAGTGCTTTTTAGTCTCTGTATCCCACCACATACAGCCCGTTTTCCTGAGGAGGACACAGAGACAGCTCAAACAAACCCAGAGTCACTTGTCACTGGCACTGCAGAAACAAGCTCAAGGACAAACCCTACTTGGTGGGTTAATCAGTGTTAGTTCATTGATTAAAAAAATTAAGTCATTGATGTAATGGGAAACAGAACCTGAGCCCTGGAGGAAGCATCTCCAGCAGAGTCAGTAACAAAACTTAAAGTCTCACCATTCCTGCTCTGGTGTCATGACCACGGCCCCCATACAAACTGCTGTAAAAGGTCAGAGTCTCCTCCTGAACTGTTCACTCTGCCCTAATTACAAGCAGAAGACAACAAAATTGCCTCTTTGAATTTCATCAGAAAGTGTACAGGCTTGTATTATCATGGTAATAAAAGTAATACACATTTGTTGAGCTCCAGTGAGGCATATCAACAAAAGCAGCAGCATGTTTTGAAAAACTGTAAATCGTTTTCTGAATAGCTACACCAAACTTTGGATGCTTTCAGCTACACTTCAATGGGATAAAGAAAGTAGGTACTTTGGGTTCAAACTTATTATTCAACTACCTGTTTATAAAGGAATGGTAGGAGATGTTTAAAATATGAGCGCAAGTAAGGGCTCTTCAATCTCATGAGCCAATCTAAAGTTAAGTGAGTGAATTGCTCATCTGCAGTCAACTAGTAGGAGGAGAAAATCAATTCTGAGAAACCAATTATAGTTCTATACCTCCATCCTCCAGGATGCAATCTCAAAGTCAAGTCCCCTGAAACCAGTCTCCAGGATGCACTGGGAATGTTCGACATGCCAGAATAGGGTAAACTTGTTTCAGAAGATGCAAATGGAGACATCCAGACAGAAAAAACAAGATGGCAACCTAGTGTGGCCAACTGGAAGCAGAAGGTTAAAAATCATAAAGTAAAATTACAGTGATCAGATTGGCTTTAGCATTTGAAATTCCAGTCAAAGCAGGACAGTGAACAGAATGAAGTATTAACCCAACTCCTCAAGTGTGTACTAGCCCAACAGTGAAACAAGGATTTTCCTACCTAATAAAATGCAAACTGATATGTTCCTGTCATCATCTCAGGATACCACCTCCCAGTACTCTTTAGAGAAGATGCTGTAGAGCTCCATCATGCACTGTTTATGATCTCCACAAGAAAAATGAAGTGCCAAATAAACCTGAGGGGTCTCAGATGTGGTGTCCTGTTTGGGGCTGCATCATTTTGTGCTGAACTTGGAGACTGCACTTCCCAGTGGATTCAAATTACCTCAAAGTGGAAAGGACTTAACAAAGTTTCAGTACTTATCATCCCTGAAGCCCTTGAAGTAAGAGATTCCCTTTGAAAGGGAGAGCCTCTTTTTCATCCTCAGTGCCAGAATTAATACATAAACCATCACGGCCCTTTGCCTGGATTTGGAAACCTTGGGCATGAGTTTCAAAGCGACCAAGCACCTAAAGTTCCAGCTGAACCCAACAGTTCTGGAAAACAAACTCACAGTAAGTGACCAGACAAAATAATACACCTGTTCTGAGAAAAATTGGCTTTAACTTTCTTCTAACTTTGGCTTCTCCAAGTAGAAAACTATATAGCAATTTGTCCCAGACACAAGATCTGAAGTTTCACTCTCCCACTCCATTTTTTGGGGAGTGGTGAAAAATGACAAACAATTTGTCTAGCAACTCAAACCCCCTACTATTACCCATTGGTGGTGGGGTGTAGAAAAAAAAAGGGGGGGGGGGGGAAAATCACAAACTGCATAATTACCATTTGCCTGATTCTGGCAGGATGATCAGAAACATAATACACATTTTTCTGTTACCTGGAGCCCAGACAATAATTCACAACTTGGACATCTTAGAGGAGCTCACAAGATGTTATTGATAATTAACACAAAGCTTTTCCTCAAGTCTGTGCCTATAAACTCTATTTCCCACTCCATAGTCTTGTGGAAGAGGAGGAAAATTTTATCTTAATGATGAATAAAATGGTTTTGAGAATTGTTCTACACAACCATCACCACATCTTACTGCATTATCCAGCCCAAAGAATTTTGGATATAGGAAGAGATGTCAGAGCTATCTGTTATTCTGCTGTTGTAGAAGTAACAAGACCACTGCATGTTGGTCTGAGCCTCAGACATTGAAATCGGTTTTAAAGAAACATGAATTTCAACAAGTGTAGGGTCCTGCAGCTAGGGAGGAATAACCCCATGCACCAGTACAGGTTCGAGGTTGATCTGCTGGAAAGCAGCTCTGTGGAGAAGGACCTGGGATTCCTGGTAGACAACAAGCTAACTATGAGCCAGCAATGTGACCTTGTGACCAAGCAGACCAATGGTATCCTGGGGTGCATAAGAAGTGTGGCCAGCAGGTCAAGGGAGGTTCTTCTCCCCCTTCACTCTGCCCTGGTGAGGCCACATCTGGAGTACTGTGTCCAGTTCTGGGCTCTCCAGTTCAAGAGACACAAGGAACTACTGGAGACAGTCCAGCAGAGGGCTACAAAGATCATTAGGGGACTGGAACATCTCTTTTATGAGGAAAGGCTGAGAGATCTGGGTCTGTTTAGCCTGGAGAAGAGAAGGCTGAGAGGGGATCTCATCAACGCTTATAAATATCTAACAGGCAGGTGTAAAGATGATGGAGCCAAACTCTTTTCACCAGTGCCCAGCAACAGGACAAGAGGCCACAGGCACAAACTGGAACACAGGAAAAACTTTACTTTGAGGGTGGCAGAGCAGTGGAACAGGCTGCCCAGAGAGGCTGTGGAGAGTCTTTCTCTGGAGATACTCAAAACATGCCTGGATGCAATCCTGTACAACCTGCTGTAGGTGAACCTGCTTTAGCAGAGGGGTTGGACTAGATGATCTCGAGAGGTCCCTTCCAACCCCTACCATTCTGTGATTTGATGACGGCATTGAACTACAAGTCGTTCAAGTGTTTTTTAGAGTCGTAGTTCCCTTGAGCTGTGATAGTTATGGATGTTTTTATAAATGGAAAGGAAGAACCCAAGCCTACTGATCCTGAAGTGTTAGCGATTCAACTCTACTGTGGATCGTGCATCTGGAAAAACCCACAAGCTTGTATATCATCAAACTGTCACATCAAGCAGCTGAATTACAGTATGACAACATGAGCCACAGCATCCCACGCCATTAAAGAGGGGAGACTCTTCTTGTAGAAAAGAACACTGAAAAAGCTGAGCAGTGTGACCCTTGGGGCTGCTGGGGAGCTGGGTGAATCAGCCACGCCGCTCTTCTCCTTGCTGCCATGGCTAAACTGATTTTGCATCTAAATTAGCTAATTTGAAAGTGTCCTGGGCACCTCTGCACCATCCTTTCCTCCTTTCTGTGACTGCATAGAAAATTTAAAGGAAAAGGTGAAACACAGTCCAATTTATCAGCCATCAATGCAATGCTTCTCCAGGCATCTTGTGGCTGATGCTGTTCCCTACCAAATACCCAGTGAAACCAGAAGTGCTTATACTGGAGTTTACTGATACAAAAATAATTGCATGGAACAGAGCAGGCAGCAAACCAGCAGAGTTATTCCAGAGGTCTTTAATATTTTCTTTTTTTTTTTTAGTTTGTATCATTTAATGTTACCATGAATCAGAGCACACTGCGATGTTGACATGTACAGATCTCAAGAGTGAGGCACAGCATCCCATGCCTTCTCATTAGCTTTGCTGGCATAATTGACTCTGGCAGGGCACCAGAGTCAGTACAGCTGTGAGCTGACAACGCTATGAGGAGGCAGAAGCAGGTATAAAGGAAGATGAGCCACATACACCTGGGAGAAGGAGGCAAGGAAGGGGAGATCCTAGGAAGGAAGGAAGACTACATGGAAGCAAAGATCAGAAGAAACGGAGAAGGACTGACAGGCAAAAACAAAGGATAAAGAAGTGGACACAAGGAGATTGTAGTTCTGCTGCCTGTCTAAAAGAGGGAAGAACCACTGGTTGAAATTGATGAAAACTGCTCAATTTCTACTACAAAGGGTCTTAACTTCTTTGTTAATATATTTCTTTCCTCATGTATGCATCCACCACAAAGCTGCTATCTTGGTGCTCCCTGCAGGAAGAGCTCCCCACTACAGCTGCCACTGATGCTCCTCAACTACTTTCTGCCCTCCTGCAGTTCCCCAGAATGGCCTTTACATCTGTAGGACTTCAAATTTAAAAGCAGTGTGTCAGATTTCTCAATAATATTCACCTTTTCAGACTCATAAATCTAAGAGACACCCAGAAACAACCTGCAGCTAACCTCTCTGAGAGGCTGAAAACAGATCACGCGACCCCTTTCTTGGTTTCTCACCTCCCAGGTCAGCCTAAAGCAGGGCCTGGTGTCACGCAGGTGGAATAACACCATCACAGAGCAGGAACAAGTCAAGGGACTGATGTAGCATGCAGGTGCCAAGGACAGTCAGGGCTTTTTGGACATGCAGCCTGGTACAGTCACTTCAGCCAAGAGATGTGCTGCAAGCTCTTGTCTTTTTGCTTCACAATATCCTACACAGGCCAAAGGTCCTTGGAGGTTTATCTAAATTACAATGGTTGCTTCATCTTTATCTGTGACAAGACTGGCCCAGCTGGAATTACAGCAGATCAATGATGAGGAGTGATTTTTCTTTGCAGAAATCTTGCTTTTTAGATCCTATTATGACATCACCTTCCCGCCCCCCCCCCCCCCCGCCCCGTTTTTCTTTTTTTGGGTGGGGGGAGCAGGGTGGGGCAGGCAGGGTGTTTCCTACTTTATGTAATATTTTCAACCACTGCATAAAACAGAAATGTATGTCTGGGTAAAAAGAGTGTGTGCTTTCTTATTTTATCACAATCCCATTTTTAACTTTGTGTATAATTGCTACCCTCCACTTCTCCAGTGAAATAACTGTTTTTAATTAGTGAAGGCATATTTTTGCTGCATATCAGCTATTTCATACTAAACTCCTTCAGAACTTTTCAATGTACCATCTGGAGCTGATGATTTTCTGCTTTTTAAATTATCAATTTGTTCCAGCTCTTCTTCTGACACATCTTGATTACCAGAAAAGAGCAAGTCCCAGTAGGTATTGCTCTGATATTCTCTGCACTGAAGAGTGATGCAAAGAAATAATTTAGATTCTCAGCAATGCCTTTATCTTCTTTAATTTCTGCCTTTAATCTTCAGTGATCCAGTTTCTGAACTACCAATTAATTATTCCTACTCTTCTGACTGACAAACGTGAAACATTCTTATTTTATATCTTTAGCTGTTTGCAGACCACCATGCTTAATCTCCCTTCCATCTAGTCTTCACGCTGATTAATAAACTAATGTATTGAAAAGGTAGGGTTAGGTTTTCAAATTTGGAGGGATTCCCATTTGACTCAAAAACGCTCTCCAGCCTGCCATTCAGTTGTACTGGTTTCCTCTTTGCTTGCCTAGTATGATTTTTGTTAGCAACATACATGCCCTCCAGACTCTATTATTGTTCTTAAGTGGAACTCATGGCATCTTTAAGGATTTTTCTTCCTGTGCTCTTCCCTCAGGAGCTTTCTTGATTCAACATGACCTCTCGACACCTCTCTACGTGACCAAAACCCAGGTGTTCTCAAGTTCAAATTTCAGTCACTTTTTTGTACTTCATTTCCCATTAAGCTACTGGACCATATTACGTTGATATGGCTGTTAGCAGCTTCAGATGCAATCTTGTCTTGAATTCCTTCCTGCATATTGCTTAATCTTAAGAACCAAAAATGAGGTTATCAGGATTTAGGCACCTAAAAAGGGGTAATTTTCATTTGAAATTCCATACCAGCTTAGGGCTCTGGCCCAGGCTGAAAAAAAAAATGCACCTCCCCTCTATTTTAGATCTATCAAAGGCAGAAATTAGGCAGTAGCTGGCAAACCTGGAGTGTGTAATCCATACAAGTAACAACCTGGTGGCAGAAGCTGCTTTTCTGCAGCAGTGTAGTGATCATAGTAGTTGCTTCTGGACATGGAAAGGCTGCATGGGAGGGAGGTCAAGCCAGCATCGTCCACCTCAAATGAAGGACCTGGCCACCAGGCAGGGCATAAGGCACCAGGAGAGAAGACATCCTCTCCTTCTTATTGGGGAAGGGTTCCTGGCTCAGATAGAACCACAAACTTATTGACTGAAGGATTCCTTGGCTGAAAGGAAACCTGACAACATAGCTCAGTAGTTTGGGGTCTCAGCGGAGAGAGTTCTCCAAGCTTTGAGTCATTGTGCTGATCCTTAGCACTTTATTTCATCCAAGACTTGAGGGCAAAATGGTCCCTGAGACAAAGTGTGTCATTTACTGTCTGGTGTCTGCTGAGGTCCCACTTTACAGCATAGGAAGAGCTTCTCTTCCCAGGACAGAGTTGTACAGGACCACGTTGATTGTATTAAAGTCATGGCCTGAGCCCTAAACCTCCTCCTGCTCACAGCGCTCACTTCTGAGGCTTGGGCTTGAGCAACATCCAGCCTCAGTCCTAAAACCTGATAGTTCCTCAGCAGAGTGAGCTGAACTGTACCTGCACTTGACGAGAAAAGTGAAGGTATTTGAACTGGCTTGTTTTGGGCTACTTTATTTCTGTTACGCTCCTTCCTAAATTGTTAGAAGCTTCTTCAGTATTTTCTTCTGGTTTCCTGCTGGTGACACACCTAATTACCCCTGGACAACAGAATTCCTCAACCCCTTCCCCAGCAGCTCCCTCCTCATGCACTGCCAAATGATTACTCACGCAGGAAAGCCCCCACCAAGTGTCAGCTGAGCTTTAAGTCATTTACTGTTTGCACGTAGTTGAAAAAAATTTTAAAATCAGCATAGCTCTAGTCATTGAATTGCTGTTAATGATTTAGGAGGAGAGGAGATTAAATGCAGCACAACAGACATAATTCTCAAATCCTTACAACACTGGCCTCCCTGGTGAGTCCACACCACATGTGGTATGGCCACCCTCTCCTCACCGACCCCTTCATCATTGCCAGCCATGGTCCTTCAACCACAAACTCAAAATGGCTTTGTAGCAGAACAGTGGCTGCACTTAGCGAAGCCCCGTGAACCACTCAAATACCTGCAGCAGGCTTGCTTTCTGCCTCTGCGCCTGAATACAGAAAGACCTAATTTTGGGAATAGCTTTTCAGATAGAAAACAGCTTAGGTAGTAGATTTGGGGAATTAGACCCGCTGATCTGTAGCACATATAAAACCCTGGTCACTGGTTACGCATGCAGAAACATGCAGAAACCCTCCTGCAACTGAGGAAAAGGCCTTTGCTGAACTCGTCCATTAAATATTCTGTAAATACCCGGCCTGGTGACTTCGTGCTGCAGCCACTGCCAGGACATCCGCTGACCTGTTCCAGCTCCTGCTGCTCTTTTCTGGCCAGATTTGAAGCCTCTGAACCCAGACAGATGATGCTAATGAAATAGCAAATCAACAGAAAACGTCACCGCAACCATCTGACCTCTTGCTCTCATGAGACACCCCGGACTGAAAGAACCCCAAATTTCCCTTCGCCACCTTAAATTTTCCCATCCTTGAACCAGCTGCAGACCCGTGTCCTCGCTGCCATCCACCAGCACAGGAGGGAACTGGGTTCCTCATGCCCCGAGACATGGGCTAAGGGTGCCTGGGAGCCGCGCACCCCATCAGGTGCCTGCAGCACCTCTGCTCTGTGCATCCCGCACCCTCTGCACATCGCAGGCGAGATGGCACTGCACCCCACACTTGGCCCCGCTGGAGCCCTTGCCGTGGAGCAACAGAGCCGCCCTTGTGCTTACCTTTCCCAGACACGTGTATTTGGGGACAGGCCGTCTCAGAGGATGGCAGAGGGAAGTTGGCAGGCGGTGGGTCCCTGAGGAGCCCCCACGAGCGGGCGCGCTGCTCCCCACCCCTCGCAGTGACACACGCTTGGCTTTGGCACGGCTCTTCTCAGGCAGTTGCTCCGGTGAGAGCAATGAGCTGTGAAGCTGCTCCCCGCCTCGGCATCACCATCTCGCCAGCCACGCAGTCCAAGGAAAAAACATCACCTTCAAGCACTGGCGTCATCTCCAGTGAGGTTGTAGGGCTGTCTGTTTGGGAATGGCATTACGTACCAGACAGGGATTCGCTCCGGGTTCAGCAATGGCACCTTCTTCTCCCAAAAGAAAACGACGACCCCAAAGAATAACATGCAACACAGATGGAAAACAGGGAGGACTGCATTGAAAGATGCTTCTGGGTCAGGGCTGTGCCACTTCCCCGGTTCAACAGCGCCATCTCCTGGGCGGCCTCGGCCACGCCACCCGGATGCCGGCAGCTCACCCTCCAGAGCGCGTCCACAAGCAGACCCTCCACAACCTTCCTCGGGAGCCACCTAAAATTTTTGGTTTATTTGCTTTCCTGTCAGGCAGTGTCAGTCTTCTTGCAGCTGTTTTCTTTCAAGTGTTATTGCTCGTCTTTCATGGAGCATCACAGACAGATGAGTAAATACACAAAATACTGGAGAATCCTAGATTCTGTATATTTTTAAAATCAGCAGTACAAGACGTTCTTGAATACCGGCCCTAAAACTGAACTCTTCCGAACTGCGGTTCCTGGATGTTAGGGGTTGAGCTTCCGAGCAAAACTCAAGGTCCCTAACGCTCCTTAAATCCGTTATTGATATAGGGGAAAAGGGAAACAAAACTCAAATCTTGGAATGTATGGATGGGAAACTGAAACAAACTTTTAATAAAAATTCTAAAGTACTAACATATCACACAACTATATATTAAATGCAAAACAGGAAAGAATACAGTAAGAGTTAATACACTGCAAAGGAAGGAAAACTACAATTATGGCCGATTGGCCACAGGCCAGGAGATGACGTCACGCCAGGGTGGTAGCTCAGAAGATGGTGTCTATCCAAAATGGCGGCGGGCCAAGTGATTAAAAGTTTTTAACAGCTTAGAGAAGTATTTTAACAAGTTCAGGGGAGACCTCTTTCCAGCGTCTGTAAAAGAAAATTTCAAGGACACTCCGGACCGAAGCAGCTTCAAATGCGGATAAGGAGAAGCCCTTGCGGCCGGAACGCGAAGGGGGGTGAGCTTCCCCCGCGTCCGAATCCAGCGGTAGATTCTCGCCGAGTGAAAAATATCTCTTCTCTTACCCGATACGAGAGAGAGAGATGCTGACTGAGTCACACAACAATTCACAGTAGAGCTGGGCACCGATAGACAGAACCAGTTCTGAGTTAGGCCCCGGGGCGGGGGGGGCCAGGCCGCAGGCTTTCGGCCTGGACGGCAGCCAGCCCTCTCGCTGTGGCTCTTTCTCCGAAGCTGCCCGGTGTCCGAAGAGAGAGGAGACTCCTCCTGGCTGCAGGTTTTAAGGAGTATCTGCCAGAAGAAATCTTTTGACCTGCACTTTTAGCCAATGTGATGCCGGGTTTATGGAGCTTGTATGAAATAATCCCGATACTCTTTGGGCACATTTCCAAAACAAGGAAGTCTTGGCTCAAACCGTGACACTGGATTGTGTGGAAGACAACTCCTTGACACAGGTGGTGAATGAGCCAACTAGGGAAGGCTCCCTGCTAGACCTGTTGTTCACAAACAGAGGAGGACTTGTGGGTCATGTGAAGGTTGGAGGCTATTGGACATAGCGATCATGAGATGGTAGAGTTTTCAATTCTTGAGGAAGTAGGGAGGTGGGTCAGTAGAACTGACACCTTGGACTTCTGGAGGGCAGACTTCGGCTCGTTCAGGAGACTGGTTGAGTTGTTTGGAAGGCAGTTCTGAAGGGCAAAGGCGTCCAGGAAGGTTGGACATCCTTCAAGAAGGAAATCTTTAAAGCACAGAAGCAGGCCACCCCCATGTGCTGAAAGACGAGCTGAAGGGGAATAAGACCCACTTGGCTAAACAGAGAGCTTTGGCTGGAACTCAGGAAGAAAAGGAATATCTATGGCCTATTGAAGAAGGGTCAGGCCACTCAGGAAGACTACAAAGATCTTGTGAGGCTGTGCAGGGAGAATAACAGAAGGGCCAAAGCCCAACTAGAACTTAATCTGACCACTGCCATAAAAGACAATAAAAAATGTTTCTATAAATACGTTAACAGCAACAGGAGGGCTGAAGAGAATCTCCATCCTCTACTGGATGTGGAGGGAAACATAGTGACCAAGGATGAGGAAAAGGCTTTCTTTGCCTCAGTCTTTAATAGTAAGACCAGTTGTTCTCTGAGTGTCCAGCCCCTTGAACTGAAAAACAGAGACAGGGAGAGGAATGAAGCCCTCATAATCCATGAGGAAATGGTCAATGACCTGTTGCACCACTTAGACACACAAAAGTCTATGTGGCCAGATGGGATCCCCCAAGGGTACTGAGGGAGCTGGCGGAAGTGCTCACCAAACCACTTCCTATCATTTCTCAGCAGTTCTGGCTAAGCTGGGAGGTCCCAGTTGACTGGAGGTTGGTAAATGTGACACCCATCTACAAGCAGGGCCAGAAAGAGGATCCAGGGAACTAAAGGCCTGTCTGTCTGACCCTGGTGCCGAGGAAGGTTATGGAGTAGGTCATCTTGCATGCTATCACATGGCATGTATAGGACAATCAGGTGATCAGCCCCAGTCAGCATGGGTTTATGAAAGGCAGGTCTTGCTTGACTAACCTGATCTCCTTCTACGACAAGGTGATCCACTTAGTGGATGAGGGAAAAGCTGTGGATGTTGTCTGCCTAGACTTTAGTAAAGCCTTTGACACCGTTTCCCACAGCATTCTCCTGCAGATATGGTGCTTAGGGACATGGCTTAATGGTGGACTTGGCAGTGCTGGATTAACGGTTAGGCTTGATGATCTTAAAGGTCTCTTCCAACCAAAACGATTCTGTCGTTCTGTGAAGGTTTGAATACATACCCAGTCTTTACGGAGCACATCCTCTTTGAAGTAATCAAAAAGCACTGTTTCTCAGAGAATACCTAAATTTTCTTCAAGCAAAACCACAAAACAAAACCCCAAATCAAAACTACAGAAAGAAACACCCTAAATCTACCTGAAGAGCTGTTTAGATTTTAGACAAGTGAAATAGTAGACAAGAACAAAAACATTAGATTTCATAGTATTAACATTCAATGGGCAAATCTTGTCTGACAAGTACTATTTCGAAGATACTAACTGTAGCGTGTATTTGACAGCTCTAAAATGCTTGTTGAGACACCCCTGTAAAAAGCACGTGGTTTTCACTCACTAGATCATGGGTTTATCACTCAAGGCTCCAAAACTTTATTCTCTATATAGCTGTTATAGTAAAAGTAGCAAATCACTTCTCTGTATTTCAGTTTATATTAGTCTGTGAAATGAAGATTTTCTTGCCCTACTTCACTGTTTTGAGGCTTAATCGTAAAAAAATCCTTCAGGCTTGGAAGAATGTGCTTATACAACAAGTAAAAAAAGTGTAATTCAATGATTTTTGATTTTCTTATTCAGAACTCCTCCAAAGCCTCTTTTGACTCCATTCACTGTTGAATGCCTGCGGTGGTACAACTCCTCCTCCCCGGGCCACACGTCAATCTAGGATAAGTCATGTATGGATTGTGAAAGGCAGCGTACCAGAACGTTGAGGCACCCTTACTGTACCTGGCTCCTGTTTCCCCTATTCTTTGGGGACAGTAACAACAATCTATTACCTTCTGTCAACCTAGCATAGATCATAAGCAGCGAAGCAGAGCATTAAGGCACCCCATCGACACACCAGGCTCCTGCTCCCCTTACCACCTGGAACAGTAAGGATAGTCAATCACCTCCTGACAGTCTAGTACATCTGTACTTGGGTCATGGCCCAAAGAGGAGGGGCGGGTTGTGCAGTATAGCAGAATCCCAAAATCTAGCAACTGGCAGAAAGTACCAGAATATTACACCTGACAAGGTGGAAAAACTCCTGACAAAAATAAATCATCTTGGACCCTAGAAGTAGCAATCCTAAGCAAGACCCTTTCAGCTTTCGGGGATGGCTTCAGGTTGCGACCAGCACCTCCTCCTGAGCTGGGACGTCTCTCAGGACCATCTGTCAGCAAAGTCAACAGAAGGCCAGGGCAAATCACCCTCCTTGAGACTAAATTATTGCCCGTTGAGGAATGCTGGTGCATTGTGAGTATTTGCTCCAAACTGGAAGAGGGAAATTTTAACTATAGGCTGGCCTCTTCCATCCACCTCTCTACCGATCTATGTGTCTGGTTACACACATTTACCTTCATGAGTGTGCCTATCGATTTCACAGGTCCCAAATATTTCTGTGTGTGTGCTTGTATGGTTTGTGTTTATACATACATACATAATTTGATTTAGGATACCCTGCAGTAAGTTAGCGTGAACCTTGTCATTCTTGAATCCATAACTAAGTCACTATTTGATTGTAACATATTCTACTGAATCACTTGAAATAAATCAGGATCTCTTCCCTCACTCCTAAATCAACCAGGATATGTATGATTATAATTCTGCTTTTGATACATTTAATACAAGAACGCAGAAAAGTTTCTCAAGAAGAACCATTTAAAACAAACAAAAAAGCAACCACACACAACCTGGACACTACTCTGGTTTTTCCCCTATCTGTGAAACGGCATAAATTCTGTGCCAACAATACTGAGGTTCTCGGTTCTACTTCAGCTTAAATCAGTTAAAACCTGAACATAAAACGTGAGGTTTGGCACATACCTTCAGAAAAAATAAATTGTTGAAAATAAAACCTGAACCCACATAGCTACTTCAGTCACATTTTCTGTGTAAGTAGAACCTGTTTTTCCCAAGAGATGTGTCAGGATACGCCTCAAATAGTTATACCGGTCAGGAGCCATGACCAACCCTGTAAGAGACAGCAGTGCTCTAAGACAGATTTAGTCAACAAAACAAGCAGCATCCCACCAAAAAGGTCAAACCCAGATAATGAACAGCAGCCTCTTCCAGAGCAGTGTTTTCATCTCAACCCTTCCAGCCAAAAAAGCAAGCTCGACCCACCACCCAGCACAATTAACAATTAACCTTCCAACTCTCTTTACCTGTCCTTACTGTCTTTCCACTTTTGCTCACAGTCTCTTTGACAGCTACAGCATAGCTTCTAACCAATGAGCAAGTTTTTCTTACGCAATCCTGTTACACAGATGTTGAAAAACCCTGAGTAAGAAGATCTGGTTCCTTCAGAAGGGACAAGCAAACCAGATTAGACAGGGATTTATTGCTCAGCTGCCAGCTCTGCATTTCAATATTGCCCTTCTTAGATGCAGGCACTGACAAGGGCTTGATGGGATTCTTGGTACCAGCTCAGGAGAGATTTTCCTTGGTACGATTCTTCCCTTTCATGTTCCCACACCTGATTTCTTTCTCTGCACTTAGCATTAACAGATTCCTGGAAAAATCCGGCCAAAGATTTCTAGCCCACTTTTTAAAGAGAATCACAGAACTTAGAAAATAAGCCTCCATCTCATCAGACCCAAATAAAGGCACTTCAAATACTTCAGGGCATCTAAAATCTATAAACTTCTTTTTCTCAGAGCAGACAAGCAACGGAGAATATTGACCACATCCAAACATTTGCTAGCAAAATTAAGGCAAGGAAAAGGCCATTAGGGCTGAGAAATGCACCAATCAACCCATTAAGATGTCCTGAGCTGTTTGTTAACAGCTCATTTTCTCAGGGAAACAACTCTTGGTTTAGCTGATTTGAATTCTCCCAGATCAAAACTAGAAGCACAGGTGTAACTCACTTCCTTCTCTCCCCACTAGGACCAGATAAAGAGAAAAAAAACCTCTACCTCCTCTTTGGTGAAGGTTTAGGACAGCGAATCAGTTTTGGAATACAAATAATCTTATTTGCTTAAATCAAGCCACCTTGCTTTATGTATAAGAGGCAAGAAGTGTTAGAAGATGCAAAGGATTAGCCTAATTTATGAACTGGTGCACGGGTTGGTCCACTCAGCTTAGCCTTTTACCACAGCAGCAGTACCAAGGGCATCCTCAGAATAAAATGACAGTAATTATACGGTTTCCATTTTGGCATATTCATAGTGCAATCCTGTAATAACAGAGTAACAATTATAGGTAATAGTCTACAATTCATCTCATTGTAAGCCCTCATCAGGGCAATACAGCCAAAATGATCCAGAAGCATCTCACCAGTGGAGCAGCCAGCCAGAACACCTGCCTGGTATTAACACACCAAATCTCAAACAGCAGGAATGGGACTACGCGGTATTTTGGTGCTGGCAGCTCCCTACAACCTACCTTGATCTGTAGCAGCCCTGCAAGTGGCGACGCTCACGCCCAGCTCTGACACTTGCATTATTCTTACCCCAGCAGACCAAACTCAAGACCAGGCAGCTTTGCTTCTTTCTTCACCAAAGATGGCAAGGGCAGCTCCCCATCTCTGCTCCTGGCTGTCCTTCTCAGCAACTTCAGCCAGCCTTCCCACACTGTGTCTTTGGTCTCCATTTTATTGCAGAGTAATTTGGTAAGAACAAGCAGCAGTGGTGATTCTCCCCCATCATTCCTCTCACTTCCTGTGACAAACCACTCCTCCTGGAGGAGGAAAAAGTCACCCTTACCACCTCATGGATCTCCCCATCTAGCACCAGCCCCCTGGTATTTGTTCAGCACATCTGCTGATTGTCACCCCAGACCCCAATAATACCAATTGCCTTCTCTCATAGCCAAAGAGCATGAGAAAAGCAGGTGCAAATCTCTCATCAATGGAAGGCATGATTTTTTCTTCTGAAATACCAGCTCATTTGCAGCAGCATCCCTTTTGGATGGAAAGCCCATGCTCCCCTTATGCCTCCAGTTTGAGGGACAGCAAAAGCTGATGAGCAGAGTGCAGAATACTGCCCATCTTCTCAAATGATCAACCCAACTGAGAACTACTTTCTTGGGGAAAATACTTTCAATCAACTCCCAAAATAAGCATCTGGAGTTTCACAGTTTAAGTAGACTGTATTTTTTTTACTGCAGTTGGATTAACGTGAGCATTTGTATAGGTGATACATGTAAAACAACTGCACTTGCACACAGAGCCTGGAAAGATAAGGATTGTACGTGAATGCAGGCAGAAATCACATTTCATATTCCCACTTCTGTGGCTTTGTCACACACAATTTAGGGTGTCACTGTTGCTTTTACTTGCTCAGTCACAACACATTCCAATTAGAATGATATAAACACTACTGTATGTTATGCAAAATATTAACCAAATAATTAAAAACTAAAAAGTCTATGGGAAGGAAGCAGAGAAAGGAGAAAAACTTTCACAGTTTTGATAAAAGCAGGAACTCACACTGGGAGAAAAATTTTGCTGCTTAGAGGAGGAAGAAGACCTGACAATGCTAAAATCACCTTTACGTTAACCCACTAGCAGATAGTACTGAAAAATATTCAACTTTTGCAGAAGAATAAAGAATAGAGCTTTATAAAACAGCAAAGCTGAGGCTTTTTTTTTTTTTACAAGATTTATTTAGTTGCAAGACTGAGTTAACCACATTGAAGCAGAAAATATTTTAATTTTGTTCCTTTTTTTTTTACTGTGTACATCTTCCATTTCAATAGATCTTGATCATGACTAACCAAAGACTTTTGAAATTCACTTATTTTTCTAAACTGTGTTTTACATTCAGAATGGCAAAAGCTACTTTTGAAAGATTAACCTTAGGAAAACTTAATTTTAATTCAAAGAGAGGCAACGCTGAAATGCTCACAATTAACCTTCATCTATACCTAAAGCTTTGCATTTCATGAATGTGATGTGGAATATGAACAAAAAGAAACTTGCCCTCATATCTCTGCCTAACAGCCACAAGTGACTGCCTCCGAGTGTAACTTACTCATACTCAGTGGTCACTCCGTCACTGCTACTGGTACTGGGCAGCTGTCATGAACAAGGGTATACATAGAGAACATACACACTGTATTTAATCCTGGTGATACTGCTTGCATTAAAACTATACAGTAGGCTTACGGTAACCCATTTGGCAAATTCTGTGAAGAATGTACCAGTATAGTTTCTCCACTGGACATCTTGATCAAGTGGACAGGAGAGATTTAGAACTGGAACTTGCATCAAATCTCTCTTGCCCACAAGTTCCAGTCCTAGCTTCCTCTTCCACTTTTCCCGTTTTTCCTTTCTCTAAAACACATTTTTTATCCAAGGTTTCAAATGAAAAGCAGTATCAGTTTCATTAGTCATTTAAAATAAAGAGGCACTATTGTAGACAATCAACATAAAATACCATCTATTTCTAATAATTTGCCTAATTCACTTGCAAACTGGTTTATATTAATAAAACTAAACTACACCAAGAAACAGCTTGGTTAGCTTTTAACCTTAGGAGTGTTGCTGTACAGCTGAAGCTACACTGGTTAACATAATGGAAACACGGTTAGATAGGTATTGAAGACTTCAGAGACTTTCCGCAAAGAACTATTTATCTATTCAGTAGCCTCTCTGCTACACTCATCTACATAGAACACTTCATCTGTTAATCCCATGTTTGAAGATCATATTTTTTGGAGCACAGCAATCAGGAGAAAATACTTGGAAATACAACAAATATAAAAAGACAATTTAGTAACTAGCAAATAATCCAAGATTACTGTAGTAACTGAAGTATTCTCCCATACTATTTCAAGCTAGAATACTGAAGCCTTAAACAATTCTCACATTTCAGCACTGACACAGAACTGCAATACACGAAGTATATAAACAGGGGGGAAAGCTGCTTTGTGAGAGGTAGAAAAGGTTTTATAAAATCTTTAGGCACAATTCTTAGCAATCTTTTAAAAGCCATCAGAAACTTACACAGTAATAATGACCATTATACATGTATTTGTACAAGTCTGTTTATTTTTACCCTTTGGAATAAAGTGTATTTCATGCACTCTTATATAATCTTTTTTCTTCTATATTGTTTGAAGACTATTTTTCTCATATGTGATCACAGAAGTTTAACAGGCTCTCAGGAAGTCTTATCACTGGGAGTTATACAGCAAAACTGATGCACTATTAACACTTTTTTAAGAGAAGCAAGGGAATGCAAACACTGTGTGTAGGTTCATGTATCAAAGAATAAACACATACTCAAAATCCATAAAATTATTATTAGCTCTTTTGGTTTACTCCTACCCCACTCAAGAAGAGAATGCTTCTAGAAGTGAACCTTTTCTTTTTTTAAACAAAATTTCCACAAGTGTATGTTTTACAGTGCAGTGGTTATACTCAATTTTTCACAATACCATAAGTCAAAATACCAAGATCATTACATTCACCATGAGCTAACAGACATTCACAGATAAATCTTAGTGTCAGTTCAAAAAGATGCCTTCTTTGAGCTGAAGTATGTAAGGCTTTACTGGTAACAAGTTCTTATCGAAGGTTTGCTTTATTCCTGTCACAGCATCTTTTTTTTTTTTCCTCATTTTACTTTTTGTCTTGGTCTTTTTCTGCATCCAGAAGTGCTGAACGGATTCCCAGCTTCTTCAGCTCTTCTACAAGATCTCCATTCTGATGCATCTGGAGGAGTATATCACAGCCACCAACAAATTCACCATTGAGGTATACTTGTGGGATGGTAGGCCAGTTAGAGTAGTTTTTTATTCCTGCATGAGGAAAAAAAAAAAAAGTCTCAAAACAGAATAGTATTTTAAACAGAATACATTGCTTCCACCCGACAGTACTACTGTTATTTTCTTTTGCCCATTGAGGCAAAAATTTATCTGTAACAGGAGCACTATCAGAAAAACTATGTTAGTTAGGTTTGTGTTGAAAGATACGGAGTCAGCTCCTATATGACTTCAAACAGGAGCTGTGGAAATGTGGTGTCTCCTTTCCCTCCCAGGAAACAAGCAAATATGATTTTTCAGTCAAAGAAATGAGAAGCACGGAAAAATATTGAGAACTGTCTATATTCAGTTATCCTTTATATTTTCTTTAGAAGTCTTACGAGTTTCAAATTGCTTTATCTTTCATTGCCAGACCTTACAGCCCATGGGAGGGGCACAAAAGCTGAAATATCTTTAAAAGTACTCATTAAATAAAACAGAGCCCACGTCACAATTATGAAGTACAGAATTCAAGTTTAAAACTGTACTTCATAGAAGACAAATGTAAGACCATTCAAAAATATTAACTGATCAGCTAGTATAATCAAATTCAACTTGCATGTAAAGATATCACACAAAAAATTAAACAGAAGCATCATGACATTTAATTTGCCACTTTTTAAATGACCCTTCACACAAAGCCATTATTGCCGTAGCAGAGGTAACAGTTACATGCTACATCTGCATGCTCTTATACCAAGCTCACCAGCATTTGCTTAGATATAGAGTTTTGAAATCAACATTTTTATTCACTTTCAGAATGCAATGCCCGGAATTTTTCTACAAAAGGCATGAAAGCCCAGATAGCAAATTTAAGCCTATCGACAACTGACGTGCCTTTTCAGATCAGAGCCCATTCTCCTTGGAAGTCAACCCTCTAAACAAGCACCTGTGAGCTTTAGCATAGGCTGTCAAAGTACTAATAGCAAATATTAGACCTGTATAACAAAAAACACAAGGGAATTTGCTTTCTCCTTAGAAAACATTTTAACCTCTAAGGACTGTAAAGGTCAAACCAAAATATTTGAAGTAAAAAGATAACCATACAAGCAAATTATGCTTCCTTTACTGGAATTTAAAACATTCTTTTTTAAGAAATACGTATAAGTGCATAAATATGCAATGGGATTATGATTTTAATGCATAAAAGATGAAAAAGAGCTAATAATTCCCCTTAGTCAAATATCAGTGTTAAAAAAACTCCAGTAAACTAATAGAAATCTATAAAAAAATTTTGTTGCGACAAAGTGCTCCTAACCGTGATGTACAACATGAGCTAGGAGATTTTATTTTGACTTACGATTTTGTGCATGAACAACCAATGCTTCAGAAGCCCAAAATAGCAAGTTTAGCATATAAATCAAGGCTAAAGGGAACCTATAACATTCTAAGTTCATCTCCAGCATCACCACCTCTAACTTCTTTTAGCATTTCATTGAAATTCGTCAATTGTTTAGATATTTCACATAAATTAGTAGTTTTGAAGTGAACTTGTGTTTAGCAGTACTTTTCTTAGACAATCAGCCTTGGAACACTCAAAAGTGGTCTGTCCTAAAAATCTTTTAGCCCACAATAGTTGTAACGAGAAAACTGAGTCCCAGCGCTAAGGCACACTTAAGGATAACCCTACTCAGTGGGGTCACTGGAGATAGAAATGGGGTTTGTTTTTGTTAAGGTACTGTAATGCTAAACATGCATGGAGAACCAAGGACTCTGCATAGCAAACCTGCTGCCAATAGGCATTCCGAGTATTCTCTCACAGAAACAGTTTTTCCAAGGATCCAACTGCACAGACATACAAGTACTAACAGTACTTTCAAGGATCTATCTAGCTTCAGATAAAAATATGAATACAATCAAGCTTAGTTGCTCTATATGCTGCATTTCATGTACTGGACAAGCTGCTTTCAATGCCTGCATGCTCAAGGATCACCCAGATTACAAACTGAACACCTCCTGAGGCAGCTAACCAACCTCCAGCTTAGCAGAGCAGTCACTGACACTATTTCAGTAGTGTTGAAGCAAGTCAGCCTGGTCTATGCTTGCTGCACTCCGGATGCACTTTTGTGGTGGCTCCTTTGGCAGGACAGACACCCCGAGGGATCTCCTTCCCCCTCCCTGAAGGTTAACATTTCCTGCTGCACTTCAGAAGCTGCAGTTCCTGCTTGGAAGCACCGTTTGCTTTGTCAAACCACACTCCACAGATCAGGTTTGCAGTTTGACAGCTGAGCTAGCACACTTTAAGGTGGCTGAGAAACCAGAACCATTGCAAAGTGCCAGAGGAAGGGGTACCTAGTGCACTCCCCCCTCATTACCAATTCTCTGCCTCTCTCTGGCCAGCACTAGCACTAATCAATGATGGGCCACTTCAAAGAACAGACTCAAGAAACCACTGTCGCTCCTACCACACTTTCTTCCAGAAAAACACTACCTTTTCATGGAGATCATTAACACTGGTGCAAACCTGACCCAGGCAAAGCTAGCCCAAAGGCAGGAGGAAGGATCAAGACACTCTCTTGGCAGCATCCTGTGCTAGGTATAAAGCAATAATGAAAATAATCTGAGGGTGAACTACCACAACAGTTCAAACCACCACTTTTCCAGTATGTAATCCCAAGCTTTTCTGCCACCTTAGTGACCTGAACCAGCCTAATGCTGTCCATCAGCCAAGAGTAGGACCACTCCTGATGGCACAGCCAACTTAAACTTGAATAGTCATGGGGTCCAACAGAGTGCTGAGTCTCTTAAACCAGCTTTACTAAGGAAGGATCTGTGTCAGGGAAGCATATCCTAAGCCCAAGTTCAGATAAATCACATGAAGTACCA
Source organism: Bucorvus abyssinicus (assembly GCA_009769605.1). Taxonomy (NCBI): domain Eukaryota; kingdom Metazoa; phylum Chordata; class Aves; order Bucerotiformes; family Bucorvidae; genus Bucorvus; species Bucorvus abyssinicus. The sequence goes on from CM020036.1 coordinate 15,298,918, forward strand.
ACAACTATTTAGTTTCAGAGATCTCAGTGTAATTTCAGGTGAAGAGGCAAGCAGGGGAGCTGGCCCTATTTTAGCGCAGGGCAAGTTTCTGCAATTCAACTATAATAAGCTGAAAATAAGGTTTCAATAGATACAGGACAGAAACCCAACGGCACTTCAAACATGCCTAAATCGCTACCTCTCCAACAGCCTGCTCTTGAAACAAATGTATAAGCATACATATATGCAAACATTTAAGCTAAGTTCAGCTAAATACAGAGCTGGTGACCAGCTCACATACCGTAATCTCCTTGCGGATCAGTCTTTAGTTGAGGATGTATCAGGTATTTTCACAGCTAAAGGCTCGGCATCCCCACACGCATACAGTGTGGATTATGTTCACAGAGAGGGCTTAGGAAAGCATCACATGTTGCATATTAACTTTCAGCACCTGAGACCAGCTGCAGGCAAGACTAAAGAGGGCCTTCAGGCAGCCACTGCTAAATCACACTTGGCAACTTACAGAGCCTCAGCTTTCAGCAGCTCTGCCCTCTCCTCTATGAGAGACTGCTCTCCACAGAAGCAGGCACATACTGGCTTTTTAGGGTGCAGCAGGCAATACAGTTAAGTAATATGACAGCCCGCTGGCCTCAAAACGCTTCACAGCTCCATCCCTAGTGCTGGCCCTGGCACTCACCTCGCAATACAAGCTAGTTCAACTTGCAGGCCTGGTGATCCAGGTAATAAATCAAGCTGGCTCTCTGAGCAGTCAGACAATGACAAAGCTGGTGTTAAGGAACAGAACAACTTCTTTAAGCACCTGAGAACCAGCAGGATATTGTGCAAGTGTATGCTCTGCTACTGCATTCAGCATGGCTTAGCCAAACAGTCCAGATCAAACCACTAATTTCAACTTAAAGCTCAGGTAGCCAGCCGGGCAATAACCTCTCAGATCACCTCACACAAGCCAGAGTTCATGTGGAGGAAACATCTGCTGTGCTCAGAAGGGAGATGTTCCTGTTACATAGGAAGAAGACAGTATACATTCACACGGTCAAGTCCCCAGAGACTGTAACCTGCAAACACATTTCCCATTCAAGGGCTCAAAAAAGCCCTCTTGACCAAAAGTAAAATGCTGATGATCTGACCCCAAGGTTTTGTTTCCTCCTTTTTAGTTTATAACTTTGTTCTAGTAAACTGTATTAATAAATTCAGATATGGAAATAAAGCTCAGAAAACTACCATGATTTCTTCACCTGTCAAAGGCAGTAGATTACTTGAACAAAACCAACATTCATAACAAAAATGTCATCACATCTGATTTCCAGTATTTAAGCTTTTCTATTATACCAACTATTACAGCTGTGAACTGAAAAGCAGGCAAGGATTGGAGAAATCAGCCTTCCAGCTAAAAGTTAATGAAAAACTGAATTAGTCAGATGATACCAAAAGCACAGGAGAAGGAAGTCACCCGATACGTGCCAGGATGTGGCTTTACAGCACACTCACTGTATTCTGGACAAGAACTGTTAATGCCATGCACCTGCAAGACTAATTACGACATACTATTTTTTGTTGTTGTTTTAAGACTTTCTCAAATGACCACATAAAGCCTCAATAGTCAGCTACACACATCAAAGAGGAAAAGAAGAGAGAAAAGCATTATGAGAAGAGAGTACTAGGTTTCCACAACTGCCAAAAACCCTCATATAGAATAGTTCCTACACTTGAGCAGTGATGGTGAAACTATTACTAAATATTTATTGTGCAAATGATTAGCATAATTTTGTACTGGATCAAAAGAACCCCTGCAGGCAGTGCCAGCAGGGAACACAGCGGTACAAGTCCATTCGTGAAGCTTCACCATACTGTTCACAGAGAACAAAAAAATCTGACTGGATAATTATTTTAGAAGCCTTTTAATGCAGCTTTGTATCTATTAATTAGGCAAGGCAGCATGGCATTAAAAGCCTGATCTCCAAGAGTTACCCCATAAGCATAACTACCTTCAGCAGATAGCCAAGACACTCTTGGACACAGTAAGGTTTACAGAAACCAAACGGGGAGGTCCAGGCAAAGCAACCCCAATAGCTCTGTGATATGCTTCAAATTCCACATGCCCCCACACCCCGGGGCGTAGACCTGCTTGTAAAACTCCACCAAAAATCCCAAGAAAGCAAGCAAAAGCAAGGTATAGCTGTGAAAAGCGAGCAGGGGCTGCAGGAGCTCGGCGGGGTGGTCCAACAACCCGGGAGCGCAGAGATGTTGAGGAAACGCCGACCTCCCGCAGCGTTACACACGCCGGGGCCTCCCGAGGGTCTTTCCCATAGGAAAACCGGTACTTCCGAGTTCTGGCTCTGCCGCGCAGCAGCGGCGTATCACAGAGAGGCCCGGAGGCAGCACGGGCTATGTGCAAGCCCTGGCACCCAAAGGTGACCCCCAGCAGGCGCCACGACCAGTCCCAACCCCAACCTCGGCCCCGACCCACCGCTGACCTTGGCGGAGGTCGGGGTCCTGTAAGACGTCGTGGGCGCGGTAGTCCTCCACGCCGTGCAGGCGCAGGATCTGCACGACAGCGTTACTGAAGCCGCAGAGGGGCTGAGCCGGGCTGCCCTTCATGAACACCACCACCGGGTGCGCCCGCACCAGCCGCTCCACCGCCTCCCGCGACCCCGAGCCGCCGCCGCCGCCCTCGGTGCCGCTGCCCTCAGCGCCCCCAGTGGCCTCCTGGCTCAGCGGCCGCTCAGCACGGCCCCGCACGGCGGCGGTGCCCAACCGCCAGGCCACGCGCACCACCCCGTTCATGCTTCCCCGACCGCCTACCCGCGACCACTGCCAGCCCCCTCCGCGCTCCGCCAGCCCCGAGCGGGCGCTGACCGCCTATTGGCAGAGAACAGGAAAGGTCACCGGGGAGCTTCCCTTCCACATAGGCGTAGCCACCCGCCAATCAGCAGCAACAGCCAGTCGTGAAAATACTACGAGCCTTACCCCACCCATCAACCCTAAGGCTACCTTGCTTTTCTATTTGTGGAGGGAACTGAGCCGCTGCAGTTGCATTGGGAGCCGAAACTGTCAATCCAACACGATGCGGTTAATCCCCGCCCACTTCGCGAACGCGATTGGTCAGACTATCCCAGAGCAGTGTTTTGCTCGGGAAGCCCCGGGAGTGTGGGATAGCGTGTAGCTCCTTCCGCTTCCGGGTAGCGGCCGCGCTCGTGACGGCGGGGCTCAGTGTGCCTTAGCCCCCTTCCGCCTGACGGCGGCAAGAGCGGCGGTGGGATGGATGTGCAGCTCTTCGCCACCGCGGGGTGTGGAGCCGCCCAGTCCCCCCTGTACCTACCGCCGGTTCCACGGGGCGGCCGGGGCGTAGGCCGAGCGTCAGGGCGGGGAAGGGAGGGCAGCACGGTAGGGAGGCCGGCCGGGCGGCCGCCGCCGTGCTCAGCCACTCCTTTGGGGCTTGGCGTGCGGGCAGGGCCCGGGGCTTCGCAGAACCGTGAGGGCGATGCGTTGGTCGTCTGTGAGAGAGCGGGGACGTGTCCACGCCGCCTGCCCCGGTATGGGGTTTGGGATTTTTCTTGCCGGCCTTTTGGTGGTGCAGGCTGGGGGTGGGAAGGGGAGTGGGAGACTCAGTAGCGTTCTACAGCTAAATGAAATCCGGGGAGAAGGGGCTGCGAAGGAGCAGGCTGCTCTTGGGCACCGGCTGCCTGTGCCGAATGAAACTTCGGCGGTAAGTGTGTACCAGCGTGTGCGGGGAAAGCGTGTCCTCGGAAGAGCAGCGCCGTTGAGTCGGTGCCTTTTGTCACCGTAGGCAGGCGGAGGAGGCAGCGGAGCCGATATGTGGGCAGCTGGCAAAATGCTAAATGGGTCGGTCTCCGTGGTAGTTTTGGCTGTGTCTAGTGGTTTGTTTGGTTGCATTCACTTGTTCGGTTTTGATTATTTTTTAATGGGATGAAGCAGACGGTTAGTATCGTGAGAAACTAGCAATTCTCTGCATGCTTTGCATTAGTGCTAGGAAAGGAGACCCGGGGGTAACTGGTAGCTTTGCACAGCTTGATCTGTCACTGGGACAGCTGGGGGGCGGCAGCAAGGTGGAATGATGGGAACAAGATTGGGCTGCCTGGCCACGTGTGTGAAAGGGTTCAGTTGGTGATGGAAGAGGCACAGAACTGCCCATGCAGCCAGCAAAGCGCTGAATTTGGAACATGTCCTGGAAATGGTCGTGTGTCCAGCCAACTTTGAGCTCCTGGGCAGTCGCCAGATTCTTTTCAAGAACTTGGAGCAGAGCGTGAAGTTCTCCTACAGCACCCAGGTTCATCCTGTAAGTAGAAGAAAATATTGAGAAGTTTTCCTTATACTAAAACACAGTCTCTCATAAGTAACAAATCAGAATATATTTCTGAGTATTAATTTACACTGCAGCTCTAGCATCTGGACTTCGGTACATTAATGGCCATTTGTATTCTATTTGTAAGGAAAATAATTTTTTTCCACCCAGATCTGCTCATGTGAGAGCTTTACAAACAAGACCAGCTTGTCTTCAGCATTCAGAATACTGTTTGCTAGTTCTTGATTTTTGTGGAATCCATCTGATACTTGAGTGACAACTTGTTTTTCATTTTCTGTGAAACCACCTTCAGGCATCACTTCTTTGCCTTCTATTTAAATTTAATTAGAACACATTCCAAAGAGAATTGTGGCAAACTTGCAGCTTGTCATCTCGTGTGAATAGCTTATGAATTAAAAGTGTTGCTGCAGTATTTGAAAGTATATGTATTTATGAAAATACTGTTATAAATCTAAAGGTAAAGTTCATATGTTATATTGTTGATGAACATTGTGCATCTTGTGTGTCAGTATGTTTTGTTTTCAACAGAACATCAGAAGCCAGGCACTGTTGTGCTGATCAAGATAAAGAAAAGTTGTTGTTTTCAGTGGGTTTTATGCTGTGATTAACATGGTGCACAGTTGTGCAATGGGGGGGGTCGGGGTGGAAAATGTATCCAGTTAATGCTAGATAAAACTTCAGTAAATTCTGCCAAGTAAAAATATGTTTTTCTATTTGTTGAACTGGTATGAATATGCAGAGATGGAGACTTAACAAGAGTTAAGTGTAGTAGCCCAAGTGGTCTAGTTTGTCATTTTAATATAGCAGAAAGGCTCCTGCCACTTTTAGATCCTGGGCAGTTGGGGGAAAATTAAATGAAAATTGAGTAAAAAGAAAGAAATCTTTCTGTTCTTAAAGACAACTAAATGTCTTCTTTAAAAAAAAAAAAAAAAAAAGTTGGGCTATGACCAGAACTTCACAGTATTTGCCTTCCTGAATTTCATTCTAGCTATTTCTACAAGGAGATTCAGGTTCATTAGAAATTATAAGTGAAATAAGAACGTCAAACTGAAGTGTAATAAACCCTTGTGAGGATATGCTCCTTCCGGAATAACATAACTGCAGTTGTATTTTAATGCTCTGTAGTCCAAGAGATGCCCTTGGTTGTTAGTACCCTGGGCATACCAGGCTTGCAGAGAGAGCACCTGTGGAGGAAGCCGAGGCATGCCTGTAAGAGTCACAGCAGCAACATGCGCAATATTCCTCTAACAGTTACGATTCTGTTGCCACGGAGATAATGACTTATCCCATGTCATTATTGATCTATCAACAGCGAGAGCAATTTTGCAGTCTGATGTTGTTTAGCAGTTAGAGTAACATCTGCTGAACACTGAAAAGCTGCTATAAATGCTAGAAAGCTTCACTGAAGTCTGTGAACCGGGTTAAATAGAAGTACCTGAATTTATAGTTACTGTGGTTTTGTGAGGTTGGCCTGTGGGATTCTATTAAGCTTAACAGATTTCTTTTTAATAAAATATTTATTGTGCTTTTGGATTATACAATATGCAGCACTCTATTAGTAGGTAACACTTTTCCCTAGTGATAAGACTAGGAATGATTAGTCTGTGTACACTCTAGAAACAAAGAGATAATTGTTTGTTACCTGGTCCAGTCCTCTATCAGTCTAAGTGAAACTTCTTGTATTTTCCAGATTATGATTTAAATCATCTGTACAGAAGAAATATTAATGCGACTCTCATAGGACTCCTGACATTTTGCTGATGTTCCTGTTAGAAGACCTATCACCTCATTTTGAAAACAGTAATAGAAGTGCTAGTATTCAAACCGCAGGGCTTAAATTCTCACAATTAGTCACAAATCAGGTTGCTTCCAGGCATTCTGCTGAACTGAATTACTAGTTATGAATTGGTGGTTTGAGGTTCTTGTACAGTGCACAAGAAGGTGGACATCTGAGAGTGACAATGTCAGCAGACAGTTTTTTGTTTTTAAAAAGGGGAGGGCTGAATTAGGTGGTAAGAAAGATCCAAAGAAAAGTCTCATTTCAGCTTATCTGAACAGGACACCGCTTTGTGTCCAAGTCAGATATCTGTGTGTCTTTCTGACTTGTGAAAGTGCCTGGAAATGAAGTCCCTTATTGTTCCTTACCAATTGAGGTCTACTTAGATAGTTTTATGGTCTCTTGAAGCTTTTTAGTGGGGTGTCTTGAGCTCCAGCTGTTCTGCATGCCACGTAAATAAATTAAGCATACCATCAAGGCAACATCTGAAAGCACAAACACATCCTCAGTTTTGAGAGCATTAAGAATGCTTAAAATGTGCCTACAGTTCTGGACTGCACAGTTAAAATTTGCGTGAGATGCCTAAATTGCGAATGCTGAAGAACCATCTGTGAAAAGCTCCTGGTTATTTTGAAGATGTGCTAGTTTGAAAAAGTTGTGCAACAAGCAGCAGAAATGTAGAAGTGCTGCGGAGGTTTTACTGGTGTAGAAACTTGGGTCCTTGGGAAATTGAGATTTTTGGAAACTGAACTGTATTTAACTTCCTGTTTGGGACCTAACCTGGAGACCTATAAGCAAGTTTGTTTCTGAATTAGATGGGTAATGAAGTAATATTTATGGATTTATAGGGTATTCCCAAGACAGTGTTTGTGTTAGCTTTAAAATACATATTCTTCAACTCTCATTTATGAAATGGACTGCTGTATAAAATTACCTAAGTCAGTTTAACTGATGGATGATCTATGAGATCTAAGGCAGTTTTTTGACTTAGATTGTGTAAGGATGTCTTTGGCAGAGAGAGGTCTGGCTAATAATAAAATGGAGAATGTCTGAGCCCCACATTTAACAAATAGAATGAGAAATCATGTTCAAGCTTGAAGGTGGACTTTTAGACGAGACCCTGTTTAGACTTCTGGCTTGCTTGTTAATGTCTCTGATCTCAATATATGGCTCTTCGTAGTAACACTCTGCTGTGTGAATTTTGATGCTGTCCTGAAGCAAGGACCATGTAGTGTGACCTTTGCAGTAGAGGAGTATAGTTGTTCTTTGTGATAAGCAAGCTTCTTGCAACCGTTCTGCCTGACCAGGGTCTGTTAGACCCTTGTTCCTTAGTTGCAGGTGGTAGTGGTACTTGGGATCTTTCAGTAGTACAGAGGAAGCATAATATTATATACATCTCACTTATATGCAGAGCTGAGAAATGTTACCTCTAATGAGAACACCTTGTCTCTCTTCACCCAGGAGTTATAAATACCAAAATTTTTCATGGGCCTGAAAAAAAGACTGGTCAAACTCAAGAAAGTAAAATTGATCTGCTAAAGACAAAGATACTGTTATTGGATCAAGTCTTAAGCCATTGAAGGCTAGGGACTGGGATTATAACCATACGTATGTCCTGTGCTTTGCTTCCCATGCAGTCACTTTTGACCAGTGTGGCAGAAACAGGGTTCTGGGCTCAAGAGTTTCTGATATAACTTGGTGTGGTAATTTGTACAATTGAAGTGCTGGAAGTTTGGTCTCTCATAGGGCACGCTCAGGGCACCCCTGGCACACTCTACTCTAAGAAAGATTCTTGAATCCCAGTTAAGTTCTACTGACATACTCTGGCTATAGCTACGATGGTGGGTGTGGTTTTGCTGGATGAGCTTGTTTTCACCAGGTGCAGTTGGAAGGAAGCAAGGAGAGCTCCGGTTTGCTTTTCTCCGTATTCCATGTCCACCAGGGGGCTCTGGATCCCCCAGTTACCCACTGCACTCCCCTGGCAGGCTGTAGTAACTGCATGTTGCTTGTCTCTGAGGGCGATTACGTCTGTTCTTGTTCAGCACTTTCAAATTCCCTTATCTATTCTATATAAAGTTTAACAAACAAAAAAATTACAGTAAGATGTTTTTCTGCCTCATTTTGAGAAAAGCATCTCATGTAACAAAAACTTGCCTCAACTTTAATAACCAGCACTGGCCATTTGATCTTCTCTGTGGCAGAAGACACTGTGTATAATCACATGTGACTTTTAACTTTATATTTCTCCAAGTAAGCATTCAAGAGTTTCACAAACATCAAGTGTATTTGTAAAGTAGATGGAATTGTTATGGAGAATCTTAGTTATAAGTTGTTTATTTATCTGAGTATTTTTAAACTTGGTACTACAATATTTCAATAAAGATTTTATTTTTTTGTCATGCACTCTTTAGTCTCTCATTTTTCTCTAGAGATGTATGTACATGTTTTAACACATTTTCAAGTTCTCATAATATTCCTTTGAAAAGGAATTATAGTCTAGCCAATGCTGTGACCCTGAATCACGTGAATTGCTGTTTCTTAATCTTAGCTTGACAAATCTGTGTTAAAGTAATTCTGGGTAGACTGGAAGCTTTTTTAAAAACATTAGTCTTCAGTTGCTAGTGTTATCAATCTAATTTTATGTTAGATGTAATAAAAATAAGCTCTCACTACTGTAAAAATGTTGGTGGTAATTCTCAGCTGTATACCACAGCTTGTGGAAGTGCAGAAATAATCATCTAAAGCACAAAGAAAAGCTTAAGGAACTAAATTAAAATTAATTCTTGCAATCAGTGATACTTGTTGTTTAAAAAAAAAAAAAAGTTCCTGGTCCCATTGTTATATAAAGTGTTGTGCAGAATAAAATGACTCAACTCACTTGCTTACCTCTTTTTGTGTGGATTGAAGCTTTCAAGTTTTTATGCCAATTGGAGTTGTTTTGACTAAAATTTCCTACAGGAGTTGTTCAATGGTTTGTGCTTGCTAAAGAGAACTTGAATTTGGATGAGGCAGAAGTGTGATGCCTCTCAGAAGACAACTGTGGTGTGGAGTTTGTGGGCTTGAAACTTTACTGAGAACTGATCGTTGACAGCAATGTGTATGGAAATCTGCCCATATTTGGCTGTGGTGTGAAGTTTCTGCAAACTCTTACTCATATATGTACAAACTAAATTGAGCTAAAAATCTGTGGGTTTTTTTTGCCACTGTGTGTAATACTGTCCTCCTATTTCTGAATTTTTGTGGGCTGGGCTATCGTCTGTTTCCAGTACTGAAATTAAGGAGAGTGTGTGCAAAGGTGTGGGAAGCTGGGACTCAGGTGGCAGGGAACTGTACTTCTCTGATGCAGATAGCTACTCTAGTTGCTCCTAGAGATGGACAGAATAGTGTCATTCTCTCTCCCTTCAGAGTGGGGAGATTCTCAGACCAGATACATAACCTAAGAAGGGATGCTGGGAGTATGGAGAGGAGAGGTAATCAGACTGACTAGAACATGGGTAAGGCTGTAAGAACTAGGTCTGATGGCTCAGGCAGCAGAAACTGCTAGGGCGGTGCTGGATAAAATTAGGAATAAAAGAGTTCTGGGTAAATAAATAAGTTGGGCTCTGACGTGAACAAGACGGGGGTATAGGACTAAAAGGGCTAAAGCTGAGTGGCGCATGCAAAATGGGCTTTCGCAAGAGCAGAGAAATGAAACCTCAGAGCTTTTGAGTGAGAATCTAGTGGCAGCATGTCTCAGCCTTCTGTGCCACTGGTCACCTTAGTGACCACCTTATGGTGCTGAGTAACCAGCTTGTGATCTTTCAGTCACTCCCTGCATAAGTTACTAGAGTCACAGTCTGATCCAAGATGTTTTGTGCAAGATTAGCGTGATTTTGTGTTGTGAAGATATTTGTTGATTAACTTCTAACAAAATGGATGTGGGTTGGTAAAGGAATGCTCTTAAAGGTTCAAAGTCAGATACTCAAGAAATGTTAGGTTTAGGCCAAACATCTTTCAGACGTGTGCATGGGAGGTCAAAATAAGGTTTTCATTATGACTTGTCATCTTTTTCCAAAGAAACCCTGCATATTCAGTGCATACGTATTGGTTTTCTTGGTGTGCTCTGAGGTTCAGACAAAGGAAGGCTGCTTGCAGGAGGACAGTATTAAAGCCTGTAATATGCCCTCCTTAGATGGATGTTATTTTAGTCTCTACTATGGAGGGAAACCTGGAAAATTGTTTAAAGCACAGTCCTCAACAGTGCTCACTGCTGGTGTTTCTCTTTGAGCACTCCTGTTGATGTAGTTTGAAGGCTGACTTGGAAAACTTGGCCTTTGCAGTTGTAATTAGAATCAGTAAAGCACAGAGTATGTGAAGCTGGAAAACACAAAGTACTGCAAAAACTGTTTGAAAACTTAGGTGTCTTAAACTGGGTTTCTGAAATCAATCGGTGCTTTGAACTTGCTGTCTTGTAACCACAGATGCTAATGTTGAAGGTACGTTGTGAGGTATGTTAAGCCCTCTCAAAAGGAAGTATTTTGGATCACTTGGTTTTCAAAGGAGTTTTTATCTAATATGAAGAAAATTAGACCCAAAGTACTAACAAAAATGGAAGCCAAGGATTGTGTGTTGGCATACTTGCATTTGCAATATATAGACTAAAAGCTCAAGAACAGATTCAAAAGTATTTCTTGTGGAAGGCGAAAATACAGATTCTTAAAAGGGAGGCCAGAAACTTGAGGTTTTTATAGCTCTACATTTTGCTATTTTAAAAAAATCAAAACCTAAAACCCCAACCAGTTGTAAACCCAGAAATATCAGTATAAAGATGAGGGAAGCTTGGGTTTGGGGCGGGTGTGATATTTTAAAGTGTTTTTTCTCTCCTTTTTTGAAGTATGAAAACTTCTATCTATTGAAAATCTCACTGTTCTAAGAACAGGTGAACAAATTAAGAGCACTGGCAAATGCCCCATATGGATACTGCGATTGTCTTGATTCTGACTGTCATACACAGTGTTTTTAATACTCACAACTACATGACACAAACATACAGGTTGGTTTTGGTGGTGGTTACTAACCATGCACTTTTAGAGGGCAAGAAGTTCTTCCACAGAATAGGTAGCTTCTCCACAAACACATGTGCATGCATCTTTCCCACATTTGCATTAAAATAATTGCATGGAAGCTCTGACTGTAATGCTTACCTTTAAGTTAATTTCTTGCAATTCAGTGATTGAAGTTGCAATGCTGCAGTGCTCTAAACTCTTCCTCTGTAGTAGCCTTCCTCCTCAGCTGATGTCCGTGGCAGCTGAGATTGCTTAGCAGCCTCCTTGGACATACCTAGAAACTCACAGGATAAACTTGTACTGGAAAGTTGTGTGCCATTTAGTTGTAGCACTTGTTGGGCTTGTACAAAGGCCTGTTTTATAATCAGCTTGACTTAATTTAAAAAAAAAAAATAAGCAAAAAAAAAAAAATAGGCCTTGAAAAATATTTGCATGCTATGAACAAAAGCCTGGGAAAAAGCTCTGAGTTAATGAACAGTCACTTTTGAGATTGTTTGTAGGACACATCACTCTGAATCATCCGTGGAGTCCTTTCCCAATCAGTAGCCTTTTTGCTCTTTGTCCAGAGATTTGTTTGGCTGCTAGTTGTCAGTTGTTGCTAGTCCTGGGAAGCATGGGGAGATTAAGGTACATCCTAGTAGCTGCTTCCTGTCACTGTGTTTTAGTTTGAGACTCTTGATTGGGGGAAGCACATATTGGTAGTTTCATGCTAGTAAAGTAAAACTAAAGACATATCCTAGAACTGTAGTCTTTTAAACACTGACGTACAAGAGTCGTTTTGTGTAGTATGTGTTTCCCATCCCTTCAAAGATGGGATGCAAATGACTAGTTTCACAAAGCTGGCATATGTGGAAGCAGGGAGACTAGTACAGATGAAAATCTAGCTCCAAACTGGTGAGTCTGAGGGAAATCAACATCGCAAAACTGTATTTGTGGTGTAAAGGGAAGAAGGGAGAGCCATGTGTACTCACAGGTGATTAATTTTAGTAATAGAAAGTTTATGGAATGTTATGTTTCCACAGTTGTTTTTGCTATTTTTCCAGAGGACTCCAGAGAATATTTTTAAAACCAGCTTACAGCATCTCTTTCTGTAACTTTAGCAAAAAAGAAATAAAAAAAAGTACATAGAGAGGAACAAGGCAAAAACCCAGTCCATGCTTTAAAAGCAGAAGTCAACACACCGCTTCCCTCATATGCTTTCTGGTGGAGCTAGATTGTTGCTGCTCCAGAACATCTAGTCTTTTTTCAGAGGTGTATTAGACTCCCTAGCAAACTGTGTGTCTACTTGCCGCTGGAGGGCTCTGAGTGCTGCCATTAAACTTTTTTTGGTCTACAGAGAGGTCACAGCATAAATCAATAATTGCATAAATTCTGAGACTTCTTCAGCTGCTGTCTTAAACAGAGATATTAAAGAACTGCTTATATCTAGGATTATTCATAAACCAAATCAATTTTCATACACTTAAAAGTGGTCAATATCGATGATGGTTTTTTCCTGTTTAAATCAAGTATAAAACACGTGCAAAATAGAGAATATCTTTCATTTCAAAATGTGGTGAGGTATTTGGAGTTGTCTTTATTCCTGCACCAGTTTACCATGGATATCAAGTCTGTGTTCTTTAATTCACTTTAATATTATTAATAAATTAATCACATTCTCATAGGTGAAGAACATGAATTTTTAGAGGTAAGAAATGTTTTCCGGTTTTAATATACCAGCTATAATTAATTTGATTTTTAAACTATCTTTCACATTGTTTGCATGGGACATGTAGGCTTGCACGGGATTCACTCTAAGTGCAGTGCTCCAAACCACACAAGGCTTAGCAGACCCACTGCTGTATCTGGAGAGAGACCTGCGGTATGAGCAAGCTTCTCCATTTCTATTTACAAGCAGAGAAACAATTATTTTCTTCCTCCCACCCCCACCCTTTTCTCAAAGACACTTTTACACTCTCCTCCCGTGTGCAGACTCCTGTTTCATGTTAACTTATCTTCCTAACTTAAATAGGTCACTGAGGACTGTAGAGACACTTGGGAAAAGAGAGTTATGCAGAATAGTGCACTTCAAAATATATTGTGGAGAAGGTAGCCAAAAGCAGGGGAGATTTCTCAAAAGAAACAAAGTAAATTCAGTATTTTGTTCTAGTTGCAAACTGCAGCCAAGTTAGAAACTGTATTTCCTGCATAGCTGCTGACCTTGCTGATGCCTAAATATTACAGCTTGCAGAAAAAAAAAAAAAAAAAGTCACCCTGAAGGATGGGGGGGCACACAGAGTGAACAGTGTGGGACTTCATAGCCCGCTAGTGAAGATGCTCCTTGGGGCAAGGAGAGTTATGTCTTGGGGTTCTGCTCCTACCCCATCTGTGCCTCTGACTTGGTCTATGGTCAGTTGTTCTCTGGTTGACACTTGCTTAAAGAATATTTTTTAAAACAAAATAAATATATTGGTACTCAGATACATAGACTTTTTCTTTCTATATAGCAGGAGTATTTAAAAAGCTCCCTTTTAATAAAGCAAACAAGGACCTCCACTACTGCAGATGCGCCAGGAAAACTGCACCAGTGTAGTGAAGTGTACAATGACCTCTGTTGTTTTTCTGTTCACTAGCTGTGATGTGATTTTTGCCTCCAAAGTTCCAGTCTGATCTGTTTATCAGCTTTTAACACACCTGCTGTACTCTTGGGCATTGAGTGGTGTTTCTCATGTTCATGGAGAAAAGTTTTCTGAGAGCATTCTGACTGTTACAGATGTATAGGCACCAGACTGAAAACAAAGAAGCAAAGCCTGCGAGAACCTACAAAGAAAATAGGTAGAAGTAGTAATGATGTTTAGGAAAGGACATTGCTGCTTTGTTCTTGAGACAAAAGTTGTTTGATAGCAACATGGAGGGTGAATGTTACTTAGTTTTGATAGCGCTGGAGGATTCCAGTGTCATCAGTTACAACTGTTCCTTCAGAGCGTATGTTCCAAATAACATGGTGTGATTTAAGGCAGTGGTGTGCGCATGAAGGATCCTTGATGTCGAGTGCATAGGATGCAAACAGTCTGTTTTTCTTATAAGTAAATGGAGCAGTGCCTCAGCTGCTTTGCAGTGGCTTAAGTCTCTTTGAATCCAGTGGGCTTGTGTCGATTTTTGTCTGCTAACCTTGCTCCCACACTCTTTTCACCGTTAGGCTCGCTCCTGTCAGTTGCAGAAGTTGCAGGGATCCGAGGCTTCTGCAGCAGTACCTTGCAGCTAGCAGACAACTTGAAACAAATTTCTTCTGTTCTTAATTGCGTATGCTTTCTGCAGTTCTGGAAGTGATATTGGGAGTAGCGAGTCTAGATTTAAATATCCTACATGCTGAAGGCTCCTATTCTCAAAACTGGTACGTGGGCGTAAAGGTCTTGGTTTACAACAGTTGATTTTAATGGATGTTGTTAAAACTGTGTATTTAACATTGTGCAAACTCCATTTGACTGCAGTCTTCTGCAATATTTGCGAACTTCCAGTTTGAGATTAAATTCCAAACTTAAAAGTTAATGAATAAGGGGCACCAACTATCACTTTTCTTCTGTTTACATAGAAGCATACTGGCACAAAAAATCAATTAATTTGGAATCTGTCTTGCAGAATCTATACATATACATTTCAAACGCCCTTGGCGTGTTAAAATATCCCAGTCTGCCCAGGAGCTGGAACTCAGGTAAATAGTAAATGCTTAACTATGGGAGAGCATTTGGGCCAGGAGTGTCAGAACTAATACTGTAGTGCAAGGTCACACTTCTCTGTGGAGGCCGTCAGTCTGCGCCCAGGCTGTGGAGCAGAATTAGACAAAAGGTAAATTCCAAACTATGCAGCACGGAGAATGTGAAATGCCAGGTTAAGGCCAGATGATCTCCACATGAGTACCGGGCAGGAAGCTAGCCTGGTCTACTGGTGTGATCCTTGCTCTAGTGCTCCTGACAATACCCTGTTCTGACATTAGCATTAGAGTTTATGGCTTTTCATTCCTCACTGACTGAGGAGAGAGTTCTTCTGTAGCAACTCCTACCACCACCCACAGAAGCTTAATATGCAACTTCTAGTAGCTATAAAACAACACAAAAATACCCTGAGAAGTCCCAGTGTTGAAAGCTGTCATACCAAAGACATACATCACTGGTATGCTGCACACAAATGTTACTCTGCCAACAAATGCTGTTCCTCCCACCCCAAGACTGATGTGACTCATTATTTGAATAACAATTTTACATTGCTGTACCCAAGCAAACATAAAGGGAGACATCTTAATATCGTGTAATACTTGTTTGTCATCAGTTATGAGCCTGAATAAATGGGCGTGTTATGCTAATGAGAGCAGCTACCCTGCAGCATTATAAGTGCTTAGTGGCCTTAAAGATGTTGTGCAGGTCCTCCTGTGGAGTAAACCATGCCAACGCCATTGTTACTTTTGCAGTATTTGGTGCTCAGTCTCTTGGGTATTCTGCTCATCACAGGAAATGTCTGTATGTTCACTGACAAATACTCGTGGTTTGGTTTAGAGGCTGGGGCAACTACTTCTAAAAATATATTCCTTCCTTTCAAGGAAAAAGAGCTAGAGCTGCTGCTCTTTCCTTTTCAGAAGCTCCTCCACCCTTCCACGCTGCTTGCAGTCACTAACCTCTGCTTTGTCGTTTAGGTGAGGTGTGCGGGCAGCTTTATATTGTTTGGGTAGTGCACTGAATTCTCATTTACTTAATGCCTGCTGCTTGCTTGTGTATAGTGGTTTTTCTAACTCAGCATGTACAAAGCTGTTTGAGGTAGTAAAATCAGAGCCATGAAAGCCTCCACGTACGGAAATGCAGAATAGGAACCTTAATGCAAACAATTTTTACATACAGCAATGCGTTGTCCAACACCAGCAAGTTTTCTGAATACAAAGGGCTGTTTTTATGTTGGACTTAAGAGGTCTAGATATGCAAAGTAATTTCCTAGGGGGGGGGTTCATAAGGAATTAATCGCTGCTAGTGAGGGTTGCTCATATACTCAACTGTGATGACTAAGCCAGTTCTCCCAATGCAGATTCACAGACAAGATTTTCTATTCTTTATAATCTACCTATTCCAGGCATGTTCCTTTGGACTTAACTCTTTTGGGTTGTATCCAGTTCCTCACATTATTCCAAAGGTCATTAAGAGATAAGCAGCTCCAAATTACTATGGTGCAAGAGCATAGGCATACATTCAATTTTACACATTGGTGATACAAACTTTACTCCAAATAAATAGTCTGTCAAAACCATGCTAGTGGATAAATTAGATTTTCCAAGTTCGATGACAGGCTTGTCCACAAATAAAGGGAGATTACAGCATTCAGTTTCCCTCTAAGTGACAATTTAAAAGGTCATAGTCACCCCAGATTGTGCCACTATGGGACCCGCCATGGCCATTTGAAGCTTCAAGGTCAGAACCAGCTGTCAAAGTACATTCCTTGCTATTAAGTTCTGACAAAAGTTTCCATTTATCTTTTCCATTACTGGAGAGGGATGGTGATTCCCCATGGTATGGGAGCATTTAAATGCAGAGCTGTTCCAGTTAAGCTGTGTTGGCACATGGATGACAGATCACCTTGACTACCTGGCCGTGGGCAGAAGTGAGCCCCTGAAGGGTTCCCTGGCTGGTGCAGCCAGATGACACTATTGATGTGGGCCAGCCTACCCCACCTGGTGTTAGAGGCTGGAGAGCTGTCATCCCCTGCCTCTTCGACTCCGGGAGCTCACCCTCTCTTCTCTTCTGAACTACGTATCCGGAGGCTGATGGCAGCTGTGTTAGGTGTGGTCAGAGGCTTTTATTGCCGATAGCCCGTTTTTCTGCTCATCAGGCAGATGAGCCACAGAGGCTCCCAGCAGCAGAGGGCAGCAATACAACCCGTGCCAAAGAGCACGGTTTTGTGCCTTCTGAAAGACTGACGAGCCCTTCACATGCTCGTTCAGTTTGGTTTCATTATATTATTGTTCAAATATGAAGAAGATGTTCATTCTTTCCTCCTTCCCTCCCTGTGGCTCAACGCACTGGCTTTCATGTGATTAGAGCTTTCTAATGGATGGAGCACAAGATGTGGATGACCCTCTGGCTTCTCTTGCGAGGCTACAGAACTGACGCCGTGGCTGGCAACGCACCTCCACTGCTACTCGTTTGTTTCTGATTTTTCCAGATTAGCCTCAGCGTACACTGTAGACTTGGATAGGTTACAGAGGAGAGAATCGCCTCAATCAGACTACAGTGGAAGCAGGGTTTGTTTCCTAAGGTCTTGGTTGTAGTTTTTCCCAAAAGTTCAGTTACAGCACTCCATGCATCCAAATGAATTCTTGTTGGTACTAACTGCAATGAGCTGGGTTCATTCTCGTGTAACCGCTGGCATGCAGGCTGCCTTCCTGCTTTCTGGGCATTCAGAAGAAACGTTAGGGAACTTGCCCTTGTGTTGGCCTGGATCGCTGGGGCTACCAGCACGCGTAGAGAGCGCCCGTGGTTTGTTGCCCATCTCCTGGTGTTTGGTGACTCCCACCACTCCAAATCCACCAGAACATGGTATTGTGATAACTCAGCTTTCTCTCTCTCTCTGGTTTGTTTTTTTTTTTTCTTTTTTTTTTAGCATTTTGCTCTGCTAAAAACAGCAGAGTGCCGCTGCTCACCTGGTGCCTGTGGCCACGGCCACCCGCCGTGCGGTCCGTAGCGCGCCGGGCCAGCCGACCCCCGGGCAGGGACGGGGCCTGCCGGGGCGCCGGCCCGTGCCGCCGCTGCCCGCGCAGGGGCTCCTCTCACAGCGGCTCCTCGCAGGGCGGGACGGCGGCGCCGGCCTTGGCCTGGGTTACATAACACCGCCCGCCGGGCCGGGCTGCGGCGGCGAGGGCGGGCCCTCTGCGCCGGCCCGCGCAGCCCCCGGAGCGGCGGGGCCGGTGCCGGGCGGCCCCTCCAAAGGTGGGTGAGACCCGAGCGCGGGAGAGGCGGTAGCGCCAGGGAGAAGAGGCGCCGCGGCCCCTTGGGCTGCCTGCGGGGAAAACGGCGGCGGCGGCGGGTGCCGCGGCGGTGAGTGGGGCGCCGGTCTGCGGCAAGCGGCCTGTGGCGCTACGGGGGGTGCCGCTCGGGGCCTGTGTCGGTGCTCGGGGAGCTGGGGTGTGGGGAGGTGGGGAATAACGGTGAGGCGGCAGCGCCCTGTCCGCGCTGTCCCGTCCCGTCGGGGATGGGGGCCAGTGCAGCGCAGGGGCGGCTCGGCTCACTGACAGCTCGCCCGGCGCTCGGACCCGCCTCCTGTTGCTCAGCGCTGCCTCCCCAGCCCCCGCCCGCGCCCCTCCGTCTCTGGGATCGGCGAGGCGGGGTGAAACGCCGCTAAGGCAGCGGGCGCCTGGCGCCTGCTCGGCCCCGCCGCCGCCCGCCTGGCAGCCGCCGCCGCGCCGTGGCTCGTCCCCTAGCTGTCCGCCCCAGTGCCGTCCTCCGCCGCGCAGGTTTGTGGTGCCGCCGCACGGTGTAACGGGTGCGAGGGGTACAGCCGGAGCCGCAAAGCAGGAGCGGAGGCAGGGCTTCTCCTGGCCAAGGTAGCTCCCTGGGTAGTACTAGAGCTCCCCATCTACTACTAATATATTTAATAACGTAGCTGCAGTAATTGCAGCATACCTCCCTAAATTGTGTAAGCTAAACGGGTAAAACCTTTTATTTAACCTTTTTTTTTAAAATCGCATCTGCGAATAAGTGGTGGAAGTGGTCAGCTGCGTTCTGCAACTTTTCCTTTCCAGATGTCAGACTCTCGTCAAAGCTGGTTGCTCGGCGCCACTGTCAAATTTCTGCATCTCTGGGTCAGGACTCTACTGCAGTTTCCAAGCTCCTTGCTTCTGGTCTCTTTCCCCACCTCTATCCCCTTCGAATTTATTAAATATAACCTAACTTCACTCCGGTTCCCCTTAAGCAGGTCTGACCTTGTCTCCCTTTAGTTAGAAAAAACTGTTAGGTTTCCCAGTTTTTCTATGATAAGAGCTGCTACTATAAGAGTAATTTTTAGATTCTGTGCAACTTCTCTCTATAACCCCACCCACCTCAACGTGTAGTAAAGCTCCAGTTTCTTCTACGTATGTTTCTGCCGTTTCTTTTATTACCAAATCCTTATTGTTTTGACCTGCATGAATTTGGGCCTTTGTCCAGGAAAATTTTATTCCTAGAAATATGCCTACTCAAACAGGTTAAGAGACTCAAATCTGCAGGAATTATGGATGTATATGATGATTGATTATGAACATTATGGTTGCAAGACACTGCTTTCTTTTGCAATTTCACAGGAGCAGGATGCCTGCCTTCTCCTTTGCCTCGAATCTAAGCCTGGCTATCTCAAATCATTAATGAAAAAGAATATCACTATGCTACTCTTACCAGTTCCTTGCTGCTACTTTTGAATGTTACTTTTAAGCCCTTGGTGTGCTGGGTGCCATTTGAAAAATCTGTGTACACAGTGGTTGTTTTCTGGGGAAAGAATTTTAAAAATGCAACAAAACTTTAGAAGCTGATTGGTTGCCTCCAAGTGTTTTCGTTCTTTTTCTAAAAGTGTCTCAAATCTGTGGGTTGATGAAATACACATCAGCTTGGCAGAACCTCCATGGTTGCCAAGTGTGTGAGCCAGTTGGATCTCAAGGAAATTAAGTTGCTGTGGTCAATCCTGTGGTGACTTTTATTTCAACAAGAAGCAACTGTCTTTTGGTGAGTCACAAGGCATTGTTCCCTACAGACTAGCTGTCAGGAAGTGGAGTCTGACAAAGCTGATGGTCTCTATAAAAACAGTTTTCCCCTACACTCAGTGCTGTTTTCGCTTTCTTTGTGAATCATCAGATGCAAAGTCCTCTCAAATTCCCAATGAAGACAGAATTAGCTACCATTCAGGGTGTGGTACTGTGATCTTCTGATAGTTTCAGTTCTTTCCTTCAGCCATGTATTTCAGTGTTCATTCTTTCCTTATCATCCTGATCATCCTTCATGCACTGACCTAAGTGGAAAGAGTGTCTAGCTTTTCCTCTCGTGTAAGCCATTTTTCTGTGCCTCTCCAGTTATCTATGGCTCCCAAATAATCCTGAAAACTTTTGTATATACTTGTGGATGGTGGACCTCAGGATGTGTCTGCACCAGCATCCACATGACTCTGAAGAGCAATGGCCACTGCCTGAGGGGATGCTCCAAACCTAGAACCTGCACTGTGGCTTCAAAAAGATAATTAGCCTTTATCTTCTAGCATAGTGTCTGTGGAAGCAAGGTTTGTGCCATCTCTGAATATGTGTACGCAGACACATCTTGGCATTTATCCCTTAAATAGTATTTTATTGCCATTTTCCAGTTTCAACCAAGTGTGACATGAGAACAGCTCCAATGTAATTAAATTCTTGCAAATTCTGTAGAAACAGGGAAAAACAAGTCTAGAGTGAGACAGTTGCCAGTTTTTCTCCGTTTTTTAGCTTAGTTACTGAGTGATACATTCATACGTGACTGCCTCCATTTGGCAATGAGATATTTGATGTAAATGAAGTTGTAAAGAGAAAAGGAGAAGGATTTTCTGGGTGAATGACCCTGAACTGACATCTCCCTCAAAACTTCAAAGAAGATAAATAACTCTGATTTGATACATTGCAGTTTGAACATGGAAACAGAAAATCTTGGTACAGTTCAGTGTAAACAATTAATCAACCAGAGAACACAGTTCTGTAGGAGATCTGATCTCCTGAGTTGTGCGGGTCACAAAGCACTTTGTTTGTCTCTGCATCTCCAGGGCACAGCTCCTGTCTTTGTCCTGCCAGGCACGCATTTACACAAGTACATCAAGTACAGAAGGGCTGTGAGCTCAGATAGTGTCTTTAGATCTATTTTATTTTGACAAAATTGGCCAACTGTTTCAAGACTTACGGGAAGTCACCACATAAGCATAATTCCCTTGAAACCAAAGTGATGATCACTTGCTCTGACTCAAAATAATGTTTTCCTTGATGCAACTGGTAGGGCAAATCCCAGATCATCTGTAGCAATGACAAGATACTGGATTTTTCTTTTTTTTTTCCTGTTAGTCCTTGTCAGCTGTAGATGGGGTTTTGTGGCACAGGTATGACCTGTCTGGCAAACTTTTCTACCATATATACAGAAGTGATGATATCCTTTGAAAGGGACCCTTTACAACTGCATTGTACGTGTCCTCTTAAGGATTGTGGGCTAAGTGAATCCTGGCAATTCAGGCATGTGAAAGGGAAAAGCCACATGGTAACAGGAAAAAATCGTGAGCTGCAGGGATGTTAACAGAGGGTGTAACTGGCAAGGGAGCTTTCTACTTAGCCAAGTTTTACTAAGATAAAGGTATTCAGGCACCTGAGATCAACAGGAATAAATACCAGGTTCCTAAATACCTCTTTGAGTCTGGCTAAAAACCTCCCCACTGTTTTTGGAGTGTAGGCAATGGAATACTCTTATTCTTCGGGGAAAATATCTCTTAAGGTAGTGTTTACTGATGGTCAGTAATGTCTCAGCTTTCTCAGGCTTTGTTTGACTGCAATTCTGTGAAATTAAAAAAAGAAGATCATGCGTGTCTGCTCTGCAAAGAACTGAATGGTAGGATTTGTGCCTTAAAAATACTCTGAAATTAAACGAGAAAAACTGAAAAGTGCTTGAGGTGTTTAAAACTCAGTGTTTAAACTTCAAAACCCAGCTTGATATTGATTAGTGATAGGCCCCAAACTACACATCCTTGAATTTTGCTGAAGATTTGGTCTGAAATGTAATTCCATTGCCTGTAGCTGATACTGGCATATGCATTGAGGAAGGTAGATTTTTCTTACAATGATTTTTCCATGACTAGCTGCAATATTTGCAGCATCAACTTAAATACAATTTTGTTCTTTTGTTTGAAAATTTACTTTTCTTCTTTGTTCTCTAGTGTTTGTTCAACAGTCGGAGTTTTAAATAGAATTTTTTTTTTAATTTAAGTGGAGATCTTTACATAAGGATGTCTCCTTACACCACCTTCTCCATACTTGGAGCTTTAAGTTGGCCCTTGCCTTCCATGGGAATTGATGACTCTGCAACATCCTGGCTTGCACCTGGATGAAGGCAGGGCAAGCAGTAAAGTGCTGTCTGTTAGACATTCCTGTTGGATTCACCACTTCATAGAGTCCAAGTAGCATGAACTGTTGCTTGTCATGATACGTCCCTGTATTGCTAATAAATTGAATCACAGGACGGCACTGCCTGTATTACACAAAAATGACTCAGGGAGTTACGAGCCCTGGGGGTATTTAACTTCAGGTATCTGAAGTGGTCTCACCTCAACGTTGAGATAAAGATGGTAGGTCTGACAGGGAAGGGTATTTTCATTGACACCATACATCAGGTTAATAAGTAATCTTTGATATCTCTGTCTGTCTGTGCACATGGCTTAATTGTATTCCAAGGAAAAATGCACTGATTTTAAAGACAACATGGACTTACTTGTTTCCCTTTGGCAGAAGTTACTTTTCATGTCTCTGTTAGTACAAGCATCTTTTCTTCATTACACTTAAACAGAAGACATGGGCTCGATATGAAGTACTTCATATCAAGGTATTTCAAGGGAGTTTCTCCTTTGACTGTAATAGGCTGAGGATTAAGTGATGATCTCAGCCTTGGGATCTCACTGAACAGATGCATGAAGTAACGTACTGGAAGAAATCGAAGGAGATAGCAAGAAACAAGGAGAACCATGAGATTGTAATTGGGTTGGAATTCAGATATCAAGCTGAGGCTTGCTTGTTTTGTTCTCAATTAGCATTTTTTTAGTGCTAGTAAAAGGTGAAGGAGCTGTTGTTACAGTTGTGCTATGCAGAACGTCTTTTCAGAGATGTGATGGTAACTCTTGGGAACACAAGATGAATGAGAGGTATATATGGGATAGTTTGTGCCAGGGTACTTACTGTTATACTTAGTAGATATAGTGCCTGTCACCAGGGAATCCCAGAAACACTTTACATAAGGCTACATGCTGCTTCCCTGCAGTTGATGATGATGAGAATAATAATAATAATAAAATAGAATATTTCAGTTGGAAGGGACCTACAACAAACGCCTAGTCCAACTGTCTGACCACACCAGGGCTGACCAAAAGCTAGAGCATGTTATTAAGGGCATTGTCCAAATGCCTCTGAAACACTCACAGACTTGGGGCATCAACCATCTCCCTAGGAAGCTTATTTCAGTGTTTGACCACCCTCTTAGTAAAGAAATGCTTCCTAATGTCCAGTCTAAACCTCCTCTAGCACAGCTTTGAGCCATTCCCACATGACCAGTACTACATGCCAGGGAGAAGAGCTCAGAACCTCTCTCTCCACTTCCTGTCTTCAGGAAACTGTAGAGAGCAATGAGGTCACCCCTTAGCCTCCTTTTCTCTAAACTAGGCAAACCCAGTCACCAGCTTTGTTGCCCTCCTCTGGATGCTTTCAAGCACCTTCATATCCTTCTTATACCATGGGGCCCTGAACTGCACACAGTACTCGAGGTAAGGCTGTACCAATGCTAAGTACAGTAGGACAATTTAAAAAATGCTAAATACACTGGGAGAAAAAAAACACTTACTGGCTTTAGTAGAAGAGTGGTCAAACCCACAAACCCCTTTGGGTTCCTTTGAGGCAGGTGGATCTTACTGTATCTGTGGGAGAGCTGAGCAAAGTGAGGCACATGATACTGTGGTGTTTGCCCAGGTGATGCAGGAATTCGTTGGCAGAGTCAGGAACAGCAACAGAAGTCTGTAGCCCTGTTTACAGGCTTCCTTTCCCAGAAATGTTCCTGCCGCTTTTGGAGAGTAACAGCACCTTGTAAATTCTTTCAGTGTCATGCCTTGTGGTACTAAATAACAGAATATTCAGGAAGTTGTTATTTTTGATGGAGAGAGAGATATGCTTCAAGGCTCCTTGAAAATACTTGAAATTCAAGAACGAGCGTACCCATAACTATTGTTTTGATCCAGGCGGATATATTCAGCCAGAGTTCTTTATGAATTCTGAAAATGTTTGCATAGTTCTGCTGAGTAAACAGCATAGTCATCAAGGCCTTAATCCGTGACTCCCAAGCAACGTACAAGCTGAATAAGTATTGAGCACATGGTCATCCTTCTCTTCATACTTTGGACTGATTGGGAAGAGTTGTGTTCTCTGCCACAGGTTTGCTTGATGATGTTGAAGGAGAATGTACAATCAGAGGTTTGAAATGGGACCCGTGATGCCGGCTGCTCCATGTGTTGTTGAGCCTGGCATGTCTGTCAGATTGTTTGAAAAATAGATGCTGCTGAAAACATCAGTGTCTCCATCTGTGAAATGGGGACACTGATGTCTCATATCATAGGGTACACTTGATGTATCTGGCAACTGTTTTGTAGGTACTAGGCTGGAGGGTGTCACTGGTAAGATACAGTAAACCACACATAGTGGATCTGGATACTTGGGTTTATTTAAAAACCAAGAAGATTGGAGCTTTTACCCTAGAAGATTATTTCACACACCGACTCACCCACTCACTCAGCTGGACTGACACAACAGCAATAAAAAAAAAAAACTTTGAAAAAAACGTAGGGCTTACTTTTGGCTGTGTTTCTCTCCAGCTTACATAGAAGTGGTATGTGATTTAAAGCATTGCATGATTGTCTTTTGTTTCCCTGCCATTATAATGAGGCAATCCTAGAAGAAAAACACGCATTGTCCTTTGCTAAGGAGTAGTTTAAGAGGTGTAACAGCTAGTCTTTATCCAGGCTTTGAACCACGTTGTTGGTACAGTCTGAAGTAGTTCAAGGAAGCTAAAGGCGGAAAGCGTACAGGCACTGATATACCCACTGTGTTTTCACAGAATCATAGAATAGTTTGTATTGGAAGGGACCTTAAAGATCATCTAGGTTCCAACCCCCTTCCACTATACCAGGTCACTCAAAATCCCATCCAACCTGGCCTCCAATACTTCCAGAGAGGGGGCATCCACAACCTCTCTGGCCAACCTGTTTCAGTGTCTCACCACTGTCACAGTGAAGAACTTCTTTACGTCTAATCTAATCTACCCTCTTTCAGTTTAAAGCCATTACCCCTTGTCCTATCACTACACTCCCTGGTATAGAGTCCCTCCCCGTCTTTCGTGTAGGCTCCCTTTAAGTACTAGAAGGCTGCTATAAGATCTCCCTAGAGCTTTCTCTTCTCCAGGCTGAACAACCTCATCCCTGTCAGCCTGTCCTCATAGGGGAGGTCCTTCAGCCCTCGGATCATGTTTGTGGCCGTCCTGTGGACCTGCTTGAGCAGGTCAATGTGTTTCTTTTGCTGTTAGATGGAAGGGGGGGGGGGGGGGAGGGCGGTCATGTGAGGAAGTATGGCCCTGCCTTCAAGATTTCTGTGAGTAAATAAAAGAAACCAATCTTCGGAGCTGTCGGTTCTTCCCCAGGCTGGGCATTTCCTTTAACTTAGATATCTGATTTTTCCTAATGCAAAGATTCGCTGCATGAGCGCTCTTGAGTCTCTGTGGGAATGTGGTAGTGGTTATATGAACGGCAGATGACAGTGGTTGACAAATGTAGGTGATGCTTCTTAAGCAAGTCAGCAGAATTGGTCTGTAGGTGTTAAGCACAGGCTTTGTGTGAAATGCATAGCTAATAACACTAGCTCAGTAAACACCAGAGAAGTGCTTAGATTAATTTAGATCTCCAGATAAAGACAGCACCCAAGGAAAAATGTTCTTGTTACCTTGTCTTTTAAGTCCACAGGAGTCAACACAGAAATTTTGGCTCTGTGACAGTATTGCCCTTGGCTTTGCCGGAGCCTGAGATTTTCCCTTGTATTCTTGGATTATAGACCTGCCGACTCCATTAGTTGTTCTGTCAGTGGGTGCGTGCTGCTGGTGTGAGATACCATCTGCAGAAAATGTCTTCAATCTAATGGAAAGGAAAACATTTCAAGCTTCTCTATTGGGTTTTTTTTTTTAATATACAAGCTTCCAATTCCTGTCTTGTAGAACTTTTCCCCCTCTCTTTATTTTTTTAGGACATTTTCAGTGTAGAATTAATTTTGTTACCCAGATTTTCTTAAATCCAACACCAGGCATGACTGCTTCCTATAAAGCACTACAACTGGAAGACATTGGCACTGAGCTCTTGGTCCAGAACTAAAGGTCCTTGTCAGAAAAATGGCCCCGTCATGGAGATTCCCAAAATGATTGTTCTCTGCTCTGAGAAAAGCTCATGGATAAGTGTAGAATCAATAAATTAATAATTAGGGGGACAAAGAAGAAGGAAGAAAGAGAATGATGGTAAAGCAGTGAGAGGAAGTTACTGCAAGGAGGTGAGAGAGCGGGAGCATGTCCCTGGCATTGCCTGGCTGCTGCCTGTATGAGGCAATCCCAGCTGTGCCACCTCCAGCTACCCACAGCATGGCTAGCTTTCACCACCATCCATCAGCCTGGATCTCGCTGCCCACATCCCTGTTTTGCCTGCAACACCACGTAGCTTCTGCAATGCTGTAGAAGATGCATAGGAACATTTCCTGTCCATTCACAGTATACCCCTTCTTCAGACACTCCCTTAGAGGCATCCCTTGGCATGATGCTGGTACACCATAACCATCTGATGGCAGTTACCTGGGGTGTGCTTGGGACGCGGCTGCCAGCAACCCTAAAGATATTCTTGCCTTCAGCATTACTATATTTCTCCCCTCAGCTGTTTGGTTGTCCAGCTATTGTGTATTGTGAGGATACGTAGTGATGGAGGAGGGCTAGTTCTGTCATTCTGATCTACAGAGCGAAGGAGTATTTGGTGTCTGATGACTGAGTTGAAGGTGTTTATAAAAAGCATTTTTGACAGTAATTACATGAACACATTTAACCCCGATACTTTAAACGTGACAGCCTTTTTTTTTTCTCTTTAAAGCCATGCTAGTGTTGAGTAGTTGTAATTAGTTAATGCTGAGGAACTTAACTGGATGTTAACAGGCTGCTTCAGTGCTCCACTTGTAATTGTCTTCTATAGTCCGCCCTTCCCATGTTGGCTATCACTCTAGTATTTGTGAAGTGCTTTTAGGTTATTGCTACTAGCAGGTCACACCTTTGTTTGAGGATTAGCAAACAGACTTTTTTTCAGTTGAGCAATTATACCAGCAGCTAATCCACATCTTGGTTCTTTTAGTCTTGCTCAGATCAGATCTGACATTTTTCAGGGTTTGGGTTTTTGTTGGTTTGTTGTTTTTTTTTAATGCTAACTGGTAAAGTAAAAATCCTTTTTTTCTTGTTGAATGCAACAGGACATAATGACTACCTCAGCCTGATCTTTCAGATGCTCAGCTTGCAGGTGGGACATCTGAATCATTAGGCTGTGTCTAATGATTAAGTTCCGCATAATGATTCATTGTTTACACACAGTGAAATTGTACCAGAAACAGAGACTGAGATCTTGACACCCATCTGTGCTACCCCCTCCAGTACCTCCAAGCCCAGTACTTAGGACAACTGGAATGCTTGGTGTGGGTGTTCCCTTTCTGAAAAGTCCTTTCACAGCATTTCCAAACCAGATTCTTTGGGGAGTAGCAATTGCCTGGACAGTCCCTTTATACCAATGTTATTCTAATTCAGAATTAAAATGTAGTTAGCAATACGATCATTCCCAGATGATTCCTATACATCCCCAAGCTGCATTTCATTTGTTACTGAGAGGGCAGCTTCCACCTCTGGCCACCCTATGACACCAACCTCCGCTAACGCTTGGTAGACTTTCACTTGAGCACTTCCATGATTTTTCTCCCAGCCTTGTCCTCACTTGTAATCCTTCCCAAATCCTCATCATTACCATCTCTCAGATTCCTCCTTAAAACTCTTGTGCTGCAATGTCTATGAAAATTTGACCATGGTTAGACAGCTGCTGTTCTGCCTGTGGCTTTTCATGCTGACAAATACTGCCTCATTGCTCCTATGTGTGTCCCCTCTGCCTTTATCCATATTCTGCCTCTTCTGCCTCAGCCGTAACCTTGGCAAATTGGGGATGCCACCACTGCTCTACGTGTGCTACCTGCAGCCTGGTGGAGTGCTGGTTCACAGCTAGGACCTGAGCCTCTGTAGAGTAGTCAGAATATATAATGCAGTTGTAATGGTCTTCTCAGGAGAAAATTTTTTATACTGCTGCTCCGTTTCCTACCTGAGCGTAGCTCTTTGTCAGAACTCTGACAACGCTTTATAATTTATAACCTTTGTAACTGAGGTGACAGCTCCCATCTCCTAAACAGTTAACAGTCTGGTACATCACTGGATGTTCGAAGATGCAATGAGCCAGTCTGTCTAGAGTATTACTTAAGTACAGTAGGTTAATCGGTAGGGCAATGTAGTCATTTAACTCCAGGGACTGCACTGGTTCTGCAGAAGTATGTTTCCTTCTGTAGGCAGAGCCTACAGACTGTCAAGTAATCTAAGATCATCCATCTGGTTTTCTGAAAGGTGTAATTGAATCCATATTTGAACACAGAGATGTCAGGCTAAAGACGAGGCCGTTCAAATGCTTTCCACTACCACAGCAGAAATGATAGTTGGCCTGAAGAGTGGGAAAACCACTGCTCCATCCCTTGCTGAAACTGAAAATAGTGGTCATTGCATGGGAAAGAAGGGAGTGGCAGGTTAGCCATTGTAGGAACATTTGGAATATTTTGCTGAAATTGTAGTTTCTTTTTAAAATATGGAAAAATGTAACATAAAATTTGGTCTAAAGAGAATTATGCTCCAGTGGTAATCTAGGATTTATATATTTAAAATATGTTGTGATATTAACTTACTGGAAGTTTTATGTGGATTGCTGCTTTTCTGACTGTTAGTTTGATCCTTTCATTGCTGCCCTCAGGTTGTGGCCTGACTGTACTCACCAGGGTAGCTGCTGGGCTCCTTTGCTTTCTAGTTTAGTCATCCAGAGAGACCGCTTCTTACTGTGTTTTAGAAGCTGCTGATGTTAGCCATATAGGCTCTACTTCCTCAATACTACTAGTTTCAGGCCTTTTTTCTTTTTAACAGGACTATGGCGAATTTACAGTGACTGTTGGATTTCTGAAGGAGAGAGAGAACAGGGAAAAAGCTTGCAAAGGCATTCATTTACAGGCATTTTAAACTCCACTGTTCAATCAGCAACACAATCCTAAAACAACCTGGTTTGACTTTCAGATAAATGGACCGATCTCCAGTTTGCATCCCCCCAGGCATCGTTTATTTTAATCTACAGGATGATGTATTTTGAGATGTTCTTATCATTTCTAAGGATTATTCATGTTAGCAAAAAACTAACAAGACAGTTGGAAAATAGCTGGTATATCAGTTCCTTCTTAGAGGTACCGACAGCATTGCTAACACTGAAGATGTTCTTCCTCTTCTGTCCCTTGTTTTTTTCACCATAGGTGGCAAAATTCTGTGTCCAGTTGTCCGCACTGGGGTCACCATTGCACCTGGGGGTTGCAGCCTAGCTATATGGTTGTCAGTTAATCCTCTCTATTAGCAACTTCAAGGGTTAGCTTGATCGACAGTTTTTATTGCTGTTCTTCCACCTAGATTTTGTTCCTCTCTTCAGTTTTTCCCCATGCTGTTCACTTGTGCTGCCTGATTCTGAAATGGGTGAAAAGGTTCATAGATTTATCCATGTTTGTATATCTAACTTCTAATTTAGAAGTAGAATTTGAAGCAACTTTTTTTCCCCACGTTTTATTTTCTCCACCCTTCCTCCTTTTATTGTAATCCTAGAAATGCCGCTCAGTGTAGTACAAATTATGATACACAGCAACTGTAAAAATAGAGAGATTGTTGGCCATATGAACTTGCTTTGGATTTCCACTAGCTTGAGTGTAAGTGGGATCTGGTTTGTTCCTAAAGTATATTAACTAGATTTACATCATTAGGATGATTCAAATGGCAGTGGGTGGGTAGACCAAACCAGTGGGTTTCATTGAAAGTCTAACAGCAGATGTACCCAGTGGGATCATAATTAACGGAGGGAGAATGCTGCTTTATATTTTCCAGTAGTTTTGGGGAATCACAAATGGAGAATTCATCACGTGCTCCATCATGAGAGGCAGCTAATGCCTACACAGTGTGTTCCATTCAGCCAAATTGCGCCGCAGTGGTATTGCTCGAAAATATTGGCTATCCTCTTTTTCGCATTGCATGGTTGTAACTGAGTGCTGAATCTAGATTAGTGTGTCAGTCTAATAGTGAAGGGAATCTCCTGCTAGAGAGCTGAGAGTAAAAAAGAAATGGAAGATAAAGTAGTTAGAAAGGAAAACTATAATTCTGTTACAAGTTGAGCTAATGATTTCTGAAAATCTCAGCTCTGACATGTACCTGTCCGCACTTTTACTTCTTGCTGGTTTTCATGCTGTGAATTCTGGACTAATTCCTGTTCAGCAAACATCTGTCAGGCATAATAATTTCAAGCATTAATCCTTACAGGAATTAACCAGCTTGTTAGTTGGTGACCTGAACTAGATAGTTTCTAGGGATTATTGCTATTTAAATCTTAACTACCTTCCAAACAGTGGCAGCATGCCGTGCCAGTTCTCTTTTCTTTTCTTTCTTTTTGTTTCTTTGGGGTTTTTTGTTTGTTGGGGTTTTTTTGTTTTTTTTTTTTCCTAGGCTGATAGGTCTTTAGATTGTCATCCCTTCTTTCATTTCTGCCATGTGGTAGAAGGCAGAGAGGAAGTCCTGTGCTGCCTCTGATATTAGTAAGGAAGAAGCCACTGGTTTCTCTTTGCTCTGGACTTGCTCGTGCTGGTTGTAACGCCCAGTGGAGTCCAGGCTGGATTGTGCATGCTGTGCTGGAAACCCATCAGGGAACTTTGATGAAATCTCCACAGACTTTTACCTGCCCTTTTTTCCAAAATCCCCAGGATTTTGGTAAGGTTTTTGCAAGGTTTGTTACTTTTATTTCATAATGAAATGAGATGGTTGTGACCATGCAGTGTGTCTGTATTTTTTGGCTCTCAATAACTTTTGAACTCATTTTGCATTTTCCACTAAAATTTGCCAGAGAGTGTCAAAGATACTAAGTTCCTTGAAATTTCAACGATTTGAATCATAATGAAAAGGAGATAGAAATTAGTTGCCTGCTGGGGGAGGGCAGTGACCAAGGGCTTCGGCAACACCTGGCTGGTGATGCGCACAGAGACCAGCTCATTTGCGCGCTTGTCTCCAGAGAAAGCCCACGCCTCACCTCCTGCTTGGATGCTAGTGCTGCAGGGCGCTGAGGGAGAGGGTGGGGGGATCTGAGGGTGAGGGCCCTTTGCAATGAAATAAGGCCCTATAAACTATTTTGTGAGCAGTAGGCTAGGATGGGGAATTCCTTCATGTAAGGCGGGAAAAAAGAATCAAAAATATCCCTACCATGGTGCTCACCACAAGGACTGGAGATAAGGGACAGACAGTGAAGTTACTAGAGAGAGTGTCTGTTAGGAGTCGGGAGTGTTGCTGGCACTTGAAATCATACCAGCTTTTACAGCCCCAAAATATTTACCTAATTGGGACTGCTGAGATCCCTTCCCTGAAATTGGTTAAACAGTGGGGTTTTAAAAGGTCCCATCCCATATGTGACTGTTGGAACATGACCTGAGTGTACACAGTAAGTTAAAAAGAGATTAAAGAAATTCAGTATTATTTTTTTAAGTAGGGAGTATAGTTTGCACAAGTGTTATTGCTTGTGTTGTGCTCATTGACCCCAAACACGGTCATTGGAGTCTCTGTTGTGCTGTGGTTTAGCAGAGGTCCCCTATAACATAGTCAGATGCATTTTCCCCCATGACGGTGATAACCTGCTTCTCCTGCTTTCTGAATCAACCTTTAGCAAGGTACCTGCTGAGCCCTGATCAGTTAATGCAAAGGGGAAGTAGCAGGGGGAAATTCCAGTGACGTGAAATGCCTTTAGAGATAATAAGTGTTCGTGGTATCTTTAAAAGATGGCTTTGGAGACTACTTGAGGAAAGATTATTATTTCTTTGAGATCAAAATTAAGTTTGTTCCATGATGTATGTTACTTCTCATAGAAGAATTATCTATTACCTGGGTTATAAAAATCTATATCTTTACACCTTTTTCAAGTGTTTGAGAATCATTAGTGCTATGACACGTCAGGAGATGTTTGTCCAATATGCCAGCGTGTGTATGCAAATCCTCACCTGATCTAAACCTCCGTTGCTCTAAATGTATTTCTTTGTTAGCTCTCTGGCAACCCTAGAGATATGTCCCATAATATTTAGGGTGGGATTTTCAAAGCTGCTGAGAAGAAGTAGACCCTGAGGTCCTTTTGGGGTCTAAATAGAGCCAAGCTGCCTGATGTTTTCAGTTTGCAGGAAGTAAAGAGCTTTGGTTTCTTATTCAATTTCTAAAAGGTAATTAAAAGTGGGTGATGTAAGAGTGAGAAGAGTAAGCATCAGCTTTACTCCTGCTGCTCAGCACAGTAATTATCTGCGATCACAGCTTTAAATAACTCTCTGGTCCTCCTCACTGGAGGTGGACTGCTGACAAACGCGGCTTACTGCTGTGTCCTGCTGCCACTTTACTCTTCTAACATTTTAGTTTTGATTAATCTCAATAGGATGAGGTTCAAATCCCCTTTAGGTTTCTGAATTATAGAACTTCAGTCCTCAGTCAGGCTAAAAAGACTACTAAAAAGGCAGTGCTGCTTCATTTTGGAGGCGTTCTTCATCCCTGTTGTGAAATTCTGGGCTATCAGAGTGCTGGAGTAGTGGTGGTGCTGGTCTCTTTACAGAACCATAAAGTGCACTCATACTGCCACGGCTGCTGGGAGGGTTCTTTGCAGCTGAAAGCAGACATGCTGTCGTGCTCTTTAACCCACAGTGCCTGGTGAGCCACACTGTGGGAGGGCGACGAAGACATGGAAACTGCAATAGTTCAGGCAAAAATGAGTCACAGGAAAGCAGCCTTTTATATTACATTCCAGAAATGTCCTCAGCCACTCAGAATTAATTTATATCCACCATTTTGCAGTGGTCTGCTTTGTGGGGATGACGTTGCTGTCAGTTCCAACAGGGTATTTAGTTTGGGACACAGCCAGGCGTTGTTTGCCCTGGGTTTGTCTGAACACAAACCAGCCTGGCATTATCAGCTTCATGCAGATGCTACTTTAAATTATGTTCAGAGTGCTGGCTGTTTAGGACTGGCTTTACTGACCCTGATGTAAGTTTTTGACAGCTTTTCAAGTGTTTAGCTCTTGCAGTGGTCATTTTTCTCTTTATATAAACAGATCTTCCTGTTCCCTACAAATTAATATCTGCTAATTTTTCCATAAGCATGTGCTTTGATCCCATGAAAATAGCTCTTATTTTAATTAACAGCTTCTGTATTTAAAATTGGTATTGTCCTACTTGCTAACTACTTTTCTTTTTAAATTCTAGTTTCACCATTTAAATATTTCATTAAGATCATCCTAGTGATAATCTTTTGAAACATATATCTGAGAAATCTTTTGTTTTGGGGAGTTAGTACTACAGCTGTCCTTCTAAAGGGGACCAAAGGTACTGTGCCCTTAGAGTACACTTCTTAAGTACTTGCAAGTTACTTTATTTCTGATGGATATTTCTAGTAAATACTTAACTTAAAAGGATTACTAGTTAAAAAGTTGTGAGCTTAGTGCTCCCAGGTTGCACACAATTGCTCTCTCAGAGGCAGAGACATTTGACTGATGGTCAAATAAAATTTTAACACTGGTTTCGTAATGGGAAAAAATACTGTATGCACGACACCACCCCGCGCGTGCCTCCCCCCACCCCCACCCCCACCCCGATCCAAATGTAGAAACAGTGATGTAGAACTGGAAAGGATACGGAAGAAGAAAAGATGCAGATTTGGAGACAGATTGACATCCTGTAGCCCTGAGCACCCACATTATGATTATAGGCCTCTTTAGGACATGGGATTCCTGCAGAAGGCAAGTAGTCCCACCTCTGGCATGGATCCTTGCTTGGAAGTGCCCTTCTTTCAAATGACTCCCCAGGGAATAGCAGGGCTCCTAGTTCAAGGGGTCCCACTGACAGCCTGAGGTTCAATGCAATGAATCCTCGCCTGGTTTGAGACACACTTCTGAGTGCCAGCGTGTTTGCAGAGCCCATGCTGAGGCCATGTGCTCTAGCAAGGCTTGAGGATCTGAGTATCTCTGGCTTCAAGGAGTGGGTGGAGGACGTGGGTGGTGGAACCACCACAGCTTGCGCAGAGCACAGGAAACACAGCTGCAGTTTCTAACGGCCCTTCCTTCTATCCACCACTCCGTGTCCCTAAGTACACGCTGATGCCTTGCTCTCATTGCTGAACCCCTTCCGACACGTCTGTAATCTCTTTGGGACAGAGGTATTATCCTTTAACTGTAGGGCACTTCTGCTCACCGCATGGTGCTCTGAAAGCTCGCTCTCTGTGCACAGCTTAACACATTGGGGTCCTGGTTATGAAAATGGCCCTCAGGAGTTATCATCTGACAGATGGCGCACAAACGAGAAGAGCTGCTGCCAGCCAGCAGGGAAAACAGACAATTTCTTACTAGGGTTGCGATGCCAAACCAAAATTTAGCAGCTCAGCTGGGGTATTAAGAATCGCAAGGAGGAATTACTTGGGAATAGTCTTCAGAGCAAAACTAATTTGCAGAATTTATTTGACAAATAGTTAGGAATAACCACACCTTTGAGAAAATGAGATTGTCCATATACAATATATGACCAGCCAAAGAGGAACAATTTATCAGATATGTTATTCACTCTGAATTGTTCACTGATCTCTAGCCAAGAGGCAGATACCACAGAGGTTTATTACCCAGTATATCAGTGCTACGACTGGCACCCAGTACTGAGGGATCGTACAATCTGTAGAGGACAAGTGGGAGATAATTAAATACATAAATTGTAGCCTCCAGAGACCATGAGACTAACACTGTTGGCTTGCAGTGCTTTTTTATTGGCTGACTGATGGTAGAGCTCTTAGGGAGCTGAGCAAAGTTGAAGCCTAGCCTGCTTCAGCAGCAGGGGCCAAGCTCACAAGGTGTACATTACTGGTAAGCCTGCAGGTACCTTTTGGGGCCATTCTGAAGCACATTCCCTGGATCTGAAGAATCTCTGCTGAAGTAGAGCAGAGGTGTTTAACCTGTGACTTCCCAGACTAAAGAGTCTGTGAATGTTAAGGAGGAAAAGGAAGCCTCTTGTCTTTGGGTTTAAAGTCACTCAACATATCTGTATCTCTGCAGAGATGCTTAAAGGTAGAAAAGGCTGAAAATCACCCTCTGTGGAGTTTATCAACTGAATTACCAATTTTGTTCTTGTCTTTTCAATTTCCTTATTGCCCAGAGGCAAGAAACAAAGTGCCTTTGAACCTGAGGTTCAAAGGGGATAAAGATAGTCTTGCTGCGCAGGGGGGCTGAGTGGATAAATGCTCTAAAGATTGTTTAACACCTCAATAATGAGGGGATAGAAGATCAAAATCTAAACCAGACTGATATCTAATACAGATGCTCTGTCTCCTTGGTGGTAAAAAGGCATTCTAGACCAGGCTGCTCAAACCCCCGTCAATCTGGCCTTGCATTTTCTTATCTAATTGAATCGTGGTAGACCAGTCTGTCTCCTAGAGTGACCTGGAAATGCAGAAGTGTGTGTGTAGAGTGTATGGAGTTGGGAGAGAATTGTAATTAAGAGCCATCATCTATACTTTTTTATTCCAAATGTCTTGAAGACTGAATTATAAAAAATAAAAATGCTATGGTCAGATCCACTGATTGTCATTCCTGATACTAAAAGGGAAGATAGCCCCAGGATCCAACTTGGCCTTACTTCCACATGATGATTGCATTCAGATATAGGATTATTTTAAAATTTCAATCTCTTTTTTTAGGAAATGGCTTTTTAGACCTGGGAATTATATATTTTCCACAGCAGTCTTAGAAAGCAAAAAGATAGCTCATTTGCACTGGCTCTTACCAAAGATTGAAATTAATCTTTAAACAAATGGTTGAAAAAACTCAGGCTTTTTTGAGAGTTAGCCTGCGCAGAATATGTCTCTGCTTTTCAGTTTCTTTTATCAAATACACGGAAAATCGCCAGGTGTGATGATGTTGTGGCAGAATGTCTTGCTTTAGCCATAGGCTTCCTATGGATTGTTTTGTAAGGGAAACGAAATGGTTATAATATGCATGAGTGCTGTATGTACCCATGACGTTAGCATTCCATGGTTAAAGAGAATGCTTGTAATTATGATATGGATGTGTTTATTAAAAAAAAAATATTCATTCTCTAGCTTATTAATTAGGGCAAACAATTGCTGACTGTCATAAACATTCACTGCAAATAATACAGGAAAAGGCTGTGTTGAAAGATGGCCAAGGTGATAGGATTAATGTTTTGAGTGTCTAAAAGATTATGCTGGAAGTAACTACCCCTTCTATTTGAGACCTCAAGGGCTTCTGCACCTACTCAGTTTAACTCAGCTCTATGTGGGTGCGGCTAGCCCTGGATGTTTTCAGTCCCTCGGCTGGTAAAGCATCAGGTACTAGTAGCGCGAACAGCTTCACCTGCAGTAGACCAGGAGTATTCAGCTTTGGAAGGACAACGGTCGCCTCTCTGTGATCTGTGCCAATGACTGACCCTCCACTCCAGCCTGAAGCAGATAGGTCAGAGCTCCCAGCTCTCCTCCTTCCAGAGCTCTCTTTACATTATCCAGGGCAGCTGAAAAGTGATTAAATTATCCCAGATACAATTCACAGAACCAAAATTGCTTCCGCACTCATGCATTTGTATAAAATTTGACACAGGCCAGTGGTTTTTTTTAAATCCTTTTTTTCATGTTCAATCCCAGAACCAAATGGAAAGGGTTATGAAAAGTTTGAAATATTTCAATAATTGGAAAACAGTCTCCCTAATGGTGAGTGATTTGAATTTCCTGGAGCATTTTTGTACTTTTATTTTTGTAAGAACTGGGTTCTGGAAACTAGTGAAGTAGTATGTGAATATGGGAATCCAAGACATATTGAAACGATTTAAGAGCCTGTGTTCTATAAATGTAGGGTTTAAAAGAATGTCTAAAATGGGAGCAGTTGTGAGAAAAGTTTTAAGAAGGTTTTTGAGGTTCTTTTTAAAAAGCAGCATGACTTGGCAGAGATGAAATAGTATGTTATAGTACGTTAGGAAACATTGCAAAATAGTAGGATAATCCTAAGAAAAAGACACTGCACTTGCAAAATAACTTTAAAAACTCTCGGTAGTGCATTACAAATATTAAATAAGTAAATCTCACAATACCCTAGTGAGAGCTATTAGATGCACTAGAAGGTAGCTGTGCTTAAAGAAGTGCTCAGAGAAATTTGGTCCTGCAAGTGCTGATTGGGTCCCGTGGAGGATGATCTGTGCCTTTCACTGT
This sequence comes from Bucorvus abyssinicus, assembly GCA_009769605.1. Lineage (NCBI taxonomy): Eukaryota > Metazoa > Chordata > Aves > Bucerotiformes > Bucorvidae > Bucorvus > Bucorvus abyssinicus. Next base: position 15,336,460 of record CM020036.1, read on the forward strand.
GTCAGGGTCTGCCATGGAGACCCAGGCATCTCCACATCTGTCAGTGGTGCTGCTTCCATGTAGTGGCTCCAAGAGCTGTAACACAGAGCAGTCAGATAATTAATTTATCCCCTCTTTCCAAGGGATCCAAGACTGCAGTTGATATGAGGCTGCCTCTGTATTTCTTCAGCCCAGCCCAACTCAAACAGGGCACAGCTCAGGAGATGTGCAGGTTTTTATAAGCATAATCCAGCTTGCTGTTGCTTTGGATGGATGAGGAGCTGACTGAGAGTTTATGGGTCAGGATTAAAGGGAAAGCAGGGATAGGTGACAGTATAGCAGGGGTCTGCTACAGGCTGGGAAGACTGAGCAGATGAGATAGGAGCAGCCGCATGTTCACAAGCCCTGGTCCTCATGGGGAATTTCAAACACCCCAATATCTGTTGGAGGGACAACACAGCAGGGCATAAGCAATCCAGGAGGTTCCCAGAATGTATCAATGATAATGTCTTTCTCCAAGAGATAGAGGAGCCAACGGGGAGAGGTGCTATGCTGAATCTTGTTCTCACCAGCAAGGAGGGACTGGTGGGGAATGTGAAGTTCAAGGGCAGCCTTGGCTGCAGGGATCATGAAATGGTGGAGTTCAAGATCCTTAGGGCAGCAGGGAGGGTGCACAGCAAGCTCATAGCTTGGACTTCAGGAGAGCAGACTTTGGCCTCTTCAGGGAACTTTTTGGTAGAGTACCATGGCATAAAGCCCTGAAGGGACAAGGGGGCCAAGAAAGATGGTTAGTATTGAAGGATCACCTCCTCCAAGCTCAGGAGTGATGCATCTGAACAAAGAGGAAGTCAAGCATAAACACCAGGAGGCCTCCATGGATGAGCAAAGACCTCCTGGACCAACTCAAATACAAAAAGGAAGCCTACAGAGGGTGGAAGCAAGAGCAGGTAGCCTGGGAGGAATACAGAGAAATTGTCCAAGCAACCAGGGATCAGTTAGGAAAGCTAAAGCCCTGATAGAATTAAATCTGGCCAGGGTCACCAAAGGCAACAAGAAAAGCTTCTGTAGGATTCATTGGTGATAAACAGAAGACTAGGGAAAATGTGGGCCCTCTCCAGAAGGAAACAGGTTATCTGGTTATCCGAGACATGGAAACGGCTGAGGTACTCAATGACTTTTTTGCCTTGGTCTTCACCAGCCAGTTCTGCAGCCATACCACCCAAGTCACAGAAGGCAAAGGCAGGGACTCGAAGAGTGAAGAACCACCCACTGTTGGAGAAGATCAGATTTGAGACACTGTAACAGGTTGCCCAGAGAGGTTGTGAATGCCCCCTCACTAGAAGTGATGAAGCCCAGGTTGGATGGGGCTTTGAGCAACCTAGTATAGTGGAAGAGGGTTGGAACCTAGATGATCTTTAAGGTCCTTGCCAACCCAAACCATTCTGTGATGTATGATTTTATTTTATTACCTCATTAATTCATATTGGTTACTCAGCCTGTGGCCCGTGGGCAAGCTAGGGAGACAGCACTTGTGCCCCCAGCGCCCTGCCAGCTGCCCCTTATCCTCAGGGAGTTTGGGAACAGGTGGGGTGTTGTAGTCCTCTGACTTCCCTCCTCACTAAATGGTTTTGTGCCTAGGTGAGAGAGGGGCAGAGGAGTGATGCTGACTTGAGACAGGAGTGTGTTGCCACAGGAGTTCATCTTTCCCACTTCCAAAGGTACAGATAACCCATGTGTAGTAACTGAGTCACAGGCAGCCCAGTACAAGCCCTGCTTGTGTTGCGGGTGTGCAGTGGGTCTGGCAGAGCACCTGGGCAAGGGCTGAGGCATTGTGCATTCTGTGACACTGAAACACATGTCTACCCAGATACTGCCAGCTGGTGTTTTGGGGGCCACTGAGGGTGATGCAGAGAAGGTAGGAAGACTAATGTGGTGGGAGAGACTCAGCTAAACAGGAGTTAATCTGTGTCTTACATTTTCCCGTTCCTGAAGCGTGCATTAAAACCTCTGGAAATGCTGCAGGAGCTGTCCTGGATCAGTTATGTTCAGCACCCTGAAATACACTTCTTCCTTACCTCTACTAAGTAACTGTGTTATTGCATTTGGACAAAGAAAACTTGGTTTTGCTCAGCATCCCATTATCTATGCCAGAATTTCTTATGCATAATTATTACCTTCATTTAGTAACATATGCATAGAGGTGCTAAACGCTTTCTGCAGTATAAATTCACCTTCCACAGTAAGAATTAATACACCAATTCAAGGGGCATTAAAATGAGAAGCTGTTTTCAACAGCTACATGCATTTGAAAATGACTATGATAAAAATAATTTTGTACAAATTGCTCAGAGGATTGCACCTGTGATTAAGGGGAGACTTTCCCTGACACAGTGGGTCCTAGTGACTGAGCATGGGTCCCGGGACAGGGGCTGTCACACCACGGTACAGGTGGCCCTAATGGTCTGCTGCTGTTGCAGGTTGGTCTGTGTGTGCTGGCTTTGCACAGCTGAACAGCTCAGTTCTGTTCCAGGAGCTGCTACATCTCCTTTGTGTTTCTTATACTGATCGGAGCCCTGTATTTAATCTCCAGAAGTATTGCTCAATCATTTAGTCCCAGTGATGCCGCAGAAATGAGGTAAGTACTGTTGACTCATTAACACTTATCCAGTAATCATTTATCCCAGCTTTAGGAGCGTTTGCAAAGAAATTACAGGTATTGGCCAATTTCAAAATTTTGGATAGTCAACAGCTGTTCTTCCTTCCAAGCAGACAGTAAGTCAGAAAACATACTTTTTCCTTGCAGATTATCAACCCATGCCTTTAATGCCTGGGAAGGGTGAGTGGGTTCCAGAACAAAGGACTGGGACACTGTAGCTGCTTGCTTCAGCCAGGGTCTGGCTGCCTGGCTGGAGAAAGGAGGATGAAGCAATATGTTGCAGTTGGACTAAAAAGGCAGACCAGATCCCCTGTCCATTGCAGGTCATAACTACCACGAAATCCACCTGGGCGTTGGGTCAGTCTGTGCTGAATTTAATCATCTTTGTGGTGCTAGGTGTAGGAATTACTTGGTCAAAATCAGTCGATGTTACGGAGGCAGTTGGAGTAGCAAAGTGTTTTTCTTTGCAAACTGGTGATCTCAGTATTGAAAAAAAACATTTTTCATGGCTTCCTGCATTGGCTGCTTATGTGGAATGCCTGTGTGTGGGATGGGGGTCTGTGTATCTGTGGTTTTTGGACAGAAAATCCTTGTGCTCAGAGGAGAGCAGCATGAGGGCAGAGTGTGAGTGGGGTTTTCTTCATGTTAGATGATAGTAGGTCTGGCACTGCTTCATAACCATGTTTGATTGCCTGCTACTTTTTGTAAGAAATAGGACTAGGATAACATAATGTTCCATGTTGGCTACTCCATGACTGGAGTCCTGAAGCCAATTTTAAATATGATATGGATGTTACCAGAAATAGAAACCTCTCCTAGGAAATGAACGCCACTTCTCATCAGAGTCTACCCAGCAAATGTACTGTAAGGTTTTTTTCACAATAGCATGACTGGAATTACCACAGCTTACACTTGCATATTCAGAAACTATTTGCCTAGAAGTGTATGTATGTAACAAGGAAAGTTTTAGGGGACAGTCCCTCTACAGCTGCCAGATATAACGAGAAATGTTACTGTGAAAATGAGTTGATCAGTCAGCTACAAAGAGATGTGTGATCTTTTCTGAGGGCTGGATTGTTACAGTTCAGAAACATCAGTTCTGGACCCATCATAGTTGAAGAACAACACTACTATCTAGCAATCTACTCCTTTAGCTGGCTTCATCCTTAGGACTCTTGTGATGTAAGTCAATGATTTTAGCTTTATATATCCCGTCCTATTTTTTATATTTGAGAGAGGGAGTAGCTGCCCCATGCCACAACACCCTCACTAAATCCAGAACATCCTGTTCTATTCTTTAATCTTTCCAAAGTGAGGTCATACTTTTTTAAACTGCACTCTAGTTCTGAGAGTCAGCTTTGGATTCTGCCCCATCTGACATCTCTTACTTAGCGAGGAATTCCCTCTTCCATGCAAATGCAGCTCTGCTTGTCTGCGCATAGAGATCTGACCTGTCCTCTGCTCCAGTAATCCCCATGGTTAGTGCAGTAGCTGCTCCGTAGGTGCAGTTCTCTCTCTTTGTTCTGAGACCTGTTGAGCATAAAGCCTTCTGAAGGCTGGGAAGCAACAATTTAGACTGTTTCTGTGGCTGGACGTCAGTGTTGTGAACACTAAAGTCTTGTTTCCTCTGGTCTAATGTGGAAGAAACTGCACTGGGAGCTACAGGGGAGGACACCTAATATTGCATGAATACTTTTACCTCATGAACAGGAACCTGCAGGATGGTGGGAAGCTTTCTGCTGGTGGACAGAAGAAGGATGGCTCTCCCTTGTAACAGTTAAGCTGTCGAGAGTTAAAGTGGTTACAAAACACCACTGGTCTAGCTTTACCAAGAGCCATGCTCTGCCTCTTTCACCAAGCAATTTCTTCCATGAGTCGTTTCATGGAAGCTGAGGGGGCTGCTGTGGAACTGAATTCTGCATAACAAACTTGGGTTCAGTAATTAAGCTTCAAACTTTGTGCTGCAAAAATATTTCAATGATGAATAACAAAAAGGAAGAATATTTTAATTCACAAGAGACACTAACTGCTTTTTGGCAGTAGTTGTAGGATGTGATCCAAAACCATTTAATGTCAATGGCTATTTTTCTGGTCCCTTCAGTGGAGCTGACCTACAGGGGCCTTTGTTATGATTCATCCTTATTAGTCAAGTTTAATACAGCAGTGCCTAAGGGCGAGCGTAGGATGGCTCTCCTCTATTGTACAGGCAGAAAGGAGGCCATCCAGGCAGGAGAGAGCTTATGCTCTAAAGAGAGAAGGCACAAGAGCACATCAACAGAGCAACCAACCATCATACCCTTCCGCTAATTGGGAAGGGGCAACAAGAGAGAGGGAAGGGAAAATTAAAAGCTTGGAGCCCAGTATGGAATAAAAGAGATGGCAAAAGAAGAAATCCATCAGTGTTGCTATTCCCATGTGATGGCTTGTGAGTGGTTTGTCTTGGCAGTTGCTGGCCACTTCCTATTGTCCTAGACTCACTGCATGTGCATTCATATAACCTCTCCATGGTCTTATCAGAACAAGTTGACTGAAGGCCTAAGCACCTGATCCTGATCTCACCAGCTTTAAAGGGTTTATATACCTCCAAGTTAAGCATGTGCTGAAGTGCTCTGCTAAGTCTGGTGTCAGGTGCTCTGTACATGAGCCTGAAACAGCACAGGGAGAGTTTTGTACTGACTAGGCTCTGGGAAGAAACAGAAAGTGTTTGTGATTGGTGTAACCAATCTGGAATACACCACAAACACCAGATTAATCTCATTGGAAAGCTTTGAATTAAATCAGTTCACTGTAATGGAGCCTCCCACAGTTCTCCACCTTCTTTTTGCTTCCTGGTATGTTTTCATTTGGGAAAGCTGCAGTGTGAATGTGTTCTCTGTGCTCAACTGAATCGTGATACTGCTACATTTTTTGGTAGTATATTAAAAAGGAAAGCCACAAATAATTTAAATTGCCTTGAATGCATTCCTGTTCAGGTCTTAATCAAACCCTGCTTACTTCCCTGTTTCTTATCCTTTCAGCTTCTTTGAATGCGATGACTCAACAGCTACAGGATGAATTTGACAGTAGCGTGGAGAATGCAGAAGCTTGGATGAAGGCCATCCAAGAGAGACTGAGGATCAATGACAACACCAAGGGACCTCGATCTGCTCTTGAAGCCAGACTGAGAGAGACTGAGGTAAAGAGAAGAGTGATGCAGTGGTTCAGAGGTGGTTGTCACTGCTGCCATTGTTACAGTAGTTATTGCTGTGAGCTCTGTAGTTTTCCATTAGGAAACTATCAGCTGCCCCTTCTTGCTGGAATATTGGTCCTGGGTGGATGGGTTTACATTAGTATTCTTTTGTAACTTTTCCATATACAAAATGTTTACTGACATTGTAGAAAGAGGATGGTGGCAACTTGATATCACAGTCTTCCAAGCTTTTCAGATTGATTTGGAAGACTAGCAGCAGGTTTGGCTGATTAAAATGTTTACATTCTTCTATTAGCATGCTCAGACCTGAAACAATTGAGTCGCTGCTTGCAATTACCAGATGGTGATTTGCAGGAGTCCCACATATAGTATGAGATCACGTTAGTGTTCCATCTCCTCCAGGACTCTGGCACTGGTAGAGAAAGATTGCAGTGTCCTAGTAATGGGCTGTTCTAGAGTAATCCCCTTGTCCTTTTCCATAAACCCTGATGATAAGAGGTTTTACAGCTTCCCTTTATAATCTGTCTAATGAAAAGGTAAATGTTTTCATTTTTTTCTAGTCTTACTTAATCTCTTATATAACTCTTCTCACAGAGATCCCACTGCAGATTGTGCCTGCTCTCTTACTGTGGTTTCACATTCATTAACTTCAATTTCATTAGTTGTTGTCTTGTTCTTGGAATCTCAGAGAATGAAACACTTCTGTTTGTCCCATCTCTCCCATTTGTGATTAGAGGGAGTGCTAGTATTTCTATGATTAACATTGAAACTATTTTATACTTGTATTACTTTTAATTCCAACTAGTCTATTCTTTAAATTAAATGGCCAGATCTTTCCAATCATTATTTACCCAAAAGTCTTTCTTTTTGTGTGACCACTCATGTTTGAACTGCCTCTGCTGAAGTTTAACAACTCCTCAGAAACATTGCAGGCTTCCTTGGAGGATGACGTAGTTTACATGATAGTACAGCAATGTCTTCATCCTTTTTCCTTAACTGTGGCTCACTGAAGGCTGAATCTCGCCTTTGGCATAATATAGAGACTGTTCTTGGAGTGATGAATGATGGCTAGACTTGCATGTCAGTCATGAAAATCTGAACTATTTCCTCTTGGTCTATAGTTTTATTTCTGCCCTTAAATTATTTTCACCCTTTCCTTTTGTCTGGGCAATTATGATATGTACAGTCTCAAAAAACATGCAAGAAACACAGGAACTTAAGTAGGGAGAGGGGTAGTTTGGCAAAGAGAGTGCAGTCATGCCACAGATAACAAGAGGTAATGGTTAGAGATTTAATATGGCCTGAACTGAAGCCTGTTGACTTTTGTGTGCTCTGGAGGAGGTCTATAACATGCAAAATACTATATTAGAAGATTTTTTTTCAATTCAGACTGTGGAAATTCATCATTCTAAAGAATTACAAGTGTCTGTTCTCTCTTCTTGTATTTACCTTATCCACCTCCTGTTCCCTCATCCTGCCTCCTTTCCGGGCCTGGCTTCCCTGTCCAGCTTACACGTCCTTGTGATGTGCTCGCTGTTTCACCTATTGGCTCTTTCCAAATCCAGTGATCATTTTTCAATTCCTTTTTTGCATCTGGCTTGCCTCTTTTTTTCACACTTCCTTCCTGTGGTTTATTTTCTGGTAACTTCTTAATGAAAATGCCTGCCAAAGATATCAATCATTTAAAAAATAGATTTGAAAAAGGTCTGTACAGCCACTGCTTTCTCTCTGGCTGTTGTTTGCTTTCACTTGCTGGAAAAATATCAGGCTTAGAATACAGTTTTACTCTTAAATTTTTCCAGTCAGGTGATAGCTATGGCTTTTATTTCCTTTCTCTGCCTTACCCTTTGCCCTGCTTTCCTAGATTCTTCTAATCACACTTTTCATAGTTCATCAAAATACCTGTTTATACATCACATGCAGATGTGCTGTGTACATGCCAAAAGAACAGTCTTTTCCCAGAACGTGAGACTGGAAATCCAAAGGCCTGTGATTTGGTCTCACCTTTGCAACAAATGATGTTATTTTTTTGAACAAATCCCATAGGCCTGATCTTTCCAAAATCAGTTGCTGACTTTGGACCTCTCAGTATTTTCATTATAGAAGTCTTTTCCTTTAAATTTGTAAGCCTGCAGTTTGCCAGGAGTCTGTGGAAGAACAGCAAGAGAGGCTGATCTGATCATATCAGAAGTTTGGATAAAGTTATGCTGGAAGCTGACATCCAAGTTGGGACATAATTAATCTATTAAATTGAACAGAACTTGTGCTGATTTTCCACTTCTGGGTAGAGGAATAGAGTAATAGAGTCTACTTGAAATTAGATGGCTTAATGTTCAGTTCTTGGCATTACGATTTGTGTAAGATAAACGTTTTCACCAGTTCATAACTTAGCAGTTTAGGGTCAAAGCAAAATTTGGTAGCAGGCAGAAAATTCCACTAGTTAATTTCTCTTGGCTTATTTTCTGAGCCAACATTTATTTGCAGCAGGAAGCCTTTCTTAATATGCTTCATGATTTCATATAGTAGAGCTTAAAATTGAGACATTCCAGTGTACCTTATAAAGATTGCCTCTATGCTCTTTGGCAGGTGGGGGAGAACAACTGGCATGTGGCAGCATAGTGCTATGACTTTATAACAGCAACTTTATAACAGCCACAGATATTTGATATAAGCTGATCTGTTTTTTGTAGCTAACAAACATTTTCAACTGCTATGTGATTTTCAATTAAATTCAGTCCTTTAACATGTTTAAGAATAAACAACTCTGAAGAAAAGTTCATATTTTTCTTTCAGGAGAAGCTTTGCAGCAGGGACTTCATGATTCCTGGGTAAAAAAAAAGTTTAAATTTCATCAGTTACACTTCTTTCTTTTCATACTTTCAGTTTCATTTGTTTTTCTCATAGAAAATCCTTGCTTTGGAACCAGAAGGCAGCTTGAAGATGGACTTAGTTCTTGTGAAGGCAGATGCTGCTCTTCGCAGCATCGGTGAGGATAAGAAGCATGAGGTACTATCTAAACTGAAAGACATTAAAGCCTTGTGGGAAGAGACAGCCATATACATTACTCATTGTCACAGGTAAGACAAACATACTCTTGTGCAAGAAGACTGCTTTTTGGTGTGTTGAAGCAGCTGTCTCACCCAGTGCTTTCAGAAAGAGTTTCCTACCTCTCTCTTCTGCCTGGATTGTAGATACAGTCACTTCTAATCCCAGTCCCATGAGCATGTCAGGGACTGTGTGGTGTGAGGGGGTCGGTGGGACCTCAGTGCTCTCTGCCTTCTTAGCCCAGCCCATCTCATGGTCTGGAATGATGAGTTTGGCCAGGCACAGGGACCTTGTACAGACTATTTGCTCCCCTGAGCAGGGAGGACCTCTGAAGTCAGAGCATCTTAAAATTGTTAAGAACCTTGTCGTTTGCTTTGAAGGGCCTTTAGAGGTTGCCAATCTCTACCGCTCACATCATAATTTTAGCTAATTCATCTGTCTTGCTCTTCCCCACAGCCGTATTGAGTGGGTCTGGCTGCATTGGAGTGAGTACCTGAAAGCCCAAGATGAGTTTTACGCATGGATTCACAACATGAGAGTGACCTTGGAGCCTGACATTGAGTTGCAGCTTGGCTTAAAGGAGAAACAGTGGCAGCTGAGCCATGCTCAGGTTCTGCTGAATGATGTCTTAAATCAGTCAGTCCTGCTGGAAAGGCTGCTAGAGGAAGCTGCTTCCTTGTTCAGCAGGATAGGCGACCCCAGCGTTGATGAGGATGTTCAGAAGAAAATGAGGGTGGAATATGAAGGAATCAGGCAAGAAGCTCAGGTACACTTATAAAGATTGGGAGTTGTTCAGATTTCACCAATATACAATATTGTTTGCTATCTGCTTCTTGAGTGATGGGGCTTACCTGGTAGGACTGTAAAAAGAAAGAGCTGAGAACCTCTGTTCTTTCACTCAGTGAACTGTTTGCAACAGTCGTCATGTCACAAAATAAGCTGCTAATCTGAGTGCTCTTACGCTTTGCTTTATAATATGTTGTTGTGAAGTAACTGCAAGCTGCTTGCTGTGACCTAGTGAATATTGGTTTAGGTCATCTCTGTATAAAGTTTGAATTATTCCTCATCTTTCAGCACATTAGTGATCCTTGTATAACCAGATGTCAAGTACCCATTCCCAGAGCCAAGGAATATTATGTGCATGCACCCTTGTTGGAGGTGGTAACATTAGTCCAGATCCAGAGCTGCTTTCCCTGTCTGCAGAACTGGGAAACATGGAGGTGGGAGTCGTCTGTGGCCCAACACTGAGCTCAACTAGCAGTTCTAGTATCTGAAGAGTTCTCACTGCACACACATCTTAATTCTTGCCTGATGCTAATCTTCCATCTTGAGCAGTTGTTAGATAGGCTGGTGTAAGACATCCTAGTTCATCCTTGAGTGCCAGTGATATCCTTTGACCCTATTCCTGGGTAAGGATTTCAGATAAGACTCGTATTTTTCACTTCTATAACTCAGATAAAGACAGGATTCGACCATATGGCATGGCTAAGGGGCAGACATCTGCAGGTGGGCAGAAGAATTCAGTTTCTTACTAGCCTCATTAAGTAGAAATACTCAAAAGGATATTTGAAATTATATATCGACACATCTGTCCCAAACATACAGAGATTAAAATCTGGTATTTGTCTCACAGTGGCTTCCAGGAATTCCATAGGCTGGAATTACCTGGTGCAAATACAAATCCTTTTCATTACATTGGTTCTGCTATCCACCTCTGTCATAATGTTGCCTTCTATTTGTTCCCACACCTACACCCCAGTCCAGAACTGGAGCCTGACAGTGATGTATGCTCTCCCGCCCGCGGTCCTGTCATCCAAAGTTAAGTTCAGATCACACTGGAAGAACAACATCGGGATGCTCATGCTATTGCTATGCTTGCTCTACAGATACTTTTTCTGTTTTAAAAAAAAAAAAATTACCCCAACTCCAAAACAATGAAAAAACCCCGAGCTGGCCTCCTTCATGAGCATGAAATTCAGATATTTTTTTAGCTATAAAGATAAAACTACTGCTAATAATTATCTCCAAAAACCAGAGTATGTTTGGAAATTCTGTAACTGCAGCTGCCGCAAAGAGGCTGTAAAGCCACCAGCAGACCTGAGCCTCAATGTTGATTTCTTATTTTTAGGTAGATCTTTTCATTACAAGGCAACTGGATTTATGAATATGGAGGTTCCTGGAAATTCAGATGTTGTCTATCTAGATTGCCATTTAAAATTCTTATTCACTCCCTTCTAACCAAGATTTGTCTTTGGTTTTGAAGCAGAAAACTGTCATTAGCTATTTTAATAAATCAGTTCCTTCAAACAAGTCGTTTGAATACTCAAAGGCAAATTGTGACCTCTCTGAGACTGGTTTTACATAGTATAATTTCTCTGACTGACTTGGATACGTGCGGGTGTAAATGAGATCAGGAAGTGGCTCATAGTACCTAGACAAAATATGTCTTTATGTCTCCAGCCAACTGAGATGCTAGAAAAAGCTTTTCTTTGGCATTGGTTGCAAATACCACATTTCATAGATGGAGAGAATCCAGCTAAGAAATCCTTTTTCCAGGAGGTATGGAACAAAGAAGGGGGTTGGGAAGCCTTGGATTTTGCAACTGAAGTAAATGCAGAGTTCATTAGCTAACGCCAAGGTTACAGGCACCTTGGGAATCATGTTGAAAAGTATACTACTAGTTAGAGAAACCCTGCCACCTCTTTCAACAGGAGGGAGGAATGAATTAAAGAGTTACCAGAGCTGTAGGAGGATTGTGCTGGGCCCTCACATGATGAGAGGCCAGGCTAAATGTGACTTGCAGATGCCAGCTGAATGCCTGAGCTGCCTCCCAGAGAAGGCTTGCTGGTGTTTGTAGATTACACTTGCGTTTGAAGAGCATTTTTAGATCCCATACAGTTGTCCAGCTCTATCAGAAGGCAAGCTCTTGGACAGTGTTTCTTAAATGGTTTGCCTGTGACATTGGTATGAGCAAATGGTGGGGGGTTTTTTCCTTCTTATTGCTAATGAGTGTCTTTATCATTCCCAAATTTTAAAAGCATATGATTTTATTTTAATTATATTGATAAGAATATTTTTAGATGTGACAGCCTTTTCCTATGTGCTTTTTCTTGCCTAGTAAAATAACAACATGCAGAGGTAGATGGTTGTGGGGTTTACAATAAACAACGACTGAAGATGGTAAGAAAAGTTAGGATATACAGTATGTTGATATGTAGTCAAATATATCAAGTACCTCTGAGCACATCACATTCATTTCAGTCCATGTTGTCTCTGTTAACTGAAACGTAGATATTTATAATGCTAACCCTCCCATATCCTAGAGCTAAAAGTAAAAAGACCAGAAAGGGCTACAGGAGCTTTCTGTACTCTACTCAAGGTGCCACAGAGGAGTTTAAAGCAGGAACTTCCTTTATGTGCTTTAGATTGCTTTCTAGAGGAGGCTTGTTTGCCTTTGATGACTGTAAGGGAAACTTAGGGGAGAGGGTTTCCTATGCCTCTGTCCACCCTCCTTTGGGTACCAAGGACTGGGCATGGCCTGCCCAGACACATCTCTTCCTCTGCAGCCCATGGCAAACCCTTTCTTTTCCTGTTGGTGCTCTCACTCTTTCCAGGGCCATGTCCTTGCTTAATGTCTTCTCACATTAACCAAGTGCATGTGGATGGAGTTTAACACTGACCTGCTCCCCTAACCTAACAGAAGCAAGTGATACCATATTTTCCATCATTAGAAAGTTTCCCTGCCTAACCTCTTGGGGAGGGGGAGCTCAGCCAGCTCTTTGTAAGCCTTTTGTTTGACAGCTAGCACAGTCTGTCCAGATCCATGGCATCTCTTCCTTGACCTTATGGACCAACAGGAGTATCCTAATGTGCACTCCTTTGTTTTGGCTGAATAGCCTGGCCAGGGGTGCGTCATTTTTACTTCCTTTTTAACCCTCTATAGATTTGTGTAAGACTTTTGAGTTTAATAATAGATCTGCTTTGTTATTCTGACTTGCTCCCTTTGAAGCTTCTGACAGTGCAATGAATTAGCCTAATTCCCTGGATTCAATAAGCTCAGGCTGACTTGTTTCACTTCAATGTTTGGCCCATTTACACCACTCTGAGATTGCATTCTTCAAAGCCCTAACTTGAGGTCAAGATAAGAATCGTTTAACCTGTATGCACCTCTGCAGATTTGAGAGTCAAGGCAAGGGGATATAGCAAACAAGTGAGGTGTTCTGCTGGATACGTCTTGGCCACAGAACTCTGCAGTCATAATTCTGCTTCTTGGTCTCATCTAAACCCATGTTTGCATAGGTGGTGCTGTTAAAGGTTCTGCCTTAATAAGTGGGCAGCATTTCATCCTCCAAGGGAAGCAGTTGTCCCTTAGCTGTCCCTCTTTTGTCCCAAAGCAAGTCAACTGACTTTAAGGGAGTCACTCTTGATTTGCACAAGCCAGCAGAGATTGCAGTGGCAGTGTGGAAAACAGACTGGTGTGGTGACATCTGGAGAGTTGTGGCTTTGTACTGCACTGTGGGCGTAACCTGTCCCAAAAGTGAAGGGCAAAATCCTAGCGGAACTGCCACACCACAGCATGTGGGAGATCCCATGGTGACTGATGCTTTTGCCACCTTTCTGCTGGCCTGGCTGAAGAAAGGCTGACAGGATGGCGATGGTCCATGGCCACCTCAGGCAGGTTGATGGGTGTGGGGACATGCCCAGAGCCTCACAGAGATAAGGGAAGTGCAGAGGGGACTTTGAACCTCTGCCCACCATTGCAGCTATCACCCTAGTCTCTGTGGAGGGCAGCTGGGATAAAGCTCTGCTCAGAGGCACAGGATGTGACCCATATTACGCAAAATGAAACTCAGCCTTTTGTCTGTGACAGCAAAACCTTTCAAGGGTGCTGCAAGCACTAAATGTATTGCACAAGGAACATTTTTTTTCTAGTGTAACCATAGTGTACCTCCATTGCTCTCCATGCCAGCTGGTGAAGGGCAAGAAAAAATCAGTCTGGTTTTGTACGAAATAATACTTTGGTTGGATGTTATACTAGTGAGACAACAGAGCTCATTATTTGTGTAAAAATTCCTTCAGCAAGGCCTAAACTTCAACTGATGAACAAGGATAATCCAAGCGAATGTGACTCTGCCTTGTTGTGAGGAGTGCCAGACTGGATCAGTGGGGAGCAACTCATGATGTGCAGGTCACTGTAAGTTCAGGGTTCGTCAGTTATAGGGTGCACACACAGTAACTCAGAAAATGAAGCCTGCTTCCTGTAGGCTTAAATTTTCTTCCAGGGTCTGTGATACCACCACAGGATAGTTTGTGATCTGCTAATTGAAGAAGTAGGAAAGTTCCTGAGCTACACGATTGAAGGTGATGGTCACTTTCTGTACAGCCTGCTTAAATAATGAACACTTTAAAAGAATTTGCATGCCTCTAGCACAGTGTCTCTTATTCTTATGCTGAGAGATAGACAAAGTCAATCTGTTTTGTGCTCATCTTTATTTTTAACCAGCATGCAGAACATAACTGCTGGTCTACCAAAGTCAAAACCAGAAACAGACTTCAGTCTCTTTTCTTTTTGTAATGAAAGAATAGGAAGTTTTGGAAAGGAAAGGGTAGAAATTCACCTGAGATGACCTTGCAGTTGTTCTCCTCGGAGACTAGCCATCAAGAGCCTGCAGCACGACCCAGATGGGGACAAGCCTTTATGAACTTTTGTGCTCTGTTTCTTGAGGTGAACCATGAATTCCTGTGGAGGTCAAGTGCTGTCGGGGCTCACGGAAAGGGACTCTTGTTTATAAATTCTGGGGTACAGTGTAAAGAAAAAAGAGCCAGATAGGCACTGTCCTCACAGCTTCTGATGTCTCTTGTTACAGAGCAGAGTGAAACTGCTTGAAAAGATAACCAAGGAACACGAGCAGTACAGTGCTAACGTCAACCAGTTTCAATCATGGCTGAATGGTGTGACAGAAAGATTAAACTGCTGCACTGGAGAAGCAACCAAGTCTTCGACAGAGGATAAGTTAAAGGCACTGAAGGTCCTTAAACATTATAATTCTAATAAGGAACTAGGATTGTGTGTTCTTCATGCCTGTGTATGTTTCTCAAACCACACAAGAGTGTACTTGAGAAAAAAAATTACACAAACAAAATAAGGTGGTGATTGTAACATGGGCTAGGGGAGAAAAGTTGTATCAGCTCCTAAAATTGTTAATACATAGGGTTCTTCCAGCGGTAGCATGAGTCACAGGCTGTTTTGTTTTTCTTAAAGCTTCATCTCTTACAGTTATGTGATTCTTTGAGAATCTTGCCCTTAAAACTTGTTTAAATGTCTGGTATTTGGTAAACACGATCCAAATAGAGCCTGAAAGCTCACACATTTTGAGAGTTTAGAGCTGGTGATAAAAATACCAGTTTTGAGAATGGTATCTAGTATTTTGGTGCCACTGCTTAAACTGTTTAGCTTTAAATCTCTCAGAGATCTGACTATTAGTACTTCTTAGTGCCTGTAGCTCCTGTTTTCTTTGTCAGGTACCTCAGGTGACAAGCATTTATGAAAATCAAGCCAATATTTTTGGAATCATGGCATTTGGTATTACTCAGAAGGCAGTCAAATGACTAACCCTGGCTTCTGGTCACTTGAAAAAAGACATACTTTGAAATGAGAAGTGAAGAACAAAATATGCACAACCAGGAGAGATGGTCTTTTCTTCCTACTACTTTCACCTTTTTTCCCAACTTCCTATTCCCACAGCTAATCTTTGTTTAACTTCTTTCTACAGGAAATTGCCAAAAACATTAGGAGTGGTGGAAAGAAATGGAAGCACCTTGAAAATCAGTGTGCGGAGGTGATTCAGAATACCTCCCCACTTGGAGCTGAGAGAATGAAAGATGAACTCGAAGAGCTAAGAAAAGCCTTGGAGAAGTTGAAACTGCTGAGTAGTGATGAAGAGGAGAGATTGCTCAAGATCCAACAGGCAGAAAGTGCCTATGAGTCCCAAGCCAGACAGTTAGAAGCAGATGTCCAGGAGTTAAGAAAAGATCTGCAGAGACTAGAAAATGACTTGGACCCTGGGAAAGGGGAAAAGACTGAAGATGAATTTGTAACTCTATGGAGAAAATGCAATGTAAGTTGTTAGCCTTTGTATGCCTAAAACCAGCAGGACCAAGTGCAGTCATCGACTGAACACACGTAGTCCCCTCCAGCAGGTGCCTGTTCCATTGGTTAAAGGTGATAATGGAAGACTATGAGAGTGTATGAATCAGACTGAGGAAAATGTGAATAGCAACAATGGAATCAACTATTCTAACCTTTATCTCACTCTGTGCGGAGGGAGAGGGGTTGGAGAATGTGTTGGAGTTGAGTTCAGAGGGATCATATGCAAAAAAAGAACAAGACAGAGCAAACGACACAATTTGCTCTACTTAAAAACAAGCAGGAAAACAATGCCTCACTGTCTATACAAATACATGCATACACACACACATGAATACACATATTTCTTGGGTATTTGGTAAGTCCATTTCTATATTTTATCCTTCATTTATGTAAGGTGGGTTCCTGTATTCCTTTACACAGAGACATCTGCCTAAGTCCCAGGTTTGTAGTAATCCAGTATTTACACCAAAATCCATCTGTTGTAAAGATGTGTGCAGAAATTTTGTCACACTTAAGAACCTTTACCACTCATTTCCTCTTGAGGGCTGGTTTGCATTTCTTATCTCTTCTCAAAATGCCTTTCATTGCTATTTTTATGTCTAGAACTCAGCAGGTCTAGCTGGGAAAAGTATATGCAAAAAGGATCCACAAAATACAGACTGGTTCAATCCTTCTTCATTTACATGGAGTTTCTGTTGGGTTTGTTTCCCTACATCACCCTAGAATTAACATTCTGTGTTTGTGAATCTCTGAGAAAGATCTGTTCATGCAAATAGATGCAGTTAAGACTGCTCAAAAAATGCATCTCATGGTAACGCGTCACTGCAATCAGTAAACTGAAACTGAGCCTGTTTGTGATTCACTCTGTTCAGACAGTGAACCCTGTAGATGAGATGCAGATGAAGGGGCTAGGCAGGGAGAGGAGAGGGGAGAGGTTCTAGGATTAAAACTATTCTCGAGAATGTTTTCTGCCTTAGCAAAGTCCATATTCCTTACAACCAGGAAAAAAGGCAGCAGAAAGGGGACTTGTGAATACCCTAAGAGACAACCTTATCTCCTCATTTTATATGCCAGACACTGCATAAAGTGTGATCTGTTCATTATTTTTATGATTAAGGCAACAAGAGCAACTCTGGCTGCAGAAGAGTCCAAGATTGAGAGGCTGAAGGCTCAACTTAAGGAACTGCTACGGTTTTCCCAAGATGTGCAGCCACATGCTGAGAGCATTGTCTCTGCAATACAGCAGTATCAAAGGTAGTGGGAAGCCTGCTTATGCTGGAGGGGTGTGGGGGAAATCTTCTCTCAGATGTCGAAGGGATTGACAAGGGCCTAAGAAGAATGGGATATGTCATCTGATTGTAGGTGACGGGTAGAAAAGAAAGGCTTTTGCTAATTACATCCGCTTAACGCATTTCAGTAAACCTGTAATTTTAGCCTTTTGCTAGGGGCGGTAGGCTGCTGGCCATTTTCAAGTGCTGATCTTGCATCATTAATGTTGTGTATGGTTCGAAGAAAATTAGATTGTTGGCAGCTAATTTGATCTTCTTAGCATTTTATAATAATAATTTGTGTATTTTGCTTGCCTTTCATGACAGCAACTAGAAAATCAGGACAGAAGCTGTAGTAGTAAATGGTTGAGAAGAATTATGGCCCTCCCTTGTTGAGTTTGTTGTGGTGACTCACCAGCCTCAGCAATTATTTGGCGGAGTTTATTCCCCTTCTCCTGGCAGCATATGTGCATGATTCCTGTTTGCAAGTTGCTTTGGGTTGGAAACTCTGAAAGTTTAGCCTCTCCCCAGACTTCAGTGTTTCCGTTTCCAGGCTGCCTGGAACGAGGAAGTGAAATTTGCTGCAGCTCCTTTGCAAACTAGAAGAAAGGATCTTTTTTTTTAAGGAAAAGGAAGGTCAGGTTTTTTACCGTATCCAAGCTTATTTTCCTCTCCGTGCTGTCCTGCTGGAAGGGCTATAGGTTTATGGGGAAGGATTTCAGTTTAAAAACTAACACGTAAACGATGTCGAAAGAGAAGCAGAGAAGGCAGAGGACTTGCCTCTGAGTAGAAAATGGCAGCTGCTCTTTTACCAGCTTCTCTCCAAAGCTTCTTTGCGAAGTCTGACAGCTTCACCTTGAGCCTAGCAGGAGCAGCAGAGCAAATGGCAAAGGACATGTAATGTCAAAACTTGCTATTTGTGGAGCTTTTGGCCTCTGCAAACTTGCCTTTGTTTAGATCTGTGATGTCTCAGTGACACAGGTAAGAGTGGTGTTTCTGTTTTTATAGAAAGGCAGTATTAATCTTGATTGGCATTGCTCTTGCCAGCCTGTCTTGTGAATTTTCAGGATACTGTTCCCATACGAACATACAGTTTGGGCTGCATTCTGCCATATCGGATAGGATTTGGCAGACTGGGAGGTCTGGAAAGCTGAGAAAAACTAGAGGCAGCTGCATGGGGTGTGTCACTGCTGGGCCTGGTATACTCTGCTGTATTTTATAAGAGAAGCCTGGATATTTAATGAATGTGTGCTGATTTTATTTTTTTTCTAAATATATATATACACACACACACATATATAGCTGTGCATATATGTGTATACATATATATAAATACAAATCTCTTATCAGGATCACCTATATGTATTAATATAAATACAAGCGGTTCTGCAAAATTTTAAAAATTTATGTCTGATAAAAATATGTATTTTTCTGTTTTTCTAGGTAACATAAGGTGATCAAAGATTTCTTAACGTAATTTTTTTAAAGGAACAAAGACAGGCAACTGCAGTTAAATTCTAGACACTCTTGGCTGGTTCTTCCCATCAATCAGTGAGACTTCTCTGATACTATGATTTGTTAAATAGTGCTAGTGATAGCAGACGGGAAAGATCACGTACAAGGCGAGATGGCTGGCTGCTAGGAAGGCAAAGTAATTCCTGATACACAGTTGCACAAGAGACAAATGTGTCTTAGGGCATCTAAATAGTTTTGTCCCCCATCTCTGATTGACAGAGCAGCTGTTGGTACATGACAGCAGGCTCAGACAGCAAAAAAGACTGAGGCTTTTGTGTTGGATACAGTTTACACACGAGTATTGTGTTAACTCATGCCTTGATGAATAGGATGTTTGGCCTTGGATTTCTTCATAATCCTTCTCTCAACTGTCACTTTATTCTTGCAGTGTTAGAGGCAAGACATCTAAAATGAGCACTGATACAGAAACCCAGCTGAGAAGACTCTTCCAAAATCCCCTGCAAGATTTTGAACAGTGGAAGCCATTGGTCCAGGTGCTCCTGGAGACTCCAGAGCCAGCACTGGCTCACATTGAGGTAGTAAACCTGTTACTAAGTTCAGAAACTGATACTTGGTTTGTGTTTGCCCAAGCTATGCCAGCAGCTGCTTGCATACAGCTGCCAGACAGCAGCAGCTGGAAGAGCTGTTCAAGTATGGCAGGAAACCCCACAGTATGGAGGTCAATACCTAGCTCTCGCTATAGCAGGATGTCTTCCTTTTGGCCCTCCATTTGTTTAACTGGAGTCGCCAACTGAATAGACTGAGTTAAGTGTTAGATATCTTCAAAAATGATGACAATATTGTTTAGCATTAGCCCAGATCTCCCTGGACAGGAAGTCTGTGGACTCTGTTAAGAAGTAATACAGTTGTGGGATTATAATGCATGATTTCTGCACGTGCACAGCAAGGTGTTTGTTACTTTGTCATCCCTATGATCTCCAGAGTAAATGTGTCTGTGAGCAGGGATGGAGTTTATCCTCGGGGTGAGCATTCAAGCTGTCCTTTCTGTTGGTTGTTTAGGCCTCTCCTCTGCACAGACAACTCTTTCCATAGTACAGCTTTCCTCTATTTCTGTTCACAAAATGGATGCAGCCCTGGTGCTTCTAACATTATCAGGAAGACTTTTCCTTTAACTGGGCACTGTCCAGGTACCTTCTGTTACCCCTTGTCAGCCCAGCATGCTGTTTTTACCTGACTTTGTTGTACTGCTTTGGTTGTGTGACTTGTGTGACAATAATACGGTTATATGATTTTTTTTTTTTTTGGTATGATTTAACTGAAAGAATTTTTCTCCTTTAGGCTGCTCTAGCTGAAAGCTCCCAGTTCAAAGAGAAGTTGATGACATTACAGCTGAAGAAAGATTTGCTAAACAATGTCCTTGGTGAGGAAAAAGCAGAATCTTTCCTGCAAGAAGTAGCTGAAGCTTCAAAAGAGAGAGAAGTTCTACACAAAAGTCTCCTGCAAAGCAAGAGCAAACTCCAAGTGAGCTTCAGAGCCCATATACAGTCTTTGCCTGTAATAATGATCAGTCTTTTATTAAGACAGTTTCATAGATTTAAATTTAGTACTAGCCAGCTGTGCCCAATCCCTTTTTCTAGGCTGATCAAATATTCAAATAAATTTGTGATCTGTTGCATAGTGTAGTTTGGTGTTTGTTCTGAGTATGAAATGGACATTGACAAAAGATAATGCCAAGAGATATATGTTGAATGCTGGATCTTTTTTCTTCTTTCTCCGTCTAGAATTTGATATCACAACATAAGGACTTTGATGCTGGTTTCGCACCTTTGCAGAAGAAATCATCTGCCATCAAAGCCAAATTAGATCTAGAGAAGGAACCGCGGCTTGACCTCTTGGGTAAAAAGACACAACTCCAGAGACTCCAGGTACATTACAGTAGTGTTTGACCATGATATCCTCAGTTAATTCTCTTCCTGTTCATATTTTATTAGCATTAGGAATTCAGTACCTTGTCCCCTCAATTGATTGTGTGTTAGATGATTCCATTTGGTCCAGTTTATAGCATGGAGTAGATGATATTGAAACAAGGCAGCTGAAGAACTAGCAAACTGGGCTTGAGAGAAGGAACAAGCAGCTGGAAGCTGTCAGTGCCACATCTTCCTGGGCTAGTTTTATTGCTGAAGAAAATGTATCCTGATACTTCCCATTAGGAGTGGAACTGCACAAGATAATCTGAACCAACCTAACTACCTCTGAAAGCAGGGAGTTCCTGTTGTCCCATCTCCTTCTGCATCCCCTCTTCCTGTTCTTTACCTTGTCACAGCTTTGTCATGTGCTGGATTTACTCCACAGGCTAATTCATAAGAAGATAAGAAAAAATAATCAACAGAAAATGATAACTTTCCACTTGGTTAGTGTTTTGACCTGGTTCAGCAAAAGGTCCAGCATGCAATAGAGCCTGCTCAAGGCATGCAGTGAGACTACATAGCTAGGATAGGAGAGAGAAGAGCAGGAGGGGAATAGAGAAGGGATGTGACTCCTCCTTTTTGCCATGGTGAGCTACAGTGATTCAGTTATACAGTGCTGCTTCACCCTTGATGACCACAGGGCATCACCAGAGGTCTCTGCATTACTTAGCTAATTATATTGTGTTCCTCTGGCAGTTTCTCAGCAAATGTTGTCTTTGTTAACAACTGGTAACATGTAAGAACATCCAACCATTTATTTCAGAAACATTTACTTGTAGACATTAAAAGAATTACTTTTCTTGATGAAGTGAGTTTTCCTTTTTTTTTTTTTTCCCCTCACACTACCAAACAAAAGTACTTTTAGTGTATGTTTTGTGAAAGTCCATGCCATATCTAGCACCTTACCCATATGGAATCTGTCTTTTCCTCTGCAGATGATCCAAGATGACTTGACAGAGCTTGCAATTCAAATGGAGGAGGTAGAGAAGCTTGTTCAGTCAAATACCACACACAGGCATGAAATGAACCAACTTTCATCTGACTCTCAGGCCCTGAAGAGATCATTGGAAGTAATATAAGGAAGAGTTTTTAGTTACCTGAGGAGTTGTCAGTTGCTACTATTTAAAAATATTAAAAAAATCTTTGAGAATATGAGATTATATGCTTTGAGTGATGGACGTTTTCATTTCAGGGGAAGAAGGCATAGAATTCGTATGACTTTGATAACTCTTCCGGGATTCTGTGATTATCTGTATTGTGATTTCCCTTTGGGATCGGACACCATCCACATATTTTATATCTATATAAATTATTTCTGAAGTGGGCCTGAGATTTCTGACCAAAAGACCTACCTCAGAGTTATATAATCACGGAGGTGCTTGAACTTCTCCACAGGTTCCTGGATAGTGATTTTGTATCAAACTGTTTGGTTTTTTGTAGCTTTGTGACATAAAAATTAAGGAGAGAAAAGGGTTGCAATTACATAATTACTTGTTTTGACCCGAGGCATTTTATAGCTTGTAAACATAGCTATAAAAGGACCTTCCAAAGCTGTCTTAGGAGAAGAGGTTATAAAATTACCTTAGTTATCCAGGTCACCATAAAAGCACCTTTGATAAAGTGTTACCCTAATATGCACTATGGAATCCTAGTTTCAATCTCAGTAATCCTATTTATGAACTGAACTGACTTTTGCCAAAAAAGTCTGTACAATCATTTCTGATTCAGGCTGTATAAGATGTATTTAATATTGACTGGGGTATAAAAAACCCCAACGTATTCTTTATTCTGTTTCATTTGAAAAGGATGGGAGGTATTTGAGTGCTTAATGCCCCCCCATGTGGTTGAATTCAGGCCTGCAGGAGCCTGTAAGTGTATTCTGTACCCCTGATGCTAAAGGATAAAATTTTTTTGTATCTTATTAACAGCTTGGTTTTGCCCTTTTGCCCGTGAGGTTCTGTGCCAGTAGTCACAGTGTAAGATCCAATAATGAAACTGCTTTTTGTCTGTGTTTAGTTGTTGACATATTTTTGTCATTTGTAGATGATGATACAGCAGAGTGAAGAGCATGTTCAGAAGCATTGGGCATATAATGACAAACTCTCTGACCTACAGCAGTGGATCACAGTAACCACGGAGAAGATTGACTCCTACCAGGGTGCTGATGGAGAGCAGAACACTGAGAGCAAGGTGGCAGACCTTGAGGTGAGATAAGCATCTTAGTGTAAGATGTTAATTCTTTACTTTGCAGCATTCAGACCTTGAGGGTAGGGGTTTTCTAGCGAGGGTTTCCTGGTTGGGGATAGTAACGATGGTTTGTTCCTCCTGCAATAACTGTTGGTTGCTGCTGCCTCCCTGGTTTGCCCAGTGCTGTGGGATGTGGAGCTAGGTAAAAGACAAGAACAGTGAGAAATGGCAAAGAACTGTTGAGATGAGTAAATTATTATCGAAAGATAGGTGGTTTTAAATAGAGCTTTTCTTGCCAGGGTGATTTCTCTGGACAATACCTACCTTTGCCTGTATATACTCATTAATACATTGAACATTATTACGCTGTTAACCAACATTACACTGCGTTGAACCAAGCTGTTTCACAGCTGCTAGCTCCTCCCCATGTAGCAGTATTTTGCATGCTAGATTCCCTCTGGCAGGTTGCTTCAGCTGGCAGATTTTGCCTTCATACTGGAAACCAAGATACCTCATAGGAAGGCTACAGAAGGGGTGCATTGACAGCTAATGCCCTTTAAGTTTTGTCATCAGCTCTTTGACCTATGTTGGCTCTTTGCAAGAATCCACAGCATATTTTTTTTCCCGCTAGGTATGTTCTAGCTAGTGCCAACAGAACCAGCATAGTCCTGGACTGAACATGGCCTTCAGTCTGACATAGCCTCTGCTTTACCCAGGATACCTAGAAGTAACTGTAAGGGCTGTACGTTTCAGAGATGGCTAGCTGAGTTTCCAGATAAGGAGATCCAGCTGCACCTTGTGGAAGCTCATGGCCAGCTGGTCATGGAGAATTCTTCCCCAGAGGAGACTGCCCACATCCAGGCAGAGCTGGATCAGCTGAAGGAGTCATGGAGATCGCTGAAAGAAATGGCAGCTGGGTAAGTGTTCATGTACATCTTCCTCACGTCATCTCGGGTAGATGCTCTTTACTGCTGTATCCAGACACACTTGATGATTGTTTTTCACAACACACTCTGTTGTGAAAGTGAACAGCTATGTTACAATGCTTGGAGCAAGATGAGATTTTATTTAATTGTTCATAAACTAGAAATCATTACTTTCAAGAAAACCATCTTAAGAGAATCCGGGGACCAGAGCAGTCTGTGAAGCTGCCTTTAACTCACACTTGGAGCAGGCAATGTCTCCTTAGGACCTGGCTCACCCTTGTACTTTCAGTCTGTATCAGAGGAAATAGGACATAGAGTGGGTGACTTCCACTGTTCTGCTTCACCTTCCTGTTCAGCTCGCTGTCTGATCTGGAGATGTCTCTGAGGATGCTATATCTGCAGTGGGATTTGTGCCTTTTGAAAACCTGAAAGAGTATAAACAGAGCTACTATCCTCTCTTAGATGGGAAATGTGGACTTTAATTTATTTTGCCCTCACTGTGCAGTGTTAAACTGCTGCTCATATTTGCTAGTCTATTAAAATTTATTACTGTACTACGTGTGTGAGTATATTCATACACAGTGTCAGAATAGGCTTAAAAATGGGATGACTAAATTAAGGACAGCTTGATTGTACTGCCTGCTGTTACCACACTGGAAAGTGTATTGTCAAGGTAGTATTTTTTTGCTCCCTCACTCTCCTGAGTAAAAGAAAACAAAACACTTGGAAATGTTAGAACTAGAGGACTGATGCTGCTTGGTGACAGTCTGTCTTGATCTTATTTTGTTAAAAAGATGTTGGAAATAACTTTAATAGTAATAGTGCTATTAATAGTAATAATAGTATAATAATAATAAGTGCTATTTCACTAGAAGTGTCCCCCATATCCCATAGCCCTGTCAAAATATGGATGTTTAATCATTAGATGTTTCACTGCACTGATGTCTCTGGTTTTGTGTTTTCAAGTCTTCTCAAAAAGTGGCAGTTAAATAGAGCAGTGACTGATAAGAGGAAAATAACATTTATGGACAGCAGATGGATGTCTGGACCTCGCTTCCGTCCTTTAGATGTAGATCCCAACCATAAGCAGGTGAGAGGGTGACTCTGTATCTGCCATCATATCAGCTTCACAAGAACAATTTTATTGACTTCATCTGGTATTATGGGTTACAAAGTTGGAGATTAAGATCTTACAATCAGGTCTTTGGATGAAACATCTTACATAACAATAAGGGCTTTTTTGTTCCTGTTCTTCTGTAACCTAGGAGAGGGTAAGAGGAGAGCAAAATACAAGCAGCCACTTGAAGCTCCTGCGTGACTTTGAAGAGTGGTTACAAGGAGAAAACACCAAACTGACCCAAATTCTTGCTGTGACTTCATCTTCTACAGAGGAAATTACGGCACGCCAGAGCAAACTGGAGGTTAGTTTTCAGAAGATGGAGACAAAGATTGCAATAAGCACAAATTCTTTCAGGATTAAAAAAAACCAAAACAAACAAACCAACCAACCAACAAAAAAAACCCCAAACACCCACCTCCCCCACCCAATCAACAAAAAACCACCCCACCAAAAAATGCCCCAGAACAAACTAGAAAAAACAACACAAAACCCCCAAAACAAACAAAAAACCTCCTCAGACACTACACTCTCTGCTTTAGGAGACCCTAAGGAGATGAAAAATAGATGAAGCTCAGGAATTTATGGTAATTATTTCACTGCTTCTACTAAGAAAGGTCTGCCAGAGCTGGAGTGGAAGGGAAGGAAGCAGCCTGGCATTTAGCTGTTGGACTGGACATTTCCAGTGTGGTATGGCAAAGGTGTTCATTAAAAGAAGTTGATATAAATCAGTGTCTGATATTTGGCCTCACTTTCTGTTGAATATAGCTAGGTGCAATGACAATGGATGCTGTAAGAAGTTAAACATAACTGTCCAAGGCTACAGGAATCCTGCAGTTGAGTGGACTCTTTAATGTCATTTCAGGCCAAAAAACCAATAACTCAAATAAATGTGCTATTCCAGAGTACCCAGTAGTTCGGTTTAGTACCACTGTTCTTTCACATGCTAGATTTAAAAATCGGGGCCTTCTTGAATTCTGAGTTGCTTGACCTTGTCTTTGCCTTCAGGAGCTGCAGTCTCATGTGCCTGATGGTCAGCGTCTGTTTGAAGAACTTCTTCATCTTCATACTGTCGTTGGAAACTCTGAAGATCTGGAGGACCTGCGTTACCGATGGATGCTCTACAAATGTAAACTAAAAGAGTCTGTGAATTCCCCGGTAGGTGACAGCACTCGATTGACAGTTGCTGATCTCTGTCATTCCTCTTTTAGGTTGCTTCACATTGCTAGTCATAATTCAACAGCACATGTGTGATGCTTAATTAAAACCTCACTTAGTAAATGCCATCAAAGACAGAACAAACATAGCTACTACATTAAAATGGAAGGTTCAAAATAAAATGACCATTGGCTATTGTCAAAGATGGATGCAGCTGAGGACTGTGAGATGTTTGTGCATGTGAATATTTTGGATATACGCCTGATTCTGGGCACATGGATTTCTAGTTTTTTTGCCCTTTCTCCACACAACATTCTCCACTGAATTATTTTTTCACAGTTCCTGCAGCAAGAATATATTTACTGTTCATTATTTGTGTCTCCTGCTGTGAGACAGAGTGATCAGAATAGCCACTGACTGAACTGACTCGGAAGATAACTACACAGAAGGACATAGTCCATTTTAAATTGTTCTTAATGGGCTGGGGATTTGGAATGAAACAAAGAGGAGGTATTTTAATGAAAGAACCAAGCAATTAAAGTTACTGAGTTGTTATATATGAGATGATAAGGATGGCAGAATTCATCCTCATATATAAGATATTCCAGGGCACCCAAAAGATATTCCCATGTTCTTAGTGTAAACATACATAATTCATATTTTTCCAGCTTAACTACTTAGATTGTATGTTAAAGATACCTTAATCGAAGGATTAGACTTTACAGGTGCGCATTTGGTATTTTCTGTGTGCAAGTGCTTTGGAAGCTATCTGAACTTGAACACTGAAAATTTGAGACACCTGAAAATCTTCTGCTTTGAGAAACCGTGTCTTCAAGTCCAGAGCTTACTTAGAACACAAAGGTTTTCAAGTGCATGAAAGTTAAGCATGACTTCTATTAATAAAGAGCTTATTTCTAAGAATTGTTTGCTATTGATTGTAGTGAGTTATGCTTTGTTAACTGGAACCTTGTGTAAGCATAAGCAGAGTCAATAGGTGTCAGTAAAGTCAAAGCTATTGCTGGGAGAACTGCTCATCTGATTCAAATGGTAAAGAACCTGAAAAAATTCCAGTTTTCTGCCTAACAGTGTGTTAAGAAGCTCATGAAAAAAATCTCCTGCTGGTTCGCTCTATCCCGGTGACCACAAATTTGAAAGAAACATCCTTTGTGAGGTGCATACTTATTTATAGGCCCCGCTCTCCACTTGGATCTTAAGACAATGCTTCTCTCTCTCTCTTTTTTTTTTTTAATTAATTTATTTATTTGTTATTTTAAACAGAGTCCTGGATCTTTGGAAGAACCATACAGATTCAGAAAGGTATGACGGTTTCCTATCATTAAGCTAAAATATGTTTGATTGGACATTTTGCAGACAATTATTTTAAATTCAACTTTTCTAAAGATTCTTGAGATTAGCTTGCTTATGAAGACCCTCTCTAAAAGAAGGTTTTTTTCTCCAGATTTTAAAAGGAAATCTATTACTCTTGAGCTATGCTTACTCTACCGCTAGAAGCTAAATATCTGTCTTCTGGGAGAGTAGGGAAACTCAGTTTTATACATCTACATGCTATATGAACTTAATTCATTTTTCAAAAGAGACTAAGGAAGAGCCCAAATCTCTTTCTGAAGGATTTAGGGGCCAAGTCCCTAAAATAATTTTGAAAATGGGACTTCTAATTCTTTAAACATTTCTGAAAAAATTGCTGTTAGATCATACAGCCTGCCTTCTCTCTAATGCAGAAAACCGGAGAAAGTCAAGAGGTTTGTTTAATGTTGTTAGACTAATCCTTATTCTAAGCAGCAGAATTACTCCTGTGAAGGATTTTCTTTTAGAAGTGATGACATAAGAAACAGAAGCAGTACAGGAGACGACAAGGAGAAGCTTAAAGAAAACAAAACGCTGCCAGTTTCTTACTAAACCCAAGCAGCATCTCTAATCCCATTTCATGAAGTCAGTGAGTTTTTCAGTTGATCTGAGCAGTGCTGAGCTGAGTCACAATGTCTCTCTGACACAATTTGCTTTGTTTATAGACACTGTTATCTTCTACTTTTTACTGTCATCTAACTTTCTGTTTGTTTTCAGAAAGAATAGAATGAGGCTTTATTTGCCCAACACAAAGTAGATTGGATTAATAACGTGTTGTAGGAACATAATCACATAATCATCTTAAGCTAAATCAAACCCTAGATTTCTCCTGTTGCAGCACCTCTTTAGAAGTGACCAATATTTAAAGGGTGCACTTCTAGGGCACATCTAGTGTACAGTACACTTCTAGTATGACCAGAAATCATTCTTTCCTCATTCCAATGAGATATTCCTCTGGTACTCAGATGTGGAGTACCATCCAGTATTTTTCCTTAATGAAATACTGTCCAGTTTAAGGTAGTTTTCACACATCCCCTCAATAGTTTTGTCTGCAGTTTCAGCCTTCCTGAAAACCCTCAAAGAGTTTCTGTCTGGCTCAGCATTAATTGTTCTGTAGCTGGTCATCCAGTAAGGTCACCAGAACTTTTCAGGCTGAAAAAATATTATGACATCTTAATACTTGGTATAGAGGCATCCAAACATTTTGTAATGGTGCTTTTCCCTAGAAGAGGCCTAAAGGGATATTCCAGAAGATTGATCAAGGAATTCTCTGCCTTTGGGTGAAGTTGTTTGTAGGGGGAAACAAAACAAAACAAAAGCTTTAGGCATAAGCACATCTCCACCGTACAATTAGATGTCATTTTTTAATTCCTCTGTCCCGCGTGCCTCGGGATAGGTAGTATTTGTTCCTCCTTAATTACTCCAAAGGAAACTAAAGTCTTCAGTTAATTTTCAAGGATACTGGAATAACATAATGGCAGGCAGGAAATGTTTGTCAATTATGCCTACAACAAGAGCACCAAAAAAAGCGTTCTATGAGTTTTTAATAGCTGCTGAACACAAACAAAGAGAAACACCTCGGGTTGGGAAGCAATGAAGAACTGAAATACCTCATAAGCATGAAGGAAATGACTCCCATTGCACCAACAAGTGATTTGCAGTTTCCCTTCCAGCCAGTACGAATGTTGCAGTAACTCACACCTTGCTCACTTCAGTGTGATTTTGCTGACTTCAGAGCATTCATTCTGTATTTAAACAGTCTCATATTTAACCAGTCTCACTACAATGAGAACCCAAGTGCTGTAAGCGGAAGTTTCTTTTTATTCAGTCAGGCTAAGGCTTATATCAGGATGTGAGGCTGTGTTGCCATAAGATGGTTGAGCACCACTTAAGAGAAACAGAAAATAATGTTGGTCCCTTTTGGGTGGATCGCTGTTCAGGCTAAGAGAAGAGGAAAAGCAAACCACCTGCAGAATTTGTGGCTTTGAAGTTTATTTTAAATTCACATTTAACACCTAAATTGTGTCTAGAAATGAAAGAAAGATTAGGCAACATTTTTTTGTATGTTTTGAATATTCTTTCAAAACCATGGTGAAGGAAACCAACTACCCTGAGAGAATGGCTGACCTCCGGAGTTAGTATCTGCAGAAAGTACACAAGGCTGGGGGCTGCATCACTGTACTTGCAGCATCCAGTGAGTCTGCATGCAATGGGATCCGGTTATCTCTAATTTGTCAGCTCTCGCATGCTTTTGGGTCACACAAAATCAGCAGAGGTGGCAGAATTTCAGCTTTTTTTGGACCGATGTCTGCTTTCTGCAACATGAGGTCCCCAGTGACCCTGCTTTGTCTCTCCTGTTTGGGCTCTGAATATTTTGCATCAAAAGCAGATCAACCTGGAGAAGGGAAGGACCCAGCTACAGCCAGTCTCATTCCTTTGCCTTCTGGTTTTATTACATTTCTAGCCTGCCTGGCCAAATGTTGGGCAGAATAGAGCCTGCTCCATGTATATTAATGTGCTTTTTTTCTGATCATTCGTTCTTTGCTGAGGACATGCCCCTAACCACTGGTGCCCTTAGGAACAGTACGGGCTAATGATTGCGATGTGACCAACTTCTTGTTGATTAACAAAAAACAGTTGCAGGAAATTGCACTGGCTGCAGTGAATTTTTAGCAGGTGCCAGTGACAGGGCGATGTAGATGGATATTTCTGCAGAGCACCTAGCACACCCAAGGACATAATTAAGCAAATGCTCAATAATAACTATGATAAATGTTACTTTTGAAGGTTGTCTCCCAGCTACCTGAAAATATTCCATGAGCATTCTTAGCATAAATAGGAAGTCAAAGGCTCGTTACTTACAGATCTAGGTAGCACTGTTTGATTTATTTTCTCAAGTGCACAGAGTAATTACATTTCCTTGCTAAACAAATTATTCTGGCTTTATTGTTTGTACAAACAAAATAATTAGGATTCATTACATCAGTGGTCAGCTAATTGCTTCCTTTGAGATTCTGCTAAGAGTAATCTCCTATTACACACAGACAGAAGGAACATGTAATTTAATCTTATTTAGAGACACCATTGATCTGGAGTCAATCAAATTAATGCAGTCATTCAGGAAACTGTGCAAAGCAAGAGCTGCCACAGCTTGCCAGGAAGAAAGCTGTGCTCTGCTCTGCCCAAGTGCAGATACAACAGGAATTCTTCATGGCAGAAAGTCACGTTACAGAAAGTCACAGTATTGTGTGTATGTGCCTGTGTTAGTGGTGCTTCTCTATTGAAAGTACACGACCCATTTGTTTTCCTGAAGTTGGGCTGTGTGTTAGCACTTTAAATCTTCTGTACAATCACATTCTTAGTAAAATGGAAAAGGCTAATTAAAAGGCATCTTTCTCTCAGTTTTCAATATCTTTTTTAAAGATATAGAGAATATCTCTCTATGGTTTTTTCATTGCTGTGCCTGTAAGCATGTGCCTGCCTGTTTTAGGAATTATACCATGGCCCAAACAGAGGAAAAGGGGCATCTTACCATTCAATATGAGCAGATAGACTTGTTTTCCCTCAGCAGTGATATTTTCTCAGAAAGGAATTAGAGGCAAAAAATGAAAAGCTGAAAAATCCTGGCTGCCTCTTCCTAACCCTGACCCACTGTCAAGTATGCTGCGACAGACAGCACCATCCCCTTCCTTCTCCAGCAGGCCCCTGAGCTTCCTTTCACATTACTGGACCTGTGAGACTACCTGTCTGCTCTTATTTCTGTGGGTTTTGTGTTGTTTACCAATCTGCATTACAGCTTTCCCAAATGCTAGAAAACAGGGACTTTTTGTCTTTTATATGGTTCTGCCACTTCTGTGCCTTGCTGATGTTCTCCCTCTACAACAGTGCTGATGAAAGATGGAGATGACATCTTGCTTCCCAGGACACCTGGTTCTTACTTTCTGTTAATGTTAATGTGGCATTAACTAGGTATGTAGTTGGTAGTCCCTGGTTTCTTTGTTGAAAAGGTCCTTCCTTTAGTAGCCTACCATGTTGTAAAGTATTTGCAGGTTTTCACCAAGAAGATACCTTAGAAAGATTTTTCTCAGCAAATATAATTTTACCTCCTAACTGAAACGTAATGAGAGAGAGATTTGTTAACCAATAGCAGAATGAAACTAATTTCCAGTATATACTTGAAAAATGTTTTTAACACTTCTGTAAAAAGCATGGTAGGAAAAATTCTTGTAATCAATACTTCAAACTGTATATGTATTAGTTTTTCAAAAGTAAGCCATCACATTTTTAAAATATTTTAAAAATATGCAAATAATATTCAAATTATATATGGTGACTGCTGAAGTTTAAGAGAACTTTAATCTTGACTTGAGAAAAGTCACTGGTAAAGCAGCTGGAAATATACATTGCTGATGTGATAAACCAGCTTTTGATGTCAGTAGCTTCTTCTACAGGTTCCAGAACATGTTGACATGTTGATTTTATTTCTATGCCCAATTTAATTAGTTAATTTCAAATTGCAGGGCTAAGTGGAAGTTGGAAACTGGGAGAAGTTGTTTCAGTTCTCTGGCTTCCTGAATAGATATAGAACACTGATGTCTCCTACAAAATTTCAGATACACTGACTGAAAAGTCATCCAGCTACCTCTGGTTCCTACTGCATCCTACTACTCTCCTTCTAAAAGTAGTACAGCATTGCTATTAAGTACAAAATATATTTATTGGGATAAATTATATTGCTTATGAGTGTATTTAAAACTGACGGAGTATTCCTGTTGTTTTAGTTTAATTCAATTAAATTCAATAAGCAGTTCTCCCCCACACAGCTGCTCACTCACTCAGTGGGGGAGAATCAGAAGGGTAAAACTGAGCAAACTTGTGGGTTGAGATAAAGGCAGTTTAATAAGTAAATAAGGAAATGAGGAAAAACAAAACCAAGAAAAACAAGTGATACAAAAAATCCCAGTGGCTCACCACCAGCGAACCAATACCTAATCAGTCCACGAGCAATGGCAGCCCTTGTAAATCTTCGTCCCTCCCTCCAACCCCCCACCCCACCCTAGTCTTTATATGTGAGCGTGATGTCCTATGATAGGAAATATCCCTCTAGTCAGTTGGGGTCAGCTGTCCCGGCTGTGTCACCTCCTAACTTCTTGTGCGCCCCCAGCCTGCTCGCTGGTGGGGTGGTGTGAGAAACAGAGAAGGCCTTGACTCTGTGTAAGCACTGCTCAGCAAGAAGTAAAACATGGGTGTGTTATCAACACTGTTTTCATCACAAATCCAAAACAGCCCCATACAAGGTACCCTTGAAGAAAGCTAACTCTACCCAGCCAAAATTAGTACAACTGGTTTAAAAACCTCTTACCCTGTTCTGAACCTTTTGCAAATACTTCACTTGGGATACTTAAGAAACTAAGTGTAACTCACTGCCTGCTGTTGGATGTGAAAATGTTCTTCAAAATTACCTCACTGGAAGGTTTACCTTCCATATTCTTGTAACAAGGAACTAATATATTTTTAGTGACCCATCCTACCTACCACTTTATGAATTTTCCACAGTGCTTCCTAACTTTCATTGCATATCAAACACTTTCCAGATAAAAAAAAGTAGTTTCCACTGTTTCTATGCTGAAGATGGGACCAAACCTGGCATTTTTTCTGCTTAGGCCTGGAGAATTCTAGAAATCAGTGCTACTTGAACAGATCAGGCTATAGCCCTTGTGCTGTGCATGCGTCTCCTAAAAGCATGTCACGTTGTATGTGCACACAGAAGCTAACCTTTCTAAATCTATCTGTGTCACAGTAGCATATGGCACGGTACTTAGTTCTAAGAGACTTTACAGCAGAAATTCTGAAATATCTGCCATACGTGACTGCTGAAACCTCAAATACAAATTGCTGGCTTTTCCTTGTTTTCTGTTTCTTTGAGATGAAGCCTTCATCAAAGATTCTAGCTTATTATCCAGCTGTGTTGAGGTAGTCCAGAATCTCCCCTAAGAGAGAAAACAAAGCCTGTAATTTGCCTGTATACTTACTTATGTGCATACGTTGATGTTCTCTGGAATTTAAAAGAACTTCAGGGTTGCAAAGTCAAGCAATCTGAAGATAGAAAAAGTCAGAGTTAAAACTGCTTATGTGACTTCAGTTAACCTCACTTCATCACAGTTATTTGGGTAGCTCTTTATGAGATGGAGAATGATGAGCACAGGACTCAAGGGGGTCCCAGCCATCCTTACTCATTCCTCACTGTTGGTTGCCTAACCTGGGCGGTGTTTGCATTTAGGAAGGTACAGTTCTGAACCCAGTGGCTCACTGTCCTTTTGCAGAGGCCACATTAACCTTCGATCGACAGGATCCAACTCTTAGTTCCTGCTGTGGTGTATGGGAGAGTGCCACAGCTTTGCCCAGGAGCATGTTGGGTGCTCAGTTCTATGCCGACAGTAGTATCCAACTCCCCCAAATTATTCCCCTCTTGCAAAGACGAGCTGTCATTTGAAATGTGTTGCTTATCTTAGAAAGGGATACTTATGGCTCTGAGCTGAGAACTGATGAGGAGCCCAGCTCTGAACTATCTCATGTTGAGGTAAATGTCCAATTTGCTTTGGTTTGAAAGAGCAGCCTATGTCCCCCTGGAACTGATCTCTTCTTGTTATCAATAACCTGCTTCTGTGAGCAGCAACTGAATTAGTACCCAGTAGGATCTCAAGGCGTAGAAAACCAAGGCCTCTCAGAGGCCAAATAAGACTGATAAGGCAACTGCTTTACCAAAAAAAGTGATGGTGCTTGAGGATGGCATGCTGCTATTCAGAATTGAAGGGATGTCTGGTAAGCTGCTGTTGCAGCCTTCCTGGCAGCTCTGTTAATTTTTAGAGGAACAATGAAGTGGTAGAATTCATACCTTTGTAGGTGATTCTTTCCAAGGCCTATCTAGTCTTCCTATTAAGATGTACTTCCTCTGTCCCTGTTGCTATAGTTCAGGCCCATTATGTTGTGATCTTCCCACTGTGGAGGTAGGCCTGGATTTATCCTGTCTAAGCATTTAACTCGGGGGTTTACAAAATCATGCATGGTGCGGAGAGCGTAGATGGAGGTTGACTCTCCATTTTGTCTACAAGAAAGAACTAGGAGCCAGGTTCAAAGCTAACACGAGATTTGTTCTTCATGCCAGCTGGTTGACCTGAGGCACTCCATGCTAAAAGATACTGAGGACTTTGTGTAGTTCGTATAAGTTCAAGGGGAAACTGGACACATGTCTCGAAGAAGGATTCACTGGGTGTTAAGTAGATGGACAAGCTACATCAGGCTCAGGAAACTGAACTGAGAGCAGTTGAAGGCTGCAGATATTAAGGAGAAATTATTTATGTTTGCCTTAATACCTACACATCTGCACCAACTCCTGTAAATTATAGGATACTTGAGCTGGGTACAGCACTGTCATGAAGCAGCATGGCTGTTAGTGTCTTTGTCTGTACAGTGTCTATAGGACACTAGGGCATTGGTCCCTTTATCCATGGGGAGAGGAGGATTTTTCAGGTATCAGTGCATTTCCCAGGATGGTCTCTCAGTAAAATGCTCTAAGGTAAGAGGAATGAATCCAGACTAAATCTTTTTTCTCCACTGGATCACTGATTTGGTGGTGCAGGTATGATTTTTGTCAGGCATGCTGGTGACAAAAACTCACTAATGAGCATGTATAATGCACTAATGAGCATGGTATAAGATGCTATATTCCTCTGCTCACTCAAATAGCTAGATTAACTGTGTGCTTTCATATATCCTGGAATGTGGTCAATAGCAAACCAGGGAGTGCACTGATTTTTTAGTAAAACACTTCAGCAACTTACACAGGAATATTATGTGGCAAGTTCTAAAGTGCTTTTCTGCTGTTTCCCATCCAAGTAATTTTTCACAGTGATTTGGTACGGAGTTATTAACTGCAAACAGATTTAAGTGTTGAGGACTCCCTAGATCTAAACCAATGCTTGTCGTTCAAATGCCCCGACATGAATCATGTACAAATGTGAGCGTTCACAGCCAGTGCAGTTCATTTGGTAACAAGCATGCATTTAGCATTACACAAAACACAGCCGTGTACCCCTTGACAGTCCTTGCTTGTCCTGGTATTTTGAGGGAGAAGGGGGAGGACATTTATCCTTGATCGTGAACTTTAAAAGTATATTTTCTTTTTAAATGTCAACGTATTCCTTTTCCATGTGTGTTTCAAAAATGTCTCTGACACTTTGGCTTGATACCCAGGTATTCCAGCTGTTATTCTAAGATGGTGGAAATTAAAGTTCTGTTGACTTCAGTGGAGCTTTGCCAGTTTTCCTCAGAGGAAGATTTTATTTCAGAGTATTTTGTGGAGCCTAGATCTGATACATGCACTGCAGGCACTGTGGGTGCTGGGTAGTAGCTGTACTGATGCCAGTAGCTGGAGTGATTAGGAAAGGGCAATTTCACTGTCTAGCAAGGGTTCTGGTTCCCACCTTTGATCTCATATGGAAATGAAATGTTCAAACTGTCTTTTGCAAAGGTGAAACTGTGTCAGACTGTACTTTCCTAGCACAGAATGATGTGCTAAAGGATTGGAAGCATGGTCCTGACTCCAGGTAGGCTTGTACCTCATTACTTTGAGCCCAGCAGAGCAGAGATTTGAACCTTGGCCTCCTGAATTCCCTGTTGGTGCCATAGCCTCAGGTCACCACAGCCTGAAAGCATCTCCCTTTCATAGCACAGACCTAAAAAGATACCTTGATTTACTAAAATTGAAGCACTGGCTTTTTCACACTTGGAGCAGGAGTCAGTGCCCAAAACCTTCCCTGCTTTTTCCAACTGTATCATCTCTCCTATTAAAAGTTACTTTTTCTCCTTCAGAATTTTCTGTCCTTTAACTATAGAAATTTTAGTTGTACTACCATGAAAAGAAAAAAAAAAGTCACATCACCAATTGTTCCAGCAAGCACAAAGCAACAGAACTAATGTAAGCTTCATGTGCACAAGAGCACCAGAACCTGGGCATATAAGTAATCAATCCATTTGTAAGGGTACCTGCTGAACTCTGTGAATAAGTAGTTCCCAATCCTGACTTTATTTAGTCGTCTTTATGCATAACCCTGCTGTAGACACTGAAATTAATGGTAAATCTCCCATGGATTTCAGTGTGTGCAGGTTGGGGCCCTCATATATTAAGGGCTTATCATTGCAAATTTGCTGAAAGCACCAAACCCACACAGCTCATGTGTGCCTCATCTTCAGTCCTGCAGAGACATCGTAATACCATGCTTCTAATAGCAGAGTCATTCCCATGGCAACAAATGGAGGCAGAAATACAAGATTCTGACTGTACTGTGTGATCAAACAAAACAGAAAAGCTGGGCAGCAAAGACAAAAGTTCATCAAACACAAATGCCTGTAAACCCAGTAAGCAGGTGGAAGAGAAGCAGCAGATAAGGACAAAATATTTCTCCTCTGAAGTTCTGCCCTCAGTTAGGATCCGTTATGGCTAGTCTGAGTATCTTACCCTGCAGAAAGCTCCAAGGAGAGCAAATGATAGCTTGCTAATAAAGCCATTTCATATTAATTCTTTCTGGAGGGTGAGCTTTGAAAAGCAATACTATTTTACAGCTCCTTCCAGTAGATCCAAACCCAAGGTACTTAATAAATAACTTTTCAATCTAATCCCATTTCTTAGAGTTCCATTAATAGTCTTTGCTTTAGAGATCAGGGCAGAGTCAGTGACCTGCTCTGCATCAGGTGCTGGATCTGTAAAAGAATTGGGGTAGGAAGAACATAAATGACTAATTGGTAGTGTGGTTATCTTAGGAAGCCGGTAACAAACCTGAGTAACTGTAAGACATCTGCTCCCTGGGCTGTGTCAGGAACAGAGATGAGGCACAACTGGAAAAGCCCTCAATTTCCCACCAGTTCATAGGCAGGAGTAGATAACTGGGAAAAGAGTTGTTGCATCTGGTCTGGCAATGAAAGAATAGTTTCAGATTGAAGTAGCTTTCAAAAGCAGCGCTAATGGATTGATAGCTGCAAAGCAAAAGTTTTAGGTACTGCCAGGAAGACAGTCAGTCCTTCTCACAACTGCGTCAGTGAGAGGTGGACTTCTAATTCCCAGTTCAAGTTTGGGAGGACATTTTTGAGACTTACAGTCACAATGAACTATTGAACAGTCACAGGATTCTACCTTTAACAACATCAGCTTTAAGTCTTACTACATCTTAGTAGAAGAAGGAGCATGGTTTGAATTGGCCCACGGTAGAAGTATCTCTAATCTGATCTTCCACCAACAGAACTACACCTGTTAATACATACAAACAAACTTGTCCATGGCTTCTGGATCCTGGAAAAGGCTTTTTTGCTTATAGATGGGACACCACAATAAATATATTTGTGATATTGCTGCATATTACAATGGAGAATTAAGAATGAGAAATGGTCAATGTAAACAGAAGCTGTCAGCAACAGTCCATTGGTTTATACTGATTACCCCGAGGAGTGGCTGTTTCGTGGCATTACAGAGCCAAGCCCAGGAAGCTCTGACCAAGAGTGGTGGCTGCTGCCCTTACACGTAACAGTTTTAGTGTTGACTATAAACACAGAAGCCTTGCAGGTTTTGTTCAGCCCATAGGCTGATGAAATCTCAAGGAGATGAAGGATTTCCAGGGCTAGAGAAGGGAAAATCCCATTAGTACAGCTACTTACCCCTGGTACTTTGGCTTGTGGTCACAGTAGGCCACAGTAGGAGCAGATGACTGCTGTGATGCAGCCAGGTTGTTGAAGTTTTGTTTTGGAAGGTAAATGCTAGCTGTACCCAGGGAAGTTGCCCGAGGGTGCTTAAAGTCAGAGTCCTACTTACAACCTGACATTTACTTATTGCCCATTAGCTACTGACAGTTCCAGTGTCCAAGGACCTGAGCTTTCACTGGCCTCAGCAAGCAAGTTACAACTCAGATACTGCAGGCCAGAAAGGATAGAGCAAGCAGCTGTTCTGCTGCCTCTACATCTGCTCGACACAATAATTAAATCTCATCAGCCGTTTGATATAATGGAAGCAGACCAACTACAACAGGATTTCACATCACTACTCTCTCATTGTCCGTAACTGCAGCTATATATTGCCATCATAATTAATTCTGTAAGCATTTATATAGAGCTGCAAGAGTCTGAGAGATTTAGAAAGCAGTGGAGGAGATCCTTAAAAAATAGCAAAGGGTGTAATTACTTTCCTCTACCATCATTCTGCTCCTTATCTTCTCTGCTGATATTTCCCATGGACTGTTCATGGTGGTGCTGTAGTGGGACAAAGGCATTGCCTGTTAAATTAAGCATCCGGTAGAGACTGGAAGCCCTAATTTTGCTGCAGCTCCGACATCGCTTGTGGCTTGAACACAACAAATGTGCTTCCTCTTCTGGAAAATGTGGGTCCCACTTCAGTAGATGTTCTACGTTGATATCTGTGATGTAGGTTGGTACCTGATATTGTAGCCACATTAAGTGTTATTTCTATGTTCTGAGTATAAATCCATGTTTGATGATTTTAAGGGATTATTGAGCCCTCTTTTTCAGGACTTCCTTACAGATAGTTGACTTGGCCCTTTTTTTTGTGAAACACAAAGTTCAGCACATTGGCAGAAGATATCCAGGAATCTTGCCAGTGGAAATCTCACTTCTTAAGTAATCTTTTCTGTATTCTGCAGCCCCAGATACATTCTCCTGGTTGTGCTAATCCAGATTAAATTCATGAGATTAATTGAGCTACTCTAGATTTGCACCGGCATAAAAAAAAGTGTAATGGGACTTCTTTGTGTGTCCCTCCTGTGGCTGATCAGCCATGTGACTTTAATGTCTCCTTCACTGTCAGGTTTGTGTTTTCTCTCATTCTCTTGCATCACATAAAAGTTTAAGATGGGCCTGTTATAAGAGGTATTGAGGCAGGCTGCACTGCAGGGTCTTTTTTCTGACCTTCAGCCTTGTGGATCCCAAAGTCAGGACCCAAAGAGCACTTTGCAGCTGGTGAGATGACTGTGAGCTGGATGAGCTGCAAACAAAGCTCCATTATGATGACAGAGAGCAGAAGGCTGGCTCCTCTCTTCCAGGCATCAGCACTCTTATTTTACTACCAGGAGAGTTACTAATGCAGACCTTCTGTGCCGTATGCTGACTGTGAGGAGACCAGTCAGCAGCTTTGGCATGACCATTTGTAACCACTACTTTGTAATTGGAAAATGGACTTGGAGGCAATTGAGTTTTTTCTGCTAGGAAGTCAGAAGTGTTTTCCTTCTAGAAGACAACAGGTTGAAGCAGTGAATTCTTGAAGAGAGTGAAATATTCTCCTAAAAGACATCATTTAAGCACTGGCTTCAGTCAGCTGCAGCATACCAAGTACCCAGGCTGGATCCTAGGGCAAAACCAACACGGGTCGTTCTGCCTTTCTACCTGCCAGTTTGATGTATTTGAAACACAGTTCCCCAGGTCTGTTTTTGAGTTGCTCTTTGGTTTGTGTCTTTCAGAAGCGCTCTGGAGGTGTGTGCTCGTTCCTGCATCGAGTATGCTGGGCAGCGCTACCGTTGCAACTACTCCTCTTGCTCCTCCTGCTCCTGGCCTTCCTCCTGCCCCTGGCAGAGGAGAGCCACAGCTGCACACTGGCCAACAACTTTGCTTGGTCTTTCAACCTGATGCTGAGATACGAGAGCCCACCTCCAACCTAACTTGTCATGGCACGAGGTGACTGTCAGAAATATAGACTGTTTTTAACAATTGCAAGTGTTGTAGATTTTAGGGCTTCTAACAAGGCCATCATATCAACTGGATAGGTCGCATAAATGCAAGATAAGATTAGTCCACTTTAATCAGGTATTTGAGCAAAATTAATATTTTTACAGTATTTTGTTATTATGTTTATACTGTGTATATAGAGGTTGATTATGTGTGTGTATGTATGTACATATATATATATATATGAAAATACATATCTGTGCTCAAACTAACATCCACCATCCACTCATCCACTGTTTAGGGATAATCCTGCAATGTTTCTGCTTCTACCGGCTTTCAGCAAGGAATACTGAATGATGGTTTTGTTGTGGGTCTTTTGAGGTGATTTTTAAAACCATATTCATGTTGTTTAAAACCAAGCAAGTGTCAGAAGATATGGGCATGCAGCAGAGTTCAAACTGGGGAGCAGGTAGAGTAGAATCATGTTTATCAACAGTAGTTGACTACAGCCTAAGGAAAATTTGGACTATTCCATTTGAAATCTTGAGCTACATTTTTTCTCTCTCTGGGTGCAGGAATCTTTTTTCCTGGGTGCAGAAAGTAATGGAAATGTTTCCACTGATTGCAGGAAGAGGGGGTGACCCTCCTTTTCTTCTCATTTTTTACCAGATTTCCTTTCCAATTACTGTATTCTCCAGCCCACCTGAATCAGGTGGAGATAGAATACAGTAGGAAGAAAGCTGGGAAAAGATTTTTCTTTAATATTTCTATAGCAGAACTTTTAAAGTCAGGTCATAATTTTCTGAATAAACCTGTGAGCACTGAACAAACCTTGTATCAGTGGTGTTGTCTAAAAAGCAGTGCAGTTTTTTGCTTTGTGGTTTTTTTTGTGTTAGTTTTTGTGGGTTTTTTTTTACTTTATAAAGAGGCATTTGGTAATGGATTGTAAATCCTGAACAGTGGGATGCAGCCTGGCTCAGTGTCAGCAAAGCAAAAGACAGAAGTACTCTCATAATCCTTATTGAAGTCAGTGGAAACATTTCCATTACCTTCTGCACCTTGGAAACAGGATTCCTTCCTAGGATGTTTTTATATTAATGGTTTGTTAAAATGGGTTTAAACTAAATGTATCAAAAACAGTCAAGCCTAGATTTCTATGTAGTCTAAACTCTAAGATGATGCAACTTGTCATTTATTTACCTAACCTTATGCCTGATTTATCAAAGTTTTGAATGTATGTTTTAACATTGCCTTTTAATGTAAAAACAACTCTCACTTTACTGTGATGAAACCATTCTTAGTGGTGTTTTACCTAATTGACTCCTGCGAGAAAAGGTAATTTCTAGAATTTTGTGCTTATTTCTGAGAGCTACCTCTTATTGTCTCATCATTTTAGTCACAGTAGTAATCATGCAAAAAAAAAAAAAAAAAAAATTAACTGAAGAAATAGTTACTTTTGCCATCCTAGCTATGCTGTGGAAGGAACTTGTCTTCTGGGTACCAGCATGGTGTATTAAGTGTTGGTTTCCAAATAAGTTCCAAAATAACATTAACTCTGTTGTGCGGGTAAATTATTTAGTAGCTGAGAGACTGAAGGAGGAAGTCATACTTTAACAAAACCATGACAGTTTTGCTAAAGAAGCAAACCTCGGTAGAGTAGGGAGGCATAGCAGCAAGGAGCTCATTATAAGCCCAAAGTGAGGGAGAACAGGCAGATGTGAAAGAGGACTAGCTAAAGACAGAGGAGAGATGTGTCCAAAAATTTATAGAGCCTAAGAAAAGGAGTCACGACAAACACAGAGGACAAGAATACAGGCTGTGGGGAGGAAGAGTCTGTGAATCTTTTTGGTTCCCTCTCCCTGCTACAGTATTGCTACTATTGCGTATTAAACAGATTTTATGCAGTAAGATTTAAAATGGGGTGAGTAACAGGGGCTCTACCAGTGTTCTGAGGAGACTCTTCCACTGTCTGGACTCTGTCACTATGGTCCTAATAATGCTTCTGACTTCAATGGGTTTGCCTGAGTTGGATAAAAATGCCAACATTCTGCTAGAAGTGAAAAGGAGAGTGGAAATTAGAAGCGAGCAGGGGTGGTCAGGGTATTCGGGTAGAGTGCGAGGGGAGTGTGAGGAAGATCTGAACTGATGTGGATTAAAATCTGACTGTCAGGAGGTAGCAGAAGAGCTCTAGAGAGCAGGCAGAGGGGGGCTGCAAGCAGAAAGGTGAGGAGAGAGGATGTACGCTGAGCAATAAGACATTCACATCTAAATGGGATGGGAAGGAAGGTAAGGCCATTGATTTCTTTCATGAAGCAGCCAGGTGGAGAGGAGCTATAATTCATCAGAGACTGTGGCAAATTCATTCCTTTTTTGCAACGGTTCTTTCTGGCTGTGGAGGATGTACCTCCTCTCTAATTAGCTGTGCAAGAGCCATGCACGTTCCTGCAATGCTCCTCGAAAAATTGCTTCCAGCCCTGAGGGAAGAAACCCTCATGGCTGAACAGCAAGGAGCTAATCATCACACACATCTCCATTTCAAATTAAATGCTCCAGTAGAAAAGAAGTGTGGGGGAAGAGGGGCAATAAGAAAACATGCTGTGTGTGGTTGTGTGTATGTGTGCTCGTGCATCCACTTTTCCTGTGGCGTAGCTACAGTGCTCTGCTCTGAGTTTTGCTGAGCCATTCCAAGTGATGAAAGTAAAATGCCAGTGAGAAAGTAAAAATAATGAGGAAAAATATAGCCACAAGAGAACATTAGTAGGGAGATAGACAAGTTTTTACTGTGAATGCACAAAATCTCATATCAGATTTCTTTCTGCTGAGTCTTTCTGATCTGGATGATTTTTATGGTTTCACAAATGCATTTGATACCACAGGAGTATGCAATTGGGGGAGAAAATTTCTACACAGAGGACCGTAACAGAACAACTGCATTGTCACCTTGATTTTTCAGTGTTGTGGCAGGTTTAAAAAAACCACTAAATTAGAAACACACTTTTGCTGCTGGGTTTGCACTCAATTTATTCTGTAAGCCCCCTGTCTGTAATCGCGGAATTTTTTACGTTAAATCTCAGCAAATCCATTCTCATTAATTTAAGTAATCTAAATATCTTATATAAGTGATGAATCTTTCTACTTCTTTGCAATGAAAACCATCCAAAGCACAGGACTTTGATGTTCATCTCACTCAGAACAATTTCACTCTTCCACAACATCTTTGACCTCACCTTTCCAATACGGTCTGAGATATTTCTAAGAAAGGAAGAGTTTTTAAAACGTCACAGATCTAAGGTTGAAATGTAAATTCAAAATTTACTTTCTTTTTTATTCTCTTGTTTTTCTTCT
The DNA here is from genome assembly GCA_009769605.1 of Bucorvus abyssinicus. Classification (NCBI taxonomy): domain Eukaryota; kingdom Metazoa; phylum Chordata; class Aves; order Bucerotiformes; family Bucorvidae; genus Bucorvus; species Bucorvus abyssinicus. The sequence goes on from CM020036.1 coordinate 15,380,009, forward strand.
GAAGAGTTTGTGATATAGATTCCTGGAAGCATGTGTTATTAAATACTAATTAATATTTAATTGATTCAAATTGATTAAATATTGATTAAATGTTAATCAAGTCAGTAATTGGAATAAGGAAAACAAACTGCCCAGTTCAACTTCCAGGAAACTGAACAAAGTTCAGATTCCTCAAAACACAAACTAAATCATACTGTTTCCAAATCAGTCCTTAAAATTTGACGACTGTCCTTCATGCCTAAATCTTTACTCACACATGATTTGGGTGTTACACCCTCACTTTTGTGCCTATAAAATCCCCAGCTCATAAATCTCTCTCTCACAGATATGTAACTGAGATGTGGTACAGCTCACCTTTGAGTTGAGTCTGCTGCCTTAAGACATCCCTTGCCAAAAACCTAGGATGCACAAAACAGATAAGCATCCACACCTGAGGGTTTGCACTACTTTAATCCAGATCCAACCACTGTCAGAGGGTGCTAAAGCCCTCTAAAATAGATTGAATATGTTTGAGCTTGTAAATTGTTTGTGCATCTGGCTCAGGCCACCTAGCCTATACTGCATGTAGATACCCACCCTGTTCACCAAGCAGAGCTCTTGTGCGTCTCTCCAAGCTCTTTTGCCTGCACTATTGGATCCAGTTTTGGTTGACCACAGTAATGACCCTTCAGTGTTGAAGGCAAAATCCTGCATTCCAGTGCCATGCATTGAAGTAAGAACTCTGCACAGCCCCAAAAGCGCAGTTCAAACGCAGCCTTTGGAATGAAAGCAAGCCTAATTTATAAATTGTAATTGATTTTGTAGCCATACGCTTTCAACAGATTTTTTCCATGACTGCAATACAGTGGGGTTGAAAATTGCTATTGCACTACATGTCTATTAATAGCCCTTTCTCTGATTCCAGCTAGCAATTTAGATTGTATTAGATATTATTTATAGATGCCCTCTCCAGAAATCTCTGTATGAAAAACACGTTCATTTCTATGCACACACACTAAAAACTTTGCATTCCTCTGTTAGCACAGAATCCCCAGAGCAATCATGATTTCTACCAAGTACTAGATTATTTGCCCTGATACGGGATACTTACAAAACTGAAACATTTAGGCCTGAAAGGAAAGCTACTAGCCCAACTAATAAACACACCTGATGATCACTGAAGAATTTGGAGAGCTTTGAGAATGGCTTCTCCTTAATTCTTTTCATCGGAGTAGTGAAAGACGTCGGAGAAAAGAAATGTCTCCAAAAAAATGGCCATGAATAGATAGGCAGATGGTAATCTCTGCACATCAGAAGAAATAGCACGTTCTCTTTAGTTGCTTTAGGACCTCAGGAGTTTCCTCCATCTGATCTCTTGTTCTTCAGTATTAAACAGGAAATGTTTTACTTTGATTTTTTGGGGGTTTTTTTATTTACTTTGTTTTACTTTACATCTCATTAGCACTAAAGAGATTTGAAGAGTGAGTTCTTATACGGGAATTCTTTTAAATTGTATTGACAAGAGAGCACATCGTCTTCTTTTCTCAATTAAAAAGAAAACAGCTGTATAGCAGAGATTCTGAGAGCAAACAAAACCTCTTAGAATAACTGAAGATTGCAGACTGAAATTAAACTGGAAAAATAGTTTTGCCTTTCAAAAAATGCTGGTATAAATAAATAAACACCTTTGCCAGGCATAATAGGTGTCTTTCAGGTCATGTGTCATGTACCGAGCTGGCTGTAAGAACTGCTTTTGGAGACTTTACCATCCATTGGACAGTATCAGTTGCTAGTCTGCAGCTGAAAACACGTTTGTCCAACGAGCTGTATCAGCTTCTCCCAGAGTCACTGGAGGCTGTCGAGTATATTCTTAGTAGTTCTCAGATCACTGACCTGCTCTGAGCCATTACAAGTTTATTGCCTTAATCTATCTGTCAGCAGCTGGCAACTCTCAGAAATGAGTTTTTTAAAATACTAAAGATAACGTTGGTACAGACATCACAATTCATTCAGAATTCAATCTTTATTATTTTTGCCATATTTAAACACAATTATCTGTTAGTTATATTGGGTTATAAATGGATTAGTCATAGGTGTTAGGTAACGGTATGGAGTATTTTAGGCACAAGGCTTTTTGACTTGCACGTGTATGTTTAAGAATTGTGGGTTTGTGTCGCACTTGCTCAACAGTAAAAAACAAAACAAAACGAAGATTCTTGAATGTATTATTCTTAAAAAAAAAAAAATCAGGATGGAATAATCTGTCATACAGTTGATTGTTTTTATTACCTCTTGTCTATCCAGTTTAAAATACAGATATGTGTCTACCACATCAGTAGGTCTGGAAAGAAAAGGAATATCCATCAGGAACATACCAATTCAAGCAGTAGCCTGAACGGCACCTTTGTTACCTAACCTGCTTCAGCAATTGCTCATTGTATCTGTGCGCTTACCACTCTCCTCCTAGAAACCATGGGTGAGGTGAAACTACACGGGTGAAGGTATAACATCCCATAAGAAGCAGCAGGAGACGTTTAGTCTTCAAAAGGCAGCCTGATATCTCGATGCAAGGGATGATGAACATCAAGAGAGCAACCCAGGACTAAGGTCACAGGAACGAGGGTTTGCTGTCTTGCTCTGCCAGACAGAATTTTGACAGAGACAGTCAGCACTGTCCAGTTTCACATCCCTGACTATGGAAGGAGGCTCTTTTCAGGGTAATTCATTCTAGCTGAGATCTGAGTTTTGGGAATGCTTTTTTCTTTTCATTAAATACAAAAGAATCTGCTAAATCAAACCCCGCAGTGACAGATTAATGATAGGTGGTAGGCACTGATGCTCCAGAAGAAGATGCAGGAAATGCTATTGTAGATAGAAAGATAGTCATGAAACTCTCTGTTCAATCCTTAGGAGTTAGAGGTTTATTATAAAACTGAAGTAGGAGGTTTTCTGTTACTTTGCAAGTAAATGCCAGCTGTTGCCTTTAGTCTTCTGGATTTGAGAGGCAAGCCTGTGCAGTGCCTCACTGATGCTAGTGGCTTTCTGGCTTCGCAGCCATTCACAGCAGTGAAGGTAAACATCTTCCCTACAAGTCACGTGAAAAAGCTATTCCCCAGATCTGGTTTTGGATCAGAAACCTTTTGTTTGGCTGCTGGGGGTTGTTTGATTTTCCTCCTTTGGCCTCTGTGTGTTGAACCCAAGGAAGCAGAAAGACCAGCACTACCCTTTCTAGACCATGCTTTGTCTTTCCTTCTTTTATCAGAGCAGAGGAGATTTGGCTTTGACTCCTTCCTTAAGTAAATTATCCCAGTCTTCTCTGCTTCTTTTCATGTTACAGTTCTTCCACGCCCTTGGTCATTCCTATGACCTTCCTCTTAACTGTTTCCAGTGCCAGTTCTTCTTCCATAAGTAGAGCAAAAATTCTGGTCCTGTTTCAATAAATTGAAATTCAATAATTTTTCACCCACTGCAGTTCCTCCTGCAGATGCTCTGCCTTATTCTGCTGCTCCAGTCAAAACAGCCTTCATCACTATCTCAGGGGACTCTGGTCCTTGCCAGCCATACCCTCCAAGTCTCCTAGCCATGTCCTACCCTCATCTGCCTTGTCTTGGCTCTGGGACTGCCCTTAATATTCACTTCTGCAGATGGGAGTGCGAGGGTGTCGCTTATAAACAATAATGAAAGCTTTGCCGTTAGCGTTGTTCATAGCCTGGCCCCAGTCCCTTTTGTCTTCTCTCTAAGCAGGTTTTGATGTGTAATCCAATTACTGCAAACAGAAGATTGGCCCTCAGTCAGTGAGGAGGGACGATGTTTCATTTTCAGCTCTATTATCCTCATGTTGTCACTGCTGGTGTAAGTGTTCCCACATGCTGCTGGGCCCAGGGCTGGACGCTCCAGGGTCTGTGCCCTTGAGCTGCCAGGAGAGTTTGAGTGTTGCTGTTATACACCCTAATAAGCTGGGACCCTTTATTTTTTGAGCTGGAAAATAGAAAGAAAAAGAAAATGGGTGCTTTTAACAAACCTATTTCACAACTCATTTATCAAGCCCTGTAGCAAACCATTTATTTTAGGTCCTTTTTGCTCCATTAAAAGATGTATGTTAAAAGGGAGAGGAGAATTTTGAGAGGCTGGGAACTGGAGGCAGGCGGCAGTGCCACTCGCCCTCACCAGTGCTTTGCTGGGAGGCCTCCAGCTAGGATTCAGGGGTAGGAGCTGTTATTTTTCCTGAAGTGACTCCCGCCTTCAAAACCAAATTATTTCTTTTGTCAAGTCCAATAAGCTTTGAACACCACAGACTTTGTTTCACTACAGATATGAATGAGTGCCTCTGTATGGTACTTTCCATTGCCATGAAATATATATATATATATATGTATATTTATGTGTATATATATCTATGTAATGGGGAGTGTAATTATTGTTCTACTTAAAGAAAGGTGACATTCCACTTCAATGTAACTTTCAAGTGCAGCTTTTAAGAGAAACCATGTCTTAAAGGGAAGCTGGAAGAGTTTAGATATATGTGTTTTAATAAGCTTTAATGAGCTTTAATAAGCTTTAAGTTAGGACTTCAGTCTCTAAGGCAAAAAGCACCCAAGATGATTTTCCCATCCCCTTCCCAGATCAGACCCTGTAAGAGTTTAACCTGGGAGTCACTGCCTGAACACTGGCTGTTCCTGAAGGTATTTGAATGCTACTTGTATTAACTGTGTGTCTGTCCTCAAACACCAGCCTCCATTCTGTACATGTGCTTGACTGGAAGGCAAAAGACACACCTTTGTCTTGCTCCAAGACCCTGACGGTCCTGCTTGTCTCAGCGGATGTATTCCTTTCAATCAGTGTCACTCTTTCAATTTATTTTTTCTTTTAATTTGTGCTAATTGAGTTCATTGTGTGATTCCAGGAGGGCGTGCTTCACCTGCCCAGCCTCAGAGCTTCCCTCCAGCATCGTACCTTCTTATTTGTTTACTTGGGTGTACTGGACCACTGTGAAGCAATTACACAAGCAATAATGCGGGTGTTGCATTTTTCTCTCATTGTCTTTTGTAAGACATAACATTCCATTGACATTGAAAAGTGGTAGGAGACCCAGAGCTGCGTTGTTGTTTACTAACAACATAACCCATGTACAGGGCTTCTGCAGGGGACCTGTCCTCACTCCTCAAAGCAACTGGCTGCCTCGGGCCCAGTTTAATTCACAACGCTGGATTATAAACAATCTTGGATCCCTTCACCAACACTCCATCAATCTTGTTTCCATTAGTTTTTGTGTTTTTGTTTAGTTTCAAGCTAGAAGAAAGTTTAAAGAAATGTGCTAAGACTGCATATAGGGTGAGTAAATTTCCCATATATTTCACCAAAATTACAACAAACTGAAGGGGTTTACTCTCACATTGAACAGAATTAATAAGAAGTTCTAACTGATGTATTAAAAAGTTATTAAGAACAGCCTGGAGTGAAGTTTCTGCAGTCAAATCGTTCTCTGCTTTTAATTTAACAATCAGGAAATACTGAGTACATTTTGCCACCTTCTTTTAGAAGTGACCTGAAACTAAAATGTGAATCCTCCTGAATGGGAGCTTTATTGATGAGGATCTAAATTTCACCAATATGTCTCACATTTGATCACCCACCTCTGGGCAGAGAGGAAACCTAAGGCTGTTCAAAAGGGAAACTCATGTTGTGAATGGTTTTAAAATTCTTCAGAGCTCCTCTCCACTTCCAAATGTTGGTAACAGGGAGGATCAGAAACCTTCCTGCGAGCCCTGTGCATTTTGCATGTTGAAATCCTGGCTCGAATACAGGTCTCCACCTCAGCTTCTTGTAAATGTTAATATTGAAGTACAACAAAAACATTAGAGGCTATTACAGCATGAACATCCTTTCTTGTTTATGTATAGTAGCTGATAACAGAGTCTGTAATAATAATCTGTGTTTATACATGTGCTGTTCAGTCTAACAATTTGGTACAAAATACCTTTTAACTGTCACAAGAAAATAACTGGATCGATGTCACTTTTTACTTGTATGAATATAATTATTTGCCTTGCAGGGACCAGTTCCATTTTTGTCATGTTATTTATGATTTTTAAATACATTTGTGATAAATTAGGCTTGTTTCTAAGGTAAACAATACTGGAGCCAAGCAGCTGCCTCCGTACATGTGCATGTTATCACAGCTGATACCTTGTCTTGCTTGGACCTTTCCTTAACCTTTCTGGCTTATTCAGGGAAATGCAGACCAGCTTGTTTTCTTATTAAAAATACGGCTTTTAGAAAAGCTGAACTTATTTTTTAAATCCTTTCTTTATACAATTATTGATTCAGAAAGACTGTAACAATCATATTTTTCTAAACTGCCAATTGCTTGTGTTGAGAAATGGTATATATATATATATTTTATTCTAGAGATTTCCATGTAGTTTTGAACCTCTTTGTTTTCAAATATATCCTCCTATTTGCTGGAATTATCTCAAAAAGCTGTAAGCTTCTGTGTACTGACTCCGTGAAATTGTATAAAAATGCAGCTGCATAAAAAGACTGACTTTATTTTTTATCTAAATTGTTAGAGCTAAGTCATCTTTAGTGTTATGTCACGCAAGTTGTACAGAAAGAAATCAGGTCATTGTTTTGAAAGGCTGGACAGTGTTACGTGACACTTCCTAAAAAGTCTTAACTGAAAGTCAGGAGAATTTACCCTAGAAATGGTGCCGTGTCAGGGCCTGATTCTATAGTTTATTCACACTGTTTAGGACCTTATTTCACAAGTATTCCCAGGAAATTTCACGGGAAATATTAAAAGTAAGAGCCTATGATGTGTGAATAGCAGTGACAGAATAAGGCCATTTCTAATGAAGAACAGGGACTTTAGCTCGTTAGGAGGCTATATTTTGAACACTTCAGGACAATTTTCTGTGTTCTTTTCCATGCTGTGGACTCCTGTGTATTCTGGATTTATTCCATAGCTAAAATGCTAGATTAAATCAATTGAAGCCCCATGCACAGATGAACATAATAGAAAGCTGCAATGAAATATTGCAGAAAATGGCCTGATTTCTTTCTTCAGAACAACAGTTCAAGTAACTCACAGCCTTGGCTTCTGTGCACCTGTGAAGCAGAGGCCCTTGTTTTGTACCTTGGCTGTGGAGTAACATGGAAGGATTTCTGCTCTCTGCCTGGAAAATACTGTCTATTCTTCAACCTTGTCAGAAGCAAAATATTTTCTCAAGTGAAAAAAAACCTGATTCTGCAAGATTCATTGGGGAGTTAAGGGGCAGCTGGGACCTTCTGCAATCGGGCCACATTATTCTGAAAGTTTATCCCTCGATGACAAATAAAATATGATGTGGCTTTGCTGTTTGCAAGTAGGATAAAGAAACTGGAAATTCATCACCCCAAGCTCTAGCCTTGTGACTGTTCTGTGGTGCTCCACTGTTGCCAATGAACTATGTTGAATCAGATTATATTTTACTGCATGTGTCCTTTTTTGTAAAGAAACTATAGTTGTATTTGATGTTGCAGTTACAATGCAGTAAATAAACACACATGTATTTCTTTTTAAGGACTTTTGTATTATTCTGGTGGTTGGTTTCACGTTTTTACTGTGCTTATTTCTTACCATCAGAGCATTTGGGCTGACCTAGAAACACCCAGAACAAGTGAAGCAAAGATAACGTTTGCTGCTGCTACCACTGGAAGAAGGTTGCACTGAATGTACCTACTTCACTCTAGCCCTGGAAGGTTTAATAGAAAATGTCAGCTTTTCTATGACTGTGCAGTTGTTTGAATAATTCTACTGGACCCAAAGAAAATGTGAATTTGCTAAATGATATTATGATTCAATATGATTTCTGACAGCATTGGCCTCTGACACTCTCTGTGGAGTTCCCCTCAATCCCAAACCTGCTATGACACAGGGGAGTTTTCTGAGAACCTCAGATCTGAAGTTAATGCCAATCACATGTAGTGAGTGAGCAGTGTACTAGTTTAACCACCGCTGATTTCTCTGAAGAGTAATCACTGCAGCATGTATGTGTGGATGCACAGCTCTCAGCAGCATCCAAATAATTGCTGGTTTCTTTCCTGAATCTTTATGAGACAGAGTCTGCCAGGACCTCTGACATCAAAGGGCTCCACAGCCAGTTACTTCTGGAGAAGTGGAAAACCATTGTGATTTTTCGTGAACCTGTGGACTAGGTTCCCCGTTGCTTTTATGAACACGCTGAGCTTTATCCAGGTTTTAGACTTCTCTCAGGTATTTGGACTATGAGGTCCTGTGCTCTCCTGTAAGCTGTGTCCCGCTAAGCCCCTAAAAGTACAAATGCAAACACCACAGCTGACCATAGCTGTGTCAAGATCAGAGCAGCAGGTCAAATCCAGAAAAGAATGGGGTAAAACAAGTCCAGGGCTGTAGGAAGAGCAGACTATGATGGTGGGACAGTTACATTCCTGTAAGGGCTACAGTCAGTGCACAAAAGAAATTTCTGTTCTTACCTTTTTTTTTCCCCCTTTGCAGTATGTTTTTTCATCTTGCAGTTTATTTTTTGTGGAGGCAGAAAGTAGGCTTCTTTGTGAATATCAGGCCTCTTCTGGAACGAGTGAAGAAACTTGGGACTTGATTTTGTCCCAGATGCTGTGCATAGACCAGGAAAAACTGTCAGCCAGGAGAGAGGAGATAAAAGCGCCCAAGAATAGCTCACTCTTGTATGGTGAATGACTATTCTGTGGACCAGGTTCAGGCAGCAAACAACCCTACAGCTGATCAGTGGGAGTTGAGACAGTCAATGAGAATTATTCTAAACACTTTTAGAGGACAATGAAATACTCTGGGCAGTTATAAATCTCTTAAGTCGTATATTAGTAGAGAAACACCTGTTTTAGATAGCAACCCTGCTGCTAGAGGATGGAAGTATCTGTTTAGGTTGTAGCAGCAAAAGGTGAAAAGTTCAATAAATAAAAATAATAAGGTAAGACCCTCAAGTGGAGTAAATCAGTGTAGCGTCATTGAAGCTGTTGGAACTAAGTCAATTTACAGCAGTAAGAATCTGGCGCATAGTCAACAGGGATTTTGCAGAATGCTTAAAACCACTCCATTTAGAGAGTTGTCCTCTGCCGTACGCCTGTGCACTAAATTGTATCCGCACAAAAATCCTCGCTGGTATAATGAGGTCATTTCGGATGTGAGCGTTCATTATATACTTAGGTAAATTAAAGGGGGGAAAAAAATGTCATTAGCAAAGTCTTAAATAAAAAAGGATGGAGTAAGGTTACCAACTGAGAACTATTTAAATAAAATCAATCTTAGCCCTGGGGAATTAATGGGGAGCGGCTTTCCATGGACAGGGGCTGATGGTGTGTTGATGCTGCACATGGAAGCTGAGCGCTACAGCCATGAGAGATTAAAAGCAGTGACTGAGGTTTTTTCTAGGTTAATATTTCAAGCTTTCTAAATTTCATTCTGTGACATACCATGAATGCAGCCTTGGTTTCCAACTGCAGAAAAACGCTCTGATAAACACATATTACTGGAGCAAATGAAACTGAAGGCTCATCCGGTTTTACCGTAGCACTTGTGGTATTAAGAGGGATTGTAATATAATCCTCTTCAATGAATAACCGTAACAGATGTTATCAGGGTTGTTCTGTACGAGCTGTGGACCTCTTGCTAGAACTCCCTCTGTGGAAGTCCAGTTCATAAATTGTCCTAATGGGCTGTCTGCCTCGTCCCGCTGCTGCAGCAGCATGAAAGGGGGGTGGTTACCAGCGGCCTTGAAAGCCAGCATTATTCCCATCTGGTTTGCATTACAACACTGCTAAATATTTCATGCTTTTTGTTTTACAAACAAATAAGAGCAGAACTAATCTTTTTGTTTAATGTTCTTTGATTGACGTTTGAGTGGGGAAAAAAAGTTTGGGGTTTGTTTTCAATGTTTTTCTTTATTTCAGATCGTAACGTGGCTCTGCAAAAGCTTTTAATGGAAGATAGAGCAGATCACCATCAACTTTTCTGGTGGGCTTTTTATGGCACCGTTGATACAGGAAAAGATACAGGGGAAACCCAGATGATGAATGTGCTGTTCAATCAGCTGGGATTTCTTTGCTTGCGAGGAGATAACTCGATGAAGTGCAAACAGAGACAGGGAGGAGACGTTGACTGCTTGTCAGCTGTATAGAGAACTATCTCTGGCTGGGGCTGCTGGAAACCACAGCAGCTATTAGTACCCCTTTGCCCTTTCACAGCGCCCTGTCAGAGGGTCCCCAAGCACTGCAGCAAGAGACATCCATTAAACTGCAGAGCAACGACTCTCTCTAACCACCCCCACTTTGCAGGAAGGGGAACAGCAGCCCTGGGAGGGTTCAGCCGGCATTTTAACCTCCCGGTTCCCATAGCTCCTGCTGAGGTGGATGAGCGAAGGCATTCCCGCAGGCGCTCAGCGTCTGTGGCAGAGGGTGCCGCCTCTGCCCCAGCAGGTTGTGGGCGACCCACCTCCATGTAGGGACCTTCATCCATGGGGCAGAGGTTGTGGCGGCGTCAGGAGCCTCCCTGGGATGCGCAGTCTCCCCTCAGGTGCACACCTGTGGAAATGCCAAAGGTTTCAGGCAGTTCCCTTCCAGCCCAAAGCAAGTCTCAGCACAGAGCGGAGCCCCTCGGCTGATACTTCTCTGTTCAAACAGCCCCATCAACTGGTTTATCTGGCGTTCGGACAAACACCTTCATTAGGGCACCCACTGGACTGCGTCAGCGGTGAGACCTAATCGCGGGGTGGGATGAGGGCTATGAAATGTCTCTCAGAACGGGCTGAATATTGAACAAAGGTCAATATTCACTCTCAGCCTGTTGTGCCTTGGCCCAGCAGTGGGGTGACGGTGTGTCGGTGCAGATGATAGTTAAATCACCGTACTAGATTTACCATGTAGTAGTATTTTTTTGTATCATTGCACAAACAGAAACAGGTTTTTCCGATTCACTCTTGAAGTGAATTCAATCCAGTCACCGCAGGATGCATTTTTCCCCCATGGCTGATGCATCAATCATCTCATCCCTTTCTCCCATAAATGCTGGTGAATGTGAGTCTCGGGGACTGACCCTAATGTTTGCCTGCAAATAGGCTTTATGACTTACGCTGAACATGACACCCAAGCAGTAAAATTATATACTGCTTTCTATATTATGTTTCTTATTTTTCTAGCGTTTCCCTCCTTAGAATCTCAGGGTCCAGTGCAAGGTTTAACTAATTCTCAGCAGTCACCTATGAATTAAGTTCCTTTTGCTAATTACATTTGAAATACTATGGCCAGGGCAGAAGATTGCCATTCTTGAGCATCTCTCTACAACAGCACAAAATATTTTCACTCAAGTCCATAAAAATAAATTGTAACTCGTAACTGCCACAGTTCCTTTCATTCAATCATTTTCACTGTGGATTTTGATGTTCCACTTAAAAAATTCATACCCAGGAATAGTAAATGCCGAGTCATAAAAGCTTAGGAAATGGGTCAAATCCAGAGTACAAGGCAGCATTACAGTGTCTGATCTGCTGTCTCTGATAATACCCTCGTAAGACAAGGGTCTCTCTTTTTTTTTTTTTTTCCATTCCTGAACAAATGAATTGCAGCATATATGAAATCTCCAGAGGCCATCTGTGACTGTAATTCATTTACTCACTGTATTATGGAACAGATTCTCCAGTGAGTTCAAAACTCGGGAAAGGAGGGGGAAGGGTATAGGATGATGAGAAGGACCTGTGATCCTTATCTAAAAATAAAAATATTATTCAATTGTCATATTTGATGGATAAAGTGTCTGACACACCAGCCGAAGCCATAGCAACTAGATAAATATGTTTAAAACATTTATTTTTGAGACATTAAGAATGAGTTGGAGCAGGGGCTTATCGACACTGAAATTAAGCAGACGTTTCTAAGTTCCTAAAAGCCTCTGATTTTGTTTACCTTGGAAGAAATTTTGCTGCAGATAACTTGGAAGTGTAAGAGGAAGTTGGGCTTGGTGCACAAAGGAGCAGCTCTGACCGGTCAGGACTAGCAATTACCTTTCTTCTCCATCTGTTATTTTCCAAGTGCCAGCAGCCCCCCTGATTTGCATGAGACCACACGAGGCCCCTCGGCAAAACTACGGACCCTTGGTTTCTGCTTTTAAATTGAAATTAGTACGTTCGTTTGTGACCGTAGCTGCTACAAAAATATTTTAATATATAGGACACCCACAACATTTCTGCAGTGCTGTTAACATTCAGTAATTGTAATTAGTAACACATCCTCGTGGACAGCCAATTGGTTGTGTGGCATCGCATTTCCTCCCTGAGTAATTCGAAGGATGTCACCACAGTTACAGCAGGAATGACTTCAGCTCACGGTGGCTGGCAGGGCTAGTGTTTACACCGAGTGTCACATTGGTCCCCACTGAAGGGTTTTACGTTCTGCACCACGTCCTGTATTCCTTCATAAAGTGATACGATGCAAACTTCTAAAAATTGTTTTCTGTAGGTATCTGACCAAGATTCATGGCTGAAGGAGGAAAATGCTCACTTCCATGCAGTATTTAGGGGGTGATACCTGAGCAGAGAGGGGCAAGAGAAGGAACGACACCCAGCAGGAGGAATCTAGCTTGCTGTCTCTCTGAAATCACGGAGAGGTGCTGCCCCGAGCCTTTCACTTGCAGGCACTGGCACTTGTAAGCACCAGCATCAACTTTTTCCTCCTAACGCATCAGGCTCTGAAATATCTTTCTTCTGTGCCAGTGCAGAGGTGAAGACGAGACACAACCACTTTCTTTTCCCTCCTCTTCAACGGACTGCAAACGCGCTCGTCTCACCTAACTCAGGGGTGCTGCGGGGCATCACCTGAGAAGGGGCTGGGGAACAGCAGGCACCGCTGAGCGTTAACGGCCCAACTCCCAGCCTCCGGAGAGGGATTCGCAGCCCTTCAGTCGTGCAAAGCAAGCCAAGCATGCTTGCTTGGGGGCTGAATGGAGCTCACTGCTGCTAACACTGCTGCATCACTGCTTTCAACATGACCAGCACAGCCCGTTAAGGATGAAGTAGCTGCACATTGTACTTCTTTTTTGCTCATGCCTTCACTTCTATAGCAGATAAAATACTTTGCAGAGTGCCCGTAATGCTGAGTGTAGCTTTTTGACTGGAGTTACACAATACTGGCAGAAGAGTCAGGACGTGGTTTACACTTGCAATACTGCATCTCTTTAACAACATTATTTATTTTTTCCAGTGGAGAACTAAAACATACTGTCAGAAATATGCTTTTACTAATACAACTATATCTATGCAACAGGCTTTTTTTTTACATCCCTGTATATATATATACACCATGATATAACATTTGTAATGTCAAGTTTGTCTTAGAGAATGCAGACACAAGGCAAGAGGTTAATAAGTAAGAGTGGTTTAGGCTCCCCTCTGTCTCAGCTCTGCTCGTTACACTTCAAAAATTGGGGAAGATGATGGGAAATGTGACCACTTCAGCATTATCACTTAATTTACACTGGGTGGCAATTTGGTGCCAGAAAACTAGAATCAGATTCAAAGAAAACCAAAAATCGTTCAAAACCCAAACTGTCCAAGGCAAAACCGAAGAAATGGAAATAAAGGAGAGATGCGGCAGCAATGTTTTAAAAAAAAAAGAATAATAGCATTTATGTATGGAAAATAAAAAGGGTAAATGACAAATGAAGAGACAGCTTTCTAACACAGGGAAGAGGAAAGCAGGGTGAGCTGCAGATGGAAATGCTGCGCCAGGGAGAAGAGGAGGGACCCAGCAGCGAGTGGGAGTGGGAGCAGGCAGGAGGGAGGGAGCTACACACGATGCTGAGCATGGGGATGGCCCAGCGGGAGGGTGACACAGAGGTAACAGCTTAATGCCACAACCGGCCTTTTGCAAAGGCACCAGACAGGGCTGAGATCTCTGTTTTCCCTCTGGCTGGTTCCCGGGTGTCCTCCGGTCACTGGGGGAACTGGGGTGAAATCCTGCTGTCCCCAGGAAATCACTGCCAAAACTCCCCGTGGCTTTCACTGATGTCATAGTGCAATGGCAACTTCGCACTTTGGGAATCTGGCTCATAAAAGAGGAGAGGAATTGGGGGAAGCTCAATGCTTTCCATGACCTGCTGTCGGTATCTGACTTGGAGGAGACATAGGAGAGGCAGGACTCAGGGTCAGAGGGAAGGCACAGTCTCAGACACAACCATGTGCCACACTGGGCATGACAGCCAAATTCTGCTGCTGCCAGGGGGTGCTGGTGACACCTCCCATCCACCCTGGACAGCTGAGGTGCAGTGAGACCCCCAGGAGCCAATCTGGAAAAAAGGGATAAGCAGGTCCCCACAGTGCTTCCTATGGGTCTTGACAAAACCCGGGCCCCAGCTATATGCCCTGAAGCAGCACTGGGTTTCCCAAGGGGAGAGGAGGCAGCAGGGCAGCATCCCAGGCTATAGGCTGCAGCCTGGGCACAGCTGTCAGCCTGGAGGGGCACGGCCATGCCAGGGATCTGCTGCCCATGCTTCAGCCCATGTCCTTCAAGTCAAGCAGAAAAGCAAAATGCCTACTGCTAACAATCATGTCTAGAGATACTTCTAAATAACATTTCCAATCAGGAGTCACATAGCTCATGGTGAGAAATTCAAAACCGATCTCCCACATTGTCACTGTCTTGCTGAGTTTGGCTCTCCAGCTCTCTCTCTGCCAGCCAGGAGGAGAGTGCTTGTGGTGCAGGGGGATGCCTGATCCCTCACAGAGAAGCTGGAAGCTGCACAGCAGTGGCCCCAACCCTGCTCACAGCTGGCAAGCAGGCTGGCAGGGAACCAGCGAAGCTGGTCTCCATCAGACGTTTGGCAGTACTAACTCATATCCACAGGATCCTTATAACCAGCAGTTTTCTAGTGGCTCCATTTTCCCTCCCAAACCATCTCAGTAGTGTTATACTGCAAGGCTGAGGCCAACAGAAATCAGCTTCTGACCATGCCCGTTGCCAGACGGCGCCCACACCGTGTGTCTTTACCTCCTGGGCTGTCTCCAGTCCCAGCTCTGCCTTCAACCCCTGCCAGGGGGTACTGGAAAAGGGCAGCACAGCTGCTTGCCAGCAGCACAGTCCTCTCCAGAGGGCACCTGGCAAAGCTGCAGAAATGTTAGAGGGGGAGGCTTTTTGAGAGTAAGGTTAAATTTCTGCATGAACGCAATCAACCTCTGCTAGTGACTGCCTGCCGTGCTGGAAGGGCAGACGGTGAGTCTGGGTATTTCCTTTCACTTCAGAGCAGTCCCAGAACTCAGGGTTTCATCCCAGGATGACCAAACTTGGCCACTCTTGTCTTCCAAGGGCCAAATTCTGAGAAGAGCTGTCCCTGCTCTTCTCACAGTGCCCTTTCTAACAGTGATGAATGGCTCGTATTTGTCCTTGACACAAGCCTGGCCTTGCCTGAGTTACTTTTATGGTATTTTAACCACTAGTCATCCACCTCGGTTTTGCTGTGGGAAGAGCTAAACGCAGCAATTAGAAAGCGCTGGCACAGTGCCACAGTATTTCATGGTGTGTTTGGCAGCCCTGTCCCCTACTCACCTGATGTGGCACAGTGCGTTACTCTGTGAGTTGGCAGGGGTCATGCAGATGGGAACGGCCAATACATGCATTGCTGGGTGGCTCCTCCAGGAGAGCAGAAAGGTGTTTAATTTCTTATGACAGTAAACAGGGCCAAGAGAATAAGATTCATGTTAAGCAGGAGGAGAAATGTAACCATTTTCTTTGGTGCTGCTTTCTTCCCAGCCTCTGAAAATGAAAGTCAGCATCCTGGAGAGCTGTGTTGGATCAAGCTGGTAATCCAAGACAGCAGATGCTACTGTGAACAGGGTTTCATGATATCAGTATCGGGGGCCGGATGTCACATTGCTCTGGATGTCTTTGACTAAACTTGGAGAAAAACTTCGGTTAAATAAAAATTGACACTACTTATATTAGGGCACAAGCAGCTCTTGTTTGCATTTGTGCAAACCTATTGATACTGGAGCAAGAAGAAAGCCAGAACATTTCTACTGGCACCTATCAAGTATCTAATATCTAACAAAAATCACACACAAGCATGCATGCCGTGCTGACCACTCTCTGCTCAGAGGAGCACAGGTAGAAGTGCCAGCAGCTGGCAGAAAAAGGAGCACTTCTATTTTAAAACCCATTCATGTTAGCATCTTACCTGTGATCCTGGTTGCCCAGGAGGCAGTGAGAAAAGCTGGGCAGTTTCACAAGTAGAGAAGTCCATGAGGTCTGCAGGATGTGGCCACATGTCCAAGAGCTTGGGACCCTCAGAGAGAGGCATATTCCCACAGCGCTGGGCATTCTTTCAGTAGAAAGGTGACAAATAAGAGTGGCTGGGATGGGATTACAATGTGCAGAATGAGAGATTATCTGATTTTTCAACATTTCTTTTCTTTGGAGGACTTGGCTGATAGGACCCTCCCTGAAGACCCCATGTGCTGACTTGGGATACAATGATGTTCCTAGTTTACATCTCCAATTTGCACTGTTGCTGCGGAAAGCTTTTCTGGGGACACAGGTGTGTGCACACACACACGAGGCTGTGCATGCTTCTCAAGGGAAGGGAGCAGGCTCCCTTGCCTCTGTCCCTTTCATATCACAGCCTGAAACATTTGTGTTGAAATTCCATCACATCGTGCAAAACCTCTTCTGTTTCAACTGGCAAAAAACAGCTGCTTTTTCTTCTTTTGTTTGAAATAGTGAAGTAAAACATTGTTTGCTTTAATTCTTAAGGGTGTCACAGATAATCTGTGGGACGGAGTCCTCATTTTCCATGCACTCTGAAACCACTGAGTGTCACGCACAGCTGTCGGTAGTACAAAAAATGAAATCAAGTTGCTCAGCCCAGACAAAAGCAGGTGAAAGTTCTGTGTACGTTTCCCTGGGAAAAAAAAAAAGAAAAAAAAAAAGAAAAAAACCAAAGAGGCAGGGATGAGGAGAGGAATCTTAATATAAAAGAAATGTGAGGATTTTAGAGACTCACAGGAGGATAAAAGAATCTGAAATCTGCCAGTAAAGAGGGATCTGTTGCCTTCCTGAAGCATGGGGATCTAATTACTCATTTTTTCCCCCCTTTCATTATAAAGCAAGTATTGCAGAACACAAATGACCTTGTAGAGTCACTAGATATTCCTGCCAAAAAGCGTATCCATTATCAAGTAATACATTTTCTGCTTGTGTAGTTCCAGTGTGCTCTTTTGAAAAGCAGTAAGTTCTCTTCTGACTCTCTTATCACATTTCAGGATGCCTTTAGTCATGGGACTCTGCTTATTCAGTAGTTCATGTCAAATTTACTTCAGTAAGCAAAACTTAGTTCTTTGACAGTTGCTTTCCCATTCCCCAGTGAGGGAGGTGTTGGGCTTGCTCCTTCTCTCACTAAAATACGTTTGAGGTTTGCTATTGGTTTTATGGAGGCCACGGAGGCACAGAACAATACTTCTCAAGACCAAGTCTCGCTGCAGCTATGCTAATTCATACCACCTGAAGTGTCTTTTTGCAAGAAATCATCAGTGAAAAGAAAATCAGTGTTTGGGACAAGCACTTTAAAAAGTTATAAATTAATCTTAAAATGCATATAGTTCAAATCATCCTGGCTGGCTGTATTGCTACACAACTTGTATATCGTGAAACCTGTGTCTCTGATAGGGAATAACTTTAAATTTAAGTCAGACAACAGTAATTCTTGATAAACAAACAACCTCCAAACACTAGAAGCAACCCAAAATGGGGCAGCCGCACCCCAGTGCCTCTGGGGGACTGTCATGGCCAGCCCTCCCTCCTAAGTAGCAGCTCAGGACCATGCTAGTTGGCATCAGCTGCCACCAGGCCATGGACCAACCCAGCAGGTTAACCACATCATAGATGACCAGGCAGAGGGAAAGGTCACCACGAAAATTAGTCCTATAAATGCATTTTAAGAGTCCCAAGTTCAGGTAGCTATGTTGGCCTCTGATGCCAAAACCTGGGTTTGAGTCCTTTGCTACATGATACATTAAGTGTTACAATAATAAAAGATTATAGTTTTGTTATGAGTGAAAAATATCCCCTATTTTTGGCTTAGAAAGTGTCTTTTGTTTGCTCAAAATAACTCCTAGCTGGGAGTTGTACCCTTAAGAACATAGTTAGTTGCTTTCATTTAAGAAAAATTAAAATTTCTATTGTTATCATGTCCCCAGCTGTAGTCAACTATAATGGTACTTGGGGTTTTATTGTTATTGTAAACTCTTTGGGCATTCAGTCCCATGGGGGATGAAACACCAACTGTCCTGTGATGCATCTTCTGTCTGCAGGTTTTGCAAAAAAAGAAAAGAGAAAAGAAAAAGGATTTGCAGAAAAAGAAAGGAGAAAATTAAAACGGTTTGCAATAAAAGAGTTCCAGAAATGCAGAAAAAGGTTCTGATTTTTTTTAAAGATGTTTCTTGTTAGGACCTGTCAGTTACAGTAGCCTCCCCAGCATGCTGAAATCCTGAGCGTCCCACATTCACACCAGGGTCATTAACGGCTGTCCCGCGCACCCTGTGCACCCAGAGGAAGGCACAAAATCTCTGTCATTTTGTGGTTTCCCCGAATTCTGACACAAAGCAAGATGGATTTGCTCTGTTCTGCATTTACTCACATCAGATATTTCAGGTTTTTATTGGCCTAAGCAGTCCAGTGTTGTCACCAGGATGAGTCTCTTCTGAACTCCAGTCTCACCTCTCACCCATCCTCTTGACAGATGGAAAGAGGACGGCATCTGAGCATGCTTAATAGAAGTCCAAGATGTTTGCACAACAGGATAGACAAATGAAGCTTGACGTGGACAAATAGTTGACTTCAGCGGCAAATACTTTCCCTTCGGCATGATTAAGGCTACTTTTAACTTCTCATTGCAGATGGGGCCAGAAAGTTCTTTTGCAGTATCTGGAGTGACCCATAACTAGCTCATTGTGTTCCTGGAAATAATAATGAATACTTGTGAGAAGATCCTCTTCAACATTCTTGTCATTGTTCCCACTTACAGAGGGACAAGGAGGGGCCACAGGCTGCCTTGCACAGGATTACCGAGCAGCCCAAGGGCCTCAGGATGTCGGGGTTGGTGTGATGGGTCCTTCACAAGAAATCCCGTTTCGGGGATGGTAGAGCTTTTCCTGAGCCCAGCATCCCTCTGAGCAAGTGTTACCCCAGGGAGCTGTGCAATTCATGATTTAGGGAGAGAGGTACCTGGGATGGTGCCTGGACGCTGACTCCTCCCGCCCTCTGTGCTGCACTGCAGTTCACATCTCCCCCCGCCATAGGCTAAATGAACCTGGTTTCTGGCTTGTTTAGAGGAATCAAGGAGCAACCCCCATCTCTTCTGCAGAAATGGGGCTTCTGGTGAAATGTTCAAAAACCACTGATTGATTGGGCCACGCAGTCTCTAGCAGCTCATCACAAAGTTCTCCACGTTGATCTGAAGTATTTACAGCTTCTGTTTTCATTTCTGTTGATCAGTTCACATTTTTCTTCTTGTTTGCAAAACAGGGAAACACTTTTTTTTTTTTTTTTTTTTTTAAATGAGCTTTTTCTTTACTGGCAGCGTCCCAGTAGCTTTATCTGGGAGGGGGTAAATCCTGGGAT
Organism: Bucorvus abyssinicus; assembly: GCA_009769605.1. Taxonomy (NCBI): domain Eukaryota; kingdom Metazoa; phylum Chordata; class Aves; order Bucerotiformes; family Bucorvidae; genus Bucorvus; species Bucorvus abyssinicus. Next base: position 15,399,641 of record CM020036.1, read on the forward strand.
CCTTCCAGTCTCGCTGCTGACCTGGGAAAGGTTCAGTCAGATCACCTGTAAACTCCAGGCAAGTCAAGGTTATCAGTTTCACTCTTCTCTAGTTTTCCCTTTCTGAGGTAAATTAGAGCGTCTCATTAGATAGATCCACATTTTTCTATTCCTGGAAAACAGCTTCACGCTGAAGGAGAAATGGTCTTCCAGATAAGCAGTGGACTCATTTGATATGGACTCTTTTCACTGCTCAGCCATCAATTTCTTATGTACATGATCTGGGACAAATCCCCGAGGCCCAAAATACAAATTTTCCCTCTCAGAAGTAAGCACGTTAATATGTGTGGCACATTAAATGGAAAAAAAAAAATCTATTGATATTTTTGAGACTACTCATAAAATAATTGCTGTAGAACAGCTTTATAACAAGCTCTAAGCAAATATCCACATCTATAAGCATCAGAAACAGCAGATCCTGGTTTCAAGTGAATTTGCATCTTACAGTTGATTTTTTTTTTAACTGGATTAGGCTAAACCTGCAGCATGGAGGAGAAGGAGAGAGGAGGAGGACTTTATGAATGCCCTTAGTACCAGAAAAATCTCAATCAGAACTACTTTTTATGACATACAGGCTATGTTCTTTATCTGGGAAAGACAACTTGAATGATGGGTAGATTTTTATATCTAATAAAGCATTAACTGTCATCTAAACTTTTCCTGCAGTTAAAGCATTTAGAATGGCTCTTTCCTGTGTGGATTCGCTGATGTCTCTCTCCTCTACCTGGCTGCTTATTTAATATAGAAATTGCAGGAGCATCCCGTCTTTGTGATTTCTCCTCCTTGGTCAAATTTGGTTGCACGTGGTCCATGAGTTCAAAAGTCATTACGGGAAGGGCACAAACACACTGAATGTGATCACATAAGCCTTCTTATCCAAGCTAAAATTAGAAAACCAATGAAATACCCCAAAATTACTTTAAAAGATGAAGCTTAGGGTGGAGACAGACTTTCTTCATCTCCAGTATTAACCACCAGTATTTTGCTGTCTGCCCTCAGCATGCCTATGGGGTGCAGCATAACCCACTGGCCCCAGCAGTGGGTGATGTGAACACTGGGCAGTTGTACCACAATCTCGTTACCTGAAGGACTAGTACATCCTTGCACAGCATCCCTTCTACATGAGCCTCTCCAAGGAATGCCACTGCCCCCTAACTTACATATTTTGATATCACAAATAACCATGGAAACAGGATTAAGCCAAGACTCAGATGAGTATTTCTGTCAAAACTTGGATCAAAATCCTCATGGCAGGGCCCCAGGGGGACGGTAAGCCTCCAGTGTCAGTACCTGGCTGACGTGCCTGAGAGGGTACACCACCCCTTCCCCATAGGACCTTAAGACCTTGACCAGGACAGCAAACCCACCAGCCTGTAAGACGCCAAATCCATCTCTCTTAATGAAGATGATGTTCCCCGATGTACCCCAGTGGAGTACGGTTTCTCAAGCAAAAACTGTCAATCAATCAGGTCAGTTTACCAAAGAGTAGCTTTTTGCAGGCATGTGACCTGTTTTTCTTTGTCTACCCAAAGCCTAGGGCTTCTTGGTGTAGTGGAGAACCGTTTCGATTCCACCTGCCACCTGCCACAAAGGTGTAGTTGTGCTGCCACACAAAATGGAGACGGCTGCAGAAAAGCACCCAGACTGCCTCAACAAAAGGCCCTAAACGTGAGAGAAACATCAAAATAAAAAAGCAGAAGATGTATCTCAGCCAATGCAAACATGTAAAAAACTGTTCAAGGGCTCAGAAGAGAAACCAGATTGCCGTTGAAATAGCTGGTTAGCATTTTGTCTGGAAGCACAGCTTCAATAAAATAGGTAAGGAAACCAGCTAAGGACCCCCAATGGCAAACATATTTATTGAGAATCCAATAAAAGTCTCAGAACAAATAGCCTGAAGTACCTGTAGACACAGCCTCTGCTGTAATAAAAACGCAATACAAGGCATCAGGGAAATGGTAAGGGAAAAGGGCTGTTCCATGAGAAAACCAAACAAGAATCCCAGAACACAAGGCCTGGAGACACAGGCTGGGATGTAATAAAATAACTGCCATTGGGGAAAAAGAAAGAAAAACAAAACATCTAACAAAGGTACAAAGAAGCCCCAGATACCCAGCTAGTCTAGAAAATCACCATGAGTTGCCGTAAAAACACATGGGAAAATAGGGAAAGAATAATGGCTGCAAAGCGAACACCTCCTGCAGGTACCTAAAGGCAGCGCGTAGGCAAAAGCCCACAGGAAGCCATGTCAGCCGCAGTAAACTCTGAGGGTGCCTAGGAGACAAACCTGTAAAAGGTGACAAAACAGCGGCCTCAGAGCAGCTAAATCTCTGCACTGGAGACAGATTTACATTAAATGCAAAGCCCCACGCTGCACAAAGCTGTGGTTTCTGTTTTCTTTATCTTGTTCAGCGAAACTTTTCAGGAGGTACGAAAAGATGCTAGAGAATTTCTATTGTAAGCGCAGAGGAGAAATTGTTTTCAGAAACATCTGTTGGCTCAAAGGGTTCAATCTGTACCCACTTATTGTGAATTTTCATGTGCCGTAAAAACAAACAGAAAAATGGGCAGTTATCATCAAAGCCATTGTCATGTTAAGCGCTGTTAACAAAAATGACATAAAATACGGTTTTGTAGGAACAAGCAAGACTTTTTATTAAGGCAAATGAGTAAATTGAGAAAGAAAGTGATTTTCATTTCCTGGCTTCAGTCACACACTGCAGGTCACGGCCATAAAAGAGCGGTTGCCTGTCTCAAGGCAGGGACCCGCATTCTTGGGCTGTGCTGCTGCCTGGACCCCTGCCCTGCTAACGGAAAGCATGCATGGACAGGGCGGGTCTAGCTGCCATCTCAGCAGCACATTCTCCTGGCTGATGGCAATTTAGCGTGCCTTGCTGCAGAGAGATGTTTCAACACAGGTAGGTCTGCCACAGACATTTTCCATCACTGCCCCTGGTTTCACCATCGGACAGCGAGGGCAGCTCGTGGCAGTTCTGTCTGGGTTTGGGCAAGGATGCCCTCAGCACAACCCAAGGTGCAGATGTCAGCAGATTTCCTCCAGGTAAGTGACAGCCCTGGAGGAGCTGTGGCACACACCCATGCTACAAAAGACACAGCTCTGCAGCGGGGATTTTTGAGTCGCTTCAAGAATTCATTCAACCCATGCCCAGAGGTCTTGCTTTTTTTTAAAAAAAAGTATGTATTTCTTCTGGAACAACCACAGAGTTAATTTGCTTAGAAATGTGCTAGAAGTTGGCAGTAACAAAGTAATTTGTTTGTTTACAAGCCTCTGAACTAGAAAACCTAAATGCTGACAGCACTAAGTCAGACCCATGAATCCACTTGTCACGTTTTACTTTGCTGGCGAAGAAGTACGTGCTGCCAACAGCTCTCCCTTCTCCCATTTGTCAGCTCTGTCCTCTCTTCCCTTTGAACAGCCTACACTCCTGAAACTGTCCTCCCTGAACTGGGCTGTCTGGGCTGCCACGATACTTGGGTTTGATGGGCACATGGTTTAACGGTAGAGGACGGTATTGTTAAGATTTGTGAATGACTGTTCAGCCGAGCAGGTAGCGGGCTGTTCCTCGCAGCCTAGGTGTCTCTGGCTCCCACCGATACCTTGGCTTAGATTTTGCCCTCCTTGGGTTATTTAGTGTCACTCCCTGCCAGGAAGACTTCAAGTCATAGCCACTTCTTCCAGTTGTCATGCCACCTGATGTGGATTTATCTATCACTACCCAAGTAGTTTCCATCTGCTGCTAAGCCATGAAGCACTCCAAGGCCACGGCGGTGTCTGCAGTTCGCAGAGCCATACGTGCAGGGGTGCTCTCATTATGCGCAGGAAGGCTGGGAGGAAGAAAACCCAAAAAGACCAGTTACAGCAAGAAGGTTGTTACGTCTGTGGTCCAAAGTGGTGAGCTGAGCTCATTCCACCAAGTCTCTTGCTAATCTGGTGCTCTCAGGGGTGTGAAATATTATCAGCTGTTAGAGTTATTAGCCAGTGTTAACCAGGTAGTGTGTGCACTGAGCTATGTTTAAGGTTAACTGTGCCATTAAGGGCTTACAAACTCAATTAAAGATTTTAGTGCTCAACAGTTAATGGTTAATTTCTGCAGATGTCCTGTTTCCAATTACTATTCATATATAATGTAAGCAGCATGGCATCACACTTCAACTCAAACCGATTTTTTTTTTTAAATCTATTTCATACCAGCAGAAGGTTTCACTTAATTGCGTAATACCCGATATTTAGTATTCCTGGAGCGTCTTTGAAATCGCTTTCAAATCCCGAGTATTTTCACCTTTCTTTTTCTATTATTGTCACCACTCCCCCCCTCACTCGTGTTCATCTGACCTCGCAAAGGTATGGAGATGTCCTCTGCGTTGTGCCCCACCCTGCTGCCCGGCGGGGAGGAAGGCACGCTGAGAAATGGCCCTCCTGGTCCCTGCAGACACAGGGAGAGACTCAGAGGTTTTCTTTTTTCTCTCTCATTGGAAATGACGTGGGAAGCTTACAACCCCCATAGTGTATTGAGGAGCTCCAACGCAGATTTAAAAGCCTGCATTTGAGCCAGCTGAGTTTGGAAATTTTTAAGCAACAAAAACCCTCTTGTGAGACCAACTCTGATAAGGGACCATTTGACTAAATCTGCAGATGGAGTTAATTGGAAAGTTCTGAGTCCTGGAGTTACACCTAGGTGGAAGGAAACCTGCTACTGTCAGTAAAGAGAAAGAATGAATAAATCTGTTCTCGACTAATGAGACAAATAAATTTCTAACTGGAATCACCCGTTAGGAAAATTCAATTCCTTTCTATACGTGCAATTGTGGTATTTCTCCCGAGAAATACTCTCAGTTCGGCGAAGAATATGAACGCATACCTAACTCCGCACATGTGAGTAAATCTATGCTAATCATTAAATTTAAGTTATGAATATAATTAAATTGAAATTAAATATGAAATGCCTTGGAAATTACTCATGAGCTTGAAATTCAATCATTTAAATTCAGTGTTGAATTGGGGCCTCTGGGGGAAAAGGACCCAGGGAGATGCACACCATGCTAGGCTTGCAAAACCCTAGGAGACGTTTTCACAAGCACTTTCAGCCATCTGATGATTGCGCTCTAATTAAAAAGGCATGGCCCACCTCTTGTCCTTGCCATGCTTCGCCAGTACAGCAACCAGCCAGGTTGTTTGGCCAACAGCATCAGCAAACTGATCTGGACAAAAAGCAATCCTACAAAATATCCAATCATTTTCAGATGGATGTGTTCTCTGATTCATCTAACTGTGTGGCCATGTGTCTGCAGGTGCTGGCCCATGATATAGAGGACTGAGGGGATAGGGTGATCCCATTTTTCTGGTGGCTGCAGAGTCTTCAGCTAGTCAAGCTGATAAGGAAATCTTACGTGCTCTGAGGGTCTGTTACAAAGTTTGCATCATTTGGAAAGTCTTTGCAGTCACTGTACTATTGCGTGTGAGATGGTGGATCTTTGAGTCATACTTCCAGTTAGAGGAGCTTTTTGAGGATATCTAAGGAGATGCTGTTCTTTGAGATTCACAGAGGTGCAGCATCAGTGCCTACTATGGCTACACAGGCTATAATTAGTCTCTGCAGAAAAGGTGTCAGCCGCTCAATGGTAGATATCCACCATCCGCAAACAGGAGTCATTAACCCCAGCGACATAAGTGTGCTCAGCCATTGCAAACTGGGAAAGATCTGAACAAGAGGTTAACAGAAGAGAGAGAGAACTTCAACTGTTAAATACAAGAGGCAATGCTAAGCATATCTAAAACTTACCATGGATGGAGATAACAGATGGTTGGGCCTCAGAATTAATCTAGATGTCTCTGAAGTTTTGAGGTGAGATCCATCTTCGCAGGCATACAGATGTTTGGCAGCGTAGGTAGAGCTACTCTGGGCAGAAGACTCCACTGTGGTGGTTATTCACAAGCCGTAGGAGAAACTCCAGCAAGATGCAAGACCCACTCTAACACTCAGTGCTTCTCGCTCCAAATGTTAGGGGAACTTTTTAAAACCTTGTCATCTCCCACAGAAATACAGATTATTTGGCACCTCTAAATATTAACCCCCCACCTCCCCAAGTCCCTAAAGGGGAGAGACCAGCCCACACAAGCCTGTAAATGGACAGCAGGTGAGAGGAGGAATGAGGCATGTATGACAGATATTCATCACATCCTTCAAGGCATCACCAGATGAGGTTCACACCATGGAGCATGTCCACACCATGCAAGTATGAACAGCATAGGACAGATCCAAAACCGTAGGATTTATCTATTAAAAGACATGGGGTGGTTGCCTTTTTCCTTCATTTAAGCAAGTGAGAATGAAGGAAAAGACAATCCTGCTTAAGGACCTGTTTCCTCTTGGTGCTCAGCACCTTGCTGAAGACATCTATTTTTATCAGGCTTTTATTTTATTTACAATAGTGGTGGCGCCTTTAACCAAGACCAAGCCACCAAAGTAGAGCGTAACTCCAGCTCCCTACAAAGACACGAAATCAACTGACGGATTGAAAGGGTTTCTCAGACCTCACTTCTCTTTGCTTTTACTTTTGCTCAGTGGAAACTCAGAAAAGCACTCAAGTGGATGGCAAAGAGTCTCACAAACATCTTGTATAATTTGGCAACCAATTCTAATTTCATTACAGCACATTGAACATTTTGGGGGTTTTGCAATGGTTTTTGCACCTTTAACAACATGTTGATTACTGCATTTGGAATAACTCACTTCTTTAAGAACAACTTAAGTGAAAATTTCATTTAGAATTGCTACACCTGGAGAAAATCAACATCATGTGACTTGTAGGCACTTCTAAACAGGAAATAGTCCATTTATTTTTTTAGCTGTGTTTGTGTAATAAAGTCTAGCATCCAAGTGTGAGCAACACATTTTCTTGTTTTATTAAACAGCATGAAAGGATTTATTACTTCTCCACTGAATGCACTTCTGGCACCAAATGGAGCTGGACAATGATTGTCAGGGACTGAGTTTAACATTACAAGAAAACACCTTTGGTGGAGTTCAGAGTTTATTGTATAATGAAAAATACACCTAGATGGTGAGGCTTCCTCTGAGAATTTGCTTGGTGAGTGTAATCTCAGGTACTACTGCTTAAGAAATTGGATTCTTTGAAATTGAAACTGAAGTACTGAAATAATATCTAAGAAGGTTATTTTTCTTTTCCTCCTCCAGCTATGTAAAGTTCCTTGAGAAGGAAAATAAAAATAAAGGGAATGGAGAACATCATTTATTTTACCACTCAACAGCTTAGGGCTGCGAGATGGTCTCAAAGAAGAGTATACCATGCTCTGGACTTTTCTCCCCATCTCAACTGCACTGGTCACTCCTGTTCCTGTGGTTTCACCCCAGGCCAGAGCCAGGCGTGAAGGACCTTCCACTCTGTTTTTACTCACTGTATTGCAAGGGAAATGCGCCCTAGGCAAGGTAGGAGCCTTGAAGGTGGCTGGAGAGAAGCTGCTGAGTGTTTTGCAGGTGTGCAGTGTTCTTGCACTCTCAAGAGTTCCCCAGAAACAAAGACTGATCAGAAAAGGGAGAGTAGAGGTTAAAATCAAAGTCCAGCTCTTCAAAGGACGAGCAGCACTCTGCTCACGAGTTCCCTGCACCTCATACAGGCTAAGGTGCCTGTGCAAAGTGCCTGGAAAACATGGGTGGCAGAGCTTTATGCTCTCTCGACACTGTCACAAACGACTGCTCAAGGTCTAAATAAGAAAAAGATTGTATATCTCCCTCTGGTCCTGGGCTGGCAAATTCTCCCCAAGGTCTCAGCGGAGCATTGCAACACTCAACATATGACTTGTTTTCCACTGAGACTGGCAGTCCATGTGTTAGAGGTTTCAGGTTAACTGCAGGAATGGGAAAGTGCTTTACGCAGTCTCCAGGTTAGAGGTTCTGACTAATGAAAAAGCTCTCCCATTAACAGCCTTCCTCGGCGCAGGACAGCAGGCTGCGGGCGCCGCAGCACATCCTGCCTGGGCTGCCCCGCTGGGCAAGGCCAGGAAGATGGGGAGGGGAGCATGGGTGGGCCTGGGCCCCCTAAAGCAGGGAAACACTGAGAAGTTTCTGTCTGAGAATTACCGCAGCCTTTGTCTTTAACACTCCTCCTTTAGTGGTCTGCAAAGGAGTGAGTTTCTTCATAACCAGGAAACCTCCCTTTTTTCCTGCATCGCACGTCGAGTATCCCTGTAGTGCGCTTTTAGCACTCCCACACCCCAGAGTCACATGGAGAAGTTTGCACGGGACACCCTGCGCAAGCCGAGATGCTCGCAGGCGCCAGGAGAGGGCAGCGGCGCCCAGGGCTGGGCGTCTGCCCGGCGGCGGGGAGCTGCGGGCTGACCCTCCGCGGAGCGGCACCGTCCAGCCCTCCCAAAACAGGGAGGGTGCACGCAGGCAGGCGGTGAGGGCGACCTTCTGCATCAACCGCAGGCACTGTAGAGCAGGGGCTTTATCAGCGAGTGTCATGATAGGGCAAGGGGTAACGGTTTTAAACTGAGATATTAGGAAGAAATTCTTCACTGTGGGGGTGGTGAGACACCAGAACAGGTTGCCCAGAGAAGTTGCAGAAGCCTCCTCCCTGGAAGTGTTCAAGGCCAGGTTGGACAGGGCTTTCAGTAATCTGGTGCAGTGGAAGGTGTCCCTGCCCAAGGTGGGGAGGTTGGAACTAGGTGATCTTTAAGGTCCCGTCTAACCCAAGCCATTCCGTGACTCTATGATTCTGTGACTACAGATTCGCTTCTTGGCTGAGGTTCCTTGTTTCCTTTGTCAGTCAGATGGTGCATTAGTCATCAAACATATAGAAATACATCTTGCAAACACCCAATGGCAATACTGGGAGTGTGCAGGAGTTGCACCTCTAAGAGCGGCAACTCTTAAGCAGTTGCAGGTTTTAAGGCCAGAAGGGACCTTTACAGTGAGACAGTCAGAACTCTTGTCTGAAATGGGCCTTGCATCGTGATGCCTGCAAACAGTGCAGACCCCTGCAGAGACCTCTCCTTTGCGATGTGAAAGAGGGGTTCTCCTCTGATGGCCTTTCCTTTGATACCCACAGGGATCCCATCAACTTGGAGTGAGTATGCATGTTGATGTGTAGACAGGGGAAGGAGAACCAGAAGAGAGAAGGAGAAGAAAAGTGGCCATCTTGTAACATGAGAAAAGAGGGCTTGACCTGAAAAGTAAAGATGGTGAAATCACCTCTGTGCCTGGGAAGATCATGGGACATGGACAACAGGGAGGTGATTCTAAACAGCCAGCCTGGCTTCACCAAGGGCAAGTCCTCCCTGACCAACCTAGTGGCCTTCTGCAATGAAATGACTACAGCAGTGGACAGGGGAAGAGCTACAGATGTTATCTATCTGGACTTCTGTAAGGCCTTTGACATGGTCCGCCACAACATTCTTCTCTCTAAATGGGAGAGATATGGACTTGATAGGTGGACTGTTCACTGGCTAACAAATTGGTTGGATGGTCAGTGGTCAATGTCCAAATGGAGATGGGTGACAAGTCGTGTCCCTCAGAGTTCCATACTGGGACCAGTGCTGTTTAATGTCTTCATCAATGACATAAAGTGGGATCAAATACACCCTCAGCAAGTTTGCAGGTGACACCAAACTGAGTGGTGCAGTTGACATGCCAGAGGGACAGGGTGCCATCCAGAGGGACCTGGACAAACTTGAGAAGTGGGCCCGTGTGAACCTCACGAGGTTCAACAAGGCCAAGTGCAGCGTCCTGCTGCTGGGCAGGGGCAACCCCTGGTATCAATACAGGCTGGGGGATGATGAGATTGAGAGCAGCCCTGCGGAGAAGGACTTGGGGGTACTGGAGGATGAAAGGCTGGACATGAGCCAGCAATGTGCATTGGCAGCCCAGAAGGCCAACCATATCTCGGGCTGCATCAAAAGAGGCGTGGCCAGTACGTCAAGGGCGGTGATTCTGCTGCTCTGCTCCGCTCCGCTCCGCTCTGGTGAGATCCCGCCTGGAGTCCTGTGTCCAGCTCTGGAGTCCTCAGCACAGGAAGGACATGAACCTGTTGGGGAGGGTCCAGAGGAGGGCCACAAAAATGATCAGAGAGATGGAACACCTCTCCTGCGAAGAAAGGCTGAGAGAGTTGGGGTTGTTCAGCCTGGAGAAGAGAAGACTCCGGGAAGACCTTATTGCGACCTTTCCATACTTAAAGGAGGCCTGTAAGAAAGATGAGGACAAATGTTTCATCAGGCCTGTTGTGACAACACAAGGGGTAATGGTTTTAAACTAAGAGAGGGGGCATTTAGACTAGGTAGAAGGAATAATTTTTTTACAATGAGTGTGGTGAAACCCTGGCACAGGTTGCCCAGAGAGGTGGTAGATGCCCCATCCCTGGAAACATTCCAGGTCAGGTTGGATGGGGCTCTGAGCAGCCTGTTCTAATTGCAGATGTCCCTGCTCAGTGCAAGGAGGTTGGGCTAGATGACCTTTGAAGGTCCCTTCCAACTCAAACCATTCTATGATTCTAAATAGTATTTATTTGTTGCTTTCAGTTCCTTCTTCTGAGTTTAAACGATCCTTTGCCTTTGGGTGCTCAGCAGATCTCATTGGCAATGCATCAGAACCACAGGTGAAGCAGACTGGAAACAAGAGAAAAATCTGTCTATGCCTCTTACACTCACTGAAAGCAACACAGAAAATCACAGCCAGTAAATATAGTTAAAATTAGGATACATCTCCAAAACTGTTTATGATTTTACACACTAATGTCTTGATGCAGAAAACAGCTATGCATGTAATTGTTACCACCATGATAATCCCATTTTGGCACATTTTCTGTAGGTATTTAAATGTATATAGAACAAGAAGCCACAATAAGAACTTTCAGTTCTACCTCAGTTATGCAAGTGACAGGATAGTATGTCCTTATGAACATGTGGATAACTGTCATTTTGAGGAAAATTATTATAATTAATAGATGTTACAGGATCAAGACCTGATTATAAATAGCAAGGTCATTGCTAAAATGGAGATACTTTCCAACCAGTTTTAAAATTTGTCTGACAAAAAATAGGTCAGGCCACAGTAATGGTGTTTGCAATTCTGAAATCAGTTTGGAGGAACTGATTTAAAACTTATATGTGTTGTATCATATAAATTGCAACCTCCGGGAACTCATATTGTATTTATGTGATTCTGCTCTGAGCATGAAACTTAGTTTCAAAAAGCAGAATAATACTTGAACCTAAGAAACCGAGCGTGAGAGTAAGGTGGTCAGAAAATGTCCTGAAAACAGTCTTTCTCTTAGACTATAGTTATGTTTTGGAAATGAATGGTGAACTTTTGATGCAGTTCTTAGGGCCATCCTCCTCACCTTCATAATCCTGACTCCTCACAGATTGTAGATGTCTCCTTGCAATCAGACCCTGGCATCACTTCCAGGGCTTCAAGGCTTCGTTTGGCTGGGAAATGACTCCTGAGGTTTGCAGTTGCACACACAAAGGTACACACTGTATGAAGGCCTGTTCCTGTGGAAAAACGCAGCTGGAATTCGAGCCATGGCTTATATTTATACTTGGTCTGTTTTTTCATGAGGTCTATCCTGTGTGATAATGATGATAATTCTTGAGTGACGAGACAGCTCTGTGCCTGGAGACTGTTTCCACAGACAGAAAAACTTAGCCTGATAACTCATATTGGTGAAACTGAAGTCTGGAAGTTACAAGTATTTTTAAAAACATGTCTACGTCCAAGTTTTGACACGAAGTCTAGAGCTGGCACTCTTATCACATTTTAACAGACTGGACATTGTTCCTGTCTGATGATTCAGCAAAGCAGCTAAGCATGTGCTTAGGTATGAATGATGGCAGGGATGGAGGGAGGGAGAAAAACCCGATCAAAGGTAGCAGATCCTCCTAGGTGGGCCTGGATGCTGGACGTATCTTGGGACGAGGAGAAATATATTAGATAATTACAGAATATATTAGATAATTAGATAATTATTAGATAATTAGATAATTAGAATATATTAGATAATTACATCAGGCTTAGCCAGAAAATGTTATCTCTCAAGAGGAGAGGGAATTGGGAAGACCCTCATGGCATTGGCAAAATGTATGACAATCTAAGACCAAGCCACCAAATACACAGAAGGCCTTTAAGTCAAGTCCTCTCCAGCATCACTCCCACGAAACGCATGCACATGGCAATAATTCCATCACCCCAGTGTCTGGGCTGGAGGAGGTTAATTCCCTCTCAGACTTTATGGCACGAAGTAAAAGCTCTTGTTATTTTTGTTTTGCCTTTTTTTTTTAATTGTGTGGAGAAAAAGGCGGGCTATAAATATTTGCATGGGCTGCTTGGCAACAAATTGTATGTGATCTCTGTAAAAACAATGAGTTCTCATAGAATCTACATTGTGTTTGAACTGGGTGCTAATGGCTCCTGACCAGAGCTCAATGGCTGGTTTGTGGGAAGAAACAGCAGAGAGGCTTTATATTGTGCATTGTGTCTCGCTCCTCCAGCTCTCTGAGAACGACAGAGCTGTCAGGAGTTGAGGACCAGGGCGAGAAGAAAGCTGTGGCTTTTTCAGTGCATTAAATGCATTAGGTGAGACCTGGCAGTGGTTGTGGTTGTGCAGTTGAGGGCACCGCTGTAGGGTGTAACCTGCACACAGGACGTGGTGCTCCCGAATGTAACCGACAGCTACAGGCTTGTCGGCTTCAGTGTCAGGAAATTAGCTGCACAGCCAATATTTTCCCTTCAGAAGTGATGTCTACTTGTCTGTGGTAAAGGCACTATTGAACAGATGGTAATCCTTTCCCTATCAGCTGAGAACTGATTTAAAACTGATACATCGTCTGTTCAGCCATGCAGGAAAGGCAGAGCATACCTAAGCTTGCAGCTGCACAAAGATTGTGGAAATCAGCTCAGAAATCACGAGATTTCTCAGAACAGTAAGCACTGCTTACTTTTTGTTCTTTTTCTCACTTTTAAAACTCCTTTCCCCCTCCATTTTGGCCCTTTCACCTTTACTATACAACTGAAGCACGTTTTCTTAGGTTTCTTCCACCACTGCTGAAGCCAAAAGCATACTTCAGTCCCCACTGCCAAATTCTCTTCGTGGCAGGAAAATGGACTTTCTAAGTGAATACCATTTGCAACAGCAGTGAGAAGAAAACAAGTGAGGATTTCTGATACTGGGTCTGCAACACCTTCCAGAACCTGGGGTGGTTACACCATTTCTTTGCACTGATGGCCTTAGGTCAGGACGTTTGGAACCATTCCTGGGGAGGGTAGAGGGGTTAAGCACATGCCGTACCAATTGGGTTGCTCTAAAAGAGGATATAAAAAAGAGTTCGACATGGATGTATCTGATACACTACCTTAAAATGTGCACGAATAAACACTCTGATCATTGTTGCTTCACTTTTACCAGTCAAAATACAGCCATCGCTTTCTGTTTACACAGGTAATAATGAAACCACATGGCTTTCCTGAAACTTCCTCCGTGGGAAGATGTGTAGAGTGTAGCAGCTCACAAGAGCTGGGACAAGTAGGGCATGGTAAGCAAACAGGATCCAGTCCTGTAAATACCATAATATGCATTCAAAGAAGTTAAGCAATTTAAATATGATCACGCATGATCTAAGCCAGACCCAAAACCAAACCAACGTCCTGATTTTCCAAATTCAGGTGCTCTGAATTCAGTGAATGGTGATGATAACTATCCATAGGTGTGTAGCTATTGTGTTTTAACTCTCAGAACATACCTAAATGGGGAAAAGAAGCTTTCAAAAAGCGTCACTCAGAAGCAGGATACCCACTGACTACCCGAGCCTCTCTGCAGATACCAGGTGACTGTTCTGAGTCTTCATGAAGTTGCGTCAGAGGAGCGTGAGGCAGCAGCTCCTTGTGCATGGATGTGTTCAAATGGTAGAGATGGTGCTGAATGAAAACAGACGTGTTCACACGTTTGTGTTCCAACAACAACGCTCTTCTGTTTACTCCCATATTCATTAATTCCATATATATGTGTATGTATATGTACATGCATAGATAATTTTATACACAGCCATGGCAGAGAGGCTATAAAGGCTACATACACAGGTATGAACTGTGCTATAACAAATACCCAGCAACAAATCTTTTCAAACGTGGCAATGGTTCTATAAATGCAGGATAACCTCACAAAAAATGGACTGCATGTTTTAGTGACTGTCTTGCTGAATTGATAGCAGAGGATTAAATTATGATTATCAAACCATTCACCTTTGTCAATGGATCTAATCGCAATCTGTTTGATAGCAACAAAGAAATGCCATCTGACGGCAGCTTTGTGAATGAGTGAATTAGTTTCTGTTGGCTGAGCACTAACTGTAAACTGTTATCACTTCACAGTTGCTGTTACTACTTTTGCTTTGTTCAATGGCTTCATTTTCCAAGGTAGAAACTGGTAAGGAATGGAATTAAAACCCTTTGACCCAGTCTGTGTAAGAGCTGGAAAAATGAAAAAAGAATATCCTTTTAAGATAAACTTCACAAAACTAAAGGCCAAGGACCATTAGACAGATCCTCTGATCTGCTTTTATAATACAGGCCATTACATTTCGCACAATTAACCCACTTTTGAATAATCTGTACTGTGTTTGAGTACATCTTCTAGAAAGTCACGCTCTCTCTCTAAAGACAGTAAGAGTTGGCAAAGTGTCATTTCTCTGGATGACTGACTCACTATTATAATCTCATTTGGATTCATCTTGGCTTCAGCTTCTGACCACTGGGTTTTGTCTTTCTTGTCCTCAATGCATTTAAAAATGCCTTGATGCCCAGTGTTTTCTTCTCGAGAAGAAAATTAACTATGTGCATGAACAGCCCCGAAAACTTTTGCCTCTTCATGAAGGACTTCAAATGGTATTTCAGCAACCATCACAAGAAAGAGCTCCTAAACAGATACATACTTTTTAATCAATTGTGCAATCCAATGCAACAAGACGTGTAAAAGCAGGTAAAAATCACTGAATACAAAAGGCAAAACCTTTCAGCATGATGACATGTAGACACGCTTTCACTTCACCCTGGAATGGGGAAGAGCTCCCATAAAAGTTTCTTTGAAGCAAATGGAATAAGCCATTGACTTTTATAAAAACACATGAGATCTTACAAAGAAAATCCTTGATTGTTCAAGCTGTGGGCAATTGGGTAGCCTTACTAGCTCTTACCAAGGCTAGATTTGGAAGATTTTTGCATTGGCAGTTCTACAGTCTTGGAAACAGTGATTGCTGTTGGGACTTCCATTCAAACCCATCACTCACCACTGTGTTGGTTTTGGCACGTAGGCAATGGCACCACATGTCTTTTTTGGGTTTTTAAAGCAATTCTTCTAAGGGGAGAATTTCAGAGTGTTTTCAATCCCCAAACTTTCTTTTCAGATTACACCAGTTAAATTTTGTACTATGATACTCTCTGCCAATTCACGTCAAAGGAGTTATAACATAAATGGATGTATTCCTGAGCCTTTCTCAGCAGCAAACATTTCCATCAAAGTTGACTTAAAAATTTCTGCCAAATGATGATGCCTCATACTCTTGTCTTCCTCCTTAACTGCTGTTGATTTTTGCAAATAAATTATTAGACCACGGAAAACAATGCATAGACACATACAAACCCATCAGCTGCTTAGCCCCTCAACACGCATCTCTGCGATCCAGGTATGACTGGGCAATGCAGGGGGAGGTTGGACATGAGGAGAGGAAACTAATGAAATCCCCATGCTGAATCATTGGCAGGTTATCACTTCGGCCATCATTTCTCCACTCATGCACACACAAATGTGTACAAACTAAGCATTGGAAGTTGTTTTTGGTGCCTCACACCCTGCAAACACCACTGTTTGTTTTCTCTCCAGAGTTTTCTTTTTAAAGGATGTGTTTGAAAGCCAGAGCTTGATTCTCATCTATTTTCATCCCCCTTCACCAAATGCACAGTAGTAGGAAGTAGGCAGCCACCTCTCACTAGAAACATGTTCTTACTGGGATGCTGCTCTCCCACCCAACACCGAGGGCCCTGCTGACCCCAACAAAGCAGGGAAGTAAAAATTTCCTTAAGCAAAGGCTCCACTGTGTGTTCTCTAACATGACTTTTAAAGCAATTAGTGTTTAATGTCATATTGATTAGAGCTTGATAAACCCTGATAGGTGCTTGCAGTTACCTGTGGTCAGGTGAAGTACCATGAACCAGGAGTTCTAAACTGCCACCTACAACAATCAATATCTGACACTGGAAGTGGTCCCCAAGGTCACACTTTGAAACACGGTAAAGAGGAAATTTTGTAATCCTCAACCTCCTTCTGCTAAGGAATCACTGTTGGGGTTTAATTCTCCCTATTTTCGGAGCCTTCTGCCAGAACTGTGGCATTAAATATTCAGTGAAATACAAGTAAGGTTTGAAAATGCCTGCTCTGAAAGAGCTTGGAACCTGCATCTCATACTGCAAAAGCCTCTGCCTGGCAGGTTATGCATCAGAGTCATCCACTTTTTACCTCAAAAAATTATCAGCTTATTTATCAGCTACAAGTAATTGCCCCTCCATTCGAAACATTTATATACTTCTGTTACTTGCAAAGCTAATGTTGTTGGGTAAGGCCAGGGAAGGAATCTCTTCTCACACCTCTTTCACAGTCAAGTTGACTTGACATTGGATGTAAAACTGAAACCACTTCTTCAAATAGAAACAAACAAATAGGAGAAAAGTTCCATTTCTTCTGAAGGGAGCTGCATCGACGGACAGTTTAGTTGAATGTTACATTTGGAGAATATTTGACATCTCCAGTGCTGCAAAAGAGGTCGGGCAGTTCAAAAGGAGCCTGTTTGCTTGCTTGCTTGCTTCTAAGAAACTAATTCATTTTGTTATTATGATGAAGTACGCCGTGTAGATCACACATAATTCATTCTTCCACAAACATTTTATTGCAAAAATATGCAGGTTGTTTTCTGTAATATAAAATATTATTTCAGGGCTTCTAGAATTTGTTTCAGGAAGGTTAAGCCAGGAAATTACAGGAAATTGCAATATACAAGAGATTTGAGATCTGCAGATGGAAAGCTGCATATAGAAGCCAGCAATGTTATCATTATTTTTATAGCATCTGCAACTGCAGTGCTTAAACACTGTAATAACTACCTGCTGCCCTGCTTCCAGTCCTAGCGTTCATGGGGCAAAAACCAGACCATGCAACCTCCATTTTCTACTTCAAGCATTCACTTCTGATTGGTGGTGGAAACAGCTGATTTATCATTTGCACTGTGTTAAATATTTGTGGTTATTTCCAGAAATAGTCTTTCCCAGTGAATATTATTGCAGAGGCCTTGACTTCTATCTATTGTGTATGCAGTGGAAGTACCCCAGGTTTCTCTAATCAAGGTAATTCAGGCAGAAGAAGGTAAGCTGGCTAGCTAGGGTCATCTGCTGAACATTGTGCAGCAGAGTCAGTCGGCCTGAGCAACGTTCAGCTGTGGCTGGATTGCTTCTTCCTGCACAACTTCACCAACATATACAGGACTGTACTGTAAGGCACCATAATCTGCAGAAATACCCATCAAATCACTGCTCTGCTGTCCCTTTCTCCTTCCATGAAGTAAGCCCCTGCACAACGTAGGCCCCTCTGCTTCTTTAGTCATTGTTTAAGGTACTCCTTGCACCACGCTGGCATTTCTACCTTTGTACCGAGACCAGATAGGATGAAACAGTGAAACTCATATTATGGGAGCAGGTTGTGGTAGAGCTGGAAACTCCTAGGAGACACTCAGGTGCTCTCAATATGAAAGCCTTACTTCATAGGTCTTTTTTCTGTCCTTTAAGGCGCTATACCACATCTATACTCGGAAAAACGGTCCCCTTACTGTTACACATTGCAGCCTTTGTTCAGTATCCACTGCGGCAACAAATCTTCCCAGTGTGCTGGAGCATACAGAAGGGAATCTGAAGGTCCTGAATTCAGTTGGTCACAGACGACTGAGAGCAAGTCAGGCTCAAAGGGGAAGAATTACACAATACATGGATGAGACCAACTGCTTTCTGCATCTTTCAGAAACAGGGAAAAATAGGAAGGGGAAAAAAGGGAAAAATAATGAACAAGTTTCCAAAAGCTAGATGGAGTTTTTACTGTGACTTCTCTGAATCCAGGAATGTTTTTTTCCTAGTAAAGGGGGAGATTTTGAACGAAAGACCCATGGCAACAGAAACAAATCAGCTCCACAAGTACATAATATTCAAATGAGTTTTACATAACTACCCTCCTTTTCTCCAGACTGCATGAAAGAACAGCAGAAAACCAAACTGAATGTAAGAAAAACAGCCTGCATAACAGGGAAAGACCTTTCCGATTGCCCCTGTCATACAAAGCATGCATGTTTTCAATAAGTCATGCCTTAAAATAAACCATGCTCACCAAAGCAAATGAAAGAACAACAACAGAGGAAGAACTGAAAGAACCCTGCTCCCACTACACCAGGTGCTCTCGTGAAGAACCACAAGGACCTCACTGCATAGCTCTCATGCAGGAAGCTGTCCCTGATGTGACACCATCACCCCAAAAGATCCAGTCTTGAAAATACCACTGTTCACTAGGAAGTGCGCTTTGCTATCGTTAGTACAAACTTCACCTTAGTAGCAAGCAAATAAAGCAAACTCAGCTGAACATACCCAAGTTAGAAGCCACTGTATCTTCCGGCATTTTTTGGAGACTGTGGTGAAAATTATTTACAGCGCATAGAGACCTTCTAGCAAGTCCCATAGCCTACTTACCGGCAACAGGTATCACGAATCAGTGTGGCTAATAAGTACGGCCTATGTGGTGGATTTCTGAGAGTCAGTGAAGGAGAAGACACAACAGAATAGAAGAAGGGAGGCTGGTCAACATCAAGAGTTTGAACATAGGCCCAGCAGTACATTGAAGCAGGGCCAACAGTCACCACACCTCTTCCTCTGTTATAGCTGAGAGGGACCAAGAGGAGGACTAGTTTAGTGGGGCACAGCACCTTTGTTTCTAAGCTGGTATTTTTTGAATATCAATTTATTAATTAATTCATTGCTTATTATTGAACTTTGGTTGAAAAATTAAAAAACGCATTTTAGTGTACTATCCCTTGCCTTTAAAAAAAGTCACAAACCACTTACATTTTATAGCTTATTTATTTTTTTGTGCATGGTTTCACTTCCTCCAGTTGCTTAATCCTCTTATTACAAGATCTCTCATTCCTTTTGCACCTTTTCCTGAGCGTCTCCTGTTTATTTGGTTAAATTAGACTGCCTTTTTGTCTCCTGACTTTTCCTGAGTTTTGCTTTGAAAGACTATTTTACATGGTACCTCTCCCATTGTTTACATGTGTGTGGGCAGAGGAGCCAGACTAAGGGGTGGCTGCTGTTGGACAGGGTAACAGAGATGAAATCTTCACGTAGCTATTCATCTGGCACAGCTAATGAGACTTTTCCCATGGCTGGCACTCCTTGGTGTGTCAGAAATGGACTAAACAAGGAAAATGAAGTGATGATGAGACCTATGGTGTCGTGATTATCGCCTTGAGATGGAGTCACCATTCAGGTCAAGGTGTACTGTATCCGTAAAATATGAGAGTTAAAAAACAATTTGGGTTACTTTCCTGTGTTACAGACTTCAACTTTCCTCCCTTTTCCTCATTCAGCTGTAGGGTAAGAAAGCCACTGTTTTCAGTCAGCTTCCAGGAAGACCTTAGAAAAACTAAACAGCTTAAAAATTGAGCAAGATCCTCACCTTCTCAGTACCCCCTTTTAAGGAGTCAGAAGTGTACAAAGACTCAAGGGCAGGACCTAAATGACCACCACTCTTCCAGAAACAACTGTTGGTCATGGGCAGGAGAGCACCTTGTAGGCTTGTGACATGCAACAAGGATGTTTTGGAAGCATGGGAAGAGGGAGGTCTAGCAGGGATCACGGTGGAGACATATTTGTAACTCTTTGACCAGACCAGCCAGGGATGGCTAAGGCATGTCTGCATAAGAAGTTTGGCTTCTATGAGGTTTGAGGTGGATACACATAACGTCCTCACATGGACATACCTACAGTACGACAGATAAAGTCTTTTTCTGTTTACCATTGGTCTGGAACTGGTTTTTAAAAAGCTAGAAAACAATCCATTCCTGGAATCATTGTTCATACGGATAACTCTGTTTTTAAAGCCAAAGAAATTCAGGTACAAAGGCATAAATATCTTCCTTAATTCCATAATTACGTTCCTTTGTGTCACAAATCTTCCCTTGCGGTTTTAGCAGAAGCCACAAGGCACCGTTCATCTGGACAGGCACAACATGTAGCTGAATGATTTGAGGGTCTTGTTGCTACCATCAGACAATCTTCAAGTATAAATTTTCTTCTCAAACTGAGAATTCAACTCATTAAATCCCTCACAGGTAAGATATGCAAAGGATGGTAAACTAAAAGCTTTCTAACATCTTTATTCTGCATACTCTAAAAAGAAAAAAAGATGAAGGTGATGTAGAACAGTGGTAAGTTCCCCATGAACTTCCTATTAGACGCCCTGTCTTCTCATATGTGACCAACATCTTTTTTTAATGAACCTGTTATTATCGCTCAGAGTCTCTGCCAAGTGTTTACAATGTTGCTTTGAGTAACAAGTCTGAGCCAAGGGACTTAATTAAATGTAAGCTGCTTCTTCAGTTATAGAATTGCCCTTAAAAATCAAAAGGCAAGTCAACATTAATAATAAAATCTGAAATAACTTTTTATTTAAGAGAAGCACTTTACTCTTCACTGTATATCATAGAATGGTTTGGGTTGGAAGGGACCTTCAAAGGTCATCTAGCCCAACCTCCTTGCACTGAGCAGGGACATCTGCAATTAGAACAGGCTGCTCAGAGCCCCATCCAACCTGACCTGGAATGTTTCCAGGGATGGGGCATCTACCACCTCTCTGGGCAACCTGTGCCAGGGTTTCACCACACTCATTGTAAAAAAATTATTCCTTCTACCTAGTCTAAATGCCCCCTCTCTTAGTTTAAAACCATTACCCCTTGTGCTGTCACAACAGGCCTGATGAAACATTTGTCCTCATCTTTCTTACAGGCCTCCTTTAAGTATGGAAAGGTCGCAATAAGGTCTTCCCGGAGTCTTCTCTTCTCCAGGCTGAACAACCCCAACTCTCTCAGCCTTTCTTCGCAGGAGAGGTGTTCCATCTCTCTGATCATTTTTGTGGCCCTCCTCTGGACCCTCCCCAACAGGTTCATGTCCTTCCTGTGCTGAGGACTCCAGAGCTGGACACAGGACTCCAGGCGGGATCTCACCAGAGCGGAGTGGAGCGGAGCAGAGCAGCAGAATCACCGCCCTTGACGTACTGGCCACGCCTCTTTTGATGCAGCCCGAGATATGGTTGGCCTTCTGGGCTGCCAATGCACATTGCTGGCTCATGTCCAGCCTTTCATCCTCCAGTACCCCCAAGTCCTTCTCCGCAGGGCTGCTCTCAATCTCATCATCCCCCAGCCTGTATTGATACCAGGGGTTGCCCCTGCCCAGCAGCAGGACGCTGCACTTGGCCTTGTTGAACCTCGTGAGGTTCACACGGGCCCACTTCTCAAGTTTGTCCAGGTCCCTCTGGATGGCACCCTGTCCCTCTGGCATGTCAACTGCACCACTCAGTTTGGTGTCACCTGCAAACTTGCTGAGGGTGTATTTGATCCCACTTTATGTCATTGATGAAGACATTAAACAGCACTGGTCCCACTATGGAACTCTGAGGGACACGACTTGTCACCCATCTCCATTTGGACATTGACCACTGACCATCCAACCAATTTGTTAGCCAGTGAACAGTCCACCTATCAAGTCCATATCTCTCCCATTTAGAGAGAAGAATGTTGTGGCGGACCATGTCAAAGGCCTTACAGAAGTCCAGATAGATAACATCTGTAGCTCTTCCCCTGTCCACTGCTGTAGTCATTTCATTGCAGAAGGCCACTAGGTTGGTCAGGGAGGACTTGCCCTTGGTGAAGCCAGGCTGGCTGTTTTGAATCACCTCCCTGTTGTCCGTGAGCATTAGCATAGTTTCTAGGAGGATCTATTCCATGATATTCCCAGGCACAGAGGTGAGGCTGACAGTTCAGTAGTTCCCAGGGTCCTCCTTTCCACCCTTTTTAAAAATGGGTGCACTCTTTCCCTTTTTTCAGTCACCAGGGACTTCTGACTGCCAGGACTTTTCAAATATCATGGAGAGTGGCTTGGCAACTACATCAGCCAATTCCCTCAGAACTCTGGGATGCATCTCATCAGGTCCCACAGACTTAGGCATGTTCACATTCCTCAGGTGGTCACAAACCTGATCTTTTACAGTGGGAGGGACTTGGCCCCCCAATCCCTGTCTTGTGGTCCATCAACAAGAGGTGTGAGAAGAGAGGTTATCAGTGAAGACTGAGGCAAAAAAGTTGTTGAGAACCTCAGCCATCTCCTTGTGTGTTGTTACCAGCTTGCTGCCATGTTCATCAGAGGGGGTATACTCCCCTTAACCTTCCTTTTCTGATTGACGTACCTGCAGGAGCCCTTCTTACTATTCTTTGCATCGCTTGCCAAGTTCAGCTCCAGCTGCACCTTGGCCTACACAACCTCATTTCTACACAACCGGGCAGTGTCACCACACTCCTCCTAGGATACCTGTCCCTGTTTCCACTGCCTGTGCATTTCCTTCTTGTCCTTTAGTTTGACCAGCAGATCTCGATTCAGCCATGCTATTCTCTTCCCTTTGTTGCCTGATTTCTTACACCTGAGGATCAGGAGCTCTTGTGATCTACGGAAAGCATCCTTAAAGATCTGCCAGCTCTGTTCTGCTCCCTTGTCCCTGAGGGCAGTTCCCCAGGGTGTACTATTAACTAACTCCTTCAACAGCTGGAAGTTTGCTTTTGTAAAATCCAGTGTCCTGACTTCCTGATTGCCCCTCCTTCCTCGCCTGTCCCTTCTGAGCAGTCTGTAGCCATCAACAGTTGCACTCCAGTCATGGGATTTGTCCCACCAAGTTGCAGTAATGGCAATCAGGTCACAGCTTTCTAGCAGCACGGTAGCTTCCAGCTCCTCCTGTTTGTTGCCCATGCTGCAATATCAGTTACTTCTTAGAAGGCATATAGTATTTTCACAGGTAATTTCCCACAAGCATTTACAGATTTTATGACAAGTAACATAATGTTTGGAGTTCTGGTTTTGTGAGATTCTCAGATTTCATACTTTCTTCTCGAGCTGATTCGTAGAGCTCATGGTTGCAGAGAAGAACGTAAAAACTTAAACAAAAAAGGTTCATAAAACATGGCCCTTTTGAACTCACAATTTTTTTTAGTGTCCTTACAATTTTAGAGGCTGAGCTTTTCATTTTGGAGCACTTAGTTCCGCATATATTGCAATTTTTTTTTTTTACAGCCATCTCAGAGGAGGTTCTACCTACAAGAGCTTCTGCTAACCGCAAAGTTGGTTTTGGGAAGGTGATGAAGAGCTATCTGAAAGCCTCAAATAGACAAACGCAGATGACACAGCTGCTGCCTTCCTGGACAGAGTTGCACACCTGCTCAGCAAAACTGGACCAGGGTTTTCATTCGCAGTAGCTCATGGCCCAGGCTATTAATGTAAGATGAGGTCGATGCAGCTTATGTTGATGTGCTGGGCTAGAAACTGCAGTGGCGAAACCTGCCAGATAGGTCTGGACCCCAGGCCAAGGTTGAGGTCCTGCCTGACTCACTATGAGAAGAAAGGCAGGCTGCGATGTTTATGTCCTCATCTCCCATCAGTGCAGGAAGAGCAGGCAGCCCCAGCCTGTGCTGCCTGCTGGACCACACTTCCAGTGCCATTGTGCCTTCAGAGGATGGGGCCGCACAGGGCAGATGCTTTCCTACGTAAGAAAGGTTTAATGTCTTTCTCCTCTCCCTAAGCACAAGTTTTAACTTCTCCAAGCCCACAACGTCAATAACGTACAACACCTTAAACCCAACCTGACCCTGAGACCCAGGCTGTGCAGGTCAAGTGCAGCTACCTGGCAGGCCTGGAGGTATCAGGGACACCGAGGCTGCATCCTCAGCTACCTTGACATTGGAGCTGGCAGCTCTCACAGAGGGACAGGGAACAGGGTGAAGGCAGCAATTGGCCCCAGAAAAATATGCAAAGAGCAATGAATCACAGGTGTAACATCACACATCAGGTGCAGCTGGCAGCGAAGAGTTACCGGATTGCTTCCTCTGACCTTTGCTCCTTCTCCTCAGAGTCAACCTTCTGTATGAGAAATAGTGTGGCCAGCAGGACTAGGGAAATGCAAAACCTTCGAGCCGTGATATGTAAACAGCTGCAGACTGCCCCAGACTCTTGGAGACTGGATTTTGGGATAGTTGACTGATACATGTTACAGTGGTGATTAGATTAGATGACTTTTGATACGGATGACTTTTCCTTCTCACCATCTTCATCTGATTTTGAGTCGTAATAGAGAAATTGCCAGAGCAGGCTGTGGCAAGAGCGCTGCATTCCTGAGCTGGGTGAAACAACTGGTTGTGTGGAGCAAGTGTTTACCTGGGATCACGTAAATACTTCCAACTTGAAAGAACCACAATCTCTAGATCCCAGTTTGTTTATACTTAACTTCGTAGATCTCAGCTTGTGTGTTTTGCTAGTCTAACTAATGATGCCGTACTAGTCTGACTGGATTGTGTCAAAATTTGCTGTTTACATTATACAGTCTTCATGGTTTGAAAAGAAAACAGACACAGAAGTACAAATAGTGGTATACTGTAACAAAATGCCTTGTACGTGAGGGAAACGCTCATGCTGTTCAAGTTTGTAGAGCACAGATCTTGATGATACTGGAGAGCCTTAGTAACAATTACTGCCCAATTTTGATGAGAAATGGTGTAAATGAAGATATTCGATGTGAGAATTCACCACAGAGGAAATCTGACAGCCTCAACAGAACCGGATAAATGAGTATGCAGAGGACATATTAGTGCTTTTGATTTATAGTGGCGCTTATTTCATCTCCACAAGGAAAACCCCTCTGCCCTTCACACGTTCCTCTTCCATTTCTGCCGCGGATGCGTTACATTTATTCCAGGGGACGACACGTCTCCCGTCCCCAGGCACAACAAGAGAAAGCGGGCAAGAGCTCGGTATTGTTCGCAGCCCCCCTGCTGCCTCAGCAAGAAAAACCTATTTATTTGGAGCGCCAACCGGCCGCTCCCGAGCGGCGGCGGGACAGGCGCTCCCGACGGCGGCAGCGCGCGGCCGGGCCGGGGGCTGCGGGGGTCTCCGCGGCGGCGGGGCTGGACCTGCCTGCGCCCGAGGGGGCGGACGGTGCGGGGGACGCGCCACCGCCCACGGCGCTCTCCGGTGAGGCGGTGCAGGAGCCCCCCCGCCGCTGGTAAGCGGAAGAAGGGGGCGGCGGGCGCGCAGCTGCCTGCGCCGGGGGGCACGCACGGACCCCCGCCCCGCCCCGCCGCGCGCCAGCGCTCCGCCACCCCCGGCCGGCCGCGCGGCTGGAGGCGGGAGGGCGGGCAGGAGGGGAGGGCCGCGGGGCGGGGCGCAGCGCGGCGCGGAGAGGGGACGCCTCCCCGCCCGCTCCGCTCCGCGCCCGCCGTCGGTGCCGGTGCAGGCGGCGGTGCAGGCGGCGGTGCCGGTGCCGCCGGCTCCCGCCGCCCCGCCTCACCGCGGCCCTGCGTCCCCATGGCCGGGCAGGAGTGGGACTGGTTCCAGCGCGAGGAGCTCATCGGGCACATCAGCGACATCCGAGTGCAGAACCTCCAAGGTAAACCAACACCCCCGGAGAAACCCCTCCCTCCGCCCCCGCGCCGCCTCGCTCCCCTTCCTCTGCTTCTCCCTGTGCCGGTGCTTCCTCCCCCGCCTCTCCCCGTGCCGGGCGCGGGGCTGCCGCGGGCTCCCCCAGATCGCGCCCCCCGGGCCGCCCGCTGCGTGCTCCACCGACTCCCCAGAACGGGAGTGGTGCGAGTGCGAGGCCGGAGGAGGACATCGGGGCCAAAGTTTTCCCCGAGCGCGGCGCTGGGCCCGTCCACCCCGCGAGGAGCCCCGGCGCTGGGGCGAGTGGCGCCGGGCCCCGCGGGAGGAACGGGGCGCGGGGGCCCCGCGGGCGCTGGGGATGCTGCGGCGGAGCGGGAAGGCACAGCCCCGGACCCGCCCCGGGGGGACCCTGCCACCCACAGCCTTCTCCTGCGGGCCCGTCGGGAAGGGGGCTGCAGGCTCCGGCTCACCGCGCTCTCCCTCGGAGGGACTTCGCCGGCCGGGCCGTGCAGAGCGAGCGGTGCCGGGGCTCACCCTGCTTCTGCGGGTAACGGGAGCTTTGCCTTCTGGTCCCCGTGGAGCCTGGCATGGCGCTTTGCCAAGCTGGGGGGCATAGCCCGCCCTACCACTCCGACCTGGAGATGTGGAGGTACTTGGCCGCCGTCGGGATACCTCTCTAAGTCCGTATCAGCGCAGACTGAAGGGAAGCCGATGGCTATCCGTGTACTCAATTTAATGTACTTTCTCTTGAGTTACTGTTGAATAAACATGGGCAGGGCTTTTGGATAAATCATCGGTGAGATGCTCTCCTATTCTGCCACAGGCTGTGCTGGCAGAAGGGATGCAAATACCTAGGTTTGAAGGTAGTTTGGTATCTACGTAGTAGTTCCTCCCGAGTTAGGGTTGCCTCTCACCAGCTAGCTCTTCGTGATTGGCAAGGGCAAGCAAGAATCAATGTAAGAAGAGAAAGGTGCAGTGGTTTAAGGGAGAACAACTTGTTTCATGTAACATACCAATCTTAATCAACAGCTCACCTTATACTGCAATGTATCTTCGTGTTCCATAAAAATAATAGACTTGAATTATGGGTCATTATCTCTTCCTGCTCATGCATAATGGTATTAAAGTACTGTCTACTGGCAGAGGCAGTGCAGTTGCTGGAAATTAGTTTTGGTTTGGCTCGATTATAGAAAATGTATAATTTATCAGAAGAGAGACTCAAATTAGCCATTATTTCATCTCTGATGTTATATTAATGCAGTTAACTGCTGATGGGGTCATGCTACAACATTTTGACCTGCATCTTCATAACCTCTGAAATTCAGATTTTGAGTACAGACAGGGCTATCGATTCCAGGTTGAACTCCCCTTGGGTTTTGAGTCTCTTATTACAGTGTAATTCTACATTTCTGACTCCTGGCTCTGTCTAGTTCGAGTCTGTGTGTTAGCATGGATGGCCTGCCTCTGATCTCTTGTTGCTCAAAACTGTAGTGATTAAACCAGATTTAATCCTTAATTCATGGGCATTTTTTTTGGAGAAGGAATAGAAAATAAATCTGTTCTTTAAAACAAAACAAAAAAAAGCATGTTTTTGGCTTTGCCTCTCCATCATTTATGTAAGAAGGTCTTAAACTCCTTCTGCTTTCTGGAACTTAAAATGCAGTTATACAGATTCACACAGCCTTCTCTAAAATTCCTGTAGTCCCGTAGGAGATTGTCATCCTACGGGGCAAATTCCTTTGAATAACATAATGTTCATGATAAAAACCTCCTGTTTCCTTCTTAACCATATAAGAGGAAATTTGGAAGATATGTTAGTTGTCACCTTGCTTGTACCACTGAATAGGGCTTTGAGAAATTTTACGCCCCATGTCGCCTATTATAGGGGAGAAAAGGCATTTCTTCTAAGACGCTGCTCCAAAGTAAGTGACAGTACCAATCACTTACAGTCTGTATGATTTGTAACACATAGCTCTCACATTATCTTCTAGAGATGAAAAACATTTTACAGATGGTGAGTCTGATACTCGGGAGAGTGTGATTTTTGTCACTTGGGAGCTCAGTGGCAAAGCGCAGTGCTTCTTTTCGGTATGGTTTCTTGTAGAATGGCAGCATATGCTCTGTGTTCATATGTAGTAATTACATTTGCTCCTGCTTTATAATTCAAACCTCATTCTCTCCTCTCAAAACAATGCAATCCGAATCACCGCTAGTACCATTGTCTTATCAGTTGCAGAATCAGTAACAGTTTTGATGTGCTGTAAAGTCACAAGTGAAGGATGATGCAGAGTTTCCAGCAGCACCAGCAGAGCTTCTGCGGGGCCCGGCTGTTCAGGGTCACACAAAGGACTTCAGGTAGTGAGGGTCCCCATCTGCTGCTGCGTATTCTCCTCCCAGTGCACTCCCTTACAAGACCAACTGTGTTTAGCGTAGGTGCTATGAAGTTGATGGTCTGTCAGCACCATCCAGAATGCTCCCTTTCAAAGAGACATTTTACATGTGTGAAGGTGCTTCCTGGTCTCTGGGGACCCCATGGTAGGAACATAGACCCACGAAGGAGTATATTGTAAGGAGAGAACGAGAGGCAGCAGCTAAATGTTTGCACATATGAACAACACATGAAAACGCTGTCATGTCTGCATGCAGAGATGGAGACTTCTGCTGCTGATGCATGGAGCCACCCAAATATGAGGTCTTTCAGGTCTGGAAGGCAGATAGAGGCATTACTGTCATGCTGTGTCCGATCCATCCTGCCTGGCAGCCAATGGAAGAGCCCAAGAAGATGAGCCCAAGAGTGATGACCATGAGAAACAGTGCCACTAGCACCTGAGCAACCTAGCTGATATTAAAGTTTCTGCAGGCATCATACAGCCATCTGCTGTAGCAGTTTTCCATACCCTTTCTGCTTTCTTTTTTAAAACTTAGATTACTTGTTTCTACTGAGAAGTTCTTCGTTATGTCTTAGCTAAGCTACAGAGCATTGCTGATGGCATATGCTGTTTCAGTCTGTTGCAACTTTCCTCTCTAGTTTGGTGGTTACACATGCAAAAAGGATCCGGGATGCCCATTACTGGGAAGTGTCTGATTTCATGGGGACGCTTTTGCAGTGGCGTGATCCCACCGAATTCAGGAATTGTTCTAAGTGCACGTGTTGGGTGCAGAAGTAGCCTCAGGACCTGTATATTCTGTCATGTGTCTGGTGGGTGAAATCATGGCATATGTGAGCTTTTCACTTTTCAGCTTTTTCACAGGGTGGCTAAAACTGCCAGCCAAGGGTGAAATTTGCTAAATGGGCTGGACATAGTGGGAAAAAAGGATGTTTTTAAAAATGGAGTTATGCCTGGATATTTAGACACAGGCATATGATGATGGGCTTTTCTTTTAGCTTTCCATGAAGAACTGAGATTTTCCAATTTATTTTTTCAATGAACGAAGTGATAGTTCAAAGCTGTCACAGGTAAGCCTGGCACACTGTATCCAGTCTCGACAGAGGTGATTTCAGAGAGCAGAAGCAAAAGTCACAATCTGATGGAGAAAAGGAGCTGGGAATGTAAAGAGGAAATAAGTGCCAAGTGTGGTGATGCACAAACCAAGTTCCTGGTCTGTTCGGTTTCTAAATGTATTTAATAAACTGATATTCTTGTGCTCTTTCTTCTGTTTGTATATTCTTCATAGTGAATTTCTCTACATACTGAAAGAAAAGCAGAAAGCCTGCGCAGAATGTAGGAGTGCATCATCAAACAGTGGAATCCTCAATAATTAATTTCCTGCCAGGAGATGGGTTTTTTTTTTCCTCTTTCTTTCTTTCAGTGCAACACCAGCAGGAACATTTTGTTACAGCACAAGAATATTTTAAAATTTTCCCTACTGTAAGCTTGATTTAGGAGCATCGAAAATATGCTTCCTTATGTGGTGAATTGCACTCACTAGAAGGCGGCAACATCCTCAGTGGGAATTATTCTCTTTTAGATGGTATTTTGGTCCTGTGCTTTCCAATGGCCAGAATGTACGTATCTTTCCTTACATTCCTTGGAATGAAATATGTGGAGATTAATACTTTTGCTGTCAGATGTTTTGTCCATCTCTGGCAAACAAGTGCTGTTACAACCATTTAAAAATAATTATGGTTTAAATGTTCATTTCATATATTTATAATAGAGTACCTGGGATGGGATCGTGGAACTCTACTGTTCTTCTATCAGAGGACTAGACAAGGAGCCCAAAGTCCTGCTACTTGTCATTTTGCTACTCACTCAGGGGTTGATCCTGAACCCACAGAAATCCACAGATGTTTATTCCTTGATTTCCGTAGATTTAAATGCTTTTTGGAATCTCAGGCTTCCTCTGCTGAGGGTTGCATGGCTTTCAAACATATTTGGAGGGCTACGCAGGAGTATGTTGTAGTGTTGTCAGAAATAACGCCAAAAAAAAAAAGTCATGACAGGCTAGAAGAAATAAACTGAAGAATACCAGCCCCATTGGTTCCCTGTCCTTGCCCTGGTTTGTACCTGTGAGTGAATCACTTAGTCATAAACAAACAGCACTCTCTGATTTTGCCTGTCTTCCTGCTTGGATCCTTAAGATCTAGATTTTATAAGAAGCTTGGGACAGTAGTAACTAGTTGTCACTGAGATGAACCTCAACTTCCTTTGAGGTAACAGATCCTGAAGGTTGTGTCTTTAAGAGGTAATATGAATGATTAACTCCTGAAAGTTAACTCTGACAGTGAGAGTATCTAATACCTTTACTTTGGGAGGCTCAGGCATCTTAGACGGACAACCAAAGGCAGGTGCTGTAGCCAGTCTCGAAAATGTTTCTCACTGTATTTTTGTTTATGCAATTATGGGTGAAGCATAATTCTTAGGACTTTTGCACTTAACTACAGAGGTAATATTTTTTTTTTTTAATAACAAGATACAGCAGCATTTGACCTGTTTGCTGTAGTTTGACATGCCTTTCAAACACATGGAAATTTTACAAATAGAAGGAAACCTCTTTTAATGTATCCATTCATCCTGACAACAGTAAGGTGCTGCAACTGTTCATTACTTCAACTCTTCCATAACTTGTCACCATATTAAGCAAGATTTCATTCTGCCTGTAGACATGTTCCATTCTGTGGAGTTCTTTGTGAATTAGGGTGACATTTGGAAAGATTAAATTGCCTGGAGAACCATAGACAAAGCCCTGTAGAACCTCAAATTGATCCTATTCTGTATAATTCTATATAAAAGTTAAACAGGCCTGCGAGTTATAAAATGCGAACCCCCAAAATAAAGGTTCATATCCAGATGTAAGCCACCAAAGATAATGCTGGGTGGGGATGGGCTTTGTAAGGGCACTCTCATACCTCACGGTATTTGTTAACAATGGAAGGAAGACTTACCTGCTCCAGACACAGGGAAGCCTGGAAGTGAAATAAAGGAGCAGTGAGAGGGAAGGCAAAGTACAAATTGCATGTTTCAGCATGCAGTTTTGAGAAGGTCAATGCCTCATTTCTCTAACAAATTAGAAGTCTGGGCTCTCTGTCCCATTGCATGGATGAAATTAACACCAAATTCAAATCATGCCCAGTAGCTACGCAGTCAGATGAATTCTTACACCCCTGTATTAACACTTCATCATAAGAGAGACTGTGTTTGGCATCTGAGCGTGGACCTGACTCGAGGCACGGGGTTGATCTGCTGTCACTTGCCAATATCACCTTCTCTGTCTTCCCTTGGTGAGCTGTCATTCAAGCACTGACGAGCCTCAGCAGTAGGAGAGCTGGTGACATCTCAGACCGTATCACTTGCCTAAAGTCAAATGGCATTCATTTAACAGCCTTCAAAACACTGAGATAAAACTAATGCCTATTAAAAAACATAATTTACTTTTCATAGTTTCTCCTGCTTGTTTTTTATTTATTCCACTCCACTTGATCAGAAATTTGAACTGTTTCCTTTCTTCTAAAGACAGTTTCAAGGTTATGTCACTTGCACCCTGAAATATGTTTATAATTTACTTTGAAAATATTACAAAGGGATGGCATGGTTTCCTTTTTCCTTTTTAAAGACAACTTTCTATTGGACTGGAAGAAGCAACCTTGGGCATTTTGTCTTGTCAGTGTCCATTTAAACATGATTTGTTTATGTCTCACACTGTTTAAACTTACTGTTGTTGCAGAATGTTTGTTAAGGGAATATGTCTAAAGGGGAAGAGCCAAATGTTATCTGTCTTGTCATGCAGAAGTCAAAAAGATTCTTGAAATTATGTATTCAAGAGAAGAAATTACCAGATAAGCAGTCACATCTGTGTCAGTGCTGGGGTGGTGAAGGGCATCGCAGCACCTTTTACGAAAGAAGTGTCTTTTTTTACATGTCTTTTCCCCTGCTATTCTATTTTTATCTCTCCCCTACCAGTTAAATACAGAGACTGTAGGTGGAGGATTACGGGATGGATTTTACTTCATTATAATTGCTGCATATTTCTGTGCAAACAGCTGAGCTATGTTTTAGCTGTAGTTTGAGGCTTTATAGCCATAGACGCAAGTTTAAATCGGCATCTTCTAAGGAGTCTCTTAATAGCAACAGCCTGGATATCTACAGAGTGAATAACAGTGAACATATAACCTGCAAGCAGAGAGGATTTCTTTATATAACCAGAAATGCCACTGAAAAGGTGTGATCAAAACCACTTAAAAGATGACTCTAATCTCTATGCCCATTACTTAATTTAATGGTATGATTCAGTATGTATTTGTTGAAATAGTGTAATAGTTTGAGGGATTCTGTTAATTATTTTCCACTAATTTAGACATATATAAAAACATATTTTATGCTGTAGTATCTTAAAAGTTATCTCTGATATATATTGGTGTAATTCAGACCCAGTGAATCTATGAACAAGTTACCCTGTTTGTTATACTCATTATGTTTACTGTTTGTAGTCAGAAATTAGATCATTCTCCACCAGTGTTGTTGATCTGCTTCATTATGGAGATTTTTATGTTTTTCTCTTTTGGTAGTGTAAT
This sequence comes from Bucorvus abyssinicus, assembly GCA_009769605.1. Taxonomy (NCBI): domain Eukaryota; kingdom Metazoa; phylum Chordata; class Aves; order Bucerotiformes; family Bucorvidae; genus Bucorvus; species Bucorvus abyssinicus. The sequence continues at coordinate 15,432,497 of CM020036.1, forward strand.
TCTATTTGTTTACAGAATAAATGCTCACTAAATATGGGCCACAGGATTAGTTTCAATTAGACACATTTATATTCTGGTCCTTGTCATCTCTGATGCATGTATCCCTTTGGATCTTCATCCTATCCTAATTAAGACTGGGGATGAATTCATTTTGTAGTGTCCCAAGCTGGCCAAAGAGCCCTCTGCTCTTGCGCAGTGTCCATTACTAGGAGACACAGCTGTTTAGTGGCATGTTTAGATGTATGCGCCAGCCAGACCCCAGCCCTGCAATGCAGATCCTGCAGGCTGCGGTGCTGCCTCGCTCGCTCTGGTGATGCTCCACACACCTGAGTCCAACCAGAGCCCTGCTTAAGTCAGGGATGCTCTACCCACAAAATGGCCCAGCTAGGCCAGGTTCCAGCACCAGTGCCTTCATGTACACAGGGATTTTAAGCAGAAGGCCAAATCTTGTCTGACAACAGTAAATCACAGAATCACAGAATCATCTGGTTGGAAGAGACCTTTAAGGTCATCAAGTCCAACCATTCACCCTGCACTGCCAGGGTGCCTAAACCATGTCCCTCAGCACCACATCTACACATTTCTTAAAGACTTCCAGGGATGGGGACTCCACTACCTCCCTGGGCAGCCTCTTCCAATGCTTCACAACCCTCTCTGGAAAGAAGTTCTTCCTGATATCTAACCTGGCGCAACTTAAGGCCATTTCTTCTTGTCACTTGTTATATGGGAGAAGAGACCAACCCCCACCTCTCTACAACCTCCTTTCAGGTAGTTGCAGAGAGCGATAAGGTCTCCCCTCAGCCTTCTTTTCTCCAGGCTAAACAACCCCGGTTCCCTCAGCCGCTCCTCATTAGACTTGCTCTCCAGCCCTTCACAGCTTTGTTGCCCTTCTCTGAACATGATCCAGCACCTCAGTGTCCTTCTTGAAGTGAGGGGCCCAAAACTGGACACAGTACTCAAGGTGTGGCCTCACCAGTGCCGAGTACAGGGGGACAATCACTTCCCTACTCCCTTCTCTACTATCAGAAATAATGTGGCTGGCCACACTATTTCTGACACAAGCCAGGATGCTGTTGGCCTTCTTGGCCACCTGGGCACACTGCTGGCTCATCTTCAGTTGGCTGTCGACCAACACCCCCGGGTCCTTTTCCACCAGGCAGCTTTCCAGCCACTCTTCCCCAAGCCTGTAGCGTTGCAGTGGGTTGTTGTGGCCCAGGTGCAGGACCTGGCACTCGGCCTTATAGAACTTCATAGCATTGGCCTCGGCTCATTGATCCAGCCTGACCAGATCCCTCTGTAGAGCCTCCCTACCCTCAAGCAGATCAACACTCCTGCCCAACTTGGTGTCATCTGTGAACTGGCTGAGGGTGCATTTGATCCCCTCATCCAGATCATTGGTAAAGATGTCTGCTTGTCTTTACTGGTGGCTTTGTGGCTTTTTGGGCAACTGAACTTCTCAGTTTTCTGTTTCATGTTTGAGTTGGGTTGGAGACTCCTGTAGTTCCCTGGTTGTGAAATGATGTCTTGAGTGTCTAAGCGACTGCCATCACAGTGAATGCCACCGTGCTCCTGTTTTTATACTGGGACCCCCAGGGCAGGAGCTCCACGTTTTAGCCAGACTTACATGGAAGCTCAAATGTAGGTCTTGCATCTGAGATGGTCCCTCAGAGAGACTGAAACTCTCTCAAGTGGCTGTTGTTCACTGTGGCTTAGTAGTTGCAGCCTCCAGGTTAACAAAGAGCCCTTAAAAGAAGGCATTTTGTATGTTGCAGCAGGGAGAAGGTATTTACAGGGGAGAAAAGGAACTTCAAATAAACTGCCTACATGTAATTTTTCTCTCACCAACCCAGCTTATCATCACTGTCAATAGTAGCGTGGTAGGTCTTACTGCTTTGGACCTGTCCCTCAGAATAATTCGTTAGTACTTCTGAAACCTGTGAAACGTCTCTGATGTGCACTCATCTGGGTTGTGTCTCATAACTCTCAAGTGCTTACGGTACTTCCAGCCTGTTTTTCCTATGTTTCCTTAAAGAAATCCAAATAGCATTACAATAAACTCCTCGATGATCAGGTGTCCATGCGTTATTCGTATGTTGTGGGAGCCGTATCACATCCTGAACTGTCCATTTTACGAGTCTCCAGCTGAAGCTCTGAATAGCTGCCAAATGTGCACTAATGGTCAGAAGTACATTGCCATTTTGTTTTAGGCTTTGCAAAGAACCCCCTGATGTATGTCAATAGGTATTTTGCATATGCAGTCAGTGTAGTTCACAACCAAGGGCTGATTATGCTTCTCTTGGCTCAGTGAAAAATGGGAAGGGCAAGAGCGTCCTGGCATCGTGACAAATGAAAGCAATGCCACCTAAGATAACTGTTAAAATCTGATTCTTCATATGACTGCATCTGGACATGTGATTTAAGCTTTCTGTCTCTTGCTGATGTTCATGATAAACATGAACTGCAGTTATAACTTAATAAAGATGTAGCATTTATAAATAACAGTATGAAATGTCCACTTCAGACTTATTGTCTGGGATATATATAAGGAAGGAAACATAAATCTGTCTGGCCTGTTTGCCCAGGGAGAGTTACCAGGCAAACAGAAGTGGGCAAATAGGGAAGAGCCAAGGAAAAGCAGAGAGCCTGATCGCCTCTGCATGGTCCTCAGAAACCTAATGAGAGCGCAGGAGGGACTGCAGCCAGCACCTTCATGTGATACTTAAAACTGGTGAATCATAAAAATCCTGCCCAAATGAGAAGACAAGCTTTCAGAGACAAATTTTCTATTGACTCTCTTTTTGACAAGGTACTCAGTAGCCCTATTTCTGGTAAAATTCTGAGTGATTCCAGCAGTTACTGTTCAGAGTAGCTGGAAAGCATTCGGTCCCTGTCCTTGTTCTCAGGTTCCACTCTGGGCAGAGGACTTCCCAGCCCTGACGATTAATGCCACTGAACAATATTTAGTTCCCATTACTCTCAGGATTTTTTTGGCTTTTTTTTTTTTTAAAAAAAAAAAGATCTCCCTGGATAGAAGACAAGGAGTGATTTGAAGTTATAGGGACTCTTGTGTGAGTTTTTCCATTCCTGCCTATTATAAAGAAAAAAGCTTTTAAGGGTCCTAATGTTGGTTAAAAAGATCTTGTGTTCAGCCTTCTCCAGAAGTTAACACAATTATGGACCTTGGTTGAAAGAAGACTAAAAATTTTTGCTGCTAAACTGCATTTCTTCTTTTGAAGATAGGTGATTTTTTTTATGTATTCAATGTTGGCTATCAGAACTTTAAAACATTGTGTGTTTATCAGAAGGATCAAAGAAGATAGGAGATTTGTCTTAAAAAACTGTATGTACCAAGAGGAAGCACCATGTTTTGTTGTTAATACAGCTGAGGGTCACTATAAAATCCTTCGTCTGTAATGCTGCAGTTGACAGTATCACTCATCATGAGTTTATTTTAATTTAAGAACTTGGAGGTCACAGCAAAGTGACTACTCTGAAGTCAGGAAGCAGTTATGACCCTGGTGATAGTAGCCCATGTCTGCAGGAGAAGGGCAGCGCCTGCTTCTCATCCAGTCCTGTGTGTCACACATCTTGGGTACCTTTCAAATCTTTGACTTCCTTTAATTTGGGGTGGGGTCTAATAATTTTTTCATGCTCTATCTCACAGCTAGTTCTAGAGCAAAATTTTTTTCGTGCATATTGAGTCTTTCACTTCTACTGAAACAGATGATGAAAGTGACCTGAATGCCTACAGCAAGCTGGGATGAGACCCCTATCTTGCGTCACTCAAGCCAGCAGACAGTTTTGTCATTCAGGCACTTAATTATGAACCAAATGTTCACTTGACCTCTTATATTCTTGTTTCACTAATGAACCCAAACTTACAAAGAGTGACTGACCGCAGAGCTGCTGCCATTCGGGCTCTACAAGCCAAAGTTTCCACTCACTCTTTATCAGACTAATGATCAGGTTTGGAGCCTAAACACAGGCTGCCTCTCAGGAGCTGTGTGGAAAACACAGCTTAATGTACTAACCTGATGCCCACGTGGTAAAAAGATTGGCGTGGGCTGCCCACTGCATTTTGGCTTGCCAGTCCTGCTACGCATGCATGTTCTTGCATGCTGATCCTTACAGAAGGATGTTCTGGATGTGGAAGTAGCATTTAATAACTGGTCATTTACAGAAAAGGTCCAAGCTTGAGTTCTGGTACTCAGATAATACTGATGCGTATAGGCTTTCTTACTGCTTTGTGTTTGTCTTGACTAAAATTGAAATGTGTTCTTAAGGTATTCTAGCAGGGATTTATTTATATTTTTTTAGTAATTTATTGTCTCATGGTTTTGATGTATTTCTGTAGATGACATCTTTATGTTAGGGTTGGGGATCAAAGGCACATAAAAGCCAGAGGATTTATTTTGAAATTATACAGCCAGCCAAGCGACATGTTTGTGTGAACATGGAAAGTTTTAGTGGAGCAGGCCTCGAACCTTGGTATTCTCTTTCCAAGGTGACCAAATTCCTCTTTTCACACCTTTTTCTCTCCTTTGCCATCTGACAGCAAAAGCTAACAATGTCATCTAACAATTCATATGAACTGTAATACCTACATGCTCTCTTGTAAACTTTTACAACTTCATAATTCACATGAAGCTAGAAACCCATCTTTTGTCCCAGCATGTGTTGTTCCCGTGTTTGGTGGCAGGCAGTTTCCTTCTGGGTTTGCTTGTGCTTGTTGGTGTTCTCTCTGGCGTACACCGGTTGGTGTGAAGGCTAAATGCAATCAGATTTCATTTTGGCTTGGGTTAGGGTTTTTTTAATGCAAGAAGAACAAAATGTTTGTGAAACCAACCTGCTTTCTTCCACTTCTTCCTATTTGTGAAGATGTATTTTTTGAAGTCTCATGTTGATCACCTTTATGAGTTACTGTTTATCATCTTCAGGTAACCTCCTTTTTTTTTTTTACTAAGTGCTTTGGAATTACCTCCATCAAAATCCAAATCAACTGTGTTCCCTTTGCCTCTTCTTACTAGGCTTTCCGTTCACTGAGTTTGTTCCAGGAGTTTTGTTTGCTTTGGTTTGAGTATGTGTTGCTAGAAAGGAGATAAAGTGGAGCTCAGGAAGGAAGAAAACTTACTTCTAGAAGCTGGAAGAGAGTAATTCATAATGAACTTATCCTGGAACTATATTTTGTTTTCATTGAGGAATGTATGCTAATAAAAGCTTTCCGTTTGCATGCATAAATGAATCAGATTAAATTTTATCCCAGGCTGAACTTGCTGTCAAATCATACTCTTGTATACTCAACTCTGTTCAGTTCTCAGAATCATCCAAACGTTGTTTTAACAGCGAGCAGTACTATATCCACTGTCCTGAAACCCTGTCTTCCTTGTGCATGGCTCAGAGAGAGCTCAGCGGGGTAGAAAGGAGGAGCAAGGCAGAGCTTGCTGAGGGCATGGATGAGACACATCAATCTGCATGAATGTAGAGAGATATGTACCTAAACACGTCTGTCTGCCCTGGATGATTCTAAGGGTAGGTTATGCAAGAGAAGGAAGGCAGAGAGTTAACAGAAGCAAAATTAGAAATAGAAGAGCAATCAGATTTTGTTTTCCCTTTCTGCAAAGGTCATAGAGGAATAAGGCAATTAATTGCCTCACCTTGAAATGCAGTTTACAGTGGAAGCTCTGTGATACCTGAGAGTGTAAGCTGCCTTTACTTGAAGCCAGTTGCAGCCAGTGTTTTGTGGAGTTACAGCTTGCTAAATAAGCCATTCTGACCTGCTCCGGGAAGACTCATTTTCTTCTTAGTTTTCCAAGTTTCTCAAGCTCTTTGGTATTTGTCTGGTGATGTCCATCTAGGCTTGGCTTCATGCAATGAGCAGAGGAAAATGTTGCTATTTAGTCTTAAGATTCTTGGAGTTGAGTTATTAATACTTAAAGAAATGAATAGATGACAGGTGCTTTGCTGAGCCCTTTCCATCCACTTTCTTAATCTTTTGTCCCACTGGAGCATGGGAAGTGCGGAAACCTGGTAACTCCTGAAGCAGCCTCAAGTCTTCCCTGGGCAAGGCCTCCCCACTGCATGCGGGTATCAGTGATCAGCATGTGCGTGGGAGCTGATCCATTGCTTAAGGCTTCTTTGGGAACCCCAAAGAACAATAATATCCTGTTGACTAGGATTTTACTATTTATATCCATCAGCTGAGCAGCTGCCTCCTCTGCCTGCTCCCTAGTTACCAGTCTGTAAATCTCTTTTTGGACCGCACTATCTGTTGCGTGGTTGATGATAGGATTTTTAATTTCAAGATGAATTTGCTTGAGACACTTAAAAGGGCAAATGCACTGATGAAGAAAGGCTCCAGCTTTTCTTGCTTTGTTAACCTGTTAGCTTTTTGAACATCAGGCAGAGACTGGCAGGAAGCTAACCTAAAAATAAGGGGTATCGTTAGAAAACAATACAAACCTATAGCCATGTAAAGAGGTAAACAATTAGATCCCTTATAGGTATGTTTGTGGAGAAGTGCTGACATACACCTGTCAAATCAAAGACGGAATCCTGCCATCCAGATACTCTCCCAGCAGTTTATTCTTTCCTTTTCTCTCTCCCTCTCCTCCTCCCCCTGCCCCCCCCCCTTTTTTTCTGCAGCAGATTTTCAATCTACTTGAGTAGAAAAGGTGTAATTTTTTCCCAGAAAAACCCTTCCCTGACTTCGAAACATAGGGAAAAACATGTCAAATTTAGCCTGGTATTTTCTAGGCTGCTTTTTTAAAGCTGAGCCTTTTAAGAGACTGTACAATTTACTTCAAACAGAAAAAATACAGTCAAACCTGTGGGAGTCTGCTAGGGTGAAGTGAAAAAAAAGCAATTATTTTACTGCGAGCTTTTTATGAAGATTTTTGTGGCTCCTATCAGAAAGGAAAGTGTGTTAATAATGGGACTTAGTTATAATGTCCAATTGCTTTGGCATCGATATGTATAAACCCCGTTATGAGGGGAGGGGTTTAAACCTGATTGGAATCAGAAGCAGCCACCACTTCTAGTTGGAGCTATTTTTAACCCTGTGAACATGGCTCACGTAGTTCCACAGTTTTGCTTCGGTGCCATCTTGTATGCAGGTCTTAGGATATGCTGTCCAGAGACAAGGTCTTTTCTGAAAGACCTTGTTGTTGTATCCTCCAGGGAAGCACCGCATAGCTCTTGGCTTCCCAGTTCCATTTTCTATGCTTTGAAATGTGACGGTTCTGCACAGCTCCCCTCTCCTGTGCTATCACTCCCCAGCTCTGCCTTTTGAGGTTTTCTAGTGCATATACATCCTCTTTGTTAAAGCACTGCAAGCAAAATACAGGGCATGTTCAGCAGTTTAAAGTGAAGTAGGAATACTTGTAGAGACCAATATATTTTCTGAAGCCATTTTTTAATTACAGTGAAAGCTTTGTGCTTATAGAAAGTTTGGAGTATTTTTGGTACCATCTGGATACCTAGGCTTGGACAACAAATCACTTCTGACATAATGACCACAGCGTGTAATACTGTGTTCTTCTAACCGGTGTCTCATTAATGTGGAAGCACATGGATTTTCCTGCAAAATGTTGATTCACCATCTGTGTTAGTAGTATTCTTTGTATGAAGTGAAAGACTGACCTTTGTGTTGTGATTGCAATGGACCCATTCTGCTTTCAATGCCTTCTTTCCCTTGGACCAAATGTGTAGGTCACAGAACAAAATAAAACTACACCAAACAGTACTTACTGGTACTGCTTTTTTACCTTACTTCCAGCGTGGGAGCTATCAAAATTTGTTAAAGGTGGCAGTCACAAGATGAATTGACGTTTTTCTGTTTCTCTCACTTTCCTTTTCTCATGCTTTGGCTTTAATTTGCTTATTTGGACTGTAAACCCCTCATCTTCAGGAAACTGTAAATTCCTTTTATGCCCCTTGTAGAGGTTAAAACCTAAATTGGAGAGTGTGTAAAGGACAGTAACATTGGTATAGGTGAGAGTTGCGCTTTGAGTGGGTTGCAGCTTGGTTTGAGTCATGTTGCTCCTCAAATATAAGGTAGCTTAGAAGTTATTTGCTGTTAGACCTAGGCACTGGCATTTTGAGTCTGGTCTAAGCCTGGGAACACTCAGCTTCATTGTACTTCTCCACTGGCGTTTGAACTGCTCTTTAAATTCTTCTGCCTTTGTTGTGAGGACTCTTACATTTACAGCTTAATAGTTAAGATTCTTATTAGAAGGTGATGCAAGCAGTCTAACTCTTCACCATCATGTGATTTGAAATATCACAATAAGAATGTTTTACTTGCTCTGAAATTTTATTCCGCTATCATAAAATCGGTAGCTTGATTTATAGTACTGAGTTTCTCAAGCCAGTACTGATGGTTTCCAGATGAAGCCAATCAAACACAGGGAACTTTAACCATCTTATTTTCTCTTAATGTCTCTCAAGTTCTTGTGCTTTTTCATTTTCTTGACCCTGGGAAATATATGGAACATCTTTAAGTAAGTAAATAAGTATTTTAGCAATAAAAAAGTAATCTGCTTCAGTAAATTCATGAAGGTAGTATGACAGCACAGTACAATTAAGGGACAGATTCTGTTTTCTTGCACTTTCAGTAGTTTTACTTCTGCAGCCTCATGGAGATAAGCTGATTTATGGAACATATTGGTCTGCATTTTGTTCATGAGTTTTTAAGGTAATTTTGATATATTAGTAAGTAAAACCAAAAGGAAAGAAAGGGCTTAAAAAGAGATTGTTTCTGATGTGTTGTGAAGGGGATGCAGTGTACAAGTCACGGGGTTAGACATCTCTAAGGACACTGCAGGGGAAGATGGCTACAACAGGACAGCAAGAGGAAGACTGCTCCAGAGAGTGGGAGAAGCTGGGAGTGGGAGAAGCTGGTGGAGCAGGAAGGTGACTGATCCCTGTGCTTTAGGGACAAGCCCATCTCCCTTCAGACACAGTGAATGACTCTAACTGGATTCAGTAACAAACTGGAAACAGCAGTAATGAAGCCTTTTTTAGCAACTTGAGGCTAACTTCTGGTGGGGTCTAACAAAGGAGAAGCAGCAGTGGCTGGTGGCAGTCAGCAGGATATTATCAGAGGATTGGCTGGAATAGCATTTTCTGAAATGAGAGAATGTGAATAGGAAAGACTTGAAAATGTATGTAGATAAAAGCCTATGATTTTGCCTGCTGGAATGAGAAAATTCAAGGGTGTTCGCTGGGGACATGGAGGAGGAGGTGGTTCTTTTGATGCTTTGTTCATGACTTAGATCCATCAAATTAGGTACGTGCGCAAACCTCTGTAACTATAAGCTGTTACACTTACCTTCATCCTCCCTACTTGTCATATTAATATCTTTGCCTGCAAACTGAGATCTGATCTTGCACCCACTTGAATTTTTTGCCATTGAGCTCAGTGGGGCTAAATCTGGCTACTGCAGTGGAGGAGCTGCTCATCTCTGCTGGTCTCACGTGCCCAGAGTTTCATGCTAAGGCTCTGAGCCCACAGTGAGGGTCCTCCAAAGGCTACGACAGTATCACTGCAGGCAGTTTACATAAATATATCTGCTTGCAGTCCAAGAACCTGAATATACAGACATAATTACCAGAATTGGATCCAGACCCTCAGATGAGCCTGATATCCCTTGGTTGGCATGTTGTCAAATGGCCTGGCAGCACATCTGTGCAAGAGGGGTGATGTGGAAGCCCCTAGGTGGATGTTACAATAGCTTTATGCTTGTATTTGCCTAGGTGTAGGAGTCATTGTTATGGCTTCTGGCCTACTTCTCAGCAAAGCAATTAGCAAGTCCGAAAGGTCTTGCCTCAAGGCTCTCACAAGCCATGAATTATGCATTTAATTCTGTATCCTGCCTTCCATTTCTGTAACACGCTCTTTCAGATCGTGTAATGTCTTATTTTCCCTTCACATAAAAATTCGACAGCCTGGTGCCCAGAGCAGGGGAACAGGAAAGCCTTTCTGTCATCTCTTCGCAACATACAACTTCTTTTTGTATTTTGGTGTTTATGAAAGAAAAAGCTAGCTGCCAATAATATCTTCAGGCTATTCAGTACCTTCCCTGACGAGAATCCTGAGAACAGTAGCAATCTGCTGGCCGTTCAGCAGCAACAGCTGCTGCCTGCCTGATACCATTGAAACAGAGATTTAGCATTTATTTACAGTACTACGGAGCAATGAACCTGGCCACTGCCGCTCTGATATGGTATAGCTAAGGAATAACATAGACTGCGTCTACGTGAGTATACTTAAAAGTTAATCCAAATTAATTTTCCAGAAAGTTGATTAACTAAACCACTCTAGATGCTGGCGTGATGGTTCCTCTGCAGAACAAAGGTGGCTCTACCTCAGCTGTTTACAGTTAAATGTAAACTGAATTAAGGATGCTTTTTTTCCTCTGCCGGTGTTTTAGTTGAGAAGTTGACCGAATTCCTGGCAGTGGAGGTGGATATAGAGCAAGCAGTGAGGGTGGCGCAGGAGAGGACCCTGACCCTGGGTTTGGGCAGTCGGGCCAGGTGTGTGCTTTGTGCCAGGATCAATACATATGGAGCTGGGCTCAGTCACAGCTGCTGGTGCTGGAGGCTGTGCAGGGAGAGGCAGGCAGGGGAGCAGTTTAGCTGGAAAGGCTGAATGCAGAGCCCTGTCTTGTCAGAGCAGTGGGGCTGAGGCTAATTTGTGTGCAATTCTGGCTTCTGCTTTTGTCATCACCTTGAGGCAGTGAGGAGGAGTTGCGTGGCTACTCTAAATAAAAATTGGCTAGGAAAAAAATTCATGAGTATTTCCCTGCATTTCTGTCTTAGCAAGAAGCTCACTGGGGATGCCTGAGCTCTTAGTAACAAGGATGCTGAAAAAGGGCCACACGTCTGTGTGTATGGGTATGTTTACTGTGCAGCTGACAAGGCAGGGTTATAAACCGTAATGTGCTTGGTTCCTGGAAGCAGTTTATTAGTCCTCTCCAGACATTAGGATGCTCCAGGGAAAATTCTGCTTCCCTAAACTCTCCTGAGCATCCCTACACTGCCCCATGGCTATACATTACCAGCTCATCTGCTGATCTGTGGGATACCATTATTCCTTCAGCATCGCAGAAAATGCTCTCCTAATTCAGTGCCACAACAGTGAATGTGGAATGAAAAATGTCTTCAGGAGTTTGCTACTGCCACCTCTCAAGACATGCCAAGGAATCCTGCACGCCTGTGAGGGAGCCAGCTCATCTCTCAGATCAGTTCTTTCGGATACAGACCCACCCACACGAGTGATGGTAATTCTGGGCAGTGTCATCTGGGAGGTAATACGGTCCCAAGGCCCATTGTTTTGCTGCTGGGGATTCTCCACGGATGCCGGGATTTCAGCATGTCGGGGTGGAAGAACTCGCAGATCCAATGCCCATGCTGGCAAAATTATGTGAGCTTAGTTTCCAGTACCAGTGTTCCTGTGCTTTCTTTGGCCTACTGCACTGAAAATCCTGTTTAGTTACAAGTAAATTATAAACTGAGGCTGGAAGTCTTTGACTTCTAACAAATGGAAAATTTGTTAGGATGAGAAATATTTGGGTAGTGAAGTTGCTGCCATGACAGAAGCAAGGGCGGGTTTGTAGGAAGAGGTAATGTCTTTTATTAGGCTGGCTGGTAAATTGCTTTGTTGTTTCTCCAGCTCCTGCTTGTTGCCCTAATAAAAGCTACTACCTCACCTCAGAATTTTTTTTGTGGCGTGCTTATCTGAGTAACAGAAATTAAGGGAGTTAGCCTAGTGCAAGTGGTCATGTTTTCAAATGAGTTCAAGGTTAATTGAATATAAATGAATATAAATTTATTTATTGCCTTGCTTATGTCACTTTTGTTCTCTAATTTGTGACCATTGCGGAAAAAATATGTTCTTTCATTTATACAGAGTAATCTCTTGACCAAACATCATTGCTTCAATAGCATGACTACAAATATATAAGCTTACAGCAGTGACTGCCTGAGAATGACAAGCAACCAAAAAACACAGCCAGGGCCTGGCCTGACTGCAGTTGCAAAATGTGAAATTTCGACCCTGATAGGTAGCAAATGGGTGGATTAAACTAAAATGGTAGGCGGGAGGATGTTGTTTAGCTATGCTACCGTAACCAGAGTTTTCTGCGGTCTGCCTGGTCCCTCAACAAAGTCACCCAGCACTGTTTCATGATAAAAAGCAATGCATAAAATGCGCCTCTCCAGTCTGCAGTCCTGTTAGTAATTCCTGCATGTATAATGTACCGAAACAAGAAGTTAATCACTTGACATGTAAATACTACAAACCATACATACATTTTCCCTAGCTTATTTGACTACATAGGGTGAAGCCTATTTGAAGTGCATCCTACCTTAGTTTATTTATGGAAAAGTACTTGAGGAAAGTACTTATGGAAAGTACTTGAGGAGTACTCCAGGGAAGGGGTATGAGCAAAGACTGGGAGATGCCTGAGTGATTCCCAAGCCCTCTCCAGGCCGTCAGCATTGTTCCAAGATTGGACATTCCCAGAAGCAGCATTAGCATTGAATTCACCCTTTTTGTTCTTGTGATGGCTAGCAGAGCAAAGTGAAAATGCACTTTGATTTACCAAAGCAAGATCCAACTTACTAACGAAAGAACCACAGTCGGGAGAGATTCAGTGTAAACAGCAGGGAGGTTGTTGGGACTGCTTGCTTTGAAACTGTTCTGGCAAATGTTTCCTTGATTAAAATACTCCTGTCTGCAGTCATAGTGGTATTACATGCCTGGAAGGTCCCTCGTGGTGACTTAGCCCTCACTGACGCTGTGTGTCTCTCATAGCTGCAACTCTTAATGACAAACACCTTGAGTCGTGGCACTCTGCAGTGGCCGGAAGTGATTCCTGAACCTCATAGATGTCCTGTCTCATAACCCCCACCCCAGGACTCTCTCCGCAATTTTGGCGTAACGGATGGCATGTCTCTCTGTTAAGCCCTAGCTGTCTGGAAGTGGGACCTCCTCAGACTAGTCCTGTAGACTTCTTCTGGAGCTGTGATTTTTCCCTGTTTTTGATGGTTGGTTGCAGTACGTGAGAATGGGAAATGCTAAATGCCTGGCTGGGAAAGAACTCTTGTTTGCTGTGAAAGAATTAGGCTCAATTTCTGCCTCTGCTGTAACTCTGCAGACACAGAAAAGGATTTGGGGCCAGCAATGTAAACACTGCAAACTACAGTGTAAGCCCTGCTGCTACCGGGATGGCAGGAGCGGCAGGGGGGAGGCAGAGGTCACCCTGATTTCCTTTTGACAGAGTAAGCAAACACTAATCCTCCTCTGCCAAAGGAAGGTTGCCCTGCTGACTTGCAGGGAACCCTTGGTCTTGTCAGCCCATGTTTATGTGCCGCACACGGTATGAGAGCAAATAAAAAAGGAGAGTGTTCTCAGCTGAGCCCCTCCCTCCACATGCTGCATAAAAGCTGCCTTGTTTAGTCATTTTTATTTCATTTTGCCAGTGTAAAATCCTTTCCTTTTTCTCCAGTGGTGTTTATAGAAGAGTGTGTGATCCATCTATTAATTGCATGTGGTCATTGCTCTCCGTGTCTGCCTTAGAAACCTCCAGGTTTGCACATGTGCCCCGTCCTGGGTGAAGAACATACAGCCAAAGTCAATTCCCCCCCTGCCACTGCGTACTCTGAATTCAGCCTTATCTGCTTACCCACATTCCTTGTTTTCTTTCTTAATGCAGATTGAATACCAAGTGCTTATGCACAGGTAGAGCTGTGTTTGTTAAAACTGAGTCAATCAATCAGGTTACTACTAAATTAATCGGGCAGCCGAGTGAAAAAAACCTTGGGTATGGTTGGGATGTTTATCTCTGAAGCAAGGCAGGTTGCTCTGCTTGGCAAAGCACTTGGCCACTTACTTGGCAGGTGTCTATCATGCTTCATGTAGGCCCAAAGAGCATTTTGCTGTGGAAAAGCACAAATAACTCTACCAAATCTGAGCTTCTGTTAATCTAAAAAAACCAAAAAAACCAAAAACCCACCAACCTTGTCAGTTGATTACATTTTTGGCTTTTTTCCCATGCTGCTACTTTGTTCCCATGGCTTCTTCTTCCCCATCCCACCATCCTGAAATCATAAAATATCATTAAGTAACTTCTAACAAAATCGAAGCTCTGATAGTTGCAGACCTGTCCATGCAGAGCTCATTGCTTTTCACAGCAAAGTGTGCAAGTGTGAAGCAGAAGGCAATTCTAGTCCTTTCTCCCTGAAAAACAATCTTCCCCGGGTCAAAGAGAATTTTTGAGTGTGGAACTTAAATAATACTCAAAACATTACTTTGTTCTAGTGATGTTAACTGTTTTTAAGCAACCACTGAAGTGGCATTGTAAAAAATCCCCTGTGGAAATTCCCCACAACACCCACTCACGTAGATGCTAACTCTTTTCAAGGGCTGCCTGGCTATGGTCTCCCTGTCGCTCCTACCGTACCATGGTGTGCCACCTCGTACATGTCTAATCTATGTTGAGCTTGTCTGGGAAGAGACTGGAAGTGCTTCAGGGTAGTAGCTTTGTGTGTGTGTGTGTGTGTGTGTGTGTGTGTGTGTGTGCGTGTGCGTGTGTAGCTATGCAGTCTGGATCAAACTCTCTTTGATTTTAAGCTCTGCTAATAATTAACCCTCAGCTTGTAATAACTATCCCGCATAATGATAACCACACTGCTGGCTCTTGTCCATAAGGTTATTAGGTACCTACCACACAGCATATCCTTTCCACTCTGTGTCTGAGAGCTGATGTCTGTGAATATGAATGGATGTGAAATCATCTAAACTAGGGACACTTCCCAGTATGTTTTCCCAGATTCTGTTACCTTATAGGCATATGTCAGTTCATCTGTATTTTGACCTGTTACGTCAGGCTTAGGGAGCTTGCTTCTTACCCAGACTTCATTAAAGCTCTTGAGCACACATTGTGCTCTATGCTCTCATGTTTGCATTAGTGATGGTGCTTTTTCATGTTAAACTGGTTTGACCGTAAACTGTGTGAGATTAAGTCCCCATCTGTTTTATCTAGATAATTTTTTCCTACTTCCATGTTATGTGAAGTTGGGTAAGCAAAGCAGTGTTTGGGTCTCTGTGTTTCTCACCAGTCTTTCTCTGCGACTCCTGGAGTCAATGGACATGGACAATACAAACAGGCAGCAATTGTGATTATTGCTGCTGATCACTGATGCTTTGGCAGCTCACATAGAAAACATTACTAAAAAGTGTAGAAATTAATGTAATTTTTGTTTAAAATATCAGCTGCTTTAAGTATCAGCTCCTCTTTCATCTCGGATGCTTATTTCCTTTGCCCTAGCCGCATTCCCTTGACCGATCGTCATCAGAGCCGAAATCTTGGCACAGGCGATTCAGCCATGGAGCTGCATGATTGACTCTTGGTTTTGGTGGCTGAAACTCAGTGAGGAAAACCTTTTTATTGCAAACCAAAGGGAGCTCACGCAGGCCAGGAAGGAGGAAGGGGAGCAAAAAATTCATCCTCCCCTGCTGCCCGCTGCCTGACCCGGCACGGTGACCTCTCATCTCACTCTGCAGATGGGCTGTCCTGAGTCTCCCAAGCAGCCAATTTACGGCCTCTCCTTAAGTGTGTGTATGAAGGAAGGGGAAAACTGAGCTGTAGTTAATCTCATGTTTCTAAGCAACCAGGTAATTCTCTGCCGCCGATCCCTAAAGGGAAATTCCTGTTTTTCTGCACCCCCGCTCAGCTGTGGCAAAGGACACCTTCTTCTCTGCCTTCTCCAGCTCGGGGACCTGAGGCAGTGGAGTCCAAGGAAGTTACAGCTTTTCAGCATTTCTCCAAATGTCGTGGGGGAGGGTGAGGAAGCACAAAAAGGGACCCTTATTAACCGTCTGTAACAGGTAAGGGGGAGTTCATTGCAGAATCAGTAGAATAGAGGGAGTGTGAGAAGTTCAAATGTTTTACCCAGGGTTAAACTGAAAATCCAGTCACAAGTGGGGGCTTCCTCTGCTCCAAAAAGCATCAAAATGCCTGAATAATGTATTGCAAATCTGGTTAACAGTGGAATCGCTGTTTGCTCTGTTTTGGTGATAAAAATGACTGAATTCTGTTCTGAGTCTGTTTGAGCCCCTCGGTGTGAGTATAAGGGACTAGCCTTTTCTAAATAAAAGATTTCCTGCACTTGAGACGGTAGAAATAGAAGTTAGAAGAAATAGAGATCAGATGAGATCTGTGAGCTTCTCCACTGTCTGAAGAATGTGGATACCTGGTTTGGTCTCCAGAATAGTAATTATGAGGCCTTTTTTTTTTTTTAAGGAAGCCACATGAACCATACACAAGCAGTTATACCACAGGGACCTAAATCTGCTGAGCTCCACTTGTGAAGATCATGTGTAGTGAACCCAGAGGTGTGCTGATATGGTGTGGGAAGCTGGGCAATTAACCTAGGTCCCAGGTCCAGCCTCAGTGAGGAACTTTAGCGCCTGCTCAGTGAAGCAGGGCTGGAGAACTTGAAAACTGCTCCTGTGAGTCCAGGGACATGTTTCTCTCTTGCTGAAGGCTGCCCATGTGACCAAATAAAAATGCTGGTTAGACTGGTGGAAAAAAGCAAGGAATACAATAGTAGTCAATGGAAGGGAATATAGTTAAGAGAAACGGGCATGTCTTGGCCTTGTAGGACACATGCATCACTGTCCTGGGGTTTGGGCTTTTTGACTTGCCTGGTGTTTGACAAATCTGAAGCTCAACTGAGAACTGGTCCCTCTTACCCTTTTGTCCTGTGTATTGACAAATATGTGCTATTGGCCACTGTTGCAGATGAGATTCTGGGTCAGATGGACCTTTAGGTCTGATCCATCCTTTTCACTGTCTAGAAAAGTGCATACTAAACCACCCTACATGAGGGTTTTACAGCTTGGTTAAGCAGATGTGAGAGCACATCTTTAGAATGTGCCTGATGCAGTTAAGCCTGTAACAGGCATGCACTTTTACAGGGTGGAGTACTGGAGTAGATAAACTTTTGACAATATCTATTCTGAGTTGGGAAAAGTACTTGTGAGATGGACTTGTCTTTCGCTGCTGACCAGGTATGGTGCCTCATCCTGTGTACCTCCTCACTGACTCCAGGAGAGCCACAGAGCCGTGATTCTGTAATGGCCAAGTAGCTTCTTCCCCAACATCGCCCTGGCACTTTGCTGGTTTGCCTGCTTGTAACACAACTGGAGGTTCATTTAGAAATGACCAACCAAATGGCTGCCCTGCCCATTGTGCAGCCGGTGCGTGGCCTTGTCTCACACGGGGATGTGCGGAGGAACACAACCAGAACTGCCCGGAGCTAGATGGTTTTTATTTCAAGGCAGGAAATGTTGTCAGGGCAGATTATGTGAAATGGCCAGGAAATCTTCCAGAGAACTTATTTTAATCTTGGGTCTGGATATGTTTATCTCTTTTCATGTAGCCATAGAGCATATATTGCAAAGCGATGTGTTTCACAGGCTTCTGCCTCAAGTCCAGATGTACAACCAACATCAGCACAGCAGGTACCTGTGCCATTACGTGAGGCTATGGGTAGATACCAAGGAGCAGTGTCTGGCTGCTATCTGGCAGCATGTGCAGAGTAGTAGAGAGCACAATGAGTTTCTTCCTCTCTTGTACCTTTATTGAGGATCTGACCATGGGCAAAGGGAAAGATTAATGGGCAGGAAGTGCCTGAGAAGACAGAGAGATTAAAGCTGCTGTAATTTTGGTTTGGGAACATGGCAGAAATATTCTAGCTGACACCAGCGGAGCTGCATTTGAGGTAGCTGTTTTCTGTCAGGCGTGTCTCCTCTCAGCACCAACACGGGCTTTAATCTGTCCTTAAATTATTGTTAATTACGAGCTATTAATTTTTTTTAAAACAGCAAAATGCAGCTGAAAGCAATTACCCCTAATTGCTAATTTGTGTACATACACCCAAAATGGTAATCTCTTCATCTGAACACCCAGTTCTTACCAGAGTCAGTCAATGTGTTTTTGCTATAATTTTTTATTTCAGTTTTGGATTGCATGATAGTTACTCTTTTTAGTGGTTTCTCTGGAAGCTACAGAATCTCTTCCTGCAAGTGCTGTGATCTTCTTGAAAGCATGATCTTGTTAACTGTTAATGAGGCCTCAGTAAAGAGGAGATACTCTTTGGTTTTGGAAGTAAAGCTTAAATGACAGTCATTGACACTGGGAATTACTCAATTCTTGCAAGTTGTGCCTAAAATGCACCTAAATTCCTGTTGGATCTCGATTTCGTCTGTGAACATCATCCTTTTTGAGTAAGCTAAAGGCCATACAGACTGCTTTCTTATGCTGGTAAATTCATGGTACAGTTCAACGCTGATCTCTGCAATCCTAGGTCTCAGATTGTTTTAGACTTTAAAAATTTAATTCAGAGATTTTATGGCTTCTCTTTCCATCTGCATATTTTCATCCTTATTAGTGTAGGAAAGATTCAAAGCTGCCAAATTCTGCCAGTGGGAAATGGCCTTTCTGATACTGCAGACACAGTCTGGTGGAACAGATTGTTAGGTGGATTGGAAACTGATGGGACCACCTTTGGCTAGACTCCAGGAGATCAAAGTGCTGACATCCAGCTGGCACCAGATAGTGAGCAGACTATTCAGGGCTCAGTGCTGGGGTCCATGTTGCTTGACATTTTCATCAGCAGGCTGGTTAAGACACAGAGTGTGCCTTCCCCAGATGTGTTGATGGCACTAAATTATGGGGAGCAACTGACATGGCAAATGGGAGGACCTTAATCCAGAGGGATAAACCTGGGAGCAGGCCAACATGAAGCTCGTGGAGTTCAGTAAGAAAAAGCAAATAGTCTGCACCTTAGCCAGAACAACTGCTTGCATTGGTAGAGGTTGGAGAGTGACTGTATGTCTTGTAACCAAGCTGATATGGTTGTGGGTATTACTGTGGATGCCAAAAGATGCCAGTAGATACGGAAGTTGCAAACAACCCAACAGTGGAACCTGATTGCGAATAAGGCAACCCCCCTACTAGACTACATGGAGAAGATCACTGCCAGCAGACTGTGGGAAGGTATAACGCCCCTCTACTTGGTTACTGAGAGGATCACAGTTGGGAGTGCTGTTTCCAGTTTTGCCTCCCACTGCAGAGCAAGAGGGTTGTGGAGAGGGTCTAGTGGGAGTTTCTGAAAATGGTGAGATGACCAGAGTGCGTCCTAGGAAAAGATGTGGTGGGATACAGGCTTCCAGATGTCCCTTCCATCCAGCATACCTGTGACTGCATGGGGAGTGAACCAGTGTGTATTTGCATGGTCTGTGTTTTCACACTGTTCTTGAACTCTGCCTGTTTGCAGTTCCAAAGGAGTCCTGAAAAATTATTGATATGTTAGCATATCAATATATGGCAGGAAAAATGTTAATGGGTAATTACTAATTGTTAAAACAATGGCTTTTCTTTGTCTAAAATAGCCCAGCTTTGAAAAAGAAACAAAGGAGGAAAGGCAAGTGATTTTTATGGCACCTAATCTTAGCGATGTTGCAGAACTGCTTGCCCTGTTTAGTACGGATGCAGTGATGCAAGTGCTCAGGAATTCCTTTCCAGTGGCCAAGACCTGCACCTGAGCCCAGTGCTCGCTCTGTGTGCTGCCCTTCGGGCTGCCCTTCCCACAGCTGGCAAGTGCCAACTGCAGTGTGATCACTCCTTGGAGACATAGAAGAGCTTCATCCTATGGTAGCAAGGACTCACTTGTAAGTGGAGGTGGATAGAGCACTCTTCCATGATTTGTCTTCAGGTGTTTTAGTTTGTTTAGTAAGCTGAGCATTCAAAGGAACTTTGTCTTCCAAAGCTGAATTTTTTCTGTTTTCACGTCCTTGTCTCAAATGATAGATCTACCTCTTAGCCTGACATATATCCGTAGTACTTTTCCTCCCACTAATAAGGATAAGAGGACTTCTGACTGTGCCACTGGCACTTCCAAGCTGTCAGGCTGTTAAGGAGGAAAGTGCAGCTGCCAGCTCTACCACAGACCTTGCACGTGTCTGTGGGCAGCAGAGCCAGCCTCTGTTGCCAGGCTGTAACACAGAGATTTCTGGAGCAGAGAAGCATTTGTTCCTCTTCTCATCCTGCCTGAGTGGGTGGGTGTGGATCATGCTGTGTGTACCCAGCCAACCTCAGTGGGTCCTGGCAGAGCTGGCAGCACTGACCCCCCTTGGAGGGGCTGCTGGGGACAGCAGCTAGCAGCAAGCTTTGCAGCGTCAGTGAGAGCAGGGATTTTAGTAGGCTTCACCCATGGAAAGTGATTTTGCAGGCATGGTCTATATTTAGCCAGCTTCTGTTTGTGCAGCATTAAGTCATTGGAACAAGATAAGTTTATTGTTTCATTTCCAGTGATGTGGCATCTTGCAGTTAATGCAAGTCAAATCCCACACTCTGAGCTCAGCTCTGGTTTAACCATGTGGCATGTTTCATCCTGGAGCAGCTTGTAAAATTAAACTCAAAAAGAGGGAATCTTCATGTGCCTGTAAACATGCCACCAGCATGCGGAAAACAGAACAGTTGTGGGAGTCCCGTGCAAGTCAGGGACGTGCCTGTGCGGTGAAGATGTTACCCAGCTGAGAGCCAGAGTGACTCAGGAGCAGTGGGTGTGCGGTTTGCACATCAGACCTCCGCTGCCAGCCTGCTCTGCCTATGTCTGAGTGATTGATCTTTGACTCTTAAAAGCTTTTTCTTATATATGGAAGTCTTGATCTGTTAGATATTGTTCTGCTCCTAACGAAAGATTTAGTTCTTGTACAGAATACCTACTGCCTATTAATTATTCATTCCTTCAGTTATAAAATAACCAATATAGAGGATCCTTTTATGGTTAGCTGGCTTTAAAAAGTAGCAGCCCCTTGTGATTCTGATATTTTATGCGTGAGCAGGGACTGAATACTGCTGTCAGGCCTCCTGAGATGGTGCATCAGCTGCTGCCTTTGGGCAGCATAATGCATAGATGCCCGAGGGGCATTTTGTTCATTTTGTCGTGACCTGAAATGTTATAGCTGGAGTGACTAGGTACGTGTAATGCTCCTCTAACCACAGCTATCTCAGAGCAGCATCAGAAATGGGTTGTGCATTGTTCTGGTTTTCCAACTTGCTGTCTGGTAAGGAAAGGGCGCTACCTCTGTAGATCTGTGCCACTTTATCTGCTGTGAGACGGAAAGAACAGACAAGGGAAGAGGTACAGATAACTGTGTACCAAGATTCCAGACAAGATCAAAGACTGAAATGGGGAAATCAGCACCAGCCAAACAGGGGAGTGGGTATGAGAAATGCAGAGAAGGCAAGGAGGAAGGTGGTTCTTGGTCCCTATATCTTCAGCCACTTATGCAAAACAAGTTTCTCCATTTCCATCACTGGGAGTAAGATTGGGATGAGCCGCTAAAAATAGGTGTGATTTAACTGTTCTAAATCAACTGTATGTATACTTTATTCTGTGGCTTATCAAAGGATAGGCAGAGGTAAGGATCAGGGACAGAAGGGAGAGATAAAATGAACGATGTCTTAAAATAAAGACCTCTCTTGTAGTGCAGGCATGCTGACTTGGACCAGCCCTGAAAATACACAAGAGAGAACGGACAGCCACCCTGTTAACCTACTTTATACTTACTTGGTTTGTATCACAGCTCTATGTTATGTTTTTAAATGGTTTTAAGAATCTCAAGAATCTTACGGTTTTGTCAGTTATTTCTTTATAGACATGCAATCAAAAGACTAGCTCTTATCCTGAGACCTCAAAAAGTGCCTGTGAACGGTGGTGACACTGAACATGGAGACAAATTAATTTGTTTGCTTCTCTCATGTTGGTGGCATATCTCAGCAATCCTTTGCTCTAACTACAAATATTTCTGAAAATACAACCATTATATACAGCCACTGGATCACTGAATATTTGATTAGACATATAATTTTCCATCCTGTGTGAGGACTCATGCTTTGTTTATGAAGTGTCTGCAGTCTGGACAGCAGCAAAAATTTGTGTGATGTATGTGTGACTCAGGAGACTAAATAAAATGGCTCAAGGGCTATTAAGACATACTTTTACATACAGTTTAAATAGAAATAAGCCAGTGCTGGTGCCAAGACAGGCAGAGCAATAACACACCCTTTTCCCCCGGGCTCGTACAGGCACAAGTGTTTGTGTGACTGTGCAGTGAATTGGATCGAGTGACCAAGTTAAAATAAACCTTTTTGTCCACCAGGTTAATTTTACCTGGCATCAAATCCTGCATTTGGTTTCCCATAGAATCACAGGAGGATTTAGACTGCTTTTCTCTGTCTCCCACTTTGCACAGGCCATTTGAGTTTGTGAATTGCAGGAGAACATTAAGCAAATCTTTGCACAAGGGCTAACTGCATGCCCTTGTCAGGTATGTAAATGGAATCCTTGATAAAGGTAGGGAAAAACAGATGTGGCACTACACACTGAGTTTAGTCATGTAGCACCAAAGGACAAAAAAGAAAGCAAGTTGTCATTCTGTTGCATTTTTACTTCCTGATGAAGTACTTGATTGGTATTGCCGGCTTGCAGTTGTGAGATGAGATACGTATTATGAGGATGATGAAGCCTGTTGTAGGCAGTTTCTGTATTTCTGTATTTATTTATTCCTGTATTTCTGTATTTCTGCTTTTGATTGTTTCCCACAGTGAAGATTTGAATCCATCTACATTAACATTTCTATGTTAGAGAGATAGTTTACTGTATTAGTTACAACCACTGCTTCCACCACCAGGTAATAATGAATGACATGTGATTGAGTTATAAACCTATTCAAATATGATATCCATATTAAAAGTAGTAGATAAAACTTCTGTGCTTTCAAAGACTGTCTCTCACTAGCTTCCGTAAGAGTATCCCTTCCTTTGCAAATCAGCTCTGATCCAGGCTCTCCCCACCCAGGGCTGAATTTGCTTCCAGACCTTCACTGGCAAGGAATTGAGGGCAAGATGGGACAGGAAGAATCTGCTCTTCTTGCTCTGCGTTCAGATACCCTCAATGGGTATAAAAGGAAGTCTGAGGTTGTCCTTGCCAGTTGGGTTGCAACTGGCTGTGCTAAAATACAGGATGAACCGAGAGCAGACTTGACATTAAATTGTTCCCTCCTTCTGTTTGATGCCAGGATGTGGTGCACAGGCTAACGGGTGACAGCCTAATTCATGAAGGAAGTGTTTCCTAATGCCCCAGCTCACTAAACCCGGGGGTTATTTTAACACTACCTACCCCATAGCTGTTAATATTGAATATATGTTGTTACTGTACGATAAAGCAACACAGAGGCAATCAAGAGCACACGTGGGCCCACAGTTACT
The DNA here is from genome assembly GCA_009769605.1 of Bucorvus abyssinicus. NCBI lineage: Eukaryota > Metazoa > Chordata > Aves > Bucerotiformes > Bucorvidae > Bucorvus > Bucorvus abyssinicus. The sequence goes on from CM020036.1 coordinate 15,455,839, forward strand.
TCTCTGCTGAAGTCACAAGAACATGGAATGAAGAATTTGGCAGCTCTCTACTTACATGCCGGACACAGGAGACCAAATAATAACTGATATGGTCTAAAACTTGGGGGTACAAAGATAACTTGCAACTTATTTTAAATAATAAAGCTGCTAGGTTAAGTTTATATCAGTTCATCACTTTGTATGATGTGGGTTTTAAAAAAATCTGGTTCTACAAGCTTTAGGATGGATTTACTGTAATGTTGAACTACAGCATTGTTTGCTGCTTCTGCTGTTAAGTTGCTATGTTTATCTCTGAAGATAATGAAAATTAACTCAAAATTGACTTTGCTTTGCAAAGCTTTTAGGAGGCAAACTCTTGGCTAGGGAAACCAGCCTCAGCCCAGTGTTAAGAATATATTTTCCAAGGATTTCCTACATTTGGGATACAAATTACTGTGAGAAATAGGGAAATTGAATGCATATAGGGAAAATCACACTGTCTCTAATTGCTTTTCTTGTCACGTGTCTTGGAACATCAATAAATGTTTAAAAAAATGACTTTTTTTGTAAGGGTAGGAGTGCATTTTTCTGAAAGCATTAAGCATATACTTCAGCTGATTCAGAATGCAGCTTAAAAACTAAGCTGGCAAAGGAATAAAAGATGATGGAAGTAATCCTATAAAAAAACATGCCCAGAAAACACTGGCAGCTTACTAAAGAAATATCTAGGGAGTCATTTCAACAGTTTGTTAAACAACAGGTATATTGTTTGGGTTCCTAACATGTAGGTGACCTGAAATCTCCAATAATGCTTCAGGTTCTGGAGTTGCACCAGGATATCTGTCCTTTCCCATGAACGCCACCAGTCTCCCTGTGGCACCTTCTTATGTCATTCTTTCCTGCTTCTGTGCCAGGAGAGGGATCTAAGGTGTCTGTCTGTGGCTGCAGGGCTTATATCCTATTCACAGTTTAAAGATACTTTACAACTAGCAGGATTAGATTTTGGGTTTTGTAATAAAAAAGTTCCTTCTGATAGATAGAGAGAATAAACTAGTTAAAAATTCAACAGATCTTTCATTCTGTACGATTCAATAAACCTCAGGACACTTTGTTTAAAAAAAAAAATATCAGAAATGCAGTATAACTTTAACCAAAACTTACAGAAACTGAATGCTTATGTAAATTGCAGTTGGAGTGGATAGTCCTTCTTTGGATCTATAAAAATACCTGAGATGCTGACACCGATACGAAGATAAAATCTAGAGACTGATATATACTTAATAATCTTCATAAATCCTTACTTTTTTCCCTTCCTTCCTTTCACCCAGAATACTTTTGGCATGGAAAGTGTTATTTTCCATCATTTTGCAATTGCATGGCTCTTTCTGATGTATCACACTTGCATACTTTCCACAAGCTCCAGGATGCTGATTAATCTTGTTGAAGAGTCATACCCAAATTACACAACAGGAGTCAATGGTCCTTTTGGAAATCTAAATAAACAGAGTTTAGTCAGCTGAGGAATAATGTACTTACTGATGAGAGTGATGCTTTTAAAAGGAAGTGGCAGGCATAGCTGTTCCTAATTGTTGAAAACATTTAAACTGAAAGCAGTTTAAAACATGATGCTTCTGTGGCTCTCTCTGTAGAGGAACCTTTTATGTCCCTGAATTATTTACAGTGCTGGTCTGCTGTGCTTGCTTTTCTATCTGCTTTTCATACATATGCAGAAAAAACAAAATATGAAATGCTTGTGACTTGCATCCACATTTTTTCCTTGTCCTTGAATAAAAGGAGATGATTTTTTTGTCACAGTGGTGGAAAGGGACATTCCTACTGGAGGTCAAATTATCAAACCTGTAGAAAGAGCCAAAGAAGTAGTATGTCTGTGAGGAACCACAAGAACTGCTAAAAAGCAAGATAGAGCAGGTGACAAACTGGTGAATATGCAGTATTTCTTTCTGCTGTTTGAAGTATGTGTTGCATCAATTTTTAATGGGCCAGAATGTACTTTTTGGGGAGAGAGAAGTACACAGGTTGTTTTTTCTGTTGTGCTTTGATTCAAGAAACAGAAGAGGGATGGATGGTGGGATAATCTGTGGAACATGTGACTCTATATCCCAGGAAAAATTGGGATTCAGCCCTAGAGAAATGCCTCTAAATAGCAAAGGCAGCTGAACTCTTCAGGGAAAGGATAAAATAGTACCAGCTAGTAGTGTGGAAAAGGCTTGGAAGCTGCAATTAAAGGAGCTCAGAGATTAACGCAGACAGAAAAAGTGGCATCTAATCCACCGTGCATATTTTAGACAGTGGCATACGAAGTATGAAGTAAAACTCGTCATTGCAGATTGGGGTGAGGGATGGAGCGAGGACAGTACCACACATGTCCCAAGCTGGCAGAAATACCTGCAGGGCAGCACCGGTTGCCTGCAGGGTCTGGGAACCTGGTTCTAGGCAGGTGTGGTGCTCCGGCCATGGCATTAGTGCTCTGGGGTCTTCCCTGCTGTGTGCCTGGGACCTCCTGTCACAGCTCGGCCACTGTGGTTGCACTGTGGTGCAGTAAATGGGGATCATTTCGACAGAACTGGGTTAGCAGTGAATGTCTCTGCAGTTTTGAGAAGAATTAGCAGGAGGATGCAAATCTGGGGCGGTGATCTGGGACACTGACAGTAGTGATGTGGAGCGCAAGGGCATGTGTCTACGAATGGGCACCCAGAGGACATGTCGATAGTTGAACTGGGCCTCATCGAATCTGTAACTTTATAACGAGAAAGAAACTTCTTTTTCTGTTTAAAACGACAGAGTAGAAGACAGAAATTACCCATTTCCAAGGACTGGCATGCCTGATACTACTCATACCACCAACTCTGTTCAGGGCAGAGAGTTGCACTGTTTTAAACCAGCAATGAGTACACTGGTTTGCAGAGGTTGCTGCAACACTTGGTATCACTTACGAACCTTTTCAGCGCAGACAACTGCAGACATTAACTTGGTTTCATGGATGTTTTGATACAATCTGAAGCAAGAACTACGAGATCATCTAAAGGAAAAGCATGAGTTGGTGCTTCCAAACTGAAGGTGAAAATTGATGTGTGCCGTATGGACCATTGGCCTCTCACTGATCCATGTTACAACTGGAGAAACTGTAACTTGTTAAAAAAAAAGTCTTCTCCAAAATACGAGGTTTGCTAACAGCATTCCTTGATGTGAAACAATTCCACCTTTTCACCTTCATGTCTGAAGTGGATATAGAGTCTCAAAGCCATAAGAAACTGCTGATGAGTTTGTCCACACCAATGCAGATCATCTGAGATTTAAGGACTACAGTGTGAGAAGTTCCTGCCCAGAAGCTGCAAGTGGTGGTAGATACACTGAAGGGCATATGTCCTTGGGAGTGCAGCACAGGTGCCTTTATGGAAAAAGTGCTTGAATGTGCACCTTATGTGTAGGTCATGAGATAGGTAGTTGCAGTGCCTGGGGACTCAATTGCTTCCTCAGTAAGAACACACAGTCCTTTTTGAAGTGCAATTCCTGAAACAATACCAGTTAAGAAATACTTTTTGCCCCCCTCAGATAAAGAGCAGCAGCAATGAGATGCTTTGAATTGAAAGAGCATTCTCGTATAGCACCACCATCGGCAGAATTTATCAGAGTCAACTTCTTAGCTTGGTATTTGACTGCCTCTGAGCTTTGCCCAGAGCTTATTCCAAGGCAAGTACATTGGACAGTATTTGTTGGCACTCCTGAAAGCTGCAATTTTCTTTAAAAACACTCAGTTAATATTGTAATGTTTCCTTTTTGAAGCAAGTAAGCACAGTGGTGACCTTGTCTGTCAAGCAATTATATTGTTAGGAAAACCTTTAATAGCATTTTCCATATCCCTAGCTGTTCAGCAAACCTACGCTTTAGTGCAACAAGTTCTCCTGATGGAGGAAGCTTAGTCAGTCTAAGGCAAAGCAGAGACAGCCCAAGGTAAAGCGGGCAAAAGTGGCATTTTCTGATCTCTGTGATGCAATTAGGGGGCACACTGAACTAAATAGTTCTGCAAGGGGATGGAGGAATAAATCTCCAGAGGATATTGGCATCAGTGAAATAGTGCTTGCTATGAGGGCAGGAGAAAGTAAGTGCTTTTTTCATCTAGTCCACACCAAAGCAGACTGTTTGTGGTCTAAAAATATTCTCTGTGGTGACCTGTCTGAGAATAATTTTGTGTCACTTTCCTGACTTTATTTCTGGCTTTTGATTTCCTATAGAGATCTGGAGTCTGATGGATTAGACCTGTTTCTGGGAGTAATTGTGGCAGCCCTGTCTTGGCAAGGAAGGGCCTCATATCTGGAATATACTTTCCTTGGCAAGCACTGGGTGGTGGCAACCTTCAGGGTGTGATGGGGACCTATTTATTTACTTTGGTTCTTATGCTTACTGTAAGGGTTTTTCTGTGTGTGTCCAACTTTGGATGCCATTATTTCTTTCCCACCCATGGGCTCAGCGATAGCTACGCTCCGTAAGACATACACTGCGTAAATTTTTCATGACTGTTTTACTATCAGATGGCTGATTTAACAAGGCCAGCTGTTTAATAATTAGGGTAATACATTTTAAATTAATAAAGTCAATTGTTAAAGCAGTTGACTTTAACAAGGCGTGTTACTTTTTACCAGTAAAATTGAGTGAAAAGCTCTTGGAGCAGGTTGACAAAAGGGTTGTCTTATCCAGGTCCTTCCTCCTCCCTCTTTTGCTTTTTTTTAATGTTTCTGTCTGTCTAAGGGTGGGCCATCCAAGACCACTCAAAGAAGACTGTAAATTGATGTCAAATATGGTACCAGTCATGTACGTACCTGCAGTGGTGGAAGTCCTACTGTAGATTGGTCAGCATGGGCAACGTAAAAAAGAAAACCAAACCCAAACCTTTTGCCTTCCCGTGAGCACATGGATTGCTATACAAGCATGAAACTACAAAGGTTTCTCACCTCTCCTCTACCTCCCATGGCCCTTTATCCAAAATGATCTTTTGGTTCAGCCTAGAGATATAAGAGTGCCTTCAGCCCAGGTTCTCTCTAGCTTGTCCCACAGCTGAGACTCGTCCACTCCAATACCTGATAGAAGACAGTACTGGAAGCTGTGTAGTCACACCGAAGGTCTGCCTAGCCAGGTATCTCTATCTGACAGTGGCCAAAAGTGGTTACTTTTAGTATAAGAACAGGGCAAGCAGTTTTCACAATTTCCTCACCTAGTCTGCAACCATTTACAAAACAGGAGGTAGTTCATTGTACTTTATAAAGCTGGGTGAATTTCCCTTCTCTGGGTGTGCCTTCCCTTAAGCCCTAACTAAATGGGTTGAATCCACAGTGTCTGGCTGTGAGGACTTCCACAATGCAACTATGCTGTGAAGAGGCAAGTCCCTTAATTTTGTTTCTAAACCTGCATCCTGATGTTCCCATCTGATGTTACCTAGTTACCTAGTTGTTGTGGAAAGACAACAACACATTAGTTTCTCTCACTGTCACTCATGAGAGACCTTGCACAAAGAGAAAAAAATATTCTGTCAAATCTTGTCTTCCTTTCTTCAGATCAAATAATCTTTCTCATGCCACCTCTCTTGTATCAAAAGACAAAAGAATTGTTTGTCACTGAAAAAATCCATCTGCCAGGTATGTAGTCCCAAGAGATTAGTGGGATGTCTTCCAGCACGTCTGTCCTGGCAAAGGCTGGTATCACCCACCCACTTTTTTTTCAGAGCTGGCTCTTCCTAGGCAGAGAAACAAATCAGCAAACACTCCGCCAAACCCACTGCAACTTGGAGATCTTATTAGGAAACATGCCAGGACCAGCGCTGCCTCCTAGTTGTAGGTGGATATTGGCAAGAAGTTAAATGCAGGGTAACCAGAAGGGATGCTGGTAATATGCAGCTCCTTCTTCTTGCACACTCACAGTGAAGTATTCACCAGCATTTATGCTTTATCCTTGAGGAGACTAAGACTAATGCTTACATTAGTGCCTGGGCAAGGAGAGCACCCATCTCCTGAAAACAAGCACCGTGGGAACTTCAGATTCCCTCCACTGGTTCCCAGGAGCTCCTCAGAAATGTGTATTTCACCGGAGCTTAGCTGGCGCAGCTCTGGTGCTCCAGTGGGCCAGGCATGGTACAAAGTCAGGGTACTGTCCCTTTCTGGACTGTGGTGCCTGCTTACATGCCAGCTGCCTCAAGTTTGAAGCATGTTTAGAGTAGTGTGTCTCTATGCTTAAAGTCAAAAACGCATTAGGACTGCTCCTAATGCACGAGGACTTGCATCCACTGACTTTTGGAAGTAACTTGGACCACAGGTTACTGTTGTTGTACTCTCAGTTATTAAAATTAGATGGATCCTGAGGAATTATGAGATTTGACTACAGCAGGCAAGTTTCAGGGATACTAATTCAGCACTGATTAGCCCATCTCTGCACTTGAGGAACAAACTGTTTGTACAAGATATGAGTGAAGCAACTGTATTTAGAAACATGTTTCCAGGGAAACATTAGTTTCTGTGGAAGACAACCCTGAGACATGACATTTTATGTGACTCTTGGGACAAATGTTAAGTTTGAACTTCTTTTTTTCTCCCCCTACTTTTTATAGCAAGTACATTCTGCTCCAGATCTATTCACTTCAGACCTGTATGGTAAAACCTATTTTAACCATGAAATACAGTATCTCAGTGGATTTCATTAAGAAAAGAGCCCCTAAAAGCTGCAGTTTAAAGATGCATCACTTGCAAAGCAACTGAAATCAAATCAGCACCTTCTAAGCATATCCTTACATACCATGCAAAGCGTGACTTTGAAAGCAAGGCTCAAGATGTAGCTTGGCTTCTTGTATGCCATTAGACAAGTTGATTAATTGTAACTTGTTTGTAAAATCAGCATAGTGATAATTTCTTACCTTTGCCCCCAAAACTGCAAGGACCAATTTATTAAGCTTCTGGAAATCCAGAGGAAAAGGTCCAGTTTATACCATATGAAAGTTTTTTCCTTTGACTAGCTCTTCTTCCTGAAACCAGACAGGATTTCATCTCTTAACCCCTTGGCAGCTTCCTTTCTGGGCAAGCTCTCTACAAGACTGTTGGCTCTCACTTAGTGAACAAAGTTTCTCTTCTTTATACCAAGGAGATTTCTGTTGAAATTGCAAGTACTATGAACTTGTATAAATATATTTTGTCATTATTTTGTAAATTGTAATTTACTTTTTCTGAAACTCAAACTTTTTTCTTGCCTGCATATTGTGACAGAAATATGTCCTTTGCTATATAAATGTACTTCTATACTAGAGTGTATAATCTCTTATTTTACTTTGTTTTTTAGTGGAAAGAGTGATCTGGAAGAATGTAAGTGGAAGGAATTATGTAATTAAGCTTTAAAATCCTGTGTTCAGTGGACACAGAAGTAAGTCAATCAGTTATTATTTTTCCAACAAAGACATACGAGCCAATACTAGCATTTGTAAAAGTCAGCATTTATCTCCATTTTTAGTTTTTCCAAGGTAGAAGAGGGCAGATTAAGTTTGTCTCAGGAGTTTGAAAGGCCCGTGGTCCTTGCTTCTCATCTGTTAATGTCAAATAGTCTGTTTGCTCACATGTGTGAGGTTTAATGTGAACATCGCTAAAACAGCTATAAAATTAAACCTTTTCGGTGTTGAAAGAACAGAGTAACTATTATTTATGTTGTAATAAAATGGACTGTGTGTTAAATCTGTTTCTTTTAGAAGACAAGTAAAAGCTAAATCCTGATGCCTATCTTCAGCTGTGGGAACTGTCAAGAAAGACTCTGTGGGTCATGGCTGTGCCCAGAGTACGGCAGTATGGGAGATGAGTGGGGGATGAAGGTTCTCCAGACCTTAGAGGAGGTGTACAGCATGTTGTGGTGTCATAGCATCAAATCCTGATTAAATTATGTACTTAGGGATTTCTGACAAGCTTTTCCTACTTAATTGCCACCCACATGTTTCATCTGGCACAGAATTGTAAGTAATTCTATTGCTGTCTGTGGTCCATACTTGCTTTCTTTGCTTGCTTTTCTTTTTGCAAAGCGGGAAAAGCTCTCTTCTGACAACTGGTTTTCACTCAGATGGTTCCCACCAACAATCACACACCACAGAAGATGAAAATGAAGAATGTGCGTGTTATTGGTACTGCTATTGCTGATCGTTTGAAAACAAACAAGTGAAATAACTGGTCTGGTGGCCAGACACAGCTGTAGTCAAGTGTGAGCTGAGTGGCAGTAAAGCAGCATGGAGTGAAGTTATTTTTCAATCAAGTTAGGCTTTACCTTACTAATCCACTGAAACTGCAAAGGCTGTTTTCAGTAAACTCATCGTTTTATTAAATAGGAGGCAAAGCCAAAGGAAATCCACTTACGAAAGAAAAGTTAAACAATATAATTCTGCAGCTGTAGAAATAAATTGAAATAGAGAAGGTATATTTTCAAAGCCATTCTTACAGCTAAACTGCAGTCATTATTAATGGGGAAATAAATGCAAAGATAACAATGCAAAGTTTCACTCTCTTCTTCCAAGTGAAGTTATACCAAACAAAATTCCCATCCTGACTTTTCCAGTGATGTGCTTATGAGTGTAACGTTGGTGTGTAAGGAATGAGTGGTCTGCTGATGAAGTTCAGTTTTAACTTTTTCTCCTCAGTTGCAGCCAGTATCAAAGGGTTAGTAGGTAAAAGGTGCTGCTGTCTTTACAACTTTACTGCTCTGGGGTCAAACTTTATACAGGTGCAAACAAAACTAGCACAAGAGTGGCACACTGTTGTATCAAATCCTGCTGGCATTCCTTTCTTGGCTATGTAAATGATGTTAATCACCAGCAGTTGTGATGTCATTAGATACATGCATCACAAAAATTATCTTATGAATTGCTTATTTTCTAAACATTAGGGCCTGACTGTGTAATTGTCACTGAAGTATCTGACTGCCTTTGCAATCAGTGTTCATGGGTTTAATTTCAAGGCTCTTTCAAACCGTGAATGATTCCACTGGTAAAGATGAGAAGCACATAGACCAGGGAAATCTGCCCAAGGTCTGAAAGGGATTCCTTCTGACATTTAAGACTTTGAGCCTTTGCCTTGCCATCTTCTACATAGTATTTTTTAAAAGAGGTCATACTCTGGTATCCGTGACCTTCCTAGCAATATGCCGTAGCAGAGTCTAAATGCTGTTTGGCATTGAGAGTCCTTTTATTTTTTTTAATGATACCTCAGTTTCAAAGTAGCATCTCTTGCTTAAAGACTTACTGCTTCCCTGTTGCCATGCAAGAGGCGGTAGTCAGGTAGTAGCATTCCTGATTATTTTTTTTTCTCTATGAAGATTTCATTGTGTTTCTAATCCTCAGGGGAACTGAGTGTATGATCATGTTTTAGTCATGATTACTCAGTTCTCTGGTCTAACTTTGCTTGTACCCTGTGTGCTGTGAGTGCTTTAGTGAAGGTCATTGACATGCACACTTCAAGCCTGCCAGAGTTGTTGGAATACTTAATAATATCTTTCCATGACCCCCAAATGACAGAGGTTGGGGATATATGGACACAGGCTCTCAAAACCCATGAGTCAGGTCTCATATTCCTGACATGTTTGGTTTGCCTTAGGTGATTTCATACAGTTGTAAAGAGTAGAAACTTCACAAGTGAAGCTTCTTGCCTCTAAAACCAGGCTCTCAAAACTAAGCAGCTGCTGAATGGTGTGAGCAAGGCAAGGAACTGATTGCTGCACAGGACCATGTCCATCTGCAAAAGCTTCTCAGCTTAAAGCACGATGTGAAGACAGAACGGCTCAGATACAGTTCTGATACAGCTCTGTGAGATACATGGGGGTTTTTATAGGAATCTTATTGAAGTCTTATACAAATAGTACTAAAACAGCTTTGAAGTCTCCAGGTCTAAAGCATAGACGTGGCCTTAGTGAAGAGAACATCTTGTCATTCTCTGTTACCCAGAATTCAATGTCCATGCTTGTATTAGCTCAGCTGATCTCAATGTTGTTGATAAGGTGTTGCTGACATCAGATGGTGGGTGCAACACAGCCTTCCTGGTGCCTGTGTTGTCTCTTTTCTATTTTACTGGATTGTCCAGCTGAGTTGCCATAAGGAACTGGAATGTGTACTCCTGAAAGCAGCAGTGTCTTCACTGCTCTCTTCGATGCTCCTCCATCCATCTCACATCCTACATGGAGGCCAGTAGTGAATTTTATGTGGGACAGCATGCACATTCCACCTCTGTAAGTACCTGCAGGTCTAGAGAAGGTGGATGTATCACCTGTTAACCACATCCAGCACACACCAGCGGTCCTCCGTGGTGAAATTGGCAGGAGTGCCTGTCAGAGTGAGAAAAAGAGGCAGAACGGGAGCTGACTGATTAGAGCTCTTCTGACTCCTATGGCGGTAGGAATGCTGTCAGTCCTCATGCTCTGCGTTACTCCCATTGCACAACATTCATTATTTGATGTGGCAAATGGATAAAAAAATGCAAGGAACACACACGAACTAGAATCCTGTCATTCGGGCTTGGAATGAGAGATGCAGGGCAATGCAAGAGCAACGCTGGCGGGGAAGAGTGAGCTAAGGTGTTAGTGTTTAGACAGATAAGCACTCTCGGGGCTAAGGGCTGATGTACACAGTAGGCCAGGTCTGCTGCCAAAACACTGACGCTCTCCCTTGTGCAGGCCAAAGTGTTTGCTAAGCCTCTTAGTGGCAGTGCGGATCTTGGGTTAAAGGGTATGTGAAACTATGCTTCTGCGTGGTGCAACTTTGAAATCCCACCAAGCAGGCTGCAGTGACTGAACGGTTCCTTGTCTTCATCTCTCTAACAGTCTTGGCGAGTGGCCAAGAGCACCAGGAAGCTTGGAAAAAATCAATTTAATTGGCATTAAAAGAAAAATAAAAGTAGAGAATTGACTCAAAGGGCTGTAGAGAGACCAGACTCCCTGATAGAAGCCACTTCTCTTTCCAGAGTCCCTCTTTGGCTATGGACTATGACATATATTTGAAGGTCCACCTTTCTCTGGAATGTTTGATTACTGTTCTGAGTACAAGCTAACATAGCAAATAAAATGGCTTACATCCCATTTTGATGTATATCTCTTAAATCCATCTCAGGAGAGATCGTTATGCAAGTTGAGCACAGTTCAAAGCAGCAAAATAAGTGTTCTTTCCATGAGCTTTTTTTTTTTTTTTTAAATTGCCTTTTGCAAAGATGTGATGCCATAGAAACACTATTGAGTCTATTAAAGGAAGGGCTTATTGCTTGCATTATAATTAATCCCTGAAGTTCTTGGTGCTCCCATTTTCTCCTTTGTAACAGGAGACAATGCTATGTCTTGTCTCTAGGAATGTGAAAGGCTGATAACGAGGATCAAAGAGCTCATCAGGTTGAAGGTACTGTGCAAACACAGAGTTTAGCGATGTAGTAACAGGTTTTTGCTTGAAAGAAGGTTGTCTTCCTAGTAGTAATACTGTACATGAGGAATGCCTCTTTGTTAAATTCTAGTTCTGGAAATGCCCATAAATAACACAAATATTTGCTTGGCACTTAAGTCCAGATTCCTTTATGTTTGCGTTTTCTTCCGGGTGCATGTTCTGTGTGGGCCATGAAGGAGAAAGGGTGAGTTTTCATGGTTCCTGCCACGTTCTCATTTGAATTTTTCGAAAGAGTTGCAAAAAATAGAAAGGTGGTGGTTGTCCTGGAGGTTACAGGTGACCTATTTAATGTATTTAATGACAGAGTCAGGAGGCACAACAACGTCAGCATTGAAGATGCATGCAGTATCTACAGCTCATTGTGCTCTGGTCTTTTCATGACATTGGTTTAATGCCGTAAAATGGTACTATTTTAGTGTTGGATCCTCAGAACAAAAGAACCTATGTATGCATTTCTTTTCCTTGGGTTTTCATCCGGGCAGGTTTGCTGAAACCCATTTTCAGGCATGCAGCTAAAAATGTGAAGCTCCATCAAGAGCTTCAGTCAGTCACTTGAGGGCTGCATTGCCACATTCTGGGAGGCTTTTAGGAAGAACTGGGATCCCGAGTGTAACAGCAGGCCTCAATCCAAGCACAGTCCAAGATTTTGTCTGACACTTTCTAGTTTTGATTAATTGGTAGGCTGTGCCAATGCTATTTCCGAACGATCTTCACACATTATAGCCTGGTTTCAAAGCCTGCTGGAGCAAAAGAAAGACTGCTACTGACTTCAGAAAAATAGTTTCTCTGGTAACTTTTGGCAGCTGGATAGCATCACCCAGTGTAATATCCAAGACTCATGGTTCCCTGTGCTAAAGTAATTCTCACCAGCGTGGAGAGGGGACCAGGCTTTCTGCTGTGTTGCCCATGAAGCCTCTGTTAGGGTTAGAGAGGGGCACAGTCAGGGTCAGAGTCTTGTCGGGGAGGCTGCATGGTTGACTTTGCTGAACATTCAGAAGTTTGCTATCCTTGATCTGCCCAGAACTTCTCCCGGGCCAGCTACCCTTTTTTTAGAAAAAGAGGTGTAACTCTCTTGAAGCATAACTCCTAGAAGGTCATGTAAGACAAATGGCAGCTCCTTGTGGGTATCCACTGGTCACTGCTAGGCTCTTGCATTTTATAATGCATCTTAAAAAGGACCACAACTGTAGTTCAGCTTTTTAGCCATTTTAATCTAACTTTGGTAGCCCACACTCTGCCTTCATCCATTTTTAAATGGCAGTGCCTTTCTCTGTGACATAACACCTTACAGCATAGCTCCTGTCTCTTATGTTGTGGTTTTGGCTTTATTTTAGTCTCCATCCCACCAAGAATGGCCTTGTACCCTCTACTTCAGATCACGTGTCTAGCCCACAATGGACAAAGCATCTGCTTATTCCTCCAAAGCCACAGGATTTTGCTCTAGTTAATATTAATCTCTGTAAATCTCTTCAATCTTTTAGAGTTGCATGTATTTCTGCATGTTTCTACTATTCATCTGACTGCCATGCTCCTCACTCTATTTCTTCTGTGCTGCTTAATGGCTTTGACAAGAGACATTAAAGGGATGGATAAGTGGGAGAGAGCAGAATGCAGTGGATTCTGTATATTTTTCACTAGGGAGACCCATCTGAGGCTGCTCCATTTCTTAAGCATACCAGTACGTTTTGGCGGTCCAAGCAGTGCGTTACTCTTTTTTGGCTTTTAATATTGTTTTTGCAGTAAACTGCACAAGTATAGTTAAGTTTTACTTCTGAACCTCTTGCACTGCTGTGGTGTCCTATTCAGAAGGCTTCATAAACATATCTTTGTTTGGATAATGGTTAGGTAATGTCCCTGAATTGTTTGGGGACAATGGGGGAGGCAGAAAAGAGAAATCTAGAAGCCACAGGCACCCCAACAGGCAATTCTTTGTGATTTCATGGCTTCTGCAAGGTAGTTCTGTTTCACACCACGTGTGGTTGCCTTTCCTTACCTGATCTTGGTTAACCACCAACCTATTAACATTAACTGACAAATATAGGAAACAGTGGGACTCTGAGCACACGCTAGTTCTCATCTGAATGTCGAGAAATAACCCTGACACGTCGTGTGGGTTTTGTTGGGCTGCTTTGCTCATCTCAAATTATTCAGGCTTCAGCACTGTTGTCAGAACTGATGTAAAGCAGAATATCTTACTGCATTTCAGCTTTTAGTGTCTCAACAAAATTAACCATCTGAAAGGTTTGTTGTTTTTTTTTCCCCTCTGGAAAGAAAAACCATAAACAAGAAGGAATGTTTCACAGTCTAGGCTTTCCAGGTTTGCCACAACAAACAAGGGTAAATGCAGAGTAGTGGAGATGAAATGAACTGGACTTTGCGACCAGCCCTTACTTGGTCAGGTAGGATGGCTTCTGGAAGGTGTTCTTCTTAGATGTTACAGGATGAGCACTGAGATCTTCAGTTAGGAGTGATAGATAGATACTTCAGTTAGGAGTGATATGTAGTTACAGGTACGAGGCATTCTTCTCCACATGGGAGGGAAAAGGCCGTGCTAGTGCTGGTAAAACTATGTTGATGTGAACTTGATTCAAGAGCCATTCCTCTAACTAACAAGAAGATAAACTGGTACCTGGCTGAATGCAGTGACTATAATTTTATTAGTTTCAGAAGGGCACTCTGATTTTATTTTTGAGCAAGTAAAGAGAATCAGACTGATAGACTCAAGTAGGTAGACAGGGTGCAAGAAGAGGTTGAATTTGAAGTCAAGCATTGCCCTTTGAAGCAGTGTTCAGCAATCTGGCAAAGGTGAGGGTTGGACAGTTTGCCCACTGCAGAGCTGTGGATATAAATACCCCCAAGAAACACAAGCAGTCCCAGAAGGTGGACTGTTTGTAGAAACGGGCATAGTGCAGCAAACAGCACTGAAACGCAGCGAACCCTGGGCCAGGAGCAGCTCTTGAACCAAGGCATGTTAAATATGCATTGCTCCTGATGGACGTTATTGGTAATAGCAAATCCTGTTTATTTTCATGTACGGAAGGAGATAGTACGCTTCTTGTACAGCATGTAATATACCACAGGAGGTGGTGTGCCCAGTCTGAAAACCCTTTGCTGGATCGACACTTAAATAATTTGTTAGATCAATTCCAAACCCATTGAATTCAACCTAATTACTACTTTGTTGGGTCCAGCAACCTTCTCAGTAAACACTGGTGTTTGTTTCATTCAAAGTGTTCAGAAAAGAATTGTATTTCTCTTTTTTAAAAGTGTCAAATTTTGTTTGATAAAAACATTCCTGGTAAGTATGTGAGAAGTTTTGTTAATCTGTTCAATAACATTTTCCATGTGTATAAAAAGTCATGAGAACAAAGATGTTTGCTTTGTGATTGAAGGGTACAGGGAGGGGAATCTTTACCATCTGCCACTACCAAATTAGTTTTCAACTGGGGAAAAATAAATCCTTGTCAGTGGAAGCTCTTTTGATCAGCTCTAGTAGTAATATAGTAGTATTTTATGCAGGATTTCTCTTCCAGAGCCCAGTAGAATTTAGAAGTAAATTCATCTTTCTAATGCTTTGTTAAGAGGAACATCTGTCTCAGACATTGTGAGGATTGAAGCACTAAGAGTTTTTTAGAATCTCATGTTCATCCTGTAGTATTTGTCTGGTGTATGCAGTCCTAATATACCAATTGCAGCAGTAAATATTTTGCTATAACCAGACATGGAACTCCAAAAGAAAGCTGTGTACCTGGAGCTAATGAAAATGTAATGCCTGTGATTCTGCGATGTTTGTGTTCTGCAGCCCCAACCTGAGTTTTAAAGAATTTTGAACCAGTAAGACTCAGACTCTGCAACTTTGATGGAATGAAAAAGCCTCAAGCTTTCACCACCTGCCATAGAAATTTAATAAGGACCCTAATAAATGGGTCAGTTTCAACAAACAATTAACTTAACAACTTCATCTGGAAGGCTTAGAGGCCCTATTTCATAGGAGGTAACTTGAGAGCAGTCTGATGTTATATAGCGTAGTTAATGTTTCCTTTAGAAACCCAGATTTTTTAAGATTTAATATTTCATGTGCTCCAAATTACACCAAATTGCCATATGGTACACAACAAAGCCTTCAACCCCTGTATAGATCAAAAAGCAAATTTATATTAATCTCCTAAGCTGTTTGGGAGTGTCTTAAGCACAAGGAAAATATACAATTCCCAGGAATTCAAAAGCTTATAAAATGCATTTTGTGGGGAATTTGGATAAAATTATTCCTTATACTTTGATTA
Organism: Bucorvus abyssinicus; assembly: GCA_009769605.1. Lineage (NCBI taxonomy): Eukaryota > Metazoa > Chordata > Aves > Bucerotiformes > Bucorvidae > Bucorvus > Bucorvus abyssinicus. Next base: position 15,471,550 of record CM020036.1, read on the forward strand.
TGCTATTAAAATTCACGCTCCTACAAATATGGAGATTTTCTTTGGAGTACTGAGTACTTACTGAGCAGTGTAGCTGAAATGCACCATATAGACTTGAGAGGAATATGTTTTCCTACATGTTGTCCTCTGTTGTGGGCTGTTTGTTCAGCCTCTTGTGAAAATATATAGAAGAGATTAAGTCGAAGGTTCATAGTTCAGTGTGTTTAATGTAACTCTGTGTTGACATGAAACAAAAGTAGAAATTTTAATTGCCCTTTTCCCTGCCCCACTTTACACATTTCACCTTACACTCTCCATTTCTGTTGCTGTCGGTTGCTACCCCCCACCCCGTCCCCCTGTCTTAACTTCCTTTTTTTTTTGTTACAGCTCACCTCTAATCCCATGTCAGATGTGTTGCTTGCATGTGCCTGGTCTTTTGTCTCTGCATCTGAACTTTGTCCTGCGTGTTGTGTTTGAACAGTGGAAGGTCTCCTGGACAAGGATCTGTGCTTCCTTACACCTGTCGATCTCCCGTACCTAAATCAACATCCTGTATCTAACGCCGGACTCCTTATTGGAACTAATGGCATGGCCTTTATTTGCCCATATGGCATATGCAGTTACTTGCATCTGTGCAGGCAAAGAAAGGTATAAGAGCATGCTAGGATTCACGTGTCCCAGCTGCACTGTATACAGAAGCTAATTGAAGCAGATCTTAGTCAGATCTTACCCTCGTTTTGCTGGTTGGACACCAAAATTCAACCTGGCTACTCAGTGCTATCAGTCTGGGTCTATGTGAAGATATGACCACCTAATTAAAACAAAAACCTAAGAAGTTCTCCCTTTAACTAATGGTATTGCTGGCAGCCTTGTCATGGTCTGTAAAAACAATATGGGCTTTCACGTCTGGAAACTCACTCTTCAGTGTTTTAGATGTAGTAGGCCAAGCTTGGAAAATTGCAGGCAGCAAATCACCAATTTTAGGTAAATCCGTTTTCTAAGATGTCAGTCTGGCTTTCTTTGTGAACATTAAGTTTGCAGAAAAAACAGTATTCAGACTTGATAGTATGATAATTACTAATCAGAAATACCTAGGCTGAGCCACAGTCTAGGAACACCATGAAGCCCAGTTTAAAATCCAGTTCTCGTTTTATTTAGTGGCTTGGAGTTGAAGTAGTTCAAAAGTAGATTTTTCAAGGTGTATCCGTTAGAGACTGATTGATTGCTTGGCTGTATGAACTGGGGTTTTGGGGTGAGGAAGGCAGAAGGAAAGAAATTTGCATTTCCAAAGACTTAGGATGTCTGAACCACATTTCATTTTGAAGTTAGGCTGTAGTATTTAAATATCACACATTTGCCCATGTATTTTTGTTGCGTAATAAGAAGTGCCATTTTCTTCTGATCTAAGACTTTGGCAGATGCTCAAATACCTCCAGAGCCATAGACATTATAAGCTGGTTCTGTGGTGGCCATTGATTACTGATGAAGTGGATATGGGAAGATTCTCCTGGCAAGTTATTGCCTCTGAAGCTGAGGGCGGTCAAAGCATCTTCTTTCACAGTTAGGTGGTCACCACAACTGTTTCTATCTGAAAAACTTGCTTAATATTAGTCACAGGTATATCTTGTATCTGTAGAGGTTCTAACATGTGGTAGAAAGAAGGAAGCTGGCTTTTCTGTATGTTGTAAAACTAGTAGTTAGCAAGATGTCTTGAAGGGAAGTTGCAACTGGATCTAAAAGCCAGCTTGGCCTGTTTTGAAGATTTTAACATCATTTGATTATGATACCCTGAATTAAATGCTAATAGGTTTGGAAGCAAATTTAAGTGACCTTCTGCTTTGCTTTGGGAGTGATATCCATACATGCAAATCCAGCAGTTTTCTGAAGCTATGTAATTATGCACTCATGAGTCTTCCACTCAAATCCACGTTTCATAGTTCCTTCATATGCCCAGCCCCGTGGAAGTGTGCCTCAGAGGATTATTCATAACTGGTTCTACCACAGCAGAATAAATAGTAAATCAATCTCCAATTTGCTGTTGAACGTAGAGGCTGTTAGGGGATTGGCTTCTTGTAGGTATTGCAACAATAGTGACCTCTGACGAGATTTGAGGGAGGAAAAAATGGTATTAGCAGTAAATGCCTGAGGAATTTCTAGGCTTGGTGGGGAAGGAAATAGTGCCTCGAAGAGAAGCAGCCAAACTCTCTTGTTCATTAACAGCTTAACCTTGAATTTGCCCAGGTTGTTTTTGAAGTAGTTTAGTTTTACTCTGTGACTAGTTAGTTGCCTTTGCCATAAGATTTGACAAACTAGAATATATATCTTTATGAATATTTATATGAAGACTGACTTGAGTGCAGATACTGTGGCTGAGCCAGATTCCACCAGATTCTGCCGTCCTCTGGGACACAGTTGTGGAGCAGAGAACTGTGTAGGTTATACAATAGGCTCATCATCCCACCAGTACACCTTTTCCTTCTTTGGGGGTTTCTTCTCCTCTAAATTATTGAACTAATGCCTGTCGCTGCCTTGCCTGTGTACTTTGATATACTGTGCCTCTGCAACATCTTAGACCCTACTGTGAAAGGGTGTTGCAGTTGAGCTTATTGGAAGAGTACTGAAGACCCAGCTTCTGTGTGGTAATCAAAATTTCTCCTTACCTTTTTTTCTTTTATGTCAATGTCTGAGCTGCACTGAACCAACATGGCAATTCCTAACTCTTTACTACCTTCCAGCATTACATCTTTGAATCCAGTCCTCGCAGCAGGCGTCCTTCTTTTCCAGCATAGGATTTTTGTGCAGGCCAGCCATATGGTGTGCGTAATTATTTTATAATGGTGTTATTGCTCTCTGGCTGCCCAGTAAACCCAGTGCAGTTTCAGTAAACTATATACATAAGCACAGGAACTTTAGACTTGAATGATTTTCTTCACTTTTATACAATAGTAGGTGCAAAGGAGAAAAAAATATTCCATTTAATTTATAGAAACTGTATAAAGTTTATAGAGTCTCTACCATCGTCTCAAATAAAAAGGTTGTGTAAGAAGAGGGGTTGTACTGAAACTGGGAGGTCCACAAAGCTGGAGAAGAATAACAGCTAAAGGCACACATCAGTAAATACCTGTGCTGAACTTTTCCCATTAACTCTGCCATCGAGCATATGGGCTGCATTAGGGGTTTGTCTGCCTTAGGGATTTCATAAACACATTTTCTCCCCTTTCCTCTTCCCTGTCCAGTTACTATTTAGACTATTACAGAATCAAATAGTGTCCATTCTGGGGTGAGCGTTCTTACTGAAAAGAAGCTGTTTGCTATAGAAAAATTCACTGATTAGTGTCAGAAACCTGTGTGTGTATATATATAAATATATATGCAAGTGCTTCCCTGAATGTGCCCTTTTTTTTTTTTTTTAATGTGTGAGCTTCCTGAAGCAGTAGTACCAGCTTGGCTCGCCTGTCCTTTAAGGCATATGTGCAACTCTAATTTGCATTGATGGCAGAATTTCTGCAGCAAAATTAGGAGCCAATGCATGCTCAGTTGTATGGATATTCTGTAAATAAACACAGCTTTCTTTTGCATCCTTATTTACCCTGAAAATGAAAGTTGCCAAAGTGACTGGTGAAAATAGGACCCAAAACCAGGAAACAAGCCTCTGATGAAATCAGAAAACATTAATTTTGCTTCTCTGTACCCTTCTGTGTTTCCTCTTTGATTTTCATCGACATTGAAAGTCTGTCTGTCCAGCTTTGATAAGGTCTCCTGTCCTCCCCAAAGCCTGGCACAGCCCTTCCAAGCATTCCTGAGCATTTCAGAGAAGTTTAAGAAAGAGATGGCCCTGTTGCCTTCTGCTAGCTCCTGCGCTGGTTTTGTCTTCCCCTTTGTGCCAACACACGTATTTGAACAAAAAGAAGTGTATCTGGGAAGAGATCTGGCTTAACATTAACCTCCACCCACCTTCAAAAGTTAATTTTAACAGACGGATTGTGGAAGTTACACAGTAGGTGACACAGAGCACTTCCGCTGCTCAGCCGCGGACGTGTGAGTGCGTGGAAAGCCGGTTCTGGGGTCAAGGTGCTGAAGGCAGGGAAGCCCAAGAACACATCTCTTAACACATCTCTTAGTTTATTGTACTTTGAGATTTGTAGGTGGTAAATGTTGTGGGTTTTTTACAGATGTTCTGGAACCCTAATATAAATTACAGATTCATTTTACAGTAGAGAGGTTTCAAATCTGTGTGCATTTTTCTAAGATATTTTAAAAGAAAAGCCAACAACAATAATTAGCTTGGCATTTTCCATGTTTTCTAAAGCACTTATGGGGTAATGACTTTTTTTCACCAATCATACATAAAATCAGGTTTTACAAGAGTAAGAGGGCTTAAAAGGCCTGAATGGCCTTCAGAGACAGATGTAATTCATGCTGAAAGCTCTATACCAATGCATCAAAATAAGGAAAACAATTCTAAATTTGATTAGATGCTGCTGACCCTTCAGTTAAAATGATCAGAAAGAACAATATTAAAATTTGATCTATGGAAGCTACTACTTAGCATATTAATTAGTCTGTTCAATAAAAACAAACTAGACTTTTATAGAATGTGATTTCCCAGTAGATAGGTTAGCTATTTTTATGGGTTTAAAATATATTTGATATGCTCTATGAGTATATTGAAATGCAGCATATAACTAGTTTTAATGGGGTTTGTTCATAAATTGCCAGATTTCCTTAATTCAAGTGAAATTTGAGAACCACTTGAGAATAATTCTCTAAAATTAAATATTACTTTGTAAGTCTACTTGATTTTTATTAAATATATGGTTTAATTTTTTATATTAGAAGGTAAATGAAAGTTGGTCAGTAATATGATTCCCCTTACTCTTTTGCTGTAGTTCACTATGGAAATGGATTCAGGAAATGGCAGATGTGATTAAAAACTCTTCAGCTGGCCCGGGAGCTGTATGTACAGCACCTAGCATACAGCACTTCTGGCAAGGAACAGACACTCCTCATCTCATTGCAATATAAATAAATGATTCTTCAATGTAGGGACATGGAATTTTTATTTTAAATGCACTGGTTATGAGATTAGGAAGATGGGATTTGATGAGGCTTTTCTATTCATAAGAATGAAGACGAAATTGTTGTGTTGGCTTGTGCATGCAAGTAAGTCCATTGGAATCCACATCAGCCCAATTTGCATGAGGGCGTCGGAGCAATAATCCTATAAATTGACATGGAAGGGTCAAGCTGCCTGCTCAGAGGCTAACATCACTGGAGAGCTATGCCCAGTCCAGAAATGTTCACCTCTCGAAAGCTACATTAGAGATTGCAAAGCCGAGAGATTTCTCCCTACATCCTTTAGAATGCATCTACAAGTGTATAGGTCCTGTCTGGGCAAAGAACTTGAATAATACACCACATCTCAACCTTCTATCTCCCGATTTGGAATATATTTGTTTTAATCACAGGGTTCTCAGGAATTCTGACTTTTTTGTGCATCGGTTTTTGGAATTTCCTACCAGCTTTCCCTCTTCTGGAAACTTAAGTACTGTTTTTTTGTTTCTGATATTTCTAGTGGAACGGGAAAATGTACAGAAGAGGACCTTTACCAGATGGATAAATCTACATTTGGGAAAGGTAAGACTGACAAACAATCTTGATATTGAAGTGCAAGCACACGATCATAGATAGATTGCAGTTAATTCCTTTTAAAGTAATGAAAATTTGGAAATAGACTTGACTTCTGTGCATATGGGGATGTTTGGAGGAGAATGAGGGGAAGCTGAAAGCATGTTTCTGGGGAAATGAAAATTCCTTTTCAGGTGCAATGAATGCTTGGCTGGCTTTAGTTCATGTCAGGTTCATTTAAGTCTTTAATGCCTGTGACTGTTATCACGATGCTAGAATTTTTCCATAGAATGTACCCACATAAAATCACATTTGGTTGAGGCTGCTCTCAGGTGGTGATGCCTGTGCTCTTCCCTGGACTGGAATTTCGAACATCTGAGGCATGATGGCCAAAGACAGATGTTCTTCAGAACCTGGCTTCATCCCTGATCTGCAGATGGGAAAAATTAATTCCTTGTCCGTCATGTTTGGGGAGGAGCTGTGTGATGGGATCTTTACATATCCACTTACATTAGAGAATTAATTTTTGGACATCATATTTTTAAGATGGAATTGTTTGTTAATCACAACATAATATGGCTATTAAACACACTTTACTGTTCTTATTAATGGTAGATAAATAATAACTTTCCTGAGTAGTCTGCCATCCAGAGAGCAGTTTTCTTGCTGTTGAGGATGTAAAGAGAAAAAAAGTTCTTAATATTACTGAGACAGCAGCAATGCTTAGTGCAGCATCAAGGAATGAGACCAGCTTCCTGATCTAGACTATGTCCTAACTTGGACTGGAGTTTGAGCTTCACAGTGCTTTTAGTATCTGTGGCTAAATTTCATATATACATAAGTTTATGCTACAAGCTGACTCTCAGTTTATCTCCTGTAGCTCTTGGGAAGTGATTGCCTTTCATACACAGTAAAGAGGTTTTTGAAGAAAGCTGTCACATGTATAGTTGTTTAAGTCCACTACTCTGCAGCGAGTGTGGCTGAAGGAATAAAGAGATCCTCTTAAATCTCACTGGAAAATCAGACTAAGGCTAGCTGGAAATGTTTTGACTAGCAATTGCTCCCAAAGGTTTCTCAAAAGGAAGACAGTGTTACATGGTGCCTTTGTGAATCAGGCTCTAGGGCTTTAAACTAACTGCAGTTTTGGAAATTGTCAAAAAGGGTTGCCAAATACATGACTGTGGAGAAGGACTTTGATTTACAGAAGGAATTGGATCATGAAAAAGGCTGTAGGGTGCTGTTAATTCTGCCGTGCCAAGCATATGAAGTCTTACAAACTTTGTGGGCAGGTGAACTGTTTTCTCTGGAGTGCATACAAATTATTTTTTCTCTCTGATTCAACAAAGAAAAGTGCTTTTCTGAAAAATAAGGGCAAAAGCCTGCTGCTGTATTAAAGTTTTTCCTGGAAGTGGCATAGTAAACATACCCATGTAAATAGCAAGAGTTTTGCTAAAGTGCTCTCTAATTACAGGTGATTCTGAGGACACCCTCTGAGGAAGGTAGCTTCTGCCTTTATCCTCAAAGAAGCACTTCTTGCAGAGAGGCTTCTTTCTTTTAAAGGCAGCAGTGAAGTCGTCTTCTTGTATTTTTTCAGGATATGTAGGATGCGGTCTGTCCGGTTTTGGAGCAGACCATCCCATCTGGGTCACCTTTTGAGAGGAACTGGCTCTGCTGGTCATGGAATAATTGGGAGTAGTCTGTATCTTCCAAGGTCTGGTTGTTCTTAAGTTCTGAAAGAATATAAGAGGTTTGGGTTTGAGGCTTTCAGATAGGTTATTTAATTTTGAAATGAAATTTTTTGCTTTCTTTCAGTATGGGGTATGGCTTAGTACTCTTGGCTAGATTAAAGACTTGTAACAAAAATGTATGGTCCCAGTTTACCAGAAGCAGTGCTTAATCAAACAGTAGTGCATTGCCCAACTAACGATAAAAAGATTGGGCTCTTTAGGGACACGAGTGAGTGACGCCTGAACAGAGAGTAATTGCTGCAGCTGAGAGTACCCCTAAGGGCTGAGCTGACGTTTTAGCACACAGACCATCAATGCCTTGGTGAAGTGAGGAGCCGGTTCCCTTTGAAGCAGTTTGCTGAGAAGAAACAGACACAATACAAGAAGCTGCTATTTAAAGTACTTAGAAAATACTGGGAAACAGAATGGCACCACTAGAAACCTTACAGAGGAGACAGGACGTTGTGGCCACTGGATCGTGGGCTTATTTCAGCATAAAGTGGGATTTGCTTCTGCTGGTCTTGTCTTAGTCTAAGGGATCAGCACCCAACCCTTGCGTGCTTGCTTCCTAGGCAGAGTATTTAGGGTGAGATTCTGTTATGGGAAATCTGGAATAAGTCCTCATCTGATCTCAATTACATGAGCACTATATCTCAGTTTTAGCTTTGAGATTCCTGGGACAGACTTGCCACTGATGTGAAGAACAGTCAGCCCTTTCTTCCTGCAGGCTAAGATGTACTTCTAACGTCTCTTGTCTTGTAAAATTCTCCTTCTTACTCTCTGAAATCATGGTGACTTACTGAGCAGTACTGCTTTAAAAGCTACCTGGTTTCTTTTCTTCACAGTGCAAGCCTCCTTTGAAAGTGAAAGACTTGTTTGTTGATATACAAGATGGCAAAATCTTGATGGCGCTACTGGAAGTCCTGTCAGGACAAAAGCTGGTACGTATACAAGAGGGAGAAAACTCCATAGATATGAAACTCTGTATGTTATACACATCAATGTATGAACATCCAAGGAATAAGGGTGAATTTGGTCCTCTGTCTTGGGTATAGTGATAAGAATTTCAGCAACTTTGTTGTGATTTCCTTATGCTACAGGTTGGTGTCGTGAGTTGTAACTTAGACTTTAAAGAAATATATAAGCATGAGGTGTAAGTGGTGTGTGCTCAGTGTAAATGTTCCTACTGCTCATGTTTTTTAAGGCTTTAATACATTAATGCTCATATACTCCCTCTGGAGATCACCAAAGTCACATTACCAAGAAAAGACGTATTTGCTGTATTATTTTTTAACCCATAAATTCAATTTCTATTTTGTCTAAGATCAGTTTGACACTTAATAGTGCTGCTTGGTGTAGTTGTGAGTTTAGTCCTGGTATCCCCGCTCAGGTTTCATTGGTCTTATTGATATGGTCTAAATCAGAAGGGCAAAGCTTCACTTACCAGAATTTTATTCTCTCCTCCTTTCTTTGCAAGAGCTGTATAAAGTTGACATACCAGAAATGGAAACACCCAGTGCAAATATCAATGACCAATTACAGTTGTATTTAATGGTTTCTTTCTACATCAATCTTGGTAGCAAGCACTCTCTTCTGCGTGGGTTGGATGAAAGGGGAGACCTGTTCTACAGCCGTTTCACCACGGCAGATGTGCTTGCAATCACCTGGTGATGCACCATAGTGACTAAACCACCTGCATACTGCAGCATGAATGACCACTGTGGTCACACAGTCAGAACCGCCTGTTCTTTAACATTCTTGCTGTTTGGGGGACCTGTAGCAGAAGCAGCATTGTCTCTGTGCATTGACAAAAATTACATTGACAGCCAGGCTGGAAAGGAATTGTAGGGGGAGACACATCATGGTAGACCCTAGACTGTGCCTTGGGAGGTCAGGGAGGAGGGCAAAGGGCGGAAGTCAGCTTGACTGGCCAAACTTGTTGCACTAGCAGTTAGGTGTCCCTGCACACGTGGTGAAAACAGTGTGCCAAGGTGGAATTGCAAGGAGGCAGGCATGCCATAAATCCATTTCATTTCTGCCAAAGCAAAAGTTTCTGCATCCCACCTGCCCATGCTTGCTATGGAAACTTCTCACAGTTCCTAATTAATTCAATTAAAAAAAAAATCTATTAGGAATTTTCAGGTAAATTTGATCCTGTGACTGAACATGGTTGGGGAGTGATTACATAAATAATCAACGTGGTGGGTCCAAGAGAGTGATAACATCAGAGATTGCTAACCCTGTTTTGCTACAGCAAGGGCAGATCATGTAGTTGAAGCACTTTATTAATCAGAAATGACGGCAATAATTTTACATAGGCAGATTTCCTTAGCTTTATTTTGCCTCTGTATTTGTAGTTTTTTAAGCTCCATATGACATGGTGAATAATTCCACCATTTTTAAAACCAGCATGGCTCTTATTATTTCCAGATGCACGAATACAAATCTTCAACCCATCGCATTTTTCGTTTGAACAACATAGCCAAAGCACTTAAGTTCTTGGAGGACAGTAATGTGAGTATTTTCAAAGGCTAGTCTTAACATCTTCTCTTGATGTATGTTGCAAATTGTAATTGTTGTACTCCTTGGACATACGGGGAACGTACTGCTTAAAGGCACTGTGACTTACCTTAGCAGCACGGCTGAAAAGCCACATAAAAATGCACAATGAGAACACCTACAGAGTCTATATCAAAGATTATTTGTTCATTTTATAATGTAAAAGTTCAACAGGATTAAAGGATCAGGAACCCAATATTGAAAGAAAATAAAAAGAAATGCAAATAATTTTTATGAACTGGGTCTTAGCGGCATTACTTCAGTTACTCTGAAGGAAGATGAATTCCTTCCATCAGAAATGCTTTCAGTATTACAAATCATGTATTTATCTGTTAAACCGCTGCAGCAGCTGATGAGTCAAACGCAAGAGAAAATTAAATCTGGGAACATGACATAAATGCATAATTCCAGGAATCAAAACGTTATAAGGATATAATATGTTGTATGTTATATGTTAACTCTCCTCATAGTCAGTGCAGCACTACTTCAACATCACTTCCTAAAGTTCTAAATGCCCAAGCAAGATCAGACACTGTAGCCTGAAATGATTCATTCACTTTTTTATTTCTCCCATTAGGGCCTTATTCCAAAGCCCTACAGAATCACAGAATCACAGAATTGTTTTGGTTGGAAGAGACCTTTCCGATCATCAAGTACAACCATTAACCCAGCACTGCCAGGTCACCACTAATCCATATCCCTAAGCACCACATCTATACATTTTTTAAATACCTCCAGGGATGGTGACTCCACCACCTCCCTGGGCAGCCTGTTCCAATGCTTTACAACACTTTTGGTGAAGAAATTTTTCCTAATATCTGGGTTGAACCTCCCCTGGAGCAGCTTGAGGCCATTTCCTCTTGTCCTATCGCTTGTTACTTGGGAGAACAGATTGACCCCCACCTCGCTACAACCTCCTTTCAGGTAGGAGAGTGATAAGGTCTCCCCTGAGCCTCCTTTTCTCAAGGCTAAACAACCCCAGTTCCCTCAGCCGCTCCTCATAGGACTTATGCTCTAGACCCTTCATCAGCTTCGTTCCCCTTCTTTGGACACGATCCAGCACCTTGATGCCCTTCTGGTAGTGATGAGCACAAAACTGGGCACAGTACTCGAGGTGTGGCCTCACCAGCGCTGAGTACAGGGGGACAATCACTTCCCTCCTCCTGCTGGCCACACTATTGCTGATACAAGCCAGGATGCTGCTGGCCTTCTTGGCCACCTGGGCACACTGCTGGCTCATCTTCAATCAGCTGTCAACCAGCACCCCCAGGTCCTTTTCCACTGAGCAGCTTTCCAGCCACTGTTTCGCAAACCTGTAGTGTTGCAGGGGGTTGTTGTGACCCAAATGCAGGACCCAGCACCTGGCCTTGTTGAACCTCATACAATTGGCCTTGGCCATCGATCCAGCCTGTCCAAATCCCTCTGTAGAGCCTCCCTACCCTCAAGCAGATCAACACTCCCGCCCAACTTGGTGTCATCTGCAACAGTGACTGAGGGTGCATTTGATCCCCTCATCCAGATCATTGATGTTAAAGAGAACGGGCCTTGATACTGAGCCCTGGGGAACACCACTTGTGACTGGCCACCAGCTGGATTTAACTCCATTGACCACCACTCTTTGGGCCTGGCCATGCAGGCAGTTTTTTATCCAGCAACGAGTGCAGTTGTCCAAGCCATGAGCAACCAGTTTCTCCAGCAGAATGCTGTGGGAAACAGTGTCATAGGCTTTACTAAAGTCTAGGTAGACAATATCCACAGCCTTTCCCTCATCCAGTAAGCAGGTCACCTTGTCATAGAAGGTTATCAGGTTATCATCAGGTTAATCAAGCAGGACCTGCCTTTCACAAACCCATGCTGACTGGGCCTGATGACCTGTTGTCCTGTGCATGCTGCATGATGGCACTCAACAATGGATGTGGCCTGTGTCTTTAAATCTCTCTGCTCTTGAAAAATGTTGAGAAGTAATGGGGTCAAGAGAAGCCTCAGCCATGTAACAGCTCATATACATGGTATACCTACATCTTTCAGAGAGAGAAAACAAATATTGGACTATGCCCTATAAAGGACTGCAGCAGGGTTTAAACTTTATGGGTGTGGAGGGATCTGGTGTGTGTATAGGGGCAAAACCCTGCCGTGCGTGGAATGCCACAACAGCAACTGATGTTACTTTGCTGCTTCCCTGCATTGAGCTTAGCTCTTGCTCCAGAGATCCTGCAGCAGTGCTGGTCACGCAGGAGAGTCGCTGCATAGCCCAGTGCAGGAGTGAGCATGAAGTGAGGTCTTAATGGATCTCTAATGACCTCGTAGATGTGGGAGGTTTTTCCCCAGGAGGGGATGTGAAAGGTCAAGAAGTTGTCCAGTAAATTCCAGGTGTTCCACTCTCTTTTTGGAAACTCCACCAGTGGGAGCCAATCTGGCTCTAAATGTGTATGGCTACCTGTCCTGCTACAGAACTGCTAAGAAATATTTTACATGTTCATGTATTTCTTAGCAGTTTTCCAGGTAATGCTTTCTACCCAAATCTAGCTAAGACCCAGTGGCAGATGAAATGTTTTCTTTCTGATGATATCAACACATGGCAGAGATGAAGCTGAAGCACATCTGGTTGCCAGGACCTTGCTAGGAGAACCTAAAACCTGAATGAGCAAGGCCGGGCAGCAGAAGCCTTGGACATAGGTGGCCTTTTACTTAGCAGGGCTAAAACACCTACTTTTCTATAGATGTCTTGTTTCCTTAAGAGTAAGCAGCCAGTATCTTCTAGCTGGATATCTCTACTGTGCTGGGTGACAAACAGCAGTAACAGGACAGAGCTGACACTGAGAACAGTCTAATGATAAATGCCACTTACTCCCCATTTTGGAGAAACTGCTATTCCAATGTACCAGGTCTGCAAGGTTTTCCCATGCCAAATACCTTGGAGCTAGCAAGAAATCTGAGCCTTGAAATATGACAGCTAGAGGTGTTTTCTTGCTAAGATTGAAAACTGTTGTGCGAGCCACTAGATAAAAAGTCATTTTAATTTCCTTTTTTCAGTTTAACCAAACTGGTTAGTGAAGGGTGGTGATGAAAGTGTTGGAAAAGTGCCTCAGCTGCCAAGAGCTTCAGGGTTAGATATTAAACCACAGTGGGTGGAACCCATCAGTGTACGCTTCTGTGGAACTGGGGTAGCAGGGTGAAGCACTGTTAAGTGATTCATCATGTACAGGGCTTCCAAGTGATAAACGGGCTGTATGCTGGGCTTTAACTCCGCCTGGGTGTCATGTAAAGTACTGACAGCTTCCTTGCTTCCTCCCTCCCCCATGACATTTGCCAAAACCATGTCTGTGTTGTCTTAAGAGAATAACATCCTGGTGTTATCAGGTGGAAAAAACCTCAGTGTGGGAAAGTCTAGAGCTTTTTGCTTGGATTAGGCAACCCTATCCTTTGCTAACTGATTTAATCAGAACTCTGGCAAGCTGTGTAAGGTGAGATAAGTAAGGAGAAAGGAGATGCATAGCAAAAAAGAAGCAAGCAGGTCTTTGTAGGATTTTAATTCTTGTATGAGAAGTGACTCTCTACTTTTTAAGAATAGGATCTACTGGAGAGGGCACTGTCTTGTTAGATTTTTGTGTAGAGGAAATGCCTTTGTGGTCCTGAGGATGCAGAACTGGCCTCACTTCTGTTCTACTGGGGGTTGAGATAAGAGTTCCATGAGCAGGGTGGTTGTGATCAGGGCAAATTATCATTAACTTGAGATTTCAGTATTGCTTTTTGTTTGGCCAGTCAGTGGCAGAGGTGTTCTGGACATATCCGGTAGTCTCAGAGCATTTTTTTGCATTTACCTTGCTTCTTTGAATTCGGCTCTGAGTTTATGATCTCTTCTACAGGTAAAGCTTGTTAGCATCGATGCAGCAGAAATAGCAGATGGAAATTCTTCTCTGGTACTTGGACTTATATGGAATATAATCTTGTTTTTTCAGGTAATGAAACTAGAATACTTTAATTACAAGTGAACAGTCTTCATGGTATCAATCTATTCCAGCTGAATACTGATTTTTAAATTGATTTTTAATCCTAAAGAACATAATTAAGCACATTAAACCTGAGCTTTTCCCTCATAATACATGTTAATTTTATACCTGCAGCTGCTTTCATTTTACTTCATGGGGCCTATTTTGATGTAAATAGGAGACAATTTAAGCCCTCGTTTGACTTGGACCAGAATGAGAGCTTCAGATTACTACTTTTCCTTCTCTCCTGTGCCTTCTCAGAGTTCTGTTCCAGATTGCCTGGATCTGAACCAATGTCTCAAGCTTGGTTCCAGGTCACAGTTTATTTTCAATAACCTTTTCTGGATTTGGTCCAATGTGATGGGAAATTCTATGTAGCATCACTGGTCTCCAGAGACTTACTTAACATGGCAAAAATTTGTAACTGATGTAGATGGCCAAATGGAAGATCTTGAAGGGCCTGGGACTGATAAAACTGATTTAAGCCTGAAAATTGATTTAGCCCCAGGCTTAGATTAAAACTGCTGCTTAATCTACAGATATTTTGAAAATTACCTTCTAGAGAATACCAAATTCTAATGAAAAGAGAGAGATGGAAAGAAGGTTCTACAACTCTCATAAGACTGTAAGGCTCTTTCATTCTCTTTGCCTCATTTAAGAAATGGCTATAGGTTTAAAAATAATCTTGAAGTTGCACTGACGTTTCTGTCCCTAGCTGAACTCCTCAAGATGAACAGTGGTGCAGAGCACCCCTTTGGCCAGACGGTCCAGTGGTGCAACCACCAGTCACCCTGGCAGCAGATGGCATGGGGGGCCTAAGAGAGTAGAGTGGATAATCAGTGCTGACCAAGGGCAGGAGTGCTGCTGCAGGTCACCTTTTCTTGATTAAAAATATTTCACTCAAGCAAGTCCTGTGAAGGGAACAATTTCAGTTAGACTAACTTTTCTTTCCAGGACAGGTTTCTTCGCTTTTTGTTTAATATGAATTTGCTCCACTCAGCTTGAACTGATACCTTGCGCTTTCTGTCTCCTGGGGTTGCCAGATGTGCTGCTGCTGGCTGTCACACCTGTGCAATACAAGTTGAGAGTTATAGTGGAGAAGTCTACAATAACCTCTCAAAATTCAATTATGGTGCTGTTATCTTTAAAGTTTGCATGAAAACAAGCTCTGAGTTCTCCATGTAGCCGGTGTTAAACTAGAGCACTGCGTGTTTCACATTTCATTACAGATTAAGGAGCTGACAGGCAACCTCAACAGGAACTCCTCCTCCTCCAGCCTGTCATCTGGGCCCAGTGGTCCAGAGTCAGACACATCCCACCCCAGCACTCCCAGCGTGGAGAGGAACATGTCCATCACAGTGAAGGATCAGCGGAAAGCCATCAGAGCCCTTTTACTCTGGGTTCAGAGGAAAACCAGAAAGTAAGCTAACAAACCCTTGTATAAAACCGTGTTTTACCATCTGCCCTTTTGAAGCTGAAGCTCTGTCCTCTCTCCTGACCTGTGTGTGCGTTACTGTGCATTGTGGCTTCTCCACAGGGGGTGTATCACTATGGCTGTGTGTCTACAGTGGCCGCCTGACCTTGAAGCTAAGTGCGCTGCTGGCTTCATGATTTGAGTGTTTAATGTTAATTTGCACTTATCTGCTTGGCACTGTTTAAAACAGGATCGTTCCCTCCTCCCCCTTACCCCCCGGCATTCGTGCAGTCTGATATCTTTTGCTAATTAAAGGATAGGCATAAACAATGGGTGAACTGAAAAAATAAATATACTGAAAGACTTCAGCAACAGCCTTTGAAATAAAGCAGCAGCCCTGAGGGAGCTTCTCTGTGTGCTGCAGAGTGCCCTGAAGGACAGAGACCCTGTTAGATTACCTCTTTCCTCAAAATTAAAGAGGAGAAGGGGGCGAATCTTAAGTTGCTTCTCATGAACATGTATTTTACATATATTGTTATCTGAAGTTATGACTGCCAGAGAGCTTTAAAGAGGGTATAGGTTGAACTTACTTACACAAGTTGGATAGCTGAGTATTTGGCATTTTTGTCTGTTGATGGATTCATATATCCAAATCTGCCTATGAACACAAATGTTCAGTATTTAGTGTTGAAGGTTCAAATTTACATATTAAATACCTGGTCCCGTGGGCCACATCATCCCTTGGTTATCTCCAGTGAAGCTAAGGGTGCTATTGTGCAGATGAGATTGTCCCGCTGAGATCCGCAGTTCCCTGCTGCCAGCGCAGACCATAGAGAAAGCACAGTTTTAGTCCCAAAGAAATGCTGATAACGTCATTAACAGGGAGGTGGTACAAGGAAAGTGAGGACCAGAGAAGTAAAGGCCACAGACTTTGCAGTCCAGTCAAAGAGCTCAAATTGAAAACATCTAATAAGAGAAAATTTTTCTTGCAACTGCACTATTTAAAAAATAATAGTGTCACTATAATCCTGTTATCCAATGACTTGTGCAGAATTTTCTCTTCTGAGGCTGTATTTCACTGCAAGTTTGATGCTTGTTTTTTTCTCCAAGACTTTGGCCAACTAATACGCATGTGGTTTATACATACACTGACACCATTTGCATTTGGCAAAGCACAATTTTCTGCTATAGAAGGCCAAGTACTCAGGAATGTGAGTCATTTATGCTTATGTTTTTAAATACTTAACTGTTGGAAGTCTTCCCAAGCTATGGCATTAAAATGCTGGAGAGCAACAGAAACAGGAATCACAGAGACATTTGGTTTTGTGAATGTTAAATGTGGTTGCTGAGTTCTTGAGGACTTTGTTGTTACTAACTACTTCCTACATGCAGGTTGATGTCAGCCGTTAGCCATACCAATCCAGTTTGTGAATCCTTGTGTTTGATGGTCATATTTTGTGTTTTTCAAAATCCAAAAAGATCTCAAATGTGACTAGTGCAACTCAGCAACCTTACTTTTAACTTTTCAGGAGTCTTATGATGATGCCTTTACTTTGGATTTTATAACACAACGACCTATGTAAACTGTACGTAATTCTGTTCAGGTATGGCGTTGCAGTTCAGGATTTTGCCAGCAGCTGGAGGAGTGGCCTTGCTTTCTTAGCTATCATAAAAGCAATAGACTCTACTTTGGTAGACATGAAGCAAGCACTGGAGAAATCGGCTCGAGAAAACCTGGAGGATGCTTTCAACATAGCACAAAATAAGCTGGGTGTTCCTCGGCTCCTAGAACCAGAAGGTAAAACGCCTACGTCAACTTTTGTTGGGTAACATTCAAACCATAATGAATTAATGAATATTGCATTGTGATACCTACAGAAGACCTCCCAGTGATTAGGCTGTTATTCTGATGAGTCTGTTGGAATGATCGATAAGAAAAATGAAAGTGAAGTGGTCACTGGCTTGTACTCATATGCTTCCTGTCATGCTTGTAAGCTCCTTGGAGGCAAAGATCTTACCATAGTTTTAGCTATGTACAGTGGTCCTGGTTAACATTTAGATGCTCTGTGACATCTGCCTTACTAGAGGGCATTAATCACCACCCTGTTTTGCTGAGAGGTGTCTCAATGCATTAGCACCAGTTCATAGTGCCTACAGTCTGCAGAGACCACATGTCACTCCAGGATGAAGTGTGCGAGTCTGCCATACCAGAAAATGGGGAGATACTTATTCAAATGTATTTGCATCTCCCAGTTTTTCCTTTACAATGCATTATACACACATATATATTTATGTATGTAAACATAATCATATATATGTGTTTATATGGATATAAATGGAGCTGCTTCTTGCAGTATCTTTTACTGAACTTTACTAGACAGGCATTATCCTTGATTTTATGATTGAAAGCACAGGTTAGTTATTTGTGCTTTCTTGGGTCACCTGTTAGAAGACTGGGCCATCCTGCTAAAATTAAACCTCCGTGCTGTCACTCAACAAGACCACTGTCTAGTGACACCAACATAAATGGCAGTATGAAGGTGGATGAAAAGGGACCCTGATCAGTGTTTGGCATTTGTTTGGAAATGGGAAAACAATAATGTGCAAAAGATGTTGAGAACCCTTTTGAGTACCATCAACAGTGAAAAGTATTTCTGTTATCTGTCAGAAAAAGAAAAGCATTTGTAGCTGTTACTTCTCTCATCATATAGGCAGGATAAATGTCTGACAATCTGTTCCTCTGCAAGAGTATTTTAAAGCCATGTGTGCTCAAGGCCCTTGTGTCTCTCTCCACAGATATCATGGTGGAATCACCTGATGAACAGTCAATTGTGACATACGTGGCACAATTTCTGGAACATTTTCCGGAGCTGGAAGGGGTATGTGTTTACTCCTACCTCACATAATTTTTTTAATTTGCTTTGGTATACTTAATAAAGTCAGATAGTGTTGTATTTATCTTCAAGGTTTCTTTCTAAGCTATTTAAAATAAACCACAAACTCAGATTTAATTTTTCACATTTTTGTTAAATCCAGGCAAATGGGCTTTCATTGGCAATTGCTAAAGTGCTCTAGTTAGAAATGTGCTTTTAAACACTTATAGTTGTAACTTTTAGAAGTTAGAACTGGTTACATAGGGCTCTACTACTTTGCTGTATTAGTCTTGAATAAGGCTGAAATTTATCCATTTATGATGGTTCATTGGATTTTGAATTTCATCTTGACTTCTGTCTTCTCAAATTTGAGGGCCACAATCAGTCTGAATTTAGGAGGTATCAGACACAAGATACCAGAGGCTGAATCTTGTCAATGCAACAGTCAAAAGCACTCACTGGAAGCATGAAATAAACTGTAGCTTAAAGGACCAGTATCAAAAGTAGAGGAGCAAGCAGGGAGTGACAGTGTCAGGATTGACATAGATCTTTTGGACAGAGGATAAACTTACAGAGGAATTAAGGGATAGGAGACAGAAAACTCGAGGGAAAATGGGCAGTTGCAGGAACTGGAGAATAGATCTGCATAGTTGAAAAACTGTTTTGGAGGCTGCTTGTCCTTCCAGACAACCTAGTCCACCATGGTCTTTTTGGTTCAAAAGGGTCCCCAAGGTACTCAGCATTCCTTGAGTATCTGGGTATGGTTTTGTGCTAAAGTACTTGCACATAAATGATGGTTCTACACCTCTCATTTCTTGACTGAAGGTTCCACTTGGTATGTATTTTGTAGCTTATAAATTTGGTAGGCATTACTAAAGACACTGCAATTAAAATTATTATAATAGTCTATCTATTATTATTAGATTAGATAAGCAGTAAGATTTGTTGACATTAAAACTTGGAGGCATTTAGATGGACAAAGAATAAGTCTACTTTTTTTATTTTAAATACAGTCTGTTGGATGGAATAATTTAGTATATTAAAGCATTTCACAGTGGATTTAGTGGACTTGTTAGATTTATTTTATTCCCAGGGTTTGGGATTGTGTCAAAAAGCCAAGTTAGTTGTCTCCACAGGTGCAGCAGGGAGGGATGAATACATTAACAACTGAAGACTAGGCTTGTCTCATTCTAATATTCCTGTACAAGGGGCTTCTTGACATGGAGCTTTGTTCAAGTCACTTGACTTGCCAGATTGGTTTCCCTGCTTTCAAAACAAGCAAGTCATTAATTGGCCATTCACAAGGTAATGGGGTGACGGGCTAGGTAGTTACTCCTTCTGTAGAGTTTGGGAAAAGTAAAATGGTATCTGAGGTATGACTTGTCTTTTAATGGTGCATCATCACTTATAGGAAGACTTCACAGATCCTGAAAGGGAGCTTCCAATTGAGTCCACATATGTCCACATCAAGGATGCACCTTCCGAAAAGGAAGGCAAAATCTTGATTTTAAGTGAAAGCGAAGAAAATATGTATACTGTTAATCACGAAAGGAGTCATCCTGCTCCTCCCAAGGTTCATATTCATGACACTCCTGAGAGAATCCCATCAGAACCCGTTCCTGAAAAATGTAATGGGAAATTGAGTCAAGTATTAAGTGATTCACAGGAAACATCTGAGGAGGAGCCTCAGAGGCCTACCTCACTGAAAATAACAGGATCTGTCAGTTTTGAATCCAATTCCTCTTGGGAGGTTCTAAGTGATAAATTCATGCCAGGTGAGGGGAGCATATCTGATGATCCACTGAAACAGAACAATGACCTTTCACCAGCTGTTCTGACAGATCAGAAAAATTCTGTTGACTCTTTTGAAGACTACTCTGAAGAATTAACTAAAGAAACCTCTACTGAATATGACAATGAAACTAAGAGCCTTTCAGCCAATACTTCTTCCTTGAGTCCATTATCCTGGACTTCAGGTATACTTACAGATGAATCTATAAGTAAAGTAGAAGAGAGCAAACCCCAGACTTCAATTCTTTTACCAGAAGATACCTCAAAACAAGAAGATACGCATAAGTATGTTCTTCATCTTCTAAGTGAGGAAATACTGAAAAATCCACAAAATGAGTATACAAAGGAATCACCTGTCTTTGAGACAATTGAAACTAACCATTGTTCACTGAATGGTTCTAATCTCAAAAGCCAAGAACTGTCTGCACAGCATGAAACATCCGATGACTCTCTCTCAGATGTACCTAAAAATCCAGAGGACCTGGACATCTGTGATGAATTTGAGTCTTCAGCTGAAGTGCTAGCCAGTTCTTCAAAAATATCTGTAATACCCCATGATCTCTTTTATTATCCACATTATAACGTTCCCATATCAGCAGTTTTGAATGCTTACCTTGAGCCTTGTATCGAAGGTTATGATACTGGAAATGATAAAGCTTCTTCTGAAACAGTGATGGATGTTTTACATGAGACGAGCTTACCAGAACAGAACTACAAGGAAAATCCTCCAGAGCCAGACTTAGGGAATGAGCTAGGTGTCCCTCCATCAGAAATGGATACTCAGAATGATGAGAAGGAAACAACAGATATTAACAGTCATGTGAATGCTTCCGATGAAAAAGAAGTGCCATTACTAGTAGAAGAAGAGTTAGAAATTGAAAAAGATGACAAAAAGGCCACCAACCATCAAGATTCCACTATTTCACAAAATCCTGAGGTATGTTATTTTTTTATTACCAGCATTTCTTTGTGTATATATGGGGGATTAGCATCTGACCTCAGTGGTTTTCATTTGCTTTCATTTTGAAATGCTTTGGAGAAATACATAAAATGTACTTGGTTTCCTGTCCGTTAACGCTGTTTGCCACAGCCCTCTACTGGAATGAATGGAATTGCAGACCTCTAAGAAGATCTGACATTATAAGAGAGAATAAGCCTTAATACTAACAGTGCTGCAACATGTGAAGTTTCATTAAGTTTTAAAGTAGTTTGAGGCTCCTGTATAATCCCTAGGTAGATTATCATAGAGTGTGTTTGTAATAATTTGTAGTGAGGTGAACAGACGGTAGTAGTGCTGATACAGAAAGGATACAGGCAAAGCAAATTTTTGTTTGAATCCAAGTAAGTTTGCCTATAAAAACTTACACCAATTACAGTACAATAAGTTACGTTGGTAAAATGAAGGCTTGTCTACACTGGCGGAGGAAAAGGGGTTTTTTGGTAATTATTCTGTGTATTGGATTTAGGCAACTTGCTACTGCACCTCTTCTTGCAGACACTGATTTTGAATTGTCTTACACACTCTCCAGTGCAGTAATTTTAGACAGTGTTTTTCAGGAATAAGTGTCCATTTAATGTTAACTCTACACATTGCTTAGACAAGTTGCTTGGATAACAACGTTTTGGTCCTGATACTTACTAGAGTAATGAAGTCAATTTGCTGATAGCTTCAAAGAGAAATTGGAGATAGATTAAAAAAAGTCATAGTGGATTACATCAAAGAGCCATGTCATGTCATAATTTCTTATATAAAAAGAACTGACAACTAATTGTATGTATGTTGAACTGATGATACTTTTTAGCTCAGTGTATCCAAACTGATTTTCATGAAATTGCTTTTTATTCTCTTTCATGAGATTTTCCATCTCATACTACATGCAATTCAGCATCTGAGTAGGCTGCACCGCTATGATATTTGGAAGTATGGGGAATCAGATTGTCTTGTTGTCTTGATGCAAAATGTTTCTTAATTTCAACAGGCCCTAGTAGAACACGTAGAGGATTTATCAATAGCCATAAAGAGACCAGAAAAAAGTAGTAATAGGGAAGAAGAAGGGGAAAATATGATCAAAGCAGAACACTCGCACATCTCAGAAGCTGCCGCTACTACTCTGTCACAAGATAAACTGGAAGAAATTGCTGATTGTCAGGAATTTACCAGGTATTTCACATTAACTTTGTCTTAAATACACCTAACTGGTATGAATGCTTGGTTTTCTGGATGTTTCTTGTAGACTTCTTTTAGGAGCAGTGTATTGGGACTCATTGGCTTCTTCTTGTGATTCTTTAAAACTTGTGGAGTGATGCAGTGCCAATGGGACTTTGCTATACAAACTTTGCTCTGCAAAACCCAAGTGGAACCCCAGTGCAGTTTGAACATGCCAGTGTTATAACTGTTTTTCCAACAGAACGGATGTTTTGTAACGTAGATTAAATAATCCATGTGCATTGTGACACTGCGGAAGCATGACACTGCTTCATTCCAATAGATATTTGTTGGACTTTTTTTCTGCCTCTGAACAAGTGAATGAACCTGGGCCACTGGGTGCTCACCAAGCCACTCCCTCACTCCCCATCCTCAGCAGAACGGCGGGAGAAAATAAGATGAAAAACTCATGGGTCAAGGTAGAGGCAGTTCATTGAAAAGAGCAAAGGCCATGTGCGGAAGCAAAGCAAAAGGAGACAAAAACCCAAAAGGATTTATTCTCTACTTCCCATCAGCAGGCGACGTCCAGCCACTTCTTGGGAAGTAGGGCCTCAGGAGGTGTAGTGGTTGCTTCAGAAGACAAATGCCTTGTGTGTGTGTGTGCGTGTCCCTCTGCCAGCCTCCTCCTTTCTCTTAGTTTTTATTGCTGAGCAAGACATCATATGGTATGGAATATCCCTTTGGTCAGCTGTCCCAGCTATCTTCCCTCCCAGACTCTTGCCCAGCCCCAGCCTCCTGGCCTTTGCGGGGCAGTTGGAGAGGCAGCCTTGGTGCTATGCGAGCACTGCTCAGCAGCAGCCCAAACACTGGTGAGTTAACAGCACCGGTTTAGCTACAGATACAGAGCACAGCACTACAGGGGCTGCTATAGGGAACGGGAACTGCACCCCAGCCAGACCCAGTACAGAGACACTCGGCTGATTCTACTCCATTCACTTCTGTTCCCTCTTACATTCTAATTTAGTTCTTAGGTAATGTATTTGAGTGGGACATGAGCTGTTATTTGTTGATGCTTATCTCTATAGCACTCTAATGAATTTGAAAGAGTTTCCTTAGGAAAACCCATTGTCTCGCTCAAGATTTCCATTCTCTGCAAGGTCTGTCAATTTTTTATTTATATAGACAGCCATAAAACCTGGGATATACTCTCACTTAAATGTCAGTGATGTCAAATGTGCAAAAAAACCTATCAGATAACAATCTTCTAAAAAGATTCCAATTTGAGCATATTGGATTTTTTATCATGGGTCAGATTTTCCAGAAGTTATTTTTTATAGCGTTACTGATAAATTGAAGTCCATGTTCTAATACATGCAACAAAGAATATTTGTGGCTCTATGTGGTTAAAAACTAGCATGTGCAATTGCAGTGGCTCTCTTTGAAGTCAAAATGAAACTTAGCTTTATAAATTTAAAACTTTGCTTTACATTTCAGAACCAGTGACAGTGATTCCAACATTTTTCTCCGAAAAAGACCTCCTAATACTTCTGAGGAGGTAAGTATGTGGAAATTTACCTGTCACCATTTCTCCATTTCTCTTAAACTCCAAAAGCTGACATACTGTAAAAGGGTCTACTCTCTATATAAAGATCTGTCATAACTGTGACTTCTAATAATTTTAGTGCCAAAACCAGGCATAGCTGAAAAGCTTTACTGAACTCTCCTAAATACATGGAACTGAACCTTACTGAACTTGGAACAAATCCACAAAGCAGTACCTAAGACTACAATTAAATCTGTTGCAACTTTGAGGCTTACTTTGTCATAATTCTATAGCTGCAACATTTCACTTCTTTGAAGCTGCCTTTATTTGCTGCTCCAGTTCCTTTTAGTTTATGCATTCTCTGTATGTATATTGGTATCCTGGTCACAGCCCTGCAAAAACACTGGGTGTCTCTTTTTATGAAAGATTTGGGTCTTTCCCTCTCCTTCATAGTAGCGGTGTATTATATTATCTCAATAGCAGGAGCTAACCCTAAAAGAATTTTAATTGTAATGAGAAACTAATCCTTAATGGCAGATGAATTCATATTGGTTTTTTGAGAACACACTATACAACCAAGCTCTGGATTTTTATTTTTTAAGTCAGAAGGAAGTGACAGCAACAGCAATCTGGGCACACTGAGCCAGCACAGGAATACGGCTTTTTTCAGCACAAAAAAAAATGCCTTGGAGTTTTAAAGAAATGCTGCCACTAGTGTTCAGTGAAACGGAAGTTTCACACAGATTCTTTAGTTGTGCAGTTCTGTCAGAGCTACTAGAAATATATATGAATGAGGGGAGCTTTATTCAGCTGAATGAAAGCAGTTGAAAGAAAAAAATCTTATTTCATAACTTCTTCATTTTCTGTGTGTGTACCAGACTGCAGCGGTGGATTTGCTGGCAGGGAATAAATTTATAAGCACACTTTAATTTCATTTGAGCAAACATGAGACATATGCTGCATAAAATACACACACAATTACCATCTTTGAGAGACACTGCATTTTATTTTTCTTGCATAATCTATTCCTTGTTTTTTTTAAGGAAACCTATGGTGTAAACAGGCAGAAGATGATAGATACGGGTGGAAATCCATTAATCATCGGGTGAGTCGTTCGAATTCAGACAAAGCTTTTTGCAAGAAATCTGTAACTCCTGGGTACTTCTAACAATGATACAGAGGGAAATGAAAATTAACTACAGTGGTAGAGACTGACTGGATGTCTTGTGTAATGGCTTGGAATCCGTATTTCCCATAGGCATAAGATACAAAACTTCTTTATTGCTAGTAGTATTGCTTTTTCTTGACTTGAGAGATTCAGCTGTCTAAGGAAGATTGTGAGCACTTTCCCCACGTGGTTGACATTTCAGACCAATAAAAGAGTGGGAGGACTTCACATATGAGGCCCTCTGGCAGTGATGGCTCTTTCCAGGTTTGGAAGACTGTCAAAACTGTTTAGTGTGGTCAGTGCTAAGGAAAGATGACACTTCAGTAGAGTTCTGGCCTCTCTTAGAGCGCCCATGAGTTTTTATAATTTGTATGTGTGCTTAGTTTAGACTTAGGGTGATGGATCCTGAATGCCGGGTGTGTGTCATTTTGGTATTAGGGTCTGTCTATCTATAAGAAACAAGGATTGCTTTAGGTTTTCCTTCTCCGTTGGTACCGAAAAGTACCTCCCAGAACTTGTAGTTAAAATGATGGTTGTATTGAAATGCAGAAAGCACCCAAAATGTTATTGGGATGCTGCGTCCTGGTCTCACTCATGCTTCTGTTAAAAAAATACATGAATAGCTGTCACAGTTATGTCTGTTTGCAGACTGCTGATACTGAGCAAATTTTGTATACTACAAGTCAGGTATATATCCAATATAATATCTGAGCAAGTAGGACGCCTCAAGCCAGAAAAAGGACTCATTAAAACAGGCCAAACTCCAGTTTTCCCCAAATGTAGATTTAAAAAAGTCTAGCAGAGGGTTCATATAGTACTACAAAATTATAAAATGAGTGCACCATCTTGTCTCTTTTCAAATAAGACCTCTCCTTGTCTTTGTTGGACCTCAGTGGTGCTGGCAGAGTCCATTGGGCTTTGCGGCTGGATATTTGGGAAGCTGGAAGTTTGGAGTTGTCCTACAAAACTCCAACTGCTAGCTGGTTTCTGGAAGTCTTGGGCTTTTTCTGTTTAATGTTCTGGTGTCTGACATGAGAAGTTCTGAAGGGAGGTGATTCGGGGCAAGTGTATTTGGGGCAAGTGTATTTGGGGCAAGTCAGATACAGTGTGTAACTGTGAAATGGTGGTATGTGCTGCCCAGAGCTATGTTTACTGAATATAAAAGTGCATCTTTTTGCCTGATGGAAATCTCCTTGCATCAAAGGACTGTACCGTAATGGCATGTATTTAAACTACCTGAGAATGTGTCCAGTTATCAGAGGATGAATTGCTAAGTACATTGGCTCCTAAGGGAAGACACTGCTAAAGCCCATTGTGCACCTTCTAGTCTAGCTTGGACTCCAACTGACTAGATTGAAATGGTTCATTAAACTGCTGTCTTTTAGTCCACCCTGTGATCTTCACAGTAAATACTAACAGGGAGGGTTTTTTCTTCTTTTTCCTGCCTCTTATCAAACTCTCTCCTGTTTTCAGGAAGAAAAAGGACTTGGAAGCAAGTGAGACTTCAGCACCAACTCACGAGATTACGATTGTTGAGCAGCCAGAGCTTTTCTACTTCATCATTTTCTTTTGGGTGCTGGTCTACTGCCTTTTACTCCTTCCACACCTTCTTAGCAACAAAATTTGATCTCTGTGAGGTGTGCAAGAACAAAGGGCGGTGGCTGGATTGCTTTGTGTATCTGCATATGAATGTGTTCTTTCAGGTGAAGCACAAACAGAAATGTAGGACCTGATATTTGTGTTTATTATCAGATTGTCCTCAGTTCCTCTGCTGTTGTGCTATGACAGTGTCTAAGCACATTTTATATTATGATAACTGTGTAAATATATATAAAAATGACCTGATTTAGTAGATGCAATTTTGTACATTTGTGCCTTGCTTTATAAGATGCTAAACAAAACCAGATAATTATCAGTAGAAATATGAACAATTCAGAGCTCTAGTCTTCAAAAATTATTCTTCTGGCTTCATTTACTTATGTAGGGCCTGAAAGCTGTGGAAGAGGGGTGGTGTTGACTTGCCCATGAATCTGGCTCACCTGCAAGTGCAAGGCTAGGAACGATTTTTCACATTTTCCATTGAATTCTTTGAGAGAGCTGGAGGCAGAGCAGAGCTGCAGGTAATGGCACACACTTACCCCAGGAACTGATTCTAATTCCAAAGGCAATTGAGTGCAGCAACAAAATCAGGTTAAGGAGTTTTTTGAGTAGGACAGTTTGGTGGTTTTAGGATTTAAATTAATTTTTATCCTGCACCTTTTGCAGGAATAAATTGGGTGTGGAGAGGCGTGAAGAACATACATGGTAGCTGCTTCTTAGGTGGGATCATACACACATTTTGTATGTGACTGATGGTGGCCATCTTTGAAAAGATGTTCAAAAAGCTTAGTAATTTTATCAGTATCAAATACCATGGTTTTGGTGTTTTTTTAAAAAGTACCTTATGGCTTCTGAGGCTGCTTCTGCTTCCTTTTCTCTGCTGCTTTTACTCTACCAGTTCATGTGAAGATTCCTCTTTTTAGAAGATACAAAAAATACCAGATAACCTAATTTGCTGTGGCTACTGTTTAGGCACAAGTGCACAGTAAAAGGATTAGAAACATCCTTTAAGTGTCCAAATCAATAGAGAAAGAAATGCCAGATGTAAAACTAAATATAGAGAAATGTTGACACCCGGTATTGACTTTCTAGTGCAACTGAAGAGGCTCCTGTGGCTTGTCCATAGGCACAGTTGAGCCACTTCTGCACCTTGGGGTTTCTGTCCACATCAGTGATCACTTGAGGATATTTGATTTAGGATTTTTGCCAGAGAAGGTGTACCCATGCATTTCAGCATAAAAGAGAAGCCTTCAAATTCAATTTAGTAAGAGTAACTTTTCTCAATGTGACTTTTAGTGAAGTCGCTGTTTTTCATAGTTTCACAGTGTGCTTTATAAGACTATGTCATGTTGCTGCTTCCACCTGAAAATTCGTAAGTTTGACTGCAATGTGCTTCATAAAATGAGGGGGTTTATACTTTACATTGAGTGAAAGTTACAACATGTGGCCGTAATTTTTACATCTTTTGTTGTTTTAACATAAGGTGTGTCTTTGCCCTGGCTTAGTTTTCAGCTGAACTAATAGTACCTGAGATGAGGACACATCAGAATATATACAAATTTATGTGTAGGTATTTAAAACCTGTTTGTAGTCATGTTATCTGCTGGGGTAATCCTAACCATCAATCAACACTTCATGCTCTTTATAAGCTTTTTGTTTCCCCAGGGTTTTAATTTGAGCTGCAGTTAGAATTCAATAGGAGCAGTGAACGGCAGGAGATCTTAAACATTGAAGATAAAATTCTGAACCTCTTTCAGTTCATCATTTCAGGCTGAAATCTCTCCTATTCTGTCCTGTCTCCATTGACTAGAGCTGGATTCACCCCAGGAACATAAAAATAAGATCCTTTGTACTTGATGAGAAACAGATACAAACTTCCCACCTTAATAGTGTAAATTAACATAAGTAAAAAAAAAAAATAGTCTTTCATCTTGCTGATGAAAATGTTCAACATTTTAAGTCATCTGATTTTGTGATGCATGAACCTTTTTGTGCTTGTGGATGAAGACAGCGATACTTTATTTCAAAAGAAAACCTATATTAGAATTTTTGAAGATGCTTTTTTGAAGTAGGCTAAAATAGAACACTGAAGGGCTAGTGCTTTTTCTCTAAAAGAATAAGACTTAATATAAGAAACTTTATATCTTTATCCTGAAAACCAGTGAATACCAGGCTGGAGTATGGCAGCTATTTAATAGCAACAAGTAGCAATGTCCATTAGTTTGGAGCAAAAGTGTTGACAGCTCTTCATTTTGTGCCACTCTTCATATGCTCCTTTGGTTTATGAGAACTTTTTCTGAGGCTTTTGTATCTTACTCTCTGGTTCTTCCATGATTCTTAGCCTTCAACAGAGATTATCTGGACTTAAGACTACAGTCTCTTCATAGAACTTTACAGCTATCCAAGTTCAACCAAGTAAAGTAAGCTCCCTTCTGTCTTCTCTCCTTCCTCCTAAGAAAATTAATCAGAATGAGCTCTTTGGATGTCTCATCTAAACAACTGACATCCATAAGAATGGAAAAATGAAAGGGAATGCACTGATGCTGCCAATGTCATTACACAGTATCTTTTTCTAGGAGGGAGAAAAACCAGGGTTTTCTTTCTTACCTCCCACTGATGAAGAGTGACTGGAACAGTGAAATGAGCAGTTCAAATGTCAAACAGCATCCAGCAATTGTCTTGATCATCTCAGCCAGCATTTAGACTGATGTATGCTTTCCAGCCTATCCCATTAAGAGATGGGGATTGTTTCTTCCAAGCAAAACTCATGAAAAAAAAAATACTAAATTAGTCCACGATACTTCATATTAAGTTGCTTTCCATATTTGGTTTTGTTTGGTTGTGTTTCTGCTATAACAGAAGCAGTGTACCTTACTCAGCCATTCCATGGGTAAGAAGATCCAGGGTAAAAAGACTTAAGAATGATTATACTGGTATGGTCAACTGTGCATGAAAAGAGACTGAGCTTTTCAGGAGTTTTGCCATTACTTGGAACTGCAAAAAATGACATCTGCATAAGCCGCAGCTTCACCCACTTAACTTGGCTTGTAAGTCCACATCTCTTCTTCCACAGTGCAAGATCCAGTCCCCCAATGCAAGTGCCCTATTCTGAAAACATTGCTTGTTGGCCTTTGTGTCCTGTTCTGAGCTGAGAGTCTAAAAGCCTGATTGTGAATTATTCACTATGGCAAAGCCTGTTTTAACTTGCTGGCTAGAGGACTGGCTTGAGGTAGCTGAGGTTTTAAAAGCTGAGCTTGTGGGCAACCTACCATCTATCCATTTTCCAGCAGATATATGCACTGTCTGAATAAGGAAATTTTTGCCCGGGTTTTTGAAAAATGCTGAACTTGAACTGACTGCATTTGGTATTTTGATTTAGCAGCAGAATTCAGATACACAAGGGTTTGTTAAGACCGTTTCCAAAACCTGTTGTTGTTGAGCAAATGTGTGGGTAGCAGAGTATTGTGAAGTGTAAGTGTCAGAAGTGCTCGAGGATCACTGCATAAAGGATGTTTGGTGTTCTCAGAAACGCCATTAAAGACTGAGAGACAACTCTAATAGGATGGTTCAATGTTACTGTAGTCGTGTAACTTAACTGCAAAGTATTTCACTGTGATTTTATAGAAAGGGCGAGAAAGGATACGCTGTTAAAGACAGAACCCCACTAAACATTTATGGGGCAGATGCCTTAGAGTTGAAGAAATGAGTTAAACGGTCACATAATCTACAAACTGAATTGAATCTAGCCTTTGCCAAATTGTAGGCAATGCTCAGTGCAAAGATAGGGCAAGCACAGATTACAGTACAAAAATGACAATCACTTCTCAATGCCATGAATATTTTTGATGGATTGAGCTCTAAAATGTATTTTTATTAAGTTTCTAGATTGTAATGAATGTGTCTACAGAATTTTATGCAAAGCTTGAGAGTTCAGCTGTTTTAAAATGATTTTTTTATATAGCACTGATTATTTTATCTATATATTTAATAGAACCATTTAAAGAGTACTTGTAAAATTCTATGTATGTGGTATAATTATTTATTAATTGTGACTCGTGACAATGGACATTAAGCTATGCATCGGTTGTCATCTGTTTGAAAACTGGAAACTGCAAGCAGAAGAGTTTTCAATGAACCGTAGACTTGAAAAACATGGGAAATGATTGAATACAAATGTGTGAATCTTAAAGCTGCATAGCAGTATGTCATTTTGTGATGTTAGACTTTCAGCTAAAGTTGCAAAATATACTGAGTGATTAAGCTACTTTCTTCCATTAAAACTTCTGAGGCTGAAATTTCTGCCATGTTGATACTTGGTGTCTAAACACACTTAAATCCTCTACATCTTCTGGAGACTGACAATTTACTCCAGCTCAGTATGTCTGTAACTTCTTTATCCCAGCAGTGCACCACTGAGTTTACGGGGGTACCATGCGATAGTCAGCAGGCTTTTTTAGGGTTTTCTGCACCAATCCTCACAGAATCAGAGCTTTAGAAGATTAATTTGGCCAGTGCATGTGGTATCACGTTCAACCATCTAACAAGATAATAGTTAGTGCATTATCACTTACGCTAGCTTTAAGTACTTGGGAGTCCCTTCTGGCCAAGAGCAGACTTGAATGCATCCAGTGATATGTTCAGTTCCGCTACTTCTGTGGAATTCAGTGCAACACATCTGTGTGCTAAGCACACACTGCAGGATCTGGCCCTGAGGGGACTTAACAAGTTACACACATAGGCCAGGAAGGAGCTGAAGCCTATGCATTGCCCTTAGTGCTGGATCCCCTCAAATCCAACGTACACAAACAATGCTGCTGACGTCAGTTAACCCCTCTGTATTTGTTTGCCTGAATTCTGCAGGATCAGAATCGGATCTCTTTCTTTTAGGAAGTTAACATCCACTTCTGTTTTTGATTAAGAGAATAATAGCAATGGGGAATGAATGGCTGGAAGACCAGGGTGAGGTTACAGGCTGGGATGTGGCCATGAAAGTTCCCAAACTGCTACACCTGAAAGCTCTTAGCTGACAGTAGGTTGCTCGCTGTCTTCCACTGAGCTAATAGGTAGTAGGTCTGAATGGAGATAGAAAAACCCTAAGTTTTTGTATTTCCGCATTGTGCAGGTTTTTGTCAGGTACATAACATCAAATTCTTCCCCTAAGCATACCACTGGTAACACTAATTTACAGCTGCCCAGCTTGTGATTGTTCACATTCCAGGTCCATATCCAAACAGGACTTGCAGTGTGCCTTGTGCCCAGGCTGTGACGCTGTTCGTGCAGGAGGATGGGAGGTATACGCACCTTAAATGATACAGAAAAGTCATATTCTGATGGGATGCTTGCTTCCTCTGTCCATCGCTTGACACAACTCTAGAGCTCACAAAGGGTGAAAAACTAACCCTTTTGATTTCAAGAGCCATGTCCATTTCAGGGTTATCTCAACTGAAATTGTGGAACATCAAAGCATTTCTTTCCTCCTCTAACTGTGACATGTGGAACACTTCCTTCCACCTCAGTGGCACTTTTGATGACTCCTTTCCAGGTAGCTGCTTCTGCTGATGCTGGAAAACAAGAACTGTGTTCTTTTGTCATCATGAGGGGAATGTCTTAAGTTTACATCTCTGGAACACAGAATTGGCCCCTGGGTGATTCATATACTTCTTTCTTCATGAAAAGGTTAGAAGGGGCAATAAAAATAATTAATTTTACCTTGGTGAGAAATACTAAAACCTACGATTGCAAAAAGGCTAGATCCTGGCCTTCACTGCTGTGTTCCGGTCAGGTAATATGTTATTCCCAAAGTAGTTTCATTACTTTCACTGGGTCCTCTTGGACTCTCTGATTCATGGAATAGATTTGCTGTGTGTCCAAGGACCAGTTCAAAGATCCATAGCCATTATTAGACTGTAACAGAAAGTCACCACTGTTTAGTTAGAAATGACAGGTCTGATCTAAAACATGTAACTTTCAAATTATATGCTGCTCATTTTTTCAGAGAAATAATGCAGTCACTTTTTAATGTGAAATAACCTACACAAGTTAAATAAGTCTATTTTTATTGTAGTAAAAGAATTCAACTTCTGCTTTTGTCTTGAACAACACTTAATTTAGTAGACGTAACACTTTGTGCTATTGTATTCTGTGTGTAAACAGCTGAAGAAAGTGTTCTGCCCTTGTTAAAGGTCTTCAGTTTAATATATGATCTGTAAAGTGCTAGTTTGCTGAAGAGTTTAATGAGGAAATTTTATCCTGAAGAAATAATTTGTAAGTAAGGAATGTAACATTTCAAATAGGTGTTTCTCTTTGTCAGGTGGTGAGGAATGAGAGTTATTTAAATAAGAACAAACGCTGGGAGGATTTGAGTGGTGTCGAAAGACAGACGGAAGGAGATGCATTTTTGAGTACTTTCAAATACATTCCTTCAGAATGCTTTCAGTCAGCGCCAGGTATTGGATGTTCGCACTTGTTGCTCAAAGCTAATTTTTGTAAGAAAGAAACATTCTTCTGTATAGTTGGTACATTAGAAAAGAAAATGTTTTTAGAAACTGACACACTGTAATAGAATAGCATCTACCAGTGAATAGTTCCACTTGATTTTATAAAATCTCCAATTTTGAAATAAATGGACAGGCTTCCTGTATACAATATGTTATCTGTGGGTTTGTCCTTGTCCTCCTAAGGAAATCTCTTCAAACATCTCATTTCAGGAGAGATCACCTTTTTGTTCTTATTTTATTTACTCATTACACAATATTACCATTATACACAGTGTATGTATTTTATGTTATAGTAATCTATTTATTCTTTTTCATGCCCAGAAACAACATTCGCTTTTTAGCAGAGACAATCTCAGTAAACACAGCAAATTCATGAAGTTCATTGTTTCCCCATCTACCCCAAAAGTGACTTTTAATTTTGGAGGAAGAATCTAAACTTTTATTCCGGTCAACAAACAGAATGGATTTTAAATTTTTACATATTTATTAAGTTATTTATTGAATATTTATTAAGTTGTTAATATATAGAAATCAGCATTATAAAGGCAAGCCATGGGAAAGCTTACAAAACCAGTTTGGCTGAATTATATACTGTTCTTAGAATTCAGTTTATCTGGCCTGTTTCTATGTGATTGGCTGGACTTGTGGATCAGGAAAGTACTAGGTGCAGTACTGATTTGTACTGAATATTTTTCTCCTCCCTACACCTTAATTCCCATTGCAGAATATGAGAAAAGGAAAATTAAGTACAACACAGATGCGGTACAGTTCAGAATCAGCCCCAGGATCTGTCTCCTGAAAAGATATTCAAACTGGATAAACACAGAGAAAGAAAACAGCGTATGGGGAATGGCATGGGAGTGCGGCTTCTCCAATTAAATATAAAGTTTGGTGGGTATCGTGCTTTAGGAATTGTAAATGTTCCTCTGCTCCTTCTAAATCAAATCAAATCAAATCAAATCATGTCACATGCTTTCCATGTGTTTCTCACCACCCCTGGAGCAGCTGATACCACCCTCCCTATACCTACTCCTGGTAGATAGTAAGAGAATATTCGTAATGCTGTTAAGAATTTCAGATATTTGGGTCCAGTCCTGTTAGCAGTGATGACTTACAGAATCATAGAATACTTTGGGTTGGAAGGCACCTTTAAAGGTCATCTAGTCCAACCCTCCTGCAGTGAGCAGGGACATCTTCAGCTAGATGAAGTTTCTCAGAGTCCTGTCCAACCCTCCTGCAGTGAGCAGGGACATCTTCAGCTAGATGAAGTTTCTCAGAGTCCTGTCCAACCCTCCTGCAGTGAGCAGGGACATCTTCAGCTAGATGAAGTTTCTCAGACTCCTGTCCAACCTGGCATTGACTGTTCCCAGGGATGGGGCATCTACCACTCCTTCATTACCATAACTTTAAAATCTCTAGACACAATTTGAGGCCAGTAGATTTTATTGGTGTCATGAATCGTACGTAAGAGGAGAATAAATTAGGATTAGGAATTTGCAAGTGGACTGCGGAGTGGGGGTGAAATTCAAATGTGCATGATGGGTCAGCTCAGAATGTGGGAATAGAGTAAGCTTTTACAGATGTATGGAATGCAAACTTCAGTTCAAAGGTGGTAAGATAGGAATCATTAGACTTGATTTCTTGTAACAGCTCTGGGAGAAAAGTAGTTTTGCAAAAATAATCTACTTTGTCATGTAAATAGAATTTTTGTAGCTTAAAGAAGGTGCAAATGCAGCATAGGAAACATACCCATTTGGATCACAGCAGCAATAAAGACACACCCAGGGTTCAGTTCAGATAAGGAACCATATGCAAGTACACAGACTGAGTATGCACACTTGGGTTGTATGGGAGCTCAGACCTCCTAGGGATAACCTGTGGACATCAAGCATATGTTCTGGTTGGTACACTGAAACCTTTGTTCTCTCTTCAGTGCCTGTTTTACCTCATTCGTAAACAAAAGCCAGCAGGGGCAGGAGTACCCTCAAATTGCTGGGCAGATATAACCAAGCCTTAGACTTGAGCTGTGATTTCTATTAAGACACCAGTATACAGCAATAATCTCTTCTTCAGTTGCCATTTCTATTGATTGTAACATTTTCCAATTTCCAGGACAGTTAATTGCAGTAATTATGAAGTGCCTTCTAGTGACTAACACCATTCCTTGGCTAGATGGTACCACAGGCTGTTCTGTCCTTGCCAAACTTCACACTCTACCTTGGAATATCACGTAATATATGATCAAAGCAAAATGTATATCTCCATCTGCTGTAAATACTTTGAATTTATTATTTTCGTATTACTTTTTTATGGCTGATCTGTGCCCTGGGGAACTGATTTATCACCTTGCTGATACGTATTTTCTGCATGTTGGCAAGAATCAGCGTCAATAGAGCAGCTAAGTACATTTATACATTGCAAAGTGGTATTTCTCAGATCTCAGGCAAAAAGGAGCATAAAGAATTGCGTATTTCAAGGACATCAGGAACTGTTGTTAACTGTTGCACGACAAATCTTTTGTACTGTGTCATCGCAGCTGCTTGTGAAATGCAGACATTATGTGATTTGCTTAAGTCAGTGATGGATGGGAAGAGATTCCCAGTTATGCTTCTGCTAAGTGATGGCTTTCCACAGTCAGGAACAGCAACATTTTTTTTAGACAGTAGTCATCAGTGCCGAGTCCCTGCACAGGAAGGGTCAATGCGTTGATATCCCATTTTTAATACTGTTTTTAAAAGGTAGATCAGCAGTTTAAAGAGGTAAAAAAACCCCAAACACTAAAGCAGTTAAAATACTGAAGTTTCTCTTGCACTATGGAAAACATCCTTATTTGGAGTTACAAAGTCTGGGGGCACTGAAGTGTGAAAGCACACCAAAAAAGATTTTTAAATGGCATTTTAGAGAGGAACAGTAAGTCTGTGCAACACCTTTTAAAAATCTCAGCTCAGGTTTTAGGAATAGAATCTGTTCAAAATCTGTTTCTGTCTTTCTTCCAGCTTCCTCCTCCATAATCAGACCTGCAGCTTTTTCTCATAATACATAGCAGGTTTTATTAGTAGCACTGTGCCTTAAAATGTTGGCAGCTGCTCTTTTCTGCAGAGATTCACGGCTAGGAACTGAAAACCTGGTACCCAGCCTAGGGGCTGTTTGAGAGGAAAGCCTCAAGTTAAATTTCCTCAGGTGGAGTGCAGAATGGACACATCTTTTCCTGAACTGAAACTTGAATCAATGATCCAGCCCATATTTTCTTGGTAATTGCCAGCTTGTTTCCAAGTGCATTACTGAAATAGTGTGTGACGCACTGACAAAACAGCATCATGGCTGGTATCAACAGGAGGGAACAACAGAGGTCACCATTGTCTCGCGGGAAGGAGTCTCTTAAGTTTTGGAATCTGATGAGGAGTCAAAAAGCACAAAACATAGTTTCCACTGGCGTGATTATGCAGTTCTGCAGCATGAACAAAGACAATTTCTTGAGACACAGTGATTACTTTTTTTTTAATTGCAATTTTCCTCTTTTCTAAGCCAAATGCAATTTTTTTTTTTACTCTTTCCCAACAGGAAAAAAGCAAACAAACAACACTCCATCCCTTACTGATAACGAATTTTAAAAAGGGGAAGAGAGAGAAATGTCTCTGTTTTCTTGTTGTCTTACAAGTTACCCCATGGAGTAGAACATCAGCACTTCCAGTACTAAGGATATGGGGAAAGCTGTAATCTGGCACATTATGGACTTATTCTGTCTGGATTTTAATTAGTTCTTTTCATCCAGTGGCCTGTTTGCTTTGTTTTTATGGTGGGTTGTGTGGTTTTTACCAAACACTGAATGCCAAGCAGTTTGAAATGTGTGGAATTTTTTTAGCGTTGTGTATCACATTGATGACTTCATCTTACTATAAAAACCTTTCTAAGAAATTTGTGAAATCAACATAAAATTCAATTTTTTTTATTTGGGCTTAAACTCCGACTGTTAGCTGCCGTTATACAAGCACTTTACATAAAATATAATTTTTTTTACAATGGAGAGAGGACAGTGGTGATACAATAATAAGGAATAGTGCAAATTTTATCCTAACTGTGCTTTTAAATCAAAAACTCCTGTCAGCAGGCTTAAGGAAGAAGTAGCTGTGGAGAAAGACACTCTTTTTTTATACGAAAATAACTTCCAGAATTCTCCTGGCATTTGTGTGTTTTGTTTTCTGTGTTTTAAGTGTTCTGCTTGCCTTCTCTTTGAACCTACTTGAATTGGATAAAATTCATTATTTAATCATGGCATGCAGAGGATTAAGGAGGGTTTCTTTCTACTCTATTTTATGTTAGAAAGAATCAAGAATGCCAATTTCCTTCAGTACTTCAGCTAAAATTGGAAAAAGAGACCCATATGTTCTGACAGCTCCCACTGGATAAGACTGAACAGCTGCTCCTCTTCCTAAGCTTTTGTCATGGGGTATAATTATTCTTTCATCCATAAAAAACAGAAGGATGCCCCTTCAATGCTATACAAATCCCTAATACTATAATATTTAACAACACGGGCATTACAGTAGACGTGCTTGAAATAGCATCAGAGGTTTGAGCCAAGAAAACACTTAATTTGATATTAGCCTAGGCCTCTAAATCACTTTTAATCCGAAATAATTTTACTCAGGTTGGTTTAAATGAACCTTAGAGTGCACCAGTTAGCTTCATCTTCTCAAACCAATTTCGTAGGCACAGTTATATTGAGGAAGGTTTTAAGTCCCTGATGGAGTCCAGATGGAAGGAGGGAGGCTGGTCCTCCAGTGACAGATCTTCACTTGCACGCACACTGCCTTCAGCACAACTTGAAAGGGGAGTAGCTGGCCAGAAGTGGCTTTGCATTGCATTTATAGTCATCTTTTTCTTCCTTATTAGGCAACAAGGGTATCTCCAGTCCTTGTGCAAGTACACGTGATCTTAGGAGATGGTAACTTGGTCCCCTGGCCTAACACAAGCGTAACTGGTTCTATACCTGCACACCTTGCAGGGTTTTGCAACACAGAAAACAGGATCAGTGGAATATAGCACACAACCAAAGCCATCCACCATGGAAAGGAGGTGCCAGGAGGAGGCAGAATGGGGCCAGCAATGTATATTTACATTATTTAAAACTTCCTTCCACGAGAGTGAACACATTGCCCACATGTGGCTATATCTTTACATTTTTGCCATGGTTATTTTTATGAGCAGTCAGTTGATGGATCTGACCACTCATTAGCACTATAGGTAGCCCTTCTGAGCTTTAAGTGTGTGTATCCCATTACAATGGTAAATTATAGTATTTTTTTTTCTTGCACAGTAAGAAAACTACTGCAAAGTAATAACGAGCTTTTGGATGTGTGTGAGTGCAGGACAGGAAGGAAGAGTTCAGCTTGTAAACTGAATTATGCATTTGGCAGTTAAAATTACACCAAAGCAAACAGGGGTCCCTAACAGTAAAGATTTTTATCACTTACGTACATCTTTTGGCACAGTTTTTTTTCAGAAAAGAAAACCCAACAAAATCAACTTCCAACCAAACCCATTCTTCTTGGTCAGCAATTTCATTTCTCCATAATGTAAATGAAACCCTGAGAAGAAGGACATCGAGATAAAAAGGATGAGCTATTAATTCCATGAAGAGTAACAGGATAATCTCAACAGCTGAACATTGTCACAGACAAACATTCACCAACATTGCAAAAGATGAGTGCAACACATTGAAGAGTAGGTAGGGTGATTTGAGCCAGACACAGCTTTTTCACGGTCTCTTCCAGACATAGCTCTTCAGAAGTGAAGCAGCAGTTTTGTGCTCCACCACCACTGTAACTGACGGTTAGAGATTCAGAAGGATGATTCCTCTCTGGTTCCATAAAACTGCCTTTTATTTGGGGATATGACCAGACACGAGTCAGATGTGATTATTGCCTTCAGCCGACAATCCATGGGGACTTTTACTAGGCCAAGGGGTTTTCAAACTCCAAATTTGAATTTACAAGAGTTATCCGTTTCATTACTTGCCCTAAGCATCTATCTGGTCCAGGCTTTGGCTATGGCTCTAAGTCACACAGTAATCAGGCCTGGAGGTTTGGTTATTAGCTACATCTCTGTGAGAGGGTTCAGTCTTCTAACCAGTCACAGAGAGCAGTCATGGCAGGCGATGACATGAGAGGTGGAAACAAGGGGATTAAAATTGACTGAGATTGGAATTAAAATAAACTGCAAGGTAGCTCCAGATGTGCTAGTTCATGTAAACTGATTCACTCCAGTCCTCCGTCCTACCTTAGTGACCAGTTATTCATACTTGCAAGTGAACTTTCTCCTGCATCAGGCACTGTATGGCAGTCTTGTTGTGTGACAGCCCAGCTTAGGTAGGTAACTTGTTCAGAGCTTTCTCATTGTCTCACATTTCCCCCCAGCTTTCCAAGGACATAGATTCCAGATTTTTATGTCAATTGTAATGAATGTAGAAGCTCAAAAATGGCAGCATGTGACGCACAAGAGAAATTGTGTTCCCATGTTTCAGCACCACACATTTCCCTTGGTTTCTTCATCTGTGGCTGAAGGGTTTTAATGGTGGAAAAGAGTTACCCTAAATCAGCTGTTTAATTCAAGACATTTCAAGACATTTTTTGTAAAAATTAGTAGTATCTAGTAACATGACTCAGGCAAGCGTGGATGAGAAACTGGACTGAGACCAGTGGTCCAGCTAGTTAACGATCTGCCTTAAGCAATGGCAAAAAGAGATGCTGCTTAGGGAGTACATCTAAACCAACTAGCTCCAGTGGTCCTTTTTCTTCCACCTATTGGGCCTAGCTCCAGAAACCGCTGAAGGTTCCAGCTCCCTCGTGGCCTTTGGCAGGAAGGACACTCCTGATGGAAATGACCGTCTGTGCGTATGGAAAAGTGGGATTTCCTTACACAGCGATGAGAGAGCTGAGGCCTCTTCTGCCCAGACACTGCCAAAAGGATCGCCTTTTCCCCAGGGCTTGCCTTTAGCGACATGAGAGGACAACCGCACTCCCTCAGATCGGCTTCTCCGTGCGCAGTCTCGCCTCAGCGGGAAGACCGGTGCCCTGGCGGCGGCCTCAGCAGCTCCGCACCTCCCCAGCTCTCGCCGGCCTCCCCACAAGATGGCGGGGGCCGCCCTCGCCTCAGCGTTGCCGCCCGCCACCTCCAGAGCGCGCGAGACCTGCCCAAGTGCGTGCGCGTGGGGGGAGGGCCGAGGGCCGAGCGCCTCGCAGTCCGGCGGCGGGGGGGGGAGGGGAGGGGAGGGGAGCGCGCACGCACGTGAGCCCCTGGACCACCCGGCGGCTCCCCGGCGGTTGCTGTATGCCGCTATCGCATTGGCTGCCTTTTGAACCTTTCACCTTTTACCCGGCGTTCGCCACCAATCGCCTGGCTTCTTTCATAGCGTGGGGATGTGGAGCGTGTGAGCTGCGCAGAGTGGAATTCTCGGAACGGGCTTGCGTAGCGGGTGCTGGGCGGCCCCCGTTGGTATGGGTGGGAGGGGTGGGGGAGGTGCTCCGTTTGCGTAGGGCCGGTGGCGCAGGGGGAAGGGAGGGGGAGGAGGCTGTCCTGGGCCCAGGTGAATGGAGGAACCTGACAGTTGGGGGGAGTGAGGCGGCAGCGGGGAAATGGCGGCGGCGGTGGCAGCAGCACAATGAGACGCGGCCTGTAGTGGGGGGAAGCGCCAGGCTGGGTCCCGTCAGAACAGGTAGGAGATGGCGGCTGGGCGCGCCTGCCCCTCGCCCCGGGAGCTGCATGGGGGCCAAGCACGGGTGTCGGAGCCCGCCGCCCGCGCCGGCCTGAGCTCCCGCAGCCCTAGCGTGGCCGCGGCCGAGTGGGGTGGGATGGCGGCGGTAGCTCCCTCCCGCCGCTGGGGCCTGGTTAGGTTTGCCCCGCCTCCGTCCCCATGGTTGTCCCTGTCCCCGCGGGTCCTGGGGCCGCCAGCACTGACCTCCGGGCCCCGTGATCGGCCTCGGGAACTTCCCGCGGGCCCCGACGCCGGCGGGACCCAGGCCTCGCGAGTGGGGCGGCGGCAGGGCCCGCACGGCGGGGGCCGCGCTCCGGCCCCTCTCGGCTTTGTCTCTTCTGGCTCCGCGCCCCCCCGGGCAGCCGCGCTGGAGGCTCGCCGGGGTAGGCGCTCGGAGGGCCTGCGCTGTGCCTCCCAGGGCTGGGGGTCTCAGGAGCCCTTCTGCCGTGTCGTGATGGGCCTGGGGAAAGCGGGGTAGGGTAGTACAGAGTTTCCACTCAGAAGCGCTGATGTTGAAGATAGTATAAGAAACTCCTAGCTCTTCCCTTTGCTTCCTTTCCGGCCTCTTCCA
Organism: Bucorvus abyssinicus; assembly: GCA_009769605.1. Classification (NCBI taxonomy): domain Eukaryota; kingdom Metazoa; phylum Chordata; class Aves; order Bucerotiformes; family Bucorvidae; genus Bucorvus; species Bucorvus abyssinicus. Next base: position 15,512,787 of record CM020036.1, read on the forward strand.
GTTTGATGAAGGCAGCAGATGGAGTGAAAAACAAAAAAAACCCCACGTAGTGGCAGCCCGATTAAGGCAGACCTTGTGTGATCTTAAGTTGAAAAACAAAAGGTTAAAAAGACAAATATTTTTGCAATGAAGTTTGATGCTGTGTTAGGTAATCGAAAAAATCACGAATGAGTAGAAAATGGGTTGTGATACTGATACCGGAAAAAAAGCAATATTTTTTGTGTGTTTTCATTAACCAGAAATTATTGTTTGGAAAAAAGTGGATCTCTTAGTGTTTCAGTTAACTTTAGCTGCTAAAAGTCTGGAGGATGTTTGGCACTTCGGATGATCAGTTAGGAGTATTTTTGATGTTTTTGAACTTGAGGTTATGTAGTGGGCTCAAGTGGTGAAAGTGTGTGGGTTGGGAGGTGATTACCATATTTGGAGAGACAAAACAAAATGGAAAATCAAAACGGTTAACTTTGAAGACACTCAGTTTGCACAATGTTTTACACTTTTTTTTAATAAGCCATTTTGGATGCTCTGTTGAAGTGCAGACTGCATGTATATGTTCAGTAGGTTGGGTGGTGCTCGTTGTATCAAGTTGATAATAGGTGCAAACAGAAATTGATTTCTACTATGCCATAATTATTCTCCTAAATTCTTACTCTTAAGAGGGTCTTAGCCATTGTCCATCTCTACAAGATATGTTGTAGTCTATTTAAAAGCTTTGAAGATGCTAGTAGAAGTTTTGGAAGATGCTTTTACATATATAATCATTGAATTGTTACTTTATTATTTAGTAATCCATAGGATTAAAAAAAATATATTTAGAAGTTCTGAACTCTGAATTAGCTACTGCAGTTCATGAAAGCATCTTGGTGATACAGTTCTGTGAAAGTGACAGCTCAGTACTCAGCAGTCAAAAAGTGAATAATGCTAGAATTAACAATTGAGAAGAAAATGCTGTCAATATGCCATTGTAGGTATCTCTTCTGGGGCCATATATTTAATACTAAATGCAGTTTAGGCATTTTCCCTTTACATCTCTTCTGCCTCAAAAAAGTTGTACTAGGTGAAAAGTAGATAGAAATTACCTAAGGATTTTCACCCTGGGAAAGAGATATCAGAGGAGGCCTAAGAGACATTATGAAACTTAAGTCATGAAGAAAGTAGATAGGGAGCTGTTATTTTTGTTTGTTTCTCCTGTTTTTGAGAGATTTCTGTAGAGATTCAAAATAAATTAGATACACCTTCATACTATGTGTAACTAAAACACCTGGTGCAGTGGCATATTGGGAATGCCAAAAGTTTACAAGGAAGTTGAAACAATTCATTTGTAGGGAAAAATCATCAGAGACTATGAAACACAGCAGGATCTTCTCAGAGTCGGCAAACATGAAGGTGACTGCTCTGTGGAAGATATTCCTGCTTGCCCTGCTATTGTACTCCTTCATACTTGTGCTCCATTGGTTACTGGTGGAGGGAAGCCAACAAGCTAGAAAGCTCTTCTGTATGATGTAATATTACACTAATGTTTTTATAGGAGTTATGCTTTTTGAGAGAAATACCTTGCTCTTCTATAGCCTTCAAGAAGGAAAAAAAGCAGAACCTGCAATTCAAAAAAGAATTCTGTGGTGGTTTTTGTGTACTCCAGAGATGTTTCTCATTTTCCTCTTAAAAAATTTGTAAAGTACTTTCCCATTTCTCAGGAAAGTTAATGGATTGCACAAAGTTACTTTAGCACATTTAATTAGAGTCTGAGTATTGCTACTTCATCCACATTCACTTTCAGTATGAACTGACTAAATATGCATTGATCTGTAACTGAATGCAAATTACTGGAAAGACCAAATATAAAAACAGTGTATCCTTAGTAGAGCAAGGAGCATTTAATAAAATGGATATGGTAAACTTGGAGTTGAAATACTGTGATTTCTCTTTGGATAAGCTGTGGAATGTAAGTGAGAGCAAGAGTTCAGGAAGATTTTGAAAGGAATTGTATGCTTTAGGGATGATGAGCATTATATAGTTAGTGCTAAGACTACAGACAGGAGTTTTATTTCAGGGCATAATCTAGTCTATCAGGCAGCAGGTAGAACATCAAAACATTCTTTGAGATGGGTTGTTCATTATTCTCTAATTCTCTGCAAGGGAGTTCAGGGTTTTGTTATTTTTCCTGTCATGTAAATGGTACAAAGTAAGGAGTATACTGAACTTGATAGCTTGTTGGCGGAACAGTGAGATGGTTCCTATGCCCTAATGCCTACCTGTGTAACCACTGACCATCTGTATCCCATCACCTTCGCATATTCAACACTATTTTCTTCAGAATGATAGCACAGAAGTTTGATATTTCTTTTTTCCCCAGGAAGTGCTTCCCTTTATAGAAAAGTAAAAGTATATTTATAGTATTATATAGAACAGGAGCCTCTGTATAATTGTATGCAGTATGCTTTTAGAACATTCTTCTCTGAAGGCTAAGTGATTGGAGTAGAGAGCATGATTTTTCTTTGCACCATCCAGGCATCTTTATTCATCTTTTAGCCTTTCATGACTTCCCTATATATCGTGATAAACCAGAGGAGAAGAAACCTGATATATAGTAAAAACTAAAAGTTCATTTTTCTAGCTGAAGTTAATGCTGTCTTTGGTTGGGATTTCAACGTTCAGTGTTCAAACTGTGTTGATTGTTTGAGGGGATGGTGGATATAGGAATGTCATTAATAATTCTGAAAGACTTAATCTACTGAACAAAGTGCTGCCTGCTTTAATGCATGCCATGATATTATATTAGGTGAACTCTTGATTTTGGTAGTTCTTCCATGCCTTACCTAGTAAAGACGTAATTTTTCAAGTTTGAATGTTGAGCAGTGTATCTCAAATTCCCTTGTTACTTTTGCTCTGTATTGCAGATCGCATTAGTTAAGTAAATTTTCCCTGACTTTTATCACCTTCAAATTCCTGCAGCTTTTGGACCCATGAAGCAGAGAACTGAAACTAGTATCAAGGAATTTACTTGCATTGTTGCACAGCTGGAGGTATTGAAATGTTCTTCTCTGATGGGAAAAGAAGGAAGTGCAATAGTCTCCAACATCTTGCATAACTACTCCAAGAGACTTTAATGCTACTTGTGGCTTTTACTTCAGTGCAACATACTTGTGAATCTATGATACTTGTTTTGATTGGCACAGATGTTACTTTTGGGTCCCTTCTCAAGGAGGAAAAAGAACCAAGTGTTTTCTCTTGATCCTTGCTAATACCTGATAGTATTGCAGAAAAACTTGGTTTGCTCTGCTTTTTTTCTCTTCATGTCCATGGCTCAGTACTTAGGCTGTATAAGCTGGTGTGATCAATTTCTGCCCATGTTTTGCATTTTCTGTTAGGTTTCATGAAGGATGAGTTTCCTTGAGTTCACTAAATAAGTGTGTATTTTGTATCTGACATGCAGCAGGGTGGCTGCTGACTTGAGGGACTGGTTGCTGGAAACAGAGATGGTTACGTTGGGACTACTTTAGCTGGCATTGGGGTTTTTTTGTTTGTTGGTTTTAAATTGCTCATAAATATCGTTGCCTTTTTTCATTTGTACACAAAAATAACCCCTACCCCCTTACTGTTAATTATTAAAACCTGTTTTCCAGCACCTGTCTCCTCTTCTAGAATCTGATTCTTGATACATTGTCAAGCCAAGTAGTGGCCTTTTCCTCAGCAAGGTTGCTAATAAGTAACTGGGTAGTGGTAAAAAAAAAAAAATCAGTCTCCTTGAAAACTTAAGAATTCAGGACTTTTTTAAAAAAGAATTGTTTTACTTTTGAAATCTAGTTTGGAGTTTTAGACCTGCCCACTTACTGACAGGAAAAATTTCCTTTCTTAGGAATTGAGGCAAAACCAGCTTGCTTTTTAAAGTTAATTTGACTCCATTGAGATGATTTTGCTATGCAGGCATGTCTGGGCTGGATAACTTGCAATTCATGTTTCTCTCCTGTTTGCAAAGTCTGCTTTGTGTCTGATCTAGATCAAGTTTCTTCCAGCTTTCTTGCAACGAGTACTGGCTCTTTATGATGACTTTGGCTCTGAATTTTCTTATTCAAGAAGACCTGAACAAGATTTACCTACCTATAGATGAAGTTGCTTTGTAGTTGACAGTGAAAGCTTCTAGAGGTGATCTAGTGGTTAGGATGTTGTCTAAAATTCGGAAGACCTAACTTCTCTCACTGCCTGAGTTTTGGCAAGTTAATTCAGGTATCTCTCTTTTCACCCCCTCCTTTGAGTTTAACTTTCAAATGGTTAAGGATGCTTTGTAGATGTTTATATCCTGCCTCTGTACGTTATGACATTTGACTTACTTATCAATTATGACTTTATGAATTCATAATGTTCATTGAATATATTTTGTCATCTTTAATCAGAATATTAGTTCCTGGGATCAATCTCAAGTAAGCCTTTTAGTTCCTTTCCTAAGCTTTGTATTTCTGAGCCTACAAACCTGTCAGCCTTGCCACCTTCATGTTTAATGGCTAGTTGGTTTGCATATTTGGAAGAGGATGTAAAATGAAAGAAAGCACTCCCAATACGACTGAAATCTTTGGCCTCTCATTTTTTTCAGTGACCCACAACCTTTTGCCATCTTTCCACTGAAGTTAAATGCCTATATTGTCAATTTGCTATGTAAAGTTATTAAGAAGTGGCATGGAGTCTGAAAATTTTTTTGGGGAAAAAAGGCATGCCAATCCCTCCTCCCCAGTTAATGAAGATCCTTTTTTTGGTCTCTCTTGCTGTCTAATGTCTAACGTAGTGCTGGTTCAGTGATCTCCAAGGCTTTAGAAATGATTATTGGAGGTGGATAATTGGCATGAAAAAGTACACTGTTTCTCAAAAAAAAAAATTTTTTTTTGCACCTCTGTTTCTGCCATATATTCTATGAGTTCCTAGGAAGATGTGTGTATTTTTCATTTATTCTTCTTGCTACTTATTTCTGTGAGGGAAAATAAGAGGAAAATTGACCTTAGGAAATGCATTTTTTCTACTGGTGTGATGAGCAGAGTCAGCATGAATGACAGGGACTGTAAGAGAAAAGTGACAGAAGGATGTTCCTAAGAGGCATGGGATTATCGTTCTTTCTTATTATTTCTACAGTTATTGTAAGCAAGGTCTGCATTTTCTATTATCTTATGAAAATTAAACAAAATACTGTGGACCATCTTGTAATTTTTTTACTACTTGTAAAAAAAGGAAGGGGTGTCTGTGTGTGGAAGTTTTTCCTTTCTTCATTGTTTCCAAAGAATATTGAACTCCATCAGCATCAGCCTCCTGAGCTGACTTATTGTAACAGTAAAGAAAAATAGGAAACTGTAACTGATAGGGCAAGAAGCATCTCTCTGTATATTTTCAAAGATTATAAATAAAAAAACTAAGAAATGTACACTGAGGTATTCAAGTCCATAGGATTATTTGGGGAATAGATCAGTTGATTTTTTTTTTTTTTTTTTTTAAATGTGTACTCAGAAAGACTACCATCTAGTGGAATTTGTCTCTGAAGAGGTGTGGCTGTCCACTGAAGGATTTGAGAGGAAAAAGTTTGAGCAGTGACAGGTGACAAAGCTCTGGAGGAAGAGTGGAGGTTTTATGAAGGTAGTGGGCAACGTAGGCCTGCATTTTTACTTTGAAGTAGGTCATCAAAAAAGGACTGGAAGAATGCCAAACACATCCACAAGCTCCCTGGGTCTTTGAAAGACATACAATTAACTGCCAGGAGATGAATAATTTTCCCTATGGTAATCTTTGCATAGTTAATGCTCTGCTATGTAGAAGTTGGGAAGTGACACCTGCCTTGATTAATACTAAATTGTCTGAAAAATGGTCTTCTCAAGACTATGTGTTGCCTAAACTGAACAGAAGGTGAGCTTTCAATGACAGAATTAATGATTTGCTAAAACTGTCTACTGACCGGTTATTATCTCAGTGGATGAAGGTCTACGAGGAATTACTGGATTATTTTAGGGCATGTAGTGACTGGCATAATGATGAAGCAGGTGCTGATTTCTAGCAGGCATTTTGAGTAGCATGCCAATAATGCTATTGATGTATATATGCATTGACTGCGAGTTATTAGCAGTTAAAATATTTTATCGGTTCATCCTGTTATTGCTGTCTGCTGCCACTAGGTGTTTCCTTTTGCTGCATTCAAATAATTTTTGACTAAACAGCAAGAAGTTTTGTTTCTGGAATTTTAGGCTTATTGTCATTAGTGTAACATAGCAACAGTTTGCAACATAGAAGAGAAGCTGGTGTCTGGTCTTGAGTGACAGTCAAAAACGTGTTAAATCCAATTTGCTTGTTTTCTGTAATGTAGGCAGTCTAGTGGCAGTCAAAACGGATGACAACTGTCTCCTCATGCCAGCTCTAATACTCATCTGATCCCCATCAACTACTTAATTCAGCTTGCTGAACCATCAGAAAACTTGCCTAGGTCAAGAAGAAAATAATAATCACTTGGTTAGTGTGCTGAACTGTTTTTCTCCCAGAGTCAGAGAAGTGTCAATGCTGTTTAGAGAAGGGAGGGAGTAGGGAGAGTGGGGTTGCTTCATCTAGCACTAGGATTCCATGGGATTGGATCTGCAGTCTCATGAAATCTGATCCCAAAATACTATTTTGCACTTGATTGCCTTCCTTTATGAGTAGTGATTTCTCTTCTCAGCAGTTATTAAAATAATTGTTTCATATGTTTCTCAACCTTCTACTTTTTAATTTTTTGTAACAGCTGCTATTAACAGTCGGGTGTGTTATTGTGGTAATTTTGTGGTTTTGTATATGAAAATCATCTGCAGTAAATCCAGGATATGAACTAAAATGGGGGAGAAGAAAGCTTATAGTGTCTTATGAAAATGGAATAAAAATGTAGTTGGATTTAACTACATTTCTTTAGTGAGTACTGTTCTGAGGTTTTAACAGCTTTCTAACAAAGGTAACAACCATCAGGAAGTGCAGTAATCAAAATGGAGCACTTGACTCTAGGTATTAGCTTGGGAAGGTCATATCCTAAGTTATACCTAGTTTTAAACCTCTCATTTTTATCTAGTGGTAATTTGTAGTTGTGACTCCATAATTATGGAGTTGTGCAAGAAACTGCTTAAAATTGTAGGACACCTTTTGCAGTTTTTCTCAGATGTAGCAATTATGTATTCCAAGATAGTCATATAATCAAATACAAACGAAAGCCTAATAAGCTAAAAAATGATGTTTTCTTCTATCCAGTTTTCCATTCTTCTGAAAGTGATGGGGTAGGTTCTTTGGGTTTTTTTTTCTGTAGCTGTGTGTCCAAATTCGCTTTAAAGGCTGTTGAAAGCAGAGTGGTTAGGCTTCAGTGAGGGAAGGTCAAATCATTGCCCTGACTTAAAAACCAAACCAAACAAAACCAACAAAAAACCCCACACAGAAACAAAACCCCACACAGAAACAAAACCCCAAACAAAAAACCAACCAACTCCCTAGTTTGTTTACCACCAACATGGTAGAGATTTCTCATGCTTAATTTGAAATCAAAGCTTTGGGACCCACACTATCCACAAGAGAAGTCTTCAAATAATTGTGTGGGAAGTTCAAAAGTAACAAGTTGGACTAGTTGAGAGAGGCAAGTCACCTTTGTAAATCAGGGAAACTTTCACATTTCTCTTTTTTCCCCTGATTTGAGTAAGGTTCTCTTTCTCCCCACCCCATAAATTTGCCTTCAGAATAGAACTGGGGTGGGGTGAGGCTATAGAAATTTTCAAGAATGTTTGTGGGATTTTTTTCAATAGGCTAAACTTAGTTTTATGGTGAAAATTAACTGCAGTTTTTGTTTTTGTAACTGAATGTGATGTTTTTGTAATTGAATAGTGATAGTACAGTTAAGATACATTAAATCTTTGAGTAAGAATGTCCAAAATGTAAGCAATGTGCCTTTCAGTGTTCAAATTTCAGCACTTAGTGTGGGCTAAACTTTTGTATGCCATTGGGTTTATGGGGTAAACAATATTCACAAGTTCAATTTACATGCGTACTTCTGAGAGTATTGCTTGACTGTATATATAATTTTCATGTGAGATAGTAGCCATTTCTTAATGCAGGAGTATTTGCAGTTGATACTATGATACTGTCTAGAGGACTTATTAAAAAGACAAAAGCAGAAAAATTGAATACAGAATATTCATTCTTTAAAGTTTGCATTCTAATTAGGGATAGATGATCATGGAGGTACACTCAAAACAGTAAATGCTATTTCCTGTTAGGCATCCAAGGTGCATAGGCTGTATCTCGGGCTGTAGTCTGACGTGTTTTAGATGGCATTTCTGCCTAGAAAGAAAATCCTTGTGTGTCCCCAGGTAGTGGTAGTCATTGTTAAGCTTTATTGGTGCAAGCCTTTTTGAAGGTGTATGATAAGTGGATTAAAGGAGACTAATTCATCTAAGAAACAATTTTATTCTATGTGATCTCTATATTCTGTTATGGTCTGTCTCTAGATCTGGTCACAGATTACTTGCAAACAGTTGTGCCAGCATAAGAGCGAGTTAGCGGAAGCATGTAGGTTGAGTGAGTGAGAGTGATGCTCTTGTATGAATAGCAGTACCATGTTAAATACACGTTAAGCTGTGATCTAGGAGCCTTTATCATACAGCATTTTGTCTTGCTGCTGAGTGGAAACAAAAGTGATAAAAATATGAAGTGACTTTCCTATGTTTTGTCTGCACCAGAGATACATTTCTTCTGTGATTATTTTAGAAAAGTTTGACGGTACAACCAGTCACAGATTTTTATGAGCATATTTGGGAGAGGTAAAATGGAATACCAGTCTGGTGAAATTATGGTATATTAACTCTCTGCATATGATCTATGTTTAATCCTGCTGGAAGAGGAGTAGTAAGGTAACTGTTCTCAGTGACAAGTTGCACATACGGGTTTAACGCACTTTCACTTTTTGAATGCGCTTCATTGCCTTAGTTGATTAGTCTCAGTTTCTCTAAGTTCTTGCCTGTGCAGCGAAGTCAAACTTTCAAAGATGTTATACCTTTAAAATTCCATTTCAGAACTATTTTTACGTTGCGAGTCTTAAAGGCTTAGACTTACAACCTGGGATATTCTTGTTTTGTTTTGGCTTTTTTTTCACCAGTTTTAGTATGTGTTTGAAAGATGCTGAAGTAGCTTTAATTGTAAATTATGAAAATGGCCAGTTTTGAATGAATTAAATGTAGTTATGGAGAAAAGTTAAGTTTTTGAGTTTTGGAATTGTAGCCTACCTTCAGTATCTGTTTATTCAGTCTTCAAAAGAGTGAAAACTTAACTATGCATTTTTCAAATAATAGTACTTTTGATTTGTGGAAGAAGGGTGTTGTAATTCATATACTAACTAAAGATAAGTGCAAGATCTGTTGTTCTGGGTTGAGAAAGCAATGCTGAGGAAGAAGTGGGAAATCTTTCAAATCTCCATTGAAAGTTAGGCATGTAATCTGCTTAAATCATTCTGAAAGTGATACCAATCAATTATCTGCCTCTTTAGGCATCTTAGTCCATCTGTTTACGCCTACTCAGATAAGTCAGCTCATAAACTGATAAAAGCAAATGATTAGTCAATGAAATTGAAAGCCAGTTGTATTTAAATATTTATTTTGCATAATTTAAAGTTTTATTATAATAACTTCAAGATATGTTTGCATAAATTGAGTTGTAAATTCTTTCCAAATGCACTGTAATATGCATAATAGATGGGGGAAGAATTGTTCTACATAATGGAATGTGCCAGTTAATAAGCTAAATTATGTAATTACTTGAATGTTAATAAGGGCTGTGTCACTACTGTCCTACTTAGTCAGATGCCTGTACTTGGTTGCAAATCAAAGTAAATAATATCAATATGGAAGCACTTGTTTCTAAAGAAACCATAGTTGACTATATTACTTCTGAGCTGTGCTTGACAGAGGAGTTAATTGGCAGGTGCAGTGATATATTAATTTAGTTATATTGCTTCCAGAACCCCAACTAGTGTCAGAAGGCCTCAACTACACCATTTACAGGGATTTAACATCTTTAAAACATTATTTCTCATTCCTGAGTGGTTTTAGATAATAATATAGAAAAAGTGGAATTGTTTACCCATATTCCATTATCTTTCCTTCTACTCTGCCTCAGTAATCATTAAATGAGCATTGCTGCATTCAGTATACCACAGCTGTTTTGATGTCTGGAACCATCCTGTGATTTGAGTTGCTGGGATGCTTTTGCTTATATGCAGGAATAGCTTTCCCTCCATTCCAAGAAACAAAGGGTAAAAAATTACCTTATCTCTCCGCCTCCCCCCCCCCCCCCTTTTTTTTATGGTGGCTGTAGCAAAACAACTTATCTAAGTTTTTAAAGCTTTTTTATCATTCAACAAGAAGGAGCAACTTGGCTACCTTTTTTTTTTTTTAGCCACATGGAATGAGTATCCATTACTATATATGTAATGATGCAATATGTGTGATGTGCAGAGCTAATGTGAAAAATTAGATTAAGGCTGCACTGGGCTGAAAAGATTCTTAACTGTAGTGTAGACTAGGCCATGACAACTATTAATACCTATTCTCTAAATGTATATCTGAAGGATATCTATTTTATCTCCAGTTACTCTTTCTCATCTTGCATTCATTCTTCTGTGGAAGATTGACAGATGGTTGAATCAGGAATGGGTCTGTTTTCTGATTTATGTCTGTGCACTGTACTGGTGCTTACTTTCCTCAGTATTACGGGTTACTTCCCAACTCTGACTTGACAGGTTGTGTATCTGTTTGACCTGGTGCTAGCTTTCATAGTTGATCAGAATGTGAAAAGCTTTCAAAGGGGAAAAAACAACTTTAAAATGTAAAGCTTCTCACTCAGTGTTTAGACACCCATGATTCCACATATTGGGGAGAGGAAGCTGTTCTGGTTGTGTTTTGTGGATCGTGAATATTCTTTTTCAAAGTCAGTGTTGTTTCCATTTCTACTTTTAAACCCTAAGACTTCAATTTAAGGCATCTGTAAAAGTAAAGGTTTCTTTCTTCAATGAAAACTTCTAAATTATACAGCACAAGATGAAGTCTTCAACTCTTCGCAAACCTTTTCAGTTTTTTCACCTATAGTTCACGACTGAGAACACAGAAAACAAGCATGGCTCATCCCATGCTATTATTTTTTGCCAATTTATCACAGATAAGGACTCCAGCTCTCCCATTGTTAACTTTTTGCCAAGTAAATTCTTGAATATATCTGAATCAGTTTCAGAATCATGTCAACAGTGCTACGAATAACCTGTGATATGAAAATACTGCACGAGGCCTCTAACTTTATATTGTTAAAATGTAATATTTATGGCTTCTCACCAGTTTTGAACCCCAGGCAGCATTCAAATCTGTGTACTTTATTGAACAATATTGAAGAGAGGAGATTGATGCATTAAAATAAGTAGAACTTGTTAACAGGCACAACCTGCTGAAGTCTTATATTTGTTTAACAGCAAAGAATGTAAAGGAATGATCATTGTCTACTCTAAATGCATATATTTACATGGAGGGTAATAACAATATCTGTAAAATGGTATAGCACTATCGTGATGTTCATGGTATTCAACTAGGTATGTATGATCTAAGTAGCTGCTTCTATGCTGAGACGTAATACTTCAGTAGGATGTAAAAGGCTCTGCTGTAAAGATGGCAGTTCTTTCTAGTTTAACTCAAGTGTAAAGCATTAATTAATACAGTTACGTTAAAGGTTATTTTAATTTTTATAAATAGAAAATTCAAGATTCCAGGAATCAATGTAAAGCACTTCATGGTGCACAGAGTTTTTTAGCACTGGTCCATTAATGCTGCAGAATACACTACACTGGTTGGTTTGAGATTATAATCACACAGCTAATTAACGCTGGCCTAGTTGATTCTCAGCTCTTAAAACGAGACATGGCTCAACATAAAAGCCTTTTCTGCCTGCTCTGCACAGTAAGTTGGTTAAACCAGATATGTAGGCTAAAATACTAAGAATTTCCTTTTCTAATGACGTTTTCTGTTTTGGAATTAATTCAGATAATTTTACAACCAGGCACATGTATTCTTTTCTTGCAATCATAACATGGGAGATTCTTTTTTTTATCTTGTGTGAGAGTGCTTGCAAGACTGTGTTCCACAGAGCATTTTCATCTACACCTTTAGACATTTTTACATGTCGAGAAAAAAATTGGTGGCCTGTAGAAATGTCTTACCAATGATTCAGTTTTTTTCTTCAATAAAATGAAAAAATCGTTGGAGCATGGTTTTTTGGTTGTTTCTCCCCCCTCACTTTTGTCTCTCTGGAGATTGGATTCTGTGGCATCTTGAGCAGCTTTGACTGTCTTCTGAATTTGGGAGCAAAAATAGTCACTTTATACTACATATTTTTATGATCTTGATTTCACCTCAGCTTCACATAAAAGAAAATTTCAGTAGTGTGCCCACAAGCTTTTTGCGTGAAGATAACATGTGCAGACACGTAGCTTAACTGGTGAGATGCCTTTCTATTTTAGGAAGACGGATTAAAAACTATGAAGCACAAAATGTAATTGGAGTAAATAATGTGCTAACCAGCATGTAATACTTACATATTTTAAGGTTGTGTTAGGTTGTTTTAGTTTGCACCGTTAATAATAAATACGTTCTTTTTTGAAAGTAAGCCTATCATTTGTACACCAATTCTTGAGTGATACATGAATTGTTATTATAACCAACTATAGGAGATTTGAGTTCTTGTTTTAGACTTAGTGGAAATTCTAGAGGGTGACTTAAACCCCAAATATCTGCAGGTCTTACATCATACAGTTACTGACTTCAGAGAAACACTTTTGTAATGTAGGACTCTGAGTAAGTCTGGATGTTCTGGCACAGAGATAACAGAAAATGGTCGAACACTGATGTTTTGGGGAGCTTGACTTTTTGCCACACGGAGAAAAAGGATTTATGTAAATAGTGGGATTGAAATCCCCAGGTGGGGTTATATTCAGGAGGCAGCTGCTGCTTTACTTATCATAAGCAAGAATAATTGGTGCTTTCGAACTATACTTGCCTCACAGCTTGCCCCCAGCTTGGGGAAGAGAGAAATCCTGGCCCTAACATCTGCTTAATTGCCTTCCTGTCGAAAGACCTAGGTGCGTGAAAGGCCTGAACATAACCTTTAAACAAAGTAAATAATCGCAAGTAAATAATTTGGTACCCAAGTAAAAGTCCGAGTGATAAATAAATTCACAGATATGGTCAGTTACCCCTTCTGTGGTATTGGTATAATAATAGTTTATTTACCTACATAAATTAGGAACTATGAACAGCTGTCATTTTTCTATGGGTTAGTTTTCAAGCAGCAGCTTGAAAAAATTAGAATTAAGTATTACATGGAATAATATATTTTTAATGGCTGTTAAATCTCTTAATTGTGTTTCAGAGTGTTGGTATAGCTCAAGATTTTATATTTAGAAAGATGTTTTTTGAGTACAGTTTTTTTCCCTGACTTCCACGGAGAAGGCTTAGTTCCTTGGATGCTAAAAGTATTTTGTTTGGGAGTTAATCTGAGGCAGTAGGGAGTTTGTACTGTAATTTCTGACTAAAACTATTGTTTGTACCTTACTAAACTAAAGAAAAATATTTGTAATACAGGAATGCTGGAATAACACATGAAACAGAAAGATGAGTCCCGTTTTATAGTCACCCCTTCCTGTCTCTCACATCTGCGACCAGCCATAATTATGGAGAAACAGAATGCCAGCCCAGACAGACTTTTTCCTCGCAGTCATAATGGTAGTTTTTACTCCACACACCTCCCCCCCGCCCCCCCCCCCCCCCCCCCCATGCTGCAGGACTTTGATTCATGCTGGAATTAATTTGTATTTGCATGAAGGTAATTCACTTCATCATCGTTCTGTTGTGAGCATAAGAGTCCAATTGCATGGATCTTGCAAGATAAGAACTTTGTTTCCAAGCTGTTAACAGTTGGAGTAGTGGTTTAATTAAATATTAACACCATTATTGGGATGAAGGTAATAGTTGTTTAATTTCAAATGGTGAAAGGTGTTGAATAGCAAAACCACTGATAGTCTGTGTTTCAGATGCAGCCTGTTGCCTGTGGTATGTCAAGTAGGTCTTTAACTGTAAATTTCAGACCTTTTTTCTGACACTCTTTTTAATAGCAACAATTAGGTATCATATTCATGTATTATTTTCAAATACTGAATTACAAAGCAAGGAAATAAAAATAAAAGCAGTCAATATATTCTTCTGTATACTCTTTTTAATATTTGGATACTTGGTTTTTCTGTTAGCAAATGTTTAAGTAGGAAATACTTGAAGATCGTGGCTGAGATTTGCAGAACTAACTAGTGGTTGCTTGCAGATTTCTAGAGCACAGATTTGCAGAAGTGACTGGTGTGTCACTTCTTGGATGCTTCTCTTGATGTCTTTATAGGAACTGATTTTTTTTTTTTTGTCATGTTGCTGCTTTATTCTTTGAATGTTTGATGTGCATAACCAAATGGCTGGTTATCTCAGAGCTCTCAGAACTCTCACCTTCTGCTTGTAGATAAAATGTGTGAATGTTGAGCTCTTAATAGAAACCTTTATTAAAAAAAATAAAAATGATGGTGTTAGTGTTCAATAGAAGACATTCTAGAGGTGTAACTTTTAGCAAAGTCAATGTCAGTAATTTTTCCTTTGTCCCTTTTGTTGTCTTCTAACGAGATCCTCAGTCACTGTAGAGTAAAATGATTTTTTAATTTCTTTTCATACATGGTAAAAAAAAAAATAAATCTTATCAGCTTGGACTCCAGTGCTGTAGTTAACAAACGCTGGAGGGGCTGGTGATGTAGCTGGTAACCCCTGGCTGTGTCCATTGTTTGCCTTGGGATCATTGGCAAGCTGGAGATGCCTTTGGCCTGCAGATGGGAAGGATTGGCCGTCTACCCCAACAGGCTTTTGTCTCAGTGGGTGCACCAACACCATTTAGATGCTAATGTGGTTCGCTGTTTTGTACTAGAACTTGACTGCATCTCAGGAATGTGGCTTGTCTGGTTTTATGTTGGCTTCGGCATTCAAAGGACCTACTGTAATTCGTGTCTGCCAATCGATTAAAGCTGCAATCTTCTGCTTTACGGCTTTGATGTGGCAAAGGAAATGGTTGGGGTTGGTGGAGAATTAACATACTTCTTTTGGTTCTCCCAAATCTTACCTGCTGATCTGTATGCTTTTTGTTTGCCATTCAGGATTGGTAATAAAGTAAATTTGCTTTGTGAGGCCATATATGGCATTAGCTTTACTGACAGAATCGAACCTTTTTTTTTTGTTCACGTTTGTTATGTGGTGGGGTAATTAAATGCTGTACGTTGTTTCTGCTTTTCTAGCAAATATAAAGTGGAGGATATTACTGTATTTTTACTGGAGATATGACAGTTTTCTCTTGTTAGGCTATTTCCTGGTTCAGTGGAATACGTATTCTAGTTCATGTTTTAGAGGCAGTGAATAAATGAATAACCTAGGCATAACAGGGACGTGTTCTAATAAATTTAAGCTGTAGTGACTGCATCTTAGCAATTTGTTGTATTTTGTGCAGGAAAAAAAAAAAGGATATACGTATGGTCCAAACACGAATTTAAAAGGTAGTCCTGGGAATAAAATTTTTGCAGGTTTATTTTGTACACGAATGCAGTACTCATTAGGTTTTCAATGTTGCACTCCTTACATATTCTTGTTGTAAAATAAAACAGTAACTGTTTTTCTATTTTATTTTCTCAAAACACATTCTTAAGATTTTTTTTTTTATGTGTTGAATGATAAGCTCCTTCAAGATTTCATTACTGTATTAAGTGAAATGTGTGGAGGGAGCACCAGGAGGAAAACTGTAAATCTAGTTGGACTCAGCTAGCAATTACTTTAGCAGATAAAACAGAATATGCAAATACCTCCTGAGCACTCTAAGGCTGATCATTCTGACACTGACTGTCTGTATTCCTAGCCAGAAAAGGACACATGATAATTAGATTTTGAAGGACCATGTGCTGCTCCTACAGAACTAAATATTAAAATGCAAGAAAGCAGACTACCACATGGCACAATTGATTTTTATGGTAGTTCATGTTAAAGTGCTCTCTTTTTATATTGCCTTTTAGGTTACCTAGGGTGAAACAAAATTACAGGCTTGGAGACTCTGGAAAAGCTCAGCATCAGCGTTTGAGGTAAAAATGAACATACTGAAGTAATCTTGGGAGTGTCCTTGTTAACTTTATGGAACTCATTGGAGTAGAAATTTTCAGCAAGATCCATTTTGCATTTAAGTTTTCAGTATTGATTTAAAATTTGACTTCAGAATCTCTCTTTTTAGGTCTGGGAAAACTCTTATTTTAGGTGAATATATCGTGTAATTTTTTATTTTAGAACGCAGAGAACATTGTAGATGTGCTTAGATACAGCATTTTTGTTTTAAGTTGTAGTTCTGTAAAACGGCTGATATTTCTGAAATTCTTCATCATGTCTTTCCTAATTTTATTTGTATAGCTAAATGTATTTTTATACAAATCACCATTTTAACTGCACAATATTTTTACTTTTATTAAAAAACACAATATGCTTAAATGATTGGGGTTTTTTGTGAGTTTACTGTATTAATTGCAGCTTCAAATTGAAGTACTTAAAAGAAGTTTGACTTCCAACTTTTTTTAACTCAACTGAGATGAAAAGGCGTTCATGGAAAAAATAGTATAATTATACAGAACATAGTAAAATTACGTAGAACATACTACTACTGTATTTCTCACATGAACCAGTTATTAATCATAGTAATCTGTAAATAGGATTAGGGAAGTATGCTTTCCTTGCACATTTAAACTACCAAAAATTAGCTTTTGAATAACTTTTCAAAATTTTTATTTCTAATACTAAACTAAAATAGTGTTCAGGATGGACTTAAAATAGTTCCTTTTCTGTCAGCAAGTTACAGTGTAGGGTTGACACATTTAAATGTTCATAAGCAACTGAACTGCTGCAATTAACCATGTTACTGTTGTTCCCTTTTCAAACCATTTTTATAGTTCATAGGTTTTGTTGTTGTTATTTTTAATAGCCGAAGCTTGCAAATTATGTGATTAATCTACAAGCTGATATCATGATGTCAAAATGCAGTTCGGGAAGCATAAACACAGCGACTGCAGAAATTAAAACGGTAAGACTATGCTTTTCAGTATGGGAGAAGCAGGTTTTTATGTATCACTTCACTGTATTCTGCTATTTTATATTTAAAACTTCTTCAGGACCTTAGAGTAGATTAACTTCCATGTGTGAGGTTATAGAAATTTATTATGAATTTCTTTGGAAGGAATGGTGAAAGTAGCTATTTTATCCACAGACGGTTAGATACAGCAATGGTATAGATAAAAAAGATGTTTGTCGTGAAACACATGCTTTAATATTTCCTAGGAAGCTGAGTATGATTAGAAATGTATTCCTTTTTTTAAAAGGGGCTGTGTGTTTAAATGTTTCTTATGGATTTTATATTCAAATATGGTTGTGTTGGTGAAATACAATCAATTTTAAAAAAAACAAAACAAAAAAACAGCATTGAGAAGAGGAGAGATATGGAGGGTTGGCATTAGAATTGAGTTTATGTGTTGTTTCAGATCAGAGATAGAAAGTAAATGGTGAGTAAAGTAAATGACAGGTAAGTTGTTACGGCCTTAGTTTCAGTAGCATGCTTCAGTTTGAATTATGAGTTTAGCAAAACCAAGAAAAGAGCCTATCTGATTAAAGCTATGTAGAAGAAAAATAGATACGTAGTTTGACAACATAGGGAAGACTGAACTGTATGTAGTTTCACTGATCTTAACTTTGCCTGGCATCTTAGGTGCCATACACTTCACATTTTATCTTTTGTCCTCTGTGTTAAGGAGACAAAAAGAATCTGCATACAACCAGTTCTGCACCCCTGATTAAGCAACTGTGTAGTTAGGACTGTTGCACAGGGCCTTACACATATCATTTTCTAAAATAAAATAGTTTGTTACAGCATCTGGCTGCATGTTTGTATTCGTTGAAGGAAAAACATCCCCTTTCTAAACTTTTATTCTGAATGCCTTGTATACTGGTGTCAATATAGATATGTTTGAAAACTGATTTTTCATGTCACATTTTATTTCTGTACTGGTAAATGATGTACAGCTCATGTATGTTATGCTGATACATGGTGGTATAATTCCTTTTGCTTTAGAGGCTTACAGTGTACAGCAGAACTTTGTTGGTGTGATCTGTGTCTTGCTGGCTTGATAAAGCTTGATTAATTGCAGCAGAACGTGTTTATTAGGCTTCTGCCTCAAATCCAGATTTGGTTATACTGGTGACTTGAGCACTAGATGAAGGACTTAAGGGATTGTGTGTTTTTCTGAGTCTGCTAAGTGTCATATTGTACTCCACTTCTCTCCTGTACACAGACAGGAGTCTGCCAGGAATTCCAGCTGTTAACTATACTGTATTGCTTGTAGAAATGCATCAGAAGCAGCTCATTCAAGAGTAGAGTCTCAGTGTAATCTTCATTTAATAAGCTCTTTAATGAGACTTTCCTGAACAACAGAAAGCAGCTTTTGCTGCTTTGGCATGTGTTGGTGTGCTGTTAAAGACCAACGTTTTGCTTGTGCTGTTAGACTGGTTCTGATTCAGAAAAATAGAACAAATGAAATTCTTCTAGTTCAAGATGAACATTCACAATGAATATTGATGATTGTGCTAGAGAAACCAAAGAAGCTGGTTCTTAGAGGAATGCTTACGTTTGAGCTTTGTAAGCATTTATGCATTCTGTTTGCCCTTCTTGAAAGGGAACAGATCTGAAATACATTTTGGGTTTTTTCCCTTTTAAGAATACTGTAAGACCAAATATAAAAACTGCTGTTAGGCAATGAATATGGTGAGGGTCTTTGAAGGATAACAGTTAAGGAATCTCTGGTGCAGCTGTGTTGTATGTTAAAGATAGCATAAACCAAAAGAGATTTCTGATTAATCTTATTGAATGGTATTGTTTGACAGTATTTCCTTACTTTAGACCTGGGCCTAATGACCTTGTTTGTAAATTTTGAATTTTGAGTTGAGAGCGGAAATCTCAATGTGTAATTTTCAAGGTATCCTAGATACCAAATGCTAAATAAAAAACTTTTCCCATGAAAAGGAAAGTTTTTCATTTCTTTCTGAGATGTTTGAGTTTTGGGCTGCTTCTTCCAAATAAAAACTGAGTGTGTTTGTTTTCGTGGTTTTCAAAGTTCTCTGAGAGAACTGAAGTTACAGGAGTAATATTGACAAAATGCATTTTCAGCTATCACAGAAAAAGTCAAATCCTTTTAAAGAGTACACTTTTAAGAGCAGGTTTAGAAATAGACAAGGTAGGAATCTTGTATCTTGACTGGCAGTTGGGCAAAACCAATTCTTGCCACTGAATGTGTATAGTGTAAGTAGATAGCACTTTACTGCAGAATTCTGCAGTATATAGAGCATCTTCAGTGAATATTTTACATTTTATAAATTAGCATTTGCATTAATTTTCTACTCTGTGTTTTATATTTGTAATATTTTGCTGTTTTCTTATTTGTTCCTCCATTGCTCAAGAAAGAAATTTCTGTGTTGGATCTTTCAGGGTGCTGATGTTTTGTCTAGCATTTGGACCTAAAATTTACTATAAAGAATGTGATATTCAGACTAGGTGTTTGTGTAAGAGGATATTCCGGCAGCCAGATTCTACTCTTTTTTTTTTTTTTTCCCGTTAATAGATTGTGGTTTATTTACTTCAGAGTAAGTGGATTTTTTTTCCACGGCTTGGGTTAGCCCTTGAAGCTAACTTCTAATTTTTTGGCTGATGCTGAGCTTGTTTTTAGAGAATAAACTAGACATTCTGGACAAAGATGAAAACCTGCAGCTTTAGAAATAATTTCTGTATTCACAAGGACTCTATTGGGTACAAATTTACAAATGAACTTTAGGGACGGAAGCAGGTGAAATACATTGCATATGTCAATAATAAATTTTTGTGTGATAATAGGTGATAGTTGTAGTTTTACGTTAACTTGGTGTGAATATAACATACACTATGCACACAAATCATGGGAAAACTTTAAAGATGCATCCCCAGGGCTCTAGTCTCTTATCTGATTACTTTCAAGTGTCATTCTGTAAATGTTTTAAACAGTCTGTGGAGCAGGACTAGCTTCACAATGTCTTATTCCAGGTGAGTGCCCTACTTGGTTTGGCTTGCATTCCTTAGTGTTTCCTTGAAATTTTTTTTGTGCTCCAAGGGACTACTTCAACTCGAATATAGTCCTGTGACTGAAAAACCTACACCACAGTTCCAAAATTATTGTTAACTGGAAGAAACTGCTACTAAATGTTGCTGGCTGTTCATTCCCAATCTTGTACCCTTCTGAAATAAAGTTCTTAAAATGGTAGCACAAGGGCTTAGTTTTAGCACTGCAGTTCACACAAAGGTGCATTGAAGTCATATCATAAAGTTGTGGATTTTACTCTATCAAGATTTTAGACCATAAAGGGCAAAGGCAACAAAACCGGACCTTTCAGCAGTATTTTAGTAGAACAGATCAGCTTGGGCACTGTGCTGCTTTGTCCAGCTATTGTCACCTATTCTAAAGCCAAACTAACACCATGGATAAAGATGGAATGCCTTAGCAGGTTATCTATTACAGTGACTGAGCTGGCCTAGATCAGGGTTTTTTCTGCTTCCCTGTTAGCTAGTTTCAGTTAGCTAGGTTGAGTTGCCTTCTGTCCACAAATTCTGAACACATGTACTTACATCTCAAATGTTTTCAATTTAAAACCTGTTCTCCAAGTAGATGTGTTTGGGGTTGGTTTTTTTTTTTCCCCTCTTTTTATTTCTAGATGGTCCTGTACTGCTTTTCTTTTATTGTAGAACTTGGTATTTTTCCTTGCTATTGAAATAGAGACTTAGAATGATACAATTCATTATTCTGACTTACGCCTGAAATAATGTGGATATTGATCTTGTCAAATCTTACATACTTCCAACACTAATAAATCGAATGAAGGCCACGACTAGGAAACCTTAGCACTGCAGAAAGTAGCATTGCTGGTTTAAGGAGGAGAACTTTTTCCTTTGATCTGAATTAGCATACAGTAGGAGTGTAAGCTATTTCAAGTGTGTTCTGACTCCTGTGAGCTTAACTCTGCTCTTTTGCTAATTAATTGTGCAGTTTATGTTTGGTTTGGGTTATTTTTGGTCTGGTTGCAGGGTAATAATGGTATGGCTAACAGTGGCAGGCAATGTTGTTTTGCCTGTGCTTACTTTTCAAGTTACATATGTTCTTCCTTTGCACTTCAAACGTTTTCTTGAGAATGCTTTTTGATCTCTCTTTCATCTCTTTGAGATGACTGTACTTTAGGGCAGGTCTTTCATGAAAGTATACAGAAACGAAATTGTAGTTTAGAATATATTTGTTTCACAGCCCTTCCAGATCAAGCTGGAACCATATATGAGTATAAATCTCCTCGCTTCTTGCAGTGGGGTAGCTAACCTGGTGTCACTGTGATAAAGTGTGTAGCAAAGGAGATAATGCTTATTTGTGAATATTGGATCCTATGCTTGTTTTTTCTTAGAAGCCTTCTCAAAAAAGATTGGTTTTCTTTCCTTAATTCCCTCCTGTAGATGTGATATAGCTATTTTTAATGTTGCCAAAGTTGTATTTATGATTTGGAATAGAAACACAAAATAGGTGGACTAGTAAACAAAGAGGAGGCACTGCTGATCTAAACCCATTTATTAAACTGAAGTGGCTAGGCTAAGATACAAGAATGATTGTGGAATCGGCTTCAGCTTTTATTATGCAAAAGATTTGTGGATTGGTTTTTTTTTTTTCCTCCCTGGTCCTTTCTTGCCTTGAGCAATTATGATGGCTGTGACCCAGTCTCATTTTAAACAAAGCAAACACTAATTGTGTTGTAGTCATAATCAAGACTTCTGTGTTCTTCAAAGGATTTTTTTGTATGTGTTACAAACTAGCATGATACTCATTGGAATATAAAAAGAGAAGCTAGATACACTAAAGGGGAGCTTCATCTATAAGCTTTGGGAAGGGTTGAGGGAGACACACCTTTCCCTATTTTTCCCTTCTCCCCTGCTCTCATACACAGAAAGCTTCACTTATGTTAGAAGTGCTCAGAGTTTCCAGATGCTTTCTAATATCTATCTGCTTTTGAATGCTCTGTAAAGTTACTAGAGGGATTGTTAGGACAGATGCATTGTTTGAAACGTTCAGAAACAACTTAAAAATCTACATGAGTCTTTTTGTTTTATAACTGACATGAACAATGATGTATTACTGGTATTTATGATGTATATAAACGATGTTATTTTCCTCTTGCAGCTAAATAAAGCGGTATCATATTGATCCATTTTATCTATTTAATCTGAAAGACTCAGGCTCGAAATGGTAGCTTAGGTTACAGGACTGAAAAAGTAAATGAGCTTTGCATGAGTTTGGAGATTCATTCAAAAGCAACTGAAAAAAAAATCAGATAGCATCAAGAGCATTCTTTAGTATGTCCTGTGAAAATGTACATTCATTACTTTGGTTTTATTTTCTTGACACTTGAATACATCTTTTCTTTCTGGAGTCTTCTCACCCTGACAAAGCTCAAATTAAAATATCAGACAAGATTCCAGCAATATCAACACAGTTCTTGTAGTAGAGAGGGTACTATTTTTGATGTAGGGGAAAGTACCTTTATTGCTGAACCAAAGACCAAGAAGTTATGTTTACCTTCTTTCACTAAGTATCATTTACTACTGAATGTTTGTCTTGAAAAGAGAAATAATTATTTATAATGGAACAGAACAATGTTACTTCCACTTAACCGCACTGTCCTTTCAGACCCCCCCTATCCTTTAGGGAAAAACTGTCTCAGTTTTTATCTATGACTGCTTTCTATAAAGTGGAGCTGCTTCTGCTTGAATCTGCAAGAGGAGTGATCATGTAATTCAATGTATTACCTTCTCTTTATTTTACAAGATATAGCTGAGATGGAAAACTAGAGAGAATTGGTTTGATCTTTTGACAGAGATTCCCACAGTTATTTAATACTAGTTAAATTAGACTATAGATGTTTAGACATGGCCCAAATTGTAATGTTCAACTTAAATGTGAATATACAACAAAGACCTACAATGTTTTATTAGTTGAAGACTATGTTAAATAAAATAAAATTTCATCTTAGTACAAAAATAAATGAATACTTTTTAAAAAAAATAATTGCTTTATCTGTAATCTCTCAGAGCAGTTATTTATTATAACCATTAGTGGTTAATACTTTCTATTAGATACCATATCATATTTCTCTCAGTTTTTTCTTCCCTACTGCACATTTGCAAAAATTAACCAATTTTCCTCTTATATTGAAAAGCAAGGACGTTTCTATGCAATAGAAGGATAATTGGCTTTTCCTCATGTATTTCTAATGAATTATTACATTTGGAAGCATTGTCAATTTCATGTATTTCTCATCTTGAGATTGATGCTAAGATGAATATAGAGCATCTAGGAATTTCAAGAAAACTAACTTTTGAAAATATTGCTTTGTTGAAGAGGGTATGTACCTGATTTGAAGGGGGGGAAGTATTAAAAATTTCTTAGATTTGATGCATGTGTTTGTACTATGCTTCAGCAATATTTTCTCTGTCATCAGGCCTTAATCAGTTTCCCTGGGCAAAGTAGGATTGGGGTGGTTTTTTTCGTTTTGCTTTTTTGTTGGTTGTTTTCTTTTGTTTTTTGAATCTTGATCATTCCTGACAGATAGCCAACATTTTTTAAAAACCTTGGTGATGAGGACTTCATAGCCATAGTAGGAAAGTGTTTTCCAGTGTGTATTTGTCGTGAAGTTGTGAATGCTTTCTTTGTTTATCAATTAGAATATCTTTCTGGAATTTGGTGGTTAGCCTGCTAAGGGTCCCTTTCTTCATTAGTCCTATCAGAGTCATCAGCAATTATTTGTAATACTTCTGCCTCTTCCTTAAACAGATAACCTTATCAGAATCTGTTGATTTGAAAGTACTGAGGTTCTTGTGTAGTTCCTGTTCTTTTCCCACCGATTAGAGTATGTAAAGCTTTAACTGGTCATGGGGACTTTCTGGTTGGCAAGAAAAAAGGAAAATGTGATACTTATTTATGCCTGTGCCTGAAAATCTTTTTCTTTCTTGAAGTAAAGCTAAAACAGCTTTTTTTTTGTTTTCATTTGTTCTTAAAGGTATTTTAAATAGGATTTTGTCAGAACTTAAATGGAACTTTATTCTGACGTGTGTGCATGAATCCAAATGCCTAGAATGAACTTTGCCCTGTAAAGTGCAGCTCCTTTCAAATTTCTTTGGTACTGTGATAAACACACCTCTTTAAGTGGAAAAGTGCCTGTAATTTAAAATTAACGTTTTCTGCTGAAAATAGCATGATATTTAGCACTTACTGGAAGTAAAATCAAATTATGTCCTTTTCTTAGCATAATTTTACTTTTCTTGATTTATATTGTGACTGTATCTAATATTGTTTCTTTTTTCCTCATAGTAGGCTGCGCTGGAACCAAAATGCAATGAAAGAAACACTGGATGAATGAATGAAAAGCCCTGCTTTGCAATCCCTCAACATGGCGGGACTGCAGCTCGTGACCCCTGCTTCCTCCCCAATGGGTCCATTTTTTGGACTACCATGGCAACAAGAAGCAATTCATGATAACATTTACACGCCAAGAAAATATCAGGTACTAGTGATAATACTAATATAGTAATGTCAGGAAAAAGTACAATTAAATCCATTAGCTTAATAGAAAAAGAACCAGAGCAGCTGGAGAATGTGCAGTCTAGGAATGTCTCTCTCACAGCTCCACATGTTGGGAGTTAACTGTGTCTCTCTTTCTTTAGCTTGGCTGTGTTCTACATCTGTAATATTCCCCACTCCCTTGTCTCAGGTTGGTCTAACAAGTGGAATGGCATATTCTCTTGCTGCTCCCTGCACAATGCTGTTAGGGACAAATACAGTAAACTTTACACTCTGCGTCTTGACTGTATGCGTATAGTCGTGTCTCCTTCCCTCTCTGACCTTCTGTCTTCTACATGGTAAATCTTGATTTTTTTGGTACACATACTGGTTAAAGCAGCTCAGTAATGTCAAAAAACCCCATCAGGGCACTCTGATTTTCATTTAAGTTCTGATTTGCAGAATTGCAGTTCTCTTTGCTCTGCAGAGGTGCCTGAAAGCTAGCATTTGGTTAGTATTACTTATTGCTTGGATCACCTTGAGCTAATATACTTGATTATTTGGCTGAATTGATGTATACAGTTAGATTTAAAAGCTCTAGCTTCTTTCTTCACGCAATGTATCTAGCGACAGAATCGTCAAGGTACAGTTAGAAAGCTACTTAAAATACCAGAGGATTTTAGATTGAGAAGTTAGACTATATATAGTGTATATTAATATTTTTTGCAAGATACCTATTCTATGGCACTGGAAAGATCTTCAGAGGTACTACTGACTTGTCTGTAGTTAATTTACCACTTTTGTTATTTTTTTGTCAGCTTTTTCACTGCATTGCTGCAAGTAAGGATGTTATTTTTTAAACCTAGGTTGAACTGCTTGAAGCAGCTTTGGATCATAATACAATAGTCTGCTTAAACACTGGCTCAGGGAAGACTTTTATTGCAGTACTACTCACTAAAGAGCTGTCCTATCAGATCAGGGGAGATTTCAGCAAAAATGGAAAAAGAACTGTGTTCTTGGTCAACTCAGGTAAGAGGAAGAGTATACTAACTTCCCAATATAGTGCCAATATTTCCATGGAATATTCCTTAATGGAAGTTGTTTGAAAGCGAAGATGGAAGAAACTTCTGCAAAAAGTCTTCAACAACAAGGATGCTAAACTGATTAAAGAATGTGATACCTTTCATCTTTTGCTTATAATCCATTTAATACAGCCTGTTTATCTCTGACATTCTGTTTCCTGGTTTAAAACTAAGATACTGAATCTGAAGTGCAATTTAGTTACCAATCTGTTTCCTTGCAGTGATTTTACGTCGAGGCAGTTGCCTTGTGCACCTGGTTTAACTTAATCTAAGCTAAGATCATGTTATGAAGCACAGTGCTAGGTAATATGCCACACATCTTGAACATTAATATATGAAAAGACCTTTATGTGACTGAGATTTTTTTCTGTGTTTTGTTTTTAAGCAAAGCAAGTTGCTCAACAAGTGTCAGCTGTCAGGACACATTCAGATCTTAAAGTGGGAGAGTATTCAAGTTTAGAGATAACTGAATCATGGACAAAAGAGAAGTGGAGTCAGGAATTCTCCAAGCATCAGGTAATGTATTAAGTATAAACTACAAATATAAGCAGAGTCTACAGTAAGTTAGTCTTGATTAGAAGTGATATTTTCTTCCAATTATACTTCTTTTATAACCGAAATTCAGCATATTCATACTATCTGTATATGAATTTTGAGACAAAACTTGTATAGAGCTGCTCAGGTTGTTTTTAAAAAGCTGTCCTTTTAATCCTTTGTTTTCAGTCTCCCTGACTTGTGGTTCATCATGATGATGATTGCAGAAGAAATTTTGAGCATGCATAGTATACTTCAAATGCCATTAAAAGATGTTTCATTATTAGGTAATAAAAAGATGATAAAAGTGAATGTTCTCTGGGGATGCAGCACATACTCTTTGTCCTGTGTTTTGTTTCTGCCTTTCAGGGTACGCTACTCTGGGTATAGTTCTCGTTTTATATGAAAAGTCTTTGTCTTTAACAGTAACGTTTTCCTTGGTGGTTCTTGGACTCTTTCTCTTAAAATCTTTTTTCCATGCTGACCTAAGTATCTTGCGGTAATGCAAATATTTGTAATTTATGAGTTTTCCTCTCCAGTATTTAGTAACGGCCTATGAAATATGCCTGAGGAGCTCTGACGTGAAAGTGTTAGTATAGTTAATGGAGTTCAAAGTTAGCATAAAATGCTGCATAATTTTAAGAAGAAACTCAACTTTTTATCTGTGATAATGTACAAGAAAATGAGTTTTGCTTTAAAAAGAATTGTGATAACATCCTGCTTTTCTGTTACAGCTGCAGGTGGTTCAGTTTATGAAGAATTCTATTTCTTGGTAGAGACATGATGATGGGACATTTAAGGGTCATTAACTTGTGGATTTAAAGACATTTGTTCTGTGTAGTCTGGCTGGTGTTTGATATCATCTGTTTGTATTAATTTCTTTTTTCTAGGCATGTGACTGGAGGTATATATAAAACCTTCAGACAGATTAGCTTCTCAAGTAGAGAATGTTCTATTCTCTTCTGTTCTTACCTGGTGTATGTAGATGAATAGGAGTCAGTATTTGCTAATACTGTCTAGCAAGATGAGCAGAAGGCTTTCCTACTTCCCCTTGACCTAGGACAATTTGCACTTTTCTTATACCGACAGGTTGTTTTTTTCCTTTCAATCTAGGTTTTGGTTATGACATGTCATGTTGCTTTGACTGTTTTGAAAAGTGAATATTTATCCCTGTCAAATATTAATCTTCTGGTGTTTGATGAGTGCCATCTTGCAATCCAGGATCACCCATACCGTGAAATTATGAAGGTGGGTTTCTGTTGCATGAATGTTATAATACTTGGTTGAGGAGGAGTCATCAGGTAGGAAGGCTGGACAAGGGGGAGCTCTTTTTCTATTAAAAAGGCAGCTTTTGCTGCTATCGGTGGTTATCAGTGGAACCACATTCTAGCGTGTTCTGGGACTGTGAGATTACTGTAATGTATTAACACTTCAGTGATATTATGAGATAGTAAATACACTGTTTTTCTGTATTTTACAGTGGAGATTAAAGAAAAATCTAGCATTAACAGAAGAAAAGCTAGATTTATGGAATATGGGGAGTTTTGTCAATTCTTTGATAAAATATTTGAGTTTGAGAATGGGAAGTACTTACCAGTTTTTATTGTTTTTAAAATACTGATTTCTAAAGATTGTTATAGGGTGCTTGGCTCCATGTGGTATTTGGCTTACACAATACAAGGAACCTGTATAATAGATGTCTTTCCAAATCTCTCTTCAAGTTTAACCAGAGCATGTGGCTTTCATTTTTTTTTTAGATGATACTTTAGTTTTTACATGGTGTGGAAGTATTATGATATGTGTTGTAAATGTGTCAGGAATATTCTGTGCAATGCTAACTGTTTATTTGTTTACATTTTTGTACGTGTTGTAAATATTTACCTTTAAAGATGAGTGCTGTTAAATGTTACTCAGTTTCTGGTT
This sequence comes from Bucorvus abyssinicus, assembly GCA_009769605.1. Classification (NCBI taxonomy): domain Eukaryota; kingdom Metazoa; phylum Chordata; class Aves; order Bucerotiformes; family Bucorvidae; genus Bucorvus; species Bucorvus abyssinicus. The sequence continues at coordinate 15,541,101 of CM020036.1, forward strand.
TAACTTCCAGTCGGCAGAACAGAAAATACTCATTCAACACTGGGTTCCTTTTCCAACACCTACTAGCGAAATGCTAGTTTCCAACTAAGTATCCAAGTTTGAAGTCTGCTAGCTTGATGGTAGATTTGCAATAACTAAAGGGTATTTAATTCTGTTTTTCTTCACAGATCTGTGAGGATTATCCATCATGTCCTCGAATCTTGGGATTAACAGCTTCCATTTTAAATGGAAAATGTGATCCTGCTGAGTTAGAGGAGAAGATCCAGAAACTGGAGAAAATTTTAAAGAGCAATGCTGAAACTGCAACTGATTTGGTGGTCTTAGACAGGTATGTTGTTCAATTACGGCTGTTAAATTGATGCCAGTGTTTTCATTTTGAATAAAGGAATTATCCAGTAGAAATATTTCCTCTTTTAAATTTTAGGAAAGTTTGTGTGTATACAGTGCCATTACTTCTATTTGGAGTGGGGAGAGAATGTTAAATTGCTTTTTGAGTCACCAGTGTTCAAGTACACCTTTCCTTAAAGTTAAGTTAAAGGTTGATTGGCCTTGATATTCAGAGATTTTCCATAGTTGTTAAAAAAAACAAACATAACAAAAAAGACCCAACACAACAACTAGGAAAAACCCAAACAAATAAAAAAACCCAACCAACCAAAAAACCCCAAAACCCCACCAACCTAAAAAATTCACATTACACAACACGTTTCTGAACTTGTAAAATGCATTGTCTTATGTTTGGAGAGTAACTGGTTCATGTTCAGTGTAGGCCATGATGTTGCTATTTAGTTTACAAAAAAGTTTTTGCAACATCCACAGCACAAGATGTTCTTAATGCAGGAAAAGTTGCATGAGTTGTTGTTGTGTTTTTTTTTTTTTTTGTTCGTTTGTTTTCAAATGAGTAGCTTGGGTTTAGAGGCTGATGAAATACAGAGAGTGATGTGAGAAAGCAGTAAAAACAATATTGAAGTAGCAGAGCAAGCGGGTGTTTTCCTCTATGTTCTACTGAGTGTAGAATCCTGTGAATCATGATTTGTTGTAGAGGAGAATTAGTGTGAAATGATTCATATGTAGCATGTTTCTTGTACCAGCTTTACTGAGTTATATGAACTGAATTTCAGACAAAGATGGTTATTATGTTCTGGCACAGGTAGTTTGTGGACATATTTTTGTGCATTTTTCTGACCTTATGTGAACCAGTTGCTTATAAGAATTTCTCTCTTAGCGCTACCATTCAAGAAGAGTAATTACTTGTCTAAATGTCTATGTATAGACCTAAACTGACTTTCTGTGGATTGTATTTGTTTGGCATATCAGAAGAGTACACTTTGGAAAACCAAAAGTGAAGGTGGTGGTCAAGTGAATTCAATTTGCTTTGCCTTAAATTTTCCAATATTTGAAATTAAGATAGTGATATTAAGCTCCTTTTTAGGGTTTGCATTAGAAAGGGCAGTATTGTAGAATGAAGTATTTGGGGTGGTGGTGGTTTTTTTACTTTAAAGCATTTAATTGTGTAACTATTCATCATTATTAATTCGTGGTGGGGAAAGAAATTTACTTGAATACACTTAATGTTGCTGTTGTTATTTGCTATATAATCTTAACAGACTTTCAGAACCTGTGTTTAACTTGATCTTTGCCCCCAATTAAGATATACTTCTCAGCCGTGCGAGATTGTTGTAGACTGTGGACCATATACTGACAAAAGTGGGTTGTATGGAGGATTATTAAAGGAATTGGATGAAGCGCTTGCTTTTCTAAATGACTGCAACATATCTGTACATTCAAAAGAAAGAGATTCTACCTTAATTTCTAAGCAGGTGAGAACATTAAGCTATCTGAAAAACCTGGGGAATAGAAATCTTACTACTATTTTTCTTTGCCATGTATGTTACATTACTGAAACTTTCTAAGCTAGCTGTCCTAGGCTATCGAAGCAAAAAGACTTCTGATTTTTGCAACAGTGCAGGTCTTTTCATAAATGAGTGGGGCTTGATTGTCAACCACTGATTAAGAGCTTCATCTCATTTGAGATTCAAATTTGCTTAAGGCAGTAAAATAATTCTGCACTCTGATGTTGTGGGTCCTTATTTCTGAAGTTACAAATTCGATGTCTTTACAATCTCCCATGACCTTTGAGTAATTTGGTACAGAAGAGAAAATAATACCTCAGGAAGTATCTGAAAAACCTGTACCCAGGTGTATTAAAAGATCATAAAGTAACAATTCAGGCAAAAATTCCAGCCATAGATCTAAATTTTCTACAATTTCACTTAGAACAATATTGGACTAGTGCCACACCTTGCTGGAATTGAATTTGAACCTCAAGCTTGCCCCTAACATTCTATGTGTTTGCCCCTATGTTGTCATGCAAGATGTCAGAGTAGAGTCCGGAAGGCATGGTGTATTGAGGGGGGACCTGTCACACATGGGGTCCAGGCAGCTGCTTCTCCATCTTGAGCTTTGTAGTTTGGAATTGTCTCCTGAGGTACAGCTATGTGGATTTATAAGTCTTTGTTTAACAAGAAGTCAATAGTAAGTCACATTTCTATAATAGTCCATGAGGAGGTTGGAGCCCAACATATTCCAGTTTCCTTTAACATTCTTAGAGATCCAGCACTCTGACACTGTTCCAGAAAAAGATTATTTGGGCCAGAGGAAAGCATGTTACATAAGGCAGCCTATCACAGATGCATGGGAAAATGAAGTCCTGGTTACTTTTGTGCTAAACTTAAAATGTAATAGGCTAAAATCTATAAGGAATGCTGGCAGCTGGGAGCAATCCCCAGGATTTGCATATTCTGGAAGAGTGGATTAACTGCTATGGTTCTAATTCCTGTAACCGTCCATGCTTCTTTTCTGATCCAGTAGATCTCCAGGAAGATGGAGGCACCCACATTAAGGAAAATAAATCAGTTTTCAGCCTGAAGTGCCTTTTGTCTTTGCACTGGAGAACCTTAAGCCTCTGTACAGTTACAAATAGTTTAGATAACAGCTAACAAACTTCAAGGAGGATAACGTAAAGAGGGCGATAACATGTTCTTTACTTCCTCACAGAAGAGAAGAAGGAAGAGAAATTAGAGCAGCAGCTTAACAATCAGGATGATACAGTTTTCTAGTTCTATTGTAGTTCATCTGTTATAATAGTACATCCAAATCCAGACTCTTTTTAATAGTATTATCAGTATACCCCATTTCTGGATTCCTAGTTTATTTGACCACGTGACTCTTCAGGAGGAAACAACTTGACATCAGATAAGATGTTGATAGTACTCAAGTGCCTCTGCTGTGCTTTCAGTAGGGTATAGTTCTCTCTGTTTTTCCTATTCCACCCACACATACAAACCTCTGAATTTTATCCCTTGAGAGGCTATGCTTGCTAAGATTACTCTAAGGCCGCTGTACAAATTTCTGGTTAGAAACTTTTGAAATCATGGCAAGTATCAGTAACAAATAGAGTAAAAATGCCCAGTAAACTGTTTACTTTATTCATTCTGTGTTAAATATAAACAATAATTTCTGCTTTGTTTGTCTAGCTGCCTTCAAGAAGTATTCTCCTTTTTAGCATAATTATCTGAAGGTAAATTTCAAATTACAATTCCACAAAACTGTAAAATAAATAGTCTTTTAACTTGTTTTTTTGAGATTCAGAAATGTACAAAGTTTAGTTGTAGTAATTTAGGGGGGAGGGGGAAACTTGGTCCATTAGAAACACCAAAGTTTCCACGGTCATCTAAATAACAAAAGCAGACTTCTAAGTATTTTTATAATAGAACAATTGTTATAATCCTTGCAAAGAATGTGCTATATGAGAAACAAGATCCCAACCGTAAGTGAATAGTTCATGAATGTACTCTTTGAACTGATATTTGAATTCATGTGTTGTAGATATTGTCAGACTGTCGAGCTGTGTTGGTTGTTCTGGGACCCTGGTGTGCAGATAAGGTAGCTGGGATGATGGTGAGAGAGCTACAGAAGTATATCAAACACGAACAAGAGGAGCTGCACAGGAAATTTTTATTGTTTACAGACACTTTCCTAAGGAAAATACATGCACTCTGTGAAGAGCACTTCTCGCCTGCCTCACTTGACCTGAAATTTGTAACCCCAAAAGTAATAAAGCTGCTTGAAATCTTGCGCAAATATAAACCATACGAACGGCAGCAGTTTGAAAGTGTTGAATGGTATAACAATAGGAATCAGGATAATTACGTATCTTGGAGTGATTCTGAAGATGATGATGAGGATGAAGAAATTGAGGAGAAAGAGAAGCCAGAGACTAATTTCCCATCTCCCTTTACTAATATTTTATGTGGAATTATTTTTGTGGAAAGAAGATACACAGCAGTTGTTCTAAATAGGTAAAGCTTTTTATTTAAAAAAAAATTCATTTATAAAAAGAAAAAAGGCACACTCAGCTGCCAGCACGTGGATGTTAATATCATTAATATGTAGGAGGTTGTATTGTGTTTTCAGAACTCTTTTTTAAAGATGGTTTAGGAAATCATACTGGATCTGCATAAAGTATTAACAAAAAATAATTCAAGCTCTGTATATATGAGTGTGTCTTCGAAAGTTGTACTCAGTTTGTAAATTGATTCCTTTAGAAGGCAAAATGTGAAATACTGTACTTAACCTGTAAATAGCCATATTCTGATTTGTCTTAGTATTTATATTTGCAATGGATGCTAGAAACTCCTGTAATGTACTGAGTGCAGTACTTCTGGAAATTTTAGCATTACCTTACTAAATAATGTTATTATATGATCCAAGTTCACAGAAAATCAAATTTGTCCTTGGCCAAATCTCTTAAGATTTACCTGTACTGCTTCTAACAGTTGGTGTTTATAAAATGACTATTCAGTCAAACACTAAGCACTTTCTTACAGTCTCCACCAAGGAAAATATGAACCCTGGAATATTTGCCAAGATACACTATGCAATGCTCCAGTTCCTTATCAGTTCTTATTCCTGAATGTGATCTGTGTTAGTTACACGTAACACTTAATTGTTAAGTGCGATTTGCCACAAACCATGAATGACATCCGGTTTATTTACCTATCTTGATTTTGGTGTTTTGGTAGGGTTTTTTGAGAGTGTGCTAAATGTCCTGTGCAGTTTGTTTGTTGCATTCTGGATACAACTGAATCTGACCCTTCTGTTATTACCTTTTTCCCTGAGTCAGTAGTTTGAGTACGTAATATATTCTTTGATCTGTGGACTTGCCTATGTGATTAATGTGAAATTAATCTTTTTTTCTTTGCCTTTTCTGTGCTTTTAAATATGTTTACATAAATATGCAATGAGGCAAACTAAACCATTCAGTGAAATGAACATGTTCTGTTTAATAACTCCTGAAGAAATAACATTAACATTGTGATAGATTTTTGCTGAGCTGAAATAAGTATTTTGTTATCCTACAGGTAGTGGATAGCGTTGTGAATTTTTTTTCATCTGTTGTGAATGTGATTTAAATTATACTCGTTTTCCACTGTGCATTCTTGTAGACTGATTTATGCACTATACTGTATCCTAACTGTTGTTGAACCTGACAGAATATGGTGTCTAGATTAAATATGCAACCAAATTCTGCCATCTTTAAGCTTTAGGCACCTTTGGTACAGGTTATTGGCAGCAAAAAATAAAACTATGTAACTTTTTATCCATTTCTGAAAGCTAGCTAGAAGACTCTCATAATGCTCCTTTAATTCATGCAACAGACCTGGTCAGCAGACCTGAGCTGTTGGATTTAAGACTGAAAGACTTCAGTGGAGAACCTCACTGTGGGCTTACTTCAGTTGAGTAGACTTAGTTCAAGGGCCTCTGCCGATTCTAGCTCTGCTTATGCTATATATACAGGTGGAAAGACTGTTTGCCTTCTGAATAAAGAAGTCTTGAGTGTTTGAATTAGTGTCTCAGAACCACTCGAGCTTGTGGTAATCCAGTACAGATCATTATACAGAACTATGTGTTTATTATGGTAGTGTTTAGAGACTAGAATCCCATGTTATGATGTCCAAAATGACTAAGGAAGGGCAAAATTCATGGCATATGTTGTACTTTCTGGGAGACATGGGTAGGAATTTTCTCTGAAGACTGCTTAGAGCTAATTAGAGCTCATCTCTTTCTTTAGAGATCTTCAGCAACAGCCACTGCACATAAATACTACAAATTGGAAAAAACAAACGAAACATACACACCCCCACCCTCAAACTCACCTTTCTTTTATTATTACGCACAACTGATAACTAACTTACAGTTGAGTGCCTATAAGTCCTTTTCAGAAGAAAAAACGTTTTTTAAAGCCCAGTTCCCTTCCATTTTCATTGCAATGCCTCTCAACTCCCTTAGAGGGGTGTGAAAGCAGGGGGTTTTGTATCTGTTTGTAAAAACACCACCTGTTACCTACCACTAACAATACTTTTTAAACCACAAGTTTGAAGTCTTGAATGTTTTTCTAGAACTTGCCAAAGATGTGCACAATGAAATGATCAGAAGTTTTTAGTTTTTCATTTCTATGATAAATGAGATACATTAAGGATGTTTGAGATGTTTAGTAGATACTGAAACTGAAGCTATAAGACTTAACAGAAATGCCACTTGAGGAAAAAATTTTAAAAAAAATTAATTTGGGTATTTGTCCAGTTATTAACCCATACTTTCTTACACACATTTTAGTACAGGAGGATCCTTCTAGTCCGCTTCTGTAAGGGTAGCGAGCTATTTGCCAGTTCTCCATTCTCTTGCCTATACTCCCTGTCTGTTCCAGTTTTGACAGATTGCAAAGGAAGGAAGTCTTCAAGGGTTTTTATGTTCCTATAGATCTTGTTTAAAACAGCGTTCAGGTAAAAGGGAGAGACTTCAGTAGTTTTCCACGAGTAGAAAGGGCCATTTTCCATGTGGTTTGGCAGCAGCTCACTGGGCAGGTGGTAAGCATGCAGCTGGAGACTGGCACAGCACCCATCTTCTTATATGTAAAGCTCAATTGCTGGGGATGTAATTGGGAATTACTGACGGAGGTATACAGAGGCAGGCTGTCCTTTGGGTGTGAGGACACCTAGTAACGGATGTGATGAGTGCACTGTGAGCGAAGTCTACAGGGATGGCTATAGTGCAACATTCAAGGGATGTAAATTTTTGCATATGTTCCCTTGATTTTTATTGGCTCTGCTGCTCAAAAACCTGCTATGGTTGAGATATCCCAGGTTCTGTGCATGCTGAAAACAGATCAGCCAAGGATGCTGCAGCATAATTACTTTGATTGTACAATGTAATTATGCTTTTAAATCCATAAATGCCTAGTTCTAGATTCAGTGCATTATTTGTATGAGCAATCATCTGCCTTGTTTGTGAAATCAAAACACTGCAGTAGCCAATCTTTTCTGCTTTTGTAACCTAGAGAAGGATGTAGGGGAATAAACCAAGAGTATAGATGATCTTCACCTCCCTGCTCAGTGTTCCTTTTAAAGATTTGGATTAAATCCTCCAATTGTAGATACATTTGGGTTAATTTCAAAAGTAGTAAACATCTCACTGGGTAGGCTGAGCATTGCTCTTTAGAAAAACAGGTCATAATTTTGTCAACATTAGTATATCTGAACAGAATATGTATTTTAATGTTAAGGAGAATAACAATCTATGTTTTAACCTAAAAATTAACACCTGATATTGAGGAAACATACTCTGTTGATGGAGCAGTTACAGGTCTTTCTGCTACAATCAGTCATAATTTACAGAAAATGAGATGAACTAAAGCAGTTGTGAGTAGAATGCGTTAACAACAGGGAGCCTTAGAGTAATAGATTGGTTTAAAAATACCTAGTTTTACCGTGATAGGTCTGAAATGCGTGTGATGCTTGCATACTCACGCTGTGTATGTATGCAGCCTGCTTTTATTATCCTTACAGCGGTTTTCACTAGAACTGGTATTTTTGAAGATTGAAGTCAGTTTATGTGTTAGCATGGCTTAATTGTCATGCATCCATTTTTCTTTTAATGTAAGTCTTGCAAACAAAAGATTGTCCTCCATTTTCTGGGTTGTGAGACTTCTAAAAACACATGTAATATTTTTAGGTTGATAAAAGAAGCTGGCAAGCAGGATCCAGAACTGGCTTACATCAGTAGCAATTTTATAACTGGACATGGCATTGGCAAGAACCAGCCTCGTAACAAGCAGATGGAAGTGGAATTCAGAAAACAGGAAGAGGTAACTTCAAGAAAAATAATTGAAATGAACAGTACCTTCAAAACCTTTTGAGGTTTTTTGTTTGGTTTTGGGGTTTGTTTCTTGGGTTTTTTGGTTGTTTTGTGTGTGTTTGTGTGCATATGTCTTTAAAAAGAAAACAAACCAAGAGGCAGAATCTGGGGCACAGTCCTTGGAAGTTGAGGAAATACCCTTGGTTTAGCAGATATGCATACTTACTAGAGATACAGATGTTCTTCATAAAAAAAAAAAAAAAAGTCTGGAGATATTGTGATTTCACATTACACAAACAGAAATTACAACAATGTAAAATCATGTTTGTGGCTAGTTAGATCGTCAACCATCAATTTTTTCTGCATTGAGTTAGTAGTAGTACAACAATTCTGTAAAGAAAATCAAAGCCTGACATTTTCAACAGTTCCGCGTTTTAATATTTATCTTTCTTAAAAGTGAATATTGTAAATCATTAAATGATATAAAAATAAAACCCCATGATTTCGACCTCACTTAAACCATGTAAAGTATTTTGAAAGCAAATTCCTTTATCCCTCACCCCTGACTGGGTTGTGTGTCTGTCCCTCTGTGTCGTTCCCCTGCCCCTGCCTTTCCGTCGTATTTTTTAGTAAATAGTATAAATACCAGAAGTACCAACTCTAGAATGTGCTCTACCCCCTGAAGATGTTTCAACCTCAGAAATTATTGGAAAAGGTGCTGTCCTGAAAGCAGCATTTTTTTTTTTATATACTACAACTGAAAAATTGTAAATAAATAAGTGGGATCCTGTCCATTGCTAGTGTCTGTGTTAACTTCTTGGACTCATGTAATTCCATATACCAGATTTGATTCTTAGAAATCTGCCTGTTCTGATAAATAGTCTTGCTGTGTTTCTGAAAAGTTTTTTTGTAATAGTTTTGTATCTGCATATTTAGACAAGTTTTTGAAATGTCTGATCCACTTTCCATGTTTTTATTGGCTGTTGAGGAATCTGATGATGGAAACAGATCTCAGAGTAATCTCTCCCATTTTTCTTCATTACTTTTGCAGGTTCTTAGAAAATTTCGAGCACATGAGACCAACCTACTTATTGCTACTAGTATTGTAGAAGAGGGTGTTGACATACCAAAATGCAACTTGGTGGTGCGTTTTGATTTGCCCACGGAATACCGTTCCTATGTACAGTCAAAAGGAAGAGCTAGAGCACCAATTTCCAATTACATTATGTTAGCTGATACAGACAAAATCAAAAGTTTTGAAGAAGATCTTAAGACCTACAAAGCAATTGAAAAGGTATGAGATCAAAGGAATGTGCCTGGGTTTGTTAAATGTATCATAATATTTTTTAGAGGAAAAATTTCTTATCCTGTTCTGTTCTTGAAATGTTAAGATCCTCAGAAACAAATGCTCAAAATCTGTTGATACCAGCGAAACCGAAACTGAACCCATTGTTGATGATGATGATGTATTTCCACCCTATGTGTTGAGACCAGATGAGAACAGTCCAAGAGTTACTATTAACACTGCTATTGGACACATCAATAGGTAAGAGGCATATTGACTTTTTACTTCTTGTCCTTGAAGAAAAAAGTTTTTTAGTCTGTCTTGCACCACGAAAGCATTGGCTGGGCTATTGTACACATTTCCTCTTAGGAATCCTGACAGGTTCTTCTATCCTAAAGAAAGTGGTTGTAGCAGTTTGAAGGGATAATTTGCTTTTCGTCTGTTTATCCTACAGAGGTTTTAGCTTTGACAATAAATGTAGTGATATTGATTCCTATTTAATTGAAAACTGCACTGAAAAAATTCTGTTTCAAAATGGGTAGTGGGGTTATTTTTTTGCTTTTTACTCTTGACAAGCTAGCTTTAAAAATAAGTAACTAAAAGTGGCCTGTTAAAACTGTAGTAAAATCTCCCAGTTCCCATATTCATATTTGTAATGGTGATCTGTTTAAAAACAAGAGCGTAGTAAGAACACAACACAAGTACCCAAGACAGGTTGGTATGCTTCCAAGGGAACTAGCCAAATACCATCTTTGTAAGGCCATGGCGATTAGAGGAGGTCCTCAGTGACGGGAAAAGGTAAATGTTATGACACTTCAAAAAAAGGAAAGTAACAAGATCCCAGGGAGCTACAGACTGGTCAATTTTATGTTAGTCGTATGGAATATTATGAACCAAGTCTTTATGGAAGCAGTTTCCAGACACATAAAGAAAAAGGAGGTTGACGGCAGCCAACACAGTTTTATTGAGGGCAGTTTTTGCTGACCAATCTTTCTGTCTCCTGTGTGATGAAGTGATTGAATCTGTGAACAGGGGAAAAACAGTGAATGTCACTTGCTTAAGTAAAGCTTTTGATGCAATTGCCATAGTGCCTTAGTAACCAAATTCTTGAGATGCAGACCATTTTTTTTGACTGTGTGGTAAATAAAACGTGGCAAAGCAGTCACGTTCAAGGGGTGTAATGGTAGATGGTTCAAAGGCTAGCTGGCAGCTGCGTCTATGTGCCATTACTCGGGGACAATTAGGAGGTCGAATATGGTTTGACATCAGCAGGTTTGCATTTAACACCAAGTTGGGAGACGGGGGTGAATGCAGTGCAGGAAAGGCTACCATTCAGAGGAGAACCACAACAAATAGGAATAGGACAACAGTAAACCCAAGAGATTAAACAAAAACAAGCGCAAAATCTGGGACCTGAGATAGAATGGTCTTGTGCATCATTACAACCTTGGAACCACCTTGCTGGAGACCAGCTTTGTAGTAGAGGACTTGGAGGTCGTCTGCGTAGTAATTAGTTGACTGTGAGTCAGCAGCGTACCCTTGCAGTGCTCAATATGGCCTCAAATCATCTTTTGTAGTGTTTAGACCAGTAAGGCAAGATTCCACTGAAATGTGTTTAGTTTTCAATTTGCAGGTTTTGATGATTTGTAAAATGTTTTGTCAACTTAGGTACTGCGCTAGATTACCAAGTGATCCATTTACACACCTAGCTCCCAAGTGTAAAACCCAAGAACTACCTGATCATACGTTTTACTCTACTCTCTACCTGCCAATCAACTCACCTCTTCGAGCTTCAATTGTTGTAGGTATTTGGGGAAGGAAGAGCATGGAATTAAGTGAATATGTTGGTATCGATGTGTCTGTGACGTTTCTAGAATTAGTTTTATTGTCATTAATGAAAATCACCTTGTCTTTTCCTGTATTCTGCTGTTAACTGTATTTAGATCACTGTTTCTGTTATACTCTGTTATAACAGCAGTTAAGTGTTTATTCCAAAGGCATAAATATTTAGATATTCTTCCCCGTGCCTTGTTTTTTCACGCATTTATGTATCAGATGTAGGAAAATGTCCTTTATTGGTTTTGATGAACAGTATGTTGAGTTCTTGTAATTTTGGCTTCTGTGGAAAAACAGCGCAAACCTGAATATCTTCACAAAACTGTCATCAATGTTTGGGGTTTTTTGTAGTTTTGCTTACCTAATATGTTTGTGTTAAATTAAATGTGTAATGAATAGTGTGCTAATCAACCAAAGATTTTAAAGGAATATTTAAATATTTGTAGGGTCCTCCAATGACTTGTGCACGACTGGCTGAGAGAGTTGTAGCTCTTATTTGCTGTGAAAAACTGCACAAAATTGGTAAGAATGGGAAAAGCAACACCTCTTTGCTAAAGAATATTTTATAATTAAGAAATTGAATATGATATGGATGTTATGCATATACATGCATTTCTGCTATAGCCCTCTACTGTAGCTTCCTTTCTCTTGCCTTGTTTTGTGACATGATCATGTACTTACTAATGTAGCTTACATCTTGTAAGCTAAAGTTAGATTTTGCAGGGGAATCTTGTTACTTAACGTATTTTGTCTGAAACAGCAAATGCAGTGTTAATACAAGACACGCAGATTTTGACGTTGAGTATACATAATAAAGGGGAAAAGAGTCTTGTTCTCTACATGTTGATTACAAATCAGGGACAGTATCCTGCAGCCCAAAAATAACGTGTTTTTTAAAGTAAATTATAAATTAGAATATAAAATACACAGCCCTAAATTTATTTTATTCTCTGCTATATCATAAATCATGTGCCAAAATAGAACTTTGCAGGGTTACTTCAGCTCTCTTGTCTCTGAGAACAAGTATAATGAAGCATATTCTGTACTGTGGAATGTTCTAAAGAGAAGTCCATGCTATAGGTGCTTTGATGAAATACAGAAGTATTTATGTATCTTTTAAGCAAAAAGTAATTTGTAGGTCTGGTTTCTTTTTTTTTCCTATCTGAGTTAAACCTTTTGATCACTGAATTCATACCAGTAAGTGTATTCAAGAATAACACCGTGACGGCTCAACTCAGTGTTGAGTGCACATTCAACAGTAGTAATTCCCTTTTTAGAATAATACAGAAATACAACTGTTCCCTCTTTCTTGGCATAACTCTGTATGAGTGATTTTTAAATGAATATTTCAGTCACTGGTTGTTTTTTATGGGCAAAAAGAGCTTATTTTTCTTTGATATTTTCATTATAGAATTCAACTTTTTTATTAACATTTCCAGTGCTTTTACTGTAAATAAATATTTTTGTCAAAAAGTTCAACTTTTATAACTCTTTTCCCAAAGTTACGCTTTTGGAACCTTGCAGCAGTAAGTGTATTTTAAAAACAGGTTTCATGTTTTCATCACAGCTACTGCATAGTATCTGAAGGAACCAAGATTTGATTGTTCGTAATGCTATTTCTTTGTATCCTTTCATAATATTCAGGTGAACTGGATGATCATTTGATGCCAGTTGGTAAAGAAACGGTTAAGTATGAGGAGGAGCTTGATTTACATGATGAAGAGGAAACCAGTGTTCCAGGAAGGCCAGGCTCTACAAAACGAAGACAGTGCTATCCTAAAGCTGTTAGTATCACTCATTGCTGTCCACATCTTTGATCAAATGCTTTATCTACAAATACAGCAAAATTGCCAACTCTTAATCTTATCTGATAAGAATATTTTACAACAAGTCTTGCATTTGTAGTGGAAATGTTTTTCAGATTTAACTGTATGGAATCTTGCACTATTACCTGAATGATCTTATGGGACCATACGCTTCGGAAGCACACCTGTAGTTTAAAGAATGTGACGCTCTGTAAAGCTTGTTGACTGTATTTGCTTGGTATAGAAATAGCTAAAAGGGACAATTGTTCTGCAGTAATGATCTGCAAAATCTTTTTAAGTTCTCTGGTGAATATACTAGAGCAAAGGAAGAACTTCTGGCTTTCTAGACAAATAGTTGAAAATTGAAGGAGATGCCCAGGGTGTCAAAGTTATCAGCCAGGCGCTAAACGTAGAAATTAAAAAAATTTTTTTTTTAGATGTTTAGTTTAGTTTGGTGACTTTTCTGGTCAAACAAAGAATTTAATAATTTTTGGTTTAAATCTTTTAATATTTTTTTACTTTTAAAATAGTTCTAAACATTATAGTCAATACACTAAAGGGGTCACATAAGATACTTACTGTAGCTCTGGATTATTAGGTAGCTTATCCATAGATCTGTTACAACAGGTTTCAGCCATATCAGTTTGTAGAATTGAACTTCTTGATATTTATGGGGGAATGTCAAATAGTTTAAAAGTAAGAGAAAATGGAGGGAGGGGGAAAAAAAAAGCTTTGTCAAAGTATTTTGCAACTACTCCAGAAACTTCCTTCTTCCCCTGCAGTTGTTACAGGTTCTGTCTAAGGTCAGATAACTCATTGAGAAGAGATTGCATAGCAGCTGCTGATAATTGTTGCACTTCGCGGCGAAACTTTTGGTTTCATGTAGGAATGTCAGCATGAACACACGCAGTAGTAGGCTACAGTACTGTGTTGTCATTCACATGCAGCCTCAGTTATGGTGATAGCCCTTAAGTAACTCCATTCTTGGCATCTTCCACATGCCCCAGTTTATTAGTACTTTAAATAACTGGTTATTAGGAAAGCTTAGGCAAGGATTCTGTGGCATCACAAAATGTATTACAGAGTGAATGACAGATGAGAAAACCTTTTTCATGAATCTTTGCACAGTGCTTATTGGTTCTTCTTGTTGCAAGTGTCTTTCTCAGTCCTCTTACCTCACTAGTGATTGTTGGAATAGGGGTGACTCGTAAAATGCACGATGATGGTATCTCTTGTTCAGAGGATTTGATTTGTCAAGTGATGCATCATTCTTTCTTGGTTATTTTTTTATTACAAAATCCAAGAGTACTTGCCCTTGCTTTTGTACCAACTTTTCACATCTGGAAAAGAAGCTTTGGCAAATGTTGAAGGTCTACAATATCCTCTTGGGGTTAATACAGTTATTAAACTCATGAGTAATTTTCCATTAAGCCAAGGCCAGAGTTTTGTTACAGTATAACTTTAAAGTCCAGGACTACTTGTATCGCAGTTTAGTTGTAGATAAATAGGAGGATCGTTTTTGAGGCCTACAAAGTGATTATCTCCTACCAAACATGAAGCGTGGTTTCTTAAGGTCTATGACAAATAGCAGCAGAGTTAAAAGTGATTTTGGCTGTTGTGAGTATTCACATCTGTAAGCTAGAATTGTTACTAGAAAAATTCTCTAGTGTAGTGCCTGGGCAAAGGGGTGGTATGTTGCGTTTTATTTGTCTTTGTCCCAAGGGTATAGAAACCATTTTTGATACTTTTAAACAATTCTACTGGGGAAAAGAATCCATGTTAATGAAGCGCTAAGTTCAGTCAAGCTTATATGAAACTTGAATTACTGGAATGTAGGTTTTTTTCCTTTGCATACACTTTTTTTCCCCACCCCCTTTTCTGCTGTTAAGATCCAAAGAACTTGGGCATAAAGTGTGCTCCAGAGTTACCGGCTAAATACGAAAACTGGCATCAAAACTTCAGCTGTGTTTATGGTGAAATACTCTCTGTGTTCTGCAGTTAGATTAGCATTTCTAACACAGAGTGGATACAGAGGAAGTTTAGGGATGTCATGAAGGTTATTTCATGGCAGATAATATGATCTGGGAGCGTCGTGCTCCCTTGACACAAGTGTTTGGACCAAACGTTTTTGCATAAGAAAAGTAACATTACCGACGTCCAGATTATGGATTATTCCTCATTTTTAGCAATACCTTACCAAATAAACATGTGAAGCTTTGTTTCAAGAACAGTCTTTAGGTGAGTCTTTTGCTGATTTTTTGTCATGTTAATGTTTTTCTTTGTAATTTTTTTTTTTTTTTTAATTTTTAGATTCCAGAATGTTTGAGGGATAGTTATCCCAAACCTGATCAGCCCTGTTACCTGTATGTAATAGGAATGGTGTTAACGACGCCTCTACCTGATGAGCTCAACTTCAGGAGACGAAAGCTATATCCTCCTGAGGATACGACAAGATGTTTTGGCATATTGACAGCCAAACCTATACCTCAGGTAACAAATATAGCTTTTCTCCTTACTCTTCACTCCTTACAACCTGTCATATTCCATTTACTCCCCACTCCCGGACTGAAGAGTTGGAAATGACTGGAAGTGTTGCTTGTATCAAATAACGTCCAGAAAATAAGCAGTAATATCCATCCAGTCCAGTCACCACTTCTTTTTCTGTCTTTAGTGATGGAACTAAAGAATGGTGAATCAGTTCTATTTTTTTCCAAATTTTAGTTTTACAATTTTATATTTTATTACTTTGCAGTGACAAATTCAAAATTCCTCCTCTCTTTGCATCAGGTATGGTAGGTGGTGTATGAGCTACAGAGATGGCCTGCAGTGCTACCATATCTATATGAAAGCTATGGTAACAAGTTCTCTCAGCATTCCTAGTCCACAGCAGCAGAAAAAGTAGGCCATGTTAATTGAAATTGGCACCTCTTGCTTCAGAAAATTTTTAATAGAAAGACATTTTCTGTGGATGAGACTTAGCTGGGGAAGATATTTTTCAAGTTGCATTTTCTGTTTTCCACGGAAGAAAACATTTCAGGATTATTGCTGGTTCTTACATTTCTTCCTCCATAATGGAAAAGCCTTCCATTTTTACTCATCTTCTGTAAAGAGAAGAGCTGTAAAATACAAGGAGAGCTATTAAAAAACCAAAATTGGTCGTCCTGTAAGCCTTCAAAATCGCATCTATAATGGAAGGTCATTAAAGGTAAAAATTCTGATCCGGTTTGATGCGGTTTGCTGTGGGGTCAGGCAAGCACTGCTTCAGCATCTGAAGCAAACAACTGGAACTCTGTAGAAGAATTCTACTCTGGATTTTCTCTCTTCTTTTGTGTTTTTTCCTAGATTCCTCACTTTCCTGTGTATACGCGCTCTGGAGAGGTTACAATATCTATTGAGCTTAAGAAATCTGGTTTCACTCTGTCTCTGCAAATGCTCGAGCTGATAACACGACTCCACCAGTACATTTTTTCACATATTCTTCGTCTTGAGAAACCTGCACTAGAGTTCAAACCCACAGAAGCTGATTCAGCGTATTGTGTTCTACCTCTTAATGTTGGTAAGAACAGAGCTCTTGTTTTTTAAATATTCACTTTGAATTTCCTTAGCAACACGTTTGTCAATTTTATGTTAAATTTCAGGTGTTAGCTGTAGAAATAATACCGTATGTGGTAGTATGAAAACCTGCCAGTTATATTTTCATTACTTCTTCACAATTCCAAATTAGTTTTAACTTGGTGACGTGAATTTATTTATAGTAGGTTCCAGCTGACTCCATAAGGGTCTAAAACTGTACGTCTCCTTTGAATTTTTTTTTAAATAATCACATATGTGTATAGAATAAGAAAAAACATTTGTAATTTACAATTTGCCAGAAAAGTTCAGCCTGGAAAATTCTCCCCTGAATAACTGAGTTATGCATTTTCCTTTTTAAGTTGATGACTCCAGCACTTTGGACATTGACTTTAAGTTTATGGAAGACATTGAGAAATCTGAGGCACGTACAGGCATTCCTAGTACACAATATACAAAAGAAATGCCTTTTATTTTCAAGTTAGAAGATTACCAGGATGCGGTTATCATTCCACGGTAAGTACTGCATACATTCTTGAGGAATGTACCTTTTGTATTTATACAAACACTTATAATAATGTAATGTTAGTATCTGCAACAGAATTGCTTGTAAGAAACGTATGGTGTTAGTGTGAAGGAATCTGGTGATGTATCAAAAAATTTAAAGATATTTTTTCAACCATAGTTAATCTTATATAGTAGGATTTAAGTGTTTAGGCCTCCTGAGACTCATTACCTTTTTATTAGGAATAGTAGAGTTCACCACAAAACTTATCTAATGTTCTGATAAAACATTGCAATTTTATCAAGAATTGGCCTACTGAAACCAGTTTTAATTTGGAGAATTGACTGGGAGTCCTGTTCTCTGGTTACTGCTTGTTCACTCCAAACGCCTGCTAAAGGAAGGTATGCTGTCAGTAGATGGAAAAATTAACAAGTGACAAAGACCAGTAAAAACAATCTTTCTATTGAGTAGTATTTAGAGGAGAAATTTATGTCATTTTATGTACTGGATATGCAAAAGTTCTCCAAAATTGGTAGGTTTTGTGGAGACTTAATTATTCCCTATGTCATGTTTGGCATGATGTGAAAATAGAAAATGGACTGACTGGCTTGTGCTTATATCTAGCATGTTGCAGAATATATATGGAAGATAAATATTAGTACTTTGTTTTGGACTCATCTGTGTTAGCCTTTTTTTTTTTTTTTTCTTTAAATGTCTTCCTACCAGAGCTGATGAATACTGTAGTAAAAATGGTAGTGTAAAGAAGTGGTGACAGACCATCACTGTGCATAAGCATTACTTCATGTGATCGGAGTTAACGCTGTAGAACTAGCTCGTAGATGGTGCGAATTAGCCCAGTTGTTGGGTTTCAGTGGAACTATGGTATTTCACCTGTCTGAAGATCTGGCCACAGTGCCTAAACCAGTGTTAAATCTTCCCCCTTTCCTCTCTTTTTTTTTTTTTTTTTTTTTTTTTTGATCGGTGGTGAGGCTGGGTTAGGTGACTGAGTACATATCTTCTAAGAGAACTATTAGTTGCCAGTTGATAATGTTCAGGCTTGGGAGAAGCCAAAGAGTTTTTGACCTTGTTTCATACATTAAGAAATATCAGAATTTCAATTACTTCTGTTTTCAGTCAACACAAAAATAGTGGAAATACATGCTAGTGCTTCTCTATCCTACTTGGATGTAAGCTTCTCAGAGGAGGCATAATAGAATGATGTGTGTATTGATACAGTTCTGATTGAATTCTTCAGAATAGGCATGATTGTGAGTAAGATACAAAAATATCAGTGAAGAAACCAGGAGTTTCTTCACTGCAGAAGTTCAGGTGGCCTGCGAATATAGTTTTATTGGTTTTTCTCTTTGGAAGAAAGCTGACTCCATAATAGTATGTTAATTTTATTTAGATATGTCTATTTAGGTACTTGAATAGAAGCTTAAAATGATAGATGCATCAGATCAAAAAACAAGATAAGCTAATATGCAAATCTAAATACTGAATGATGATTATTATTATTTTCTCGGTGTGTTTATCCCCATAGTATCCAATGAGTAGTCACAATAAAGGTGTTGCAGCATTCTGACTTTGTTTTTCTATCATTCTGCCTGTAATACAAGAACTACATTGTCCTTGGAAAGCTTGTGAATTTACCTTGCCAGTTTAGATGTGAGGTAGTACAATCTTTGTATACAGTAGAACTCCATTTCTACTCATTGTAGCACATAGGAGAGTAGACATTAAAAAGCCAAATTATGAAGTTTAATTGTTAGGTGTTTGGAATTAAGAAATTACTATTTGCAGCATTACTCTTGGAGATTGTTGTCCAAAGATTGATTTTGTATTAGATATTGAAGACATAAATCCTGCACTTAATTTAAAGGTTTCTGTAGAAGGAATTTTGTAGATTATAGCTTAATAATTTATAGCACGTTTCTTACTTAGTATATGAGTTAGCTAAACAAATGGTTTCTACAACAACAACAAAGAAACCCCACCAACCAAAAATCTCAAGTGAGCTATTTAACTGCTTATCACTTGACCACATTAGAACATGAAGAATTTGGCCCAAGCTTTACTCTTAACGCTATACTACATGCCAAAATTTTTTTTTTCTTTTGTAGGTATCGAAATTTCGATCAGCCTCATCGATTCTATGTGGCTGATGTATACACGGATCTTACTCCACTCAGTAAATTCCCATCCCCTGAATATGAAACTTTTGCTGAATATTATAAAACAAAATATAATCTTGACCTTACCAATCTCAACCAGCCACTGCTGGATGTGGACCACACATCTTCAAGGTAACAACAGTCATATTCGTGAATGACATTTGTAATTTCACAGTAAAGTGCCTTTTTCAAAAAAAAAAAAAAAGGGAGGAGAATAAAGCTGAGGGCTCAAGTTTTCCAGAATATTTACTGATTTTTTTTTTTTCCTTGAGGGATACTTAATTTATGTTATAACAATTGTAACTTGAGTCCATTTGAGTAACTGTGCTGTCACTTCACAGTTCATTAAGGTTGATTACTAAAAATAACTCATCACTTTAGTGAATAGAACTTAATATGCTAAACTTTCTAATTGTGTACTAATATTAAAATATTTTCACATGGTTTTTAGACTTAATCTTTTGACTCCTCGTCATTTGAATCAGAAGGGGAAAGCACTTCCACTAAGCAGTGCTGAGAAGAGGAAAGCAAAGTGGGAAAGTTTGCAGAATAAGCAGGTAAAATAGAAGTATCTTATTCAAGTTGCCTCTCTCTTAATGGTGATCTGACAACTACCTTCAGAGGTAAATTTCTTTTCTTCCCTTCTCCTCTACCCAGATACTGGTTCCAGAGCTCTGTGCTATACATCCTATTCCAGCATCGTTGTGGAGAAAAGCAGTTTGCCTTCCCAGCATACTTTATCGTCTGCACTGCCTTTTGACAGCAGAGGAACTACGAGCTCAAACAGCTACTGATGCTGGTGTAGGGGTTAAATCACTTCCTGCAGATTTCAGGCATGTATTCTTTCAACATGTATTTATCAATATGATATTTGACTCTATTGAAAAACAAGGTGGAAACTTAACCACTACTGCATGGATTTAAAACCGATATCTTTTGTTTAACTCATGTCTGTTTTCAGTGAAACACAGTTCAAAACAACTTGGTTGTGAATGGTGAAGTTAGATGCTGCAGTCTTTTCAGAATAATGTCTCTTTTTAAAATATGTATGTTCATGTAGTCTTCTTGTCTTATGGTAGTATTTTTTTGTTAACAAAACCAGCATGTATCTTTACAGATATCCTAACTTGGACTTTGGATGGAAAAAGTCTATTGACAGCAAATCCTTCATCTCTATTCCAAACTCCTCTTTAGTAGAGAATGAAAATTACTGTAAGCACAGCACAACTGTAGTCCCTGAAAATGCTGCACATCAAGGTGCTAACAGAACCTCTTCTGCAGAAAACCATGACCAAATGTCTGTGAGTTACAGAACATTGCTCAATGAATCATCCAGTAAACTCCAAATTGATGTCTCGGCAGAACTTGCAGCAATTAATGGTGTTTCTTATAATAAACATCTTGCCAATGGCAATTGTGATTTAGTTAACAGAGACTTTTGCCAAGGAAATCAGCTGAATTACTGCAGGCAGGAAATACCTGTACAACCACCTACCTCATATCCCATTCAGAATTTATACAACAGTGAGAACCAGCCCAAGCCCAGCAATGAATGTACTCTACTGAGTAATAAATACCTTGACGGAAATGCTAACAGATCTACCTCAGATGGATGCCCCAGAACGGCAGTGACCACCAGTACTTCAAAAGCTATTAATCTTTCAAAAGACAGAGCAGATTCTGAAAAGAACCCTTCCAGTGGGTACTCCTCAAAAACTCTTGGTCCTAATCCTGGTCTCATTCTTCAAGCTTTGACTCTTTCAAATGCTAGTGATGGATTTAATCTGGAGCGGCTAGAAATGCTTGGTGATTCCTTTTTAAAGCATGCCATCACTACCTACTTGTTTTGCACTTACCCTGATGCTCATGAGGGACGGCTGTCATATATGAGAAGCAAAAAAGTAAGTAGTAATAATTCCATGAAAAATGTGTAAAAGACATGCTGTAACAAGCCATATATATAAAAATTTTACTAGAAGATTGAATGGCCACAGGTCGATTTAATTCCCCAGCTTTACTGATTATACACTGGGTAGCATGCATATTAGGAATGAAAATACATAACTTCAGGATTAATGTTGCCATAGCTGCGATTGATTGAAACTGTTTTCTCAGGTTATTTTGAAATCTAAACTAGCTGATTACCACTGAAGTACTAAAGTCTGGGTTAGAGAGGATGTTTGGTGCACTGAACACTAGAGTTGTATTGAGTAGAAACTCTTTTAACGGGAGCAGTTGAATGAAGGATTGAGTTAGCCATACGGAGCCCTACGTTGTAGCTTTATTTTACCTTTCCTTTGTTTCCTCAGTAAGTCACTTCCCTTGAAAACTTTCAGCGTGATCTTCTAGGACCAATAAAAATGAAAACTTGGAAAATCTTACAGAACTGTTGCATCAAAACTTTTGAAAGTATTTTGAAGTAACTGTAAACAGTAGGAGGCAGAGTCTTCAGTTCTGCTGCTGGTTTTAAACTCTGGAATAATCAATCATGCAAAAGTTTGTTTGGTTTGTCTTTTTTTTCCCCCCACATAATGTGGTAACTTCAATTAAATGCTAAGGATTTGATCGTCTACTTCTAATAAAATGCATCATTCTGAAAATTAAATGATTGAGTAGTCTTGGAAAATAAGGAGGGCTAAATAAATTGCACGGTTCAAATAAAGGAAGTGATTGCATATTCAAGTTCAAATTTCAAGACTTCAAAAACAAACATAGAAAGTGAGTTTAAAATGAGAAACAAAGATGAGAAGTTGATAGCTGAAAAGGAAGGATGTTTGTGTATGTGAGAGTGCTTTTTTTCCCTTCCCTTTAAAATTTTAAAAAGAATTTTAGAGGGTATCAAAATAGCATATGGATTATGACTTAATAAGATTTGTTACGCAGAAATTTTATAACACTTTCTACTGACAAGGTTTAGGTCAATTTACCCATAATAGAAATCATTTTTCATTCTAAATCTAGTGTGATTGTTGGTTATTAATACTGGTAATTAATGACACTTGTACAGGTTATATTTACTATTATTTTAAAAGTAACAATAATTCTGTTTTGCAAAGAGAATTTAATCTATTGAATTTCTTTAACTGAAATTGCCACACCTAATATGCTTGGCCTTAAAAAGGAAAAATTTTGAAAAATGTATACATTGTTATGAACTGGCTGTACCATAGTAAGGAAGCAGAACTCTCTTTTGAGAACTAGAGAAAACACGTAATGGAACAAGATCTGTCTTGGCATGTAAAATTGGAATGTCCTTCTGCATTTTAACCTCGTTTTATGTAAAAGTGTGTCCAGAGGTTTATCAGAATGTTTTTCTTGAAGGTCAGCAACTGTAACTTGTATCGCCTTGGAAAAAAGAAAGGACTGCCTAGTCGTATGGTGGTGTCGATTTTTGATCCCCCGGTCAATTGGCTTCCCCCTGGTTACATAGTAAACCAAGACAAGAGCAACACTGATAAGTGGGAAAAAGATGAAATGGTAAGACTTTATTTAACTGTGTTTAGGAATAATTATTCCTGTGCCTGTATTATCTCATCCCTACCTCTTCTCACCCCTAGATATTTTGCTACGTTGTCAGGGGGAAAAAAAGTACATCTGTGTCTTTGTTTCCTTTCTAAAACTTCACTATAACTTACGGGAAAAGAGAGGAGAACTGATCCTGAATAGAACCCTAAGTGAGGAAAGGTAGTGAACATCATCCAATAACAAGTGTATATATTAATAGAAAAGCGGAGAAGAAAAGCTTTTTTGCTTGTAGTTAGCATGCCCTTAGTTTTTCCTAAATTTCTCTTGCAAATTTTTAGTGTGATTATCGTTACTGGTTTTGCTGTAATACGTATAAGCAGAAGACTTTTTCATAAATGAATTCATCTTTATAGAAAATATGAAAAGCAGTTGCTGTTTTTCATAGTGCTGAGGCAGAATGAAAATTAGAACTGGCTTGAGAAAATGGTCAGTATTGGTTGCTGTTAGCTACATGGTGGGTATGACTGAGAGCTACTTCTCATCCAAAATACAGTGAGTGCTGCCTTAGACAACCTCACTGTCTATCACCAAAAGCTTCAGAATGGCAAATCTTAATGAGGAACGGTGCAAGTTATTTTCTGACTAAACTCATTGTATGAGAGAAGAAGAGCGGATAAAAGAAATATCATTGATCGCAGCAGTCAGTGACGTAATCTTCTAAGTGTTTGAGACTGGTTTGGAGGTCGGGGGAAGGAGATGGAGGGATGGCTTGTTATCTTTTTCTGAACTCTGAAGACCACACTTGTGTTGTAGAACCACCAGAGGGCACAGGAGAGGACTGTTAGGTAGATGGACTATGCAAATAAATGTTTATTGCAGAATAAAACAACCTGATTATTGTGGTTCTGTATTGTGCCAAGATTTCGTTTCAAAGCGACTATTGTTATACCATTCTAAAAATAAGATAGCATTTCTGGGAAGGAGCTAATAATCGTTTTTAAAAAACTTACAGTTCTCCGTAACTTTTCAATGGCCTCTCCCTCTTTTCTAGTTGTTATTTATTTGTAAATAAAGCGCACAATTTCAGAACAAATGCAGACAGTGATGCAACTAAGAAGTTGGGGTTTCATGCCAAGTTGATATTTTGGTTTCTCAGATGTAAATTTCATTCTTGGTCCATGGGCTGATAGTCTGTAGCTGGGGCTAGAAAGTCATGTCACTATGACAAATTATTACTAAAACATTCTAATCAAATACTGGTATTTTTTGTGTTTAAAAAGCTTTATTAAGGAGAAGAATCTTCCGTTTTTCATTTCATCAAATAGCTGATTTCCAAACAGCATGAAAAAAGCACTTACATGTATTTATCTTCAGCTTGTAAGTGGCCATAACTTATTCAGGATCAATCAGGTATTCTTTACGAAAAGGTTCGTTCTTCTGCAGCTCGTTTTGATTTATTGTTGAAATGCTGTCTAATGATGAAAAAAATGAACTACTAGGATTGATTCCTGGCTTCTTTATCTACTGTTCATTCTCCTCACTTAGAATTTTACTATATTTTATACAAGAAGTAATGTGCAGACAATGTTAGGGTAGATCATGTAGGTGTTCTGCTAATTAAAATTAATTTTATTTTAGGAAACTTGTGAATCAAATAATAGTAAAAATGAAATTCATCATTTGTTAAATCTTTGTGAAAACAGACACTAAAATCTGTTTTGAATTATCCATATAGACATGGACAATGTCTCATGCAGAGAATGTCTTTTTATTTCAGTGATAGGTAAACCAGGTGGTGTGTAACAAGAAAAACCAGCAGTAGCTCTAGTGGAGACTGGTTACATTAGTTTTAGTTTGAGCATTATGCTGCTTCTAGTATCCAAATAACTATTTCAAAACAAATTTTGCTTTCTCTGGTCAATGAAAGTTACAGAAATCTCTGCTGTGTATATGTGAGACGGGTACTTACAGCAGCAGAAATTCTTTTGCCAAAATGTCTGAACTATGAATTATACAGCCACTTTTTTCCTCTCCTCATTTTACTAATCCTAAGCCTGCTAGGTTTAGAGACTAGACTAGGCTAGGCTAAGACTAAGCCTACTCCGTCGTGTTGAGGAATGTTATGATTTGTTTGATCCTGAGAGGGTTTTTGGTACGGCCTAGTGCACCTTACAGTGCTACCCATCCACACACCTAGAGAGCTGTCCATTTGACCCAAAGGGAAAGGACCCCAGTGGTAGTATCTGGTTCACAAATTTGCAAGATTAGGTGACTGGGACCTACAAAAGTAGACTAAGGGCAGGTATAGGCTGTTTCACTTGATTCCAAATGCGTTGGCTTTCAGGACCCAATCTAGAAAAGCACTCTCAATCTGATCTTCTGTCAAGTTCAGTGGCAGAGTTACTGCTGACATGAGTGATACTGGGTTGAGCCTGTGAACAGTCCTTTTGATGTTAGGAAAGCTACTTGTGCATTTAGCTAATATATTTAAGTGCCTCCCTGGATTGGGGCCATGGCAAATTGTACAGCATTGTATAGCCTGGACATATCTGTGTTCCGTTTATAATTTACGTCAATCCACACTAATTTGCTCAATATGAGCAGAGGAAAGGCACGAGACATCATTAGTGTTGCTTTTGTGGGTATGTGTATATTAGAAAACTGGTGACAGTTTTAACTTGTGTTTTAGTTAGTTAAGGCTATAAGTATAGCCTGGAAAATCCCAAAACTTTAAACAAATATGGACTTCTTTAAAGGCTAGGATTAACACTAGTTGCCTTTGCATTGAGATACTATCCTACTGCATGATTCAATGTATATGTTGATGTTCAGCTTAAAAAGAAACAAAAAAACAAAAAACCCAAAAAAACCCAAAAACCTCTATTATCAGAAGTGTGCCATTTTTTCTCCTTCTATGTTTTTAGACCTGTATTGAAATCGTAGTGATTTAATATTAAATGCCTGACAAATGGGAGAGATTCCCTATTTCTTAAAATTAGGAATTATTAATTTGTACTGTGGTTCTTACAGAACAAAAAATCGGCCCATATCTAATGTCTAATAAGCAGCAAGAGCACTTATTGAATCCCGAACACATGAAGTCAGGACCATCACCCACATAAGCATTAGATTCTTGGCAACTGACTGGTATTAGACTCTCATTTTTGATCTATAATATAAAAATCACCTACACTGCTTTATTAAACTTACTTTCTGCTAGTTTGCCAAGAAGATTGAATTAATTTGCAACTTACTGTGTTTGAGAGCATAGATAAATACATTTTACTGCTTTGGGTAAAGAAGTTCTTACAGTTCTTTCATTGAATGTGTTTTCCATTTGTGTATCCCAAAACTGAGATTATTGTGATTGTGACTATAGTAACCCCTGCAAGTCCCTTAGTATTTGCCATAGAAGCATACATTACATGGATTCAACATTTGTAATAGCCTTACTCAGCAGCTAGGGAGAAGAATGCACCCAAAACTGGTTCTTGGACTTCTCTAAATTTGTTAATTTAGAATTCTTTTGTTAGTTTACTTTGGTGTACAAGCGTATAATGTTCAGTGGATTTAAAGTTAATTGTATGTGCATCCTATTCAAGTATAAGCATGAGTTTGTATGAAATGCAGCATGTGTTAGATGAACATATGTTATTATAGGTTAGTAATAAAGGGTTTGTATTCCAAAACAACTATTCTAGTCTTAGAATGCTAGTGTTAGTTGAGCTTGTATTGTGCATCTGATGAGACAATGTAATGAGGACCAATTGAAAAAACCCAACTCTTAGTATTAGCAGACAGTACTCAAATCCTCCTCTTCTGACAGTTCTGGAATAAAAGTTTCTCATTTCTCTCTTCAGTACTCTATTTTTTGTGTTCTTTCATAGACAAAGGAGAACTTGTTGGCTAATGGTAAACTTGATGATTATGATGATGATGAAGAGGATGAAGACCTAATGTGGAGGTTACCCAAGGAAGAAACAGACTTTGAAGATGATTTTCTGGAGTATGATCAGGAGCATATCAAATTCATTGATAACATGTTAATGGGATCAGGGGCTTTTGTGAAGAAAATTTCTCTATCTCACTTTTCAACCACTGATTCAAACTATGAATGGAAAGCACCCAAAAAGTCATCCCTGGGTAATGTTCAGTTTTCATCAGATTTTGATGATTTTGACTATAGCTCTTGGGATGCTATGTGCTATCTGGATCCTAGCAAAGCTGTTGAAGAGGATGATTTTGTAGTGGGCTTCTGGAATCCATCAGAAGAAAACTGTGGTGTTGATGCAGGAAAACAATCTATCTCATATGACTTGCATACAGAGCAGTGTATTGCTGACAAAAGCATTGCAGACTGTGTGGAAGCCCTGTTGGGCTGCTATCTGACCAGCTGTGGTGAAAGAGCTGCTCAGCTTTTCCTGTGTTCATTGGGGCTGAAGGTGCTCCCTGTAATTAAAAAGACTGATTGGGAAGGCACTTTGTGTGCTACCAGAGAAAATTGTAACAGTGAGCAGAAAAATCTTTCACCAAGTTCTGTTTCTGCTTCTGTAGCTAATTCAGAGCCTTCTCTTTATAAAGACATGGAGTATGGCTGTTTGAAGATTCCACCAAGGTGTATGTTTGATCACCCAGATGCTGAAAAAACCCTAAATCACCTTATTTCTGGTTTTGAAAACTTTGAGAAGAAAATAAACTACAGTTTTAAGAACAAGGCTTATCTTCTTCAGGCATTTACTCATGCCTCGTACCATTATAATACCATTACTGGTAAGTTGTCTTAAAGACGCTGGTGTTTTCCCATATTGCAAATGCAGGAGAAGCAGTATGTGTTGTGTTCCTATATGTAGTCTTTTTTTAGACATCTCATGTTACTTTCAGAAGTCAATAGTCTCTCAATACAGAAATACGATATTGAGGAATCTTAGAAAAGCATATCTTGCCCCTTATTTAGAGGAGGATACTTGTTGAAGCTGTATCTCAAAGACTATTTGTTTTTTGACTTAATACAGACAGCAGATTTACTGAAGCCTAACCAAGTTATGGGAAGGAGCAGCATTTTTCATCTCTGATGCTGGATCACTAGTTGTCTATGTCATTAGATCCTCATTTACCTGAAATAAGTTCTTGTAGAACTCTGGAAAATTGCAGTGTACTTCTAGAAGTAGTGATCATGTTTTGCAAATATATTTAGCAAATTTGTCCTGTAATTTAGTCCCAAGAATATTACCCTTTGACTGTACTTCTGAAGATTAAAAGTAGACTATACAACCTTTATTAGCTGAATAGTCTATGGGATAGTAAAATGCGGAGACTTCCATTTGAAGTTGTGAATTGGAAGGCTTAATTTAAGTCTAGGCATTTTATTGAGTAAATATTTAAAGTCAAACTTTGAAGCAGTTGACTAAATAAGACTTAAATATTAATTTCAGGTTAACTGTTTCTTTACAAGATCTCATAAAGGATTTTACAGCAGTACAAATTTGTAATTCTATAATCTTCTTGAATGACTTTTGCTTATACTAATCAATCTACTATTCATTCATTCTAAAACTTTAAATACTTTCTTATGATAATATGTAATTAAAAACAAACCATGGTAAAATTCCAACCCTACTTGAAGTGAATGGCAAATTCCTGTGCAGTCAGCAGTCTGAATTTTTCCCCGTAGTGAATTGGCTCCTTATTCCAAGGAACTAGAATCCTCTGCTTTCATTAAAGACATGTCATTTTGAAATGTTAGTACATTGAGAAACAGTTCTGACAAAGCACTGAAATGGTCCCTTGGTTTTTCATTGTAGGTATTCTTACCCTCCATATTTACTTCTTGCAAATATTTCACAAAATATGAAAAAAGTAGATGATTCCTTATTATATGTATACACTAACAGAAACTTCGAGGCATGGTGTCTAGATGAAGTCACGTTGTTGGTAGCAGGAAACTCTTGATTCCATTTCTGTTTACCAAGGCTGCTGTGAATTGCTGTTACCTGTAACTTTTAAGGTGTAGCTAGCAGTTGAGATTTGGCAGCATCTTAGGTTCAGCTGCTATAAAAGCAACTTAGTACTAGCCATTTCACTCATGTTGCTTTTGTAGTAGTTTTGTCCTCCTTCCTTCTCTACCCACCTATTCCTGTTCACTTTCAAGAGAGTTTTTTGCTTTTGTTTCTATTCTAAAAATAGACCTCCATAGCTCTTCATTCCCATGTCCCCTGTCAATTTTCTAAACAGCAAAGGCTTGACAATTTTAGTTTCCAGTTTAAAAGACCCATTCTGAATGGGAATCTTTGTTCACTGCTGTTTGAGAAATCTAAATATGTGGCAAGTTAGATGAAAAATTATAGATTGTATGCTCCCCCTGCTTTTAATACTTTGATTTCTTTATTAATTTTTGGAGATGTTTTTCAGATGTTACCATTTTCAGATCAGCGTGCTGGTGGAATGTCTAGATTTTACTTTTTTGGTGTTTCTCAGCACAATGTGAAAAGTAAAAGCATTAGCTGATCATAAACACAAGGGTTTTGCTAGTCTGACAAATTAGCATCTGGTTCAAAAGGAACTTTATTATTAAAAATAACTTCTAGGTTTTCTGAAATTTTTTTGGTATATATAATTCAATAACAAATCTCTTTAAACACAAAGATACCTGTTTTAAAAAACATATTGTCTTCTGTGAGCATTGGTTAGTTTGTGGAATTTACATGGCAGTGTAACAAACCTCTTACCCAGAAAGGCCTGGAAAGAATGTGTGCGTTGAACTTAATTGTGGTGTTGTACATTCTTTTATTTCCAATGCTTTAAGATTGTTACCAGCGCTTAGAATTCCTGGGAGATGCAATTTTGGACTACCTCATAACCAAGCACCTTTATGAAGACCCACGGCAACACTCTCCAGGAGTTCTTACTGACCTACGATCTGCTCTAGTCAATAATACCATTTTTGCATCATTAGCTGTAAAGTATGACTACCACAAGTACTTCAAAGCTGTCTCTCCTGAACTGTTTCATGTTATTGATGACTTTGTGCAGTTTCAAATGGAAAAGAATGAAATGCAAGGAATGGATTCTGAGGTTAGTGGAAGTAGAAGAAATATATTCATTTTCTGATTTGAAGCACATCACTGGATTTCACTGGATTTCTTAGTGCGATGCACATTTTTGTAATATTTTGGTTTTATACACACAGCAGCCAAAGAAGCAGGCTGCCAGTAATAAAGCGTGAATATGCAAAGTAAAATACAGTCTTCAGAAAGTATAAAGTCAATAAGAACATTCAGAAAATAATGAAATTGAAACCAGTTTATTTCAGTCAGTATTTTGCTTTTGTGGTGGTGTGAGAACAACCTGGGGAAAGAAACCCACTTAGCTTGTTTTCTTCACTGTCTGACTGGAAACACTACCATAAAATGGTGATAATGAGTTACTAAGTCACATAATGCTGACTCAGGATAGGATATCCATGCAACATCATGAACAATACTACCTTGGCACAATGCTGGGTTTATTTAATGTAGCAGATTTCCACTGTTTTTCTTCTGATGATTTGTGCTAGAGCATGTGTTACTGCACTGCACTCAAGTGTGTTTGATGTGATTCTAAAGGCTTTATGTTTGCTATCCAGTGAAACAGTATATGCATCTTTCAAATAAACCACTTACAACTGAAGATCATACTTGTGCTGTGCAGGAAAGCTAATGATAAAGAGCATCTGTAGAATGGACTAAATCTAATACATTTTCTGAGCAGCTTATCTAAATGTATGAGAGCAAGGGCCTTGTGAATCAAATTCTAATCAGGATCCTAGAAGAAATGGACTTTCTTAGTATTCTTTCTTTAAAAGGATTATCGAATAGATGTCCCTAATAGTTTTTCTTCTAAAAAAACTGACCAGTCTCTTAGAAGAAATTCTGAGAATCCTCCAGCACTAAATAAGCATATTCTTTGTCTTCAGTAATTTCTTCTTTCTGATATACAATGTAAAAGCTTGGGAATCAAAATACTTCAATTACATATGAGTTTACAGCCCTTGCACTGTGTTGCAGAGTAAAATCCTTATGTATTATGGGAAGATTCAGAAAACGTTGACTAAGAAATTTGTCGCTGAAATTTAGGTAGTATAAGTTATTTCACATCAGAGGATCAAGTGTGCTATCTATCTTTTTTCTTCACAATATGAGTGAAAAACCTGAAAACTTATTTTAAGAGCTTATAGTAGTGAGTTTTAGCTTTGTTCAGTTTTTGCTAGAAGGCAAAAAGATTGCCTAGAAACTTCCACCAAAGTTGCAACCAAATTGTGATAGCTGTTTCAAATAAAATTCTTGTTTCACTTTCCCTACGCCTGCTCCCTATCTTAGTCTGGCACTGAATTACTGGAACTCTTATTTCATCAGAGTTAATGCAAGAGTCTTTGTTTCTGCAGTTCATGCCAGCTAGACTGGTTTCCATGTGTGTCTCCACGTCATCTGCTTTTCTTTTTTCAAATCTCACTCCTGAAACATATGTTGTCCCTTGCCTTATAACTCTTAGTTTCTTTCTCCTTCTGTTATTTCATTATAACTCAAAAGCGCTTCAGTTTGCACTTGGTATGAAATACACTATTCAAAACAGTTGAATTTGGTTTTTAACATCAAAATTCCTGTTTGGAGTGTGTACACATCAGGTCTGACTTCTTGTTTGATTTATTTTAGGTAGAAATATTGAGTGGGACTAGTTTATGAAGTATTACGGTGATTCTTAAGAGGTCTGAATCGGGTTTTAAACCCCAGATAGGGGCCAAGTGGAGTGAGAGGAAGGAACTGACAAACTTATTTTGCTTTAGGCAGAGGAGAGTAACGGTCAAAACCCTTTGTTTTCAGGTTACTTTGTTTGGACTTAGGTGAATGTATTTGAGGTATTTTTAGTAAAGGTTTAGATTAGCTCAAGACCTTTTAAGACATCTACTGAAAGTTTAGTTTTAATAATAAAAGTAGACTGTTCTCTTAAATTAGTAGCATAGAAGAAAAAGCTGCCTGCTACATTTAAAAAATTACCTCAGTGTGCCTGTTAGCTCAGTCTGATGTTGCTGGTTATCAGTTATTAATGGCTTATTTTACTAATGCTTGTTTCATGCTTGTCTTCTGGGGTAGATGAGGTAAGGAAAGCTACATCCAACTTTCATTCAGAAATTGGATTTACAGATTTTAAGGTCTGATAGAGCCATGTGTGTTTCTTATTGGAAGAAAACAGATCCATGGTGCAATCCTACATAATTATTACAGGAGGAATTCACAAAGCATGTAAGGTCTCTGTACACAGTGGTGTTGGGATTTTTTCACATTTGAAAAATGATACATGCAGCAACTTGGTTTCATTGGGGAAGAAAAGAACAATTTCACTGTGGAAAGTTGTCAATGAAAAGCTTAAAGGAAACCGCTCAGGATAGGACGTAAGAGACCTTACATTGCTGAAGATCTTTGTTTTATTTTAAAAGAAGCAATTGTTTCTCTCTTTTCTTCTCCCCTTCTCTCTCCCTCTCCCCCTCGGCTTTTTTTAATTGCAAACAGCTCAGAAGATCTGAAGAAGATGAAGAAAAAGAGGAAGACATTGAAGTACCAAAGGCCATGGGGGATATATTTGAGTCCCTTGCTGGTGCCATTTATATGGATAGTGGAATGTCTTTGGAAATGGTTTGGCAAGTGTACTATCCAATGATGAGGCCATTAATAGGTAATGTCAGCTTTCAGAAAAAATTAATACTAAGTGCCATCTGCTATGAAGAGAACAAAGCAAATTTTTAAATTTTTTTTTTTCCCCAAACAGAAAAATTTTCTGCTAATGTGCCTCGTTCCCCAGTGCGAGAGCTGCTGGAGATGGAGCCAGAGACAGCCAAATTTAGGTAAGAATACACTTCCTTTGGTACACACTGCCATAAAATGTTTTTAAGCCATGCTTCATAAACTACTGAGCATTTTTAAATGTCACGAGTTACTTTTCACTTCTTTTGCACTAGGCAGCTAGCATGATCATTGTGTTCACTGATTTTCTTTTTTTCCTTGCATAACTTTCTGAGAAAGGTAATGATTTCTGTTTAAGTATACTGCTTTAACTTCTGTAGAAAAGAGAATGTAGGTCTCTTATTTCATACTAACTTGCCTAGGCAGTAGGTAATTCTTGTGTATATTTTTTTCAGTCCTGCAGAAAGAACTTACGATGGAAAGGTCAGAGTAACAGTGGAAGTTGTAGGAAAGGGAAAGTTTAAAGGTGTTGGCAGAAGCTACAGGATTGCCAAATCTGCAGCTGCGAGAAGAGCACTACGAAGCCTCAAAGCAAATCAACCTCAGGTCCCAAACAGCTGAGACTCCTCTTAAAAACAAATAAAATGGGGGAAAAACACACATACAAATAAAGCAAATTTTTAAAAATGTTGATGTTGAGAGGAACAAATTGGAAGACAATTTAAAGTTTGTTTGATAACAGAATAGATAACATTTAACCTGTATAAAATTTTGGAACTAATTGTAGTTATAGTTTTTTGCGCAAACACAATCTTGTCTTCTTTCCTCACTTCTGCTTTGTTTAATCACGAGAGTGCTTTAATGATGACATTTAGCAAGTGTTCAGAATAATTGTTGTCAGGTCTTTTTGGTTTACTTTCACTGTCAGTACAGCTTTGCTTAGTGTTAGAAGGCCAGGGAGCTTATGCCTAATGCAGTTGCTAGATTTATATGTAGTAATCTCGAAATTCTTCAATCTGTGCACTAGTGCCAGTCATAAAGCAGTTGATAAACTGTACTGGATGATTTGGTATAAGAAAGAATAAGTGTGCCAGTATTCTCCTTTTTTTCCCCTTTTTTCTTTTTTTTTTTTCTCTCCCCTCCCCATGTCATCTTTTTACATTAAGATGGCATTCCCAGTCATTATTGCACTTATTTGTTAGGGACAGATTTTAACCGAAATGGCTGGCATACTGATAGAATGAAATTTCAGTTTCCTTATGCCACACAGTCTTGCATAAAAAAGGTTCTTGCCTTAAAAATAAATAAACCCTCATTAATAATCTTTAATTTCTGATCTTTTTTGGAACAAACTGTTTAACATTCCCTTCATTTTGTTATGCATTTTACAATGATACAGCTCTATATTTACAGTACAACTCATTACTATAGCTGTGACTTATTACAGGATTATAATAGAAATTGTATTCATATATGTGTAATTAGGTTGTTTTTAACAATTCTGAGGAGGTGGTTAGTCTACAGTTTTTTTAATACCATAAACAAAATATGGTCTTTGGCTAAAGTTCCAATTTTACACAAACCTGCAAGCTACATAGTTCCAATACTGGAAGTAATTGCACAGTGCAAACTGTCGCTCTAACAATAACTTTAGACATATCACACCTAAAATATGCTGCAGATTTTATAGTCAATTGGTTACATATTTAACAAACAGAGCACCTTTACACTTAGAGATATTTCCACATAAATTTCTTACTGTACTTTTCAGAGTTGCATGCATATTTCACCTACCAAAGCTGTGCTGTTAAATAACATGGAAGTTGATGTTTGAGATATAACTGCCGTACTTTTGATACATCTGTGATTTAGGTCCTTAATTTAGAGAAACTAGCTCATTGGTGTTTTGGTCTACTGGGGGTGGGGGGGGAAATCATACTTTTATTTTTTAGGCTTTGCCTATACTTCAGTTAGATTTTTGTAGGCACTCTTCACTTAAATACCTCAGTTCTTTTTTTCTTTTCTTTTCCTTCCTTTTTTTTTTTTTTTTTGCATGCATTCGTTTGTTTTTTTTTTTTGGTGCTATGTTTATATATTATGCTTGAAATTTTAATTTTTTGCACTGTAACTATAATACCTCTTAATTTACCTTTTAAAAAAAGCTGTGGGTCTCGTATTCCCACCAATATCAGTAGAGGTTTGCTGCAATTTTGCCCTGTTAATTATGCTTGAATTTGAGAAAGCAGAGCAAGATGTTTTAATGTTTCCCAGCACAATAGTTTGAACGTGATGCTGTGTCTTTATGTATTAAATTACAAATAAATACTGTATTTCCTGCTTTTAAACCCTATTCTTTTCCTCACAAATGCACACTAAAACAAAACAAAACCTGTCAGCTCTGGCTTTCTTAATAAAAAATAAAATAAATGCCTTAGTGACAAGGAATAGACATTAAGCTTTTCTGAAATACAATTTTCAAAAGTTCATATATTTCTATCTCTGTCATTTTTCATTCTGCAAAAAGGACCATTCTTCTATTTGAAAGCAGCATTGTTATAGTAGTCAGAGAATTAAAATACTAGCTTATTGAAAATTCTAGCATTTGTTTGGTACTTCAGTCATGAAAATATAACAGGGAAGTATAAGATCTGCAAGTCTTGATGTGAATAAAACAAATGTAAATGAGATGGAACGGTAAAAACATGCAGTCTGAATTTTCAAAGGTGAATTGCTTTGAGTTAGCTGTTAAAAAACAAAAAGTCTCTGATTTAATTTATAGCTCACTCTTCATGGTAGAAGTGAAGTTTCTTTAGAGAAAATACAGGATCACTAATGTTAACAATTCTGTTTCTGGACAGACATCAATCGGCAGATAAAATCAGACCATCTAGAAAGTCTTAAGTAGTTTTAACTGCATTATGAAGAACAAAAATTTAACTTAGTCTTTGAACGCCTAAAATTTCTTCCTGATTGTTACAAGGTTATAGATTCTCAGGGGTTTCAGGTAATTGTTAGCAGTAAAGTGCTACAGAGTGTTTTGACGCAAAGAAAGTTAATTGAACTTGCTGTGTGTTTCAGAATAGTTTAATGATCACTTTGTTACTAGATAAAGCCTATGAATTGGAAATCTGAAATGTGTAGTGGCTGACTATAAAGTAGTTCCTGCTGCTGATGCATTTTTAAATGTTTTAAATGCCGTAATTTTTTCCAGTGTGACCTCATTGAAATATTTTTTTATCCTTTGAGATAGAAAATTCATATTAGTTTCTATGTTATACATCTGTGTGGTTTACCCTGCAGTTGATATGATTTTGATATTGAACAGTGTATGCTATTAAAGACCTAAATCTGATCATTTGAAGGTTGGGATAGACATCACTTGACATGCTATAAGCACAAGTGTAAGTGGACTGTTGTAACCCATCTTCAAAAGCAGCCCCACAGGCTCATCATAAATAGTGTGGGGGTTAGTTGGCATGAACCTTGTTTTTTTTATCTAAGTCCTGTTATACTGTACTTTAAACAGTCCTCCTAACTATGCTGCGTTTTTATTTTTATGGCTTTTTTTGCGCTGTTCTGTTCATGTAGCACAAATAAGCATTGCACTTGGTACCATGCTTTACCTCATTTCAAGGAAAAAAAATGCTTAACAGAGAGGAAAAATGTGGTTTGGCCTTGCTGCTGTTCTGATTTACTGAATTTGAAAAAGATAATTATAATGCCTGCAATGTGTCATTTACTTGCACAACTTAAATAGGTCATTTGTAGTGTCTGTGGCATTTTTACTGTATGTAGAAAAATACAACAAAGATGTGTAACAACTATTGATTGTATTTTAAAGCTATTGTTTTTCTACTACTCCATTTTACTGTTATGTGAAGTAATTAAAATTAGAATGACCTCTGACACTCCAGTAATTATCTCTGAACAAACCAACATATTATGCGTATAATCTAGTTTTTGCGAGAAGACAGTCCCTAGTAATTTGGTCAACCTCAACTAAACCTCTGCTCAGTCTGAATATTGAGTACCCAGTAGCGACTTCTGAAGTGTTTGTTCAGCTTGATGCTGCTAAAGTCTGTACAGAAAAAAAGCCTACTATTTTTAAGTTTCCTTACACAATAGTGTGTTATGACTGCAGAGTACAGAACTTGGACAAGAACCAGTTTCCTTGCTGAGGGGGGGATATAGTGGTGGCCCAGGGATGAGGTGCCAGGTCCTCAGCTCGTGCAAATTGATACTGGTATCATTTTAATCAATGGAACTGCATTCTTTTACATCCCTGAAGATCTTGTGCTTATATGTATGTTGCAGAGTTTGGGTTTTCCTCCTTGTAAGCAAATATAGAACCATAAACTGGAAAACATGATTTTGTGTTGCTGCATATGACTTAACTATGCTACCTGCATTTATCTGTGTACATAGAGAAATCTTCGTATCCCAGTCACAGCAGCACAAGTAATCTGAAAATGACGAATGGCATCGTTGTCTGCTGTGATACTGCACTTGCCTCTGTCTGACGGTATTCTGGATTTGTATGTTTTGGGTGGGGTTCCCTACAAAGACATTCTCATGGAAATCTCTGTATTTATTATAGGAGTGAAGCAAGACGGATTTTGATTTTTGGTACTTAATTACTGACATTGATCCTTTTCTAGTGGCTCTAATTTTCAAGTTAATTTCTTTACTTTCATACTAGGTTTAAAACTTAAAACACTACAGTTCATGACCATGAAATATAATCGAAATATCACTGTAACTCAATCTGAATTGTGTTAGCAAATATCTAGAGGTCATTGTCGTATACTCCACTAGCAGTTAAAATCAACTTCTGTCGAAGCTAACTGCATTTCTTAAAAATAAATTCTATCCAATAAAGTCCTTGGGTTTTTTCCCCTCTTTTATTTGAACGGCAACCACAGACTATTTTAATTGCTTTGTAGATGCACTCAGAATTTACTGCAGCAGCAAGTTGGAGAGAAAAATGTTTGTGAACGAGAATTGGAAATAGCAGGCGTTTTTATTGTAAATAGTTCGACTGAAAAGATGGTTAAAATCAAGTAGAATGAATAACAAATATAATTTGATGGACAAAAAAATATTTACCATCACATGCTGCAGCTGTCTTTAAGGGACATAAAATGTAATTCATTCATACTGTAATCATGCTGCAGAAGTTTGCAATCTGCACCTTATGGATCACAATTACCTTTAATAGTTTTTTGTAATAATTGTAGCTGAGTATATCTCCAATAAAGTTATGGTCTGTTCACCTTGTATTGTCTTTCTGCTTTTGATTTTAGTTCCTCTTAATCTTTCCTTAAATATTCTAAGAGTTTACAAAAAACTACTTTTCAGTCCTGGTCCAAATATAAAAAAAATAATTTTTGAAAACGTTATTCTTGACCTTGTTTAAAGACAAGTCTGCTTGTCTCCATCCTCTGATGAATGAACTGTCTTCATAGCTATGTGAAGACTCTTAAGGGACGCTCAGGTTCAAAATGATGGTGTATGTGCTACAGTTGATCTCTGTGTTGACCATTATACCTGCAAAACTTCTGTTGGAGCTGGGAGGCCCCAAAGCACAAGGGTTCAGTAACAGATTTGTACTATTCAGCACAGGTTTAAGAGTAACTTGTTAGTATTGGCTAATAGTCTCAACATTAATAACATTGATTTAAAATTTTTTTTTTTCCATTTTGTTTTCTGTTACTATTTCACTTATACTGAATATTGAGAGCATGTTTGTAGGGTGTTCTCACTGGCGCAGCAGTCATGTGAATGTTTTACAGAAATGTGAAAGACTTGCCGGTCAAAGATCAGGAATTTGCCTTTTTAAAAACTTCCCAGTGCAGCATTCGATTTCTTGGCATCTGCAATGGGCAATTTCTACTGCACATTTTGTCTTGGCTTATAGAGGAAAGCCTGCTGACCTGCAGATAGGTGTGGTGGTACCATTTTTTTCCAGGACTTGGAGGAGGACCGAACCACCTAGGTCTTTGAATGGCGTCAGTTTATTCTTTGAGCTGAATTGCTAATGAAGCGAGCAATTCTCAGCTGAGGCTCCTGAGGAACCTTGTGAATCTTCTGTGGCTTTCCAGCTCTTTGTTCTCCCTCTAGGTTCTACTCTGGCACTGATGGCACTGGCAGGTAAGGCCCTTTAGCTCCGGTATGTAGGCTAGTAAGCGGTACTAGTGGATGACAACACAGCCCCCACCCCCTAAGTTGTAGCAAGTGAGTCAAATCAGTAAACTTCCTTTCCCCAAATTTTCTACAGGAGAATAGACCTGAAAATAATAATTACAAAAATACATAGTTGAATATATCACTATCTTCCTGTTCGTTGTGGAGGAATTAGATGAGGAATGGCCACCCAGACTTGACTCTCAAAGAGATTCATCCCTTGCTGGGTAGTAATGTGAAGCACCCAGAGTTCTCCAGGAAGTCACAGTGTAAAATCAATGCAGGTTCTGCTTCACAGGAAAGTGACTGTGTTTTTTGCCAGTATGAGAGCATCACCTACTTACCGCAGACTTTGAGTACAGCTTCTTAGTAATGGTGCTGAGACTGCATAATGTAACACAAAGATACTTTTAAATTTAAGCTGTTCAGAATGCAGCAACAGTTGGGTTCTTCCTGCTCCCCGAAGGAACACCAGGGTTGACTTAAAAAGAGGAATTAGCTTTACTAAAGCTGTAGCATCGAGACACACATTTTCAAGATAGTTAAAGCTGGGCATCCTGACAAACCTCAGTGGCTGCTGTATAGGAACTGAAAAGGGATGACCTCTATGTCTATCTGAAGACAACTTCACAGGTACTGGTTTTCCGTCTCATTTTAAGAATAAATGCATTTCATAATTTCTCACAGAGCTCAGATAAGTGATTGGTTAGCTGCTGTTACTTCTTATGTCAAACCATACAGGAAAAGGAATTTGAGTGAAAACTGAGGGGAATAAGTTTTTGAATGTGCTGGTCCTGAAAAGAGGTAGTAACAAAGCTAATCGTAACTTCCAGTCCAGAAACAGAGGAGCAGATTTGGTGCTGGGCTAGGCTTCCCTTAACACTTCTGGTGGAGTCCAGGTGCAGGAGGAAATCTCCATGCCAGTGGACACAGGCAGTACTGACATGTAAGTGGGTTTTATTTTTCTCATAGCTGTGATTATGTCCTTACATAGAATGCAAACAAAACTTTAATTTTGGTGAGTAAATTAACCAAGGACCTTACATATATTATGAAAACAGTATCATTTACATTACAGCTTAACCACCTCCACTTACCTGGCTTACATCCTTTTTTCAACATTATTTTTATATATATTTTTTATTGGAAGCCTTATGCTAACTCTTAAATTGATGTAATTTTCTTCAGTTAACTTGAAAAATTCCTGTAGTTCTGGGTTCCTGTCCAGCTCCCACTGAAGTCCCTGGGAAGACATCCGCTTGGGCTCTGTAATTTGTGTGCATTTGAACTTAACACAAAAGTCCTTCAGATACAAGAAGTGTAAATTCCAGACAGCAAATAGTTGAAAAATGCAGCAATGTGCAAAGGCAGCCTCTACTGTTTCGCTTCTATTTTTGAGGCTCTTAAGTGAAAAGGGTGGCACGTTTGCCAGCTACCTACTTTTAAGGTAGCCCACCTATTGTGGTGCATATCCAACTGCTGGCTCCATTTTCTTTTGCTAGGTGGGCAACCTGTAGAGGGGAGCTCACAGCTGTTAGTAACATCTAGGATGCTTCCGCTAATTTCAGGCGTGCGCTCTGCAGACAGCTGCGTCTGGGCTAACTCCCACCCGTGTCTTCTGCTTGCCAGGGAGCCATGTCAGCAGATGCGGGGCACCATTCAGTTTTGCTGCCCTTGGATCCCCCTTTTAACATGAGTTGAGTTGAATGAGAGAGAGGCCCCTTCGTCCCCACCCAGGGCTGGCACTCAGCTGATGAGATCGATCCCACACCATAGCTTGAAACTGGAAATGTTTATTCAGGCAAAGTGGTGGGACGAGGAGAAGAGATTTCATCTGGCTGCAGCGGGGCCAGAGAGTCACTAGTTCCTCCAGGGTCATGCTCTCCTCTTGCTGAGGTGAGGATGATCCCCTCTTTACTGCCACTTGGCCTGAGCGGAGGAGTGAGTATGAACTGTTGCAGCTGTTCCAGCATTTGTAATAAAATGATGCTAAGTTTGCAGACTTCACCTAATCCTGAAGCACTGCGCTGCAGTGGGGGACTGCAGGATCACCAGTCCAGTCTTCCAACTGTGTATTCCTTTAAGAAAGTAGTTTCCCCAGAAGTACTTGAGTGGCACTTTAGGGAAAGGTTTTTAACTGTTTTATAAATGAGAGTCTAAGTGACATAGAGGAGCAGCACTGTGGTTGTCCATGTTGCCTATTGCCCAACTACCAGCGTTAGCACAAGCCTCAGTGAACACAGGTATCAATAAGCATAGACACCTGCTTCCATGTTCTTACACCACAGTGTCTGCACCAGCCATTTTCACTTCCATGTATTCGCTCTCCAGTCACCTGAATTTAGGCAAGATCCTGGTGTCAGAACAAAACCGTCCCTGCATTCAGTCAAGCCTCAGTATCTTGATAGCTAAGATCTGCCTTATTCTCACACATCTGTAGCAATTAATAGTATTTTGCAGCACTAGCTTTAAGTTAAGAAATTATTGCTTTCAGGGTGATTCTAGCTGGAATAGCAGGGCATTATGTTCCTGCCAGCAACACTCATCACCTTCCTCCCTGCTTTACACAGTACATCTGTTCCAGGCAAAAGAGATCTCATTATACAAACAAGCATGGCACAGGCAGTCCTGCTCCCTCTCTCGCCAGCTGGCTGCTGTGCAGGGCTGTGCTAGCGAAAAGCTCACCTAAAAACAGGGGCAAAAGTTCCTGGGATTCTGCCTCAACAACGGTGTTGAAGTTGCTGGTGGTGGAGATGGGGAGGGATCTGTGGAAGGTGAAGTAACCATTTTTCCCTGGACCAAATGCCTTTTGCTGGTCTGTAAAAAGTGGCCCTTTCTGTGGAATCCATCAGCTAGAAGGGTTCCTGCGCTGGGCACTGCCTGCCATGGAGGGCCCAATTCCCAAAGAGCACCACTGTCCCCAGCAGGTACAGCAAGGTGGAGAAGGTCCGCTTCCTGACCCACGCTGCAGAGCTGAATCAAGCACCCATCCTTGTGTGTGCGTGTTTCAAGGGTATTCCTACACTAAATCAGTGTAAAATAACCATACCGCAAACTCTGGGGAAGATTTCGTGGAAAGTAATGTTGGTTTATTGGCAGTTTAGCTAAGGTGAAGGGTTACTTAGTGCAGCCGCTAGACAAATCACAACAGAGCCCATGGCACATGGGCTGCAGGAACTAAACACGAGTATAAAATCTATGCTAGATATATAGCAGCTGCTTTTTGTTTAGGATATGGTGTGTTGATGTGTGTCAGAAAATCCCAGAAACTGCAGTGACTGAGGCAAGGAGTGATGGGGGACCTGCAAAAACACCTGAGAAGTATCAACAAATAAAGTAGTAGGCTGGAAATATTTCGGAAGAAATGCCAAGATTCAGAGACACCTCAAATGCAGAGAGGAAAGGGAACAGACCTAGGTAACTCAGGTCATAAATCAGCTTCCCAGAAAGGGGTGAGCGTCATGGAGGAGGGCTGGGTGATGGTGGAAACAGGCAGAGCCAAAGGTCACTTATTCCAGCATCAGGTTTTAAGGTGACAGTGGGACATGCAGGAGGGACTGAGAAGGAGAGACGAACTGAAGCAGAGCCTTACAAGAAGTAGATGTCAAGCTTGGCCACCCATCCCTGCAGAAGTCACTTAACAGTTTTTCCCACTTCCAGTAAGCTTTAAGCCTTAGGTGTCCCTGAACTTAGTCCTCTGAGGTCCCAAAACAAGTCCTGTGGTCCAGAGGCCATCTTGCCCTGAATGTTGCCTCTTCCCACAACAGTTCAGATCTCGTGACTCTTTGCATGGCATCCCTGTGAGGACTCTATGTCTTAACTGCAATCGGGAAAGCTCAGCCTTGCATCCAAAGCAGACTTGTAATAAGAGCCGTGGTCTGCCCACTGTACCAACAGTAAAGGTACCCTTTCTGTGCCAGCCACACCACAGACAGCAGGCATAGTAGGGTTGTGTTTGAGAGGTGGGAAACTGGTTTTGCTCTTAGAGATAAGACGATAGTTGTGGCCATCTGACATCACTCGACTTAAAATCCCCTGCTGTTTTTAACCATTTTGTGATTGCTCACGTTGAGAGCTACATTTGCTCATCACCCACACTGGCACAGTCTTCTGTCTTTTTTGAAAAAGTATCTCTGCCCTGAGCCTTCACCAAGATAACGCGTCTCAGACTAGAGAGAAGCATTGGCAACTTAGTGTTTCAGTTGTCCAGTTGAAGCCTAATAGGCAAGAGTAAGCCCATTGGTGGTGATTTTCAGGGGACAGTTTTAAGCTTTCAACTGATTTTCTGATAACCTGATGTTCAGAACTTGATTCCTCACTGTGCTCAAATAGGTTCTGAGGGGGTCCTGAGAGAGACCAGGCTGGAGAGATTTGGGTTTGACATGAAGCTGCAAGAGACCACTTTGGCAATTATGTCAAGTATGAAGAAGCAGGTGAAGCTGCAACTGCAGTCTACTGAGGAACAAAAACATTTTTCAGTGATGCAGGTAACAGCAGTCTTTGACAGCCAAGTTCTAACTGGGTCAATGGCCTAGCGACAAATCTATGCATCTACCTGGTTTTTCTCTAAAGTTGCATTATTTTTGGACAATTTCACCCAGATGCCCACCACAGAGGTCTCTGTCAGTAGACTCACCTTGTCCTGTGGTTTTCTGGAAGCACAGCCGGGGTTATCTTTGAGGAATCTGAGTAACGCAGCATGACAATACTGGAGACGAAGCCTTCAAGTCTTTGGTTTGACTTCCTCAGC
The DNA here is from genome assembly GCA_009769605.1 of Bucorvus abyssinicus. Lineage (NCBI taxonomy): Eukaryota > Metazoa > Chordata > Aves > Bucerotiformes > Bucorvidae > Bucorvus > Bucorvus abyssinicus. Next base: position 15,584,583 of record CM020036.1, read on the forward strand.
AGTCAGGGGCTGCATCACAGGGATGCTCATCCTGTTCGCTAACTCAGCCCACCCCCTGAGAGTTGGAGCCAAAGGCTCCATGGTTGGGACTGCTCACCAGTGATGGTTACCGCAAGGATACCCCCAAATCAGTGCATGTCCTGCCACGGCTGCCTATGCACCTCCCTCGCCTGCAACTGGCGTTATGCCTTTTACATTACACTCCTGAGACTTTGGTATAACCTTCTGCTCCCCATCCCCAACCATCTCTCTTGACTGTCAGTGTTTAAAACCGCTGTGCACAATCACTCTCCCCCCCTAACCCCTGCTCCACCCCAGAGGCAGCTGTATTTCCACAGCGAATGAAGCAATTCCTGTATGTACGATTTTAAAGTGCTTTGGGACCCTTTGGGAGAGAAGGTGCTATTGTACAAGATATTATTAAAACAGGAATCTCTGTAATTGGTGATAAATTTTGATACTGTACATTTAATATAATATGACGGTTGTAAATCCAGTGAATTACCATAGGTATTTGCTGTGCAGTGTGTTTATGAATTGTTTGGGCAGGTGTTTTTCAAGTCTCAGTTTTTCACACGAAATGTGAATTATAGGACAATTTAATAATGTTCCTTATTAGACTCCAATATGCCACAATTAGCTGCAGAATGACGGCTGAGCTTGGTTGCTGATTAAATTCATGTATAAGAAGGTAAATGAAAAAAGCAGCACAGAGAAAAGAGATCTGCAGAAGTAAACTTTTAGTTCTGTCTTTGATCTCTTACAAGCAAATATCTTTTAAAGCTGCAGAAATCAATAGTTTTGGTTATGTCCAACCATATTTTACATGTGCTTCCATATAGATTAAAAGCAGTTTATTTTGATTGCAATAATGAAATAGTTCTCTAAAAGTTTATATTCAATAGTTATACTATTAATATTTATTGATGTGAAGGGATATCTGTACTGCACATGTTATTTGAATCAAACCTTACTGGACAGTTGTTAAATCAGATCCAAAATAATGTAATTCAGGATTACATCGGGTCGGAATTTCTTATTTCTACTTTTTACTGACTTCCACATAAAAAAGACTTATAAGACCTTGAAAAAACTTCTCCCTTCTCTGAAGAGAGAAGTGTTCTATTTCACTCTTCCATCTGCTTTTGTACTACAAGCTGAATCTCATCCTGAGCTGACATTACACCAAGCAGCACAGCAGTAAACGATCTAGAGGTAGGGCCAGGTAGATGTTTTCAAACTTAGCAACCGAACATACCTTCTCCATCACTATAGGATTTTGCAGGCGTAATTTGGTCTGTCATTAGTTTTATTAAAGCCTATTGCCAGTGTTCGTTGGGATGTGGAGCCCTTTGTTTTTCACATAGGTGTTTGCAGCTCCGGGGGTCTTTGCCATCACTTATGCACCTCCTTAGCCATTGCTGGCACCTTCTGGATGAGCAAGGCACAGGGCTGGGTTTTGGAGGTGCTGCGCTTCTACTGCTCCAGGTGACATCCAGGATGGCTGAAGGTGCTGGGCATCACCGCCTGCCTCTCCAAGCCCCGTCCCACTGTCACTTGTACCTCCCTGAGTACCCGGGAGCTCAGCGTCACTGGGATCAGGCCCATCGTTGAGCGTATCTAGATATCACTAGCACGGTGTTGCTATCTGGTTGCTCCAATGGAGGTTTACTTAAACATTTTCTTTCTCCTTGACTGGTGTAAGGAAGGCGTCTGCAGCCCACTCCCCTCCCCGCACCGTGCCTTTTGTATGTGTAAAAGCTGCCCTTGGCCCCAGATGATATGTTTGCATTTCATAATTAATGCTGAACTCGACTTGAGGCAGATACCAAAGGACGATTTTTTAAACAGATGTTGCAGGTCACTTGTAAGTTATTTGTCAAATAAGTTTCAGAGCACAAGCCGCTGCTTTTGCCATTGTAACCAAAGGCGTATGCTGTTCAGCAGCAGTAATTACAAAGCCAGGGCAACGCAGGGAAAATTCATCTTATTTAAAAGTGTTTTAGTGTCACCAAACAGCTTGCTATGCCATTAGGCAAGTTTTGCTAGACGCGTTCAAGTTGAGGGTTTTAATTTGTTTGAAGTATTCTCTAAAACAGAATTATGTTGGAGTTTACATAAAATGAGAGAATGACATGAAAAGTTTTAACTTAAGCAGCAAAATATAAAGGCTAATCTTATTTAAAAGTAATATGTGTGTCTTGATTGAGTGCCCAGATACACTCAACTGGGACATTTTAGTGGAATCGGTTCTAAGCTGTTACACTGAGTTATACAGAGTAGGTTTTCCTGAGCTCACATTGCCAGACCTGAAATACTCTTGTGGCTGCATTTAATAAAGAAACGAAAGTCTTGGGTAAGGGGATATGATTTTTTATGACAGAAGGAATGCAAATAACTTTTAGTCTCATTGCCTAGACTGGGTTTGGTCTGATTTGATGGAGTTTAATAATGACTTATAACCTGTGCTGACAATGTGCAGACCCGCACAACGTCATTTAACTCATTTATTCTGCTTGCTGTAAAAACAAAGAGATGGCAAATAAATATATGGAAAGTTCATTGTTTGTCAGAGGGCCCAAGCCAAAAGTTTTCAGTGACCTTTTAAAATATAGTCCCAGGCTAGTACTAAAATGTCTGTCACTCAGCGCACACACTTGCACAATTTGGCCTTTTAACCCGTGCATCTTGTTTTTCTCTCTTTCAACTGGTTGTATGAATTTCAAATCAGCTGCAGCTCTTTAAGTTTTTGCATTGGAGGATTACTGTAAATTGCAGTCTGACAATTACAATGTACAGCGCACAGGAGAGTTATTAATGGATAGGTCTACTGATGGCCTTTCAGCGCTGACGAGCGCCTGGTGTTCCTCACCCGTAATTAGATCCAGTGGTCGGGGTCTGTGTGGATGAGGCAGGGGAGGGGGTCGGCCGTGGAGCGCCGCTTTATCAGAGGAAGGTATCAATTGATCAGAGATAGTTACTATCGGCAACGTCTAAATCTCTAATTCACCTTCTTCTTAATGACTTGTATTGGCTTAAGAAGCTAAGTTACCTGACAGCGCAGGGCTCGGCTGACAAAGCCGCGCAGGTGGTTTTAATAGAGGATTTCTGTTGCTTGAGATTTCACTAAAGACGGAGCAACAGTTCAACAGACACAACAGAGGCCAGTAAAAACCCTGGTCTGCTGCTCTGCTTGCTGGGGATACCAGCGGGGCTTGGTCTGCAGCAAACCACCACTCCCATTCACTCGGCACTTTTGTCCTTTGCAAACCCAGCACGAGTGTTTTCTCTGAGGTTTCAGTATTTATTTTAGGGAATGAATCTTATGTGAGCATAAATCGTATTTGACAAATGAAAACTCTTTGAGTGGGGGGGATTTTTTTTTTTTTTTAACTTCCCTATAAAAACATTTTCCAGAACAAAATTTTCCTAAAAAATTAAATATGCTTTTTAGGATGAAGAGAGAGTCCAATGCCCAGGAAGATCCAGAAAGCTTTGTAAAAGTTGAAGACAATTGTCATTTACCATTGATAAAAACAGAAAATCAACTGGCTGCATGCCAAGAGCTTAGATTAGACATGGCATCATGAACTAAAATTTCAGCTTTTTAGTGAAGTAACCCAAGAAACAACAGTTTTGTCCTTAGATTATCACAGTGTAAATCCAATAAAAGACGGGCACCTAGCTCCCCTAGGCACTGCTGATCCAGCCTTGATCCTTTCTAGAAGGATTACAGCCACCTGCTGGGAAGTTTGCCATGCAGTAAAGCTTGTAGCCAACCTGATGTTCGCAGTATGTCCCAGAAGTATTATTATTATTATTATTATTATTATTCAGATTATGTATACCCATGGCAAATATAGGTCTGAGTCTGTTAAGGCCTTTTTTCAAAGTAAACAGTTGTTTAAAATCTTGTACCAGTCTCTTAACACGTGTTGAAGTGAAATCTAATTGAATAGATCACTGTCATAGGCGGAACTTTCTGTTGTTCTTGAGGGAGAGCTGAACAGAAAAGCAGGTCTGCGAGGCTCTATTTTAGCCTTGAGTGGAAACACATTTATCAGCACAAAGCGTGCTTTTTTAAGCCATTCTGGAACTAGCAAAACTGATGGGCCTGTCGTCTGGTTTCACTACCAGGTTCATGACCTCACTCCCAGTACCACTTCTGGGTCGGTGTCACCGTTTCGGCTCGAGAGCACTAATTTGCCATTTGTACTTCCACTGAACTTGCAACCCATCTCTGTATGCTGTGACTCTGCAGCTCCTAGCTCAGGGACCACTGGCCTGAAGTGTTAAGAATAAATACATTGTGCACCTGTAGCGAGCTTTTAGCTCAAGATCTCAAAAAAGAGCCTTTGAAACTTGCTTATTGTGGTTTATAAAACTCTGAAAGTTATCCTTGACAGAGAAGAAAACAAAGGCAGAGGGAAATAAGTAACTCTCCCCAAAGCAATAACTTGTTAAATGGTTCATTAAGTGATTTGCCCAGACAGGGATACAGACCGAGCTAGAGCACGGATTGAAATCCCGATCCTCTGATGCCGATGGTGAGAGTCCCGTTGGCTTCACTCTTGTCAGGAGCAAACTGGTGTGTTTTTTGCTTTACATGAGGAGAGCACCCAGGAGCCCCAGATACAGATGAGTTACCACATAATTATAAACTTTCCTTATTAAAGTGAGAGCTGACATTTTGGAGCTGACTGAGCTAACTAGCTGGGGTAAAAAACGTCATCCTGAGTTAAACATGGATGTAACAGCAGAAGGCTAAGTGGAGAATGGTGCTGAGGTGGAAGGCTGCTGCGCTGTACTACGAAGCAAAGCAGAAGTATGGCAATAGCAGTCTTCAACCCAAAATGTAACCTATTCTGCCATGGACAATAAGGGATGTCCAGCAAGTCCTTCATGGAACAGATGTGTAGGTCAGCTACTTGTTATAAAACAAGTTCTTATTTTATAGTTGCATGAGCTTATGCCCTTGGACTTCTGCTTTTTGTGTTTGAAGTTATTTTGGGAAGGGAAGGTTTCTTCATTCATGCACAGTGACAAGCCTTTACTGACGTCTTTGGATGCTATTACTTATTCACAAATGACTGGTGATGGTGGAGGCAGTAAGCAGTGTGGCTCTACAAGATCCCAATGTACCACAGAAAGGTGTTTTCCTCCTGTCTCATGTTTTGTGTGAACTGCCAGGTATCGGTGTTGGAGCAGGCCTGAGTCTCCACTGCTCTGTCTGCAACTATGAGCCAAATAGACAAAAGTTAAACTTCCTGCTGAGGAAGACTTTGGCACCAAGAATCAAGCACAATCCTTTCTCTTGCTGTAAGTCTGTCTTTTTTTATTATTTAATTTTCTATTAAGTATGGGTTGGAATGTTTTGATTATTTTATTTTACTTTACCTGTGTTCGAGGACTTGCCAAAAGAATTATTTTGGATGCAAAGAGCAAACCTTGATCACTCAGCCCTTGAAGGTGACAGTTTTGGCGCATTTGGAGGGTTCAAAGCAGGGGGGCACATTCTTTGCTCTTGTAAAAAGGGGAATCTCTGCTGACTCAGTCAAGCTCAATAAAGCTTGGCTCAATTCATTTACACAGAGAAGATAAGACCTGATGTTTTGCTGTATAATGGTTTCCATAAGAGGCATCTCAGCTCAGTCCCTGTAATAATCTATGTGGTGTGAATAATCACTAAGCTGTTAGCAATTTTGAGCAAGCCTGTTAGCACCATGATCTGAGCAGCTGAGTTTTGCAGAGAGACGTTGCTGAGCTGTTCCATCACTTACAGCTGCACTATTGAAGATGTCCCTGCTCACTGCAGGGAGTGGGGGTGGGGGACTAGACTAGATGACCTTTAAAGGTTCCTTCCAAATCAAAGCATTCCATGATTATATGATTCTATGATTGCTCTTGCAGTTCTCATCCTCCTACAGGGCAGGGTAACGTGGGAGCTGCTGATATTAGGTAACTCTTCCTCCTTTTGCTGGCCAGTGATGACCATGCCCCACTGTGTAATATTTCAGTTCAAACATGCTTAACTCAGTTCAATGACTTTGACAGCAGTTGCTTTCCTGCTTAATGCGCATTAGCTAATGACATTGGAGTAAGCTGGTCAAAAGAGGGTACATGGTAGGTGACCTTATTCTCCCAGCGTGCCCATGAACCAAGACCAAAATATCACCTTTTTGTGCATTGGAATGTGTATCTATACCTCATGCTTCTTCTCCAAGTAAAAAAGTTTACTAATTCAATCTTTAGTGTGTATTTATGCACACACACACACACACTATATATATGTGTATATGACTTGCTCATATACAACTTCCATGTTAAGCCATCTGACAACAAAGTGAAGAAAACAACCAGCTCCACAGCTTCCGATGCAAAGCACTCCTGCAAAAAGCATTATAATTAATAACTGACTTCTGTCTTAGTGGTGCCTTCATCTTTTTATTCCTTTTTAAAACAAAGTCTGTTTTGACTGCTTTGCTATACTGTTAACAGACAGATACACTCAAAATGTTGGCAGTTATGTTCAAGGCTGGATTAATATAGGTTTGTTATTTTACTAGCATATCCAAAGGCAAATACTCCTACTGGACTCCACCCTTCAGCTGCAAAGCAGGTTGTAAATCAGCCTCTTTTTTGTTGTTCTTAAAGACGTTTAGGGGCTTTAAAATGGTATTTAACATTATTACAGTCTGCTTGAATATTGTACAATTTCTAACTATTTCTTCTTTTTTATATCCACTTTTCTGCCACTCAGAATCTTCTACAGAAAACAGTGCAGTCACTAATAATGCCAAGGTGTAGCAGAAGTACTTATAATGTCCTTAATGACTGTTCTCCCCCAAGTATTTAAGTGCGATATAAGGTCATATATTTAGCTCGCTAAAATACCTAACATTTACAGAGGGAAAGAATGAGGGCCACGTTTTCAGACTTTTTGCCTTTGTCTTTGAGTCTGGAACAGGTACATCTGTCCTTGCTTCTTTCCCTAGGAAAGCTCCGGTAGGTGCACAGCCAGCTGTGCTTGTCCTCGTGCTGCCCTCCTTAATGTAGCACTAAGACTATGGAAAAAAATATTCTGTGTCTGGAAATATGGAAGGAAATGACTATTGGGTCAGGAGCCAGCAGTTCTGATGCTAGCACTTGTTCAGTCACATCCATCAAGCACTCCATGACCTGTGAAATTTATATCCTAAAATACCCCTGGTCATTTTTTTCTGTTTTGAAATTGTGGTCGCTGGGCGTATTCTCTGTCATCAGAGTCAGAGCAATGTAATCTGAATGTTGAAGGAAACTGTTGTTTGAGCCGATCTTCTTAGATTCTTTACTGATTCTAAAAATAGGGCTCTCCTATCCATTAAGATAAGACTGAAACACTGGTGACATTAAGCACGACTAAGAGCTTTGGTGTTCTGGTCTGCAAAATATGTCCATCCTGTCTAGCAGGGACATTGCGTCTGTCTGGTCTCTCAGACCTGAGTGAGAGGCTCCAGTCTGTCAAGTGTCACTTCCCACCATGTCCTAGCAGCTACTGTCCCCAGAGGGAAAGACCCAGCAAACACAGGACGTTTTAGAGCTCTTGTGATAAAGCTTACGTACCCTGGAAGACAAATCTACTTCTGCCTCACTTTGACCCCTTCTGATTTCATGTCCCTGAAACCCCCTGTGCTCTTTGTGTTCATTTTCTTTGCAAGAGTCCCTTTATCTGGACTCTTGGATCTCATGTTCCCCTCTGCATGCACGTGGGAGTAACGCAGCATGTGCTGGGGAGTGCTCAGCCTCACCGAGGGACTGGCATCTGTGTGCAACCTGCTGTGCAAACCCAAGGCTGCTGGCTGTCAGAAGCATGTTTAAACCTTCTTAAATGTAAGGATTGAAAGGTGAAAAAAAAGTTATTATTTTTAAGTCCTTGTAAGCTAACCTTTGTGTAGATTGACATATCCAACCTTGCTTTCCTGCCCTCCGCTGCCCTCCCAGCACTGTGTTCCTTCCTTTCCCCCAGCACCAGCAGCAGTGTTTGCAGACTGCGTGCTGAGCGGGGCAAGGCAACTATCCCCATCGCAGAGTATCTTTGGGTACTTTTATGGTCGTTAAGTTTCAGTTGGATCAGCTTCTGTATCTGACCTATTGCATAACTTCAGGAGCACTGGCATCAACACGAGTGAGAAGCCAGGGCTGCTGAGGTGGGGAAGCATGGGCTGACAACAGTCTTCGCCCCTCCTGTTTGCGTGCTGCTGCAAGCCCACCAGCCATGTCCTCCCAATCTGTGTCTCTCATCGCACCAACCATGGGAGTGTCACCAGGACTAGCTCCTGATCTAGTGCTCAACAAGCTGATATGTCCGCATGCGGCCGTGTGATCCCAGCACAAAGAAAGTGTCGGAAATGGATGATGATGGGCAGGAGAAGGAAAGCCGGGCCACTGCTCCTGGGAGCAGTTGGTGGCTGGGTCAGTGTAGGTGTGGTGTGAAGTCAAGCCTGCACAGAGACACGGACCAAAGCACCACCTCAGCGTGTTCAAGTCAGAGACAGCAAGCATTTAGTGGTTTGCTTTGCTGGTGAGATGGATGAATTTTTCTTAATACTCCTGGAAGATATCAGTCTGTGTGCTGTGAGTGACTCCCACTCACCTCCTTCCCCATCCACTACGTCTGCACACACATGCACACGCACACACACACACACACAGACACTGTCTTCTTTTTTGGTGTGGTAAAATGCTCCACGGGGAGCTGCACATCCCAGAATGCAGCTCTGGTTGCGTCTAGAGTCATGATGGATCACTGCAGGGAACCTTAAATCTCTGCAGCTCTCAGATCTCTACCAAAAATGGGGGCAGCTGGAGTACGCTCCATTTACTGCAAACTACATGCATAGCTGGATTCCTTACCACCTTGTCAATGCCACCCCCAACTGCCAAGGTCTGAGAGCCCCTGAGCCTACTGAAACAAAAGGGAGGAGAGGGTTTTCTTTGACTTGAATGCAGGTTTTTTAAAGGGAACTTGGGAAATAATTAACACATAATTAACCTGTGGAACTTTCTGCCAGGAAGTATTACTGAGGCCAACCTCTCTGCAGGGTTAGGAATTTATATGAATAATAAGCGGTCCAAAGTGGAAAAGGTATCAGCCTTCAAAGTAGGGAGGACATCATTAAGCAAAATGAGTTAAGGAGATGGTTTTCTTATGGATAAATTATTTCCTAGTCGTCTATTATGGGGTGTCTTGCACCTTCCTGTGAAGCCTCTGGGAATATCTACTGATGAAGACAGTAGAGCACTGGTCTGATCCACTCTGGCAAGTTTCCTATTAAATATTTGGTATTGCAGATGTTGTGCTCTGGAGCTAATAGAGCAGGACTCACCCTGGTTCCTACTGTGCTCCAGGAAATAATTGCTTGTTCAACCGATATTTTAAAAAGTTTCTTATTTGATCCCAGATCTGTCACTCTTGTAGATAGTCATTATTTGAATGATTCAATGTCACCTCATCTCATTGGCAAGTTGTTCATTAGAAATGAAAAAATACACACAGAGGAAGCAAGTCTGTTTACGGAGCTAACTACGTAAGGGTGTGACAAAAAACTATCAGAACAGGTCAGCCTGAAAGGCCACCCTGCCCAGGATGCACCTTTGCAGTGGTCTATAGGTGTCTGAGAAAAGCATATAAGTAATGGAGTAAGCATAGAATTATCCTTCCTGATAGACCATCTGATTGTGGCACTTCGTCTTGCGGACACCTGGAGCTTGAGGCCGTGTCCCCACCACAGACCTTAATAGCCACTGAAGTTTTTTATTCCTTCTTGAACCCTTTTTATATTTTATCCTCCACTACATGCTGTGGCAGTGACATTCAATGTTGTAATTTCACCCTGGATGAGAAGGTGCCTCCTTTTGGTTGTTCTGAGCTTGCTTGGCCCACTCCCATGGGGCAGACAAGAGCAAACAGTCATTCCCACAAGTTGTTATGGCCCCAGGGAAGCCTCTTATACTTTCTACCTCCTGCCTCCTCCCAGCTTATCATCCAGCAGATCCTGAGACATCTCAGAGCCTCTGGTTGCTCCCTTTCTCCCTTTCCCCAAAGAAGAGCTGAAGCACCTCTTCTCAGATGGGCTCAGCAAGAGACACTAAGGCTTGGAAATATTTATCTCTGTTTTGCAATCTGTCACCAAAAGCAGTAAGTTTGACTTCCTTTTCTCCTTCTCCTTGCAGCAGGTGTAAGATTTTGCTATATACTTTCTCTGTAGCACTTGTGATTTTACACAATTCTACTGTATCTCCTTATCCTCTCCACCCCCAACACACGGAGTCATTGTTTTTCAGTCCAAGTACCTTTTCCCCTGACTCCTTCCATGTATGAAAGTTCAACATGTCCTTGTCTTTTACTGCCCTCGATGGACTTTTCTCCAATATGCATGTTGCCTTTCCCTTTTGCAGTTCTGCTGGAGACTGGGCAGCAGAAACAGCATCAGGGATTCATGACATCGGGGCACCGTGCATTTACACAGTGGGGCGGTGAGTGCTGAGATTGTGTTCTCCTAACTCTAAGATCATGTTTGCTAATTAGGCCAATGTGAATACCAGAGCTGATGCTTTCAGAGTACAAACCACAATCTGACCCTTTTCTATTTCCTAAATAGTTTTTGAAGAGCGCAGCTCCAGGAACAGTTCATTGAGACAATTCCTTGTGGGAATTTTCTCTCCACTGGGGAAATGATAAATGGGTCTAGCTTTTTCAAGAGAATGAAACTATGGCCATATTGGATCAGAGCAGAAATGCATCTTGCCCACAGACCTGTCTCTCCGACAGCAGCTTGTGAATGCTTAAGGGAAGAACCAGGTGTTATACTGCAATATCTTCTGTATAGATTTTCCATATATGGCAGTCTGTGACGTGGAAACTTCTTGGCCAGGAAGTTGCATTTGGTTTGGTTCTCGCAGTCCTTGGGGGTACCTTTCCTCTGTTCACTTTCACACAGATTTTTGAATACTTTTTATTTCAGATATTTATTAACCTGCAAGGGGAACTTGCCCTTATCCTTGAAGAGCCTAGGTCTAAGGAAAAACAGGTAAGAACTCTTGGTTTCTAACCCTTTTTTTTTTCTTGAAACTCTGGACTCGTTCATCTGACAGTCATAATAGCCCTTGGCATTATTCCTTTGAAAAGTTTCTTTTCCTAATATAACCTCCTTGTCCAGTTGTCTATCCGTGTCAGAAACCCAAGGGGACTACAGCTCAGGAAAGTGCTCAAACCTAACTTGAAACTAGCAGCCTCAGAATGCTTGGAGACCATGGCAAGGCACACAGCTCTCCATGGGTTATTCAGCCTTCTGCTGCCACGACTGCACCATTATCAGTACCCAGCAAGCCAGATGAAAGCTAGCTCTGCTGTCTGCTCAAGTTGCAGTCACACCTCCAGACTGCAGTGTAGACACCCCTTCTGTCTGAGAATGTTACACCAAATGAGTTCTTCCAGTTCTAATAAATTTACAGTGAAATATTAAACACTGGCATATACAATTTTTTTGGCAAAAAGAAGCAAATGTTGGAATTTGAATTTAAAACAGTAATGCAACAAGTGAACATGCAGATTTATGGGCTTAACGAACACGCACAACTTTTGAGACAAGCCTAGCCGACATCATGCTTTTAAAATGTCATGGTTCACGTAGCTGTCACTTCAAACACTAAGGAAACTGGCACTCCCAAAGCGCTAGCAAGTTCTGGCTGGACACTAACAAGACTCAGAGGTCTAAAATTAAGAACTGTCCAAGAAAATGTATAACTTTTTAAAGACCTCATTCTGAATGTTTTATACCACACTCCAGTTTGCAAAGAAATGACTGTCTGATCAGCTGAATAGAAATGAGATGTTTCCACCACACCTTCGGTAGAGGAAACAGAACTGTTTGTAATGGAGCAGCTTCCACGGGGAGCGTTATGAGCGCTGCTGACTGAAGAATGTCTTCTCCTGTGAGGTTTGCTTGCCTTTCCTTGGCAGATGTCTAATCAGTGATGCTGAAGTGTTTTACACAGTGGCCCATCTGAATGTCACTGATGAATAGGATGTATTCTAGTTCTGAAGTTATCAAAAGCCTCATTTCAGTTCACAAGTCAGATAATTTTTCTTTCTGTTACAGCATTTTAGTAATGTCAACTTCGAAATCTCATTGCAGCCTGTTTCAGCAGACGAAGTGCACTGACCTAATTGAGACCTTTAGTATAAACAGGCAAAGCTCCCTGGGTTTTGAGACCTGCTGCCCTTCTCCTCCTAACAGCAGCAGACAGACAGACATCCCATGGAAGCAGCTTTCCCCTGCTGAAATGCACCAAATAATTTGATAAATGAACCTTTTTCTTCTGGTGCTCCAGAAAGTTAAAATAAATATTGGAACCCAGAATACAAGAACACATATTATGAATTCCAAGCAGACTTCACTCTTCGAAGAAACATGTTTGCGTTTGAGTTTGGAGACTTAAAAATACAAATTTTCTGGTGAACTGAGACCAGAGAACTCTGGAGTGAATTTATTCTCTGCTAACAGGATATTCTGATGATGTACAATATTAAATAATCGTAGGTCAGATGGCTTAAATGGTATTTTCCATATGCCTGGGTGTAGTTTTACAATCAGCAGCCCCCTCCTCTTCATCCCAGAGACATCATGCTCGTACTGGATTTTCCTGTCCTTTCCCTTAAGGTTAGTTGTCAGCCAGATCAACTCCCTCATCCAATTGACCTCATCTCTCAAGTCCTGCTGTGAACACAGTGAGGAACGGGTACATATGGCTGAGCATGAAGGAAAGAACATCTAGTGTCATTTCAGCTGCAGGCTCAATATCACCTTTTTCAAACCTCTGATGCAGCTGTTGGACACTAATTAGTGCACTGACTACCTCGTTCCACTGAATTCCTCGTTTCCCTCAAAGGCTCCAGTCACACTTCCAAGCCAAAGGTTTCTATTGGGTAAGGTGGGATTTTGGCTTAATTAAAGCACGTAACAGAAGCACAGCTAAGTCTGCTTGAAGCACATTAGGACAAACGGTTTTGTTGTAGTTTCCTCTTTCTTTTAAGGCGAGATCCTTTTGTGAGGCAAATGGAGATAAAACAGAAAGGAAAGGAAATTCTTTTCCCTAAGGAGATGAAGAAGAAAAATAGGGAACTCCATTAAAATCCTGGGACTAAAAAAAAAAAAAAAGTCAGGAAAAGAAACAATTCCTGTGTTGCCACCAAGAGACACAGCAAATATGAGTCTTCTCTCACTGTGGGTCGATTTCCTTTTCTTGTCTCCCCTTAAAGAATTGAAGACAGTAGCAAGAACCAAAATGCTATTGCAGTTCTCAGGTTTACTGATCTCCATTCTTTCCTCTATCAAACTGCCAGGCTCCTCAGAAAAGCCTTTTAGTTCATGAAAAGTTCAAGGATTCCTTGTACATAGCTTGTACATAGATGGACTGAAATAAGAGATTTTAATTAAATTCCAGACTTGTTATGGAGTTATTGTCACAACAGACTCTTTTGTTTTGGAGGTTTGGTTGTTTTTTTTTTTGACATGCAGTGCACAAAACTAAGTAGGGCAAAAAGAAACTTCAAAAAAATGAGAGAAAGAAGAATCTCCAGTCTCTGGGTTATCAGATCTTTTTTTGCACAGAGTTTGTAAGAGGCACATGGTGGGATACTACTTTTTGATCAATACTAGACAAATACTTTAAAAAAACTAGTTCTTGCTTTCATGGATAACTTCCTTCTCATTTTTGTAGGTAAGGATCCTTGCTTGTGACTGCAGCTGGGGGGTTACTGCCCAAAACACAGTACCAATTTTATCAACTGGGGACAAAATATACACAATCCCAGCTGAATTCAAGTATTTAACTTTCCTGAAGCGATTGCCAGAAAAGCCCATCACAGACCTTTTAACATCCTTCCAGTATTTAGAGCCACTTTTCTCAGACTGAGTCCCACAGTTAGATCCTTGGGAACACGGCTGCCAAAACCATGAATTCTCCACGTATAACCACACATCCTACCTGTCCTTCCCCTTGCAGTGCATGTGTATTGCAAGCCTCCTCCTTCCAGCTGGGCTGATTAGGTGTGTGGCTAGAGTTGACCAGCTAGTTGGGATGATTTCTTTAATTACTCCATGGGGAAGATTAAACTATTTCCCTAGCTGTGTAGAATGAGCCAGCCATGTATCTGACACCCTCTATTTACAAGGAGATGACAAGGCAAAACATTTGGTATTGGGTGTAATGGATGGATGGATTATGCAGAAATTTGGAGACTGAGGAAATATATTTGAGAGGTACAGATGTAGATAGAAACACTTAGATTAAAAGCCTATGAAAGATTTGAGTCCTTTTATTCTTGTGTTGCCCCTAGATACCAACACAAGAGGGAAACAAAAGAGTGGCTCATCAACAGTGCTTTGGTTTCCTGGAGCATCTTCCCCCAGACCAAAGGGATTTTGAAGCTGGCCTGAGGTGAGAAGGGAGACTCATGAGGGGCTGGAGATCTCACACATACCTGTAGTCCTTGTGGTTTCACCAGCAGTTTCTAGAGGCTCTGAAGTCTCTTCTGACAGCCCCATGGGGATCTGTGGTGGCTTGGCTGCTGGGTAGGTCAGGGTAGGTGTTTGCACTCCCAGCATTGAGTGCTGTGCTCACATCAAACCCCCAAAAGTGTACAAAATAAGCTTCTTCTCACCAAAACTTTTGTCTTTGTCTAAGGGAATTAATGAGAAAGACACAGAGAAGGAAGGCCAAATGCCCAGTGGGGCAGCACGGTGTGGGCAGGCTGTGTGGTGACAGCCTCTCCACTGGGATGCCACAAGTGTGCCTGGGCAGATCTAGCAGGAGACATGCCCCCTGTTACCCTGTGTAGATTTGTCACCACTAGACATTACTTATTTAATATCTCACAAGACTTGTATGACTTCCAAGGCCCCTATGTCATGAATGAGATGAAATATTTTTCAAAGTATAAAAAAACCCCTTTAATCCCAGGGACAGCAGCCCTGGATTTTTACATTGCTTCTATCATGTTTCTCCTGAGCCCGGAAGAAGTCTGTGGTTTCTCCGGTTTGTCCAGTAAGCTCTTTCATGAACACTTTAGCGGCCCACTGGCTGTCTAGCAGAGCTTGGTCCTGCTTCACCAGGTGGAGAGGCTGCAGGTCCTGCTGGATGTGCTTACTGAAATTAATGCAGAAGACTGCCCACACTGTCTTGAGTTGTAAAGTTCTCCCATGATGAAAAAAAAAATTTATGGACAGGAGATGCTTGTGTGATATATTGGTAATAGCTTTCTCCTTGTAGAAATATAAATACAAAGAGATAGAGAAATGTTGAGCCATCAAAAATGTGATTGAAGCAGCTACCTATTATCTTTCAGCGAAAAAAATGCTCATTTGTCACTGACCATCTTCTCTTGATGCGGTTATCCCCAATTAGGCTAAAAGTGTCAGAATTACAATATAGTGTCTGCCAATTTAACTTTACAATGGCTTGATAATTATAGAGCAGGAAAATAGCATGTCTGGAAGGGTGTTAACTGAAGAGCAAGGGGCCATGTAAATAAACTTGACAATGATATAGAAAGGCAAGAAAAAGACACTACTGAATAATAGCATTATGGTGTGCAGGAGTTATTTACATTCAACCAGAGCTTGTCACAAATAATGAGAATTAGCGGAAAGCCTCTGCCCTTGCATGCCATGCTTGCCATGTAACCCCTTTGCCTCAGAAATGCAAACATGGGAGTTCAATTTGCTTTCTGTCTTGCACAATGCAGAAAACTGAGAACTATGTCTTCTATCTAGGCCTAAACATGGTCACAGTGTCAGCCTCCACCTACCAGCTCTCCAGGCAAGTTCCTCTTCAGAGGTCAATCGGCTCCAGAGACAAGTGCAAGGAGGAATATGGGGCATGGAGAAGTAGGCTTTTTGGTAGAAACCATAGGTTTTACGTGGTTGGAGAACCCCAAAGATCTATAAAGCCTTACGGTAAAACTCATAAGGAGTTAGCAACACTAGATACGACTCTGGCCTTCCCTTCATCATCAAATAGTGCTTACAGAAAGAGTAAACAAAACTTCTATTTATTTCTGTGGATTTCACCAGAGACCTTTATGGCTTTAAAGGTTGTCAACCTCTTGTTTGTGTAAAGAATGTTAAACTGCAGCACCAAATCCTTGGTCTGCCCTATTTCTAGAGTAGTTTAACCTTGCTATGAACAAATGCAAGCTTCCTCTGCTATGGCCTGTCTTGACCAGAATTTATTGTTAGTGCAGCTCTATTACTAATTAGAAAAGTAGATTAGCATAGATGCAACACTGTGCTAACACGACCCCATTGCTTTTAGCCTGCTCTGAACATGTGCAGAGTGAGCTGATGTTTGCCTGGAGACCACTGTGTAAGTATTCTTTTCCCTAAACTAAAAGGAGAGCTTGTACAGCATCCAGCAGAACGTCCTGCTCTGTGGCAAGATCTTTTATCTGCACTGGAAAATAAACAAGTATCTTGTCCATAGCTAATAAGTATCTTCAGGATTTGACCAATAGAAATGATAAATGGGGTAGGTCTGTCAGATTACGAGGTATACATAAGATTTCTCAATTTTTTTCTAACTGTGGGTCTACATTAATGGAGACACTCCGCCAAAATCTACTCAGTATCATAACATCCAGTTTGTTGCATAATGCCCCATTTTGTTGGTAGGGGGGAAAAAAAAGCAAACCTAAACAAAGAATATTCCTTCTCCTTCGAATGAAGAAATGGAAATTTTAGGTGTCATGGTGACACAGAAAGCTTAGAATCTGGAAGCAATCTCCCTATTCAGGAATGAAGAGCAGGAAAGCAGGCAGCAGTTGCCCTGCAGTTTTAAGTAAAACAATCACATGGATTATTTTTAAGTCATTATCCTGATTTTGTGGGGTTGCACCGCTGTTCTTGCACAGGGAGGATGCATCCCAGTGCCTGTTGCCCCCTCTCTGGAATCACATTATCTCCCTGTGGTTTTCCAGCAAACTCCTTGACATGGGGAAAGTAAAGTTGTGCACAGGTTTTTTTAAATTTTATTTTAATGCAAGGCATTTATTTTAATGCAATCTGGGAATAAGAGAGGAAGAGAGCCTGTGTCAGCAGCCAGTGGATGCCTCCTGGATTGCTAGTGGCCAGTGCAATGCAGTCTGGTTGGGTTCTCACCTACAGACACTTCAGTAACATCCTATGTAGCATCCTACAATGTTAAATATCCCATGTGAGAAAAGCTCTAACACTCCCCTTAAACGCCAGTTACCTGCTGAGTAAGTCTCCTATGGACAGCTTTCAGGGAAATTGCAGTTATCCAGTTCACCCCACTGAGAACTGTTTTCCATCAAAATGGTCAATGCTCAACTGTAACCAAGGTTGCTGCTTCCACTGCTGGTGAAACTCTGTCTGTAAGTGTACACGGTAATGTTGCAGTAAAATATCTGACTGTGTCACTGAAGTTCAGCCTAGCGAGTGTTTTCACCACCCTACCTACTCTTCTATTCATTTCCCCACTTCATACAGTTCCTGCCCTCAACGATGGTGCCAGGGCTGCCCATATGGCTACTTTGGGCTTGAATAGAATTAACTGATGTGGATAAGAGAAAAGTTTGAACATTAATTTTAATCTGGTGGGTGTACAAATACAACCTACCACAGCTGTGCTGCATTGACTGTCTTCCCATCTTCCCCTCTAGTCAGGTTTTGTATCTCCATCTAGGGATAGGAAAATATTTCTGAATTGGGCTTTAAGTGATGAAGGGGCCTCAATGCCATCTATTTTCTCTGAAACAGGGCATATTCTTCCCACCTTCTTCATGATGAGCATCCTGGTCCCATGCTGTCCCAAGAAGGCACTTCTCCGGTATTTCACAAGGTTCATGAGTCCTTCTCATTTGCACTCTCTTCCACTTCCCCTATGTTGCTCTGTACATCAACCCCAGCAGCGTGCACTGAGCAGCAGTGCGGGGGACTGTAACCCTGCAGCTCCACACAATCCATCTCTCTGGGTTGGATGCCTAAAGGCAGGACCTTCCTGCTATAGGAACCATCTCCTCTCCCCCTACTTTGCTGTTTCCCCTTTGTCCCTCACCTGCCCGTGGCTGGGGCTGAAGCTGCCTCCCTGCCTCCTGGGCAGCCTTGTGTTGGTGGGGCACCTCTCGCTATATGTTTGTTTGTAGGAGACCTTGAACACTGTACAGCATCACATGGTGTTCCTAGTGGTTTCAAGCAATTGCAAACTGTGTAAGAATAGAGCTGTGTCCAGGGCTCAGAGACATCACTGAAAGTAACTGCAGGCCATGGGACAAGCCAAGGTCTCAGAGATTTCAAGGTTTCACATTAATGCCTCCTGATGACGCACCTAGCAACTGGGAAGTCCTTTTCAGGACTTGTGCTTCAAGAAAGACTTGCCCTGGCTATTCAAAACCTGACTATATTATGCACTAAAATGGCAAAAAATACTTAGTTGGGTTTGAACTGCTAAATCTTCCCTGCCAGGCGTCTTACTCAGATGTCTGATCTTTCCCTTCCTTCCTCAGTTGCGCTCCCCTGACTTGGAGGTCAGGCATATGGGCACTTAAAAAATCCCCTTAGGGGTCTCTCTGCTTCTCCAGGCATTTAAATTCTTACAAAAATCTGGCCTGTTGGCAGCTTAACACGTTTTATCTCTACATATTTACTGTATTTCCAGGAGAACCCAAAATTTGGGAGCACAGCAGTTGGTGGTGTCCCTGCAAATTCTCTAACCAAATAAGCTCTCTACTAAATATACCAAATAACCAAGAGAAGATTAACGAACTAATAGTATGGCTACTTTACGTCCTTTTAGCAGTTTCCTTTAATTTCCATTCACTTGGAAAGAACCCAACTAAATGGCAAAAATAAATGCCTGTAGAGTCACTGGGTCAAACACATTCCTGATGGAAGGGCAACGAAGTTACACTTGGGTCAAATTTAGCTCAATGGTTTTAGGTATGCCTCTGCTTTCCATGTCAAAGGACTCACAGCTGAGAGAGAGCACATCTCAGGACATTCAAGCTGTCCGTGAATGCACCCATGCTTCATGTAATTTAAATTTGAAGACATACTATATGCTTCATATTTCATGTCGAATAGCCCTCAGAACGTTGTATCAGCCTACTTCTGCCCTTCATGATATAATCACTCATGAACTTTGACATACCTGGCCTTTTAGGGACGTCTGCCTCTTCAGGCATGCCTCAGTGAATGGAGCAGAGCCTGGGCAGGGGGAAAAATGCCCCTTCCTTCCCCAGCACAGAGAGATGTAACACAGAGAGTTGTGAAAAAGGATTCAAGATCAAAGCATCTGAGCCTCCATCCTGTGCCTCCTGTGGAAGGGAGCATGGGAGCCATAAAGCATGGGAAGCGTACCAGAGCAGGACCAATGCAGTTTGCCTTTGGGCCAAGCACACGACACAAAAGCAGTTCGCAGTTTCCTTTCTGTTCCCTCCTTATAGCACTCCCCTCTGCTGTTGTGAGCCCAGTGTGTCAGATCCCAATGATATATCCCAAAATATTTAGCTCATTTTGTACATATTACCTTCAAGTAATCATGCACCATGGAGTCATACATCATGGGATTAACAATCTTACACATGGTATAAACAGAACCTAAATAAAATCCCAGAAAAAGGATATTGCCTTTTAAATAAGTCCTGACATCTGTGGAAAATATTGTGCCCCAATACAACCCTCCCATACGACATGCATTAATACGGAGAGAATCCCAAACTGTTCCTCTGGATATTTTGCGAGGTTTTATTTTATTATGGATTGGACATATTGAAGTAAGACTATAATCTTATTGTGCTCTGACCTGTGTTTTTACTGCGCTGTATAAACAGCAGTTACTATGTTAGATGGAGAAATGTTTACAGAAAGAAGAAATAAAAACAAACGGATTTATTGTGTTGCAGAAATTTAAAACAGGGCCGAAAGGCTGCCCATGTGTTTTGTGCTCGTGAGACCTTTCCCTGATGGAAACAGGCAGCTTAGACCTGACAGAAGCACAGAGAGGTCCTGCGCTATCAAAAATGAAGTGTAATATCCGCACGGTGCCGACTGTCTCCAGCCAGCCTTGCCTTGCAATCAAAGCTCTTGATACGGCTCTTGCTGTTGTCTGTTCACATACAGCAGGTTTGGGATATAATTTTTTTAATAGATTTTTAAGCAGTTTTTAAGTGCCAGGGAAAAGTGCCAGTTTGACAGCTCTGGCGTCTGGAGTCTCCTTTTAACTGCAGTAAGAGTACAGCACAGGAAATGGCAACGCAAACTTCCTTCCCCAGCCCCACCACCTCCAGGGAGGAGGGAAGTGCGGTGGGTTATTCTCCACCGCTGGCTTCTCCGACATGTTGAAACACCCAGAGTGGGCAGCCACCAGCCTTCGTGTGTTTCAGGATGTGTAGTCACTTGAGTCACCCATAAAACCAGTCCAGGTACGCGAAGCACTGGGGAAAGCAAGTGTCTGTTTTGAGAAAGCCGTTGTCTCCTCCTCTCTTTGAGAAGCTGACTTTTTCTCAAGACAAAGACAGATCATTAGAAAAAACTGGACTCTTTCACGTGTCATGATTTGGCTTCTTTTCTCCGTAGACATTTTTATTGACGAGCATTATCAAGATCAGTGCCAGCAGGATCATTTAGATTTTTCATTTTTCCACATTCCATGGTTTTGGCAGAAACGAAAACTAATAAACATGTCAGTGATATCCTTGATAAGAACATTGATTAAAACATCAAATGCAAAATCTTCAGCTATAAAACACAGAAGAGAAAAAATGGCCTGTTTTCAACTCCGGGAAATGGAGACAATTTTTAAATTTTTTAGGATTTTTCTGTTTTACATTTCAACCAGCCTTGTGATCCTCTGAGTCAAATCTCCACAGGCTGCTCAGAAAGGAAAAAAAAAAGGTCTCTTAAAATTAAATCCCGGCCCCATTGAAGTCAAAGCTCCAGCTGAATTCAGCCCAGCTAGAATTTCACCCCTTATTTGTATACCGAGCAAATCTGATCTGGAGTTGGTAACACATAATAAACATGGGACCCTAGGATGCCATTTTTAGTCACTTTTCAGGGGAGAGCTGCACTTTAATTTATTTTGTCAACTGTTTCCACTTAGGTTTTTCCTATTAATGCTTCTGTTACTCACTGCACAGTAACGTTATACCTCATATAAGTTCTTCTCCTCAATAGTTGTGGTACTTCTGCAAATGTTACTCTCGTTAATATGTGGTTTCAGAATAATGAGTGCTTGTCAAACTGATTTTTTGCTGTCTTAAAATGGGTGGATGTGTTAAGCAATTTGCTCTAAGAAACAGGCATGATGTGACTTAAAAGTGACAGTGGCACTACAAAACAGGCCGAATTATCCAGAGCGTCTTCCCAGTAATCAAATGTCAGCTATTTGGCTGTTAAAAGGATGTTTCAGAATTCGTGATACTCCACGTGATTCTGTTCCTTTCAAACTCACATTGCATAATGTCTGTGTACATGTGAAAAATGCATTTCTGAGATTAACCGTGTATCAGATAAAACCCTGCAAAAGTAGAATAAGGAATGTGACACACACCCTTTCACCTTCACAGAAGAGGAAATCATAATCCATCTGCTGTCCTTAGTAACATTAAATATACCAAGGATGAAGTAAGAATTAGTAGGAAAACAGAAAAAAAAAGTAATGAAGAGATTTCCTGATTTTTATTTCTGTTTTAGCAGTGAACAGTACAAATCTTCTGCTTATGAAGAGCTTCTTGAGAAGCTAAAGGCTAGATGTTCTGGAAAAAGCTCATTGACAAACACCGCTTTCAGGGCGGAAAATTTTACTAAGTAATGAACAAACAACTATATCAAAATCAGCTTTTCCAAAGCTAAAACCATTCAGATTTTAATGTCTAATCCCTTGGTCGTTTCCATGGCTGGGACAAGTGCTGGCTGACCCCGCCATGCTCCAGCTCTGTCTATCCTGCCAGCAGTGCAAGGCTCCAGCCTCTCGCCCTGCAGGCTGTGAGCTGTCAGCCTTGCAGTTATGGTAGCTTTACATATGGAAATAGCTTTACATATGTCACTATGTCACAGTAAATGTTGAAAAGAGTAGTCAAGAAATTATTTTGTATGGAATCCCGACTGTTGGGGGAAAGAAAGGAAAGATTTTTCTAATGTATATATGTATGTATTTAAAATGGCTGAA
This sequence comes from Bucorvus abyssinicus, assembly GCA_009769605.1. Taxonomy (NCBI): domain Eukaryota; kingdom Metazoa; phylum Chordata; class Aves; order Bucerotiformes; family Bucorvidae; genus Bucorvus; species Bucorvus abyssinicus. The sequence goes on from CM020036.1 coordinate 15,606,813, forward strand.
GTTACTTAGAGACTGGAAAAGCCTTAGGGAGATGCGTAACTCCCTAAATGCAGGTGACGGTAGGTAAATAAACATTAATTACACAGTCCTGTGAATTTTACGTATTTTGGACTCATGGAAAACAGGGATGGGAAGGAACTCAAGAAGTTAAGTATTCCGACTTTCTCCGCTGAGGTGGGATAAACTTTATCTGTTGTGTGGAGTCTAATCCGTACCTTCCTAGCTAGGGGAAGGGTTTGCAGTGATCAGAAGTGAGTGATCTAAGCAGATTGCCACCTGTCCTTGCTTTCAGACAGCAGAGCTCATGTGTTACTATGATATAGGCAGGAATTAAGTGATTCATCTTGATGCTGAAAAAGCTTCCTCAGCGGAGCATTGAGAGTATTTTGCAACACCACGTCTTACCAGTCTGCAGGAGGAGTATGACTGAGAAATATTCAGAAACGGACGGGCCAATAAGGTCTTCTAAAGCTGCTTTATAGCAAAAATTCAAAGAAAGGTAACCTATTAATTTTGTCAGACAGAAACTGGGTCATGGTTGCAGGTGACAGAGGAAAAACTCTAACAGTTCACGGCAACTAAAAGGGCCCAGATGCATGTCCAGATGCTCTGGGGGCCACCTGCGCATCCAAAATCCCTAATGGAGAGGAGGTTTTGGATATCAGATAGGTCTCAGTTTTGTCAGTGAAAAAGGAATAAAAATCAGTGGCTGAAAAGGGAAAATTTACAAGGCAGTGACTTTTTCTTCGCAGAAAGAAGCCCGTCTGATTGCTGGATCATCTTCTCCAAAGCTGCAGTGGATTGCCCAAACTGGAGATCTCTGTTAACGCTCTCCAAATCCAACCAGAAGGTATCGGTTTGGTTCAGGAATCACTGCTTGGCTTTTGTTATTTTATGGCCTTTGTTATACCAAAAGTCAGACTAGATGATCATAACAGACCCCTTCAGCATTCAGACCTTTGGATCTATTAGACAATTTTGGAAAAACCCTACCCTGGCTCCAACAAGTTACATTGGTGAAAGTCAGCAGAGAATATTGCCCGCTGAGGCTGTGCGCTCTCAATGTAAAAGTAAGTACTGCGTACAAAGAGAAAGAAAGGTGAGCGATTGTGTGAGTATGTGAATGAAACAAGATGATGCACTATAGAGCAAATGAGAGCTCGATAAAATGAATCTTTTTGTAAAACCAGCCATCTAATGGAAAAAGAGAGAACAGATGGTGAAATAACTCCCTAAACAAGCTGCTTTTTTAGACTCTGACCTTCCACAAACAAGTTGCAAGTATTTCTGATGCATGGTCCAGTGATTAAAGAGACGAAATTCAAAGGAAAAATTGGGGGAAATCAAAGAGGGGGAAAAAAGAATGCATAAAACCCCAACCAGTTTAAGTTTCACAGTGGAATATCAAAGCAATATTGAAATATAGGAATATCAAATACCAATACTTTATTTTTATGTTTTGCATTTACTGAATCAGTTTCAATTGTACAAAGCCCTCTGCCCTTAAGCCCTATGATATAAATTTTATTGGATTTAAAGGAAACAGATTGGGAATCTGGGACAGAAATACGTATATATCTTACCAGTACAGATTTTATGGTTTTGCCAGAGGAAGATTCAAAACCGTTTGAAGTGCTGCTTATTTAGTACTACTAACATATTCAGGAGTTGGGGATGGGAAGAAAGAGAGCCGTAAGGGAAGGCACAGAGATCTGTGCAAAGACCAAGTAACGTTCTCCCCTGGAAACAATAAAGTGATCAGGGTCTGCAAGTGTGCCTGGGAACATGTGAGAGAGCAAAGGAGGTGGATATGGTGGAAAGAAGGGGCTCTAGCTGCTGCCAAGACCAAATAATGTTTCCACCTATTTTCTGGTTTGTCAGTCTGAGAGTGAATGCCCTAACCTCTTCATCAGACAGTCAGCTGCAGTGATGATGGCCGTTAACATCCCATTGCCAAACGTCTGCTGCAGGAGGGCAGCCAGATGTCCCTTTGTGGGTGCTGCCCAGGAGACTTCATTCCTCACGCTCAGAACAGGGTGACCATCTAACCTCTTCACTGCGACCAGCTAGCAGGCACCTAGTCCAGCACCTCCTGAACCCCTCGGACACAAAGTGGCACTTAAGAGCGTTTTAGTCAACATTTGAGTTGTTTGTTTCTGTCTGTGTCTCTGACTGAAGTTTTGCTCTCTGCTGGTTATTGCAGGAGACCCTCACATTTTGCTTTGGCAGAGGTCTTGCCTGGGAATTTGTCCTTCAAGCCACCCTGGAGTGAGTCCAGGAGAGGTCCTAGGCACAGAAAGGGGGCTGGTTTCTTCCTTCACCTCCCAAATATTTCCTGAGTCTCTGAAGAAAAGGTACCTGAGGCACCTCTGCAGTTTTCAGGAAAAATGTGAATGTTACATTGAAATCTGCTCCCATTTGTAAAACTGAGAGCCAGTGATCTGGTCATCCATTAACAGTCTTTGTCACCATGGGGGTGGGGTGGGCTGTCATACATTCGTGTTTCCCAAAGACTGGCAGTCTGCTGGGACACCTCCATTTCTGCCTTCTACCAAGCCCTTCTGGCTGGGAATGGAAGCCGTACCACTGGAGGACTTGGGCTGCAGCTTCCTCAACTTCAGAAGCGTAAAACGCCATTCCTAAAAAAAGTAGAACTCCATTCCCAATGGAAGTTTGCTTTACTAAGAGGATGAGCAGCGTATTGCTCATAACTCCTCATCCTTCAGCTATATGTCTTTTGAACTGTCTGGCAGCAGAGCCAGCACGGTGATGACCCAGATGCCTTAGCCACTCCATAGCAGACGTTATTATTTAGGATGTTAACAAGGAGAGGGAATTAGCCTGTAATCTACTCTTGTATGTGAGAAGGTAAGGGAGAGAAAACTTCCAGAAAACATGGGTAAAAGTGGAAGAACATGCAGAAGGTAGGGGAACCTCTGATATTTCGCAAAGGTTTGGACTACGTCGGTGCCTCCTGGCCATGGGGAAAGTGAGGAAGCCACAAGATCCTGGACCTCCACGAGTGAGACAGCTATGGCCAAGAAGATTTTGTCTGTAGTCATGGCGGCGGTAGCTGTCGATCTTGGACTCTGAGGAATTCAGATGTATCCATCATCATTGGTTAAGTAAGGGGACACAAATGGAGCAGCCTACCACAGGATAGGAGAAATGGAGTTGTTCCTGAGGAAGAGGAAGGTTCTTGGAGGCAGCTGAAACTGAATGCAGAATGGGTGTCAAACTGCCTTTCTTCCCACATGTGCGGCTGGGTATTTGTTTCTGGTGGTCAGTGACTGGTCTCCTTCAACCACGAGTAGCTCTGTGTTTCCTGAGAATCCTCAGAGTCGATCCAGGCACAGGGGAGAAACAGGAAGGCAGAATAGCTGGTGGAAAATGAAGACTATGGAGTCTTGTTTGTGGCCTCCACTTACATCACTCCAAAATATTCCAGAAGCTCTGCCAGAAGAGGCAGGGCCAGGCAGTTAAATCCTCCGCCATGTACGGAAGGTCGTGCAGCTCTGAAATGCAAGGTTCAGGTCTGAAGGGCCTTAGCATCACCAAAATGACTACTTGTATAAACATACATACTCCAGGTTAATCTGATTTATTTGGGCAGTGGTCATTGCAAGTGTTTACTCATGTCTGTTTATGTTGCCGTCACTAGGTACTGCTTTAAGTCACCCTGTCCTCAGAGTTTACACTCAGCCTTAGGTTAACGTGTCACCACTTACTTGGCACTAAATCATGTTTTATACATGTAATGTATTTAAGAAGAGATAGTTCCAGCAAATAATTTCTAGAAAAATATTTTTGCTAAGCCAAGTCCTGAGTGCACTTCAGCTGTGTTTGTCTTCTGTGAATATTGTAGGGAGCAACTTTGCTAACAGTGATGTTTTCAGGAAAAATAAGTGTTGAGCATACACTAGAGAACAGTGATGGAAAGTAAACTGTAACTACGTAACAGTGTGCATTAACATCTATCTTGTGGTAATCCAAACAGAGGCAGTAACATGTAAAGTGTTCAGTAATTTAATGTTGGATACTTCTAATTGCTCCCTTGAAGTCTTTTTTGTGCTCTGTTTGTTTCTTTTTTTCAAGAGAAAAGACATTCAGATTTAAAAAAATTCTTTCTTCTTCTTCTGGAGGAGCCTATATAACCAAGAAATGGTTCTCTATTCTGCCCTTTATTTCCTATTTCAACAGTGAAACCTTCTATATAAAGTGCTTAAAAATCTGAATGAATTCTCGTGAGAGAATTCTCATGAGGACCTGAAAATCTAGTAATCAAGAGTTACAATATTTCGCCTGAATAAATGTATTAAGTAAAAAAAATGTGCCGGTTATCTAATTTGAGAACTACAATATTTTGTGGAATGATCTGTAACTGATAATGTAAAGCTAGAATAAAAAATGTTTTTCAGTGACAAAATATTTTTCGTCATTTAGACCTCAAGGAAATCTTTGATGGAATTCACTGGACTATAGTATCTAGGCTCTGAAAAGAAGATTATTGCTACCCAGTGCAGAAAATGTCATCATGTGGGAGAGGAGGGATAACCATAATACCAGTAATGCTGGATGAAAAATTGTCCATGTGGCGGCTAAAGGAAGAAAACTATAGCATTAAAAAAAAATATTTTTTTTTACTATTAAATTACAATATGTACTAAAATTTACACTGTGAAACAGACTTTGCTGTGCACAAACCTGATTAATAAAATGGTTGAACGGTTTGAATATTTTTTAGCTGATGGTTCTGACAAGTTAAGACTAAATATACATTGCGGCAACCACCATTGTATATACGTTTCATGTACAAATGGAGAAAATAACATGTTGACTGTAATTTCATAAGACCAGAGGGATCTGTCTCAGATTCGTATCTTAAGATAAAATGGTGCAATTACCATTGCAGTCCATCTTTCTGGAATATCTTCAATCAAAGAAAAGTCAACCATAATTGTGGATTTCAATGGAATATAGATGGAGCAAAAATGCTTCAGACCACTGTGATTACATCATCTGCATCTTGAAGATCCTGTGCCTTTCCTTCCTAAGCCCAGCACAGCAACAGCTCACTTGGTGCATCGTGAAGATCAGGGACACTGTACAGATTAAGAGAAAACAAACAAACCCCAATCAGGGTTTATAGGGATTAGTGTGCCAACCTACGTGGGTTTGCCAACACGCCTGTGGAGTGGAGGATGAGGCTCAGGGGTCTGAACCATGGGCCCACCCCGCAAACTTTGGGTGGTGAAGGAACTGGGGTTCATGCCGTTGCCCATCAGTGGGTCCCTCAAATGAGTCTGTCGAGCCAGAAGCGACTGCCTATTTCTGTGGACAGTGACCTCAGTCTGGGGTACCTGAAAGTTTGATGAGGAGAAACTTCTTATCCTTGAGAAGTGGAGTAAATAAAACCAGACCTAATAAATTAATCCCAGTGTTAGCAGGGTGGGGCTAAGACACGTGTCCTCTTTCCCTCTCTTGTGACGTGGATGGACCTTGTTCTGGCACCTCTTGCTGCAAACTTCTGCCTGCTCCAGGGCCCAGACGGTTGGACCTGTTGTGTGCAGGACTGTCAGATCCATGATGGATGGGAGGGGAGCGAAAGGCAGGAAGATCTTGAAAAGCAAGAAAAAGGGCAAGAAGGATCCTCTAACACCATTACCACCCTGAGCTTTTGATTTCTTTTCCATCCCACAAGGCACTGTGTATACATTGTGTATCCTGCTTCTCAGCCATAACAGACCAACGCGACATGCCACATATGGTGCCATGGACCCCTTTTATTTAATCCACCTTTGAAAAAAAGAAAATGCAGTGTCACTGCCATCTCACAGACTTACTCAAGTTATAATAATCACCATTTTAATTTTTCCCACAACTTTGAGGCTTAATAGCTTTAAAATCTTACAAGTTGTAAAAACAATTAAAGCAATAATTTTAAAAATAAGCAGAATGGGACCTTCAAAAGAATGTGAACCTTTAACACTTCACGGTTAAATAAGGGCCTTGTAATACAGTCACTTGAAGGCCAGCCCTGAGAAAACGCAGAAGCATCCTGTGAATTTGTTGATGCTAGTTCAGACAGACTGTTTATTTTCATGATTTCATGGAAGAATTTTAATTTAATGAGTGTTTTATACACTAATGTAAAGCATAGTTTCAACCCTATAATTATAGTGTCAAAATATTTCTGCTTAAACAGCAGCAGCTGACTACAGAAATGTGATTTACATCTGAATTGTATCAGGGGGACACTGCTAAAAATAATCAGCATGTGCCTCTTAATTGAATAAAAAAATTAACAAAGAATATCAATGTATCTCGCAGCCTAAGTCTTTCTGCCTTTCGTTTAAACGCTCTGCTTATTTGCGTATTGACTTTTTAGGGCTAAGGTTTCCAGAAAAGTGCAGTCACAGAACGGCTGTGTGTCATTTTGCCCACCCGTTTCTCCCTATTGCACACATAGCAATGGGAAATTGCATGAGCAAATTGTCGGTTCCTGTCATTGGGAGCCTACATTTTTTTAAAATCTCACCATTAATCTTTCAGCTCAGTTTTAAAATAACCAACTGCCATCATGAAACAGGTTTCTCATGCCGCTTAAGGCTGTCAGCAGGTTTTGACCAGTTCAGGCCACATTTTGCTCTTGGAATGGGGTTGGAAATCTTTTTGTTGTTGCTGTTGTTGGAAAATTCATCTTTTGAGGTAATGCCTAGGGCAGATTCAGATGGGAGAAACCTTAGTGGTGCACTTCCAATCTGTTTGCACCACCACACCACTGGAGACGGGAACGCAGCCCTGCACAGCTGCCCTGGTCTTTGTCTAGCCCTGGTCCACCTGGAAGGCAGGATTATTCTCTGTTTGTCTTACAGTACCTTCTAGAGGCCCCGGATGAAATGGCATGCCATTGTGCTGGATGCTTGATGCACTTCCCTGGGTGGGACAGTGTCTTCCCCAAAGAAATGACAATCTACAAGCCAAGGCACACAGAGGAAGGACCTTTATCCTTATTTTGGAAAGAGAAGACTGATGTTGAGGCTACACCCACATCTACTTTGGGTGGAGGGATGTGGGTTCCTTCTGAATATACGCCTCTATGATGTGTTGACTTCCTACTGTGGAAGGACCACAACTCCTCTCTAAAATCTCTTGTGCTCTCAGTTTCTTTTGCAAAAGAGGGAGAGGTGATAGCGAGGGCACCAAGAGATATGTCTCCAGTTAGGTCAGCTGGGGAACAAAACCCCAGGAGCTCATGGGAGTGTACACCTGCCCCCCAGGCTAGGAAGCTTCCAGGATTGTGTTAACTTTCAAATTCAGCTGTGAAGAAACAGCTCTTTGTCCAAGATGTTTTATTTCCTTCATGCAGGAGTATTTGGGAGGAAGAGAAGCCCATGATGCTGTGTCACATACACAAGTACGCCCATGTTTGTCTTGTCTTCAATAGATGCAATAGCCTCCTCCTCCTCTTCTGTACTGCCTGAGCTTTTGCAGGTTTAGGTCAAGCAAATCTGCCTTGCTTCTTCAAAGAGAGTTTACAATATCTAGGTAGTCTGCAGGAAATCCTCACTCTTTTCTCTCAGCTTTCAGCTTTGGGCTAGCTCCTTTGCACATAACAGTACTTACAACCAGCATTTTCTTTTCCAGCCAGGACAGCCTCAGCGTACCCCTCCGGCAATCAGCAGCCCAAGTTTTAGCAAGGAGCTGAGACAACTCTGGTGAGTTACTGAGATCTCCATGGGACCGATAGACAAACACTGTCTAAATATGTTTTTTGCTCTTTGGGTGCTATTTTCCAGCCTAAGAATGTATAATTACAGCCTCACACAACCAGCGCATGATTGTAAATACGTGTGGAAGTTAGAGGGAAGTTTCTATTATGTGTGGCTAAGCTGTATAAACATGGCATGTGCTACATACTGCATATGGGCATAGACATATATGCATGCACACACGCATGTATATGCATAAATATTATGAGTCCCTTATTTGATGAAGCACAAATTTGGGGTCCTCTCAAGTACAAGGCCTGATCCTAATATGTATTAGCTCTAGTTCATCGCATTCCTGCAGCACCAGGTGCTTTGCAATGCCAGCAATGTGATACCAACCTTTTCCACAGGGCAAGATCCAGAAGTTTTGCTATGGCCTTTTATGACATTAGGATCAACTTGTATGAATGAATCTGGTACTTGTACAGATTTCAATGTCTCTGTGGGTACTGCATATGCTTTTTTTATTTTATACCGAGATTCCACTAAATTGTCCTTTGGATTTATTTCAAAGAAGGAAAAGGGGGTGGGGTGGGGGAAAGGCCATAAAGATTGCTCTTCTTATGCTTTAGTTGTTTTTTTAACTCAATTATATTTTGACAATTCTGTATGAAACTTTGGAGTATGTCTTTGTTTAAGCAGTATACCTTCCATAGGAATAGTCAGTAAAATGTATATGGCTAGTTTCAGGCATAACAAGCTTTGACAAGGGCATTTAGCGGTTGTAATTCAAATCTAATTCAGAACATCTTAGTGCTGGACCTGTCAAGCACTTGAAATGCACTGTAGCTGCAAAACTGAGGGATACGGTCCCAGTCGTGCTCTGTGTGGCATCAAGCTGATGTGTCAACAAGAGCAGTTACAATTACAGGTTCTTTCAAGCATACTAAACTAATTTACAGTACTCTGAAAATGTGGGAAAAGGCCTTGCTGGCATAAAGGTACATAGGACTTTCAGACTGCAAAGGCAAGGGAAGTGGCATGGCCATTTCATTCAGGAGTTTAAATGTTAGGCAATTTCAGTACCACCTTCGGTGGAGGGGGTTAGATTCGTAACTAGATATTTTGTAGATAATAATAGATTTGCCTTGCAACCATCAAATACCCTTGTCAAATCCCATTAGAATCACATTGCACATTCATTTGAAAGCTCAATCTAAAATGCACACATTTGCTAAGTGAGGGTGGGGTCCTGATTTCACTGGCACTAGCTGGTCTGTTTTGTTTGTCTCTCTTGTTTACCTGATAAACACCATTTATACTGGCTGCAAAACAGTTAGGCTGCTTCTGCTTAGAGGGATTAGAAAACTTAGTGCAAAGAGAGAGGTCTTTCCAGAAGCAGAGCTGATCCAAGGATGTCCCACAAAAAACAAGACAGAATTACAGTAACCAACATATAATTTTAACATCAAGATATAAAAAGACTTGATTTTAAAGTGCACCAGTGATTTAAAGCAGCTGCACGCATTTAGAGAGCATTGCTTTAATGTGCACACAAAGGCTAATGGAAGCTTTTTACAAAAGAAAAAAAAAATCAGGTTTTATGATTTATCTACTTTTTATGCACAACATTATAGGCCCTCTCCCCAGGGACTCATAAATGTGATTTTTACTTCCCAAATTACAAAGCTAGTCAATTATTTGGGAATGAGTCATTCATTCAAAAGTGTCTGTAACGGGATGTGTTAACCATCAGGAAATTTTACACCAATTGGAATTATAAACACCAGGGTAAAAAAAAAAATCTCTTGGCCAACCAGCTATGTCTATTTGTGAAACCTTGAGGATGGAGCACAGTGTAATGCATGCTGGAGAAGTCCTGAGAAGCTGATTTGGAGGGGAGGAAGTGGTAGTGAATTTTTTTTTTCTTTTCCTTTCGGTTGTATAAAATGTGTTTATTTTATTTTGAAATAATGTAGTTAGCAAGTCTGCAGCAACTTGCAGCCAAGGCTCCTAAAGCACCTTATAAACCTTTGTCGATTAAGCCTTGCAGCCATGTACAGGGTAAGGAACTACTAGCCCCATTTTACGGAACAAGAAGCCAAGGACCAGGGGTGGCTGTTGATATGCAGCCACACAGGCAGTTTCCTTTGGTGGCCGAAACTGCTCCTTCCCTTTCTGCAACTCCATCAAAGCCAACAAGAACCAAAGGAGCTGGTTTTGATTTGCATCTGCTTCCCTCTATATCTGCCTGTTGGCCCTCGAGGACTTGCGTTGACCTACCCAGAAGCTGTCCCTGGGGTTAACAGCGAGCCCTGAGCATGGATGTGACTGATGACTTGTGCCTGAACGGGTTGCCAAAGGATGTGTCACTGAAACATCAAATTGTACTTTTGGCCTCCGTAAAATTCTAGCTGTATCCAAGCTGAAAATTATAAACCTCTGTGGATCTTCATTGTCCTCCAAAGAGGACAACTGTCTGGTCGAGAGGAAAGAGGATAAGTACGTATGAATAAATAAGTATGTCTCTGCTGACATTTCCTTTGCTCCTGCCTGATGAGGGAGCAATGAATTGAGTCCCTCCGCATTGTCACTGCACTTCTTTTCTGGGGAAGGCATTCAATCTTTGAATCCTTGTTCTCAAAAACAAAGAAATTCATATACGCACTTGCAAGTAGGAGAATGAAAAATGAAGGGCAGAAAAGTAGGGATTGTGTATTTATATTGCTACTATTTTTAAAACTCTCATTAGGACCTAAAACATTATCTCTCTTTTTTCTAAAGGAATCTGAATGTCGTAAATAACTTCAGTGATGGAAATGTTTGACGTGGTTCTGCACAGAAAGTATCACAAAGAACTCTCACCTTTCTTGTGTGACATCCTGGCTTTTCCACCACAGCTTCTGAGATATATTTTAGTACAGAGCAGACTCTTAATTACTATATGTAGTCTTCAGGTTCCCAGGTGATAAAACACCTGAAATTTAAATCTCAGTTCCCCATATCCAGAGGGGCCATGATTCCATGTGCAGAATACCTGAATGCCAGTGTAGGGATGGAAGAACAGCCAGAAAGCTTGGAAAGAAGAAGACACCACATAGCAACATCCTGATGAGGTCATACTCGGCAGGTACTTTGGGGATAAGCCATACAAAGGCTAAATCAGACTTGAAGTAATGGCCCACAGGGCCTTGGCTAAATCTTCTCAAGGATGGTGAGAGCTTCAAGTAAAGGAATAAACGCCCCAGCTCTCACCTGCAGACAAGTGCAGAACAGCAGGAGGTGTCATAGGACCTACAGCAGAAAGGTGTGTAGCAAGGGCTGAATGGCCTGCTGCTTTATGAGCTAGAGAAAAGATAGATTGCAGCCCTTACCCCCACTTAGACCACTTTCATAAGGTTCATTTTCTGAGGCTTTGCTTTGTTTCCTTTTTTTTTACTTAAATCTAGACCATTGGAGTGAAGAACCAGGTACTTTGCATCAGGTATTTCCTCACAGCTGCATTTCTGCTTTTGGGTTGCAAATACTGTGAACATGTGACTGCCCTGGTGAGCTCTGTTTTCTCTTCTCTGGAAACAGAAGAAAAACCAAACAGCATCTCATGAATTCTCTAAAAACTGGGTGTTCAGAATCTCTGCCTAGACTGCAGTTATGTGATATAAGCCTATCAAAATGGCAGAGGACTGTAGGTTATTTTAAGACAGTAATAAAGCCAAAGTATGCTTCTAAATAATCAAGTTCATGCCGTATCCTGTTTGCAAGTAACACTATTATTGTAAATTACTTTCTGTGAAACACTTCAACTGAGTTCCAGACAAGTGGGAAGATTAAAAAAAAGGTGGAAAATCTCAGAGAAAAGTAGATTTCCTGAAGTCTTAGTTAATACTTTAAGAACTTATCTGCTACATTAAGCTAAAGGATCGGTTGTTAAATTTTTAAGTCTTTTCCTGACATGTATTTTTCCAAAGAAATCTAAAAAATGTTAAGTCGTGTGGGCTCAGGTATTATTTACAGTGCAAATCAAGAATTCTTTTTTTTAGCTACCAAAATCACATGCCAGGAATCTGACATAGGATCTGAACCACGATTGAAAATTAAGGAAAGTAAAGTAAAGGCTATTCTATTTTTCATCACACTTATAGTGATATGCTCCTTTGTTATTAAACAGGCCCAATGAAAACAAAAGGGATACTGTTTCTTTTATGAGTAAGGCACTAACCCACCAGCAGAGAAAAGTTCACGTAAAACGTATGGGTTCGGACAGCATAAGATTTATTACGATAGCTACAAAAATTATTCCTTCTTAACAGCACTTAAATTGTCTAATTATTCACAGCTGTTTTCAATTTGTTTCAGGTTCTTAATTAGGGGGTAGGGTCCTCTGCCCAAGTCCTGAACTAGCACTGCAGAAACCTAAGAATTGCTTGGTGCTAAACCAGCCCAGCCCTGGGGCTGATTAGCGGATTCCACGGCAAGATAATTTGTTATTCATGCTTATCCATCCGCCTCCCGCTGGGGTGAGATACAGATTACAGAGAGACACAATTTCCTTCTTGTTTATGTAATTATTTTGATCCATCAAGGCAATCCCGGTCTCCATGGAAAAAAAAATAAGTAGTGTTTGCTGTTCTTTTACAGGAGCAACGCAGGGTAAACAGGTACCTTTTGAGCCAGCACCTGATAATCTTAATTAATCTCTGGATTTGGGGTTAGGAGATCCTTGTTAAAATTTGGTGCAACAGCAGGAGGTTGTGTGCCTGAGGGGTTCTTGGGGAGCAAATACTCGTGCGGGTACTGTGGTACCCTACACTGCGGGTAGGAGTCACTCCTGGGCATGCTAGACTTCCAGCAGGCAATTTTCCTGAAGGATGTTACAGCAGGGCAAGGCTGGTCTCTGCTGATTTTTGATAGGGAGCTAAGAGTTTATTGCTGAGAGGAACACGCCAGTGCTCTTTATGTATATGGGACCATAAAAGTGGAGGATTATGTCATATTTAGAAAGATAAGAACTCAATTACTCTTTTCAGGTTGCCTCAGATTTGTCCTAGACATTTCCTTTCCTTTGAACACTGTCCATGCTTCAAGCGTGGCAGTTTTGAGAAGTCAAAAGCCAGTGACACGCCTTGCTCTCCCTCTACCTGTGAAATGGTTGTGCATTTTGCACAAGTTGCATACGTGTAGGTGCCTGCCCTTGCATGCCCTTGCATGCAGGAATTTGCACTTGGGTTGCATGGCTAACTGGGCACATGCATTAAAGGGACCTCAAGCCAGTTCCAAAGGAAGTCTTACTGGTTTAGATGGGAGTGAGATCAGGACCTGAATAAATCTTACAGGTCACCAGCTGTGCTTAGCTGGCCTCATTAAAATTCAGGTCCTTAATATCTGTGGGTGAGTGTATGAAAGGGGGTTATGGGGTGAATTGGTCAACAGATTTTAGGTTTGTTTGTGCTCCCTGTGGACTCCCCTACTGAAAAAGTCCTGAAGAGTTTAATAGAAAAAAAGAACCTGTGTTATTTTTTTTAAGTATCCTATAGGATTTAATAGGGAATTATATCCTGACTATGGACATTTTTTTATGGTTCAGATAACTGCAGGCAAGACTGATTTGTGCATTACTGCATTTTTCTAGTGTGTCTCAATTAGAGAAACATCTGCACTAAGTGAACTTGAAACCTCTTTGATTCCCTGTGCAAATTCTCACTATTCAAAAGTCCTCATGTTTTCTTCTTTCTTGCCTTTAGCTTAGGAGTTTCAGAGTGGGTTCCAATAGTATGTAACTGTGTATCTTACAAAGGAAAGAGGCATTTTTTAGTGCAAGAGCTTAAATCCTTCCAATCCTGCATTCAAAAAACCATACCTAGCTCAGCACCGACTGATCTGCTGGAGGTTATTAGCAACATCTGTTATCTCTGGTAAAGACAAAGATTTTCAGCCAAAACAATACTCACCCCATGCAGAACTTTATTGGGCTGTGGAGGTTACATGAACCCCCTCTTATGGTCATGCTTTTTTAATTGAAAAGTGGAGTTTTTTCTGGTTTTCAGCCTGGTACACAGTGTGATTTTCTACTACTCTCTGCTGTCATTTACACCAGTGCAAAATCAGTGTAAGCTGTTACCTCCCAGCCTTTAGGTGAGCTATTTCACAAGGTGTGGGACAGCGGAGAATTTTTTTTCAGCTAATTGGAAAATGAAATACTACTATTTTAAAACACATCTTTAAGATTGTGAAGTCCTCTTTCAAGTTCACAAAACAAGTTTATAGCAAGTTGCTCTTGTTCTGGGTGTGCTGGACAGCACAGGCAAGCCTCAGCAGGTCTGTTGCGTGGTGAAGGGTTTCGATTCACCGTTCACTGCGTGGTACCTCCAAAGCACAGCTGATACCAGCTGCTGATACCAGCTGCAGGCGACCAGCAGCATGCTCCCTTTGGTGAGATGGCATGAGAGCAGTTTTGACTGTCTGTGAGCCAAGCTCAGGGGCAGTGGCTGCTTTCCAGCTATCCTCTGCAACTAAAATGCACCCCCACCGGGATTTTCCCCCTGGGTTTCGCCCACCTCAGGAGGTGCAGAGACCCTTTCTTCCAGCTGGCAGTGGGCTGCAAGTGAGGGTCCTTTGCTGTCATCTCTCTTGGTAAAAGACAGTCCTGTTCCTGGAAAGTTTTCTTTCCAAATAAGCACAAAATAAAAGCTAAAAAATAATCCCAGAAACAAAGACACTGAAGTCAATTGCTGTCATTAACATAATCAAGAGACTGACAGTGGACAAGGGCTGGGTCCTATGGCTCTCCCCTTTTGAAGAAGTGAGGAAGATTTCCATTATGGTGGAGAATCTGCGGACAGACTAAGCAGGTTGACCAGTATCACCAAGGAGTCTGTGGTAGATTTCAGAGTTGAACTAGATGTTCATATCTCATGTATAACTTTTCTGGTTGTTTTTTTTTCTTTATTTTTTTTTTTTTTTTAACTCTCTGAAATAGCTCTGCTTAAACTTTCCCACCTAGATTATACATGTTGACACAGCTTTCTTACTGGGGCACAAACCTCTGCTGAGTCAATATATGTTAGTTATCATAGTTAGGTGGATATATGCTGATATATACACCTTTTTTCTCTGTGTATAAGGGCCAATTCCCACTGAAATCAATTGAAATTCTATTATTAATATCACTGACCTGGAGTAAAAATGTTTGCACAGATATTTGAAAACTTAGGTTGTAGTGTGACCATTGTTGTAGTTTTTTGCCCTCTTCCCAGCTTGGCAGCAAGTAGGTTTTGAGAGGAGGAATGACACTGGCAGCTTTGAGATGGTTGATATCTGAGCCTTGAGAAGGTTCAGTCCGGTTTTGGACTTTTGTGACAGCAGCCTGAAATTTGTCCAGTAAACTCAAACCATTCTGGAGAGACTTCAGAAAAATTTGGACCAATATAATTTTATGTTTGTATTAATCATCCCAGTGTTCTGTTAAGTCTTAACTTAGTTTGCATTTTAGTCATTCACTGGGACACCAATAAGAAGGAAATACCCTGAAAGAAAAAACAGCTGGTGACTCAAAATCAAATCCTGCTAATATTTTTTTCCCAATAAAACTGGTATCACTGATATGAAGGCAAATTTTTCATATTATATATAATATTGTATACTATAATACGTAATAGAATATATGTGCACACATAAAACCCTAATGCTTTAAGATCTAGGATTGAGAAAATGTATAGAGAAACAAAATTACATTCACTGCTGGGCGCCCTATTCCCAAAAATCATCTAGATAAAACTGTAAGGACTTCACAGAGGAGATGTTAAAGTGACTGTGAATCCAGGGGAACTGAATTATGAGGAAGGCTTAAAGCACCTCAAACCTGTATCTAGGAATTAATGAAGAGGTGACTCAGGTCTCTGACTCACATTAGAACTGGCACTGTCTTCAGCTGGCGTGTGGAGGTAAATCAAAGACGGGGCCAGTTTACAATGGGCTGTAAACTGCTGTGGTTTTGATATGGCTTCACAGGCAGTTGAGTTGTCTCTGCAGCGGGGCTGGAAACCTTGAAACATGGGGCTTAAGGGGCAGCTGGGGGCTGAAATGCCATCACACAGCCCAGGAAGGCTGCTCCATCCTGAAAAGGTGACCAGCAATTCCCAAGCAAAGCGCTGGCATCCGGGCTAGGAGACTGCACCCAACCCCTTAATCAGCAGGAGTTCTGCTTTTCAAGGGTACTGGCGACTGCAAGGCTGGACCGTGAAGGGCTGCCGTGCCTTGAACTGCTGACAATGTCCAGGTGCCACATTCTAGCCACTGTTGTCCCCGCACATAGCAGTGGCATTGCCCCAGGGCTGTGCTCCAGCTGGGAAAAGCAGGGATGCAGCAGGAAAATACAAGTATCCTACAAATAGCTGAGACATGGGAAGAATGGAGTCAGCTGCTCATGGACACGCAGACAGTTTCCAACAGAGGCAGACCCTGAAGCCCAGGTAAGTAACCAAACCAGGAAGTTTCCTTCCCTTGTAGCCCAGCCAGGTTACAGGAAATACTGGGAACATATATACATTAAATCAAAAAAATAGGAATCACACAAAGAAAAATTCTTAATGGTAAGACATCACCTTGTGCATGGACTGCTTGCTCTTTTCCCCATTTTAAAAATTTATTTTTTAAAAAACAGATTTTTTTTGCAAGATCACATTTAGAAACTTACTCCATGCCCCCTTGGGAAGGTTCTTGTTGTGGGACCCAAACAACATGGTTCCTGTTACGTGAGATTTTTATATTTAGATACAGCAAAACCATGTTACAGGAAATAACACTGCTCGCTATGTTTATCCTTGTCCTCTCAGACAGGTTGGTTGATTTAACACACCCCTTTCACTCCAAACAAGAATTATTTCCATGATTTTATGTAGTCATTTTAGTGTGAGAAGACCCTTCTCATGACTGGAGCTCTATTAATAAGGAACTCTGACCTGCATATCCGGACACATGACACAGCACAGCAGATGCTGATACCACTTCACTCCAAGGTGGCTTTTATGGGGACTAACTGATAAACTTTTCAAAAAGTAATGGACTCTGTGTATAAATGCTTACTGAATCAAATCACCAGTTACTTCTGTTTCCCCCATATTTGGAACTTCCTCCTTCTATTTGGTTTAGAAAAAAGTGTACTTACTTATCCCACTTAAATCCATTTCCTTTTTCCTCTTCACAAAGTGAAAAAGCAGAGATGTGAATTAGTAAACATAAAAGAGCTATACATCTGCTGCAACAGCTTATTGTTGGAAATCTTGAATCCTAATTAAGGGAAAGACGAGAAACCGACCTTTGGAAAGCGATAATGTTGTAATATTTTACGTATATGAATATTTGGAGAACTGAAACTGCTTTTGGGTTTGAACTTATAAGTGAAAGGTAAAATATTATTAATGTAAGAGAAACATGTTTCAAGCAAAGAATAAAGCAATGAATCATGTTAAATGATTTTTTAAAGAACATACTGTGTTCCTATTCCTGAATGGTTGCAAACAGGCTGCGAGGTTGAAACCGTATCTGTGGTTTGCTGTTTAATGAAAGAGCAAGATAAACTGGGGAGACTACACCTATAATGAAAAAACAGAAATCCATGAGACAGGTTTTGTAGAGCACTTCCTCAGGGAGAGGAAAGGCAGGAGGGATGGATTGCTAACGACTAGAAGGAGAAAGTTTGATGGCATTACCAGGCAATGTAAATACGGGCTAATGGCCTCATCCTGCAACACCTCTTCTGAGGTGCTGAGTGAGCAGCCACAAAACTGACCACAGCCAGCAGAAGCCTAGGCTGTTTTAGGATGAGACGTGAAGTTACTGGATTTCAGTCCCTGCCAGTGCTGCTGGTGGGAACACAGGATCTGGTCCCTAGAACACACAAACTCCAGGAGCCATCATTCCCTTCACATTTCTGTGTAGGGTAGCCTAGGGCTTCTGTACTAATTTCTGCTTTAAAAACTTGTCTTTACAGTTACTTAGTGAGACATTCAGGCGGCTTCCAGCCACCACTCCATAAGGGCACAAGCCTCTTGTAGTGGTCCTCTGTCATCTCTACTGGCCTTGTGCTAATGTCCTAGGTACCATCACAGGTCCAGGATGGCACTTGATACCTACAGCTAGGCACCAGCACTGCTCCCTTAGTTCCTATAGGAATATCTGGATGGAAGAGATGGGGTTTAATTTATTTCAATAATTTCTCTCTAATGTTCCCACTGCATTTGAGCAGGTGAAATGTTCCTGGCTTGGTCTTCTAGAGGTTAGAATTCTCCCCACATAAGAATCAGTTGGATGCAGCCATTTTTTAGTCAAGAGTAACGGATCCAAGATATTGCAAGTCTATGAAAAGAAGAGGACCTATGGTTACTGTTGTTGTCTAAAAACTCAAAATTGTCAATGTGCATCAGAAAAGGAAAGCAGTAGTTCTGGCATTGGAACCATATTATATAAAAGTCTTCTTTATGGGTCTTGGGCCAAATTCAGCTACTGTTTATATGCATGCACTCCTTCTGTGCAGCTGGTGCTCTTCCCATGGACAGGAGAGCACACTTTCCCTTCAGCTGCACAACTTCTTCAGGTATGGCAGCTTTAAAACAACAAAAAAGCACTCTTTAACCCGACTGACCTTTAAGCACATGGCCTGTGAAAACATCATCTTCTTTATATCTACCATACTCTGTATATCCAAGCACACATTTGACATTTATGTTTTCCTGAGGCAATAACTTTTCCTTCTGCTGACATTGAAGTAAATGCTTTAATCAGAATAAATCTGACTCTTTAAATCAGCTAAATACACCTATAGCAAATTAATGACTAAAAATGGCTGTTGTTAAGGAGGCTGGATGTTTCTACTATTTATTAAGAGCATGACTCTTCCTTTCTACAGCTTCTCAAGAGATTTCATCTCTTCACAGTGAATAATTCCAGTTCACTTCAATGAGATTATTATGTGGGTTTGGCATTACTGACTCCTAAAACTGATGTGAATGCTACTGCAGGCAGCAAACTTCCGTGCTCCGGAGGGAAAAACTGGACTGGACAAGGATGAAGGGAGTCATCTTTAACTCATGTTGTCTACAAAATGGATGTTCCTGGGAGCGGGTGAAATTTGAGCCCTTGCAGAAAGGGCCCTGGGCTTTGTGGTCAGCCTGTGGTTGGAAGTGTGATATCGCTGGGCCAAGCACGGAGCTCAAGACACAGGCCTGCCAGAAGACCTCTCTCTGCTACCAGCCTCACACCAGCCTTGGCTCCCGGCGGGCACTGGACTTAGCCCCACCTCTGATCTCCTCCTAACATTCTCTGCAAGTACAGCCATTGAGACCACACTGAAATCTATATAAAACTTCCCTGCAATTTTTAACAGGAGACACGTCAGGCATCCATAGCAACAATAACTGTCATAATTAAAGACTCTTTAAAATTTTATTTGGTTGAGAAAGGAAGATTTGGCTGTTTGGAGGAAATGGAAATCCAAACCCTTTTTGTGAAAAGAGCCTTTAATGATGTTGAAAACCTGCTGTAACTGTCTAGGATAACTTGGAAGTCCAAACTTCTGAAGATCTCTTTTCTTCCATGCAGATGATCAAATCAAGCTCCCTCCTTTTCTGTTTTTCATGTCTTTCACAAATTTCTGTCAATTATATTGAAACCAGACAATCCCTTTAGTTCGTACTTTGTTATGAAAGAATGTATTTTTCCGTTTTTCCAGAGTTTTCGTAATATCTTTCCCCTAAGTATGATTGCTACTGCTCGGAAAGCAGTGAGTTTGGCCAAACCTCTTTCATAGATGAAAAACTATAATAGGAAATTAAAATAAGAGCTTACCTCACCCTGACAGTCTTCCATTATTTAGCCCTTTGTTTCTTTCCCAAGAAAGAAACAGAAACTTTTTAAGAGCAGAATGGGCAGTATTCAAACCTGTCTGCCCCGGCACCATCTGCAGCTTGGCATCAGGCTGTTTCCCAAGATATTATTGAACATCCAATTTGTGGTGGAAGCATCTTCCTGACAGACCTCCCACTCCCTTGGTTAAAATGATGACCCTTGGAGGTGGTGGGTGTGGGGATGTACATCCATGATGCCCTGCAGCCCTGCAAGGGTGTGAGGAGATGATGTGGTGTAGCAGAGCTGACTGTGGGGCACACAGGAGGGAGAGCGGAATCCCAATGCCTGAACATCGCACATATGCTGGGAGAGGCTGTCCTGGTTTTCCCAACTGGCATGCCTGTGAGAGCACATTCACCAAAAAGCTGATCTTTGCTGTATGGAAAAATACCAGTTTTTCCAAACTGCTGTTGTATGGTGCAGAGGTAGAAAAGTAGCATCACGAGCCCTTTCTCTTTATCAGATTTTATATGGGAAAAGTGACACATCCCTAAACCCATGCCAGGATGTCCCACACCTGCTTCTGGTTATGTCTGAAAGGTTTGCGTCAAAAGAAAGGTCCAGCATCACTGAAGGAGCAATGTGCACAGTAACTCCAAGTTCCTGCTTCCCTGTGCAAATCTGAAATCTTCCTGATAAAGTCAGTGACATGACTTATGTTTCAGATGGACATCATTCAACTGAAAGTTCTGGTCCTGGGGATTTCACCTCCTGTGAAATCTGGCTAAGGTGTGTTTCTGGGGTAAAATTACGATTCTTTCAGAATTCACAGGGACCCTAAGCAATTCCTCACTCCACTCACAAAAAAAAAAAAAAAGCTAACTAGGTAAAGAACAGCCATTAACTGGATAAGAACAACAGCAGTTACAGACTTTTTTAAGTCTGACATATGAGTGATTTGATATTGATATAAATCCTGCAAAATCATTGAGGTTTTCCCCTCACTATTATAATGAAAAGCAAGTCAGAGATTAAGCTGCTGATCCACCAAAGACTTCAAACTGAAAGGTGGAAGCCAACAGAGCTTCCAGATTCATGAGTTCATGTTCAGAGTGAGATAACTGCATCCAAATCTCATTCTGAACATGAGTTTACTTTCTGGTATGCATGTGAAACCTTTCAGTTTCTCTATTGCCTTCAATTTTCAGTTTTTCTAACCTTGCTAGACTGGTGACTTGGGCAAAGATGTTAAAAAAAAAAAAAAAAGAGCGAGCTTTTTTGCCAAAGTGGTGATTTTCTGACTTTCTCTTCTCAGAAAAATAACACTAAAAAACCCCCCAATACGGAGCCACCAGTATTGCAATGTGATGTAACCAAACTATTGCCCTGGGTTTAACATGTGTAAGTGCAGAGGAGTCCACAAGCTGCTGTGAACTGCATCAATAGCTTGTTTCCTCCTATTAAAGTTTCATCCACATCCTTGAATATAAGCAAATTCTGCATAATTTTGGACCTGAAGTTGGCATCTAGCCTACAGACTAATGCTAAGCCACAAAATAATGCAAGAAAGTGGACATTTGAATGAATGAATACCATGAATTTCTGAGGATGTCAGAAACTGAGCAAATAGGAATCATAGCTAATGATGGAGTGATAATTAATAAATTCAGATTTATCTTACAGTGTGTCACTGGAGTGATTCCAGATAGAATTTTTGACCTGTAGATCTCACACTACATAGTGAAAGACCTATATTTCATCATCTCTGATTCATAGATAATGAGGTTGAAGCACTGCGAGTGGTCCAAGACATGTCCCTGTGCTGGGTTTGGGGGCACTGGCCTCATCCAGCTCTTCTTGCAGGTGACCAAGACCAATGACCAGTGGCAGGTCCAGGTGAGGGGCAGGCGCCCTGCGCTGGGTCACAGCACGGATGTCCCTGCTCGGCCCTGGCCCTATGCACAGCTACACAGGCTGATGCTTTTCTAGAGAGCAGGATTTTGTATGTGTCCTGAGATCTAGCTTCTGGACAGGCCACTGCTCCAATGCTGTCTTGGTGGCTGCACTGGGGATTCCCAAGGGAAGGGGGAAAAAAGAAGCACAGGAATTGGTGAAGGACAATTGAGTAGTACCTGAGACGACGGCTGGTTCAAACTTTTAATTAACTGGATATCAGGTTAATTGAATTTCTGAGACCAGAGGAAAGCTGTTCTCAGTAAACAATCTGAGGGATTTGCATTCTCCAACACAATGGCATGGGTTTAGCAGCTGACTTTGCAAGGGACCCCTGCTAAGGCAGAATATGCCGTGAGCCTCTTCTGCTAGATTAAGGCAGGGTGAGAGTCATGCAATTATAGGTCCAGAGCAGCTGTGCTGGTCTGAAGCATTTCCAACTTAAAGATTCATGGAGTAACCATGAGGATATATCTTGGTTTATTTAATCCTGAAAGACACTGAGATACCATAACACACTGATGCGGTTTTTATGTACCAGTACAGCCCAGACCTAGGTATTCAAGTACCAAACATCTACTGAAAACATGAAAATATGGCATTTAAATACCTTAGATCTTAAGCTGAATCCCGAAGTTTTCATTCAACCAAAGACCTTCCATTGACTGCAACAGGAGTTTTGTCAAAGCAAGGACTGAGGGGTTTTGTCTTAAATTAGAGGGCAAATAGTTTTAAAACAACTGGTAACTGGATGAAACTGCTTGTTTGGGAAACTCAGAGGTACTTTTGTACAGCAGTAGCAAAAATGCTAATGGCATTTTTTCTTGCAGATCAGTGACACAAACAGAAGTACTAAAAGAATCAGTTTTTGAATAAGTTATCTACAACTTTTATATCTCAGCATAGATTTGTGGGCATGCTGAATTCGCCTGTTCGTACTCATTATTAGATAAAAAAAGACTTTAAGGTAACTATTTGAGTTAAAAATGATAACTTTCCAGTGATCATCTGCACTCTGTCATTTTGACTTCTTAAGCCTGAAGTTTGCAGTGCCTCAGGCAAAAACATTACTGTTACTGTACCTCAGATAAGATGCGGCCTGGCTTCTTTTATATAGAATATTTATTGTATATTGGGCACTGCTAAAGGGGATCTTATTTTAACTGAAGCCAGATTTTCTGTAGTTAATAGAGTTAGGGATGGTGTATTATTTTCCAACTTGGACGGGTTATTAATACTTATAAGTTGTGAACATGGAAAGAATTCCCATAAATCTGCGCAGTCCACTGCAGTTTACAGCAAAAGAGATAAAGATGTATGAAAAGCTGCTGAGTGCCTGCACATTACATTCGGCCCCTGTTCCAGGACCCGATTCTGCTTTGGGTCTCTGGGGTGCCCCAGAGGAGGGGATGCCTGCGTGGGGCTGCCAGTGGCTCCCAGGGCCGGATGGGCCCAGGGTCAGCTGTCTTCCTCCCCAAATGCCACTCTGCGTGTTTTCCACATGCATCATGGCAGTCCTCTGCCTCCCCAAAGGGTGTGGTTCAGCCAAAAGTGGGAGGATTTAGCAGGACAACACAGAAATGTCAAAGGACTGATGACTAATTGGGTTTTTTCTCATCTATTTTAACAGGCAGAGTGGGCAATGTATTTCTTCTGTGTAGCATAAAGGGGCAAACAACATTCTTAAGTTGAAAGTCCTCACTCCAGCTAACCAGAGAGATTCAGATCTCGGTGTCTGACATCAGATTTTGGATCTAAAGAAAATTATATACACCTGTATGTGTGAAGCTGGCCTTTTACTCCTGCTGTGCCATATGTAATTTGGGGTCATTTTTATTCAGGCTCATTTTTTCAGTGACGCATATACCGCCCTTGCACACACAAATGTGGCATTCATGCAAACCAGGTGCATGCAGAGAATTTTGCTTTGAATACGTATTTAGGCAGCAGTAACTAAGCTCTCCAAATTCTTCTCCTGACGTGCATGGGACTTCAAGTAAAACCCGAGATAGACTCTCGTCTTTAATTTCTCAGTTGTTCTGCTCAGGAATCTAGAGAAGATATTCCCACTATATAACCACTGCTGTGGCTTTGCTGAATGACTTCGGGCAACACAGGAGCACAGAGCCCTACAAGGTATGCTTAAGTATATTATTGAAATCAAAGGGAAGACTGACTGGCTTCAGAGTAACCAGTGCTTGTGCTTTCCTTAAACAGAACCGGAAC
The DNA here is from genome assembly GCA_009769605.1 of Bucorvus abyssinicus. Classification (NCBI taxonomy): domain Eukaryota; kingdom Metazoa; phylum Chordata; class Aves; order Bucerotiformes; family Bucorvidae; genus Bucorvus; species Bucorvus abyssinicus. The sequence goes on from CM020036.1 coordinate 15,630,545, forward strand.
ATTCCGAACCTTACTGGATCCAGTCCTGGATGGTTTTGCTCCAGATCTCTTTCCTTCAGTCTGTAAAAATTGAGTTAATGGTACACAACTTGCAGGATTTTGTGAGGCTACGCTTTATGTAAAAGAAAAGCTCAGGAAAGTGGATTATAAATATCAGTGTATTATTTTGGGGAAGTGTTAGTAGGAAAATGAATGTGATATAATCAGCCTACTTGCACAATAGCAATTAACCATCATTCTTTTATGTCTTCTGTGCCTTTATTCCCACTGCACTGTGCAAGGTCATGGTTGTATCCCCAGCTTTATGGATGTACAGTTAAGGGAAGATTAGTGACTTCCATAGGTCACAGAAAAATCGATGGCCATGCAAAGACTCAGGTATCCCACTCATGTTGTAATGTCTGAATTACCTTAACTCATTGCTGCTGAACTATCAATAGCCTGGGTCCCAGTTCGGCTTCCACGTACACTCCTGTAACTCCTTCCCATCCATTTACATGTGGACGCTCTGTGTCTCTTGCAGGAATGGTTCCAATTCACCTTCAGGTTCTCTGCTGCAGTATCTCACGTTTGATAAGGAGATGATAGACTAGATCTCTAAAGCTGAGGTTAGGTAACTAAAGTAAGGCTTGCAGCAGACATAAGTACCAAAGCAAACAGCTACCTCTCAAAGATTTATGGTTGTGTTCTACAGAAATCTGGAAGTGGTCTCATATGCGTCTCCATATGCGTTAAGCACAGATCTTATCTGACAAAAAAAGCAAAAATGGAAACCTCCCCTAAGGCAAGATCCCCAAATGCATCATTAAGGTACAGAACATGTGGACGGTTGCATTGCTTACGCTGGGTGCTGTGGGATGCATGGCTGCAATTTTCTCCTCAGCACTGACAGCTTCCAATACGTGGTGGTGCTGTAGGGGTGGAGGTTGTACTTTGTGCTTTCTTAGTGTACTCCACAACAAACTGAAAAATCAGTTTTCAATTAAAAAGTGACTTTCTAACATTTTTGATTATGAAAGATATAACCTGCTAGTGTTAAAGACAGGACATGGGTCTGCCTGAACCTTTGGATCTGGTACAGGTACTGCTATGGTCTGATGATTTTGTAATTGTCACACCTGACACATGAACATGGTGAGGAACTATGTGACCTCTCTGACAATGTAATTTCCTTTCTTAAAACTTATTTTATCAGGGTGCAACTGTAGTTTGAAAAATAATGGATGTTTCCACTTTGTAACACTTTGCACCACATCAAAGATATAAACATTGGCCTTTCATTTTGTCTTCTGATAAGTCAAAAAGACAGTAGCTCCCTGGGAGATACTATTGAAAAATTTGCTCTTAGCCAAGGTGGGGCATCCACACACCAATATGAGTTTGGTCACTGGGGGGAATCTCTCTGTAAAAGCCTTGCTGACACCAGGTATGCTGAGCATTCCCTTCCAGGGAAGTCTTAAAAGATAAAATTCCCTTCCAGGTCATTGATTCATAAGAGCTGTTGGGTTAAGCTGTGGTGACTGAAGAAGTTAGTAGGATGGTGTCTTCCTCAGCCAGAACAGCTGCAGCTGATGGGGATTTTGAGGTAGATCACAGACCAGCATGGTAACATAAACTGAAGTAGATGTTGATCTTTTTCGTTGTATACCAGGATGTGAACACTGAAGGCCTCTGAACAGGCAGGCTGCCTGGTATTCCCACCTTCACGTAGCTTCTGTAACTTGGATAGACAGCCTGGACGGGTGGGAAGCAGAAACTACTCTATCCATCACAACTAGAATTGGCAGGACTTGTGAACTACAGATTGCTTGCCTTCTTGTCGAAGCTTATCATCTCATCTGTGTGGGCGTAGTGGAGGGAGAACCAGCCTCTGCAAGTCTGCAAGTGTATTGCAAAACTGGACTTCAAAGAAAGCAGTGTTGTGAACTGACCATGTCTGGATTAGGGGTAGTTCTTATAAGAGGTTTTCAAAGCATCTGGATAGTTACTTCATTGTTTTAGTGACAAACGGGACTATTCCAAAGGACTGTCCACGTGTAGGGCTTTGGAAACTTTCTTTTAATCTGCATTTTTGATGGGGCGGATTTGCTTTCATTACTGGATGTGTTTTCCTTCTGGAGAATGCTTGGCTATGTGCTCGGGATGCGTGGTTAATGAGTTTGACAAGACGGGTGTTAAAAGATGGGTAACAACACAGCAGGGAGCATACCTGTCAGTGTACTTTGCAGCAGGCTTGGTAAACTGCAGAGACATGCCTTGAACTACTCGGAGTAAAAGGGGTGATCTGAGCTTGCCAAAAAGGCTATAATATCTCACCAGTACTAACAAAGGAAACACTGAGAATATCTTTATGTGAATGAGTGACTCACTGCAAGGTTAGTGGTTTCGAGAGCACCCAGACGACTACACAGCTAATAATGTCTCAGACATCCGCAATTGCCATTGTTTTCTTCTGGAGCTGGAGTCAATTTTTAAAGGTGCTGAGCATCTATCTACACAAGAAATCTTAGGAGTCTAATTCACACGTGGTGGCACCTTAAAATCCAAACTCTGCAAGTGGCTGCTGCCTAGTGCACAATGCTCAAGGAAGTTGCTGCGTTTATCTGAAGGGCAGGTGGAAGCTCATGAAAAGGCCTGTGAATCTTGTGCCTTTTTGTTTTGGCGTAGGATGGTGTGCTAAACACCCTTCAAATAGAAAGTGGAAGGACATCCCTTATGCACATGACGCAATATCATTTACCCAATGAAATGGACTTCACAGCAAAGCCTGATCGGAAACTGAGCTGGCTGAGCAGTGGTTCCTTGACCACATGGGAGCTATAAGCCTAGTTTTGGAAAGCAGGCACAGACAATGGGACATGGGAGGGCGGAGAAGGGAAAGTCAGAAGAAAGCAAGTGAAGCCATTGTCCATGCGTCCCTGAGGGGAAGCGACACTGAACTGACTCCAAGGCAAGTTTGTGAATTAAGAGCAAGGGTAGTGCATGTTGTTTGCCTCTCCATTGTTCAGAGAAATGGAAATTTATGTCCCATCGTACAAAGGGACTACAGTACAGCAAGAAATATCTCTGAATTTATCTTCCATTTTTTTTCTTTAATAATTGCTTCAGAGTCTCAATCCCCTGCAGATAAATGTAAGTTTACCCTTTGGTCCCCAGTGGTTAGACAGTTTCTAAAGAAGGATACTAAATACCGTAAGACTGTTGTGTACACACGTGCATGCCGTCTTGGAGATCTTGTGTGTTCATGTGCATTTTCCAAGCCCGCTCCCAGAGAGAATGTCGTTACTCCACAAGCCATACAATGACTTAGTTACTGGGAAAGGCAATCCCATTGTGATTTGAATTGCGCCTGGGGTTATTAAAAAAAATATCAAACATGGTTTTAATTGCTACAAAGGTTTTAGTTGCTTATAGCCAGGAATTTAGCTCACAAGGTCGGCACTCCTGAGTTCACTTTGTGCAAACTTTAATATCTTCATGCGACAAAACACTTAGGTATTTCTGGTTTTAGAACAATATACCAAACCATTCTGACTTCTCCAGGCAGGATCAGTTTAAAGCTTTGATTACCTAAGCTTTAAATCCTTAATCTGTGCTTGGAAAAGGCAGGGGAGGACAGTTAGCGGAGAAGGGCAGGATTCGCTGATTGTCCAGCCAAGTGTCTCCTCACAAATCCAAAATAGATTTTCCATGGCACAGATACCTGTGAATTTGCCCACAATAAAAACACACCGCTGTGCTAATTTGGTGGGTGCACACACGTGTGACACATGCACGGTCTCTAAAGCTTGGGGCAAGTGCCTGTGCTCCGCAGTCCTCGCCCCTTTTACCCCTCGCAGCCGTGTGCAAGTAAATCACGGCTGTCAGTATGGTAGCAGCTTGATTAAAGTTCAGGGGTTTAATAGATCATTTTAAAAACCCCAAATTACTCCCACTCCCTCGTCGATCCACCTGGACCCTTGCCCTAGGTGCATGGCAGTTTTCAACCAGCGCTGGAGAAGCCAAGTCTGGGCTTGAGGTTCCTGCTTATTCCCCAAGGATCCTCGCTGCAGACCTAGACCAACATTCTCAGCTGTATTTAATCTGCTCTGAGACAAGCTGGCTATGAGAAAATGCAAAGGAAAAGGCACATAAGCAAAGACATGGAAAAACTTGGACAGTTGGCCTGCTTTGTTCACTTGGTAAACTGGAGGCCGGCCAGTAACAGCGGAGCTCCCTTGGCAATACAAGTCTGTTCCAATTAATCGTGTTTAACCATTCTAATCACACTTTAGCACATTAATCCTATTTTCAATCCAAAACACATCTGAAAGAGCGGCATGTGGGCCTTTTTATAGCAACCGCAAATCAGATGTAACTGAGAGACATAGGGCCCTAGTTTACTCTGCACTTTCACTGAACTTAAACTTAATAAAATATGTGACTGAGTTGTGGTTGGATTTACTGCATGATGTTGATGCTTCCACATATAAATAGATCCCTTAAGTAACTTAAAAACCTGTCAGAAAGGCCAGTGAAAATTTGATTATAAGGTAACCAGTGCGTGTGTTTTCTAACAATGACATTGCTCCTCTGGTCAGTGGTATTGAGAGAACTTTTAAGATTTAATCTGCTTATGGATATAAATGATGCTACACTTGGCATTGCGGGGCTGCGTTTTGTGCCTCAACCACTCTCCCTCACAAAGAATTCAATGGTCTGCTTTAACCATGAAAACAAGATAAAGCTGCTATCTTCTCCCAAGCATGCTTTCTTCTGGCATTTAGGATAAGTTTTAAAACAGCAAAATTTTTAAGTTTATTTTATTCACCGTACACAAAGTGAAATAATTTTTTTTTATTTGTACTCCTGATAAAATTTAACTGCTTTGCATTGCTTCTGCATTAAAAACCTTCCTTTCAATGAGAGATGATCTCATTAAGGTATAGATCCATGACAATGCATTTTACTCTTCTCTGTGGATTTGCTTTAAATTGAACAACAGCAACAAACAAAAAAACTCGCATTCTGATATGTCCACTCCCAAACCTCTTGATGTCTTTAGTGCCTGAATCCATGTTTACAGGAAGGCTCAAAAGAGGTACATTGAACTGTAAATTATGGAGAAGGGTTTAAGCCTTGAATTTAGCTGTGAGAGGGAACAAAGTTATCAATTTGTGCTAAATGAAATATTTAGCAATTCATAATATGGCAAGAAATGGTATATAAGAAAGATCAGTCTTAGAAAGCAAAATCTTGGACAGTTACCAGGATTACACTTGATGTTTGGCTTTCTGAGTAAACACTTCTAGCTTTTTATGTTACAAATAATAATCTGGAAAGATGCATTAGGGGAACCTAAATGTGATGTAGAAATTAGTTTATCCAGGTAAGTAAGTTTTTATTAAACAATTTAATTCATTCCAGTTCCTTTGGAAGAAATTGCAGGTTATGGTTAATGTAGTGTATCAGAAAGGAATAGCATTCACAGAGCCACCTGCATTTAATATACAACTGTCAGAAATCTCTACTCACTACCACTTACCCAGCAAAAAATATGCAACAACTTGATCAACCCAGGACTTTTTAATATTAAAAAAAAAAAAATTTTTAAAAAAAATTTTTTTTTTTCTGAATGCAATTAAAATACTGATTCAGTTTATAGAATTTTGCTCTTCAGTAGAACCCAGGTGGTTTTTTGAGCTTACTGAATTAACTGTCATTTTGGTCCCTTCTGTATGTTTTAGTATGTACTGGAAAATGCTTTCCACTGGGACTGAAACCAAATAAAGAATTAAGACAATACATTCAAGGCAAGTCTTATAAATAAGCTTTTCCAAATATGAAATAAGGTCTGAAAAACTAAGTTAGTGCTAGTGATGACAAAGCCTAAAAATCCTTGAGTTAAAGCTACCAGCTGATGCATGGAATATTACAAAATTCCATCACCTTCTAGTGGAAACTTCTCATCTAGCAAGTATTTCTAAAATTCTTCAAAAAGGAGCCTGCTACTTGTGAAAAAATAACAGTTGGGTGACCTGGTATCTGTGGTGGTTGATCACAAAATGGTGAGCTGACAGCTTTCGCTTCTCCCCCACCACTGGTGAACAGCATGACCTGAAAAAAAAAGAACCTCTTCTGCTCCCTGCTTGCCCTGCAAAATGGGGACAAACTGAGGGAGGATGTGAAGGTTGGTTTTACCAAGGCAGGAGCTTTGAGCTGCCTACTAGACCAGCCTGCCTTCACAGGGCAATAGAGGGAGAAGACTACTCTAATGGGAAGTTAGGAATGGTATGAATTATTTGATTTTCATGATCTGTACTGTTCCTTGCAAAAACTTGGCACAGTGGAGGAAGTGAGTTCACTTTAGGTTTTAAGGGGGAGGTAGGAGGTAAATGGGCAAAGTTGCAGGTACATGCGCATACCTAAATGAATACCTAAACAAACCTCAGCAGCAAGAGTTTGCTCACCTGTGCTTCAGACAAGTGGTGATGCTTTGTCTTCTGCAAAGCTAAGGGACACTAAGGGACAAGAGGTTTAATATATTAATCTTTTCCCTCCTGAAGTTCTACTTCAGCAGAGCCAAGACTAAATCAAAATCTACCTATGGTCCCATTTCAGCCACAAAATTTAACAAGTGCCACGGGACTCCGCTGAACCAGGCAGAAGAGAGGTTGATGGAGATTTATCCCCTTTCCTTTATTAGGAAACCTCTCCATAATTTGTAATTCAGCTTCTGAAGGGAAGCTCTGCAGCGGATGAGGAGTTGTCCAGTGCATGGTGGCCAGGTGGGAGCAGGGAAGCCCCATGGCTCCACACTCCACAGGCCAGCTTTCAGCATCTCCCTTCACTGCTCACTTGCCTATGTACAATGTCTGTCCACAGCAGTCTGAAAAACCTCTGTGACCAAGCAAGTCACGTATGCATCAGCAGTGGGTACCCGCTCACCCCTAATATTGGAGCATTCTCACTGTGCCAATGCTTTCTTTTCATTGCTCCCCAAATGTGAATCCTCCATGGGCTGATCACAGAACTGTTGCCTCTAGTAGATCTTAAACCACACCTTGAATTTCAGTCCAAAATCGTTTGCTTTCTTCAGGCTAGGTTTTGTCATTGTACCAGAGTACAGCCACTCCTCACATGTTCCCAAAGACTTCACGTGTGCAGCAGGGAAAGGAGACAGTACAGGTAAGGGTATTGGGAACTTGTATGTGTTTAAGTGTTTTGACATTACAACAAAAATATTGCCCAGAGCAAGAGGTTAAGAAATTAGAATCTGGTCAGCTTTTTAGAGAGAGTATTCTGGTTGCTTTATAATCTATTTATTTTTAACCATCATTTCAGATAAAGGCAGAGTCAGAATATAAACAAAGCGATAAAGTAAAAAACAAAGGTGGAGGTGTCGTTATTTGGCCACCTCCTCGATTATAGAATGCGGTGGATTCCTTAGGCTCGGCATTACATTCCTGGTCTCCATGGGGGATCAGGATGGTAAGGCTTAGGTTATTTGCTTACTTTCACTGGTATGAAACTGGAGTAACTCCAGTAGTTCAGATTTGGATCCCAATTACAGTAGTTTAAATCCTGTAGTAACATTACTATCCTCTAGGCAGCCTCTGGAGCTTATCCTGATTAATACCCATGTAAATAAGAATCACAGCCTAACTCCCAGAATCAGTTTGGAAACTTTTTATAATGATAATTTTAATTCAGATTCAGTTGGTCTTTAATCTCCTCCAATCTCTTCTCTTAACAGTAGGTGCAGATGCAGACAGCGGTGTAAGGGCTGCTGTGGAAGCTCCCCAATTTCCCTTCTGGAAGGGTGTAATGGCTTTGCCCCAGGTTCTTCAAGAAGGATCTCCCTTTAAAAGGGATGCTTTTATCTTTGTCTTGGAATAAGACTTTTGTTCCCAAGACAGCTCCATTCTCTGGAACAGAAAAAAACTTTGAATACATACCTAACCTCTTGAAATAGCTTGGAAACTCCTGTTTCAGATGCAGTCATGTATTCCACAGGTGAATGAAGGGGATACCATGTCACGGTCCTGCTGACTACGTGGTAAATGCTTCTGATTTACATTGAAAAGATGGTCCCAGTCCCCCCAGAGGTTATGGCTCGAGCTTAAGGCATGGCTACTCTTTACATTAAATGGACTTTAAATCCACATTCTTTCAAAAATTTTTGGATCAGCAAACCACTATCAATCCTCAACACTTCTCACAGCCCATATTTACGGTAAAACTTTTAACTGAAACTTGTTTATACTCACTACTTAGTGTAGCCCAGACTTGGATCACTTACTATGTCCTCATGATGTCCTCTAATGAAACAAAGAAAACAATGACATTTATGACTAGCTCTTCAATAGGCATGACAAAGATGAAGACCCCATTAAAACTGCTAATTGTGTTCCTACTATTTCTTACATATACCGTTAGTTTTTTGACTAAGGAACATAACCTTTAGCAGACCTACAGGCCGGTCTATAGGATGGAAAATGACTGTTGGCTTGGGCTGAGATGAGCATGTAGTATCTGTCAAACACTAGCAGGAGTGCACAGAGCAGCTAGAAAAAGTGCTGTAGCTTCTATGTTAAAAGGAAACAGTACACAACCTGTGTGTAAGATATGAGACTGAATTTCCCAAGTGTGGAAGTGCACAAGACCTCAGCCCAGGACAATTCTCACTTTGTCTAAAATATTATAATCTTGGAAAGAAAACTCATTTCCTGACACAATACTTATTCTGCGTGACACCTGAAGCCCCAGGGAGTAAAGAGGACAAGGCATAAAGGTTTTAGGCAGGAGAACTTCAAAACAACCATTCAATTCAATACATACAGGAGATATTTTAGCCGTAGCAGTTACACAGTTTTGCAGGCTGAATGGTACTAATACATGCTCTTCAAATTTGGTGAGTATCTGTGTTTATATTGCTCAGTAAACAGTGTTGTGGTTCAACCATTCAGTATCGTGCAATATCAATACTGCAGCGCTTAGACTTCCCAGGTGTGGACAAGAACTACAAGATGCTGAAAAAACACAGAACAAAGGGATGGCCTCTGCCCTAAAGACATCATTGTAGAATATTAGAGACAAAGGATGTGAGGAAACTTGGGAGATCAGTCAGACTTATTAGTCTGAGTGATTATTATTAGGAATATATTAGGAAATTCACTTTACATTTACTTAATACTGAGCTGTATAGAAACTGATCATATTTCTTATTCAGGAATGGGATTTCTTTTTACAAATATTTTAGCTCATTTTATAAATTGCTGGGAAGTGTCCTAGAAAAGTCTTTGTAACTCTTTGCACAGGACAATATGAGGAATATAGAGTTCTTTATAGTTTCTTGTGCACAGCCAATGTTTTTAATGCACAACCATGCACTTAAAAAAGAAAATACTGTAAATGTATCTGTTACAGATTTGTATTTGGACCAAACCAAAGAAACAGGCTTTATAATCAGCCAATCACTATAAGTGCAAGCTTGCAGCTTTAGGGGTTTTGGATAGAGGGAACTATCATAGTCCTATCCCCAGAAGGGATATTCCCTTATGCTTGTTTGTTCAGTGATGCTGTCTGTTGACCATACAAATCTCAGCACACTCGAATTTTGTGGTACCCTTCAGGAACTGCTCCTGCCCTGGGTGCTCCTCTCTGATCAAGCTTTGGCAGAATGACAGCCTGAAGAGAAATGCAACAGCCTGTTGGACTGCCAGCCCTGTGTCACAGTCTCTGTGTCACTGAAACCTCACATGGTGTTTTCACTTTGGGCAAGAGTTTCAGCCAGCTGCATTTGGCCTTTTCACCCACGTCTGCAGACACGTAAGTATGTTGGTGTGCTTGCACATTAACTCAAACGTGGCTGAGGCTGTCTGTGGAGCTGAGACTCCCACTATTCTAAAAAAGAGAAAACAAATCCTAAACATTATTATGGATGTAGTTAAAATTAAAAATAGATCCAAGTAGAAATATGGGAAATGAATTCAAGTTGAAATAGAGAGGCTGAACCTGTATTTTCACCCTGCTTACATCTGCAGCTCTGAGAAGAGAGTCTGGAGTGTGTTTCAAGTGCCCACAGGAGGTTTGGGGCAGGCCCATCCCTAACTGCAGTTAGCAATGGTCCCCGCAGGGCAAAATGCAGACTCGTAACTGAGATCTATGTTTTCAGCCTTCTAGAGTCCAGGTCGTTTGGTTTAGGCATTATCAAAAGAAGGGTACGGTGCATTTGATGGCAGGGCCATCTGTTTGAGATTAAAAAAAGAGAGGACTCCACACCCTACTGCATGGATATAAAGATGTTGTCTCCATATCTGTAGCTCAGTCCTTGTTCTCACCTGGCTGTGAACCAGCAGGGTGTTTGCAACAGATTTAGAGCTACGCGGACTTCATCCAACATCACTGCACTTCCCACAAGCGCAGCATCCCGAGGGGGCTGTAAGGGCAGCCATATGCCCTCTCCTAAACTGCTTCCAAAGTAAATTTTTAGCAAACCCTTTTTTTTTTTTTCCTCTTTTCTATCCAGCTACGCCTGATGAATAAGACTGAGAAATCCAGGTCAAAATTACTGTTTATTCACAGAGTTCAGGAGCGTGAGGATAATTCTTGCCGATCCTACAGCCTCTGGGCTTTGGGGAGTGGTTCAGCAGCTTAGCTCCATCACGAAGCTCTCTGAGCCGCAGAGGATTGCTGCTGGTGCCTGAGCAAGCTGAGGTGCATCTCTGCTGTGCTGCAGTGCATCGTCCACCTGCAATGCAGCCTGGGCTTGATGGTCTCTGGAAAGCAAAGTGATGCCCACCATCACTTCTTACCATCCGATCCAGTCTCCACGCAACCAGGAACTTGGATAACAGGACTACTCTGTGTTTTCAGAGGGATGTGAGGAACACATGGCTTTTCAGAGGCAGAGGATGGGCTTGGAGCTCTCTGCCGAGGTGTGTTTTTTGGATTTGACAAATTCAGGTTTTCCTTTGCAAGCCCAAACCTTCCTTTTGAAAAATTCCAGCTGCCTCAGTTTCAGGCAAGCAGATATTGAGTCAGATCCGTGTGGTTTTGGTTTAGGGTTATATCCACAACTGAAATGGGCCTTAATTTAGCCAGTTCCTCTTGGGAAGAGGGCCAAAAGATTGAGGTTTCTGCCATCTTGAGCACAACCTTCATGAGAAATGCTCCTGAAGTTTCTTTGCTGTCAAATTCAAGCCCTTCACACTGCTTCAGCATGACATCTCAGGTTAAAATCTAAGCAGAACATATCACAGCCTGAATCCTTGAACTTTTGTGGGTATTGGACAAGCGGGGATTGTAGCAAACAGTGTTCACCCTGCACTTCACTTCCTCATCACTAGTTGAGACTTGAGACTGCTGCAGTTCTCACTCCTTCCTGCTGTTCTGGCCGTGGAGATTTTGATTAGGAAAAGGAATAGAAATTGCCAGCAAAATGAATGGAGAGAAGAGGAAATTGCCAAAACCAAGCTGCCTTGGGACATATCCTAGCTGAAGTGGTACAAGAGAAGAAAAGCTGTGGTCCTGCTGTGTTCATATTTTTGGTCTCATGCCTCCCAAGTGGAAACAGGGATGTGCCATAGGCGGGAGGACGCATGTTTTCATCTCACATTTGGTTTTGTTTGTCCTGGTATATAAGCAAACTGCCTCACACACCGTTTGTGAAGTCCTGCTTCGTGTCTATGTGATAGCACCTGTCCTAGGGACCACAGTGGGGACTGATTCGGGGACTCCAGGGCTAAAATCTGTGTGCTCCCAGCGCTGCTGTGTGGCTCTTGGTTGAAATCAAGTACTTGTCTAAGAGTACTTGTGGAGCACAGAAAGGTGCTGAATGAAGAATATGAACCTTTTGGGGCTGGCAGAGGACAAAGGCGGGAGAGTGCCACTGGTGGTGCATGACAGTATAACCTCTGTAGCTCTCTGCTTCCAAAATTTAGGAGCTGTTCCCTCATACTGTGCAACTTTGAGGAAGTTTTTCAAAAAGGTTTGACAAGATAAATGTGCTGGGGTTCATCACCAGATATATTATTACATAGCAGCAGCCCATTTCCTTGAAATAGATTCCCAAGGCCTCCAGAAGAATAGCAACAACCTCTAGTGCAGTAGTGCCTTGGCAAGAGGAATATTTTCCCAAAAGGCTGTCCTGGCCATTGGCACTTTAAATATAGCAAAGAGTAGCTGCTGCAGCCCAGAAGCAACTGCAAGCCATTTTAGGTCCCGTCATCATTCGCTCTGACTACTCTTCCAGCTGATAGCTCTCGTCACGTTTTTCATTCCTTGCTCCAGAGGAATCTCTGAGTTCATAACTATTCCTTATTGCTTCTAATTATTTAGTCATCCCAAAATTTTTACCCTTTCTCCTGCATGTGACGGGGATGGGTTGCTGCTTTTTCTCTAGTGACTCAAGATGGAAGTGCCTCAGGAGGGCAGATGGGAGAAATATCTATACTTATCAGCATTGATGCTTACAGCAAAATCCTTGCTGTGCTTGTGATGGGAAGCCTTCACTGAGATGCATTTTGGTGTGAACCTGGGATGACTTTCTCTCCTGTGCTTTATAGCTTTACCTGCCTACAGGAGACAAACCTCCTTACGCTCTCTGGATCAGCTGCAGGCTGAGAGAAGGACCAAGGAAGGAAAAAGAATCGCCTCCCCTTTGGAATACGCATTTGTTATTGTTTCATTTTAATTGTCCCTAGTAATTCTAGACTGCAAGCCACTTTATGCGTCTGGGGAAGAATGACTGTACAAAAGCTTCTTTTTTCTATTTGAATTATTTTTCCTTTCATCCATTCTTCAGCTTTTTTTTTTTTTTTCCTGAGGATTCACCTTTTTTTTATGTTTACAAAAAACCATTACCTTTCTTGTTTTTATTCTAGGCTATCATTTACTTGTTGTTGAAATGAGAAGCACAGGAAATGGTAATTATTACTACTTTTCGTATTACGTAAGGATACTGCTCAGTCACAGCTGTTGGCCATATGACCAGCCTTTCTTTGGGGAAACCTTGCTTGGTTTCACTATGTAATTCTGCACTCATCCAAAACCTGCCCTGGTGTTGTTATGGACTCCTGTAAAGTGTCCACTTTTTTATGAGTAAGGTGTAGATATTGCAGTGAAGTTTAAAAATAATGACAGTCCTGACATCAAGATATAGAATTTTTTTTTTTTTTTTTTTTTTTTTTGGACAGGATTACAGAGGTAATGATTTTATTGGGTAGCATCTTTTAAAGTTTTTAGAGTTTGAACTAAGCAGAAAAACAGCATTAAATTTTGAAGCCCATTCTTTAAGTGAAAATGAAATATGTTTTAGTTTAAGGAAAGATACAGACTTTGGGTTGTGACGTTGCCTCTATACTCACAAAGTTGTGATCCCGTTTCTAAAAATCTGCTAATGGGCTGTTACACAAAGAAAAGTTCTGGAATATGGGAATTATGGAGATATGTGGATTTTTACATCTTCACATGGCTCTTTGATACCTTCTGAAGCTTCTAAAGAAGCGGATGGAGTTGCACATTCACATCACTTACAGCCCTGTTGCAGAAATATCTGCCATGTGGAGGGGAAATTTTGGGGAGCAGAGGAGCTGTGGGTGAGGCTGGGGTGTAGCAGCCTGCCCAAGCAAACTGGCCTCGGCACAGGCAGCAGGGCCAGTCCCCCAGCCAAGTGAGCTTTGCAAGCAGGAGGACGGCTGGCACTGGTGAGGGGAAAACCACCAGCAGTTCTGGAGTTCTGCTTCTCCTCCTGCTCCACTTGTATAGATTTTGCAGTGGTATTTTCAAATAAATAAATATGCAGGCAGGGGACAGAAGCCAGGTCTGCTGTCTCTTCAGCCCAAAGCACCGTGTTGTTGGTTGGGGCATTCTGATGTAAGAGAGAGGTGAGTCAAAACCTTCAGCTTGTGACGAACTCCAGAACAGGTCTTCTGCTTCATGAGTGGCCACTTTTGTAGCCACTGAGTCGTTTTAGGAAGCCTGGCTCCTATTGCTCCAGCCCTATTTTTGACTGAGAATACAGCCATTGACTGCCATGCCCTTACCTTGGTGCTGTCAGTGTGCACTGAACCTGCCAGTTGGAGGTACCCATCAGTGAAGGAACAGCTGATTTGTTTACTCCAAGTGGATTTGTCTTTTCCAGGTGCTAAAAACTCAACTTAGCCTTGATTGATGCACATCTGATCTTATTGGATAGCTTTGATTTCCTGAAAGTTGAGGTTAAAATTAAAGTTTTTTCAAGCCCCAAGGCACAAACACAGCTAGACTGGCTTTCTGAGCTCACCTGATTGGGTTGCCAAATTGCACCCAAGGGACACAGGTCTTCGAGTGTTTCTTTTGCATGGTTTCTTCCCTTCCCCTGTGCTCACTCCTCTGTTCTGACACTACCCATGGAAAACCCAAGGGAATCCCCTCCAAGGGTGATGGTCATCCAACACGGTCCTCCCAAGGCATGACGGGCAGCATGGCTGTGCATGTAGATGCAAGGAGGACATGTCGGCTGTGGAGATGCAGGAGCACCAAGCAGCTATACAGGAGCAGGAACATAATCCAAGGTTGAGCTTCTTCAGCTGCCATAGGGAAAATGTTTGTCTGCTTTAGTCCTCTGATGAATCAGCCCTGATGTCTGTCAAACAGCATTGACTGTTCGTCAGTGGGCAGTTGTTTCTCCTTTGGTTGATGGACAGACAAATGCCTGTGGGTAGGCAGACACATGACATCCTGGATACCAGAGTAATTTTTTTCCCTTTTCCAAGAAATGAGGGAATCGCCTCTCTTTGTACTGGGAGCAATAAACCACTTGCTGAATGCAGGTCTCCAGGCCTGAATTACAAATGGCTCTGCTTTCTTTTTTTTTTTTTTTTTCATGTAAGATGAGAGTGAAAACGTAAGGCTCAGTTTTTGTTTTACTGGACACAGAGCTCCTGCTGCCTTCTATTACACCCCAAAAGTAATTGTGGGATCAGACTGGGGCTGTTAAGGGGTGGTGTAGAGGGTATACCAAGGTGAGAAAGGGGGAGAATGGGTGAGTTTATCTTAAATGTAAAACTTGCTATTAGGCTAATAGAACAATACATCTGGGTTGGTTTTCTCTTTGGTGATAGAGGGTTGGTTGAACAGCTAAACCTTGGTCATGGCTGACTTGGACATGCTTTAAACTCTTTGATAGGGTTCTCAAATCTCTTTCTCTTTTTCTAAAATCATGACAAGAGGAAAGTATTTATTACCAGGAAGGCTGTACCCGTAGGCAAGAACTAGTCATCTTTGATTTAACTTTTGACTAAAGTTGCTGAATTACATGTAGTTTGGTTTTTATCTGTTTGCATGGAAGAATTCCAGATTAAACAACTGTTTTAGTGACCTGTGCACTTGTATCATGTTAATTAGGTTTGAAAACTCATATATTGTTTTCATAAGGCTATTACATTTTCTGTAATTAAATTAAGCAAAAAATAAGGATGCATGGCAATAATACTTATTATTAATACCAGACTCGAAAGGCTTACAACATGTGAATTGAAGGTAAGGACCTTGAAGACAGCCTGAACTTCAAAACAACGTCAAATCGCCTATTTTTTCATCAAGTCGTTACTACATGTATTTAAAGAAAGCATTGATAAAGTGAGAAATAGCCCACTGAACAGACAGGCTTCTGATCTGTTTGACACTGGGCAGTTTCTGGGATCTTTACAGCCTGAATGGGAATGAAGTTTTAAACCCACTTAAATGGATAGGGGTGTGATCTTGTGCTGTATTGTGTGTCTGATTGGGGTATAAGGCCTGGGATGCTGCCTGCATGGTCACCCTTCCTGGGAGGTGGGAAGGAAAGGGAAAACATGGGAGCACATGAAGGGACACTTCACTAGTAAGAGCAATTCAGGTGGCCTGACTGCATGAATACTAAGAGTCAGGTCAGCATGAGAACATTGTGTTAGTCCATTTCCCAGCCTCTGCCAAGTGGTGAGGGCAAAATTTTGCCTTCAAAATATGTTTAAAATAAGT
This sequence comes from Bucorvus abyssinicus, assembly GCA_009769605.1. Classification (NCBI taxonomy): domain Eukaryota; kingdom Metazoa; phylum Chordata; class Aves; order Bucerotiformes; family Bucorvidae; genus Bucorvus; species Bucorvus abyssinicus. Next base: position 15,646,529 of record CM020036.1, read on the forward strand.
AGATGTTAAAATAGACTCATGCTGTGGCTCTGACCACAGCGATGAGAGCCAGCCTAGCTGACACTGGGAGCAGATGTCCTGCATCTCTCTTGGTGTGCTGGGAAGCCACTGGACTCCAGCTGCAGCTTAGCACAGCTGGACTATCCCACATGGCTGGGCTCTGACACCAGCAGCAGGGTGGCCAGCGGCTTCTATTTCATAAGGTTCCTGGCATTTCAATCAAGGGTAAAGGCAAAGCGCTGCCACTGGCAAGGAAGACCCCTAGCAGTGATCCAGGCTGGCACTGCTTGGCTGGGCAGCTCATCGGGAAAGGCCCTGTAGGGGTGCTGGGCAGCAAAATGAACACAGACCCACTGAAGAGAGGCTGTAGAGACAGGGTTTGTTCAACGAGGAGGAGACACAGCTTCAGGGGGACCACAGAACAGACCCCTGGTACCTACAGGGAGGTCATGGAGAAGATGGAGCCAGGCTCTGCTCAGTACTGCATGGCGGAAGGAGGAAAGGTGACAGGTGTACACTGAAACCAGAGGGGTTCAGACTGGGTACAGGGAAACGTTTTCTCCCTGTGAGGACAGTAAGTGGAGGGACAGGTTGTGTGGAGAGGTTGTGCAGCCTGCATCCTTGGAAGTTCTGCCGACCTATGAGGGCAAAGCCCTGAGCAACCTGTTCTGGCCTTATGGCTTTGCCCAGGGTATTACACAAGAGTCCTCCTTGGGTCCCTGACAGCCTGAAATACCCTATAGTCCTATGAAATATTTCTTGTGGCTGAAGGTGTTTAAATTATCTTTCTTATGTAGATTTTCTGGTGTCTAATAAGACAGCTTTTCTCATTGTGCAGGAAATGTTGAAGTTTGTCTTCTACAGAAGATTACCTGTTTGCATGAAACACAGAAAAGAGACCTTCCATCTCTGTCAAGTTCAGCCAAATTTTGCAAAGGGGATCAAAAGTTCCAAGGCAGGGACATGCAGACAAACAGGCACAGCTACACATGGAAATAGCATGACTGCAAAAGCCTCTTTTTCTTAGACATGTAGGCTAATATCCACCATAGTTAATTTCTACAAATGGACAAAGTTTTGAGTGAAATGTAATAACTGCTACACCAGTTCACCTGACACTATAATGTAAAGATAATGAAAATAAGTAGTCCTTCTCTGAAGACAAATTCATGATAGCTGATTGTGGCTGAGGTATGCTACAGTACAAGCAGACTTTGCATGCCTCGTAAGCAGAATATTCTGAACTGGCTTGAGTGCAGGGACATCAGTCAACCAGAACAAATCTCATAGTAAACATATACTGCCCATCAGCAAAAACCATCACACGGATCTTCCAAAGTTTAATTAAAAACCTATGAGAGACTTTTAAACACTAAATGAGACTGATTATCAAACATGGTCAGCTGTAGCAATGATATTTGTAGTCTTGGGCTGTGTCCTTTAACACTTGTTAACAGTATAATTCTGGAGGCTCATACGTTTGTTACTTTACAGGATACTTTTAACTGGTTCTTACAATGATGACTTTACTACCTGGGCCCAGGCTATTGGTGGAAATATATGGCTTGAAGTATACTACTTTACATCCTTACAGCGGAATTTGGATAGATACATGGAGCAGCTAAAAGCCTCTCAAAACAAGAGCTGTCCCGCAGTATTAGTTTATGGCAGATTCGTGAACCAGATATAGAGGGTCTTCATAGAGAGGTCTCACTTTTACCTTAACTCTGAAAGCCCTTGCTGTCTCTTGACCAAGTTCTTCCCTCTAGCTGTCCTGCAAAATCCCTTCCTTCTCCCTGAGCTGATCTCCCTGGGGCTGGTCCTCAGCCCCACAGTCTCCTTTCCATCCCACCACAGACGACCGTCCCTCTGTGCCACGTGGTCATGCCATCCCACGCAGCAGAACCACCTGCACTGCTCCCAGAACCTCTTCCTGGCCATTATTTAGCTGAGTCTCCAAAGGTCTTCAGTGGTGAACTCCCATGTCCTGCTCAGGTGCACGATTTTAGGAAATGCAGTCTTGCCATCCCCTCCCCTGTTGCCTTTGCCTAAGGATGAGCCACTGGCACAAGGAGAAACCAAGATCCGTCCCCACTTTGCTTCTGTCATGTACAACAAATAAGTGGTAGTCACAAGATGACTGTCTGTGGTTTTGTTTTCATGTCCATAGAGAGAACAAATTATTTCAGTAAAATTCATTAAATTCATTTTCTCACACTGCTGAAGCTGTGCTTTGAAAGGTTTCTGAATAAAACAGTCAGTAACGTCACTTGGGACAGATGATGGCTCTTCAGAAATCGCTGTGCTGTAAGGATGGCACACAAACAAAGCTTTGGGTTTTTGTCTTCTGGGCATTAACTGCTGGCAAAAGTAGATGAAAACAGCTTCTCACACCATACCGCCTATTTACATTTTCCAAATGCTGGATTTTAAGATTACAGGGTTTTAGATTCTGAGTTTGCATGTTGTATTTTACATAATAATGAGTTTATGTCTGAGGCTGAGTTGATACATGAGAAAGCAGAACCACCACCACCCAGAAAGCAGGGAAGCAACACCACACATGTTGGAGAAAAACTCTCAGTGAGTTTTTATCCGGGAAGCATCTTCAAGCTCTGTTTTTTGCCAAGGAAATGGTATCTGCTATTAGGCTGCATGGAAGGAGCCTGTCTTCCTGCTTTGTGGATCTGTTTCTGGTAAATTCCAAGTAAAGAGTTTCCAAAGTGATAACTGTCATATTTTTCATCATACATTAATCACTTCATTGCAAATTATTCACCTCAATAAACTATTGTTTCAGTCCTTGACTATAACACTTTTACACTTCTTTGTCAAGTGGCCTTTTACTGCCTGTTTTAACTTTAGAAAAATCTCTCCAGCAAAAGGGAATCCTTGGGTAATGCTGTGTTTTAAACTATTTGTTTCCCCATGACAGAGGATTCTCTGTGTTAAAGGGGGTACATGTGTCTATGTAGTAGGGATGTTACTAGGAGGCTGGATTAGATGACTTTCTGAGGTCTCTTCCAAACTGAATTAAGTTATGATCCTACATGCATTTTAAAAAAAATCTCCCTGATCTCCTTCTAAAAATGAACTTAAGGTTAGATTTGAAATGGTTCTTCCCATTTTATGTTTTTTGTCACTAAGCACTTGCAGATGAGATGTCGACTGAAGTTTCACATAGCAGAGGGTCACGCTGGGCATTGCAGTACACAGGTGTGCATGGGGAAGTGGTCCTTTAGCATCTGTGCAGCATAGCAACATTCTGCAACCTTTTGGTTCCTCCGTCTCTCCTTACTTACACTTATAGCAAAATTGAAGTAACCGGTCTTGCCACAGCTGAGAGCCCTTTTTTTGATGGATCCAGAAACTGAAGTCTTTTCTCTCTCTCCAAAGTCCTTTAATGTCTTCAGAGACACTTTCAGGTCATTTCTGCAGTCACAATGCAGCTGGCATCAAACACTTCCTTGAACATGCTGGTGTAGAGATCCATTACACCCTGCTTGGTCCTAACCTGCTCTCATTCCAGTACTTCTCCCTTGCCTTGTGTAGCAAAGGCTTTGCAAAGAACAACATTACACTGAGCAGAGAACACACGTCTTGTGTGTGGAGGAGTCCATATTTTATACCTCAGACATGGTGATCTGTTATACTCAAGCTGAATTCACACATTTTTCCTGCTTGTATGCAGACTTCGTCAGTTGGCCTAGGAGTAGGACTTATTTCAGTGCATGTTCTCAAAGGAAAGAGAATTATAAGCTTTTGCCAAGCTTTTCATGCTTGAAAGCACTTAATATTTATACTTATGCTGTATTCGTAATGAAGACAGAACATCTTTAAACAGCAATCTCTGACCCTGAGCTTAGGATCGGTATCTGTACCTGGATCTTGCACAGTTTCCTCGTCACTTGGAATGACTGGACAAATCCAAACACCTTCAGTAACATTGGTTTCACAAATTTCAGGCATTAGAAAAAGAGGATTACAAAGGTACAGAATACTCCAAAACATTTTGTTACTACATTGACTGAGAATGAACATGAATCTGCTGCTACAAAGTGCTACAGTAAAACTTTGGAGACATGAAATATGTCTGAATTCTTCAGCGTGAGGACAGCTGTAATTATAATGAGCTTGCAGAAATAAGGCTCCAAGAGTAGCCTGTTCCCTTCCCCTATCTGGGATTAAACATAAATGATTCATAGTGAGGCGTAACACTACCTTTCCATTGAGAGGAATGTCAGTTCTCCAGCTATATGATAAATCATTACGTGTTTATTAGGGAATGGAGACTGAGAGAAATGATCTTCCATTATATATTTACTCAATTTGTGTCCAGCTGCTTTAAGAACACCCTATTCCTATTTAGTATCTTAGCAGACTTTGCTAAATCCATCTGTTCTAAAGCAGTATTGTGTTAAGCACAGAATAAAGAACCCAAAGCAGGCACCAGCTGCAGTTACCAACAAGCAGGCTATTGAAATCCACTTACTCTAGCTTGCTAGACACTTAGGAGAAAGAAAGACCATTCCGATATATTTAAGGCTAGGGCAAGCTTGTGTCTCCTTGGCTAAGCCAAGCAGCCCTGATGATCATAGCTGGTGGTCTGGACATCAAGAAAAGGCAGGACGGTCTAGTAAAAGCTCCTTTGACTTCAATGGCAATATGGATTTGTCTTCATGCAAACAATGGGAGTATGTGAAACTAATTATCCACCCATTGAGGATTTTTCCTCCACCTTCCCCCTTTCTAATTTCTAATGAATGTAGATAATTGCTGTGTTCCCACTAACACGCAGATTAGGCCTCTGGGATTAGGCTGTGTGATTGAGTAGTTAATACTAAGGGTAAACGCCTCTGGTGTTCCTGCTAAATGCATTCCTGCTAGTAAGTTAAATAATCACTCTACTAAAGCATTACTAAAAGATTTAAATACTTGTTTTGGAGACTTCTAGTAGATTTCAATCGTTTCTGACGTACTGTGACATGCTTCAGAATGTTCATTTATATACAGTTTGATTTCTTTTGATGATTGTCAACTTAAGTTACTAAAAAAGGAGAGTATTCTGTACAGAGAAGGGAAGGGGGTAGAGGGAAAGCAATATATTAGAAACATGAGTAGGTGCCCTGGCTTGTCCATCAGTCTTGGCATCATTTTATTTATACATTTTCTAAGGGATTAGAAGTAATCAGTTCCAGAGGATGTGCTCTGGAGTACTGGCAGCATCTACTTTCTTGGCAATCATTGCACATATTTTATACAATTTCATATTGTCTTGTGTAGTACTGAGCACTGGCGGCTTGACGTAAACCGTGTTAATGTTTTAACTTCTATGGCAGCGGCATTTTCCCCTCTGCAGCGCCCTGTGCTTTCCGAAGGCTCGGCTTCGGCAGGCCTGTTCACCTGCGGGGAGCGGCAGGACCCCATCCTCAGAGGTAAGGCACTGAGCAGGTCTGCCTGTCACGGCAGCACGTTGGAGCCCTCAGAGCCTCTCGTTCCCACCTCCCAGCAGGATGAGGGCCTTGTCTGCAGGCAGCAGGGCTGGGACATTCCCCATGAAGGATGTGCTCATTGCGCTCATGTTTACAGCTCTGCTTTGTTTACCAGGTAAGGAATAGCAAAGCCCGCTCCAACCCATTTGTTTTAACATTTGCAGGTAAATAGCCTCTAAGGTGCAGATTTCACCATGCAGTTATAGATGCTCCAGGAAGATCTCACGTCCATTGATCCATCAAGGTTATGACTGTAAGCAAGTTTAGAGACCAGACTTGACTGGTTCTCCATAAAGAACGTCTGAGAACTGGTCGAGCTCAATGCGAGTACCTGTACTGAGGCTGGAGGGCTAGGTTTTCATGATGTAACTCTTGACTTCATTGAGATGCTTTGGAGGAGTAAGCCAGGGCGATAATGCAATAACTAGAACTGAGAAGAAATAGAAGGTGAGAAAGGAACGTGACTTCATGAGGAACATGAGTCCCTCAGATGAGAAGTATAATATTAATAAATGAAAGCTCTATATTCCTGGAGGGTTAACTCTGTACTATTGGCAGAAAGAGCAAGGATGTGCTGGAATATCAGCAAATGGTTTTCAGAAATTACTAGGAACGTTCTGGCATTTAATAAAATCTAGGTAACACTGTGAAAAGAAACACAAGAAATAATTGTTTCTTAACATGGCATTTGCCTAAAGTAACATTGATGTTGATTGAAGTAATGTAATTCTCATATCTAAAATGTTGCAGAGAAGAGTATGTCTATTTCATTTATGTTTGCAGAAACTTAATCTACAGGAAAAGATTTTATAACAGAATTGGAGGTTAAATTTCATTTGCTGATTTAATAAAAGCTAACAGGATGGATTTGGGGATATTTCATTAATCTTTCTTTCCTTTCAGTGAAAAGGAAATTAAGTTCAATCTAGTTCAAACTTTGCTTCACTATTATACAATAGACTGCCAATGTCCATGTTCTTTCTGGCAAGTTAAAACCTAATTAGTTACAGAAAATTTTTCCCTGATCCTGTCACTATGAGGCAGGAAAAGCCTGGGCTGCAGACAAAGAATTCAGATGCACTGGATGCTTTGCTGTGGCTCTTTGCTAATGTTTGTGCTTTCCTGCATAGCACACAGTGACATAACTGAAAGCAGCAGATTGTGTCTTTCGTATAATGAGATCTGCTATAAGCTGCCTTTTCAAAATATAAAGAAAAGTTTTTAACTTGAATTAGTGCAAAGATCATGCTGCTATTTCAGCTTGTTTTTTAGAGGGCAGGAGTGGATGGTTGGGGGTTGATTTTCCGCAGTGAGGTGATCAGCTGGGCCCAGCTGGGGTGGGTAAGGGCAGAAGTTTGCGCCTGGCTGCGGCTTTGTGGAACCTCCCCCTGGGGATGCACCTCTCAGCTGACCTCTCCCGCGCCTGGGCCTGCTGCAGAGATGGCCGGGATGAAGGGCCGTGGGTGTCGTGGGAGCAGGAGCAGCTGGCCCCACACCTCCCAGCACCAGCCGTGACAAGGAAGGTCCAGATGCTCCTGCTGTACCTTGTGTCCAAGACCTGCCAAGCTCATGAGACGTGACTTCGAACGTCAGCCTTTTAGAATTTGGAAGAAAGGATTGAACCGATAAAACTAATTCAGAGCTAACACGGTATCTGGCACTTCCCTTACTGCTTGTAGAAAACAACACTTGTTCTTTCAACACTCTTAATCACACCTAATAAAAAATAATTAACTTAAAAATATCTGCCCCTTCTCATTCTAGGCTTATTTCTAACAATTGCTATAGAGTTATTCTGGAGCTGAATTGGGCCCTTCTGACATCTAAGTTGTCTCTTAGTATATTGAATTTCCACTATCGGATGGAATTTTTAAGACATACTTTGAACAACATCTGGGAGAGGAAAATTATTTTACCTCTGGAGGTGAGATTACATTGTATAATTGGCACGAGCGTGTCTTGTGAAGGAGGGCTTTGTTTTTTCCGGAACTGCTATTTGTAGCTGGATCACAGGTGGAGTATCAAATTAGTTGGAGGGATGATCTGTTGTTGTTTGCATTTAGACTGAGATTTTAAAAGGCACTTAGTGGCACTATCATCTCATGCAACCCCCCTGAAAATCCCAGCTGTCACTGCAACAGCTTCTCAGTGAGATTTATGGGGGAAAAAGCCCTCTGTGGTGTTGTCCAAGTGCAGTCAGCAGTAATTCCACTTCTTTCTGAAATTTAACAAAGCACAAACCTTAGGGAGAATTTTAGATTCCACTTCTCACCAGAGGCAGGTCTTTTTTCCTAGAATATGTAGGGGGAAATAGATGAGTAAATCTGCCCTCCTGCTCTTCCAGCAGTTACGCTTCTCGGAGCAGCAGGTGACTAAAACAATGCAGGTATGCTACTCCAGGCAGAGGATTATTGCAAGGAAATCCTGTAGGATTTGCTTTATGAAGAGTTTTTTCTCTTTTTTTTTTTTCTTTTCACTCCAGTGGTGTGGCTTTGCGGAGCTAGGAAGTGACCCAGCTCCTGTGATTTCCCTGGTGGGGTGGTGGAGGGATGAACTTGAACATCCCCAGCAGCTGCTGCCCCTACGCAGCGTGCCTTGGCCCTTGCTCTCTGCCTGGTGGGAGACGTCCTTGTGAGGAGAGGAGGTGGGCGTCCTAGGGCTAGAGGAAGACGAGCCCTGCGGTGCTCCTGCCAGTGAAGGAAAAACCCTTGGTATCCAGCTGTGTTTACAGCCTTGGCCCGTGTTTTCTCAGTCTCTGTGAAACCCACAAGTGGAGCAAACCTCAGGCGCAGCCCAAGATCCGTGTGCAGTTTTTGCAAGCATCCTGACTGGGGACTGACTGAGAAGCTGCTCCGGAGGTCTGTTCAAACTCTATTTCTCCTCTCCAGGCTATACAGCGCCTCGCTGCCTTTTGGTGCTGGTGCATTTGAGAGGATCCTAACTGAAAGCATTAATCCTCCTGTGGGCTGTTAGCAGAGAGTCACCCTGTCCCTGGGCAGGACATGGGTGGACCAGGGTGATCTGGACACTGGAGAGCTTCCCCCTCTGTTTTGGCATGCATGTCCAGGCTAATGCTGGGAGAGATTTCTCCAGAACTGCTGGGTCAGGCATCTGCACTCCACAGGCTTGTGAATAATGCAGTATACTGAGCTGAGGCTTACTTACAACATTAAACTGTTGAAACAGACAAATGGAAATAAAATAATAACTTGAGCTTGAACACATAGGCTGCAGCAGCTCAAGAATTCATTACGCTATTTATCTGCTACTGTGGAGCAGAATTTGAAATGGATATGTCATGTAGGAGCTTTCTTTTTTAATGATTGTTTAAGAACGTACTACTGTGGAAGATATTAGCATTCCAGGCTTTTGCTTTATTTGATTATAACGGATAGAAATCAAAGTAATTTTACTGCCAATAATAATGTTGGAAGATTAATTTAATAGCATGGGGGTTAGATCTTATTTATATCATTTCTCAAATGTTGATAACTTTGAATGTAACTACAAAATATTTTTGTAATGAAAACTTAAAATATGGGATATTTAATTTAGTGCTCTGGCCTCACTGCTTAAAAATGTTCGGATTACACAAACACATTCTTACACCAGTTGTTTTGAATATGACTTCTCCATGGAACATAGGCCTGTTTCATGGTATTCTGAGAAATGCTGATCATTTTATTACTGTGAGGCATGCCAATACTTGAAAAATCAGTCTTCCTCAAATAACTCTGCAGTCTGCCAAAAGCAAATAAATAATCATTGGAAAAATAAATCCATTAACCAATTTTTTTTTTCCACATTCTGCCTGCTTTCCTTACCTTGGTAGACTTAGAGCTGCATTACTGCAACGTCAGTTTACTACCAGCAGCTTTGATAGTTATGTCAGAGTCACACCACTAGAAAGGAGCAGATTTTCATCTCATTGTAATTATGGGATTTTTGGCACTGCTTCAAATGGAAGTATACTGGCTTATAGAAAGAGCAAGGTTTCACCCATGGACTGTGCCTTCAGTGAGATCAATGCTGCAGCTGCTTGTGACATGGTGCATGGCTACTGGTTTTGTTCCGCCCCGTACTTAAAAATAGTTATGCACGTAAATATTCACAACCCAGTATCCTTTGCCATGGACCTCTCACTGACATGTCGGTTGCTGTGTTCAGCATTTACAAGGCTGGAACAAGTGAGGCAGGGTACAGATGGGAGCTGCCATAATTTGCTGTGCTTTCCTCTTGCTCTGCTAGAGTCTCCTGAGGGCTGATCAGAGCACACTGAAATGGCCTCCCGTCTCTCATACTTTCTGAACCTCCAAAAGCTAATTTTCTGGAAAGTTTTGTTCACAGAGTGGCATCAGGTTTAAATGTGGAAGAGGAAAACGTGATGTTTTCATGCTTTCAAACACAGCTGGTTAATTCCGTGATAGGGAAGTAATGTTATCCCCTGTTACAGAAGAAGCAGCAACGTCAGAGACGTTGTAAGTGAACTGCTTAGAGAGAAACTGAGCCCCAGTTAACGCTGGGACTCCAGTCTGTCCTTGGGTTTGATGCCATGTTCAGGCAGCTGAGCCAGGCTTCTTCTCCGGAGGGAAGACAAGCCCGGGGAAAAGGGCAGCCATGCTTCCCACTGTGGGATCAGGAGGGTCTCACAGGGTATTTAATGCAGAGATGTCCACGGTTGCCACTGCTTGCCAACATGACGATGCTGAAAGCAGTACCAGCCTGGAGAATCGCCATCCCTCTGTCCTGTCTGTTACTGCCAACAGCACAGGCAAAAATTGTCTAAGGAGTGGTTTGGCCAGGACCTGAATCTTAGCTCCTTGCGCTAAAACCACTTCAGCTGCTAAAAACATCCAGAGGACCTCCAAAAATTGACAGAGTTGGATCAGGGAACACAGGGAATCATGAGCTGGGGACAGAGAGGCTGGTAACCTCAGTGCACCTACAGCACCATTCCATGGGGAGTCATCACCCCTCCCACCAGCTTCAGGAGAAGACAGGGACAAAGTGCATGCCGATCTGCACCAAGGAGAAGTTCCCATACGTGCCCATCTCCCCATCAGGATGATACACCCGAGGAGAGGTGGTCAGTGCATTCCAGCTCTCTTGCTCTCAGGAAGCCCTGCTGGACTCCCCTAAATACTGTGTTTGAAAGCTTCCACCATATTAAGTTAAAAACAAATAATGAAAATATCAGTCTTCTCACTGTAGAGTGAATTGCCTCTCTGCTTTAATGGATTTTGTGCTAAAAGACAGAAAGAATTGTGTATTTATTTCCAAGATGATTAAATTACATATAGAATATGCTTCCTGAGTATTAGGAGAGTTTATAACTGAATTCATCCAATCCATGCTCTGGTTACGTCTAATGAGGATAATTATTACATGGCTTAACTATAATTCGGTATTGACTCTTTCGCACATGAAAAGCTTTTGTTGGCAAGCATCAGTGGAGAGTTTCAACAAAAGACATCTTTAGCTTGTGTAAACATTGTTATTTCAAGGTCTCACCCTAACCTGCTTTAGGCTAAGTACTTTCTCCTCAATTGAGTTAATATAGCCAAAATGATATAAGGATGGGATTAGATACTGGCTTACACTACAGGGAAAAAATGAAAGTTGGACAGGGAAAAATGCAGTTAATTCCATCCTGTCAGCAGTGGATATTAAAGATTATTAGTTGGCACACTCAATTATGTGTGAATCACAATAGTGGTACTGTTACTTTTTTATTCAATTTTACAGGGGCAGGTGAAAGTGTAGGTTTAGTATCATTCACAGTGATTATTTGTTGCTTGCAGGGATTTGAGGTTATATTGAAGTGCTTGACAATTTCAGAGGAAACATCTCTGTGTAATAAAATGTCCCACTTTTACATGGTCTTAGTCATTGGGTAGAAATGAACAAATCTGCCTGTCAGGACTTTGGCTGTGGCTGCCTTTTATGAATATATTTCTTTAGGCAGTAACTAGTTATTCTATTATGTGATTGTTAAAATGATAAACCAACTAATATAGCTCTCTTTTTGCTGCTTCCCTCTGCTGGATAGAGCCAGTAGTGCTTAGTTGGGTGTCAGAAGCTCATCATAACCAACAAACATGAAAGGCTTCTCTACCACCTTAGGATCAGGGCTTTCAGGTCACAGAGAATAAATTTGAATCTTGTTTTGACTCTTACAGTGAATTTTTCAGTCTTCACGTTAATCAGCAATCACAGAATTCACAACAATATAAAAACTTCGGCTCAAGTAAATGGCCTCAGCCTGAGGCTTTGACGCTGGAAGCTCTTCTGTCATGGTGGGAATGCGTGCTGGGCTGGAGCAGGATGCCAGTGTCTCGGCCCCTGGCCCTAGGGTAGACTGACAGCAAAGCAAGGAGTGTACTACACAAGAAGTCAAATTAATTATTGGATGTATATATTGAAATTGTTGGGGTTTAACAAAACAAGCCTCTGGACCATTGTTTGTGTTTTGCTCATTTTCATAGATTTCCGTAGCCAAAAGAGACTGCTGTGATAATGCACTTTGACTGCTTGACTGCTGTTCCAAGACCAATAACACCACTAGTTGAGCTAGAGTATATATTTTAGGAAAAAAACCCCAAACCCCACCTTCTAATCTTGGTTTCCAGTTTCCAGTGTCAGAAGGCCTCCCACAGCATGGTGATATTTCTCTGGCTGAGTCCCCTTGCACAGTTTACATCCCCTCACAAGGCGAATGGGTCTCATTTGAAGATTTAAATGTCAGGATTCATCTTTCATCTGCTGGATCTTGTACATTTTTTCTCTCCAAAATTGACAAAGCCAGTCATCATATGTGTGTGGCCTGTATGGTTTCTTGACAAGAAGTAGCTTGGACAGCTTTGTAGCTGTCTGAGTGCCCAGGCGTAGGATTTTACAACCTCTCATTCCATTACCCCATCAGTACCCGCTCCAGAGAAGGACTATCCCTTTAAAGTTAGTGGTGGAGATGATGTTCATCTGCATATCCACAAAGGTCCCCAAGTCCCTTCAGAGATACCATTCCCAGGCTCATAAATAAGACCTACGCTCTTTGTGCTTGGATGTCTGACTTTTTAAGCTGACTGTAGACTGCACTGAAACATGTCATTTAGGTGCTAAATTTACCAAGAAATTTGGACTACTGCCCTATGCTCTCTTAAGAAATGTTTGTGTTAAGGCTCACAGTCTTGAGCAAATAATTCCAAAACTATCTTATTGTATATTTTTGTCACATGTTGTCCTTCAACCAATAGTTTATTATGACTGGAATCACCTTCAGCAATTGCTTCTACTATTAGTGCTCATGCCCAAGTAGGAGTCTAGATCCTCTGAAAAAGAGAGGGTTTTTTTTTCTATTAAGCAGTTAATCCAGACTTTAGATATGTGCAGAGCACCCTTTGAATCATTGAGTCAAGATACCCAACTACAGCCAGCTTTCTACAGCCAACTACAGAAATTCTACTCAATGTGAGAAGCAATAAAATTCTGTACCCTTTAATAAATTTGAGATCTATGGTACAAAAGGAATGAGAATCACAGCTAGAGAATGGACTATCCCCAGCACCTTCGGTTTCTGTGGCTGTAAGAGAACTGAAGCTCCTGGACTCTTCTGGGAAGTGGAGTGTGTTTCAGGGGACATTGAGGAAAATAAATTTTCCATTAATGCTGCAATATTCCTCCCAGGAAGAAATGGCCTTTTGGTATAAGCGTTATATGAAGACTGGGGCTCTTTGCCTTTATGCTGTCCCTAGCTATCACTACATTGACTGCTTCAAAGGTAAGGAGGGAAAAACAAAAATCCAGAAACATCCTGTCCAGCATTAGAGTGAGGAAAAAATTTTCTGGTCTCCCATGTACTCAATGAAAGACCTGAAATACCAATTCAATATTGTATAAGTGTATAAATGCATTAAGCACTTACTACCACTCAATTCCCCCTCAATAACCCCTTAGGAACTGGATATCCAGAGAGTCCTGCTGTAAGTTTAGTTCTCTGTTTCCAGGAATTGTCTTGTTCTGTCCCTTGACGGGGTTACCCTATTTCTTTTTATAACTTTTAATGTAACTTTTCCTTAATACCTTGTTTGGAAAACTTATACCAAGACTGAAATCTACACACGGCTAGGAGGGAACTTTTTGTAAGTTTAACACCCTCAGGTTTTTCTGTCTGACTATTCTCCCCAGGCACGAGAGGGTCTCCAGTCTCACAGCCAGGTGTATCACAATGCCACTCTGCTGTTCAGGGTATCATTTCAAGATAAGGGGACATCTCTGTTGACATTCCCCTGCAGAGAGGACAAAGGCTACACCAGGGCAGCTTGCATCCTAGTAAGTGAGTGGAGCAAGTGAAGAGTTTTGAGTGAATGGACCACACACTTTATTTCATGCTCACACTGCGATTCAGGGTCCACATGGATCAGGTTTTCTCTGTTGTTGCATAGACTAAATGAGTAAGAACATATACTTGAAATATAAAAAACTGACCAGAAAATGCCAGCCTGCTGTCTCCTGGGCAGCTCTATATAGGATTTTAAGTGTCTGGTGTTGCTCCCCCAGCAGTGTGCAGAGTGCTTCAGTTTTCAGAAGGGCTGTGGTTCTTTCTGATCCGGCAGAACAACCAAGAGCTTCCATGTGCCAACAAGGGCTTTTGCAAAAGCAGGCACTGAGAAGGGAGATTTTCTCAGCAGGTGTGGGGTATTGCTTTCTGTTGGCACAGCAGTTTTGACTTGGCTAAGAGGTATATTTACTTTATGTAACTCTGAGTGTAGTAAGAATGCTAGCAAAAACCACTTGGAAAAGGAAAAAAGGAAACATTAAACCGTAATTCTGCATTCTCAATTAAATCATTACTCCTTCAGGATGAAATTGTTCTGGATTCTTATTGTAAACCTTTCAATTTCTTACATAAATAGCATGATTATATTTACATAAATAGTTGCACCCTGGAGTACAACAATCCTATTGTACACAAAAATCCTATTAAAATTTCCTGAGAGAAGAACACAGCTTGAGCAATGGTCTGTTGTTCATAAAACCAGATGTTCTCAGTTTTTTCTTTATTCAGAGCGAAACCATGCCTTTAGGTGCACGCACCCAAGCGCAGAATTGATCCCTTAGAATTTAATCCTAGGCTCCAATATAGGAAAACACATTCATAATACAGGTTTTCTGCAAGACGATTATGTGCATTTAGAGGTGAGATAGCAAGCATACCCAGAGCTATCTGATTCATGCTTGAAAGAAACAACTGCAACCTTGTCTTCTACCTACAACAACTTAATCTTAAACACGAAGGAGACTGTGTCTTAGTTCATCTCTTTGGTTTTTTGCTTACTCTAAATTCAACAAACTCTAGATGGATATTTTCTCCCTCCACAGAGCAGTGACAGTATGCAAAGCGTGAGTTTTCAAAATGAGATGTAAAGTCAAGTATGGCCCAAAGTGCTCTCTCAGCCACTTAGATAAGGAGGCAGGAATCCATGTCTGACCCGAATTGCAAAACTAAATTTACATTAATAGTTTTAAATAAGCAATGTCTTTGGATCAGTAGCTGGTTATTGAATCAGAGTATCCACACTGTAGAACAGAATACAGATGCTGATTGAAACTACAACTGTGCTGAGGAGATGGCCATTGATCCTGCTACTGCTTTAGCTTGTGCCCATTTCTGATATGAGCAGACAATGAAACAAATACGGCTTTGCACAAAGATTAGATGAAGGATATAAATAAGTGCTATGAGTAGAACTTCAGAAGCAATTGATAGTAGGCTTGATTGATGAAGTAAAAAAATAAATGAAACCAAAAAAAGAAATTGAAGGTTTGGCTCAAAAAGACCAACTCTAATTCCCTATGTAGGAACATGTGCAAGCCTGCACACATACCACCTCTTTTGTTTCAAAGTAAGATAAAAAAGTCATTTAATAGGAAGCAAATGTATTCTTTGGTTTCAATTTTTTTTAAAAATACCTCTATTTAGCTAATACCCATGAAAACATTGTTTTTAAGAGAGCAGTCAAAATGTTTAGAAAGTACAAAAATGAGCTGTGTCTACTACATAATCGATGTCCACATCAAAAAAAAAAAAAAAAAAAAAAAAAACAAGAAAGAAAGAAGACCACCCTGAAACCTTATTCCGATTTTGCCTGAATCTCTGATAATTTTTCATTTTGCTTAAATTACAGATTTGGCCATCAGTACCCAACTGAGAAATGTAATCCAAACCTCTGGTATTGTCAAGCAGTTACTCAGAAGAGTTGCTTATGCATAGATTCAGTGATGATGGAGGGTGCTCTTAAAAGTCCTGAAGAATTCTGCAGTACTTTGGAACCAGGCAGATGTGTGCGCAGGAAGAAAAAAAATGAAGCAAAGGTGGTAAGAAACATTTGTAATCTGAAATGCAGGGAATGAGATGCACTGCATCACTAAGAATAACAGGTGAGTGGAGCGAATACCCCATGCTACTGCAGGCTGAACACGCCATCCAAATAATTTTGTTGAGAGCTGACAAATCTCTGATTTTGTGAGCAATGGCTAGTGACAATATATTTTGTATTTCCTGACACAGCATGAATCTAAGAATGTTTCTTATTTCATATGGGAATGATTTCAGGATGCTAGCGACATAACATTCAGGGAATGAACAGTCTAAAATTTCTATAAACACCAGAATCAAGGCATTTATGAGTTTTAGTAAAAATTTTATTGAAGTCTGGTCATGTTGGCATATTGTGCATTTTAAATGTAAATTAGATTACTGGCAGTAGATTCAATTTAGTGGTAAAAATGTAAAGAAAACAGTTGGGCTACAGATGAAACAATAACGTAGCTGTTCTTTAGTTAAGAGAACAGTGAAATCCAGAAACAAATGGTGTTTGGGAATATTTATGGTAGAGGAAACATGCTGCATACGATTAACTTCGTCAGTTTTGTGCAGCACAGTAGTTTTTGTTCAGCTTTGAAGAGCAGTTTCTGATAGTGAACACATGATAGGGTGAATGGATGGCTCTGAGGATTTCCAATGGGAACAGAAAACCTTTCATCTTTAGCTCACTTGCTTGAAATGTAGCCCAGGCTGTGAGCGATCAGTGCTGATGGCTTTGCGCGCACAACTTGCTTGACACGACACCAGGTGTCCTCTCCTCCTCCTTCCCCCATTAACCTGTTTCATGTCCAAAGCCTGTGTGACTGAAAAGAGCCATACAGCTTGGCACTGTGCTGGAGGGGTGCAGGCTTTTGGCGGCTTCTTACCTTGTTTTGTCCCATGGTCCTGGTGGTGGAAGTAGTTGGCCCTCCCTGCATTGCTCTCCAGACACAATATGTTTGCTCTTGACAAGCTTGTCATCAGGCACCTTTCAAAAACTTTCAAATCTCCTGAAAAGCAGGAGGCATTTAAATTAAAAATGCAGATAAAGATTTATTTATTTGTAGAAATATTTAAAATAAAAAAGAAATTTAGAGTCTGAGGAGACAGCGAGCTGTTTTACTGCACTATCAGTAAGCTTCAGAATATGTTGGAAAGCAAATCTCATTTGCCTCAGAGGCAGCTGTACTGAAGTGTGATGATTTTGCATGTACAGCAATCGCTGCAGCTTGCAAGTGGCTAGACTGGTGCAGAGAAGTGGAAGTTATAAACCGGTTATTTAATTAAGCCAAATCTGTTCTGACTACAAAGCTAATAAAACAGGTATCATTCTTTACGCACACTTAGGACACGGCCCATTGCCCCAGTGTTACTTCTATTCTTAATTATGAAAAGATAGGAAAAAAATGGAGTGAAATCAGTGAGAAGTCACCCTCCTGTACCAGCAACCAGGATGCTCAGCCTAAAGGCAAGTGCCACTATATCATCTTGCAGGTAATGGACATCGGAGTTAAAATTCTCTTGTGTGATGAACTCTACTTGCACACTGCTGCAGTGTAAGTTAAGGTCTCTTCAGAAATGAATGTGGACAAAGGTTGCTGCAACAATACCTGGGCAAGGAAGGGGGATGGCCCAGCGTGCTGGAAGTTGATTTGTGTCTGGGAAGCAGAAGCAGGAAAAATAACCTAGGAAAAAAGGCATAAATGCCCAGAGCTTTGTCAGCCAAAGTGGGGATCAGAGTCAGGTCTGAAAGAAGCTGAGAAAAGGGACAAGGTTTTCAGCTAACTGGGCAACAGCCTTGAAAGCTGGCCTCTACACTGCTGGCTTCCCAAAGCGCGGCTGCTTTACAGGTTCATCGGGTAGTCAAGGAAACTCCTGACGCCTGACAATTTCTTCTGTGGAAAAGCCTACAAGACTGTAACTTTTTGTCTGACTGTTTGGGTTAGGAAGCAAAATACTATTTTATTTTGCTAACAGCTTTTTGTCTAATTTTTTGTAAGCCCTCTGGCGTACTGGCTGCTTCTGTTTGTTGACAGTAGCTAGCACAACCTCTGCTGAAGCTTTCTTCTAGCAAACTGTCTGCCAGAAAGATAAAAAAATGAGTAAATCTTCCAGATGCTTGCAACGATGGACTGGGGATGGGGGGTTGCAATTGCACCTTGAATGGGCATTGTTTGGGTACTGCAGTGACCAACAGCGTTAAGAAAAAAGCCATAGAGAGTCAAGTAAAACTGAAACGCAAATAACAGGAAATTGCTGGTTGATGGCTTTCTGATTGGAATGAGAGTAATTTAATGCCACATTGAACCTCTGAGATCACAGTGAGACCATAATAGATGTTCAGAAGATCATCATAAGTTTATTAACTAAGTCATCTAGCTGCTGCCAGATCCCAGCCTTGAAGGACGTGTCTGTAGTCTGTCTGCATCTGTGCTCTTCCCAGGGTCTCACGCTGAAGTGAAGGTGTGACTGACACCAACTAGGGACTTGCCAGTGACTTCACCACTAGGGCCAAAGTTTGTATCTGATGTAGACTCTCGACTGCTTTGCACTCTCAAATGTCATTTAAAAGTCACGAAGGAAGAGGAGTGTTATGGCAAGAAGTTATACGGCACACTGAGGAGACAGCGTATAGTTAGGAGGCTCTTCGAAAGGCTTCCCTTGCCTTCAATAGCCACAAGAACTTGTTGACATCTTTCTACCGTAACTTTTGAAGCAATTGCTCTTCAAATCAGCTGGTTTTGTAATGAGAAGTCATGCTTTTGATTACTTTTTATTATTTAAATCTGAAGGGCGGTGTAAGAAATCTTTTAAGAAAAGAACTCCTCTTAAGTTTTTTTAAAATCCTTTCCCCCGTAAGATTCAGAGTTCATTAGTGGGAGAATAGTTTCCTGATCAGAATGAGAAATTAATATAAGATGTAATGAAAAATGAAAAAAAAAAAAGAAAGCTTCAAATGAAACAGAGTTTTAATACAAATAATATTTGTCTACACTGTTTTATGAGGGCTATTCCTTCATCTACCTCAGTGTGAGTCAGCAATGAGCTGCGCTGCAAAACTTTTGAGTATCTTCAGCTTTCACTAGGATTTTGAAGTAGTTGAAAACAATTATTAGTTATTCTTCCCTATTATTAACAGTTATATTTTAAAGGGAAAAATGTGTGCTTTTTGACCTTGGTCAGGGTAGTGAGATAGATATGTGATGGGAAAAACTGGCCTGGCTTGTCAGCTGGAACTGATTTTGCTTTTGGATTCCTGCTGTCAGGACCCATGCCTGAGCAGTCCTGCTCCACCATTAGCAGTGCTCTTTGCTTGGGTGGCTGCAGCCTGTGCGTGTCTGTAGTGCCTCTCCTCATGAACTGGTTGGTTTGTGGCAAAAGGCTTCAGGCTTGGGTATCTCCCTTTTCCTCCCTCCAGCTCCCAACCTTGTACTTTCTAGTCAGCACGACTTTCATTGTTTTCTGTGGTGTACCAACTGGAATTGTTTTGGTAGGAGCCTTCGACACCTCCTCTCAAGTAGGAAATTCAGTTCAGTGATTAAACACTGGCTAGAGGTTTGAGAGGCCGAATTCAGTTTTCGTCTCTCCCATTGTGTTCTGTGTTCCTTTGGTTAAGTTGCTGGAGGAGGAAGAATTCATCTCATCCGGCATCAGCTTACAAATTAGGTATCTAATCTGACCTTGTTGCCTGTGCTCCCTCTGTGGTCAAGGGAGAGAGACAGGCACCTCTGGGGGTTGTCTCACGCCTTCCAGAGGTGTCTGCTCTCTCCAGTGACTACTGGTAGATCAGCAGGTAGTTGAGATTCACGCACATTATTTTCAGATGCCTAAGATAAATCAAGCTGAGTCCCACCCTTAGTTTCTCTTTTCTGGCTGTTACACAAAAGTGGAACCCATTAAGTCCATTAAAACCAATGTAATGCTATAGCTATTCAAACGGTCCAAAACAAGGCCAATTTGGAAAGCACTGGCTGATTTTCAGAGCAGACCTTTTAAAAATACTTAGGAATCTAAAGGTGTAGAGAGGCACCTCTCCTAACTTCTATAAAAGTCACAGGAGTTTTTGAAAATCTCACTAAACGCCTATCTGTGTTTAGAGGTGTATAAACACCTGTAAAACTCTGTCCCTAGTCTTATTAGGGAGAGCAATATGCTAAATACAAGCAGCATTTTCCCTGACTTCTGCCCCCCAGACACCCCTGATTCCATACTCCATGGCTCTTGCCCTTGGCAGCAGAGGTACACTTGGATAATGAGTGTATGTGACACATAACACTCCAGCTCTTCCTCGCTGGTGGATAACTCATCAGGATGAGAGCTGTGGCTGGTCTGGGGAGAGAATCAGTGAATCATAACCTCCTCTCCACTTCAGCTGAACTGTGTGGAAACTTGGCATTGAGGAGAGTCTCATACATAAACCATACTTTACTACTTGGAGTTGACAATTTGGCTGTGACTGTGGAACTGGCAAGTTATAGTTACAACGCAGAAGACATAAACTTAATTTGTCCTCTCTTTTGGACTGTCTTGTGTCTCTCATTCCTTCTTGAGTGTTTCCATCAAGACCAGCATGATAAGAGTTAATGCATGGTCTGGGAATGAATATATGCATGTGTGGTGGGACCCTCCCGCCTTCTGATTCTCCCTTTCCTTTCCTTTATGTGAACAGACTCGCTCACCATCCCCAAGAGTGCAAGAGGCAAAGGTGAGGGGGAACTGACAAACAGGGAAAATAATCCCTTTGCCCACCCCTAGTGGAAACTCTGTTAGCTACAACATGGCAGCTGAGACAGAAAGACTTAACGCAAGCAAATCTCTTTTATTATGTTCCTGTGTTTATTTTTCCTCTGTATTTATGACTTAGCATGTTGGTTTTGGTGTGGAAAGGACTCTAAAGCTGTAGATATGTGTTGTAATTATACAAATTCCTCTGCATGGAGTCTGTTAAAAAGATTGATCTATTTTTATGAGGACACACACAAATACTCATTTTGATGGACCTCATTGGCATTTATTGCAGGCCTGCCACTACTAAAATTTAAAGCCAACCTTGTAAATTTTATGGAAACTACATGCTGCAATTATTAGCCCAAAGACCTCCTGTCTCGCAGGAATGAGTCAGATTTTGCTTTCCACGTACACTGTGGTTTACACCTGAAAGAGATTAGTGAGGACCACCAGTAGCTTGAAAACCTAATCTCTAGTATTTTGTTTCCAGTTTAGCTCTGAAAGATACTCCAGGTGTTCTCATTAATTAGTCGTTGTAAGTCACTGTGTCACTATTATGCACGGAACAGCTGTTTTCCTGGTGAAGGTTTTCGTTAGGAATGTTTTAAACTAAAAGTTTGTTTATATTCTTTTTCATGTTTAGAAACAATTCTAGTGACTGGTGAAAATGAACAAAACCAACTTCTAACAAATCAGTTTAGGAGGACAAATTCTTGAACTTGAATGGTTCCTGTAATGGTGTAACTTTACGGAGTTTCACCTGAGTGCCTGGCTAGTGTAATGGAGGGTCCGGGTAAGCATCATAAGCAGATCCTGACGATTTTTTCTACAGCAAAATTCTCACTACTGTCAGGAATTGTCCATAAACCTTACAGATCATCCAGGAGGTCATGTTGTTGTTCTCCTCTCTTTGCCTTATTTTGTAGTTAGAGACACTTTGAAACAAACAGAGGTTAAGTGGATTAAACACACCAATCCAGTGAATCAACAGGGGAAAGTGAGCGTAAAGGTAGGTGGATGACAAATATTAACATATGCAAAGTAAAGATATTCGTGTGTTGTGTGGCTGTATACTGCCCTGCAGATAGCCTTTGCTATATCTTTGTTAATTGCTTGGGACCAATAAGTGAGATAGCTTGTTGCGAAGGAGAGTTCAGTTGACAGCAGGCAAAACATTGTTAAAGAGAACTTGGGTGGATCTAAAAACCATGAGTTAAGTTTATTATGTGGCCCATTATGTGAGGCTTTAGAAAAGAAAAGATATAAATATGAAGTCTTCTCATCCTTCATTTCAAAATAAGTCTTTCTTCTTGGTCAGATCATTTGGGACCCAAAGGAAAAGGAGAGAAAGATACTTGTGATTTCCTCAACTTGATGGGATCCTGTCTCTTCCCCTTGGAGAGATCTGGCACAGTCCCAGGAAGGACCCTCAGAACCCAGGTGACACCCGGGCTCTGGAGCTCCTGGCACTGAACCTTCTCATTTCCAGCATGTCCACCACTGCATCCTTCACTGCTGGCTATCCCAGCATGTTGAGCCTGCTTTGCAGTGGCATCACAGGGGCAGAGTTTGGTCCTCTCTGATCTTCAAGAACCAAAAGTCAAACCTCCATATTTCAGAGAGAAGATTCAGAACTGGTGTGTGCCAGAGGTCTGACTGAAAATCCCACCCACAAATTATCAAAGAACGGCACGTATCAGCAGTTAAACTGTGGCTTAAAATAAAAGGGAGTTGGTAGCTAATTTTTTAAGTCACCAGAAACTCAGAGAGGAACAAATTGCTCTAAGTACAGTATGGGAGTAATACCGAGTGATGTAAAGATTACACTCTTACATTTACATTGCAGCATCCAGCTGTGGTCTCAGAGAACGTGTCAGAAGAGATAAGTCACTTCTGTGCCTTGGAAACGTTCCTACATTCACTCCTCTTATTAAGGAGATGCAACCTGATGTCGTGCTTTTCACTACTGTCTGAAACTCAGCCAAAAGCAAGAGGTCAAAATAATTGATTTGAGTTGGCTAGAGAAATGAAGGGGAAGTTCCTCTGTCAGATGTAACTTGAGTGACAAGGAGAAAGGGTGACCATTAGGTATTGGTGGAATTACCACAGAAGTGCTTGGAAAAGTTTCTTAGCAGTCTGGAGTAGTGAGAGAGTGTGTCAGGATTAGAAAAGGACAATAGTGATGTCTCTCCACTGTGAGGAGGAAGAAGAACTCAGCAAAGTGTAAGTCGGTGCAGCATTTCTAGAAAATACCTTTGCTGAAGAGCTCACCTCTGGGGCACGGGAATGCCAGGATGACAGGCTGTAGTCAACATGCTGCAGTTTCACAAGAGGGTCTAGTCATCCTGATCTGATCTTTAGACTAAGGGAGATAATAAAAAATGACTGTGAAAAGACATCTTCAGAGTTCCAGGCAAAGAGTAGGTCTATGTATCATTGTGAAAACACCTCAAATTAACTTAAATTATTGCTAAGGAAAAAGGGCTTAAGGTAAAAAGTTGAAAGGAAGATGAGCCTTTGAGAGAACATTATTTACTGTTGTCACAAGATACGTAAGAAGCTCATCAAGAACATGAGACCTAAAATTATGGACTTTCTTGGCCCTGCTGGTTTACAGCAGGGTGACGATAGAGGACATGGCTTCCCACAAGGAGCAGGTAGGCCCTAATCTACACAAGAATTTCAATCTTTGATGGGGACATGAAAGAGGGCGGGAACAATGTAAAAGTGTTGTAACTTTAGGAGGATGAGTTTTGCATCTCCAGAGGAAGCCCAGTCCACCACAGGTTTTTGCAGCCTGAAGGGGGTACCAAAGACCTTGACAGCCATAGGGTTTCAGATACAGCCTGCTGTTGGGTCAGAGTGGGTAGGGACAGCTGTCCTCAGCACATCAGTGGTGGATGTTCCTGGAGTCTGGCTGTCCCATGCCCCACATTTGCCCAGATCTCTGTTCTGAGTCCTCAGAAAGTATGTTCTTCAACACATACGCATATATACGTGTGTATAGATATGCATATATATACATGTTGATGGGTATGGATGTACATGTTTTCCAGTTCTTCACTTTTCTGACTTGCGAAGCTGGACTTCAGGGGAGCTATGTGCTGTTATGTTAATATAGAGAAGGTCACAGCAGGCGTAACTGACTGAGACAAGTTTACCTCCTTACCCTAAGCTGTCTCTATGCTCATGTGTCACTACACCAACTACTCAATACACACACTTGAGCTTTTCCTCACAGCCACAAGAATTACAACATTTTATTAAATCCTGCTGAGTTTTTCACTTTGCAAATGACAACTCAGAGATGGCACCAGACTCATTAAACTTCCTGCACAGTGGAACAGATAAACACAGATGTAGCCCCTTCCAATTGAAATGCAAGATGACGTTATGAGCACAGACTTTCTAATATTTTAATAAGAAAGAATATGACAAAAATATTAAGTAATTCCATATATTGTTGCTTGAAAGAGGGGGATAATTTCTAGTGGTCTACAGAGAGGCATTGTGCTGATTATGATGTCCAATGAGTGATACATGCTTCTTTCCCTGCTGTACTGATGAATATGTAAAACCCTCTTTGACACAGGCAGGACTTTTCTGTGTATGAATTCTTGCTAAGCGGTTTCAGAGTTCTCGTTTCACCTTGAACATTTTCTGTCTGAGATCTGATAAACCTTTTGTTAAGAAAGAATTATTTTAATAAAGAAAGGGGCAGGGAATTTGTTTGTAATCAGCAAATCTTCTAATGTAACAAATTTAACGAGTATGCTGGTTCTAACTGAATATGCCCTAATTGCACAAGGTGAAGCAAGTCCATTGTGCTTTTCCTCTGATTTCAGAAGTAGATGCATCTAAGTGGAATGTTGCCTCTTTAGCTCGTAAATAGT
Organism: Bucorvus abyssinicus; assembly: GCA_009769605.1. Taxonomy (NCBI): domain Eukaryota; kingdom Metazoa; phylum Chordata; class Aves; order Bucerotiformes; family Bucorvidae; genus Bucorvus; species Bucorvus abyssinicus. The sequence goes on from CM020036.1 coordinate 15,671,005, forward strand.
CAAGGTATTAAAATGTGTAAAATGCAAGTAGAATTTGCACCACAGTGTGCTTTAATTTGATTTGACATTAGATTTCAGCTCCTCATCTTGCCCTAATAGCTATTGAAAAGATGTCATTCTGTTTTGAAGTCTTAAATTTTATCTTCGGTATGTTCCAATACACAGAAATTGAGGAGGGAAAAGTTATAGTGCAGAGTTGTGGACACATGCAAATTAAGTTTTGACTTTGATTATATTTTTTGCACTTGTTATTTGAGATGTGCACTCATTCTCCTTTTCTTTTGAGTGAATGTGTATCCTGATGGCTATCACTAAATAATCACTTGGTGTCTAAAGCTCTTTTCATATGACTGGCAATTCAAAACCTTGATCAAGGTCAATTGTTAAGGTGTCAAAATCTGAAAATTTAATCATCACCAAGAATAAAATGATACTCAGAATTATGCCTTTAGGAAAAGGCACTATTTACCAAGGAAAGAGTTTTTTATAGCCAGTGATCATAGTAATTTCTGAAGTGGAGCATCTTAGAATCCGCTTTAACTTATTCACTTGAGAAAACGGCTGGCTATTCATTCACTTAGGAAATTCTGGTCAGCTAGTCAGAAAAACAGACAAAATCCAGTCAGATCAACAGTAACTCAGGTTTTGTCTACAACTTAGAAAACTTGGTGCAGTATCCACAGCTCGGTGTTCCTCATACACTTGTAATGCACTGCAAGTCCTTGCCCCAAAATTGGCCCCCAAATAAAAACAAGAATTCACAGTCACTTTTGGTAAGACTGGTGTAAAATTACACTATCTGGACTGGTCTTCCATGGAGCCAGGCTTCCCTCCTAGATCTAGCATCAGCTAAAGTGGAGGTTTAACAGGATTTCCTGACACCAATAGTTCCTGTGCACCTGACAATCTTAGTTGGTTTGTCTGACAAATTTTTGAATCCATCTCTGTAATAGCTCAATTTTTAATGGCTACTGGCACGCACCAGATCAGTACATATGAATCTTGCTTGCAATTGCATTCAGCAATGAATTTAGATATACGGGTGACTGACCCAACAGCATGCTGCGAGGGCTTCTTCAGCTGGATGACAAGACCCTCTGCTTCTATCTGGGGAGTTGCACATCATCTGATAATCATTATGGTGCACTGGCAGCAGTGCTGACATCATTTACGGTGTGGTGCCTCACACAAGAGCGAGCACTGCAAAAGGCACAGGAAGGTCAATGTCCTAGCACAAAAGTGATGAATTTGATTGACCGCCTACCTAGGATCTCAAAAGCAGCTCAGACCTCACTTGCTGCAGTTGTTAAGATGCAAATCCAGTGCTCCATCAAGTGGAAACCCAAGGACTGGCTAGAGGGCGTATATTATTTCAGCAATTAAAATTGGTTTGGTCCAGAGTAATCCCAGCCACCTTCCTGAAATAATCTCAGCTGCTTAATGAGTGCATCTCAAATTCTTCAAGTGATTTTGTTCATTTTATTGTGTTATTTTTTCTTGATTTTTAAAGACGTTCTTCCTGATGGCCATGTCAAGAATTTAACTGAGAAATGGCACATACTTTGTTTCTCAGTGGATATCGAGTCTTCGCTCACAGCTCCTGGGCTTCCCAAGCTCCTAAGAAGATGCCTTTGATACCTTTCAATATCTCAGAGATGTCAGGACAGCAGTCATGATGGCAACTGTTGAGTAAGTACCCAGCATGTGTTGCCACTGCAATTAGCAAGCAAACCAGGAAACAACACAGTAAGATGCTGCACTGCCAGTGCTTTATACAAATTTATGTTCCTGGTGCCTAAGGGCCTGCTTTTAGACAAAGACACAGGGACCCCGTCTGCTAGGCACTCTACATGGGAGCTCTTTATTTAGGCTACTACAATAACAATTTCATTAACACCTTTCAGTCAAAGGTGTAATTTCAATTAATGTAAATATAACCAAAACAGATAGCTTAGATACTATCCATAGTCTTTGTAGCACGCAAAACAATCCATTTGCAAAATCTATCATCATAATGCCACCAACCAGTGGAGGAATAAGGTCAATAGCTCTGTGTTGTTGCAACTAAGCTCTGAGCAGGTCTTGAGTACAGTAGATTAAAGCTTGGTTATGTGTATCTGTAGAAACCACCATCAGACTCTGGACTGCAGTGAAGGCAGCATATTAAATTCAGTAATAATACTTAAATACCATCACAATGCTTCCAAAAAAGAAAAAAAAAGTGGAAATTGTATTGTTCTAATGACAAAGAATTAAAAGACAAAAACCTCAACAAAACACAAACCCCACAAACCTCTATCTTGGGGGTGAAAAGAAGGCTTTATTAATCATAATCACATCTGATCTAACTCCCCACTCAAAGTAGGGCAAATTTTGTTGCTCAGTTTTTTGTCAAGTTTTGAAGATCTCCAGATTGTGTGCAGATGCCACAATCTCTCTGGGCAATATGTTTCAGTGTTTTGTGAGGATTTTTTCCCTATATCTAACCGAAATTTCTCTTGTTGCAACTTTTGGTTTTTTGCCTTTTAGTCTTTTCTGTGCACCTTTGAGAAGAGTTTATAACCACCCAATAGGAAGAAAGCAATTAGATCTCCTCTTAGAATTCTTCTCTCCAGTTTGAAGAAATCCATTTCTTTAACCTCTCCTTGTACATCACGTGCTCCAGCACCCTAACCATCTTGGTGGCCCTCCGTTGGACTAGTTCCAACATCTTCCTCTGAGGAGCATCAGAGTGGCCACAGCAGCTCTGTGCAATTACACTTGTGCCTAAGGGGAAAGAATAATCACAGCCATGGACTTGCGCTCAGCACTGCTAACACAGCCCAGTATGTGGTTATCCTTTGTTGCCCAAAGAGTGCCCTATATCTCCAACACACCACTTAGGATCTTTTCCTTTCTGCAACATCCCATTAAATATGTATCAACGGGAGGGGGAAGAAAAAGGCAGGACAGGGAAATATAAGGTTTTTTTCGAAGTACACTTTCGTCTAAGGACACAAAGACAATGCTAGAAAAGAAAGCGTCAGATCTCTTCTCTACACAGAAGTATGTTAACTCTGTCTGCAAATGTGGGCTTTAAAAAATGGTAAATAATAAATCATTTGCCTTGCCCAAAGTCATAAAAGAAATTTAACAAACTGAGAGCCTCAATTACCTTATTGAGTTCTCAGTTTGGACTACAAAGTCACCCTTCATTTAAAAGTAATTCAGGTCAGACTATTTGAAATGTTTCTGTGACTGTTTTTTCTTATTTTCCCACTACTGAAATGTTGCTACAAATACTTTTAGCTTGGAACCGAAAAACACATCAACAGCCATGAAAGCCTTTCTTCTGAAAAAAAGTGTTTCATTTTCTTTTAGGTTATTTATTTTTTTTTCCTTTTGGTAGGCACTGAGCCATTTTTACTATGTCTCTTCTTGCCACCTTAAATTAAATTCATAAAAATGTCAGAACACAAGTGATCAAAATTATTTTCTCATCCACACTGTGGTTCTATTGTGGATTTTTTTCCCCCAGATGATGCTATTTGAGCCTGGCTATTGACAGAAAATCTATTGCCTGTAGAGCTCCAAATGTGTGATATCTTTTCCTTCATTTTCCTGATTTGAGGCTTGCAACCTTTTCCTTTTCTGGGAAAACATTGCCACCCACAAAGCACTTCTCTCCATTTAGAAGTTCTGTGGCCCCTACCACAATAAAAAGGTCATATAAGGTAAGGCTTCAAGATGAAAAGTTAGACTGGATCTATAGTAAGAAGGAACAAGAGTCATATTTAAGAAAAATAGTCTGTTACCTTTCCTCGACCTTTGATTTATACTTAGTTTTTAGTAAGTGAAGTTTGTTGTCATGGCCCTGTAAATTGCTGTGGTATGAAAAAACCAGCTATATGGCCCTCAGCCTATCAGCGTAAGTACCAAATGTAGAGGCATTAATATGAAAAAATTGGTTTAGCATGCACTATTTCATGTTTTACAAGAATCATTGTATTCTGAAAGCAAGACTGTAAGAGTGCTTCCAACACTCGTGATTTTATTACAAGTCTCATGACATTTGGTGTTTTTCCTTAAAACGCCGACTCCTGGAGACATCTCATTACCTGTGATTCTCAGCTTTCATTGAAAAGCAATGCTTTTAGTTCTTGTGGTTGCAGAGAAAAACAATGTAAGTTTGAGCCCTGAAGACTTAAAAATTAGCAGGCAAAGGTAAAGGCCAAAAAAACTTTTAAAATCCAGTTTTTAAGTTATACTTAACTATCTCTGGGTCTGACCCAGAACTTCCGAACGTTTGAGGCTGACAGCAGGTCTCCTATAAAGTTCATAGATTAAAAAAATAATAATAATTTAAATATATTAACTATATATATGTATAGTTATAACTACAAAACACTGATTTTTAGATCTTTGTGTTTGCTGCTACAGATTTAAGTCCTATACTATTGACTTCAAAGGTGGACGCTTATGCAAAAAGAGAGGTGAGCTAGGGGAACAGGGTATTGATAAGGTCAATATAGATTTATGCCCGAGAGTGTTTCTGTATCTAAGAATATAACATGTGAAGATGTTGGCAGAATATAGCATAAGATTATTTTCATAATTTGAACCTAATCTGTGTTTGCAGCTCTTGTTTTTTAAAATAGGAAAATTCTGAAGTCATATGTCACAATAGGAAAGTCTTTTAATTTTGGCTGTGTGCACAAAGCTATGTAGGAATGGTGAAGGAATGGGTGGGAAGAGGGGATGAGTGTAATAGATTTACTTTGAAATGTTTTAATTCCTTTTCAGCGAAAAGAGATCAGGATAATTTGTGTTAATGAGAGGGTTTATTAAAAAAAAAAAAAAAAGAGAAAAAGGAAAAAAGAGGCTAAAAATCAAATCATCTGTTCCTGCAGGACTCATTATCTCTTCTCCAGTAAGAGAATAAAACCAATACCATGTACCCAAGGTGGATTGTCATGCAGCATGAACGGCAACCAACAAGAAACACAGAAAAGCGCACCGCTTGCAAATGATAAACATAAAGGAACGTATTTGTCTTCAAATACAAAAATAGTTCAGAAATAACCTGTGATCTGAAAATTCATAAATTACTACAGTGTGTTATTATTTCAGCATTTATTCATCTGTACATGTTTATATTTTACCAATCAATATTTAGCTCAGCTCATGATCCCACCACATTCTATTTATACTTATATATCTGAATCAGATAAAGCTTTTACAACTGTGCGGTAAACTCCAGCCATGCAGTTCCGACTTCGTGATTCGCTTGAAGAAATGTCAGTGAAGCAGATGAACTGAAACAAAAAAAAAAGGTCTAAGAACAATTTCTCGCTAGAAAATGAAAAATTCAAATATCTGAGTAGAAGCGGCTCCAAATAAAATGCATTTCTTCTTTTCTTCTAGGGTTTTTCGACCAATGTAATTATAGCTTGTTTTTAAAATTGGAGTTGTAGTGTAGGCAATGCCAAACCAAACACAGCTGCCTACAGGGTTTTGATCATTTTCTCTGGCCCACACAAAGGCCGACCTCCTGTATTTATTGCAAAGGTTCCTTGGGACGAGTCAGAAATGCCGTGTTCCCTGTGCTGGCCGTTAAGTTTCACAAATATCAATCAGGAAGCAGCCTCTTGCTTCCCACCATCCCTCTACCTCCTTCCCCCAGGAATTCTGAATCATAAGTAAAGTGGTCAAGGGAAAAACTTGTAGGAGAAAACTTTCTGATATACATGTGTATATACATATATATATACATACATTCATACATGTGTCTGTATGTATATACATTTCAGAAAAGGTGTATTTTATTTCTGTATCCCCACTCTCTCCTGTATACAAAGGAGTTGAAAAGTGTGATGGGTGTCCCAGTACCGTTGGCTGCTGGTGCTGGTGAAGATGAGCCGTGTGTCCAGCTGACACCCCAGTTCTGTTTGCGCTGGTCAGGCCAACTCCTGCAGCAATGGGAGACAAAACCTTTCAGTACTATCTCTTTGATGTGTCCAGAAGGAAACTCTTTCCCATGCTAGGATTCAACCACAGAGCCTTGGGTCATCCTGGCTCAGCCTCACCGGGGCTCAGGGGCTGCAGCGCCCTGGGGCCGTTTTGGGGTCCTGCCTGCAGCCTCGGCATGGAGCATGGCTTACACACTTTGGGCTCAAACTCTTACGCAGCCACTTGCATCCAGGTGCAAAATTTGTATCTCTCTTTCTGTGCTATTTCTATTCTATTTCTACGTCTCCTGCTTCTCTACTTATTTCCCCTTACTTTATTTTGCTCTCTTTATATATAAACATACTGGGTTTTTCTCTATTAAACTAAACTTTTCAACTAAATTTGCAAGCAGTTAATCCCATTAAGATTTTTATTGGATTTGAATTGGATTTGTCAAGGAATCAGTATTGCTGTAATTTACGAATGCACTGCAGCGCCTTTAGGAGACAACTGTCTCTGCGTTTGGAACGAGAAATGTTAAATGGAAATTGAGAGAGAATTTGTAAGATTTATTTTCTTCTACTGCAAGCCTTCAAGAACTTGATCTGAAAAATAGATTATTCCTTTTCTCCTTGTGTTCATGAGACAGTGCTATAATTTTTAAAATAAAGATCATAGAGCCTTGGAAAGCCATTTGACAAGCTTCCTTGGGATATTACAGTGCAAGCAAAATTTGTCTATGAAAAATTCTTAAATGTGGAAAATAATTTTAAATTTTGGACAAGCTGTGTCCAAAAACCACTTACTTGATTTTTTGGGGGGTTGTTTTCTTTTTGTTTTTTATGAAGTTACAAAATAGATGTTGTCCCCAAATACCCTGATCTGCAATGATTAAACTCAATCTTGTGTGGAGGCCTGGCACAAATCCTTTGCATCAGAGTTTAATGATTTATTTTGTTTGGAAAGTAGCTGTGGTCCTGAACTTGTCCCTATTTAAGTCCAAATTACTTCCATGGGAGCTGGTTTGGGCCCTGAAGTTTCTGTGTGATAAAAAAAGATTAAATCTGCTTTGAATCTGGTGCTGGGTCCAGGGCATGGTAGGGCACGGCCACGTGGGCGCACTGTGAAATACACTTTTATACTCAGATGGGGTAGCTGGAACATGCCTTGAGGTAGACCTCAGTCCCATTGCCTGCTGCCAAAGGGCTGCAAGACCAGGCAGAAAGCAGCCTGTCCCCTTCTGGGCAAATGCTTCTCATTTCCATCCATTTGGATAGAAATCACTCATGGGGGAGCTGTGGGCGGGGTGGCTGCTGGGGAGGTAGGAGAGGGGGCAGCCAGGTAAAACACCAGTAGTGTTGTCGCTGCAACGCAGAGCAGGATCCAGCCAGGCAGACACACGGGACGCTGGGAAGGACCTGTGTGACCTTCACATGAGAGCCAGGTGCTGTTTAAAGAGACCTTCATTCAGGGCGGATCCAATCACTAAGGTCTCCTGACCTCCTCCATGGGCTCCAAAAGGGCTGTGTGCAATGCGCGGATTTACTGTCCGTAACGTGTTTCTTCATTCCCTGTCCCTTGGGTTGGATTATGTCATCATGCCAAGGCATTAACCCAGGGCTTGTGCTTCTAAATTTATTTTGTTTTGTGTTTTCTTCTCTTCTAATATTACAGTTTTGCCTCTAGTTTATAAATATTCCATTTAAGGAGCTATTTAGCAGTAACAACATTCCTGAGCTCAATCCAAGAACTGAGCTACTTACGGCTCCCCTTCAAAAATCCTTCTTCACTCCCCCTCTCATGGCCTTCTCTCCCCTGTGGTCAAAGAGATTGAAGATAATAAACTGCAAAAAACTCCTACCTAAATAAACAGATGAATTAATGGATACACTGTCTCTGACAGATTAGTAAATCCTAGTCTTGCAATCCTTATTTATGCAAGTCATCCTGCTGAGTGGAAATACTTGTGTAACTAATACCCTGATTTTTAAGAATTATATTCAAAACCCATAAAAGGCAGGATTTTTTTTCAGCATCTTCCATAAATGGGAGAAGGAAGATTGGCAAGTAATCTGTTTTAGCTACTCATTAGCTAATTTAAGCAACTGGTGATAAAGATACTAAAGCAAGTTCCTTCTCTTGCAACTACATAACTGTTGCATTAATTTTTCACTATTTCATCCAAGAAAAAGCATGTCTTAAAGTACCCTTAGAAAAAAAGTCTTCTCTGTTTATAGGCAGCACAGTTCCACATTCTTGGTATATGGAACACCAAGTGTCCCGGGATAGCCAGCATCCTGGCAGGGTGCCATGCATCTTATTATATAGTAGGAGAGCCAAATTTCCTCCTGCACAGTATGTCTATAAATAAAGTGCTTCTTCCACAAGCAATTAAATGGAAGCATTTTTCCATCCAGCATGCAAATACAGTTTTTGTTTTTTACTGCAAGTAATAGCCAATTTGTGCTATTATATTAAGGCCAGAATTATTATAGTGATTATGTTAAAATACCTTCTCCCTGACTTGCACAGAGATATAAAAAAAAAATACAGTGAAAAATCTTAAATGACATTTCTTCTCTTGTAAAGGATCTGGCATAAAGAAGGCATCCTGCAACTCTCTGTGATTAACGTGTTATATGTACATCTCAGCAGGAATTTAAAGTTAATTGTTAAGGGTTGCCACTCCGATTTTGAGGCTGTGTTTGCAGGCAACCTGTAACATCTTTGGGGTATTTGTGCAGTTTATTTGCCAGCAGCTAGCAAAATAGTCTCCTAATTTTTGCTGGTGCCTCTAAGGAGATACTAGACAAGAAACTAATATTATACAATTCTTAACCTAAGATCTGGATATCAGCAAACTGCCGTTAAGCTGCTCTTATCTGTCACTCTTATTTGGAATATATGGTTTCTTTGGTAGCTTAAATTTACTGTAACAATAGAAGGTGTCTCTGCTTTTGAGTCAGACTGGTATTGTGCCACATTGCCCCTTTCATGAGTGAGGACCAAAAGGAAACTCGAGTGGCACCATCCTGTTAAACTTCAAATATTGACAAAATTAGAACAGCTCAACATGCAAAGTCTGTCTTATTACGTGACTTTGTTTTATTACACATGGAATGGCTTAGAGACCGTCAGGACACAAAGGCTTTCTTCTGTTCCTTCCAAATCTCCAGTCGTCATCTAGTGTAGTTAGATAAATGCAGCTTTTTAGCTGCTTCCTGTGCCTTAGTTTCTCAATGGAGAATTCTCTATTTCTTTTTTCTTTCTTAACTTGGTAAGGAAGGATTTCAAGTTAATTTTTTCCTTTCTCTCCTATAACAAAATCTATGTGGCATTTCGCTTCAACTTCCTTTCTCCTCCCTTACAAAAGCTCTTTGCATACAAGTATTATCTCCCATACATTCAGAAGGAAACACTTTCTGCAGTGGAATCCCGAGTAGGAAGAAGGATGAAGAATTTACATTAGTTAATCAGAACTGGAAATTAGATTCCTTGCATTATAACCAGTATTAAAAACAAGAGCTTTGTAAAAATGCTGACTATATTGAACAGTTGAAGGAGTTAATGTTTTTCTTGTGATTGCTTTCTGATGAAAACCAGTATTTTAAAATGAATTTTGATCCAGTATGTGCAGAATAGTTTCTCTGTAGCTTTGTTTGTACCTCCCACTTTGAATGACAGCCAGAAAGGTGTCATAGATAGACCTAAGCAGGGCCATCTTTTCTTAAGACAAAGTATGTTCTTAAATAATAAATGATCCTGGCAAGTTGTTTATTACCAGCAGTTAATGATCTGTTTATTAGTTAAAGTCTGTGGCTGTTAACACTCTAACAAATCAGTTCACTCTGTTAAACATCAATTTTGAGTGCATTATTGGTATTAACCATACAACGAACAAAACCTGTTGCAGACAGTTGATTTTATTGCTACGGCAGAATTGTATAACAGGAGGCAAAGGTGTTCAATAGAATTCCGGTGTTCTTGAAGAGAAAAATAGATTAGGTTACATTTGTTTGTATTTGTTAACAACTCATTTTCATTCATAGTGAATGTGTATTCTCTTTTCCCAAACATCTTTCAAGCAGGCTCAGTTTAAAGTCCTACGTGCTGTAATTTCCATGTTTTTAAGAGTGTAAGGATTACTGTTGTTTGCATGCATACAGTTTGGGAAAAAAATAAATGGTGGGCTTAAAAATTAACTTGTAGAAGGTGTGTGGGATGAATAGCTTGCTTAAAAGAAAAGCGCTCAGAAACCAAATACTTCTAACATTGCTTGTTTGCCTGAGCAATTGGCACTAGATCGACTGCTTTTCCAGACTGGTTGCAGCTACTGGGAGGAATAGGCAGAGACAGTTTGAAGATTCTGGTGTTGGCTCTGCGTTAAGCTGTGCTTCACTTACATCATGTTAAAATCCCACGAGTGTCTTCAACAGAATAGAGTTCCAAATGGAAGACCTGGGATATTAGGTGATCTTGATGAGAATACTTGGTCTTGAGTGGAATGGTGCTCTACAAGGTTTTGGCTCTGCCTAGTCCCAAACCATAAAATACAGGTATTGCAGTTTTGCATCTGATCAGGAAACAAAGCTGTAAAAGTAGGTTCACTCCTAGGGCTCAAGTAGTGGTAATAGGTCTGGCAAGGCTGGATAAATAGGTGTGAGAATTACATTCCAACCCACAAACTCGAGAGTTCAGATCTGTTCTTTCAATTTTGGCCCACTTCTCGTAAAAGGTAGCTCTGATATTTTCAGCATTTAGAAATAATCCACTGATACATTAGCAGAAAGTAATCCCCAAAAGCTTTCCTCTAAAATGTATCTAAAACACTTTTTTCTCTATCTGCCTGACAACTAAAATATTCTTAGGTTTTTTTCTAAGTTGTATTAATTGAATTAATGCAATCTTTTTACAGCCCCAGTATTATTTCTCTCACTTCTAGAATGGCTTGTTCTGATTTAATCTGCGTCTTTCTCAAGTCAGTTGAGCTCAGCTAAAATTAACATAGTTAAAACAGCAATGAGTGGTTCATAGTGTTCAGCTAGTGCAAAGGCTCTCACAATAATTTTAAATTAAATCACACTGACTATATGGATAATCTGCAACTTGTTTGAGGTGGAACAAATTACTGGAAAACGTGTTGTACCACCACAACTGTAGCTGTAGTCTAAAAGGTCAGTACAGAACAAGAATTCAGTAACAAAAGTGACACTTTGGACCCTGAGCAGCAGGATGTCTAGCAGAACTTTCTGTAATGGTATTAAAGTGTTTGGCTCTTCTCATGTTTGACAACATATTTACTGCCCTGTTGAAGGAGGAATAGGAAGACCTGTGGTTCACACCCAGTGTCAACAACAAGATAATTTCCCTAAGAGTAAGTACTTCTTTCTTGAGAGTTTTAGTTACCCCAGAGGTCCTGTGGTTTTCATCTATCCCTGCAGTTATCCAGTTATCCCACAGGAAGGTATTTGCAATGTAATCTGAATTAAAACTTATTCCAACTCCTTTTAAAACCAAAGGTGCTGAAGATTTTCTGAAATTTTCTTGCTGTCAGTTTGGTGCCAGTGTAGTTTGTTGGGGGCTTGAGCCTCTCCCCCACGCAGCTTGCCTGTCATGCGGGGGTCATCTAACCTGCCTTGGAGCAGTCCTAGAAAACAAAGCAACAGCAGAAAGAAGGTGAGCTCGGCTCTCACCTTTGCTAGGTGGTAGCATAAACTTCCCTGGAAGCATGGAATCACATTTTAATCTTACAAAGCATGTGGAGTTTATAGACCAATGACATGGAAGTGATCTTATCAGAAGTCACGTCGCTCACTGTAGCCCTTGACTGCATCTGAAAATTTCTGCCATTGGCGCTCTGAATCTCTTAATTCTGCACACCCTGTAATTATAATTCACAGGGTGCATTATAAACACAGCATGATTATGCAAAGTCAGACTCATCCTCGGAAGATATCTGTGGTCGTTGTTTGAGCTGATTGTTAGTGCTGTAAATTTGAATGCACTGACACTTGCTTCTTGCCTGAAGTGTAACGATCTCTTCTCTGTATGTGCTTATATATTAAAGCCCTGTGTTGGGTGGCATGAATGTTAAACGTGTTTTCCTCCTGAACAGCTTTTACTGCCCCTTATGCTACCCTGTTTATACAATGCCACATAGTAATGTGAGTTTTTAATAGAAAAACCTCAGAGAGTTTCTGGTTCTACAGATTTTTTTTTCTTGTCAATGTATGCATCACTATGCAACACGCAGCCAAGTGCCGAAACGATAGATGGTTCCTGTACTTTTATTTTCCCTTAATCTGTAAGAGCAAGGCTCCATTTAAATCCCACTAAATGAACATCGTAAATGACACATCAGAGAAAGGCATGTGTTTTACCAGTCAGGCTTGAGAGTGTTTGAAATCAGCCCTCAATTTCAAGTGATAGGGAGGCAGCAGCCAGGCTGGCAGAGAAGAGGGAGGGTGGGAGGGAAGTTGTGTAGGCTGGAGGGGTCACTGTAACTCGAGCAATCCACAGAATAAGGAAATACAAAAAATATGCTACTTTATGTCCTATGGTTCCTTCTCTTTATGAATAGCAACTTTATTATTGAAGTCATTCTCAGCAAAGGTTTGTTCCACATTCAGTAAAAAAGCAGAAAATTCAACTGCAGGTTCCGAATGAACGGTGTTAAATTTGTAATTGCGCGATTTTTCTCTTCTGCATTTTCACAGAGAAATGAAACCAGTTCAAACAAGAATGATTTCAGAATAAATGTATTGGTGGAATTGCTGTACATAGACTAATTCCTGGATTGCCTGAGAAGAGTAAATGTTGCAGCTTTCCCCCTTTGAGACTTCACAACACGCAACACATCTAAGTGTGGTATATAGTCCAGAAAATACAAAACACAGTCTGAAACTCTCTGTGGATCAGTCTCTCTTTGAGCACAGAGCATGGCATGGCATGATAAAGTAATGTTTGTGTTAACCACAGCCAGTTCTGAAGTCAAGGCATTCTGTGCACAAGAAAGTCAGATTTCTTTCAACACAGATCTTTAGAGAGCTTGGTGTTCATAGTTAAATCATCTTAGAATTAAGAATCCAGTTGTGGGGGCCAGAGTACAGACTAGGGAATATTTGTGCAAAATACTTAAAGTATCCTCTGGTTTCCATGGATCTTGCTAATGTTTCAACATGGGTCAGTCTCCTTTTGCTGAATTAGGGCAGGCTGGGGTTAGGAAAACCTAAAATTAGTGGGATTTAAACTCTAATTGCTAGACTACAGCATTAGTCATCTGGTGACTGATGCTTTAAGAGGCCTTTCTAAAGAAAATATTTTACAATCAGAGGAAGCTAAAACAGTGCACTATCTGCTTTGAACAGATTGAGAATATGTATATTGGAGATTCTTTGGGGTTACAAATATTCCCCCAAACTTTTAAAAGTTTTGTCTAGTGTATATCATAAAAAATGTATATACATGACACCCATCATGGGTTTTGCAATGCCTTAAGGTACGCAAGCAGACAGCCTTTCAGGCAGGTGCCCAAATTAGCAATGAAAAGAGGTAGATATTGCTGTTACCAACAGCTGTTTCAAATCTCTGCATGCTCTGTTCAAAACAGCAAATTTTGTAACCAACATGAAGTTCAAAGATCTGGAGCAGCAAAACTTAAGTACAGTTACTGTGACAGCTGTTACTGGGTTAAAAGTTTGAGTTCTGAAAAGACCTGGAGTCTCAGTTAGACCTTTGCTGCTGAATTTCATGCCTTTCCGTATCTTTAGGTCACTTCTGAACAGGAAGTGGTAAAAGCCCACGGCTTACTTTAACGTTAGCCTGCTCTGTGAAACTATGGGTTTTCTCTAGGAGCATGCAGTAAGATAGGGTATAGGTCTGCAACTCACTGTCTTCTTCAAACTAGCTGTGCAGATGCTCATGGGACATGAGATGTGATGGCTAAAAGGCTCAAAGTATTCTCAGCACAAAAAGTTTTTCCATGTGCACATTTAGTGTAGACCAAGGGCACTCTAGAAATTCACTTTCTCTGTGTACTAACTTTCTTGGTTAAATCTGTCCCAAAATACTTTGTGCCCACTGGATTTTCTCAGCGTGGTAGCTAATACATATTTACTACCTGACGTTAAAGCACAGTGAAATGCAGATATACATCCATCAAGGTTTTGAGCACGTTTAACCTTTAAATCAGTTGCTGATGTTTGTTGCTGTATCCACTGCAAGAGACCGAGTGGGGAAAGAGTCATTATTCCCCCTCTCTGAGACTACTTTACCAACGGCAAAAGTCAAGTAACAATTCATCCTCGCTCTCAGAAACACAGTACGCCATGTCAGCATATAAACAAAGAAGATGTGATTGATAAAATTTCTGAAAAAGGAATTATCCCTGACTTCTGGCTGCTGTATCATGTTCTCAGCTCAGTTCCTGGTCAAGAATTATATCTAACTGCACACCACACTGACCTCCTGAAACAGGCATCAGGCCCAGACCATGATCATGCATATCATACTAAAACTTTGGAACAAATCCATCAAGAAAACTTAGGATTTACATTATCATAAAAGAACAGTTTCCTTCCAAGCCAAAAGGCTAAAAACTTGACTGCGTGGAAGCAGTGCATATGCATAAGAATTAGAAAGAAAGATGAAATCGAAGGGCAAAATCTTATCTTGGAGACAGCTGCAAATGGGTTAATACTGGCATAATATTCCTGATTTATGGGAGTAGATGACATACTTGCTGACCCAGAATATTATATAATCCCGAATTATAAAATTTATTATCTTATTAGATGAGATGCAAAGTATAAAAAGTATAAGCTGCAGATTATCAATTATAGGTGAATATATATTGCAGAACTTTAAAAACCTAGCCCTGGTTTGGGGGTAGTTAGTTAGGAAGGGAAACACCGTAAATTAATCTAGACTTCAAGATAATCATATCTAATTTTAAAGTTTTCTGATGACTTTCAGAAATGTATCAAAACTCTTAAAGGTACAAACTTTATAAACTAAAATGCCTTTAAAAAAAGTAAAAAGAAACAAATCCAAGCTTTATGATATCGTATAAACCTAACTTTTTACTTCTGTCCTCTAGTGATTTGGGGTCTTGCATTCAATTCTACAAATGACCTTTGCTGCAAATAGCTTGTTGGTTTTTCCCCATAATGCATATATTAAGAACTCAAATGGGGATATCGTTGACTGACAATGGTGTGGTTTAATCTAAAGACCTAGATTAAGGTTGGAGCATTAGTAGGTAAGTATAATAATTCTTCCACCTCAGCTGCTTCACTAGATGATCCTGGTTTATCTGTGTAATGTAACCATTGGTCACTGAAACTGATTATAATGATATTATTTAATTAATTAGTTCAAAATATCATCTAACCAAGGTAGTAATTTTGTAATTCCTTCTGGCATATTTGCCTTGCTTTCTTCAAACCTATTACCTTTCATTATGTATTTCTCTACTATATTTATATTTTTTTTACTTTCTACCTTCATTTTTAATATATTTTCCTGTATTTTTTAAAAAATGTAAGTCTTCATTACATGCATCTGGCACACTTCACTCAAAAAATTCTATTAGGTCACAGCTGTATGGTGTTGGAAATGACAACATGACTTTTAACTGGAAGATCCATCTCTCTGTTTCAGTTCCGATTCAAAATCACTGGAGATTACCAAGCGTACTTCCATAGGTGCAGGATTGGGCTCCAGTTCTAGTTCCACTAGAGTAAAACCTGTTAGATTATACTACAGTGACATTCATAAACTTTAGGAGCTTCTAAAAAAAAAGATAGAAGTTTCAAAAATACATCATGTGTATGTAACAGAAAACACTGCAATAGCTGTCTTTTGTACAGTTGACTTATTTATTTTCAAAGCTGACTTTGTTGCTCTAACTCCCCAGAAAAGCCTTTTGAGGCTCTTTGCACTACAAATAAAGAGCTACTTTAGGTGTAATCTCCCAGGGCTTTTTCATAGAGAGGGCAGGTTCTGGTGGCATTAAGTATGTACAGTTTATACTACAAAGAAGGGCTTTAGCCAGTGTAATAATACTTGTGTAGAATGGGAAGGGCTGACCACACGCAATTTCTGTTGACCTGATTTGTAGCTGTGTGTGCTCAGGATCTCTTGTGATTTAAAATCCAGTGTGCTATATAATGATCCAAAAACTTAGTTCAGGCAAATCAACAACAGAGGTCTTAGTTTGGTTTACATTTGTCAATCAGGAAAGCTGCCTTTCAGCTTTTTTTTTTCAATTACTGTACTTATATTAGTATAAACCCTGGCATAGAAAGAAATCTGATAACATAATGATCCTTAACATGAGCACAGCCTATGTACGTTACATGTAGGATCAGATACACGTATTTATCTACTTATGCACCATTACATGTGACTGTATGTGCAACATGGGGAATTAGAATTACTCACCCTTACAGGGAAAAAGTACTAAAAGGTTAGAGTGGAGCCACCTTGTCTTGGAAGCCTGTAAGAACACTGTTACAGTTTGGTTCAACTTGCAGGATTAATTTTGGCTGTTGGCTGTACTGTGATAGAGAGCCACTTCTAAAATGTGGGTCGGTCACTGTGCAACTGACTTCTGCTGTGTCAGCCTCTACAGCACATCCCTTGACATGAAACTTTTTCTTAGTGTAGATGTCCATATCATCTCACTTTACTGAGCTTAAATGCATTTGATCACAAAATCTTTGAGTAAAGTATCTCGCTCAAACTGCATTGATGGAAAGCAAAATTACCAAGTAGCAGAGCATCCTCCGTTGACTCCTGCAATTGCAGTCGAGGACCTGAAGTATTTTCCCACTGTCCTCTTGAAAAGATGCATTATTTTTAAAGATTCTTCTTTGCAATGATCTGTACAGTTTAGATGTAGAATCCTCTGTTTAGAGGAAAAGTCTTTTTCCTGCTGTATCACTGATGTTACACCCCCTTGTTTTCCAAGTATGCTGTTTATTGGAATATATATAGAACCTGCAAAAAAACTCTTTTGCCTTTCACATTCATGGAAACATTTAAGAGATTCTACTTTCTTCATTAGTTTACATCACCTCAGACTGAATTCATATCAGCTTTTAAATTGCTAGAGCATCTGAATTGTCTAGAGCAACAGAATGTATCTATGCTGACTACTTACGATTCTGAAAAAAATCACTTCTGACCACTAACAAAAGGGGTAGTGTATCTTGAGAACTCTGTGTATGACTAACTGACATATACAATAAATATGAATGTTACTACAGTAACTGATTGAAATTATATAGTTCATTTAAACCTTTTTCCAACTTCAGCTTAGTCCCAGCTAAAGAACACAGGAAATAAACATATTGAGCTGTCTGGCACCAGGCAACTATCCAGGTCCTGTTCTGTCTAGCACTGGGCTAGGCTTATCCATCCAATCAACATTAGGAGGTTTATTTATGCGAGACAGATATATTAGCAATAAATGGATTTATTCAGTAGCTTGGTGGATTTATACACGCACAAAATCACTTTAGTTTAAGGAGACTTAAACCTGAGTGACTCCACTACTTTATGGGCTATATCCTGAAGCCCCTAGCAAGTTCTATTCTCTTTACGGGGGTGGGGCGGGGCAGGGGAGGAAACCACAACACAAACCCAAAAACAAATCACAACAAAACCCCCCCAAAACCACTAATTGAAGTCAGTGGGATCTTTGCTGGGGCAAAAACTGCAAAAGACTTAGGAACTGGTGAAATGCAACTATCTAAGTGGCAATTCAAAGGGTTATAGTATATTTATGTCTGTTTTATGCGATATTCCGTATATAAAAGTCCGGTTTAGTTTTTACAGACCTAAAGAGAAACAACTGATAGAATTCAGAAGGGATATCTGGGTTTTCTTTATCACACCTATTTGTACTTTAGACAGATTTTGTTTTAAGGCATTAATTTGACCTAAGAGTCAGGTCCGTGCTACATTGAATTCTGGGTTCACTGATTCTTCTGTTGTTTTTTTAGAAAAGAGAAAAAAGACAGAGAGTTCTCTTTAGTGCTATGGTTTATCCATTTCAATCAGATAGCGAGTGGCACATTCTCACCTCATTTGCAGTTTTTAATTCCGATTGGACGTTGCTTTTGAAATGTCCCTTCTCTTTCCCCCCTTTATGCTGCCACTTGAAAGTTGAAATGTAGCAAGAATGTAACGTTAGGTGCCAGTTTTCTGAATTACAGGGTGACTGCTTTAGCTGATCCCAAAAAGCAAGTGTCTTTTTATACCGCATAAAAGCCTGAAATGTTTACATATCAAAAGGCTATAGGCCAATTTCTGTCAAAATTATACATGAAGTTAAGCAGTACAAGCAATTTATTTAAACACTAGTCATTGTAGAAAAATTCAAAACCATATGCTCTTTTAGCAGTTTTTCACAAATGCATTTGACCCATGGCTTGGCAAGACATGCTTGCTTCATAATTTACTCTAAATTTCAAATCCCCTTGACATTTGAAGAGAAGATCTTCATTAATAAAGTTTATATGAATGAAAACTTTAGAAGCTGATCTTGATAGAGGGAAGCTTTGGGGGGGGTGGGGGGGTGGAAATCAGCGTTTCTGCCTCGTTTTCAAATGAGTGACTTTCCTAATCAGTTCAAGATAAGTTTATTCTAGGAACCAATTGCCGTAATTTCGCATTGTATGATTTTTTTTCTTTTTTTTTCCTGGTGAAGTAATGATGCAATCAATTTGAAACAACCGTGGGGAACACTGACGGGTGATGGCACTGTACGTGAGAGATGCGCTGGGCAGTGTCGTTTCCGAGAGGGTTTCGCAGCCCGCGACCCACCAAAAGCTGCGATTGAGTCCCGCTTTACCGCCCCGCGCCGGGCGGGAGCCTCCGCCGGGGGCACGCCGCCCAGGGCCAGCCCCGGCCGGCGGGACCCCGAAGGATGCAGCTTCCAGAATGTCGTCCCGGGGAGGCCCCGGCCCGCGGGACCCCGCGCCCCGCTGCGGCTCCGAGCGTCGCTCTCGCCCTCACGCCGGGCAGTGCCAGCGCCGGGAAGGCGGTGCGGTTTGCATCCCCGGAATCATTCCTTAATACCTTAAAATAAATAAATAATAAAAAACCACCAGCAACAAAAACTAGCAACTCCCCCCCCAAAAAAAACCCAAACAAAAAAAAACCCCAGGGCGAATTCTCGACAAGCGCATTTTCATGGACGGGTATATGGTGATTGCTTTGTATGAAATCGTGTTTGGGTAATAATATTGAAAATCAGTGCAGTGTTTACTTTATTTCATACTTAACAGCTTGCTCTACCCGGTGTTACCCTCCTCTTTAGATCTCTCTTTCAGCCCACGCTGTGACCACCCTCCAGTAACAAACAATTGCTTAGCAACACTATGCAGCACAATTTGCTTGCGTTTCATTTGTTATTACAATTCATCCCGACTGATTGTTTGTTTAACGCAATTTTACGTTTGCAAGGTTAGCAAAGAGTGGAGGGGAAATGAGAAACTCCGAGAGCAGGTTTTGCGAAGGGAGTGTCAAAACCGGGGGTTTCACAGCGAGACTATTCAGATTAAATCAAAACTAAACAAAAGAGAACTTCCCCGCGGGGTGTGACACGTTATTTGAAAAAATAATCTCTAAATTAGGAATAAGGCGAAGAGTTGCAGCGTGGTGGATCTCCCTTCCGCAGAGCCTTCCCTATCGAAGAACTCTTCGGGAAGCCGAGCGCTGGCGCAGCCCGGGCGGCCTGTGTCCCGCCAGCGCCGCAGCCGCCCCGATGCTCACTCTTGCCCCGCGGTCCTGCTTTCACCTGGGAGAAGCCAGACAGGCGCGGAGGCGAAATCCTGGTGTAAGTGATGCTAAGCACCCAGGAAATCGACCCCGAGGACGGGTATCCCCACCGCGGGCCGCCGCACGAGCGGGACTTCGGCGGCATCACTCGGTTCCCGAGGGGCGGCAATCCGGGCACAGAGTGCTGTCCCGCCGCCCGCCTCCCTTCCGCGGCCGGGCTCCGCGGAGCCCCGCGGGGAGCCGAGCCCTGCTCCGCCGCCGCCCCCGCTGAGCCGCGGCCCCCACTGGGCAGGGAGGGTGGTCCCCGCGGAAACCCCCAGGGCACCGTCAGAGGGGATACTCCTCTCTTCGCCGCTGGGAGAGGCGGCCGTGCCCCCGCTCTCGGCATCCCCTCGGGCCTGGTTCTCCCGGGGGCTTCGAGTCCGGCTAGCCCAAAGCCCCGCTCCCCGCCGGGGGCTGCGAAGGCCACCAGAAAGATGCTACCGCGCGTTGCAGCAGAGCCGCTGAGGACGTGAACGGGCACCCCGATGGCGGAATTAATCAGCGCGCTGCTCTGCGCGCGTCGTGACCGAGCGGCACGCAGGGAATTGCTTACCAAAAACCGTCCGAGAAAACGGCCCCGAACTCCCCCCAAACAAACAAACAATCAAAAAGTAAAGAAAACCATCATAGCAACAGAAAAATCCAAAAGCTGACAAAAAAACACCCCTCTGTCAAATAGTTTCAAATTACATCAAATTTGAAAAATTTGTACGAAGCTCAGGTCTAAATGCCAAAGGCGGAAATAAATTGATTAGCAAATAAATTGAAATAAAGGAAACGGTGCTAGTAATAACGAAATACATGGTGATGTATCAATAACGTGAGAATTAAGTCCTGGCGTTCTTTTTTCTTTAACGTTTGTAGGAGTCTTTTACTAGAAATAGGGGTTTGGTTCAGATCATTTTCAGGTGCGGTTTTAAATCCCAGAATATGGAGAAAAGGAAGAATAAAGATAAAGCGCAAGTAAGCGCTAACGAGGATATTCTTTGTTGAGGAAAAATAATGCGTTCCTCGTAAACGGACCCTTATGGCTTGTTTTCATTTCATGCGTACAATTTCCTACCTTCTTTGATGGAGGGTTGATGGGGTAAATAGTCTAATCTTATTCAGTTCACCTCCTGTGGATTCCCAGTGACAGTCGTGACAGACAAAGTGTTCTGCAAATCACAAGAGCTAGCTACCAAGAGAGCCAAACCTCTTAATAGGAAGAGTTTTAGGGACTTAAAACCGCTCCATTTTAAATTCACGGATCATGCAAAATATAAAGTTCTCCGTATCATTGCAACTCTATAGGCTTTTTTTTCTAAGCTAGAAAAGCGAAGATTCTTCCTTAAAGAAGGAAATAAAAGAATGTAAAAAGGCATCAGGATGGGTAAGAAGCAAATCAGAACACCTACCAGACCCGGGGATTTGAGATGGCACCGGTCTTTAACGTTCTCACCTCCTGGCTTGTTTAGAAATAAAAAATGACACCTGTTTGGATCTAAATCTGTTTAAAAAAAAAAAATAGAGAAAAAGTTTACAGCATTCACGCGTCCTAGTTCCGCCAGGTTATCTAAGAGAAGAGGAAAAAAAATCAGTTCATTTACTCGGTGAAGACGTTGTTGCTTCACTGTGTAAAGCTTAAATCGGAGGAATGCACACTCCTCAATACCCTTTCAGTTCTCCGAGCCGGGGGACGCAATTCAAACCCTGCTACAGAAACACTTGGAGGGGGGGAGTTGCATGGTTGTATCGCCGTTTATTTATTTAAAAAGTGCCTCTTAACCAATTCGAAGCATAAATAATGAATCTGAGCTTCAGACAGAGGAAATCGCACCCACTAATGTGAACTAACACGAGCAAAGTAGGTGCATAATAGCCAAGGCTAGGAGCTGCTAACCACTTCTGCACAATAGCATTAATAAGATTAACCTGGGCAATTAGCCGGCGCAGCAGAGATCAAGCCTAAATCTGGGGCCTTTCAGAAAAGCCCACTAATGGAAAGGATTACGTTAATTTCATTAATTCTCAATACACAGACCCGGGCTCCTTTCACTCCTTTGTGTAACCCCCACCTCTACCCCACCAAAAAAGGGGGAGAGAAAAAAAAAAAAAAATCTGGTTTTGTTTGTCATCTGCATATTACCAGGAACTAAATCCAGGATGACGTCGCCTGGGTATAAAAAAGGGAAGAGGTTCAGATGGATTATACTCCGAGCAGCCCTCTGGGTTGAGATCAGTAAACAGGCGAGAGTTGAGGGGGGAAAGTTCCAGGGGTGGATCCTGCGCACACGCACACACATGCACACGCACACACGCGCGCACAGGCACACACGCACGCTCTCCCCGCAAGCTGTCCTCGGAAAAAGCTCCGCTCTCTTCGCTCCGATCGCTTTTTAAAATTTCTCCGAAAAGTTTCGGTTTCGTGTCTCTCCAGCTTTTCCTAACCTTCCCCCCACCCCCCCCCTCCCCTCCACCGCAACCACCGCCACCTACCCTCCGTCCCTCCCTCCCTCCTCCCCCCGGCCGGTCCCCGCTGCCCTGCCCCGGCACGGTTTGGGGCATGCCTGTGAGCATGTTCAGCATCGACAATATCCTGGCGGGCAGACCTCGCTGCAAGGATTCGGTGCTGCTGCCCCCACCCAGCGCCGCGCCCGTCGTCTTCCCCGGCCTCCACGGGGACTCGCTCTACGGCAGCGCCTCCGACTACGGCGGATTTTACTCCCGGGCGGTAGCACCCGCCTCCGCGCTGCCGCCGGCGGTCACCGGATCTCGGCTCGGATACAACAACTACTATTACGGGCAGCTGCATGTGCCGGCGACCCCCGTGGGCCCTTCGTGCTGCGGGGCCGTGCCGCCCCTTGGCGCCCAGCAGTGCTCCTGCGTCCCCCCTGCAGGTAAGACGGCCCGGCCCGGCGCAGGACGGGGCGGACGGGAGTTCTTTGTTCCCGCGGCTGCGGGGCAGGAGGGGCTGGCGGGGAGCTGGCGGCCCGCAGGGGCGCGGGTGGGAGGCTTTTTCTTGGGGCGGGGGGAGCAGCGATCTCATGCAAAGCCTGTCGTCGTCTCGTCTGTCTGTCCATAGGTTACGAGGGCACTGGGTCAGTCCTGATGTCCCCTGTTCCCCATCAGATGTTGCCCTACATGAACGTGGGCACTTTGTCCCGGACGGAGCTGCAGTTACTGAACCAGCTGCACTGCAGACGAAAAAGACGGCATCGGACTATCTTCACTGACGAACAGCTGGAAGCGCTGGAAAACCTCTTCCAGGAAACGAAGTACCCAGACGTGGGCACCAGGGAACAGCTAGCCAGAAGGGTGCACTTAAGAGAGGAAAAAGTGGAGGTATTTTGCTTTCCTTGTACCCCTTTCACCCTCTCCCTTTCGCATTGAAACGCGCTCGGACAGGAGGTACCGCGGCGCGGCTCCATCGGCCGCGGAGAGCTGGCGGAGGGGAGAGCAACAGGTTTGCGGGAGGGAGAGAGGACAAGTTTTTTTATTACTATTTCCAAGCGCCCTTCTGGGGACGGTGGCCCTCAGGAGGCCATGAGCCGATGCCGAGAGGCGGCCGTGCCTCCTGAAGGCGCTCAGCCTTTCCCGCACCAGCGGCAGCTTTCCCCCCGCCCGAGCGCGGCCGCTGTGCATGGGCCCCGCCGCGGCTGGGAGCGGCTCCGGGCGAGGCAAGGCTCCGGAGGGGCGGAGGGCAGTCTGCGGGTCTGCCTTTTTTTTTTTTCCCCTCCCCCCCCCCCCGCTAATAATTTAATTTCTTAACGTTACAGGTTTGGTTCAAAAACCGCCGGGCAAAGTGGAGGAGGCAAAAGCGATCGTCTTCGGAGGAGTCAGAAAACGCACAAAAATGGAATAAAGCATGTAAAACGTCTCCGGAGAAGAGACAAGAGGACGGGAAAAGTGACTTGGACTCTGACAGCTGATACCTCGCAGGGGGGGGACATTTCCCGTGGACTGTCGGATACGCTCCAGAGGATGCTTCTAAACTTGCACAAGCTCTGCCTTGTTGGAGGGGGAAAATATCTGTATATAATGTGTACAATGCCCCGAGTTGATTTCGTGTAAATAAAATGTGTTGCGGAGCTGTTGCACAGGTAGATGGCGGCGCGTTCGTTCGTCCCCGCGCCGCGGGGAGAAGGCAGGAGAGCGGCGGAGCCCCGCTCCCCCGGGGCCAGGGGCGGCCTGGCCGGTGCGGTTACTCATTTAACGAGGGTTCGCATAGCTTGAGAGCGAGCGGAGGGCAGCGCGCTGCCGGCCGGGCCCTTTGGCCACCCGCTCGCTGCAGGCCGAGAAGCGGTGGCAGATCGTAGAATAGAATCATAGAACACCGGGTTGGAAGGGACCTCAAGGATCTTGTACCCCGATGGAGAGCGGACGGCTCCTGGCCAGGCCGGTCCCGTCCCCGACGGCAGCGCCCGGTGCAGTCCCGCTGAGGCCAGGGCCGCGGTCGGAGCAAACGTCGCTCCTCCTCATCCCGGAGCTCCTCGCTGGGCCGCCTGCGGTGATACCAGTCTGTCCGTTTATCCGGTGCCCCGTCCAAAGGCTTCTCCCCTCAGGGAGGGCCGGCGGTCAGCTCCCGCCCCGCTGCTCCTCCCGTCCCGCCGGCCCTGTCAGGCCGAGGGAGATGCCATTAGGAAATGTTTGCAGGCAAAACAGATCAGGCCTCGCACTTGTTACCCTGTCCTGTTCCCCTGCACTTTTCACTCTCTCTCTCTCTGCAGTTTTGCCCTGTAGAGTGCCCAAAGCGTTTGGTTTTGATCCCCGTTTAGAAAAGCTCTGTCGCGACATCAGTGTTTGAACATGCTGTTAATAAAGTTCAGCCGCTATCAGATGAATTGCGCATAAAGGTATGAGTCGGCGTGATGCTCCAGGGGTTGTTTCAGAAGAAGCAGCACCTTTACAATTAGGAAAGCAGTTTCAGCCTTCTGTGATTTTACTCTTCCCTCTATGAGGGCTTCATAAAAGAGACACCTATTCCCCCTGTAAAATCCACATTATTTTCCTTATGCTTTTTATCCTGCAACTCCCCAACTCTTGGTGCTCGTCCCTTCAGAGCTCAGCCACCGCAGGTTCCCCATATTGTCTTGCTTAGAAAGACCTTTCCCTCCCATTGTCTGCAAAGACTGTCTATAAATTTAAAACAAATGACCTGAAGGTGTAAAGCCAATGCAGATAACCTCTGGCTAGAAATCTTCACGCCGTGCCTTTCACTCAGAAGTTAAGTTGTAGTGAGCTGATTTTCCTTAATTGTCGCCAATGCCTAAATTCACCTGTAACTATTCAGCTCATCGAGCTTAGACAAGGAATTGTTTTATACAAACGTGCTCACCATTGCTTCCTGCGACACTAGAAAGAGTCGGTTGTTGGGTTGCTTGTCGTTGTGCTTTTCCTCCCTTTCTGGATACACCCAGCTTTTAACGGGTGTTGTAGCGTGGTGTGTATTGTAGGTGTTAGTCAGATATAACCGATCTCAGTACCTGTCTGCTCAGATAACATTTCCTAATGCCCCCCTGTTTCCTCATAGATACGGTATCTCTCTCTGAGCAATCTCTCTCCATACCAAGACTTAGCTGACGTGGAAGAAATTGTGTGGTTTTTGTATGTCAGTCCTTTAGGGGGCTTACAGATTCATAGCTACTGCCCTCTTGAAGAGAAGAAGAAATTTAGCCTTTCACGTTCCTTAGTGCGGGAGAGGAGGAAGGGGGAAAGCAAATGGATGTTTCTTCTTCTTGGGTATATATCAGTCTGGCTCTACAGAGCTATTGCATTATGGAGATGCTACCCTATTGCTATGATGTGTATCCAATCTCTGTAAACTCTATTGAACTACAACCCAGCAGCACTGAAAATTAGTTTTCAAAAGAAGAGTTTTTTTATGTATATGCAGGAGGACTCACTGAGTGGAATTTTAATGTCATCTCTGCTGTTATTTAGTCATTGTTAGGTTTTAAAGTGCATACTCAATTTGCAAATAAAAGCCAGGTCTGAGGATAATATTGCCCAGGATTTTGCAAATGCTTAAATACTTTCTTTACTTCCCGTGTATAAATATCCTTACTGCCACTTTGGGAGATTGGTGGGGTTTTGTTTTGGTTTGTGTTTTTGTGCGGGGAGTGGTAATTTTGGAAGTCACTACTAAGAATTTTAAACTGCATAGTTCGATGTGGGAGTTAAACTGGGTCTGGGTTTGTAAAGGGCGGGCTTTAAATATGTTTTTGGTAACCAATACTAGTTACTTAAGGTTGTAGTCCACATCTTCAGAGATTCTTTGGCTTTTCCAATGGAAGCAAGTTGCTTGAGAGCCATGGAAGCTCCAGGTCACTGAGCATGCCAATATATGGATTTATTTAGAACTTTTTGTTCTGTGGGAGTGTGAGATGTGACATAAGAATCAAAACTTTGCCTTCTAAAACATGTTTTCTATGCATGGGATTGTGATGAACTCACGACTGATTTCTTTAGGATCACATATCTCAGTCTGAGTTAATTTTTGAGCTGACTATAAACCCTTGACTACCATAAGCTTGGTCTTGCAGTCACTGGTATCCATTCTTAATACTGCATGATGTAGATCTATTAGAGTTAGTAATATCCCTTTAACGTGCAATTGAAAAGCAAATTTAGTTTTGAACTAGAAGCTTTAGATTACTTGCTAAAAAAGGCATTTGTGCCATTAGACAGTAGGAGCATCTTACCTTATTCTTTCTTTCGCTAGTGTTTGGTGAAAACCTAAAGGCTTCATTCTCCATTTTTTACACTACAAAACCAGGTCCTATGCAGTTTGGAAGAGTCTGATAACTGAAAGGTAATGAGAAGATGACATCAAAAGGATCAAGAAAGTAGAAAACTAAATGATTGAAAGCATGAGGACGATTGTAATGTGAAGATCTCTCATTCATATGTACTGTTTGGTTGGCATAATCTGTCTCTAGGTGTTTGACTGGATTTTTATTTTATGAGAATTCCTACTTGCTGAAATGCGGACTTCACGTAAGAACTTCATTATTTTGTCTTTCTATTGGTGAAGTAGGGGAGAGGGGCGTGGTATGTTCCAGCAGGTCCAGTTCTAACAAAGGGACTTTGAAAGTGTTGGTTGTGTTCACGTTTGTTAACACTTGTCTAAGAAGGAGACCAAAAGAGATTTGGGGTTTTTTTTTTTTAATTATTATTATTTTTTGTTTATTTGTTTGCTTCTGTCTGTGTCTCCTCCACTGCAATTTACAACCTTGCATCTTGGTGCAAACCCATTCCCAGAAGATTTAAGATGCCTGAAAAACACACTTAGCTGTTTCTGAGACATGATTTATGGTTCATGGTACTAATGTACCATGTAGGTTTTACAACATGAGTTCGGTTTCTTGCTGTTTCACTGGTTTTCTATGAAATGTTGGACTTCTTTCTTCCTAAATTTCTGTCTGTAGACTGAATAATATTCCTTTCAGGTGCCACCAGGGAGATAGGATGAGGGGAGGATTATAAAAAGAAACATAAGCTACTACAGAGGCTCACCTTTGTGGCAAATAACTATTTCAGATAATACTATACATTATAGGAGTAATAGCTGAATAATAATACTAAAGGAGCATACGCCAAATAAATCTTTCTGACACCAAACTGGTTTAGATTATGAAATTCCCTTGCAAGGGAAAGCTAGGGAAAGCAATTTTTAGCAAGGGGACAATGCAGAAGCTTCCTGCTGTGTAGGGGCAGGTTGAGCAACCTGGTGGGTATCTTCATAGTGCCATCTGCATTTAGATGGCCAAAATTTATGTTTCTATTTAATATCCTATTTGCCATATTTATTTCTGTACTCTTGTTATAATAAGTAATACTGGAAAGCAAAGGTCAGATTTTTTTGCTTGACATAAAGTGATTTATTATCAGCTGAAAATCCGGACTTTTTTTTTCTTTCCTTTCAGTTTTACTAATACTTGAGTGAACTGGTTTGAGCTTTACCATAATGGGATCCTGGGAACATAAACCATGCAAACTCTTTCTTACACATGACTTGTGAAGCAAACATTTGGATTAGTGGAAGTTATTAAAAAAAAAAAAAAGTAACATTAAGGCAAGTTCATATTTTTTTGTACTCCACCTGCATTTATTGGTTCTCTGGGGTTATACACCATGAAGCATGAATGAACAAAAGCCTAAGGAGTTTTTGTTTTGTATTCTATCCCTTTAGGGTTTCATTCCATTTATACTTTATGTTTTCCTAATTTGGAGACCTGGTGAGTCTTGACTAAACCTATCCAGAGAAGTTTAGTCAAATTACTCTGTTTCTCAGGGGTTGCCACTTACGCTGATCTGATTAGAGTCTGTTTTACAAAGGTAACAGTTGTAGCTGCAATGTGTTAGACTGGAAGCAATTAATACAAAGTTTAAAGTTACCTGTCTCTGTAAAGTATCTGACAACTTCAGATGCAGAAACCTGTGTTACAATATTCTGGTTTGTACTGAAACTATCCAAAGCTGGAGAATTCAGATGTAAAGTCAAAAAAGGAATCAGACTTCTTTCACTTTTTGACTTCAGGATTAAATAGATGTCTAAAGACAGACAGAGACTAGATCCCTCAGGACATACAGGAAAACTTAAGGCACAACTGAACGGAATAATATGGAGCAGGAGAAAGGCCAGGAAACTTGCAATAGTTTAAAAGTACATATGGAGTTGGATGTTGAAAGTTACTTCACCTCTGCCTTCTAAATGATGTCCGAATACTGCTGTTTGCATTTCTTTTCTGCTCTGCATCCATGCTTACCTTAGAGTTTCGGAGCTTTACCTCATTAGCATATCCCAAAACATGTCAAATACACATGCCAACATAGAAGTTTTAATTGTCCCTTTGCATTATGTCCAGGGAGCCATCCCCCAAAACTCTGAACTAAGCATTGAATGCCCACCAGAGTCTGCCTGTGTTTATTATGTAAGTACAATAATAATGAATCTTTGTGCTTTTCTATTTATTCAGTGTTTGCTACCCAGTGACTGCAGAGTGCTTTGTTAACGTTGTGTTTTGGGTTTTGACCGCGGCTACACCCTGGCAAAAGAGTTGACTTTGGCATAGAGATTCTCCTTCCTCTGGGCAAACCCATCTCCTTCAAGAAGAGCAGCTGCCTGCAGGGCTTCTTCTTCCCTTTCTGTCCAGGGTGAGTGGAACTGTGGACATGGCAGGGTTAATACGTACTTTTCCTAGGGAAAAAACCCAGAGAACTGGGAGCCAGATTCTGATGGTACCATTCCAGCCATCTAGTTTGCAGGGTAGCATCACAAACGGTTGGATCAGTGGTGCAAACTACAGTGCTAGAGTAAGTTGCTGAGAAAAAGGGTGAGAACTTCTGAAGCTGCATCCCTCTTGACTCCAAGATACTATGAGTGTAGAGTCTGAATAAAACTATTTATTTCCCTTATTTAGGGCTTTTGGCAAACTGTAAAAGAAATCAGCTGTGAATTTTCAGAGTGATCCTGAGATGGGGAACTACTGTTGCTTCATTTTACTGTTGGAAAAGCTTAGGCACCTCTTCCTCAGAGGGACATGCAGGAAGTCTTTGGCACAGGGTGGGGAAGCAGAAGTGATACCGTATTTTCAGTGGTGAATTTTAATGCCATCACCCCATTTTCCTTTTATCCTGGTGGAAATTTGACTTTCCCAGTGAAAGTAAGGCCTTCATGGTTACGCTTTACGTAATTATATGGATAATTTCTCTTGGTTCATGAACAAATTACACATTATTTTTGCCATGCAAGTGAACCCAAATTGAAGGTTAAATTAATGGAAGATAAGAGAAAGTAGGAGCAATATGGTTTTGGTGTATGAAATGTTTATTTTTAAAAGGCACAAAAAAAGCCCTGACCTGCTTTTCTTGCACACCCAAAAGCTCTTGCTGAGTGTTGCAAGTGCAATGAATGCAGTATCAGCAGAGAGTAACTTTATATTAAGAGAAGGGAATGGAAAAGAGTTCTTTTTATGCCAAATTTTACCCCATAGTGGATAATTACAGCCAAGTTGTAAACCCCTTAAAAGCTGTAAGGCACCAGTATAATGAAACACATAACTGAAATTTACTGTACACGTGTAGATTGCAAGATTACTCCTGAATATTTAGTCTTCAACTTCTTAAATTTGTAGTTTCCACAGAGGGCTTATAAGTGCTAGAATTTTGATTAACTGTCTCAATAAACTACTGCTATTGTTATCATTGTAAACCTCCCTAACCTAAGAGCCTTAAGGAGGTTGGTATTTTCTGCGGAAACTCTAATGGTTTAGAAGGACATAAACCCTATACATTTTATTTGGAGCTTCCTGTCATTATATAGAAAGTCTCAGGCTTCTTTTACATCAGTTATTAGGTTTTATTTGTTTAATATTTCTTTTAAATTGTTTTTATACTGTGTTTATCATGCATATTTTTAGAACATACTGTATTTTTCTTTTAGTTGGCCCTAATGCTATGGACAAAGCTCTTCCCAACGAAACTCACTGTGTCTCCTTTAGCCTAGCTGAAAGGATAATGTGGAGGCACAACCCAAAGCCTTTGTGAGTTAATGACAAACTTTCTTCTTGAGCTGGTAATATTTCCTACTTACATTAATGGATGGGGTTATTTTGCAATAAGTTCGGTGAAGATAGGGCATTAATCCCTGGTCAAAAGGGGTAATGATTATGGGACAGAGCCATGCAGGAAGGGATCATTAGTAATCCCAGGGGAGCTTTCTCCGCTTAAAATTCTTGAACTGTTCTGCTTTGACTTTTTTAGCTACAGGGGTCCTTCCCACCTTGTACAGGTGCAGTTTCATTTGTAGAAAATGGTTTGTATTACTAAAGTCACTGCAGTTAGTACTGCTGTTGATGGAATAAACTTTAAGGATGTATCTGTATTCATGTTAAATATTTTAGATAAAAGTTTTAAGATAAAAAACTTGCTTCTAAACTGAAATAATTATATTAATACAACAGAGTCTTTAAATGAGTAAATTATTGCTGCTTTTCAGAGGCAATAATATTGTCTGAAAGCATATCCTTGACATAGAAGTAGGTATTTTCCATGCAATGAGGCTTGACTAGGGTCAACATTAGGCATTCAGGCCTTGTGTGAGGCTTATCTCAACCTGCATAAGGACAAGATAAAAGTTTGCTGGTATCTACCATGCTTGGCCTTAAAGGAACATCTAATTTACCCGATGTTTAAGAAAATCCAGAACAGTGTTCCTGAATTGGAAAGCAGCTGTGTTTTTTTCTGCTCACGTACTCATTGGCACAGCTGCTTCAGCTATCCAGGCATCTAAATTATTCTGACATCAGAAAAAAACACTGAAACAAAGCCTGATTATGGCCATATTGTTTATGATGGTTTAATGCTTTGGCTGACTGACCACTGGAAAAACTGTTCAGTCACCAGACACATTGCAGCTAAGGAGCACGCAGAATTCATGTTGGAGACTAAGAGCTAGGACATCAGGTGTGCTAGGGTAGTTCTTTCTAATATAAGTCTCTTTGAAGTAGCTGTCTTAGGAACAGAATCAATTTCTGAAACAGTCTCACAGTCTCTTCGGTTGCATGCTGAAAATGTTGGTCTTGGAAGGATGAATGTGAGATAACTATGGAATAAAAACAAAAAAAAAAAAGGAAAAGATTTTATGTTAAACCTGATGTTAAAAACAGTCCTATAAAGTTTATTAATTTGCATCTTGCCTATTTCTGCAGGCTTTAGCTGTTCCTGTCTCAGTCTCAGGTCTCGGTGCTGGTAAAAAAAATTGGACATTTAAAGAATGACTAGATACTAGTTTAGAACCAGTCTATTGATGCTATCCAATTTCATTTGCATTTTTTTCATTTGCTTTTTATCACTTTTGGATCAGCAGAAATTAGTAACACAGTTATCCTAGAAAAATATCTGAGGGCATTTTTGGAGAAAGGTCATCTTGGGGTTATAGAGTCTGACCTTCATCTCTGGAAGAAGAGCAATTGAACTGGAAGCAGTATTCTTCCAAACTGCATTGCCAAGATGCTCTTGGCCCTGGATAAAGAAGAAAGAAGAGTGGGTAAGAGACATTTCTTCACCTTTGCAAGTCAACACTAGTGTGTCTGTGAGTGGCTGTGACTCTTGCTGAGAGGATTTGGCCCACAGATATAGCCAATAACAATTATTGAGCACTCTGTCTGAGGATTGAAACCGTTTAAGATTTGATTCAAAGTATTTTCGTACAACTGATGTTTTAAGATTTTTTTTTTAAACAATATGAGATACAACCCATGTTTATTTTTTGAACAACAAATTGCAATAGATTTTTATTTGTATACAATAATGCAGTTTTGTTTTGGTTTATCAATTTTTATGTCCCCTTACTGGAAGTTCTTCTGCTGTTGTTGCAGCATAAGTTGTGAAGACAGGAATTTATACCTGTAAATAACCGAAGCCTTCTGATCCAGTTTAGAAACTCCAGTTCTTTCTGATAGTGCATGGTTACGTATATGTGACATTCAAACGGTGGGGCTCCACACAGACCATTCATTTGTCAGGCAGCTCAGAAGACAGGGTATGGGATGATCCTTATTATAAATTTGAAAACTTTTGAAATGGAAGGTCATGCTGAGGTTAACAATACATTCCTGTTGCCGATCGTTCTTGCAAGGTCTGAGGTCCTTCTTTACCCACTTCAGCAGGTTTGAATCCATACCCGGCAGATAAAATTGGGTTCCACTAACAATAATGAAGTATTTAGAAAACTTGGAAGGTCCAGAGGGTAGTGTTCCAGGCAAAACTGCTGAGGTAGATTAGCCAGAGACTTTTCAATGAAAATAATAGGTAGTATTTACAGCACAAACAGTACAGTCCAGTGGATAGGACACTAATATGGAAGTAAAAGAAGAGACTTTACCCATAGTTCTGTTGTTAGAAACTCTTGGATGCTTACAGCCTCCACTAGACCAGATATGTTTCCATCTGCAAAATGGAAATCATTCAATATGATATCCATAGATAGCAAGTACTAAGTACTTCTTCTCCACCAGGCTATCATCTGGGTGAGTGTTTTCCTCTATTCGCTGCAGATAGAGTCATGTTTTAGATTGGAAAATAAAAATATTTAGATAGATTCGTAATACCGGATCAAAGTGGTTCTTGAGACTGAAAACACTGCAAAACCTGACGTAACTTCAGTAGCCTTCCCAGGGGTAGGCTGATAGGTTTGTAAACTAGAGCTCACTTTCCCCTCTGACATCTTATTTAAAATCCATCCTGAAGGAGGGATAAAACAACTTTAGATCTCACCAAGGAGGCATCTGAGCAAGTGTGAGATGCCAAGGAAAGAATAGGTTGGCCCTGTCCCTTCTAGAGGAAGGACAGTGTACAGGCTGTGGAAGAAGAGATTGCAAGAATGGGGGGGGGGTGGGGGCGTGGTGGTGGTGGTGGAAGAGAAACATATCAGTCCATGGGCTTTTTCACTGTGAGAGCTTGCAGATGTTTCTTTTCTGAACTGTTTCCAATGAATTGTTAAAGAGAAGGACTGGATATAAAGGGTTACTCATTTGGAGCGGAGGCAGATTGATCTGCGATCTGCCCTAGCCTGGCAATGCAGAAAAAGGTTAATGAATGTAGCCCCTTCTTGATCTCTTTCTTCACGTGATATTTTTACTGGTTCTTGTATTGCACATGCCTGTATTTGCCTTTGCAAGCAGAATATCTTTTCTTTCCGTATTGCCAGAATCCTATTGAGAAGTCTTGCAGTGCACAGTTATCAAAGGAGCTTCTAATCAGCAAGTTAAATGTGATCATTACACATTGTAATTTCATTACTGTGATGGAGTCTTTTCTGGTTTGTCACTTGCTCCCTATCAAAATAAATCACAAGGCTGTAACGCTCCACTGTGGTAAGGTGGATAACCGCTTCGCGGCAGGTGTTGAGCTGTGCTGAAAATTATTGCCACCTCAAACAACTGTTTGGAACACTGGGTTTCAATCTATTACTACATGAAATAGTGTGGAGGTTTTGCCCCAAAATCAACAGCGTATTTTATCCAAGTAAGTGGATTCTTACTGCAGGGATGGGTTGTTATTGACTGTTTTCCCCCACCCTCTCCTTCCTCCCAAAGAAAACAACAGCTAAGAGTGAAGTGGCTAAGCTCTTTGGACTGACTAAAGGGCAACTCTATGAAATGGATGGGATCTTGCAAGGCTGCCCATATGTGACCTTCCAGTTAACTCTGCTCTGGAACAGCTGGGTTCTTGATCCAGGGCAGGAGACAGGGCAGCTGGGAATTGGCCAAATGTTGCAGCTTGCTGACCTCGCTTTGCCATTACTGTGTCCTTTGCTGTTATAGCAGGAGATCAACCTATTTCCACCTGGGGACTTCCCCACACTGGAGAAATCCCTAAGGAAGTAATTAAACTGCAACAAGCTTCATCATAACTTGCATTTTAGCCTGTGAACTAACTTTATAACTCATGATTGAAAAGGAGGTAGAACACTGCTGATTTCCTCCATAAGAGTAAGTAGATTTATTTGGGTAATTTTTTTTTTTGTGTGTGATCTTGAGATGTTATAAACATTGTAAACATTACAGATGAGAATTGTAAACATTAGTTGTTTATGGAAAAAGACATAAATATATGCCTATAATAAGTCAACCGGTAAAAATAATTAGTACTTATTATTGTTATTTGAGTTTATTAAGTGACCTAAATCTCTCACAGACCAAATACAATGAAGAAATTGATTCTTGAAAAGCTGCTGCTCTTTAGGGACTCAATGCCCTACACAACTGCATGTGATCCCATTGCGTGGTTACAGAGGTGCCTCGGGGGTGGGCGTGCAGCATGTCCGGAGCATGCCGTTTCTCACAATGTCTTGTATACATGATTAATATCAGTGGAAAGAATAAACCATTCTTTGAATTTGTATGTCTTTTGGTGGCCAGAAGGATGGTTTCAATTTGACAAAGCATACTCTCGAGCATTTATAGAATGGTTTATAGTAGAATTTTGAACACATTCACTTCTGCTATCAGCGATGGTATACCTGAGCTATGGGAAAATGATTGGGAATTTTGGGAAGCAGGAATATACCAGAAGAAAAATCTTAGTGTCATCATGGCAGGTATCTCCTGGTGGAAGACCAACTGTCCATATCATCTTTCATCAAGAAAGAGGAAAAATGGAAATACCCAGAGTGTTTTGTGCTTACATTACCAGTACTGCATAAGTGCAGGAGGATTAGGGCTGTGTCATGTTTCGCTTCATTTCTGGTTTGCAGCCCTTTAGTCTTTGCACATTTCTAGCAATGTCACAGATTTGCTGCATGCCTTTACTTCTGCTGCTTGAAGAGCTTTATAGTGCCTTTTTTTTTTTTTTTTTTTTTTTGGTCCTGTTTGTTTTGCAGCTATTCCTCTTTGCTCTAAAACAAGTTTTGTTTTGTATGTAAGTCTGGCAAGAGAAGAGGGGAGCTTCAAATTGAAAAGTGATCAGTGATTTAGGATGGGTACATCTGGTAAGATCAGCTACCGTTTGAGCTTTTCTTATACCCAGGCAGTTGAAAGAACAGAAGTAATAATTAAACTGCATATGTATGTGCTCAGAATGATTATTCTTATACTAATTGGTAGGCATGTCTTTCTTTAGCTGCACTTTATTGTTGCATGTATGTGCATGTTGCATGTGCTGGAAATCTAGTATTGGTTTCAGACAAGGACACGTGTTCTCTTAGTGGGACATTTTGGTTACATTTCCAATAGCTGCTGCTAAAAAGAATCTTGAAGGATGTTGGCTGCGGTCACAGAACTCAACTCATGTTCTGAGAGATTTTTCCAAATTTCACAATGGTCCAAATCCACGTATTTCTCTTCTCAGATAGTAGAGCTCCAGAAATGGGTATGATTTGGCCTAAAAGACCACGTTTGGTGCTTTTCTCATTTAATTTATTCTGTCCCAAACCACTTCAGTGAGGTTCAGTTTATTTATGCGAGATACTCTGTCCCTGTGGTAGAGAAATTCACCCGCTTCTGATGTGGAACAGATACAGAAAGCCAGCATGGGTTTGTATAAATACATATACTGGTGTACTGATCCCTGTGTAAACATCTGTACTCAAGAACCTCGTTGGATTTTGAAAACTCCTCGGAGGACATAGGGAAGGATCTTTAACAGAACTCTAGCTTGCAAGGCGAACAGTCCAAGCGCAGATATTTTTTTGTATTTTAAGGGAAATGTAGCTGTTTGCCTTAATGCAACATTTTAGAAGAGACAAGCAATTCAACATTATGTCATCCCAATAATAAGTCAACAGCATGGCAATATATATTTTATTGCAGCAAGTGTAGGGCATTTGTTGATGTTTCAGCTAAATTTTAAAATTTAGATATGCTTGTCACCTTAGTCGAAAGTCAGGTCACAATGTCAGTCTGAGTTGGTTAATAGAAGTACCTCTTCCTTGTAGGTCAGTGGGACTGTGCTTCATTCCTGTATGCAATCTCAAATTAAAGCATTACACTGTACCTGTCAGTGGCCTTTTGAGTCAGATTCTGCTCAAACTTCACCAGGGCCAGTGGGTGTCAATGGTGCACCAAAACTGTTTCTAACATAAGATGCTTTCTATGGTAAAGGTACTATTGTTGTAACTGGTGCGTTTAGTTGGTGCACAACTTGTATACTCAGAATTTGCAATAATGGTGTGTTTTTAGAGCCTTACAAGAGCTAATATGGACCAAAAAAGTTTGTTTGGAAAGACAGTGTTAAAACTCTAGCACCCCTGCAGCAGCTCTACATATGTGCGTCAGCTCAGAGCTGACCCAATAGAGAGCCTCCACTGCACGGTTATTGATGCTTTCTGCAGGTCCTGGAAACCTCTTGATTAAATCTTGACATGCCAGCTTTGCGTAGCTTTTGAAATCTGATGCAATGAGAGCAAAATGGAAGAGATATCTGACATGCATAGTGTTTCTGCATTTACTGTGTGAGTCCAAACATGGGAGAGAAAACAGGAGTAACACATCAGACAGAGGGGTTGTAACCCACAAAGTCATCACTTTCTTCTTCCTGTTCATGTCCTTACCCTTCAGAGTGCTTTTTGCCAGCCTGAGCAAAACCACAAGTGCGTTATTGAAGCACAGTGTGGATATATTATTTTTGTTTTGCTTTTAAGATGTTGAGAAACACTGGGACTTGGTCTATGGTGGTGGAGGCTCTAATACTGTTTTCTGTTTCTGCCACAGTAGCATGCAGCAGATGCAGGTCACAGCAGATAGTGTCAGGTTCCTGCAGCATCGAAACAGAATGAAAGCAGGAGGAGAAGTGAAGATGGAATCTTTGCATAGGGCCCTGTGGTATGCTTTGTTCCCCCTTCTCTAAAAACCAAAAATAACATCTTAAAACTGATTAGTGCAGCTTCAAGTCAAGATGTTAGCCAAACTTCAACCTCCTTCGGTGGTGAAGATAGCACCCATATATGCTAACGTTAAAATGTGTACAGGTAGTAGACAGGGTGAACTTCTTGAGAATGTCTTGTAATAAACAAGAATGCATGTTTTAAAGGGTGGTGATGGGAATTTACATAGTGTAAACTAAAACATTTCCACTTGTAGAGTACAGAGCCAGGGCATAAAGTACATACAATCTCTCATATGTACAGTTTTGTGCCCATGTACTTGGAGATACGGTAGGGGCCAATGCTAATAGTTTCTTGTCTGTAATCTGGGGGTCTCCAGTGATTTTAGCTTGTCTGTGATATGAAGCTGAAAGGAGGAATTCTACTAATAAAGTCCAACAAATTATTAGAGTTGGACAAAAATTGAAATAATGCGGATTTTTTTTATACTTACATACACTTGTAGATGTGCTATAACATCAATCTTGTATGGACCATTTGAAACAGCAAAAATTGTCTTGTTAATTGGAGAACAGCCACTGGATTTGCATTGTATGGGATGGACATCAGTGTAACAGTAAAATGAGTGTTGTGCTTTGGAATGAATTACAGTTTTGAGGGATAGGTCCTGTATGCTCATTTTTGGTTTTGGCTTTTAGTGCCTTCCTCCCATTCAAATATGTGGGAGGAATCAAATGTCAAAATATTCATGATGTATGATATATAATTTCTCTTGTATTTTAGTGGGAGGAATGTTAGACCCCAAAATGATTATATGCATACTGGTGAAGAATACGCATCACTGCGTATTTTAATGTCGGTTGCGGGAATTGCAGGTGGGGTAAAATATTGTTGTCACCTTTCCCCCTTCTGAGGTTCTGGTTGTGTTTTTCCATGTACTCTTGCAAGATGCCAGCAACCCAGAACTTTAATTCTGTGTCCTGAGTTTGGTCCTGGCCAAAGCAAAACTCTAGAGATGGACATGCCACAGGACTTCAGAATCCCAGTCTAGACCTACGTCCAAATAATGAAACCTAGCATTGGTAAGTAGAGTTTGATATACTTGAAACAATTTCCAAGTCATCTTGAAAAATCGCTGATAACATGCCTATTTTACAGTTGGAAAAATAGAGTTAGGGGAGTCTGAAGGCCTACTCACACCTTACATTGAGTCAGTGGCAAAACTTACAGGACCTCAGGAGTTCACAGCTCTGTGATTCTTAACAGAAATTGAGGTTCAAGGGTTTGCAACCTTTTTATGTTAGTTATATTCTCAAATAAGATGTCAGTTTAAATTTTGGTGTCATTTGCAAAGTGAATCCTGAAGTCATGGGAAATAGAGGAAGTGTGTGGGAGACACCAAGCTGGATAAGAGATAAATATTCTACACCCCAGTAACACAGACTGCTAGATGGCTAGCTGGTCCTTTTCTGAGCTTCCTCTGGCTAGCTCTTGCATAGACCTTAGGAAGGTGTTGTCAAATCTTTGTCCACGCTACAGGAGAGGTCAGGGACCATAACAGGGTTTGGACAGGCTCCTATGTCTGTTTGCATTGCTCCTGATGCTGGACAAAGAACAGAGTAGCAGAATGGAGAGGAGAAAATGGCAGCCTTCCTCTTGTGGGGTCTGGGTTTTAGACTATGTCTCACCTAGGTTTAGCTTTCTTCCACACCGTGCTGCCCTGTGGTTGCTGTTCGTGTGCTTGGCTTTAGACACAAACTTCACTCATGGCCCCACTGAGACAAGGCCAGTCACTTAGGCTGCACCTACAGTTTGTAGCGGGCCACCCAATTCACACCTCCATCTGTTGGACAGAAGCAGGACAGAAATCTGCTCTGTGCCTCCTCACGTCTTGTTTAAAACAGTGATTCCAAATACTCTTTGTGGATGGGGCCTGATCCAAAGCCTGTTAGGAAGGAAGGAAAGTCCTACCTGAGCTTCAGTGGGATTTGGATCAGGCCTTATGCGTCTGTTCACTCCTAGTGCGGTCTCTGGGATTTTGCCAGGGATTCACTGGAAATTGTTTAACTTCACTGGGACCAGGACTGGGTCCAAGATGAGCAGACACAAGGGGAATGAACAGCCTTCTTGATCATTTCTAATACCCTCTCAAGGTTCCACAGCAATGCAAAACAGTGTAAAGCAGTAAAATCACACATCCTAGGAACAGCGGTGAGAATTCTAAGCACATGCAGTTTTCCTGAATGTTATCAAGGTTCCCTAGTAGTTAATTTGATTAAATGGGGCTCGCTGAATACTTTTTCTCTAGAAGTGATTTACAATGTGTTTTAATATGAAGAGTTTCCAAAGGCTCTTGAATGTCAAAGAAGAGCTATTAATCTCTGTATTAGCATTTTGGAAGACAACATGTGTTCTTTGATTAGCTGATACTTGTTTGCAGTCTTCTTTTCTGGAGAGGATTATCACTCTGACCTTCTTTAGCCTATTGTAGCTCTTTTACATATAGGAGCAGAATCTTTACAAACTGGAGTTAAATCTGGCTTTTCACTGGTGTAAATAGGGGCTGAAGCTCACAAAGAATAGTGAAAAACCTCAGACATTAGTTTTAAAAGTCTACCTCATGAAACACATTTTTGATCTAGCTAACACACTGTATGTAAGACCATCTCGGACAAGACCCAGTGGGGCCAACCCTGCCCAGTTCTTGCCCACGCCGATTGTCTCACAGACTGCAGCAGGACTAATCACGAGAGATAAAGGATTTCTGCCTGCTGCCTTTGCTAACAAGAATCTCTTACTAGTTCAAAGACGGTAGGAAAGACAGGATTGGCCCGCTGTGCAGATTATAGTGTTTGCCTTGCAATTCAATGTGCTTCTGTCATGATTTTAAGTAACCATAAAGCATGCTGTCTAAACAGAAAAATAATAGACACTATGTTATGTG
This sequence comes from Bucorvus abyssinicus, assembly GCA_009769605.1. Taxonomy (NCBI): domain Eukaryota; kingdom Metazoa; phylum Chordata; class Aves; order Bucerotiformes; family Bucorvidae; genus Bucorvus; species Bucorvus abyssinicus. Next base: position 15,711,015 of record CM020036.1, read on the forward strand.
CTGCGTACTGTTGGAATTCCTTGTGTGTCCTGGTGGGTTTTATACTATAGCTTGGGAGTGTATCAATTAGTGACATTTATGCTCTGTTGTGTGTGTGTGCATGCAATGAAAAAAGCCCTGAAAGCTAACACAGCATCCAACGGACGACATTTTCAGCTGCCTGGGACTGAGAGAGGGGCTGAAAGTTGTAAACGGTCGAGGTACTGCACAGTGCCAAGCAGAGGCAAAAAGAAGTATCATAAAGGTTAACAAAAAAGGGCATATCTGAAGAGATTACTGAGGGAACTGTAAGACTGTGTCACAGAAATTAATAGCAGAGTCCAGAGTTCCAACACATGTACTTGCTCTAAAATAAATTTTAAAAGTATCAGGCTTGGTCGCCATGGTTAAGGCTGTTGGCTTGTTGCTTCGAGATTTTTCAGTGTCATTAATTTGGCTTTATATTGCCAGGTGAGAAGACCTAAATTAATCATTGCTTTGGATTGCTTCATAGTATTTCTGCTAGGAAAAAAGAAAGAAATTACAAACCACCCAGTTAAGGATCTGCTGCCCAAGAAAATTCTGGGATCATGTGAAAGAAAACATTACAGTCACTTTATCTCTTTTATTAAGCAATATTACAGGCCTTTCCCATTATTCTTTAATGGTTTGGATTCTAGGGAGCCCAGTCATGATGGAGGCCTTAGCACAACCGTTCACTTGCAGCTAAACACCGGGTCCCTCGCAACCCCTGGCAAGTTGTCTTGAGGCCATCAGAGCTGCAGCTGGAAGCAGTCGGTGTCTGTAACTAGGCTTGCAGAGGGTGACCAGGTGGGGCCTGGCTGAGGGGTGGCCCATGACTGGTAGCCCCATCTTTGAGTATATAAGGGAACCCTACCAGATACTTGGCAATTTTTAGCATGTTTCTTGATCGCATTTCAGGTTTCTGTCGTGTAAGTCTACTTCCTGTTCTCACCTTTAGTCTGCACAGTCCTGCTTCTTGGTGTGTGACGTTTTTGGTTACTGTCCCTTCTTGTTCAGATGCTGGTTGCCACTAGTCTGCTCTGTCCTAACTTCTGGCTTCTTGCCATCTCAGCTCTTGTATTCTCTTCTGACCTTGTTGCATATACCTAAGCCATAATGTATTTCTTAACCTCTCTGCCTTCCTGTCTTCATCCTCAAATAGTAGATATGTTAAATCTGCATATGAATTTATACTTGCGCATAAATTGGGGAGATAAATGATTATTACAGTGTGGAACTTGAAAATAAATAACATATGTGCTTTTCCCACCCTTGTAGGGAAATTTAGGTGGTTTGTGTTAGCACACTATCTTGTATTTGGTTAAAATAAGAACTTTACCTAACCCATCGACCCTAGTCCCAATCCCTGTTCCCTGGAGGATACGGGTCTGGCTCAGCAAACACCATATAAAGAGGTAATCTGCTCCCCTCTGCCAGTAGAGCGCTGCCTTAGTCTGATAGTCACCTACTTAACTGTTTTTTTTAAAGTGCGGAAATGTGTGTTGGGTTGGACCAGCTAATGGTGCATAGAGTTTTTCCGGTAGTAAGCCTTGAGATGTTTTTTAACAAAGCTTGAGGACTGTTATTTTTGCAGAGCATTCGTGCAGGCAGCTAAGTAATGGTGGGTGAATTCCCACATCCCCAAATTTAGGCTGGAGTTTTCTACCCCAAAAAACCTTTGGATTGGCCGCAAGGCAGTAACACAGCACGTCACAACTGGTGTTGTAGACTCCTGAAAACTTTTGGGATGCTGCCACAGATCCCACAGCCTTTTGGCTGACCCATCACTGGCTATGTACACCACGGAGAGCCAGCTTTTGTATAGGGGCCACTGTATTCCCAAGGAGGTATTTTGGGCGGACCAGATACAGCCACATTTACGCACTTGATTTTCAGAAACCTTCCAAACTCAATCTGCATACTCTTTCCTCTCTCTCTCTCCAAATAGCAACATACAGCCATGCTTGTGGTGTAGTTGGCCTGGTTGAGGCTAGATACAGCTGGATTATGGGCCACCTCTTGCCTCGGGGCTGCCACATGGCATTCCTGATCCACATCAACTGTTCTTGCAGGGTGCCCTAAGCTGGTGTGTGCAAGAGCTTTCTCTCGTAGCTAGCTTTACTCGAGTGTGACAGAACACCTGATGCCATATGGGATTTTCATTCACAGTAGGAATTTAGTACTATGTCCTGTCTGTCACTTAATTAGCTGTTATTTATTTTAATAGAATGCATAGTGCAAAGACTTATTTTTGTTGTGTAAGGGACTTCAGTTGGCTTTAAATCCACAGGGAAGAGGAAAATAAATACACATCCACAAGAAGTAATAAAGTGCTTTTGTTTCCCTAAAATTATTACTTTTTGAAGTCCAATATGCCAGATCTGGTATACTGCAGTGAAGGTTGCACTGGGACTTAACAGTTATTTACTAGGTGATTACTTAGAGTCACACTCTTTTTAGTCAATTGTAACATTTATATTTTGGGGGCTTGACTGGGATACTGCATCACACTTGGCTCTAGCTGCTTTGCAATAATCTCTGTGTGACATGGAGCCAGAAAGACCTATAAAAGCATCTGTTGCTTTCATTAAAGCCATTATAAAGGTCTAGTTGTGATGTCCCCAATAATAATTCTCATAATTGGTTGTTAATTTTAATTACTCACCACATTAATATCTTGAGAGGGGAAACAGGTATACATACCTGCTCAGACAACCAAAATAAACATGTTTTCAGTAATAACTGGACATTTGGGTAATGTGCTAAACATAGTAATACTGTGCAGTGATGATTAATTCATAATCCTCACCAATTCAGTGGGAGCAGGATATAGTTAATGTGATGTCATTGTTTAGATACCTCCTTCTAATGACTTGTTTATATATATATATTCAGTGTTACAAGGTGGTGAGCCTGTATTTTTTAATACTGGACAAACTGCATGGTCCACTTATGAAGCCATTTTTCAGGCAGAGGAAGCACAGTACCTTCAAATTCCTGTTTCACTCCAATCTTTAGGTCTTCAGCATGGCCAGGGCAGTAGCAAGCTAGTTGGTCTTCTCCATGTTGTGAGGCACTGCAATCATGTGGTGAATGGCTGTCAAGTTTTAACGGAAGTAAAATATAACCAGAAAAGTTTGTTATCTGCCTGGGGTCACAGTGTAGATGTAAGAAGCAACACTGAGTGGAAAAGTGATTACATCTTCAGTGGGCATGCCACCTCTAAATCCTGGTTTCATTGCAGTCATCCACTGTGGGGTGCTGTAGTCAAGGCTCAGGAGACATCAAAAGAGCAACGCTGAAGGGAGAAACGTTGTCAGGGCTTTTAGTTAGTAACCTGGGTCTTTGGGAGCTATGAGTTGGAATGTCCTAATAATTGGATAAAAAATTGTACTTTCACTTCCTTTAACCTTTTCCTTTCTTAATTTTTTTTTTTTTTTGAGAAGCCTTACTTTAACTCTTACATTGCTGAAAGGAGATAAAAAAAGCTTTATTAAAGTTAGCACTGAGTAATGTGTGCTGTGTGAGGGCCATTCTGTACGCTTCTACCTTGACCCTCTTTGGAGGGAATTAAACTCAGCTGAGTACTTCATCTCAGCTTACAGACAAGGATGTTTCTTGTGTTCAAGTGGTGAGAAGCAAGAAGTTGAGGGCACTTCATTGCTATAGTATACATAAATATTCACATATTTATCATAATATGAATATGCAAAAGAACAAATAGAAGAAATACCTTGTCTCTTTAAATACCTTCTCACATATAGGGAGGGTTAGGGGTGATGTTTCTTTTTTGCTCTCTTTATAACTGTGTGTGCAACACACTTTGTTGCCAAAAAGTAGAAATACAGTTAATCTGTTATTATATGCAGGCAAGCTGTGGAATGGCTGGGATGTGCAGAGCAATAGCAGAACTGGTTTCTCATGAGCTGTGCTCAGTTTTCCTAACCATTTTGTCTTGTATTGACGTGATCAGCTGTGTTTTGCAGTCAAAGTTGTTCTCCATATACTCTCATTATATGTTTTTATTAAACATTTTCAGCCCCTTTTTGCCTTGACTGTGCTATTTCAGGCCCCTCCCATTTCTCCATGCAAATGAGAAATAATCATGTGAGCTGATCACAAAGAAGGTCAGGATTTATGTCCTGTTCCAAACTAAAACATAAGACACAGAAAAATCTAACTGTAACAATACCTTTCTCCTCTTTGATTCTGTTGTACATATTTGTCCTTTGACGTCTAGGCAAAAAGACGGAAGCTGTGCCAGAAAGATACAAAGATATTTTTGAGAGTGAAAGTTACTCATTGAGGGTATTTCACAGAGTCTGGATTTGTCACCAGGAATAGTATGCTAACAGTTCCTTCCATGTACTGGTTGGATATCAGGTCAAAATGTGCTCATTCTGAGTCCCTCGCTGAGTGAGGTCATCTATCAATTAAGAAAGTCACAAAGTCCTTAGGATAATCTAATCTCAATATTTTGTGTATCTTGAACGTTGTTAAAAGGGGAGAATCATTAGTTCCATGTTCTACTTGAGATGTGAATTGGAGAGAGTTCAGTGGTGATTACGCATACGGAAGTTAAAGCCCTTTCATTTGACCATCCTGGCTCTAGAGAAAACCTAATTCGGGTGGAAATGCATGACGTTGAAGAAACATATTTGCCCACTTCCTTTTATTCCTGAAATTTGAACCTAACTTTTTACTGGAAAATGAGTGCAGTGGTTCTTGCTCTAAAGTTTTGGTTATATATTGGCTTTTAAATATTGAATATTGAATATTTGAATATTAAAATAGACAAGTTCTGCTTGTCTATTACAATGTGAAAAGATAGTCACATCAGGAGACTTTTTAATTCTATTTGTTTAGAAAATACCTGTAGCTTGCAAATACTGTTCATGATGCAGCTTTGAAAAGGGTAGTCTGGACACGGTTTTGGGTTGCAGAAAGTGCAGTTACGCTTTGCTAGAATAAATGAGGTGTCATGGCAGAACACCAGCTACAACAACCACGGGCACTTTTAGCCCTGTCTGGGGTCTACTGCATGGTCAAAAATTATTTACATGAATATTCTCACAGAGCATGGAAACAGTGAAGGTTACTGTTGACAGATATTTGGGCCTGTAACTGTTGAACATTAATCTAAGCACACGTCTTTATCCACACGTATCTAAAATGCAAAGTAGCTACAAGATCCTCTCAGTTCAGATCACTTGCAACCACTGTACACTTTCATATTTCCAGTAACTGCATTTTTTTGGTTATGAAGTCAATGTTAAATTATGATGATTCAACACAAGCAAGTAAATTTTTTTTTTTTAGCTCAGTGTGCAGAGATTTAACTGCCATTTCTATTTATGCTAATACAAGTCAGGTGGCTAATGCCCTGTACAGCTCACTGAAGATTCACCCCAAGATGCCTTGTAAATTGCTTTTCACTGAAAGCGCATTCAAAATTCATTTTTCTGTATATGGCTATTGCTCTAGCAGTCTTAGTATAGATACTATGCTTGTCACTGAAGAGAAATCAGAAAGTCAAACAGAGCTTTTAAAGAATCTCATGCAATACAGTTTTAAACTTTAGTTGATCTCTTGAACTGCAGCATTTCTCCGCTGAAAGTCGTGGCTGGTGTGCATTACAGTTGGATGTGCACCTGGACTGTTTTGTCCTTTCCGTTTGGTACAACCCAACTTTATCGGCATTTGCTGCCATGAGTATTGCAGGATCAGATTTGGTTTCCCCCATTAAAAAGTAAAAAATATCTTTATGCAGAGATAAATGACCTCCCAGACTGTAATGCTTTATTAGAAACAAGTTTGTTTTCCAGCTGGTCAGTACGTTAAGCCACATGTCACTTTCTGTTTTTTACTTCTTTCAACTATACAGTTCTACTGATGTCCTTATTTTTGAGTAATTACTGTTTCTGATGGTTGTGCTCTGTAAATTCACCTCTGCAGCTGTCTTAGGGCTGTGTTGTTGTTTACTATATGTAAAAGGATTGTTAATTTAGAGCCAGAAGACAAGTAATCCAGTGTGCTGCTGCTTGAAGATGAACAACCAAACTGACCGTGTACCTTCCTGTGGACCATACTGCTCCTATCAGATGGAAGATGCAGAAGACAGTAATAACTTCATCTGCACATCTGTCTCTTGTGATGGTCAAGGTCTGGTACTGAAGACAAAATTACCCTTATAACTACAAAACAGAGGTTGGCCTAGGTGCCTCTTTTCGGTAGAATATTTCTGTGATTTTTTTGTAACTTGAGGAAGTTTGTGGCTGAAAGAAGATCCTTCTTTCTGAGCACCTCAAGCACTTTTATGGGTCTGTTGAAGACCGTAAGTCCACAAATGATATGACGCAAATGAGCTTTCGGTTCCTTCGTGAGCACTTGAATATTTGTACTCTCATCATTTCTGCAAGTGTGGTGTGGGTTTGGTTTTCAGAGGGACTGTGCCAACGTTGTTGACTATTCGGCAAAACAGGGATGCTGCTTGTGTTGGATGTTAAGAATAATGGGTTGGCAGTAGTAGTCTGCAGTTCCCTATTTTTTTAGTAAAGACAGCAACATCAGTACAGCACTATCTACGATCCTATCCATCTGTGTCAGACGTGAATTAACAGAGCCACTTCCGAGTTTTGAGGGGAGGACCCTGTCACGATTTGTGGTGGTGAATTTTATGACATGAAATTCTGGAGAGGGGAAGGAGAAAGAAACAAATGTATGGATTTCTGTTAGGGAGTTAACTCTGGATGGAATACTGCTCATTTGAGCCTATGTTGATCATGCGTGCTTGCCAGGTCCAGGCACAGACAGTATACATTCAGGTTCAGCAGAGGAAGGTTTAGTAACCACCACCATGACAGAAGTTGCTTGAGAGTTAGTGAGCTTATGCAGCCCTTCTGCCTGGTTTCTTCAATTCAGTTCTTCTATATATTTTTGCCTTCTCTCTTTTGACAGGGATTGAACTGTATATGAGTCCTTAGACTTTCCTGGCTAACTCTTCCTCTTCATTTGAGAACTGTTTTACAGACATGAGAACATCTACTCAGCCTAACTCCATCCGTTGATGTTTCAAAGGATTGTAGACAGTACCAGTGGAAGGAACCTTGAAAAGTTGCCTAGCTGGTCTTCCTGGCTCATGCTGGGCTCGGCTATATTGAAGTGTCAGGGATGTTTTTGCATTTGTGATGAGGTATTAAAAGCCACAGCTTTCAAAGGGGAAGGGCTTTAAAGTCCAATTTGACTGGAGTTGTTTCTCACCTATTAAGTTTTTCCTCACACAGATTGTGAATTAGAGCTGCTTATTCAAATGCCTTATACTATTTGCTAGCAAAAGGAATATATCTCTCAATGCCTATTAAATAAATCCCAGTGGCAAACTGTGACTAAGAGGAGAGAACCAAATGAGTGAAGACCTGGAAAATTAACTCATGACTCGCCTCATTGTCTTAGAGGTACAAATCTCTGAATGTGCAAATGATGAAGCACATAGTGTAGGTCAGTACTCGGCCACAAAAATTGTTTATACATGTGTCAGATGTTCACTTTCTCCCACACACCTTATTTCTGAAGCTGCCACCATGGATTAATTCTCCTGAGACATTTTCCAGCCTCAGACTGGACTGTCTCAACTATCAATTTTTCCATCTACTGTGTAACTTGTGGGTTAGTTGAGCTGAGCAGAGTAATGTGCTAAGAAAGACTCCTTTTCTTCTCACTTTTAAAGGATATTTCTACTTGCCTGTCCAACCAAAATCATACTTTATTGTTACACAGCTATGCAAGAAATTAAAATGGTTCCAGGAGACCTAAGAAGAGAACTTAGCAAGAAGATTTTATTTTTCAATGCAAAATTAGTCGCAGTTCTTTCCTTATTTGGATGAAGAAGAAATAAATTGTCTACGTCTTTTGCAAAACGTAGGTAATGGTTTTGCACCACAATAGGCACTTCAGAAGAATGGAGCAGATTGCTAGCTGTATCAGTGAACTCTTTCATATTTTTTTTGGACTAATTCTGGGACTGTCTCATTTTTGTAGAGAAAAGAATTTTGTTTTGGAAAACCAAGTCACACAGAGTACAAGCCTACACATTCATATTTTAATAAAGGCATTCTTCTCATGCTTGAAGCTTATTTAAACCCACCATTGAAGTCTGGATTTGTTAGATTGATGCTGGAATGGAAACTGGGAATAATCCTTGGGCATGATGTAAGCAAAGATCACTGATCTCAGGGAAAAAAAATCTTCTTTTCTAAATTTGGGCTATAGTAAGCCCACTGTGAGCCAATATATATATACAATATTAATGAGACTTTTCCTGCTAACTGGGGGACTTATAAGTGGTAACAGTGTGCTTGGCCACTGTCTGTCAGACTAGAGGCCTTTCCTCTGCTCGTTAGAGGAAAAATAATTTTTCTTTTTTTTCTTTTTCACCTCTGCATAAGATAAAGTAACTCACACATATGCATACCTGTATTTTTTGCTGTGTAACCATTTGAATATGGTTTCCCTCTTTCTAACTGGACTTCATTTTCATATGTGCTTGGTAACCAATCAGCAGTTACAGGATTAATTCTGTGTTACCTCCGTGATATGGCTTGCCGAAGTTGTTTCTGCTGGCAGTTCTCTCTTGAAGAGACATTCCAATGCTCAGACAAGAACATCAAGTGAGGTCATGTGGTTTACACCTTGGGCGGCTGTTGAGTGAAGATGGAATGGTCTTTCAGCAAGGAATAGTTTACTCTCTCTTTGTATACCTCGAATACCACAGATCTATTTGTTAGATATGCTGAGTGCCTGCAACCTTTATCTTTTGGGGGAATTTTGAAGTGTCAACATCTCTGAAAAAGAGAACTTGAAGCCTCCTAAGCTCTCTAGTGTTTCTGCATAGTGTTTGTGCACTGCACATCATGGTGCAGTAGGTCCACGTAGGTCCACATTGCTCAGGAGAATGGGCTTTGAACAGCTATAATGTAACCTTACAACTAAAACTAGTGTTGTGAAATTTTTCCTTTCCAGACCGTCATTCAAAACCTTGCTGGCTCACAAGCACTTGAATTCCACTGTGGTTTGTCATTAACCCTGTCTGGGGGTTGGGAAAAACCCAAAGGCTAGAAGTGTCTGAAAAGTCCTGTCATATGCATATGCTAATGGCAAGTTTTCTGTTGGTTCCTAATACTGCATGGGAGGATGCTGCTGAGCTGTCATTACTATGAGAACCAGGGCTCAGAATTTCCTGAATATTGTGGGTTTCAGTTCTCAATAATAATGTGGCATTAGTATGTTGGGGGTTTTTTTTTGTGCTGAATGTTGAGTATGCAGGCAATGGCTCTTCCTTTATGCTGGTGGAAATGGTCAACTATATGTAATTAGTAACATTCAATCCACTCTCCAAAATACCAGAGGTTGCCTGGGTCTCAGATTGTCAAGGTTTATTGCAAGGAGTCCAAGACCAGAGAGCTCAATTAGAAAATTAACTTACATGTTATTTTACCGTATTAGAGAGTTGATTTCCTTCCAATTTGAAACAGATGATACATTGTTATAAAGGGTTGGGGTTGCACTTAATATTCTCCTATAAAAGAGGTAAAGACATACAAGACTTTTCCGCTACATTGGGTTAGGGCTTTAAAAATAATATGTTTTTTACAAGCCTAACTGCAGTTTTTATTCCTCTGCGTCACGTGCGCTTGGTGGAAACCATGTACTTTCTGTGCTTCTCAAAGCATAAAATGTGCAATAAAATTTTTAAAAAGAATTTCTACTATGTTTCGCCTTGCAAGGGAAAAACTATCTAGAAAGTCTAATCTAATGTCATTAAAAGTTGTGGTTTTCAGGTAATTTGTAATCCAGAAACTTTTAGTATTGGGGGCTAAATGGTAACAGAAAATTAAAGCAATAAGGAACACTGAAAAATTACTGGGATTACATTTCATGGGGCTAAATATTGACTATTAAAATGTTTGTACTTTCAACAAAGTGGCGTGACTGTTGGTTTACCAAATATCTAAACTGTACCTGTACCTTTTTAAATGTTTGAATAATAAATTAAACAGACCTCCCACCTAGGACCTTGCTTCTGTAGATGGCAACAGTAAAGAATGGATGAAGGGAAAAGAACTCTTGGGCACAACCAACATCAGGTAGAAATTTAGTAGCAAATGCTTAGGACAATACACTATGCAGACACCTTTTTTCAGAGAAGAGTCATAACAGCTTAGCAGTCCTAAATAGCTTCTGGATTGCAGCTCTGTTTTTCAGAAGCGAGTCACTAATTCTACTGGAGCCCATGCAAGCAGGCAATCATGGACCTGAGATATGCCCTAATTTTTTTCATTTTATTTTTTTGGGGTGGGGCCGTCAGCTTTTACTGCTCTTCAGTGATGTGACACATCAGCCAGTACAAAGAATTCTGAGATTCATTAAGGATTAAAATAGAAGGATTATCGTAGGAAGCAATGACACCCATAAGGGGCCAAGGATGTGATGAGAAAAGGTAGAGAAGCCTCTTTCTCTACGCCTTAATGCATGTAAGGCCAGTTACGCTTATAAAGTAGCCGAGTGGATGGGCTATTGGAGGGAATGTGCCAGTATTTTTACGTTTTGGGGATAGAACAAAAAGATACTTCAGATAGGAGGCAGATGAATAGACTCCCGAGCCTTTGTGGAACCTCTCCATGCCAGTTTCTTTGAATCTTTTAGAGTTTTCTTTGTCATTACTTCCCACGAGTGAATTCAGTAACGTGTACCCCGTGATACAGAGCAAACAGCACCTGGTGGCATATTAGGAAAATAAAAATAACTTCATATCTAAAGCATTCTCCTTATTATGTCCCATAACAGCCATTTCTGTCTGCAAATTTTATTTCACTTGGGGAGTTCAGATTACCAACTTTCCAGCACTTTTTAGCAGTTCTATCCAAAAACAATCCTGTTTTTTATAAGTTAATAAATGAATAGAGTACTTTTAATAAGGGACCCCGAGAAGCCAGAAAAACTGGAAAAGGAGATCAGGGAAAATTATCAATCTGTTGAGTGTATAATGTTGCCAAATCCAAAGAAGAAAATAAATCTTGATGCCCAGAATCCACCTTTTGGACAAGCAGTCATGGTCTGATGGAATTCTAAGTAATCCCTCTGCAGGAATTACTTGAATTCAGTTTGGTGCTTTCCACTCTGATACATGCTGGAAGCAGGCAGTTTTAAATAACAGGTTTGAAGCACGCACTGTTACTACTCTGAGCAGTTACACACACATATCAAAATAAAGAGAAATATATCAGTTACCACAGCTTTGCATCCAGGAGGGAAAAATTAAATTTTTTAATATGATATTATAATGGCATAACTGAAAGGTTTTGGTTTGTTGGTTTGTTGTGTGTGTTTTTTTGTTTTTTTTTTCCTATCAAGAAAAGTACATACAGGACTGCTAAATAAGCTAGTGGTGTTTCCCTGAGCACTCATATAGCCATTCTTTTCAGTTTTCTTGATGAGGTTCGTGCTTTCCAGTAAGCTAGTGGTAAATGATATAACCAGAGAACATACCTTAGACTTTGGTAACAGAACCATTTCACTGGATAGTACTTAATGTATCCTATTAGAAAGAAGAGCAGAATTTGTTCTGTGCATTTCTGTCTTTCAGAAGGGATTCAATCATCCCTTACCTATGGGACCCCCTGGAAAATAATATACTCATCATTAAAAGAGCTAAGATACAAGTACCGCAAGCTTGATAAGATCCCATGCTCTCTTATTTATTTGTAATAACCAGCCTTTCCTTGCACCCTTGCAGTGGGATGACTGAATAGAGAGACTTTTCTCTGCAGAAGAACATAGGGGAATGAACCCAGTTGTCTCAAAGCAAATTGTTATGGAGATCCTTGGGAAAATTTCTAATCCATAGTTCCATATTCCACTGCTTGCAAGTCACTACAAATGAAACACAGAACAATCACCCAGGAGAGAGCCTCCACACAAGTAAGGGCTATAAACTGTTCGCTAGTGGGGTATTTATCTTCAGACTGCAAGCCTCAAGTTCAGGCAGCTTCAGGTTACTGGTGTTCCTCCAGAGAAGATCGGATTTCTCTGTTGTTTTATGGGTAGGTGCTTTAGCTTCCTCTGATATCTTGCAGTCTCAGCTTAACTCTCCCATCAGGACAAAACCTGCGGTCTTAGGTGGGGGTCTGGCACCTGGGTAAGTGCAGTCCTTTGAAAAGTCTGTGTGAGACTTCAAGTAGACACACAGCTCCATTTCCCCCTCATCTTAATTTTTCTAAGGCCTATGGATGTAGTCAGTGAGCCTGGGTCCAGAAGATGCTTTGTTCTGAGAAAGAAGAGGTTGTCTGAGGAGACTGGCCCATGGGTTTATTTCATTCTCTGACAAGCAGCAAAGTGATCTGAGAACTTCAGTGGCTCTTGCAACTAGCAGGTGGTTTTTGCTTGAAGGCGTTGTTATTGTGTCAGTCTAAGAAGCCCTACAATTTAGCCTTAACAAAGGTATAGAAGCTTTATAGGGAAAACTTTTGTGTATTTTATTGGTGAGCAGGTATTGGCCTGGTTTGCGTGCAAAGGTGTGGTTTGCAAATTTTATATCCTTGCATATTTTTATATCAGCCTGCAGAAAAGTTGGTGCCTTGGTCAGGCACTGAACTTGCTATTCCACCATGTAACTGGAGAAGCAGCTCCACTAAAACTTATGCTGATGTTACACTCACTTGAAATCAGAACTTAGACCAATATGTGTTAAAAGTGGGGTTTTTTTTCATGCAATTCGGAGTAGACCACTGAGGAGCTGACATGATTTGTGTTATGAAGTGTACAATATATTTATTTCTTGCATTGTTATTAACCCAAACTACTATGGCTTCCACCAGCACGTAACATATCTGCTGATATTTTCTGGGTTTCAACAGAACAAATTGACAGTGGTAAGTTTAGCTCTTTGTTTACGGTTTCTTTATCGCTATTTAAAAGAGAGGGATAATTTTTAATTGTTTTTTTCTTATACTGAGGTAAATCTTTTTGAAACAGGCAGGACCGCCTTCTTCCCAGCATAGAGGTTGTTTGCAGGTGTTGCAAAGAGTAAATATTTAACTATTTAAGTAAGAGATAGCTAATGAGAGAGCTAGTAAAAGAGAGTAGTTTATATTCAAGTAATTTCTAACCTGACATGCCTTGTTATAAGATAGATTAAAGAAATTATAATATTGTTGTATTGCCTTTTGTGACTCTAAGAATTTGAAACTGGAATTTGTATTTTAATACATGTTTTAGGCATGGAACTATCCTCATGTCAATTAAATCATAGACGTGTTTTTAGTGGAAGTTAGCTGGTTAAATGTGAGCTACTGAAAAGAAAAAGTTCAGTACAGATTTGTTGTGTTTTCTTTGTAGGCTGACAAGTAAAGCGAATATTTCTTCAGAGCATACTTCCTAGTATTTCATGAACCAAATGTTGAACAGATGTACTTAAAGTGTGGAAAAATTAAATGAAAGGCACATTTAGAATTTATGGAGCTGAAAACAAAAAAAAAAAACCCAATGGAAATTAGAACTTTGATGAACAGAAACTATGCTGTTAATGCAGAAATTTTTACTGTAAGTTAAAAAAGAAATTGGCTTCCAGGTCCCTGAACTGCAATCTGGAATCATATAAATTATGGTTAGAGAATGATGCAACACTTGTTCTGAAAAAGGTGATTTAGCTTTAAAATATGTTTTTATATTCATTTTAAATTACCAATGACTAGTGCAGCTCCATAAAACTGTATTTCTTCCCAGAATCACGGAAATCCACAGAAGCCTGAGACCTACAAAATGTAGAGTGGTTTGTTTTGGTTTTTTTTTTTTTAAGTCGTGCAATCAAGACTAGAGATGACGTGAAAAAGCCAAAGATTCTTAATTCACTGACAATCCCTTGTCACAGTTGCTGCTGTGAGGCTTAAGCACAGTGGGTAAACTGCACTGCTGAAGTGTAGTCACTTCACCTGGGAATGGGAGCATAACAGGGTGCCGTGATTTCAGTAAGACAGGCGCATATTTCTAAAATGAGCCGTGGCCTTCGTTCAGAAAAAACACCCCTGTTCTGGAAAGCAGTCTCTTTAGAGGATCACAGTTGCAACGACTCCATTGCGGAAAACATTTGAGCCTGGGACTTTGGGAATTAAACACATGCTTAAGTACTTTTCCTTAATAGGGATACATTTAGACATGTGAACCGAGGTCTGCATAGGCGAGTAAACAAGGGAATTTTCAAACCATTATCAGTCATCTATATTAAGTAATCCTCATAATGAATGGAGTTTTGGAGATTTATATCAACTGATACTGCGTCTTGTACTGGGAAAGAACTTCTGACATGAAGTTCTTCATTAAAACAACTATGCAATCCAGCAAGGTCCATTGTGCTCAGGTGAAACACAGCTGAATATTACTCTGTATTTAGTTTTCCTAGCTCATGCACTTCAGACAATTATATCAAGAGGGAAAGCAATTTGAGAGGTGAGAACTGTATCTGTAGTGCGCTGAATGATGACACTGACAGGATGCCAAGCTGGGCAGGTGTCCTGAATGAAAAGGGTGTGATCCTGCCTCTAGTCGAAACGGAAGGCAGGCAGGCAGCTCAGCCAGCTCTGCAGCATCCACTCCCAGAATGGGCTGAACTTGAAGCTAGAAAGCTCTATGTGGGAAGAGAGGTAAAACAGTATTGGAAAAGGAATATGTTGAAAGCTGTGCTAAGTATTGTGCCCCCTTTCTTCCTTGTAACAGTCAAGAGAAGTGGTGTTCAGGAAAGATACTCCTGGGGGTACTGCACCAAGGACAATTTGCTGCCAAGGATCTCAGAGGACTGCTGTGAAGGAGACCAGATGTGCCTGTTGAAGAAGTACTGGGCTATGGCATACATAGTTGAGCTTCCACAGAGCTATTAAAGTCACTGCAGTGGCAGGAGTAGAAAAGAGGTAAGAGCTGAGTCCTCTGTGTACATTTTTCTCATTGAAACAATTATAAATTTATTTGTACGTCTGTCTCCAGGCAGTATGTGTAAGACTCATTGTGTATGTGTTAAGTAAGATTCATTTTCCTAAAAGGGATGGTGTTTTGAAGGCTTGATCACCGTAATCTTTACAATCAGAACTGGTAATTATTTCCTTACCCTAATAAGAGATTAGCTGGTCAATCTGAAAGCTGTATTGTGCTGTCAAAAGGGATTGTAGTTGAAAATTGAGGGTATAATGTAGTCTACTGGGGAGATACATAGGTGATTTTTGAAGGCTTCAAAAATTAAAAGGCTTTCTGCCTCTCCTCCCTTCACTTATTTATGTGTTTATTTTTAAAATGTCAGTATTGATGGTTGCCATTTTCTCATTCATTTTGAAAAACATCCATTTCAGAGAGGTGTGTCAGGCTGATTTATTCCTAAAACACATAATTTACCATACTATACCCAGACACTAACCTCCGAGAATGTTCAGTAATCTTGGTGGATTATTTCTTAAAAATTATAGAAAGAAAATTAATCTGAAGATATTCACATACTGGTGGTACTCACCGTTACCTGTGTAGCCATACTGTTCCTTTTATTGACACCATCCCTATTCAGTGCTACACCCTGATAAGGTTTGTGCTCTTACTGTTAGGCACCTCTTTGCAAAGATCTCTGTCCAAGTGTACCTTTGTTCATAATCTGAATGAAATAATTAGGATTGTATACAGGCACCAGTGAACAAAATGAATTTGCCTTTATGCTCTGCAGGACTGGCAGCTTTCTCAGGTATCTGCTCATCCTTTTATACAATATGAAGAAGAAAGCTGCAGCCCTAATTTTGATTTGTGTATGATGTCAGTTCAAATGACTGAGCACATGGAGATGTTATGCAGCGCTATCTAGCTGTCTGTGGTGGACTTGAAGGCTTTGGCAGCAGCTCTCTTTTCTATATTGCATGGTCCGATAGTGACAGAAACAGTTAAAGGTCATCTTTGAAAGTCCATTTTGACTTGATTCCAGAGTTTTCCTTGGTCTTACTGCTTCACTGTAAGTCTCAGAGAATTCATCATTTTTACAGCTCTAGGGATTACTGTAGATCACATGTTTTGGACACAAAATGTGCTACAGTATAAAATCTAAAATGTATGTTATGATGCATAAGGTACAGAGATAGTCATAAACATGAATCTGACAGAGTGGTAATTTTCTGAGGGTGTAGACCACTGCTCTCAACATTAACTGAAACTTAAAGAGGACACTTTCTATATCAGTACATTCCACGGTGTCTCAGTAGAACATGTTGAACCAAAAGTACAGCAAGTGATGTACTACTGCTTTGAGGAGAATGGTAGTTGAAATATCTCACATCATTTTCCAGGTGACATTTATTCTTCCGCTTGTACTCACCTACATCACCTCGATCACAGTGTGAACTGCAGTCACGGCTTTGTCTATCTTTCCTATCTTTCATGGTCTTTGCTTTCCATTTGTTTTACACAGCGCATCTGCTTTCCCTGGGTGCCAGCAGCCCTGAAGAGAGCTAATACCTCTGTAAAAGGAAACCAGAGAACAGAGCTTATAACCATTTAAGTTCTTTGTGATGCAGGGCAATCAAAGCTGCTATTTACTACCAAGGCAATAGATAAAAAAATAAGAAGATACTATTCTAGTACTTAGATCATAGCAGCGTCACTCAAATAAAGGGTGGTTGATCACATCATCTTTTACATCCCATGTTAAAACCTGATGAGTGTGTTTCATTAGGTAAAATTTTTAGACATAAGAAATAGATCAAATTTCAAAATCGTGTTCACTGGTACTGAAATCCCATAAGAATTTTTTGTAAGATTTCTCAAGGTTTTGAAGGATTAAATCTTAGAAATTCAGTTGCTTTTCAGTGATTTGTTTTGAATCAGCCAAATAAAGAATTAAGACAACAAGCTTCTACTCTTTGATGGTTCTGACTCTAAACTAAAATTATAAAAGCAGGTTTGCATCTGGAGGTTCTGAACCTAGTGCATCTTTGTGAAGTTCAAGAAGATTTAGCTCTGAGATCTACATTTTATCTCTCTCACTTAGGAGAATGCAGAAGATGAAAACAGCTATTAGAAGACCATACATAGAACTGCATATTCAATAAAAAATAAAAGGACGTGGTGCTCAGCATTCAAGCTGGTTGCAGCCAAGTCTAGTTTCTGTTGTAATAGTATCAGTCTGCAAATAGCATTACAGGCAGTGATTTCAGCTCACCTGTTAATTCAGGCAAAAAAAAAAAAAAAAAAAATCTGTCAATAACCTGAGGCTTTCAATAAGGCACCCAGAGAAACTGGAAATCAAATACTCTCCCCATGAAGGATCACAAAGTTATATCCAGCATACTGATCACTCTGCAGAACGTGATGTGATGCAGCAAGTGGAATCCTTAGCTCCAGAATTCACAGTTCACATAAACTTCATTACACATGTATGCCATTATTCCAAATTTGTTGTGCTTTCTAATTTTAGAGGCAGACATCATTGAAAAAGTTCAACGTGGAACGAAGATTTACTTGCTGGCTGATACAGTACAACCTCATCAAAATGCTCTCATTCAAAACACAAGGATTTCAAGTGGTCCAGCTTACAAGATTCTTCTCATTGTGATTGCTTCACAGAAGTTGTGTTAGTCTGTTTGAATAAGGTTTGACATTAATTTGTTAAACAATTCAGATATTTTCCTGAAATACTGTTCAAAATTATAAAAAATTTGGTTTATGTGCTACATTTATTGTAAAAAGCACTTATACCGAATAATTGATGCTTATTTAAAGAGCTATAATGGCATCCATTTGCAAAGTTCTAGATTATCTTGGGGCATGTGAAATATTTTATAATGAGATTTTGTATGTAAGAGATGTGTTGTCCTGTCAGTGATGCAGTCACTCAGACAAGTCATTGCTGTATCTAATATTCTTTGTCTATAAAATGGGATAGGAAAGCTGGTGACTGGTTGTTAGGTTCAGTGGTGACGACAAAAGTCTTTGGATGAAATGTGCTGTCTGAGAGGAATATGCCTTAATGATATTAAGTCGAACCAGGAAGAAGCTGATGCACCAGAATCATGTCTCTTTTCTCTTTCCTATCAATATTTTCTTTCCTCTATTCCATATCTAGGTAATTGATCTGGAACAATGATTGTTGCCTTGTAAAAGAAATACATAGTACTTGAAATAGAAATTATGACATTCTGGTATTGGAAGTACCAGTATGTGTCACTGTTTTGTCTCCTTCCCACAGGAAGGACTGGTAGTCCTCTTTAAAGTGCCACTATGGCACTTCCGAATATCAGCCTGGTTTTAGTGGAAATGGGGCAATGAAAACGGATTGCTGATTTAGATATTTTTTGCATTAAAAGGAATAATTATGGTAATAACTGGAAAATCATATGTTGAGAAGCAGAATTAGCTACTCTCCCTTGTCATTTTGAGATGTGTGCTGAAGTCTTTTCTTCCATCTACAGGGGGAACCTCATCAAAAGTATCTTATTTTCCTTTTCTTTTGTTCTTTGCCAGCTGACCATTAGCATCAGCACTGTGTCTGCTGAGTGGATCTCCCCCCTACCTTTTTATTGCCTTTATGTATATGAAAGCCTATGTGGCATCATGGGAATATATGTACTGGTCATGAGAATCATACTGAAAGGATCTGCCAGACAGATCAGAGAGGTGAAATTAGCTCTTAAATTACAGTTTAATTCCTTTTTTTTTTTTTACGTAGGCTGATAACTTGGTCTGGATATTTCTTCAGTGCATACTTCCTACTATTTCATATGCCAAATACTGAACAGATGTACTTCTAGTCTGGATAAATTAAGAGTCACACATTTAGGATATGAAGCTGAAAATTTAGAAAGCAATAGACAACCAAACTTTGAGCTGAAGCTTTACACTGACAACAGACTTTGTGCTACGATAGAATGTGTCATTCAAATTGCGATATCAGTATATCACAAATATTGAGAACCTAGATTTCCAGCAATCTGAACACCACCACCACTTCCTCCCTTGTGCCCCAGGCTGATGCATTTGTCCAGACTGAAAATGTAGTTCTTAGAGAATATGAGGTACCACTAACACCATTGGAAGCTGGTTTGTCCAAGAATCAGGATTGTCCAACTGTTAGAACAAAAGCTTCCATTAGTGACTATTTTCAGTCTCTTATTCTCCATTGGCACTCCTGGAATGTCTTCCACTCTCACTTCAGCTGCCTCAGGAGCCTTACAACGCTAGGAGAAATGTTTCTTACGAAGCAGGGAGTAAAGGATGAGTATTTCTTCCAGGTTTCATTTGGAGGAAAGGCCTTAAAAATGGAGCCGCATCTCCAATATTTGAAATTCCTCGTAGGATTATAGGAGCTTGAGTTTTCTGTGATCAACATGGCTTTGCAAAGGCTAGATTTCCAGATCTCTTGGAATCCACTGCTGCATGAAATCTTTGTTCAAAGAAGCAATAAAACTGCAGTAGTGTAATACAAAGCTGAAACTAGGAATGAAAACAAGATACTGTTTTGAGTCCCTGAGCCCAGCTGTGCCATTTCTCACTGGGTCAATTTTGTATGGGAGCAGACTTCTACATTTCCTGTGCCGTAAAGAATGCACCTCCGTGGAAACACAATGACAGGAACTCATATGACTGGTCATGAACGTGAGGAGTGACACAGTGCTAAGCTGCGGCAGGCTTTCTTTCAGTAGGACTCATAGGATCATAGGGTAGCTGAGGTTGGAAGGGACCTCAGGTTATCTAGGTAACTTAGTGACACAAAATATGTAGGCATTGACTCAAAAGATGGAAGTGCAAATTCATGATCCAGTTAAAGAACGATTTGAAATTGGGAGGTGTGTTAGATGGAGAGCAAGTCTGCTGTAAAGAGAGTGGTCTGAGCAGGACTCCTTTCAGCGTGAGATTCTGTGACCTTTCTTTCTCCTGGTACATGACAGTTGGCACTAAAGGCACTTTGTTACATGTGGCATCAGGCTGCCTAGCCTGACCCGTGATGTGTCACTCCAGGGCTGGAAAGGTAACCTGCAGATGTGCAAGTTGTGCAACCACTGGTTGAACAATTTTTGAGGATAGGGCACAAGGTCTCAGAAAAAGATAACATTGCTTAAAAAAAAAAAAAAAAGGCCATTGTCTATTATCTTGTATGGTAAATGGAATTGCTTCCTAATGCTAAACACATAACATGATCTTTTGATGGGCTATCTCACTGTTTAATGCTCACAGAAATGCGATTTTGGCATGATTAGCAAAAGAAAGAAACATTTGAAAAAACCATCTAATCCTGCTTCCTGCTTTTAACTCTGGAGAACCAGAGAAACGGTAGCATTTGAAATTGCGATTTCCTCTTTCGTCTAATTATTAGGGAGCTGGAATGATTAACAAAACAGAAAACAAGCACTTAATGCACACATAAAAAACTGTCAGATAGACACAAAAAACACTTACATTCTGTATTTGTTCTGCTGCTAGTGGTGCAATTTCAGAGACACTACCTCAGCACTACTACTTAACACATGAGCTTTAAAGATTCAAACAAGAGCAGACAGGTTTCATTAACATCGGAGGTCCCTGAAGAAATAAATATTTATTAAACTTTCGATGATGTAAAAAAGTGGTTTTTTTAACCACACTTCAAGTGTTGCTGTACTGCCTGCCAAATACATACCTGGTGAGCTATTTAAAAACTTCCTGTTCCACATGCTAATTAACAGTCTATGAATTTTAACTTAAATCAGGGTCACATAGCTGAAATGTATTTTCAGAGGAGGCCTGCATTTGTCGTTCAAACACATTGCCAAGGTTTTAAGGTCTTGCTATAAAGTGGATTTCACAGCTTGAAAAACCAGTTCTGCAATAACAACTGGGTCAAAACTGGGAGGAACCCTTATGCACTGAGTCACATGAGGTGCATTAGACATACTTACATTTGAAATCAGAGTTAATCCAAAACTGGAGCATTTAACATAAACCTCTTTGAATCCTTATGGGCAGTATGGCCTTGGATTCAGACACCTACATCAGATCACGTTTCTCTGCTTTAGGTTGCAATGGGATTCATTGCAGTTAGCAACATTCTCAGGTAAAAATGCTCCTCTACAGTGGATCTGGCTAGATTTTTTAGGGAGCAGGAGCTAAGATGACTGTGGTGTCTGCCACCCATGTTCAGTGCAGCATGGATAGCATCAGACCCAAAGCAGTGCTGTAGCAGCACCACTTCCTACCACTGGCTCAGCTGCATCTTGCGAAGAAACAGCTTCTTGATATGCAGATATCTTGATTAGATTATCTTTAGAAAATATTTTTTACCTGTTTACTAGCTGATGGCATCTGATTTCCAAATGCTGTTCTTTCTTAGTCTACGTTTTACCCTTCCCCTCAAGTAGAATTAGCTCTGGAGTAGTTCTTTATTACATTACAGCTTTCTAACCAAGGTTTCACTGGATAAATTCTTTGTTATAAGTTAACAATATTTTAGTGTCTTTGCATCTTACTAATTTTAAAATACATTACTTCATACTTTTATAATTGATTTGGAAGATGAGATTCACCTCTTATTAGTAAATACTGCCTTGTCCTTTCCATCATGTATCACTTCTCCCTTCTTTAGCTGCAGTCTTGAGGACTTTCAGCCCTGGGTACAGACAAATAAGTTTTACTTTGGCAAATGGCAGGCTCAGCTGTCTAGGAAAAAGGCATGTGAGCCACATCTACATGATGTGACTTTTATCCTGATAGCCCAGGTGCATATTTAGCTGTATGTGAGTATCTGAGGTCCCAAATGACCCAGAATCAGAAATGGAAGCAGAAAGAATAATGGCAATTCAGGGATCCAAGGTTAGTCCAAGCGTGAATTAATGCCAGTCAGAGCAAAGAGAGAAGTATGTGGAGGAAGTGAATCTGGGGTACAGAGTTAGCTGTAAATGTCAACAGTTGCTACTTTTCTTGCTACCTTAGGCAAGGAGGAGATGGAAGGAGAGGAAAAGTGAAGAAGGTATGGAAGGTACAGCACCAGTCACTGCTACTAGCTACCAGCCTTTGTTCCAGCTGTTATTGCCGCATGACACCTATGATTCTTTTCCTGGCAGTAGCTGCAGCAAAAGGAATGATTTTACAAGGCCCTATTGTAGTAAAATTTGTAAGGCTTTAATAGTTTGTCTCCTCCAATAGTCTGGAAATTACTTACTTTGCCTATGGATAAAGTTGCTCCCTACAAGAAGGACCCTTGGATGTATGGAGAACATTAAATGGACGTGTGGAAGCTCTATTACCTCTATGTTCAGTACCTGTAATCACGTTGGGACCATGAGGTCAAATTTTGGCATCCAAACTGAAGAAAAAAATAATAAAAGTTGGACAGGTTTCAAAAAGATTCTACAAGTATGATCAGAAGGGTTGGAAAATATGTTTTCCACTCTGAACACAAGTTCAGTCTACTTGTTTCATTAAACAAGAAATGAAGTCTTTAGAGTTAGGCTTACTCTGTCTGGAACTCAGCCATAGAGGTTGGAGTCAAAAGCATGAGTTAATCAAGGAGAGGTTGATTCTCTATTGTGTACAAGAGATTATCCTGGTTATCACTGTAGTCTCTCCTAGTCTTCAGAACAATTAAACGCGTACCATAGGCCTGCCTATTCACTGAAATACAGTTGATCTGTGTATTAACTTTCTTCCTACAAAATTCTTCATGTGTTGAGTGCATTGCAAGAACAAGGGGTTCTGTGAGCAGGATTCTTGTAGTGATCTGAGGCGTGGATTCTCTGGCATGTAAGAAGATGCTTAAACTCATGCTGCATCCTTTCCATCCATGGAAACATTAATAAAGTGCCTCTGTGGTGGCACCTCTCTTCATGAAACTTGCAACAGTGGGGCAGGTGGAAAGAATATAAACCTGCAAGCCTTGTTTGCTTAAGGAAACAGCCTGAAAAAGAAAGAAGTTCCCTTGATCATCACCAACTGTGGTGACACAGGGACAATAAAGTGTGAAACTAATGAACTGATGTTTAGCTGGATTTTCAGTGACATTGCTAAAATATCCCACTCAAGCTCTGGTGAACCATCTGGATTTGTAAGGATTCAGGCAAAAAGCTTACTGTGTTTCTATGAGAAGCTTTTGTTTTTAAACAGTTTTGGAGTGCTATGGAGCAAGTTCCCATTCCAATGAGTCAAATGGCAAGGGAGCAAAGAGCCTATAGAGTAGTCAATAAAAGTGGCTTTTCTCTTAGTGGTTGGACAAGCTGTGAGTTGTAATTGTGGAATTTAAGGAACTAAAAATATCAGCTTTTGGTTTTGGCCTCAAATATATACTCACCATAAGAAAAATATCCAATCACTTTAGTAAGATCAGTTTGACCAAATGCTTTCATCAGCTCTTGACTATGTCTCTGGATGTTCATCTCCAGTACTGATATCTGTAGACTGACTCAAGAGTCGATGACAGAGAAGGAAAATGGATTAGTGCAGCTTTCAGTGTTCTAGCAGGGTTTTTTATTTTTATTTAATACAAATATTTTTAATCTTTAATTTGTATAATTTATATGCAGTGCAAGTAGGGTTTTCTCTAGCATAACATTCAAGGACAGCTTTATTGGGTGGTACCAGCAATCTGTCCAGGTCAGAGTCTTGTCCTTGATACTTAGGGAAGTTATTAACAGTGGGATTTTTAAAATGAGCCTTCCCTAGTAGACATTCCTTGCATCTGGTAATTGGTGATTTATAAACTGCATGAGATGGTGGTTGCATCTAGGCCATCATGTTACACAGTCATGGCTGAACCTGCCTTCCATAAAGTTGTCTAATACTTTTAAAATTATTTTCCGCTTTCTGCCTCCATGATGCTCTATGGCAATAAGCTTCACGCTGTAGCTGAATACTCTGAAAAAGTGTTTCTTTTTATTCGCATTAAACCTGATGCTTGATAATTACACAGATGCCCACTGAATCTGAGATGATGAGAAATGAAGAGTAATCTATTTCTGTTCGTATTCTCTGTATCACTTATGATTTTAAAGCTGTCTATTACATCTTCTCTCAGTTGTCTGCTTTCCAAGCTGAATAATTATGGATTAATTGATCTTTCATCAAAGGGAAACTGTTTCATATTCGTGCTCATCTCTCTAAATGTAGACTTTCTGATTTTGCTGTATCTTGTGTTGTCATTGGATGGATTGGTCATGATGAGATTTTCTAAATTTTTCTACTATTTTCCTTTAGTTTTGGGGGTTTTTTTTACTATTGCTTTTTGTGTTTTGACTGTTGCTAAGCAGGGAGCTAATGATTTCATAGAACATTTTACAATGGTCTTGTGCCCATCTTTATGAATGTGTAAGTAGTTGTTCCCCCCACCTGCATTGCACATACTGACGTTGAGTTACATTTGCTGCTCGGTTGCTCAGACATTCAGTTTCATAAGATTTTTTTGCAGCCATGTTCACACTCTGTGACTCTCTGGAACACCAAGTCAAGTGTCACAAAGAGGTCAGGAATAGAGGAATTAATTTGCTGAACTGAATGCCAGCCAAAAGATTCTAAGTGTCTGTCTGCATCCATGTGTGTGGGTGCTCGTACACTTTTCAAAGGATGAGGCCGAAGTTCAGAATTGTTTTCAAAGGAGCCTGTTTTTAAGTTGGTGTGAGGACTGATCATGTCTTTTTCCTAGGGATAAGCATTCAGTGTGTTTCTGAAAAATCCTGGCATATTGTTGGTGCGTATGAGATCACAAAAAATATATTGAAAAGTCAGGGGAGGAAAAGCAAAGGAACTGCAAAGCTGGGGGTACACAGAAGGTAAGATGTAAAAAACCTGCTCCTTCCGGTCCAGTTACAGCTGATTTGTGAAGTTCATTACTGTGTTATCCTGTGTATTGAATGATTTCCTTCTGGTGAAGGCAGGGCTGATAGACTCTAGATATCCCTGTTGTCCAGATCAGTCAACAGCCAGCCTGGGGCAGACGTTATCTGGAGGTGATGTGTGGATTCTGTGGAAAGGACAGATGTGCCCATCATAGATCTTGGAGCTTTGTAGGTGGACGAAAGTGCTGCAATGTAATTTTGTGACAAGTCAGGCTGCAAAGTATTACTCTTAAGGGAAAACTCCTGATGTTTTTTTCTTCTCTCCTTTTGTGTTGTTACTCCATATAATTTCAAAATTTTGTAATACGATTTTAGAATATTACTTTGATTTGGAAATCACTCAGTGGTTTTCAATGACTTTCATTACTGGAGGGAAGCAATACTATTTGCTGTGCTGCCACCTACTGTTTAGAGGTGCATCTTCAAGATTGAGTGAAACTTTTTTCTTTCTGCTTTTTAAAGTTCTCTTTCTCATGAAACTGCACTGGCCATACAAATGAAATCTTTCTCTTGGTTTGAAAAATACAATACACCTTCACCTGATTATCCCCTGCAGAGAATTTGGGAGATGCACAACGAAGCTCTGGTCTTCATGTATGAGGAAGCTCAAAGATGCCCCTTAGATGAAACTGTGGTTAATGGGGGATGATCCCCACAATGCTGAAGGAGAGCTGATATTCTGAAGAGACAGGTTTTGTCTGTTGCTTGCTTTGCAGAATTGAAGAATTCTAATGGCTATTGATATCCATTTGCTGGGTAAAGAGATATTCTGGGTACCTAAAGAAGCAAGCACGAGTGTTCTCGATGACTTTCTTGTGTGTAGGAGGTATGACACAAACCGCAGTCCAGACTACTCCCTGAGGTTAAACAGTGTTGCAGAGAAGTTATAGAAGGGGTGTATCGCATATAACATACAGCAGAGTGCAGTGTTAATACAGTTTACTTTGTGGGCTCTTCTGTTTCCAGACTTTAATGTTGTTATGATTCAGGATAGGCAAATGGAGTCAGAAAAAAAGAAAAATCAGCCTGATCTGGTCCTCATCTCCAGAGCCAAAACTTTCGGGATGCCTGGGAATGTTGTATGTAGGCAATTGTGGGACCCAGCAAATCCTGTTGAGCTATCTTTTTAAAATTTAACAATACACCAGGGTCTGGCAGTAATTTACACCCCCTTGGCCCCCTTCAGAGCTGTAAAATCTTGAATTGTGTAAGATTAGTTCTGCCTCCTTCCTGAGAGGTCATCAGTTTTTGCAAGAAGGAAAGGTGGGATCCATAGGTGTTGCAGGGTTTTATAGTCTCTCTGCACTTGCTGGGGCTGGCCTGGGTTTGGAGGTTGCCCTTGAGTGTTGCTAAACTTCCAATGAAAGGTCTGTGGAACTAATGGGAGGACTGGTGGTGGTGGCTACTGCCTATTTTGTTGAAAAGGGGGAATGATGCAGTCAAAAGCTGCCACCTCGTTGGAGGGAAGCAGGTCTGGCCACCTTCTTATTCAGGGGTAGTAAAAAAAGTGAAAACTTCAGCAATGTTCTTGCCACGTCCAATGGTTCAGTGATGATTTGAGTGCATTGTCTGCTCTACCGGCAGCACACTCCTTCATGCTTTGCCTGTACTTTGTGTACCGACTCCTTATTTGCGTGACTATTTCTGCTTGGTGGATCTGAGCTCACATTCTTTTTGCGTGCCAGTTGGAGATACAGGGGAAGACCCAGGCATAGAGGGCTTAACGGGTAGGATTTTATCTATACAATACCTTGCTTATATTTCTCTGCTCACAGCAAAAATGCATTTAGAGAGCAGATATGGTTTTGATACCTTAAAACAAAGTGTTGCTTTTCATCCCTCTCCCTTTTTTTTTTTTTAAATGAAAGGAATGGCTGTATAAAAGCCATATATTCCTCCCTGTAATACATTCTATAGTTACTTCAGACATGTATTTATCCTCTTATGCTTTAAAAATTAAATAAAATTTATCTTAAAGTAGAAAAAGTGAGGAAAAAGCAGAGAAAGAAAAAACTTAGGTCTTTTATGCAGTCTGTCTGAGCAGTTTGTGCATACTGCTAAGGGGATTGACAGGAAAAAAATAAGACAAGCAGAAAATGAATTATATGACTTTAACAGTTTCTTATTTGTTAATATTTGCATGCTTAACTTTAAATAGTCAAGCCCCACCCCTACCCTCAGGACCTCACTTTCTGCTGCTTGTGAACTTTTCAAATCTAAAAGAAAGGAAACATCTGGTGTATCATCTGGCCAAAAAGGCCATATGCATTGCACTGCAATAAGTCATGACAATACATTTGATGGTTTTATTGCATATATGAGTAATGTGTGCTGCTTTGTCTATATATTTGTCATTATAATTTTCCCACTTTAATTAGCCTACAAATCATGCCGCAGAAATATATGGACGTCTGAATTAGGTGCCCTGCTAATAGTTTGACATCTGAACATGAAAGTTGAAAATGGCTGTGTTTGGAAGGTATTGTACCTTAGTAACTGTTACTGCATCTCAGAAGATAAATATGAATGTATCCTTTAATGTTTTCTGCATATCATTGGTATTATTTACTAGATGACTATATAACTTTTATGTCACCTCTAACATTTAAACTACCTCATCCAATGTTGCTGGAATGGAGAACGTTCTTTGTGTGACAGAGGGAGATTTCCCCTTCACAGTTTGGTGGATAAAGAGTAGTATTGAGACTTGGGAAACTGTACTTGTTTCTCCTTCTAGCTTCACGGACAGCCACAATCTGTCCAGTAAACTCGAGTCTTGATTTGTGTGTGTTCATCAAATGTGTTCCCTGCCTTGGGGCACATGAAGAGTGCAAGATGCTGGTGTGTATATATTTCTGTTGATGTGGCTCATTCCTTTATGGGGACTGGAAATAAGCCGGAGCAGTATGTGGCACAACTTTGGCGGAGTGTGGAATGGATGTTATGGAATAGGCCAGAGAATACATTTCTGTTAAAAATAATAACAATGACAACAGACCTACTGAAAATATTTATCATAATACAAAAAAAAGGTCATGAGTCCAGGCCTTTGCGCAGCTGCCTTCCATCTGAACTGGCTGGGCACTTGAGTATATACACTGGTGTTTGTAAAAATAGTCTGTACTACCTGGCCAGTAAAGCTCATTCGTTGTGGCCAGAAGGCTTACAAAGATAATTCTATAAATGAAAATCTAGGTGCTAGAACATCAAAGTGACAGAAAAAGCTTGAGGCAATTTTTACTGATGCAGACAGATGTAGCCAAGTCTTTCATATCTCAAAGTCGTAATTAATCATCAAAGCAGTACCATTTCGTTGTATTTAAGATGTTAAAAAATATTTAGTATTTTCCTTGAATGTGAAATTATGTGTTTTGTATATTTTTGCACTATTTGACAGCAATCTCAGAAAACATTCAGCCCCTATTTATAAGGCTTGCAGAGTTTTGTCAGATCAAGACAGCTAAAGTAAACATGACAAATGTCATTTTGTAGTGCTTAATACCGTTAATCTTTAAAGCATGGAACCAGGAAACCCTTATTCGTACTGGTATTTGAAACCTGTGAGCAATCTCATGTTTCTAATGCTGATTTTATTTTTATTCCACAAAGAAAACAGTATCAAGGCCTTTTTCCTGGAATATTACTTGAGGCTATTCAGAAAAAAGAAAAAAAACACAACAGGAAATTTGGCTCTTTAGCCCTAATAATGGTCTCTTTATTGAATGGAGACTTGCATTTTTGTTAAACAGATTTTCTCATGAAAGGGTTAGAAGTGAATAAACGACAAGTTCAAGCTCATCTGATTTCTTTTGATTTATGTTGACCTTGAAAGAGAGAGAGGTCATGCTGTTGGCAGGCAATAAGAACTAATCTGTTACTAAGTGAGTAATTAAAAGTGAGGTCTTATATATTTTTGTAATGAGTTGACAGCAATTCCATCTCCATGTCATACAGTTGCTCTAATCAACATGGTCGTTGCATTTAGTGCCAAATGAGAAGTTTACAAGAAGTCAGATGACAAACTCTGAAATGTGCAGTTCTTTCAGATGTGCAGTTGAATAGACTGACTATATTGTAGATGAGGAAAAACTCCAATAAAAATTAACGTCAAGCTGATGTGTGCAATTCAGAATTTTATATTTTTATAATGAATTGGAATGGATGCTTATTAGTATGTCCAACTGAAAGATGTAAAGTTGTGTTCAATAAAAAGTAATCCAGGTTTTGGGAGCTGGGACATCGTAGGCTTCTATTATTTAACAGGCTTGACTTAAGACTGTTCTGACATCAGACATGACAGTATTGACTTCCATGTCACCAAATAACCTAAAGAGCAGTCCATTTTTCAAGACACATTAAGAAGTCTGGTTTTTGAGTTCAGGGTAATTTTCCAAGTTGATTCAGGGCCTGGATATGCCTGTAAAGTACTGAATGTTACGGTACCAATCCAGAAAAATGTAGTGGCTATGTCTTCACTATCTTCTAAGAGTGGCCTGAAGGCTGGGCCGGAGGCCAAATTCACTGATCACCCATACTTTTCACTGATAGGAGCTCACTGAAGTCAGACTTGGAGACAACTGGGAAGAGAACCTCAAGTTTGTTCTCTATGTTTCCCATCTGGTCTCTCAAAGACACTACAGAAGCAATGTTGGCCAGGCAGGATGTTTTACGGAGTGGATAGGACAGTCAGGGATGAGAGGTCCCATAGAAGGATTCTACCATTGCCTACTGTGAAGACAGGCAGGATTTACAAGCAGTTGAGATTGCTCTAAGAACAAAATAGGCTGATGAAGAGTCTAGGATCTCTGGTCTCTGTCAGAATCAGTTATCTAGGTGTTATTAGCTTGAACACATGCTTAACTATTTTTTTTTTCTTTTTAAGATAATAGGACTTCCATGCATACTTTTGCAAATTTGGGCACCCCCCAGCAAAGGCGAGCCTCCAGAATCAGAGGTTTCTGTAAAAAAAGAACTTATATAACCTCAGCTGGTGACTATTGGCAAGAGCTACAAGCAGATCGTGAAAGTACTCAGCAGTTGTGCTGAAAGCTTATCAATTTTTTCCAGCTATAATACTTGGTCTAATTAAGGTATTACCTTACTTTGCAAGTTTTGTCTTACCGAAAATAGGGAAGAACGATCTCTCCCAGAGAAATAATAAAAGATATGTCATTTTTTATCCTTATGGAAGGATCTATTTTATGTTTATCAAACATCATCTGTCCTCTCTTGTTTAAGAAACCACTAAAAGGGAAAACTTTCGCAAAGACATGAATGTTAAATCTGTGGAGCTTTTTAGCATCACTGTCAAATTGGAGTTACATCTGCCCATTTTTCAAAGAAATAGAAAAACTAGTCATGTTCACAGATTCACTGTTGAGTTTGACTAAAATATAATTGTGGGTCTCACTTGGGTAATTTAGTTTTGATTTGTATTTCCTACACCTCCTTTAACAAGGCTTCATCCTATATGCGCATGCAACTTCTAGATTAAGGTCTTATATCATCAATCACACAATTCATGGATTGTTCTCATGTTGTTACAGCCACATGAGATTGAAATATTTGAACTTAAAATCTAACATTGCTCAAGGTGGGATTCGTTGCGTATCACTGCCCATCAGTCAGCAAAAGTTGGGGACACTGCCTAATATCCTTAGACTACCAAGCAGCTTCTACTACAAAACCCCAGAGCTATACGTGCCTATAAAGCACTTTTCCCATTATTCACTTATTGCTCATTTTGGCAGTAAGTTCTGTTATGTGTGATAAAATCTACAGAAATATGTGAGATCAGTGCAATTGTCATTATAGTCAGGCAAAAGATATTTCCTGCGAGTGGCAACAGCACAATTGCATATCTCAGCCAATGTTTGCTTGAGTCCAAAACTATTGTGAAACAGGCTGGAACTGTTTGTGAATGGGTGATTCTGCCGAACAGATGGTTATATGTAAAGGCAGCCTAGAGACCATGTAAGAGCACTGCGTGTTTGTGGGGGCATGATTTGTAGCCAGAAATGTCTATAAAGAATCTGCCCTAAGCTTTCTGGTCCAAGATTAAGCAGATATGTCATTTCTAATCCCGTATTGGGGTAAACTTCTAAAGTATTAAAAAAGAATGTTTCTGCAGCTGTTTCTGCACACACACACACACCCCCCCCCCCCAAAAAAAAAAAAAAGTTTAAAAGAAATTGATGTCCAAAAGAAGAATTCAGCAATGTGAATCAGGGAGCTTGAAAGGATCGGTTTTTTAGAACCGCATTTTTGTATTTTCTAGTTAGACTTTTGGATACCAGCCAGCTTTCTGCTGAGTAGGTTGGCAGGGTACAGGAGTCGGATACACAGCAGCCTGCTGCCTTCCGTGCCCCTCCTCCATGTGTAGCGTTCCTGCTGCATAAAGACATTAGTGACTAGATTACAGAAAACATAGGGTTTTGTTTCATAGCTTTTATTTGTTGTTCCATTTCCTGCTTCATTCCAATTTAAACTCTGCTTATTCTAGTTAAGACATGGTATCAAAGTGAATTTGGAAATGAATTTCATATGGATGAGGATGAATTGTAAACTATACATGCTATCCGATATAACTTTTTTAAAAATAAAACTTATGATTATTTTTTAATAAATAGAATGGATTTTATTAATCTACTAAGTTTTAATAAAGTACATTCCCCCTCCCGCCTCCAATATTTTTTCCATCAAAACCTTCCTCCAAATTAATCAAGAGCTGCATGTTTTGTTGCAAAGCCTTTTGGGGGCAAGTTGCCTTTGAATAGCATAGATAGAGCCTGTAATGGATTGAGGAACTCAATGTCTTGATCCACACATAAGACATTTTCCTAGTATAAATATATCTCAGTGTTTGGATGACTGTCTACAATATCAGAAAATCCCCTTGAGTCAAGTGGAAGGGAGCCTTTCAAGAGTTGCAATATTGGAGAAAATTTTCTAGGAGGATGCTTTCTGAACATGACCAGAAGGAAGTGTATCTGCCCTTCACAAGTAAAATCTTCTTGGCGTGTTTCTTTTTTGCAAAGCTGAATTAAATGTGCTTGTAACTTAGGGTTGAAGTGTTATGAATCTTTCGGTTCATGATTTTAAGAGTTGCCATACTGGCTTCGACTTTAAGTCCAGGGGGATGGATCAGGGAGCATTGAGTTCCAGATGTTTCAGAGAACAAGTGGAGCACCCTGCAGTGGGCAGAAATGGCACTCTCTGCCCTGTCAGTAGACTGTAGATTTTATGCAGTAGATAAATTTTATCTACTAGGATTGCTTAAGGCCTGATATATACTATACCATGTGCT
Organism: Bucorvus abyssinicus; assembly: GCA_009769605.1. Taxonomy (NCBI): domain Eukaryota; kingdom Metazoa; phylum Chordata; class Aves; order Bucerotiformes; family Bucorvidae; genus Bucorvus; species Bucorvus abyssinicus. The sequence continues at coordinate 15,743,193 of CM020036.1, forward strand.
CTTCACATAGTTTTTTAGTGTTATGTTAGGGGACTGTTGCTACCTCCATAAATACCTAGATGATTTTTCATCTAACTTCTCGGTCTCATCAACCTTCTGTAGGAAAGAGTCCACAAGTTAGTCATTGTACACACATGCATTTCCTTTTACTGTATTTTCATGTCCCAATTTTCAGTTTGTTGTTGTTTTTAAAAAATATTAGTTTATTTTATTGAAATACTTTTTCTTGTGTTACAAAAGATGACACAAAGACTCTGGGTATCTGACGCTTTATTATGTTTTGTCTTGTTCATCTTCTTTCGAAGATAAAGCAATCACAGTCTTTTCTAGCTCTTTTCATACGTTTTCCAGGTCCAAGCTTATTGACCATATTATTTGACCTCTTAAATTTTCAAGCCTGTGTCTCTTCATCCTTTTCCTTTTTGGTTGTCTGTTTTGCAGCATCCTTTGAGCTGAGAAGTTCAGTCTATCTAGCATGTGACCTTGCTGTACTTTCCTATAAAGATTGTCTACTTTATCCCATTCCTTGTGCAAAATAATCTTTGTTACTCCTTGTGTGCAGTATAGCTGAATTGTGTACAGTGAGTTAAAGCCCCTTTCTCAGAGTCACTTTGAAATTATAAACCTGTAAGTATATAAAAAATAATATAAAAAATATATGTTTTTGTTTCAGATCATATTACATGAGCATATTAAAACTGAAATAATTTTTATTTCATGTTGTTAGAAAGTTGAATATTTTCAAGATAGAAGATGAAGACTTTGAAGCTTGGTGCAGTAAACTAATGTAGCCAGTGAAGAGAAGGGAGGATGAGTGTAATGCTTTTAGGGTAGGTTGTGTTTTTCATTGGGCTTGTCATAGGATGTCCTGTAGCATTTTGCGCAGTTGGAACTTCTAAAAAAGTCCTATAGTTTCATACAAAATACAGAGAACTGGTAAGACAGTTGGCTCATGTGATCTTAGAAGTGATGGCTGTAACGGTGAATTCACTGCTTATTGATATTTATCATTAGGTGTCTTCAGGGTGAAGAAGTCTATTCACTCTTAAGAGGACTACACAGACTCCTAGTCTTTCTCAGGTGTTTGAGTAGTATTTTACATTGAACTATGTATATTGAATCCTGTGTACCTTTATAGGAAGAGATAAAACCTCATTGTCACTAAAACATCATTTACAATTCCTAGCCTTGCATCCAGATTGTGCTGTATATGAGATATAATCTCACTTAAGTGATTCTGAATACGGTCTAGGGCTAGCTTTCCTAAAAGCTTGCTCAGGAATGAAAGATTTGGGCTATCTTATCAAGGAATGCTTTCTTCTGTGTTTCTTTGTCTGTTGTATATTTGAAGGATGAAGGAAGGTCTTTTCTAACAGACTTTTTGGCTGTTGCAAGACCTGATTAGCACTAGACTCCTTATTTTGGTTTTTTTTAGGTGAACGTCTTGCAATCCATTATGTGCATATTCTCTTGTGGGTGTCAGAGTGCCTAACAGCGTCAGTGGAGGCTCATATGGCATTATCCTCGGCTTGTGCTGCAAACTAAATCACACATTTTGAGGAAATCGTTGTATTTTATTGTGTCTCTTTCAGCTCTTAATCTCTCTCATTAGCTCTAGAATATAATTGCTTGTCTTCAGCTGACACGGACCTTTGTAGGTGATGAGGAGGAACAGAGCATTTGGGAGGCAGTTTGTGTAGCTAATACACTAAAATAATGATTCACCAAATCATCAACTCTCTGCTGTGCGGATTCTGTATTTTTGTCTTTTATGCTGACTTAAGACTCAGTGTCCAGCACTCTTTGTCATGTCTGTAGTACGTTGCTCGCCTTGAAATGAGTATTAAAAGGTGACAGAGTCCATAAATATTTATTTGAATTAGGTTCTTGAAAGTTGCTTGCTGGACAAGGTGATTCCTTAGTGTCATCTATTAATGCAGTCCCTTCCTAGAATAGCAGGGAAAATCAGAGTTTATGGGTTTGGATTTCACCAGAATGAAACTGATACACAGACAAAAAACTACTAGAAAGCAAAACTCTAATGCCAAATAATTATCATCATTTGAAGAAATGGTTTGAAAAGGAGATGCTAAAACTGAGTGACAGCAGTGCAAAATCTTACATTTAGGACAGAGAAAATACAGAGATATAACAGGAAGACTAAAAGAACAGGCCACTTAGAACAGGAGAGACCTTGGGATTATTCATTCACAGCTTAAATTTAAATTAAATGTGTCATATCTTTGCAAAAGCACCAAAGGCAATTCAGGAATAAATTTAGCAGAAAGGCATGTGTAAGAATAAAAAAATAGATATTTTCCTAATTTGACACTGGTGAGACCTCATCTGGAATACTGTCCAGTGTGGAGCATCATTCTCTGACAACGACTAGAAAAAATTCAGGGTTCCCGGAAGTGAAAATAAAAGAAAATAATTGTCTATTCTAAAATCTTACCCTATGCAAGTCTAAGAAAGTAAATAATTATGAAAGATATTGCCTAAGTGTTTACCAAAACCTTCCCTTTGGAAGAAAGCTTATCCCTTCTTATGTTATCTCTTTACTGTTGACATAAAATTATGGTCTCTTCGTGGCTCAGGACTTACATGAACTGTAAGTAATATGTATTATATAACTTAGGAGAACCCAATTTTCTTAAACCCAGCTGTTCCAAATTGCAATAGCTTTGTCTCTGAAAAGAGAGCCTTTCTCAGCAGAAGGTGGCTAGTTTTTGTTGTGACTGTCTCATTAGAAACTAATTCCTGCTTTATCTTAAATAAGTAGTACTTTATTAATGATTTTGCAAAGCTGTGTGAAAAAATGAAAATCAAGGCAGGTAGAGCAGGGAGATGGCTTGTATAGTGACATCAGCGCAACTTCAAGGACCCTACTCTTGTGTAAAGCATCTGAATGTTTGTCAACACCTTGACTCACTTCCAAAACTACTATAATGTAGTAATAGGCAAACACTCGTCAATATTTCAGTGGCATAAAATATATTTACTCAGAAGCTATTAAGATCAATTAAGACTTATTTTGAATTGATCTTCCTGATTTCACATCTGTCTGTCATCTCATTGTAGCTGCGCTGCTTTCACACACTCACAGGATTTCATAAATAGTTTAGGCTGATATAAGGCTGTGATGCCTGCAATGTGCATGCCAGCTTTGCCCTGGCCATGTGCTCCACCCGCTTACTCTACATCAGTTCTAGCACTAATGAAACCATGGAAGAAGTTGCTCATTCAGCTGAAATTTAACTGAAAATTAAGAACTGTTTTAAATCAGATCAATGATGTGATCTGATGTGCAATGAAACTGAATAACTGTTAGGGCTGAAACAAAGTATGGGCCAGAACTGTAACAGGACCTGCAGAAAAGGGTGGGACTGGCCCTTCTGCAGCAGTCTGCAGGTAGATCAATTTAAGGCAATTGTGAATTTGTTATGGCTGTGGTGTGCTTAGCAATTTGTGTAATACACTTAGTAAATGACAAAAATTGTGTTTGATTTTCCTTTTTAGGTGGGTGATTTAATTGTGGAATTCCTCTGAAGGGTTTAGCGTATTTTTATAATATTAATCTTGCAATTTGTAAATAAGCTTGTTATTTTGACTTTTATGAGATAGATAAATCTCTTACCATGCTTGCTCTGCTACATGGAATTACTTAAGCCTATATTGTTTTTCACTTCCCTCTTGCCCCCCCCCCCCCCATTCTGTTTAATAAAGCTTATTGTTTGGGTTAACTTGGGGTAACAATGAAACTTAAAGAGTTTTTTGCAAGAAACTGCCCCAAATCGTCATATGAGTGGGAACCCAGCCCACCACTGTTTCTTCTCTTTTCTATTGTGACAAATTTTGTTACTTGGTCTAGAAAGAAAATGTATTGCAGCTTAGGTCTGTTGTATTTTCCTACCGTGCTGCAAAAAAACATCAATCCAGAGATGATTAAATAACAAGTGCTGAGTAGGGTCTTGGAAACTCCTGAATTCTAGTTGTTATTTGGCAAAGTAACAGCAACTCAAATTACTTTCAGCTCTCTCTTCTACATTAAGTGTTAAACATCAATGATACTCTTCATTTGTCTGTTGTACCTGATGTTTCAGCAATTTTAAGTGTTGGCACTATGAGATGCTTTAAAGATTAAAAATACAGTTATTAACACTCTTATGTTTTGCTTTTTAAGGATTTAAATATCTGTAATAATTCATGCAAAGATTTTATTTTTCTCTCCATGTTCCATTCTTATGCTTAATTCAGAATCTTTTTTCTAGCTTTGGTCAAAGGCAAAGTATAAGCAGAAAGTTAAGCCGTACTGGCATCAGTAACACTAGAGCAGGTATGCAAGCGCTTGGCTAAGAAGAGTCTTTGATTTTTGCAATTCAGCCATAGAAATGCTTATGGGGAAGAAAGTCCCTTTGCATGGGTCTGGGAAACATCACACTGAATTCCTCAGCCAGGCAACTAAGTCAGCCTAGATGGCTCCAGATGAGAACAGTGTGTTTAACAGAATGCAAAGTTGCATTTCATAGCCCTCGTTATTTTAATTCAGAGAGAGGTCATCAGTATGAATGTTTCCTTCAGCATGGTGATGACTAGAAGCCATTGCCTATTGAACTGTGACTGGCCTTCACCGTTTGTGGTTTTAAACAAATTCCACTGTTTTTTGTACATCTGTCCTCCTTTATGTTAAATATTGCAGCAGAAATATTTTAGTGGTGGTATCTGCTCAGTTAGAAGAAGAAAGGCCTTGGAAACTTTGAAAGGAAAAATATGGGCTCATTTTCGTATCTACTTTCCAATGTTAAGCAAGCTTATTAAAGTATGTGGACTATAGGATATGTAATTGTACTAAATTGTACTAATTGTACTAAATACTGGTATCCATTTGGCACCTCATATCATGGTAATCATTTAAAATAACTGGTAATAGAAATCAGCTGAAATGAAGCTAGTGTTTAAAGTCATCCAAGCTTAAGGCCAGGAATCCCCTGAATCTTGATTGTTATGTTGGTCTTTAAGTAAGAACATGAGTAAAGATGAATGACAATAATTTCATTATTTGGAAGTATTATAATGTACTTGGAACTGTGCTTGTATGGTTCCTGGAACGGTTGCTTATGGCCCTCTTTGAGAGCGTTCTTTAGCAATTTCTGAGTGAGGATTTGGCACTCCTTTTGAGTACAGTCAAAAGAACCAGGAAAGAACATTCAGGACTCTTTTGAGATGATTTCCAGAACTTACTAATCTATTATGAAGCAATTTCTTTCCAAAAGGTAAAAAAGACTTCAGCTTTCTCCAACAGGAAGAGGGTAGCTGGGACCTGGAAGTCATGTCTGGAACATTGTGCAAGAAAAATGGGTACTGCTTATTGAATGTCATGCATGAATAATTTGTTTTGGAGAATGGTTTTAGAGATTGATGTTCTTGAGATGGGAACTTGAACTTAATGTTTTCTCTTAGAAAGAGTGGAAGTTGTTCTGACTAGGCTAATGAATTACCATATTCTAGTATTCAGTGTGCAAAGAATCATGACAAGTGTAAGAAAAGGAATATCCTGTTACATTTTCAATTTGTTTTGCTTGTGAGACAGAGCCAAAAAGAATTTTCCTATTAAGTTAATTTGAAAATATTGTATATACACCTCATATAGGTGGTCTTTCGGGGTTTTTTCCCTCCAGTGATGTAATCTATAGTCTTCTGTTCTTCTGTTTAAATAACCTATGATTCACTATGTGTATCTCAAGGATTTTAAGTCTAGAGCAATATCTATACCTTGTGATTCCCATTAAACCTCTGTATCCAGGGAACAGGTTACAAGTCTTCGTTATAATTGAAGCTATTGTGTTGATCATTTGAAATGTATTTTGGATACATTTATTTCCACCCATATTAGGGAATGTGAACAGGGCAGCTGCTATAGGAATATCACCTGTGTTAGCTGGGGAGACAGTTATTTCATAGAGTACCGAAGGAATAAAACTGAATGATGTAAAATATTCTTGGTATTTCAGACATTTAAAATAGGTTATTTCAAACGATTGCATAGTTCAGGAGATTATTTACATATCAGTGAGAAAGCAAGCTTTCAACTTCCTAGAATAAACTCTTAATCCAAATATCATATAATGAAAAAAAATCTTTCTCTGTCCAGGGATGGAACCTCTGCTGACATCTGGCTGCCCCTTCACTAAGAATGAGGTTTGGGTCCCTGGAGGATGACTGACATGTGCCCACATCTGAAAATGTGTCTGTGAAAGCCCGTGATGACCAGAAGCCCCAAGTCTGAATTACCAGTCAGTGTCCTCTTTGGATATCGGCAGAGCAAATGTTCTGTACTTGCACAGCAACAGTTGCATCTCCTTATGGCTATTTGCCAGTTCTCAGCTGAAATATAGACCACACGTTTCTCAAAAGAGGGAGGATGGGGATCTGGCACTGTCATGTCACCTAGCTGGTTGGCCTGAGTTCTAGTTTGCTGTGTATCTCTTAGTTCATTTCCTTCGGTGTTACCCTGACGGTGCTTCAACTACAGACAGAGATGCATACAGATGAAGTGCAAGGCTGCTAGTAGCTTGCATTCACATTCCTAATTATAAGTGCATTCATATTAATTGTGGTCAATGAAAACTGTGCAGTTTAGCCAGTTTCTGTTGCTCTTTGGCAGCCCCAGACATATGCTGTGAAATATTGTTTCCAGCAACAGCATGTGGCTCTTTGGCAAACTCCCACCAACAATTTTGTTGGCAGCTACTAAGTAGTCTCTGGATCTCTAACACAGGAAGGCTGCTGATACACTTCTGATCTATGTATGTCTCTGAAAGCGATCTCTTTTGACCTGTCTTTCAGTTCTGCAAATGCTCATTTGCGTTATATTTTTCTGTTTGGTTCCGAGCCCCACATAACTCTCTCAATGAGTATAGATTCAGTTATACTTGAAAGAATAATTTTACATGCCAGATATCCATGCTGCCTTTTGCCCTTTCATTTTTCATTTGTACACTATCTTTTGTTGTGCATCCTCAAAAGCTCTGAATTCTCCAGAATTCATGTCCTGTTCCCCTTTCTTGCTTGGTTAGGGTACCTGGAAATGATGGACTAGGTGCTTGCTGCATTTGGGTACTGTCTTGAGACCTCAGTATGGTCCTTCACTTTTTCTACAGTGGCAAGACACATGTTCCCCATGACTATTATCGTAGCTAACGATGACTAGAGGTGTTGTACCAGGCATGCCAAGAGATATTCTTTCTGTCTGGCCAGGGCTGACAGAATTTGGCCAAGTGGAACTGCTCCTGCCTAACAAGATGTGAGTAGTTGCATTTCATACCCTTTCTCAGAAGACACTGCCCTGCCCTTCTTGGCACAGGGAATGCAAATGCAAAACTAAATGCCCACCTCTTTTAAGTGCTGCCATTTGCACAAGTCTGTCAGCTTGCATTTCCTGCTGGCAGCCAATGCTCTGCTCTGCTCTGTGCTGTTGTCATTACACAAGACAGTCTCTCCACATCTGTCTGCTCTTTAGAAACACATGAGAATTAAACCTCAAAACATTTCTGTGACTTAATGGAAATAACCCTAAGTTATATATAAGAGAATGTGGAAATGCTGTGGAGGCACAAAATCTGTGATAGGCTGGAGTTCCTGATTGCTAGAACAAATTTCCATTTGGGCAGAGCAGTGTTCTGTTTTCTGGCATTAGATTTTTAAGAACGAGGAAAACGAGGATGACAGGTATCACATTTTGCATAGTATCAGTTGGTCATAGCATACCTGACAAACACTCGGACAAAACCCCTCCTATACTTTGCCTTCCACCATGGCAGGTACTTTCTGTGTCATTTGTCTAACAACTGTAGAGCACAAGCTCTTCCAGAAATCGTCAGGAGGTCTTGAATGCTGAGGAAAGGACCGCCCCAAGTAGACTTTCACTGCTACCCTGTGGCCAAAGCATGCTCTGAGTTATACTCCCATGATTTCACTGAATGTAGAAGTAACTACTTGGGTGAAACTGGGGGGAATTTTGCCCTAGAGTCCCATTGAGTATTGCCAGATTTTACATATCAATAGCAATAGATGGAATTGTTTCACCTTTCCATTTTGTCCACATGCTGGAAAAAGGGCCATGTGCGGTCTCAAAATGCATCTACATATTGGAGAAAATGGGAACACCCTAAAATCAGGATGGAAATTACTGCATCTTTGAAACATAGATTTCAAGGTGAGTGAAGGCAAATAATGCCAAGCCAGCATTTTTACAGTTCATATATTCCTGCTGTTGACTTGTCACATGCACTTAGTAGAAACAAAGACAGTTCTCCACTGGTTTTTCATGAGTTTTAGACCTCTGTGGCAGGCAGACAGCAGATCTGTAATATTTTCCATCCATCAAGAAAGTCATTGTGTAATGTAACATAGTTTAATGCAATGCTGTCAATAAAATTCCTCCCTTTGGATCAGTTAGTCACCCAGGTAAGCTTTGGATTCCCTTTTTATCTTCCTCACCACTAATCTTCTGGCTGCCTGAATGAAGATACCAGTATTATCACTGAAGTGTTTTTACTCAAACTGAGTATGTTTTTGTGAGGTGCAAAGTTTCGTTCCTTACAATGCAGCAGAAGTGTGTAGCAGCAAGATTTCTCCACTGGTGAAACCTGCTGAAGAGAACCCACTCATCAAGCTCCCAGCTGTACCTGGTTTTGCAGCCTGTCTAGACTGAAGCACTGCATGCCCTTATGTGCTTTGAACTGGTGATTGCAAACACTGTGCAGATGCTGTGGCTACAGGGGGAGGCAGCTGCAGCTCAGCACACCACGCTAAAGAGCGCGCTACAGTACGAGTGCTTTCTGCTTTGGTTCTGACTGAACATTATGTAGCTCTGCGATCCTGACATAAAAGCACTTTCTCCGGGTAATTAGGAATCTTAGCTTTTTTTCCCTCCTGATGAATTGCTGCTGCTCATGTATTTGGCTGGAGATCAGCAGCGCCTGCCAAGACAAATTACTGGAAATTAATTATCTGGGGCGTGATCCAGAAGTTTTGACTCACCTCTTCTCTAGGTCTCCTCAAACTAATGTGATTATTTGAATCAACACGAATTTGGAAGTGGGGCCCTTGCTTTGGTGCCTGCTGCCCCAAATCACCACACCACTCCTGTCTCACCACATCACACTCCAGATGGGTTTCTGCCCATTTAAAACATGGTTGAGAACATGTAGTGCTACAGAAATTCATAGCTTTCAGGTCCATCAGGTGTCATCAGGTCAATCAGATGCCATCAAGTAAACATCTCACGGACAGGAATCCATTGATTTCTATTCACCCACAGTCACTGTTGCTTTATGTACGTAGAACAGCTGCTTCATGTACTCACAAGTACAGGCTGTCCCTCTTAGACGGAATGTGTTCAAGGAAATTTTTAACCTGTATCTGTGGAGCTGTTATTTAGAGTGTTCCTCCTCACTGCATGCAGAGGTGTTCTGATATCTAAACGAAGTAAATGCTGAAAGAGAGGTTTGCCCATAGAACTATCCATGAAAATACCCTGCTGGAATGCTGACATTACGTAGTGGATATTTCATAATATTCGTAAGTCCATTATCATCTACATTGTGCTCAGCGTTGGGGCACCAAAATGTTTTTTCTTTCTGAAACAAGATTGCGGATGCACTCCACAACGATGTGGCAAAGGGTACGAATACGTACCATGTGGAAGGGTCTTCCCTTGCGTTAGGAATTTTGTATCTCCTGGAAAGATGTGGGTGCTGCCTGTAGGCATTTCCTGCTCTATTTCTGCTGCTGATAGTTAGCCTGTTTTTATCATTGTAGCATGCTCTTTGTAATCTATGCTCTCATTTCGTGATTTTCCAGAATCTGTGTTTTGATTTATTTTTAAGACAAAGTGCTGCAAAAGAAAGTATCCAGAATTGCTGTTGATGAGATTTAAGCTACCATGCTTTTCCTCACGTATGCAAAGGGTTAGGAGCTCAAGATTGGGTAGTGTAGCTGAGTGCTAAGTTGTTAAACTGGGATAACCCAGTTGCTTTTGATCCTTTGCCCACATCCCAAGATTACAAGGTCTTAATATCTGAAGTGAAAAGCAATGTTATTGAATTAGTGGTAAAAACTGATTTAGTAGTGGAATAAAAAAATTCAAAGTTACCGTCTTAGATACCAGAAAGCTATCTGTAAAACGCAACTTCTTGAGTTTCTTTCACATACAAAAAAAGAAAAAAAACCCATGAACTTTTGCCAGTTTTTGCAATTCCTTGGAAGTAAAAAAAGCAAACAACCTATGAAGTGGGAAGCTGCTGTTGCTATGATCATAGCATGGAAGTGAAACTAATTGTTTAAATATGTATTAACTAGCAATTACTCTGGCTTAAGTTAGAATTATTGCATTTAAAATATAGGGAGATCACAGCTGTATGTTTCTCTTATTGATTTTGCAAATCATAAGATCTACACACATGTAAGCATCCCTGGCACAACCCATTTTGCAAATGACACGATCAGTCTTCTAGGTTACTGTAGTACTAAGGACCAAGAAAACCACCCAATATCAGCAAATCTAAACTGTGGAAGAAAAATCGAATTAAGCTGGGAATGTCATCATAAAATGTTTGAATTTTAATGTCATGAAATCCAATATAAAGAGTAAATGAAATGGGTGAAGTATTTTCCAGAATCTCATCCCAAAATGTATTTTCAATAAAAAATCATGCTACCAACCGCTTAGTAGAGAAAGAAAAAATTCCTGCAGGAGGAAAAAGAGAAGAAAAAGTGATCAGGCAAATGAGAAAAGGTGCAGAGTGTAGTGATGGGAATCAGACATCTTATGCTTGAAATTATGAACCTGTCTAAGGCAGCGGCATATCTCCTGCTTCCATTGGAAGGACCAGAATCCTAACCACATAGCTTATTAGGCTCAGTCTTGAAATAGTTTCATAAGCGTTTGTATTTAAATTGGAGCATACTGCAGTGCGGTCTTGTTTGCCCTCCCTGTTGTTTTCCATTTATATTTTAAGGGCAAGAATTGGGAGGCAAGGTGGAGAAAATATTTTACAAATTCCTAAATAAAGGTGTTTGGGTTTTTTTTTTTAAGATGCCGTAGGCTCTTGTCAGAAGCTGATCTATGATATCATCTAAAAAACCCCACAAACACACAGATCAGTGTCATCTAAAATGCAAGTAAGTCAGCAATTCAAACTAATAATAGTAAGCTATGATTTTTCTGGGGAGGCCATCTGAAGAAACAGTACATCAGTAGAAATTCTACCTGTCATTTGGATAATGATACAGCCCAATGCGAGAAGTTTAGAGCTGGCTCAGGACATACGGTGTATAATCAACGGCTATATGGTAATGGCATAGTGTACACCTGCACTGATGGAGGAAAACAGGCAGTTACAGAACCCATGAGGGAGCACTCTTACAGCCTGGTTGGTGTTTACGTTTTATTTCCCAGTGGCACCTCCTGTCAGGTCTGAAGGGCTGGGAGTGGAAACCCAGCAGGAAGGAATGCTGAGATTTTGAAGCTTTTTGCAGTTTGTGTAATGGGGGGAAGAATTAATTAATCAAAAAGAGGAAGATATATCTGCATTGTTTCTCAGGAGTGTTCCCCAGAGGCTAAGACCAGGTTGGCCAGGCTAAGATCTTTTATTGCTCCAGGGCAGGCATTCACCTTTGGGCTAAAAGGTAATGTTAAGATCCAAATTCTGCTTGTAGTAGTTTTCCCACTAAGCTCAGTGGGACTTTTTTGGCTCCACTCACTTTAGTCAGGTAAGCAGTAAGTTTACATACCCATGTGATAGAGAGTTACTGGCAGAGGACCTCTTCTAGGGCCAGTTTTCTGGTTTCCCAAATTATTCTGCTCTGTATGGAAAGTACAGCTGGACACACCAGAGGAATATTTTCATGAGATCCTAGATTGATTGTGCTTTCTGTATTCTCTGGCTGTCAAATAGAGTCCAGCCAGGCGAAATGTTTCCAAAGAGCAAATCCTTCCAAAAAGGGGAAGATCAACTAAATATAATTTGAAAGTGTATTAGGCTGGCTTTCTTGTATTTCACTTTTTCAGATTTAAATATGATTCACTTGGACATCTGAATGAACAAGTTCAAGAACTTTGACATTTTCCTACTTCAGGAAAACAAAATGAAATTGTTCTCAGAGGATCCTCATAAAATCCTTTTGCCGTGTGCTTAATCCCAGGCAGCAGGAGGTGCAGAATTCCAGAAGGAGCCTGGGGAGCTGCATGTGCTGTGTTTCCTCTGCCCTTTGTACACGGACTCACAGGCACGCACACTTTCGTATCACTTCCTGAGCACTGCACTGCTACTTTATAATACCCAAATTGTCTCAGCAGCAGCTGGGCAACCAGAGAGAGAGAAGCAGAGAGTGGTTCTTAACAGTATCAGCTGATAGACTTAATTATATGTTTACTTTAGAACTGGATTTTCAAAAGGGACTTAGAATTTTAAGTGCGTGGTTTGAGAGACTTAGGGCTTTTTTCTTTTATTCAGAGGTCATCCAGTGTTTGCTGTGTCTGTGAATTACAGCTGGAAGTTTGGGGTCTCAGCCAAGCATACCCCCTCTTTTAAACAACATATCATTGACATTTAACAGCAACTATCCAACGTCTGCAGATAGTGGGTCATGTCTCTGATCCATTAGCCTTTTTAGTGTTTCATTTGTACTGAAGCATACCCCAAATTAAAAACAACATGAGGTCGTTTAGAAATAAATCATCATCTTTTACTAAATTACTTACACTACAAATCTTACAGTGACTTCCCCACCCTCTTTTTTTCTGTTGTGGTGATTTTGTTAAACATCACAGATAATTATATCTTAGTTGATCCCTTGGCTATTGTACTTAAAAATGGCTGGTTTTGCTCAATTCACTTTTAATTCACCACTTGCCTGCAGCCTACAATAAAAATGAATGCAAGCTGTGTTTAAAAGCTTTAGAAGGCAGATCTGACAAATACAGCATAGGATTTAGAAACAAAAGGCAATTGGCCACTCCTACCAAATCATATCCCAACTAATGAGAGGGTTTGGGATCGACAGAACTCTTCAGTAATTTGGAGCATCCTGACAGGCAGCTAAATCTACTGCTGTCAGAAGTTGGGCACCATGTTGAAGTGAAAGCAGAGGAACATTCTGGGAAATGTGGGAACAGAGGACTAGAAGGGATTGCCTGGGTCATCAAGTCCAATTTTCCACTGTTGTAGACATCCATGTTTCATAATCCCTTTCATTAAGTTACCAAGATCTATCTTAAAACTAGTTAGATTTTTTGCCCCCACCGCTTTCCTTGGCTGGCTGTCACAGAACCTCTTTCTTCTGATGGTTAGAAGCCTTCTAATTTCCAACCTAAATATATTCATGGCCAGCTGACGCCCATTTGTTCTTTTGCCAACACTGTCCTGAAGCTGAAAAACACTCTTCTCTCTCCTTCACTTCAATCCCTTGATGCAGGAGATTACATGTCCCACGTATGCTTTCTCCTGCACTATTCAAGCTAGGTCCTTTGGGTTTTTCTCCTCTAAGGGTATCTCCATTCTTCAGGGATGTCCTTCTCTGAGCAAGGTGATCAAGGTTTGAGTTCAGCCCTTTTGACCATGAATAGCGAGGCTTGCCCTCAGTATGCCAATGTAAGAACTTACCAGTGTCTTGTACAAAAGCAGCAGCCCAGCCTCAACCCTGCTGTGAACACCTCAGTTCAGAATAGTGTTTCCAAATTAAACTGGTAACTCAGATGTGAAACAGCGTATCTGCAGTTGTCTCAATATGAATGCTGCAGTTCATAAGCCGGAAGATAGTGTAAGCTAAGGAATAGGTCTTACTCAGGCTTTACTGCATGAAAGTTTAAGTTTAAAAATGCGTCCTTGAAATTTTTCAATAGAATCATTATAATGTCACTCTAGTTAAAGCTGCTCATTAATTAATTTGTCCTATATGATGCTGTTGATCATCCTTAGACAATGTGAACAGTCATCTTTGTCAGACAGGGCGTATATGAGATTGCTTGCAATGAACTAACACATTTGTGTAGGATGAATAATAAACTGCAACAGATAAACTAAACAGACAATTAAACTAGCTCTGTAGTAGATTTAAAGTACTTAGGAATTGGAAAGCCTTGCTTTACCAGTAGATGGCGCAAATCAGCTTGATTTGTTGTCAGAACATTTATAAAGAATACATTCAACAAATAATGAATTGAAATTGTAATAAAGTTCTACTTATGGTAACTAGATGATAGCAAAAAATCATAAACAGAAGAGTATCATTCATATTTTGCATTATATTGCCCCGGTGGACTTTTTGGTGAAAATAACTTATCTGCCGATGTACTAAATTCTGCATCTTAAGGGATCTTGACCCAATTTTGGCCTATTTAGACCTCAGCAGAAATGCCAAGGCAGTCAGTGTTTTGGGATCTGGTCCTGATTTCATGAGTGCAAATCCTCTTGTTTTCTCTAGACACTTTGCCTTGCACAGAGTGCAGATTTGAGTTTGTTTATTTCATTGGTGGGGTAGTTTGTTTTTTCTTCCAAGAGAGAATACAGCCTCACACTAAATCTTTCATTCCAGCTGTTTAAACACCAGTTGACAAAGAGTTTCATAAATTAAATTGCCAACTCTTTGTAATTGGGCTGATTTTAGCTCAGGGCATTTGGTACTTAGGAGGACAGCTCTGTGTCTTGGAAGACACATCCCACACTGAGGTGTGGAGGAGTGATTCTGACAAAACTCTTGCCTCATCCTCCACCCCTCCCTTGCCAACCATGTGGCCATGTTTTTCACGGGGAATCCCAGCCCCAGTGACTGGACAGATTGGCTCCTTACTTTAAAAACAGGGCCACGTTACAGAGCAGTAGGGCAGTCCCGGATCAGCCAGCTACCTCTCTGTCCTCTCAGGTGTTGCCTCCACCCTGCTGACAACCAGGGAATCATGGCCCATTTTCCCTCCGTCTCTCTCTGCCCCTTTCTTTTCTTCTACCAGGTCTCTTCACTGCAGGTTACTTGCAGACACCCTCGCAGCACATTTGCTTCAGAATTTGTAAGGATGGTAGATTTTTCCTTACAAGACCACAGCCTTTGTATGACTTAGTTGAAGAGGTTTCTTGCAACAGGTAAGAATGTAAAGAAAAAAAAATGGATACAATAATTGGTCTTGTTTGAAAGTTTATCCTGTCAGCCTGATAGGATTAATTTGGTTCTGTTATCCAGCACAAAATAAATTCCAGTTCAGCCTAGCTATTCTGTAAAAGGTCATCAGTAACTGGAAGAAAAAAAGCCTGGTTTTGTAGGAGGACTTGGAACAACACCACAGGATATTGAAACAATTTAATATTTTATTAACTGAAGGGGTGATCAATAGATAATTATTGTTGGAGTAAAAATAAAAGAAGTCTTATCCACTTTCTTCCCTCATAAATAAAATAATAAAAAAAACTCCTTTGAACTTGAACAGACATTTACCAATTATGACCTATTGAATGAGGATATTTCCTTACCAGGGAAAATGACACATCATGTTGTATAATAGAAAAAAAAAAAAAAAAGGAAAATAATTTCCTTTCTTCCATTTCCTTTAACTTCTCTATATGTAATGAATATATTACATCTCAGCTAAGGAAGTCAGTGGGAAAAGTAAGGATTTAGCCAACAGCATGTGAAAATCGGGTTTGAGTTCTAGCTTGAAAACTCTTTCATTTTTAAGTACTAGAGGGAGCTGTGTAAGGAATTCTGCCAGTTGCATGTCACTGTAAAACACTGTTCTGGAGGAGCTTAGGTGTCAAAGGAGAGGTGCCCAGGAGCTGTGTTCACACCCAAGCAAGTCAAAACCCCCCCAAAGAGACAACACAGAGGTGAGGCTGCTGCTGATGACAACGGCCTCCAGCTGATGAGTTGATGCTTCACAGCTCTTGGAAGGTGACTGCGACTTGGTGCAGGTGTGGAGGGTTGGACCCTGAATTAAAAGAGATTTGAAATAAAAGTGGAAAGGAAGATGTGTTTTAGGAGCTGCAAAAGCAAGGAGGCAGAAGCAGCCCCTTTGGTGATGTGGGTGTCTTTGGTGGCGGCTAGGTGGCACTAGCACACGCTCGTATCGCGGAGGCGATGTCTACCTGCGCAGGCAGGTTTCTCCAGGGACTCCTGCCTGGCTCGTTCTGAAAGCGCAGTGAGGCTGTGGCTGCGGGTGTCCTGAGACACACCTTCGCCTGCATCGCTACTTTTGTGACTGGCTTTTAAGGATGCGAAATTGACTTTCAATTCGTGTAAACAGCAGCCTGTATTTTAAGGCTTTTAAAATGTGCTTCAGTGCTTTTAAACTTTAAAGGCACTTTGTGATTCTTTGAGGGTGAAGGATTTTGTGTGAATTAAATACTCTTGTGACATTGCATAGGGTCTGCTCAGCATAAAATTCTGCATGAATGCAACGGGACTTAACTGTGAGAACAGCCCTTCTGTGCTCAGCTTTGGGTATTTTTATTGATGAAACTATTTTCTAAATGCTTGTGGCAAGCAGAGAAAATTAAATTCAGTCTTATGAAATTTACTGTGTAAATAGAGAGAGAAAACACATAAAAACCATCCTGGATGATCATCAAAGCTTGATAATTACTCTTATTAGTTGTGTAGGACCATTTCTGATTGCATTGTCAAGCTCAGTAAAAGGCGGTGCGCGTTTTAGAAGGGATTAGAATGAAAGGAGGGTGTCTGCCTTTCCCTGTCTGTGAGCTAGAAGCAGTTTCTGTAGAAGGAGCAGGCAGGAAGTGGAGGCAACAGGGAGTTGCCGAGGAAGCAGCGGTGCCAGAGGCACTGCCATAATAATGGAAATGAGGAACAGAAGGAATTAAGAGCGGGGGTGTAGACAGGGATGGACTTGTGCAGGGTCTGGAAGATTCCCTCTTGCCAGGCAAATGCATACACACCTAATCTTTGCTATGGAGTGCCTATATCACTTAAAATTTCTGACTGTACCTAGAAGTACTGCCTGCATTCTCCTTCCACATGACTGAAAATTCAGACTGGGCTGTCCAGACTAGATACTAACTTCCTTTTAAATCTGCTGCTGAGCACTCACATCATTTTTACACACTACTCGTGTATGCACACCTTACACATGAAACGGGAACCTGAGATACACATGGCACCCTTGGCTCTAAAGTTATGCTCACAGAACCCTTTGTGCAGTGTTATGTTTGTGGGGTTAATCTAGATATTAGCAGTCTAGTTATTACAAGGATATATATTAAAAGGCGTAACATATAAATGGAGTTACAGTGATGATGAACTTATCTTTCCCAGATACCGATATGCAACCAGTTTTGGAGGGTGGTATGAGACCGATACTAAGACATCGTGAAAAGTTTTCAACTTTGACACTTCAGTCAAAAGAAAAGACTGAAAATAGAACTTCCTGAGAGTCCAAATACCATTTAGAATACTCTTAGGAGTAACCAAAGGGTTTGCTTCTCAAGGTAATGTTGTCTCAGCTGTACTTTAATGCCTCTGAATACTTGCTGTCCAAGCTTCTGCCATAGAGCAAATCTGGAGAAGCAGGATATCTTATAGCACTGCTAGACTTGTAGCTCAAGGCTGTTGCATGTTTTTGGATCAGGTTTATGGCAGTTGTAAATGACAGTCTGGGTGAAGACACTTTAGGGATCAAGGTGCTGGTTATCTGATCGTGATAGGATGGATTTCTGCCCAGTTATAGACTAGGTGCTTTTAACAAGGAACTGGCTTGCGATTTTTCAGTGAAGTTATTTTGTTGCTGTTACTGTATGAATAAACATCAAAGAGTAAATACCAATTTCTTCATCCAAGATAGAATATCTGGTCTGAAATTCTCCATACCCAAGCAGCCAGCTAATACCAACCAAACTCCACCAGAAAGAAAGAGAGAGATAGATTTCTAAATGTGTAGCAAGGCATTTGTCTTCCCAAGTAACCGTTCTGCGTGATGGAGCCCTGCTGTCCTGGGGGGATGGCTGAACACCTGCTGCCGATGGGGAGTGGTGGATGAATTCCTCATTTTGCTTTGCTTGTGTGTGTGGTTTTTGCTTTCCCTGATAAACTGTCTTTATGTCAACCCATGAGCACGGCTTGGAATATCCCTCTGGTCAGTTGGGGTCAGCTGTCCCGGCTGTGTCCCCTCCCAACTTCCTGCGCACCCCCAGCCTGCTCGCTGGCAGGATGGTGTAAGAAGCAGAGAAGGCCTTGGCTCTGTGCAAGCGCTGCTCAGCAAGAACTAAAACATCCCTGTATCATCAACACTGTTTCCAGCACAAATCCAAAACATAGCTCCATATGAAGAAAATCAACTCTATCCTAGCCAAAACCGGCCCACTTCCAAACTGAGAAAATAGCCAAAATCTATTGACCTAAAAAGAGAAAAGGGAAGGATGAATACCCAAAACTCATTGTTGCATTCAGTGAGCAAAAAGAAAAAAAGAGGGATAGAGAAAAAAAAAAAGTCAACAGCCTTTCTGAAAGAAATGTGAAGGCTTTTGCGAATGGGAATTGGTTTCACAGATGCAGTACTTTCTTGACATTTTGTTTTAAACATTGTTCGTTTATTCGTATGAACTCTGCCACTCTAAGGGTTAATCTTTATATAATATTTTTAGGTCTCTGCTAGTCATAGGTATAATTTAAAATAAATAAGAAATGGTAAAATATGTGCTGGTAGATTCCAAGTCAGAATTTGCTTACAGCAGCACAAAACATGCTTAATCTGTACAGCCTCTTACACAACTGTGTCCAGTCTAGGTGCATTGAAAGACTCTGGTGATATATTTATAACTACACAAGTTTTTGTTGTGAATCAAATCTTGTGCTAGACATGCCCTGAATGTTCCCGTGGTGTGAGCACACAAAATGATTCTTCATAGCTTAGCTGTGAGGTACGCACCTGGTCTGTTATTGATGTCTAATCTCCACAAGCAATTTTGTCGAATTATGGTCTAACTTTAATCTACATAATCTTAAATGGTATTTGATTTTTTAAAATAATTTTTCTATTTATTATTTTAAAACTCTCTTTCTTATATCATAGTCTTTCTTTGGAAGACCTGAAGATTAATTAGGGTAGAAAACTTCCATGCCTATTCTAGTGACTGTGGCTATAAATGCTATGGGTTTATGCTTGAATGTCACTGTACATAACCAACGGATATTAATAATATTGTTCTTGTGATGTGCAATAATTTTTCATTAATACAGGTAATACATATTTTACACATAACAAAAGTAGTATATAGTGCCTTTTAAGGTAGTTTCCTAGTCCAAAAATATGCATAAGACTAAGCAATTCATATACTCTGCCTGGTATTGACAGCAGCACAACAGACATGTTGTTTTACCGCTTGCTTTTTTTGTCTTTGCCACCTGTCATCTTCTATAGTCTTGTTTCTAAGCCTTTTGGTATGGGCTACTGTTTTTGCTTTGCCTGTATTTGACATAAGAACCCTCCTAGGTGCTACTGCAGTGGTGGTACAATAATAAGAAGTGTGTACAATTATTTGGAAATAATTTCTGTGTTACCTCCCAAAATTCATTAGAAATCAGTCAGCCAAATGCTTCTAATTCTAGTTATCATTTGGAGAAGTGGACATCTGCAATGCATAACTCGGTGTTCTGGAGAGGGCATTGGTAAAGACATAACTGTTCTCATACTGAACTCTATATGTCTGTATCTCCAAGAAAAATCTCAGCTGCATTTGTTAAAGCAGTTAGATTGCATAATCATTGTTACTTATTTGTTTGCTTGGTAAAGCCAGTGAAGGAGGAATTCAAACATAGGAAAAGGGGAAGAAGTTGAGCATGTGAAAAAGACTGTTGGGAGTATGGTTTTGTTTCTGGTTGTTTTTTCTAATGGTTGTGATGGAAGGTCATAGTAACACTGTGTCAATTTTTTATAGCCTAGCATGAAGAAAATCTGGTTACTTGAAATCAGGTCACATGTTGCATATGAAATCCTCGTGTCTGATGGGTGACATGGTTTGTGAAGAATTTACTATTCTTCAAAAAGCATAGTGGGTGTTTGACAGCATACTAGTTCTACAAATGTCTTTAAGAAGGTTTTAAAGAGACACAGAACGGAAGAAAGATGCATCATATAGGAAGGAGTGTGTGGAACAGAGAATGAGGGAAAGAAAGAGCACATCAAGGGAGGTGGTCCTTCTCCTCTACTCTGCACTGGTGAGGCTCCACCTGGAGAACAGTGTCCAGTTCTGGGCTCCCCAGTACAAGAGAGACATGGACATACTGGAGAGTGTCCAGCATAGGGCCACAGAGATGGTTAAGGCACTGGAGCATCTCTCATATGAGGAAAGGCTGAGAGAGAGCTGGGACTGTTCAGCCTGGAAAAGAGAAGGCTCAGGGAAGATCTTATCATCCTATATAAATACCTGAAGGATATAAAGAAGATATTGGAGATATTTTGGAGATATTCAAAAGCCATATGGACATAGTCTGGGGCAATGTACTTTAGGTAACCCTGCTTGAGCAGGGGGGTTGGACAAGATGACCTACAGGGATCCCTTCCAACTTCAATCATTCTGTGATCCTGAGTAGAGGAACAAGTGCATGAGGATTGAAGGAGGGCTTGCGGAGGAAGCCTGAGATATGAAGAACATCATGCAGGGAACTGAAGCAAGCTAACAGGCATTCCTGGAAAGTGGGAACCTGCAAAGACAGACATGCAGAAAGTGCCCTTTGGATTTTCTTATCTCCTCAGTCCCTGGGTACCGGCAAAAATCTTGATTGTGCCTGTCAGACTGAGAGTTTCTCAGGAGCTGGGTCTTCCATGGCATTGTCATTCTTCCAACACAGGGAGCAATATATTGGTTCCTAGTGCCCCTGAAGTGGTGAAGTACGGTCAAGCAGTGCTTGACTTTCTGGTTAGAAGAGTTGTGCAGTAGGACACTGAGGAGCCAGCAGAGGTGTGCATGTAAGTCATCTGCAGATGAGCAATGCCAGAGTTTAGGAAAAGCAGTGATAAAGCCTTGTAGATAACCAGAGATGTGACTACGCCTAAAGGAGGAGAGAAAATACGAGGTACTGCTGCCAACATTGTTGCTCCTCCCAAAGGTTCCAGATGAACAGGATATCTGCAAGTCTTTTCTGTGCTTTATGCAACAGAAAGGTTTGCAGAGGGGAATAAGAAGGGGAATGTCACAGAAATACTCAGCAGAACTCGTAGGAAGTGCTGTAGGAAGCATATGCGTGTGTGTGTGTGTATCTATCTATATATACGCACAGGTACACGCAGATTCATATTTTGTGGCAGATACCAAAAGGGTCTTGAGCAAAACTGAGCAAGTGTGCAGCATGTCTGTGCCTGTGTACCTGCATTTGTTGCAAGATGCAGGAGAGCAGAGCATCCAGAGCATAATTTTTACTGTGAGCACTGTAAGTAAGGTGTTGCAGTAATAAGAGCTGCACAGATGTTATGCAGTGTCCTGTGTATCCCTCTGTCATGAACTTCAAAAGCAGTAGATGTGCAGCTAACTGACTTTGGTACCGCATGTTTCTACTTCCCAGAGGGCTGTTAGAAGCAAACTGAGAGACCTGTTGGTGACAAGACAGATTCCTCCTGTACAGCCCAGCTCTGATCAGCTCATTCATAGTGTGATGGTGTGGTTATCCAAATGGCAATCAAACTGCACATGTGTGATCAGCATCTTCATTATTGTCCCTGCATTTGTGCCGATCCTCATGCAGATCAGTTACAGGTTTCACAAAAAAAAAAAAAAAAAAAAAGATGTATCACACATGGAATGAGTGGAGGAGCTCAGTATTTCTTTAAAAGTCTACTTTTTGGTGGGATTGCTTGCTGAGCTTCTGTTTGTTAAGGCCAGATTACTCACTAGGCCACTGCTGTACTTCTTTATCACCTGTAGTTTGATGTTCATGTATCAAATGACTATAGGAAACATCTTTTTCACTAATGAAGACTGATGTAGCTCTGTTCTTATCATAGCGGTCTCTAGCTGTCAGTGATGGAACCAAGTATCATCACTTCACGTGGTAGTGGCTGAATGTACTTGCATCTCCTTTCATCCTCTGGGAAGAAAAAGGGACCTTCAGAACTTGGTAAGATGTTGGGAAAGTGTACAGATACCTTCTCCCACTAAAGGAAAGAACTGAGAGCAAGAAAAAAGGCAACTGTTTCCATTGATACTGCCTTACAGATCATCTTTCTTCCTACTGTCTTCCAGCACAGTTCTCTCACACAGCAGTCCATAGGAAATGACTGCCACCAAGATGTGCTGAGTTTCTACTATGCCTACAGCTACAGAAGTAGCGAGGCAGTATGATAGTAGAGCAAACCAGGACAGAGAGAGGTGAACACATTACAAACTGCACAGATTAATCTTCAATTGTTTTTGTGAATAAATGAACCTCTGGTGCATAGTGTTTTTATTCAGTCTGTTCATTTTCTTTGGTAGCCAGGGTGTATTCAGTAATTGTTGGTTTTTTTTCAGTAGGCACATGCAAAATATGTAACTTCATTTTGTTCATGGTGGTTACTTCGAAGGTCTGGTTGCTTGAGTAGTTTTGGTGTGCCCAGGATAAACATCAGTTGGTGATGGCAGTGATTTGGTGCTTTGATAAGTGTATGACGCTTCACTAGTGACAGACATAGCACTTATCACCTGACTTGACTTGTTTCATGGTTTTTGATGATAACATCAACAATGGGGATCCTGAGAACAGCAAGCTTTTCCAAGCAGTATTGCTAGATGCACTTGATGCAAGATTTCAATCTGCATGAAAATATACTCCTTTTCTCTAACAGTGTTTATTGCCTTTTTTTCCCATATCATGACATACTCAGCAGTCAATCAGTAAAGCACTAGACAG
Source organism: Bucorvus abyssinicus (assembly GCA_009769605.1). Taxonomy (NCBI): domain Eukaryota; kingdom Metazoa; phylum Chordata; class Aves; order Bucerotiformes; family Bucorvidae; genus Bucorvus; species Bucorvus abyssinicus. The sequence continues at coordinate 15,766,077 of CM020036.1, forward strand.
AATAGGTTAAATCTTTGGGAGACAGTGACAGCAAGGCTTTGACTTTTTCTTAAATCTCTGAATGTTTTTCTGTTTGAAAGACCAGAAAAGAAGGTTAAATTGCAGAACTATAGGTCATATGTAGGGATCCTGAAAAATTACACCCCTGGGGATATTTCTTCATATTAGGAGCAGCCTGGAGGTGACACACATTGTTTGCTTGCAGCTTCCAGCTCACTGTTCTCTGGGAATGGAGAAAAACAGGTATCAGGAGAAAAGTAAAGGCAGGTGAACTCTAAGACATTTGGTTGACGGCTTTTCTGAGGCTGTAGTAAATGAGAACAACATCAGGTCTCCTAGCCATCCTACAGGATCACTCTAGCTGCAAGAGATGCTCAGAAGCTGCTATAATGGCTTTAAGTCATTTTTTCCTTAACTCCAATGGTTTAAGGCATACCGCAGAGTTTAGCCCACTGCTCATAGCCATGATGATATCGTCTGGGATTCAACAGGTTTGCATTTGTATGCCTACAAGATGAGTCAGGCAATAGGGCATATCAGCCACCTGTGCACACAAATACCTGTACCACGTACACATACAGCTCCTGTGCCTGTCTCATCAAGGTTTTTGAGTGAAGCTGGTGTAGCTGGGAGGTTTGCACATAGCTGACAGTGCATAGGCACTCCTGAGCTAGTTTGACTGTGACACTGAAAAAAACCTCTGGAGAGGAAACCATTTTTTGGAGTAGCATATGAGTATGACCTTCCTTGGCACCTGTATATCATGCATATACTGAACAGGAGGGTAGTGTAAAAAGTGATGACAGCATGACCAAAGACAGTGCTATTCCCTAATGTGGGCTGTATCATTTGGATTGGTGAGAAATCAGGGACAGAATCACTCCAGTTCTCTCTGAACTTTTGTAATGTTCCCTATTTGAAGATGCCCCACATACGATTGGTGTAGACTCACTGCAGGTGGTAGCATAGTGTCAGTAGACAGTACACATTCTTGTCATGGAGAATAGTGCTTATGGAGACTATGGTGCTCTAAGAAGAATAGGAATTTAATTTCTATTTTCTATAACCGAATCAGTTATATATAGATATATAGAGATATATCAGATATATATAGCTGATTTGATGCAATCAGCTTTGTAACTAAAGAGCCTGAGTTCTTTAAAGTGATTAGACTCATCAGCTTGTTGGTTGTTTAGCCTCTAATTGCCTAAGAGAAAAGGTAGACAGAAAAAGAAAGGACTTCCCTGGCATGGATGGTCCTTGGTAGCCTGCAGTTAACACAATGGGAACAACTCATCTGTTTTCTCTAAGTTTCCAAACACATGGTAGAGTCAGTGTATATCCTGAATGATGTATAGTTCCTTAATGACTGTAACTCCATATCCATATGATGTGTACTATATACAATAGCCAGTCTGTAGATTCCAGTGTGTTGTCCCAACATTTATGAAAGTCTCAAACAACTGGAGTCTCAAGCTTTCCAGTGTGGTTCAGACTCCTTTTCTGTAGATTGCAGGTAGTGGTTGCCAGCTGCTGAGTGAAGATGCAAGCTCTTTCTCTTCATTTCCCATGTTCCTCACAATTCTGTGTGGACTCAGTGCTGTCCATACACCATTCTGTGCATAAAGAGTATTTTAATTCCATCCAGTGAAACGGCAATGGGTACTTTCTCGGAATCATGAACGCTTTTGTTGTATTAGTAGCCCCATCACTGTTAAGAGCAGTCTGGGCTTGGCTAATTATGGCATTGTCATTCAGCCTCAATTAATTAATGTATTTGCAGTCTAGGGGTAGGGGAAAGTCCTACATAAATGCTGACTGTTACTATTATGAAGGAGTATCTTCTGGAGCAGCATTTGATTTGTATTGTTAGTATTATGGTGATGATTGATATTTATTATTTGCATAGAATTTGCACAAAACACTTGGCAAAAGAGGTGCAAAATACCTGACCCAGGGAATTTGTAATCTAATTTTAGGCAGGTGCCACAGTCAATTAGAAAAGCAGGAACTGAAAGGAATACAGAGATGAAGCTCAGTGTGTTAAGACCATGTTTTAAACTAGCTTTGCCTTGTGTACTTCTTGTTCCTTCTCTCAGTTTACTTTCTTTAAAGGCATGGAAGACGTGGGTCTGTAGGAAAGATCTAACTGAGCAAATAGTATTGTGTTGATCAAGGATATGACAATATCTCATCTACATGCACAGTGTGGAAAACAGTAAAGATACAATACAGGGAACAACAAAGTATTTAGCGAACCACTGAGTAGGAGAATGTGCACAGGAGTTAGGGTCCTTTTGGTGGTCCTCTGCAGCAGTGTAAGAACTTGGCAGGTTCATCTTTCCTTTGACTGTCCTTTGCTCACTGCCAAGCCTCAGTGAGGATGAAATTCTTATCGACGTTTGGCAGAGAAGGTGATAATCACAATAGCTGCCTGTAATATTCTTTATCAACGGGCAGGTAGGAATGAATCACAAAGATGCTTGCTCATCTGGATGTTGTTGCTGCTTTCGAGTGTTTAAGGATGCCATCTTGCAATATTGGTATCAGTAATTTCCCTTTCTATCTTCAGTGAAATGAGACATGGTTCTTGTGCCATATGTATTTAGCATACCTGTCCAAATTAGTCTCTCCTCGGGCCTTGCACCTTGTACTGTGTAGTGGTATCTCATCACTGTCATGGTTTTGACTTTGTTGATCACAAATAAACATACTCAGAAGGCTGTGCCTAGGAACTTTCAGTTTAGTTAGACAAGAGAGGAAAGAGAGGCTGATGAGCAGCAGTGACAGCAATGAGACCCTAATGAGTGGTCTGGTTTGCAGTGTTCTCACTGAATGAACTTTGCAACTGTATGAGCAGCGTAATCGCTCTTCTCTACCATATAAGCACCATATCAAAGGAAAGTATGATTTAAAATTAACAACTGATCGGCTGTATCAATATTTACAGGGAAATTCCTTAAAACATCAGTGTCAAGATGGGAGAATATATGAAAGTGCTTATTTGAAAATATAATGTGGAAATGATGGGGAGGGGCATGAGGGGCAAGAGTTGTCATTTGACACTGAGAGATTAAGGAGTAGACAGACTAGAAAAGGCTATGAAAAGAAGATAAAGAGTTTATATTTGATATAATTAAAAGGAGGAGAGAGTGAAGAGATGCATGGGGAAGGACAGTGTGACATTTTTGAAAAATCCTTGCAGTAGTACATTTGTCAGGAACAGGAAAGGACTTGGTACTATACTTGGGTAACATTTTTGCTGTGTGCATGGACAGCAATGGCAATATATAGACATGTTTCATTAAAAAATCTACAGGACTTAAACTAGGCTGCTTGTCAAAACCTTAAGGAGATCTGAGGAAAAGAAGCGGGTTATGAGTCTTTCAAGCACATAAGATTGTAATGGTGTCCAGGCACATATTTCCTGGGAGGAAAGACTAGTGCAGTTTTCATCTCTCCATTGGTATTAGCTGGTATGGAGTGCTTCCGTGTCCCTCAGTAATGTCATGTCCTCATGGCTCTGTAGACATTTCAGACATTGCCCCCACTCTGGTATGTGCATGGTAGGCTGTAGTGAAAATTCCTTTCGAGGTCTACTTAAGAGTTTTTATTTTGCTGCACGGAGCTTGTCGTGGAGTCTAGGCAGTGAAGAGGTGACAGAGAGACAGGCTAGGATTTCAGCTTTGCTCAAAGGGGCAGACCTGAGAGATTCAGTAATAGCGTTGCTGTCTTTGTTTGTGGATGAAATATCCCAGGGTGAGGCCCAGAGAAGAAGGAAAATCAAAGCCAGTATTCTATAAAATCCCCACCAGAAATTGGAAGGTCGATAGTATAAGGTCACAGACAAGTTCTTCAAGATCAGGTATTTTGTTTACATCATGAACTCTCTATATTTATATCTGAGATAACAAACTTTGTATTTGACTTAGTGGTGATCATGATCTTCCCATGATTTGCCTGGATGCCTATGGGGCTGAAGTTCTTAAGGGTGATGGCATAAACACAGTAACAGAGGATGGTTAGACAGACAGAGTTAATATTAACATCTCGTGTACAGTGAAACAGATCCTCTGAAGGAGAATTGGTTTCTCAAGAGAGCAATCTTCCTTAAAACAAATTTACTTAAACATGCTGTAGAAAAATGTTTTAGAATACTGAGTCATCTGGAAGATGTTGTAGAAAAAATGGGGGAAATAAATGAGAACTTCACCGTGATTTTGTCTAGTCTTCTGATCCTAGTCTTCTTTAAAGGGTTTTATGTAAGGGAGGATCCAAGGAAATGTACACCAGCAAGTACCAATTTTATACCAAGCAAGTTATTAGGAACTATAATAAAAGATAAAATTAGTAGACGTAGAAATAATTATGATGTATGGTGGAAGAATAAGTATAGTTTATTTATAAGTGAATCATGTTTCACAGATTAATAGATCTGGTTGACATACTTTACTTGAACTTCTAGAAATTATGTGACAGAATCTCTCAATAAAGACACTCCATTTCTTTAAGCTGTTATGAGTAAAGAGGTATGAACAATGTCTTTCACGGTTCAGGTCTTCCATGCAGAACCTCTTATAGGAGGAAGGGGAAGATTTGAGTAGGTGGGAGGGCAAGCAGGAGCCTAATTTGAAAGCCACCTCATTCCCTCCCCTCCACTCAACCCATACTTCTCAGAATCTCTTTCCCTTTGTGTTTTCTGTACTGCAAGAACTGAGAGAAGCCCAATTACTAGATGCCATGTTTACAACAAGCAAAAGAAACTAGTTCCTCATGCAGCACAGAATGAAATAGTGAAACTTCTTGTGACAGGGTGCTGAAAGTATAAATGGGTTCAGAAACTGTTTGAAAAAGATCATATGCGTTTCTTCTGTCAAGGGCTAGTCAACTTTGGAGGCAACCTCTGGCTCAGGAAATCCCTAAAATAGTGATTGCCACAAAATGGGAGGGAAGTGTCAGCCTTTAGCTGACCTCATTCTTATGTTGTATCCCTAATAACGAGTACTAATCACAGTTAGAGACAGAATAGTGAGTTGCCTTTGACCTTATAAAATGTCAGAAGCATGTTCTTAAAAGAAAGCAAATTTCAACAATAATACGAAGAAAAAAGAATATAAGAAAAAAATTGAGCTCTTTTTGCTTTCTTTGGTTTTCCTTTTTCACAAGCTCTGACTAGGGGAGGAACCGCTCAGGTGCTCACTGCAGAAGCGTGGAGCAGCTCTGCTGAGCACAGATGGACTCTAGGTTTCCCAAAGGAAGTGAGAATTAGCAGAAGAGGCATTTCGTTTAGGAAGTTTGTCTTAGAATTTGTAGCCTCTGGGTTTTGCCTGTTAAGCAAAACAGTGACCTGCAAGAGCTCAGTAAAACACTTCTATCATTTATCCTGCACCTTTGTAGTTTGACTGTAAACACAAATGCTCATACAGCCCCTTAGAGTTTGGAAAATGGTATCTTTAACTCACAGTAGAATTTTAAAGTTTTGTACATCTGGGACAGGCTAATGAGCTATGGGGATGACCTGCAGTGTACAAGTTTGCCTGAAGACCCAAAACTGAAGGGCGATGCATTGACTAGATTCCTCAAGGATTTGTTTAGCCAAATACCAAGTGTTTCTGACTTCAGCTATCAGTTCAGCAAGTAGCCCAAAAGCAGATGTTCAGCTAGACTTCATTGCAGGGTGCTATCTTTGAGGGACATATTGAAAAAATAATTAAGGAAGTCAGAAATGAACCAAAGGAAATCACAGAAATCCAAAGAGAACAAAACTCTCTTTTGCCCTCAAGCCTTTGGATGCCCTGTCCCTCACATTTTGCTTAGTTTGTATTAATTTAGGGCTAAGTTCCTGCAGCTACACAAAACCCATCACTCCTGCCCAAGTTTCTTGTTCATTACTAATGTCACTCTATCCAGCTTCTGATTCTGATTTCCTTCCTTGAAGGCCTGATTTCCTTTGTTCTGCTCTGCATTCCGCATAGAGTAGTTATTCACCTGGTTTCTTTAGACTTCATCCAACTAATTGTGCCAGAGCTCTTTGAATAGGTTGTCATTAAAGTTATAACAACCCATTATTGTGCTTTGTCTGGTAGGAATGTGATGCAGCCTTTGTAAACAAATGGTGGATTCCCCATATAATGAGGCCTTACATGATTCAAGAGTTTCATAACAATTGTATAACATCAAGTAGAATGTATAGGTTGCACACAGATTTCCCCCCCTCCTTTCCCATAAATCACAGGTTACCAGTGTACCTCTTGGCTACAGAAATATTATTAAATATTCTGGCAAAAACAGCTTCAGTTGCAAAGCAGAGAAGCTGCAGGTAGAAAGTATAAAGGTTGTGTTCAAAGAGCTTCAGCATGAAAACAAGATGGAGTGATACTGATGAAACAAGTTGGCTCAGGGTGGGATGTTTTTTATAACGGGAGTGGTCAAAGCAAACTCATGTGAGGCAATAATCTGAAGGAGAGTGAGAAGTTACATGTGGTAAAAGGGAATTGATGCAGAAATGTGATGGAGATCAGGAAAGACCATGCTATAAAGGCAGGCGAAGATTGGAGCGTACAGGAAGAGGGAGCAGTGCTTCCCCAGTGATTTGCTTTTTACAAACAGACCTGAACAGTCTTGCTTTCTGTGCTCTCCGAGTAGAACCTCCATCTCTCCAGATATTCAACACCTGGAGAATATTGGTGTCCACTGGAGTCCTATTGTTCTGGAGTTATTGCTAATGAGAAACATGCAGTCCTCTGCGTGTCAGGAAGTATGTAACACATTCTGCTGTTATCATAATGCCAACAGGCAAGTTACGGGCATTTGCTGCATCTGATGATATCTTTGGGCCTGATGTTTTTCACATCTTACATCGCTTTATCTACTTTGAAGTTGATATTGGCATGTATTTTTGCCATTTGTTTCTGTTGAGGGCTTTATCTTGTGGCTTGACCTCTTTTCCTGCTCCCTGGGCTGAGCCTTCCCCCACGACGAGGGTGTGGGCAGGTCTGTTAACTTGTGCCATAAACACATTCCTTCCTTCGGGGTGGTACTGAGGATGAAGCAAGAGTTTAATAGGAACTTCTTCAAATAGCTATGGAGTTTTGTCTGGTGAGATGCATACTGTGCTCTTGCACCTATCCTGCCGTACTGGCCTTGCACGCCTCACTTAAGTAAATCTCTCTTCGTCATTGATGTGGGTGTGTCTGTCACTCCGGCATCAGGAGGGAGTTAGAGCTGAGCCCATCATCCATACGTACGATGCCTTTCTAAATGTAGAGCTCGAACTTGGCTCTGTGCGTGTTGCTATATGCCCTAGTATTGACATGAAGCAGATCATTGTAGATGTAGAGGTCATGGCAGGTTTCGTTCTCTTTGGCCTTCAATACTGCGGAACTCCATGTAGTTCAAAGTGGTTATTGTGTTGAGCGTTGTTGCATCATGAAGCTTCCTGAACGACCAGGCATTTGTTTGGTTTTCAAGCTACAAAATTCCAACTCTAAAAGAGAGAGTTCTTGGAACATACAGAGCTAATCTGCATGGGAAAAAAGTCAAGTTAGCAAGTGAAGGCAGTAATGTAGTTAGTCAGCCAGTTTAAGACCATATGGGCTGGAAGATTCAGGCATTCAAATGAACACTCTTTCTTTTGCTTTTCTGCTAATCCCTTTCTGTTCCCTCTTACTTTTTTTTCCCCCTGACTTCCTTCGCCTGTTAGCTACTAATTGGTGTAATACAACGCAGAGTATGTCTTTGAACTAAGATATATAGAGTAAGAAGAGTGGATAAAACATAGTAACACATCATCCCCAAACCATTTGCTTTTCTACTTGGTGATTCTACCCTCTTTCCTACCTAAAATATCTTTTAAAATTTAAGGTGATTCCTGCAACACTTACCTAGCTGAGGTAGTTGCTGTCTCAAGGGCAAAAATTACCTAAAGAGGAACTACACACTGTCAAAAGGCTGGCCACAGGATTTAGATCTTTAATGGGAAAAAGGACTGATGCTTTTTAGAACTAAATATCAAGTGAATAAAACTTGTGTCAACAAAGTATGTCTGCAGGTAGGTTCAACTGAAAAGTTAATTTAGTACACTGATAAATGTACATATATACTCATAAACATAGTCATTTTTGTCCATGACAGTGTTGGTTTTATAATACTTCACTTAAAAATACAACTGTTTGAAAAATAGAGCCTTTTTTAGATTCATGAAGTTCAGTAAGAAACAGAAGCAAACCCCCAAATCTCAAGCAAATAAAAAATATCCTTTCAGTGTTTTGGGTTTTGCTTGTTTATAAAATAAATCTATACATATATATCCATATTTAAAAATGTATATACAAATTATAAGAAAAATGAAAAATTATGTAGCTTGCCTAGTTAACAGAGTTCTGGAATCATAACCTGATTTTACTACAGAGGGTAGTGCTAGGTCATTCAGGGTATAACTCTTTGTCATTCTTTGGGGAGCTAGTGCCACAGGCCTTGGACATCTCAGTTCTTTTTCATGATAGGTACTTCTGAGTTCACAAAGGTTTCAAAAGCAAGCATTTACTTTGGAAAATCTGTGGGTTTCTATTAGAAGAATTTAAAAGCGGTTTTAAATTTTAACAGAACAGAACGTATTGTTTCAAATAACTTGCTGCTTAGAGCTAGATTTTCACTTATGGCATCTAACATTACAATTATTTGCAATGGTGAAATACCTTGGACTTTCTATAAACGTTTTGTCTTTCATAAGGTACAGTTTCCTTGTTTTCTTTGGAGAAGGAAAGAGCATCGTTCTGCAGTCAACCTGAGGGATACCTGCCTAGATCAATTACCATGAGGCCAGTTGAGGTGTGGATTTACAGCATGTTACCTACTCCACCCAATGGCTTCTCTTTATGGTACATGTAAAGCCTTTGCCATCCATCTGTTGAGCTGCAAACTACACTCCACTCGATGGGGTAAGATTACAAGGGCATCTAAGCAGTTGTTAATGTACCATAGTTTCACAATCTGTTATCTCTTAGCAACTTGTTTGTGTGGTATACATTTACCATAGCAAAAAGTTAAACACAAACAGAAAGGGAGCTTAGAAGGTTATTACTTGCAACCCAGTACTCAGTATCATCTTAGTAAGACAAAAAGTGTGTCTGTATTTGTGTGTGGTGCAGTATATTTCTTATTGTGAAACTCCTTTGTGGGGTGAAATGTCCACCAGGAGTATTTTGGGAAGAGATTTTTAGCCAAACAGTATTTTAGGTTGACTTTTTACTGAAATGTTTTTCTGCAGAGAAGTTTGAGACATTGATTTATTGAGTTAATGCAGGAAGACAAAGAATGTAGTTAATACTATACTTCATGCATTAACGTGAGATTTGGAGGAACTTCTGCCTCTAAAGCAGAGAATGACCTTTTATTTTATTTTTATCTCCTTTTACAAAGTTCTGCCTTGGATATTTAAAATAAAATAACAGGACTATGAATAGTTTGATGTTATTTTGTACAGATATAAAAATGTCTGTATGAAGTGTGGCTAACACGTTTAACTTCATTTTCAGAAGCCCTTTGTCTCCTCTTTGTCTCCTCTTTGTCTCCTCTTTGTCTCCTCTTTGTCTCCTCTTCTTTTTCCTTATTTTTCTGTTATTCACTCTAACTTGCTGCCACTCACCTTTTCAGTGGTTCCACTTTGTTTTCACTTAAAATGTGTTTATACCACTTGCACAATGCTGTTTAGTTCATCAAGCAGGAAAGCTGAAATTATTTAACATAGTAAAAGAAATCAAATTAAATCCATGCCTATAGTTGTCAGTGCTGAAATATCTCTATCTATGGTGTAATCATTAAATCCTATGCTCTGTGGTATCTAATCACTAGAACTGTGTTTGTAATTTCAGATTTTCTTTCTCTTTTTTAGATACCTGTTCTCCTTTACTTCTGAAAGTTTTAGCAGAATCTCAATAAAAATATTTTAATATTTGAGAATCTACTTCTTTAAAGCTGTAGATGTGTAGCTTTCAAGGAATGGATTTTTGAAAATGTCCATGCACATAAAAATAACTGCCCTTTGCCTCGAAAGTGCTCAAATTGGTTACAAGCTTGCATATATGCTGATGAAAACTCAAATTTCTTTGTATGTTAAATTCCTTTGAAAATCTGACTTCTTAGAACTTCATTCACTTTTGAAAATGGGACATAGGCTCTGAAAACATTACGGAACTTCTGAAAATATTGCTTTACGCCTTACCATCAATGTTTATCTTGTTGAGCCAAGCTGCAGGAACTGCTGACAATGGTTGCTCTATCTGCAGAATGTGTACTTTGGCAAGCACAGGTTTTTCTTTCAGAAAAGTGCAAAAATTGGAATGGTATTTTTAGAAGAGCTATGAAGGGAAGGCCATTAAGCTTCCAAACCCATCTGATAAGCACCTTAAAACTGGCAGCAGTAAAGAACAAGATGTGTCTTATAATGCTCGGAGTTATTAGAAATAAAAATTAATCATTACTTGATCTGAAAAATAGTACTGCCCTACCTTTTTATGTGTAATATGCAGCTCATTTCTCAAGGAACTGATAAAACCAAGCCACTAATCCCAGAACTGATCTCACAACAAAAGCAGGATCTGCTGTCTGCTTTTTTCTGTGTGGTATTTTTTTCAGTGGACTATGAGAGCAGTTCTGCTGGACACTGTCCTATATATATTTGCTTGAGTGACCACTGTTACCCCGCAGTAAATGAAAGGTAACCTGCTCCTACATGAAAGATAAGTAGATTAGTGTATTTTTACTGCAGGATTTGAGCATATATACAGAGACTTATCAGAGAGTACGTGGCACCTAAAAACTCCCAGCCTTGCTTATCTTGCACTAACCTGTTCTAACTCCCATAGGTTTGGGAAACTTGCAATGGGCAAAATTGTAATCAAAGCTTGTGAAATATGAAGGAAACTCCAGGAGACTGAAACTCGATTCCCTTAAAAAGCCTTGGAAAAGCAGCAACAGTTGGTGTTCTCTCTGCTGACTTAGGCTGAGTTTGGATTAGGCCCATCTTTTGTCCTTCAGCCACAAAAGTAGGCTGCTGCAATCTCGCAGGAGTTCAGAAGTAATGTCTTGAGGTTACATGAGGTGGTGAACAGCTGAGGCAAAACGTAAAGTCTCCACCTCATTTCACCACTGCTGAACTGTGTGTGAGTCTGCAGTTTGCCCTGAAGACAGTCGGGAAGGCTGGGGCAGCGCGGCAGGCGCTGCAGCAGGGACCTGCTCTGGACCCTGCTGGAAGCAGGCAGGAGGGCTCCTGTTGGCATTAGCTTGCTAGAATTAGGCCATCTCCAGGTAGTAACAGCCACCACTAGATTAGTCCAAAATGTGAGTTCCTTTATATTTTTTCTGTCTTGCTGTTGCCAAAGCTCCTCCTGCTTTAGTAGCTGTTGCAGAGAGTCTCTTCACTTAACAGCTCTTGAGCAACTGTTGCTTTTTCCCTTAGCTTCATGTTACAGCCCATTATTAAGCAACTTTTAAGATATATACATTCATAGATCCATAATGCACACATTCTTCAATGACTGGCTTGTACATTGATTGAAGAGGTAGAAGGCATGTGTGCCTGTGGGAGGTTTCAGTCTTGTAATGGCCTGAGGAAAACCAGGTTACTTGATTTTGTTTTCTTTCTCTAGAAGGTATGACTTGCCTTGTGATGCTTTGGAATTTTTCCGAGCAAATTCACATTTCTGGTGTCCACAGGTGTCAGTCTGTTCTGTGGAGAGAGGCTTTGGCCCCAGTGCCACTCCATCAGAGAGATTGCTTGCTGAGCTGCTCAGGCACATGCTTGGCAGATAGAGGAGGTGACATAGAAAGGTGCCCAGCATGATGAGGTGGTGCCTGTGTGTGTAAGATCCAAAAAGGGGCATGCTGTTTGCAGAGCAATAGATATGCCCAGAGGAAGGATACTGAATCCTCCTTCCAGCAGAGAAGTGGGAGCACAGCAGCTGTGCTGTGCCGCTGATCTGCCATCACGTCTCTACACAACGTCCTAAGTCAACCAGCTTTCCCATGCCCAGTGTTGACGCAGTTATAATCTCCCTGCTTCCAAACAGAATGAAGGGCATATTTAGCTTTTGGGGATTTTCATAAATAGCTGCCAAAAAAAAAAAAAAAAAAAAAGAAAGAAGGCATTTGTAGAACAATTGAGTTGAATTTTTTGGGGTATACACCATTGTCATGTATTAACGTAGGGTGTGTTACGTGGCAATTATGATGAAGGCGGTTCCCTTTTCATTTAGTGCCCCAGTTGTCACTCATTCTGCTTCTTCAGTGTTACACCCCACATTTTCTGTGTCCACTGAGTTAAACCAATTTTGGGATGATTTTCATCACTAGACCTTTTCTCCCCACCTCAGACGTATTAGGAATGCAATGATGTTACAAACAGTTCCAGTCACCCAGAACCAGTTTACTAGTGACCCTGAATAACCAAGTTCAGTACATGTCTGAGGTCCTTTGCCTTCTGGACAGCAGCTTCCTCTGCCAATCTCATTACTACTGGTTCCCATTGTTTATTATCCTAGAGCTCATTTTCTTTGGGCTATTGTCAACATTGCCTAATAGAAGTCTTTCCAGGAAGAGAAAATCAAATCCTGTGTCCTTGGTCTTTCTTTCTTTCAGAGTTTGGAGGTGGTTAATTTTTGGAGTATGTGTCTGTCCTTGAATGCTGAACTCCACAGACCACAGAACATGTGCTCATTATGATCATTAACTTCTTCTATAAGTGTGATTTTCATCATGATCATGAATTGACAGACACACCCAGCATCCCAAATAATTTCATTTCTTTAGAGTTGTGCAGGCTTAGAGTACTCTTGGCTGTAGCTTAAAGACATTACAGGCATTCAGATTGTTTGTTTTCTGCTAAATTAAATATCTGCACGTGACAAATCCCATTTTGCTCATTTATTTGCTTGTTGCTAAACAGTGCAAAGTCCAGATCAGAATTTAACTTTTCAACCTGTTAGGGTTGAGATAATGGAGTTTAGCCTTCGGAATACAACTGCAAATAGTTGCAATAACGCAGCTGGTAACAGCATATCTCCTGAACAATGGATCGGTGCAATGGGTCAGAAGAACAACCACATGTGCGGCTATAATATTTCACCCTATGGCTATTTTACAGGAGTGAAAATAATAAATTGAAAACAAATATTTTTCCAACTAGTGTGACTAAAGCTTCATGTGCATCTTTCCAGAATTGAAGAAGTTGCTTCTTGCTGAAGTATGAAGTGTGCCCTGTTAAGAAATATGTTCATTTAAGTGCAAAGTGTGTCCCATTGAGATGTCATCTCTCAGATGTAAATTGCACTCCAGGGAGTGCTTTGCTCAAGGACTTATGCTCTAGTTTTTTCTCTGTTGTTTTGTTTCATTTCCCTTTCCAGTGAGTTCATTTCCCTGAGACCAGAGAGCAAGGGTATAGTATATTTTTACAGACCCTGCTTTCAGGAAAGCATACACTTTTTTGCCCTCAGGTTATTTATTCATTCCTCTAATTCACACATTTTCTCAGCGGGCATCAGCTTGTTGCTGCTAACTTTGAATTTTGCTTGTGTGATCTCCGCCACCCAAAGTTTTTCTTTAATTGCAATTTCAGAATTTTAATCATCACATGGGTCTTTGCACCAGGATCCAATTTTCAGTGAGCAGTAACCTCTTGGTTTTCTAATCATCAGTAATTCATGTCCTGGTGCAATGTTTTTAGTGCTTCTATGAAAAACTCCTTTGCATTATTAGTCAAAAAGGACAAGGACCTTGCTATGCTGTACAACCGCTGTGACTTGTAAATTCTACCAAAGTAGTACAATCAATTACATTATTCCTTCTATTTTCATATTGTAACATATGTATTGCCTTGGGCTGGTTGTTACAGAAGGCACCATGAGCTAGTCTTGCTAGATTTGATTACTTCCCAGAGAACATCTACTCTGCAAAGTAGCTGTTTGCAGAGATACCTAAGGGAGCTCCGGATGAGCTAGGTCAGTTATCAGAAGCAGTGGAGTCATGCAGTGTGGCACTCTGATACAGGGTGTGTCTTTCTGATTGGAGTTCCCATTTTGGTAGTTCTCTGGAATCTCAGGCATGTCTGAGAAACAGCATGTGAGGTACTGTCTACAGGATTAATTCTGGACCACACAACTTCCCTTAGGGCAGTGTTAGAACTGCCACCTAGGGCTAATTCTCAGTTCATTTGGAAGTCTCCCTCTGATCACTTCTATACATTGAACTCCATTCAGAAGGAATTTTTTAGATGAGAGTTGGTGTTTGTGTTCAATTTGTGCAACATGATTATCATGCTAGACACTAAGTTTGTTCTGAATCTGCCAGTGTGAGTATATGGCAAGCAACCTGCTGTGCAGGGCTCAGTTGTCACATTTGAACAGTAGCACAGCCACATCAGCGTAGTTAGCCTGATGTCTAGAGGCCTGCGCAGTTTCAGCATCATGTCACTGCTTCAGTTGACTTGCTTTCAGTTCTGGGATCACCAAGTGATCTGTTGCACTTGGCATTCGCTAGGGCTGGCTCCCAAAATGAAGTTTGTTTTTCAGCCCTGCTTTCTCACAGCTCTCTTAGTTTTATTTTCCCTTTGATCCCAAAGTGAAAAGTCTCCTTTCCACGTTTCAGTCCTACATGGAGAACAGTACTTCTTGCTTTCTGAGAAGTACTTCTTGCTTTCTCAATGCACATCTAGCAGAAGCAGTTTGAGAAAATATTATGCCACAGTTTAGATTAATCTGTCATGTTTCCCCCTCACCCCTATGAGAAGTGTTAAGGGATCAAACCAAATACACTGTACGAGCATTAATTGGTAAGAAAATTCTTATACCTATATCCAGAGTATTTAGATAATGAGTACTCAACAGCATTCAGATAACTCAGTATTTAACCAAATGCATGAGAAATTGATCTCATCAAACAAAACAAAACAAACAAACAAACAAACAGATCTCCTGTGATGACGGCCATCCTCTTCCTTGGCTTCTGTAGTTTGTGCTGGCAGAATAAGCTGCTGCCTGCATGTTCTCTACTAAACAGTTGTTGGTATTTCTTTGATGATATGCAGCACCTTGAGATTTATTGATGAAAAATGTGCTAGTGTCTGGTGCCTGAGTAAACACTCTTTTTTCAAGTGCATGTTTTTGGTGTCGTGGAAGAGTACTGCAATTTGGGATTGCTGTTAGTCTGATTATCAATGCAAAATTCTTCACTTTTGTTTATTTTGAGAAAGCCATTCAAAAGGGAAGTCAAACCTGGAGAGAGGAAGTAAGAAAAAAGAAATCAAGATTTTCTTGGGATGGTTGTCTGTGTATGGTTTATTAATTTAATATTTAGAATTTTCTCTTTGTGGTCAGTTGTGAATCTCATTTTGAATATAGGGGGATTTTCTTCTCTGTAGTGTTTTTGCCTCCTTGTTTATCTAAAATGTCAAGAGCTGGTGATAAGGACTGATTGTATAAAGCCACTAACTTTGGTGTCTGCTATCAAGGTGTTTGTGTTTTGGGACAATGAGGTTGTTGAAACTAAGAGGAAAACACTATTATGTGGATTTTCTCAACAGACAGAAACTTAAAAGCTGTAAAAAAAAGGCAGATCAAAGGTAATTTGCAAGGGCAAGCTGTTAAAACTGCAGAAGATATGAAGTGTGGGGCAGTGATTCATAGAGCACTTGGGAAGAGAAAAAGGAAAGGAGTTTTCTTTTTTATCAGGGAAGTTGTATTTAACTGAAGGACATGCTGAGGAGGAAGGGAGCTAATTTCATGGGAGAAACAATTTCCTGGCTTTGAGGAGAAACCACGAGCAGTAAATCCATAGCATATCCTCAGTGTGATGGTTCTTCAGCTTTCTTGAGGCAAACTGCTACCTACTTCTTGTCCTCACCTTTCTCTCTCGCCTTTGCGTAACACTGAGGCTAAAGAAGATGCTGGAGGTGAGGGCAAAAGGTATCAGTGGAGCCAAAGAGGACTTGGCAGCTGGTGAGTCATTTGAGGAGGTGGTGACTAAAATGGTGTTGGTGCTTGGAGTGCTTGTGGTACTGGGTGAGGAATTTAAAGGAGCACAGGAAGAGAGGGCTAGAAGGACACTGAATTTCAGGGGAGGGTTGTGTGTGAGGGAGTGAGATTTGGTCTCTGACTCGATGAGATTGGTATTGTACAGAGGAGGCCTGTCCTACATAACATTCTTCCTTATACTTCCTGCCTCCTTTCCTAACATCCTTACTTCTGGCTAGGAAAGCAAAAACTGCCAAAAGGGGAGAGATTACTCAGGGATACCGTATGACTCTTGAATCCTTTGCAGAAGAAGTGAAGTCAGGAGAAATTGAGTAGGAGCCTTCCCTATCTCCTCTCCAGGGAAAGAGATGTGGGGAGCTGGGCAGGAGAGCTGCCAAGCCACAGCCACTGCAGCCCTTTTCCTGAAAGGTGTTCTCATTTCTGACAAAACACTCCTCGGTTTGAGAATAGCGACCTAATTCAAGAAAGGCTTGAAAGTGGTGTTACAAGAGAGTTGCATGTTTTTACATACATCCAGGTATGGTAATGCTGGTAAGGTGTCTAAGTATATCTAGGAAATGCTGAAGAGTAAAGTGTGTCTATTTTCTTGTGGCTATCACAGGTCCTTGAAGAGTGAATGTAGGCAAAGTATGGCTTTGAATGTAAGGGCTCTGGAGAAGAAGGAGATTGAAAGTTAAGGGAATCATTGACCAGCATGCTGGGTCATAAGAAGTGTGGGCAGCTCTCTGTTTCATCAAGTGATGAAAGAAAGGATTGAGAGATTAAGATTCTTGGAAATAAAAATGAGACATTGACAGAAAAGAACACTTCAGCCTTTGTGGGGGTGGTGTTTGTTTGTCAATTGTTTGGCTTTTGTTTCCCTGTAATTTTTTTCAGGGAGATCAATATAGCCAAATCTACTCTACTGGACTCAAACACTGCATGCTGGTGAGACTCCAGCCCAAATGATGCTGTCAGGGTGACGCTTCCAGGTGGAGAAATGCTTCAGATGGGTTTTGGACCAGAAATCATATAGCTGTATGCTTTTGGAGATGCCAGCCCTCTCCAAGCTATCCCAATTATTGACATTTTGGTGAAATCTTCAACCCGTTTGTAGTGTAATGGAGTTACTGGTAGGAAATCCTGGGACTAAAGAGATTGTGACAAGTCCCGTAACTAAACAGATATGCCTCGGAGTGCTTTCTGTCTGTAACAGTGGTCACCGCTAACAGTGCTCTGCCCACTGAGGAGTAATTTTTGAGACATTCGTCAAGATCCGGATCATTTATAAAAGGATGTATTTTTTGTTATTGTAGGGAAACAGGTGTCCTAAGTCAGATGGATCACACCTTACAGGTTACAAAGTCTGTACACTCTCCCCTATTATATTTTCAGGAGAAAGTACTACCAGTTCCAGAAAATTACAACTTAAGATAAATTTGTTTTCCAGTCCCTGTTGCCTCTCTTTTTAATTATGGTTATAAGGAAGTGCTTTAGTTTCAATGAGACAACAAATTAAGAGATTCTTCCATCTCTTTGAAGGTGTATACACGCCTGGTATCTGTGGTTTAGCACAGGCTAAGGAAAAGCTCTGGGGCTTTGTTTATGCAGTAGTATTCCCTACCTATGCTACTTGTGGTTACTGGATATAGCAAAGGGAAGAACCTGGCATAAGCAAATCCCTTTCAACATCTTTGTTCAAAGCAGATGTATTTACACTAAATTTTGCCAGCTGGTGCTTAAGCACATATGAACAATTCAGTATTAGCTGTGTTAAGAGCCGTGGGAACTTTTCTAAAAGTTCCCAGAGTAGGAGAGGGAATTTCCTATTCACTGTCCATACCATATCTTCAACACATGCAGCGTTACTCTGGAATACCCCAATCTTCAAAATTGGACAGAATTGCTGAATTCTTTGTAAATCAGCATTCTGCTTATAGTTATGATACAAATGATTGTTTATAGTTGTTGAAGCTTTTTCATCGAATACAGAAATTATGCAGTTGAGTCCAGAACTGTTACCTTTACCTTCCTTCCTCTTATGGCTTGATACTGGAAAGACATGAAAGAAAATTTTGGTCTTTCTTTAATATTAGTGTTCAATGAATCACATTATTCATATCATTTCATCCTGTATTGATTTTCTCTGCTTTTTTTTCCCAATTGCGGGACATGATTTTCCACGTTCAGTAGCAGGCTTTCTCTTGCAAGTGTCCTGAGGTGTGGTCTAGGTGTGTTCAAATCTAGCTTAGTCATTCATCTGTCACCTTGTCATTAGCATGGCGTCTGTATTTAATTGGGCTTCCTTCCTTCCTTCATCAGAAATCAGTTTTTATAGACCATGAAAACTGCAGCCCATTATTAAATATTAGCTCTCAGTGAGATTCTTGGCCCTTATTTATACAAGAAGCAGTGAAAATATTATCTCAAGTACTCTTTCAGGTGAGTGTTATGCATGAAGAACACATGTGTAAGTCCAGTATACTGACCCAAAGCCTTATATTTCTCAAGCTTTAGCTCACAAACAACTTGTTTAAAAGTTTCAGGTTTTTCTTTTTTATCCCAGTCTGTTGAGTCGCTTGATAGGTCGTAATCATCAACAACTTTCACTGGTTGCATCTCTGCCTCCTAGAAAATGTTACTGAGTTACTGCATGGATAGTATTACAATTGTGCTTAGAAACAGCACTGAGATCAGCACTCCATCTATTTTCTGTGTAGTAAGGGTTGGTTCCTCCCCCAAAATGCTTGCATTTTGAGGGGAAAATGAGAGAAAATATCCTGGTTTTAGAAATAGAGACATGAGATGCTCTGCTTGGGGGTCTGGGGCTCCTGGTGGACATCACGTTGACCATGAGACAGCAGTAAGCTCTTGCAGGAAATGCAGCCAACATCATCTTGAGCTGCATTAAGAAGAGCATTGCCAGCAGGTCAAGGCAAGTGATCTTTCCTCTCTACTCATCCCTGGTGTACGCATCTGAAGTGCTGCATCCTGTGCTGGGCTCCTCAATGCAAGAAGCACATGGGCGTGTTGGAGTGACTCCAGTAGAGTGCCCCAAACGTGACTGAGGGATTGTAGCATCCAATGTATGAGGAGAGCCTGAGAAAGCTGGAACTGTTTAGCCCAGAGAAGAAAGGCCTGTGGGGATCTTACCAATGTGCATGAATACCTGACTTTTGATGAGAGGAGTAAAGAGACAGCCTCTTCTCACTGGCATCCAGTGGCAGAACAAGGGAAAATGAGCACAAATTAAAATACAAGAAATTCTATTTAAATGTAGAGAAAACTTGTTTTAGTGTCAGTGTCATCAAACACTAATACAGGTTGCCCACAGAGATTGTGGAGTCTCCATCATTGGAGGAAGTCAAAACCCAGGTGGACATCGTCCTGAGCAACTCGCTGTAGCTGACCCCACTTTGAGCAAGGGGTTGGACTACACGGTCTCCAGAGTTACTTTCTTCAATGCTTCTGTCATTGTGTGCCCACCAGCTTGCTTCAGTGGTCGCGGGAGTTTATAGTAGTGAGTAGAGCTGAACGCAGGATACCAGGCTGTCTGATCTGACCCAGCTGACCTTGGCACACGGTCAGAGGGGCCTGCTCCCCACATCCAAGATCACAAGATAGTAAGCTGGTCTAAAGACTTGCTCAGGTTCCTAGGCTTCTGCCTCCTGTCCCCAGGCCATGTTTGTAACTGTGATCGCCTTCATGCAATGGCATCCCAGCCTCATTCCTTCTTCCCCAAGCGCAGGGCCATGCAAGTGGTCCAGGAGTCGCTATCACAGCTCTTGCTGCCAGCAGATTCCCTGCATGGGAGTGTATAGTCAGGCACATTTATGGCAGCATTTGCTAATGTAACAAACCAGCATTGCACCTATCAGAATCATCACTGGCTTCATCTGAAAATGATCAAGACCAGGCATAGGTATGCAGGAGATAAACAGGCTAGGTAAAAAAAATCAGATTGTCCCAATGCATCAAGCTTTGTCCTCATGTCTTAATGGCAGTAGCGCTATAGTCACTGGAAGTTTCGTTCAAGATATTTCTCTGTACTTACTACTTCTGATGACTCTCTTGTTTGTAAAAGAGTAGATTTGGGGAACTGAGATGTGTATGAATGTTTGATATTAAGAAACAGTAGGTTCAGTTAGAGGAAAATTGGTTTGAATCTAACCAGGTCAATCAGATAGTCATGAATAATAAAAAGTCACGTGTGAAGCATATATTCAGCAAAGTTAGGTGTCCAGTAAAACTAGTTTCAACATTGTTTGCACTACCTAATCTCTGAAATTATAATGCGTGAGTCATAGCCCTAAGATCATCTTAACCTTTACTAGAGGATACTCTGCTTTGTGCTCAGCAGCATAAACAACTGAGCAAGGACCTGTGCAGACCTGGTGAACGCAACAGAACCCTTTTGATTTACTGTAAGTAATGCATTTTTTTCTGTAGAAAAGTTGTCAAACATTATATGCAGGATAACAGTTTTGGAATAATCAATCGGGAAATTATCATGTTCGTATTCAAACTGCAATTTAAAGTTTTTGTATTTTTTTTTTTTTTATGTTTTGAGGTTTTAAAATAAAAAAGGTAAGTCATCTGTGAGATAGACATGTTTGTATACCACAACTCCTTTCAGGAAAACTGCATCTCTAAATGTTTTAGAGAGTTAAATGAAGCAAATAGATGATAATAACAAATGTAGGCATGAAATGAAATGAAAGTGGGGACTCAAGGATTGCTCTCTAAAGCATCTAGCGGGCTGGGGAAAAAGAAGAAACTGTGGATAGAGGTAAAGGATAAAAAAGGATAAAAGAATTAGAGTGATGTTGGAGCAAGTCACAAACAAATCCAAGAGCTCAAATTTTAATGTGTTCTAGATATGAAAGTGAGCTGTCTGAAAGTGGTTTGTCATGGGGCTCAGGCCCTTCCTAGGGATAGAAGTATTGCTATAACCACAATATTCAAAGGGTGTGAATTAAGGAATATTTATAGCACACATTATTAAAGCAGAGATTGGCATTCTGAGTTCACTGAATTTTGAAGAACCAAATTGCTGGGAAGTGGAGAACACAGATGTGTGGTCGTGGTGGGACCTGATAAGGATTCAACGATTTTACAAGGTGTGAGAACCTGATTACCATTTCTCATTGCAAATCAAAAACCTAAGACATTTTTCCCCTTTGAAAATCCTTACATTTTCCTCTAGAGAGTACTGTATTTTATAAAAGATTCTCTAGGTAACGTGATCATATACCACAGGACTATGTTCTGGATTTCCAAATATTCCACACCTTTACTTCCTTCTATATGTTGACAAAAGTTGTTGAACCAAGTGTGGTACAGTATTAATTTCTAGAGTTGAAAGAATTGCCACAGATGTGGAATGGATGGTTTCCATGCTGTTCTGGAAAAGTCTTTCTTTTCTATTAGTATCTTTTAGTATCTTTGTTCCTTCAGAATTCACTCATTCATCGCCAGATTTTACCATTGGACTTCTCTGCCAAAATCACCTTTTGCTATCTTTCTGATGATAAACACCATGAATGTTCTAAAGTTTCCTGTAACTTTTTTTCTTTTTTTTATTTTTAGGTGATTTGGTTCAGTCGCTGGGCTGGACATGCCTTTGCATGTGGCAGGCATGCTGGCATGCTTGTTTCCATTTACTATTCTGTGTACGTTCTCTTTTTCTCTTTCTTAATAAGCAACATTTTAACTCCAGGGTCTTGATAACTTCCTAATGCTCAAAGCATATTTTTCTCTTTTGTTAGCTATGTGGAAGTTTTGGAGTTTTTGACGTGCTCAATTGTTCAAGCTTTATGAAGCATTGCAAATGTTCATCACTTCCTCACGAACAAGTGCATTTGCTTTCTCTCTGGTGCCTGCCTATGTGTTTGCATGTAGCCCATTTAAAAATGTATAATGTTTTAATTCTCACAATGAAAGGATACTGTGCTTTTCTTCTGCTTTGATTTTTCATCTTGCTAAATTTAACTGACTAGCCCTGACTGGCTCCCTTACTTTCTGCTCTATAGACCTGTACTTTTGACTTACAGCTGTTTATCACTTAAAAGCCACATGAAAAACTGAACACTGGAAAAAAGACAGTTTCAAAGGAATTGTAGCCTAATCTTAATGAGGGTGTCTTTGGTATTACTTCATCCCTCTTTGACTTTAATTTTTATTCTTTCATAACTTCAGCTGGTTGAGTAATTTTCCAGAGTCTGCTTTCTGGAAATGGAAAGCTGGTATCCCTGAATTCAAATGGCTTGGAATCAGTGGTACCAAGGCAGCTCTGTTCAGTGAAGGGATTGACTTATTGCTAAGCACAAGGTAAAAAGGATCTGTAAGTGAAATGTTGTTTTTCTTTTCTTCTTTTACAGAGTTATAAAATTATGAAGATGTGGTTATTCCTGTGTCTTTTAATTGTTGGGATTCATTCCAACATTTACTGCTATGAGCGTAACAACCAAGACATAAGAAACCAAAATCAAAGAGGCCAAGAAAACCAAAACTTGCCACTGAAGATTGTAGGGAACAGTGTTTGTCAGTTTGCATGCTGTTTCTACAAAGAGATTTCTTCTCTTGAAAACAGTGGGAATATTTTCTTCTCTCCTTTGAGCATCTCTACTGCCTTTGCAATGCTGACTCTGGGTGCCAGATCAGACACTCTGACACAGATTCTTAGGGTCCTTAGCTTTAACCCAAATGAGATTACTGAAAATGAAATACATGAAGGTTATCGTCAACTCATGCAAATGGTAAACAGAAAGAATGAGGGGTTACAGCTGAATATGGGAAATGTCCTGTTTGTGCTTGACAAACTGAAGCCACAAGAGAAATTTTTAAGTGATCTCAGAACCTTCTATGAAGGAGAAGCTTATCCTATGAACTTCAAGAGGGCTGATCAAGCCCAGGTAAACATCAACAAATATGTAGCAGAAAGAACCAACGGGAAAATCAAAGACCTCATAAATAACCTTGATCCACTAACTGAAATTCTCCTTATTAGCTATATTTATTTTAATGGTAAGATATCATTATCGTATTCTCTCAATTCATACATTATTTCCTCAGGTCAGTCTTGGATTTCATTACCTATCTTTGCCATATAGTTTTGCAGATGGACTCATCTTGTTTTTCTTTTGGTCTTCCCTTACATTTAATTATAAACAAAGCTATTGAAAATAATGTTCTGTGTGACACTGATGATACTTCCTAGCAAAATTTATTACAAATTTTCCTATATCTTTGAATACATACATTTCTTTCCTGATGAAGATTAAGTGAAATGTACTTTGAGGAAGGCATTTCTATTCAGTAAAGCATCTAATCTTATACAATCTAGTGGAATTTAAGCACTTTCTTAAATGTTTTGTTGTCTAGGAATTTGAAATCCACTTCAGCTGGTTGTTTAGCAAGTTCAGAGTTAAATTCAAAGAACACTCTTAAAGTAAAAATTAGCCTTGTACAAAAGAAAATATGTTTACTCTATAGTTCTGCTGTTACTGAGTAAGTTCATGTATCCAAAGCTAAACATGTTAACAGTAGCTTTAGTCTCACACTCACGTTCTCCTTTTTCTTTTTTAACTAACTATGTCTTTACTGATAGTATGGCTATAGTCCTGATGTGTCTAAAGGCATAGGTTTTCAACCTTTCTTTTTTGATTTGCAGACTCTAATATTTTCCAGTGAAGAGATGGACCCACCAGTATCAAATACAGGCCTAATGGCAATAAGCTTGTTTTTCTTAATTAACATGTGCAGTCTGCCTAGATACAGTCTACAGATCTTCATAGAGCTTTTCAGACTGCTGATCTAATAAGGAGATGAGGATCGAGGCTGTAAGGCTCAATCAGTGGTCTAATAATAGATATTTTATCTTCTTTCGAACCTTCTCTTACTCATTTTATCGTATTTTGAAAACAACGACATTATACTCAGAAAAATTGCCTGATATCTGTAACTTATCTGATAAAAATATTATTAAGTTGTTTAATTGAAACAGAGATGATATATTAGAAGTGGTATTCTTTTAAAACTGTTAACCTGGATGCTTCTACTCTCCTCCCCAACATGAGGATATATCCAAAAATAATTCAAAACCATACTTTTATTTTGTTTTACTTTTCATCTGTGTCTCTGCTCCTTGTGTTAATCTCTGCAGATTTGGCCTCAGCTAAATGGAGCTGTTTGAATACGGATGATTGATGTTTCTTAATTCTCTTGAACACGTACTTGTTTGTCTCAAATACTGTTTTCAAGACAGGCTTTTATTTAGTTAGCATCAGGCATGTCTTTCAAAACAGGCAAAAAAGCTGTTAATTTTTCTTTTACTGAAAGGTGTTTGAAGAAGAAGCAATAAATTTAGTGGCACAATGGGGACAAAAGCCTGGGAAACCTTGTATTAAAGAAAACTTTGTATCACACATAATTTTTACATGTTCTAAAAATACGTTTTGTTTAAAATTAGGTGTTTGTTCTTATTACTGAAATTATTTCCCACCTCCTCCAAAGATGGTAGAGATTCGGTTTTAGCTCTTCAGTTAAAAAAAATAGATTAAAGAATAGCATTAATAGCAATAATAAGGATTTTTATTTTGAAATTGAGAGTAGGTTAATGCTAATGGCTCTAGAGGCTGGGATTAATCTGGAGAGGCTCTCTAAAGCTCAGGTACCTCTATAAGCCACCTATACTTCTAGGCTCCTGTCCACTTTCTGTGCATTGCAACCTTCCTTGCACAATACTGGTGCCCTCTCCCTCTTTAGTGGTGTAGCGTAGTTTAGAAGTCCTTCCCTAAGGACAGAAGCCTATCAATTTGTTCCTGGGTCTCAGCCAGCAGGCTGTACTACGGTACATAACCAGTCCGTTACCATGCCCTAGCTGAGCTGGACACCAGAAATATTTTGAGATTCATTTTTCTGCTTGAACACTGTGAAACATTTGAGGAATGTGCCATGCCTAGAAGGTAACCTCCTAAGAGAGGAGAGCATAGAACATGACTTCCTCTGAAACAGGAGGAAAGGGTTAGTGAATATAATCTCTGTCTGATCTGCATGCTAAATCCTAACATCCCACTCAGATTTTAATTAACCAAAGCTCTTTCTGAAATCAGTAGGTGTTTTCCCTGAGTTGAGCACTAGACAAAAGTTGTTCAAGTGTTTCAGGACCTGAGTCATTCATGTTTCTGTGATTCATTCTGCCTTTTTTTTTTCCTTAAGCATATCAAGGCAGAAGTCCTGCCTGTTATATATCTGATGATAGAAGAAGTCACTGCTATTGAAGGAACATAAAAGTAGCGAGTTTTCCTATCTTCAGAATATTGGCAGTTGTCAGTTTATATTTTCAGAGCCCAAGACATGCACTAACCAAGCCTCATCTCACTCTTTCCAAATATTAAATAAGTGCTGTTTATGCCTATTGAACAGATGGTGGAACCAGCAGAGGATAGTTATTTCATTTATACCAAGATGCCTAGTACCCATTGTTCAAACAGAAATCAGAATTCAAAAGGGGTAGCAACTTGTTTCATAGTTTTCTTGATGGCACTTATTTTACTTAGCATTGTGAATCTACTTTTGACCACTAAATTTGATAGAAAATTAGTTTTGTTCCAGAAGGCAAAATATACTACAGAGCAGCAAAAAAAAACAACCCACAAACAAAAGAAAAACAAATAGCAACAACAAACCACAAAAACAAAACCACCCAACTTCCCCTCCCCCCCCCCCCCATTTTTAAAATCTGCTCAGCCTCTGAAATGTATGAGGTGGGTAGCTGGAATTTGGTTTTGAAATTCTTCTCCACTGATGATAAGAATTTTTCAGAG
This sequence comes from Bucorvus abyssinicus, assembly GCA_009769605.1. Taxonomy (NCBI): domain Eukaryota; kingdom Metazoa; phylum Chordata; class Aves; order Bucerotiformes; family Bucorvidae; genus Bucorvus; species Bucorvus abyssinicus. Next base: position 15,791,908 of record CM020036.1, read on the forward strand.
TTTCAGTGTAGACAGTTTGTTTCACTATGAGGAGCCTTTGAAAATTTAGTATTGTGAGCACGGCAGTACACAAGTTTTCTGTTGTTGGGGGTTTTTGTTTCTTGACCTAGCAGCCTCGTAGAATGAAGTTCTTCATGTCTTTACTCGCCTTCAACTGAAGTGGAGTATAAAACCCTTCTCCCTGCAAGTAACCTGAATCCCTCAATTTCTGTGAGGAATTCATTCCTCATGTCACCCTTCACAAGTCTATTTTGGTGTGGGAATAAGAAAAGGAGAAAATCTTTCGTCTTCTGAGCTCTCATTTAAATTCTGCGTCGTGTGAGGGCTTTAGAGACTCCTTTAGAGGTTGTCATGGAGGAAAAGCACACACTATCTCATCTAAATGAAGGATATTGCAGCCTGCTGTAAGATCTAAGGGAGTTTTTTTACATGAAACTCTACATACTGTGTTGCTATTGCATTATTTTGAGTTTTCTGTAAGATCAAGTGTTCAGTGCAGTTTGGTTTGTCTCTGAAGCTGATCCAGTTGTACCAGTTTGTGTTGTCTATGCATGTGGCTAGGTGATATGCCCTATGGTTTCATGTCCTCAAAATATCCTGTAACTCTGTCTCTTATATTTCAAGCTGAATGGGAAAAACCTTTCGATCCAAAATACACTAAAAAGAACAAATTCTTTGTGGATGGAAACAAGGCTGTTGAAGTCCCGATGATGTTTGGAATGGGCCTGTTCAACTACGTCTATGATGAACAGCTGTCTTCCACAGTGGTGCAAATGGATTACAAAGGAGGTGCTTCGGCATTTTTTGTTCTGCCTGATCAAGGAAAAATGAGGAAGCTGGAGAAAAGACTGTCTTGTGAACATATGTCAAAGTGGAGGACATTAGTCTCAAAAAGGTAAAATTCTCCAGTTCTTGGTTCAGATGATAGGCAAGGAAACACATTGGTTTTCACTGTGCTGGGCTATGACACAGATTCCGGATTCTATTTTTAGTTCTGTTTCAATCTACAGAAGAATTCCCACTGACCAAAGTTGAAGTCTGTCTCTCTGATGTCCCTGTGTTTTCACGTTCAGTACTGCAAAAAGTGAAAACCTTCACAGCTTTAGGACTTTTGCTTTCCCACATTTTGTTTCCCATCTTCAGCTTTCCATATCCTCCAGTTTTCTGACTTAAGACGGCCTCACTTGTTGAGGGGAGGTCTTCTGCCTTCTGCTATTTGCAAGTAAATTCCTGCCACTTTCCTTCAGCCTTTTTTCTTGTCTCTTGCTTCCTTTCTGCCTATTATAGTTATCAATAATTGCCCATTTAAAGCTGAAATAACTTTAATTTGGCAATTGTGAGGACAAAGCTCAATAAGAGTATAGAGCAGCTGGCACATTGCAGAGCCATTATAGTCAGGCTCTCTGAAGACTTAGGAAGGCAAAATTGGAATAAACTACACTTGCTTCAAGGTCCCTTTGAGACTAGAGAACAAAAAGGTATATGCTTTCTGGAAACAACTTTAGACTCCTTCTGTTTCATATCATGTGTAGCAGTAGCCTTCCATGGAACGAAATATGTGTACAAGCATAGGCACAACATGTTTACAGAATTCATTAACCTGATATGTAATTTAAAGACCCTCACACATACACATCTGAAAACTGTATTTTAGATGATCAATTCTCAAAACAAAAATGACACTCTAATGCAGAAAATCAAAACCAGTGTCATGCTCTTAACTCTGATTAAATCTTATAATCTAATTTTTTCTCACTTAAAAAAGACTAAAAAAGTTATTCTCTGTGCACCTTCACAGTTTTGAAACTTTGGGGGGCAGTTATGTGATTTGTGACTCAAATCACTATAGGACAAATAAGATGATGAATCAAGACACTTATGAATCTCTTTTGTTGAAGAAACACAATTGTCTTTAAAATCAGCAAGAAAGATACTAAATACAATTGGGGGTATTTATATTTCCTCTCTCCATCCTCTCCATCTTCCCCAAACTGGAATAATCTACCTAAAAGCCACAAATGGGAGATGTAAATCTTATAATGCAAAACGGAATCACTGGAAGATGACGGTATTTCATGCAGCTCACCATTTTTCATCATGACAGTTCTCAACTGCAAACAAATGACACGTACCTTTTCACTCTGGTTTTCAAAGCAACTGATTGCCTTTGCTATTATTTGGAGTCTCTGGGAAGTCTTAATAAATGGGTTTGATGTAGGATATGGAATGGTTTAAGGACTGTGGGCAAGCTATGTTTGTCCTGTTCCTTTGTCTGCACACTTCTGTTGACCCAAGTTGCAGAAGTATTGCGAGGAACATTTTTCATTACTGTTGGCTGCTGAACAGGGGATAGCGCCAAAGTATTGCCAGTACAGGCAGTTGAGATATAGGTACTGGCTGGATTGTGGAGAAAATATCACCTTCTCTTCTGGAAAGTTTATCCCAGTACTTCCTGCCTGGTCACATTGCTGCTGCGTGCCTACGGCTTTCTCTTTCTTGCATGTTGAAAGCAAATGGGGGCTTGTGAATGAGTGTCTTTACGTAAGAGCAAGACAGATGATTCAATGACAGTTGCATCCTCACTTGAGACAGCAATCAGCTGTGTCAAAAATTAGGCAGAAGAGATCAGCAACCTGTTACCAATCCGCCAGCACTCTCATTTTTGGGTACCAGCCACATTTGGCATTAGGTGCTGTACTACAGTGGAGGTATGGGCCCTTTCCTTTCCACCTGTCCACTAGATGACTTGCTCTTCAACCAGCTTCATGAAGTGCTCCACATTTCCCTGACCCGGAATCCTGGTCAGTTGTCCTGGTTTCTCACCAGAAATCAGTACCTGCTCTCAACATTATCATTAACCTCTGTCACATTATGCTGCTTCTAGTGGTAAATGTTGGTTTTAACCTTTGAAAAGGAATAGTTAGCTCCTTACTGAAAAAGCAAGAAACAAATACATCAGAAAAATGGAGTTTTGATTAATTTATGGAAAGCAGCAAACTATTCACTTTCAAAAAAAAAAAAAATCAGACATCGCATTTGGAAAAGAATTATCTATTGACTCACTATATACTGTCAATGTGCTTTTGTTTTTTACTTTGTCATCCATACAATCACTGCTACATGTTGTCCTGCTCCTTTGGTATACCTTTTTATTTTCTTTGTCCTGATTTATGTGATAAGCACAGAAGGACAACCTTTTTTTTTTTTTTCCTGAAGTAACCAGTGAGCTTGGACGTGGTGGAACTTTGTGCCCAGCCTGAGACACCTCAAAGAATCACTTTTTCACAAGGTGAATCCTCTGCATCCTCAGTAATGAGGCATGATGAAGGTGCTTCCAGTGGAACACACAAAGTATCACTAACTTCTGAAAATATCGGATTAAGGTCCTTAGAGAGGTACAGCTGTACTGTTGTGCTGGAGGATCACTTGCTTAATCTCCCTGTTCATGTGTTGGCTTACCGCAGACTGCAAGCCATCAACCTACAACTCTATCCTCTCAAGTAGTCTTCCAACATTGTTATAAACCTTCTTTTCTTCTCCCCAAATTAATGCCACTATACATCTCACATGCAGGCTAGAGAGAACCTGCAAGCAAAACGTCTCTGGGGAGAAAGCAAGAGGAGTTTGCCTCTAGGGAGTTTTGTATTATACTGTGATCTGATCACAAGTTTCACCATATTCTTGCACTTTTTTTCTGGCAGATCAGCAAATGTGTATATTCCAAAATTCACTCTTTATGGGACATATGACCTAAAAGATATGTTATATAAAATGGGCATCATGGATTTATTCACTGATAAGGCTGACCTGTCTGGGATCACTGGGCAGCCCCAGCACAGAATCTCCCAGGTAAGTCATACTGCTTTTTGTTTTTTGGGTCCATGGTTACTTATACTTACATCACTTTCTTTACAACTATTCGTGCTGCAAATCTTGTGTAAAGAGGCTTTGCTTCACAGGAGAAGGCAGCTGTTTGCCTACAGAGTATTTCACCCATGTTACTTGTCAGTGCAATTGAGTTGGAGCAAGCCTAATTTTTTTTAATCTAGGTGGCCTTTTTGATCTGTGCGGGGCAAACCTTATGAAACAGATATGACTAAATCATCATCTATCCGCACCTTGGTACCCTCCTGCAGCATGTTGTTACGGTCATTACACTGCTGCTTCTGTTCATGTCTACCTTCTTTAGCCTGTCTGTGGGCAAGTAGGGAGCTGTGGGGTGTATCACTGCTTGTGTTTTATGGAGGGGAGGGAAGAGGAAAAGCACTGCTTACTTTTAAGGTGTTTGGGGGAAAGACAAATGCAGTTATTAAAAACATTCGGTTTCAAGCCTATGAGAAATTACTCTCATTATTGTCAGGGCCAGGCAAAAGCTACAAATAAGTCATACTTCAATAAACCTAGAGTTTAAAGCTGACAATCAGAGCAAATTTCATTGTCTAATATGAACAAAACAACTGCCCTCATGACCTCAGGTGGAAGTTAGTGTCTGAGAATGTCTTGATTTTTAAAGGTAAAACTTACATGTTTCTCTGCTCTAGCTCTTTATTTCTGGCCCTTCACCTTTGCTCACATTTTTTCCAAGGCATTAAGGAACATGGGAAACAATTTCAGCATTCCATTCATTGTGCTAATCTTTGTGCATGTTTATTTTATTTATGTTTATGTTTATTATGTTATTATTAACATTGTGCATGTTAATTCTTCAACTATATGAACTTTTAATAGACAGTCAAATATGATCTTGCTCTCTTAACCTTTAGTCTAGCTTCACAGATCTGCATGAGTGGGAGCAGGCAATAAGAGAAGAAACAAAGCAAATGTTTTCACTAGCAGGAACCCTCCACCAGGGATGAAGTCTTACTCTATGGGTCTGTGAAAGCTATGCTGCAGGTAGCTTGCTGATTTTTTTTCCAACTTTGCTGTCCGTGCAGAGGAGTCACACCTGTCCATCTGACGCCTGTTTCTTAGCAATAACTTCTTCAGGCATTTTTAGCTCAAGTTCTTATTTAGGTGACTAGTTTTGTACCCCCTTGACTTGTAACATGTCTGTTTATTCACAGGCTATTCATAAGGCTGTGGTAAAGGTGGATGAGACTGGCACCGAAGCAGCAGCTGCCACAGGCATGGAAATAGTCCCTATGTCCGTTCCGCTTACCGTTAAATTCAACAGACCCTTCCTAATGGTCATATTATTGAAAAACAATATACTCTTCATGGGAAAAATTATGAACCCTCTGAAAGAAGATTAAGTTGATGTACATATTAGGTATGAGGTTGTCACCACTGTTAAATCAAGTGTTTGGCATGGCATGGCTACAGAGGGTTCCCACCTCTTAGCTGGTGTTATTCACTGTTTTTTGTAGATGAGACTCCTCATGAATTTAAGTTGTCATAGTTACATGTTTGTTTGGGTCTTGTTTTTTTTTTTTTTTTTTCTTTTTTTTTTTTTAAAGAAGGTTGCATCAGGCAGAACTGTCATTAGATCTTAGACAAAAAAGGCCTGTGTGATACTGACGGTATAGATACATCTTCCAGTAGGGAAGATGAGGAGCATGTGGGTGGAGAGGGTTGTGTAAGCCTGCTTCTTCCCTCATGGCTGCCTTCTCACCTTTATTTTTTCATTGACTGACAAATGGGTACAAGTTATGACACTTTACAACTTGTGCCCATTTTCATACCAACATGAAGTTCATATCTAGCATAGATCTTAATATGCATAATTCTTACTACCTTGCATAGTACCATTGTTGTCCAACGAGTCTATTACATCCTTGTCTTTCAGCTGTTGTCCCAGCTAGACTACTGCAAAAGGGGTCACAAAGAAGGTGTGTTTTATCCCTGCAGATAAATATTGGCCTGCCCAATGTTTCTCTGAGAGTTTAAAATCCAGACTCATTCCAGGGCAAAAGTTAGAGGCTCTAAGAACTGGGCCTAAGAAAAGAAGAAGTCGGTCCGAAAGTAATGCCTCCTATTTATTTCCATGGAAAGTACAACAGATACAAAGAGCACAATAACACTATTTGATAGAACAAATTCTCAGCTACAAAACACTATTTTTTGACACAGTCCCCACCATTGGCTGGGCATTTTTGCCAGCGTACCACACTTGTAAAAATGTGCACCAGCGGAGGGAACCCACCATCACCGTCGCCACTGCTGGAATGCACCACCCACTCCCCACTGTGCTGACATCCACTGTTTGGTCTCCGTAAACACAGCATCGATGAATGTCAATGGGTGCAATTTTTTCCGCAGTGAGAATTTCAATTATACACCTTTGCTTCATACACACTTCCACGCCACGCCATTTTGTCAGACTGACCCTCTGCTGCCGTCTGTCCTACGGCAACAAAATTGAACGGAATATTGGCAGGAAGGCTCAACCTCTACTGCCATACTACCAGCACCCACCTCTGACATCGTGGGCCAACATAATAATAGGAAGTATTACTTTTGGAGTGGCCCTCATAGATCAGACCTCTGCAGTTCAGTGCTCTGGAGCCAACCTTTGTGAATCGGATATACAGCTCAGAGCAGCCAGAAGACTACTTCTAGCCTATGCCTGCACCTAAACCAGCTTCTAGAAGCCCCCGAACAGCAGGAAACAGAAGCCATCTCACCCTAGTGCCAGTGCTGTCTGGCCCCGGGACATTATCCATGGTAGTAAGCACCATTCCAGTATTGTTTGTAGGACCAAGTACCCTACCAGTAACACCTATAGCCCCTCAGTGACACTTCCCATGTCTTTTGACACAACCCCTTCTGTTCCCAGACTGTCCAGTAATACAACATTGGTACTCTATTTCTCATCCAATTCATGGTTAGTGTAGCTACATTATAAATAATTGTTTTCACTATTAAGATACAAAACACTAGAAGTCACATTTACAATGCACATGCTTATTTATTTTTCTTGTTTACTTTCCTCTCTATTTTTTCATCTACTTTCCACAACATCTATCATTATTTTATTTCTTTGCTCATGTTCATGGTATATATCTGATCTCTGGGTGCAGGAGGGGTAAATTATTGACTAAAATGAGTTAGTCTGATAATAGATATTAAGCATTAACACCAGTCTTTGTACAGCCTTGAAATATGCAGAAAAATGTACTATGGTAGAAGAACAACAATGAATAAACATGACACAAAAAAGTTTCCAATTTTGCTATTTTATTTTTGTAATTCTGAGTTAAGACTTAAGTATTGCTCAAGTAGGTTTTTTTGAGCATTGTCAACAGACAGTATATTAATATTAATACTAATACTAATATTAATATTAATATTAATATTTATTAATATACTGCTCACATATTTTAGATCAGCATGGTAACACCAGTAAGGAGCTTTGGAAAGCTCCCTGTCTTTGGCCTGATCAGTAAATCCCTGTTCAGCACATATTAGTTTATCTCTGTTAGGAGGATATCTTTTTAGGAAAGTTGGGCATTTCTTTGATGCAGGGATGTTTATTTCAGTGTGCTGTAAAAACAGTGTAAAAGAAATGTTCAAGGCGGGTACTGGCAAAACAGAAAAGCTCAATCCATTGCACATGTACTTCCTTTGCAGTGATTGAGCCTGGACAACTATTTCAAGTTGAATTAACAATAGGAGAGATTTTAGGAAAAAAAAACCCCATAAATGAAAGAGCAAGTAACATCAAAACGTCAGGATTGTTTAGTATGCATGCAAGACCTCTTAGCTGTCTCAAGAAGAAAAATGTTAAGATTTCCACTGTGATGCATCGGTTAGAGGGGTCTCTATACCAGAGTAATAAGAAGTGACAAATGTGACATAAGTTTTAAAAAAAAAGATGCAAGTGAACATGCGGTGATTTGGGAACAGTTAGTCCAACTTTGATATTTTCCAACCTGTAGAATTTATAGTTGTATGGATAAGTATGGCAAAATATTGAAGAACTAACATAACTTTCATAGAATCATAAAACAGTATATGTTGGAAAAGGCCTTTAAGATCATTAAGACCAACCGTAAACCTAACACAGCCAAGTCCACCACTAAACCATGTCCCTAAGCACCACACGTCTTTTAAACACCTCCAGGGATGGTGACCAGTGACTCAACCACTTCCCTGGGAAGCCTGCTCCAATGCTTGACAGCCATTTCCATGTAGAAATTTTACCTAGTATCCAAACTAAACCTCCCCTGGCACAACTTGAGGTCGTTTTCTCTTGTCCTATTGCTCATTACTTGGGAAAAGAGACTGAGCCCCATCTCACTACAACCTCTTTTCAGGTAGTTGGGGAGAGTGATAAGGTCTGCCCTGAGCCTCCTTTTTTCCAGGCTAAACAACCCCAGTTCCCTCTGCTGATCCTCATAGGACTTGTTCTCTAGACCCTTCACAAGCTTCATTGCCCTTCTCTGGACACGCTCCAGCACCTCAATGTCCTTCTTGTAGTGAGGGGCCCCAAACTGGACACAGTATTTGAGGTGTGGCCTCACCAGTGCCGTGTACAGGAGGACAATCTCTTCCCTAGTCCTTTTGGCCACACTATTTCTGACACAAGCCAGGATGCCATTGGCCTTCCTGGCCACCTGGGCACACTGCTGGTTCATCTTCAATCAGCTGTCAACCAAGACCCCCAAGGCCTTTTCCATCCACCCTTCCCCAAGCCTGTAGCATTGCACAGAATTGCTGTTACCCAAGGGCAGGACCCAGCACTTGGCCTCATTGAACCTCATACCATTGGCCTCAGCCCAGTGATCCAGCCTGTCCAGATCCCTCTGGAGAGCCTCCCTTCCCTCAAGCAGATCAACACTCCCACCTATCTCTGTGTTGTCTGCAAACTTACTGAGGGTGCACTTGATTTCCTCTTTCAGATCGTTGATAAAGATGTTAAAGAGAACTGGCCCCAGTACGGAGCCCTGGGGAACACCACTGGTGACCGGCTGCCAACTGGATTGAATTCCATTCACTATAAAACATTGGGCTTGTCCATCCAGACAATTTTTGCCCACTGAAGCCTGTGCCCTTACAAGGCATGAGCAGCCGGTTTCTCCAGGAGAACGCTGTGGAAAACTGTCAAAGGCTTTACTAAAGTCTAGGCAGAAAACATCCACAGCCTTTCTCTCATCCATTAAACGGGTCACCTTGTCGTAGAAGGAGATCAGGTTAGTCAAGCAGGACCTGCCTTTCATCAACCCATGCTGACTGGGCCTCATCACCTGGTTGTCCTGCGTGTGTAGCGTGATGGCACTCAAGACGACCTGCTCCATAATCTTCCCCAGCACTGAGGTCAGACAAACTGGCCTGCCATTCTCCAGATCCTCTTCCTGGCCTTTCTTGTGTCACATTTGCTGACTTCCAGTCAACGTGAACCTCCCTGGTTAGCCAGGACTGCTGAGAAATGATGGGAAGTGGCTTGGTGAGCACTTCTGCCAGCTCCCTCAGTACCCTCGGGTGGATCCCACCTGGCCACATAGACTTGTGTGTGTCTAAGTAGCGTGGCAGCTCACTGACCATTTCCTCTTGGATTATGGGGGCTTCATTCTGCTCCCTGTCCCTGTCTTCCAGCTCAGGGAGCTGAGCACTAAGAGAACAACCTGTCTTACTCTTAAAGACTGTGGCAAAGGCGGCATTCAGTACCTGAGCCTTCTCCTCATTCTTTGTCACTATTTTCCCCCTACATCCAATAAAGTTGGAGGTTCTCCTTAGCTCTCCTTTTGCTGTTAATGTATTTATAGAAACTTTTTTTATTCCTTTTTATGGCAGTTGCCAGAATCCTTTATTAAAGGACTCTTTAAATGAGTTGGATGTGTGTAGATTACATTGGTTTGATTGATAGATGTCACCCAGTTCAGAAAAAAGATGATTCCACAATGAAGGATCTCAAAAAAAACCCCAACTATTCTCGGAGGTAGGGAAGACACCTTATAAGCAATAAGTTCAGATATGTGTTATTCAGAGAAATCAGATATCATTCAGGACTTCAATGAATTGCATGGTGATACATTTTGCTGGGTGTCCCACCTTGCTCATGCGCAAGAGGGAAAAATCTGCCAATAAATACAAAGCAAAGAAGGAAAGAAGCCCTTGTTTTATATAGAGCATGGTGGTCTCATAAGTCAGGCATTGCGGCTCAGGATAGAGATTTTGCAGTGATGCTGGATAGGCCACTGAACATGTCTATCGCCATACTCAGTCCTGGTGAAAAAGAAAACGAAGCAGAGGGAGACATGAAGAACAGGAGAGAAAGGAAACCTCAGTGTGCTCCTGTGCCACGATATGCCCACACTGTGAAGACTATATGCAGCACTGGATACTGAACTAGGTGAACCTGCAGACTAAGCTAAGGGTGGCCATTTCATATGGCTTATAGGATAATATCTGTACAAATACTGTGTATCTGTGAGCTCATCTCAGAGCCAAAGCCTAAGTGTTTATTTCCTTTTGCTACACCTGAGGGTGTCTAAGACAACAGTATGGGACTGGCAGTTTAAAATATTTTTACTTCCTCTATTAACAGTAATATTTCTATCAGCTCAGTGGTTCACTAGGAAATAAATAGCTAAAAATCAAAGCTGGCATATGACTCAGTTGTTCAGGAGCTTTCATTATTAAAAAAAGGAATACATTTTTTGAGGGCAGTTTACAAGGGTCTTTTTATCACTTCTTTGAATGGTTGAAGTAGGAGAATTTACATTACTGTGCTTATTTGCAGCTTTGGTCTTTTTGCAATCATTAATCTTACCTTTTACAATCAGATTAATGCCTTGCTATTTACCGACGTACCTTCACAAAGACTCTAACCAGATCTATCGTATCTCTTATTTAATGCTTTGGGTTTTGTTCTTGCATTTCTCTATCAAATATATATTTATTTTTAATAGGAATATCTCATTACTAGCCTGATTTTCAGATTTATATCAAACATTCCTGTCTAAAGTTTATTTTTTAGATGCTGATTAGCTCTCAGTATACCAGTTCTAAATGATTTTTCCTCTAAATCTATGATGTTAGAGTATATGACAAATATATTTTTAGTCCATAAAAAAAGGCAAATGATAATAAAACTTTGAGTGGCATTGTTCAGGTCCCCTACACAGATGCAGAAGTTTTTTCCACCCTGACTTGAAGTAATAAATGCTTGATCTAAGCTTTATTGTAAACAATTACTTCCTTTCCAATCAGTCTTTTTCTACAATAACCTTTAGATAATGTCCACAGTCCCACATTGTTATTATCTTAACATCCAATAAATGACATTTCTCTACCAAGAGAAATTTTAAGATGTTGAATTTTCCAAAGTTGTGACAAAAATTCAAAATCTCAACAATTTTCCTGAAAACAGTCTTGAAATTTTCTTCCATTTTATTGGTAAAGGTTAGAAAATTTTATCGCTTGATAGTATCTTATAAAATTAAAGTGTGAATCATTTTCCTAATTTCTGTTAGAAAATATTGACAAAACCAGTGCATTCCTGAAAATGTTCTGATTTCTCTGACTCTGCTTTCTTACATGGAAATTACTCTCTCAGACAACTTTCAAGAAATTTTTCTGAGAAAGGATTTTTAAGGGGGACAATAAGGGTGACAGGATGAATCTGGGTACTTGCACAATCTAGTAAAGTTTCTTAGATGCAGAAAAAAGTTAACGTGAGCATTTGTGAAGCAGTTTGTAATACAACACAGTTGTAGCTCAGTTTATAAGCTTACTATCATCAAAGATGAAGTAGGGACCCCCAGCTCAAAGTATTTGGACTTCTTAGCTTTGGTTGTGCACTGAGTACCCATGGAGCAGTAGTAGAAATAGCTGGTTTTACAGTAAACTATGAAGGGAAACGTGTTTAGAACGTGCTGGCAAAAAAAAAGATGCTTCCTTTGGAAACAGCAAATCCTCTTAGGCTTAGTCCTGGCTTGCAGGATTCTGATTCTGGAGAGGAGACTGTAGTCATTGTGCTTCACAAATTACCTCAGGAGCAATCTCAATAGTTCAGAGATCTCCAAAGAGCAGTGGATGCTGAGTGTCATTTGTGCTGTAATACGTGGGTGTTGAGTTTGGAGTTACAGTAATTATGAATGTGGAGGCGAATTAGAAAAACAAACGTGTTTGTTAAGGGATTAATTCAATCATCATTAGTATGAGAGCTAAAGCATTCACAAAGGCTGGAGACCAGTTCAAACTGGTTTTCATAATCCCCACCCATCAAAGTTCCACCAAAGGCATTAATTTAAAAATGTTGCATCATCAAGGAAATAAAAAATACTCTCACTGGCTGATCAATGAACCTGAGAGCAGGACATCATCACCTAGAAGTTCTTGTGACCTGATTAACCTTTTTGCTCTCTACGGCTGAGCCCCATTCTCACTGACCCCAGCCCTAGGAGTGCCATAATGCTCTGGTATTCTCTGGAAGAAGACACCTGGGTAGTCTGTGAAAATACGTCTGGGCTTTCTCTGGTGTCAAAGGTGGATTTTTGATGAAGGATCTTGCTGTGACTCATTTGGGAATGCCTTCCTCCATGATTCTTCAACAGGCTCTATTGGCCATTGCTTTCCAAGCTGATGGAAGGAGCAGGGGGTAGAGGCATGGTGTGCCATGGAGGTCAGAGTGGTCTACAGGTGACTGTGGGTGATGTGAAGAAGGCGGGAAAAGAAAGTCAGAGCAGTTATCAGTATGTAGAAGCCAACACTAGAGAGGCTATTGCCTAGTTTGGGGCAGGGAAGTTTTGAACTGTACTGAAATATAGTCACAATTCCAACAGTTTTCTGTTAAACCTAACAAATTTTGGATGCTTGTGTAATGGTTGATTACATGGAAAAATGGCTTATTTTTTTACTTGTCTACTTGATCTAGAGTAGGATTTTTAAAAGCTATGCAGTGTCACTCTAAATCTCCTCCCAACATAATTAAAAGCAGTGGCCAGAACAAAGCTTAGTCTACTCTAATTCAAAATAAAATTGAAACCTGCCTCCCTTCTGCATTTGTTCCCTGGCGGACTGCTGTATTTGTACCCTACTTTTCAACATGGAGCATTAGCCAAAATCCATATTGGGTACTTAAACAGCTGAGCGTCTGAGTCACAGAATGATGTCACTACTGTTTACCTCAATCCACTTTGATCAGCCTTACTTGATCAGCTGTGTGATTAAAGGTAGGCACTTGATTCGGTATCGCTCAGGAGTACAGAGGAGGTAAAGGAAGCAATTCAGGTGAGATGGTCCCAGATAGCAGGGTCAGTGGACCAAACGGGAAGAAGAACTTTTTAATGAAGGCTTTCAAAATGTTAGTTGCTTAAGTCTTGAATTACTCATTGGGATGGTTCTTGTTAACTCTATTTTCATGCTGTATAGACACACATTTATTACAATTTTAAGTACTGTATTGCTGCAGAAAACCCATAATTAATAGATTAATTTCTTTCTTTCTTTCTTTCATGCAAGGACATTATTAGGAAAGAAGGATGGGCCAGTAGTTACCCAGCACTGGGCTGGTTCTTGGGATCTTTGCTTCCCTTCCCAGCTCAGTCACAGGTTCGCTTTGCATAAACTTAACTTCCTGTCTCTTTATAGCTATCCACTGGGAATGATCATCCTTCCTTTCTTTGTTTAAACAGTCAGAGAGGGATTCAGGTGCCTTACCAGAGGTAAATAGTATGATTTTAAATGCACAACACTGGACTGGCACTAGATGAAGAGGTTCACATGAAACCATCGCTGCTGGCATGGTGCTTGGGTCAAACTGGAAGGTGAAAAAACATGTTTTAGTGAGCAGAATGATCTTATCCTTCTCTATTTTCCTCTACAAATTCTTGTGTCGTCGGTACTGGCAACAGATATTTGCATTTTCTAGTCATGAAAGAAAACATTCTGGTAAAAAGTTTGGCTTGGGCAGTGTTGTGTGGCACATGCAGATTATTAATACCTGCTTAATCACCTCTCCTGTGCTGTGCTGTAGCCAGATAGCTGGCATCTCTTGGAAGCAAGTACTAAGCACACTGGGAAGGAAGACACTTTCTGTAAAGCCCGGAGGACTTTTTATGGAATCCTACAACTTTGAAGCTGTATAAATATTCATCCTGCAGACCACAGATTTTCAAGTTGTGTATCACTGTTACCAGGGAAGGTGCCATGGTATCTAACTGATAAAAAATAATCTTGTCTTCATTAAATTCAATACAGAACTGAAATGATGCTCATTATTTTCATGTCATCTTATTTCAATGAGGAAGTTAGAGCTGTCATTTTCATCTTACAGATAAGAATCCTGAAGCCCATCAGACAATGTTAGCGATCTTCCCAAGGTCAAAGCTGAGCTGCTGAACAGAGCTAGCAAGCTATTCTGAATTTTCCTCCCAGTGGTTTTCCCATCAGGCTGTCCATCCCATTCTGAAGTCATTCTAGTATCCTGAACAGTAGCTGGGCAATGGAAAACATTTCTTGAGATGTTTATAGTCAATAAGATTGCAACACAGTTATTTTGTCAAGTATTCTGGAGGTTAGAAGGAAAAGGAAATGGAATGCATACTATTCTTTCACAAGACTTCTGTTGGAAATCATTCAGATATGAAAATATCAGAAAGCTATTTTGTTAGTAATATTAGTGTTAAAGAAACACTCAGGTGTGAAAAGAAACTCCATGGTTACACACAGAAATAATGAAAAACATGCCTTCTTTTGAAAGATTCTGGGGTCTAAATAAAGATTTCTAATGTTAGAGTAACCTGCCTAATCTCCTGCCCCTTTTTCAGGAAGGCTCAAGTCTGCTATAGGTCTATGTCACGTGTCAACCTGAGGCAGCAGCAGGAGGTTTAATTGTTATTGGGGCACCATACATGTAACACACCTGCTACATTTCAGTAGGTAATTTGTAACTGGCATTGGTTTTGCAACCAAAAAAAGGTGATGACTGTCAACTATTGGTCAAAGCCATTGCTACATTTTATTTATTTTTTTATTTTTTTAATTCCAGTTCCTGCTCTCTACTTAGTTTGTACATATTATTAGTGATGTTAACTCAAATGAAAAACAGTTCTGGGAGTAGAAGTTCCCCCTCCCTGTGAATGTTCTTGTCACTGTATATAGACTGTATATCATTCCTTCCTAAACTAATACATGTTGTCTTCTTAGCAGGACAGTAGAGGACATTCCCCAAGAAGTATTGAAAGCATGGCATCACCACTGTGCGTAGACTGGGCCTTTTTTCTTCTTTATATGCCTTATCTAGACTAGAAGAACCATAGTTCATGAGTCATGCATACATGTTCATTCTTAACAATTTTTCCTGCACTCTGACTGCCTAATCCTTCCCAGACACTATTAAAGAAGTCAAAACTATCGGGAGGGAAGGGAGGGGGAGGCAATGTCCATTTCTTTCCTAATTCCACACTCTGTTTCCTTCATATTTCTGCTATGTCAATATACTTGTGGTCTATGTACTTTACACTTACAAATCTCTGTGTTGCATACAATATAATAGAACTACAGGGATAAAGATTTTTTGATATTTGAAGTAATGTGTGCAATGGGAGCCATAATCCCAGAACAGCTATTATTGTTGCTAAGTTGACACAAATCCTACAATTTCCTGACCTAAGGTATAGAAGCATAACAAAACTTTGGACAAGTTGAATGGTACTGTTGTCATCTAATACACCAGCCATTGGTTAATTAAGATCTCTTTAAACCTACTTTGGAATGATTTGCTCAAAGCAAAACAAACTGGCAGGAAGCAGTTTGCAAGATGTTGGTAAATGCATGAAATATTATATGGGTCTATTTTCTCTAAAGAAGACAAAATGTGAGTTGGGGTTTGGTAAAGACGCATGAAGTACCTAGCAGTAACATAGACTAGGGGAATGTAGACTTTGTCATGGTTTTAATTGTTAGAAGGAATAAACCACATCTGTTTGGTTACTTCTATATTCTGGACTTCTATTACTATTAAAAACAAGTAGTAGAGAAGCAAGATCTAGTTCGATAGATGAATGATCAGTATGAATCTGGTTAACACGGTTTCATGACATAGTTTTAGAGTTGAAATTGTGGTCAGTAGAGAGGTGGGACTGTAAATGGCTTGTGGCAGTGCGTAGTACACCTGGCACTCGTGCATCTGTTCATCATTTCAGTTTAAAGCTGGTGTAGCACCCTATTGCTGCTGCTATAATGAAATGCTAGGGAAATGCCTTGTTAAAGTGCAGCTTAACATTATTAAAACCAAAACAGTAATTACAAGGCCTTGCGAATGGAAAAGAAAACAAGAGGCTTATAACCATTTTGTCTCACAGTTCAGTCTTGACCCCCATGACCTGTCACTCACCTAGGCTTTAATGAGTAAAATAATATCTGTGTTTGTGACCTTTCACAGCCAGAATTAGAAATAACGAGTAAAAAGGAAAGGGAAAAAGAAACAAAGAAGGGAAGTGTCTAGACAAGGTTTATCTATGTCCTGTTTCCATGTTTACCTATGTTTTTAATGACAAAATTACACGTGTGTAAACAAGTACAAGGGAAAAGAGTCATTACAAATGGGGACGCGTATTTCACGTCACCGCTCAATCGTGGTCTTTGTTGTTAACTCGAAAAATTCAGTCAGCTTGACCCACTGGCATTTTATTCCTATTAGAAAAAGTTAATAGAAACAAGCACTACTTTTCTTCATTCCAAGAATTTAAATTAGTGTGAGACAGTCAAGGAGAAGGGGAAGTGGGTGGGCGCGTGCAGTATGGGTATGTGTGGGAGTGGAGAAAACAGCTTGCTACTTGTATTCGCACCACCTGCCCAAGGCAGTAACTCAGATGCACACAGAACTGAGAAATAGGAAGGGACCACTTCAGTCAGAGTAGGCAACCCATCAGGGAGACATCTATCACATACCCTCTCAATGGCATGCAATTACAGTAGGATTGAGAAGGTTCAGGCAATTAGTTCAGAGCCCATATGCAAGGTGAGAATCAGGAGGAAGACTTGGCTCTGGTCAGACTTTGGAATAGCGCTGTACCGCTGTCATGTGTGGCTGGCAGCTCCTTGTGTGCTTCAGCATGGCACAGAAAGCCTGATTTCCGGCACCCAGAGTTAGCATCTGTTTCCAGTCGATCCATGCACAACATCCTGGTTTCCAGTAAGGTCCTATTCACACAATGTTTGTGGTAAATTCTGCATGGTCACGGACAACAGACAGAAGGTCACAGCTACCATTCAAATGGCTGAAGATTGTCAACTCCATTGGCTGAAATACGGAGGTGATCCTCATAAACCCTATTTCATCAATATTTGCTGTTTCCTCCTTTTTTTTGGTTGGCTCTAATTTTTATCATGTCTGTTTAATGTTTAACAGTGAAAATTAGCAAAAGGTGATGCAGCAGTGTAATAACAGTGTGAAGAACAGCATAGTCAGCTGAATGCATCAGGGCTTCTGATTTTGTAAGTACTGTACATGCACTTTTCTTGGAGACTTGCAAATTATGATTTCTGTGGTTGGCGGAATTTTCATGTTAGGTTAATTTAATTTGTCTGCTTGTGGCTTGGTTGTGTGTGGATGTTGCAATGGAATATTAATCAAGCAAACATGCAAGGGACCAGTGGGATCTGCTGTTCTGGAGGAATATGCTTAGCCCAAAATTAGAATAAAATAACTTTTGAAGTCATTTGGACTTATTAAGTAGTTGTTAAAGCAGAATACGGATGAAATCACCTTTTAGTTTGGAAACAACCTTCACAGTGCCTCAAAATTAGCATAATCCCACGAGTGACTGAACATCCAGGTCCAATTTATGAACTCTTCTGGTGACTTTATATATAAAACAACCATTGAATTGCAAAGCCCAGACTCTCGAATTAAGACTGGCGTGAGCGTAGGGGGTGGGCGGAAGACCACAATTTAAATTTAATTACCACATTTATTCCCATAGACAAAGTAATCTGTGGTTTGAAATGGAATTATTTTCTGAAAATGGGAATTCTGAAAATGCATTCCTGTAACAGAAGGATATAAACAGGCTGTGTTGGCTGGAAACCAGAAGAGGAGCCGTAACAGTAGAAAAGTTTTCGAAATGTGTTCACATAGAAGCTGTGAAGGCGAAAAGGTTATTTGCATAGAGATCTTCTTAAGTTTCTGAAGAGCGTTTATATGAGATACCTTCCCAGAATAGCAGGGAACTGAATTCAGGCAACTAGAGACTTGTTCCAGCTCCTGAGGAGGGCAGGAGGCTCATGTGAAGTGTATCATGTCAGCATTAGGAGAACAAGCAGAAGAAACTTGTCATCTCCAAGGGGATTAATCTGAGTGTCCTTTGATTTCCAAATGGGATCTGTGCTCCTCTTTTCCTCTTGGAGCCAGGACCTTCCTGTGTCTCTAGAGGGAGCCACACATCCCACACAGGTTAATCCCTGATGAGGGCCAAACCACTATTTAACAAGTTAGAAACACTTGTTGCAGCCCACCCAAGGGAGGGTCCCTTCATTCCAAAAATGCACTTCATTATCTGGTGAAAACTCACGTCTTTATTTCCACTTCTGAGTGCCCAGGTGCCGTAGCACAGGATGCTCCAGGCTTTTGCCTTGAATTTTGCCTTGAAAGTATGTAGATGACTTTCATCCACCAGCAGTGGCCAATGACAGGCCATGTGAGTAAGCAACCATGTTATTACTTACATCACATGCAAATGTGATGTGAGTTTTACAAGCAACGGGTACTCTGTGATAGCCATCTGTCCCTGTGCTGCTTCCTTGATGAAAGTGAGGGAATTTATCCCACTTCCAGTGAGAATGGAGCTGACTCACTCTTCCTCACATTTACCAAACTGCATTTGGGCAGATACTGTGGAGTATTAGATGGCTTTGAAACCCACACCCTGTCTTACCTCATGGTAACTTGTTTGTTTAGATGTACCTTATAGGAAACAATGAACCAGAGGAGATAATGTCATTGTTAATAGAGATTATTATGGACTTTGACTTTAGAGTTTCATTGCCAATGAAGAAGAGAATTGCCTTTTCAGAGCAGTTACAATGGAATATTATGATTTTATTATGCCTGACATTTTACTTTATAATTTGATTGAATTTATTAATGACATTTGACATTGTGTCCAGTATCCTATGTACGTTAGATCTTTACAGTTGCACTATATAATATTTATGCTAACAAACTATTCATTATTTCTTACTACCAAGCTCATCATTACCACCTGCTCATCTAATGACTGTTTATTTTATGACAGAATTATTTGAAAAGAAGATGAAGTATCTCCTGTGCCTGTGTGTACTCCTTGCTGTTCATTGTGCTGTAATCCATTGCCAGCATGAAGACATTTGCAATGAAGCCAATAACACTAACCTGCACGATGGAACAGAAAATTTATTAACATATAAATGTGACAAGCAAGGCTCTAACTATGCGGATTTTGCATTTAGATTTTACAAGCAGGCTGTATCAGAAGAAGCTGATAAAAATGTTTTCTTTTCTCCCATGAGCATCTCCACCGCGTTTGCCATGCTGGCTCTTGGTGCTAAGTCAACCACCCTGTTTCAGATTTTGGAAGGTCTGGGCTTTGACGGCCTGAATAAGATTCACATAAGTGATATCCATGAAAGTTTTCATAAAGTTTTAGCAGTACTGAACTGTACTGATGTTAACATCACATTAAATATAGGGAATGCCCTTTTTACAGCTATTGGGGATGAACCACAGGAGACATTTTTACAAAATGTCAAACAATTTTATGATGCAGAATTTTTTTCTAGCAATTTCCATAAACCAGAAGAAGCTAGAAAGCAAATCAATAAATATGTAGAGGAGAAAACCAAGGGGAAAATTCCGGAATTAATTGGTCATCTTGGTCAAAATACTGTAATGGTTCTTGTTAACTACATTTATTTTAAAGGTAAGATATAACATAATTTTCCAATAGGTGATTTTGATTTTAAAAAAAAAAAAATTGTAGGGAACTCTTGATGATTTATTAGCAGAGTGACTATTTAGGAAAGAGCTAAACTGTGCAGGACCTTAAAAGTAAAGATTAGATCTGTCCAAAAGCAGGTTATCTGATTGTTGAGAAATACTGATTGCTGGATTTTGGCCCAGTTTTCCTGGAAGCTGTGGACAAAGAAGTTCCACTCTAGTGGACCACCTCATAGACAGGGACCCACTGCGTGCAGTCTCACTGTTCTGAGGGCATAATGACTAAAGATGTTTCCAAGATCTCTATGCTGACTGTATGTGCCACTCAGACGTAGTGAACTGACAACCTTGCCCTTTCAGGGTCTCCAGTGTTATGGTAGATCTACAAGATAATGCTGCATGAAAACTTGGGACATTGCATTTTGAGGGCCTGTGTTTCTGCAGCCCTGCTTGAATTTTAGGATCCTTTATTCTGCTGATGAATTCCTCACCAGGCTGAGTGCAATCAACTTCCACCACGTATAAGAAGATCCTGTGCCTAAATGTTTAAGTGGTTGAATTTAAATGACACAAAAGGCACAAGTGATGAGAATACACGGCTATGATAGAATGAGGAGTCTCTCAGTTGGGCCTCATCAACCTTTGGTTGTTTTGCAGCAAGACAGGACTTACACTAACTATTCCAAACTTCTGCACAGCTAAAATGATTTATTGAGTGTTATGCAGGAAGTTGAACATCCTAATGTCTAAGTTGGTCTGATTTATATCAGCCATTTTTTATGATCGTCACAAGTTTGAATACGTTTGATCTTCTCTTTCCCCTCATTAGCTGCCTGGGAAAAGCCTTTTGATCCTTTCCATACATACGAGGATGATTTTTTTGTCAGCTCAAATGCCTCTGTTAAAGTCGACATGATGCATCGTGATAGTGACTACGACAGTTACTATGACCGCGATCTCTCTTGTGAGGTGGTAGAGCTGCCTTACCAAGGCACTGCACGTGCATTGCTCATTCTGCCTGATGATGGAAAGATGAAGCAAGTGGAAGATGCTCTCTCCAAGGAAACTGTTTGCAAATGGGATAACAATCTTGTGACCAGGTAACTCTAGGAAGATGGATTGCTATACCTGAGGACACATCATTATTTTTAAGAGAAAGCATTAATTTCAGATTGCCTCCTCCTTGAGATAATGTCCTGATTTCCTAAAATGGGGGTTTAAGTGATTCCCAAGATGGGCCAGAGCATAAAGAATAAGCAACTGCAGGTTCTCTGACCTGATAGAATGGGATATAGCGTTGTAACCACTGCCTCAAGACTTGCTTGGCTACCTTTTTGATAACATGCATTTTCTTTCAATGGTGCTAATATAATTCATTTGTTTTACTGTGTCTTAGATTTTTATCCTTCTTTTCCCTTCTTTTAGACTTGCCACAGTTTATCTACTTACTTTCTGTAGCCCTCTAGCCACAAAACTCTGCTACCTGTGTATGTGGTACTGGGATGAAAGAGAGGCAATGAAGAAATTAGTTTCTTCTTCCAAAATCAAAGAGAGAATGTAGGCACAAGAAGATGGCGTGTCTCTCTGGATGCCAAAATTACTCACAGAATACAAATACATCAAACAAATTACCAATCAAAAGAATGCTTTGAAGTGTCACTGAAAGCAGCCAGCCTGTTGGCTGAAACAAGGCTGTAATGCTTCACTGTTGTATTGTTTTCTTTGTTTAACAGAAGATTAGATCTGCGGTTACCAAAGATTTCTATTAGTGGGTCTTATGATGTTAAAAAACTGTTCAAGGCAATGGGCATTACTGAAGTATTCTCTGGCAATGCTGATCTGTCTGGAATCGATGGCAGCCATGATCTTCGGGTTTCACAAGTAAGTGAATAGACGGAGCTGGTGATGGTGCAGTTTTAAGTAAAACTCACTATGACATGTAGGAGCTTGCTTAGTAATTGTGCTTTTCTACAGAGAGGCTCTGCTGTCCCACCTCTTATTTTAATATTGCTATTAAAAGATCGGGTATTAAGTACATGGAAAAGTTGGTCAAGATTTTAAATGACTTTTCAGCGCTGGGAATATGATTGTTTGCATGAGATTATCAAGTAAATTATAAATGAGGAGTATATTGTGGTATTTGTGTTGATTAATACCTATTTTTTTTAATATTCTCAAAGTTTCCAGTAGCAGAATTTCACCACGTCATTTGAAGCTACAATTTAATGCGGCAAAGATGCCAAATACTGCCTCTGTATTAGCATTTAAATAGCAGTCTTCCATTAACTTAGGAATAAGAGAGAAATTGTTGCTAGTGGAAGTCCAAACCATCTAAGAAAACAAACCAGCTAGAGCATGGACTGTTATTACACCCCTCTACTCAGCACTGGTGAGGCTGCATTTACTGTGTGTCCATTTTCATTTTCGGTCCTTCCTTTTCAGTCCTGACATGCAAAACACTCCTGTTGCAGGCTGTTGGAAATTTACTGCACAGTAAAGTTTATTCCACTGGATTTTATCACTCCTTTCTTCTCCTAAGTATTCCATAAGACGAGAGTTTATCTTCACCTCCTGCTTGCTGCCTCATGTATAAACAATAGCGTTTGCTCCTTTTCTCTGCAGGCAGTTCACAAGGCCCTGCTGCAAGTTGATGAGGCTGGAACTGAGGCTGCAGGAGCCACAGCCATAATCGTTAGCAGAGTTCTCCGTCCTTCTGTTACCATCAAATTCAACAAGCCCTTCCTTATCTTGATTTCTGACAAAGAAACCAGCACCACACTTTTCATGGGGAAAATAGTTGATCCTACTAAGAAGTAATTGCTGAGTTATCGAGCATACTGGTATTTGGCATGAGTTATAATGGCTACTCTGTTCACACACGTGGGCTGCTGGGTGCTACTAACTTCTCTCTGATTGAGGGATATTCAGAAGTAAATGAGGAATTTCTTTATCAAATTAATAAGAAAAAAAAATAAAAAAAAAAAAACCAACAACTGACAGTTTTTAAATGTAATGATTTCCCCAGTTGAGTAATTCAAGTTATTAATACATTTTCAAATTTTTCCTTGGAGGACAGTATTTTGCAAAGTCTACTGTTACTTCTACAAGTTAATTCTCTCTGCTGAGTGTTCAGACTGCTTTCAGTTCTGGGTTACTCACCAAAAGCTTTATCCCAACAGATAACTAGTCCCTTGTGATTCTATTACGTCTTCTCTGGGACTTGCTGATGATCAGCATTCACCTTAGCTGGTCCCTACAGAGCCCTTTCTTCCTTACATAGCTCTTTGCTGCCTAAGCCATTGTTGTTTGCACTCAACCAATCTGTTCTTTCTCACATGTTCCAACTCTTTGTCTAGGATGTGTTAAAAAAAAATCAACAGAAAAAATCTCTGGGACAATAGATTTATTGCACTGTAGCACCCACTGTGTCTTTTTGCAGTCCACTGGGTCAGCAAAAATCTTTGAGAGACAGTGACATTAGGCATAAACTGTCAAAGCATTGTCCAGTGACAATGTCATCCTTGAATTATTGCTATGGCTGATTAATAAAATAAATACTGTCACTTAAATCCGTCACTTAAGGACTGACTCCAGTCTTTTGCTATAAATCCTTTCTATAATTTTTCTAAAACAAATAAAAGCTTTCTTATTAACATAGCAGGGTGTCTGTAAAATATTTTTTAAAGGTTGTTAAATGAGTTCAACTTTTCTCATATGGAGATGACAATTCCTTGCATTCTCTTCTTACTTGCCTACTTGGATAAAATCTGTTTTTGAGAAATACATGAACACTTCCTCGCTGCTGCGGGTCTGCAGATCACCCGCTCTTATTGCAGTGGAGCACTGGGGCCCAGGGCTCAGCCTTGCTGAACTCTATAGCAAACTCGTGTAGCGGCTGCCTCAAGGAGAGGCTGACTCCTGCTTTGACAGCTGCTCTCTCGCTGCACTTCTTTGACTCGTGCCATCGCATACTGACCCTGGATAATTTTTCTGCAAGTGGAGCTTAACCCCTGTCCCTGGGAAGATGATGTCCTTGAATGCACATTGCTCATTTCCACAGTATTCCTGGCCATGTGCAGCGAGCACTGCAAAGGCAGCGCAAGCCCAAATCAACAAACAAGCTCCCTATTTCCAACATCTCTCTGGCTCTCTGACCTGTTCTCCCATACTTGGTCCACCCTGCTTTATTGAGATCCGTCAGTGTTTGTAGCATGGATGTGGTGCACGGGGACTCCGCTTCTGACTCAGGGAGACTTGGAGACTGCTGCCTTGTATGAGTCCTTTGCTCTAAGCAGCAAGAACTCAGTGGAAGCCCTGAATTATTGCTTCTTCTGAGGCAAGATACCATTACTCAGTGGACTCAGAGATACTGTGCCTCTGTGCAAAGCAATGGCTTTTACAAAGTTGAGATCAATGATAACTTGCTGTGGTGTGAGGCAGCCTGCTCTGTGGTGACTGTACAAACCCAACAAAAGCTGGGAGCAGCTCCAGTGAGATACCACCCTGATAAACCTGTGCAACTGTACTGATTAGAAGGTAGGATGGTGAGATTTTTATCAGAGTGGAGTGGCAGAAAAACAGGTTCTCAGCCTATTGCCAAAGGAAAGGAAGTTAGGAAAAATCTCACTGTTGCTAGGACAGGGCAGAGGCTTTGGGAAATAACATATGGAGCAACTTCCTCCCCTCCCTACCTCCCAGGCCTTTGTTTTTGAGAGTGGAGGCAAGGAACTGCAGGAGGAGAGCTGCACTGCAAGTTTTCACGCTGGAGTGTGAGGAATGACTGCTCCTGGCAAACAGGGCATCTTTCAATGCTGGATGGGTTTGGAAGGTATCTACCAAGATGTGGAGCATCACCACAGTTGTCCTCCAGTTGAGGAACTTTATGTTCTGGACCAGTGGGTTGGCCTGAGCTGTGGCAGGGACTTGGAGTAGGAAGAGGGATTGTCCCAAATCTCTTTGAAAGGGGAGGATGGGAGGCAAACAGGAAGGAAATTAGTCTTGTGTCATACATACATGGAAGGCACAAAAACTCCTATAGTTCATGGAATGGAGATCCATAGAGATTGGGGACAGAACGCATCAGGCTGATGCTACTCTCAGCATAATCTTGATGATGTTCTTTAGGAAATGGACAATTCTGCAAAGTTTTTGTGGAGAGAGGGGGTATTTTTTCATAATTCCAAGAAAATCTAATTGCATTGGTCTGCTTTACATCATTTGTTCTTGTCGCCTTTGTCTGTCTTAATGTGTGATTGGGAACATTCCACTCCATGCTATCTGGTTGCCTTAATGGTAGAGAAGGAAAAGAAGGATTCTGATAGACATAAACTAACATTTTCAGTTAGGGACTGTGTATTCATTCTATCCATGGTAAACACATGTATTTTATGGTGTCTTTCATTCATCTGTAGGTGATTTTATCAACACCCTTCAATATCCCACTATGACAAAACCAGACCTGGTTAGGACAGCTTAATCCTACACATGCATTTTTTCAGTCTATGGGACACTTGGATCCAAATTAAGCCCTGAAAGAGAACTGGAGCTTTTTTAAACCCTACTAAGTGTCATCCACCTGACTTCCTGCAGTGACAGTCAGCAGGAGGGGCTAATACATTTTACAGTGGGGTATATTACCCCTTATCACAAACAACCAAGATAAATGACCTGCTGTGGGTCTGTTAGCCCTGACCTGACATGCTTATAGGAAGCTCTGAGGAAAAGGACTTACTAAATAGAGCATATCTCAGCTTAGAAGCCCTGTGAGGGCTTCCCTGTGTGAGGGAAGATGGACCCACTGGGCTGGGTCCCTGAAAGGCAGTCTAGCTGTTCCCCAGCAGACCTCAGCGCCAGACTTCTCCTGGCAGCCTCTGAGCCATGTAGGAGACAGTAAGTTTGTTCCATCTGACCTTGTTTATAGTCCACTGGGACTCTGTTTGCCGATGGGATAGCTTTTGTCAGTAAAGCTCTGTTTGCTTAGCTCCATGGCAGAGTCCATATAGTATGCTGTCACAAAGCAAAAAGCGGTGGGATTGCAGGGCCAATGTGGTATGTGTCCAATGCATTTTATCTTTCATATGTAGGAAAAGAAGCTGACTCAATGCCAGAAGGCACAAAGCAATCAGATAATAACAGAAACACCAGTTGCTCACATAAGCCCTGCTATTCAGACACTACCAGTACTTTGGACTTCCCTTTCTTATTCCCAGATATGTGATTTGAGCCTTGGTATCTGGACAACTTGCCCTTGAATGGGCACATCAACCCTCTTCCCACAGCTATGTCATCTGTTCAGCCCTTGACCGTTGCTATTGTTTCGAGGAAATAGGAATTCACCCAGATGCAAGCCAACCCTGTTCTAATTGTTTCAGTAGATTCAGTACCACAAAAGCAGCAGGCTTTTTCCCTGTATTCACACTCATTTCAAGCAGAGAATCACCAAGCTCTTATACACCAGTTGACTATGATAGTTCCTGGCCTGGGTAGGTTTTGACTGTGGATTCAGAGAACGAGGCATAACTGTATGGCAGCTACAAGGTAGTCTCAGTGGCTCACAACCCAGCTCATCTTTGACTTGAAGAGATGGATGATACATTCTATAAGAAGGTGGGAGAAGCCTCCCAATTGCTAGCCCTTGCTCTTGTGGGGTACTTCAACCAGATGTATGCTGGAAACACAACACGGCAGGGAAGAAACCATCCAGAAGGTTCCTGGATTGTGTGGAAGACAACTTCCTGACACAGCTGGTGAGTGACCCAACTAGGGAAAGCTCCCCACTGGACCCATTGTTCGTGAACAGAGAAGGACTTGTGGGTGGTGTGAAGGTTGGAGGCTGTCTTGGACATAGTGATCATGATATTGTAGAGTTTTCAATTCTTGAGGAAGTAAGGAGGTTGTCAGTAGAACTGACACCTAGGACTTCTAAAGGGTAGACTTCAGACTGTTTAGCAGACTGGTTGACAGAGTTCCTTGGGAGGCAGTCCTGAAGGGAAAAGGCATCCAGGAAGGCTGGAAGTTCATCAAGAAGGAAATATTAAAGGTGCAGAAGCAGGCCTTCCCCATTTGCCAAAAAACAAGCCAGCAGGGAAGAACAGCAGTCTGGCTGAACAGAGAGGTTTTGCTAGAACTCAGGAAAAAAGGGGGAGATTATGAACTTCGGAAGAAGGCACAGGCAAGTAAAGAAGACTACAAAAATCTTTTGAGGCTGTGCAGACAGAAAATGAGAAGGGCCAAAGCTAGACTGGAACTGAATTTGGCCACTGACATAAAAGACAATTTAAAAAGTTTCCATAAATACATTAACAGCAAAAGGAGAGCTAAGGAGAACCTCCAACTTTATTGGATGTAGGGGGAAAATAGTGACAAAGAATGAGGAGAAGGCTTAGGTACTGAATGCCGCCTTTGCCACAGTCTTTAAGAGTAAGACAGGTTGTTCTCTTAGTGCTCAGCTCCCTGAGCTGGAAGACAGGGACAGGGAGCAGAATGAAGCCCCCATAATCCAAGAGGAAATGGTCAGTGAGCTGCCACGCTACTTAGACACACACAAGTCTACGTGGCCAGGTGGGATCCACCCAAGGGTACTGAGGGAGCTGGCAGAAGTGCTCACCAAGCCACTTCCCATCATTTCTCAGCAGTCCTGGCTAACCAGGGAGGTTCACGTTGACTGGAAGTTAGCAAATGTGACACAAGAAAGGCCAGGAAGAGGATCTGGAGAACGGCAGGCCAGTTTGTCTGACCTCAGTGCTGGGGAAGATTATGGAGCAGGTCGTCTTGAGTGCCATCACGCTACACACGCAGGACAACCAGGTGATGGGGCCCAGTCAGCATGGGTTGATGAAAGGCAGGTCCTGCTTGACTAACCTGATTTCCTTCTACGACAAGGTGACCCGTTTAATGGATGAGAGAAAGGCTGTGGTTGTTTTCTGCCTAGACTTTAGTAAAGCCTTTGACAGTTTTCCACAGCGTTCTCCTGGAGAAACCGGCTGCTCATGCCTTGTAAGGGCACAGGCTTCAGTGGGCAAAAATTGTCTGGATGGACAAGCCCAATGTTTTATAGTGAATGGAATTCAATCCAGTTGGCAGCCGGTCACCAGTGGTGTTCCCCAGGGCTCCGTACTGGGGCCAGTTCTCTTTGACATCTTTATCAATGATCTGAAAGAGGAAATCAAGTGCACCCTCAGTAAGTTTGCAGACAACACAGAGATAGGTGGGAGTGTTGATCTGCTTGAGGGAAGGGAGGCTCTCCAGAGGGATCTGGACAGGCTGGATCACTGGGCTGAGGCCAATGGTATGAGGTTCAATGAGGCCAAGTGCTGGGTCCTGCCCTTGGGTAACAACAACTCTGTGCAATGCTACAGGCTTGGGGAAGGGTGGATGGAAAAGGCCTTGGGGGTCTTGGTTGACAGCTGATTGAAGATGAACCAGCAGTGTACCCAGGTGGCCAGGAAGGCCAATGGCATCCTGGCTTGTGTCAGAAATAGTGTGGCCAAAAGGACTAGGGAAGAGATTGTCCTCCTGTACACGGCACTGGTGAGGCCACACCTCAAATACTGTGTCCAGTTTGGGGCCCCTCACTACAAGAAGGACATTGAGGTGCTGGAGCGTGTCCAGAGAAGGGCAATGAAGCTGGTGAAGGGTCTAGAGAACAAGTCCTATGAGGATCAGCAGAGGGAACTGGGGTTGTTTAGCCTGGAGAAAAGGAGGCTCAGGGCAGACCTTATCAGTCTCCACAACCACCGGAAAAGAGGTTGTAGTGAGATGGGGCTCAGTCTCTTTTCCCAAGTAATGAGCAATAGGACAAGAGAAAACGACCTCAAGTTGTGCCAGGGGAGGTTTAGTTTGGATACTAGGTAAAATTTCTACATGGAAATGGCTGTCAAGCATTGGAGCAGGCTTCCCAGGGAAGTGGTTGAGTCACTGGTCACCATCCCTGGAGGTGTTTAAAAGACGTGTGGTGCTTAGGGACATGGTTTAGTGGTGGACTTGGCTGTGTTAGGTTTACGGTTGGTCTTAATGATCTTAAAGGCCTTTTCCAACATAAACAATTGTATGATTCTATGACATGAGTCTAGGTATCTTTCGGGGGTTACTCCATAATCTAGCATTCAAGTTTTGTCTCCAACAGAAACGTTAGGGTTTCCCTGAAGAAAAATGTGCAAGAGAAACATGAACATTTTTAAATGCAAATGTTTCATTGAAAACTCTAAGTATTCACTGCAGTGGGAGCTAGAATGAGTGCAAATTCTCAGGAGGGAAAGGGGCATGAAGAGCACCATGAGCTATGTATCTCCCAAGTCCTGTGACACTCCTTCAAATCTTCCCCATCCATCCAACATTTCCTGACAAGATGTGTACCTCTGCCCTTACCCATATGGGGCTGCTCTCTTTAGATTTAAACTGAATACATCTATGATATCATCCATTCCCTGTTAACTGTTAGCCAGCAAAGACCGATCTGGAAATATCCTTTATTAAGTTCTCAGTCCAACGTATAACAGAGAATCAATTTTTAAATTACCTGGTAATGGTGTTTTACTCAGACTAACAATTTAGAAGAAAACTATAATACATTCATTTCATGTAGATGTCCTTGAGTATTATTAATATCCTAGTTACACAAACTCAAATCAGCACTGATGTTGCTGCAAATGACTTTGCTGTCTTCTTGCAAAAGAGAATTTCCATGACAAAAGTAGCTTTTCCCTTCAATCTTATCCCTGGAGGTGAATTTGTTGCAAAAGAATTAGCCTGATTTATACAAAGAGTCTTTCTTTCTCTTATTTTTGATTGCATTCAGTTTCTTTTCCATACACCATCTGTAAACAAAATACTTATGATTTAGTACTTTACTAAACAAGAACGTATCCCATGTGGTTGGAAAACTTCTGTTAACAGCAATGTGATGCTCATATGGAAGGTCTGAAGGAGTCTTTGCCTGACTTGTTCAAATATCTTATTGTTTACTATGTCGTATGTAGAAAACACAGACCACATGGAAGATGCTCTGCTGAAGGAAAATGTTTGAAACGAAAAAACAACATAGAATAAGATAATTCACTACGTCTTGTAGTTGTCATAAGAACTCTTGTTGCAGACAGGAAAGGATCTCAAAGCAAGAGGAAACATCTGTGCACTGAGGAGATGAAAGATGTAATGCAGGGTGGGTCCTGAAATGGGTATGAATGCAAAAGAGAGCATATGCCTAGACCTCACTTAGGTATGTTGTTCATGTAGATGCAGATTCTTAAGCCATCTGAAAAGCCATATCATATCTCGCATATTCAAGGGACAGATACTGGAATGTACCACTTGAGTTTATTTTCTGTTCCTGTATCTTCTATCTTTCAATCCTGAGCTCTATCCCTCTGGTAAATTTTATGGGTGAAATTCTAAGACGCTTTGGGCCTCAGTTGTCCCAGCCAGAGATTACTACATCGTGCCCATGTCTGTCATTGTGCTGTGTGTCTTAGTCTTGTAGTATTCACAGTTACTTCGAGGGTGTCTGAGAAGAGGCATCAAACAGAGGCAAACATGCTCCAGCACTTCTAACAGTTTCTAGGTTGGCAGGGTGGGAAAGATGGTGTGGTAACCATGACAGAAAGCCTGTGTAGGTCAGCCTAGATAACAAAGTGTCCTGTGGAGGCATGATAATGTAAGCCATTGATGGATATGGGATTGTGCTGACCTGCCAGAATGTGAGCTGCAGAGATTAAGGGCAAGCAGTCTCTTCTTTTGCCTCCATTGAAAGAGGGAAGAGAATTGTTGCATTAAACTATCTTGGTGACCTGTCAGAATCCTCAACATCCCGAAAGCTTACAGTCTCAAAGATTTGTTTAAGAAAAGGAATATAAGCAATGGAATCATATGACAAATTTCATTTTATTGAATATATTCTTTCAGCTAGCTGCTCTGCCTGCTGCTTCTTCATTTTGGCCAACACTATTAATCTATTAAATAATAATAAATGATAACACTTTGTGAGTTTTAGCCCTAATACTCTCTATCTGGTTTTGGGAGCAAAAGACTTCAAGTGTAATTCCAAAGTATCTACATAAGGAATTTTCTTAGTTCTTGTTTAATGCCATGTCTGCAACAGAAAGATAAATAATGTAAGGTTTCTCTGTGTAGATAGCATCATTCCAAAATGAGAACTGTTATTCTCTGGTGAACTGGTCGCTCTAAAAGTTGTTTGCATAAGAAGGGTTCCTTAACACCAAGAGAAAAAGGTCTATAAGGCAAATGCTGCTACTAAAATGTTACCATTTCTGTGTACCAAATATGAGTATTAAGATCCTTGCAAGAAGTCAAGATTTCTGCAGGTAGAATTGTATAGTATGGAGCCTCAAGGTGTGAGGATTATAGGAAAAGGAGCCCTGTGCCACCATCTTCTGGTAAACTCAAGGAATAGACATGACAAATTCTGTCTCATGTTGAAGTCAGAAAGAACAGTGGTTTTCTGGCTTGCTGTTACTGTGTCAGTGGGGATTTTGATTTTCTTGTTAAGTTTTAGCTGCAGAATTGGTGAAATGCTGTACTTGAGCTGACTGTTGACACTGGTATTTTGGTAGGTAGTTCATATACAGATCAGCTTAGTACTGGAGAAGGAGGCAAATTAAATATTAGATATTATTGGGAAAGAAAAAAAGAGCAGATCAGATAGGAACATTGTACCACTGTCATCTCTGGATCATCCAAATGAGAACTGTAAAATCTTTCGGAAAAGGTGGTAAGGTTAATCAAAGGCTTGGAACAGCTCCTGTTTGAGGCGACAGATCTTCAGATTGGAAAAGAGACAACATGAAGGGCATAAAGAAGGCAAAAATTATTTGTGGCACAGATTGGGTGAATGGAGAAAATGTTCACCATTACCACATCTAATGCCAGAGCTAAAGACCATCACACAAAGCATGTAGGAGCCAGGTACAAAGCCAATAAAAAGAGGTTCTGCACACGGCAGACAGTGTACGTGGAGTTGCACATTGCAGGGTGATCCAAAGGTGTACCAGCCCAGTACTTGTTCCTCATGTGTTCCTGACACAGGCAAATTCCAGATGACCAATATGGCATTTTTCTAAAGCCATCTCTTCATTCACAATGCAGCCTATAAACCATAAGCTCACTGGGTATTCAATATTTTGTTTTTCCACTTCATTTTGTGTCTGCTACAAATTTCACAAGAGTAGCCACTGCTAAGGAAGTCTTCTCTCTGGAAGCTTGGATCACTGGTGGAGTGAGGAAGGGCAGGATCTGGATGCAAAGACAGGGTGTCTGGTTGGATGCAGACAGACAGTGGGGAAAGGTCTGGGAACAGTAACTTATAGAAGAGAGTAAGGGAGGATCCTCCACCCTATGTGCATCTTTCAGTGGAGTGTAGGTGCCTTTTTTTTTTTTTTTTTTTTTGACACAGGAAAAAGCAACTGAATTTTGTGTTAAAAAAAAAACATGAAAATGATGCAGGGTGAAGGAACTTATAGTTGTTCCTCATGCGTCTCCTCCTGGTGCTCCCCTGCACAACAGACCAGGGCCGAGAGCACTTTCTGGGGAGTGCATTTAGCTCCAGCCCTAGGAGACTAAACAAAAGTTCTTGAGCTCCCAATCATCTCTTGCACTGCCAGCCTCAGGCTTTTCTTACTGAGGAAAGGTGTGAGCTAATATTATAGTAAAGGTTGGAAAAGGCCTGTGTTTACCCAGGTCCAATGGACTGACTCCATATTACAGGCTGCAGAAAGCAATGTGTTGTGTCCTTCTACCATTACATAGCAACTGGCCTGAGATAAATCTAACCTATGAAAAGGAGTCTTCTAGCTTAGAAACACATTTCTGCATGCACAAAGTTAATGTTTAGTGCTCTCTATCCATAACTGTAGCTTTTGTACCGAGTATAAAGCAGGGGAAACTTGGGTCAGCTGCATTTCTTTGGTAAGCAAACCACTTTCAGTCCAAAGCATACAATGAACATCAGGTCAAAGACTTATCATTTCATCATTTTCCAGTCCTATAATTCTCCGTCCACACTAGGAAAACACTTTCCAAAGCGCTTCTGCAGGACTCTAAAGCTCAAAGTCTCTCAGACTCCGACAATAATTTAAGTTTGAAGGACTGCTGGGCTGCTCTGCTCCAGATATATATGGAGGTATATCCTGTCTGCTTTACCAAGGTGGATTCTAGATCTCATCTAAGTAAATGTCTTTTATATCCTATGCTTTTACATAGACTTGCTAGATTTGCTAACTGAACACTCACTCAAACCAGTTTTATCACAGTTCCTCAGAAGGTTTTATCAGGTAACTAAAAAAGCAAAAAGTAAAGCTTATATTCAGAAGCATTATGATTTTAGAAAGAGATTTTTTAAGTTCTCCACTGGTGCCTACTAATGAACGACAGAGAACCTCAGTTGAAATATATGGTGACCTGGAACATCCATTCTGGTTAGAAAATGTTATAAAACACTTCTAGCGTTTACCGAACACTATTTTTTATCCATCTTGTACTGCTAAATTATTCCACCAAGTATAGGCCTGTCTATGAGCTCTTCCTGGAGAGGATGTAGAAGAAAAGCTAATGGTGATAACAATGAAGGTACATTGTTATTAAAAGGTATTTTATAATAAATAGGGTTTTTTCGTAAGTAAATGTAAGGATAATGAAAATATTCACGATAGCTAGTGCGAAATGGAGTCACAGGAACTGTGAAAACTGGGAAAGTGTGACTCATATGACCTCAAATGCAAAGAAAATAAAACAACCAGCTTGGTTTCCAAAGGAAACAGCACGAAATTTTCATATTTGCAGCCACTTACCTTCTCTTAACTAGTCTCCATAACATTGCAGTTTATTGGAAAATTTCAGTCAGGCTTAACAGAGAGGTAGGAGATTGAAAAAACATTATGCTGCTCTCTGAGAATCAGTGAAATCTAAGTTCATGTCTGCTCTGGGGAAGGCAGGCAGGACTCAGCTTCTTTAAATTCTGCTGGTCACAGCAGACGAGTGCATGGCAGGGAGCCCAAGCTCCAGCCCCAGCCCTAGTCCCGGTCCTAGCCCCAGTCCTGCTCTACTGCCTGGTAGGAGTCATCCTGGAGGCTGTGGAGAAAAACTGTGCTTATTGTGGTGACAAAAGTCATAAATCCTTAGTAAACTAGGCATTATGAACTCCACTGTGTACAGAACATTTTGTTAAATATTCCGCTTTGCCTTGTCTGTATCAGAGTGTAGTGAGTGCCACCATCTTTCTCCTGAGCCAGTTTTGGGTTTTGGATTTTTTTCTTTTTTTCTAGGAGTGCAATTTGAAAAAAAAATTAATTTGTGAATGTTTATCCTATGAAATTTTCATGTGTAATGTGAATCAGTATCTTGCATTAACATTGTGCTCTTAATCTGCATTAGAGCAGAAGAGAGGGATAGGCTCAGATTTTTAATCATCTCATTAATTTCTTCAGCCCAGTTTGTTAGTTGGACGCTGCTGAAATTGATGATAGGATAGTTTGTCTAGTTTGGTGATAGAGGAGCTGGATACTAAACTCTCATAATACATCAAGATCAGGTAAAGACAGGAGTTTCTGCCTCACCACAGCTTGCTGGGAGGAGTCCACATCTAACTAAAAATAATATAACAAAATAGTAACAACTAATGGCATATTCCGCTCTGATGACAGATTCACTGAAAGAGTTAATGTCTCTCAGCCTGGGTATTTACAGCCTAATCAGCTTATTTAATTGCCTTACTTGTTTCATTTACATCTGACAGTCATCTTCAGGTTTTTCAACAAAATTTTGTAAATAAACTTAAAATATTTTTACATTACTTCATATCAGGAAGATTAAAAAGTCCTCATTTTTACTAGCTTTTAGCAAAAATTGCTTTAAAACAATTGCATATAAAATCTAGTAAATGTACAATTCTTGAAAGCTCTTAAAAAAGTATTCTGAAGTTATTGTTATGTTATCAAAACATCACAATTAATTTGAGATAGTATTTCCTCAGGGTTTGTTTTTTTTTCAATTCAAATCATAATACATTAATTATTGCCACAGGTTCTGATTTAGTGAACATAATGATTGTCTTTAGCGGAACTACTCAAACACTACTCATATGACAAGAATTAATAACACTTGCACATCTTGTGCAATTGGGTATCATATTCAAAAACATAGCTATGGTCTTTGTTTCTTCTTCTACTTGAAATGACTTGGAAGGAAACCTAAGTTTCCTGTCTCCCAGGCTTATGCTTGCGTTACTAGATTAACACATTGTATTAGTTGTTCCTTCTCCAATACTGTGAATAGCTATAGTCGTGTGTGTATTTACATATGTAAATATTACATGTCTTTCACAGGTAGATGAAAACACACAATTATTCACACACAACTATCTACACATCTCACATAAGTAGTTTTTATGTTTTATTAAATTTTTAAGTAGAAGATACTCAGCAGGAAGGCTGGGAATTCCCTTCCCCGTCACTTTCTCACCAGCCTCTTGCATCCTGAAGATGAGTTATCCTCTGCCAAGTAGATGATTCAGGTCTGATTATCTCAGGTTGAATACTTTGTAAGACTTGAGGGTCTTGGATCCAGATCAAGTGATGAAGTGGTCCCGTCACTAGGTTAGGAAGCAAAAGATTGGTACTGCTGAGTTCAAAAAGAACTCAGGTGTGACCTACCCTGTTTGCTGCTTGACTATGAAGCCATGCGAGACAGCTGTGGAACAAGAACCTTGGTTTGAGATGGCAGGGAAGAAGGTGCAGTTCCCTTTCCAGTATTGCCTTCAGACTCCTAAATGCAGCTCCCCACCAAGGCGCTTCCATTCAGAGGTGTGGAACACCTCATGCAGGGCATTTCAACATCTGACGTAGCTTGGGGCTCCAGCGCAGGAGCCATATGCTTGGGAGCTTGCAGAGAGAATTATGTGTGTTGAGCTGGCCACTGCACTTGGTATTACCATAGTTCTCCCTCCTGGCACAGGCTCTCCTCTATACTAATGCTCTTTTCCAAGAAGATGGTGCAATTCTTCACCAATACATTAAAAAAAAAACCAAAAAAACTATCTTCGTCATTTACATTGTTTAGTTTTGAAGTTTGTAATTGATAAGAACAGCTGCCAGATGACATTCTTTTGCATATTGTTCAACATGTGAGCAAGCGACATCCACAGAACAAAATCCTTTTGGATTACAATACATCTTGTGTTCACTTTTCCTCAACTTTTTTATTTAAAATTCAGTTATCAAGATCTGTACATGAAGAATGAAATTTTTTAAGACAAATTAGTATGTTGATAATACAGGGATGATTTTTTTGGGACAGGTGACCCCAACTGACCAAAGGGGTATTCCATTCCATATGACATCATGTTCAGCATATAAAGCTGAGGGAAGAAGAAGGAAGGGGAGACATTCAGAGTGATGCTGTTTGTCTTCCCTAGTAACTGCTATGCGTGATGGAGACCTGCTGTCCTGGAGATGGCTGAACACATGCTGCCACTGATGGGAAGCCGTGACTAAATTCTTTGTTTTGCTTTGCTTGTGTACCTGGCCTTTGCTTTAGCTACTAAACTGTCTTTATCTCAATCCATGAGTTGTCTGACTTTTACCCTTCCAGTTCTCTTGCCCATCCCACCAGGGGATGGGAAGTGAGCGAGTGGCTGTGTGGTGATTAGTTGTCAACATGACCAGTTAGTGTCACTCTAGGAAAATGTATATGAGCTGTCAGCATTAAAAAGCCAAAGTTTAACATTGCTGAGAAAGTGTGCTCTGTCTTTCCAGCACACAAATTTTTAATTAATGCAGGAGTTTGGTGGGTTTTTTGCTTCTCTTCCTCTGTTATCTTGGCAAGTTAGAAAACTATATAAAAAAGGGTAATAAAATGTAAAGCTTTAAAGCAAGAAACAGAAAAGAGTAAGAGTAGGCTGCCTTGGAGGGTAAGGAAAGAATTATGTGCATTATCTTTTATATACCTCTTTTTTTGGCATAGTGGAACCTGGAAAAGGAAGTCGTCTGGATGGGTTAACTACTTGCTGGGAAACATGACATCATTGAATTGCTATCCTGCAATGTAATCAAGCTATAAATCATAGTACCATGATGCTCTCCAAGACATAGACCACAATAACTGTGCTTTTGCTATTGCAAGCAACACAAAAATTTCCTTCTTCTTGTAATTTTAGATAGCATCAGTACATAGCTTGAAACAGACCCAGTTTCCAGAAGCTCTGAGGCTTATAAATATACCTTTAATTAGAAAGTGAAGAAAATAACAAGAAATAATGAGCAATGTAGAAAGAACTTTGATTCTCAACAGAGGTTATGTATATCTATGTTTCTCTTTAAAGTTAAGATATACTAGAGCATTCCATTGCAAGTGTGAGGTTCTGGTAACAGATTGAGACTGAGGGTTCAAATTGTCTTTTATCTCCCAAAGAAGGACATTAGCAGATTATTGTCATTGTACGACCAAACATTCAGTCTTTAGGAAATACCAGAATTAATACTGTCCAGCCTTGATGCAATAAAAATGGTTGTAATAATGGGAATATGATTTCCCAGTGATTTAATGATACAGCTGTAGACATTAGAAGTTCTGTTCTCTTGTCTCACTTCTGGGACCAGGTATATTCTAATGGCCCATTTGTTTCTGCCCTCTACTAGTGCCTGCCCTCCCTTTCATCCTCATTGTCCTCTTCAGGCACTTACTCACCAACTGTCAGGCCCCTCTTATCTTCCTCCACTCCATAAAATGATTGCTTAATCCTCAGAGTGGCAACTGTTTCTTCCCTGCAGCTTTGTTTATGGCATTTTCAGCTGGCCTTGCATCATCCCTATCAGCTGTGGTGCCCTCCCAATGTCTTTTCTCCTGATGGAAATTTAGGTATGGAAAAGTGTCATTAAC
The DNA here is from genome assembly GCA_009769605.1 of Bucorvus abyssinicus. Lineage (NCBI taxonomy): Eukaryota > Metazoa > Chordata > Aves > Bucerotiformes > Bucorvidae > Bucorvus > Bucorvus abyssinicus. The sequence goes on from CM020036.1 coordinate 15,829,652, forward strand.
TGCATAGCAGAGCTTATAGATGTTCCTTGAATGGATGCCAGTGACATTCAGTAACATACAGTCTTACTGGGAACAGCTTTGTTTAGCTGCTCCAAGGATAAATGCAATGGTGGCAGGATAGAATGCAAGGGAACACATGCTGACTTGTGTTTCTTGATTGCCTTTCACAGTTCCCATACAGATCCTGAAATTGGACCATAGGCTGAAAATCTCTACAGTATTGCAATGCCAGCATGAGCTAAGAACATCTGTATTGGTACCTGTGTCTTCGCATGCATCCCCAGTCAAAAAGCAGTCATCCTTCAGGCCATCTATCCATCTACCTCCTTTCTGCCTCACTGCTAGTGAACAAGCTGATCTTTTTAAATTAAGATTTAGGATTACTGGTATGACTTTACAGAGCTGGAAAAATTCAAGTTCCTGCTTTCCATCTTGTAAATCTTATTCACTGTTTTATAAGCTCTAATAGGCCAGTGACCACATGCATTGCTGGCTATTTTTTGACAGTTCGTAAACCGGGCAATGGTTCACAATGATTTATGGATTGTGTGTATTACTCTCACTTCGAAATCTGATGGTTGCAATCAACGTCTTAGGGTGTTCTGGCAATGTGGAGTCAATGGGATGCAGATTGCATATTTCTCATCTTCATTACACTATAACTGCTAAATGAAATGACAAAACCATCCTACATGATGGAGAGGAATCCCACAGGGGCAACCAGATCTGTTAAAAAAATAATTTCCTGCCTTAGATTGTCCTTGAGTGATATGTCCATATATGATATTCAACCCTGAATATCATCCAATGATGCCAGCACTGGCTGAAAGGTGAATTGTCAGCCTGTTTTGTGTGTTGCTGGGGTCCATTTCAGTTACATATGACTTAGAAGACTAACCTGAGGAATCAAGATATTCACCAACCACCTGTCTCTCTTTTCAATCAGTCTCCGCAATTGTCCAATGTAAGCGTTGTTCCTTAGCAGAGGTGGTTTTATTGTGTATTTTCTAAAAAGCCAGGCGAACACTCTTCAACTCCGCAGATAGTCCCAGGTGATAGCCAACAACGATGAGCAGCCAGCTGCATTGACTGGAAATGTCTCACTAGAGTGGTAATGTGACATGTTATTCTCTACAGAAACCTAGAGACTGTTCACCAATCACGTACAGTCTGTTCTGCTTAAGAAAAACCCTGAAGCCAATAAATGCGTCATCAAAGGTTGTGACTGAGGTATACAGTAAACCCCGTTTTGAAGTCCTGACAGAGAGGTTGCGACTCTGACAGTGTCTCCATCCCATTTATTGGTTCCCCAGGACCATCCTAAGATGGTCTGACAGGGAGACTGTGCTGTCTGGTGAACTGTGCTGCAAGCTTCGTTCCCTGCAGCCAGATCCAGACAAGGGGTGGCCTTCACGCGCAGTCACAGGGTTTTGCCCCAGCCATGAAGGGTATGGCTATGGCTCTCCTGCCAGGCACCCACAGCAGCGGGATTCTGGTGTCGATCTGCAAGCATGGAAGCAGCAGATCTGCTTCCTCTCATCCACAGTGCCAACATCCAGCCCTGTTAGCTTGTGTGAAATCGTGACACTGGGTTGGACAAACTGTCTAGACTATCTAGTGTCATTACTGCTTGCTGTGCATCCTTGCTGGCAATTTTTATTTGAACTAATTAATGATTAACGGGGGTGCTCTGCTTAATTCTGTTCAATGGTACTGAAGAGAAGGAGGAACAGACAAGACCAGATGGACACAGCAAGAGCCTTTTTGTAGCACTGTAAGTACCCTTTTAGTTTTCCCTCAGGTTGTTTGGACATTTCATTTTGGGGGCTTATGTTGTTGCCTGGGAAGGGTGTCTTTTTACATGTAAACAAAGGGATATACCTGTTATGCAAAAAATCAAAACATGCTAAAAGCCAGGAAGAACTGGCTGCTAGTGAAGAAGATACTGCTCATAATTAAATAAAAATTTGTTTTGGAAACAATAGAGATGCCTATTGACTTTGCTACCACTGTGATCCAAGAGTTTATCTTTGAGGAAATTGTAAAACATTTTGTCATTTTGGTCCTAGACAGTATGATCTGTGTTTATATCACATTTTTGTTTAACAGAGTTCTAATTCTCTGATTATTTGATGAATTGAGGAAGGCTTACAGGACTGCAGTAGCCATCCTGCCATACTGAGTACAAAAAAAAACTTCTTCCAGTTACTCCGGGGAAAAGGTCATAAGCTTTCAGTTATTTACGAATTTAAAAAAATTCAATCCCACCCCATTTTTTAAAAGTTAATATGATCAAAATGATCTCTTTTGAGAGAATACTTGTTTATACAAAAAGTGTATCAGGAGGCGCATTCTTTCTGGGGATCACTGGTATGCATGAGGAATGTGAAATATAAAAGTGTGGGACTTTGGACAACTGGTGTGTTCCAAGAGCCTGATTTTATTTGACTGGAGCACACAGCGTGAAGAAATTGATTTCCATGGCATGTTTTGCATGTCTGTCTCTTTTCCAGAAACAGTTAAAAGGGAAATGAAGCCCAGCTTCTTCTTGTGTTTATTGCTGACTGGTTTGTGTACTGTTGCCCAGTGTCAACAGCCCCACTATGGCAATGAGCAGGATGATCCTAAAGGGACATATTACCCAGGACGCAGTTTTCAGAGAGAAGGAGTTTATCCAGTTAAGAACAAAACCTTTGTCAAACTAGTTCCCAGCAATGCCGACTTTGCATTTTCGTTTTACAAGCTGGTCGCATCTGAAGTAACAGATCAAAACATTTTCTTTTCACCCATAAGCATCTCTGTTTCCTTTGCAATGCTGGCACTTGGTGCCAAGTCAGCGACGCTGACACAGATTCTGGAAGGACTTGCCTTTAACCTGAAAAAGAATCAGGAGCAGGAAATACATGAAGGTTTTTGCCAACTCCTCCACATGCTGAACCGTTCAGACGGTGGGCTCCAGCTGAGCCTGGGCAATGCCCTTTTTATAGAAGAGACACTAAAACCACTACAGAAGTTCTTGGATGATGTCGAAAGCTTTTATAAATCTGAAGTCTTTTCTACTGACTTTAACAACTCCTCTGGAGCCGAGAATCAGATCAACAGTTATATTGAGGAAAAGACAAATGGGAAAATTGTTAAACTAGTGGAAAATCTTGATCCTCTTACTGCAATGGTTCTTGTTAACTATGTCTTCTTCAAAGGTAAGAAAAACCAAAGGGTGTGAAGGTTGTAACTGAGATGCTTACTGCTTATTACAGGGCATGAAAGCTGAAGAGAAAGAAACTGTAGTTTTAATAATTTAAATGGAGGAAACCCTGTTCATTGTCTGGAAAATACTGCTATAAAACGGTGTATATTTGTTGCCAGTACAAATGTGTCCTCATCCGCTTGAGTCAAAGACTGGGTTTTTTAACAAATGTCTTTGTTGAGTTTGGTAAATTCTTTGATGTTATTATAGACTCATGTAATAGTGAAAGATGGTGCTTTCAGTATTATCTGTCTGTAACTGCTTTTAAGCACCTGAAATTAAAAGAAAAAAAAAAAAAAAGAAGAGGAAGCTGCAATGCTGTAACATGCAGTAACTTGAAAAAGATATTTGCTCTGATCAATGGAAGGCTGTGGGACTAGATTCTGCTTTATTCACTGCGGCCATTTGTCTTTGTATTCCACTGAATTAATTTTCTTTTTGTCATAAGCCCATTGGGAGAAACCCTTCAGTACTTTATATACAAAACAGGAGGATTTTTTTGTGGATCAGAAAATGTCTGTAAAAGTTGACATGATGTATCGAAAGGGCTACTACAGAAATTACTTTGATGAAGAGCTGTCCTGTTGGCTGGTTCAGATACCTTACAATGGAAATGCTGCAGCATTATTTGTTTTGCCTGATGAAGGGAAGATGAAACAGGTGGAAGATGCTCTCTTGAAAAGGACTGTATCTAAATGGGAGAAGTTCCTCCAAGATAGGTAAGTGTTTTTGCTAAGTTGAGAGGTGATCCTATTATGGATTAGTAGTGTTTGTCTCACCAAGACATCACATTAAAGGCCAGGTTATTTTACTGAACCCTCCTCACTTAATGGTCCCTCTCTGTGCAGGACTTCTCTTTTCTTAATTGGAAAACAAAAAAGAGCTGTGAGTAGTGAACAAATAGGGTATTTAACTTGGGATCCATCTTGGGTTAAGTTCCTGGCTGAACATCAAGTTGCTTAGCACCATAATGAAGTTATCAGACCCTTGCTTCATACGGGTATTGTGAAACTACAGTGGAGTATCTATTGGGTGTTAGGGTGTTGAGGGCGTTGTAGGTAAAAGTGGAAATTTTATTCATTCACCATTACTGCAACTATTTCTGTGGCGGCCCAGGTCCTGCTCGAACAGGGCCTTAGGACAGCTAGGAATAATTTTTTGGAAAAAACCTGCTGCCTGGCAGTAGTAGCTCTGCTTGCCACAGAGTTGGTATAGTTGTGTTTTCCACCCCGCTCCTTGAACCCCACTGTGGATGCAGAGGATAACATGGGCTTATTCTGATCCAGCTCTCTATGTTAGATAGCTAACCTGGTCAGAAGTGCTATCTGAACCCTGAGAGAAGACTTTTAAGATATAGAAAAATAAATGTGAACTTTACTATATTGAAGCCATTGAGGGGTGTTTACCTAGATGGCAATTTGTCCCTATTTGTGTTATTTGTTACAGAAAAATACATCTGCACATTCCAAAATTTTCTATTTCTGGTACCTATGATGTGAAAAGGATAGTCAAACAAGTGGGTATTATTGATCTGTTCACTGAACAAGCTGATCTGTCAGGGATTACAGAGGAGCCTGGACTGATGGTGTCAAAAGTAAGTCAGCACGTGAAACACAGCAACCACAGGATTTGTCCGTTCCCAGGAACCTGACATTAACATCCAGTGAAAAGCTTATCTCAGTCTCTCTGAAGCATGACTTAGTCATTAAAACCTGCCAGTTTGGAAGCAAAGCAATCCCTATCTTGCCTAAACCTGAAGCCAAATATGTTTGCGAGGGGTTATACATACATGATTCAAGGTCGAGAAAGAACACATACGTATAATCAAATGTTCTTTTGGCTACTAAACCAAATTATCTAAAGGTAGGACATTTGCTTTGGTAAAATTTCCTCTCATTCCACCTACAGAGGGCAAAAGGCTGTTATTCCTGCCCTTCTAGTGTTCTCAGGAAGTTACTCTTTTCAGCTAGATGATAGGGTAAATTCACAATAATACATGAAGCTGCCAGAGGCAGAACTAATTCTAGGCTAAATGATCAGGTTTCTTTGCTTCCAGAGTTCGTTGACATCAGTCATCTTGAGTGCTCTTTGGCTGTCCGCTGTTTGGCAGTTACTCTCCTCACCCGCAGTGAAGGAGGCTAGCAGGAGTGATCTGATGGATCTGTGGAGGGAAGGGGAGCGGCTGGAGATGACCTTCCCAGAGGCCAGTGCTGTTGGGTCTTGCCACATTCAGGGCTCCAGTTGGCAAAAGCAAGGCAGGTGGCAGGCTGCTCTCTTCTTGCCGGGTTGTCAGCTGGAGGTTGTGTTGCTTTGCGTCCTTGCAGGTGATCCACAGAGCCGTGCTGAATGTTCATGAGAACGGCACTGAAGCAGCGGGAGCCACGGTGAAAGAAGTTACCTGGAGATCTGGCGAGTTTCCTCATCCGCCTCGAGTCAGATTCAACAGGCCTTTTCTCCTGGTGATTCTGGATATAAACACCCGCACTGTCCTCTTCATAGGGAAAATTGTAAACCCTCTGAAAAAAGACTGACCAAGCAGAGGACACGCATTTACACATATTGCTGGTGGAATTCCTGTGATCCCACAAAACACTTATATGTGCATACCACTATGTACTAGTGCTCATCTTTCAACCACTATACTTTTACACATTATTAATCCCTTAAAAACGAAAACTATTTGTCCTTGTCCAAAAGCCACTGGCATTTCCCCCAGTCTACAGTCCAGCATAGCTTGTAATGTTAATGAAACACAAGTCACTTTTCACCAATTTTGTAGGAAACGCTTCCTGACATGCTCATGTGGGGTATTTGAGATGGCTCAAAGTCTCCCGGTGATGTAGCTATTGCTGTACACTCACAGTGTTTGTACAGGAGAGCAGGAGAAGGGAAACAGGGAAAAAGAGGTGTGAGGTATAAGTCCTGTCTGTTTAATCCACTACCCTTTGATGACTAGTCTTAAATGCAGATTCCTTTAATATTGGAGTGAATTTCCATTAATTTCTTTGGTTTTTAACCAAGTATGATGTGAAGCTGCAGGATCAGGGACTGGGACACTGAAGGACAGACACACTAATGCAAAGGGCTGATGAGTGCAGCTGGTTTAGCTTGCCTCCCTCTTGGCTCCTCCTCAGTGGAAGCCGTACTCCTGAAGACAAGAAGGTTGGTTTTGCTTTACAAAGAATGTTTATTCTAGTGAGGAAGACAGCCATAACAGCAAAAAGACTCTGTTTATCTTGCTAACATAACCATTATTGCCAATGCCCTGAGATAAAGCATTGTGGAGCAGTCCATGACAGCACCAGCTGCCTTTTTATGGATGTTCTCAATGTCATTTCTCTTTTCTTCTACTGACACCACTGTCACTATCACACTTTCCTGCTAGACTTGTCAGACTGTGGTAGAAAAGAGGAGGAATGAAAATTTGTAACTCCAAAGAGTTTGCATTTCTTCAATAGGAACAGCAGAGCTTTCCCAGGGACCATTCACCTGCTTTTAACTATCATAGACACAGGTACAAAATGGAGGTAATATTCGAGAAGTAATCTTTCTAAGTTTTAACAGCGGTTTAGTGTTATAGAATGAAAACATAGAGTGAATTGATGTTTGTACCTTTTCACTTCAGATTTCTTGAGTCTAACTTATTGTTATTGTGTTGCTTTATAGCAACTCAAATAACAGAATTTTAACATACCAGCTACACTAGATAGTTGCACAGTTATGAAAGGAAATAAACACAAATCAGTAAATACTTAAATTGTTTTATTATTTTTTCTTTGAGTTTTTAAACTTAGCATGTCATTAAAATATAGAAAGCAAAAGAAAATGCTTAAATTACAGATTAATGAAATCTTTTGCTACAGAATATCTCAAATTGGTAGGAAAAAAGTAAATATAAAGGGTAATTTTTTTTATTTCAGTCTCTTAAAATGTCTGTGAAAAATATAACTTAAAGTTACGGTGAATATTTCTAAAATATAATTATCTGGTTTGGTTTGGGGATCTTTATTTTCTTTGTCATTAAACTAATGCTATCAATATTAGTAAATCATAGCTGTAAGTATACCAATAAGGAATATAAGAAACCTTTCCATGTCTATCTGCCAGCCATTTAACACTTCACATTCGCTGTCAAAGCCCTCCCTAAAACCATGTAAATCAGTGTCAAAAGTTTCTTAATCATAACTCTATTTAGTCTGTTTAAAGTTTAGTAACAAAGAGTGGCTTCATACCTCTAAACATATGAGGACTTTGTCTTGGTGTAATACAGATAAACTGATTCTACAGAAGATCATTTGAAAGTTCTTGGCAAATCTCAGAGCTAATTCAGGATGGTATGCCAAAGTCCGGCTTTGCAATGACAAGTGACTCCAGGCGAATACCGAGAGACTTTGTGTTTGTTGTTCCACACAGATCTCAGATCAATAGTCTATGTTTGTTCATATGAAAAAAATATCTAAACGATACTTTGCCAATCAGATCTCACTTTGAGAGGTAACCTTGTTGCTTAGCTCCTTTGAAAGTGGGAGGAGAAAAATCAAGCTGTATTAACATCTGAATAACCAAAAACTATCATGTTGGTAGGGAATCACCTTCACATGGGAGTAGGGACCATATACACTTGCGTTGCCTTGGTTTTCTTTCTATTTTGACAAAAATCAGGGAATGTCTCTCACTAGAAATGGGCATCAGACAGCAAATTTGTGTGGTGAATAATGTGTACAGAAAGATTATGCAATCCCCCCAAAACAGTCAGCCTTAAGGTTGTCACAAAGCCAATGCAGTCATGGTTTGCTCAGGACAGTGTTTCTTCTTTCAGTCTGTTGGGTTTTTGATTTTACTTTCCTTGATTTTTGTTTCTTGGTTTGCTCACTGACTGAATTTTGTGACCAAGAAGCCTCAGTGCAAGAGAGGAAGAACTTTCCTCATAGCTGGTCACAAGTTTCTGCTGCTGTGTGCAAGTACTGTGGTGTGCCACTTCAGTGCAGTGATGCTGCTGAAGATGGAGCTCACCTGATGAACCATTTGAGGGACAAATTGCAAAGGACATCTTCTAACCCAGCCTGCACTGAAGCCTGCACACAAATCTGATATGGGAGTGCATGCAACCACACACACGCAGGAGCTGCAGCCTCAGCACCTATGTGCAGCCTGTGTGGACCCTAAGAGAAACTGGTGATGGTACGGCTGAAAGCAGTTTTCTGTAAAGGCTGTTTTAGGCTAACAGCCATGGAAGAAGAATTACCAGCACAGCAGAAGCTTTGGAACAGCACACACCGAGCAGCTCTCTGAAATAAGGAGAAGGGAAATAAGGCATTGTGGGAATAGCAGTAATTATAATGGGATATATAGACTACAAAGTCTAAAAGCATAAATATGGAGCTCAGAAACCAGGATTAATCCATGGTGGGCATAGATTTAACCCTTAACTACATGAAGATCAGAAGGCAGTGGAAGAAAACTAGCAGCAATTTTGAGTAGTGCTAAAGAACGTAAAAGAAGGAATAAGCAAAAACAAACGAAGCATGTATGGGTGTGAGGACAGAGAGAGAGATAATATGCTTGAAGTAAATCAAAGAAGACAATGTATTTCAAACAGGAAGTGGCTAGCACAAATGCGCAGGCCAGCCATTGTTCCCAGTGCTGTGCACCATCTGCTAGGAAGAAACTAAAGGCATATAACATAACAACAGCCTTAAAGGTCATGGGCGGAAAAACAAATTGTGTATTCTGCTGGAAAGACCTACTAATGCTCTGTTAAATGCAAGCTCAAATAAGAACCCATATTTTGACAATCGTAGAAGGCACAGACTGCTTAATGAGAAAAATTCCTGACAAAGCTGAGGCACATAGTTCTGATGTCAACGTATGCTCTTTGAACAGGAGATATCATAGATCTAGAAAATATTTTCTGGAATGAAGTGTATTTAATTGTTCCACCAGCTGCTGAGAGACTGCAAAATCCAGACCAAAATGAATGCATTTCACACAAACGTTTCCAAGCCTTTTTAATGGAGACCCATAGTGTTAACACAGCAATTCTGCTATATATTAGATTTGCACTCTGTCATTTGGCCAGGAGAAAAAATATCTGCAGGGAAGAATGGAAGGTCTGTGGTTATTTGACTCCCGCGAAGGCTTGGCAAAGAGTTGTACTTCTCTTCTTCAAACACAACATAGTTTGGTTGTTCTTGTCTTACATATAGCGTGATATTTCTTTCTTATTAGGAAAATACCTATGAAGAGAGTACAGTATTATGACAATCAGATGTTGATGAACACAGGCAAGTCAATCACTAGAAGTACTGTTGTCTTTCATTCTTTTCACTCCTTTCTTGTTTGAAACTTCCCTCCTGTGCATGCTGAAGTTTATCTGGTTCCAGGCTTTGGCTGCAGCTTTCTTCCAGATAAAGATTCACAGGTTGCTTTACTTGAGAACCAGTTTGATTTCTGAGAACTTCTTCCAGAGTATGGCTTCAGAGGCTGAAGTAACAGAGCTGTCAAAACACCTCACTAGCTCTTCCTCCTTCCCCTCTCCAGGAACGGCCACATGCTTCAGCATCCAGCAATCTAAGATTGCCATAAACCAGAAACAATTTCATAAGTCAGAAACAATTTCAGCCTTAAACCATTTCAGTCTGGGGAAAAAAGTACGCTTAGAAGTATGTTTACGCTGTCCTTCAGAAATGGACGGTTCCATAAGCCAAGAATGCTCTAGCTGAAGCTGTTGGCTTTCTATCCCATTCTTCATATCTCTCATTCCCTCTGAGTAGATGATTTCAATATATCTTATGAGAACTTTTCCAGTTAAAATGGACCTGCAATTGTTTGTTACGAGTTAATTGAAAAATACATCTCAGACTGCGATCACAATACCTTTAAAAGCACCTAAACCACTAGGGGCCGTTTTGAAAAAAGAGAAAAAAATGAAGAGACCTTCCACTGAAGCTGATTTACAGCCTCTAGGATTGTTTTTACCTTCTTATCTAGTTGCCTTATGCTGTGGGGAGTACAAGCAATAGAACAAAGATGAGAACACCTTGGCTAAGGGAGCATCTTGCAAGTGGTGTGAACATGAGATGACACCTTTATTAGAGCCCATTCTACCTGTGTTACTTATGGTACATTTTCTTATTTCACCTGTGTAAAAAGGTGGGTTTGACAGTGGTGATAAAGGGCGTCTGCTCTGCAAAACAAGGACTGGGAAAACAGCTGCTCTTGTGAAATAGTGAGAAAAGAGAAATGTTCTTGGAGGTTCTGTGAAGAAAAATGTCATGTTTTGAAGAGCACTGCTCTTCCTTGAAAAAAAGTGGAGGTCCATGTGGAAACAAGTGGGAGGGAGAGGGGAACTACCAAGGTGACCAAGACGTGCACATTGTGAGGCAGAGGTACGAGCTGAAGTCCATCTTGCAGCTACCATGAGACAGGGAAACAGGGAAGTGAGAGCAGCCTGGCAGCATGCTGGGGCTAATTAGCTCATCTCTCTGTGGGCAGGCCACCATGCAATGCAGACTTTGAGTCTTCCTAAGGCTTGACTGGCACTTAATTAGCAGATGTTAAAGCCTTTGGCATAAATAAGCCAGACAGTGATTCCAGTGGAAAGAGAATCAAAGTAAATGATTGCAGGGGAGAAGACTTAACACTGAACTTTTCACCTCCATCTGTTAGATGATGTTTAGTCACAGGCACAGGCTCATCACCGTGCAAGTGCAGCTGCACTGTTGGTTTTCCATTGCTTGGAGTCCAAAGGTTGTCTGGAGTTTGCCCCTCATATGCTGGCCACATAAGGTTCTTAAAGCTTTAAAATTTGGAAACACTTCAGAATAAAGATTCTGCCCTTCTGTTAACTTTCCACTCATGTCATTTGCATTGTCTTTTATTTATTTACTCTATGGCACATATAAGGTTTTGGTTCTAAGCTTTTGCATATCCTTGAGTCTTTGTGTCAAGCTTCCTGAACTTCCTGAACCTCTCCAAGGTAAGCTCACTTGTAGGAGCTGGCAGCAGATGTGACACAGTCACTTCTTGCTCCTTCTTCTTTATTTTGGAAATACAGAATCACAGAGCCATTTTAGTTGGAAGAGACCCGTAAAATCATTGAGTCCAAACATTCACCCTGCACTGCCAGGTCATTACTTAACCAAGCATTACATCTACACATCTTTTAAATACCTCCAAGTATGGTGACTGGTCACTCAAATCACTTCCCTGGGCAGACTTGACAACACTTTCAGTGAAGAAAGACTTCTTAATGTCCAATCTCATCCTCCCCTGACACGACTTGAGGCCATTTTCTCTTGTCCTATCACTTGTTACTTGGGAGAAGAGTCTGACCCCCACCTCACTACAATCTCCTTTCAGGTAGTTGTAGAGAGTGATAAGGTCTCCCCTGAGCCTCTCTTTCTCATGGCTAAACAACCCCAGTTCCATCATCTGCTCCTCATAAGACTTGTTCTCTAGACCCTTTACCAGCTTTGTTGCCCTTCTCTGGACATGGTCAAGCACCTCAATGTCCTTCTTGTGGTGAGGGGCCCAAAACTGAACACAGCATTCAAGGTGCAGCCTCACCAATGCTGAGTATAGGGGGACAATCACTGTTGTGGTCCTGCAGGCCAGTACATGGGGCTCTTCCTGCACTAAGCCATGTAGCAGTTTTAGACCGTTGCAGCAAATGGAGTTTCTCTTCTGAGACCTATTTATATCTGTTCTAACTGCCAGCAACTGCCACCTCACTATCTGCTCAAAGACTGCTCCCTGCCGAACTCAGTGAGGTGATGGTTTCCTCACTCTTTTTGATTTTGTAGATCTGGTACAGTGGAGTTAAATGCAGTGTTTAGTTTAGACCCATTTGGATCCAACTCATTCATTAAAGTCCTATGAATCATAAACAAAATTCAGCTATTCCAGTCTGAGGTGACTCACTTTTTGGCGAGTGTTTGGCTAGTATAACATGTGGAGACTCCCTACAGAAATAATCCACTTTCTGCACTAAAAAGAAACAAAAAAAAAAAAGAAGAGGACAAAAACGCAGTTGGGGTAAACACACATAGTTTCAATTCTTGCTTCTTAAAAAAAAAAAAATCCTTTCTGTGGTTATGTTGCTGTATGAGGGAATGCATCACAGATATATATCTTCATTTAATTCAGAACAGCAAAAATAAAAGAGCAAATTAGTTCAGAGGCAGTAGAGGGTTCTGATATATCCAATATTTCTCTTTTTTTTAACAGTAAAGACTGCTTATCTAGTGTCCTTTTTACTGATATTGATCCCCAAATTGTCCTTCCCATGATCCCCCAAGAAATCCAGGTCCATTTTCTTTCCAAAGTGCTCCAGTTGGATGTGATATGTGTGCTTTGGATGGAGGTGGAATTTGGGTGGGGGAAGATGATGAAAGGTCAAGAGAAGTTTAAGGGGATGACAGCCTCTCTAAACACTTCAGTATTCATGGAGTTTGGCAACACTGAACTAACCACTGAGACCTGAGCCTTGTATCTTATTTCTGTGGGCAAAAACGAAGAATTATTTCTGGCACTCAGCATTTAATGGGTGTTCCAGTCTTTCTTTAGAAACTTCTTCAAAGACATTAATTAACCCCCTTTTTTTCATGGTTTCCATGCTGGTCTTTGAGTTTAGTCATAGATCTGAAATAGCATAAAATTAACATCTAATAAATATTGATGGCATTCTATGAAGAGATGGGTAATTTTCATGATGCTTTCTTACTCAGGTGTCAATTCCATTCCTCACTATCTTGTAAATGACAGCCAGAAAACAAGAAGTCTTCTGTGTGATTAGGTTTCACTCCCACATACTCACTGGTCTCCCCAGTGAATAGTACAACTTGAGAACTGTAAATTACCTAAACATCTTCTGGAAAGCAGCAATGTGGTTGAAATATGACTCATCTTAAGGTAGCCACCAGCAGTGCTGACTTCACATTTAGATTTTAGAAGTAGGTTATGACAAAGGAAGGTGAGAATAAGATTCTATTCTCTGCTTTGAGCCTTTCTACTGCCTTTGCAATGCTTTCCTGCAGGGGCAAAACATCCATGTGGAGTTGGTTACAAAGACCTCACCTGACAGAGGAGCAGGAGATCCAACAAGGTTTTCATTCAATTACTGCTAAGCAAGGTCCAGCTAAGCAAAAGCAGAGCCCTGTCTGTAAAGACAGCCCAGAAGTTTCTGAATGATGACAAAGAGATGCATGATGCTGAAGCTGACAGAAACTGAAGATAAGATCAACGAACAGTTTGAATGTAGAAAATTCTCATTAGGAACATATTTTCACCGTGTGGTGGTTAAATGCTGGAAGAAGTTGCCCAGAGAGGTTGTGAAATCTCTGTCTTCAGAGGCATATCCCTGAGGAACCTGATCCAAGTAGGCATGTTTTGAGCAGAGGGTTGGACTAGGTGACCTCTGGAGGTTCCTTCCAACCTAGATTTTGATTCCAGCATTCTGTTGCACAGGGGCAAAAACCTGTAGGAAAAACACACTGGCACACTTGCTGACTATGTTTTCTTTAAAAGTAAATTATGTTATATAGAGTCTCAGAAATAAAATGTTTTAATGTCTGATTATGACTCCCAAGTTTTATTATTACTCTGCCATCAATACTGATTGATTATAAAATTGCTGCAACTTCTTGGACAACATGGTTAGACAGAATTTGAACAAGATTTTATTACTGAGCAGATGCACATGTTTTGTTACAGGAGCACAGCACATCTCTCTTTTCTGCTTCAGTCTCTCTCTGGCATTTCCAGTTCTCTGCTCTTCACTAGGTCTCTTCCCAGCCCTTGGGCTAGGTTTCCTCAGATGCAATCTCTTCAGCAAGTCACAGGGACCTCCCTTCACACCTCTGCTCTCCAATTCCTGTTCCGATGAAACTTGCCCGCTCTGTGCATGATGTTCACAAAGCTCTGCTGAATTGTGCAGGGAAGCACAGGCAGGCTGCCCTAGCCAAAGCTGCTGAACATAGGCTTAATTCTCATCCTCTTACTATTCAGCCATCGCCATTGATTGTGACTGTAAGTTGAATAGTAGCAAAAAATGAGGAAAAACTTGGTTAGAGCTTTCGGTTTGGAAATCTATGTAAGGCAATTTCCTGGTCTTGCATTTGTACTAGGAACATCAACTTGTGAACAAAAGAAAAGATCTCATTTTTAACGTATAATTGAAGATTCTGTAAACTTGAAATTATGACTGTCTCTATGCAGGCCTAATGCTGCCTTGAAAAGCCTCGCTCTGCACTGTGCTCAGGGCTTTTGCACGCTGACACAACCATACCTGTTGGAGACGATACAGGCTTAGGGGCTTGGCCGCACGAATTGTGGTTTCTCAGGTGGTACAAATTTCTGAGAGACCCAAACAACTAGAATATGGATTTCATATAGTCTTTGCCAATGTTTAGCTTGAAAACAGCCTCTATCAAAACTTAAAATGAAATAAACATGTTAATCTGATTAACTGAGACCTGTTTTTAGATTGGACAGTGGGAAGCAAAGTTTGTATGAGAAGACAACTTGAAATTGCAAGAATTCACCCACCAATGCTTGAAAAGCGAAGAAAACTTGCAAGGAGTGATCTTTACGTCATACGCATGCATGCACCACTAGCCAGCTGTACTAACAGACAGTGTGCCAGGAGCATGCTGTCAGGTTAGGTTGGGCTAATTAAATCGTATTACTTTGTTAGGCACGGCTCATTGAACAGCCACTGTGTAACTGTTCACAGAAATTCACCAATTCTTACAGCCCTAACCAAATATAAACATGAAATCTGAGTTTTCTTTGGTATCAATTACAAAAATCAGCACAGTTTTTTCCCATGCAAGTAAAAATGCACACATCAGATCAGAACAACCTTGCACAGGAACTGTGTTTATATCTGAGCTAAAAACAAAACTGTGTTTCTTTAGCAAATGTGCTAAAGAGAAAAATGACGCAAGCCAGTGAGAGACGTTTTAGCGCATCCAGATCCTGTGTATGCATGTCTAAGGTAAAATTTTAGGCTGCTGTTTTTAAAAAAGTATGTTTTCTATCAATCATTACTACGTAGAAAAAAGGTTAAATAACAGCTACTTAGGACCAGTAAGACTTTCCATAGACAAACTTTCCACTAGCACAACTAGAGATTTCAAAGTTAAGAGTCTCAAAATTGCACTCTGAGTCACAGCAGGGCTCCTGGATAAAAACATGACTCGGTCAGCAAATATCAAACACCCTAACATTTCTTTCAAGCATCTGCCAAATGTAAGCATGAAGTACAGATGATTATTAAGACATTTTTGTTTTGGTTCATAAACGTGGATTTAGACAATCTGTTTCCAGCCATTCCACTGTAAGAAGTTGGCTTTGTACATGACACAGAAATTACTATAAAATACATAAATGCTGAATTTTTTTCTCTGAATCAATAAATACTATACAAGGACAGGAAACTTTTGAGGGTCTAATGAATGAAATAACACGGGATCATATCCTTTCTTTACTGAGGTTTTAGAGATGAAATGTTATCTTCGAAGCTTTGCAATTTGAAAATGGTAGCAAAACTATTTTGCACATATCTTTACAACTGAGCTCTGTTTCTCACTGCACATCTCTACTTTGGAGTGCTTTTTACATAGATAACTATTAAAAGAAAACTAAAGAAAATCTTGAATTCATGTTAAAGCTATGAAATTTGTTATTCTAAAGTCATGATTTTAGTGGCCGTCAGGAACTGAACGCCTGCTGTATTATGTTTGACTGACATGTGCATCCCAGTTTTACCTAGATTCGATAAGAATCATAGATCTACATTCCTTCTGGATACATTGACAATACCATTCATCACCAGTAACTTCCATAGTTATTGCTTGGAATGGATATATTTACCTCTCAAGTTATACAAATTATTGTGTTAAAGACTCATTAGAGTAACAAGCTCCTGACTTAAGAGTTTTCATTAACCTCTCATCTATAATGAGCATGCAGCATCTGTCAAATAGACAGACAAATACTTTTAGAAAAAGAAATTCAGAGAAGATTCTTAAGTGAACCGCCACCAGGCTGAGTGGGGCTTATCTTCCAAGCATCCTCCTTCCCTTCTGACTTGAAGGCTATGGGCAGCCAGACCTTTAGTTCTGTTGTAACCATGGAAATTCATGGCAAAATCTGACTGCAACCATGCATGACTTCAAGACACACCCTAGGCAGGTACTACAACCTAACACTGACTACTAGTCCAGAGCCTCCCTCTGGCTCTCCCACAACAACTGAATCCTTTCAGCCAGTTTGGTGATGGAGTAAGCAATGCTGAATTTAGACAATGAGTATACTGTCTTTTTGGACAGGACATGAAGACAGACTCAGGCCAGCTGATACAGAGTGGTTCATGTCTACAACAGATACGTGAAATATAATGTGGATGTTATAGATCTTCTGGAGTGGGTTGGCTGCAAGCACTTGGTGCGAGTCTTCCCTCGGCCAAGGCTGACATTCTGCTGCCTTGAGACATTGCCATTTTTTTGTTTGGCTTTGATTTTTGTTCAGAGTGCCCAAAATAACAGGAAAGTTATGTAACAGCCAGAGAAAATGTTTATATAAAGAGTGATGCTGAGGGTGGGCGTTGCATTCAGCAGAGCATGGTTGGGGCTGTCTGAGGCTGCATGGCTTGCTGAGCATTTGGTGACGAAAAGAGCTTGGCAGCTCATACCAAAGACACTTGGAGTAAAATAGTATGAGTACAGTTACATGGTCAGGAATGAACTAAGGTGTAAATCAAACTGGCACTGTAGGCACATTTTGCAGGTTACTCTCTCCAGAAGCAAGCCCTGTTATGGACCAGATGTTGGCTTGCAGAACCTCTGCTGACCTCCCTGGAAGGACAATGGACCTCTTCAAGCCACCATTTCATAAGATAACTGAAACAGAGAGGCAGATTTTGAAAGAGTTTCAAAATCAATCCATGTTGACTTTCAAAAAGAGAATAATGAAGATGAGCATTTGAACAACAAAAAACCACTTGCATCTGTGCCACCATTTTCTCACCGTACTAAATCATGCTTTTTTTCACGTAAGAGTAGTGCAGGGCATCCAGAATTAATCCCAACCCTTGCATACGACTCTTCTTTACAGCATTGAGTCCCTCTCCTGCGATCTTCCTCTTCAGCTGGCCATGCAGCTGCACAGCGGACTCCACTGCTCAGGGTTCCGCTTCTGATGTGACTAAAGCAAGGCTCAAAGAAAGCCTCTAAGTGTGGGACAGTTTCTGAACAATTTACACCCAGAAGCAGAATCACCATGAGAAATATCCTCTTGAGTCCTGCCAACAGATAGTCCCCAGCAACACAGACCCTGACTTTCAGTTTTACAGGCAAGCAACCACACAAGAAGAGTTTCTTTTTCCCCAGTCAGCATCTCCATCGCCTCTGCCCTGCTGGCCCTGGGCCGCTAGCCAGGCTCAGGTGCTGGAAGGGCTGGCCTCTAACCTCACTGACTCCCAGAAGGAGGACATGCATGATGGCTTTAGTCTCCCTGACGGTCAGGTGCAGCTGAGCATAGGGAATGCCCTGTTCACGGAAAAACACCTGAAACCACTGAAAACATTTCTGAATAACACCAAAAAACCATACAAAGGAAAAGTTATTTCCAGTAACTTCCACTGAAGCTAAAAAGAGAGATAAACGATCATATAAAGAACAAAACCCATGGGAATACAAACCAAATGCTTAAAGACCTTGATCCAAACACTCTAGTGGTAATTTATTCCAAAGATAAGATACATCGATGTTACTTGCTGCAGTACCTCACCTGCAGTAGAACAAATAACCCAGATTATTTCTGAATTATTTTTAAAAGAAAGGCCGTTACGGTTGATAACAGGATACAAAACATTCAGAGTTCTCATGCTTTGAAACCTCTTCCATATCTAAATTTTTCTAGTGTATGTTTAGGCTCCTAAACATAAAAGTTCATTTATTTGCAACCTTCAAGCTTTAGGGGATTGCCAGAGAACAATAGATCTATGGATTTGTAAATTTTTCTGTCAGACTTTATCTACATACTATTTTAAAAACGATGATGTTTTCACATGCTGTGTGATGTAGAAAAACAAATTCTAAAGTTGCAGACTAACAAACATTTGCCAAAATCTTTAATTTACTCACAGTCCATGCCTATTAAACAGGGAGGTGCCTCTGAAGTTGGAGTCTACACGCTCTACAGCTTGTCATCCCGTTATACATATCCCAAGAGGAACTTGGGAATGTGCTGCTTTGGCAATGATTAACTTCCTCTTAGATGTTATATCCATTTGTAGCAGCATGGAGGACATATATGGAATTTACCACCCAGAAAGGCATGTTTGGAAATAAATGAAATTTCAGCAAAACAGATTTTATTTCAAGTATTGCATTAAATTTGGGTGCCCTAGTCTCGGCTGCCCCAGTCTGAGGTATTTCTTTATGATATCAGAGAATATTATTTTTTTTACTTGGGGGGGGGTGGGGGTGGGTGGGAGGGGGTTGGTGGAGTTGTAGGGGGTGTGTGCAGGGAGGAAAGATCAAACTTATGAAGTGATCAGAGTACTGTGGAGTTTACATGCCATTATTTCTTTTTCAACTTTATTTTATTCAATATTAAAAAAAGAGAGAACATACTTACAGAATGGCAAGCTGTGATCCCTGTGTATTTGTTCAGTGAATGACCTGATTTAATATAAAATATCATAGAAATCCAGTTGCATAAACCACAAGGGAAACCCATTTTGAAGATTAAAGCCCTTGGAGCCCTATTCCACTTGCTGTAATGTAATTATGATCAGTCCCAAAAGTTTGAGCTGTTCTTGCATGTGAGCTTTTCCTTAGTGCTACAAGGTAACGAACATATGAAAATGCATGGAAGGAGCTTAACCTGCTGCCTTTTAAACTGCCAACATCTGCTGTGGAACTTGCTTTACAAGCAACCTTCCGAAACCATAAAGTAACTCACTGGATCCTGGTCAGTTTTCATTTTCTTCAAATAAAATGTAAGGTAACATGATGAAGTTACTTCATTTAATTTATCCGACTCAGAAACGCGTTGTGCAAGTCCATACAAAATTTAACCTGGGATATTTAGTTGTCACTGAATAAAGCACAGCAAAGATGACAGGAAATAAGGTCTTTAATAAACTTGGCTTGCCTTTGATTGTCAAGCATGAGTGTAAATCTTCAGACACGGGTTTTTCTGGTGTACATTGGTCTGGACTATATTAATATGTCCTCCATGAAACGAGCATTCAATTGCATTTTGTTTTAAGACTGCTGGGAAAATCCTTCCAATATTAAGGGGACTCACAAGGATTATTTCCATGTGAAGACCTCAGTTGAAGTGAAGATGATGACTCGAGGTGGATCTTACAAAACATACTCTGACAGGAATCTGTCCTGCAAGGTGGTGCAGATTCCTTACAAGGGAGATGTTGCAGCATTGTTTATCCTGCCCACTGAAGGAAAAATGGAACAGTTGGAAGATGCCCTGACAAAGGACACTGTATCTAAAGGGAAAAAATCACTTGAAAGACAGTAAATACAGAATTCTGTTTTGATGATTCAGTGTAGTCAGAATCCAAAGTCTGAATACTATGATCAGGTTTTACAGTTACTAACCTTTGCTGTTGGTTGGAGATTTAAGCAAAGGAATAGGCATAAAGGAACAGATATTTGATACTTTTAGCAAAAATTAGAATCAGCATTGCATTGTGATGAGGGAAGAGATCTGTGAGCTGGGAAATTTACTTTTTTTCCCCATACATGTTCTAGTTAATGTTAAGTGTCTCCACTTCCCTTGTCTCAAGCACAGTGTGTTAAGAGCAGTAATATTGCACCATAGCAATCTCATCCCTCAAAGGGAATGAGGCGTGAATCCCAAAAGAAAAACCTTCAATGCTAGAAAGAGAACACAAAGTTAGTCCCCAAAATACTGGCACCACTAGTGCTTGCTGTCCCATCGAGTGTCTGTGTTGCAGAATCATACAAGAAAGCATAGAAAGGAAAGAAAGTCTACCTCCTTCCATGCTTTCCCATCCTCCATACCACTGTCTTCCCATCTTCTTTTCGTTGCCATCTTTTTCAGATGAAAACACTAATATTTTAGCACAAGAAAAACCAGAAAGTTGGGAGTCTTCAGTCCAAGACATGCTTTGATTGCAATAACTACCATAATTTTCTTTGCATTAACAGGAGGGTAGAGGTGTATATTCCAAAACTATCAATTTCGGGCACCTACCGCTTAAAGGTGTTCATGAATCTGGGTGTAACTGATGTGGTTTTGGATCTGACTGACCTGTCTGGAATCACAGGAAAGCCTGACGTGAAGGTTTAAAAAGTAAGTTTGTCAGCAGAAGCAATGGTCTGTGAATTCCTTGCCCTAAGCTAAGTTGTGAAATTTTACTTATTGCTAGGGCTGGCTGATAGTCTGAACTAGAATATTTAGCTGATAAATTAACTTTACACTCTCAGACTGCTCCAAGATCTGGAGATCAGGGTGCTGTCCGTCAGGGAAAGGTTGGGAGGGGTGTAGCATTTGTGTGGGAAACTAAACACAGCCCAGTTTCTGCATGTGGAAGAAACACCCATGGATATCTGCAGGGGATTTCTTGCATCAGCACATCTAGCAGCAAAAGTGGCCTTTTTCTAACATGTGCTGTCCTGCTTTGAGCTAGCACAGAACTAATTCTGTTCAGGGATTTTACTTTCCAGCTCAGTCTCTTCTAAGTGACAGCATTTTCTGAAGGTAACGGCGTATTTTACCAGACAGCGTCTGCTCCTAGCAGTGATAATGCTTGAAGTTTACAGTTACTACCAGGGACTGGTGTGCAGAAAGGCTCCTGCTTGTACTTGCTCCTGTGCAGACCCAGGTCACTGCTCAATCCTGTGTGCCATGGTGGGGTGCAGTGAGTGAGAGGCTGCACCTGCGGGGAGGAGCGGACAGGACAGGTGACCCTAAACTGACCAACAAGGTGTTCCATCTCAGAGATGTCATATTCAGTATAAAGCTGAGGTATCATGAGGGTCAAGCTCTTCCTCTCTTCTTCAATGGCTGATGTCCAAGGAGAACTCTGTCCGTTCTGCTTTCAATCCCAATCCATGTGTTCCTGAATCCAGTTCCAGAATCCAGCTCCTGAATCTGCTGCTGAGTTCAGTCTGGGATTTCCCCAGTGCCTGCCCACAGCATCAGCGGTGATGGTGATATGATTGCCATCATGGGGGTTGGGTTTGATATTGGTATTGTATGTATTTCCATATATTTAATTTTAATGTTATTAATTATTCTCATTGAAGCAGTTTTAGTTTTCCAATCTGTAAGTCTCTCTCCATTATTCCCTTTCTCT
Organism: Bucorvus abyssinicus; assembly: GCA_009769605.1. Taxonomy (NCBI): domain Eukaryota; kingdom Metazoa; phylum Chordata; class Aves; order Bucerotiformes; family Bucorvidae; genus Bucorvus; species Bucorvus abyssinicus. Next base: position 15,851,254 of record CM020036.1, read on the forward strand.
TGGCCCTTGGGGAGGGAGGGGGGTAATAGAGAGCGTCAGTCATTCGTCTAGTGGCCAGCCCAATCCTAACCTGTGACATGTGCATACTATAATTTTAAATGATTTTGAAACTTCTGTTGCCATTGTAGACCCTGACGAGTGTTAATCATGTTAAGATGGACCAGCCTTGAGGAGAACATCCCATTTGCTGAAAATAATAAGAGAAACAGATAAAGGCAAGCATTGTTACAGCCATTCTGAAAGCAGCAATTACAATGTTCTAACATTCGGGGGCTAGTAAAACAAGAAGATTAAAAATGCCCAACAATAATGTAACAAAAAATTTTGTATCAAAGTTGAATTTCTACTGGCTGAACTGTAATTCAGTGCTATTAGGGATACATACAGAGATGTTCTAGAGCCCAGCTTCCTTTCCCTCTGAAATTGTAATTTCTTGTGAATTTGCTTGAATATTCAACTTTCAATTAATTCCACAAAGTGCGCAGTCACTAAAGCCTGTGTCAGATGCACTTGTGGTGAGGAACACTGACTGTGAGGATACTTGCTTATTGAGACAACATTGCTAAAAAAACCACCACGGGCTCTAGTGGCCTTCTTCCTGGTTCCTGGCCTCACAGCAATTTTTCTGAAAGGCAGTAGCTGAATTAACTTAGTGATAATTTGAATCATTTCACACCACATCCTCCACATACGGTAATTCTTGCTGTATTTCATTGTAGGCTGCTTGCAAGACTCTGTGAAGATTCATGAGAACAGCACAGAGGCTGCAGCAGTCACTGGCACAGATTTTTTTTCCTCATTCTTTTCCTCCTGTTGTGAAATACAACTGTCCCTTTTTGTTGTTTATTGTTGATCAATAAACTCAGAGCACCCTCTTCATGAGAAAAATTGTAAACCCAACTGAAAAATGACTGGTCAGCGGCTGATCCTAATGATTTGAATTGCATTCTTCATGTAATTATAGTTCAATGTGATTAAAATTATCAAAACAGTTATGAACAATTTCATTTTTTCAAAGAAATGAGGTAAGAGCATGGACATTATTGAAAACACTCTTCTTGCTTCCTCCTCCAGCAGAAAATAACCACTGAAATATACCTGTTTGTGAATTATGAAGAATTTTATAAATCAGCCTTTTAGTGACCAGTGTAAGCCATCTTTGAAAAACAAAGGAAGTATCCAGCTGAGAGAATCAGTTTAAAACATTTTAAGCAAATCAAGATTGAACAAAGAGACCACTCCTCACTTGTGCGTAGTAAGGAAAGAAAATGCTGAGGTTTGCTCCAGCCGCAGCCAGCTCTCTCCAGGTCCTGGTGCTGGAGGGCTCATATGTGGAAATTTAAAATACAAATGCAGTCCACTCAGGGATATCTTAGTTCTTCTCTTCCACATTACCCTTCTCATTGATGGAGAAAGGTCATGTTGTATTTCCATGAGTAAATGATCGCTCGCCTCTCTGAGAATATCTCTGCCAATTTGACATCTCCCTCCTAACACAGCCTTATGGATCCAAAGCAGTGTCAAAATCCAGACCTAAGGCTTGGCACTTGTGAGGAGCTGGAGCACCGAGAAAAAGGATGCGTGCTGGCAGATACACAGCCAGTCTGGTGTGGTGACAGCTTGACTCCTGTCCTGTTCCATCCTGTAGGATCAACAGCAGATGTTTAACACTGATAAACGTATTCAACACTGCTCAGGGGTAGAGCAGCATAGACTTAGGTTAAAAAAACCCAGATCCTTCTCAGTCTGTTAAACCTCATTCAATTTCTTTAAATATACAGGGTTAGGTGATCAGGAGTTTAATTTTTCAAATCAGAAGTTTGAGACTATAGGGTCATGGTGTCCATTTGATAGTAGAGCAGTTAGTACCCAAGAAGGAGCTACTCTGTAGAGTCCAACATCTCCAAGGCAACTGTTATCTGCCCACACCAGTCTGTGCAGTTAGAGCATTTGCCTTGGGTACAGGATATTCAGAAACATTCGTTTTCATCCCCCTCCCTTTCCTGAAGGCAGTCAACCCCATACTTCCAAGAACCTAAACTCCAGCCTGGTCAAGCCAACCCCTGGAAAAGAGAGCTACTGTTGGACCTTACCAGCATAAGGATATTTGCCTGGAAGATGGAAATCTAGTTCTGCCCTTCCCTGGATGCAGAATGGGTTTGGCAGAAAAATCCTAATGAATTCTCTGCCAGCTACACTGTTGAGTGGGTGGTAGCTGAAGCAATGATATCTTGTGACTTTGGTGGGGCTTCTAGGAAAAGGAACACAAAGCTCCAAATCATACCTTGGGGGAGTCAGTCCCTTTCAGACTAGGCCTAGGCACTTCTTTGAAGGTCAAGTCTTTTGCCATACTCTCCTTTATGACATTCACAGCTGGTGGCATCCACCCACACTGTGTTGGCATCGAGTCCCCCTTTAAGGTAATAACCTCTCCACAAGCATCCTATGTGGAAGCAGTGACTAAATCAGAGCTGGGGAGTATTTTACTTGGCTAGACACCCAAAAGGTGCTACGGGCATTGCTTTATAGATTTAATCTTATGTTTCTTCAACAAATAGGAGTTCGTAAGGGAAAGGGTATGAATACCTGGAAAGGGTAAAACAAATATTGAGATTAATTCTATCCCCAGAGTTTACATCTATACTAGCAAATAAAGTGCTCCAAGGTCTGTTCTCTAGCCATGAGGTCAATTGGCTCATCACAGCTCATATCCATGTTGCTTAACTCTGATCCTGCAAGACTTCTAGGCTACTTACTGGAAATATCTCCCAGCCTGTGCTAAATCCAAAAACATGCTTAGCACTTGTTTGGAAGAACTGTAGCTGGCATGAGTGATACCTGTGTTTGAAACTGCACTAAAAATGGAATACAAGTGACCACAGGATGGTGGCCAGGCCTGTGCCCCAGCACTGCTCAACATGCTAGTACGAACAGGAGTCAGTGACTGACTAAGGGGTGGGAAACTGACCCTTTGGCATTCGGCACTGCAAGCTCTCCGTGTGCTGGTGATCTGCCTTGTTTGAATGACACCAAGTTTCAGGTCATGCTGAGAGGCCTTCACCAGTTACTTCCCAAAAATGAGGGAACTGGAGACCCTTTGCCCTTCTGTGGAATAAGATTAGGCAGTTCAGGAAACACCCTTCAAAACTACTGGAAGTCACAAACTGTGAGACTCCCACGTACTTCCTACCACGGTTTCCTCTGATCAGTCCTGTGCATTTCCTGTCACAGTAACTGTGCACGCTGATTTTCAGAAAGCTCCTCCTCATTTGTGCCAGTCCTCAGATGATACATCAATGCTTTGGTGATGCAGATACCTGCAGCACTTCACAGCTGAGCTCATAGAAATGATCATGAAGTGTAAAGTATGCAAGTTTAATTCTATTCCTTTGTAATATAAATAAACAAATACAGTTTAAAATGTGATACAACTTACTGTGGAGACATAGCTACTGTCCATTGTCCACGTCCCTCCCCACTCCTTAAAAATATTGAAACCAGGAGTTTTGTATGAACCAGGAAGTCTGTCACTAATACAAAGATTTGACAGGTTTTTGACAGTTGTGCAAGGTGTTTGCTAGGTGCTGGAATGAGCTGTCAGAAAAAGGCCATTGGCAAGCCTCCCTCGGCAGCTGGATCTGCCCATGGAGAAACTCTCAGCATCCAAGGCCAGTGTCATGCAGTTCTCTTTCCAACAACCCTGCAGAGACAGGACCAGATGGGGGTGATGAGGTACACTGCGCCCTGCTCCTTGAATCTGACAGTGATGTGACATAAAGCAGCCCTTGACTGCAGCAATACCTCTGCTGAGCTAGGGTTGAATCAGAGAGGTTTTACCAGAACCCCTGTGATCAATTCATTCTCATAGAAATTGCCAGACCAGAGGGAAACTCTTTGGGTTTGGTTTTTGGGTTTTTTTGATTGCTAAAAATTTTTAGAAATTATTTTAATGACAGATCGGAGAGACAAATGTTGCTATAACCTGATAAAGTAATAACTATAGAAGTTCTCAAAGGGCCAGATGGGTGAATTTAGGAGTTGTTTCTGACATGGTACCCAAACATGAAACTTATTTACAATCAGATTAAGAAATCTTGAATTGGCTTTACTTCTTCTTTACCCATGACTTCATTCAATGCTCCTTTGCTGCACTTGAGTCTGTTGTCCCTGACTGTCAACAGACTGGTGGCCACAAGCAGGATAAGAAAATTAAGCACTGCAGGAGCAGCAGCCCCGTGAGGGAGACCTTTTTGTGTCCTGCCAGTGGATAGTTCCCAGCAACATGGACTTCTCCTTCCAGTTTTACAGGCAAGTGACTGCCCAAGGACCTGGCAAGAGTACTTTCTTCTCCCTGGTCAGCATCTCTGCTGCCTTTGTCCTGTTGGTCCTGAGCTCCAGAGCCACCAGCCAGGCTCAAGTGCTGTAAGGGCTGGCCCTTAACAACACTGACACTTGGGAGGACCCACCCTTTTCCTTTACTGTAATTTATTTTAATTATGGGAGTTATGCATGCTAAATTCTTAGAACATTCGACTTAAGGTTTTCAGTCTGTAATCTTAACTACTTGAGTTTGATGTATCTTTTGGAAAAAGAAATTCAAGCTATGATTAAATTTGAGAGCAAAATTTGGGTCATGCAATCTATCTACTATTACTTTTCTTTTTTCCCCCTATTTTATTCAGGTGAATTTTAAAAAAATTATAACAACTAATTTTGAAAAGCCTTGGCAGTGTCAAGGAAGTCTACAATTCCAATGTCTTCATCTGGGAACTTTATGGAAAATATATCAGCAAAACATGAAATGAGCTCTCAGTGAGAGATCACCTATCTTGAACATTAAAATGCTGGCTAATTGACTCCAATGGAATTCACATCAGGCCTTAATTGCTTGTATGCTCTTGGAAAAACATTTTCTTTCAGTGCTAGGAGATTAGCTACAGACAAAGCAGAAAACTTAACATATTGTTTTCTGCAAACTGATGGAAGTGATCATCTAAGGTGAAATGTCTGTTTTGAGAAATGGAACCACAACCTGGTAATAAAAGAACTTTATTTCCCTCTGAGATATAACACAGAAGAAAATAATAAGATTATTTGATTCTGTTTATACAGCTTCCAACTCATAAACTATGAGTTCATATGAAATTTTAGTTCAGAGGTTCCTATTGCATTGGTGAAAGAAGCTGGAAACAAAGCAGAAAAGGTCTAGTTTCTATTCCCAGTCCTGTTATAGTCTTTTTGCTTAGAATTCAGCTTTTATCTTTCTGTCAGTAATGCTCTTTTTTGAAATGGAGCCAGAAGAACTTTCCTTATCTGAGGAGAAAAAGATGAATATTTGTAAGACATGGAGATCATAGTTGGGATGCCCTTCACAGAAACAGATAAAAATACAGAGAGAACTTGATTTTTATTCTAGTTACAGAAATTTTGCAATGATGCCAGTCTCCTGATTTTAATGGAGTTATTTATGTCAAGAAGTTTATTTATATGAACTTTTGCAGACAGACCTTGAGTGACACCTCTTTATAAGGCAATAAGAAATGGCTGCATGGGGATTTATCATGCAAAGTGCACATTTCTCTTCCTCAATCCTTATCATCTTGCTGAGGTTTTGTTTCCACAGGTGGAAATCCTTTGCCCTGGAAAACCCAGAAATATAACTTGCAAAGCTGGCAAATAATAAACTGACAATCAAGCAGCAACAGGAATATTTTAATGATATGGGAAGAAACTGCTTCTGTAAGGAGGAATCAAGACATATTGCACAATGAAGCAGAGTCACTGGCAGATAATAGGGAAAGAGATGATTAAATTATTCCTTAATTCTTTCCATATAGACCATTAGCAGAGCAATGGGGCAAGCACATCTGCCAGTCCTTTATATGACTCTCCTGGCTCTTGGAGCAGGAGTCCTTCTGTCTCAGCCGCTGCTTATCTAGAAGCATCCAGGAGCTGCTTAGCCTCCACTGGATGTATCTCCTTCCTGCAATTCCTTAAATTCCCCTGGATGTTTCTCCTTCCTGCAAAACTCTGCACAAACCTTCCAGTTTAGCCTCACTTTTCACAGTAACATCTGTTCTGGGAACACAGCCATTTGCACCAGAATGAATATGCAGAGAAGCAACAAACTGCATTTCCCTCCCTGGGTTCTCACAGACTCTGTCACCTGGCAGGTATGCCAGTGATTTCCACGTGTGGTGTTTTACCCTCATTTTCCATTGCATTCACCAGGAGAGACTCCTGTTGCCCAAGTCTCTATTCTGGCACTTCTGACCTAAGAGATTTTCAAAGGACTAGCTGTGACTGATGCATTCATTAACCATGCTGATCTATCTGAGATTGCTGGGAAACAGATTCCTTTGAAGTTTGTTGGGAAAAGTTTGTGGGTCTGATGTAACTGCTGGTCTCAACCTTGACTAGGAAGCGACTGAGGCCAGGGTCAGAGGAGCTGGTGCCTGGGAGGGGAGAGCACGTACAACAGCAACTTTCCACTCTCTCCCTGACACTCTGGGTCCTGCTGCATGTCCTGAGAGAAAAGAGAGGAATCACTGCAGAAGCTCTGCTGGTCCAAAGAGTTCCTCCCTGAAAACAGTAGCATAGTTCAGATGGCTGGCCAAGCATTAGGGCTGAGCTGAAAGATTCATGTTATCTATGTAGGCAGGCCTAGACGAGAAAAACAGCTTGTCTTTGTTAGAGTTAAGCAACAGCATACTTGCTCCTGCTGAACCTTGGTCATTTTACATAATACTGCAATAAACTTTCCGGGTACTTGCATACCTCATGAAAAAAACCTCTCTCTGGGAATACATTCTGACCAACTCTGCCTCTATGTTGTAAGAGATAGTAGTTACATGGCAATAACCATGGTGGGTAGATTCCTAAGTATAGATAAATCATAGATTTACCTGGGGTGAAATCATGAACATTCAACGGAAATAAGTAGTCATTGCTAATTAGGATGAGTGCCATGCAGCTCATCCTTAAACAACCTCAATAACTAAATTGTGCCTGTTCCTCTCAGCTTCCTCTGAGAGGGATCCCAGTGTAAGTCACATATAATATGTATATAAATCATGCCTATCTTATGTGTATGTAGCAAAGGCTTAAGAAGATCTACTGTCTTCTCCCCAGCTAACATTTTGCCATGGTAAAGATTGCCCATTTCATTCTTCCTTTTGTTTTCTTATTTTTTCTTATTTTGGCTATTTTTCACGCTAATACTTCGCTTTTCACTTTAGTAGTTTCTAAAACAATCATCAAAGGTCTCTCAAAAAAATCTTCAAATAATGCCGGCCTGCAGTGTATGCTTCAGGGCAACATAGAGATACTGAGCTATTCCTGAACAAACTTGCTGCTGCCTGGGGAACTTGGTTGGCATCCTTGCATCAGGATATCCCATGCAGAGAGTTCAGTGGGACACGGCATCCTTTTTACAAGCAGGCATTGCTTTGGCCCTATTTTAGGTTTCCAGGTCTTCCAGGAATCTGTTTTCTAAAGTTCGTTTACCATGGTTATGCCAGGTTACCTTGAAAAGCTCTTTTGCCATGGTTTAGTTCAAGCCCAAGAGTAGCAATGTCCCTGATCTTTGTCTCCTGTCAGAGCCCTGGATGCTGGCATCATTCTGCCTGTATGATGGGAAGACAGACTTAAAATGTTTGATGTTTACAGAAAAATAGTTTACTCAGTCTTTGCTTTTCAAATCAATCATATTTACTCTGTTTAATATTTACCAGTGGACATTAACTTAATACTACCCAGCAAAAAAGAAGAGTAGGGAAGAAGCACTGTGAAAGAGAGGTCCGGCCCTGTAAGTACCATATCATACATTCTTAGAAGTCTTTGAATTCATGTTGTCTGTGATCTCTGCCATTTATTGCACAATATTTAATTCTGAAATTAATTTATTTTGTACAGTAATTGGAAATTATTTTAGCTTCTGTAAGCATGTTCTAAATGTTGGAAGCAGGATTCAGTCAGTGATCCAGCACCTAGCTATAGTGGCAGGATGTCTGGGAGCTGAGGTCCAAAATGCTACTCAACAGTCAATGTCAGTGAAGAACGAAACCTTTTCTCTGCTCTCAGAGGTGTAAATTTAGTTGCAATCTCAATGCCGTGACTGCTCCAGCCTGATGCAGAACTAATGAGAGTAGCATCCCCATACGTCCAGTGTGTTTAAAGACCAGGCTACTTGAAGCCAAGAGGCCTGGAAGAGAAATTATTTTCTCTCAAAAGCAGATTTCAGGAAATATAAAAAGAGTACTTACCTAACCAAAATTAATTACCTCCATTTAGAATGCTTTTCTGTTTTTCGGAGTTAATGTTTTTAGACACAATGCGTTTTAGACATACTGACCACAGTTCCTGTACTCAGCACTTCCACAGCTTATGTCTCCATTGTTTCAAACTGGGCAGCCAGAAAAGGGGGAACCCAGAATTAACAACTTTCCATGAAAAGTTTGATGTAAGACCTAAACCTGGCTTTAGACACACAGCCTGAGAAAGACCCTGGGACAGAATCCCATGCTCCAGAATAAGTATACAGCTGCTACGAACAACATTCAGATCATCCCTATTTTCCTGCAGACTACTGCCTACTTCATATTTTTGAGTTTCTGCCATTTAAGATAATTTAGGCAAGGCACCTTATGGAGAACATTCTTCAGTATATTTCATGTTTCTTCCCCTAAAAAGGAGGAAGAGAGACTGTGGGATTATGAAGGATTTGTCCATTAAAGGAAGAGGAAAGGTCATCAAATTGTGCATGCAGAGCAAGGCAGATTCCACTATAGGTTTTCCTAAGCTCTTGAGTCTTAGGCTTTGCAACTTTATGGATAGTTTATGTACAATAGAGAGAGTCAATATACTTTCTCATTTACCCTCGATTTGCTGAAACATTTAAGGTAATGTTTTGAAATAATATTGCTCTTGCGTTCAGAGCTGCTACACAAGAGGCAGAAAGATAGACACAGTTTAAGGGATGAGGATTTGGATGGATTTTATTTTATTCACAGCAATAGTTGACATTATCTCTATATCACTGCACTGCTTGAAAACCCAAGTCGTAACAAGACCATGGGAACTACAGAAACATATCAGCAAAAGTCGATCCCTCTGCCAAAGTACTCACCAAATGCATGGGTGCCAGCAGGTGAACTCAGCCATGCACCCAAAGGCACTCAGTGCACAGTGAGGCCATGCTAGTCAGAGGCAAAAACTATTTCAGACATGATACCTCATGAAAGCCTACACAACATCGATTCTTCCCTGGCAATGCAACATTAATAACTTCCTTTCTTTGCTCATTGGTCAGAAACTGAAATAACTGACTAGGAATAGACTACCCAGGAGGCCAAACAGAAGGGTATTTCTAAAGAGAGTAGTAGTCCTAAACACTGACGTTTGAAAATCAGTATCTAGAATACAAAAACTATATTTATACAGGAAAGATAAAATTCTTCAGATCTAAAAGTTGTTCTATTCTTTCTTAACAGAACTGTTCAGAAGGAAAATGAAGTCTGCATTGTATTTGTGTGTGTTGCTTCTTGGACTTCAAGTCCAGGGTCAACATAGGTCAAACCTCAATGATGAACAGCGGGAACAAAAAGTGACCCATTCCCGGGCTGAAGGCGAAAACTTGCCTCATGTCAAGATAGCCCCCAGCAACGCTGACTTTGCCTTTAAGTTTTACAAGCAGGTCAGAGAGGATACCAGCAATAAGAACATTTTCTTCTCTCCTTTGAGCATCTCCACTGCTTTTGCAATGCTCTCCCTTGGGGCCAGATCAAACACACTCAATCAGCTGCACAAAGGGCTTGCCTTCAACCTGACAGAGATGGAGGAGCAGGAAATTCATGAGGGATTTCAGCGTGTCCTCCAGCTGCTAAATGAACCTGACCGAGAAGTCCAGTTGAGCATGGGCAATGCCCTGTTCATAGATGACCGATTGAAACTGCTTCAAAAATTTTTGGATGATGTCACAAATTTCTATTATTCTGAAGCTTTTTCTAGTAACTTCCAGAATCCTTCAGAGGCTATAAAGGAAATCAATAAGTACATAGAAACAAAAACTCATGGGAAAATCGTTGATTTACTCAAGGATCTTGATACAAACACCTTGATGATTCTGGTTAACTACATCTATTTTAAAGGTGAGTGACAAATGTGGGTAGCAGTTATACACATAAGCTCTGAAAGTCTTATCCAGATCTAAGAAAAGTAATGGTTTTCACATTGTGAATGTATGTTATCCTCTAATTTAAAATACATCATTCTACTTTTAAATGACATAAAGAAATATTTGAAAGCCAGGTATGAAGAATCATTTTCTATATCAGTAAAAAAAAAAAAAAAGAAAAAAAAGAAGAAAAAAGAACCCATAGAAGTACTGATCAATGTCCTATCATTTTTAAGCCAGGTTCAGAGCTGAAAATATTCAGAAAGGATGAGCTTGAGCTTGGGAACTTATGAACATCTGTTGAAAGGCACAGGTATTTTGCTGTGCAGGACATGGTCCAACACAGATGACACTTGTATGAAAGGGATAAGCCTGGAAATTTTACCATTGTGTTAGCAGGCAAAGGCTCAGCTCTTTTCCACAGCAACCCTCAGCCTGTATTCTTCTTGTGTGGTTTTTATTGGAACCATTGAAATGACATAAAGATTCTTTCCATGGCCAGGGAACAAGCATCCCTAAACAGAGATAAGCTTGTTGTTGCCTTTACAGTTCAAATGCAGTATTTTAAGCATCAGCTACTGTGACATGCCTTTATTTGTCCTTTTTTTCTGTTTATTTAATTCTGTACTCATTCTTTTGTCAAAAGGCTACTGGGAAAGTCCTTTCAACAGTTTGGCCACCAAAGAAGATGACTTCTTGTTGGATGACAAGAATTCTGTTAAGGTCGAAATGATGCATCAAAGCCAATTTTTTAATATCCATAGGGATGAGAAATTGTCCTGCTGGGTAGTAGAACTCCCATACAAAGGAAATGCTGCTGCATTGTTTATTTTGCCCGATGAAGGGACAATGAAGCAGGTGGAGGATGCTCTACTAAAAGAAACAATGTCTAACTGGACGCAGTCATTTAAACAAAGGTAATCTTTTAACTGCTTCTTTGTTTAAATATCAAACAGGCCATAACTGCTCATCCAGGCAACGTAAAGCTTAGGATACCACAATGAGTTGCTAAGCATGGCCCTGAGGAACTAGCATTGCATAGCTTTGACTCAGACAAGGTATCAGGTGATTTCCTACCTAAGGGGAACACTCTCCTCAGCTCCCCTAGTCACAGCAGTCACTACCAGCTGCACATGGGTACCTTGCCCTCAGAAGCCTGCCTTGAGTAGGAAGAATACAGTTCAAAAGAAAATATAATTTCTTTTTCTCCAGTCTGGATGATACTTTCCAGCCATTCACTTTCATAAACAAGCGCTGTGCTCCTGCACCACCGATCAGATTGCGGCTGGTAGGACAGGCAGCCAAAATTCTGCTTCTCTAACATGGGATTTATCGCTGTGTTAGAACGCCAAGTCTTAGCTCCATGGGTATTTGGGAGGGCGTGTAGCTGCAACAGCTATTGCATTGAGGGATCTTACAATAATAAACTCATAATTTTCTTTTATGTTTTAAAAGAGAAATCTACCTGGATCTTCCAAAATTCTCCATCTCTGCCTCCTATGATGTTAAGAGCCTGTTTAAGAAAATGGGTGTGACAGAGGTGTTCAGTGACCTGGCTGATCTCTCCGGAGTGGCAGAAAATACTTCTCTGAAGGTTTCCAAAGTAAGTAGTCAAACAGAGATGGTAACGAAGAAATTTGTCTGCCTCACTTACATCTGGGTTTTATCTTCGCAAACAGGCTGATCCCACTTCTGGAATGTAGTCATGGCTCACTGGTGATAATAAAGGAAGGAGAAGGTTAGGGAGTAAATGGTAATTGTTCCTACAGTTTAACATTAAATTGTTCACTGCGTAGCAATCCTGAAAATTCACTTGACAGCCTCTGAAGAAGAAATCAGATCTGGAAAGGATAACAGGAATAATTTAACAAAAGCTTGTGTAAAAATGCATGACAAGAGTCATAATTATGACATAAGTTTGGGAATAGTCATTCTTATCCTGTGTATACACCTTTCATTACTGCATTATCTGAGCACTTCAGAATTTATATGGACAACAGACTTGTGGGACAGAGATAGCCCTATTTCACAAGCAAGGAAGTGGCACACAGACAAGTGTCTTCCCTAGCGTCCCAGAGAACGCATGCCTTGTGTCATGAGGGGAATGATCCTTCCCTTCTATTCTACACTTGTGAGACCACCTCTGGAGTACTGCACATCTAGTTTGGGGCTCCCCAGTGCAAGAGAGATGTGGACATACTGCAGCAGAGTGAGTCCAGTGGAAGGTGAGCAGGATGACTCTGTCGCTGGAGTATGGGATGTATGAGGAGAGGTTGGGAGATCTGGAGTTGTTCAGCCAGCAGAAAGGAATGCAAAGGTGGGCTTTTAGTGCTAGCTGCAGATAACTATTAGGAGAGCAAAGAGAAGATGGACCCAGGCTTTTCTCAAGGGTAACAATGACAGGACAAGAGACAATGCACGCAAGATAGAAAATGGGAAATTCTCATCAGATATTATGGAAAAAAATCAACATGAGTGTGATCAAAAATTTGGATGGGCTACTTAGAGAGGCTATGAAATTTCCAGCCTCAGAGATACTCATACCCTGACTGAATGAGACCCTGATCAACCTCATCTAGTGTCAGAGTTGACTCAGCATAGGTGGTTGGTTGCACTGGGTGACCTCTAGAGGTCCTTCCAACCTATATTATTTAACACTTTTGTGATTCTTCACACTGAATTATTACATGTGTAAACACCTGTATTACTGATCTACGACAAGTGAACTGAGGAAGGGCAGCAGGGCCTCATGAGAGGAACTTTCAAATGCATTATGAACAGTGAAGAAAAAACCATATCTGACAAAAGACAATGAAATAAGATCATGTGAACTTAGAAATATGAATTTGCTGTATCTGCTATAGGAAGCCATGTAAATTGAAGTCATATCAGTGGGCTGTGTTACAGAAAGACACCCCATAATGTTCATCACTATTGTGACTTTGCATAAAGAATTTTTTTGCACACACAGAAATGAATGCAGAATGAAATCCTTCTTCTGTGTTAAATATTAAGGACAAGATCTTACTGTGAGAAACAACAGAACAATAAATGTTCTCTATGCTGCTCAGTCTCTGCAAGCAGCCAAGCTTGACTTGGCCAGAGTGTTGAAGAAAACTCTTCCTGAACTCAGAGTAAACTTTACTTGTCTTGAAAAGGCTGGACATGAGTATCTTTTTCACATCAGTTCTACAGTTATTATGTGCTTTTTATTTTTAAGACTACTTTCTCACAATGTTAAAGCAAGCACGTTTGTCCCCAGCTGTTTCTCACTCTTCTGTACTTAGGTTTTAATCTTTGCTTCCCTTGCAGGCAATTCACAAGGCCATGGTGGATGTTCGTGAGAATGGCACAGAAGCTGCTGCAGTGACCGTGATAGAATTGGTAAAACTGTCTGCACAGCTTCCTCCTCCTCCTCACATCAGATTCAACAGGCCCTTCCTGATGTTGATTTTTGACAAAACCACCCAAAGCATCCTCTTCATGGGAAAAATTGTGAACCCAGCTGACAAGGAAGACTAGACCAGAACACTTGTAGTCCCCAGAGCAAAGAAGAGACCTTGTGCACAGCCCAGGGACTTTTTTGCAAAAGAAGGGACTAGACTTGATCCTTAATTAACAAATAAATAAATATTACATGGAATCATTATTCACTTGCAAACAGACAGTTGCATGAGTGCAATGTTTACAAATGACCCAGGACAAACAGGCAGCCATGAGATCTTCAAGAGACAGGCATTTCCCTATCTCACTCAGTCATCACTGGTGGCACTGTCCCTTGCATGCAGATAAACCGTCCTACTTCTAGCTCAGAAACTTTCCATGTCTCCCATTTCCTGCATATCAAGTCTTCAGCCCAGAAACTACAAATCTATTCCCTTCATCTGAGAAAACATCCTTCCCCTCCCTCTCATTCCACTGAGAATTCCAGGAGAAGTCTCCTTCATCTTTGAGGCCCTTCCAGGGCTCAGAGGTAAAGGAAGGAAACAGAAATACAGATCTTTCCTTTCCTAGACGTGAGATACTCCTGGCTAAAGAATAATCCTTTTCATTCCAGCTTGACAACTGCCTCCTACCAGCTCCAAGCCCTTGCTCACATCTCCATTCTTCATTAGTTGCTCCAGAGTAAGGGGCCCAATTTTTCTGGCATGGCAAGACTTTAGTTTTTGCCTCAACAAAAGCTGCACATCATTGTGCAAATTGTCATTCTTAATGGTCTTGTGCATGTACAGTAAAGCCTGGGTTCCCTAGGAGAACCGGATGTGGCAAAAATTGCCCTCTGGTTCCAGAAACTGCTGACAGCAGCCTGGGAGGTCACGTCTCCGTTGTCCAAATGCCCTCTGCCTGCTTCTGCAAGCTCAGGCTAACAAGTGCCTCCAAGATATTCTTCTCCATTAAGCTGATGTTTGGGGTCCAGCAAGGTGACTCAGACACCTTCCTGAGCATTAAGTAGGCAGAAGCCAGTGTTACCACCAGCACAATGTCAATGGAGAACTGCACTGCAGCAGATTAATTTAATTTACTGACAATTAAAAATAGGATAGGGTACTAATAAACAAAGACATAATTAAAAACACTTCCCCCCACCTGTCCCTTCTTCCCAGGTTCAATTTCACTGCTAGCTCCTCCCTGAGTGGCACAGGGGAAGAGGGAATCGGGGTATGGGGGTTGCAGTCAGTTTATAATTCTTCATCTCTGCCATGTCTTCCTCCTCACAATCCTTCCCTGCTCCAGCACAGTGTCCCTCCCACAGACAACAACACAAATTGCTCTGGCATGGGTCTTTCCTACAGTGTGCAGTCTATCAGGAAAAGACTGCTCCAGCATGGGCTCTCTCCATGGTCCCATAGGTCTTGTCAGGATCCTGCTCCAGCATGGGGTCTCCACAGGCTGCAGCTTCCTTCAGGGCACATCCACTTGCTCTGGTGTGGGATCTTCCATGGGCAGCACTGTTGATATCTGCTCCACCATGGTCCTATATGGGCTGCAGGGGGACAACCTGCCTTACCATGGTCTTCTCCAGGGGCTGCAGGGGACTTTCTGCTCTGGCACCTGCACCGCCTCCTCCCTGCCTTCTTCACTGACCCACGTGTCTGTGGGACTGCTTGTCTCACAGGTTTTTTACTCCTCACTCTCACAGATGCCATGAATCATTTTTCACCATTTCTTAAATACACTTTCCAAGATGTGCCACCATCTTGGCTGAGGTGCTCAGCTGTGTCCGGTGGCATGTCTGTTGGGGCCATCTGTAAACAGCTGGAACCAACCAGGTCCAGCATAGGGCAGTCCCAGCCTCTCCTCAGAGGTTGCGCTGCAGCCCCCGTGGCCAGCACCTCTGCAGAGACACCCAGGTACATAGAAACACAATCCAAAGACAAAATTAAGTTCACTCTGGGTAATAATGCTTAATGGATGAGTAGACCAATTTGATGGCAATAATGAACTGTCAGAAGCTACAATTAGGATCCCTTCACAGTGTCATCTCAGCATGAAGAACTGGTGGCCCTCCATGCACTTCACAAGTGCAGCCTGAGCTAAGCAACACCACCTCCTCCCAGCGTTTCCAATCTCAGCTCTTCTTTCCTTCTGAGGAGGGGCAGGATTCAAAACTTTACCTGAGAGGGCCTGGGGCTCCTTGCCACACTGCTGGAGGGATCTGGTTTCTGGGTAGGCTGGGTCAAAAATGCTAAATGCTTCTCCCATTGTGGGTTGGTTTGGGAAAGTCCTGACAGGTCATACACATGGGAGAAAACCATAGTATGAGTATTTGCTCACTATATTTCATGTGGGCAAGCACAGAGGTTTTCTAAAACCTATGGGCAAAATAGCCAACCTTTAGTCAACCCATTCACACAAATATTAAGATTTGCTTAATGCAAAATATTTTCCTCTATAATCATCCCCTTATCTCCAGATATTAAGAAAGAAAACCAGCAATGCTTGAAAAATGCTCTATGGAAAATCTTACTCAGCTATACCTGTCTAACTCATTTTCTCTCTCAGGAAAATAAATTCAATTGTTTCAGCAGTGCTTGAAGGGGCAAACCTCTGCCTCTGCTGCTGGAGCCAAGCTGAGGATTTTAGCTGTGCACAGGGCTGTCAAACTACAAGTCTCTTTATCCACAGCTGCTAATATAGCTTGGACAGTCATTGCTCCCCTGCTTTGGGAGTGGTGAGGTTTAGGCAAGCATTTAACTGTACACTATTTGGGACACATTAAAGGGAAGGCAAGAATGCCCTCCCCCTCTGCCCAATTCTGGATAATTCTGACAGGCAGGAACAATCCCAGTCTTTTTGTTTAGTTGTAAATATTAGATATCTGAAATAGAAACCTTTGTAAAAATTCTTTATCATCTTCTTATCAGAACTGTGAAAATTTCTTACTGAAAATAGTGCAAGTCCTCTTGGTGCCCTATGGGTTAAAAGCAGGCCAGTGAGTTCTCAAATAAGCACTTAAATTCCAAGACTTTGTCGAAGATTTATATGGGTTTTGGAAAGGGGCTTAAAGAGTTGAAAGAGAGCAGTGGTGTTGAGCTCATTTGCTCAGGAATTTTAGCTCCATGGTGGAACTAGGGGAAGTATCACAAGAATATAATGATTTAACAGAAAAAAAATGAAAACTTTACAGATGTTCAGAACCCTGCCATAAACCCAAAGGGTACACAGTGGCCCAGCTCTAGATACCCTGAATCAGCTCTGGCTGAAACTGAAATTCTACCAAGTGGAAAACATAAAAATCTGGGCCAATATAACACCAGCTAACTGCAAAGAGTTCACATTTTTGGGAGCAAAATGGAAAGAAGGGGGGTGGAAGAGTAAAATCTCTCTGAAAAGGACAAGGAACCCTTGGCCACACTTCAGCATCTTTGATGCTCCTCACACTTAGTTCATACTGACCAAATGGAGAGAAAACTTGGAGCCAGCATGTGGTATGGACTGCTCATGTACTGAGCCTCTGAGTTATGAGAGGATAAATAGCCTCGTATCATCCTCCACCGGCACAGTAGCTGCGGCTAATTACCTAAAAACAAGGATATGGATTTTGATCCTTGATGACTTCTCTTGACAGCCAAAACAGTAGTATCTCCCCTTACCATACAGGAGTATCGGGCATGAAAAGGATCTGTAAGCACAATGAGGGGCAAAACTAGGCTGCATTATCTTTACAATGTTTTACCTCCATTCTGCGTAGATTTTAACAGACAGGTCTCTCTGCACCTTCATTAATGATCTGTCTCTGCTGCTTCTGGTGTGACAGCCCTAACTGAGAAAACAGACATTACTGAAGTGCTCAAAGACAGCAATACTGTTACCAGAGTCACAGGGAGCCTGGCCTGGCACTGCCTACAGTCAGACATAAGTGGAGATGAAGATTATCTGACCAGTGGTTACGTTTTGTGTTTCCAAACAGTCGGACCTGGCATCCAGCAAAATTAAGGTTTATCAGCAGCAATAGGGAATGTTGTAGGAGACAAGCAAGTAACAACTTGTACTTCGAAGTTACCGTGATCTCTCCTAATTTCTCTGAGATGCACCTATTGAAATAATAACCATAAATAGCCATCAAATCCGAAAGGTTCAAACTCACTACCACCACCACGATTTGCTCTTGGCTAACATAAAATTGTACATTGAAAATGTACTATAACAGCTTGTTACATGGGAGCCTTTTTCTGTTCTAGGTCTTTTCAAGCCCCCCTTTTCTGTAGGGTTAGGGTACCTCTCATTTATTAAGGTATCACCTTTAAAACTGCCTTGCAAGGAAGGGCATGCATCTGGGGATCTCAGGTCCACGTGGATTAAAGGAATTCCATTAAGACTGTGGAGGAAGCCAATGCACTCAACTTCCTTACTTGGAGGACCAGGCACTGGGAGCACACTTGGCATGCGTTATTTCTAGCAGCGCCTGTAGCTCCTTGGTGGTCAAGAATTCAAGCAAAGAATTTCTCATGTGCCCTTGGGAAAATTGCTGGCTTCGCCAATAACTATTATACACACAGTCAAGTGGATTTTCTTGCCAGCTATATTTCTTTAAAGATGTGGCCGTACAGGCAATGCCATGGCAGCTTAGAACGAAGCAACACCATCGGGTTTTTAGTCTTCTAAAACTATAACTACCACTAACTCTGTTAATGCTTTCCATAAAAATTGTTAGTCTATATTGGCAAATCTGAGTCTTTAGGCAAGTACATCCCGTTTACCTCAAAATTTTGCATGCCTACATGCTGTGTGACAGTCAGTGGGAGCTGTAGATACGTATCGATTGTCTGTACTGCAGGTAGCACTGATTTAACATTTAAATATGGCACTGAAAAAGGGAACAGAAATCCACTTCTGTCTTATTTCAACATGCAGCAAATCTTTCCAACCTCTGCAGGGCCTGTGACATTTGCTGCACGCACTATGCCTTTGAACCTCTTTGTTCAACTCTCATTCAAGAACAAACCGCCCAAAACTGGGGACTGTTCTGTGAGGGACAGTCACCTTAAGACCTGAAAACATCAATAGCAGAAAGTTGTCAAGCTGATTCTGATGAAGCAGTTCACATGGAAGAAACGCGTCCCTCCCCAAAATAGCAGAAGGCATTAGACCAAGCTTGAGATGCTGGTTCTCTGAATGTCCCCTGCTCCCCCATCTATAGCCTTGCTGAGGTCCATATGCGCATGTTCTCCCTGACAGGATCAATTTTGAAGGCTTCTTGCAGGCTTCTGTAACGATGTTGGGTAGTCCATACGGATTCTAGACAGAAGGTGAGTTGTGTGAAGGTTCTTTCATAAATTGTAAATTAGTTGGATTACTTCAACTATTTTAATAGAAAAAAAGCAACTAAGTGTTTTAAATAAGAAGTTTTAATGCCTGTCGCTTTCCCATCTAGGCTCCTATCTCTTGCATTCCATGGGCTGTTACTGAAGCAAAGTAAATTTGACGCAAGCTAAACATGAGACAGCTCTCTGGCTCAGCCATTGAACCACAAGTTGTAAGGGTTCAGGGGAAGAATTCCAGTTGCACCAAGGAAATAGGGGGTTTACTCATTTCTATACAAGTCTAAAAATGAAACAGTTTGATCTGGAACTGATCTGAAACACATGCAAGGGCCTCAGCGTAACAGCAGAAACAGCTTACAAAAGCGATTTAGAAAATTAGCTTTCCTAAAACTGCAGATTTAAAGAAACTCAGTTTCCATTCATTTCACGTTTGCCTTTCACCAGGAATATTACTAGCTAATAAAACTTTCAAAACACCAGTAATTACAGGTACTGCTTGGTGGATCTGACCATCTGGTTACAGGGTAGATGTTCCATCGCAGAAATAAAATATCTGCGGTCAAAAAAAATTAAGTAACTATCTAAACAGAGATTTGTTGAATATTTCCTAATCTTTTAGCTTCATTTTCCACTCTCTCTCAAAAGCCTCATAAACAAAGAATTTTATTATAAAATGACCCAGGAACACGTTTGGTTTTTTCCTGATGCCAAAATGTCAGTTAGAGCACAAATGAGGACCAAACTGAGTAAAAATCACAGCGAGCCTCATGAACACTGAGTGGCTGCCTGCCTGGCTGATGAAAGCCCATAGACACAGTAAATCACTTGTTGTTTATTTTACAGAAAAGAAAATGAAATAGGCATAAAAGGCCCATTGGAATGAAATGTTATATAAAGACAGGAAAAAAATCATTGGAGTACAAATCTTTATCAGTTGCCGTGTTTACATACACTTTGAGGGCAGAACAGGCCAGCAACCTATCCTTGACATCACAAGTGTAGTCTGGACTCTTGCTTTTCATACAATACTGAGGAGGAAATACATTTCTCACTCCCCTTGAAAACTGCCCTTCTACCTCTAAAGGTCTACTCCGTGAGGGAGAAGTGCTCCTTCCCTGGTTTTACTTGGAGCTGGATGGCATATATGGGATGGAGGCTTTTTCTTCCCAAGATACTCCTCCCCATGGGCTGCAACATCAAATTTTGCAATTCCCTCACAGGTGATAACTTCAGCATCTTGCACAGCTGGTGGGAAGGGACAGGGGAACCATTCCTTTGGCGTTTTCCCCAGAACGGTCATGCTGAAGGAACCATCATACCCCAACTACAAGATGACCTTTTCCCTCTTTTCATACTGGATCAGAGCCTGCATACTCCTACTCCAGTATGGAAAACTGTAATTCCCCCTACTTAGCTTCTTCACCACTATAAGGAGTAGTCTGTTGGTGAAATGGCAGTGTTTGGGCATTCTGTTCAAGGGAGACTTTTAAGGAATGGTTAGAGAGATTATCTTAAAATAGGTTTGTGGGTCGGAGATAGGATCAGATAGTTTGCAAAAGAGCTTAAAAACAAAAGAGAAGCAATTACCAATGCAGTAACAATGAAGAGTACCCAGTGAAATCTTCAGATGGTCAAAGTCACGGGTCTGAGTGGGGCAAATATATCACAATCTGTTATATATTCTTTTTCACAACAGCCTGGGTGGTGGTTCCAAGTGACAATGCCAGCTCAGGCTGCAACTGGGTTAACACAGGCGGACAGAGGGTATGAAACCCGCCAGCATATTAACGTGGTGGCCAGACTTGGAAACCACAAAGGCTGTGCAATGGTAAACACTAACCCAGGCACTATTTAGGTCACATTTTTAATACAGCTGAATTCACAATTATTCATGAACAGGGACACCCAGGTTTCCCAGTCACACACTGAGCACACTGTAATTAACAACTCTACATTCCTCTAACTGATAGCTGGTATAAAGGTCTTTACAATGACCTGTGTTCTTAAGCAGTAAGTACCTTCCTGGCTAACAGTTAACATGCCTGCTCCTCTGGGCTGGTCTTCCTTAACTGGACTACAGGAGTTTTCACCAAACCTTGCACATAGCTTTGCTTTCTGAGAACTCTGGGCTGTTTCCTTGAACTCTTCATCATGCTGAGCCCTATGTGACATAAGGATCAAAATTCTTAGGGATGTTTGAGAAAGGGCACACTCAGACTAAGTAACTCTAGCATTACCCGGGATGCTAATAGTCTTTATTCATCCATTGACCAATTAAAGGTTTCCTACTTAGCCTTAACCAAAGGACAACTCATCATGACATTGTGTTGCTAACTTTGGTCTAATGGCTTAATTAATCCTAAAGCCATAAACTAGGAAAACTTGTTCAAACAGACAGAAGAGAAGCTAAAATAGGCATGGTTTGAAATTTGCAATCAGCTTAGTGTCTGTCATAAAGTTTATTCACAGAACCACACAGAATATTGTTGGCTTCCACTTTGACTTTAACTTTGATTTTAATTAATCTTAAAATTTCTCTAGATTTTGAAATGTAACTGTTTGGAAGAAAAATAATTTTATATTCTTTGACTGAAACAATATCTCTTTCTAGCAACCAGACACGGGAAAGAGAATAAAAGTAACACTTAACTTCAAAGGCTGCTTTTCCAAAGGTTCATTTTTCAAGCATGAGATGCAATTTAGAAACGAAGTCTCAGGAAGAACCGCTGCACCTGTCACATGCAACTAGCACTATGACTTGCCAGGATTTCCAGGATTTATGAAGAAAACAGCTTTACTTGGTATGTCTGAATTTGGAGCCATGCTGCTGTTGGCTTTCCTCTGAAGACTTTGAATCAGGGAAGCAGGGGAAGAAGAGTATTTGCTAGAGCCTACCAATCTCTGTCCAAAAGAAGCTGTGTGAAAATCCCATTGCCCTTCATTTCTGGCATGAACCTTAGGAGACACCAAGAAACAGCAAAGCCATTGGGACCCAGGAGCACTGGGTGCTGTTTTTGCTCTCTTGTGTTGGCACGCATCTGGTATTTATCTATGTCCAGAACAGCAATGTTGTCACTGCTTGATCTACTGCTACTGTAATGACTTTATTTTTGCTCTGTTTAATTTATAACTGTGCTCACTGTTCAAGCCTGTTCAAACAATATAAAAACAGTGCAAAAAGCAGTAAGGTTCACACGAATATGATGAGGTCCTTCTGAAAGTTCTATGAATACCATTAGATTTTAGTAGCTAGGGACAATAAACTCCCATCAGATATCCGCGTCAAAGATTAACTCATTCAATAGATGAATTCATTCATGGACAACTGACACAGCTCACTATGGCAACGACAATCTACCCTGCACAAAGTTCTTCTTTAGCCAGCTAAGAAGGTGGATGAGGTTTTCACTGCTGTGAAAAAGATTTTTGAATGAAACTTCTAAAGAAACAGCAGTGGAGCAAACATGTATGACTGAGCTCAAACTATAGAAAGCTGCGGGATTTTTAGGAAGGACTAGTTCTTATCGTCAGTAGGTATCTCAGGTATCTACTTCTTCGGTACAGAGATGATAGCTCCCCATACTTCAGCAGAGAGTACTTCTGTCAGAGCAGAGGCCTCCTAGTGAGGAATAGATCTAGGGGGTCTCAAAGCAGAAAACCTGCAGAGAGAATCAGGAAACTCTAAAGCAAATCTGCAGCTGTGTATGAATGGACCCCAAAGCAGACCTCCTACCTCTGGCTGTTGGTGGGGTCGAAGGGAAGGGATCTGGCATGAAAGGATTGATACCAAGGTGGAGAAGGAAGCTCGGGGCCTTTTCTGGTCAGGTAACTGAGAGGTGAGGAGAGGCTGGAGGGAAGAGGAAGGATAGGGTAAATAAGAAGATAAGAAAGAGTGGTGATGCAAGCACGCTGAAGATGACAACATGGGGCAACAACAGGACTTGACTATTTGGAAAATACACAGGCAGATTCACATATCCGGTGTTGTTTACCTTATCCAGAGTAGCAAATGGTCCCAGAAGAAACTGAGCACAGTCCTTTTTCAGGTTGTACTGCTGATCAGGCCCCATGCTGTAGCCTCAGGTCAGTCCCTATCTGACCACCACAGCGAACCCAAAGAGCAACATACCTCAGATGAAGGTGGGGCTAGAGTGAAAGCCTGGCTCATCCCAAGTAGCTCCCAGGAACACTAACTTTGCATTACATTTTAAAAGAACGCCTCAGCAGAGACAGAGACAATGACAAGGTCATTTTCCCCTCCCCTTTGAGCTTCTCCATGGTCTTTGCAATGCTCTCCCAGGGACCAAAATGGTCACACGGAGTCAGCTACACAAAGGTTGGAGCAGCAAGAGATCACCCTCATGGAGAGCTTTCAGTGTTTCCTCCAGCTACTGAATGACTGTGACAGCAGTAGATGACCAAGCATCACTGCTCCACTAGCTTCTGGATGATGCCCAGAGTCTGCATGATGGTAACACTATTTCGAGAAACTTCCAAGGCTGAAAATCAAATCTATTATTACCTAGAGATTAATAAAAAAGGTAAAATTGTGAAAGAGAACTGAGATGGAAACATTTAAAGGAAAGAGGTGCTTTGCCACCTCTGAGAGCATGTAACCTTTCTCAGGAAGACCTTTCCCTGCACTGTCTGAGCTGCTAAAATTGGATTTGACCATTTCATTTCAGTGGAAAAGATCCACCAGCCACTATCTATCATTTTCCTCATCTTCCTCCCTGCTGCTGTACGGTGTGACAGGCGGAACAGCATTGGGAATAAAGATGCACAGTAGCCAGTTCAGGTGTTCATCCTTTGAGATGCTCCAGACAATGTTCCTGTCTGTAACTCAGTCCCTGCCCCTCAGGATTTGGTTTATGCATAGGCAAAAACAGAAAATAGTATAGAATGGCTAAATAGCATCACCAATAGATATCCATGCTGCGATCTGTACTGATCGTCATAAATGCCTGGCCACTTTTAATTTTCTTTGGCTATTGGGTAGATAAGGTATTAGATAAAAAGACTCCATGGGTCCAATATGCTTTTACTACAAGGGCAAGGCAGCACTGCATTAACTACAGTCCTACTGGTCCTTCCCTCTATTACTCACAGCTCACCAACTGCAGGAATACTACCAACTGGTCATTACCAGGGAGGAATTGGGATCTTTAACAAAGTGTTATGTTTCAGGTCTAAGGACAAAACAGGCTATAAATGATGTGATTTAGACACCTGCAGATTTCACATTGCAGTCTATCACCTCATGTGGTATCTGCGGTTTCTTGATGGTTTTCTTCCACTTCTATTTTATTGGAAATTTCCCTTCTTGATCCTGACCAGAACCACCTCTTGCATTGTTTTTACAAATGTGAATTGAATTTATTGAGCAAATAGCTGCACATTTCACCTTGCTAGATCACCCTCCCGTGCTTATACTACCAAAAGACATGGGGCCTCTTCTGACTGACTGAGGTGATTGATTTCCATTTCAGACTTGGGACCAGCTGCCTTCTCACACCCATCAATATTGTTCTCCTCAAACACACTTGAAGAAAGTAGAAAAAAAAGCAAAACTCAAACAAGTTTCTTAAGAGCATCATAATTTCTGTCATCTATTCCTTGTGCTTTCATGGCATTCAGGAGTTTCAGTCACCAGAAGCAGAACTCAACTGTTGCTGAAGTAAGCGTGCGTGGGATGGGAGCCTTTCCCCTTGGAGGCAGGTTGATGCCTGTTCATAGATCTCCACACCCTTCCCTAATTCCCACGGGTTTCATCTGCAGATCTTCCCCCAAGTGAATGAAATACTATGCCAGGGCAGTGATAACAATGAGTTTTAAATCTACCCTTTTAATAAAAACGTTGTCAGAAAAACACTTTTCATTTTCTCAGTAAATGTGCTGAAGGGTTCTCCAGGCGGTCAGCAGGTTTTGTCTGACCTCAGCTGAAAAGCTGCACATTACTGAGCTCGGGGAGGTACTGTAAGAGTCAGACAAAATTTGAAAGAAGCTTTCTAAAATACTTTTCCAGTTCAGAAATTGCCAAAACTAAATGCTTTAAATTGTCATCTAAAAACTGCTTTGGGGAGAAACTATTTAGTAGAGTCAGCAAAAGCTTCACAAATTGCTCTGGGCAACCTGACACAACTCGTTTGGATGAAAACGAGTTTTGACAGGAGGATTTCACTCTGTCAGAGGCTCTTCTCTCTTGACCGTGCAACTGACCTCCCTCTAAGTGGAAAGCATTTGTGAAAAAGAAACACGGGCAATATCTACATTATTTGCTGTTCCTAAGGAATGATTATCTGTCTTTGGTCTGGTTAATGTTTATGATATAGTCTGGGCTTATAACACTGTCCAACAGCAGAAGGAATATGAGGACCAGGACAGACTCAAAGAGCTCTGCTGCTCTGACCTTCTCCCTGTGCACTGGAAATAATTGACTAGAGCAGGAATAATTGACTGCAACAAATAGCCAAATTTAGACACAGCGACTGAGCACCAGATCTTCCACTGAAACCTTCAAGGGGCCAAAGGGATCACCAGTAGCAACGCCCAGCCTGTTCCTTTTAGCTTGCCATCTCCAGCCACCTCCATGACCACCATCTCCCAACAGCTGGGGGAGTTTCTGAGCTGTTAAAAAGAAAGGTAGAAAGTATAAAGACCGGAGGCTGAATAAAATCACACAAGTCTTCTCAATATAAGCACAACAAGGTTAAAAAAGTAGACCTGAAAACACATTTTTACTGAATAAGAGAATTTCAGGCCATTCCTCTTCACCAGAAACACTGACTTAACTCTTGCCTGCTAGTATCAGTGCACACTGGGCACTCTTTGGCCAGATTGTGCTGGATGTATGCCCAGGTTACTCGTGGTGATAGTCAAGACCATCTGGGTCTGTTTACTGTGATGACCATCTTGTAAATAGTACC
This sequence comes from Bucorvus abyssinicus, assembly GCA_009769605.1. Lineage (NCBI taxonomy): Eukaryota > Metazoa > Chordata > Aves > Bucerotiformes > Bucorvidae > Bucorvus > Bucorvus abyssinicus. The sequence goes on from CM020036.1 coordinate 15,877,119, forward strand.
AAACAAAATACAATTAATGTCAGCTTAAACCAGAGCTAAATCAATGCTAAATTTGCACAATGGTCTATTTAGGCATTAGGAAATACAGAAGTTAATGTAGCACCGACAAACATGTCTCAAGACCCACTGTGCAGATATTTTGTGTTACTATCATTACATTTGCTTTTGGGGAGGCATGGTTTTTTTTGCTCATCTCAAGTATATGAATATCTGTGGTTGGAAGTGAGTCTGAGTTTTCAGTGTAGGGTTTATTCCAGCTTGTATCCATACAACTTAGAGTCACAACTTGAGAGTCATGCTGGGAAAAAAAAAGTCAAGTGTTGCTTAGGCAGCTGGTAACATGGCAAAGGAATATACAGATGGCAGGATGAGCTGAACAGAAACGTAAGAAGCATTTTTCCTCATGTCTAGGAAGGCAGCTAGCCAAAAGCATCCCCTTTACTAGAGAGAGGTGATTTCCTTCTATCCCACAACAGGACCAGAGCAACTTCAGGAGAGCAACATCATGTCAGTAGCAAACCCACTCCCCCTCCTAGACTCCCTGATCCACAGGAAAGTGTGAGCTTAGAAACTCTGGTGTGTCTGTAATGCTCTTTGTCTTCATGGGATCCTTCACTGCTATTATTCTTCCTGCTCAGTAGCTTAGATAGGATGGATGTAGGTGGATGATCATCATAAAGATACAGACCAGCCTGGTGACGCACACTGTGTAAGTCAAACATCAATAATTTCTGAATTATTTTCTTCTCCCCATCAGCACTTCCACTGCTTTTGCAGTGTTAGTGTTGGGTAAGAGGTCTGCCATGCTGAACTGAACACTAAAAGGCTTTTTCTTTAATGTGCCAGAGAGCTGAGGAAAAAGGAGAGAAGCACAAGCCTGTGTCATCACATTAAGATGCTAAATTATTCCTAAAATAGCCTCATAAAATTAAACATGGGAAATGTCTTGTTCACAGATAAGCAGCTGCAGCTACTACAGATTTAAAAGATGTTTATGAAGGAGACGCTTTCCCTACTGATCATCATTTCACCAAAACTGAGCAGCAGATCAGTAACCGTAAAAAGCAGAAAAAACATGAGAAAATCCCTGGTGAAGCCAATGCAAGAATAGGAGGTGCAGTTCTGCTGGATTTTGCTCAGTGATGTCACCTAGCTCTTCCCAGCCACCTTTGGGGTGCCAAGGAGGTCCTGGGGACACCATGTGATGCTGCCCCCCACTCAGGGGCACATGCTGTGAGCAAGGACTCCAGCTCAGGGACACCTTGGAGGAAAGAACCTTCTGCGGAGAGCTTGTGGCCCTGTCTGACCCAGCACTTGGAACCTCTTATGCAGAGCCAGAAAAATGCTGAGAGCTCTCTCAGACAGGAAGTATGATGTCAAATAAACTCCAGGGACATCCTCCTGAGGCTTTTCGGAGAGAAGGAGTATGCAGTTATTAGCTGCAACATAGTGAGTATTGACGAGCATTTGTTAGCGTAAGTGCAGAAACTCTTCCTCTGAGAAGTGTGGATCTACAGCACACGTTTGTAAGAAAGCATAAAGAAATCAGATATCTTGGCAAATTTTATTTTATCATTTGCAGCAACAGTAGTGTTAAGGGTACTTCTAAAAGATCTTAATCGGCAAACATACAAGTAAAAAATCAACGGTTGTACGATTCTGAGCTCTAGATGCTAGAAATACCAGTAATCTACCGAAAAGCTTTGGAAAAGCATGAAGTGCCAAATTTATAATGCTACCTGTAGTCCCAGCTCTAAAAGTTTTCACATTTGCCTAAAGATGCTTGAAGCTGAACAGTTTTTACCAAGAAAGAGCATCTGAAGTTCCAGTGGCTGATCACCTGTTGAAAAGCAATTTAGTGCAAACAATGTTATAAATAACTTGTAAAGACATAATTTTACTGTTTCAAAAATGTTCAGAAGTTGATTGAAGAGCTATTGAAGAGTGCATGAGTATTTCACTGTCAGAAACTTGCACAAGATCTGGCAGGGAATTATCACCAGGGACTTCCCAAGAGAATTCACAATGCATGGTCACCACGGAGATTTTAGAGCTCTATCGTATACAACTGATAGAATTAGAATTGTATTGTTACATACTACACATATAGCTGTGTACAGTATTCAACATCTACTATCAAGGCCTGCTGGTCAAACTAAAGAGCAAGAAGGAACTGTACAGGCAGTGGAAGCAGGGACAGGTATCCTGGGAAGAGTATAGGGACACTGCCTGGTTGTGTAGGGGTCAGGAAGGCCAAGGTGTGGCTGGAGCGGAACCTGGCAAGGGACGCAAAGACTAATAAGAAGGGCTTCTACAAGTATGTCAGCCAAAAAAGGATAGTCAAAGAAAGCACACACCCGCAGTGAACACAACTGGCAAACTGGTAACAAAAGACAAGGAGGAGGCTGAGGTACACAAAAACCTTTTTGCCTCAGTCTCCATTGGCAACCTCTCTTCCCACACTTTTCAAACGGATGGGCCACAAGACACAGAGTAGGGAAGCAAAGACCCCTCACTGTAAGAGAAGATCAGGTTTGTGACCACCTGAGGAACCTGAACATACCTAAGTCTGTGGGGTCTGACAAGATGCATCCCAGAGTCCTGAGGGAACTGGCTAATGTAGTTGCCAAGCCACTCTCCATGGTATTTGAAAAGTTCTGACTTTCAGAAGAAGTCCCTGGTGACTGGAAGAAGGGAAACGTTGCACTTATTTTTAAAAAAGCTAGAAAGGAGGAACCCCGGAATCCACCAACCTGTCAGCCTCACATCGGTGCCTGGGAATATCATGGAATAGGTCCTCCTACAAGCTATGCTAAGGCACATGGGGGACAGGGAGGTGATTCAAGACAGCCAGTGTGTCTTCGCCAAGGGCGAGTCCTGCCTGATCAACCTGGTGGCCTTCTATGATGGAGTGACTACATCAGTGCACAAGGTAAGAGCTATGGATGTCATCTATCTGGATTTCTGTAAGGCCTTTGACACGGTCCCCCAAAACATCCTTCTCTCTAAATCTGAGAGATATTAATTTGATGAACGGGCTATTCAGAATTGGTTGGATGGTCACATCCAGCGAGTATAACAGCTCAATGTCTAGATGGAGATGAGTGACAAGTGGTGTCCCTCAGGGGTCCATACTGGGACCAGTGCTATTTAACATCTTCATCAATGACATAGACAGTGAGATGAAGTGCATCCTCAGCTAGTTTGCAGATGACACCAAGCTGATCACACAGCTGAGGGATGAGATGCCATTCAGAGGGACCTGGACAAGCTGGAGAAGTAAGCCTGTGTGAACCTCATGAGGTGCAAATTCCTGCACCTGGGACAGGAGAACCCCCAGTATCAATATTGCCTGGGAGATGAACAGATTAAGAAAAGGACTTGGGAATATTGTTGGACAAAAAACTGGACATTAGCTGACAATGTACGCTTGCAACTAACCATATCCTGGGCTGCATCAAAAGAAGTGTGGCCAGCAGGTCGAGGAAAGTGATTTTGTCCTTCTACTCTGTTCTGGTGAGATGTGAGCTGGAGTACTGTGTCCAGCTCTGGAGTCCTCAATGCAAAGAAAAAAACATGGACTTGTTGGAGCAGGTCCAGAGGAAGGCCAAAAAAATGATCAGAGGGCTGGAATACCTCTCCAATGAAGAAAGGCTGAGAGAGTTGGGGTTGTTGAGTCCCAGGGGAAGAGAAGGTTCCAGGGAGACCTTATTGCAGCCTTTCAGTACTTAAAGGGTGCTTGTAAGAAAGATGGGGACAGACTTTTAGTAGGGCCTGTAGTGATAGGGATAATGGGTTTAAACTAAAAGAAGGTAGGTTCAGGCAAGATATAAGGAAGAATTCTTTTACAATGAGGGTGGTTAAACACTGGCACAGGTTGCCCAGAGAGGTGATTGGATATGCCCCATCCCTGGAAACATGCAAGGTCAGGTTGGACAGGGCTCCGACCAGCCTGATCTAGTTGAAGATGTCCCTGCTTACTGCAGGGGATTTGGACTATACAACCTTTAAATGTCCCTTCCAACCCAAACCATTCTGTGATTCTATGATTCTACAGATAACTACAAATTTACCAGATAGTACTGCTGGTCGGAAGGAAGAAGTTATAAAAAACACGAAGGTAATGGCAAAGTATTATTTAAATATGATAAAGAAGATCATTATAAACTGTAACTGCTTCATTTTTTTCAAAATGCCCCAGAATTTCTTATTCTGCAGAAAACATGCCGCAGTGGAGAAGCCCCAATAGAAGAACAGCATTCATGCTTGTGTGATCCTCCCAAACACAACTGTGCATCTCCAAATGTAGTCCAGATGCCGATAAAAACACCAGGGGACAAGTGAAAAAGATTTCAGTTGAATCATTCTTTTCAGCAAAACCAATGTAATTACATCAAGATACGTATTTTTAATGGCTATGGTGTAAGCTGACAAAGACTTCACTCAGGAAAATCAAACCAATATGTTTTCGCCATATCAGCTGGCAGCATGTTTCTGCATCCATCTGACCAAGTGCAGTGCATCCTGTGAGCAGCAGTACCCAGACGAGCTCTTGCACTCCCTGCACCCTGCTGCCAGGGCAGAGATGCTTCCCTCGGCCCTTCCTGAGGCTGGGTTATCTCCAGGCATCAGGATGCACAGCAGACTAGCTAAAACATGGATGGGGAGTAAGGGCTCCCCAGCGAGCCATGAACAGCCCAGAATGAAATGAACACTTGCTTGGTCTGTGCAAATCAAAATTCAATTTCCTATTCTGGGAAAGATTAAATAACTTTTTTCAGTACACACTGCTAAAACAAAATATATGTTTCCTGACTCTTCTTTCAGTTTTCATTCTAAAGAGAAAGTGTAAAAAAATGACATTTTGTTCTCTTTGGAGATTAAGACAAATACCTAAACACTGAAAACATAAGCTTTTCTCTTCTATCTTCAGTTGCTAGAAGCCAACTGGAGAAAAGCTTTGCTGAACTCGCTGAGAAAGAGGATTTTCCTGCAGGGCACCAAACAAGTGCATTATCTCTGGAAGAACACCCTGGGCAAGGGTGATCTGCTGATAGACCTTCCTCTGTGGTTATAGTCACTGGGAAATGCCAGTGGGTTTTTCACCTCATCTGATAAAGCACAAACAAAGAGAAGGGACAGAAAATAACCAGTCAGAAGAAATTCTGAGCCATAGGGAAAAAACAATTTCACAAATAACACTTCAGCTGCTCCTTTCTCCACGGTTATTTTACATGGCGATAAAGCACTGAATTATGCACCATAGCTTACTTTTCCCTTGATTGGAGGACTGATCAATAAAGAAAACAAAACCAGTCAGAAATATGAGATGCCTTTTGGGCAGGATTAACAGGCTCTGTGGACACCAGAGCTGGCTCCCCTCTAGGTGAAGCTCAACAGGGTAATGCCTTCCAGGAGCTCTCAGCATGTCTGCTCAGTGCTGGGAGACACCTGGTCCAAAGGGAAACTCCCCTAAAACAAGTCTAGTGCAGACAGTGTGTCCTCAGCACCAACTGGTCTGCTGTCCAGATGTAAAATAGCTCTATATTATATTAATGCTGTGCCTAGTAAAGAAAAAAGATGTAATAAGACTAGGTTACCTTTCAAAAAGTTTTAAAAAGCTATTTCCCTGTGTTGAATGCTATAGATCAGCCAGTTCATCTCATTCTCAGACACATTTCTCTTTTTTATTTACCACTTATGTACTGGGAAAATTCTTACGCACCGCAGGGAAATGGAATAGATACTAATATTCAGTCATCAATTGTTGTTATTTATGTTTTCAATAAATGTTTATATTGAATTTTTTCTATACTAAATTTCACTGGAACTATTCATACTTCTTCAGACTGGACCTTGCTATTTTTCTCCCCATTGTCTCCCATGCGTACTTACGTACATTTCTGTGGCTTTAACAGATCACCACAGCATGTTTTAAGCTTGAAGTTGAGGGTAGGGAGCTAATAACTTTCACTGCACAGCATTTCTAGAGTATATGGGCGATTATGTAGTGTGTGTAAGCTGATACTGGTTTAAGTATGCCTTAAACACAAAGAATTGAAACCAAACTTGCACCAAAATCTTCACTCAGTTACCCCAGTGTCGCAGAGGCACCCACAGAACAGACAGCAGCAGCTATCCAAAAAACCGTGCATTTATGGCAAACAAATGTGCCTGGCACCCCGACTGCACAGGTTCGGGTGTCAGGTGCGAATTATCACTGCACAACAGATCCCTGAACACTAACGAACACACTCTAAGGAAGGATGACCCAAAATGTGCACAGCTCACTGCTACAAAGGGAGAATCTCTCCCCTAGTGATACCGAGAGAGTCACTCACCAACGCCGGGGTGGGGATCACTCCGTCCCGGGGAGGTACACTCGGACGGCGTCCCGACCCGAGGGCAGTCCTGGGAAGTCTCCTCGGCCGCTGTCCCGACCCGAGGGGAGAGTCTCCAACCGCACCACCTGCTGCTCCGAGGAGAACCAACTCAAACTGGTTCTCCGGCAGGGCCCCATTTGTACCCTGGTCAGTGTGAGCTGTGGTCACTTTCAGGCAGCACAGGCAGGATGCAGCTAACGGCATCCAGACTGCGAGGCACCGATATCCCTAGGGGGCAGCTCCTGGTGCTTATCAGGTGCTGCTGCAAGGCCCGGCTTTTGTGCGAGCTCTGTGCTGGCAGTCAGGGGGGATGCACTGCCACCCCATGACCACAGTCACAACTCGACTGGTTTCTTTGGAGTGGTGGTACAGTCACCTCTTGCCTCCAAAGTTAAAAGGGAGCGCAGTCTCAGTGAAGTTTAATGCTCACTGTGGATCATCATTCCTCAGTTAATTCTAAACTTACAACAGAACATGAGGTGTTTCAAAGTGCTATAAAATGTAGCACCAAACGTAAACGCAGAACTATACAGATGTCTAGTTCTGTATATCGAACATTAATACTTTACAAAAGTTTGAACAAAATTAACAATATACAAAACATACTCCTCAAACATTGAGGTATTACAATTCTACAACCACTTTGACCAAGAGAACACAACATAATGAGGATTTTTTTCACCCAAAGAGTCCCCAGTGTTGCAATAATTGCTTCTGTGTCTTCTGCAGAGCATCACGTTTAGTAGTTGTCCCTAGAGCTTGGCATAGGGCTATTCCATCCCCACCCCACAATGTCATCAGTGGGTAGAAGGATGCCAGTCTGTTGCTCAGGTGAATCCTACTATCTTCATCACAACATTATGGTCCAAGTCCTGGTCATCACCATTGCTATTAGAAGCTTTGCAGAGAAATCCGCTTCTCCATTACCCTGTAGAAAAAAGAAACAAAGCTGGCCTTGGTCTAGAGACCGGGCTCCAGAGTTAGAAGTCAGAGATTATCCACCAAGCACTAATATGGGGAGGTTCTCCTGTCCCCATCCAGGGCTTCTACCCTCAGTGGGTCTTGTGGGTGTAGCGGGCCTGGCCTATGATAAGCCTTAAGCTCATCCTTCAGGACATTAATGGCTTCTGTATGTTGTGGAGTCCAATGCCATGCTCTATTTTGACGGAGCAGGTCATACAAAGGGCGGGCGATCACTGAGAACCCAGGGGTGTGCTTCCACCAACAGCCCCATGTACCCAATAGCTGCTGGAATTCTGTCTTGTTCCTCGGGGTTTGCCCCTTCCCAACAGCTGACGGTGTACCCTCAGGGACTGCAACTGCACCAGCCACCCACCAAGCTCCTCAGAACTTCAGCTCTTGCCCAGGACCTTGACATTTAGAAGCTGGGACATCCAGCCCAGTTTTAGTCAGTGAATTCCAGACAGCCCCTGCTGCCAGCCCGACCTGTTCCCTGTTGTCTCCACCCTCCAGAAGGTCACCTCTGTGCTGGTGTATGCCAATGCCTGGTGGCACTGTCACAGTGTCAAGCCCTGCAGCCAAGGCCCTGTGGGCAACAGTGGGGCAGTGTCTGTACCCTGGTGGAAGCCGGTTAAAGGTGTATCGTGTTCCCTCCCAGGTGAAGGCAAATTGGGGTTTGTCCTCCTCCCTTCGGGGAATCAGAAAAAGCATCTCCTTGACACCTCCAGTGGCCATCCACGGGTGGGCGGCTGCCTGGATCGCTGTCACTGTTGAAGTGATGCTGGGGACAGCAGCTGTCGGCGATGGGCTGTTCCTGTTCAATTTTCTACAGTCAATGGTTAAACGCCTCCGCCCGCCGGCTTTACGGACTGGCCGGACCGGAGAGTTGTCCGGGCGGGGGGCGCGTCTGATCTGCCTGTTCCCAGGTCGTTCATCCCTGCGCTGATGGCTCGTTTGGCTGCCGCAGAAACGCCCGTAGCTTTGGGCTGTGGCAGAGCGGGGGCGATCTGCAGGGTCCTGGCTCCCACCCCGTGATGGCCAAAACTGCCCAAGCGGCCGCTGGGCAGGTTCTGTTCCTCTGGCAGGGGCGCGAAAGGGTTAACTGCGCTGTCCTGCAGAGGCGGGGGGGGGGGGGGGCAGCCGCCTTTCCCCCGGCTCTCCCGATCTCCCCTCTAACAAAGACCATCGATCGGATGTGGTCGGTGGGCGATCTGTGTAACACTGCCCGGGAGATGCCCAGCGCCACCGCTTCTCGCCACAGGTCATTCCTTCCCGGGTCGCAGGACCGACCAGGTTTACCTCGAGAGGGTTCAAACTCCCGGGGTGGGGGGGGTGGGGGGGGCAGGTCATTGGGGGTTTATCACTGAGCTGTCGGACCCTTCTGCTCCCGTCGGCGCCGCCGCCCGTGTCGGTCCATCCCATTTCTCGACCATAAGTGACTGTATCGCCTCGTATTTCTGCCCAAGTCACCACGTGTGCAGGGGGGTTCTGGGGGTTTTGCCGATTACGTTCTATCGCCTTCTGAATCTTTTCTCCGAGAGCCTGGACGTGGATCTTTAACGCGTCCGGCAGCCCTTCCAGGAGCGGCCGGCGGGGCTTCGGGTCCACCGGCGCGGTGATCGCACCCCGCTCCGCCCTCTCTCGTACCTGCCTGGACACAGGCAGCCCTGTGCACTCCCACCGCCAGCACCGGTAACCCTTTAACGCGGGTGGTGACCGGCTGCCCCCGCTCTGGGGCGTGCGCACCCCCGGCCCAACACGCCACTCGGGACGTGACCGACTGGTCGCCTGGCGGCCCATCGCTCAGAAACACCCCGGGACCCCAAACGCTGAGGCTTCACCATCACTGAACAGTACCCGATCCCCTCCGGTTAACGACACTCTCCACAGACACTCGGTCTCGGTTTCGTTGGGTCTCCGCGAAAACCCGTCCTGCAGCTCGTCCAGCCCGGACCCCGACCCGGGGGCGGTGCCGACAGAGCTCCGGGGGTCCCGCCACGAGCCCTGGGCGTTTCTCCGTTTTAATAACGGGTCGCACCGCCTTCTCCTCTAACTGCTCCGTTTGGTCAGAACTATCTCCACCGCTGGCTCCCCCGGTGTCCTCCTCCGGACCCTCGGGGTCTGCGCCCCCGGGTAACTGGTCGGTTCGGGCGGCGCTGGGGGCTGATTTTATCTGCGCAAGAGCTTGAACAGCGTACGGCTCTGCTCCTTCTCACGGCTCCATCCTCTCCTCAAACAACACAGTTCTGACTGCAGCACTTCTGTGTGCTCCTGGGCCCGCACCAAACAAGCACCAGCCCGGCACACATGGCCCCTCTGTCTGTGCCACCCCAACACCTCCCCGGGCTTTGTTCCAGCCTTTCCACGACCGCCGCGGGGTCGGACCACTTCTCCCTCGCCCATGCTGTGTCGAGGGGAGAAGGTGCACAGTTGTGCCACCGGAATAATTCCTCTATCCACACCCTGCTCCCTGCGCCAGTTTGTCGCGGAGGCACCCACAGAACAGACAGCAGCAGCTATCCGAAAAACCGTGCATTTATGGCAAACAAATGTGCCTGGCACCCCGACTGCACAGGTTCGGGTGTCAGGTGCGAATTATCACTGCACAACAGATCCCTGAACACTAACGAACACTCTAAGGAAGGATGACACAAAATGTGCACAGCTCACTGCTACAAAGGGAGAATCTCTCCCCTAGTGATACCGAGAGGGTCACTCACCAACGCCGGGGTGGGGATCACTCCGTCCCGGGGAGGTACACTCGGACGGCGTCCCGACCCGAGGGCAGTCCTGGGAAGTCTCCTCGGCCGCTGTCCCGACCCGAGGGGAGAGTCTCCAACCGCACCACCTGCTGCTTCAAGGAGAACCAACTCAAACTGGTTCTCCGGCAGGGCCCCATTTGTACCCTGGTCAGTGTGAGCTGTGGTCACTTTCAGGCAGCACAGGCAGGATGCAGCTAACGGCATCCAGACTGCGAGGCACCGATATCCCTAGGGGGCAGCTCCTGGTGCTTATCAGGTGCTGCTGCAAGGCCCGGCTTTTGTGCGAGCTCTGTACTGGCAGTCAGGGGGGATGCACTGCCACACCCAGTTAGTTATGCACTCAAGTGCCAGATAGTGCCACCAGTCTCCTTATCAATATAAACAGCAACTTCTAGTGGTCATGAATAAAGACTTTGTCTACACGCATACAACATATTCTAGAATGTCTTAATATTAAATAATACTTTTAAATGCTTTAATCTTTATTGCAGGTTTATTTTTCTGAGCAGTGGCAAATGTTTGTGTCGCCCAAGATTGTGCAACTGGCATGAGCTAATGGACTTGCTTAGGAAAATGGATGGTACCAAAGTATTCATCAAAGCATCCTATGCTTGTTGGGAATTCCTGGGAAGTGAAACTGTGCTGTCCCCAGCAGGTGATGTCCCATACCTACTTTAGGAAAGGTCTGTCTACCTACAAGACATGATCAGCCCAGACCCAGGCAAATCTTTCCTGATGAAAAATAATTTAATAATGCATCATTCCTAGCTAAGAACCTTCATCTGCTCCAGGGACGACTGTGACCACTCTCTCCATGGCTGCTTGGTGTGAGCGTCACCACCAGCTCCCACTTCAGCCCTAAGCTCAGCTCAGCAAGGCAATTCCTGCTCTCCTGAGCCCACACAATCCACAGCGCCATCTCATGGGTTGCTTGGATTAGACTGAGTACAGATAGTTGTCTACCAGAATGAGATCTATTTTATTCTGTTTTCTAAAAAAATATAGATGAGAGCAAACTGCTATGCCTAAGTTATCTAGCTGTTGGGACAGTGATGTGCAGGACTTGCCAGTCTCCTTGGACCTCCTGATGGTGTGTGGTCTTTCCACCATCTTTGCACAACAGTAGTGGGAGTTGTTTTCCTGCTCCAAGAGTGCAAGAACAACCCTGTTTGCTCAGCGAAAAGCGTCCTTGATTTGCCTGTTCAGGGGCCAGTGCTCTTACAAACAGTTCATATCAACAAGTACTTCATACACCCATGTCTCACATTCAAAAAGTGAAGATTACTTCTCGTTATTTCACTGCAAGCTGTTCCTAAGGCTGTCATCTCTCCACACTGCAAGGCTTGAAACCTAAGGCTAGACAGCAAAGAATCAGAGCTGTTGTGTCACCCGCAGTCTTGCTTCTTGCATCTTTAAGGAAGCAAATGGAGTTATTTCTCAACAGCTTGAAAGTCTCACTGAGGATACATCTAAAACATTACCATATTGGAGAGAGGATGATTGCTGCAGGAGATCCTCATGTACATGCAGGAGCAGAATTGGGTCCCCCTTCAGTACAGCTGATCATCCTCTGCCTCCATTTATTTGTTGACAGGCTGACAAGCAGCAGTCTCAATCTAGGGGAACACCATAGATCCTTTGGAAAACTCTATCCTTGGCAATCTGTACTCTTTAGCTTTGATTTATTCATGACAGTGGGTCCATAAAGCGTGTTCATATCAACAACAGAAGGTGGCTATTAAGGCGTATATCCACATGGTTAATCTGTTAATAATTAAAACCCTTCAGTTGGAAGGAGTTAACACTGCCAGCATTGATTATAATGAATCCTACATAAACAGACACCACTATGTCTTTACCCTTATCTGTAATTCCAACTGAAGCAGTAGTTTGGGGAAGTGGAGAGAAAAAGTGTGTGTGTAGGAGTCACCCTCACACACATCTCCCTCCATTTACAGCTTTCTCCAGCTTCCCACCCCAGTTACGGGCACCCCGTAGCCTGTCCGAGCTTCACAGGTCCCTCCCAGACCCTGCAAAGGGACAGAGAAGACTGTGTGCTTCTAAGTGAAAAGAAGCCATCCTTTAAAAAGAACAATAAATTTTCAGAGCATTGGAAAAGGATAAAAAGTACCTTTCTTTTAAAAACAAAGAGAAAATGAATTAGGGAATTATAGGCCACTCAACCCAGCTCCAGTTCTTGGGAAAATGCTGGAAATATTATTACAGCATCTAAAAAGCAACATGATAAATAGCAAGAAAAAAAGCAGGATGACAAAAAAAAATGGTTTTGTCAAAAACAAACCACATCAGACCAACCTAATTCCCTCCAATGGCTGAGTAACAAGCCTTGTCATTAGGAAATACTTGAGCTAAAGTACAGCTTAGCTAAGCAATGGCTAGGTTATATTTAGGTTTAGTAAGGCATTATTTTCTTGCATGACATATTCTTACATAAGGTACAGAAATATGAACTGCAAGACTGGTGCAAGATTGGAAACCATTTTCAAAGGTTTCGGTGATCCAGCAGTACGGAGAAATCAGGCTTCCTGGGCAGTGTGCTCTGGATGTAGGGTGATTCAGTATTTTCATTATCACTGGTATAAAAGTATGACAGGAGGGCGAGGCAGAGTGCAGTCCAGTGGCAGGATGCGGCAGCAGAAACAGAGGGGCTCCAGTTTTGCCTCTGCAGAAATGTAACATCAAATCAGTGTCAGCAGAGCAGGACCCCAGCAGTCCCATCTCTGGCCAAAAAGCACAGCATGGCACCTTCATCCTGGCATTCCTTAACTGTAGGATTTTGCAGGCAATGTGTCCTGCTGAAGCACCTGGCATGTAAAAGCCCAAGTAAGAGTCACAGATTTTATCACCTGCAGTGTCCCGTACTACCTGTTTCTGAGGTGTACATGATAGTCACTACAGATGGTGTAAGGGACAAAAAATGAGATTCTCGGAGAAGGCAATGCAAATTGTCTCCAGTTTCCTGGACATTTCAGAGAGATCTAAAGGCATCTTGGCAGAGGTGATGTACTTTTTAAGGAGGGATTTGAAAGAAGAAAGTGTTTCCACAGGGCATGTGCAGAAGTTGGCATCCCCTGGGCATCTTCCAAGGTTCAAATCTCTTATGGATTGTCTGTCCCACAGCACAGGGTGAGAGGGGTGCAGACATTTTAAACCTGCAGAAACCTCTTTGGTGACAGAACCATTCGTTATTAAAATAAAGATCTAACACTGAGTGTGTTCAGACCACATAGTTTTAGAGCACAGAAGCAACAGGTTCACTGAATCTTCCTCTCCCCTACATTTCTCCAGAGGGAACAATTGCAAACAGAGACAGGAAGGAATGAAATTTGCCCATATAAAAGGTAGAGAACTGTTAACATTTGTTCTCAGACCCACTCAGATTGTTTATTCATGGCACAAGAAAGCAGAACATAAGTCTACTCAGATAATAAAAAAGTGTAAAGGTACAAAACAAATCAGCATGCATTTGAACACTTTCCAAACTCTGTTCTTTGTGCTATTAGATTTTGTCAATAATCACAGACAGCTCTCCCCACCATCATCACGCAAGTTCATCTTTGGAGATGCTTTATCTTGTCCTGAGGCTAGACAGCAGAGAATCAGACCTGTTGAGACACCCACAGCCATGCTTCTTTCATCTCTAAGGAAGCAAATGGAGTTAAATCTTGACTGCTTGAATGCCCCACTAAGGACACATCTGAAACATTACCATCTTAATGGAGATATGTGAAGGAAAATGACAGTATCAAGTGTTTCTTTGGCAGCAACTTACTTCTAATTTTGAAATAGCCCATTCAAGTTTGTCTGTTTCAAGTTTCACCATTCTTCTTCTCCCCTCCCATGCAGGCTTTAAAAAAGCATATCATTTGCAGGTCTTAATTACAGGCAGATCTAGAGAAGTCAAGGCAGCTACATGGGTCCCTACTGAGATGAGGATCAGTGCTGGAAACTTTTGAAGTCTCTGAGGAGAAAAGCACAGTCCTGCGCAGTGCTGCAAGCCTGAGCCCAGGCGGCATCATGGAGGGACGCATGCTGTCTGTCGCGGGCTGTGGCGTGCTGGGAGTGCGGCAGATGGCCCACCAGATTTGTTTGTTCCCAGCGTGCATATTGTGTGCTGTGCTCTGGCAGAGCCTGCGTCTGGGCACCCGGGAGGGAGGCTGTCTGCTTGCCTTGTGCTGGCTCTGCTGGGGCGTGCCAGAGGACAAGGGATATGACACCTTCCCAGAGGGCTGAGTGTTTCAGGGGAAAGCCTCTGCAGTCCTATAGCGAGAAGCAGAAGGAGGTTTCTCTGCAGGCTGAGGTGTAAACCTGCAGTGCGAGTAGAGACAGAGACTCCTGAGAGCATAGTTTCACAGTCATCTTTCTTAGAAAAGTAGAATAATTTAGATTAGAAAACACCTCTGGAGGTCATTCAATCCCACCACCTGCTCACAGCGGCACCAGCTTGGAATCTAGTTCTCATTGCTCAAGGCCATGTTCAGCCAGCGTTTGGATGCCTCCAAAGACAGCAATTTTGCAGCCTCACACAGCGACCTGCCCTTGAGTTTCACCTCCCTGTGAACATTACTTTCCTTATAGCTCATCTGCATTTACCTTGCTGCAGCTTGCACCCCCTGCCTTACACCCTGCCACTGTACACCTCTGGGTCCATCTTCTCTCTAATGCCCATTACATAGGGGAGGACAGTGGGTACAGCCTCCCCCTTCTCCCTCTCTTCTCCAGGCTAAAGAAACCCAGGTTTCCCAGCTTCTCCCTGCTTGTCCTGAGCTCCAGTCCCCTGACTGCCCTGGAGACACCTCTGGCAGAAGCATCCTGCGCTTTGTTCAGGTTAAAGCAATTGTGAAACCACAGACTGAGGAGAGGAGGAAGCGGACTCAAAGCTAAATTTTGGAAGTGATGAAAAGCACAAGTCTTGTTGGACCTGGAGGGTCTTTACTGCATTGCAGAAAGAAACTCATGCTAGAGTGAAAGCAAGGGTAGGGAGTCACAATGGTGGCTTGGGGGACAGTACTATGTGTGCATTCCCTTATTGGAGCTGTAATTAACGTCTGAGCGAGACACTGCCCCTTGGAGTGAGCCCAGAGCTGCTGTGTGGGGCTGGCAGTAGGCAAGACCAGTGTACAGCATGAAATCAAGAAAGAAGAAAGTTAAACGTGAAGGTCTGCCGTTATCTTCGCTTTGAAGAACTGGAGCAGACATTTGACACAGTAACTTGTTCCAGCAGGTCACGGCTGAACTGTGCTGTGATGACGAGTGCAGTTTGCTTTGAAGCACAGTGAGAGACAGAGCTCCACAAATTAAACATAGTCTGGGAGTGGAGAGAAAGGTACCGCCTGCACCAGCTCCATGGTGACATTTAATCTCAAAGCTATTGGAGGAGGGATTTGTGTGCACCTCTGTACTCCTGAGGGCACCATTAGAACAACACAACCCATTGTATTTCAAAAAGGCTTTCAGGGTAATTAGTTAAATATTTAAAAAATGTGAAAGTGCTTCTCTGCCATACAGTTCTTCTAATTTAAATAATTAATTATTTTTGGCCTGTTTCCAAGGAAATTCATGCTGGATGACTCTTGTTAATGTTGCCAGATTACTGAAAATGAAATAGTATTATTAAGATCTCATAATAATAATAATAATAACGATAACAACAACAACAATAATTTAAAAAAACCCAAGTAACCTGGGTTTCAAAATAAAAGCCACCTAATGTTCCAGACCAAGAGAAGCAAATGGAAGGATTCCTAACAGCATTGTTACTAATGAGCTGTCTTTCAAAGTATCAGAGAAGTGTCTACCTAAGCCCGCTGCCTGCACGAAAGAGAGCTGCAAGTTCATATGCAACATACTCCATCAAATACTGAAACAGTCTCTGCAAATTTCAGAATAATTTATGTGATTGGATGAAACTCTATACATGAGGGCAAAGAAAAATGGTATGGAAAAAGAAAAATTGATATGGATTAGATTTTATTTCATGCATTTTCCGTCTTGCACTCCCGTGAAAATATTGGCAGGTAATGGGCACTAAACAGCTAAAGGCTAAACAGCTCTTAAAAGATGTCATCTTAAGTCAATTGGGTTTTTTCTTTACTTTTCTCAGTACCTTTACTCATAGCTGCATTTTTTCCTTTAATTGAATTCTCATGGCGCATGTTTCATGGTGCACGTATTATTCATCTTCAGCCTGCATATGTTCTAGGTAAGGCTCTGTAACTTCAGAGGCTGGTTCCATTTGTTATTTTAAAGAGACACCGGCTGCATGAGTCCAGCTGCTCTTTTACCAGCTAGTAAACAATTCAAACACATGTTCTAGCATCCTGGATCAAAACTCATACTGAACTACTCAGCTTTCCTTTGCACAGGTGAAAGGCACATGCAGAGGAGAAAGAGAGGAGAAACCAGGAAACAGGATTTGCAGCAGTTCTGACAGCCGTGTGTGCACGGAAACCTCCATGCTGCACCTACTGGTGGTTTTGCATGTGCAAGGATACATGCTGGAAAACAGAGGAAAAGGAAATGCTTCCATTAGCTCCTAACCCCTGAGGAGTGGCCCAGAGGAATAGCCCTCCAAAATGGTTATCACATTATTGTAAAGCTTTTCTTTCTGAAAGATTCCTCCCTTAAAGTACCCTACAAGGAAAGACATTTTCACTACAAGAAGGACACTGAGATGCTGGAGCATGCTCAAAGAAGGGAAACGAAGAGGGTGAAGGGTCTAGAGAACAAGTCTTAGGAGGAGCAGCACAGGGAACTGGGGTTGTTTAGCCTGGAGAAAAAGGAGGCTCAGGGGAGTCCTTATTGTTCTCTACAACTGCCTGAAAGGAGGTTGTAGAGAGGTGGGTGTCGGTCTCTTTTCCCAAGTAACAAACGCTAGGACAAGAGGAAACTGCCTCAAGTTGCACCAGGGGAGTTTATATTGGAGATTATGAAAATTTTCTTCACTGAAAGGGTTGTCAAGCATTGGAACAGACTGCCCAGGGAAGTGGGGAAGTCACCATCCGTGGAGGTATTTAAAAGATGTGTAGATGTGGTGCTGAGAGACATGGTTTAGCGGCAGGCTTGGCAGTGTCAGGTTTACGGTTGGACTCGATGATCCTGTGATTCTAGAAGTATAGCACCTTTTCTGCCGTGATCCCCTACCTCCCAAGGTGCTGCTCCTCCTGGGTGGAAGGTGTTCATCTTGGCACTGACCTGTGAGATTTTTCTAGTCCCTCAGTTACACCCACAACCCCTGTGGTTGCCCCTCCGTGGGTGCTGCAGGAGCATAGCCATCTGCATGGAGTTTGACTTTAAGGGAGGGTCATGTGAAACACAAGTGGCTGACCACTGGTCCACCTCTGTAAGAAAGCATGCTCTGGTGTACCGGCCTGACACTTCCTTGCTTGCATTTTGGCAGTGCCCATACCTTGTGCCAGCCCACATTCTCGGAGCACGGGGTAACAGTTTGTCCTTCAAGCCATTGCTGCACCAGGTACCAGATGACACCAATCGGGCTGGGGTGTGTTGGGTACTATGGTCTCCTGAGTGCCCATCTCTGCCATCATGTCGCCATCCCTATAGTAACCCTCAGCTATCACAAACATCAGTACTACTGCTTTAATTGTAAGTTTACTAGTGATATCCCCAGAAAGTGGCAATGTGGGTAATTAAGAAATAGTGGTTCATTTAAAACAATATGCTAAATAAAAGCTATTAAAAGTCTGGTGTAGAGGAAGCAAATATCTCTGTGCAAAATACTCAAGTGAGATCTGACTGCAGCATGCATCCAGCTGTCTTTTCCTTAGGCTCTTGTCTAGCATTATGTATGCATTTAATTTTATTCATTTCAGTACTTCTGTATGAATTCATGCCGTTTACAGAAATTCATGCAGTTTACAGGAATTAATGACACATGTGAAGTATTTGTCAGAGTGAGGGGCTGCATTCCCAGCAGGAGGATCTGCAGAAATGCAGGAGCACTCCTATGACTGTTGTAAGCAAAGGCAGGGTTTGGCCATGCATATGTAGCAAAAATCAGGTGCCTCCCCCCCACAAATTGTCTTCACTGTTTACTCTGCACTGCTCCTACAGTAATAACACTTGTCTGCCCTGGTTAATGTTTTCTAGAGGACTCTTTGCTTTCATAATGCTGTTTAACAGTATAAATAAGAGAGGGAGCTGTAGGATAGTCCTAGTGAAGACAGCGGGATCCTTGGAAGCTGCTGTAAGTAGTGATCTTTTTGTTTCCTATAGAGACTTCAAAAGTGTATCCTCTTGCTGCATGCAATGGATTTTAAGTCTTTCCTAGAGCTGTATCTTACATTGAAATCTGTATTAGCAGTTGTTCCACTGATAAAGGGGCTTTTATTGGGTCAGCTGGATATAAAGGACATAAGATCACAATTTAGGCAGGGTGTTGTCTGCACATTGCCAGGTGGCTGGCAGGAGGAGTAAGAATCTAAAGGTCAGTGTGGGGTGTCTAGGTGCCTTGCAGGGAAGCAAGGTGCTCTCTGGAGACAGCAAATCCTAAGCACCTAAAAGTGGGTCTTTCCCAGATACACCTCTTGCTAAAGGAAATAGGGTCTGCTCCGTGAAAAGCCTGAGAATGGGTGCTTAGAGGGTTTTTTTAAATGTACTGGTGATTCTTTTTAAGATTCTTTCTGCTGACTTTTATATTCAAGATCTACAAGAATTATCTTTGCTTAGGGAATAGGATATCTGAGGTCTGCTTCCCTTTTAGGTGAAACATACCCTTATTGCTCTAATCATCATATTCCAGGATCATTGAGAGGGGAGGAAAGAAAATGGTGTTCCCCACATGCGCAGGGGAGCTAAGATCACAGAGGCCAACATGTTCATGGAGCCAGAGACTGGACAGTGGTCAGGCGTACACTGGAAAGTAGAAACTGAAAACCTGGTTGGATCTGTTCTTGGGACTGCTGCTGATTTGTAGAGAGGAAAAAAATCTCACCTGTCCCACCTGACTGCCCTAACCACTGCACTGGTTCTTTTTTATCCTTTGGCCTCAGTGATGCTTCATCCCCAAGTACATGCAGTAACTCAGGTTCAACAGCAAATAGTGATGGTGGCCTGGTAGAAGAGTGCGAGCTAAAAGAGTTTCCAGCTAAAAGGAGGCCTAGAAGTGGGTGATGCCACTCTTGGAGGGTGCACTTACCAAGTGAGCTCTCCAATGTTAAGCTGTCTTACAGAAGATAGATGACACCGGGAACAGCTCTGTGAACAATCACATACGTTTCTAAAGGACAGTGTAAACTTGTCTTCCATGTTTCTGCTGCCAAAGGAATTACTTTTACTGAAATAGTCACAGTAGTTGGATTCTCTGCAGAATCCAATGCTCTTGGCTTGTGCTTGCAATCTTCTCAGGGGCCACAGGCACAGAGGCATCAAAACTCTGAATCACAAGAGAAGCAAATGTTTGGTTGATCAGTCTGGAAAAGCCCCTGAGCATGTCCAGGTGCACACAGTGAGGTACCAGAGAGCTTTCTGGCCAGCCAGGAGAGCACATGTGAGTTTGTGGTGCTCCTGTGAGTGAGCAGTCCTGGACAGTAGGCTTCTGAGCTCATTTTCTCACATACGGATGTGATTAGTCAAGTCTTTTGTGACTCTTTTGTGTAATTGGGTGATTTTTTTTTTTTTCTTTTTAATATGGCCTTGAGGAGCTGAGATTGGTTCAGCAGACACCACTGGTGGTGGTGGGGCCATGTCTTCATGTGCCTGATACACTAACAGTACAGCTTTCAGGAAACAGATTACTCAGATTTCCCCATTTAGAAGCGAAGCAATCAGGAGGGAAGCAGCACCATCTGGTGAGCAAACAGCTTTTCTAGCTCGCTCCTGCATATGTTCTTGAACAATGCAAATTTTCGTGTTGTCTGAAATGAGATTATTGGTGAGGACCCCTTATGGGAGTAGCATGAGATGAATATTAATCTGCTGGACTATTATATGTGCCTCTAAAGGCAGAAAATTGTCTTCAGAATTGTATCTCCAAATCATAGAGATAAAAATCAACCCTAAAATGGACAAATTAGCTATATCCACAAAGTTCTGTCAGTCAGAAAACACAGTCCAGCTCGCTTCCAGGTCTTCTGGTGGAATTATTCTAGGGTAACTTCAACTAATCCCAGTTTTCTCCATTTTCTTTCTAGGTTATACTGTCCAACACAAGTGCTGCCATTCTGCGTTGCACGGTAGGGAAGATTGTGTGGTAGGGAAGAGGTAATATATTCAAGTGTAATCACCAAGACTGTTACAGATAAATTGCTTTGAAGAACACTGTCCTTCAGGTGTTAGCATGCTCTTGTGCCATTGTCTTGTTGATTGAAAGCTCTTCATGAAAGCAACCTTTTCTTGAATACCAACAAATATATTGTCATTGCATAACATAGACAAAGAGAAGAAAAGAGACAGAAAGTTAAACAGGTTTCCTTCCAGGCTATTCAACAAGTCAGTGTACGTTTGGAATTAGAATTGAAGAGCTTTTCACTACTACTCCCACGTTTACGTATAAACTGATTTTCTGGAGATTAAATGAGTAAAGAACTGAAGATAGGAAGCTTCCTGCAAAATTAACCCCTTCAGACAGAAAATTCCTTAAGGGCTTTTTAGCACAGGATCTCAGCTCTTTGCTTTTTAATAAATTGTTAGCAAGTATGCTTGGTAGGAAAATCCCTCAATCATTGAGGCCATATGAGAACCTGCATCTTCTGCTTCATACTGAAAAGTTGTCTGTTGTTAATTTATCACCGGCTGATCACTTGCTAACCTAGAAGCCACAATAATATCAAATGGAATAGTAAATATGAGCTATGAAGTAATAGTCCCCAATCACATGTAAAGGCTTACAGGATTCTATTACAAAAGCACCTTTCAAAGAAGGGCTTAACAGAGAGGGCTGCTTGTATCTTCAAGGCTTAAACAACAAAAAAGACCTCTAGGAAGGGCAGCTGCTGAGTCTTGTATAATCTTACAGTTTTAAAATCAACAATTATAAAGATTTTTGTGAGGTCTGACTCATGAGTCTTGACTGTTTGTGATTGGCCAGTGCTGAGTAACAGATGGATGATTCAGAATCAGGTTGTATTTAATTATCTGTGAATTCAGAGCTGTAAAAATGAAATTAATTCCATGGAAGTGCATAAATTAACCACAAAATGTAAATGTGTCATAACTACATAACACAAAAATATCAGTAAAGGAAAAAAACCTTCAGAAAACTGTAACCAATATTTTACAGAACCCTTAGAGCAAAACCATGTTATATCCTTTAGCCATAATTTTGAGGACAGGTCTGTTAAATTCCATGTCTACTTGGCATTCCATATAAATAGAAATTGGCAGTTCAATGTGTATATTAAGAAGTCCATCTATCTGCTGTGTTTTGTAATAAATACTAAATGTGTTGAGATAGGAAACGGGTGATGACATATGTTCAAAATGAAATGTTTCATTCTTTAGTATTCATGTTATTCTTAATAAATTATGGCTGCAGCTGAGTAAATAGCTCACAGTGAATAATTTATCCAGAGGCAGCTTCTGAATCAGCCTGCTGGATATATGGAATTAAGCTTAGCTCTGATGCGTTTGTTTGGGAGTTGATTTCTTTTCTGACTAATGCATTGGCTTACTGATAGCGGTTTTAAATATTCAAAACTGGAGCTCTTACATTGAGTTACAAGTAGCCAGATATATTGAGAAGTATCATTTCAGTGTCAAAATCAGAGGAGGCCAAACTAGAATTTGAAACTACTCTGCACGGTAATTGAAAATGTAGTTACCAAGAACCCTTACGGTTCTGCCATTTGTCAGTAACGCAGCAGTAAATTGCCAACAGGCCTGATTTCTAGAAATACTTACATCAAACACATAAATATTTGAATATTTGATCATAGCTCGAAAATGTTTTGTTGTTCTTATGCAGGTCTAGCTGTAACTGGATACTCAACTACTAATAGAAATTGCTCCCTCTGATGTTATGGAGAAACCAGGACCGTGAGCATAGCACTTTCTGATGACAGTCTCTCAAGCTGAATCATGCCAGAGCAGAAAGGTGCAATTAGTTTCATACGTCTCTGCTTGCACAAGTTTTAGCAAATCTGGCTCATTATCTCCCCAAATCCTTTGCAACTCTTTCACCATTTCTTTGCCTTCGGGACCTCCTCAGAATGGAGGCCCACTGGGACGTTCACAGCCGCGTATCCAAGGTCCCTTTGGAAGAGCTGATACAGTGCAGAGTGTCAGCTCCACAAAGGAATGCAGCTACCACAGCCAAGAGTAACCAGTGGACAAACGTATCGCCCTTTGACCTGTAGAGCATCTGATAAAAATAAGGCCTTGGTTTTGTTAATGACATTGACTCCTTCTGCTGTGCTGAAAAAGAACCCACTCCAACGGTTTGGTTTGTCTATTAAGAGACAACACATTACTTCAGGTTCTTATTTAAAATGACACATCATTTTTATTCAGAAAGAAAGAGCACCTATTCCTTAGAGAACAGTATATTTGTTTTGCTACTGAAAAAACAACCACCACCATTCATCCTCTCTTGAAACAGGCTGCCTTATCAATCTGACCAAAAGTTTATTTAAAGATCTCCTACATTGCTGTTTGCTCACATTCTGTTTGTATGTAGCTACTGATTGCTGCCCATTTGTATGAATCTCCTTTCTCCCTTTACTCGCAAAACATCCAGTGGTCTTCTATGATGCGCTTTCCAGGAGTCCTCTTAGACCATTATCATCAAAAGCACGGCGGTATCACAACTCTCCAGTGATCAGCCATGGTGTGTTTTCTGATGGGATATGCTCCATTCTCTGGCCTGCTGAGGGTGCTGTCTATTAAGTTAATCCATGTTGAAATTTGCCTTTGCAGGTATTTTGGGTTAGGAAGGCAGAAAGAGTTGGCAGAATCTTGCCAGAAAGCCTGGGAAAATAGTAATAATAAAAAAAAAATCTGGCAAGAGTTGGAGACCATGAAAAGTGAGGAAAAAAAGAAAGAGATAAGATTTCTTGTTCGGTGGGAATGACAGAATAACTATTTCTAAATTAATATAATTACCTCAGTATAGCTTCTCCTTTTTTTCCATAGGATTTTAATACAAGAAGATGAAGGCCACATTCTACATAACATTGCTACTTGCAGGGCTTCCTGCTGTTGCCCATGGTCAGCTCCCACCCAACGACCACAATGGACATGATCCAACTGAACCTAAACACTACATGCATCATGGAGGTGAAGCGATTGCTTGCCTCAAACTAGTGCCAAACAATGCTGACTTTGCATTTCAATTTTTTAAAGAGGTTACACTGGAGGCACCTGATAAGAACATTTTCTTCTCTCCTGTCAGCATCTCCACTGCGTTTGCGATGCTGGCCCTAGGGGCTAGATCAGACACTCAGAGTCAGATCCTGGAAGGACTCGCTTTCAACCTTACAGAGATCCAGGAGAGAGAGATACATGAAGGCTTCCACAACCTCATCCACATGCTGACCCATCCCGAGAATGGGGTCCAGCTCAACATGGGGAATGCCATCTTTCTAACAGAGAAGATGAAACCTCTAAAAAAGTTTTTAGATGATGCCAAAGCTCTGTATCAGCTGGAGGGTTTTACCACTGACTTTAACAATCCTATGGAGGCTGAGAAGCAGATCAATGATTATGTAGAGAGGAAAACACTTGGGAAAATCACTAATTTGGTCAAGAACATGGATCCACAGACTGTAATGCTCCTGGCTACCTTTGTTTTCTTTAAAGGTAAGTCCTCTAGAATTTGCGTTCATGATATTCATTCTTATCAACATACCTAATGTCAGCTACCTCATTTGGAAACTGCTCTGAGGGAAATTTCAAAGGCTTTTTGCTGGTCCAGAAGAGCCCCTAATGGCATACTGGAGGTGTTGGAGAGGTGGCAGGACCCCACTTAGCACGGGGAGGCAGCCAGAGGCCACACAGGCTTGGTTGTCTTTGTGGCAGCCGCTGGAGCTCTGAACCAAGCTGCAGCCTCCTGTGCAGCCTGAGCTTGCTTTCATGGGTTTAGCTGTAACTCTGAATGAACCCCATGTTCTTCTAATTTTCAGTGAAGGTGCTGAGACGCATGCAGGACCTAATCCTTCTAATGCCTCTCTTTAAAAGCATGCACGATTCATTAGTGTGGCCTAATTTACTACCTACTCTTTTTTTTCTCCTATCAGAGTCCTTTATGTATACACAGTAACACATTAATATATGGAAGAAGCTAGTGATGAACAGAGGAGGAGATTTTAAGGAACAAAGTGGAAACAGAGCATTTCTGATGTGGGTTAGATGATGTGCTATTAAGCCTGACATAAGGGCACTCAGATATGAGAGCCTATATTAATTTTATCTACAAATTGTGGCTTATGATTAAAGTCAATAGAAATGAAATGCATACAGTGTGTGACTACACAGATGATGTCAGGTAAGTCCTTAAATGAGAACTCACCGAAAGGCCACTTCAGTCACCTGAACCGAAGAGTAGTGGTAGGTACAAAGAAAATGCCTAATTAGTTCATTACTGGTACCTGAAAATTAAAGTGATATTGGAATCTAATGTACTCTTTTGACCAGGTAAAAGATTCTTGCCTTATTGTGATACACATTTTAAAATGTTCTGTTTGAAAATTCTGCATTTAACAAATGGAGGAATAGGTGAATATTATTACTCAATATGTAAAATACAATTTATGGTGTGATGGGACATAGGATATTCAGTTGCATTCTCTTCTGTATCAGGCAACTGGGAAAAGCCTTTTAATCCGGAGCATACAGAAGAAAGAGAGTTCTTTGTGGATGCTGAAACTACTGTGAAGGTCCCTATGATGCACCAGACGGGCAGATTCGACTTCTATTTTGATGAGGAGCTGTCATGCACCGTGGTACGGCTTCATTATAATGGGAGCGCTACTGCATTTCTGGTTCTGCCAGCAAAAGGGAAAATGAAGCAGTTAGAGCAAACTCTGGTCAAGGAAATCATCCAGAAATGGTCAGACCATCTCCTCCAGAGGTAATCTTCTGCCAGTCAGCTCCAGTGGCACCTAGATTTATAGTCTTTTTTCTTTTCTGGGCATGCGAACACTATGAACTCACTGATTCTGAGAACTGAGTGAGATTTTTTGGTTTTGTGTGCCCTAGCTGTAAAAATCTTGCAGCTGGTTAGTATTTAACTACTCTCTTCTTGATGCCTGAGTGGCTTGCTGCTACCCCCCCCCGCCAGAGCAGAGACCATCCTGAGGGGCTCCCAGGAACCCTGAACAGCAAGCCTAGATTGGCATTCCTAAACCAGTCCATTCACTGAGCAGGAAGGTGCCAATTCTAAGGCAAATCTCTCATACTGAGGTTTTGGCTGATATGTTTTACCTTTCATATGTCGCTGACACACTGTATTCAGACATATATCTAAACTTTAAATAAACCATAACTTAAACAGTTTGTAGTAATGCATACATGTCTACTGTGTCCTACACAAATATCTTCCTTACAAGAACCATTGCGGCACTCAGATGTTATTAGAACAACCTAGTGATTAATTGTGGGTGTCCTGATTTTTTAGCAGTTTGGTTCTGAAACTATAAAAATCTAATGAAGTTCTGTTAGCTTCTACCATTGACGCTAACATCAGCTAATGCTTTTTACAACCTTGTTTGTCTGGGAGGGAAGAGATCCTAGCACCAGTAGATAAGTAATACCGAGTTAGTGCATGCCTAGTTTACCAAGCTCTGCCCTGATTCACAACTAATAAGACTGTGCGGTTCACACCCATGATTCTTGGTACATTGTTATAGAAATGCCAGCACAGTTAATAAAAACATAATGGGTGGCAAGTTGGATATGAGCTAATAACATGATACCCCAAATATGAAAAATAAAAATGTATAATACTCAGATGCAAAATCAGGAAAATCCTTATCTAAATGAATTCTTGGTGCACGTTCCTTCAAGATCAATGTAGGGATAAGTTCTGCATGGGAAAGGCTGTGAGAACCAAATGGCAATTTCAGTTCTATTGTTACGTTGATACCAGAGCTAATGCAGTTGGGTCCATCATCTTCTAGTGCACTGGGCACTATCACGTAAAAGCTACAACAGTGGGGTTTGGACCCTGCCTGTTTTAGAATTCAATCCAAGCTGTCTGGGTGAGACAGCAAAAGACTTGAGGTATCTAAAGGGTAATCTCTGCAGTAGGTGACTTGGAGGCTCCAAGGTCCCCTAGGCAGTGGATGAAGAGAAATCCAACAGAAAGCATTCTTCGCTGGAGCCATGCCAAATCCCACAGTTATGCCAAAACCACTGCTTTGCTTTGAAGTGCTGAGGTTTGCTACACTCCTCCTCAAGCATACTCTGTCTCCGCCCCACTTCAGGTCTCCACCTGCTTGAGTGACATGGGCTCTCACCTCCGCATCTCATCTTCTCTGGCTGTAACGAGGGGCTATCATTACTGTCCTCCTTTGCAGAGTGCTCTCAGATTTGCTGGAGCAAAACTCCAGATAGATATTATGACGATGATGATGATAAATGACAATGCCTGTATCACCATGAGAAGCACCAGAAACTGAATTAGTGCTCATTGTACACTCAGGGTCCAATCCCCTGGGGTTTGACACTCATGGGAATTACATAGCTTTCTCACCATCATGTATGTCCATGAAAAATCCTTCTCACTGCCTTCTGTGTTTCTCTCCTACCTAACAGCCTGGTGAGCCTCTACTTCCCCAAGTTTTCTATTTCTGGGAGCTATGAAATAACAAGCACCCTTAGCAAGATGGGAATTGTGGATGTGTTCACTGACCAGGCAGACCTTTCTGGCATCACTGGGACTCCAGAGCTGAAGGTTTCTAAAGTAAGTCCATGGCTGTTTGCCCTCTCCTTTCTTTCACAAACATGCATGAAAAGCCCACTGTGGTAGCATCGAGAAACACCAGCTAAATACAGTTCCAAGCTTCCCACGTTGCCTGCAGCTGGGCTCAGCCTGGCCTCAGCGCGCAAGCTGACAAGAGGAGTTTGGTCCTTGGTGACAGTGCAGATCAGATTAGTTTGCTGCACATCCATTTTTTCTAAGACTGGCATCAGGCAAGATTTCTTGGTTGGTATCTGGAACGTGAGAGGAACATTAACCCCTGGTTCCTCAAGGGGAGCTGCTAAGACTCCCAGGCACACCACAGCCTGTCCTCTCAGCCTTGAGACTCAGTTTCAGAAGTGCAGAGAAACTTACAAATAGAGCCTCCATCTTTCAGCCGATCTTTGGGATAGAGGGAAAAATAATCTGGGAAATTTTTTTTTTTTTTTTTTTTTTTTTTGAGGGGATTTCTGTGGCTCTGTCCTGGTCCTCATTTAAAGCAGCCAGGAGTACAACACAGCTCACATTTTGCTGCCTTTCTCTACACACTTCTCAGTGGTTTCTCCAAAGCAGGGCTGCTTTAAAGTGCTTCTGATTAATCTCTCAGGTGGCTGTTGTCTGCCCAGAATAACTGTTTGTTTTCTTTCTCCCTAGGTTGTTCATAAGGCTGCTCTGGATGTTGATGAAAGTGGTACTGAGGCAGCAGCAGCAACTGTTGCTGAGATAATGACAGTGTCTCTTCCTCCAACCATTGAATTCAACCATCCCTTCCTCATGCTGATTTTTGATAGAGATACAAACAGTACGCTCTTCATAGGGAAAATAGTTAACCCAACTATCACTAGTGTCATATGAATTATGCTTGCTATTACTGATTAAAGAAGATATGAAACTGTATAACGTGATTTATTTCCATTTGCATCAGCTTAGTATATAGTTATTTTTTAGCAAGAGTTTTCATTCTATGCCATTATAAAAAAAGTTTGTGTCACCAGTTGGCCAAGGCTGGACAATCATGGGACACTCTCTAATTAGCCCTTCTCCCATTCAGGAGAAAGGGTTAAGAAAAGAGATCAGAAGAAAGGAAGTTGTGAGGCCTCTGTCCAGTTTGGGAAACTAAAACAGCTTTTCCTAACAATAGAAAGATATTATATACAGAAAAACAAGATATTGACAAGTATGTATATGATTAGAACTGGAGCAGTGAGGCGGGGCAAGCGGGGGGAAGGAGTGTGTGTGCACTCAAACGGCGGTGAAGGAAAAGCAGCAATAAAGCTACCAGTCTGTTCAGGAGCGGCAGCAGAAGCAGCTGCAGAGCCGGCAGAGCACACGGCAGCAGTGAGAGCACGTGGCGCGGCAGTAGCGGTCCATGCGCAGGCAGGGCTGGCGAAACAATGGCAGAAGCCCTCGTTCTGACGCTGCAGCTGAGCCGTGGAGCAAAGCAATCGATGTCAGCAGTTGCGGCAAGCACACACGGCGGCAGCAGCAGCGAGGGGCAGCATGGGGTAGCTCCGGGCGGACTGGTGGTAGAGATCACAGCACCTCCGAGCAGCAGCTCACAGTGTGGGAAAAAAAAGGGGCACAGTTTCTGCTGCACGATGTTTTTAAAGAAACACCAAGCCCACCAAAAGCTCCACAACCAGTGAGATGCGCTGACGTATATGGGAGGGATACACTAATTGGCTGTTTGATGTGTCCATCACAAACAAACCAACCCTGTTTATCTTAAACCAGGACAGGTTGGTATTGACCATGACATTTGCTTAGGAGGCAGCACGGAAATAGTTTTAAATTCAGCTAGCAAGGAATGCCTTTTTTACCTGACTGAAACCCAGGGAAAGACCTAAGATTTGCCAGCATTCAGCGAGAGACATCTGTATTACAATGGAAGGCTCCTGCTTAATAGGTGGATGTTAGTCAGAACAGCAGATAAAATGATTAACACTCTTGAAAACAAAGCAGAATTGCTTGTGATTTACCGTAAGTAAGTAAAGAAGAGTTGGGAGAGTTGGCTCAACAATGCAGGGTCACAGGAAACAGGGGAAACTGAAGTTTGTAATGGAGACAGTACTGGGAATGTGAAAAGCAGCCCTCAAGAGACAAAGAAATCTGCTTTCTCCACCAGGAACCTTTTATAAATTTTAGCATTAATCTAGTAGCAGATTTTCCTGAGTTTCTTGCAGCTCAAAACAGAGCAGGAGGATCAAATCTGCTCTTGAACCAGAAGACTTTCAACCACATATGGCCAATTTGACAGACTTAGGTAGCCCATGTGAATAGCTGACTTTTAACACGTGTATCTATCAGTGGTCAGAAGGAAGCTGTAGCTGGATGGGCAGATGAGGTATTTGCATGGCAATTACACAACTATGCTTGAGCCAGCTGAGATTTGTGGAAAACGTACAATGAGAGTCTAGAAAATTGTAGATATTTCACGTGCTGTCCTTTTACAGCCAAAAACATAGGTAGGAAGCACCCAATAAGCAGATCACCTGACGCAGGGTGGGGTGGCAGGCACCCAGGCACGACATAGGGTAGCTTGAGGGCTGGCTGGTGATCGCTTTCAACAGACCTGCCTTGTTGACAGGTACCAAAAAGAGCACAGTTTCCCCTTTCTTCCCTACAGCTGTGTTTTTTGGAAGGAGATGAAATGGTGTCATGGCATCAGGACTCACCTTGAGTGAGTCAAAGGGCTTGGGGAGCTAACACATCCCCAACAAGGTCTTGTGTGCTCTCTGAGAAATTAAGAGCAATTGTGATTTTATCAGTCCGGTGCAAAGCACTGTGTCTCCTGTCACAGTCAAAAGGAAAGTCCTCTTTCTGCTGTGTGCTCCTGGTAAAAAGCTCCCATTAACTCCCATAAGAGGTGCTTGATGGTACTTTTTGACTAGATAGACATGGTCTCTGTATAGACAAGTGCAAGAAAAGCTCATAAGCAGCAATGGCAGGACTCCCAGAGAAAGAGATGCATGTGCACTACATCATCTTCCTGGCTCCTTCCTGCACACATCTCCATCTGTTTGGGTGGCTTTGTGTCCTGGTGTCCACACAGCGATAATTTATAAGGCACCCTATTTGACTGCAGGTTGCTTGTCTTCCTGAGATATGACTGCATGGTGCAGCATCAATAGGGTCAATCAGCCATTATCACTCCTACTGTTAACCGCTGTTAAGGAACGGGCATTCATCAAAGCAGCAAAAAACTTCAGGGATGAGAGAGCTCAGAGGTGAGATCCTTAGCTATGTATTGGATTCCCTAGAGTTGCACCAATTGCACCAGTTGAAAAAATAACATAATTGATTTTAGTAGAGTGATCCTCATTTACATCAAGAAATGTGGAAGATACAGAGGTTTCAGATGCACAGTTACCTGTGGCAGTTGCAAGACTAAATGTTGCTCATTTCTTTGTAAACCATTTTGGAGTGAATGGAGACATATTCATAGAAATACAGCATAGTAGGAGAAGGGTTGTCCTCATGTGGTTCTGGGAGAGATTTGAAGATCAAGAGAATCCCTCACATCAGCTCAATCAGCTTTTGCAGGCTGTTAATTCATATTTTGAGAATGAGAGTCCTTTCTTTCCTACCTTCCTTATCTTGGTGCTTTCACAGACACATGCCCCCTTCAGAAGCAGGATGTGAGAATTCTGTTTTCCTCCTGTATTCCAGGAAAGTGAGCCCACAGGGCTGTAGGAGGGAGGTACAGGGGCAGACATACTGCCACACAGAACTGGCACTCCACAGTTTGTGCTTCCCTTCTCACTGCATCTCCTATATGATCTCCTCGTGTTTGTAAAATGTGTTGTAGAGTTGCAGGGACAGTGAGTGACATGGTACCTGTGTGCCAGCCATTTGGAAGACAGAGCAGTGGTGACGAGGGGCGTCTGTCGTTCCTGCAGGGGATTTCCTGCCAATGTCAAGATCGACATTCGGGAGCCATCTGCCACACTCGTTTCATCAGGCAATAGCTCCTGGTGTGTTGACATTGGGCTGTGATTTTCCACTGCAGGATTTGCCAGAGACGGTGTTGAAGAAGAGGCAGGCACCACACTTAGCGCAAAAGAGCAGCAGACAGCTTGCTCCCTGCCTACGTCTGTGCTGCTCTGCGCTGTTTGTTATGTGTCCTGTTCTCATTTCTTCCTCCCATCCACCAAGTCCTGCTCTCCTAATCCTGCTCTCATCACCGCAAGCAACACCAAACAGATTTTCCCTATTACGCGATCTTTGCGTTTCCTCTCTGCACCAGATCTTTTTCACAGCCTCCCACTCTCCCTCCTGCAGACTCACATCTTATCCCTCCTGCCCACTGGCACTGTTCGTTTGTGCAGGAGGGTGGCGCCTGCTCCACCAGCAGGTCCTGCTCTCCTCCTTCCCAAGAAGTGGGGGGCAGGAGGCAACAGGGCTCCTTGCCTCCCACAGACCACCTTGAGGGCACTCACAGCAGAGTGGGGAAGGCTGGGCAGAAGGGCAGGGCTTCAGGCCACTGAGCTATCCCCGTTCAGTGTGATGGGCACCGTGTGGATGTCAACCAGCCAGCAGCACCTCTCAGGAACAACTAATGACGAGGCTCATTAGCCGTTTACACAGCTGGCACAGCTAATGAGCATGGGGACGCGACTCAGCTGCGGTTGTAGTGATCCCAGTTTTGGGTGACCTGGTTGTCCCCCAGCCAGGCAGAAAGCCCCATTTCACTGACTGCACCAGGGCCATGCCATCAGCTGTAGCCCGACAGCCCCCAAGTGCTCCAAGCACCACGGCCCAAGACTGCAACAGCCTCCTCAGCTCACGCAACATTTCTGGAAGGAAGCATTTGGGGTACATTTTGCTCTTTTCTCACCATCATCCAAGGCTGTACCTGGAGAAAGGCAACTGAAACTCCCTTCACTTCCCACCCCACGTCCTTCAGCCCCCCTACAAAGACAACTCAAGGGAGAAACTCCCCATTTACACTTCAGGCAGGTGTAATCTGATAGCTCTTGTTCAGCATGAAGAAAGACATGGGTCAGCCTAACCTTTAGCCTTGCAAATACAGCAGTGTTGCTGCTTGTAGCACGGCTACCTGCTTTGTGTTGAACTAACAGCACAAGCCTTCAGTCTTTGCAGTTACCAGGCTTTGCTGGGACTTGTCCTGGCCTGCCTGGAGTTTTGTTTTAGCTTCTTTGTAACAGGAATTATCCAGCAATCATGTGCTATTACCTAATTTGTTTAAGTTTTTCCTTAGCTTTATACAATTGTATGTATAACATTTACATATTGTTACACATAGAGATATTTCTGTAACTAGAAGATATTAAGGACAAGTAGTTATTCTGCATAGAGTGAAGCGTCTATTGCCCTAAAATGAAAAACGAAGGAGTACGGGCATGGTGGGATAGCAGGGGCCTTGAGAGTACAGGCACAGGATGATACTGGAGGCAGGGCTATAAACAGCTCACCAGTGCTCAGTAACTGGTCATCAGAGGACTGCAGCCTTGGCAGCTGGGCAAAACCAGTCTGAGGGACAACTAGATCAGAGACTGACTACCCAGTGTATGTAAAACACAGCACAGGTAGTAAACTCACATGTAACTTGGACCTATGAACCAATGACGGAAAAGCAAGGGGTCGAACATGCAAGAAAATGTATAAATATGATGCCAAGCAGACTCCAGAGCACAGAGGTTGCACTCATCACCCTCGTGCCCCTCACAGCAAGGATGCAGGATACGTGTGTCCTGTCATCCCCTTCCCTTAGAACTGAAGCCGTCAACCTGAGGAGCCAGTGGGGCAGAGAAAGGGTGAGCATAACACTAGAGAATGGGGAAGATACTAAAAATTTTGTGTGTATTAATTTTAATTCTACATAATCTGAACTGTAGGTCATAGTATTGTAGCCAGACTAATAATTCTTGGGTAAGACTGTTACGATTTTAAATATACTACTGATAAATTCTTTGCATACAAGGCATGGGTTTTTTTTTCTTCACCATAACAGTATAAGAAATTGATGGGAACTCAAGCCACCTTCTCTGTTACTTGGATGCAAAAAAATGGGTAATACCAGTGAGTCCGCGGCACACCTGGGTAGAGCCAAAGGACAGATCAGCCTTATTGTTTTCTCGCTTCCTGCATGCAATATGCAAACACCCCATACAGTGCAAGGTTGTCTCTGAAATGAGTGGATCTGGAGGAGGAGCATGACCAGAGTCCCATCCTTTCAAGAAGAGACAGTGCTGCCAGAAAAACACAGCAGTCCCCTGACTGAGACTGAAGGTGGGGCCTGTTGCAGGCCACAGATGTGAACAAGCATGACTAATATCTCATTTTCTCTCTGTCATCACAATTAATGCAGGATGTCAAAGATAGCAAGTAAGACCCCAGGGCTGGGGAAAATGGGAACTTCCAACGTGGAGGCACAAGCACCTGCTACCCCATGACTTTCACAGCTTCTCTTCCCTCTGCGAAGTGACACCTGAAGGTCTGATGTACCACATGCAATGACTTATCAGTGACAACAGACCTGTCCAACTCATCTCTTTGGCAAAAGGGGAAGACAACGCGTGATCAGCCCCAGGGTGCACTGAGCCGGTGACACCAAAATCCCCATTTCAGCAGTAAGGTGGAGCATGCCAGCACTCAAGGGGGAACAGGGAACATGGTTCATGCAGTACCCCATCCATGGAAGGACAGTCCTGGAGGTTACCGAGAAGGGAGGCAGGCAGAAGCCCATGAAATACACAAGAGACCCACACGTGGCCACATGCTGGGTCCAGAAAGGAAATGGATGCCGGCTTTTGCGGTATTTGGAGAAGAAGCAGGAGTACGTAATGGGTTTACCCAAAAGGCAGTGTTTTAGCACAAGATCTGCTTCACAGAGTGATACCAGTGTCCAGAGGTTCCTCCTCCCAGTGCCTAGATAATGGCACGTACAAGA
The DNA here is from genome assembly GCA_009769605.1 of Bucorvus abyssinicus. NCBI lineage: Eukaryota > Metazoa > Chordata > Aves > Bucerotiformes > Bucorvidae > Bucorvus > Bucorvus abyssinicus. The sequence goes on from CM020036.1 coordinate 15,911,013, forward strand.
ACTGATGCTTTGGAAAGAAAACATCCCCCCAGAAAAAATTCCTTTACAGTCAGTCAGTGAGCTCTGCCAGCGGCCAAGCGCTTAAAACCTTGTGGACCAATATGGGACAAAAGGCACAAGTTGGTGCAAGAGGAGGAAGAGGGATTCAAGGCAAGGAGACAGCACTGGGTGGCAGCCAGGTCCCCATTCTCCTCCAAGGACCTTTGCTTCCCCTCCCATCAATCCCCATGCCCCATGGTGACCACAGGACTTCCAGCTCGTCCCTACAGCTGGGGAGCAAGACCATAGGGCAAGGCTGGCATAGGGCCAGCCATATCACAGAGGGGCAAGATCTGGGTGGCCGCAGGGAGGAGATCTTGACCACCCCCACTCCCTCTGGGTGCATGGGGACACTCCCAGTCAGGAAGCTGTACCCATAGCCCAGGGATGTTCTGGGAGACTACTCTGGGGCCAACAGGCTCCCCACCACTCTGCTGAGATCATCAGAGAAGACCTGCTCGATGGACAGTATTTCAAATGGCTTCACTAGTCTGGAAACCAAGGAAGGCAGTACAACAGACACCACTATGACTTTTTTTCTTTGCCTCCTTATCTTATCTGATATACTGATACTCTGTTATTCAGTCACTAGATATTTAGCAACTTGACCAAAAGCACTTTTTTTTTTCTTGGGTAGCCATAGGAAATAAGATTTCATCATTATTTATTCTGTCTTATCTTCTGAGCCAGTCAGCTACAGATTAGTGGAAGGCATCCACATGCCTCTACTCACTGACAAGTGACAGCACCTCACTGAGAGGAGGTCAAATCACAGCTAAAAACTCTTGTAGGTCGCTTTCTTCGTGGTCACATGGAAAAATAATTTTAAAACAAATCTTGCCAGTTGTAAATTACTGCAGCTGTCCTGTGACAGCTACACAGAAGTTGCTGTGGCAAAACCTCTGTACTCATTTCACGTGTGTAAAAATCACCGCTCCCAGAGCGCCCAACCTCTAACCACAACTGATGTTGAAACATATAGTTTTGTTGGTGTTGGGGCACTGACAACAGTCAGCAGTTTTAAGGACAGCTTGTTGCAGTCCAGGTGCAAAGGTGGTTGTGTGGGTTATTGGTTGTAGGAGAAAATCTGGTTGTGTTTGTCATCACTCTCCAGGCAATCTGAGTACATTAATTTAGAAGCACTTCTGTTACAGCGTGATACAGTTGTACCCAGTATGCTATATCCCTGGGTTTGTTATGTTTTTTCACACGGGGAAGCTATTTGCCTGCCGAATGATGCAGCTAAGAATTTATCAGACTACCTAGTGTGTTGAAATAGCTGGCTTCAAAGAGAGGGAGATAACTGTTTAACTAACATAACAGGTTTGGCCACAGGTAAAAGTCTAGCATGACAATATTCGTATAACATCCAAAACTTTAACAAAAGCTTTAGCAATATATACTAGAGGGATTGGTTTATTTTTCATATATTCTCAAAATATATCCTGAGTTCCTCATGCAGTAGTGGGGAAAGGATACACTTCTGGAGTGGCTTTCCAGTGGAAATGAGCTCAGCCTGTCACACTGGACAGTGAGGGTGATGCCATTCATGTCGCCCACCAGCACCCATCAGGGAAGCCTGGCTGACTCAGCAGTTGTCCCAAACATGCAGGTCTTGTACTCATTTTTCTTGATGAAGTCGCCTTCTTCTTGTCACAGAAGAAAAACTTTCTAATGATTCCAGATTTTAGTGTAATATAAATGCAAAGTTCAAGCAGCAAAGGGTGTGTTTAGTCTTGCAGACGCAGAAAAGCTCAGGCCCCCTGGTTAGCATGGGAGATTAGCTCGGAGTGCTTCTGCCCATGGCCACCAGAACTGGCTGTGCTGAGGCCAAGCCTGGCTACGTGTGAGGCCACTTGGGTTGAGAAACTGGAAGTATCCCTACGGTGAGGGCTGAGGATAAACAGGATAAACACGGGGTTGTGGCTCCCCGCCTCACTGCCAAGCAGAGAGCCACTGACTGTGATGTGATCCAAGTCCCCCAGTGTCATCTGCCCCATGCCCCTGCCTGTGTCGTCTTTCCCTGGGAAGTACAGACCAGGATCGCAGGGTAAAGGAGAGACTTCCATGAAGCTGGAAGTCTGAAGTAGAGTATGTTTGCTGCCACATTTGGAGGCATGATCTCTCCTGCAGAGGAAATATCAACTTCCAAATGTCCCATTTAAGCTGATATGAGCAAACCTCACATTTTTAGGATATGACAACTGGGATCACCATATCATTGCAGAATCAAAAAGAGACTCTTCAAGACAGCCAGCACAATTTGTTTCAGCTTAGTTCTGCCTACCACGCACATCATACTGTTACCAATGCAGGTTACATTTACCAAGGCTGGGCATATCTCAATGGGTTGTTAAGTGCTTCAGTAAGTGATGAGTCTCACACCCCACACACGTGGGAAAGCAACCAAGACCATACAACAAGGTAGCACAAAGCCTGGACATTTTTGAGATTACTGGGAGACTGCGATGACATCACTTTTTAGTAGAGGTTTCTCCCCAGCTCAAATGCATTACTGTTGAGATTACAGGAGGAATGGTGCAGTTTAGGACTCTTCATGATCCTGGCTGCCCCCATTGAGCAGTGCTAGTACTTCTTGACATGCCAGCAGGGCCTCCCTGGGTGGAGCGTGCCCCACGAAGGCATGCTTTCTTCTCAACTTCCTTTCCCAGATCTGCTCTCTGGTTGACTGCAATTTGCCACCACTCCTGAGCAAACCCTGGCGAGCTGGCAAAAGGACACAGCCCAGGTCCTTCTAGCTCTGCACCCATCTGCTTGATGTCCTAGCATTTAGCTATGTCCAGTGTCATTGCATTTCTTTCCTACAGATGTAGTAACACACAAATGCACACGTGCACACACACAGACACACACTCATCTTGTTGTGTTTTGGGGTCACAAAAGTGTTAGCCGCTGTTACTGTAATTAATCCAAATGACTCTATACGAGATTGTGGCTAAGACACTCTAAATACACAGCGGAGATCCTGTGAGAAAATGCTTTGCTCGTCTATATCTTTGTTTTCCAGTCTCTCAGGGTATATTTAAGATAACTCTCATGTTTGCATTGCAGTGAGCATGCTGACTTTGCATACTTCTTCCACCCCCATGCCCTATTGCTTGATTTTAGACTAGGAGATAGATAAAACTGGGCAAAGAATCCATTGCAGAGCTTTTTTTTTTTTCAGCAGAATTGAAATAGAGGCATTTACATTTTGTGAGTGCTCAGGACCAAATTTCAAGCCTGGCTTTGCTTTTGCTTTTGCAATCTCATCTGTTAAAGCTCATTTGCTTGCAGGCTTTCAGTATTGTGCTGCAGACTGGCCTCAACACCTGCATCTAACACATCTTCTTGAACAAGATACGCTGTTAGCAACACAAACTGCAGCATGTGCATAATTAATTACTAATTTGGTCTTTGTCTGACCAAGGACAGTTAAACCCACAGCCTGCTCTGTGAAGTAACAGTTATGTTATTATGCAATTGCATCATACAGAGACTGTTCATGCCACTTCTGAGCAGCACCAGCAGTACTGCTACAGACATAGCTGTACCAGCAAAATTGCTCCTATGAGGCGGAGGGAGGTGTGTGTGGGGGGGTCTCTCACTGGCTCATCTCTCAGTGAGAACTCAACACCCATCTCACCATGGTGGTCTGGACACGCCTAGGGTAAGACCTAGGAGTCACATGGGCACAGAGTGGGCAATAATCTACTCGTGCGGTGCTAGCTAGCAATGGAAGCTCTGAGTTTTGCAAGGCTTCACATGTTAAATTTTGATCAAAAAGTAAGAAACAGTTGCCTTGATTTCTAAAAATTGTATTTGATGAATAATTTCACATTAAAATTAAAATTGTATGCACACAAGAACAAGGTTCTGCTATGATCTAAAGGAATAGTTTAGAGCAATGTAGCTCTAAAGTGAAAATGTTCCGTACAGAAACTTATGTTCTGGTATAAGACATCCTTTTAAATTTGTCACCTGGCAAAGAGTTTAAGCTCAATCAAGAAGTCATTCTTACTCAGGAATGAAAGTCCACACAAGGATTTAAGGTACTAACATTTTCCCATCACAGTTCCACTGTATTATCTCCTCATGTAGACAGCCTTATGTCGGTTAAATTTTACTGATACAATGATAAAACATATCCACACTGAAAAAGAGTATTATTTTTGCTCTATTATTGTAATGGTCTGTATCTTAGAGGTTTCTTTCTTCAGATGGAAAACATCTCTTTTTTTCATGTTCTCTTTAGTGCTTCCAATGAGTCTGCTAGCAGATGTCCCTCTTCATTATGTTACACATTACCTGGGTAGAACATTTTGATCTGGAACACAATAGCAGGAGTCTGAGCATCTGAGCACATTGTCACATACAGTCCACATGACTCATATGCCAGTCTAAGAAGGAGTTGAAACCTGATGTCTGGAGCATGTTGAAGCAAAGACATTTGCCTATACAGTCCAACCTGTATGGAGTACAGACGAGGTGGATTATCACCGGGTCTGACCTCCCGCAAGTATCAAAGTAGGTCCAATGACTATATTCTTACTATAGAAAGGGACTGCAGAACATCCTTGTGTCCAAGCTTAGATCTTCCAATGTTTATTATGGACATGATGAGCCTAAGCTATAAGATTAACTAAGGTCAAGCTGAAGATAGGAGTTTGGGAGGCAAGTCTCTCATGATACAGAGTCCTCAATTTCATACTATTACTGCACTGGTGTTCACAACAGCACTTGTTTTCCTGTTGGTCAGAGAGAGCAAAGTCTTGTTAAATATAGCCACTCACTCAATAAAATGTAGTTGAAGTGCCATATTCACCCTACGTTTATCTTCTACTAAACAGAAATGTTGGCTGACAAGAAGTCTGACCACAGGACTGGCCGTCCTTTAGAAGGACAGTGACTGGAACTTGAAGATACCACTGCTCACTGAAGAAGAATGGGTGGTGAATTGTAATTTAAACCGCCTGTCAATGCAAATGATTCCATGCTCATTACAATGTCAAAAAGAAAAATGAATACTCCCATCAAAGCAAATTATATGATGGAGAAATCTCACATTCATTCTATAATCAGCTGCTGACCAAGGTTACTATGATTCAGTATGGAGTGACTTCAGTGGGATCCAAAAATTGTTTCATTATACAGGGAGCAAAATAGGTGCTTTCAATCAAAAATTACTAAGAAAGAACAACTGGAGACGCTAGATGAGGCCTTCTGGGAGGTAAGAAGGATGTCCTTAACGTGTTCAGTGACTTATTCTGATCTGGCCACAGACCCAGGAAGTTAAGACAGCTCCCACGCTGGTGACACCACTCTCTTTAAAGGAATATATAATACAGTGTATTACAGGCTTTTAAATGCTTCAGTTTGGCACAAAATTCTGACTGTAGGAGACCGGGAATCTTTCCAAGAAAAGGCATGTAGAGCAGTGCTGATACTGTGCTTATGGCTGTAGCACAGAAAAGCAAGACTAACCTACAGCTGAATCTTCACAGAGGCCCTGACGGTCAAGGTGCTTTAAGCTGGTCCACGATCCCTGTCCTATGGGAACACAACCTTCTACTTCAAGTGAGTCAGCATCCAAAGAGACTGCATTGCCAGCGCCAAACACGTGACAAAATGCTGTCACCAGCCAAGTAACAGAGCTTGCACGGCCAGTTGCGCTTCATGGATTGATGAAATCATGGACCAGGTTTTGAGTGTCTCCAAGGACGGTTACTATTTCTGAGCACTGTTCAATAAAGTATCAGCTTCCTGATACCTTGATTGTCTTCTTTTTCTTTTCCTCTCCTTCCAGCTGTCCGGTATGGATATTTATATTAAAACTGCTCAGTATGAACATAGCTCACTACTCTTTGTTATTCAGCAAGAGAATATTAAGGTTTCATTACCTCCAACCCACTGATGGGCCTAATTTACCAGCATAAAAATAAATATCCAAAAACAAACCTATGCACTTTTTTGTACATATAAACAGCTGTCTGGCCTCCAGATTCGGTAAAACCTGGTTTCCTTAGCTGCTCTGGTGTGGATTCTCTCATGTTTAGCAAAGAGAAGCTCATCAGTCCTTCTGCAGTGCAGGCTGTAAAAGTGTCTCTGTCCTAGATCAGGTCATTCAACTTCAGGAAACTTGTATGGATTTGGCATGTTTCAGACCTTTATTGTTTCATCAGATTGGATGCCAGAAGAGAATACTTCCATAATATATAAAATGGAGTGGAGAGAAGGAGAGAGAGAAAAGAAGACAGAGAAAGTATAACCTGAATTTCCTTAAAAAAAATAGTTGAAAATTCACTCACAGTTGCAAAATTGAGTGACACTTCAGACAGAAAATAGAAGGTACTGGAAAGAGCAACAAAATGCTGTAGCGGTCTACAAGAAACTTCTCAAAAGAACTATAAACTTTTCATCTGGTTCCCATCAGGAGTGAAACAGATTCATGAATTTGCTCCATTTTCCAAATAATTTTTCTAATATAAAAGTTATTCTCACTAGCAATGCATATGCATCCTAAAAAAGTTCCATTTCAAAGATTAGTGAGGCTGCTAAGTGAAATTAGTGCTTACATCAAGGAAATGAATAATTAACACCTCACATCTGGCACTGCTCACATATTAAATGCAATATGCTTTTGAAACATAAAGAAACCCATATTTGAGTCCCAGCACAGCTCACAGACAGGGGTTGTGTCCATTTAACTATTTTACTGTCTGAATATTTTTCCTTACAGGAAAGAAACAATGGAAATATTAGTTACAAATTTTCAACTGATAGTAGATTTTTAACATAATATGTCTGTTTCTTGAAAATTAATATTATATATATGATCGAGTGATAGACACAGGTATCTAATGTCTCTGGCCTTACATTTGAGACTGATCATTATGGATGTCTCCTGTATGTAGCAGCAGGTAATTTATTATCCTTTTAACTCAAACTCAGAAGAACTATGCTGTTGCCATATGACAGCTTCATATGGCATTTGAAGAAATTGTTCATGTCTTCTTAAAGATTTATCTGCCTTTGCTTTTCCATTGTAGTTGTATTGTTTTCAGGTAAACTCAGATATTGTCTTTAAAAATCTCAAGAAGGGACTGGTCCCAAGACCAGCATGCAGAAATTACAGAAGCACATAGATACTTGTCTCCTTGAAGACCAAGTAGAGTGAAGTGCTGTAGCTGCTTAGACACAGAGACCAAGTCCTGTATGAAAACTAACCCCTGCTTAAATTCTTTGTGAAAGCACAGCCAGGCAGATACATACTTTGTCTAGGAAGAAGAGCCATTTTTGAATACCCACTCTATCAGCCTGCAGCAAGCCCACACTCAAGCCACAAGAACTAGTACCAGACCTGTAGCAGGTTACTGTGCTGATATCCCTGTTTAAAAGGAAAAAACAAATGCTCAAAAAGCCCAACCGCCCGATGCAGAGCTCTTTGCCAGCCACTCTGGGCAATGTGGATAACACTAACTTGCACTCATTTGGTACTTAGTCAACCTCAGCATGTTTTGCAGGTGCAGGAGGGCATCTTCTGCTTGTCTTTTACAGAGGGCAAAGTGCAGATCATTAACTACACCAGGCAATTGCTTCAGGCCAGACAGTCAAAGACTGCAAGTCACAGGAACTCGACCTGATTAGCGGCAGCAGTAAGGAGATGCATGCGCAGTGCATCTAAATAGTGGGAAAACACATAATATTCCCAGTTCAAGTGATCAGAAGTCATGGATGTCAAAATTTTCTGCCACTTCAAAGATGCAATAATGAGGTTTTTTCCCAGTCTTTTAGGCCCTTTGTAATTCCTGCCTTTTTGACTTTTTTCAGGAATTTAAAATGTGTTTCACATCTGCTGGAGAAACTTTTGAGATGCCCACCCAGGAGAACAGAAATATCTTCCAGTGCTGCTTCTTTGAAGTCTGTGTCTCCTGCCCGCTTGGCAGAGTAAGGCACAGAGAAGGGCAGATGTCCAAACACACAAAATTACCCTTCTTCCCATCAGCGAAATAAAGGTTCTGATGACACCTGCTGGCTCCACAGGGACTAGGCAAACACCAGCCACCCCCTGCCACAGCTCTTGAATTCTCGTATGTAAAAATACAGGCTCATTCATTACTGAGAATGAAAATTTTCTTTTGCTGTGAGTCAGAGAATCACAGGAAACAAGGCTGGGAGTGACTTTAAAAGATCATTTACTCCATCCTCTGTAATAAAGCAATATTCATGCTACTTCCATCATATCTCATGGATGATTGTTTCACCTGTTACTGAAAATTGACAGTCCTTCTCTGGACACACTATTACAGTGTTGCATCATTTTTGCATTCCCTATAAAAGCTACCATACTAAGATGTCCTAGTAACAGACAATTATAATTTTATTTGTGTGTTCAAGGACAATTAGACAGCACTTGACTGTGAAGCTGACAATATAAAAGAGATAATTCAGCCCTGTGTTATGAAATACTACAGCTTTACTGCTTTGTCCATCTTGTACAGTAACTGGTATTTTGTTTAGTCTATGAAATGTGGAGAGATTAGATCACATTCAGCCCAAATATTTTCCTAAATTAACACTTTTAACCTTAATTCTTCTCATCAGACTCCAGCCTGGGCAGTATTTCTGGCTGATCTCAACTAGCTCCATCACGACAGGTGTAAATATCCTGTGTCTGTCCTTGAGAAACCAAACGTGTAGCCACTAGTTGGAGACAGAAATTTGCAGGGCCTTGGGTGAAACGTATCTACTTGGTTACTACCTTGCTTGAGAAAGGCAAGAAATTCCCCAAAAATCTATTACTGGAAACCTGGTACAGATACACTTAATTAAACCAGCAGTTTCCTTCCCAAAACCTTATCTCTTGGTACTGCAGTCATGCTCACCATATCTCACAGACCATGGCTGAAGCACAGCTGTGGTTGAGTTACCAACACTGCTCAGATGGGGCATGGCATGTGAAACAGAGGCATTACCTGAGCAAGCACTATTGTTGTACCAAGGAGCTTGTGACTGGAAGGAACCACAGTTAGCACAGGGAACCTAAACCCAAAAGAAACCAAATATTAAGATGACTGGTTGCTCCACGGTCACTGAAGGTTTCCTAAAGCAGACTGGGGAAAGTAAGTAAGAGGGAAAGCAGCCCCTGAAGCAGAGGTGCGGCCAGCTCTACAAGAACCGTAAAAGGATGAAAGCAGCTTTCAACAGAAATCCTCCAAAAATTTGGAGCAAGCAGCTGAGCCTGCCTCTGCAGGATTTACCTCCAGGTACTCGAGAGTCACAGAGCCTTTGACAAACAGATTGGTGAGAACCTGGACTACAAAATCACTGCCAAGTTTTGCAGAGTTTTGTATGCATCTAAACCCACCTGTCTATTAGAGAACAGACAGTCATTAGCTCAACTGCTGACGTATCAGTTGCCTCTTGCTCAGCCTCGGCACTGCACTGGCTCCAGCTCCCAGCAGAGAGGCAACTGGGCAGCAATACAAGCGTATTGCCTTTGCTTGTTCTGGTCCCAAGGGCAGTTTTGTCTTAAACTGAGGAAAAGTGCCTTTTTGCCAGTGTGACACGTAAGCAATCCTCTCCTAGTAAATCACTCTGTGAATACGTATAGTTTGGCAGAGTGTTACCCATGTGCTGTGTGGTGCGTTACTGCTCAGAAAGCTCTGTTGAATCCAAGGGGCGACTGACAACACAAATTGGAGTTGGTGGGAGGAATACATTTCTCCCAATAGTGTGTGAAGGATACTCTCAGCAAGGTGTTACCCAGCATGAAAAACTACCAGGGGCTTCCTGAGTAACCAGAGAGGAAGACAATTCCCTCCGATCTCCGTACACAGGCAATACATCTCATAGCAGCCTCCTTTTTCTTCCAGACAAAATAGGATTGATGTGTTTTTTGTGGTCAAGAAAAGATTTGACTGAGAGGTTCAAAGACTTTAAGATTTCTTCAAACCCTATTTTCACTACCATTTATAAAGAAGACTTCAGGTTTTGAATATTAAAATGAACGTCTTAACGCAGGCCCCTGCCTGAGTGACCTCCAGTGGTGACCACGCGTCTCAGGGACCTGGTGCAAGGAGCCTTGGTTGCTATCGTCACTGGGAATAACATCAGTAATTCTGCTGAGCACAAAAGCTGGGTATGGTTTTGTGTGCCTCAGGTTTTCCTTGTATTGTCGTCTTGTGCCACGACCACAGTAGCACGGCCTCCAGAAGACACAGATTCAGAAGCACATTGCAGTAATGCAGCTTTGCTTGACCATATCAGATGCAAATTTCTCCCACGTAATGAGAAGACATTTAAATTTCAAATCCATCTGATTTAACCACAAATAAATATAGACTAGGTACTAGGGAAAAAAGTCCAGTCATCTGTAGAGAGAACTGAAGTTCTGGAGTCACTGGGGCTTTCACCGTGAAGCTTTTATGTTTAGGGAATAGACCACATGATGTTAGGGCAGGGCCTTCACTCAATAACCCCATCTTGCGTTCCGGAGTTCTTGAATGCAATGCCTATACTCGGGGCCTATTATGACTGGGATTGTTTCTACAAGGAAGAATATTTTAAAAGAATTTAAAGCAAGGAAGAATTTAGGTACTTAGAGCCTGCAACCCTTCATGACCCCTCTGTTGAACTTCTTAAGAGCATAAAATCCACCAGTGCCCTCCGGTAACATGTCCTTCCAATGCCGAAACAAACCTGGTCACACCATGGAGCGGCTACGTTCAGGACTTAAACACTTCCTAATCAAATCTTGCACTTTGTAAGCAAACACAGTGTGTCTCTTTTATAGAAATAATACTCATCAGCAATAAACAAAAGCCTTTTGCATTGAGACCTGGTTGCCCAAGTCCTTTATGGGCTTTTTAAAATTTCATCCTTTTCTCCAACAATGCTTCCACTTACACTGCATATAAGAATCCTTTTCAGTTTAGTTGAAAAATAGAGACTAGTCCCCTTATCTCAAGTTTTAAGGCCAAATTCTTTTACAAACAAAATCAGATTGAAACGTTCTGTTTCATTTAGGAATACTTTTAAAAGTAATTTACGAGCATGAAGGGAAGATAGGGAGTTCCATGTTTATATTTCATTTGGAATTAGGCCAATGATCAAAATAGTGAAGAGTTTAGATCATGCCCATACTACAGAAATTGCTGAGTAAACTGTCTAAAAGGATGTGCCTTGCCCAACTAATAATGCTCAAGACCCAAAACTGGCCTGTCAAACCTGTCCAAGCTAGACCAACTGAAAATTCAAAAAGTTTATTTTTACTTCCCACAGCTCTGTAGTGCAGCAATATCAGCTTCCATCATTTTGTCTTTTATGGGAGAAACATCACTCAGTGCTTATCAGTTGGTTAATTTTGACATACTGATGTTACTGAGTATCTGGCATGCTCCTGAAAGAGGGAGTGGAGCCCTGGTCTCTCCTCTAAAAGGAATGGCTGAATTGCAGGGCGAGGGAGATGACAACACCCCTATCAAAGTTCTGTACCTGCTCCCTCCCTCCCTCCTTTGTGTCCTCCCCTGCCTTGGTGAATAGTGTCCTATTCCAACTACAAAATGGGGAATTTGAAGCAGGAATGGATACTGCTTTCACCACTGAGTAGTTCAGAGCCTGTCTGTAAAATAATTCTCACAGGCGACTGGATGTGCAGGGTAAATCCTGCCGGGGTTCTGAAGGGCCGGATGCAAAGAGTTGACTGTTCTCTTGTTTCTTGTTAAAGATACTTACTGGAATAAACTCCCCCTCATTATGCCAGTTATGGGAAACACAACATGCAGTGTTTATAAAGCAGTTAATTTGTAACAGACAAAACCAGATTATCACTCTTTGAAAGAGCAAATATTTGTTGAAAAACTGCTATATGGGACAGACATCTTCACCTCATTTTTAAACACAGTTGATTGAGAAAAGTAACAGAGGAGCAACCTAGCAGGTAAGACAAGATTTATATGAAGCATTTTGATTGTAAAGGCAAGTATTACTGTATTTTTAATATATATATATTTACCAGCTGTTTTCTAGATGTGATGTTTTAAATGGTTGTAGATCTTAATCAGCATTGTTTTTTCTCTTGCTTTAATATCTTCGGAAGAAAAATGCATTTGAACAACAAACTTCTTAAGTATTCTTATAAACTTCAAATATTTCTTATAATGGAAAGAATGTTAACTTTGCTCTAACGCTTCTATGTTTATTAATGATCTGTCTGTTATATGCATGAAGTGAGTTCTCTAAAATTAGTAATAAGCTTCACTCAGGTCTAAAAATACAAGTCTATATATCTATAAAGTGCAAAAATATCACTTTATTGTTTCCAGGACTGTTTTTCCTAGTCCTAGAGGACATGCTTTACTTCTGTTACTAAAGGTGAACAATAAATCTGCTGTAAAATTAACTTTAAATTTTTGCAACCTCAGTTTTGCAGTGAATGCTTAGTGCAGTTGTGAGGTTCTTATTGCTGTGATAACACCCTAATCAGTAGCAATTGTGTATGCCAGAGGATGCGGAACTCTTTTCTTGAGTGTTGAATGATTTCGGATGTGCCTGTAAAGAAGGACTTCTGTGTTTGCCCCATCCTTTCAGTCTGAAACCTGTTTGTCTTTGGAAGACAGAGCCCTCTGGAAGGCAGGTCACCGCTCTCCCCGTTCAGTCCCTTCACATCTCCCAGGGGGAGATCTGGTGGCCCACCAGAGTCAAGTACTGTCCCAGACCTCTCCAAGATGCAACAGTGACATCTGGCAAACACAGCACTGCCAGATGTTGCACAGGAATTGCACTATCCGCAGAAAAGACTGGGAAGAGCTGGTGCTCTGCAATGTCTAGTGAGTAGCTGGGCCTGATGCTCTTTAGAGGGACTGCTGCTGTTGCAGAAAGCCCTCTGTGATTCAATATGATCAAAAGCAAAATTTTCCAAGCCCTGCTTCTTTGCTACAGCTGACTCTGCAGTGTCCAAGGATATGTCTTTGAAGTAAGGATGAATCTCAGGGGACAGGACCTCCTTCTTTGCTGCCAGGGCAGGCATAGCGTTGTGGCAGGAACAGCACCTTGGTGCCTGTTACTTGCCACAGAACTGGGTCACTACAAAGGGAGCAGAAATGCCTAGCAGTTACTCTCACAGCTCTAACAGCACTGCTTGCAGCCCGTCAGGGGATATTAAGCATGCCAACCCTGCAGAAGTCACATGCACTGTTTGGCCAACAAAGCAGCAGCTGAAGTCAAGTCATCCCCTTCCCAATTCCAGTACCGCAGAATCCAGACACTGGAAATATCATTAAAAATAAAGCAAGAGTTAATGGGAAAAAAATTAAGAAAAATATATTTTACTCTGTTCCCTGGCTGCCATGCGCTCAAGAGGAGGCATAACATTGAGGGATTTCACTGCCTCCCGATTAAGTCATTACAGCCCATCTGTGCTGCACCAAGTACAGAACGTGACCTATTATCTCAAAAGAAAATAGCACACCACCTGACTGCCAAAAGCACTCTGTGACTTGGCACCCAAATGTCTCAGTACTCACATCAACATACCTTTTCAGGACTAACTCCCACAGCCTGAATCAGGCAACTGTGAAATTCAGCTGAACTCTGAATAAATGGCAATCAAACAAAACCAGTTTTCCCATATGCCAAATCACAAATTATACAATGACCGTAATTTGCTGTTACAGATCCTTAACTTAAAAGGAGTAGTTAATAGTTGCCATGTGTTTTCTAGATTGATGAATCACTTACTACCTTAATGATGGGCCATATAATCCATCTTTTCATCTCATTTATCCATTTGAATGCAATTGCTATAGAAAAGGATTCTGTGTAGGCTTGGCAGTCTTGAACATCCTGTTTAATTTACAATGGGAAAATGTACCTCCAAAGATTAGGGCTATTCAAAATTTTTCCAGTAGATGCAATTCAACACTGCTGTATGGGAGAGGAATTCATATACTGCTTTGATGGAAAGATGAATGATAAGCATATTTGCATTTATGCTTGAAAAGTGCATTTGTATATGAAAATTTATACAAGCAATGTCTTATGCTCAAGTTTGCCTGAGGCCTTCTGTAAGAAGTGTCCAATTCTCTCCAAATATTTTGTTGGACAGATGAGAGACCCTGTATTAACTTCGCTCAGAAAGCACAACTTGTGTAAAATGCTGTATTTTAGAGCATAGAACAACTGCTTCATCTTTGTGCTATTTGACATCGAAACGTATTTTCAGGGAGAAGAGAGCACTGACAAATCTGCTTCAGCATTTGCTGGACAGTGAAGTATAAAAGAACAGAGAATCCTTTGGCATGTGATCAGGAGAATGATCAGAATAGAGTAATAAACAACCTACAGCAGAAGGATGAACAGTGAAATGAAGTTATGAAAGGCAAGCATGCAAGTTCCACCACATGCTGCCTAGAATTCTTAATTCTAGAATGCTTAAGAGACGACATCAATCTCACAAATGCAAAAGCTGTGATAGAGGTCCAACAAGCTAATTTTTCATCTTTGAGCTGCGTATTGCACTTGAAATCTTGGTTTCATTTTGTAAAGGAATTACAAGATAGCAAGGGAAATCAGTGAAATACTTCTGACATGAACTGCCAATCCCAGAAGATCATGATATTTCTTCTGGATTCTCTTAATGATGTTGGAAAGATGTTCTTAATGATGTTCTCTCACTGATCTGACCTTTCAGATAGGAATCAGATCTCAGGTTTAGAGAATATACACTGAAGACACAAAAAGACCCCCTTGCTACAGCTATGACTTTTTGCATTGTGAATAGAAGAACAAACTAAAAACTCATTGTTCATTGTGCTGCCTTTTTTTTTCCTTTCTCCATTTTCTTTGCTAGGAAAAAAAAAAAAAAAGAGCTCATTTCTGAATGTCAACATGAAAACTGGAATTTGCCTACTTCTCTTAAGTGAAATATGTGTGGAAGTCATCAAGGCTGGCCACAAACCTAAAATTCCGAAGAAGGAAAAAGAGAATACTACCTTGGAAAGAAATACAAATGGCAGTATTTCTGAAGAGTGGCATCATCATAAAACCACCTCTAAGCCTTTTGAAGACTGGAGTCTTGAAGCATTCACTCTTTACAACTTCACTGAAAAGACTGCAAATTTTGGATTTAACCTCTACAGAAAAATTGCAATGACACATGACAACAACGTAATCATCTCTCCCCTTTCTGTATCAGCTCTCATGACGGCATATATGCTGGCAGCCAAAGGGGAAACACACAGACAAATAGTAAAAGGTCTAAACCTCCATGCTTTGAAGGACAGAGTGGACTGCCATCATTTACCAGCTTTGTTTAAACAACTGAAAGATAACATCACAATGAATGAAGAGCTTTTCCTTGTGCAAGGCACTCTTTCTTTTATCCAGAAGGACTTAAGACTCAAGGAGTCCTTCCTCAATTTATCTAAGCAGTACTTTGATATGGAATTCCTGAGTGTGGACTTTCAAAACTTTACACAGGCAAAATTTGTCATAAATCAAAACATTAACAAAAGAACACAAGGAAAACTTCCAGAGCTTTTTGAAGACCTTGACCACCATAATAAACTGCTGCTTGTGGACTACATTGTCTTTAAAGGTAACTGTTGCTTTTACTTTGCAAAAAGATCATTCATTAAAGGAATCAGGACTCCAGTTACATTAGGGAAGTTTAAATGAATCCAGATTTTCTCTACATCTCTATCTAGATTTACTTTCTTCTATTAGGTTTATTTAATAGGAAATTATTTTTCACTATAGGGAACCACAATTCTTCTATGCTTTCTTTCATACAACAGTCTCAAAGAGAACAAAAGCCCTGCATCAAACTATCTCAATCCATCTCTGAACGATCCCTCTGTATGACTAAAAAGGATTTACAATTTTCATTCACCAATTAAAATGAAAAAGCCTTAATCATGATAGCCTTTTGAATGCTGGATAGTGGGCATAAAATCATTGATTTTACACAGTACACTAAATCATGAAAACAAAAAGAATTTTTCTATTTCAGATCCCAGAGGGACTCAAGTACCCCATTATATTACTTTACAGGGTAAGGGAAAGAAATAGCTGTGATGGGCAGAGATTGTTCTGTTGGGAGGTCCTCTACTGCCAATATCTTATGCTCCTTTTCCTGTTGTTGGGGTCTTCCTGACTACTGGTTTAGAATATAGATAAGGGACTCCAAAAGGAGGTCCTGAAAATGACAGGGAGCCAGAGTTCACCCTTTACTCTGAAACAGCCATACAGAAGCCAGAGACACCCAATTAGGTAAAAAGCAAAGACAAAGAGCTACAACGACAAAGGGGACAAGGAGAATGTTGTGCAGGGAACTCACAGTCACAGCCGCTACTCCAGTCCAAAGCACCCAGCAGATGCCATCCATGGAAACCCCACTAAAATAAATGCACACATGAGAACAAAGAAAATTACCCGTCAGCTATACAGCCTCCCAACGGACTAAGTTTATTTTTTGTATTTACAAAAGTGCAGTTTGTCCAATGCCAAGGTTACTTTCCCTGAGAGAAAATCAGAGAAAAGAGGAATGGTTGTGGCTACGTTTGGATCAGAATCAATTCTAAAGAGGAGGTCACATTCCAGTGCACCTTACAAGCCAGTGCACTGCTGAATCCCCATCCAGAAGACTGTATAATTAATTTAAAAACAGGATGTTGAACAGCTGGCAGAGAATTTCAGAGAAGGTGATGTGTTGATAAAAGATGGATGTACATATGGCATTCAATAAACAAAAAGAATATCAGTTCTGAACTTGACTGGCAACTAATCAACCTTAGAAAAATATTTCCCTTCTTTCCCTGCAAATGAAGGAGTTTATTCTGTGGATGACTTCCTTCTCCTGCCGTAAAAAATTTAAAGCATATAAACTAAATATACTGTAATTGTCATTCACTTATCCCAGACACAACTGACATCCACTGTAACTAGATACAGAAAATATACTATATATATATTTTAAGAGTTTCTGAACATTTTTCTAAACAAGTCTGAATGCACATAATAATTTCTTTCTTTCCTCAGGTAAGTGGGTCTACCCATTTAATTCCAAATTCACAGAAACGGAGACTTTCCACATAAACAAATACAGAAGCGTACAGGTACCCATGATGTTCAAGTCAGATAAAGTTAATTCAACTTTTGATGAGAACTTACGATGCACTGTGATAAAGCTACCCTACAAAGGGAAAGCCCACATGTTGATTGTCATCCCAGAAAAGGAGGGAGATTACATTTCACTTGAAGACCATTTGACTACAGAGCTTGTGGAATCCTGGCTTGGAAACATGAAAACCAGGTATTGCTTTGACACCCACTGGCCTTAATGTCTTTTACGTCTACTGCAGCAAAGCAACAAAGCAAACAAAGACTAGCTGGTCTTCCTAACTCTCTTCGCATGCTGGTGTCTCTGTGGAATTAGTATGTACAGAGCAGAGGTCCTTTAATGGCCTACCTACAGCCCAAGTGGCATGTGAAAGCTTCTGCTCTGAGGTGACAAGTCTGTCGCTTGTTGTCAGTTAGAAATGTCTGTCTCTGAGCGCATAGCCAAGCTACTCTTTCCAAATTCTTCCTTAGGCCTTCTCTCTCCTTAGATTTCATACTGCCAGGCAAAGTGCACAACAAATCTAGACACGCAGTCTATTTAGTAAACCTCTCCTACCAGTGGAAATGCAGAGTAATGGCTAAATTTGAATATGAAAATGTAAACCCAAATTATTCCCGTGAAATGTGATTCCTGAAGGGACAATTCTTTTCACTGATCAGCCTGGTATCAGGGCATTGTAAGGGCTGGTAAAAGTATTTTATATAGAGAAGGAAATTATTTTCTGTGTAAAGCTTAAATCCTGTGTAGGGTGAGTTTCAGCAGTCAAGTGATCTACTATATAGTCCAAGTTTGCATTGAACTTCTTCTTTTTTCAAACAGAAAAGTGGATATTTCAT
This sequence comes from Bucorvus abyssinicus, assembly GCA_009769605.1. NCBI lineage: Eukaryota > Metazoa > Chordata > Aves > Bucerotiformes > Bucorvidae > Bucorvus > Bucorvus abyssinicus. Next base: position 15,929,010 of record CM020036.1, read on the forward strand.
TTCCAAAGTTCAAACTAGAGCAAAAATACAAAATGAAGAAATTGCTTCATGCTCTTGGAATTAAAAATCTCTTCACACATAGAGCAGATCTTAGTCATCTCACAGATCAACGCTATGTAGCAGTTTCACAGGTAAGCCTTCTGAAGTTATCTGCTATTTGGAGTATAACAGTTATGTAAATGGCCTTGCCAAGAGACTGTCATATGCACTTATAGGGACAGTAATAGCAAAGGACCTCATCTGCCAAGTATACATGATCTGTACTCCTTAACCACTATGGATACCACTTCAGGTATGAGGTGCCTAGACGTAAGGCTTGGTTACATGTCTTAAGTGCTCAACAACTTGCAAAGCTAACCCATCACAGGAGGAAAGCTCTGCCTCAAGAATAATACGGCTGGCAGGGAAGGCGTACAATTAAATGAAAACTGTGAACAAGAAAGACATTGTAAATGACAGTCAAAAGGCAAAAGTCAGAGCAAAGAAGGAAACCCAAAGAGGGAATCCCTCATACACAGTCCGGAGACAGGCATTCTCCGTAAAAAATAAAGAACTTTAGGAAGTTCAAATAATAAAATCTCAAAAAGGTAACAGAGAAAAAGAGAAGCTGAAACAGTCCTGCCTTTCCTTCTGCATTCCTTGGCAGAGTAAAAACAATCTCACAGCAAGGCATTGGCATATCACAGTTACATTCCAACCCATCCAGATGCTCCGATTATACACTGAAGCTTTTAAAGATCACTTAAGCAGGCAAAGGCAAGGGTGGTGAATGGTCACGAAGAGAGGAACACAGCCCCGTGGAAAAAGATAACTCAGTACCACTGTTTAAGGGAGAGCAAAGATGAATTTCAGAAGACTGATAGAAGACAGAGGCAGAATGAGAAGCAGAAAAGAAAGGAACAGAAAGGAGCTGACAATCACACCAATACCAAGAAGTAACAGGTCTATGACCTATTAAGACCAGAGGTGACCCATTAAGAAGAAATAGCTAGTCTATACAAAAGACACTTTGCTGATGATAGAAAATTAAGAGGCATAGTCAAAGAAAGAAGATAAAAGACAAACCACACAGAGAAACTGGTGACGTCAGGAACTGGAGTGTGTGGAACAAGATGAAGTGCAATTAATGCTGAATTCAAATTCAGACATTAGAGTAAAAATACCAAAATTTCTGCAACAATCTGGATTTATAAATAGTTGAGGAAAACAATAATCAAATCATATTAATCTGGCACAGGATTTAAAAGCATAGCTTTATAAACCCATGCAAGGAATTTATATAATGCAATTGTTTGGGTAGTACAGGTTGTATAGTGTTGATAGTCTAGGACTCCTGGAGAGACTTCACAGAATCACAGAATGGTTGAGGTTGAAAGGGACCTCTAGAGGTCATCTGGTCCAACCGTTCTGCTCAAGCACGGTCACCTAGAGCCAGTTGCTGAGGACCATGTCAGGATGGTTTTTGAATATTTTTAAGGAGGGAGAATCCACAACCTTTCTGGGCAATCCTGTGCCAGTGCTCAGACACCCTCACAGTGAAAAAGTGTTTCTGGATGTTCAGAGGGAACCTCCTGTGTTTCACTTTGTGCCCATTACCTCTGGTCCTGTCACTGGGCAGCACTGAAAAGAGCCCGGCTCTGTCCCCTTTGTGTCCTCCCTTCAGGTATTTGTACACCATCCGAAAGAATCCTTCTAAGCTACTGGTGCTGCTGTCACAAGTCTCCCTCCTCCAAATCCCTACAGAAGCCTTTGTGATTTGTCAAAACTGTTAATAGGCTCCATGGTATACACTTCTACACACATTTCAAAAACTTTAAGCCCTGAACTACAGTCTTCCAAAATCAGGCTGGCTTAACAAAACAACCTTTTTTGGAAAATGTTAACATCCTAAGAATAAATATTTAATGCTTAAAATTGCAGTGATTTTCAGTTTGGTATAAACTACTTCACTTTCAGGAAGTACAATGGCAATCTGCAGCACTTTTCTCCTTTCCTCTTGATCATGTAACTATCCCATGCTGATTCTCAGCAGTTAACTCTGTTATCTTGAAAAAATCACACTTGCATAGTAGCTGCTAACTGATACTAGAAGCAATATGTGCATCAGCTATAAAGTGCTGGAGAAGCGTCCTGTCCTTGTGAATCAGGATAGCCAGCTTCATTATTTAACAATATTTAGCACAGAGCTCAACACTGCTTAAGTCATTCAACTGTCTTCACATAAGTGATTCCTAGAATTAGGAGTCTGGGAGCTGGGACTGCACTTGCTGACTAGGCAGTTCACTGATACAGACCCAAACACAGGGGAAGTACTGAGAGGTACATGCAGGCTGAAAGAACATAAAGGGAAAGGAATAAGACCCTGCCAGGCTATGATTTCAGTGGGGTGAAGAAGGTCCTCAGACCAGCCCAGGATTGCACCTCATTGATGTATGTGTGTACCCTGTGCTACCACATGTGCAAATCAGCACTATACAGGAAAAAAGCCAAGCCTGGTGCATTTGCCTAAGCTCTCACAAATCAGCTGTGACATATCCAGCCAGTGTTTGTGACTGATGAAAACACACCTCCCACTTTCGAGAAACTCTCCCTTGTACAGTTAGGTGTCGAAGAGGAGCACTATATAAATGCAATGGTTGCTCTATGCTACCAGCTACAAGAACAAAATCTCTAAATGAAGCCTATGCTCAGAAATGTGGAAAACCACAGTGACACCTGAACTAGCATCCAGACTGTAAGTATTGTGGTCACAGTGGCTGTAATAACTCCCCTGCTGCTGAAGCAGACAGGTCTATCAGTCTAATACACAGAGCTTCTCATTTGAACCCCTAATAGAAGCCTACTTCAACTGAATGTCTTACACTTTGAGAAACATTCTTCATGTTAATATTTATCTCTGTCACATATCTTATTTCTACATTGCATTTCAGGTTGTCCAAAAGGCAGTAATTGAAGTGGATGAGGAAGGAACTGAGGCCACAGCAGCTAGTGGTTCAGAAATAACTGCACTGACAGTGCCTCCTGTCATCAAAGTGAACCGACCATTCCTTTTCATGATTTTTGAAGAAACTTTTAAAACATTACTATTCATTGGCAGGGTGGTTGATCCAACAGAAATGTGAATAAAGGTAACAGTTTCCATTCTGTGCTATGTAAGAGGCTTTATTTCCATTTTATTAATTTACATTAGAATAAAAATACAGTGAAATATGGAAATGTGAAAATCTGTTTTGTCTCTCCAGCTAGCAGCAGGTCATCCTATGAATGCTTTATTAATGCCTGAGTAACAAGCTAAATTCACTAAGGCACAAAGTGAAAAAATGTGCCTTGTAAAACCTACCATGCAAATTAAAAAAAAATCCACAGAACTGAACCTTCAAAATTCAACATTTTAGTGGTAAGTCTGAATGAAAAACAGAGACTTATATGTCAAAATGTTCAAGAAATTCATTCCCAACCACAGCAGCTTAACATTCCTCAATGTTATCTTCTGTTGCAATGAGACTCAAGAGCCTACTGCCTTCAATGATGTCAGCAGAATTTTGCCACTTATAAAAACAGAAGCAGGATCAAGCCCCAAAAGAGAACTTACAGTCTCTGTCTAGAGATCTTTATTTTACTACTGTAGGAACTGCACTGAGTCTATCATGAAGTCTGCATTGCCTGGAGTGTGACCTCTTTCAAAGTGTTTATTCAGAGTACAAACCATCTCATTTTCTCAGGGTACATGATGTGCTTGCTTTTAAAATACAATTTCTATTGAAGACAAAATTCTGAAAAATAACTTAGGTATTCTGAACCTCAAAAATTTGAATCTGTACTGGCTCATAACATCAAGCTGGGCTTCTTTTAAGAACAGAATTTCTGCATGTATTATCATCTAGATATCAGGGTGAACTATAGAAGTAATGACTCTATGCCTGAGCTAAGACAGACTTTGGTAGGAAAAAACATACCTCCATAAAAGTGGAATATATCTAATCACAGAGTTGATCCTAAAATCCAAAAGCTGTGGCCAAAATGCTTCAGAAAAATTCTTCCATGATCTAAATACAATTCAATTTATTCAAGTAGTGCAGTGATTCCACCTGAACAGCAAGATCTTTAACATTTAGTAAATTTTAACTAGCAGCGAGTCATAGAATCATAGAATGCTTTGGGTTGGGAGGGACCTTCAAAGGTCATCTAATCCAACCCTCCCTGCAGTGAGCAGGGACATCTTCAACTAGATCAGGTTGGTTGGAGCCCTGTCCAACCTGACCCTGCATGTTTCCAGGGATAGAGCTTTTACTACCTCTCTGGGCAAACTGTTCCAGTGTTTCACCACCCTCACTGTAAAAAATTTCTTCCTTGTATCTAGTCTGAATCTCCCCTCTTTTAGTTTAAAACCATTACTCCTTGTCGAGTCACAACAGGCCTTGATAAAGGGACTGTCCCCATCCTTCTTACAGTCCTCCTTTAAGTATGGAAAGGCTGCAATAAGGTCTCCCCAGAGCCGCCTTTTCTCCAGGCTGAACAACCCCAACTCTCTCAGTCTGTCCTCATAGCAGAGGTGCTCCATCCCTCTGATCATTTTTGTGGCCCTCCTCTGGACCCTCTCCACCAGGTTCATCTCCTTCCTGCGCTGAGGACTCTAGACTTGGGCATAGTACTCCAGGTGAGGTCTCACCAGAGTGGAGTAAAGCGGCAGGATCACCTCCCTTGACCTGCTGGCCATGCTTCTTTTGATGCAGCCAAGGATACGGTTGGCTTTCTATACATAGAAAGGGTGATAGAGTCCTATATATAAAATATGAAGCAATGCAAAAAGCTACTTTTAGCTACATATAACTAACAGACCTAAGCAATACTCTACTTGCTAATACTGCCTTCACAAACTAGCTCCCGAAAAGGGGGCAGGAGAGTTTTCAAAATCATTTGGCATTGAAGCTTCAAACGTGTCTATCAGCAAACGTACATAGACAGATGCATCCACAAGAGAAGATACAAAAGACACACTACAGAGTAAAGCTGCTAAAATATCTCTAAAAATCACTTCAATTACCATTAGATGTCTACCCACATCAACCTAGACACTGGTGTAAGCCACTCATAAAAGGATTTAGCAGCAAGACTGATATCTGACTAGACTATGAAGGTGCATCTAACCTAACTCCGCATTGCAGTATGAATGTACCCAGAAAGAACGAGAATCACTCCTTCCTGCCTCTGAATGATTAACAGGAGCAATGTTGCTCCAGAGAACCACCCCATTATCACTGTACAGTTGACCTCCAGCTGTTATTCTAAATTGCAGGTAAAAACAATGCTATGAAGGGTTCAAAAGTACTGGTGCTGTCCAACAGAAGCAACCCAGAAATAAGCAGCCCCACCAAAGACTGCTGGGATGGAGGTCTGTAGTGTGAAGGACTGATGGAATTATACAGAAGACACCAGGATCATTGTACAACGAAGATGTGCAGACCAAAAAATGTCTAAATAGAGCGTTTAAAGATTACATAGCAGGAATTTAATACATAGTACCATTATTGAGTGAAGCATGTTATCAACATTAAATTAATCAATTAAAAATGACAGAAAAGTGACAGCCAATAAAAAGCAAATGACAGACTGTATACAGAACTCATTACACGCTTATTGAGGGGAGAAATAGCTTGGATTCAAGTTTCTGAACTTACTGGTTGTTCTGCATTGCTCTAGAAAAGGCATCTGAGGGTCAAACACAGTTTTGAGTCCTGTTCTGCAGCTGGGTACTGCTGATCTGAGTTTGGACCCTGGCAGAAGTCAGACTGAGAACAGATTGAGCAGTCTCCTGTGTCTCATGGGTGTGCAGCTGTAGCTGCCACGTTGTTATTGTCCCTGGAACTGGGAGTATCTGCTTTCAAGAATGAGACAAAAGCAGAACCTGGGGGGAGCCAGCATAGGTTGTCACTATATCTGCATCGATATTGCATGTTAAACATCATAATACTTGAAGAAGCTTTTAAAGAAATCTGTGATTTAAAAAATCCTATGCCAGGCTGCAGAACAAACTAAAAACTTGAGTGTTTCTACAGAATCCAAACAATGACTGTGACTAAAGACAGAAAACACACTTAAATCCAACTGTAGTGTAAGAAGCTTAAGAATTCAGACAGTAAAACGCTGCATCCAAACCCAAAGATGCATTTTGTACTTCACACGTGACAGCATACATCTAGCATTATTACTATTTAAAATAAATACCTTCTATAGGTAAATGCTTTTATTTATTTTAATTATAAAAGATGCCCTGAGAATTTTTTTTTCAAGAACATGCATGTACAGCATTGTCCTAGGTTTTATTTTGAGTAAATCATCATTCATATTTTTACATTATAAAAAGCAACCACACACACATACGCATTCACAGATTAGATCATCTTTATCATACACCAATAAATTTTAAAAACCACATTATTTCTAATATCAATATATTTATGCTGCTTTCCATTTCGAAATAGAGAAGCTGACAATAGCTTCATAGGCTTTCTCTCAAGTATTGTCATAAATAGAACTTTTTAAAATAAAATTGCATGTTTTTCCACAGACAGATTTTGATAGAAACATTAGCAGTAATACAAACAAATGCAGCTGACATCACTGAAGCATGATAGCTTGCAATAGCAGCTGATTAAAAACTAGATTCATCATTATAAATTATTCAAGTCAAAATACAATCTGAAATACTAAAAATTAAAACAAGTATTTATACAACAAAAATTATTAAATAAAACTTTTGTTATATCATCTGGTGACATCTGCTTTTAGATTGCTTTAAAACTTAACACAGGACTGTTATGAACTTTATGAAGTGCTTAAAAACATTACCTCCAAATTCACAGCACAATGCTACAGAAGTTTCTGGTTTTTATAGACTGATCAATGGTCTGGACTTTGGTCTTAAATTAGGTTTGAAGGTTCTTCAAAATGTGGGATTACTTTTTCACAATCATAACAATTCCTTCTTGCATAAAACGTGTGTCAAGAATTGCTAAAATTTTAAGTAAATCGAATAAGTAATGGATATGTGCATTCTAAATCCAAGAATTTGAACTATATAAAGTCATAATTGAAGAAAACAAAATCCTCTCTTTAGCTGCAGCAGTTAAGAGCACGTAGCTGAAGTTATATTTCGTAACATTTCACTACAATGTTAGAATTCTGCAATCATTACATTACTTAACGGAACATATTTTACTGATTGGGATTTTATTTAAAAGATAAAACATTTTAACATTGCAAGATGCATTTTATTCACTCCAGCCATTAGAGAATCCCATCTGCTGCTCCCACCTTATCACGCCACAACGTTGCATCCACCAGTCTCTGGTTTCTTCCTTTTTCTGTCAGAAGATCTAAGAGTTTGATTTTCTGTTTTTCCTTCATACAAAAGAAAAAAGACACACAACATGTTGTTGTTATATTATTAAATAACATCACATAATAAATTGCTATTGTGTGCAACACTTTAACGTAACTCTTAGCTGCTGTACTTTTAAAAATTACTAGCTGCTCTACTGCACCCACTGAAAAAGCCAGATGGACACATTCTGAGGGCATTCTTCACAAGAAGGGTTTATTTCTCCATTAAGTTTTCTACAGAAGGTCATGCAGAGATCCCTCTAAGTGAGATGGTGAAGGTAGTACTAACAGTCTACTCATGGCTACAAACGATGCCAGAGGTCTCCAGCTCAACCCGTGACAAAACCTGGGGAAAGTGGAGACAGGGAGGGGCAGAAGCTTAGAGCAGTTTGCAGTTTTATTTCTAGATCTTCTGTTGATCATGTCACTTGGGCAATTTCTGCACTTTTCATAGCCTTAATTTTTTAATCTTTAAATACATTGTTCTTCAAGTTCGCAGAGTTGTAGCTACGTCAATTAACAAGTCTGTAATGGTTAGAGATCCTTCATAACTTCTAGAACTCTGTGGAAGTATGTGCATCAATATTTTACAATATCATTTACAAAAAAACCAAGACATTGTTCTGTTTCACCCTTTTAATATTGATGGAACCTTTCATGATAATACACCAGTGTTAGGGTACCTACTAGCTCCATCTTAGAAATGGCACCTAAATCACATGCCAGTCCTGGTAGACCTCAGGACTCTTACCAGCTTAAGCAGCAGAGGGAAAACATGACTAGAAGCTGTAAGTAACCAACTCAAAGTGGAGTAGATCAGAGGCAGAACTACTTCATCTTGTGCTCAACTTCCTAAGCGATTGCACAACTGGATGAAGACACTACTTTAAGATTCCTATGCATATAATTGTTACAACATGGTCACACACCAGTGTGGATGTCTTAAAGGTCAATCGTATAAACATCGTATAAACTACTGCTGTCAATTTATTATTAAGAAATTTATTTCAACACAACGATATATGTATTCCCCCTTTTTACATGATGGAAAACCTGTACCCCTCATTCTTGAAGTGGGTTCTAATTGAAAGTGAAATAAAATCAGGCACTAACTGTATGTCTACAGGCAAGATGCAAAAATCTTAAATGCTGTCTATAAAGCTGGATATTTTTATTGATGAAACTATAAAGTTCTGGAAAAGAGATGTAACCCATCGCATATTGAAATTGGTCACATTACTGTAATGTAAACTCAAGCAACACAGCAATTCTCATCCTAGAAGAAAGTATCTTCATCTCATAAAAACGACAACATCTAAAAGAAGATAATAAAACTACATAGCATCACAATACAACACTGGACTACTGGATGGAAAGCTGTGTTGAGGAATCATATAAATTTCTGCCGTAGGATGATGCAGGATCTAACTGGCAACACTTCAATAGAAAGTCAGAAAAGCGTATTTCCTCTGCAAGTTGACTTAAGGTCTCTTGTGGGCTGAAATACTGACACAGCACGTTTTGTGATTCTTTGCTATTCCATAAGGTGCTTAAAGCGGGTATTCATCTTTTCTGTGATTCCACCATTAAGCTATATGGTTGCATATTTAGTATAATTCTTGCATTTTCTATTGCCTGAGTATTACCTAAGGTCTAGTAAATGACACCTAAGCTAATGGTGATTTTCTAGTCACCTGCTTGTGAGCACTGGATCAGGATTTACTGAGTTATTTTTTGTTTGCATCTACATTATTTTCAAAAAAAGAAAATATTTTAATTGGTACACCCATCTCTGAAATTGGACAAACAATATATTTGAATTCATGAGTATGGTAAGTAAAGATCTCAGTTCTCCACCAAAGCAACTTTGGGTTTTGAAAAATTCCTGGAACAACATGAATATATGAAATCAGAAATTCTTCATCCCTGCAAACTGCTCTATATTGTCAAAAGTGACCATTTGCCAATATTCAGAAGAGCAGTTTTAAAGGACAAGATTATACTTGAGCAATTAAATATTCTATCCAAACATGTATCACTTTGAAGTAAGAGTTATTAATTATATCTGCTGATATTTTTAACTATTAAACAACATATTACTGCCCAATCTTCCACTCTTCACAAACTCACACAATGACTTAGAAAAAGAAATATGTTTGCAGTTACCTTATTCATCTTGCACAGCCAATAAACTAAAAGCTAGGACTCACCAGAATTGAGATGGTCAGTGCAATGCTTAACAAGCACATATGTAAATTTACATAATTACATCATCTAAATACATACTCCGTTATTATTTTCTCTCAAGTTTTCTGCCTTAGTGAGTCCACAGATGGTGACTTTCATTCATGAGAGTCTATTCAATTACACCTCTCAGCGTACAATTTTCAAATTCTCCTATCAGTAAAAGTAATTTCCTTCAACTGGTTATACATTTGGATATAAATTTAGTCCATCATTCAACTAAGAAAATAATGTTTTCTTGAAACTGAATTTTTTTTTTATTTTAGTATGTGTATATTTAGCACGAGGGCTGACTTTCTGAACAAAAGAAAGATAAAAGAGGTACACCTAAACATATCTGTGGTCAATGAGGTTATGTGGATGAATGCATTTACCACCAATGATTCTTGTATCTGTATCTCTTAATATCTCATTATAGAGCTGCTCCATTTTCTTATGAAAACAATTAAGTACTGGGCCAGAATACAAAAGAGAAATTGAATCTACAGTGCAGCAGGCATTATAGCAACTTGAGAGATGTGTTTTCCCATAAGAACACAGGACATTAAAACCCTTATTCAGAAATAAACGTAGGTCATCCTAAGCCTGTTCTTCTTTCTCCAAAAATGCTTTTCTTTCCCTCGTATATCCTCCTGGCTTCCGACGCTACACAGTTTAGGGACTTCCTGAACCAGAGGGAGCATCCAGATTATTGTGTTTGATCAGACACCTACTTTCAAAGAGTCTGCCGTAAGGTGTCCACTTGGGAATGGTACACTGAGATTTGAAGCTGAGCCTCTTACATTCCACACTCCTGCCTGAAGACAAAGGTACAAACTGCTCTGTGCGTGAGTCTTTTTCAGTCCCTTTGTATTCAAACAAAAGGTACCGGTTTTATTTTAAGTTATGGATAGAAAAACCTGTGAAATTTGGAAAAGTTTTATGCAACGTACAAGTATGTCTAACTGATCTTTGCACCTACACTGCTTTGTGAATATTAATCCATTTATTTTCCCCAAATACTTGTGAGACAAACGAGTAATTGGCATTTCTACAATGGTTGCTAAAAAAGATTTACAACATTTGAACTAATTTCCTGGTTTTAAAGAGTGGGAACAGAGGTATACAGTGATTAGGGTGAAAAGACATGGATTTTTGGTCACATCTAATTTTATGAAGTATGTAGCACTGTATGTCATTTTATGTACTGAAGATACAGGTCCCATTTACTTTATAGGCAGTTGAAAATGTCAGCATGTCTACTAATCTAACTTGAGTTTCAAATCATGCACTTAGAAAAAAGTGACCACCTAATGATCACCTATTATAAGTCTCAAGTTAAGTACTGTGTGTAAAATTTAAGAGAAGGCATTACACTCTAGTAAAGACAGGGTATACACATGTGTATATACATGTGTATATTTAGCACATGAAATTTAGCTTGGTCCCTTAAGGTACTTCTGCTGTGAAACCACTGACTCAACACAAACAGTCCACCTTCATTCACTGATTATCTTCCAACCTCTTCTACAAGAAAATGATTTTAAAAACAATAGGTCACTAGACAAGCTTGATTTTACTCCAGAAAAAATTTCTTTTACAGTGAAGGTGGTAAAATTCCAGTAGAAAAAAATCCTATGTGATCACACAGCAGGAGGCTGTATCATAACACAATGTATACGAGTAGCTGAATGCGAGTTGTTTAGAGAATTTCTTTTTACATTTGTTAAACTTTTGAGTGTTTCATTTGAACAACTTGGGAATTTTATTAACTTCTATCTGTGAGTAAAGCTGGAGGGTGGGGTGTTTTGGTTTGTTTTTTAAAGGAAACTGAAAATACTGAAATGGAAAAATAGGAGTTCATACACACATTTAATTCACCAGAAAGGACCACTCAAGAGATATCACTGTCACTGGTGTTTCCTCTTTTTACCTGGCAAACCAGTGCAAGGTGTTTCCTCTTTCCTATCTGGTGCAGGCTCCATATCTCATCTCCATTATCTTTGACCAGCAAGCCATAGCCTCACATTCTGGACTCTCCTTTCATTCTTGGTCTCTCACACCTATTAAGATCTCCAAGGCTCAGCGTGCATTTACCCATACTTTTCAGCTTCTAGTTTTAGCTACTATTATACTTAAGTCTACTTTCCCAAACAACCCCCCTTTCTTGCCACAGCTGCCTCTTTTCCTTTCTCCATTCTGCCTTGGATGAGAAAACAAATCTGATAGCAAAGAAAAATCTCAGTTTGAGCACCTAAAATTACAGCTCGTCCAATGATAGTATTTTAGAACTACAAGTTAGAGTGCAAAAGGACTCTGCAGGGAATTAGCTGCTACAGCCTACAGAGTTTTGACTGAGTAAATACACATCACAGCGATTTTCTCAGACTGTTACACTTTTAACACAGGAGCAAAAAAATTCATCTTTTATTTTGTTCTTGCTGAATGCTGAACAGTTTAGGCTGATGTTTAAGGAAAACCAGCTTGAGGGAGATGCTTAGCATTGAAGTATTTTATCTAAATGGTAAAGGTAAGGCAAAGAAGGCAGCCTTAATAACAACTAGCAGTACCAGGTAATCATAACTCTCTAAATTCATCACGAAATTGTTACATAATAATACATAAACATATATAAGCATATAAAAAGAAGGAAAAGGAAACATTAAATCATCTAACAATACATACATTCTATTTCTCCAACTACAGGCAGCTAAATCACTGTGACTGCAGTTATAATACATCAAATGTAATAACCCTCACTCTGTCCCATTCCACCCTCCCCATAATGTACCAGCTGATTCAAACATGTGCAGGAGAAACAACTGGAAAGACTAATTAACAGGGAATGCAGACTTAAAAAACACTTATAATTGCACACATCACATTTCTGCCCTGCTACTTTAGCGTTTCAAAATCTGGGTGCAGAATTATCATAAATATAGGCTTAATTTTACATGTCTCTTTTGATTTCCTTTTGAAAATGTTATCCATAAGCTTGATTTAACCTCTTGCCAACCACTTACATGCTCATCTTTCGAGACTGACTCTCCTTATTTCCATTGTTCTTTTGGTCAGCTGAGTTAAATAGGTTGCGAGAAGAACTGGAAGGGAAGACAGCATTCCCACTATTACCAGTAGAATGAGTCCGGAATGAATCATCTGAAATAAAGAGTTGCAGTTTAGACACAGAATTTTGTCTGAAAAAGTTACACAAAGATTAAACAGAATGAGCTGGTTTTCCTGCAGCAATAGTGGCATATGTTTAACTTTCTGAAAGGGAATGGTTTAATTTAACATTTCTGCAAGTATTTTTATGAAAAAATGTGAAATGAAAATAATTAAAAGACATATTTTGGAGGAGAAATTTAATAAATTTAATATATGAAAATAGTGGAATTTAAGTGGCCAATCTTTAGCTGCTTAAAATTTAGCTATTTCATCGAAGCTAATTGTCTAGTGTTTGTTGGTAGTGAACGGAAAAAGACAGGTTCCTCTAGGAAGCAATTCATCTCGTTCTTATCTTTAATCACCCAAACTCTTCAACAGCAAACGGAGAGAGAGACGTTTCCAGACAGCAGTTTCTCTCCCCTAATTCAGCAGAAGTTAGACATAATATCCTTTTCCTCACACAAAATGGGTGAAGACAAATTGCAAAACCAACATCTTTATGACATCCAAAATGCCAATCAAGAAATGCAAAACTCATTTTATTTTTACTACCTTTAAATGTAACTTTAAACAAAAGCGTAACACAAAAAATAAAATCTGAAAAATAGACTAACTAGACTAGCACTTAAGTGCTCGAATGTATGGGGTATCTATTATTCTATGTTCTTTTGGAAAATGGTATCTTACAGTATTCCTGTTTAATGGGGCCGATATATTCAGCACCCACACAAAAAACTGACGTAAAATGTAATATCGTAACCTACTTACCACTAAAGGATAGCATACAACTCTTGCCTATTCCCGATACCGAAGACGTATATCCTGTAGCAGAGCTTTTACTTAAAAAACAAACAAAACAAAACAAAATTGAGTATTCCAGGAAAGTGCTCTCAATTGTATCATCCTGCTGTTTAATAATATTGGAGGTTATTTCTGTGTTTGTATGAAAAAAATTAAATGACAAAGTTATGCTGAAATTTCTTTAAGAAATGTGTGAAATAAGTAATGATTTTAATATATGATAAAAGGTGACATATATTAACTTAAAAGGAATTAATAACAATTTGTAGGCCTCAGCATGCCTTAAAACGGTATTTCTTCCCTCAGTTCAAAACTGCATAATCAATTGAACAGAAAGCTGAAACTTTAAGTCATAACTCAGTGACCACATCACTACTTTCACAGAGTCATGTGCATACGATTTCGTAACAGTTGTCTATTAGGTAAAAAGCAATAAAAATAATAAAAGATACTTAGGACACTTGTCTATGTTGCTGTATTTTGGATGTAGTGCTTGAGTACTGAAAGACTGGCTTCGAACCAACTTGGATTTTCTGTCTTCTTTGCCTAAAATTATAAGTAGCAAAAAATTTTAACATGGATACTATTGCATTTCCTCAATGATCAAGAACATTTTTTAATATCATTTTCTGGCAACCTATGCTAGCTGAAGGAACTGATTTAAATACTTCAGTAACAATAAATCTTATGTCACTTATTTATATACTAAAGAATAAAATAAAGCTAAAAACCATAGAAAACACATTCAGTTCTAGGATTGGAATCTTTTCTTGTGTGCAGTACATGAAACCTTGGCCCACAAATGCCAACAGCAGCTTTGCTGGGTATTAACCTGCTGATGTGAGATCAAAGTGTTCTAGAAGAGTTTTTAAAGAGTTCTTACCTCCTGATGTACCAGAAGAGCTTCCAGGAACAGCAAGAGAGATACTTTTTGCCAACACTGACGATGTTTTACAGTCTCTACCTAAATAAAGTCCGTTATAAATACTTCTCTCTTAAAGCTTAGCTTTAGATAGACAGTGTAACGTATCACAGTCCAGGGGTAAACAGCAATAATATCTAATCCAGGGCTACTAACACGTCAGAAAAACCACAGAGAAGTAATTCCTTCTGATATCATGAGGTCAGTTTTCATAAATATATGTAGAAAAATACAGAAAAAAGGTTTTATTGCCACTTTCTAAAACTCTGCTATTTACTGTATGTAAAGCATCTCTTTTCTGCTCCTTTATCTTCTACTTCTGTAGAAGAGTAATGCATGCACAAACAATATGTACACAAATAAAGAAACTTACGCTTCTTTTCAAACATTTTATCATTAATATTTGTAGATCTTCCTTCATTTTGCTGCTTCTCTTTTTCTAATTGTTCCTAAAAAAATGAATAATTTTCTTAGGTATTACTTGGGAAAAAATAAGTAAATTGTTTTTCAACTAGGAATCGCTTCCAAACCACTAAAATAGTTAATTTCTATTCTCTTCTACTATTAGTACAACCCCTACTGAATATCCAGAGAAACAATTAAACAGAACAGAATGAAATCAGGGTACATGTCCTATATAAAAATCACAGCAAAAAATGTTAAACGTGCTAAACTTTTAATTATGAACCTGAGTTGAAGTTTGCATTTTTAACATATTAAAATTATGCCTGGCCTTTTTTTTAAATTAAAAACATACAGAAGTTGGCAGCTGTCAATGTAAAATTGATACTCTGATAATAGAATTGGCAATATTTTTAATTCAAACACACAAATCAATGAGTTTTTCTCAAAAGGTAAGGTGTGTCACATATGTTCAAACTTTTAAAGGTTTAAAATTAACATCTACCATCGGTAAGCCCTTATCCAAAACAAAAACAAGTGTTACAATTTTTCAAGTTTAAGGAATTTATTTACATTTCTGTAATATTAGCTAGCCTTAGAATACCTTTTGAGAGCACATCCACTGAGAGAAGACAGTGTTAACCCAGCTACACCAATAATTTCAAAAGCCAATACTTGCTTCAGGATTCTTGGTGAACAGATACCACTTCAAAAAGCTATATAATATTAGCTTATTTTCTGTACAATGCTCATAATAAAACGTGCCAAGTGAACCATAATCATTTTACTCTATTTTTTCACTTCACTCCAATTACTACCCAAATTAAAAAGAAAAAAAAAAAAAAGGTAATTAATTCAGGTCAAGGTTGCTGGAATATAGTTTCTACTAAGTCAATTACTACAATTAAGGAAACTTATTAACACAGTATTAAAATCTGCAGCAGTCAGATACATTTAACTGGGTTTGATGGCTCCTAATCTATTTGGGACTCGCCTGTGTACATCTCCAGCTCCTCAAAAGCATGTCCCTCACAGACAATGCTTAATGAGTCTTTTGAGACACGGAACTTATGCCCATATCAATGGGTTTTATCAAAAAAATACAGGTGCTCTTCTAAAGCCTAACTGCAGAAACAGGGTAAAAATTAACGTTATCAAACAATACCTAATAACACAGAGTGCGCAGGAGGCTATTTTACCACAGCCCCATATGCTTCCACCATAAAATCATTAACTGTATCTACCTAAGAACTGCTAAAGCTAAGTTCAAGTCTTTGACTATGTGTATGCAGGTCCTGAGAAAAAAGCTGGTACCTCTGGCTCGAGCTAATGGAAGGTGGCAGGAAGTACGTGAGACAGGTATCATGAAATAAGAAAACCAGCTGCCCAAGAGAAGGCCTGCAGTGCCTATCGACATCAAAGGGGCCACAAATGTAGGCTCTGTAGCAATCCCAAAGAGGAAAAAGTGACATCTTTTGGAGAGTCTTGAATCAGTTCTGATTCGCTACAGAGGAGCTCAATTACTGGAAATCAGAGGAACCATGCTAATGAAATCCACCCTCTTCCAAATCCTATCAGCTTCTTAGCTTCTCCCACCTCAGGCTGGAGAGGAGGCAGCAGAACAGAGCACTGCAGTAATCTAACCTAGGCTTTATGAAGATGTCGTAGGCTATGTGATGAAGCGCCTGCTGTGGCTTTTGCTTACAGCTGTGACTGAAGATAAGTATTTTTATAAGCTGGAAAAGCATTCTGCCGACCTCTCTTTCAAATCCCAAGTAACAAGGGACAGGATGAGAGGAAATGGACTCAAGTTGCGTCAGGGGAGGTTTAGGCTGGATATTAGGAAAAATTTCTTTACAGAAAGAGTTGCCAAGCACTGGAACAGGCTGCCCAGGGAGGTGGTGGAGTCCCCATCCCTGGTAGTATTTAAAAGACACATAGATGTGGTGCTTAGGGAGGTGGTGGTGACCTGGAAGGGCTACTTAACAGCTGAACTTGATGATCTTAAAG
This sequence comes from Bucorvus abyssinicus, assembly GCA_009769605.1. Taxonomy (NCBI): domain Eukaryota; kingdom Metazoa; phylum Chordata; class Aves; order Bucerotiformes; family Bucorvidae; genus Bucorvus; species Bucorvus abyssinicus. The sequence continues at coordinate 15,945,919 of CM020036.1, forward strand.
GTCTCTTCCAACCAAAATGATTCTGTGTGATTCTAAGTAACTTGTTGCTCCTTTTTGCTCTACAAAACCTGCACTGTCTCCCTCCTGCCAGGCAGCAGATATCAATGGCCTTTCTCTCCTTTTTCCAGAAAAAACAGAAAAGCTTGTAACACACAGAACCTCCTTCACACTTCCTTGGCATGAAGAAGTTATATCATTAATTTATTTGTTTACGGAAGCTGTATGTGAATTCTGAGGTGTTTCATTGTTCTATTCATTACGTTATATATGCCTGACAAATTGCTAAGCTCCCTCAAAAAGATTTCATAAAGGTGTACTGAAGGGCTTGGATTTTAGAACTGTAGGGGCATCAAGCATATTTTTCAAGAAATTTCCGTTTGCCTTTCTAATTGATATAGCAAGGTCTATGTAGTAAAGAAAAGGAAGTTCTATGTTACTTCGAAGGACTTAACCCTATTGTGAAGTGTAAAATGAAACCACACACAGATTATGAACCTACCAGGTCTCTCCATAATATATACTTCCCCTACCTTAAAATTACTGCCTCATTAATATTTAGGTACAAACTATTAAAAAAGGACAGATTGTACTGATAAAATATACCATTTCCAAAAGCAGATGTTCTTGTCTCTCTTTTTCTTGATCCAATAAATCATTTTCGTAAAATCTTTTCTGAAACTTCAAAATAAAATCAATAAAAACAAAAAATCACTACATGAAAATGGGAATTAGAAGTACTTGGTAAGTATTGAAGTTAGTAAGTACTTACAGCATCCACAGAGATCTCCATTCTGTCCAATTCTAACACTGTCTATAAAGAAAATAAAAACATTATTTATCATTACTCAACAGCACAGCACACTTTTAACTCAAAAACTGTCCAGAGAAGAAGCTTAGAATAGTGGTATTCGAAATTAAACATGCCTTTTTTTCCTCAACATTTTAAGTCTATGCTTGTATTTTTGTGCTACAAATGCAGTTAAAAACTGCCAGAGACTATTCTCAGAACCCTGCTGAGACTCACAACAAAGGACTAATAGACTCTCTCTATGTGATTCAAAATACACTCAAGGAAAGCACAGAAGTATGAGTGGCTGGAGCGCAGACCTAGGAATCAAGACTGAAAAAACAATTCAGGAATCTGTGAATAAGCCAGGATGCTCCATGCAGGTGTTCACCCAATCTCTCCTCTAGACTGGCCCTATAAGGAAGCCACCTACTTCAGCTACTTCACTTTATGGTTTCTTTGGCACTAAGCATGGGTATCCCTTAAAGATGTACTTTTTCATGAATATTCACATTACAAAGACATTTATAACATTTCAAAATCTGCAAATCCTTTATCCTTACATTGCAAGATAGCTCTTCCTCAAAGACTTGATCATTTTTACTAGGGTCAAACTTTAATCTTATCTTTAGTCATCTGCTATTTTTTCACAAACGGTCATTGAGCCAAAATCCTGAATCCCAGTCACTAGAAAATAACTGCAATGTAAGTTACCAAGTAAACACCAACTCTCTTAAATTTGACAGAATGCACTACACTACATCTTCTTTTAATGGTTCAAAATTACGTAACAGACAATAGAACTCGTGAGTCTCCTGTTCTTACATTAAGAGAATGAACAGAAAGCATAACTTGGTTCATCTTCACTTTTAATGATAACCCCAAGACAAAAGCTGGTGGAAAAGAAAAATGCTTACTCTTTTTACAATAGTCAGGACATCTTTGTCTTTCTCTTGACACAAAAGTTTCCTTATACATAATTCTAACTGCTGAAGTAAATGTTTATCAGTGGGAATCTTCAGAGTAGATTTAACTTTTGGCAACAAATAGCATAGCTTCATTCTACAAAAAAAAAAAAAACCACAAAAACATTCGCCTTCTGATGCAGATGTTTAAGAAACATCATTAATTTTTGCACTGCAGGCTAGCATTTGACATGAAATAATTAAGTTAGTAGGTCTTATTTTTCAGAAAAAATTGTTGCTTATGTGTTGCTTCCAGACATACTGTTACATTTTCAAAAACTTCGCCATAGATAAGACTACAGTCCTGTATCTGAAAGTTAAATAAGGATTTGGTTTTGTTTCATTTTGTTTTTAACCTAGAAAGATATGCAGAGCTCTAGATTTTCAAAATCATCTACACACCCAACTCTGTTACGTACCTAAATATCCTGGAAGTCTGGTCCCTTGGTACAAAGGAGCCTGAGCCTAAGCCTAACCAAAAATGATCTGACTGCAGTGCCATACAACTGCAACGATGAAGCTGTATCAGATAGTCTAAAAGAATTTGACTATTTACTGTCTCCTAAAAGAAGAAAGCTCTTTTCCTCCCTACCCTATCTCCCTGCTTCTGCCTGGAGGCTCCCCCGGCTTGTGCTGAGTCTGCTACTCAGGCTGGACTTCTAAGCTTCAGTCCACTACAGACAGTGCACTCCTTTTGTAAAAAGGGAACGATCCAGAAACTAATTGTTACAAAATCCATTTTAATGGCTGTTAAGGGACTGCAAGTTATTTCAAGTTTCCATTACATTTTAATATTGTATCAAGAGAGCTTTTAATTAAAATATTTGTTAAAAGCAATAAGCTACTTCAGTTTATATACAAATTTAGTTTATAGTTTTAATATACTTCACTTTAACTCAAGGACACGAAACATGGATGTTAATCTATGTGCACAAAATGGTACGATTTTCAGTTTGGTATCCTGCTGAATTAAGATGTTTCTATGCAACACAAGGTCCATTTAGACAGTTTCACTGGGTAATAAATCGTATTTAGTGAAGCTTACTGAATGTACACATCTATGTGCAAATTATGCTTACATAAATCTTTATGCAGCATTATTATTAGGTGTTCAGACATGTTAATGATGACAACATGAATTACACACTTCAGAAATAAGATTAGAAGTGTAAAAATCACACAAAATACATGACAAAAAAAAAAGGAACTATTTTCTTATTGGTAATAACTGCCTGGGCCCTCTCTGTTTAACGAAGAAAAAAATTGACTAAAAAATAACAGAAAAACACTGTATAAAAATGGAAAACACAACACACTCCTTTATATTTTTCTGTTCTTTTTCAAATTACTTTAACAATGTATTAGAAAAGTTTTACATAAGGTAAAACCTATGCTAACCTGTTAACCTCAGACCACTGAAAGAATTGCTTGTGTATTTTACTATAGCGATATTGCAATGGAGGGAAATTAATGGAGACTGTGAAGCTGCATTTCTCTACACCCATGAAACAGCATATTACTTTCTTATCTGTGGCTGGCTCCTCAGTGTTCCTTTCAGGCCCCAAACCCAACACTTTCAATCAGTCCCCCAAATACTCAGCCTGACCTGCTTCTGTGGTTTTTTGATATCATTCTTATAGTCCTCTACACCTTTAATATTGGTCACCCTGAAGGCACTTTATTTTTCCTTTTAATTCAAGTCATTATTTAAACAAGACATAAAACCTGTAACAATATTTCTTGATATATTATTTAAAGCTTCTTTCCTGTACACTGCTACATACTCCTCATACAGTACCTCACATTTGCCACTGGATCATGTGTAAGTTCAAGCACAGGAAGAAAGAAATATTTACAGAAGAATGATTTTGAAAACAGTTCCATAATGAATTCACAAGTGTCTAAAAAACGAAGTCTGTTCCAGTAACTTTTTCCTTGGCCCAGTTCTGAAAAATAACGATACACAGATATTACATTTTCAATGTCAGAGAGAAAACATTTCAAAGGTCTACCTTTAACACAAAGATGACAATCACATCTATCACACAACATACCTTCTCAGCCTATCTCAATTTTTCTTTCAGTGAAAACGTAGCCTTCTGAATTGAATGATAATTTTTGTCAGTCAGCATTTTTTTCAGAAATACAACCTGTCCCTTTATCCATTTGAAAAAGTAAAAATAGCAAGTGGACTAGCCTCTCTGTGGAACAAAGCCCTTGTATGCCTTTCAAACCATGTCACGGGCGTATCAAAATTACTGTGTAAACATTAAGGATTGCTAAGGGGAATTACTCAAACTTCCAGCCTATCTTTGAAATAGATAGCATAGACCAGAATGTCAACTTAGGTGACTAATATGTTCATAAACTAATTTCTGAGAAGATTTATTCACCACTTTCTATGCTGAAGCCTCTGGAAAATTTTCCTTCTATAGAGCAACTCTTGCCTTGTATATCACAGCACCTACAGCTAAGTAATTTTAGATTTAAGAAGTAGGGCTGGAGGGGTCTTGGCATATTATCACTTTTGCATATAGTCTCTTTTCCAATTCTTTTGCATAAGCTTCAGATACAGTCCCAGCATACACACAGTAAGTTTTGCCTGGTGATAATATGAGCAACCGAATGTCTTCTAAGTGCAATCTCTCCAATGATGGCAGGAAGTTACACTGAATAAATATAACCATAAATAGATCTTCAGTCAAAACTAACTTGCATCTCTGTGTAGTCAAGGAAAGATTATCTTACGTTCGATCAACTTCTGAATAACCTCATGCCTCTGTTCTTGTTTGCGATTATAACGCAAGTAAACGCAGAGAGTTCGAGCAGCTGCTTTTTGAACTGGCAGGACGTTCTTGAAAGAAATAAAGGGAACACAATTAAACATACCTGAAGGAATATGACTAAAAACTACAAAAAATAGCTAAAAATTGGCCTAACAATGTATTTTGAAGTAATTGCATAATCTAAGGGAGAATAAGGAAGTCTGGCCAATTCATGAGACATCTACTTCTTTATCCCTTCTCCCTAACTTGTATATTCAACTATATCATAAATGCGTTAAAGTATTTCATGTTTGGAAGGTATATTGTATATTGCAGGTGTTAGAAAATGAAGTTTAGGTCTTCTCTTACAACAGACAGTTGTACTTTTGAATTAATTCAATAAAATTTCAGACTAGTAGCTCTAAATGATTGTTCATTTTCAGAATAAACTGTTCTTTCATAAAGAATGAAACACAATGCAAAGTAATGTACGGAAACAGGAAAAAGAAGGCGTATCTCAGAGGAAAAAGTTTTGATTTACCTAGAAACAAAAGGATAACGAGCACAAGCAAAGGGTGGGAGGAAAAACATGACAATCTATCAATCCCATTTTTGCTCCTCAAATGGGGGGGAGTTCTCAAAGGAATTTCTCAGTCTTATATTAAAAAAAACACCGCCTGATATACCATATGCAATGAGACACAGCACTTTAAGATTCGTGTAACATATAAAGTACTATACATAGCAAGTATCTGGTGATCATTGTTCTAAATAGCATAAAGAAATAAAAAGCAATGGGAAAGAGAGAGACGGGCTCACATTTGTCAAAATGATTGTTAACATTCTGTGAAGAAAACGGTAATAAATCTGATCACTCGATATGATATGAGGGAGACATGCATATTTTTGTAGTAACTTCTCGTGAGTTCTCCATTTTAAAGAAGTTGCTGCTCTCTGTTCTGCTGTTGTTAATGCAGGAATCAAGTCAGGAATAGACAATAACTAGAAATAAAAATATAAACATTAAAATAATTTTACATCCTCTAGCAGTATGTCATGTTACTATGCTTTAAAAACACATCACAACAGTGTAAGAAGGGAAGAGATTTTAAGGGGTCAGTTAATTCCTCTCCTCGGACAGGATCAGCTATACTGTGACCATTTCCAGTAGATATTGGTCTAACCTGTTCTTAAGAAAATCAATGATCGGGTATAAACAGTCTCACGTAAGCAGTAAATTCCACTAATCAAAAAGCTATTCCAGTACCTAACTAAATACGCTTGCATTTCCAGCCCCTCCTCCTGACAAGGAGAAACTAATCCCTGTTCTCTTTGTAATACCCTTTTACAGATATGAAGACCATTATGACAACCCTCCTTGGTCTTCTCTTTTGCAAACCAGATAAATCCCATTTTCCTTCCAGCCTCAATCTTCGCAGTTCTTCTTCTCAGCTCCCTAATTAATTTTAGTAGGTATTATACACCTTTTCTTAGTAGGAGGCAAAGACTTTATAGCAGCCAAGCTAAATTCTCTGTAGCACTAAGAAAAAGCAGACTGCCACATTTGACCCTGCACTTGTTATATGCCATATACATTAACAGCTGTAAGCATCTGACAAACTCACATTGTAAATTACACTCTCAACTTCTGTCCATAAATAAATGAGAAAATAAATTTATTGTTGGAATATCTCAATTTCTCTATACATTTAGGAAGTATGTTCAAAACAGCACCTTGAAGCAGGAGATGATCTTTTATGTTCCATTTTACAGGTGAGGATTCACTCAATAAATCATCATCCAGAGCCACATACAACTAAATTAGCAAAGTTGGGAACTACATACAGATCTCCTAAATCCTAATTCAGTGCCTTTGCTTCAGGAAATAGGCTTCCTTCTATCAGAAACTGTGTCTGAAAATTGCAACCATGCGTGATTGCCACATCAATATAAAAAAAAAAGAAAATTAAAAATTAGGTATTAGCTATCACTCCTTTAGCATGAAATCAAGTTTTGTTTTAACTTAATGTTGTATTTCAAAATTTGACCTATTTGAGCAAATATGTGGTTAATTAGAAAAAGCAAATGGATAAAGGGTTCATTTTTATATTGTCTAATCTTTCAAACCTTTGGGGTTTTTTATTTTAACATTTATAAAGTCACCAAACAATCAAAAAACCACAGAAACTTTATAGCTCTCCAAAGCAGAAACTAATCATGAAAACCTTTTCAGACAATATATGTCTGAACAACTTTGCTACTATCTTCATTTATAAAGCAAATTAAAAACCCATGAGAATACCCACCTTGCTTTCTGATGCACTGTTTTCTCCTCCATTAGTCATTAGTTCAAGGATTTCAGGAAGGTGCCCTACCAGGGCATCTAACACCTATTTAAAGAAACGGTGCGTGAACGAGGTCTGCAAATTAACTTGACGCATCTGCTATTTCTCACCAACATATCCCTGCCAACATCTCTTAGGAGATGCAACGTATTTGCACTGATGAGGACTGGGATTTAAAATTGATGTTTTAATGTAGTAAGCAATGTAAGTATTACAGGTTTTATTTTAGGAAATCAAACTATAGTTTTGATTTACGTGAATACCACAGTCAGTGCTTTCTCAACTACTCACAGCGTATTTAAAAATGAACATTCATTTTTAAGAAAGATCTGTATGTCACAGACAGTTAAGAAAGAGCCTCGACGAACATAAAGAAACTTCTTTTTTATATTTGTCATCTGAATCTTAAAAGCACTTTTTCCTGCTTTAGGAAAAACTGCAGTTGATAAATTAGAATAGAATTTATAGCCTATACTAATAGAATAGCTCTACTTTCAAATGTTGCAATATTTGAAACTAGACTGGAAAAGTACACGTTTACTTAAATACTTTATGGAACCAGTTCTGACTGAGGTGGTATATAAGACATAAAGCACCAAGTATTTTTTATTATTTAGATAACTGTATATTGATCAAACCAGGAATTTTTCAAAATTACTAGGTGCTTCTCAGTCTCAACTTTCCAGTGTTTAACTTGAGAAATCTTTTAAGGTGGGTCAGAATTTCACAAAGTATAAGTAGATGGTTCTATGAATACTTTTAACTTCCTTGATAATGTCTAACGAAGGGCAACAAAACAAAAAGGAGGACCTGAAAGCAAAACCCATTTTTCCATGCCATATCCAGAAAAGAAAAAAGATCAACTATTGTAATAACTGGTATCAGAGGAAATGGTGATTTGTCTCAAACAGAAATATCTGTCTTTTTCAATTCAGAAAAGTCTCACTATATTGTCTGTAATACAGCCAAGCAATTAATGTTTTATGCAGGTTGAAACTGAGGTGCACTAAACTAAACTCTTCCTATAAATCTTGATCTTTGAACCATATACAACTTCTTCATCTCCTCTTCAATTGGAGAAATGAAAATAAAAGCAAAAACCTTCAATGCTATCAATGAGTATTTTAATATGATATCAAACCCAAATCTTTCCACAGAATTTGCAAGGTAATAAATAATATAGCAATTAAAACAATTTAGAATTAGTATTTTTGAAAGCTAATAAAATCAGTGTGGGTTTACTAAATTCAAACACATTCCTATTTTCCTCATTTTTATTCACAGAAGGCTGGCATCTTTGTGAAGCATCAGTGAAACAGAAGTAAAAGCTGTTGCTCATTTCAAACAGTTATTTTACTGTCTTATTGCAGAGTTATTAAACACTGAGATTATCCGCCTCAATGTAACAAGCAAAAGAAAGTTCCAGTAAAAGTATATTACCTCCAGTGACTCATCCTGTAATAGTGTAACCAGTTCTTTATGTATTGTATAGACACCAGAAGTTAAAAGCTTAGCAACCTAAAAAATGACAGTAAGATAGCAAGGTGAAACACTCTTACAGCTCCCCAACCTTTCCATCTTTTGCTCCTTAATTCTGTGGGTTTTTTGACTGTGATTCAGAAGTCACATATAAATTTGTAAACAAAACCAGCAGTCCATCTCCACACTGTTAAGAAAGTTTTATAGCAAAAACCAGAAAAAATTTTGCCATACGGAATATTTCTATCATGCTTCTTCGTGGTTTTCTTGATTTATATAAGCCAAGTGAAAAGATGAAGCTTTAAGGAAATGGCTGCAGGGAGTTTATTTTAAAAAAAATTAAAAATCCACCTAGCTGGGAATGCCATAAATTACTCATTTTTGGCTGTCACGTGGTTGCCTAGTTACAGTGTTAAAATTAAATCATCCAGCACTAAATGTACATTCAGACCAAGGTATAATTTTACAGGTTTTTTTTAAATGAGCTAAAATACTTTCCTTATATTCAGGCAGTACTTTGAAAGTGTTATACATCTAATGCAAAATATTATGTAGAATACGATGCTAATTCCACAATTTCAACAATTACCTTGTCTTATTGTTCATTAAGACATGGTGTCACTAGGTAATGAGAACTGGAAATCCATTCATCTTTCTTATAATGGTGGATAGAAGGCCATTTATGCCTCTACTCGTGTTATAAATGCTTTCAGCAAAATGCTTAACTTACCGATTTCCCCAGCAACGAAATGGGATAAAAGGCTAATTCAAGGACTCAAATACAGGGATCCTCAGTAAAACACTATGAAAATCCTGAAGATCTCCCTTTATGGGTTACTACAATCAGGAGACAGTCCACTTTCATTTCTGGAATTCACCCCACATAGCTACTAATATCTACGCAGTGGTACATTTTTAAACTTTTTTGAAAATAATAGAGTGGAATTTATATAAACTGAATAGAATAATAAGAATATATGTGCTTTTACACCTGCATAGATTTCCAAGTAGCTTCATATTAAAATGAGCATTTAACTTCGATTTCATCCATATAAATATACTCCACAGAACACCAGCATAGACCAGCAAACTGTACAGTTCTAAAGAAGGTTTTCAGGACCAGAAGTGGTAAGTTCCTTTCTCCCATTTGTCTTGCTGTTTTCTAACAGCACTGAACACCTTCAAATGTTATAATTACTACAGTTGCTTATGTCTGTGGTACTAGATCATTATAAGCCTCTCCTAGCCTTTGCTCCTTAAAAGCTCACCTAGCAGTAGGCTCTTGTAGCCAAATGTCACACAACAGACTAATGAATGCATATGGGCTATATATAGATATTAGAATGGACTTGAATACCTTTGACAAACTAAATAATTTCAAGAAGTTTTCTCAAGTCTTTTTCTTTTGGTTGAACAGTTACAAATGTAAGCTTAAAGACAAAAATAACACGAAATAAAAACATGTAAGTACTAGCAAAGAACTGTTGTCAACTTACTTCATAGAAGCTTATGGCCATAGTGTATCTGACGGGAACTTCAGGGTCATGACAAAGGCAGAAGAATATAGAATATAGTTCTAAATGGAAGTTCTTTGGATCCACAAACACAATCATGGCCTGTGGAAAGATAAAGTCTTTTATTAATCGTATAGGTAAAGGACCACACTATCAGAGACTATCAGACAAAAACACTGAGTTACAACCAGCAAGACTCTTGGGAGATAATGGGTTGTGATTTTAAGGAGGAAGTGTGCATTTTTGATGGTCATGTCAAAACAGAGGCACCAGACAAATTCTGGAGTTAACTAAACTGGATTTACATCTCTTCCAGACCTGCTGCAGGCTTTTTTTCCAAATACATGTATTAAAACCACAAGATATAAAACCTTAGTTTAATAAACATTGTTAATGTTTCCATACATTAGCAGAAGCTGCAACTGGACACTTCATAAACAAAGAACATTTTAGCAAGCAGCAAAGCAAGCATCTGAATTTTGACATAATTGTGTGTACATACCTTGGTTTTACTCAAATAAACCAACTGATGTCTACCTACATACAGGGTGCCTGTCTTTAAAAGGTGGAATAAAAATAACTGTCTACTGGCTCCTCGTACAAACACATTTTTTTTAAATATAAATTCAGAATGTCAAAACACAAAGTAGATTTTCAGAAACATGAGTGGTAAGTTTAAAGACCTCACACAAACTTGAAAAGATTTTCTATATTCATGCAGGAACATGATTAAAACATGAATCTTATCCATTCAGATTCAGTCTTGAACTCCCTAGAATATCATGACAATGCAAAAACCTAGCTTTGAGTGGTTTGAAACTGGGGACTGTTTTCACAGCCATTTTCTCAAAGCCTTTGTGCTCAGGGTTTGGAGGAAATGTGTAGGAGAGAATGAGACCAGTAACATCTTAGAAGGTTACACCCTCTCAGTCAAAAATTGCCAATCATTTTCTGAGGCTCTGCAAAGAGGAATCTTCCCTGGTAACTCAAATTTTGGACAACCTCTACTTTAAGCTATTAACTTGAACTTTCTAGGAGAGAGCTAGAATCTAGTTAACAATGTACAATTTGAGAATAACTTCTCTATCACTCGTGCAGTCCTACTTAGTGAACTGTATGAATGACACAAAGTATTTAACCTCAAATTAATATTACTTACTGGGAAATTGTAAGCACAGTTCTTCCTCACAGAAATATACTTCTTTTCCTGTTCCAGAGTTTGAAGTTGTAGTTGTTTATCATTGTGTCCATTTTCCTGCTGTAAACCCAGTGTGGAAAGCTTCTTATAAAATTCCAAAAAACGTAAGTGCTGTTCAGGAGTAAAAATGCCTCAAAACAAAACAAAACAAAACAAAACAAAACCAGTTTACTTTCCTCATTACTAATGACATTTAATAATGTCCCAAAACAAATCTCATTTACAAATCTATCGAATATGTAAGTGTTCATCCCTCTCCCCCCTTGGTTTGAGTCTAGCTGAGTATATCAGTACACATTATACAGAAAAAGTGATTACAGAAAAATGACAGCTAACTGTAACAGAGTTAATCTTCACTTCTGTTTGTTTACATAATCTTGAAATAATCAGAACTTTAACTAATGCCATTATGTCTCCTTTCTCCCCTGAAGCTCCTTATGGGCTACACTCTGTACTGTGCCTCAAAAAGGACAGAAGTGAACCTACACAGTTAACATCATACTGTATTCTGAAAGGTTTCTAGTTTCAAAAACTCAGTCATCCACCTCACAAGCTTCAGAATATCCAAGAATATCCAAGAAGGCATCAAAATAAATCAGTCAAACCAATAAATACAAATCACCATGTTTCCATCTCTGACCCTGTCTAAATAGAAAACTCTGTCCCACTCAAATCTGGATATTTTCCAAGGGCTTAAAATTCTCCAAACTTTCCTCATTTTTAAGATTTTTAAAAAAGAACATTAAATCTTACCATATAATCCATTACACAGTTTCCCTAAATGGAAAGATAAAGAAACTAGGATAGATTCATCTGCTTTGAAGGATTTTTCACAGAATGTTTTCACTAAAGGGAGAACAGTTTGACTTCTATCATCTGAAAAACAAAAGAAATTTTTAAAGTTAGCCATTTGTCAACATCTAAAAAAAGCACAGAGCGTAGACTTCCATAATAAGTTACAAAAAGTGTCATTCAACATGCTCAGGAGTATTTTTGGCAGGCACTCATTGGATGTAGAAAACAAGAGGTATAGAGAATGACAAACATACCACCATAATACATGTCCTAAATTTTAAAACCTTACCTGTTTTGTTTGTTTGTTTGTTTTTAGGGAAAAGGCATCCCCCAGTAAAGGATGAGACAGAGAATAAACGAGCAGTCACTAACTTCTCCATTCACCAAGAATACAGGGAGAGAAAAAGTAAGACTTGCTATAACAGTAGGAATACAGGGACATCAAGACTGAACACGACCATGATAGTAAAAAAAAAAAAACCTGGATATGCTGGAAGTTAATCTTTTCAAACCTACTGAAAAGAAGAGGTAGGAAAATGTTTTGGTAAACAATAAATTCACAGGGAAACAAAATCATTAAGGTCAGAGGAAAGAAATTACACAATTTAGAAATTAAAGTCAAATCCAAGCACTCTGACCTCCTTATAAAATAAAGGAGTTCAAAGAAATTTACATGATTTGACTTGTTTTAAATAAAACCATTGTATTTTAAAATGTTCAAGTTTTAAAGGCATTAGGATTTTTTTTAATGGTAGTTCAACACCAACATTCAGCAAATAATTATGGCTGAACAAAATATTTAGGTTAACCTGAAGAAAGAAACCCTAGGATATAATTTGGGTCATCTACATTCAAAATGTTCATTTTCTAGTTCAGCCATGAAACCAAAAACGACACAAACCAAATTTCTAGAAACACATTCTTTATAAACCTGTAAATAATCCCTGATTGCTTTCTCTAAGCTTTTTTTCAATAGCTAAAAGTAGTAGTTACAGCAATTGGGGTGTGGGTGGTGGGGTGGGGAAGGGGGAGGAGTGAAGACTGGGAGGTGCAAAGAGAAGCACAAACTTGATGGCATCAATGCAAGATTTGAAAATTCATCTGTCATAATTCCTGACACAAGCGGTAACTGCTAAAAAGTCCGTTTATGGTATTCTCCCCATTCTCTTATTTCTTTAGGTACTCTTCCATCTGGCTTATACGCAATCATGCATTTTAGTAATTCATCACCAAGTTCCTGTACAGTAAATATTTGCTCCTCACTTATGTATCAGGAAGGAGTAGTAGAGTCAGTAAGATGGGAGTGGGAGTGGGAAATGTGGTGCAAAATACAGAGTTGCTAATGAAGATAAACAACTGAAGAGTTTGGAAAAAGCACGAAGAGCAAAGAGGCAAATAATAAGCAATGATCAACAATATAAAATATTTTTTCATATACACTATGGCAATGATCTATCATGTACTTTGCTGCTTTGTACATTTCCAGTATTAAAAAAAAAAAAAAATCAGAGAGCACAATTGATACAGAGCCAGAAAAGCTGGCTGTTACTGTCTTCTACATCCCCTGAAAAAATTTAGACACAGCAGTTGATCAGAGGACAAGGCACAGCAGGTGTCCAGAACGCTCCCCCATACTGGAGCAGTCATAGTAGCTCTCCTTAAAGTTTTCCCTAACCAACACTGAACTGAACTTGTGATGAGAACCCGAGAGCCATGTGTCAGTAACCCACCACCACTATGCCAAAAGAACCAGATAAAGAACAGAGAATTTCTTCCTCACATGAAGACACACTCACCCCTACACCTGGAGAAGCATGAAATACACATATTGATCAGAGGAAAGATAGAGAACGTTGAGAAAAATACAAATATTTACATTTTCTGTTTTAAACAGAGAAAAGCTTTATAGAATACACACACTTTCTCTTGGCAAAGAAGAAAGCTTTCAGTGCCCTATATCCACAAGTTTAATGGGATTAAATAGCTACTGCTAAGTACCTCTAACTATCCTATTACTATCTCTATGCTATTACTAAGCATAACTGCACAGCGCAGTTTATGGGACTTGAAGACATATTTTCTGTTCCAAAATTTAGAAACACATTTGACATATAACACTGGCTGTTAAAACCTGCAAGGTTGACTGATACACACACACAAATATCATATCACTGCCCCAGTCTGGGTTCTTCAGCTCAGAACGCAGGCTGCAGTCAGTAGTTAGGACTGGTTTTACTTCAGTTAAGAGGCAAAACCTAGCTAAGAGCAAAAAAAGCATAAGCAATTGCATCTGTTGAGCTAGAATTTTGTATTCTGTGTACTGATAGCATGAAGTAAATATTAACAACCCAATATTCCTAATATTTATACAATAATTTTACTCATGACATTTAGCCTCATTACGTTAGAAACTTGGAATAAGATAAACGATTTCATGGACAAAGCACTGTAAGTCATATATAAAGCATATATATATACATAAAAGCACTGTATAAAGCACTGTATGTCACATGTAAGTATCCACATAAAGGATAGAACAATAAAACAAAATCAGAAACGGCTGAAGAATGCAGACAGAACAAAAAACATTTAAACACATTTATAAGATGCATTAAAGCAGTAAGAACTGGGCTAGGAAGCCTAAATTAAATTCTTACCTGCATCAAGCATATCAAGTAGATTGACTAACGTCTCAAAAGCTGCAAGGCGTACACTGCTGCTCTCATCTCTTGCCAGTTCTACTAATTCAGGAAGCACCACAGTTTTTGTAAGTTCTGTCCTGCAAAGGCAGACAAGCAGTCAAGAGAAAATATATAATGAATAAAATACTGCTACCACAAAACAGAATTATTCCTTGAAATACTCATTTAGACACTGTTTGGGTGGCCAAGAATGAAAAATTGACAAAGTTGTAAGAAAATGAAAACTAAATAAAACCCTCCAGTCAATCTCAAGACTTTTCTCTCTGTCGACCAAAGAAACATGCAGGTTTAAAACTTCATCACTAAAAAAGCATTCAAATTAGCTCAAAATAAATCAGAGAAAATACAGTCTGAAAAAACTCAAAGGCACCCAGCTACTTCCCTGTGTCATTAAGAAAACTCTTGTGATTGAATATGCAAAAACTGCTCAATGCAATGAGCAGTCCAAAGCCAAAATGATTAAATATGAGTCATGTTGGATCGAAGTGTCTGGAAATCTTATGCTTCAAAGATGAGCCTTCTTTACAGAGGGTAAGCAGTACTGCTCAGAGAAAACATGGTTTCCCACTTCATCAAAACACTAGCTTTTATGCTTGCTTTAAAGTAGTAAAGAAAGCGTTCTGCTTGTCACTTTTTGCCTTGGTAATTACTAGCACTGTCTGAGTGCGTGATGGTTCTGACAACCTGAATCTATATGTTGGCAGCAGACTGCTGCATTAGGGACCGACTTTGGAATCAGAGTTTAATCAGAGAAGTGACTAAGGAGGAGCTAAATACTCTTGACACAGAAACATGGGCACAGTAAGATGCCTGGCATAAGTAAGATGAAAAGAGAGTTGCTTCTTGGAGCAAAAGTACAGCTTCTGTAGGAGCCACAAATGAGTGTAATTTCCCATGTCCCAGTACATAACTGATTCCTGATTACTTTAAGACTAGAAAGATCTTTTCTGCAGCCCTACTATCAAGAAGAACTGAGAAGACATACCCAGTATTTCCACCTTTTCTTTCTGTCACGGTCATTTTTTAACTTATAGTAGTCAAGATTTCTAGTGTTAGTATTTATCCGCATTGGAGTTAAGAAGCCCATTCTGTCCTGTTCTGATGTATGAGCTCTTGGTCTGCTCATCAGTTAGTGAAAGCTGTTGGAAGCACCACATCTCAAGAATGGAACCTCAGCAGTTTATAATAATCAGAGATCTGGCCCTCAATGTTTATACAAAACATAAAACCAAGGAAACACTCTGATAAAACTACATTACACGAGCATTAATCAAGATGACAAACTCAAAACTATGTCTGACACGTTGAGGAACTGTGTACCAAGAGTTTAGTCTCTGCCATTGCAGTCACAGCTTTTAATATAGAACTGATCACAACCTCCAGGATGACAGATTTTTACTGATATAAAAATGCCAAAAAATTCCCCTTCCAATGAGACTAAACAGCTAACAGCTGTCCCTTTCGTAAGTCAATATGAACAATAACACTTTCAAATGTTTATAATCAGCATCAAAGTGATTTGCACCTTACAGAGTTTATTATTGTTGCCAGCAAATCAAGACGTAGCTTGACAGTATTCTTCCAAACAGACCACAGAATCACAGAATCACAGAATCACAGAATCACAGATTGGGGGGGGTTGGAAGGGACCTCTGGAGACCATCTAGTCAACCCTCTGGCTAAAGCACGTTCACATACAGCAAGATGCACAGGATCATGTCTAGGAGGGTTTTGAATATCTCCAGAGAAGACTCCACAACTCTTGGGGCAGCCTGTTCCAGTGCTCTACCTCATATTTAGATGGAACTTGATGTGTTCCAGTTTGTGCCCATTGCCCCTTGTCCTGTCTCTGGGCACCACTGAAAAGAGTCTGGCTCCATCTTCTTGACACCCACCCTTTATATATTTATAAGCATTGATGAGATCCCCTCTTAGCGTTCTCTTCTCCAGGCTAAACAGACCCAGGTCCCGGAGCCTTTCCTTGTGAGAGAGATGCTCCAGTCCCCTCATCATCTTCATAGCCCTCCACTGGACTCTCTCCAGTAGCTCGTCTCTCTTGAACTGGGGATCCCAGAGCTGGACACAATACTCCAGACGTGGCCTCACCAGGCATCTCTTGCACAAACACCAGTACTAACAAACTGAAGTGCTTATTCACCCTATCTTTCAAACTACATTTCAGTTTCCATTTTAAAGGCCAGAGGGACTCCTAAGATCTAATCTATCCCTGCTGTGTAACACAAGGCAGGGAACCTTACTTGATAATTTCTTCAAGTCTGTAAGAGAAGTTACTGGGCTTTTTTCCCTTCCTGACACAGTAACAGATAGACAGACCTGGGATTTAAAAATATTTGTTCACTCAGAGACCAATTCTGTAGTCAACATATTCTATTTATTAAAATCAAAGTTCCAGACTTTTTCCATTTCTGTATGTGCAATATTGAAGGTCTTCATGCATAGAATGAAAGTTGATACTGAACTGAAATTTGCTTACAGAACCTATTTAGCAACCTTTCACAAAAAAATGCACAGTAATTATTAGAAACTGCTAACACTTGCCATAATCCTGTTCCACTTTTAAATAAGAATAATGACATCAATTATCATTATTTCAAAAAGTTATAGATGAACTGATTATTTACAAAAAACTGTTGTTTGTATGGTTCAGCAATTTTACTATCAGAGAGAAACAAAAATTTAAAAAGGAAAAGATCCAGGTACCAACAGCCAATTCCTAAGAACATATCCGTACGCTCCAAATTCATTATTAAGTACACAAGAATTAAGTTTGAAACCTTAAAAGGAGTTTTTAGGTTACCATTAAGCATTTTAGAGACAGATTTTGTGCTTAGAAGCAGTTATGCAAATTATACTCACCCTATTCCTCGAGCTATAGATTCCAGTTGCTGACACATGCAAGTTCTGACTTCATACTCCACATCCTGGCACAGTGATTTTACCAATGGAAGAATCTCTCTTTTAATACTAAAAACATGCATATTTTTATTAATACATTGAACAAGAATATATAAAATCCACTATGTAGTACTCAAATTTTACTCATATATCTCTTCTAATGGCAATTTTTATAAACATTCTTTTTAAATGTGGCTAATTATGTTTCTGAAAATTTGCAATTAGAAAAGAAAACTGCACATCAGACACAAATATGTGCTAAAAAGAAACAGAAAAAGGATTATTTATGGTCACTATAGTTTGCTCATATTTAATCTGTTTTTTTTTAACTATGAAAATACTAAGTAGGCTTAGACATGCTGTCCTCATTTAATAACCATCCTGAGGGCAATTTTTGAACAGCCACTGTAAGAATACAAATAATTGTGTAAATGGAATTGCACATCCTAATTGATTGTCTCTAATACCTCATCTTTACTATACATGTAGCACCAAAAAGACATTTGGGAAAAAAGCAGAAAAAGAATTTAAGATTAAAATGAAATGCCTTTATGCAAGTAGACCCAAGTTTTCATGTTACATCAATAGCAGATACAAAACAACTGTTTGGAATTCTGTTTAAGTAACAACACGTATTACAAGTTGGCAGAATTAGGCATTGTGTTTCCTTTCACTGCCCAAGATGCTGTCACAAGTATTCACAAAATATCTCTATCCAAATCCTTATGTTGTTGGAAAACTCAAGAGAAATAATATGAAGTCACAGACAAGCAAATTTTAAAGACAGCTTGTACAGCCTCCACTCATCCTAGTGAAAATAAATTTACTTCTTACAGCAAAATCTGACGTCAAGTTTCAAAAACTGTACAAAGACTTGGGAGTTCGGCATTTTAGAATACTCTAAAGAAGGGACTACTTCCAAAAAGGACTTGCTTTTAACTAGCTGTTGGAACAGATGGTAGAAAAACTAATGTTCTTTTCCCAGGTCAGGACTTTTTCACTACTCTATAAAATAACCTGGGAGTCAAGTGAAATTCAAAAGAAAGGCTTTTAATTACAGTATAAATGTTATGAGTAAAAATAGTGCCATTCTGAAGAAGAATGTGAAAATATTCTTATATACTGCCTGCTCCTGAGGCCAGACAAGTCTTCTGAGCCTACAGCAAGACCCCTCCTGCAAGGGGACTGAGACACTGCCATGAATCTTACTCTGCCTGACACATTCTAAACCTGTGGATCCAGGCCTTTTTTCAGCGCTCTGAACTGTACTTTTGAGCCCTCTGCCAGAGGGTCAGTATGTGCCAGAAAATTCTCAGCCACCTTCTTAAAATGTAGCTTGTACAGAAATGGTGCTACCATCAGTTCACTGAAATAAGAGGTATCCTATTTCTGAACAGCAAGGAATAATACTAAAGAAACCCAACAAGAAGGTATGATTATTTGAGCTTATTATGACTAACACTATAATTTCTCATAAGATTCTAAGTGATCTGGAAATTCACTTTATTTTCATGTTACATCAAATAAATAAAAGCAATTGTGATGCTGCCAGAATTCTACAAATTTTGAAGACAAAGATTTGAAGGCTTTGGTAAAATTCTCAAAAAATACAACTTTACCATGTTCATTAACTTTTGCATGTCTGACAAGTGAAGTCTACACAGCAAATGAATCTAGATAGCTTCCTTTTGGTTGCTTCTAGTTCTTTTTTATTGAAGAAAAAAATCAGAATTTAAAGAAATTTATTCCTAAATGTCTTTCACACAGCCCTGTTGTCCATCTTTTCCTTTATCCTGAATTCTTGCATTTCCGGACAGATCAAAATCATTATTAGAGTGGACTTCCTCAGCTAGATATCGTTTCTGCACATTTAGTTGCCCTCAGCGCATTTCTTTTTCAATTGTGCATGGGGCCAATTGCCTGGATAGAAAACACATCTGGTGAAATGGTCCTACTATCATGAGAATGGATAAACTCTTCAAAGGATGCACCATACCAACTGCTTTGGGCAGGTAAGTTATTCAGATTCACTTTCATCATTGCTTCCCTGTTCTGCCCCACTGTCCAAACCCACAGACACTGAATCTAAGAGCTGGATAATGTCGGGCAACAACAGTGGCTCCATATAATTAGGAATAACAAAAATATATCTACACGTTAAATTTGGTTAGACAAATAACAAGTTAGGAAAAAGGGTTCTTCTCTTTATGAGAAGTCTAGGTGATGAAGCCGTGCTTTGTCTCTGTAAATTGCAGAGAAATCCACTGTACGGCTTATTCCCTAGTAAGAAAAACAATATGGAAGAATGGCATGAAAATGGTACCCATTCAGACCAGTGGAAGAACATACAAACTGAAGTTACAAACTGATGAACATCAGTAAGTCTGAATATGCTAATTACATAATGAACAATTTTTTATTACTAATTAATATCCAGACAAAGGGATCTGTAAAAAGAAAGCAATAAAGTCTGATTTTCTTGTAGTAATTTTTGCCCACTAAGAAAGAAATACTGGTATACACCGCGGAATGAAAATGTATTTACAGTTTACTTACATATGAGCTTCAAATTTGTTAGCTAATTTTCCAATCATTTTACAACTAACTAAGCGAGACTGAAGTGTTTGAGATAGCTGTGCTTTGGAAACAAGTGGATTCAGGATCTATATGACAGAAAAAAAGAAGAAATGCGAGCAGAAGAAACGTGAGCAGTAAATAAAGTACTCCCCTTCTTAAAAAAATACAGGAAAACATATCCCAAATATCATCTACCCCTTTCATGGAATTAATCAGTACTAAAATAATGATTCCTATGTACATTAATAGTGTATTCGAAAATGGTGTTTAATATTCAGTGCTAATTACAGCATATTAAACCTGTATCTTGGCCCAAATGACAGTTTATGATTCACATCACAGCCCAGTTTTACATCTGTCTACTCGCGTCTTTATTTTAGGACTAAGTTGTATATTAATATTAATAGCTAGGAGCTAGTAATTTTAACATAAGTTGTTAAATATGATCCTGCACAGGGAAAAAAACAGTATGTAGAGAAAGGAAAAGGAAGCTTCTCTGAGGTTCTTCCTCCCAACTTTTCCCAGGGAACACTACTTTTGATGTAAAGTTCTGAGGCACTGCTCCCTCTCCATTATGCATGCTTTGTGGATCTGTGGGGAAGACGTTTCATTTCCACACAGACCCTGAAAATCTGCATCTTTATTGGAGCCCTGCTGTCACTTTTTGGATGACCTCTATAGTGCCAGAAAAAAGAAAGGCCTGCAGAACACCATATTCAGATATATTATTTTTTGCCCAGAAATAATCACAGAAATCCATGTGCCAGGCCAAGAGGAACTTCACAGAGAGGTGTCTCCTGTAGTCTGCCACAGTTTCCCACGCAATCTCTCTTGCAGAGCTCCACAAGAGGATAATAGACAGGGCAACGATAGTCTAAAAGCACTTTTCTCCTCCACTTAGCAGCTGAAATTTTGAGGTGGGAGAATCTTACCACTGTAAGGACAAATAGATCACCCAGACCAGATCAAGTACATTAGATATGCTTCTAGCTATAACATTGCATAAAGAAACATATCATTAGTTATCTACAAAACTGTGTATTACTTATTTGGTCTTTGAACTATGACCATGTCTAGTAATACTAATTCCAATCACTGATCAAGACATCGTCGCTCTCATGAAGTGGCCATTGCCACTGGGTTAGGCTGACCCTTGGTCTGAGACACACACCTTTCCCTCTGTCCTTGGAATCTATGATTGTCCTATGATTTTTACTTAAAAAAAAATTAACAACTAGCTTATTCCAAGTTTTCTGATACAAGGATAGTTTACGTGACAAAAAGGCTTGTTTTCAGATTCAGGTTTCTGTGCAGCTGCTGAATCAATCCTGTTTTATCAGTTGTCATCTTCCCACAGCACATTTTTGTGGAAACTTAAAAATGTGTTCCTAGAGACAAATCAGAGGAGAGACTCTGTCTTGTTTAAAAGGCATCTTCAAAATTACAGTACAGTCAGATTTTTGGAGGTGACTAGAATAATTTCTCTTTTTTTTCCAACCTAACTTTTCACCCTTCAGAGGTTTATTTTTTAAACAGTGCTGGATTTCAATTACCCACTAATTTTAAGGAGTGTTTTTACACTATACAGACAATCACGTATTTAAATCTCCATATTGTTTTAAATTATAAACACAGTAAACTATGCCCGTTGCAAAGCTTTTAAATGTAACGATGAAATACGAATGCTTAAAACAGAATAAATAAGCTGAGTAAAGGCAAGTGACATTATGACTTAGTGACAGATTTCCTTCCTCATTCTTGATCTACACAGTGAAAAATTAAGAGTGTTTGCAGGGCATTAGGTTTAATGCCCTGGTACATCAAGAAAAAATAAAACAAAAACTAAAATACACAATGAAATGAATCTCTAGCATTCAGCCCTATTTAGTAAAAATCAGAATTTTAGTCTAGTAGCAAAGAAAATGTAGTTTCTTCAAGATGACACAGAATGAGATACTATCCTATAAACCAAAACAGGATACATGAAAACATGTTACTAAGAATAGTAAGTGCAGTGGAAGTATTACAGTAAATAGTCTGTATTTGCTGAAGAACACTAAAATTTTTTAAGGTGACCTTCCTGCCTCACCTTTTAGCACATTCCTCTCTTACAGCATGTTCCCCAAGCATTACTGTTTTCACAGGCATAGACCTGCCACAAATCTTACTGAAGTAAATGAGACCTGCAGGGAAATACAATCTTACAAAATAGTACGAACGTCTTGTTAGCATAAGTGGAAGAATATTATTACCTCATGTCTGATAGTCTCTTTTGGTAAAGCTTCTATTACAGCAAGAAGAGTTTCCAGCCATGCATTGCTGACACCTGTTAGAAAGAAATGGGTTATATGTTACGTTATACACATAACAGGAAAAACAAAACGCACATTGATTTTACACAATTAGTTCTCACCTTTTACACGCACCTCTTCAAAGACCTGTGTACCTAAAAGCCACTAAATTCACATTCAAGACTTCAAGAAGTAGGATAGGTGAGAAGCAAATTCTATCCCCATTTCTTTTACCTTTTCTATTCCTGTACAAGAATAATAATGATCCTTTTGTTTTGAAAAGGTAAGTTCCCTCATTTAGAAGCATATTCTGTTCTTATGTCCACTGAAAGTTTTGAGTTTTACAAGAGGCCTTTTTTTTTTTTTTTGTATCCTAAAAATTGTGTCAAAAAAGTTAAGAAAAACTAATCATTACAGAAGAAATGTCAACCATTCTCCCTCAGTATTCTCAGCCATAAAATTCTGGGACTTCAGTAGAAGCTTGGACTCAGTTCGGGATTTAGTTCTTCAGACAAAGTGTTTTTGCTTGCGTCAGTCAGGATTACATTTAAATACCAATATGTAAGTGGTCAGCATGCAAAAATCTTTTCACTCATGCAAGTCTAGACCCAAAGTCACAGGGACTGCAGTCACTGCTTTACAGAGTGTTGTACAGCCCCTAAGGAAACAAAACATATAGAAGTGACCATTCATCAGTACAGCTGTACAGCACTGACCTGCATCTCTGTGTTCCAGGTTCTGGAGAATGATGTGGAGGAAGGAGTGGGAGTACGTATGAATGGACACTGACTCTTCTTGCAGAACAGTCAAAAATGAAACAGCAGCTGTTAACTGCATTTCCACTCCTGCAACATGCAGCACCTCCTGTATAATTACAAATTACAACAATTTAGAGCATGAGGCAGAAATGTACTGAAAGAACATTCAAAATTTTTACGTTCACTTTTAAGAGTGAGTATGCTACAGCCTGGTTAAACTACACCACCGGCGCTAACATTATTTTCTCTCAACAGCAATTACTTGATAATATTCAAATCCCTTATATTATAGCATAAGCCTTTTAAGAAAAATAAAGTTAATTATAATATTTTTTGTGACTTTCAGTTTCATCAATGCATGTGTAGATTTTCCAACTTTACAAAACGAGAGGTAAAACCAGACCAGCCAACAATTGCACTTCTGCTGTTTATGCACAAAAATTAACATGAAATATTTCATTCATCCAGTGAGAGATGCTAAAATAGCAAAAGGCAATTTAAATTTCATCCTTTGCCAACTGAAACACAAATGAATATGTGTATATATATCTATATATGTAGTCTGAAGAATAAAGCAAGATGTACCAGAAAATTTTCCTAGGTAATTCAGCATTTACTAGTACTTAGCTTTAACATAGCAGAATATTATGCTGTCTTTAAAAGCATCAATTCAAAAGTCAAACAACGATAATACGGGAATGAAATACTACTACATTTTTTTGAATGAAACAAAAAGGCAATTTAAATTTCAGATTTCTTCACACACCAAGATTGCTTGCAGGATGCAATCTATGACATAGCATTCCTTGTAAGTATGTACACATCTATCAGCTAGGTGAATAATCCATTTGTTTACTTCTCTAAACTTCTGTCTCTATCTCATGAGAAAATGAAGTGCATTATTCTACCACCAAAGAATTACTCATTTTACATGTGATTCCAAACTCAGTTTAAAGCCCCATACTTCCTATTTAGCACTTGATAGATGTGTTTTTTTCTTTTTTTTTAAAGTGTTTGAGATGAACAGTGTTTTCTCAGATCACATATCAAAAATCGATGATGAGGTAATATTTTAATTTTTTTTTTAAATCAGCCTAGATCAGATTAAGAAAATACCCATTACGCACCTAAGTATTATATAGCAGAGGAATTTGCTGAGAAAATAGTTTGCAGAGAACGTTTTGAGGAATTATTTAGCAGACTTCACTTCAAAGTAAAACAAGAAGTTTTCATTACACAAATGTCAACCAGTTTGTGTGTGCAAATGTATAACTTTTAGTTTATCTGGTTTCAAAGAGAACCATTATCTATCAACAGATCTCTCAGTTTACAGCCATGTGTATTTGTAAAAGCACTCTCTGTACCCATGCTCCCCTGAAACGATGCAGCTTACCAAAGTGTGATAAAATGTTTGCATTCAATGGCCATGGAAACCACCCTCTTGTTATCTCCCCAGCCCATCTGTGTCCCTGCTCCTCCACTGTTGTCACAACACTCACAGCCACGAATAAGGACAATTTTGTGATTTGGACATTTCTGGGATCAGAATACCTGTGTGTACTGTTCTGGGATTTTGGCTTACACTAGTTAAAAAAAAATATATCCCCCAAATAATCAAAAGAACTATCTACACACCGTAGATGCTAAGACACCAGAGCATAATGAAGCTGAATTCAATTTCATGTACTCATTCACTTTGTACGCAATGCAAACAGGGTTACTTACCACCAAATAAAGTTTCCAAATAGTCTCCTCCACAGATCCACACAACTCTGGATAATCATGTGTGAGAACACATTCTCTGGATGTGCCTCCTCATGGACCTCGGGAGACATTGAAATGTAAATTTCTAGATTGCTCACACATCTGCCTGCATTGATGCTTTTGCACTCAGAACTGTACAGTTCCACACTTGAAAATGTATGGGTCTTCTTATGCTAATTTCATGGAGCTCAAGTTTAGTGACTTAAATTTACTTAATATAAATTTATTTATTTAGAAAGTAATGTATTTTTCTATACATGGATCCTCTACAGACTCTCACTTTGGAGGAAAAATGCTTTTCCTGTCTATCTTATTAGGACAAGCATATTTAATGGAATTTAACAGTATTAACATGTTCTTGAACTATCCTAAAGTCTAGAACTTAAGCATCAAAACTTGCAAAATTTAGGAAGCCTGGTTTATTTCCTTAATTGGAAAACAGAAAATTCACCTCTAGTTTAATTCACTTAGTGTTCTGCTGCAACAGAATTCTCTTGAAAGAATGCTGCAAGCAGAAACAGTTGTTTTAGTAACTGTGTTGATATGACAGAAACCTTTAGTTAGGACTAGAAAGACACAGAAATAATGGAGATTCTAGAAGCTCAAAGATACAATGAAGATGGACCTTAAAATCAATGTTAGGTATAAGACAGGGTGAAAATCACCCCACCTGTTCTTAAACTGTAAAATCAACTAGGGAAAAAGAAAAGCTTTCAAGGGGAGACTGATATATTAGGAAATTAAGTGAAAATGAGTTTGAAACTAATCAGACAGCACTGAATAAGGCTTGATGTACACACCTCAACAAGAGCAGCCATAGTTTTCTGCAATCACAGAATTTGGGAAAACCTCTCAGACAGACACCTGCAATCTCCCTTCACTGCTTTCAGTGGCAGTGTTCAAGGATGGAAAACAGGGAAAATAGTACTAGCATCATTTGGAAAGAACCATGTGGTGCACAACAAGAAATGCTGAGAAGAACATCTAAGCTTTGCCTAAATCCGCATTTCAATGACTTTCAAGGTTCATGAGGGGGTGCATGCAGAAATCCAGAGAGCGGGGATCTCTATGCAAAACAACCCATACAAGGATGCCACTTCACTTATAAATGTAGAATTTTCAAAAATATTTCATAATTTCATTCCTAAATTAACATCTAAATGATACACAACATATTTGTTTTATTTGCATAACCAAAGTACTGACACCAAACTTAATCATTACTTAAATCTGGAATATATATTGACATACTGTACATTTTATTTTGCTAATCTCAGACCTAAACCACTTACGTTAAATATATAAAAGGTCTTTGACATAATTTTAATTTAATTAGGTTTTAAGGAATGATAAGCAGTTTGCATATATCCATTTCTATATTAATTTATAAAAGTAACCAGGTTTACAAATTTCTCATAAGTGAAATAAAAATTTCTAACTTATCTAGCCAGAACATTCCTTACATTTATTTCTCCTTGCAACTGCTTTATCTTCAGCTCTGATAAAAACAATTATTTATTTTTGCTTTCTGCAAGTTAAATAAGGGTTTCTGCAGTTCAATAAGTATACTGGTTTCCCCACCCACTTATATGGTGACAACACTTTCAGATAATAGCACCCTGAAACTACGATACAACTCATTTTTCATGTGCAAATTTGAATCCACAAATTATAGAATCATAGAATACCAGGCTGGAAGGGACCTACAGGATCATCTGGTCCAACCTTTCTTGACAAAAGCACGGTCTAGACAAGATGGCCCAGCACCCTGTCCAGCTGAATCTTAAAAGTGTCCAACCTTGGGGAATCCACCACTTCCCTGGGGAGATTATTCCAATGGCTGATTGTTCCCATTGCGAAAAATCTTCCTCTTGGCCTCAGTTGGAATCTCCCCAGGAGTTAACTTGTACCCATCACCCCTCATCTTTTCCATGTGACTCCCTGTAAAGAGAGTCTCTCTCTTCTTTGTAGCCACCCTTTAAATTCTGCAACATGGTGATAAGGTCTCCCCTAAGCCTTCTTTCCTCAAGGCTGAACAAACCCAGTTCTCTCAGCCTTTCCTCACAGGGCGGGCTTCCCAGTCCTGTGATCATCTTTGTGGGCCTTCTCTGGACCCTCTCCAGCCTGTCCTCATCTTTTTTGTATACTGGGGACCCGAGCTGAACACAGTATTCCAGATGTGGCCTGACAGGCACTGAATAGAGTGGGATAATGACTTTATCTCTGCTGGTGATGCTCTTCTTGATGCAACCCAGCATCCTGTTGGCTTTCTTTGCCACAGCAGCACACTCTTCACTCATCCTGAGCTTGTTTTCCCAATCTACAGAGGTGCAGTAATTTAAGTCAGCTTATTTCCCTACAATTCCAGATTACATTTGCGAGACTCTAATCACAGTTGAGTTCAATTGTGCCTTTATAGGCTATAACAGTTTCAATTTAATGGTCAGGACTATTCCTCCAATAAAAACAAGGATAAGGAAAAAAGAATTAGGTCCAGTGGTTAATTATGCCAAATACTGTTTTGCAGTTAAAAGTGCAGTGAACACGGGTACAAGAGCACTCTTCTTCTATTACAGATTAAATAAATACTAGATTACAGAGCACTATTGAAGAACCTGCTTTATAAGAGTATAGCCGCAGAAATAAATTTAACTTATATACATTCCAGGAAGTTTCAATTTATAAAGCTTAAATCTGAAAGGAACACTTAGCTTTAGACTGACCTCATTATATTTTGCTCTTTCACCTCTGTCTTGAGCCCATTAACTCAAGTTTCATTTAATTTATCATCTAGGAAGGCACTGTGTGGATTTAAATGACATGGCAAGATGAAAAACACACGACTTTTCTCAGTTATTTGCTCAAAGATTGATCAGATTTATTATTAAAATTGCCAGTTTCATTTCTAATATTTCTGTCTTCAGTTCCTAAATTTTCTTTCTTCATATACTATTTTCAGTTGAATGTCCCTTAATATTATGCAGAACGATTATTTTTACAAAATAATTAAGTACCACCTGATCTAAACGCTATTCCCACCATACAAATATTTTCCAGGCCCAAGGCCCTGACCGTGCTAATGATCATCTTTTCAAATTTTTTCTCCATCCCTATATAAAAAACCTAAGACTAGAATCAAAAACTGTATTCTTGTATTAGACTTTTTACTAAAGACAGGGAGGCAAAGACTGCCACTTCTCCACACTCTGACAAGTAAGAGTTAAAAAACCGCAGCATTTCTTATTACTCCCTTATTTCAGGAAGAACTCTGCCCTCAAAGCACAAACACCAGAGATAAAAATGTATTCGGTATGTTAAACAGAAAATAACTTATCTTGAAGCCACAAAGTTGGTTTAGGAAAGAATGCATTAGGAATGTCAGAAAAACATGTGGTAGTTAACGGCAGAAACGTGGTGTAAGTTGAAGGGTTTTCGATTACTTTGCAACTTCAAGTCATTCTTTTTATCACGGCATTTTTTTAACAAACATATATATATTCAAATGAAATGCCTATTGACCTGCATCTTATAGCACAGAATATGATAACTAGAAGTACTTCCAATGTTTTTCTAAAAGTCTATACGAGTCCTCATTTCTGAGGACAGCTATTTCTTGGCCATTTGCTGAATTTAAATAATCAGAAAAAAGTTGCAACAGCTCCTCTTAAGGAATAAGATTCTCCTGGAATCACACAAGTTTCAGGAAATAATATGAAGTTGAAAGGTGATGTCTGATACACAGAACTACAGATGCCAGAACTACAGATGCTTAAGGGTGGAAGGGTCCTCTGGAGATCATTTTTTCCAATCCCCCTACTCAAGCAGGGCCACCTAGAGCCAGAACATGTCCCAGCAGCTTCTGAATACCTCCAAGGAGGGAGTCCATGACCTCTTTGGGCAACCTGTGCCAGTGCTTGGTCACCCTCACAGTAAAAAGTGTTTCCTGATGTTCAGAGGGAACCTCCCGTGTTTCAGTCTGTGCCCACTGCCTCTTGCCCTGTCACCGGGTACCAGTCTGTCCTCTTTGCATCTTCCCTTCAGGTATTTACATACATCGATAAGATGCTCTCCAAGCTTTCTCTTCTGTAGGCTGAACAGTCTCAGCACTTTCAGCCTCTCCTCATAGGAGAGATGCTCCAGTCCCTTAATCCTATTCATGGCCCTTCATTTTTACAATCTTCAGCTTGTCCATGTCTCTCTTGTACTAGGGAGCCCAGAACTAGACACAGTACTCCAGGTGCAGTAGAGTAGAAGGTAAGAGTTGAGGGTGGAGTGGAGGTGAAGGATCAACTTCCTGGAACTGCTGGCAATGTTTTGACCAATGCAGTCCAGGACGCTTAGCTGCCGGGGCACATTGCTGGCTCATGTTAAACTTTGAGTCCACCAGAACTCCACAGGTCCTTTTCTGCAAAGCTACTTTTCAGCTGGGTAGCCCCCAGCATATATTGGTGCATGGAATATTACTGAGTACATCTACCACACAGAACCTGACTTCTCCGCAGTGGGGAGAGAACCCGACTCCTCTTGCATTTAAACGTCCTGCAGAAGAGTATTTGCTAAGTAATCATGTTGAGGACTACATACATATTTGCTCCTCATCCTTCAACCAGTTCATAACAAATGAGCAGAAGACAAGTCCTTAAACTAGTTTTTCACAAATACTGAATTGTCCCTTGAGCAGCCTCTTTCTTAACCTTAGGAAAGAGAGAGAGAACTCAGTTTAAGACCAATTCCAGAGATAGTAAGAAATATACCAAGTAATTTTTCACAAGATGATATTTTTTCTGGAATTCTTTTATTAATATAATGTTAAGGTAGCTACCTTGAAAGTAAAAGATAAAACAAAAAGCTGATAGATATATATCAACACAGCTTTTAAATAAAAGAAGTAATTTGTTTCTTCAAAACTTCAGCAAAGTAAACAATGAAATATAAATGAGAATTTACTGGAACAAACAAGTATTATTTTCATGTGGGCCCACTTTGTTATTTAATAATCATCTCCTCGGTAGATAGAAAATTGTATAGCGTAAGCATGTGATTCATGCTTATCTCACCACCATTACTAATATAATTATGTTCTTTCTTACACCTGGCAATGAGAATCTGATACAGATATAGGAAGAGAAGTAACAGCAGCTACCACAGAAGACTTTTTCTTCTCATCCCTAAAGTGCTTTGAGATAGCAGACATTGTAGCCAAGGAGATTCTTAACACAAACTTTCACTTCAATGTATTTTAGATCATCAAATTCGTATTTAGCTTGAGTTAGTATCTAGTTAGTTAAACTCTTTCCATCTTTCTGAAGTGATCTAAATACTCTTCTTAAGCATTAGCTGTTTGCAACAAGAAAACATTACTGTTGTAAAGTTGTGTTAAAAAGTGAAGGAATTTTAAACTATGTGGAGGAAAAAACCCCTAAATTCTACAAAGTGTGTGGGTAAAACCATGGCTGAATCACACTATTGAAAATGTCACACTTATCTCTAAACACGTATCAGGAAACTGAGTCTGTCCATAAAAGTTATGAACACAACTCAATGCTTTGAAAATAAAATTTCTACAAGGAACCCTTGTGATTTTTACCTCTTTTCCCATAAACAGCTCATACATTCAAAGAGCTACTCTAACAAACACAGTGTTCCTTTAGGTGACCATTTGTGTAAATTAGAACCAGGTATCTATCGCAGTGACCAACTGCATGAGAGCAGGCCAGAGACTGTTTTAAACCAGAATTTTGATTTAATCAGATAAAAGCTGTCAAAGGTACAGTAGAAAACTGACAATACACCGATGCAATGAGAAAAAATCCTCAGAGATCTGCTGTTAACAAAATAAACTTTCAGATATTTCGACAGCCAAAACCAATGTATTTTTCCACTCAGCTGGTAGCCTTTAAAATCACTGAAAACCATGCTAACAGGGAGGCTAACATAATCAAAGTCTTAATTCCTGTTGTAGCCTTACATAGAGTTATTACAGTTATTCGAAGTTACTCAGTTTTAGCATTATTAGTCTTTGTATTTGCATTTGTGATAGAATTTGCTCTTATGTGGCTGAACCTGCTCCTTAAACAACATCTTAAATGAGCATTTTCATTTCTTCTAGGTAACGGGTCATACCTGGGACAGAGTGGAAATACGGATATATTTATCTTTCTTAAAATCACAGAATCATAGAATGGTTTGGGTTGAAATGGATATTTAGAGCTCATCTAATCCAACCCTCTGCAATAGGCAGGAACATCTTCAACTAGATCAGGTTCCTCAGAGCTCCATTCAACCTGACCTTGAATGTTTCCAGGTATGGGGCATCTACCACCTCTCTGGGCAACCTGGGCCAGTGTTTCACCACTCTCATTATAAAAAACCTCTTCCTCATATCTAGTCTGAATCTACCTTCCTTTAGTTTACTACCATTGCTCCTTATCCTGTCGCTACTGGCCTTACTAAAAAGTCTGTCTCCACCTCTCTTATAAGTCCCCTTTAAGTATTGAAAGGATGCAATAAAGTCTCCCCAGAACCTTCTCCTCTTCAGGTTGAACAATCCACATACCCTTTAAACAAACATATCTGTATGTAAATTTCCTGCATAGCATTACGTGGCCAGCGTGCACCTACCATAGCTAGCAGTGACTTACTAAAAATGTGGAGGACAGCACTTGAAACTTCAGACAGCTAAAAGCAAAGCATATTTTTCTGAATAGCAGCATGAAAATCTTAATTTTGGATGGAAGGAGATAGAGAACATCAAAATGAACCATTATGACTGTCTGGTCCTCAAAAAGCTGTGAAAACACTGGTAAATCTTTAGGATATGTAAATAGTATTAATCCTGCTTTCTTTTCCTGTTGTAACATTTTTCAAAAATACACCTGCAATACTTCATAAATTCAGTGAATTAATGTGGAAGATCTACTGGACATACCTGTCCTAGAGAGTGAGTTTGCAATAAAATTGGGATTATTTTTGCCTCTGTTAAAATACTTATACTGGCAGAAAAAGGAAAATTCAAACTCATTACACACAACTTACTCTGATTTTTGGTAAAACGCGACGAAGTGTTTCTGCAGGATTCTGTCGCATCAGGACTGGAAGATTTGCCACCACACTCGTTCCTCGGATATCCTGGCCAGAACTTACAAAATATATACATACAATACATTACTGTCTATGATGGTTACAAGCTCATAGCTTTCATTAAAAAAAAAAACACAACACAAAACAACAAACCCGCACTACCCAGGTTATTCAAATAGTAAGTCAAGAGAGGCATTACTTTTGTTATATGTACTAGAAAACATCATTAAAAATATATCAACCAGAAAAGCTGTTACATATAATTTCTATTACGGAATGTTCTAATTTTTAGTGTAGTTTTGGAAAAAGGTATAAAATGTTTGAAAGATCTTTTCAATCTGGGTAATCAAGGCAGTGGTTTTGTGGAAGCTTTATATTAGAACAATTCAAGTGATAAAGCATAGGAAGGGGACAAATAGAAGATGAATAAATGAAAAAACAAATGAATAAATGATGAATAAATGAAATTAATAAATGAAAACTAGACACATTTACAACATTTTAATGGAAATCTACCATTTTTTCCTTTTTGTAGGGAAAACAGTCAGATGTATATTGACAACCATGGTTAAAGAAGGATGCAAAAACTTGGTTAGATAGATTACAGATCTTGTACGTTTCTTCTCATTCTGTCTCTCTCAATCGTAACCCCCAATTGAAAAAGAAAAAAAAAAGCGGGATGGAAGGGAAATGGCAATCAGCAACAAAGGCATGAGATGAAAACAAAAACTACTCAAGTGGATAAAATTCTAGAACAGAAACAGAAACAGAAAGGGTCTGGATTCCAAAATTAAAACTAAACGTCAATACATTCTTCTTCCTGTTTAAATGCATAAAATCTATTTTGCTGAACAAATTCAAGCTAAGCAGCTCATTTTTAAATAAGCATGCAAAGCTTAATTGTACACCTGAAAGCATTTTTCTTAGTGTAACATTACAATTAAATGTACAATACGATTACACACATAACTTCAAAATAAATTCATAGTAAAACTACTTTTAAATACTTCCATATACCACTCCTCATCCCGTCGTCATTCCAAGTTTTCTTAGTAAAACAGATGAGATCAGGAAGGGGACTAGGTACATAAATTGGTCATGGCCAGTAGATTTGCACAGCCACCTTCCAGTTTTGTTCTGCCTCTGAAGTATATTAGGGAATCATCCACCATTAAGAAGCAAAGCCTTTCTGCAGCATTTAGAGCTGAAAAGATCTTTACACATTCCATTCATGCTCTGCATCATCCTCAACATTCGTGTCTTTCAGAAGATCGAAAAAAATTATAGGTGCAGTGAGGCAGACTAATTTAGATCTACTTGTTAAATGCATACAAATGTACAGTTAAAAATGAGAATACGTTTGTAGGATAAACAAGAAGCAAAAGTAAAAGCTTTGGTTAAAATCAACAGAGACTAAAATAATCCAGCAGAAATACTGTAATATCTTACTGGAAAGACTTTTTTGGTGGTGTTCTCTATAATTTCCCAGTGAAAATATTCAAACAATTAGTTATCACCAACATTAACTTAATCATGTTTAACAAACTCCAATTTCAGTGTATTTTTGAAAGGAAGTATTCCCCAGTATTCTTGGAAAGATGATTTTCCATGTTAGAAGGCACTATGTTCTGGAAGATCAAGTACAGGCTGGAAGGCAGGAATGCAGGAATTCAAATCCTCTTTGCAAGGTGGAGAGTAACGCACACGCCAGTTCACTTCTGCGTGAGGTTTCCATTCTGCATACAGTGCAATTACTTCACTCAGCAACTACAAACTATTCCCCTGTATAAGGGTCTTAACAGGGGAAAACCTCTTCCCCAACAAAACCTTCGTGTTCCAGAAGAGTAAATCTTGCTATGGCAGACACACGTCTTGTTTTTTGTACAGATTAACTCAAGGTGCCTGTCATTTGAAAGTATGTGTCAAAAGCATGTATGTTGGAATTAACCTAATCTTAGGCTGCGTCTGTCTGCCTCTAACTTTCCTTTAAAATCAATGGAGAGAAATAGAACTCAATAAAGAGCACTTTATCTCAGCCTAAACAGATGAGCTGGACAGTGCTCCTGAAGCACCTGCTTACCACCTTGAAAGGCAGACACAAAGACCAGCTCTCCTGCACGTACCTGCACCGTAGTAAAATGACGGCTCCTGCCCCCAGGAACACACTGCAAGCCTTAGTCCTAGAGGCATTGCTGTTTATCCTTAACTTCACCACTGCAAGTAGTACCACTGACTTCTCACACAGTAATACACCAGACTCATAGAATAGCTGGAAGGGACCCATAGGGATCACTGAATCCGAATCCCTGCTCCTTGCAGGATTACCTAAAACTAAACCGTGTAACGAAGAGCAGACACTCCTTGAACTCTCACAGACTTGGTGCCATGACCACTTCCTTGGAGACCCTGCTCCAGCAACCACCCACCCTCTCCGTGAAGAACCTTTTCCTAATGCCCAATCTGAACTTGAATTAACATCTTTAGAAATACTTGTGTGATTACAGCACCTAACTAATATAACTAATTTGGGCCAAAACAAAACATTCCTACTTCCCTGAGTTCCAGAGCAATCAAGAGGGATGCATCACAAACTCACTCCTGGCAATAACTGTTCTAAATGAGTGCTACACCCACCACGGATGCCAGGAACCAGTATTTTTGTCTTTTTTTTTTTTTTTAGGGGACTATATACACCCTAAATATTAGAAAGGTAAGAACCCAAATAGAAGAGATCATAAATTCTAGGATGAGTAACAAGTGAGCAGAAAGCTGTGAACACTGGACTGAAGTTACTACACATTGCTGTCACCAGGGCTGCCACATTCTGACCTGCTGAGCAAAATCTGGGAATCATTCCCAGAGCGGAGATTTCACCTTTATTGTATTTACAACAATAAAGAGCAAACAAAAATTACAGCTGGGGATGGAGCTCAACAGAAATGTAAAAAAACCACACTGAAATTCACAGTATCAGAGTGTAATGACAAAAATACTAATTAAAAAACTGAAAAAAAGACAAATTTAAGATACATAATTTCAAGGTCAAGAAGAAAAGGCTTGACAGAGCATAAAAATAATCACCATTTCCTGTTTTTTTTAAATAGGGGTTATCTTTTTCTCTTGGTATATACCTTACTTTAGGAATAGGGAAAATTACTAATTCAACACTGCATGTTTTTTTAAATAGTGTGTGTTCCAACTTAGAAAATGTATCAGTATTTTTGTAGTTTTTTAACCCTCTGTTAAGACTACTACTAATGTAAAATTAAGCTGATGTGATTTTCTTTAAAAGTATTAGAACCAATTTTCTGGATAGTTATCACATACACCCCTCTGTATTTTTAACTGTTTGTAAACACAAGAGCATTGACAAGTTTTGATAGGGCAAAGCTACACCAAAGCCCTTTTAAATACCATTCAAAATCAACTCGGATCAAGGAAAGTACAGATTTTTCAGACTGATTTTAATATTAGCATCCCTGCAATTTTATTTGGCAAATGTGTATGAGTTCTCTCAATAAAAACACGTCTCCCAGTAACATCTAAACTCAGTGAAAGGACAGTTTTCTGTCAACTACTGAAAGTGGATTTTAATTAATGATTAATAATTGATCTATTTACAGCTTGCAATACTTTTGCATTATTCAAAACCATTTTATTATCAAATTTAAAGCCATGAATATTAAAGTCTTTCATGCTCATAGCAGATTTCTCTAAGTATAACACACTAGTTCCAACAAAGCTTTGAAGCAGAACTGAGAAATCCAGAGCTCCCCAAGAGGAAAAGGGTCACAGGGTGGATGAGGGCCACAACTTCCTAGGGTACAACTTCCAAAGAAAAGCTGTGTACCTTTGTATTATCCAGCAATAATGAAAAAGGTCAAGGTAACCTGGAGAAGCTATTTAATCAAAAATTTTACTCATTTTGTATCAAGATGGAAGAAATCCTAACTGCTAAAAAATGTAACCAAAATGCCACCTTTAGCCATTAGAAATGTGAAGAAAAGGGGAGTGTTTCCCTTTAAACCAGACATGCTTAGTATCTGGCTGCCTGCCAACTGAGAATGTGAAGCAGGAGGCATTTCAACACCTACACAGCCTGTAATTTTCCAACTGTGGATGATTTTTCTTCTATGTCTACCAAAGGAGCTGCACCATAGATTTTCTTTAAAGACTTCAGGATTATAGTGAGTTATTATTAAATGCTCAGATTTGGACTTTTTCGTACTAATAAATACATTAAAATATACACTAAATCTTCTCTTTAGAGTAAGCTCTGTGTAAGGAAGGTGCTATTCCTTTATTAACAGTGCTAACTATAGAAGAACTCAACTAAGCCCTATACTTAGCAGCAATTGAGCTCAACCTGCTCTGTGCTAGCAAAATCCACACAGATAATACCATTTAAATATAAAACTTCAGGACTCATCTTCTGAGTTCACACTACAGGAGATCCCAAGGACCTTACAATGCTGGGAATCCTCAGCCGGGGGGGAAAGCTCTCATGCCTGAACACTTCTGTCCTGGTACTTACTGCCTCTGCAACACCAGCTGCTCTCTGCCAGCCAGTGGTACCAGAGCTGGTCTAACTACAAGGCTTTCTGCACAGCCAGTACTTCTCAAGCATCCCTGTCTTTGGTTTTACTTGGTTCTTTCTATCCTCATAAAATGAAGTCTAAATTATATTTTGGACTTTCTTGAGACTGAGTCAAATCTTCCCAGAAACCATTACAAACATAACGAAAGACAAAAAAGTGACAGAGCAGTCAGCCTGGATTTGTGAAGGGGAAATCATGCCTGACCAACCAACTTGACAGCCTCCTACAAGATGTCTGGCTTGGATAGTGGAAGTTGTTTAACATATTTTAGCAAGGCTTATTACATCGTCTCCTATAACACCCTCATAGATAAACTGAAGAAGTACAAGCTAGCTAAATGGGAAGTGATGTGGACTGAAAACTGGCTGCACTATCAAGCTTGATGGGCTGTGATCAGTGGAAGCCAGCCATGAGTGGTGTACCTCAGGGTTCTACACTGGGGGCAATACTGTTTAATGTTTTCATTAACGACCTGGATGATGGGACAGAGTGCACCCTCAGCTAGCATGCAGATGACATAAAACCAGGAGGAGTGGTTGATAGACCAGATGGTTGTGCTGCCTCAGCAAGCTGGAAAAACAAACCAACAAGGCTCGTACAATGTTCAACAGTGGAAAATGCAAGCCCTGCAGCTGTGCAGGAATAACCCTGTGCACCAGTACAGGCCGTGGGGGCCAGCCAACTGGAAAGTAGCTTGGCAGGAACGGACCTGGAGGTCCCAGTGGACATCAAGCTGACCAGCAGCCAGCAATGCATCCTTGTAGCAAAGGCGGCTGACAGTATCCTGGGCTGCACTAAGTAGAGCATCACCAGCAGCTCAGGGGAGGTGATAATTCTTCTCCATTCAACACAAGAAACTCACAGACGGATGGCAGTCAGTCCATTGAAGGGCCACTCAAATGAATAAGCGACTACAGCATTTAATATTTGAGCAGAAGCTTGGACAACATGGATTTTTAGTCTTGAGAAGGCTTGTGGGCCTTATGTATGAAATCTGATTTGATGCAGTAAGGAAAAGAGAGATAGATTCTTCCCGGTGGGCCCATTGACAAGATGAGAGGCAATGGGGACAAATTCGATACACAGGAAATTCCACTTAAACCTTAAAAAAAAGTTGTTCTATGTCAGAGTGCTCAAATATTGGAACAAGTTGCCCAGACAGGTGATAGTCTTCATCCTTAGGATTCAAAATCCTGAGTTCAGGACAAGACCATGAATATACTGCTCTAATCGACACTGCTTTGAGCAAGAAGGTGGACTAGATGATCTCCAAAGGTCCCTTCACACCATGACTACACTGTAATTCTATGATTCTATTCACGATAGGTGTTTCCAGGTTTGCAAATTTTCAGCAAGCTCAGGGCAAACAATGAGGTTTCTTACAATTAAAATAACTAACTACCTCAAATTGAGGCTTAAAAATTTGAGTTTAATTTTTAAAGCATTTATAAAAACAGATTCTGCAATATAAGAACAAAAAAGTTGAAAATGTCCGTGGGTACTCAGTTAGGAATATTTGCATGAAAAAAGAATAGTCACTGAATGTTCCCTAATAAAATATTACCATTAAAGAGTTTGAAAAAGAGAAGATCAATTTACATTCTCTCTCTCTCTCTCCATCACTTGCACTAGGCTGCAAAACACGATGACAGGAGCAGAATACAGCACTGTAAAGAAGACTGAGGTACAGTGTTTACCCGAGCTCTCACTACAGCACTGTGTTTATGAACTGACTTTCCTTTAACACTCTAACTGTATCAGTTCAGCAGAAACAACTTGCTAAAGAGCCATTGTTGAATCAACCGCTGAAGTCTGTGCTTTGTGTAACTGGGTTTTACAAACCTATAAGTCCTGATGGATAGCTGCAGGGGATCACAGTGTCAACACCCTGTAAGTGACAGTATTTCCAGTGCAAGATTCCAAAACATTCTGTGTTGGTCTAAATCTGCATTTGTTGAAAACAAGTAAAAATTTATCAACTTCAATAAGTGAGGGATTAGAAATAATAAAAATTTAATAATATTCAATAACTAAATCACAAATATTGTCAAACATTGAAAAGGGTTGTCCGGAGGTTGGGGGAGGCTTGGAGACATTCAAAACTCATCTGGACAACATCTTGAGCAGCCTGTTCTAACACCAAATTACATTAGACTTGGAAGTTGGCCCTGCTTTGAGCAGGGATTGGACCAAATGACCTCCAGAGATCCCCACCACCTAAACTGTTCTGTGATTGTGATTCATAAATCCTAAACTTCATTTCCTATATGTATAAACGTTCACTCTGACAGGATTCAGCCTA
This sequence comes from Bucorvus abyssinicus, assembly GCA_009769605.1. Lineage (NCBI taxonomy): Eukaryota > Metazoa > Chordata > Aves > Bucerotiformes > Bucorvidae > Bucorvus > Bucorvus abyssinicus. The sequence goes on from CM020036.1 coordinate 15,984,755, forward strand.
TTCAGAATGATTCAATATCAAGTCTCCTTTCAGGATTTCTGTTCTCCTAAACAACACACTGGTTGCCAAGGCAAACTAGGAATCCAGATAAATATTTCTGTAAATAACGGAGAAGTGTTTGGCCCATAAGATTTCCTTACAGAATCTTCTTTACTTTTACTGTGAAGATTTTTATATAGCAATCTTTCCCATGCAGACAGTTTGACACAGATCTGAAATTTATTAAACTGCTTTCTACCTACTACTCTTGCTAAGTGAAGAACAACACTTTAACAAGTTTTATTTTTTATTTTGTCTTTGATTGTGTAATTTCAGGGTTTTGGCAACAAAAAGGGGGAAAATTCTAGAAAGTAGAAAAATCACATATTGGTGATCTAAAGCCTAATTTTCATTTTATTTCAAGGCAAATATTTCTTTGATAAAATACAATCTGGTATTTTCTGTAAAAGTACAATCCTCTCTTAACAACGGTCTAAAGCAATAACTTTCCTTTTATTTCATGTTACGTATGCTTACATTTTAAGTATACTTCTGTAGACGTAAATTACGTAACAGGAGTGCCTGAACATCTATTTGACATACATTGTAATAAGTACAGTATAAACAGACCCAGTCCCATGGAAGGATCTGTCATTTCATTTAAATAACTTCCTTTAAGAGCCTCAGTTGAACGAAGACTGAGAAGCATGAGCTGTACAAATATTAGCACAGTCTTGAAACTACATACTACAAGGGAAATTTTACAGACCATAATACTGTACAAAATTGATTGTACATTATCCTCTACCATACTGCAAATGACAAAGTATCTGTAATGAAAATGATGTTTTATCTGATAATTTTCCCTAAGATTTGAAACTGCAAAGATACACAAGATATTTGGGCTATGTTTTTAAAGTCAGATATCTGCTTACATTTCTGACATCATACAGTAACCTCTAAAAAGAATTTAAAACACATTACCCATTTAGACACACAGATATACATAAACACAGATCTATGTATCATATTAACTATTTTATATATTATAACCAATCTTAAGTATGAAAATGCAATATTGGGGCTCTAAGCTGTATGCTGCACTTTCTTCACTGTCAGAACACCTTTTGAAGACCAGTTAGCTGGGCACTGTATGCAACAACCTCAAAACTAATTTACATTGTCCTAGAAGCCAATGGCCTTTTTCTCTGTTCTAATACACTATAGCATTTACGTATGCAAGTCTTCATATATATGGAATTTATTATAGTACGTAAGATTCTAGAATATGAATATAAACCAGACTGTAACTAAGCCCAGGACTGTGACGGGGCCAAAGAAGCACTACGCAGCTTTGTCCTTTAACTCTTCCCTCCCTCTATTACCTGTCTAGCCAGAGCAAATAAAGAGAAGAAACTTTATCTTCAGGTTTCTATGATTTTGCTCAAAATAAGATAGAATCATATGAATCTGAAAATGTAACACCTGATTAATATCCATTTTCAAGAAGTCAGAAGTCCTGACAATACCACAGTACAAATATCTCCTTGCAATGGACACTGTAACACTTTTCTATTAAAATCTCCTTTTCAAAACCTCTTTCTCATCCTGATCTTCTACTTCAGATGTATGTGCTTGTGGTCATTTTACAGCAAACTGAACAAAATCTACATGATGTATATATAAGGAAAAGAATAATTTAAGCTGATCTTAGTACATATCCGAACATCCAACACTACACATGAAACTTCTAGTGCAAGTAAGAATGGAAAACCCAGATTTAGTTACACAGTAGTTTTGTATTCATAGTAACCTTGTTTACCAGGATCAGTTTGGTCAACTGAAGTTTCTTATTTCTATTTGCTTGTTGAACAACTGTCAAAGACATAAAGGATTTATAATTCATACAAATACTCCTTTCTGTTCCTGAGCCAAAACAAATGTACTATAATGATACAATAACGTCATTCTTCCTAATATCATCAGTTTCTGTGAGTTCAGACACTAACTGCTATGAGGAAACATGAAGCCTTTCTCCCTCGAATTTTAAGAAAGGTTTCAAGAATATAAGAAGTTCCTCAAAGGAACAAATTTTTCCTCTTAAATATTACCCTAGTATCAACGTTACCATCTCCTAGAAGGTGAATGTTTCTTTTCCTTAGATGATTTATAACACATAATGCATTTTGTATGGTCTCTGAGTAGAATTCATCTTAGTTTTTTTATTTTTAGTCTGAATTTAAAAAGTAAAACCAATCTTTTCACTCCAAGATCAAGATAATGCAATTTCCAATTCCTAGGTGATAGAACTAAAATGGGCTAGTAGTTGATATTATTTTTCCCTCTGCCCAGTCCTCATTCACTGACTCAGAATTTATAATTTTCACTTTCAACAAGATTTGTCATTTCACAGCATGCATTATATGATATGCGAAGTCTTCTGGAAAAGTACAAGGCCTGTAATTTTTCCACAGAAAGTGAGGGAAAAAAAAAAACCAGAAAACACAGATGCTAACCAAATTCTAGAGGGGTAAATTACTTCTGCTGACCTAAATTTATCTTCTGGTCTAATTTAGACACAGGATCTCTTTTCATTCTCAGTCTTATTTGTTTTATCAGTATATTTCATCCCCAGAGTTAGCTATTTGTGGCATGAAAGAGATGAAAACTTCAAATCATCTAACAAGTACTAAAATCTACTCGGAGTCTTCTTCAACTCACGGGTCTTCTAAATGTGGGGCATTACTCACAATACCTTCAAAAGCTCAACACTGTATTACTTATCTATGTCTTTCTAGCATGTGTTCCCATCCTTTCTGAACACACCATATTCTATCTTGTATCAATTTGTGGGTTTTTTTCACAGCAACCCTAACTAATAGTTGTGGAAGTTGATGAGAATCTTCTCAGAAATCTTTAAAGGTTCTTGATCCAGAAAGCAGTATCTGTGAATTTCAACCTCTCCTTTAGAAGACAGACTTAAAAGGTCTGAAAAAACTGTCAGTTTTTCGCAGACATGTTGACTAATCTAACGGAAGATATCACTTATTTCTACCTCATCTTGTGCTATAAGTCTCTTCAATCATTATTCAAAACTTAACTATGCTATACTGATTCCATTAGGAATTCCTCTGCATACCACCAGGAAAAGCACATCAAAGGTTAGGAAAGTAACAGTTACTGTTCTATTTGTCTGTATCTGCACTGCTTTAGAAAAAAGCCTTTTCTCTATAAGCAAGAGTTTGTTTTATATTGAAGACCACGGCAACTACCTGAAACAACAGTAACCTTCTAAGACTTAAACTGTAAGTAGGACTTTTGAACCACCTTCCAAAAAATACAAACTTTTTAGAACAAGCTTATAAGATCCAGAAGAACAAAATCTAAGTTGCTGCATTAACCACTGTAACATATAAAAACGGTACATAAACCATACTTTGTATGTGAGTTAACCACCCATTTTCAGAATTACACAGACTAGATCAAACAAAAATGCAAATGGAAAAGACCAGTAGAGTATAAAACGAATGGAAGTACGGTGTATGAGCACAGTGAATGAAAAGCCACAAGGAAAAGAAAAATAAAAAAAGGGTAAAGAGACTGAATCCAAAGGTTTGAAGCCACTACGCACAGCAATTTCCCCCACATGCAAGAGAAATAGATCTATATATCTATATTGTAAGTAAAGAGATATCATACATAATAACATAGACTGAGCTCATGTTTTAATTTGAAAAATATGGCAGTAAAATTGTAAGAACTGAAAAATACATGTGAAATTTTAGAAACTCTTTTGACGCTTAAGCTGTAGAAGCAGTTCTTTTTTTCCCAACCAAGGAGATGGGACCGTGACCTCAGAAGGACTTAAAACAGTCAATACTGTTATTAAATACAAAATAAAATTATTAAAATATAAATATATGAAATAGTTAATAATATATATTTATAGAATTACTGCTGTCATACTCAAAGGGCCTGGTGACTCAAAAAAAAAAAATTAGAAAATGAACACAAAACTGTGGACTTACTCCTCATATAAGCTAGCCTTTAGACAGCTCATAAGTGGAAAGCCTTGCTTGTTCACCTTCTGTTCGTTATTCAAAACTTTTCAAGTAGTTTTGGACATCTACTTCAGACTGAAGCAATTACATGCATCAGCAATACAATGTGAAACAGCTAATACTAATGTTACTTTCTCATCCATCAGAAGCAACCATAGATCAAAGTCAGCTTTCTGAGGTAAACATGCAAATAACTAAAAATTACCTCAATTCCAAGCTGTTGCTGATTCTCATTCTGCCAAACAAAAAAGTGCTTTACTTGATTCACGTTTACTTTGGAAAGTAGCATAAAATTCAGCTACTTAATTAAAACGAAGAAAGAGTCAGAGTTATGTCTCTCAGAAATATATGAGATTTGTTCTATTGATGACATACAGCTTGGGATAGACAGATAATCAAACTAGGTAACGCAATTAACTTGATAAGCAAATCGAAGTGATGGCGCAAGATGTGCAAATTTCCATCTCTCTGGCAGATTAATTTCTAAAAGTAGATAAAAATAAGTATTTTATATATATACAGATAATTCATCTGTATTTACACTCCTGTTAAAATCATTACAAGCACACCATCAGAATCCTCCTGCCTACCCAACTAGGTTTAGGTAATTATAATCCCAGTAACGTTCTCTAGCTTCAAAATCACTACAATGATCTTAAATAGCCTTTTGTTAGACTATTTTTTCCACACATACTCATATTTTAAATTCTTTCTAATGGTACAATTATCCCCAAAAGAATGTGACATTCTGCAGTGGAAAGAATAAATAAAGCATTTACCATTAATTCCACCCACATTTACTAAAATTAGTTCAGATTCATCTCTGGAAGAAAAGAGTATCTCTTTCCTTTGAGTGTGTGTCAAATACGCTCAGCTGCACAGATCCTTCACAGCCTATCGGTGTTAACCACCAGAATATCTGGCTTATCTATTTACTATGTTAGTAACAATATCCTTCTATGGAAGCAAAAGTAACATGGAAAAAGAAAATTTACAGTAAAAGGCAACGATTGATTCAATGCCATTTGCACACTGCCTCCCACCACCCGCCACTTCGGTTTGTTAGAGAAAATGAACAGAACTAAGTGATCACTAGAAGTTATGGGACAGTAAAGTTTTAGCCTAAACTCATTGTGGAATATTAAACAATGATTATTTTCATGAATAATACTTTTATTAGGTATCTGACATCCATGCAAATGGATGTCTACAGGTAGAATTTACCTTAAAAACAGCACACAGTGCTGAGAACATCAATGCTATTCCAGTGCATCCAGAGCTCCAAAGTTCTTTATGAGTATCACAGGGACAATGAAATCTTTACGGGTGCACACAAATCATCTCCACTGGTATTCAGTGTGTAATCTCCTGAAGATAATGAGCTTAATGCAAACCCTCAGTCATAGGAAAGATGGAAAAAAAAAAAAAAAGGAACATAAGATGTACACACTTGCAAGGGAAGGAATAGCATTTGGGAAAAAATAAAATCAGTCTTCTGTATGCTTGATTCAAAAAGAGGGAGCAATCGAGTTAAGAAATACCTAGTACTTTCAACCTTCACCAATAAGCCTGTAAAGTAAGTCATGAATACCTCATACGACCTAACAAGAACTAAACTCTACTTAAAATCTTCTTCAACTAATGAGTCTTACAGGCGTGGGGCATTATACAAAACACATCCAAAAGCTGCCACTTGCCAGCTATTCATTAAAAAAAAAATCATCCCCTTCATTTTAGTCAGAAAATGAGATGAGGTACTGGAAAAGTAAGTACTTAAAGTCTTCAAAATTCCTCAGAATTGGCATAAATAAGTAAGATACAAAGATGTGGATATTAATCTCATTGATCTATCTGCTCTCTAACATCACTTCAAACAGCTGGGATAGTTTAAGTGATCAAAGTGCTCGTGTATTTATCTGCCCTTAAGAGCTGATTTTTCCATTTCAATATGCACCTAATCTTTTACTACAAACCCATGGTGCAAGTATTTTCTTCATGTGTAATACAACAGGCAAGCAAGGTGCAAAAGAATTTACAAGTAACCCTTAAGATGCACCTACAGTTGGCCTTACATGGTGATAAGAACATGAGGAAACAGACATACTCCTGGGTTAAACCTGTCCTAATTTTAAGCAGTCATCATTCTTTCCAGCATTTAGTGGTCAGCACTTCACACAGTTGCAAAAAGCAAAAATAAAAATAAACCTTGCCCTGAAGACAATACCCCAAATAACTTCTAGCTTCCAAAACAGCAGAGAAATAGGTGTCCTAATCCTGAGCTTTTAAATGAAATTACGTAAAGGAGATTAACTGTTTATAACAGAATAATTTTGGTGCAAGCAGCAATGAGGCAGTGACTCATGTTTTGCTATTTAATATGGACATAAATCCTCCTCCTCAAAAAGCTCGCTTACAATTTCAGCAGTGAAAATGGCATCTTTTCTGTTTCTCCCTTTAAAGACACCGTTTTTATCTCCAGGCCTGCACAACAAGGTAAGTAATATTACCGTGTAAATATGTATATTAAAGCAGATGCCCTTCGCATTTCTCTTTTACATATACTTACTCTGTCAGAGACAATACAATCAATTCATATTTATAACAAAAACATAGTGAGCATTTTTAAAGCATTTCCTTACTGTCCCTAGCCCAGCCTTCTCAATATACCCTTGGTAACTGAAGTTACCAAGCAATTCTGGGGTGGGGAGATAAAAAAGAAGGGAGTATATACCACTTGGGAAAGTCAGACCACAGGATGGTCAGCTGCACTGCTCATGCAGCACAGGCAGACGGTAAATCATCCCATTTTGCACACATAACCCCTTGCAAGCACAATGTACTGGCATTACTGAGGGCAATAGCACTTCTCCTGCTGTGCAGCTCTGTTTATATCAACTGAGCTATCCATGCTTGGACCCAGCTTGAATCCAGCTTTCCTGGTCTTCTCCAACTGGTAAAGGGAAATGTTTTGGAGTTACACAGGCAGCTTTAAACAACTTCAATTAAATCTTAGCCTAAACTGATGGCTCCAGTTCAACAACAGTCTTGGGGGGGGGGGGGGGAGAGGGGGCAGGGGTAGCTAACTGATACCTACCCAAATTAATTCACTTTTACTTCAGGAACTGTGGACTCAAAGCTTTTACTAGGGGAGTAACTGACAATTTGTAAACGAAGCTATTCTCATAAGCAAAAAAACAGGGGCTACAAGAACTTACGCTTATACCCTTCCTCATGCTTCCGGACTGCCACAGAAAACCCTGTAGCAACTTTTGCAATTTTATTCAAAGTTACAGTACATTGCTATTTAAAAAAAAACAAAAAGAAGTTATATCATCCCATTTTAAGATATGCTGAATAAAGAGAAAAGAAAAATCCTTTTTTTTTTCCCACAATCAAGGGGAAGATTTAACTTTAAAAACTACGAGAAAAATGCCTTAGGAAAAAAAGTCTGTATTGATTTATTTGCAAAGCCAGAAGAATTCTCTTAAACAGGATGATTATTGAAAAATGGAGAAGGACAAACAGAATGGATAAATTATTTTCTTTTTCTTTTCCCATTAGGAAGAATGTAAGACAATGCTCTTTGATGCTTCAGTTTTTCTTCTTCATTATACATTGTTTTGACTTGGTGATGCTGGTCGCTTTTTTTAATAGAATCTTACAGAAAATGTAAGTTAAAAAAAAAAATGTCTGAAGGCCTAAGAATACCTTCCTGGCTACCCTAAGTACATAAAGTCAATAAAAAAAGACCCCTAGTTACTATATGCAGTTTGTATTCGTACATAAAGTCAATAAAAAAAGACCCCTAGTTACTATATGCAGTTTGTATTCGTACACCCTGAAAATGATGCAATTCCATTCATGCCAGCTCATCTATCCATGTTTACAGCCTGAATCTGACTTTCTTGTGCTACAGTAAACACAAGAACAGTGGCAGAACAGGAAAATTGGAATTACAGAGGAATGCTGGGACTAAAAATCACACTCTAACATGTTTCTGTAAACAAAGTGTGTAATTTTGGAATTACAGAATGACTAAGAAGTACTGTCCACATGTAGAGTCTGTTAGGAAAGGGGTAGGTATCTAAAAGCGTTAGCATGTAAGGGTTAGATGGGCAAGATGCTAATTGTTGTCAGAAGCAAGTTCAAGAAAGCATGGCAATTCCCCTCAGCCCTGCCGTGAATTGACAGGACTGTCAAGGAATGACTCAGCTAACCTGTCCATGATGGTTGTACATGTTCTCAGAACCCACAGCCACCCAACACAGAATAAAGAAAACTGCTCCAGAAACAATCACTACAAAGATACAGAGGAATATATCCAGAGCCTGGTATTTTTATTCCTATCTTGTTGCATTAAAGCATTAAACCCTCATAGGGTAATGCTTTTCAAAAAGAAACATGCAGAAACATTTATTTGAATGCAAAAGAAGCTAAAAGGTAGCATTTACCTGCATCATCAAGAGTCCATTTAAATAATAATGTGGATATGAAATATCTGGTACATTTTCCTGCTTGTATAAAAGTATCAGCCAGAAGCAATAAAGCATGCCTCAGACAGATGTATCTAAGAGATCTAGTAGAAGTTTCCAAGTGGTTGTCTCTTTTCTTGTTCTGTTTTATTGTGACTCGTAAAGCAGAAAGACATTTTCTTCCATAGACAGGGGTGTTCATCTGATAGGCTATAGGGAATTAACATTCAATGGGAAAGACTTCATCTTGTCAAAAAGCGCCTATATGACACCAGCAAGGTTACTGATGGAGAGAGGAGCCACTTAAAGAACTGCAGTGAGTATGACAGCCGTGTGAAAACTAGTTTTAACAGGCTGAGGGACAAGAGTTTGAGAACCCTTATTTTCAAAGCCCACAAAGGTTGCTGTTACTGTTCAGACTGGAAAGGCCTATAGACAAGCTGATCTAGGAAGGTAATTATATATTCGGGGGGGAAGGGAATCCAGATGTAAAAATGACAGTGACTGGTCTCAAAGTGCGAGTTTAGATAACAACCCAGTTAAATGGCATTCCCATCACTATCAGGTTCAAATGGAAAGATTCTTGCTACTTTTGCATCACTAGCCTATCGTTAAAAATCTTTCACTGAGGGCATAACTCTGGCTAGAGATGCAACTTATGACATCTGTTTTGGAATCTGAACCTACCTTTTTTTTCAGGCACAGCATCCTATAATCATGTATAATTTAAACAGTTGGTTCTTTAGCTGTAATATGGAGTTTGACAGACTATGTTAGTAGAAATCCTCACTACAGAAATCACTTCCCATTTCCATTTCAGTTTGTCTTCAAGACTAAAGAGAAGTTTTCTTATACAAAAAGCTGCCTCTGAAAGATAAAATAAGATTCCCTACCAAAGTAGGAGAACTTCTCAATGAATAATGGAGACCTCCTTCAATTATGTAGTCTCAAGAACTGTCTACATTTATATTCTGTTCTCCCGGTGTAAAAATTTCTGTTTAAGGGATGAAATAATCCTGGTTTATTTCCTGTGACATAAAGCTTTGGGCTCTAAGGCTTGACAAAGATCCAGTATAACTTTACCACAATGTTGGCACTTAGACTACCTGCTGATGAAACAAAGACAAAAACATTAATATTACTAAAATTAACTCTAAAAATAGCTAAATAAAACTGTTCTACAAGTATACCCAGGAGAAAAGGATTAATTTTAAATCTCAGTGAAGCTATTTCTTGTCTCATTCCAAATTATTCCTGTCATAGTGCATCAGCTGAGGCACAGATGTAGGCCCAAGACTGCAGTCCTAGTTCCGGCAGTCCTAGTTCCTTAAGTCCTTAAATTATAGTCAGAATTTCACCTCAGTAAAACAACTTCCCCTTCACACCAAGTTTACAAATTGCAGCAATGTGAACCAATACCAGATAACGGAGTGGTATCTGCCTCCCTCTGTGGAGAGCCAGAGTATCCAAAAGAGCTCTGAATGTAAAAAATATGTGGTGTATCAGCACTGAGAATCATTACTCTGAAGAGTCTCAGAGAGTACTCAAATTTGGGGGGCAGATAATGCTGCATCCTACTATCCTGATACAAAACTGAAATGTCTACTACTGCTTTTAGGGGAAGAGTAGCTAGACTGCTGCTGCTTCACTCTGTCACCAACAAATGAAGTAGGGTCAGAGTGCAGAGCCATGCATGACATGTGAAGGGCTCCCTATGCCTACCACGGAGCAGTTCTCAAAACACCAGGAGGAGTTTGCAAGAAAATCCCCTGGATTGTTGCAGTCACTACTACAGGACAGTTATTATATTACAGAGCACCATTGTGGGAAAGTGTTCTCAGACTTGCAATAAATGGACAGCTCAATCTACTCTTTGAGGAGTTTGTACCTTTGATATATCCTAACACAAAACACTGCATTTTCCCATCTACATCCTCATGCAGGTTCCATCAGATGCATCTCCAGGTCCTAACATAAACTAGCGTAATGCCAAATCAGGGAAAGGATACAAAAATAAATTAGTAATATTGAGCAAGCATGAGGATAAAAGCTCTACAGAAGTACAAAATGTTGTTATAAACACTTGGGAGTTTTCTAAGGAAGGTGATATAAAGGAGAATTATTATACTTACACATAAATTATGTGCCATCTCAAAATGAATGGTGCAGCTGTTAAAGTTATTTATTAAATGCCAGTGCTCATCTAAACATGAACAAAACAAACTCAATCTCCTGCTGGGCAACATGATATTCCTGTATAGGATTTGTCATGTAGAAAGAAAAACATTGCAATTATTTAGCTGGATATTCCTATGTAGATCTTTTCTGGGAGAGCATGATAAGGTTTTTCCAGGGCAACAGAACAATTTTTAGAAGTTAAGAAAACCCACAGATCTTTCAATTGTGTTTACTATTAAAAAAGTTATCCACACAGCTATCTAGTTTCTCCTTATTATGTCGTGCACAAAGATGCTCTGAAACATAAATATAATTTGAAATCTCCAGCGGATAATTTGATAATGCATAAGAGCTACCACTGATCTTGCACAACGCAGCTCTCATGTAGACTTCCAGAAGTCCATTTAATGTCAAAGGGCTCATTAGATACACTACAGCTGATACTTTATACTCTCTGATCATTTCAACCAGCACTTGACTTCACAAAGTATAGATTCAAGATTAGCATAGCCTGAACTAAATCTGTTCTGCTGTTGATGGGAGAGTGATTTACCAGCTGTGATTTCTCTGTTCACGCTCCCGCGTACAGTACCACAAGCAGTCATGTAGATGCACATTTTTGTTGCAAGCAAGTACCTGAAAAATTTGGTAGAATGAGCATCAGTTCCCTAATCTGACCAAGATGGCACGGCAGCTGGCACATAAAATTTATCAGTAACATGCAGTCACATAAGAAAAGGAGAGAAGATCTTCTCTTTTTGATACAGGAACAGCTTCATTCAGCTGAACTAGACTGTGAAACTATACACCAGGAAATCTTAGTTTCATGAATACCATAAGCCCACTAAACATAGTGCTAAGTCTCAAAGCCATTTCACCCACTCCTGAACACTGCTCCCATGCTGCTACCCACTTCTCTTGTGCTGGCATGGGGCTTTTTTCAGGTGCACAAAGTCCTGGATCAGGCAATTGATATGTTTTAAAACTAACTGTTATTTTCTGCACAAGATAAATTCCCCAATGTGCTGTGAGGCGCAAGGGCAAACGTAGCACAAATACCAGAACAGGGGGAGGACTGGTGCTGCCATCCTTCTGCACTGAAATGAAGATTTTTCTCTCTCCTATTCTTTGTTTTTTTTTTTTTTTTTTTTTCAGGTTGCTCAGAGCACTATATTAACTCTGCTCTGTATATTTACAGCTGGTTCTTCAGCTGTAGTTTCGACTCAGCTAATATGATCAGAGAAGTATTTGCATAAATACAAATTTTAATAAAAGTATGTGACTAGCACAATTTCGGAAGAATACAGGTACACCTTTAAGGTGAAAGAATCTATTTCATATACATTATTTGTATAACTGAGTCAAGGTCAAGCAACTAATTCATCTGTCCAACTAAGTGAATCAGGAACTAAACTTCTATAGAATTTACAAAATAAAGGGGGGGCGTGGGGGAAGACTGAAGAAATACTTTTTATGTTAGTATTTACAGCTTACCAGTATAGTTGGAAGAATTATTTTCCAATGTGCTTAGCATGACAGCTAGATCTTTCAGTATACTATGTATGGATCAGGACCATAATCTCAGATGCCATATAATTCAAATAGAATAGCCAGTTTTCATGATTATGTTAATACAAAAAAATTGACCCAGTATTTACATTAGAAAAACAGCTCCTAAAGTTACATTTAAATGAAAGGTTTCATTTAAATTCAGAGGTGAGTTGCCTGCACCTAGACAGAATAGAAAATCTCCAAAACTAACATAACAAAGATTAAAACTAGAAGGAAAATTTAAAAATCTTTTAAATAGTAGTAGTTTTGACACTCACATTAACAACATATACTGTACAAAAAGTTGTTTAGAATTTGAGAATAACTTATTACAGATGGTTACAATACAGTACAACTTATTTTGTTTTTTAAGACATGTTAAGTTTATAGGTATTGAATTCTTTGCAATCTAGATAAAGTATCTACTGTGTCTTCAAAAACTGTGCTAAATGTTTTGCATGGGGATTGTGTTGTTTTCTAAAGAGATCACTCCAAAACCAAAGTACAGTATGTTTCCAAAAGGGTGAATAATTCAGCCTTCCACCTTGATAGCTCATTACTACCCTGTTATTTTGAGTATGACAGAAATGTCAAGGCCTAGAAGCTTTAACTCTAAGCAGGCACAAATAAACAAAAAGTAGCTGAATACAAAATAATACAGTACACACAACAATGTAAAACCCCTAGGGAAATCTATCAGAAAAGTTTTCAGAAAACAAACTATGCTACAGCGTGCATGCCAATAAACAGCCTTGTATCCAAAACAGATTCACATCAGGCAAAGAATATGTATTTTGCTATTGGCTGTATGCCATAAAAGGGTGAGCTACAGTAAGACAAATAAAAATAAGTAATAACATCAAACATAGAAACTAGTACCACAGGCAAAAGTTCATAGCAGGAGTAAAAATTACTGTCTCTGAGCTGCTTATTGCCACTGTCCTGGAAGAAGTCATGATGCCCTGAAGTGGAATACAAACTACTCAGTTGCTTCCGTGCAAAGTCTGGCAGCTTGTCTTTATCTGCTGATGGTTTTATGATAAGCCATCAATCTTGAAACCAACATGGTTGAGATGCACATAGCTATTTTGTTCTCCTTGTTCTTCTGTTGAGACAGCACATCCAAAATACAGTCAGAATACAACTCTTCAGAAACCCCCAATCACTCAGGCTGAAGCTCTAAAACATAGATCTTAAGACACTCGGATGCCTCTCTCCCTTTTCATGTATCTAAAGCCGTTTGATTTCCATGGCAAGTTCATAAATATCCCTGACAATCTGGTCTAAGGAATCCCAGTTCCTCAACCAGTATCAAGGTTAATTGAGATTATAACAAATGACAGTCCAATTTGCTACTGTGTTCTTATTAAATTAGAGTTTGCTCAGTCTAATTGCAGAATGTTACCTAATTAAAACCGAGCACTCTGGGCAACAATGATCTAAAGCCGAAGTTCACCCATTTTTACATCATACTAAAGTGACTCTGGCCACCAGGAGAACTACTGAGTACTTTCCCTTCGCACGCACAACTGTTTATATAGCCACATGATGAGCCAAATCAAGGAGTTGATTTAGCTGAAAACTAATCTGACTAAAAAAATGATCAGATTTAGCTAGATCATCTTGTCAATCTACATCTTTACATAGTTATGTGAAAATGGTACTGGCAGAAAAGGGGAGACTGAAAGCAAAGTCATCCCCTAAAAATAATAATTATATATATATGAACTTGTTAGGATTATCAAAATTACAATCAGCACTTTAGAATGTAAAACCAAACCATGATAGGTAACAACAGAAGATCAATTAAAATGAAGCCTCGTTCCAGTGAAAGTGAGGTTTCGAACAGGATTAATCTGCCAATGTACTCACCATGAGCTAAGAACATTTGTAGACATGTATTTATGTCATACTTAGGAGAAAACAATGAAGCAAAATTTACAAAAATCTGTGACAATATATCATGGCTGGATACAGACAGACAAGACGTTGCAGAAATGCAAAATAATTATTAGATGGATACGAATACATATGAGACGAGCAAAACAAAAAACTTTACAATATCAAGAAGTAAAAGAGTATGCCATAAACTCTATAGTATTACTGGAAAATTGAAAGTAGTACAAGAGGTGAAAAAAGAAGAATGAACTGATGAAACTGATGAGCAAGAATCAGTCACAGAAAAAAAAAAATACCAGTCCCCAACCACACCAAAACAAACAAAAACATTATTCAGGCACCAAAAACCTCAGACAGTAAAAGGCTGTACTATTCTCTCCAACTAGAATGTCAATGTACCTGGTTTCAGACTACAGTAGTAAAAGACTTCAGAAGCAGAAATCTAGAAAAATCAAGTATCCACCAAGCATAACAGCAATCCTGCATATAAGCAGAACAGAGTATCCAAGTTCAAGGGTAGGGAGGAGCAATTGGGGCAGGTTTTGGAGGGAAAGGTGAATGTGAAAAGGAAGCAGTTGGGCTTTTTTGCTCAGAATGCAAGATATTAAAATTTGAGGACTCTTTTTCAACTTCCACCCAATGGTTTCACTCAGTCTTAGTCAGCTCCATTGTACTGTACAAGCAACACTAAAGATATTCTCCTCAGTAAATTAAAAATCTCCAACTTGCAGATTAGGGTTACATAAATAAGTGACAATATAAAAGACAATGTGACACAACATTAAGTATTTTGATACTATCTGTAGATATTTAAGAGATTTGCTTTCTATTATTGTTCTTGGATATTTTTTTAATGTATATGGAGATAGCATTGTCCTTTCCAAATAGAGCACAACACAGACATCATTAACAATTCTCTTCAATCTCACCAAAGCAATTTCTATACTGGAATTTTCAGCTAAAGGCAGTGTCTTTTTGGGTAACATCAAGGAGAGTCCCACATAAGGGACAACCTGAAGGACAGCAAATAATGCATCTGTGTTAGAAAACGAGGCATGAAAAGACCAGACTGACATCACTGTCAAACAGGAACAGGGAAGGGTATTGTATTTAAGAGATTAAAAAACATCAGGCAAGCCAAAAATACATACCTTTGTACACTCTACAAAGGATACTACCTGTGCTACAGGCAGCTTTTCAACTCTGTTTGCTTATACTCCAACTCAGTCCAGGGAAGGAGATATAGAATTGAACAGCAAAAGCTTCCACTGGATTACTGTATTAACATACCTGGACAATCACAGCAAGTGATTGCCTTACAGAAAGCTTATCTAGCAGAGATGAAGCCACCTTTCAGCAATGAGGACAATGCAGAGGCAAAAATGAAAACCTCATTACAAGGAAAAGAGTATAATGTCCCCAGAATAGCTGCTGAAGTAGAGAGAATGCAGATGAAGATGTGCAGAGAAGTTCAAGGCCAGGTTGAAAAGCAATTAGTAAGATTAAAGATATGAAGTAGAACCTTTTACCCTTTAACAAGGCAATGATCCAGTAAAGACATACTACTGGAAATATGATCTTTAATTGGGAAAAGAGCAAAGAATTTTGCTGCCACACAGGGAAAGAAAAATTAAAAATTCAACTATGCTGATTGCTGTGAGGTAAAAACCAAAATTGATATGCATCCTTTGCAATGATATGCACCACATCCAAACTGCTTCCTCTGAATTTCCCTAGAGTCAACAGACTGCTTTAATTACACAAAATATTAGCAAAGCAAGTTTTAAAATCCACAATTTGCTAAAGTTTAGCATTAAAAAAAACCCATAAACAGAACTCAGTATCAAAAGTAGCATCAGTGGACAAAAATGCTTACCTAAAAATAATCTCACGTGCCCAAAAAGAGAGAATTAAGGCACTGAGAATATCTACTCTAAACATTGAGGACAGGCATAGACTAGAACATTTAAAACAGCAGAATAAGCAAACTAAGAGGGAGCTGCAGCTGGTTCTCCAATTACTAGGTATTGTTCAAAAATGCATATTAAAATAAAAATCCCTCAGAACATTTGTACAGTTGAAGATGACTTGCAGAGCAGTTGAAAGTATTTTAAACTATCAAAGTTTATGCAATTCAAGTAGTTGCAAATAAATAAACAAGAAGAGGTATAATGAAAAATGAGAATGCAGGGAAGTATTAATACAGCATGTTCTACAGTATTCCCTAAGGACTGTAAAACTAATCTCTCAGGTTCTCTCTTCTGAAAGCCCAGGCATACATAGTATGCTCAAACAGCTGTTACCAGTCTGTCTTAACTGCTCGTGCCTTAAGAGTGAATACGAAGTCACTGAATGATTGGTGTTAATGCTAACACTCAGGGAACCTTGGAAAATCAACTGCAGAGGAAAAGAAAATGAAGTGTAATTCAGTGTTGGTGAGGGCCACAATAGAAACTCAGAAATGTTACATGTACACAGGCATCCTATTCTATATTTTTTTTAAATTACAGTACCTATTTTTATCTTGCCTATACATTTAACAGAGCAGAAAGTAAAAAAAAAAACAAAACCTACTGAAAGGCAGAAAATAAATGAAGCATAAAGCACTAAAAAAGCTGTATGTAAGCATGATGGTCAGCAATGTTTCACAGTAATATTTTAGGAAATACCTGAGTAGATAAACAGCCCTTTCAATATCACTGAGTTCTTCATCAACTGTCAATCTTTCTATTTCTTCTGGTGTCTGTCAAGTACGAAATAGAGATTATGAGTTTACAATACCTTACTATTTCATCATTTTAATCTTCTTAAAACAACCCCTTCCTCCACACATACCCAGGGATAGTTCCATAAATAATTTGAATTTAATCCTTGAAATCTCTAGCCAACATTTCAAATTCAATCAAATAAGTCTTTCACCAGAAAAAGATGGGCTGTAACAGAAGTACAGTTCCACGTTAGACACTATCGCTATTAGTAAGTATAAACAAGTCATATACAAATTACAGACCTAAGCTAGTTCATTTTTTTCCAGCTTAATATTCTTATACTGAAAATATTAAGTCCTTGCTATATATTCGAGATTGTTTATACCAAAATGACTGAAAACATTTTTTAGTATGCTGGTTTATAAAAAATAAGCTGCCTATTCAGTTAGCTCTGCATAAATAAAACAGACACAATTTCAAATGGATTTTAAAGCATCGTTCTATTTTGAAGTATATACCTTCAGGCTCCTGCGTACTGGCCTCTCTATAATAGTTAGTTCCTGCAGGTCTTCTATGTAGCCAAATAAATTGCTCTGACTAAAATCCATTTTGGAGAAGATTATTGGATGCATGTAACAACTAAAGCCTTTGGCAACCGATGTTCTCCCCGTGTCACATCGCACCGAAGGAGGCACGACCGGCACCGCGCAACTCCCCCTCCGAGAGCGCCAGCCGCGCCCGCCTCCTGCCTCCCGCCGCCGGGAGGCCGCCGCCGCCGGCAGCCTCGCCTCAGCGCACACACTGCGGCAGCGGCCGCCCGCCGCCTGCCCCCGCCGAGCCTCCTGCCGGGAAACTTTCTGCGCTTGGCCCGGGCGGGCAGGGAGCGGGGCCGGCGCCTGCAGCACCCGGCGCCGGGAGCCCGCTGCAGCCACTGGTATCTCGGCGTGGGAGGGAGATTCGAGCCAAGTTTGTCCTCTTCGCGGGCGGCCGCTGTCTGCAGGGGGGCGAGGGGTCCAGGCAGCCTCCGGGCGCGGGGAGGGGACGGCGGCACCTCCCGGCGCAGTGCCCAGGTTGTGCGGCTTGCTCCTCACCGACGGGGCAGGGCGCGGAGCGGAGCAGCTCCCCGGCGCCGTGCTCGGGTGCCGCCTCTGCCCTCCCACCCCCGGAGGAGGGACGGCCGCTGCGGTGCAGTGACGCTCCTCGCCCCCGTCCCGCTCCCGCGGCGCAGCCCCCCGGGCGCCTTCTCCGGCAGCGCGGGAGCGAGCGCCACAGCACCCGGGCCGTGCCGGGGCAGCCCCGCGGCCCGCACCGCGCCGGCCCCTGCGGTGGGGCCGCCCCAGCACCGTCGAGCCGGTCGCCGGGGCAACGCGGCGCTACAGCGGCCCCCGCGGGGCGAAACGGCTCCCGCGCGCGGCAACATCCGAACGTGCGGGGGGCGCCGCCCCCTCAGCGGCCGTAAGCCGCGCGAGGGGCCTGGCCCGCGCCGGCGCTGCGTGGGGGCTGCCTGCCGACTGCCGCCCGCGGGCTTCACCCCGCCGCCCACAGCTGTGGGCCCCGTGGGCTTCCCCTCCCGCAGCTACAGCCTCCCTGAAGCTCCGCTCCCACTGCTGCAGTCCCCTCAGCTCGGGTAGCGTCCCGTTCCAGCTGAGCTGGGACACCTCACCGCTGTCCTGCCCCACGACCACAGCTATTTCAAAGCAGAATTACACAGAAGAAACCTATAAACAATGCTGGTTTTAATGGAAAAGTCCAAAGCACGTTCCTTCCCCTGTGAATGCTTTTATATTGATCTATAAAAACCCACCAAACCCCTGTAATGTCCTTGGCAGTGAATCGTGCATCCCCACCGAAGGCATCACTTCCACTCCAGAGCTGACCATGGGCCGCGGCAGCCCCCTCCCCGACTCCGGTTACACACCCCCGGTACCGACCGCCGCGCAGAGGGCAGGACGGGTGTTCTTACCCATACGTGCACTGAGGCCTTGGGTGCTGCGGGATTTATCGCTCTGGCTCACGAATTCAGAGTACTTTGGGGTACAAAGGAGAGTATTTATTTCAGAATAAAGGTATGCCATTCTCACCCCTCATTGGTGGACAAATAAGCATGGAAAATGCTATCTTTTTTTTTTTTAAATCTAGTATGGGGAAAAAAAGCTTTTTAAATATAGTAAGAAGAAAAATGCATGTGGCACAAGAATGAACACACAGTTTCGCTTAGCATTTACTGAGCAAAGTAATTCTCCAGGTCTCGAGACCTTTGCGATGGTTATATGGAACACAACTAAAGAGTCACAATCATACTAGGAGTGGAAAAAATTGTAAATCTTTTACAAGGGCTTATCTGAGGGAGTGGAACATCTCACTATGACTGTGAAATGCCTGCATGATCCGTTAAGTTTTGCTGATGAAGTATAAAAACAATTCCAGAAATTATAAGGGTTAGATAATACTATGTAGTGTGTTGCCCAAAATTTGATTAACTTTTATTTTATGGACAGTAAGTACCTCAGCTTTTATTTAACAAAAAAATAAACATGGTCTTTTGTGTGTTACTTCTCTACGTACCAGTTGGGCGAAATCCTGTGCTCAGTTAACCCAGTAAAAAATTAAAGCATCTCCATTAATTCCAAATGTACAACAGAGTTACTAGCAGGAAAAAATCTAATCCAAAGTGCATCTAAATAATTAAACTGTTATGTAATAGAAAACCAAAGCCATTTGGAGTTTTCAAGCCATGATGATGAATTAAAATGAGAAACACTATTTTCAACATCTCCTTTGCGTTACCCTTTTAACCAGGGACCATCATCAGGCAGCAGGTAGAATACCTATAACGGAACTGACGTCCTCTCAGAGCAGTTAACTAACCAGCTCCTAGACAAGGAAGGAAAAAAAAGATTTCCTAAATGTTCTTTTCTCCAGTTCAGAATCCTGACATGCAGGCTTCTGGTAAGTATTGGGAAAACATACTGAAATCCCAACCCCAATTAGTTAGGAAAATCCTTTTGCAAGTTCTTTCACAGCCAACTGGTGGTTATTTCACCTTGCAAACAGTTCTCATGAATCCTAAAGATTTTATGAGACCAAAGACATTTTCTTTAGAGTGCCTTGAATTGGGAACTCGCTGCAGTTTTCAAATCAGGTATTTCATAAATCAGTTTTAAAAGACTGAAGAATGTGGAGTTTAGATGTACAATTAAGCTGATTTATCATATTATGTTTTACATAAATTTTGTAAGCCACTAAAGAAGAGGGGTTTTATAAACACATAAACAGCTCCCTTAATGCCTTTAAAAGCCTGTCCTTATAACTCAGTCCAGGAAGTGTAGGCATGACCCACATTAATTTTAAAATCAGTAGCTATGTCAAAGAGATTACAAATATCCTGGAAATACAAAAAGCAGAATAAAAACTATTTTTTTTTTCTGTAAATTGAACACTGGGTCAGAATGAAGATCACAGAAGGAATTAGCTTGCCCACATTCAGTATAAACACATCTCCTTTTGATCCACACATTTGCCACATATAAAAAAAAAAAACAAAACTTGAATATTTTGTTCCAGAATCACATAAAAATTAATCCCCTCTGATAGTAAATCTGCAGTCAATGTTTGCCCCAAGTGGTCTGTCCTCCTCATCTGTCAAGTTGGAAGTCACGCATGACTTCCCTTCCACTGCTGCCACTTTCAGCTCCTCCCTTTCCCACTACTCTCTTCTCCCAAATAAACCTCTACGTGCAGCTTGAGTCTAACCTTGTCATAGCTATTGTAACAGCATGAGGAGCTATTTCATAGTGCTTCCGTGAAACCCAGAGAGAACTGGAGCCTCCATTTTAACTCAGGAGCTGTGTAAACTTGTGAAGCCAAAACAGGGCTGATTTCAAAGACTCCTTCATTGATGGAAACAACCGCCGAGCACCTGGGAAAACGGCACTCATATCTAGTGGAAAAAGAGAAATAGTGTTATTCATGCCTTTTAAAGCAATAAACTCTAAATGCAATACAGTCAAAGATCACAAAAAAGATTAAACAGATGGGAGGACTTTGTACCTGAAGAATCCTCCAGGTACACTGGCTCCACCTAAGGACTCCTGGGTGAAGGGATTGGTCATGTTGCCCAGATGCGCAGCAGCTAGGTGCCTGCCTCCTGGAAAGTGCTCTGAAAAGGCTGTAAGTCTTACTTAACCTGTTACACATTCCCGAAGAGAAAAATTGAAAATTTCGGAAGTCTCAGCATATATTGCAATGCCTGGAAGATGAAGGAGCTAGTCTGGGTGATGTAGAATAAAATGCCAAGAAATGCTGTCACACAAGATATGTGCTCTCCAGATTAAAACCCAACATTTCTTAGGCAATAGACAAACAGAAAAAGGAGGAAAAATTCAGCAGCATATTTTTTGATTATGCTGGGGGAAAAAAAAGGCAATACATTTTGGGTCAACTTGAAAATAATGCTTTCTTTCCAAGGTGGATTTTTTTTTTAAACTTAGACTACTGAAGAGCTTCTGTAAAGGTCAAAATTAAATTAAACATCTCATTCTTCATTTCCCCTTGTTTCTCTTAATTTAATATTCCAAAACCAATAAATGCCTCTTCATAATGTACACTATGAGGACTATGCACTGTGTAATCAAGTTCTCCTCAGGACTCAGCACCGAAACCGTGCAGCAGTTCAATTCAGTCTGTTCACCACCACCAAAAGGTGGCCAGAGCTGTATCAGCTGTCACTCACCATTCCAAAATGACCAACCTCTGACTGCAATGATTTGCCTTTTTTTTAACAATTCACCAAACCCTTAAAAAAACGCAGCTTTAATGTTCCATCCAATGCCTTAGCCTTACAAAACAAGATTTTTTTAATGCCATTCGTACTCCAAGTAAGAACGTCTCCACAAACAGTGGTTCTTCAGAAGAACTCCATGTTGAGGCAAACCTGTAAGAACATTAATCTAAAAAGAAACACCCACAAAAATCAGGGTCTGCATCAATGCTTGGAATGTAGCATACACAAACCTCAGTAGGAAAAAATCTATTTAGCATATTTTCCAGTTTGTTGCTAAGAAACTGTTGCTACATTTTCCTATTGTCATTTGCAGAAAATTTCTGATTGTTCTTTTGCCACTTCAGTCAGCTCGTTTTAACAGCTATATAATTAAAAGGAGTATAAAGGAAAGAGCACAGGAATGTACTCATACTTCCGTCGTCTGTAAACTGTCTCCCATATTCTCTCCTGTAACAGTACCCTCCAAAAAATAAAAAAAAAATCAACAAAAAATTTTACAAGAACACAGAAAACATTCTTAAATTTGTTTTTGTTTTTCCATAATGTATAAAATTTTGAAGATGGCAATCAAAGCATTCTTCATGTCCTTCTGTAAGAACTAGCAATGCTTTCCTCATACAGTGTCCAGCCTGCTACCCTCTCCAAAAGTATGTAACAGCACATGCACAGCACAGAGCAAATAACAACATAAACAACAGATAAATAACAGAAACAATAAATAAATAACAGACAACAACAGAGCAAATAGAAAGTGCCTTTTTTCCTCATATCTTCCAGCTATTTGTAGGATTTTTGACCTGCAAGTAGTATCTAATAGCAAACTACTTCAGGAAGTTTAAGTGAATTATTTTCTATTGTAAAAAAAGATTGCTCTTTTTTTTTTGCCCATTCTGCATAAAGCAGGATTTGTTTACATTTTAGAAATGGGAACAATAATGACAAAAATAATGACGAAAATCTCAGTGCCATCAGTGTTTCAGTAGGGAGGTCTATACCATATTCTACCAGCAATTTGTCAACCCTGTACAATGAGCAGGGAATGGAAAACATCTGTGGAACCAATAACAGGTTAAATGGTACTGGACATGGTACAGGGACTGGAGCTCGCTCTTTCACACAGTGGAACTGCCAGCACGGTCCCCACGGGCAGCCTGCACACTCCGAAAGGGTTCCCTGGTTCAGGGCAGGAAGTAGTGCCCACCCAGACACCTCCCTATAGGCAGTAAGGATGCAAGTGCCCTAATTTGGGAGGTTAAGAGACGGTGCCAGTATACACATGGTCAAACCACAGCAGTCTGCTTCAGAGCCAAAGACCAGCACTGTTATAGTCATAACACAGAGGTAGCTGATGAGTCCAGTTCCTTGCTATGACAACCATGAACACTGTCATACGCATGTCAAACTTTGTATTAAAACTAACAACTTTTTGCCTTCAAGTATTCTTTACTCATTGGTTGTCATAGAAACTTCAGTTTTCCTACCTAAAATTACCGTTGGCCAGTTTATTGAGTTTCTTCTTGTGCCAGTGTTATCCTTTAAATTAGTCATCCTTTCCTGGAAGGAAGACTACAGTCGTATTTGCTGTAATCCTGGGTTAAACAAGCTAAGCTCAGCATTTAGTCTTCACTCCTAAAACAGGCTCTTTGTTCTCATGATCACCCAGTGTCCTGGTTTGAGTTAGAACAGAATTAATTCTGTTCCCTGACTTTACTTTCCAGCTCAGTCTCTTCTAAGTGACAGCATTTTCTGAAGGTAATGGCGTATTTTACCAGACAGCGTCTGCTCCTAGCAGTGATAATGCTCAGTGTTTACAGTTACTACCAGGGACTGGTGTGCAGAAAGGCTCCTGCTTGTACTTGCTCCTGTGCAGACCCAGGTCACTGCTCAATCCTGTGTGCCACGGTGGGGTGCAGTGAGTGAGAGGCTGCACCTGCGGGGAGGAGCGGACAGGACAGGTGACCCTACACTGACCAACAAGGTGTTCCATCCCATAGACGTCATATTCCGTGTAAAGCTGAGGGATCACAAGGGTCAGGCTTTCTTCTTTAATGGCCATTCAACTCTGTCTGTTCTGCCTTTGATCCCAATCCGTGCATTTCTGAATCCAGTTCCAGAATCCAGATCCTGAATCTGGTTCCCATGTGCCGCTGAGTCCAGTCTGGGACTCCTCCAGTGCCCACAGCATCAGTGGTGATGGTGATATGATTGCCATCAGGGTGGTTGGGTTTCGTATTGGTTTTCTATGTATTTCATTTTATTGTTATTATTTTCGTTAAAGCCATTTTAGTTTTCCAATCTATAAGTGTCTCTCCCTTATTCTTTCTCTTCTGCTTTGGGATGGGAGAGGGGTTCATAGAGAGCATCTGTCATTCGTTTAGTGGCCAGTCCAGCCCTAACCCATGGCAGCCTGACAGTCCTCTTGGCATCTGCTGCAGTTTGACTTCACCTCTCTTGAATTAAGGGGATCAGAATATAGGAAAAATAAAAAATTCAGGGAAGTAATGCCTCCTGGGAAGAATGAATATCTGTAGAGGAATTAGTTTACCAAATATACTACATTGGCAGCTCACAGTTATCTTGTGATCAATTAATACATGAGGTCATTCTCATCCACAGTGTTCTAAAACTAATTAACTCACATCTTAATAGCATAAATTCTCAGTATTAGCCTTACCTGAATGCTGCTGCACTTTGTATGAGTAAATTCATCCAATTATTCTGGTCTTCAAGGTCCTTTCAAATCTGCCTGATTCATAATTCCCCTCTGTCTTAACAACTGTGTCATCAGCGAATTTAATACTGTACCACAGTTATTAATGAGATAAGATTAGTCTACAAGACTTTTAAGAAACAACTTGCATAAACTCCACATACCTGATAGGTTAATCTATTGATATACTCACCAGTGTGCTCCTCCTAATGAAATACACATTTCCCTTCCTCTTTAGCCAGCTTCTTTCATCTCAAAGTTCTCTCCTATTCCTTGGTATTAATTATTTCTTGTATAAAAAATATTTTGAGGATGTCCAGCTAGATTAGATGAACTGTTATTTTTCTGCCCAGAAAAGGAGTTATCCTATCAAGTGACATGGGCTGATTTCCCATTTCCCTTGGTTAACAAATACAGCCTTTTATTTCATTCCCTGTTACCTTCATAACTTCCTTTGTCACGCTTCCCTTCAAAATACCTTCTGAAGTATCTATTGCATCTGACTGCATCTGCAACCATCGCAAAGGTTTCTCTCATCTTAAATGAAGGTGTCTGGTGACTTTGCTCTTCTTCAATCACATAGAAAAATCTTCACCATGATATATCTGTATGTGCTATGGTAACTAGAGTTAAATGTGCCAGTACCCTTAAATCTCATGCCTGGAGATTACGTTGTTCTCCTGGCTTTGTGAACACATTAGCTGAAGAAGCAGCACTATGTCTTTGACAAAGCATACTAGATACCAGAAATGCTTCACAGGGACAAGTAAGCAACTCATCTTCAAAGTTAGAAGACATAACAAAGAGAGAGACAGAGAGAGAAAAAAGGCAGTATAGGCAAAAGGGACTATGTTTTCAAATCAGGTTTAACAATGGAGAATTAATAAACAGGAGAAACAAGGGAAAAATATTCCAGAATGCTGCAGTAACAAGAAAAATCCAACGTAAAACTCCTCCAGTTAACAACCCATCTCCCAGAGTTACAATTTTCGTGGTGCTATGTCTTAAGATCTTGTCAGTCCTAGAACAATATTCCAGAACTTCTGAATATGAGAACAAAGGCCTTGAGCCTGAGAAATCCAAGATTTTACCGTCCTACCTCAGGACCTCATGTGGCATGCCAGAAAAGACAGAAGAGTAAATTCTACAGCCCGCAAAGCACAGAAGGCACCAAGCACCGCACAGGGCAGTGGCTGCATGTTTTTCATGTGCAAAATGCACCATGAGTATTAATATAAATCATGGTATGGTGACATTCTTTTGTTACAAGTAACGGCTATTAAATTCAGTAGTTAGAGCAGATACTGATCTTCCTGCAAGAGACAAAGAAAAAACAAGAGAGAAAGCAAAGCACTTGAGTACTAAGCGAAAGCCTACCATCAGTTGCTCGTATGCAGATTCAACTCTTCCTGGCACTGAATTCAGCTCTCTGAATTCCAAAATTAAAGGTATTGGTCAAAAAGATCTCTGGCTTGACCTGCCTTAGGAGAAGTCTTCTATATTTTACAAAATATCAAAATATTAATTGACAAAACATATAATATCTAGTATCTAACACTGCATAGTGGAGACCAAACCACAATCTCTGGGCTACCAATCTGCAGGACTGTAAATTTAATAGCTGGGAAGGGCAGGAGGATTTGTTGTCAGCTAAAGTTCTGTAATGAAGACATCAAACCCCTGAAGTTAGGCCCTGAGACATACTGGTTTAAATACTCTTGAAATTATTGATAAAATAATCAAATAGGTATGTACTGACATAAATTATGCAAGCAGACACAGGACTCCTTAACTATTATTAATACTTATTATTATCTACAATTCACAATTTTCTGGTATTTAAATAACAGTGGATCTAAAGAAGACTGGGGCAGGGGGGAGTGGGGAGGTGGGGTGCGCGTAAAGCAGACTCCTGTTTCATTGTTTGTTGTTTTTTTAACCGAGAGCTTGCTTTGCACTGTCAATAATGGAATTGTATTTACCAGGAGACTCTCTGGTATGTCACAAATGCACACTTCTTGTTGACAAAGCCTTGACACAAGGTACCAAAGCTTTGTCACTTTCAGGTTACGAAGGTTCAGGAAGATAAATGTTACTCTAAGCTAATGTTTAGTTCCTTTGGTTATCCCCTTTCAAAGCAGCTCAGAGAATTAATGCCTCTTGTATGACCAGTTCACACCATGGCAGTAAGAAGACTTGCCACCTCTATGTAGGTAAGATCATTCTGAACCTTCACGCTCATCACAAATAGGCATGTGCCTTCTTTAGAAGATTTAGGGTCTGTAATTGAGTCCCGTAGTCTGTAAATAGTACATAGAGCTCAGTACTGATCAAGAAGAAAAGTCAGCTGCATCCACAAATGGATTCTTGGGGGAAAAAATCAGAGTACTCCTATGCCATGTAAAATACATCCATAATTATGTTAAAAACTATAGTTCAATATAACTTCGCAAGTTATTTCCATATTAAATCTTTTTTTCAGGACAGCTGCAAACTCTGAAACTATGTACGGACAGATTAACAGCTAAGAACTCTCCACATTTTTTTTTTTGTTACTCTTTATTTGTGATCAGCATTACAATAGCCACACCAGAATTTGAGAGTAATCAGGATCTTTTCCTTCTGCAAATTTGCTTTTGCTAATATCCAGTAAAATAAAAAGAGATGAAGTGAAAAAATTGTAAAGTAGCAAAATTGTCACCTACACAACTGGAACGAAAGATACTTTTAATGAAGGAATGCAAAAAGACTGCTGAGACCCCTCATTAAACTTGACTGTGACGATGCAGTCACAGTCAGTCATCACTACCTCCAGTTCAGTACTACATAAAAAGGATTTGCTGGTTGAAGAGTTAACGCTACCATATCAAATCCTGCTCTTTTTGTGACTCTCACTGATTTCAGCTCATTTCTTACAGAACATAGGGACAAAGCATCAAATACTCTTTAGCCTTGGTCACATGAGCATTAGAAGCAACTCATGTTGTGCACTAGCAGATCATTAATGATGATTACCTGGAACTGAAAACATCCTTGAAAAAGTTTAATAAGATTATTTCTGCCCTTAGCCTTAACACATTTAAAAAAAAAAAGGCAAGGAAAACAACCCACCCTTTTCCCATCTTCTCACAGAACCAAGAAGCACCGCAAAGTAATTGTAATTGTTGCTGTAATTGCACCTCAATCTACTGGTCTCTATCACCTAGAAACCTCCTGTTTTTTCCTCTCTTCCCCATGTCTCGTAGCAAAAGAAGCCGTTCAGAGCATCTGCCAGTCTTTTAGCAGAAATAAAAATCTTTCATTATTGTAGTATATAATTTATGACATCCTCTTCCTACGCCAAGATCAAGCTGCAATGAGCACTTAATCACACAGGAGGGAAAAAAATACATTGTGTCACCTCAGTGGCATGCTTGCTTCTATAGCTGTTTGCAACTTTTCACCAAATGGCATTACTTTACTCACAGTACTCTTCTAAAGAGGGAATAATAAAGAACATATTAACACAGAAGCAGGCATGAATAACAAGTTTTTTATTGAATGAGCGATGCTGATGACATTCAACCTTAGCTGCTTGAGTTGACATTTGAGGCCCTTTATGCTTTCCTTCTTTAATGAGGTGTATGATGCACAGAATAATACCCAAATTGTCTATAGAGATGTCGATTGTATTCTGAAAGAAAATCTTCATTTGTAGGAAATTTTCCTAGTCCTTCTTTGTCAGAGCTGCAGCAGTTATGTCTAATCTACGCTTCAGTATTATTTATGCAAACAGCACCGTAGCTACCCATGTACTTGTTAAAGGCTGGGCCTGTCTAGAAAAAGGTATTTCCTTTCCCATGCAGGTGAAGCACTGTCAGTCCCAGGGCACTGCAAGCCACAGCCATCCTGCTGTTTGCTTCGGTTAAAATGCAGGTTGCAGCAACGAGTTGCGTTGATAGCAACGCTAGCAAGCGGATATAACCAAAGACTGGGAAGATGGAGCGTCCTCACTCCTTCACGTTAGTTGCTTACACATTAGACAGCCTGTGCCCTTAAGCTCGATCACGCAGCCAAATGTAGGGGTCGCCAGTTAGTCCAGCGCACTCCCAGGTGCCGCGCTGGAGCACCTACGTCAAGGCCTTGCTGAGAGCAGCCTCGCCCCGAACTAGCACACGTTTTACCTCCGCGAGAAACAGCTGGCACCCGCGGCTACACCGCACCTCTGAGCGCGGCTCGGCGACCCAGCCAACCACCAACCCCCGCCTCCCACGGCCCCAGCCAGCCGTCTCGGGGAAGGACAGGGCAAGCCGAGCCACCAGGCAAGCAGCCAGCGCGCCCCGTCCCCCCACACCCAGCGGCACCGCCCTGCCCTCACAGCCGAGGCGCACCTGACGGGCGGCGCGGATACCCGACCGTTACTGCGGGCGCTGGCCCTGGAGCCCTTCGCTCCGCAGGGCAGGCTGCCCGCCCATCCCACATGGCCCGCGGAGAAACGACATCCCCGCGCGCTCCCGCTGGGCCGGCCACATGCACGCACACGGCGGGGTAACGGGGACCGCGGCGGCCCTCACGGCGGCAGTGCCCCGCCTCCTCCACTACCCCGGCGCCGCCCCCCGGAAACGCGCTCCCGGGCGCCACAGCGCGACGTCACGTGGCAATGGCGGCGCCCAGGAGCGCACGCGGCGGGCGGTGTTAGTGACGGCCGCCGGCGCGGGCAGAGCCCTGCGGCCGCTCCCTGTTCCTCTCCGTCCTGGCGCTGAGAGCGCGGTAAGCGCTGGCGGGGCGAGGGGTGTTGGAGGGAGCCTGTCGTCCTGGGGCTGCAGGGCAGTGGGGCCCCTCGGGCCTCCGGCAGGGCCCGGCAGGTGCCCGCAGATCCCCTGTGCGGCGGCGGAGGCCGTGCCGGACCTTCACCGGGTGGTTTCCGGGGCTGCCGGGGATGGGAGCGCTTCGCGGCCTGCGTGGGTTTATCCGGCGATTCTTGTTTTATCCCCGAGCTGGTCCAGGAGCAAGGCTGTGGGCCTGGCCGGCTGTAGGTGTATCTAAGGCTACTCATACTAATAATATTTAAGAAAAAAAAGCAGAAGAATTATGCCTTGCCTTCCTGTTTGTTTGAATATCATCAGCGTAGTCCTTTTGATTTTTCTTTTAGATAAAAATGAAGACCAAAAAAGGAGGGAGATTTAAATCTTCGTTTAAATTGAAACAAAAAGGCATTGAAGTAGTAGGAAAATGGAAAACTGTGCAAATCGACCCCAATCTATTTGCTGATGAGGAGTTTAAAGATATAGTGTGCTTGGAGGAACTTACAGACTACAAACTAGTAAGTTCTTCCGAAGTGGGGAAAGTAAAAGAGCAGAAGAGAAAGGCTGAGAGTGTTTCAGAAGAAGGCAGTGAGGAGGAGGAAGCACCAGCTGTCCCTCCCAAAAAGAAAAAGAAAAACAAAGATTCGAGAAGCAAAGCAGATAAAAGCAATGATCCTAATGCAGCAGAAATTGATGTCCCGGCTGATAAAGAGGGAAAGCGTAATAAAATAATTGAATCGGCAAATGATACGCACCATGGACACGTGGCTGAGAGCGCTTCAAGCACAAAAGATGCTCCAAAGAAAAAGAAAAAGAAGGTAGCTAAAAATAAGGCTTCTCAAGCTCAGGAAGCTCTTCCATCAGTAGCTACTTCTAAAAAAGTTAAAAACTGGACAACGGAAGTTTTATCTGCCTCAACTGATCACAAAGCTGATGTGTCTGCATGGAAAGACCTGTTTGTACCTGAACCAGTGCTGCAGGCCTTGAGCAGCTTGGGATTTAGTGCTCCCACCCCTATTCAAGCCTTAGCCTTGCCTTCTGCCATCCGGGATAACATGGATGTTCTTGGTGCTGCGGAAACAGGTACGAATCTGTTAAACTGCTGGTATATGCTGGTGACTTCCCATCTCCTCTCTTTAAATCCACCTCACGGTTACAAGTGTTTATATGTAGCAGAAGTATTTATATGTAGAAGAGCTTGTACCTTCTGCGTGTCCCATGTATTAGTACGATTTATTGTGAAGTATTAAAACTTTGTAACTTACACAGGATGTTCCGTCTCTACAAAGTACAATGTGCAAAGCTTTGAGGTCTCACTGAGTTTTTATGCTTTTGACAGAAATTGTTTCCTATTTTGGGAACTGTAAGGTGATACACTGAAAAGGGCAGAATTAATGAAACAAACAGGGTCGTATTTTCCAGCAGCCTAATTCTGTGGATGTCGTCGTGCCAAGGCAAAGCAGAGAACTAGGTTCCTCTGGAGATGGTTCAGTACTGGCTCGTAGTGGTAAATAAATACTGGGCACAGTGTTAGGTGTGGGTATGGCCTAGGCCTTCATTGTAGCAAAACAGGCCCACCCTGAGCTCTCTCTGGGGTGTCACCAGCCCTTCTCACTGCTTGTGAAGGGAGTATTACATTGATCACTTGAGAGGGACTCTCTTGTCCAGCTTATCATCGGCTCATGCCTTTGTCTTTGAGCATGACTAGCCTTTTGGAAATTTGTTATAGCTTCTTTTTTATTTAATGTCTTTACTTACATTCCCTATAACTTTTTTGGTGATCATACCTTAGAAGTTCTGTCTTCTTTATCAGTACAACTTTTTTTTTCAAAAAAAACCCCCTAAAAATAGAAACCCCAACTGGAAGCTGCCTTGGTTTAAAGGCTTCCTTTGCGCTCCTTTCATCTGTTCCCGTTGTCTTATCTCACTGCTAGTCTTGTAAAGCCATTTACTGCTTTCCAGCATGAAGGTGTAGGAACTAATAAGGTATGCAGTCATTTGCATTTTAATTTTAATTAGAAGCTAGGCTGGTGCTATTAGCTTTAGTAAGATTAGAAAGCTCCACAGGGAGTGTTTTTGAAAATGGAACGGAAAATTTGAATGGTGGTTTTGTGCTGCAAAGAAGTGCCATTTTGGCAGTGCTGAAGAGCAAATCTCTCAGAACGGAAAGTACAATTAGTGGCAGATTGTGGTGTTGCTGTCTAATTTTGCATAACCCTGAGGTAGCAGGACTGTGTTTTGCTCAGTGGATCACCAATGTTCCTGTAGAAACTTGAGAGAAGATGTGGACAGTTATCTTGTAGGAAGTGCTGCAGCTGTGAGAGGCTGAAACTCTCCAGTTCTTTTTTGTACATCCTACAGCTTCCCTTAACATTGGGCCTGAGGCAGGAAGGTGACAGGTGAAAGAACTGTTTATCTTCCCTTTTTTGTAGTAATCTAGGGGAGAACAGCAAGATTTTGATATGGCAATACATCCCACGGCGATCAGATGCAGGGAATATCAAGGCTTGCTGGTTTTACAGTGGGTCTAACCAGTTCTGTTCATTACTGTATAGAACTGGTGAAGTTTTTGGTTAAGGAACCAAATTTTATCTCTGTAAAATCTTAGAATCTAAAACTGTTTGAAAGACCATGAATAGCCTGAGCTGTAGCATCTGGGGGTGCCAAGATAGACTTTTCTCCTCGCAGGCCTGGCTATGTATGTGATCTCTGTGCCCTGTGAAGTGATTATTTGTTCAATTTGTGAGTGAATCTAGTGCCTGCAGAATAGTCCTGATTATCACAGCCATAATCTAGCTGGATGCAGTATTGACGTTTGCACCAGCCAAATTGCATTGCATGTAATACAAGATCAGCAGTGTTCTTCATCTTAAAAACAGACGTTCTGGTAATACAGAATCTTACTGTATACGTACTCTGCAAATCCAGATTATAAACATTTTCTGCTTCAAGTGCAGAGGTCATAGGAGACATCCCAGACATGCAGGAAGGTGGGGAAGTGGATATGAGGAGAATTTGCAGCAGTATTGGTCAGGATAATGATCTGGGCTCTCCTGCGACAAGGCAAAATGCTGCGTTGCTCAATTTGGCAAACCATTGTGATTTGTGACATGGACAAATGGTACTCGGTGAACTCAGATGAGATTTCCAGAGGACTGCTTCCCAGCAGTGGCCTGTTACAGGAATGGTGTAATAGTGTCTTGTGTTCTGGATGCTGCTTTTGTGATCAAGGAACATCAGTGGTTTATGAGAACCTTGACTGGGGTGGATGTGCTGCCAGGCTTCTTCTAATGTCTTTATTAGTGACAGATAGTTCGGAAGGGAACATGTGGCAGGGATGTGACTTGCAGTTCAGTACAGTGAACCACTGAAATTAAAGTCAGGGAGCATTTTTTGTATTTGTCAACACCCTTATTTGCAAAGTGGATTATCTGCTATAAATTTGATTTATGTGTTTTGATTATAAAAATATGAGCTGGTGATATATCAGGAAATTAGATGGTGGAGTATTTCAAAATAACAGTTTCTTAGAAAATCATAAACACAGTACTGTAAACTGTAGATGGAAGCAAATCGTTCAGGTGCATTGCAGTTTGTCCTTGGCCTCATTTGCTATTCCTTTATTTGAAGAACGTTGATCAGAACTGTCAATTAGGACATGGTATTCTCCTTACGGGCATACAGGTCTTTAAAAATATCTTGGCTGCAACTTCAGTTTTTAAAAAACACTTTCAGAACAAATGAATCTGCCTGACCTGCTAGCAATTGGAAAAATACCTGTTCCCCAAGAAGTATGGTATTGGTCACCTCAAGGGAATGTATAAAGGAAACAGGAGAAAAGATGCTATTGGTGCAAGTTTCTGGTCTTCTAAAGATTAAGAGTTTGTGTCTGTTACAACTGTGTGTTTTAAGAATAGTATGTGATTGGCTGTTGCTTTTCTCATCTTTTCATATAAATTACTTGTCAGTCTGTATTATTCTTCTTGTTCATTTTTTAGGAAGTGGCAAAACGCTTGCATTTGCTATTCCAATGATTCACTCTGTGCTGCAGTGGCAAAAATCAAATAGCTCAACAACCAGAAATGACAGTGTTTCTAAAGAGTTCCATCAGCACCATGATGAAACAAGATGGGAAAATGAGGATGAAGCAGAAAAACTAACCCATCAGCAGGTTGAAGATAGTGGAGGTGAAGATGATTCATCTTTCACAACAGGCTGTGTGAAGGTGCTGGAAAACTTTGTATTTGATTCCAGTGACGAGACACTCTCCCATAAAAAGAGACCTCTTTTAGGACTGGTCCTTACTCCCACAAGAGAATTAGCTGTACAAGTAAAACACCACATTGATGCAGTTGCAAAGTTTACAGGTATGTAGACTCCATGGGCCATGTCCCAGATTACTCTGGATTTGGATCTTGGCATTGGTGTTGAACCAGAGTGTGTGCCACAGATTTTTCCACATCATAAAGTTGGGGTGGCTTTTGAAGTGTTAGGTTCATAGTCACTAGTATTTGAGAAGTGCATTAAGAGTCTTCAGTGAGATGCATGTGAAAGTAAACAGTTAATGTGGGGTATTTTGCTTTCAGCACATCTGTTAAGTGAATGAGTGAGAATGTGAAACTTCAAGATGGAGAGAACTCGGAAACAATTCTCCACTTCTCCAGCAGAAGTAATTGTTTATTTATTGAAGACGATGTGTAGTGCAGTGAACTAACCTCTTTTAAGCACATCTTCCTTTGGTGTCTATACATCCTGCTGTCCTCATCAGTCTGCAGCTGATTAAAAGGCTAATTTTAAACCCTAGCCTGAAATAATCGATTTATGTCAGTACCGCTCTGATAAGAGCTGCAGCAGGAGAGAAAATGTTTTGATGTGGGTTTTCTTTATTGTCTCAAACTCACTTTGAAAACAGTTCACGCCTGGAAGCATGGGATTCCACAAGTAATAGGGAAGAGAGATCAGTGGTAGTTCGGATACTGGAGGAATCTTGTGCAGTAGCATTGGGTTTGTCATGGACCAGTGTATTCTTTGAAGGAGTAGAGTGAAATAAGCCATGTGTGGAGTCTGTGCTTCCAAAGCTAAATCCCTTTTAGTACCTGAGCAAATTCCTTAAAACTAACTTAGGGTCTGCACTACTGTGCAGCACAGAGAATCGTTAACTGGGCAGGAACATTCTTGTTAGGATTATTCCATAGCAAATAAGCAGTTATTAGCAGGACAGACATTTCTCAGTCTTAGTCTTGGATGGGCCTGCTGGTTATTCATCACAGGAACATGCTTATTCATGCAAATATAATTGACAAAACATGAGATTTTGAAGTATGGGCAAACAAAGCTAACAGCTGTGGAGGACAAATGTGATTCTTGCTGGTGTTGGAAGATAGATGTACTAAAAGAAAGTTTACTTTATTTTTGATGTCTAACTATAATTAAGATTTTTCTGTTAAATTGAAGGCATTGATGTGTGTTCAGTGCTACGTAAAACCCCTGAAGTTTTCTGGCCAAAATGCTTGCTGAAAGTTGTGGTATAGGCTTCATAAAATACTTGTTTGAGTAGATGTATATGAAGACACTCACTGATGAATTATTGAGATAAAAAACTATTATTTATATGTTTTAGGCATTAAGACTGCAATTCTAGTTGGAGGAATGGCTGCACAGAAGCAAGAACGTGTACTAAATCGAAAGCCAGAAATTGTCATTGCAACCCCAGGCCGTTTGTGGGAGTTAGTTAAAGAGAGACACCCACATCTTTCAAATCTTCGTCAGCTCAGGTAAAGGTGCCTTTTGGACTAACTGCTAGATACTGAACTGAGCGTCACTGCATACTGATTATGTTTACTAACTAGTTAAATAATTTAGACTATGGAATTTCACTTATTTCTTTGCCAGAAAGTTTTATTAAAATGCACAGTGGTTATATTGATGAAGGGAAATGTCAGTTAACCAGTAGCAAAACCCTAATTTTTCCTTTAGAAACCTGAGTTTCAAAAACAAATGTGGAAGGCGACTGCAGCTATCTCGGCATACCTAGTGTTCCTTTAGCTTTTACATGCAGAGATTTCTATATGTGTTTAGCAGGAAAAGTTCTTTTTAAGGGTACTGCATTCATATTTATCTGCACAGGCCTATTTATACTGTGTGATTTCTATTTGACAGGTGCCTTGTGATTGATGAAGCAGACCGAATGGTTGAGAAAGGTCACTTCTTAGAGCTGTCTCAGTTGTTGGAAATCTTAAATGATTCACAGTCTAATCCTCAACGACAGACTTTTGTTTTTTCTGCCACTTTGACTTTAGTCCATCAGACTCCCGCAAGAGTTTTGCAGAAAAAGAATGCTAAAAAGATGGACAAGAAGACCAAACTGGAATTGTTAATGGAAAAAGTAGGAATAAAGGGCAAACCTAAAGTAATAGACTTAACAAGGAAAGAGGCTACTGTTGAGACTCTGACAGAAACCAGAATCCACTGTAATACAAATGAGAAGGACTATTATCTCTATTACTTTCTTCTCCAGTATCCAGGAAGAACCATGGTCTTTGCAAACAGCATAGACTGTGTAAAACGCCTCAGTTCTCTCCTCACAATCTTAAATTGTGATCCTCTTCCCTTGCATGCCAACATGCACCAAAAGCAAAGGCTGAAAAACCTGGAAAGGTTTGCTGAGCGAGAGAGGTGAGTTGATTTTCCACTTCCTAGTAGAGAAAAAAATTAATGGTCTAAAGGGTAGTGAGGAGAGGAAACAGCTCTGTTAGGGTAGGAGCAGGTTAGGGGAGTGAGTTAAGGATGGTAGTCCCCCATTCATGAGCCCAGGTTATTAACTATTAAGGATGAGGTTTCACAGGATGGTTGAGGTGATAAACAGGCGAGTTCAGTGGAAGGCCACCATGGTGGTCAAGAAGCACTGGCTCTGCAAGGGGAGAGGCTGAGGGCACTGGGTTTGTATCACCTGAGAAAAAGACTTTGTAGGGACCTAATGGTAGCCCTCCGATATCTTAAAAGAAGATTATCAGGAAGGTGGAGCCAGGCTCTTCTCAGTGATGCACGGTAGGAGGATTAGGGATAACAGGTGCAAGTTGAAATGAGACGTTCAGGCTGGATGTAAGAGTTTTTTTCAGTGAGGACAGTCAGGCATTGGAACAGGCTGCTTGTTCAGAGTTTTTCAAGGCTCAGTTGGATAAAGCCCTGAGCAACCTGGTCCAATGTTATAGCTCATCCTGCTTTGAGGAGGAGATTGGACTAGAGCCCCCTGAGGTCCCATGGAACCTGAATTATCCTGTGGTCTGGCAGCTCATTGCTGCTGAAAAAGCTAACGCTTGCCCCATTTTCAGCTGCATACTTTTATAACCATTCTGCACGCCAACCTGCACTTGCATTCTGGCTCTGCAGCTCATTTGATCTTTCTATAAGTTGTTTCATCTCAATAAGCCATCAGGATACTAACCACTGTTTTTTCTGGGTTAGTGTTTTGTGAGTTTAGTTAGATGAATTTAAGTTCTTGAGGGTCAAGGTATCTTAGAGCAATGCAAGAGAAGGGGCAGCTGTGCCTTTCAGCAGCAATGGGCAGTCATGTTTACCCAGGCAGGCCTATCCGGCCATTTTAAGAATTATTGTTTCCTCCTGGCTTTGGGATGTCCTTTGGGAGGAGGTTGGTGGTCTCAGTACATCCATAATTCAGAAGCCTCACAGTTTAGTCCTGCTGTGAAGTGCTGCCTGCTGTCTGACTGCATGGGAATTTGTACCTTGGTAATAGACTCAAGCAGCGACAACAGAGGTTGAATTGCCGTGATAGATCTGCAGTATCCCTTGGCAAAATGCAGTATTGATAGCATTGGCCTAGGCCATACAGGACATTTTCAGAGACTGCAGATTTTCAAGGCAAGAAGAAATCTGTGAAACCATCTATCACGGCCTCCTGCAGATTGCAAACTGCAGAATTTTCTCTGTTTTTCTGCTTTGAACCTTGTAGTAATAGAGCATGCAGTCAGATGCCATAAAATCGTAACAAATTCCCGTTATCTACAAGTAACTCACTTCAGTTGCTGCGAGATTTTTTTTAAATGAGTTGTTCCATGCCCTAGGGAGACTTTCATCTCTGTAGTAGACTGTTTATATAAAAGACTGACTTTTTTGAGTAGTTCTTCATTTCTAGGGGTAAGGAGAAATACTAATTGTCAGAACAGAATCCACTCCCCCACTTATATTTCTAGCTTTTCATTTACTGAGATAATTTACCTGGATGCAACTTGGTAGAATATATTTCAGCCCCAAAGAGCTGTTAATTAAGTCTAAAATGCTAATAAAGTGG
Source organism: Bucorvus abyssinicus (assembly GCA_009769605.1). Classification (NCBI taxonomy): domain Eukaryota; kingdom Metazoa; phylum Chordata; class Aves; order Bucerotiformes; family Bucorvidae; genus Bucorvus; species Bucorvus abyssinicus. The sequence continues at coordinate 16,022,188 of CM020036.1, forward strand.
TTTTTCTCAGCTGGTGAAACTTTTAATAACCTGCCTGTCCTGCCAAAAGATCAACTGTGTTGTTAATTATATGGTTGTATCAAGATAAAGATTTTTAAACGCAGCCTGGGCAGAACACTGGAAAATGTAATGAAGGGGAGCATACCCCCCTTCCAGGCAGTTGGATTAGGTCATTGAATAGCAATTTGTGCTAGCATTCCTGTGAAGTGGGAGAGAGAAAAGCATAGGAAAACAGGACCCAGGAAGGTAGTGAATTTCTTTATTGGAAACGGAATAGACCTGCTGAAGGTAATATTTGCATTTTTTTCCTTTAAGAATTGCTGTTTTGAGACGGGTTCTGTTGTAATATTGGGTATCATTTTCTTCAAGGGCAAACAAATAGCATATTTCCAGCAGATGATGTAGTACAAATCTGTTCCTTAAATTGCTGTGGTAGAATTCTAGGTCTCTGTATTTTATGTTTCTTGGCAGATGGTTTACTCTTCAATTTTATGTTCATTAAATGTTATCATTTTCTCAGCTGTGTCCTCCTGACAACAGATGTTGCAGCTCGTGGTCTTGATATTCCCAATGTGCAGCATGTCATCCACTACCAGGTTAAATATTTTTTATGTTTTTGCTTTTACTGTTTTGGTTTTGAAATAAGCTTTTGCTGATCCATACCCTGAATGTTCGGTCCTGTGTATAGTATAGTCCTGAGTATAGAGATTTAATTATTATTAATTTAACTGCCCTTAGTGCTTTGTACTTACAGATCTTATTGCTGCAGTGACTGACTGTGGTAGGTAGCACTTAATGAATGTGTAGTTATATGTGAGAAATGTCATACCAGATATGATTATCTTTGGTTTTTGCTTACCTTTGATATCCGAAGGTGTCAAATGATGCAGCCCTGTAACTATTCTCTAAAGATGCATATAATTTTTTCCTGCTTTGCAAATGAAATAACAGAGGGTCAGAAGTTAGGAGAGACACAAAATTTTATGCAAGGAAGAATACTGGACCAGAGAACAAAACGTATCTACAGACATCATCTTTTAGTTTACGTCCAGCTGTTACATGCAGTGTGCCATGTGTATATACAAACAATATTCTCTGGCAACCTCTTGGCCAAAGCATGACAGGCTGCTGCTAGCTTTCCATGGCCATCTTCATGGTTTTTCTGAATATTCACAGGTCCCTCGTACTTCTGAGCTGTACGTACACAGAAGTGGCAGAACAGCCCGAGCTGCTAATGAAGGCCTTAGCCTATTGTTGATCGGCCCTGATGACTTGATCAATTTTAGAAAAATTTATAAAACATTGGAGAAGAGTGAAGAGCTGCCATTTTTCCCAGTTGAAACCAAGTGCATGACTTCTATCAAGGTAAAGAAACAACTGTCTCTTGCAGCCTAAGTAGTTGCTTGCTTACTTAGATTACTGCATTGCCCATCATGTTCTTTGCTGTTCTCAGATGAAACTTACTCTTCAGGACCTGGATTCAAAAATTAAGTTAATCACCATTTATCTTTTTTTTAAACCAACATTTGTGATTTTTCCTCAATAACTGGCCCTAGAAAAGTGTTCAAACATACACATCAGTTACACTTTTCTCGTACATTGTTATTTAGAGCTTTTCCTGGCTAGGTTCCCGAAAACAGTACGGGAGAGCAAGTAGTTTTGTGGTTGGGGACTGGGATGGCTCTGTTAAGCATACAGTTTAAAGCCTTCAACAGGCTAGAGAACAGTGGCAGGTTCAGGGATTTTCAGTGGTCGTCTTCTGCCTCTTCCCAGCTGAAGTTGTGAGTTGTCTGCTTTTCTAAAAGTTCCCATACTGTGATGCCACAGCTACCACTGAACCCTGTCAAACCAGGTATGTTCTTTTTTCTAGGTTATTGCCTGTTTTAAGGAGCATTCAGTCATTCACTAACTCACAAGTTAGACAGTGGTTAGGATTTACAAAACAACATATTCAAAAGGCATCTTGTCACTGCAGATTTTCTGCTTCTCAGATACGAGGCCATTTCATATCTCAGCATTCTCTTAACAATTTGGGTGACATCAGCCATGTACAAATGGGACATATTTAAATACTGCATTTGAAAGGAATCCAGCTGGGGTTGGAGTGTTTGAATATTGTAGTCATTGAGAACAGAAGAAAAATGCAAGCAGTCAGATAATGCAACAGCTATCTTCCTTATGGTATTCTGGTTCATGCTTATTGAGTTAGCTTAGACTGAGCCCGGGGCCAACCCCAGTGGCAACATCGGTATTATCGCCTTGGGAATAACGTCAGCAAGTTTCAAGCCCCAGGCTTGCTGCAAATGGGGTACTTAGTGTGAATCTTTCAGGAGATGCAGCTTTCTGGAAAAAAGTAAAAGAATGCTTCCACAGACACAAAAAGAATTTGATTCCAACCCCCTCCCCACCCACACCCCCCCACACCCCCCCCCCCGCCTCATCTTCCCCTCCACCCACCGAGTGTTTCTGGTTACTGAAGGAAATCTGTTGTTTTTAGAGTGTTTCTTCAGAGGTCCCTTCTGTGTTTCTTGATGAATAGTTCTTGGCTCTTACCATTCTCTGTCAATTAATGGGCAAATAAATATTGTTTCAACACCTAAATTTTCCTGCCACCATCTCATGATTTTCTCTCCTATCCATAATCATGCTTCTCTCTCTAGAAAAATTGTCTTTGTAATTGTAATTACAGGACTGCAGCCCTTTAGGCCCTTGATATGGTCAGGCCTCATTTACACCTTGCCCTGGGGTTATTCACAAAACCATTGTAGTTAGGACTAATAGTGCTGCTGGACATCTTTGTTCCACCTGCATGCAGCTGGTAAGGACAGGATATTTTGTCCTGTGCAAAACAAGATCCAGGTGCATTTCTGCAAACATGAGTAACTCCATTCACATGGCTTGCAGGACCTCTCTTAGTTAGGGTGGAATGAAGCTGATAGCTGCCCTTTATTGCTGAGACTAGTAACTTTCAGATCCAGCTGTACTGTGTAAATATGTAACTTGGAAATTACTGGTATCTGAATCATGATTTGTCCCTGATGTCTCTGAACTGCTTGTAATTATTTGTTCAAAGAATGAGGAGTTAACATTCAGGCATGTTTAGTAGTTGAGATGTTTTAGAAGTCAGATTTTGTATCACGGCTCTAAAGGGAAATGATGACACATCTCCATTATGTGGGGCGTCTGCTGGGACACCAGTAGGGAGCAAGAGTGTCTCTGCATCTCAGTTGCGTGTAATGCATGCTCTCAAACACTGATTCTGCTGAAGTGCCCCGCATTTAGACCTGATCATGTCTAAAATGTACTTTTCTTGCAGGAACGGGTGAATTTGGCACAACAGATTGAGAAGGCAGAATTTTTCAACAGTCGGGCAAAACATCACAACTCCTGGCTCCAGCAAGCTGCAGAGGCTCTTGAGGTTGATCTTGATGACGACATGCTTATGGGCAAGTAGAAATGCTTGATTATGGGAATGCTCAGTTGGTCCCATTAGCGCTGGTGTCCAGAAGCTCCAGCATGGCAGAAAAACTCTTCAAACCTGCAGGGTGGAAGGGGAAGGAGTGTCTTTCCTTGGTACGTGGTGTTGCTGGTGTTTTCAGGATGATTGTGCAGTAGATAGTGCTGGAGCTGAGGGAGTGAGGCATGACAATTCTGGCAAGTTGCAGACAAGTCCATGTGTCATAGGACAAGAACTGTTTAGCTTCTGACAAACGTTTTACGATACTCTAACAGCTCAGTATGTCCTGGATGAGTCTTATCCCCTCGGTGTCAAAAGAAAAATCCGTTTCTCCGTTTATGCTTATCTCTCCCACACCCCTGTAGTGAGGCAGCAGGACAGGAGCTTGACAGCTCTGTGTGGTAGCACCCAGGAAGCACTAGCAAACACCAAAAATTACGTGAGCCCATTTAATGTAGGTTGAGTTGTGTGGGCTAAATGGCCAGTGCTTACATTCAAGTTGCTGAGGTTTTTGATGGTTAGAAGTGAATAATTTCTTACATTTTTAAAATTAAACGTTCCGCAAGCTGTGCTGAGAGAATCTGTAGGGCTGTGCAACTACATGTGCCTATTAGTTCAGAGCCGTGAAGCTTTGCAATGCTTAGATGCACTGTAAAATGCCACATTGTGTTCAAATTTTAGGAGCTGAAGGTATGATTTCATACTGGTCTTTAATGGTGTGCTGAATAGGGGTGCTGCCTGGGTCACTTCAGCTTAAGCTCTTAGCTGCTAGATATGCAGATGCCTTAATTTTGAAGCATGTTCAGATTAATTTTTTCTTTCCTTTATTCATGACTGGACTAGCTTGTTCTCAACCACGTTGCGAACAAGCACTAATCATCTCTGTCCAAACTGTTCAGGAGCGTTCTCACATAATTAGTGCTCTGCTGTATTGTTTTGACACAATCTGAGTATGCTGTGCTTTGAAATGAGTTTCGAAACAGCATATCCAGTCCAAGTGAGTTGTTGCTCTCAAGTGAAGCACTTTGTAATTGCCACCCAAAATCTTGCCAGATTCATGCTTCAAAATGTATTCAGTCTCCAATTCTTCCATAGCTTCTTGGAGACCAATTAAAATCTCAAGTCATTCTTACCATAAATGAAATACCTCTTACACTGTTAGAAAGGATTTAGTAACGTCATTTGAATTTACATTACGCAACCTTGATTTCATTCATTCTCTCCAGTTCAGGCCTCTGACCATAGTATCTCCAGTCTTTTCTATGCGTTTCTTTCACCTATGTTATTAAATTTGAGCACCTCTTTTTTTTTTTTTTTTTTATATGTAAGGAGGAAAAGGCTTCCTGTTTTACAGGTGCTGATATTAGGCATGCATAAAGTAATGAAATACACAGAAGCAGCTCTGCCTGAGCTAGAAACACTGGGTTAATACCTTGTCTTCTGGGCCTCCTTTCCTTCTGTTCCCTAATCTGTTCTGGGTTGAGAGCCAACTGAATAATTTAATGGAATGATAGCTGGGGTATAGTTACTCAGTAGTCAGGATTCTTCTTGATCTCGTTATCTTGTGGGCAGCCTGGTGATCTGAAAGCATCACAGATGACTGGAAGACCGTATGGGAGTTGAATGACCTTGTTAGAAAGATGACTTTAGCATCTGCCCCTAGGACTACAGAAGCCTGGCGAAAGAGGCCAATGCAAGTTCTTCTCTTGTAACATTCTGTATCTCTGATTTCTGCCCCAAGGAAGAAAAACTAGTGAGAAAGAAGAAAGCCAGAAGCAAAAGATGCTGAAGGGGATGAAAAAACAATTAAAACATATGTTGTCCCAGCCACTGTTCAAAGTTCTTATGAAAACCAAGTACCCAACACAGTCTGGAAGACTGCTCCTGCCTCAGACATCAGTGGGTATTTCAGAATCTGCTCTGGGTACTGTGTCCAAACAACAAGCCAAGAAGAAGAAATCAATAAAATTAAATTAGATAACGGAGCAAGGTCACTCAAGGCAACAGAGGCAAGGTCAATCCTTATCGAGGCTGTCAGTGCTGATGGAAAAACTCAGCAAGAAGACACGTAGTATCCCAGGATGTTGCCTGTGTCTTGGCTGTGCAGGCACAAAGCAACATGTTGATTTAAAGGGCTTTGTTAACATGCGGTTAGTTACTGGTGAATCTTGTCTTGTTGGATCTTGTTTTCTACGTTATTACTTTTTTTTTCCTTACTCTCTGTATTAATAGAAGTTAATTAATTTTTAAATAGTTGTGCTTATTACTCCTTTATGTGAGATGGGTAAAACTCACTGTGGGCCTACTCTAATGATAAAACTTGGTTTGAATCTTAATGTCCCTAAATGAAAGGGGAAGGTAAGCTGTATACAGCCTGAGCACAATCTGAGCGGGGGGTAATGGGAGGTTTGGCTCTTAGAGCAGTCTGTTCATTGAGAAGGGCAGCAAATATAGGTAGTGTTACCAGCAAGTCTACAGTTCTGGTTAAGGAAATCTCCCAATTTTCTTTCTCCTCTGGTAATATTTCTCTCTTCTGTTCTCCACCAGGTCTAATTCCATTACTCCTATGTTAATATGTTTTAGAATGTGCAAAAAAGTCAAGGTAGCAATGAGTCAGGACTCACCTTGAGAGATGTGTAGAATTTTGAGGAGTAAGTGTTGCTACTCATTGTTTTGTCCATAAATATTAGGAGTTAAGTCTGTATTTGAAAACATATCAGAACCACATGACCTTGGATTTAATGGAAAAGAGGATGATGTTGTGAAATGTCAGTTTTGAAGAGTGCTTCCTTGTAATTATGCTTTTAAATAATTTTAACCTGAACTGGGCAAATAATTTTTAAAACTATTTTTAAAAATATGTCAGAAAAATATATTTTGAATTTTTGTTAAATTACATCTACTATAAAACTCAAAGCCTGTGTCCATTTTCAGTCACTTGAGATTTCTACATTCTTCATAGCTGATGGATGCCCTTTGCACTTAGCAGACAAGGAGAGGGGAAAAGCACCCAAGAGGTAAGACATAGCAGTGGGATCTGTGCTGGTGGAAGCACAGGGAACCTTCACCTGCCAGCTCTAGATTGGGCTGTTTGTGTCTCATACAGTATAGAACCCATGTCACTGCTGTGATAGGAAGCGTCGGTGTACTCAGCTAGTCGAAGAGAAATTTGTCCGTGGGGTTGAGCGCCCCCTCCAACCACTTGCCAGTTATGTGAGAAGAACAAACCCTTCACTCTTCCGTCTATGCAAATAACTGAAGGCCCCTCTGCTCACACAACTCTGAAGGGTTTTTCTCTTGTAACCTTGCATTACTGAAAAAGACCTGTGACAACTTAAGCATACAGAGCTTATCAATTATATATGAAGCTTTCCTTGCAACACACTGTCTCATGCCTTTTGGAGTGGAGGGGGGAAGCTTTATGGGGGCAATGGATGATAAGGTTCTGTTTCTTCACCCATGTGAGAAGATGACAGTCTTTGGAGTTAATGTGACATCTCATCATGGGTACTCAAACCAGGACACATCTGAAAACCAAAAAAAAGAATTTAAAGGAAGTTCCTTGTAAGGAAAGCTGAAAAAAGGAATTTAGCAAAGGCAAGCATGTCCTCACGCCCTTTCTGTGCAATTTTAATCACATGCTTACATTATGGAAAGGAAACTTGCATTGGTTTTGCATCCCTGAAGGGACTGAAGACCAGGTGGGCCTTTTCTGCTAAATTTCTGCTTACAATTAATCAGGAAAATCAAGGTTGTATCCTGACACAAGAGCTCCGCATCTCCTCCCTTGTCTGAAAATCTGCATGAAGTAGGAGAGTTTTGGCAACTTCTAATTCCACGTGATCATGAGAACTGAATTGAGGGACAGTGAGAGTATTGTTATTTCCTCTTCATCATTCTGTGAAATTTTTCAGCTGCTTCTGTTTTACTGTGTTTAACAACCTAGTTCTCACACTCCTACCCCTCCGTCTGGCCCTCAGCCCACTGACTTGCGAAGTCTCCCAAAGATGGAGACTGACACTTCTGCCCTCCTCCTCACCTTCTTCATGCTTGCCTGTGGCATGCTCTGCTGCTGGTTTTCTCCTGCAGCCTCTGATGTTCTCAGCATGAACTCTCTCAATGCTCAATCTACTGATGCTGCACCCCCACAGGAGCTCAAGCTGAGCCTGGACCCTAAAAATATCTCAGTGTCTTGATACTTGTCTAGAGCTTTGAAAGCTCCCTTGTGGCTGCCTGCTTTGCCGTGTTCTTATCTTACTAGGATACGATGTGTCTTCTATCTACAGGAAAAAACTTGTTCTTGCTTTAGCTAATTTAAACAAATTGTTGAACAGTAACTGGAAGAATTTCCACTTAGCTGCCCTCCAATGTGAGCTAGGTTACTGCAGGATGAGAGGAAGGCAAAGAAGAATGTTTTCACTGACTCCGATCATTTGCACATGTATCACTGGTGTAAATTAGACATGAACAGTTTTACATCAAGTACATATGGACAATTTAATTTTAGGATTCAATGAAATTTGTAGTATCAAATGGTTTCTGTAATGCTCTACTAGCACAGTGCATACACACAAGACTCAAACAAGTAATCTTGTGTTTTGTGACAGCTTATGCCTGCTAAAATACTCATTAATTAAAGGACTAATTAAGTCTATTTTGGCTATCAGAGCAACTTCGAAGTAGATTAATAGAAGTGTAAGTTCAGCGGAATGTTAGTAGGGGTCAAGCTGATACAGAGCAACCAAGTACTACATAACAGAAAACTGAAACCCTAATAGCCTTCATTTTTCATTTTGTGAATGTGTGGGGCCGGTTGACCTCATCCTTGCTGCAGAGTTCCTGGTCAATCATACACCTATCAAGAGAAGGAAGAATCCCTGTAGTGAAAGACATCTGCTGAGGAGATAATTTGGACAGGCCCTCACATATTGGACAGCAAAGTTTCCTGACATTCCCCTACCCTTTTCTTTCTCTCCTCCCCTGTATGTTAATAAAACAGCAAGTTAGCAAAGCAGAAGCAGGAGTGCTGCCGTGCCATATGCCAGCAGCTCAGGCACATGGCTGGCCATGTGGCATAGGGGAGATAATTTGCACCTTACTGAGAAAGGGCTGGGTACTGCACGCTTACCGCAGTCCGTGTATCCAGGTCCCTAAAGGGAAAGGAAGGTAGGAAAAGGAGCTTTCTGATGATCTCACCTCGTACTGCCTGACACCAGGAGGAAAATCTGGTAAGAAACACTGTGCTTTCTTGGGTGTTAAAACACCCACTGCTTTGTCCTGTGCTAGCAGGGTGTGTTCTGGGTGCCTGAGTGATTCCAGATTGTTTGATAAATGGCTTGGAAAACGAAGGAGCTTGGAAGACCAGCAGTTGAGTAGCTAGTAACAGACTGCTAATACAGCAAGCAACAATATGTAAGTAACAGCCAATAATCCTTGCAGAGAAGTAGGATGTTGTCAGAGGTCATAGGATTGGGAAGAAGGAAGGCACCAGACAGAAGGGCTTTCTTTTAGAAAATGGTCCTGATTCTGTAACCCTCTATAGATCCCTTCCACGTCCCCTTCTGATACTCAGGCAGATGTTGTCTGATATTTTTCTGGTCTGTGTGAGATTTCCTATTCCAGCTTCCTTCTGTGAAAGGTACTTCAAGGCTTCAGTGTTTTCTGAAGTCAATCAAAAGCTTCTCCTGGGGTTGGCCTCATACAGTGGGTAAGAAAGACTCCTGAGGCAAGTTCATCAGCCTGGGGAAGCAAGTGAACAGAACCGCTACGCTTGTTTTTCTTGGAGTTCAGCAGCTCTTGCTGTGAAGCTGGAAGAAATTGTAGCCTGTTTCCAGAGCAACCAACTTTAGATAGTACAAATTGCCAGATTTCTGTAGGTGAGGGCTGCAGTTACAGAACACAGACCCAAATCCTGGGTTGTTAAAGGAGAAAGGTTACTGCAAAGTACACTTCAGCTTTGATACCACTGGGCTAGTTAGAGGAGTGGTATTCATACATCATTACTGATGTAGTTATATCAGTCTAACGGGAATCATGGGAATACCTACAGCGATATAAGCAATTTTAACATCGACAGATGTCATGGCTTTATGCACGCTGGCCACCTTAACAGGGTCTCACCCTAGGAATGAGCTGATTAATGTATGGATTGGATTAATGTCCCAGTGAGGGTCTCCAATTCCCCCTTTATTAGTTCTCAGGTTACAGCACGAGCTGGCTGTCTCCAGAGAGGGGCTCCTCCCCCAGAACACACCCCTCAGTTATACCTGTACCACCCAGCACTTGATCCCCAAGTTCAGTCACTTAATTCTGGGCAGGGGTCTCTTGATTTCTGACTGGTTTTCACTGTCACTGGGCTGGCCTCCTTCTGAAGTTACCTCATCCTCTTGGAATTGTTTCTTTGGTCCTTGCCTTCTTCAATCCGCTCACATCTGCCGGATTCAGCTAGTTCTGTGTTAGCAGCATTAGGTTTATCGAGAAGTTTACTGTCGGTCAGCTCTTGCTGCCTAGGGCTCCAACTACTTTAGCTATTATTGCTAAGCCACTAATGCTAAATGAGACTATTCAGAGAGAAGAATAGTTAATCAAATTTCTCCTATAACACAGGAATATTACCCTGTTGGATTTCTGTACCAGTATTGCTGATAACAGTGCTGTATGGTGCAAAGTATAAGGCACAGTCATTTCAGACTGTTTCCTAAAGCATTACTTCTAAGCTGGCTCAAGTGAGGTAATTTCCATTCTCTCAGTTCTGAGATGACCTCACAGTGTGGTTTTCTTGGCAAGTTAAAAAATTTGTGAGAATTAAATTTGCTGAAATGTTTCTCACTATTTTTCTTCTTTTCCTAGGTTCTCAAAATCTCCTAAGTTCCAGCTGGGGAAAAAGAAGTTTCTTCTTGCACATATATATCACGTATAAACATGATTAGAAAGCATGTCCCTTTCATCACAGATGATTTCAAAAGTACATCGTTCTTTTCTATTTTCTAGTACATCGTTCAATTATATATGTGTATACCTGCATTTATATAAGAACAAAGGACTGTCATCCACTCCTCCCCAGGAGCTGTTGGACTTATTTATTAAAGAAGTTAAGTATAAATTTACCTAGCCAAAAAAAGTTGTCATTGCACAGCTTTTTCTTTTGTACAAAAGAAACAAGAAAATCTCAATGTTCAATTTCAACTAAATCTCAGCCAAAAAAAATATGCACCTTTCTTTAAGCCTTGAAACAGGAAACCTGATACTGATTTATCTTTCTTCCTCCTATTTCCCACACAAGGACAACAAAAATGACATTGATTCATTGGTTAAAAAAAAAAAAAAGGAAAAGAAGGGAAGCAAGACCTGATATTTGAAGCGTAAAAACCAGGACAGCTTTATCAAGTTAAAATTCCATGTCGTTTTCTCCTATTTGAAATATGATCAATGATAGCACAAAAATAAACATTGAGTAACATTTATCAGGACCTGTTTTATTAGAAAAGGGCACCATCATTTATCCCAGCACTTTTCTGTACACAGAAGTTGGGGTGTTACCGATAGCCAGGGGCAGCTTTCTGCTTGCAATGATGAAAACGTTTGTATTTTCCATTATACTTCATTATACCACAGTGCGTTATTATTGTTTAAAGAAACCCCGAAGAGCAAACCAAAAACCTACACTGGGAAACTGCCTCTTGTAAGGCATCCCTCTGACTGAGAAAGGTTTATGTACAGTCAATGGAAGCTGTCTTTGTTATTCCTCCATTTTAATTAAACTGTTCCTCATTTACAGAGGGTGAAACAGAATTCAGCCCACAATGAATTACAGCCTCCCAGAGCTGGGTTACGGTGCATGAACAAACAGCCGTGAGATGCCGGTTCCACTGCTGGGCAAACAATGCCAGAAATAAATGTTCCTGCTCTTTAGAGTACTTATATTTATGACCATTTTATATGCTCTGAAAAGCAAGTCAGGCTCCGAATATATTTCCCCAAGAGAGGACTAGTGCACAGGTACACACAGAGCTGGTAAATATGCTTTGCTCTACCAAACGACCAAAGCAGAGGAGTTAGGGAGGAGGGAATGCAAAAAAAAAAATTTTCTGTGACCTTGTAATTGGAAGAACTACATGTTCTCTCTCAGCTTTGTTTTTAAGCTATCAGCATAACTTTTCAGATGAGTTAATGTGAAAAGTAAACACTCATTTAGAAAAATCGATTAAATACCTTGGCGGGGGGATGGGACAGGATGACAATGCTTTAGAGTGACAGCTTGACAAGTGGTGCTTGCCAATTCCCGACAGCTTTCATTAGTTACTGATCCAATAGTATTAATATAGCCAAAACTGCCACGTGTAGACCAGGCTCCTGTGTGCTGGCTCGTTACAAGCACTGAGCAAAAGATTGTCCAAGACCCAGAAGTCTGAGCCCATTTGGGTGTCACATCGTTTGTCATTTTAAAACCCTGGGAGTTCGGACAGGCATTAAAAGATTAGGGTTAGGGTTAGGGGAAGGGTGAGGAGGGACTTTTCTGGGACAGTCAGGTTTCTTTCATCTCAACAGCATGTTCCATTGGCCAGAGCAGTAGTACAAGTAGGAAAGTTTCCTAGAGTCTTGCTGATTTCTGCACCTAAAATAGCTGCAGCATCACTCAGAGGTGCTGTGACACGTACAGACACCCTGATGAGATGCTTGCACAAAGACTGGGACCTGCACAAACACCTAATAAAGATCAGGTCGGTGCCTCAGGGCTATTTGGTGCCTCAGAGTCTAGGCTGCGTTAGCTGACCTCTTGTCTGTGCTTACCTCCAACTAATTTAAACGACCACAGCTCACACTCGACTGGGCTATAAAAGGAGCCCTGCTGGAGAACTGAGTGGAGTCGGTCCTCTTCAGAGCAGCAGGTTTTGCAGTTGGGGACTCTCCTCTTGGAAACGGGATGCCATCCGAGGATACTTCCTGGGATTGAGTGAGCCCTCGCCCCCACTTTGGAGAGTGACTCCTTTGTTTGGGTACCCTTGAGTGGGAGACTTGCCCTTCTATGAGTGAGTGTGTGGTGTCTTCCTTAAAGAGTATTCCTTAGTGTTCAGGAATCTGTTCTGTAGTAATATATTCCCGACTGACATCTGAACTTGTAATTAATTTTGGTCTGCCGGAGTGCTAGGCAACTTTGACTGCAATAGCTCCACAATTTTCGGGTAGCTGTTGCTGTCTGTTTTGTGGGTCCCTCTGTGACAGGCACATCAGGCAGGAGTCCTCACTTTCAGCACTGCTGCTGCACATCACTCACTGCCTCAAGGATGCGTTCAGCTGCTCTGTCCCTAGACACACAGCCTGGCTGTGCTGTCTGGTGGCTTTTGCAGCCCTACTAAAAGCATCATGTGGCATTAAAGATGTTTCAGGCTGTTGCATGTAGTGGCTTTGATATGCTTTTTAGGTTCCCATCAAAATGTCAGGGCTCTGTCCAGGAGTTTTAGTTAGCAAGAGACTCTCCTGTTCTGCATATGCTAGGCAGAGCTCAAGGTCAGCTTGTCTGGCCAGGCCAAAGGTGTGCCTAGGCCAGTACCGGGCTCCTGCAGGAGGTAGCAGGCCCCCTACGTGAGTGTACTGACCTTCTGCAAACTTTGGGGAAGGACTTCGCTCTTAATGATATGTAATCCTTAAGCCTGTTTGTGTCTTCTGAAGCCATACAGATGCGATGTCAGATAAAATACTCTGTTGTTTCCATTGGCTCGGAAAAAATTTCAAGACTCTGGTGTCTTTCTTAAACCCTGTAAAATTCAGGCTAACCAGAATTGATGGGTTGGGGGGGTTATTTGGGTGAGGATTTTTTTGCCTTCCTCTGTGTTGTGCTTTTCTAGATGCAAATATCTAAACAACCCTTACAAAATTCTCTGCTACAGCAGCAACTACCAACACTAAAGATGCCTTTTTTCCTTCACTCCCTTCTGGTCACATGTAGTTTTGGCATCTTGTATTGAAGATCTTGAGTTTGCTGCAAATATGAGAATAAGGGTTTTGCGGTCTCCGATGAGAAGAGTCCATCTTGTTCTTGCAGACCTGTCTGAACAGAGGCTTACAAAAGCTCTGATTAAGTAGGGGCTTCTTAATTAGAGAGATGTCCCCATTTAGTCAGCTGTTCTATCACCCAATGTTATCTCCCCTGCTCCTGGAAGGGGAATTGGGAAATGGAAAGGAGTCCCATGGGTTGAAATGGAAACAGATTTAATAAAGTAATAATAAAAAACCTAATATTAATACTAATATAAAGTACACAAATTTGTATTGAGCCCACGTAGTGGTCACAAGCTGCACACTCCCAGCAGTGAATGATGGATGTCAAGCGCTGTGAGCACCACAGCTCCAGAGAGCGCGACAGTCACAGCAAACAGGATTCAGCCTCGGGAGCAGAACGATGGGTGAGACCCTCCAGGGATGGTGACCACTGAGGAGAAGGTACTGTCCCCAGCAAAATTCCCAGTTTATAGGGTGCGTGACCTTTATACTTCTCTTGGCCAGTTCGGGTCAGCTGCCCTGGCTTTCGCTCCTCCTGGCTTTAGCACCTGGCTAACTCAAAACTGCTCAAGACTTTGATCACTACGGAGACCCACATACCATGTGGCCCAAACAAAACCTAAGTGTCTTATCAACTTAGTTCTCACTGAATCGGGTGCTTCAGACTTCTCAAAAATGCAGCTTTCCTGAGTAGAAAATTGACTCTATGATTCCATCCCAGCAAAACCAGAACAGAAGGCAAACACAATGTTAAGGCACTTCATGCTTGGTGTACGTCTGGAATAACAACTGTGTTTTAATGCATCTTTGTTTTCTCTTCAGAGGGAAATATCCAAGTGCTTTGAAGCACTTACAAAGACATCAAGAGAATTTTGAACACCTTCTGAGTTTAATTTCATTCCCAGAGGGCAAAACTGCAGCGCTCTCTTTTTCACAGGTAACAGGAAAAGAGAGGGGCAGAATAACTTCCCTGTGTTCATCTCTCCCTCGTGTTTAACGGCTCGATGATCGCGTGTCTGTGGATGCAATAGAGATTGTGCATCTTCCATCTCGGGTACATATTTACCCAGCTAAAGTTACTAGCAATTAGCCAACTAATTCCTGTCCAGAACGTCTTCATCACAACAGCGGCTGCTCCGCGGGGGACGTTTCGTAGTGAGGCAGAGCAGACGCTAGATGGCACGGACGCACTTGCAAAGCAGGACGAAGGCTGGGACTGGGCTGGGCTGGGCTGGGCTGGGCCGGGGGCACCCTCCCCTCTCCCGGGGCCAAAGCCGGGCCTCTGCAGTGACAGCTCCAAGGTGGGAAACATAAGGGACTGGGACCAGAGAAATTATGAACTGTCAGTGTAAGACGCTCTGCTGCATCAGCATCCGCAAGAGGAGTCACAGGCCAAGTTTATACACACGTAAATGTTCCTTTTTGTGGCTCACGTGTGAAATTATGAGCATTGGATAGTTGCACTGCCCCTTCTACTTGCCCAGACTTACTACTTTTTTTGGTAATTCATTTGTGTCAGCAACAGAGAATACGAAGCAGAATGGACTTTAGCCTCACTTAAATCCTCGGCATTTTGCGTCCGTTTTTTTCTAGTGCACTCATGTTGATCCATGTGTATTTAGTCCTGGAGATGATCACAGTTGTCCTTTAAGTCTATTCTAGTGGGACAGGGCAAAGGAAGCTGGAAAACTTCTAAACCAAATGGTGGTGTAAACCAAGCAGACAGATGTGGGTGTTGACAGAAAGGACTGAAGTTTTGTAATCAGATGAACAAACCCCTTCTCATGTTCCAAAGCTGTGCAGACACAGCAGTTCTGGATTGTTTTTCCCATGTGCCTCCTGCCTGAAACAAGGGTATTAGAACTCTCCACACTTCTGCTGGTAAATGGTCTCAGCAGACAACTCTCATGGGTTTCTGTGTTGGGGAGATCTCACTCAGGTGCTTTACTCATTTGTACTTACATTCTATAGTCTCCTAGTTGTGACGGTCACACAGGCTGTGACCACGTCTCCATTTATGGTGGTTAGCTGCATGTGGATCTTGGATGGGGCAGTAGCAGGGCTGTGGGATTTTGGGTGCATGCAATGGGGCTGTATGCCACATGCATCCTGGGGTGGATATCCACAGGCATGACCCAGAGGTGACATTGCTACCCTTTATTGGGCTCCCTCTCCCCTCCAAGAATCTGGAGGAGCTGGATCTCAGTCTGCTCAAGATCTGTTGGTGCCTGCAAAAACACAAACTCAGGGAAAAGCCATAGGGATAGGCTTTCCAGCCAAGTCCCCATGTCCCTCTGGGGCATTGGACACAGCCATGAAAGACAGCAGGGAATGCTGCCCACAGCACTTGCCCTCTCCTGGCTTTAGTTTCTTGCTCTAAACACTGATGGTAAAAGAAATCCAATCCAGAAGCCAGGCTATAAATAGTGTGAACCAACTAGAGCAAATACAGCATCTGCTTGCACCTGGTAAATCCTCCCATTTTTCAGTAATGATTTAGGGATTCCCACTTCACTTAGTCTCACACTCCAATCCTGGAAAATCATATTCAAGAGTTACAAGAACCCTTTTGTGGGATGACTGAGCCACAGCAAGGTTGCAGAAATACGTGAATCTACTAGATTCAAGTCACGACTGTACAAATATGGAAATATTAAATTTAAGAGGAATCTACCAGATACTGGTCTTAATTTTTACTCTTGAGCTTCATAAGCTTCTATACAGTCAGTTCTCATACTCAGTTTTATGTACTTTGGTTGCCTGAGAGTAAGTCAGTCAGTACTTTTTTGCTGTCAGTATTCAATGTTTTCAATATTTTACCCTGTACTTAAAGTTTACAATTCCTTCTCAGGTTTCTGTGAAGGAGTGAGAGTATCAGTCAAAAGTAGGCTGGATTTAATTCAATCCATAACATCAAGCACTATCCAGATTTAATTCTCTCTTAATGCTGAGAGCAAGACATTCACTGAGTGGCAGTCAAGTAGCACAAAGATGCTTCTTCAACTAGGAAGCTGAACTGAACTACTGTTGTGCTTGTTTAATCCTATAATGTTGATATGGTGAGTATCTTGTTTTAATGAGATATGCATGAACCAATTCTGTAGCTGCTGAGGCATGCAGCTGCTTGGCAATAGGCTGATTTGTGAAATGTGGGAATTGCCATCGTGGATTGCAGCCCTAAACCAGCTTCCATCTCTAACATCAGTCACAAGCAGCTGTTGAGAAAGAATATTGCAAAAAACCCAACAACTGGTGACAGGCAGGTGTGGGTTAATCAGTCCTTCATAGAGGTCTCATATGGATCCCAGAAATTGGAGTAATCTTTGAAGCACAGCATTCTTAGCATCTGGTGTACTTCATGAGAGATTGATTTTTATCCAATTCTTTTCCCCTTTCTTTCCTTCTCTTTCCCTTGACCCTCTGAACAATGTTTCAGGTGGAAGGGGTATGGCTGTCCTATGCAGAACCTGGTGTGTGATGGGAAAAATCTCTCTTGAGCATCATGATCTTGCTTCATGAATAAAAACTGTTTTTTCTTTTTTAAGCAGGTAGTTTTGGAAATAGATATAGCTTCATCAGGTTGCTGTCACACCAGCTGATGCCTTTTTATTAATATAAAAATAAAACACAGTCTTCTTCCTGCCTTTTCTATTAAGTAATTGAATTGATAGATGCTATTAAAAATCTTGATCAGGATTTTAATATTCCTGATGGCTTTCTATATTAATTTAACAAAATCTGTCTTGCTTAAAAAATAAAAAACTTTGAGTATTTGACCCCGTTGCTTTAATACTGATGTGAGCTTCAGATTAAGTTTCAACAGCATAAAACAAGATGTGAATTTCTTGGTTTGAGGCAAATCTCTATTTGTTTCTCTCTTGATCTTGGACTTGGTATTCTGTGTATTGCTGTATGTCTTTTACCTCTCTCCAGGGTAGGGTCCCTGCGTGAAGCACTATGTGTGCAGGTAGTAAGCAGAACCAACCAAAAAGTGAGAGGTCACACGAAATTTTTGGCTGTTTCTTTTAGAAAACCTAGTTTTGATCCAAATTGGGTGGAAAGCAACATTATTCTGAATTTCCAGCAAACCAAAACCTTCACAGACCATAGCGTGGCTGGCTGTAACTGATACACTTGTAGTTCCACTGCTAACAGCATCTGTCAGTGCCCCAAGCAGCTGCAGGAGGCTCCTAAAATCTCCACACTGGACCAGACCCGCTGGCACGTCAAGGTCCGTCAGCCCCAGGGCAGGTGTCAGGGGCACCTGTGCTGAGGCTGGGACCTGTCAAATTGCCTCAGCTTCAGTAAAAATCTATCAGTTAGAACATTGCCTCTATTGCCAATAACTGCATTATTTTGTTCTACCTTAGCTTGGTTGATCTGGGGTTAACTGATGTTCCTATCTACGCTTTCTAGTCCTTTAGGAATACAGTCCTTAAAACCACGGTTTTATTTGCCGTGTTCACTGCTATTCTCTGGGATATCCAAAAGGCATCTCGACTTAGCTGTTCTGGGCACCTTGGATGCTGGCAATGCCACCGCCTGGATGGAGGAGTCCTCTTCCTGTTAATATTCTGTTACACTTTTTTCTTTTGTTGCTTGATTGCTCCCAGAGACTGTGACCACTTCATATTTTTGAACAAAAGATTTTTTTTTAACTTGTACTTGTTACTCAGTTTGTGCAAATAGAGTTTAAATATGACCAGAGTCAATTAGGTCTCCAAATCATCAGCTTTAAGCCAGCACAATTACTTCCACTGTATAAGGCAATAAGCTCATTCTGCTGTCATATGGATAGCTGTGTGACACGGGAAGCATGTGCCTGCCTTGTGTTTCTGCATTATGCATTTTTATCCCACTGTATCCCAAGTCACCAATATATCCTAAACAGAACCATGTAAGCTATTGTTCTTCAGGAGGGGAAGACCACATCTTAGGTCATGACAATCCTTTTGACTTTTGAAGGAAAAAGACCATTCAAAGCATCCCAGCTGGAATGGTACTGAAGCCCGATTATTTGTGCATTTCACTGAGCTGGTACAGCCAGCATTCAATGGCTTCTTAATAGTGTTGTTAAACACTTGTCCGATTCAGAAGTGTTTTGATTCCCGTGTACCAACATGGGACATAGCTACTGCTCAGTGTAAAATGTGGTTAATTCTGGAAATGGGCTTGGTAGCAGTGACATGGAAGGGAACCTACACGACATCAGTGCATATTTTCTACAGATAATCTTGCCATCCTCCTGAGGCCCACACTAAAAACAAACAGCTTTGCCAGAGCTTGGAAAAGTCTAGTTCTTCTTTTAACTTGTGTCTTTTCACATCATAAAGTAGTCTGAACATTTTCAGACCTACCAGTTTCTGCCAATAATCTCTTAAAGGAGAAACAACCCCTTCATGTAGAGAGCAGAAAATGAACAGCTGATTGCACGATCCTCTTTAGGGAAAGATCAAAATGTGGCATAATCAGTCAGATAAACCGGGTTGTCCAAGCTTTGGATGCTGCTTTCTTACATTGACTGAGATGTGAAATTCTGATGCTAAGCAAGATCTTTTCTGAGTTCCCAGCAAAGCTGTTTGTTTCCTGTAGAGAGGACAGTCATAAGTTCAGGATCCAGATAGTCCTGCTCCACCAATCCCTCTCCTCTTTCCTCCTTCCTCTTGCCAAGTAAATAATCAAAAGCCTCCGTAGGGTCACATTTATGTCCTCTCTATGAATTCTGGCTGGCTGCTGGAGAAAAACTATGGCTCTAAACTGACCGTGACCAATGATAAATCATGGAATGGGTCTTCTTTTCAGTTGTGCTGAGTCTCCTTTGAATTGCTCCAGTGGCAAATGCATCTGCTGTATCTCCTTTCTGAGAGGGGTTTCCCACAGTGGGTAAGAGCTGAAGAACCACCCCTCCCAGTGAGATTGCCCAGTGAGGAAGGGGAGCAGAGGTCCAGAAGTCCGGTCATCCCTCTTTAGTCCAGATAAGCTGGGCTAGCATCAACAGCATGTCCACGCAGTGGGCAATGATGAACAGCTGAGGGCAGAAATCTCCATGGGATCTGGAAGAAGATGGTGGGGAACTGCAGGTGAGGAATAGTAGCACTTGGTTGCTGCTGCTCTGCACCCAGAGCTGCTGTGCAGCTGGCCAGTGCAATTCAGTTGCATTTTACACGCTGCACAGACTAAACAAAGGTGCAAAGAGGAGGAATGAGACTTTTCTGAGTTTTCTCCATGTAATTGTCAGGGCTTCTGATTTATGCCAGAGGAACTAAGCCCAGCATGGACACCATTGTGCCCTCGTGGGCCCGTCACAGAAACAAAGGCCACAGCAACTCCAAACATTTGGTTTTCTTATAGAAAAGGGACTTGGGGTGGCCTAAAGAAAAGAATAAGGAAACAAAAATGATGCAGTTTGCAGTTTTAGTTGAAATCCTTTGAAGCATTTTGATAGGAGAGGGAAAGCGAGAGAAATTGTTGCTGAAATGGAAATGTTCCATTCAGTGGAAAATTCTGACCTCATATCCAAAAAAAATTAAAGACTGCAGTGAAAACAGGAGCTGTAATGCCACTTAAAAGCCACATTTTACATCTGCAGCTCTAATAATCGTCTTAGGGCTGGAATTCCAAGATGACCGCTCAGCCTCCTCACTCTGGCTCACCATGGCTCCTTCCATGGCAGGAGAAAGGGCGATCCTGGCCTCTAGGAAAGCTGAAGGATACAGGGAGCAAAGTGCAACTCTAGTCTAAAGACCCTGTGACTTTCATTTTTCAGGTATTTACATATCAGTTGTAGTATCTCGAAGGGCAGTTACATTTTCCATCCAAAAAACCATGTTTTTGGAAAAATCTTTTCATTCAGAAGCAGTTTCAGCATTAGCAGTGTCTGTGAGCAGTAGTTCTGTTAACAAGATCCACTCCAGCACTGGTGCACCACAGCCTTCTCAGTGACTGATGCTTTGTCCTCTCATCTGCGTGAAGCTGGCTATCGTCAGAGATAAACATGGGAGATGAGACCCATGCAGCACTCTTGGGCAAGGATGCTCAGAGGAAAGAGAAGGCACCAGGAGACAAGCAGAGGCAGCCCGAATAAGTAGGATGTACACCATCACCTCTAAATCCTGCTATTTTAAGTCCCAGTGAAGCTGATCACATAAGATACCCATAATACTACCCACGGTAAATGAAAGCTTGCAGAGCTATGCAGTGCTGGCCGTCCCTTCCGTCAGCAGAGCACGCTGCTCCTCAGCTGACTGACCTGGCAAAGTTACTGGGGTCATGTTTTCACAAGCATAAATTGTTCTTCAATCATGACTCCTAACACAACAGCAACAAAGAACACTTGCCTTCCTCAGGCCTTTAAACACATTCCAATTTTCTTCTCTATCTTACTGTACAACTTAGTTTGCTGTCGGTTGTTGTTCTGAGTTTTTCCTGGGTCAGCTGTACAGTAGTTTGTTATAAGGGGGATGTCTTTTAAATGTTTATAAGCTATGAACTGAGCACTGATAACTCCTATTTATCAAACAATAGCAGCTTCCAAATACTATTGAATTGAGACTTCAACACCGAAGGAAAATCTGTGTCCTTCTCCAAATGAGCACAGAGTGTTTCCTGTGGGTTTGTTTAGGGGTTTTTTAATATCTGTACTGGTTCATTCTGGGTCTTTAGCTATACTGTAGCACTATCAGTAGTAATGATAGCATAAGAAAATCATTAAAAAGTCTGAAATGTGGACCTTAGCAGTATCTGGGGTGGCCGAGTCAGTGAACTGCTGCATCACAGTTTTTTGAAAGAAGCAATTGCTGTTTGTTTTCCAGTGGGCTGACAAGACATGGGGCTGTGGTACCACCTGAAGAAAAGGTACTTTTCTCACCCTGTGTGTGATCAGAAGGCAATTTTCATATGAAGCATCATCCAGGGCAGCCAAGTGAGCAGCCCAGTCCTATCTATCCCACTGTCCCATGCTTTGCACAAAGAGCCGTCACTAGCACCCCCTCACTGGAGAGCATGGAGGAATAGACACAAGCTTCTTACCTGCAAGTGACTACCCAGGTGCTTGGCACCATGAGTCCCCTTCTCCATGTGACTTTCAGGGCCAGTCACGTTGATATGAAGGTGGGATTATGCTGTTTCGGTCAATGGTATTACATTGCTCCCTGCTAGTGGCTTTTTGGGTTGAGAGGGGTTTTCAAATGCATGTGACAATACAGTACCCCCAGAGCTGGATACTTCAGTTTCCTTTGCTCAAAACCCGCACACTCACTGTAAGGCATTACCTAAAGATTGCTGCTAGGGACATTATGGACAGAGTTCGTCTGATCTCCCATACCTTCCTGCATCTTGGACAGCTGATTTGGGATTGAAAGGAGGTGGTGTTTCCACCGAGGAGCCAGGCCCACCAGTGCCCAGTCCTGCATGCAACCTGCCCCAGAACAGAGCAGCAGTCACTGATTTTTTTAAAGTCCTGCAGCACAGGGACACAGTGTTCATCTCTTGCCAATGGCATGGGGATTAGAAATGAATTTGAGGCTCTTTCTCTGTCCTTAGTTTGAGAGGTCCAAATTGCATCTCATGGCAGTGCCTGGGCAAAAGTGAGGTGGAGCTGCCCAGGGTGGAGCTTGGGATTCACAAGGCAAGAAGGGAGAATGATCTGCAGTACAGTGGTGGGACATTTTGGAAAGCATGTGTGAATCACAGAATCACAGAATGGTGGGGGTTGGAAGAGACCTCTGGAGATCTAGTCCAACCCCTCTGCTGAAGAAGGTCCACCTACAGCAGGTTGCACAAGATCATGTCCAGAGGCGTTTTAATACCCCCAAAGACTCCACAACCTCTCTGGGCAGCCTGTTCCATTGCTCTGTCACCCTCAAAATAAAAAAGTTTCTCCTCATGTTCAGATGGAACTTTCCATGTTCTAGTTTCTGCCCATTGCCCCTTATCCTCTCTCTGGGCACCACTGAGAAGAGTCTGGCTCCATCTTCCTGACATCCACCCTTTCGATATTTATAAGCATTGATGAGATCCCCTCTCAGCCTTTTCCAGGCTAAACAGACCCAGGTTCCTCAGCCCTTCCTCATCAGAGAGATGCTCCAGTCCCCTCATCATCTTTGTAGCCCTCTGCTGGACTCCTATCCAGTAGTTCCTTGTCACTCTTGAACCAGGGAGCCCAGAACTGGACGCAATACTCCACATGTTGTCACACCAGGGCAGAGTAGAGGGGGAGAAGAATCTCCATCGACCTGCTGGCCTAACTCTTCTTCATGCACCCCAGGATACCATTGGCGTTCTTGACCACACGGTCACATTGCTGGCTCACGGTTAACTTGTTGTCCATCAGGACTCCCAGGTCCTTCTCTGCAGAGCTGCTTTCCAACAGGTTAGCCCTGAACCTGTGTTGGTACATGGGATTATTCCTCCCAAGGTGCAGGACCCTATATATGCCTTTGTTGAACTTCATTAGGTTCCTCTCCACCCAGCTCTCCAGCCTGTCCAGGTCTCACTGAACAGTAGGACAGCCTTCTGGTGCATCAGCCACTCCTCCCAGTTTTGTATCATCAGCAAACTTGCTGAGGGTACACTCTGTTCCTTCATCCAGGTCACTGATGAACATGTTGCACAGGACTGGACCCAGTACTGACCCCTGGGGAACACCACTAGTTGCAGGCCTCCAACTAGGCTCTGCACTGCTAATCAGAACCCTCTGAGCTCTGTCATTCAGCCAGTTCTCAATCCACCTCACTGTCCACTCATCTGAACCACAATTCCTAAGCTTCCCTATGAGGATGTTATGGAAGACAGTGTCAAAAGCCTTACTGAAGTCGAGGTAGACAACATCCACTGCTTTCCCCTCATCTATCCATCCAGTCATATCATCATAAAAGGCTACCAGATTGGTCAAGCATGACTTCCCTTTGGCGAATCCATGTTGACTACCCCTGCTAACCTTCTTTTCCTCCACATGCTTAGAGATGACATACAGAATGAGCTGTTCCATCATCTTTCCAGGGTTGGAGGTGAGGCTGACTGGCCTATAGTTTCCTGGGTTCTCCTCCTTGCCCTTTCTGAAGACGAGAGTGACATTGGCTTTCCTTTGGTCCTCAGGCACTTCTTCTGTTCTCCATGACCTTTCGAAGGTGATGGAGAGTGGCCTAGCAATGAGCTGCCAGCTACCTCAGCATTCATGGGTGCATCCCATTGGGGCCCATGAATTTGTGGATGTCCAGTTTGCACAAGTAATCTCTAACCTGATCCTCCTTGACCAAGGGAAAGTCTTCCTTTCTCCAGACTTTCTCTTTTACCTCCAGGGACTGGTATTCCTGAGGGCCAACCTTAGCAGTAAAGACTGAAGCAAAGAAGGCATTTGATTACTCCTCCTTCTCTGTATCCTCCATCACCAGGGCATCCACCTCATTCAGCAGCAGGCCCACATTTTCTCTAGTTTGTACTCCTGAGCTCTGGGCCCAGCTCCACATCTCCCAGCCAAGTCACTAGTGCTAGCTCTTACCACTGCTTGTCTACCTATCCTGAATGTTAGCATCCTTGGCACCAGTACCACTCCTTGCTGAGTTTAGCAATAAGCACAGGGTATGAACAGTACTCAGCTGCTGTCCCACAGGGCTTTTACTCGCTGGAGAATTCTTGGTGACTCAAGGATGGTTGGTCTTGAGGAGTGGTTTGATGCCAGAGATATTAAAACTGATGCTACCTTTGGACTGAGACAAAAGTCAAAGGATGTGAGGCTGGATCTGAAACAACTTGATGCTACCTGAGATGAGTGCCACTAGCTTCATCAGCTGGTGAGTCACTTAGGGGTGTCTAATTCAGTGACTCTTAGTAAACAAAACTTTAGCAACCAGCTCTCTGTTCAGACTGGCGTTAAGGAGAAGTCAAGGTCTTGGTTCACGGCAGCCTGGTGCAAAGCAGTGTGAGATCCTTCCTTTCCAATTTGGTTGTGTTTTCTAGTATAAGAATACAGTATAAGCTTGTTCTGGCATAGAAGTTTGGCAGCCTGCAGGAGAACTGTGGATGGAACATGCTGTTATGACATTGGAAATCTTGGGCAAGACATTCACCAGGCATAAGTTGGTAGAGCCCCTGTGTTTATAGGTAATGAATCACCTCTCACACTGAGTGACAGACTCTGCAAAAAAACAGGGCAGTGTGTGTGTTACTGACCAGTACAAAAGTACTGCCACAGTATCATGGGATCTGTGATGCTGTGTTTGCATCCTGCCCTTTCTTGCTCTTCCATTCCTGCTGACATCATCTGGCCCTGGAGAGCCTCTGCTCCTGTTGCCCTCCCCTATTCCTCCCCGCCTAGAGCTGAGGGGCCCCCCAGGGATTGTTTGCTATTGGGGAGGGAGTGTAGGAAGGAGGATGAGTGAAAGAGAATTGCACCCCACTCTTCTCCTTTGGCTGATGGTGCTCTTGGAGCTGCTGGATGGTCTCAGCCCTTGACTAATGGACTGGGCATGGGGCTGTGTGCACTGAGGGAAGGGGAGTGAGGGCTGGACTCGGTGCAGCCTTGTTTGACTCCAGGTTCAGGGGCAATTTACAGGGACTAGTATAAACCTTATGGGCAAAGTGAGTTGGATAGAGTGAGGAAATAGGGTGGGGAGGACAAGAGGCCAGATGCCTCTGAACCTCACTGGCCTCACACTGGAAACGTTCTGAAGTATTATGATATGGTTTTGGCACTGTGAGTGATTCCAGTAGCATCACTCATCACCGTTCTCATGGTGATTCAGTATGTCATACTTTGTCCATTTTGTAACCCCGTCTTTTTCCCAAGGAACTTAAATGAGGAGTTCTGCACTAATTTCAAACTGGATGCCTTGAATCAGAGTGCACCAAAATATACATTGATCCCACTCATTCACAGCATGACCAGTATAATGTAAATTTCTTTGTTACCAGTGTGTTTCCATTATGCAGTAGTTACATCTATTTTTACTAAGCTTGGATATGCAGAAAAAATGAAAAAGAGCATTAGAAGAAACTTAGTTAAGGAAAACCAGCTAGCCTAATGTTGAGGTTCACAATTTTAATCTGTTGAAGCAGCAGTGTATTAATCTAGAATAGTGCCATGTGTATGCTTTCCACTTTTTCTCACCACATTGCATTATTCCACCACTGCCCACTGGTACCTTGTTTTGTGCTTTCTTTGTAGAACCTTGCACTGAATCTGGTCTCCAAAACCAGACTGCAACTTTCCAGGCTGTGTCACTAAGTACATGATATGAATTTTTTCAGAAGTGAATCCTGGTGATGAAAAGGAGAGGAAACCATTAATTGCCTCAAGTGCCCTCCTAACCTACAGGATTTGAGTTTAGAGCTCTGCTCTCCTCTGCCTGTGCCCTCCCCATAATCTCATCGTGAGACTGTGCTGCCTCTTGCAGGCACACACTTTATCCAGAAATGCAGGCACAGTGGATCAGAAAAAGTGAAGAAAGGAGTCTGTTTCTGTACCCCATTATCTAGTCTTAGACAGTACTGGGATTATTTATTGTTATTAACATACCCTATCTTCAGGGTTTCCTGCCCTCACTATAAAACACATATAGATGCAGATTAAGCCCATGATCTGGGTTTTGAGTCCATAAGCTGAACTAATTTCCTCTTTATTTTTCAAAGGTAAAATAATTTTTCTTTTTTCAGTAGGGCCAGGATTTCAACTGGAGATTGAGAGAGCTGAGGCAAGGCTCAGAGTTAGACCCAAAACTGTAACAGCGTGGGAACTGTCTTTGGATGCTATTCTTGGCCCTTTTCCTGGTTCCTCCTCTTTCCAAGCACTTCTCTGTGTCTCTGTTATCTCTGTTAAGACAGGATTATTCTGCTAAACCGCTTTAATAAAGGGCTTGGGAGAGGCTGGAGAAAACCCTTGAAATATTAATGGAAAAACCACTGCAGGTCTCACTTTCTAGAAATGTCCATATATAGCTAAATTTAGGCAGTCTCCAAGTGGATTTATTTATCCTAGAAGACTGTGTGCTTTGTGGCTTTCTCCAGTGATACGCTGCTCCTCAGGTTTACATTCCTGGGGCTGAATCCTGAAAAGTTCAGCTCTGAAGAACATGTTGTGACATATCTCATCCAAGAAGTGTAAGTCTCCCTGCCCTGGCTTTATATCCTGTCTGTTGTCAGATCACCTAAAAGGAGCCTAATCCACCACCATTATTGTTACAGACTGGCAGCAAGATGAGACTAGCAATGCTTTGTGCAGTGTGCATTCCACACATGTGTAGGTGCATGTACTGCTGATGATATATAGCCCTTTTTAGCATCTTTCCCCCCAGTATCTCAGTTGTTTAATGTATCACTCTAGAGGTGGAGAAATACTGTTCTTTGTTGGGAAGCTGAAGCATGGCATTACGTGACTTTTTTCCAGTCTCTTTGTAACTCACTGGTAGAGCTGAGGGACGGTTTGGATCTCCTTGTTCCTGACTGTTTGTACAAGATACTGGCCGCTGCTGCGATACTCCTGATCTCGTCTGAAATGCTGCTAGTTTGGGTGGTACTGAGTGCTTTGGTGATCAGGGTGAGTTGCAGGGAGTTTAGCTGACCATGGAGGTGTGCGTGCTCCTCATGGAGGAGTGCCACACACGTGCCATGCTCAAAACATGTTTGTTACTTACCTGCCTCGTGTCCAGGCTTGACAGCAATCCCACCTCCTGCCAGGGCTGCATGCAATGGCATGGCTGACAGCAGCTTGCTTTGTTCCTGGCTCTGCCCTGGCACAAAAGCCCTGCATGAATTTCTGCCCCTCACAGAAGTCTAGGGTTGCCAAGTTCCCAGGAAGGCCATTCCTCCTGTGGTGACAGAGCAGGGAACCAGCCCAGTACAAATCCCTTTGGGAGATCATCTTTTCTTTTGGGAGCTTCCCAATGATGCTGCTGTTTTGTCCCTGTCCATTTCCTCCCTGTGTCTCTGGCTGGTCTCCGTGCAACCCATTCACCTGATGTCTGAAGTGACCTTTCTTCTGGGTTATGTGTAGCGCCAGCACTGGTTTTTTCCATGAGCTGTTGCCCATCATCTGAAGCTGGAAAAGCTCACTCATCAGCATCCGGATGAAGAAAACAGAAAGCTAGCCCGTTGTTGTGCTTCTCAGTTGCAGAGAGGTGACAAGCTGTGATGGCTTTCAGTCTCCAAATGGCTGTCCAAGCGACTTTAAGTGTCTGGAATTTACCAAGCCTGCCACTGGGACAAGTGTAGGCTAAACTGGTCCACGAGCACCAAGACTCTGCAAGGGGCTGTGCAGTTCTGCCTTTGCTGGCAGGGCCACCTTCTTCTTTTACCACCAAGGCCAAGGTAAACTGTGAGCAGCTCCAGCGTCAGCAGTTGGTGATTGCCAAGCAGAAAGGTCAGCACCTGGAGAAGTGCTGCCTAGGCGCAGCCCAAGTCTGGTGGGTGCCACCTGAGCCTCCTTGGAACCTGTCCTGAAGTGTCAGTTCCAGGATGATGATCTGAGGAAACAGGCTTTTGTGGGACTGCTTTCTCTTCCCAGTAAGGGCATGTTTTCTCAATTTATCCCAATTAAAATAATGATTAAGGACGATTGATTTAACCAAAAAATATTGAGAATAATCTTTTAACCACAGAAATGGGATTCAGTAGCAAAATTTTGTAAATATGGCTCAAAATTAGGCTTCAGTCACCACGTTTGTGTATCACTGTGGCCTGGATTGCACTTGGTCCCCCTCCAGGAACCCACCTGATATCCATGAGATACTTCCAACAGGGAGGGAATCCAGGGCGTGCAGTGGCCACTGACACCACTCATTTGACAACACAGATTTTTTTCTAGCCTGTTCAAATGAGGTGGATATAGTTTATATTTACAGTCAACAATAACTGGAGAAATGTTTCCCTCTTCAGCTGTTATATGTGAGTCTGGGCCCTAAGGATTTCTTGCAAGAAGGTAGTATTCAGCACCACAAAGAATCTGATTTTTAGGTGGTGTGACTCTGTTGACCTAAATACTGCCCTATAAGCCATAAATAACATGCTTAATAACATGAAGATTTTTGT
Source organism: Bucorvus abyssinicus (assembly GCA_009769605.1). Lineage (NCBI taxonomy): Eukaryota > Metazoa > Chordata > Aves > Bucerotiformes > Bucorvidae > Bucorvus > Bucorvus abyssinicus. Next base: position 16,050,665 of record CM020036.1, read on the forward strand.
GGTATCATGTTGCCATAGCAGGGCTTCAAGGTCATGCTGCCTTTTTTTGTATTCATCTGACAGGATGAATAAATTCTTTATCAAGTTCTGGTTCGTAGCTGAGAGAGTCTCATGCTTCCTGACGATAGCTCTCACCACAGGGTCCCCACCTTGTTCCAAATAAATGGTAGAAGGGCGCAAGGGAAATGGACCACAAAGTGGATATAGGTGCCACCTACCATCTATCACATATACTTTGTTGTCGTTTGTTTGCACGGCAGGGGGCAAATCCCGGTGATGTACAGATTTTTTTCTTGCAGGATGTTATTCTGACTGCTCATGGATCTCTGAGGAAGTGCCTGTACCTTACAAAATCAATGAAGGATTACAAAATCCATGAAGGACCAGGACCTCTGAACAACAGCCTCATCTCACTGCTGAAGAGCGTGCTTAGCAGTGGGAATCGATTCAAGATGACTAGTTAGGAGCACTCATATCTCAGCACTCAGCTTGCTCCCCTCTACTGCATCTGGAGATCATCTCAACAATCATGAATTCCAGAACTAGAAATTGGGAGCCCTTTGTGCTTGCCAGCTTTTAAATGTGGTAATTTCACATTTTCGGATTCTTTCCCTGCAACTTTGAAGAGGCTTATAACAGACTCCTTAGGAAAAAAACTACACCGTGCCTGAACAGTGGAGACTGCTGCTTCATCTTCTGAGCACAAAGCATCAGCTAGTCTGAGGCGTGAGAAAATTATGTAAAATGCTGGTGGATGTCTAACAAAAGGAAACAACCCTGTTTTACTCAAAGAATGTGGAAAGGTAAGAAAACAAGGCAGCTGAAGTGATTTAGTTTCAAGGTTTTGTCAGGGAAATGTATTGGACATCATACCTCTACTAACTGAGGGCTTTAAGCTTCTAACCCCAGAGAATCTAGTTTCTGGAAAACATGGTGATAAGGATGGAAAGGAGAAAAACTCTTCACTAAGTAAGGTGTTGCTCCATGAATAGAGTGAATACAGCAAGAGTCTGTAGTGACCCAGTAAGGAAATTATTCCAGTGTGAGACTTTCACTCACCAATGAGTGAAATGGGTTTTTAAGACAATCGCTTTTTTTGGTTCAGATTTTTTTGTTTTTCTGGTTTGTTTGCTGTTTAAAGTCTGCATGGGGACTTCTGTGTCCTTTAAACAGGCTATTCCTTCGAACAGACTTGACCTCATAGTGGAAGCAAGCCAGTGACTTTTCATGGCTCAAGGTCTATATGTTGCCAAGAGATAAACTATTTATAGGCTTAACACCTGACTAGGTGTTAAAGAGCTCTTGTTGATAAACCTTTTGGTGCAGAATTTTCACTTTAGATTGAGACTGGACTGAAAACCAAAGACCTGGAATGCTTGAAAGAATTCAGGTAGGATTTAAAATGGATTAAAGAAGATGCATTTAATGGATCTTCTGTAAGGTATGTGTAACTCAGCAGGATTAGGCTTTGGTAACGACAGACAGGTCTTTGCCTGTATGTAAACAGTGAATTTACTTAAAAGATCACCTAAGTGTTTAAATACAGCATTAAAACACAAATGGGTTTATCTACACCATATGAGCCCTCTGCAAGTTGGATCTATGTTTAACAGCCTCCACCGGGTGGTGGCCCCCCTCATTCTACATAAATATTCCCTTGACCCCTGTATATTTATTATAAAAGCAAGAGAAAAAGTATCAAAGCTTGTTGGACTGATTTGTTTGTTTGGGGAAGCTGACAGAGCATAGTTAACCTCAGACATGGAGGTGGGGGTGGTCAGGGAGCAGGACTATGTTCATTTTATAGTGTAATAAATATTTCAACATATCACAAGCTTCTTGGTTGGCTTGTGTGGGGCTACAGGGGTCACAACCAATTTGCTGAAAACCACTGAACAGTCTGGAGCCTACTGCAACTCTATTCCTCTAGTAAGAAGTGGAGAAAAACGGACTGTGTCACTCACAAAAGAGTGGAAACAGAAGTTCAGAGCTGTCTCCCACCCACACTACTCCCATGCAAGCATGTGCTCTGGAGCCACTTTAGGGTAAGGTCCACAGTCACCTGAAGGGAGAGAATCTAAGGTTCTGGGGGCCAAGGATGTACCTGTGTGACCTGAGAAAAGCGCTAGGGAAGGCTGAAATTTGTCTATATAAGTTTCTTCTTATATAGACAGCCCTATCTGAGTGTTGTATGGTTGTGTGGAGCCGGGAGCACAACAGAGCTAACAGCCAGCGATGGAAATGGGATGCAAGGGGGTCAGGAGGCTCAGGGTGCTATAGGCACTTTCAGTCCAGTCTGTGTTTGCAGTGATAGTGTGGTGGAGCCGCCTAAACATCCCTGCCCTCTTCCTCAGGCACAGCAGCTCTTCTGACTGCAGTATATGGTAGGAATCTGCAGGTCTAAGAGCTGCGTGTCCAAGGAACACGCTTTGAGAGCAGAGAAGCTCAACAAGGCAGAATTGAAACATATACTTTGTGAATCCTTTCAGAAACTTCATGATATCTTGGCCTAACCCAGTACCTGAGCAGACAACATCATCAGTTAATTGCTGTGATGCTTCCATGCAGTTCTGACTTGCCATGTCAGTCCTGACTTATTTCCTTCCCAAGCACAGTTGTGTTGGTAGGTTGAAGAAGATTTCTGTTCCTTGTGCTGGTATCAGCTGGAGAAGTGTGTGCTCCTAACTCCCAGCCATAAGACTATGCAGATCCCACAGTCAAACTGGGCTGTAGTTATTTTTGAAGGGATCTGGCTCCATTGTCCTCTACCTACAGCTTGACATCGCTGATTGGGCACACAAGCTCAGCCCCAGGAAAGTGAGTCTGGCTCGCACACTGCTCCTCCTGCCATCAGCTGCCAGATATATCCCTGTGCACACCTCTGCACAACTTATTGATGGTGACTGCATTTAGCAGACCACAGCTCAGAGGCAAAGGGAGCAACAACAGCTGCTGCTATTACAGTAAAGCGCCAGCAGGTGCCTTACAGTAACACTGTCAGACAATTTGTCACCGGTTTTCAGTAGGAAAAATTCATATGCTTTGTATTTAGCAACTTTCCTCTCCAGCTTTTGCTGCCTGCAAAGAAAATGAAGAAATAAACAAGCCTATTTTGTCAGAAGAGTTAGTTCTACCCGTGAGAATGTAGTGTGTTGTTGAAGGGATCCTTTGATGTCAAAGGAGCTTTTAATTGTGCTGTGCAACACCAAGAGGATTTTCATGATGTTGGAGGAGTATATAAAAACAACTATTCTTTGAGGGGGAATTGTGGCAGTTCTGACAGTTCAGCCTCCCAAGGGCACCCTTAAATATCAGGAATGCCAATAATCATAATACTTAATAATAGCAAGTATTAACATCCTGCGGTACTAGACATAAATGAGATCTACTCTCAAATATTGTGTGGATTGTTCAGAAAAGGCAGACTTGGACCAGACAGGTGCAGGCAGGGAGAGCTGAGCAGAGCAGGGGAACCAAGAGCCTGTCTGGGACAAGGGGAACTTGGCTGGCTTATCCCAGGGTGGATACCAGTGCTTTCTAAAAATAAAGCAAGGGCATAACACCAGGGAGAGTGAGGAGCCAGTTAAGCAAAGGACAGAGCTGGCAGCAAAAGAAATAAAGGGCCATGAGTCAATTAGAAATAAAGTTTGTAATGAGCAGAAAGAGGTCTTGAACAACGTGGGTGTAACAGGAGCTGGGGCTAGAGCCATATTGGACCCTGTCCCTTTGCATACTATAAGTGCAAGGTACAGACTTTTGAAAGTCTGATAATGCTGGCGGTGCCTAAATCGCTTAGTAGTTTCCCATAGGCATTGCGATTCTACTGGGAGCTGCAAGCACTGTGACCCCAGCTTCCTGCTTTTGCTCATACCTGAGCCTGGTCAGAAGTGGCTCATCACCAGCAGATGTCCTGGGGGCTTGAACCTGAAGAGTTCCTCACCACGGAGTTGCAGCAGGCTGTCAGGTCCAAGCCCCTAGCAATATTCATCAAGAGCCACTAGATTTTAAACATGACTAGGGGAGGAGGAGGCAGTGCTCCACTACCCACATTTTTACAAGCTTCTTTACTGACAGCTAGGATAGGTAATAGGGGCTAATCCCCACTGACTGAAGAAGGAACCTGAGCTCCCCTTTGGCTCTAAATCAGGTTTTTCATTGCCCAGCTCAGCAGTTCTTGCAGACCCTTACCATGTATAGCCCAGATTTTCTTGCTTGTTTTGATGGGTCTTATTGTATTCTGAATGAGGATTGAACATAGTGTTTGCTAACAACAGCAGGGGACAAGACTTAAAGATGCAATGGGTCCTTTTTAGTACCTTGCTTCTATTACCAATGTTGTACTATAATGTTAATTTGTTTTATTAAGTGAATAACTGGAGCAATGGAGATACATGAAGCTGGATGAGACCATGTGCAGACGGAGGCAGCCCTATGTTACACAGTTTGACACTGTGGCAGGGGGAGCTTAGCCCTTACCTGACTCAAGTTTTCAAGCTCTCCTACCAGTTTATTTTTGTCTCCCTCAGTCTTTTCATTCAGTTCTAATTCTGCTTGATAGTTTGGATTGCTCATTTCCTCTTCACATCGTTAACCTTAAAAAAACTTACCAAACTTAAGAGCTTGTTTCCCGTTCTGACACAGAAGAAAAGGTGCATTTAACAGGTGGGTGAGGCACCCCATTCAGGGACTTGGTAAACTGCTGGATTATCCAGTGTCCTGGATAGATTTGCTGGCTTACAGCAGAACAAGTCCCAAATGATTGAATGGTCCATACTGGGAATGGAGCTTGGGGGAAGATGCTGATGTAATAACTGGCCCGTGTCAGTGCTGAACTCAACACAAAGGATTTTACAGCACAAGCAAAGACCTAAGCTTCAGCCTATGCAGGCTGCAGCACTGACTCACGGGTCATGGTAAAATAGGAAAGACACTCCTGCCACTGCATGTGGGATGTGCACTTGTGAGAAAGGCAGAGAGACAGCAAGCAGACTCCCTTGGAGAAAGGCTATAGTTTGCAGCTCTTCCCTTGCTCTAACGTTGTTTAAATTTCCATTATTGCAACGTGTGGATGTGCAAATGCTCCCCATAAACAACAAGAAGAAAGTCACCAAGGAGTGAATCAGGACTAAGCCCTGATGCCAGGGCTCTCCTCTCCTAGCACAGAGTGAGAAGGATGCCTACATCTTGTGCTTGGCGGCCAGCTCTGCCCTCCGCTGGAACACAGCTTCTATCCTCACTTTAATTTCTTGCCTCTTGGCAATGAGCTATGCTGTGACACAATTGACTTTGACCTCTCTTTAGAAGCGGAGTCTTCTGGAGTGTTTTTGAGCTGCTTTCCAGTGTCTTGCTTGGGGTGCCTATCAACAGAACTGGCTTCGCAAGTCGGTAAAGGTACACAGCAAATCCCCTTGTGCTTGCGTAAAGGCAAGTGAGCGTACAGTAACTTTTTGTCTTAAAGCTGGCCAAAATGCCAGGTTCCACTCCCTCACCCTCGCAGTACAGGCATACACTTTATGTAGTGACCCCAAAACTAAACAGAAGTGCAACAGTTTTAAGAAGTTCCCATTTTGTCAAAGTAAACCACGAGACTTCCTCAGGCCATGCTAGGAGCCACCGTGACCCAAGGTCCCAACCTGCCACAGCCCTCAAGAAGCATAAAGTGGAAAGAGACCCTTCAACCAGGGGTGCAGCTGAGCAGCAGCTAAAGGGACGGTGGAGGGCTGGGCTGTACTTGCACCATTATGGCTAGTGAGGCTGGTGGGACACTGGTATGTGGGTCTGAGCAGCCCTTACAGTCTCTGACATCCACGGAGCTGGCTAGGTCAAGCTGGGAATTTCCCAGACTGTAGCCAAGTTTCACTCAGTGCTGTCTTTATGCTGGTTTTGACGCACCTTGATTTAAATGATTAGTAAGTTGTCGCACACTGACTGGTGTGGAGCAAACTTGCTAGGGCCTTATCTCCAGACAGACCTACCCTTGTGTAGAGTGTTTAATTGAGTAGAGGGCATGCTGGTTATCTCTAGGCATTTCAAAGACATGCCAAAGTTAGAAGGTTAACCAACTCTGAAGCTTATGAACAATATTAAACATCCTGAGAGGTGAGCGCAGCCCACCCAGTCTCCGCAGTGCCTCGATTCCGGGGGGTATAAGGTGATGAGACTGGAGCACTGCTCAGTGCCTACAGTTACATGAGATGAATCCAGACAGAGGAGCTGGGCAGGTTCCGAGTCATGTCCCTCTTTCTGCTTAGAGGAAGGAGTACCTGAGGTAGGACTTGAAACATGTAATGAACCAAGCAGGAGTTGTCTGTAACTACAGATGCTACTGTTGAAGACTTGGAACTAAGATTTCTTTCCTTAACACATTATGTTTTTTTGCTTTAGTTACACTTTGAATATGCTTGGCTTCCTGGGCTCATGACACCACCTCACCTCAGCTGTCAATACACCGTACTAAGGTAATATTCCTGAAGAACAGAGTGCCGCATGCTCACTTCTCTAGGGACCCAAACTTGGATCCAAATGACAACAGACAAATAGCTGGAAACATCTGGGGTGAGCTTGGCTAACACATGCACTGTGTGCTGAAAGGACAGCATTTCATTTAAGAGTTAAGATTGATTTAAGAAGAGGATGCCATTCTCGGAGTTCTCTGACATACTCATGAATAGACAAAGAGATTTGTCCAACCTCATGCATGACGGGGACGTGGGTGATAACTTTGTCCTCTTCTTCCCTGGGAAAATACACAATAGTCAATCAAATCAATCAAAGCATCACCCAAGTAATTAATCTCTTACTTGGTGTTCACATGTCTGTACAAGGTAAAGGGGCCTTTGGCTTCCAAAAGCATTTTGCTCTTAGAACAGAGTTCATAGCTGCAGTGATCAGATTTTTTTTCCTAATACATTTCTTATCCCTGATTAACAGTAGTGATATGTGGTGCATTGTTGTGCATAAAACCACACAGCTCTGTTCGGTAGTGCATGATAGAAAGATGAGAAAGGGTCATGTTGAGAAAAAGAAGAGCGTCTTTCATTGCTCTGGCGTCCGTGCTTTCAATACCAAAGGGGTTTTGGTCTGAGTGTTTACAGAGATGACTGTACTTTGAAATGTTCTGTTACAAAACGAATGGGTGTTTTTATAAATATATATCTGTATGTGCAGACAAAGTGGAGTAAATACAGACTGAGGGAATACAAACCAGACTTGTCCAGCTTCTTGACAAGTTGGTGCAAAGATTATACTTAGTACTGCACCCAGGGGCCAGGCAGCAAATACATTGCATCTATTGCACGATGGAGAAAGGCATTGGGGAGGCTGGTGGGTTTTCCAGCAGGAAGATTCAACCCAGAATATTCCAACATGACAGCCTTTATACCACACTTCTCTTTTAAGTGTAACATCAATGTTTTACTATGAAGATTTGACATTTTATAAATCTATAAGCCCAGATCCTGATAGGCAAGATTGACATATATTTATCAGTATAATTCAGAGTGTGATGATCTCCTGAGTGGATCTTTCTGGATGGATGAATGCTAAACAGATGCTGAGGATTTTCTTCATATGAAATGTTTGTCCTGCCACCTCTGAAGAGACTAATTCCATGCACATGACTATTGGAATCTTGGAGAAAGTACCTGGTCTTATAGGTTTTAAAAATGGGAAAATGAGATATAGTCCCAGCTACTAATTTTCTGCAGGGCACAGAATAAGCCTTGCAGATATGGAATGAAAATTGAGGCTTCAGTTCCAGGATTAGTCCCATTCAAAATGTCTTAAGTGATGTTATGCATTTGATTTTTTTATGGTTATAAATTTTGGAGGTCTAGAGTCTTTTATTACTGGGGGTGGAGGTCTTTGAGGGCAAGCTGCAAGAAAATGGTCTTGAAATGTGCAAAACTAATGGGCATGTCTGGTATGTTGCTGATTCTCTTGAAGAGATACTCTATTGGAAAGAAATGCTGCCAACACACGTGGGAAGGACTGTGTCCCTTGGATCTTTTGCACCGTTTTAAGAAGGCCAATGGGCAAGTCAGCTAGATGTAGGCAGCTAGGTGAATAGGTTTGGGCAGCAATTCAGATAAAGCAGGTTGATGCATGTATGTCAGAGCTCTGTGGTTTGTAAATAGATCCCCCAGTGGTGGGCACTTTGCAGTTGAGGGATAGATTAGACTGACTCATGCGTGAGCAGCAGCTCCACATACTCAGTTTCCCAGATCTGTCCTAGGCTTTTCTGGGGCTGAGTCAACCAGTTGTGCACATATGTGTCATATTATACATGGTGTTATTCTGTCTTTTTATTTTTATTGACTCCATATTATCTGCTATAAATTCTGATTTTTCAATGATGAATCATCTCACTGCCTTCTGCAATCGCCCTTCCACATGCTGAAACACAGCTTTAAATTCAGTCAGTGCCTACTGACATCATCCCAATTTGTTTTCATTTTCTGGGATGCCACCCTTAGATGCACAGCACTAAGTTTATAGATAGAGCTTTTTTACATGTACAGGGAAGTTACTACTCAGTGATTCTTCCTTTTTGTCTTAAATTCTTTAGCAACACTGCTGTTTCTGAAATTCTCTAATCAGCGTGTTCCCCATAAAGGTCTCTTCTTAAATTCAAGGGTATGGTGGGGTTTCAATTTAAGTCACCTACCTGTATTCACCCAACTGGGTCAGCAAAACATTTTTTTTACTGTTCTGCAGCTGCAGCAAATATCTCATGTGAGGCTGCTGGGGACCTCCCAGTTGCTCATGATGAGTTGGGAGCACAACAGGAGTCTTCTCTGACATGTAATGCTCTATGCACTAAGCCATGTATATTTTGATGACTTCTCCTGCAAAGGGAGGGAGCGGAGTTAGGAGAGAAAAGTTTTTAACAGCCTCTGCCTGCATCAATACAATCCAACAACCTTTGTTTTAATTGTACCGAACTACGATTTGGAGCAATATAAATTTCCAGTTGGATGCAAATCTGCTGCCAACCTCCACTCAGCGGAGGGAGTTGTGGGGGTCTGCCTTCCCAGCCGTGGCCACAGCTCCTATTCCCGTAGCAGCCTTGGCCTTGGCTGCATCCAGGCAGAGCCAGTGGAGCAGGTGAGCATGGGCTTCAGAGCTTTCCCTGGCAAATATTTCTTGTGCATGCCACTATGTAGAGATTTGCCAAGTCATGTTAACACCCTTCTCTAGGCAAAGGTCCCTTCCTAGCCACACATAACACCTTGGGGAGAATTTTAGCCTGAAAGCTTCAAAATCAACTGTAAAAAATTCCATATAATCAGTTCCTAGTATACCACCAAAATACAAATGCTGCAAACAGAGTTTGAGGATTAGGGTGAGATTTTGATTTTTCAGAAGCTGCTCGACTCTCTTGGTGCTGTCCTTTTTAACACACAGTTCCCAGTCCCCTCCTTGTATCTGTGTGTGCATGTTTGTATATTTACTGCAGCATTTGCACAGATACACAAATGTTATATGTTTTTAAATCTTCTTCCAAACAGCAGTTCTCTCGGCAGTATTTTGTATGACTTGCACAGCAAAGTGTGTTTTTCCTCTACAAAGTAAGCAAAAGAGGTTCAGAGCCCCTTACTTATATCTGCGTTGGGCCATTTTAGTTATACGCAGTTGCAGCTTTATTTTTATGTAATTTCTTTGGATTCTCTGCTAATATCCATACTGTGCTGCTGATTTTTATGATTTTTTTCTCCTGAGGATGCTTATCCAGTACAGAACTCTGACCTGTACACCCACAATGGTAAAGACATATTCTTCCTAAAACAAACTCTTTCTGCTGGCTCCAATTCAGCCAAGCCATCTGCATAATGCACATCTGGTTTTTACATGTCATTGAGGTTGCGCTCAGGCAGAGTGGTGGCTCTGTGCACAAGTACATCATCAGGTCCTTTCCAGGTCTATGTACAACTGTGGTTGTCATTTTGTGACAGCAAATTACCGTGAACCATGTGGGATCAGCAGAGTCCTTTTCACTCATCTCCAATGAGCCTGAAGTCTTACTCTTTGTTTCCTACCAGGCGGAGGATATTACTCTGGAGCTCAAAAGAAAAAGTATTAATATGTGTCATGAAAACTCCACGTGGCAAGTCAGTGAATGCCATTTGCATGTCACCTTCACAGATCTGACATACAATTTTTAAAATCTCTTGATGGAATGTACATGCCGCTCCCTGAAATGCCTCTTGTGCTCCTCAGCCTAAGCTGCACCAAATAAGTACACTTCCACTAAAATACACGGGGATATGCGGATTTCTAGTAGTTGAAGTTCTGCTTGTTCTTTACGTAAATAAATGCAAAACACTGCGTTCCCTGGCCTTATCTGTCAATGTTGCAGCATACAGTGAAGAACTTAAGGATGGATGGAAAGCATATAGAAGTAGAGCTTTAGCTATATAAAAGACTTTGTTATCAGAAGAAAGCTGGAGAAAGCCCACCTTCTGTAATATTTCCCCCAGCTACTCTCTTGCCACCACTAATCTGTGCCTGGAATGGACATCTCAGGTAAAGGACTTCACCCTCTTCATTCAAGTACAGCAGATCTCCGATAAGGTATCTGTACATCTGCACATACACGTGTGAAGAGAGAGAGTGCTGATTCATGTGTGTGTTTTGCAGGAAAGGAGAGTCAGAAGAGATGATAATAGTTTGTCATAAATAATAAAGTATATTTACACTAGGGAAAAATGTTGGTAATGCCTGGCTGATTTATTCTTTCTTTGCGTATTTATGTGTGTTATTTCCAGTGTCTTATGAGACCTTAGTGGGTTTTGACCAATTGCTTTGTCTTCACTTACTCATCAGCTTCTCTACTATTGGACCAATATACCTGAGCATTCTACAAAACCAATATTGGTTCTCATGCAGAGCAGAAATAAACTGATCCTGAGGCCAAACATGTGGTATGGATTGTGGTTACAAAGATCAGTGATTAAGACAGCACCCTCTAATTACTCCAGCGGTTTGTGGTAAATCTCTAAAAAAAAAAAAGAAAGAACAAATAAAATGATAATGAAACACTCCACTCCTATTCACATCCTGAGCAGTGACCCATAGCCAGAGACATTCCATAACACTGGTGAAATTTACACTATCAATCTCTTTTTTGTGATAGAAGTGGAGTTTTTTATGATAGGAATGTTTTGGCTCTCGCCAGACACGAATGTGCCTAAGGCTCTGCTGGCGTCATGTGCTGCACAGGCTGCCCCCTGTGAGCGTGCTGGCATGTTCATGAAGAGCTGCTGCCTGCACAAGTGAAGTCTTGATGAATATCTGGGGTTGGGGATTTTTTCTCTTTGGCCACGTTTTAAAGCTAGCCACAGTTTCCTGTGCGACCTGAACTCAGTGTTCGCAGCACGCCCCAATGTCGTTTCCGTGTGAGTCCATGTGTCCAAAGCTAGGTTGGTGCGTGCAGCCTTGCTTTCGGCTAGTACCTGGCTCACAGAGCCAGCGTTCACTGGCGATGGAGGTCCCTGCTCCTGGTGCTCAAAGCCACGTGTGGGGCTCTGCTGGTATACAGCAAGAGGTTGTCAGAAGTTTGACAACAATAGCATCAGAAATGTGCTGTTTGTGGCTCTGGAACTCGTTGCTTTAAAATGTCATGGAGATAAAGATTTTATCAAGATTCAAATTTGGGTTTGGCTTTACATGAAAATGGCACTGTTGAGAAGTAAATAATCTGAAAAATATTTGGAAAGATTGCAAAGTGCCAAGTTTTGAAGATCTAAGCCAGTCTTTATGAGCTGGCAGGATGTTTGAGTGGAACAATTTATCCTGCAAGAAGTTTCTTGCAAATGCTCCTAAACAACCACTACCAGAGCCTATGGGGTCTACTTAAGCTGACTGCTGGCCTGATTGATTTTCAGGTACCAAACAACAGATAATAAGATTATGTCAGAGATTAATCCATGATATATAACTGTGACCACAACTAATGTGACAGACGTGATGTACAAAGGCAAAACCATTTTCATAAAAAATAGAACGTGTCAACCAAGAAATGACTCAGTCTTTGCAGCAATTCAGTAAAAATATCTCTGCATGCACCCACCTACACTCATATACAGTGTGAGGAGCTTAAGACGTCTAAACTTGTCTCACAGCCTGAGGTCAAAAGGAAATCACTCATTAAAGGAAAAAATGGTAAACATGATTTAAGCACTTTTGAAAGGCATTGCGCTGGCACGCCCTCACAGCAAAGTGTGTTGGTATCTGGAGAGCAAGCACAAAGTGGATGGATGGATTTCCCTACACTGACAGGATAATGTGCCTTGCTCTGGTCCCAGAAGACTGTCCCACCTGCGGGTGAGAGGTTTTTTCACTGAGAAGACCAGGTAGTACCCGCTGTAGCCCATGATGATCAATTATCCTGTCTCCACACCGGGGCTCAGTCTGCACATGCTCCCACCAGCTGCTGAGCAACTGTCAGGTATCAGCCCCCTCCATTTGGGTGGACCAGCTTTAGCCTAGTGACCCAGGGAGCTGTTTGTATCCTATTTCTAATGCCTTGAAACAAAACCCTCTGCTTGCTTAGCTGCCACAGAGGCGTCAGTTCCCCACACTCCCCCAGTGCTGGCTCAGCAGCACTGAACGCTGCCAGGCTGCACTCTCAGTGCACCCCAGTAAGGAGTTGATTTGCCCATTACAGCTCTTGGCCCCTCCGTTTGATGGCCAGCATCAATCAGCATTTTCTGTCTTGTCCCAGTGACCTTCCCTCTGCCAGGCTGTGGCTCCAGGGACATGGGTGGACAGGGACGCTGTGCACCAGCTGAGGTGTTTCTGCAGCAAGGAGCCATGGAGGCTGCCAGCTCCTCGCACCAGAAGAGAGCTCTGTATTGATGGCCGTCACCCACATGTGGCCAGAGTGCTGCCAGCCCCACCATCCAAGGCCTGATGAAAACACCCTAACCTTTCCTTATCAGCAAGGTGGGCCTAGTTAAATGCCTAGATAAAGGATAGAAGCATGGCAGCAGCTTAAATGGAGAAAACACATCCTGTTTATCATTATAGCTCTCAGTAACGTCAAGGCAGCCTGGTGGAAGTTCAGGTCTTTACTCCAGCCTTCATCTATGCTGTCACGCTTGTTCTCATCTTATCAGTAAAGGTGTTAAGCAAATGTTCCATCTCACTTTGTGGTTTTGACACTTGTACAACAGTTTTATTTACTGTGCTTCCCTGCAGCTATGATCTCCAAACACAGCTCAGGAAGCTAATGGTGCTTAGTTTGGAGATCTGGTTCTCCCTGACTCAGCCATGCTGCCTGGTGTCATCTAGCCCTGTTACAGCTGAAGAAACCATGTACATAGCAAGATACTTCTTAACTATGAAAGCATCTGTCCTGTCCTAGGCTTAGGGTGGGAGTTTTAACAGCCATGTAACTCTGCTCTTGAGGAACCAGAGATCTCTCACTTTGGTAGGAAAAAATTCTACAATTCTTTTCATAATTCCACTCTAATTTACATATCACCTCCATTTTTAAGATAATCTAAACTGTCATGCATAAATTACTATGGGACAGTAATTACTGCTTGATTAACGAGAGAGGACAAATAGAGAATAATATTTTTTTTCTGTCTTCTTGCTTTTAGTGATGTCTCTTCCCTCAGTATACTTGTGACTCTCATTATCGCACTGTCCACTTACCAGCTCAGTAGATAGAGTCCAGAAGCCTGCTGAATTAGGTAAGTGTACGGTTATTTTTAACTGAGTTGACTATTACATGTTTGTATGGCATGTTGTGCAACAGATATACACTAGTGTCCTATGACATTCTGTCCAGACACTTGTCCTAAATTTAGCTCTAAATTTAACCTGAAAGATGTAGGGCAAATAATTAAATGTCAACTCTGCAAAACAAACCAGTTGGATTGTGATTTGAACTGGGAGGCATAAACCTCTGGTGTGGTCAAAGCAGTCAGTGCAGGACAACAAAGCTTTCTCAGAGGCAGTATAAAGGACAGTTAATTTGATCAGGACTTCAGGTATTGTATTTATTACGTATGAATTTGACAACAGAGTGAAAACAGCACTGGGTAAACAGAGGTGATGGTGCTGTGTCCTTTAGCACAGTCTATTCTGGTCCTTTCGCTGCTCTTGTCTGCACAGCAACTGATGGTGTCCCAGGCCTGGCCATCTTATCGGGGTGGGGGGGGGAGGAGGCCAGTGTGGCATAGCAGGAGTGAGTGTGGATGACAGCTTGTCCCCCTGCTTTGAGTTTCTGAGCCCCATGACAGCAAACCCACTTCCAGTTGAGGTGGCCAGAATTCCCTTTCAGCATTCATCCCAAGCCAGGCTGGAGCCCATCTCCCAGGAACCAAAACCATCCACTTATCTCTGGAGCTCTGCACAGGAGGGTCCTCCTCTGCCTTGCCACTCTGGTAGCTCCTGTTAGCCTTAGTTTAACTCTAAGCTTATAGAAAGTTGTAATTGCTTGAACTTCATTGTGCTCAAAGTTACAGACATTTCTTCAAGCTGCTGAATTTAGGTAGGGACATCATTTGTTTTTTGAGGGCTGTTTATCTGTGGCAATAGTAAAGCAAAGACAGATCCATATTTAGAAAGCCTGTTGATCTCATGTCATTGAGGGAAGGAAAGCGAGCAATGCAACAGGTCTTATTGCACACAGCAGGCACAACAGAAACAAATCAGTCTTAAAGGAACTAGAGGGTACCAGAGAAATGCATAAAAAGAGACTTTGTTCATGAACTACCCGAAGGGATTGAATGCAGAGGTAAACACCCACTGTGTATTTCCAAAGACTGCTTTAAAAAAACCTGTAGGAAAGGTTGTTCCCATCAAAATCGATTTCACTTTCCCATCATCGCTGTTTTGGAGTCGCTGTTTTTCCTAGGACTTCTGCTATTCGCAGCACCTTGTGTCTCTTGTTGCCATTCTCATCCTCCCTCTCCCCTGCAAGAGCCTTGAAGCAATGGGGTTGCAGCAACATCTTGGAGTTTTGTGGATTTTGTAAAGGTCAAGAAAAAGACAAGTCTTCCATTAGAATTCTTGCTAACATACATTATAACATAAGATAAATGATATTTGCACAGCAAAGAGTAACTAAAAGATAATGTTTATGCTTTCCCACTTCCTCCAAGGATCATATATTTGTTTATATAGTCTTTGGGTTGTGTTCACTTCGTATTAGCATTTCGTGTTCCCTCTGACTGATTCTTCTTTCAGTCTGAGTCAGTGGATGTGACCTTATGATGACATTTGCAGAGAGGCAGTGCCTGCGGTAGCTGTGTGCTCTTCCCGAGCTCGCTGGCAGGGCAGGTCCGGGTTGAGTCGTCAGATACCTGAAATGGGGCTTAGGACCCTGGATACTGCGTGTTCCACTTTGTGCTCATGTCATATGGGGTGAGGATTCCGTATTGATTGCATCTGAAAGGGAAAAAATTTTGATAACGACCCACCGTGCAGAGGTGGAAGTTGTGGACTGAGCTGAAGTCCGCACTGACTGGGGGGTGTCAGTCAGCAGCCGTTACAGCAGGATAAATTCCTCCTGAAAGGGGAATTATGTTCTTAGCAGAGTGGTCTCAAAACTCCTACATCTTTTCAGCACTGAAGTATTTAGGCAGCAGAGTGAGCAAAAAATAATGTATACTGTATTCCTTACCCCTGGGCACGAGTGACATCCTGCACCTTTTCCCATACGAGTGCCTCTGGCTCCTTGCCTCTCTCAGGGTACCGTGGCCAAAGCAATCATTAGTTCTTGCAAAGGAAATTGAAACCATCTACCCCTGTGGGAGTTTCTGTCTTCTTGTTATTTGAACATGGGTTGTCTAGCAGGAGGCAAAGAAGAGTTTCTTTTCATTCTAGTGTTTGCATTTAATCTTTGGGAGTGTTTGATGGAAGCACAGCATAGCACTGCTGAATGCGCTGGAATATGATGGCAAAAGGTACAGAGATGTGTGCCTTAGTCTATGCTCTCAGTGAAATATGCCATCCAAAACATCCTGCTGTCTTTCTGCAGTAAAAAAGTTCAGAAATGATATAAGCAACAAGGGAGCAGTTCCAGGCAATTGGTTCACAAAGAAGTATGCTGTTCTGTGGCAAAGTACTGTGAGGATGTTCTGTCCAGGGACTGTTACTGTCACAACTAATCGGTATTTTCTTCCTTTCAGAACAGCCACTCATAAGCCAAGTGTTTGGATGCAGTAGAGTTAGCGATCGCTGGTAGTTAACACCCGGGATGAGAATACAGTTTGTGCTAACGTCCATTCCCACCCGCATTTCGTCATGTGATGGCACATCTATGGCAGCTCTATATGCAGAACGAGTCCGTAACAGGCTGATCGCTCTCCCAGGATGCAAAAATGAACTCTGTTTTTTTCACCAGCTTTAGTTGCCTGATTCTGTTGTGTAGCTTATTAGAGCTGAAGGGCTACTTAATTCAGCTAATGGAAGTAGAGACTCTGAACAAATCCAAAAATGAAGGAAATGTTAAATGTGCTTTCCTAACCTGACTTCTGATGGCTATTTTGAGGAATCGTGAAGAATGAAGTGCATCTTGCTGTTCATTTCACCGTTTGTTCTTTTCATGTGGTCATCCTTCTTTGCCTTTCAGATTCTAATCTCTTTTATGGTGACCTGTTTGTGAGACCCTTGCTGACTCCTCCATCAGCATGAGTTGGCTATTTTCATAATTTTCTATTTAAAGAGAAAGCAAACAAATCTAATATGCAGTGTCTGAATTTGAAATCTGTCCCAGAAAATACTGTAAATTCATGTATTTATTTTTGCAGGTGACATTTTGTAGTCTCTTGGAATGTCTTGGGGTTAGGATGAAAATGCAATTCTATAACTGTGCATGCCCCAGGGGAAATATTAGCAAATCTGATGCAATGCTAATAAATCATACTGATTGTTATTACTGTGCTTTGAATGTATTGTAATAAAGCCACAACATTGTTTTATTGGAAAAGAATCAACCCCCAAATGTATGATTTCATTCCTGTATAGTAATACTTCTGTAATTAATATTTCAAACTTCTATGAGATCTTCCTCTGAGAATACCAAAGTATTTCACAGATACTAACTAAGGTCTTGTTCGGCAACATCTATCCATATAAGTAGTCCTGTTGGCTTCCCATTTGCAAGGAATTTTGGACTCTTCCCTGAAGTCAATATATTTGATTATTTCCACTTCACTAATGTGGAAAACAGGACACAGAAGAGTTAAGTGATTTACTCGAGACAAAAGAAAGACTTAGTGGTATATGAAAATAGATCTTCTGAGGCAGAGTCCTGCGCTTTTATTGGAAAATGGTGCAGCAGCATTCATAGGAGCTTCAAATACGTCGAAGGGGTGCACAGGGCTTTGCAAGGAAACACAGGAATGTGGGAGGGAAGGGAATTGCAGCGTGCTTGGTGTGAATGGCATGGGAAACCACCTGCAATATTCATATCTGATGGGACCTTGAGCCTCAGTGTGTTTTTTCTAATCAAACAGTCCATCCTGGAAGACATAGGCACTCTTGCCTTTGCCAAGCGTGAATCTGCATCACAGTATCAGCGTTTTGACTTGAGGTCAGTGGGACATCAAGCAGGCCACGAGAGTGCCAAGGGTGTGGATCCAATGAGAGACTGACAAGAGCAAACAGAAGAGTTAAATGTGGGAGGTACATACTCTTGCTTTTAAGCCAAGGCTGGTTACAACCTTAAAGCAGTATCAGTGAAAAGGGTGCTGGGTGTTGTTTAAAAGTTACAGAGGGCTGACTGACATGTTGTCAATGGCATGAGTTTCACAACTTCTTGGTGATGACACCCAGGGCTCCTTTGCCTGCCACAGTAACTGCTGAATGTCCTTACCTTTGGACAAAACAACAGTCCTAGCACTAGTTATGAGGGGCAGATTGTTTTGTGGTCAGTGGGGAAGGGCAATGTGTCATGTACTAGCCATCCTTGTCATGCTGGAGCAAGTCAAATAGAGGAGCAAGCATGGAGACGCAATGATGTTGGTCCTGAAAGACCCTACAAACAAAGCAGGTAAGTTGGAAGGGATCACATATTTGTAGATGATATGGTGTTGCTGAATTCATTCCCTTCAAGCTTGCACTTCCTAAGCCTTAGACAGGGGTGTTTACGCACTGACAGGATGAGTACAGCTAGCCTGAGGCTCAACAAGGTACTTGGAAAGGAAACCAGACCCATTGCAATCTAGACTTTACTATCTTTCTGCCTCGGAAATCAGAGAAGCAGGAGCTGAAGAAAAAAGCATAGATATCATTTTGATACTGTATTATAGTTCCCCTTGATTCATCATATTAGCTGGACAAATACATAGAAACCTTCCCAAACTGAGTATTATCCCCATGTTCCAGCTAATCCAAGTATCGATTCTCCTGTATGTGCCTGGCTCTTTTCTTCTAGCTCATCCCTGGATCAGTGCTATCTCTTCCTTGGCCAGCTTGCCTCCTGCCAGATGTGGGGAAGTTGGCTACCATTTCACATTCATGGCCTCGAGGAGTCTGACAAAGGCTCTATCGTTCACTTTTACGCGGTAAGAGAACAGTTCTTTTCCACCAGTGAGCTCTTACAAATAGTACTTGGAACAGATTCACAGCTGCTTTTGTCATCTTTTGGAATCCTACAGTCTCAAACATGCAGCCTTAAAAATATACGAATCCCTCTAAAACATCAATAAATACCCATGTAATGTCTGGCTGTTTTGTTTAACAAGCAGTGGCTAAAAGAAATGTAAATGGATCTCCCTTCTCCCCAAGTAAATAAAACTCTCCGGGACAACATATTTTTACTTCAAAATTATATGGCAATTTTTTTTTTCTTCTTTAGGTTCCAGAAACATGTCCATATATGGTCTACTTGTCAGGGACAGTAAATAATGATGTAATAGAAAGGTCAACTTTGTGTCATTTAGCTACAGGATGCTTGATGAAGTGAAGTTCTTCAGATTATGCAACAAAGAAAGACTTTAGGGTGGGTAAAAGTTTCTGCCGTGCATCTTCAAACAGGAAATTTGAGATTCAGAACAACTTATATTTTGGCTTGTATTCGCTGATCATGGGGTGATCCAGAAATAAACTCCAGGCTTCAAAGCGAGAGTGTTTCAAAGCTGTCCTGCAGTTGATCGAAACATCCAGACAGAGCAGGGAGATGAACACCAGCGAGGATTTTCTGAATTAAGACTTAATCAAGGAGATAACCCATTTCAACAGTATTATTGCACTTTTATTTCAGAACAAAAAGGTAATGCAAATATGCATGTTTTGAACTTATTCAGCATTTTTCAACCTGTCAGTTTGCTATGTCTATGCAAATATTTATTCCTATAGCAGTTTGTAACCTAACACCCTAACACAGTCTTGGTAGTTTTTGTGGTTTGCTTTTGGGGTTGTTTTTTTTTTCAAATAAGCCATAAAACACTCCCTGGTGCTAAGCAGATCCGTAGCCCTATCATTTCCTTATTTTTCTTTTACTTGCAAGTGATGCTTATATCTTTGTCCCTAGAATAGCTTGCTCAGAAATAACTGTTGTAGCTACCACACGCTAAGGTACAATGCAGTGTGCAAGGCACGGTGTGAAGGAAAAAAGTTTCATCAGCAAATTATTTATTTCATTTATAAAGTTCCCATTGGTACGACATGAAGCTAATGCTCACTGTTATCTGTGTGAATTCATGCTTTCTGAGAAGAAATTAAAGCTTGCAGGTGTATCCATTTCCAGTAAAGATTTTGCATAGGATCATAATTTGATGGCATCATAACATATGTCAGACTGATAGGTGACCTGTTTTGACAGCTGGGGCTGGACAAGGGGATTTGTTTGCTTGGAAGATTCTTTTGGGAAGCCTGGCTTTGCTCCTTCAGCACTGGGCTAGCACTTGAGCAGTTTGCGCAAGCTGTCATTACAAAGTCTATTTGCCTCTTGTTGCAGCCAGGCAGCGTGAGGTGTCATTCTTCAGATGTCTCAGTTCTGACAGATCTGATGGGCACTGAAATCTTTCTGGTTTTTAAATATCATTTGCTGCCCAGTAGTAGTTATGCAATACAATATCCTTAGAGAACTGCCAAGATTTATCTGGAAACTGATTGAAAATACAGCAAAATACTGCAAACTGGTCTAGTTTCCATTGCCAGTAGAGCATCTGTACTGAAAGGTGCTGCAGCTATTGAAAAGAGCTACAAAGGAGGCTTGGTTTTCCGTGAAGACTTCCAGCCATGTTTACCTTCCCCCTGGGCGGACTCCTCCCGCTTTCAGAAGTAAAGGCAAACGCATGGAAAGGCAGACGTTTATCTGCCGAAGCTGGGGCTCGGTTGCTCCTTGCAAAAGGCAAAATGAGCAACCTGCTCCTCTTCTCTCTCTTTCACAACCTCTGAAGGGTTGAGGTTTTTTTTTAGGAATGTGGTTTATCACACACTGAGCCATAAATACTGAGGTCCTGTATTGAGTTACAAGCTGACTGGGGTAAACTCAGTGCAAAGGCAGGCAAAGTCCCTGGCTCTGCTCCCCTAATGACCTTGTCACTCACCTGCCACTCTTCTCTGACAGCAATATGTAATTCTGCTAATTCTGCTGCCTGGGATCTATTGAAGGAGGACAGGCAGCCTTGCTAAGCTTTTCTTTAAGGAAGTGCTGTCAGTGGGGACCTTTTGTTTCGGATGCTAATGGTATTGAATAGCAGGGTTCTGCATGTCCAAAGCCAGCTGTAATCCTTGTTGTTTATTTATGTTGCATCAGAGATCAGAGGCCCCTTCTCCCAAACACTACATGTTGACAGAGCTGTAGTCCAAATATAATAGCAACCTAATTGTGTTTGTCTTTGCTTTGGCCATAATGTGAGTGGTTACTAGTAGTCACCCTGGCGAGCAGTACCTTTGGTTTCAAAGATTTGCCAGGTACAGCTGCTCATTTATGCAGGGCAGAGTGTCACAGCCTGGCCCTGGCACAAGCATTTAATTTCCAACCTTACCTTCTGGTCGCTGGATGCAGCTAAGTTACTGCTGTATGGCACAGGCTTGATTTCTGCATCTAAATAAACAAATAGTCACTGAAACTGGGATGGCAAAATTAAGAACCAGGATCAGGCCCTATGTGGAAATGGTGGTAAATTTAGATGCAGAAGATATTGTCAGACTGAGCTATTAAATAGCAGCACAGGCAACAGTATCCTCAGGCGTGCCTCTGCCAAGAGAGATCACCAGCGAAGCTATTCAGATCTGAAGGCAAAGCGATTTCTAAGGAATAATAAGGGCACTATACCAAGAGCTTTAAAAAGAAGGTTCTGCTCTCAGAGTAGATGTGATGCTGTGTGCTACCTGAGTGTGAGGGTGGGCTCTTAGGTTGCCAGAGAAATGCGGGAGATGGACAAACATTAAAACCTCCCCAAAAACCTGAAGTTAGGGTGAATAGAAAACCCAGCATTTAACTTATACATCTGATTTCAATACTTTAAACCTACAGTAAGCAGACTTATAGCAAGCAAATTGATCCAAGCTGCATTTAGAAAGACCACTTTGGCCAGATCTTACTCATCCAAACTGGTTCAACCATTCCTAGCAACAAAAGTAGAATTTTTTCACAACTTCATTAGAGAAGGTGGAAAATATTTAGCTTATAGCGCATTAGTCTAGTGGGCTTTCATAAGGTCACGGTGGGTAGTTCACCACTGGCCTCCAATGGAGTAACCTTAGCCCTGCTGTGTCAGCTGAGCCAGGGTAGGTCTGGGTGGCTGCAGCAGCACCAGGCGATGCCACCAAGCTCAGCTGCAATGAAAGAAGTTTAAACTGAGTCAAGCTGTGTTGCATTATCCTCCAGCTGAGGACGTGCACTCAGACTGTTACAAAAATAACTTGAACCGGTGCCTGAGCCCTGTGGCTCTGCAGCTTCAAACAAAAGCATCTCCAGGTGGAAGGGTAGGGTGGTGGCTCTGCTCTGCGTTGTTCAGGGCCATTGCACAGGGAACTGTAAGGAGGAGGCACATATTCTGCCTCCTGCCAAACTCAGTCACACCACACAGGTCAGTCTGAGCAAGGGGAGAGAGGCGACGGGATGCAAGAACATCTTCAAGCCCAACCAGAACAGTCTCTGCAAGGGTTCAGGACAGCCAAGGTTGTCCCTGGATGTCAGGATGGGCCCAAAAGCTCCTGCAGCCCCAGGATGTGACCCTCACACCTTCATCAGGGTTGTGGCAATTAGAGGAGCAGAACTGAAAGCTTTATCTATTTTGGGCCCTACAGAGTTTCTTCCTTCAGGATGAGTCAGTGGCAGGAGCTGCAGCCAACACTGTTGTTTCAGCACTCCCTGGGACTCCTGTCAAAATATTTAGATTAGTGAGGATCACCAACATGCAGGAGAGGTTCTTCCTTTTCTCTGCGAGTGGGTGGGACCCAGTTAATCCATACAAAGAATAAGAGGATGAAATAGGAGGGATCCCCAAAGTCAAAATCTTCCTTTTCCTTCCCTGTGCCTTAACGAGATATGAAACAAAAGAAGGGAGGGAAAGATGTCGAGAAATGGCCTTGCACCCAGACCCATCGAGGATTTAGAGAGGCGCCTAAATCAGTAAGCTACTCTGTGTCAGAGTGTTGAGTCCCATTGGCAGTGGTCTCCTGTATGCTCCTCAGTGCCTTGACTGCCCATGAAGGGACTCTGACACCCAGCTCAGCAGCGCAGTGAGGCTGGACCCACTGCCTGCTCAGCTTGCTGTGCTGTCAGGATGCCAGCGGTGGGGCTGGGGAGGATAAAGAGGAGGGGTCTCTGTCTCAGGCTCCACTAGTGCAGCTTGCCCTCAGAGAGGAGCAGTTTCATCTCCACTCTTGACTCGTCCAAAGAGTCATTGTGCATCATCTCCATTAGGAGCTTATGATCAGATCCTGCCCTCTCCACTGAATGTTTAGTTTAGGTCCCTGAATCACCATTGGGGCCAGGTCCTACATTTAGGCACTGCAGTGCTAGATGCTGCAGATAAGCCCTCTGACTCCAGCCCTTGGATTTCACAGCACACCAGTTACTGAGTACCTAGGCTGACAGACTATGAAAGCGCTGCATGCCAGGAGTTGAGCAAGCCAAACAGCAGCAGAAGCTGCTGGGGAAACAAAGCTGTGTCATGCTTCTTGGCCAGCTTCTGGCTGGAGTGCAGCCAAGGCCAGGTACCAGAGATGCTGGGGTGCAGGGCGGGCAGCGGCTCCATACAAGAGCTATGAATGGTTTGGTGCCTGGGCTTGGTTCCTTGGGACAGCAAGGGTCATAGCAGAGTTGAAGCACACCATCTTTCACTGGAGAAGTAACCAACAGCAGCTGTGAGAGACCTGCCTGAAAATTAAAAAAATGACAAAATTGGGTTGCATTATTTACAGCAACAGAAGGTTTTATTTTGGCAGTTTTCATGGCTATAAAAAACATCCTTTGTTGTTAAAAGTCACAATAGCAACGTGAAATCTGCTGGGCTTCCCTTTACCCTGAACTTTTCCCACTTCTTCTGGGGCGTGCTTGGAGCCTGAGGTGGCTGTTGATGTGGGAGATTATCACCATTTCTGAAGTGAAAAGCTTAAATCCAAGATTTTGAGTTACTTTTGGCTTGATTCAAGAATTTGCAATTTCTTCAAACTGTATTAGTCTCTTTTTTTTAAAAAAAAAATTGGTTAAAGAAACAAACGTGAGTGTCTTGACATGCATAGATATAGCTCTGTTACCATTTGGAGAGCTACCATTTCCTCCAGGTCAGGACTGTCTCTTGGCCATGCACACAGCAGCAAGGACTGCTAAAGCATGGCAATTTCCTGGGATGAGGCTCGTGATATGTTGGACCCTACTGCCATCGACATGGGTGTGAGTCCCTGGGAAGCCAAGCTGCCCTGGGCATTCAGTGAGCTGGGGGCAGAGGCCCTGGCTGCTGGAGAAAATATCTGCACATGGAAGGGGAGCTGAAGGCTTCGCTCTGTCAGTGGTGCTGGTGTTGCAGGAGGCAGGTCCTGAGCGGTGGCAGGATGGGTGGCTCTGCCATCCTTATGCATGTGGCTCTGCTGGGTGGCCCAGCTCAGCAGGACCCATGGCTGGGCAGGGCAGGGCTGTGCGGAGCTGAAGGTCAGCCCTGCTGTGGCTTCACTGGGACAGGGACTGACAGCCCCAGGGTGGGTGCAGGCAGCTTTGTCAGCAACCCCACTGGTGTGCTCAGCCAGCTCTCTCTGTACCTGGGGGACATGCCTTCAGAGTCCCCTACTGCTGGCTCCCTGTCCTGTCCTCCTGGGCAGCCTATACCCGTTGCTCCTCATCTCAGTGCTCTCTATTATTGTACCTAGTTCTCGCTCAATGATTATAAAAAGAAAACCTATTCCCTGTTGACTGTCATCTTCTTAAGAGAGGAAAGCTTTTCCATCGCTTCCCATGAAATAAGCCCTTGGCTCTTGAACACTGGTGGCCACAGTGCTCTCTGGCACCCAAATGAGATCCTGCTAGAGCATCATGCCATTCGTGGCATTAGTACTTTCCTATCACTGCTGGAAATACCAGAGTATTTCGGATTGTCTTGGCCTTTTCTGAGTCCACTCTGTGGTGGTGGTTCACAGTCATTCTGGGATTGCTGAGTGTGCCCTGATGTTTCCCTCTTCTCCCATTTCCAGCTCTCAACCACCAGTTTTTAGAAGACAGTCTGACCATAAGTCTTCAAGCTCATGACCTTGAACTTTTTTCTGTGAAAGGGAAAAAATGAGAAGTGAAACTGAGCAGTGTCATGTTGCTCTCCTAGCTGAGTGAAACAAAGAAAGTAATTTCAAAGAATAGCTTTGCATGTTGCTCAAGAGATCTCCAGATAAGGTGGAAAAATTTACTTCATGAAGTCCCTTTACACTTTGTGATGGAGAACCTGTCCCTGCAGAAAACAAGCAGACAAACCTCTTCCCTTAAGATTCTGCAATTAGAGCAAGAAATAAAACAAACAAACAAAAAAGCAACAAAAAGAGATGTCCATTTGATGTTCTCCTAAATAAATTAATTTCAAGGCTGTATCTCTTTCATCTTATGGAGATTTCCTTTACCTGATTGCCCTTTGAGTCATGGTAACCAGAATAAGTAGACAAAAACTTGTCTTGCGGCTCCCTTCCCTATTTTTAAACACCAGCTAAATCAATACTTCTGTGATAAAGAGGAGTTAGTTCATTAAGTTTACATGCAGATTTTAGCTAATGATGTTCTCTCCCTGGTGAAGGATTTCTGAAGGGTTTTCTGGTCAGTCTCATCAAGAGGCAGAGCCCAAGGTAGTTGAGTATCTTTCTTTCATTTTCCAGATTTTGATGATCACGATTTCCTTTTACAGGAAAGCGAAAAAAAAAAAGAAAAAAACCAAGAAAACCAAAACAATGGCTACAACAGCAGCAAATACTCAAAGACAAACAATAGGCTGCGAGGAATACAGCCTGTATGGTAGCTTCAGTGAAGACGAGCTTATAAAGATGGCCATCCAGCAGAGCTTGGAAGAGGACCCCGCAGGTCAGCCAGCTGCCCAGAGCCACCAGAAGCCGATGGTGGCAGGTCCCAGCGAGACGGCCACCCCCAGATGTGCCAGCAGCCACCACCCGCCCTACCCCATCTACCCTTGGCAAAGGTGAGTGACCATCTGCCCAAGCTGCAACGTCCCAGCGAATACCCTGCCTGGGAAGAGAAGAAGAGCTTTCCCTTTCCAAACACAGGCTTCCTAATTAGCTTTACCAAGCGGCTGCTCTGCGAGTCTGTCATTAGTTTGAAAGACAGAGTCTGCTATAAATCCAATGAGGTCAACAATTTACACCCTCCCAGTGAAATGAGAATTTGCTTGAGGCTTTCAGTTTTAAGCAACAAGTAAAATAAGAAAAGGGACACTGCTACAAGCTTTCCCGAACAACAGAAGCCCTGCTGAAGCTAGTGGCTCCTTCCCCCACGGGGGCATACTGTACACGGAGCATAGGTTTCGCAACAGAGGGAACTCAGCAATTGTTATGGGAAAATATAAGAGAGCGGCCAAAAATAGGTATATAAAACTGTGTAGTCGGCTACCTTTTAGATACTGCAGTCTTTAAAGGATGTAGTTATTTCAGATCAAAATCTGACCTCAAGCACACCACTCTTAGCAAAGAGCAGCTCCACACACCGAAGCATGGCAGCCTCTTGCTCCCCTGCGATGCTGGGCTGTGGTTTACAGAGACCTGCTGACAGTTTCAAACCTAGACATTGTTCTCCTTTCAGTTTTTAAAAGGCAGATTTCTCAAGGGGCCGGGGGAGGTGGGGAAGAGGTTACAAAGTCACCTCAAAACCAAGGAAAAAATATCCTTTTAAACTATTTTTTTTTAATAAGCAGGGAGTAACTGAACTTTTGTTCCCCCTTCTTTCTCATAACTCCGCTGTCCTCTGACGCCTCACTCATTACCACCTGTGATTGTTTGGTTTCCAAGGCTGGGACACTGGGGGCAATTTGATGAGCAGTAAGCGTGTTTCATAGCCGTGGAAGCAGGATTCTGCACAGCAGGCAGTCCTGCTCCCACCAAAGGTTGTGACTTCTCAGTGTCGCTACTGTGCACTTGTACTGTCAGCTGTGGTGTGGAGACCTGATGTGGTGAAAAATAAAGACTTTCCTGGCCGTTTGGTCCTGTCCTCCTTGGCAGTCCTTTGACACCTGCTGTTTTGGCAAAAGGCAGCATCTGCAGTTCTGTGCATTAACCTGTCCTGCCTTTACCTCAGCCCAGCAGCTTTTAGCCTCCCACTGGAGAGAAAACCTTGGCAGCTTGTAGCTCAGATCTGTAGTGTTGCTGAACTCTTCTGCCATCTGGGAGAGCCGAGATGGAAACGGAGCCGGCACCCGGGGGCCCTGTGTTCTCCTCCACCCCCGCCTCCAACCTGCTTGCGTGGCACCTCAGAGGTGACGAATGTCACCCCAGCTCGCCTCGTGCCTGCTTCCTGTGTGGTGGTGGTAGGGTTAACCTCACTGTTGTCTTATATGGTCATTTGAATCCCCTGACGCTTCCTCAGAGGGCCAAAAATAATCTCGAGCCGAGCAAGCAGCTGAATCCAGCGCAGAGCAAGCTGTAGCCATCTGCTTTTATTCAAAGCCTTGACCGGGAGGCTTTCTCACTCTGTCTCTGTGGATGTGTGTCTCTGTTCCTGCCTCAACATGACCTGCTTCTCCTATTCGGAGTATTTCTCTTTATTTCATTCATGTCATCGCCACTCCAGATTGGCGGCCCAGTCGAGAGGCCATGCTCAGTCGCCCAGCTCGGGGGCAGCCTGGGGGGTCAGGCGAAGGTACGACGGCAGCCTGTTCAGCACATCCCAGCCCATGTAAGTGCCTCCCTCTCCCTCTCAACGCTTTCCCCTACGGTCAAAACAAGCCTTGCTACCTGCTCGCCCCCTGAGCCAGCTCTTCTGGCTGGCGATGGTGCCTGGTGGGGGGAAATGGTGGTGTTCATCTGGAGGTGGTCTTGCTGATACCTGCACTGCACCCTCATTGCCCTCTTCCTCCTGACCTCCAAGCTGCCCTGGACAATGCCCAGGCTCTTGTGAGTGACCCACCTCAAACCTCCTTTGTTCTTTTTCACCCTTCATCCCTCTCCATCCCTCTAGTGCACATGTCCTGGGGACTCTGGGTCATTCAGTAGCTCTGAGGTGACAAGGACAGCAGGGAAGGGATGCCTGTGCTGTGGTTTATTTATATATGCTGGTTCCCATATCAACATAGTAGATGAGGCAGGCAGGTGCTGATAGTAATTGCATTGGTATTACGTTCATGGTTCAACGGTGGGGAAGAGTGGGGAAAATAAATGCAGATCGCAGTATATAAACTGAATGAGAAAGTCCAGTCCTTTGAAATAAATATTTCCAAGCTGCCATGCCTGTTCAAGGCAATACCTGCACTTCCCTGCCACAGTGAAGAGGGATGCTGGGGAGCTATAGCACATCTTACATGCCCAAGGAGGAAACCAGCTTGACTGACTTTGATCCTCCTTGCCACATTTTGCTGTTGGTAGAGACCATAAATAAGCTTGGGTGAACACAGTCATTGATGAGGAAAGGAGGCAGGCAAGGGGGAGGCCAGAGCTCTGTTCCAGTGCCTGTGTGTAGTGGAAATGTGTGGACCATGATGGGTTTATTACATCTCTCTTTGGGGCAGACAAGATGCATGCACCTGCCTTTAGCTGTCAGATGAAGAGAGGAAAGTGTTGTGGGAAGCACTTCTCTGTCTCCTGCAGGAAACTCTTCCCTGCCTTTTTTATCTACCCAGTTCAAATCCATTTTGTTTTATCCACCTTACAAGTCCCTCCCTGGATGCATGGTTGCAGTGACTACGTCTCCACCACTCTTCTTCCTTTCATCCCTCACCCAGCTCTACAGTCTTCCCCACCTCACCCTGCAATCCAGCTGATCCTGGCTCTGTCCCTGGCTCTCCACTGACATTGCCCTCCCTGAGATTGTGAAAACCTCTTTCTGCTGAAGCATGACGCCTCCCTCATTCCTGCCACCTGCCAGATCTCCTTGGCCACACTGAAATCACATCCTCTCATTGAGTGCTCTGCACACCTTGCATGCCTCTCTGCTGCTCTGGGTGCAATGACTGGGGGGCAGGCTTTTCTTCTGCATCCCATAGCTCAATAGAGTTCAGTCCACAAGAAGGCTGGGATAAGGCCAATATGCTATCCCTCCTCTGATGCCAGGTGAGAGCAAAATGTCGCTGGGAAGGCCCAGGAAAACATGGTGGCATGACTGTTTTACAGCCCTGGTCTCAGAGCAGGCAAGGATTATAGTTGGCTTCCCCTGGGGAGATGTTGTTCCTTCATGCTGCCTGCATCTGCCAGGACAAAAATGAGCTTCCTGAACCTTTCTGTGCTCCACTGAACCTCTTCTGCGGCGCTCAGAATTGACCGAACCATAAATCTCATCTGCAATGAGTATTTTCCATCTTGGCTACTGGGCTTTGAAATGAAGTAATTCTTTTGAATCACCCATTAAGGCGACTTAGGTTAAGATTTCGTCAGATCTTCAAGCTTCCTCCATAGTTTTAGCACTTGTTTTTTCTATATCTGATGAAATCCAAGCAGCAGAATATGTTGTTTTGTTATAACAGCCAACTATGGACCAGGCAGAAAACAAGGATTTCACATGGAGGTTCATTAAACTTTCTGTACTGATCTGGAATTTGCTTGGCTAAAGTATCTACAGTCTGGTCCAGCAAACACCCTCATCTTAATCAGGAATCATTTAAGGTCAAGGAGCCTGACAGAAGTTTGCTTCATTCAACATCTGAGGGCTTAAGCAGAATAGTAACTGATTCTTCACACATTTTTAACTCTAGCACAGATCCGAGGTACACTCTGCTTTCACTGAGGTCTCCGCTAATGTGATTGCGTTCGCTGTGTGCCAGCTCCACGCACAGACTCCTGCTGTGGCCCACCTGGCACGCAGTAACTCATTAAGCGCTGGTAACTCTATTGTGTGGCAAAATCCTGAGGTCTCAGTGAGTAGCCCTGCACATGTAACATGAACCTTCGCATAGAACAACAGATGGCTTCTGCAGCCTTGTGCCAGAGGCTTTTAAAGACGAAGATCCCCCACCTCCTCCTCCTCTCCCAGCCAAACATGCCAACTGTTGCTGTTAACTGACTTCAACAAAACGCTCAATTTCAAACACCTATATAAAAATCTACTATCTATACAGAAACAGCAATGTTAGGTTTAGTCCCCGCGGTACTCTAAATAGTATAGAGATACAGCAGTGTCCCTGGATCCTCAGACTGGCAGTTATCAGAAGGTCAGTCCATTCCTCCTGGGTGGGCTGTGGTCATGAAGGCAGCTGCCTGCTCTAGCTGTTATCTCCTCCTCAGGCAAAACGCCTGGCTTGGTGTCCCTTATCTCTGACCACCCCGCCCCCTATTCCTGTGTTGCTATTTTTGTAGCTCTGCTGTCTTGAGATCACTGCTTCCAGATAAAGAGGCACTAAATACTTTTTCACCTGGGAAATAGTGTCTTTTCCCATTCCTTGGCAGACCTGTTGTGTTCATCTGTTGTGCTCCAGGCCCTGAGTTTATCCTCAGAGAAGCAGCTTGGTGACTTTTCTTCCAGTCCTAATAACAGTGTTTACGGTACAGGTTTGGTACCTCTGGGCAAGCTGAAATTAATGATGCCTGTGTGAGTTTCAGGCTGCTGGTCTGTCCATCCCCTGCAAGGCAATGACATCCAGTCCTGCTCCTGTAACTTGTGCTACACGCAGAGGTTGTACCAATGATTTGCTTTTTGAGAACTCCTGTGCTGAGCTGCCCAAATTTTCCTGTCTCTGATCTCACTCTGTTGTGGCATTTTAGACCTTCTGCCATAACCAGAGTTTCTGGTTCCAGTTGTCACTGTCCTGCATGACCTTCATCACAAGCTGTATTTCTACCCTGGTCACGCTAATAGTCTCTCTGAGACATGCATCTCCCTCCCCAGTCTCTCCACCTTCAAGGGTGCAAGATTTGCTCTTTAGAGTTAGTTCAAACTACAAACTCTTCAACATCCTCTTGTTCTCTGCCTCTGAAAATACAGCCCATGTTCATTTTTTGCAAGTTCCCATTAGAACTGGAGAAATGCTCCTTCCTTTGTGGTGGTTGCTATACTGGAGCTTAGACATTTGGTGCCTCAGAATACGGATGCAGTGACTGCCTTCTCCCAGCACAGCTCAGCAGGAGCATGAGCAGATGCTAGCACTGGAAGGCACAGCACACCACCATGCACAGCACCGGTGCCTGCCATAGGCAAGGATCCTACTTGCTCTGGCTGCAGGGTACCAGCTCCCTTTCTCTGCTGTGCGCTCAGCAGTCTCAGATGGGTGGAAGGAAGAAGCTGGGCCCTGCTCCAGGCACTGCTGATCAGAGGTACAGGGACTGTCAGGCAGCGCTGTGACTCCCACTCTGTGGAGAGTCCCCCAGCAGCACTCTCTGTTGCTCTGCAGAAGGATTAGTGTGCCCAGATCAGCACTGCTCTGTAATTGCTCTTCCAGAGCTTGCAGAAATGGGTTGCTGCCCGGACTGTGCATGCTTGGCGACGGGAAGGCTTGTCAGAGCAAAGCTCACTTGTATGCTGCTCATTGTGTCTCACTTCTGGATGGCACGGAGCACACTTCATGCTTTTTGTAAATTTTCACAGTAAGCCTCTTCTTGAAAGCTTCAGACTTAGCACCAAAAAAAAAAAAAAAAAAAACTTTCATGTTAATTTTGTTTTCTCTGGTAAATACAGAAATACTACTTTAACATTTTCCAGTGATTCTACACATTTCAACTACTTTCTGCTCCAAAGAGGCTTTAAAATATTCCCTCCCTCCCTCTCTCCTTCCCTAATATTTTTCCATTCCCTTTACTCCCTGTGCCTAGAAGTTACTTGGCCCTGTGGAGCCTGACAGTGGTTTGCTGGGTTCAAATTGACAGGAACATGAACCACGTCACAGCTTGGCACCAGGTACCAGCTGTGTTCCAGAGGCCCCTGACCATTGCTGTTACTTGGGGAACTACTAAGTTGGCAAAGAGGAGTAGACTTGTCAACAGAGCTAATGAGTCTGCTCCAAAGCAGGCTTCTAAAGACCAGATTTTTAGAAGTGTCCAGCACCTAATATGTCTTACTGGGACACTTAAGACACATTTTTAAAGGTCTGTAATGTCCAAAGTGGTTATAATTTCTGAAAATCTGAGTACTCAATGCTGAAATAACCACTGGGAATCTCTGGGGCATGGTCATAAAGGGCCATGATTAATATACAAGATTTATTGAGAATTTCTGCTTCAGCGCCAAGCCACCTGCAAATCAGATTTAGTGTTTTCTTCAGGGTTGAACAGGGGCAGTTCTCTTCAAAGCTGATCTTATTTAAGAGATCTCTTATGGAAACATCTTGCCACATGGGTCAGCAAATGGCAGGGTGATGTAGTTATCCAACCACAGACACTCATGGCAGTGTACAGAGCAAGGACAGAGCTAGTCTCCCCCAACTCCAGATATCTGAAATACAAGTCTTTATGTCAGAGATTAGTCACATCTACACTTTCCTTACACTCCAGGGAAAGAGCTCAGCACCTCCAGACAGTGATTCTTCTGATTTGTTGTGATGGCCAAATGAGAGCAGGTGAATTTTACCTCTACAGGTCTGTAGCAAGACACATTAGGGCCACAAATGCTTACTATATAGGCTGTAGGGGTTCACTGTTTTGGCCAAATCGTACAGTGATATTGCTGCAAAAAGCTTCTCAGTAATGAAGGAAGCAGTAATCTAGTTTTAATCTTGTTTTAAAGAGAAATTGACCCTGTAGTGGCAGCAATCAAGGATGGAGATGAAAATGCAGTATCTAACATGATGAAATCAGGAAAGGACCTTTCTGAGCCTAATAAGGACGGCTGGATACCCCTCCATGAAGCTGCATACTATGGCCAAGTGGGTTGCCTGAGCCTGTTGCAAAAAGGTCAGTGAAGTTAAAACTAATTAATTACAAAAGGGAGAAGAAGAATATGAATAAACTAAAAAGCAGAATTAGCAGCAGTCCAATCCTGGTCTGGGACTGTCTGCAAAGCTTTTTTCCAACCTCTCTAAGTGTATATTAATTTCACCTTCTTTTTGAGAATAAGTTTCCAGACTGAAGCCTCTAAAAGTTAGGATCTTTGGGAGAAAGTGATATCTGGGTAGATCTTGCCAAGCCCTGGATTTCTCACAGTAAAGCCTTGTAGCTGAGCTCTTGGTTGTTGTGACTGCTCGGCTGCCCCAGCTGACAGCAATTACCCCACTTCCCACTAGCTGGAAATTCAGCCCAGGAACTCTTTGCTGGTGCTTGAAGGTGGTTAACTACCGTAGTTTGTTTTCAAACTGCTACTGAAAAGCAGTTACTCAGCAACTTATGCATCACCAGTGGCCACAGCTGAACATTTTAATCTAAGCTGGTGACTGATTTAGATACATAATCTGAGTTATAGTAACTTTATAGTATATTCTTAATTTACTTTGCCCATGGAAAAGGAAAAGAAAAGATATAAACAACAAAATCTCACCTAAAACTCCAAGGATTTTGAAAGGTGATGATGCTGAAGACACTTGTGCACTATGCACCATAATGACTTTGGGGTCTCCGTTTCTTCACAGCGTACCCTGGCACAATCGACCAGCGCACTCTCAATGAGGAGACAGCTCTCTACCTGGCCACCAGCCGGGGCAACCTGGACTGTCTACTCACCCTGCTGCAGGCTGGGGCTGAGCCTGACATCTCCAACAAGGCCAGAGAAACGCCGCTCTACAAAGGTGAGTGGCTGCTTTTCCAGGGATGCTGAGGTCTTCTGACACCATCAAGGCAGAGCTACGGGATTTCTTGTGATGTCAGTCTGAAACCAGCCATTAGCTCCCATTTTCTGCCTCCCTCCAATAGTACTCTGTCTCCTATGTCTGACCTGCCATGCCACAGCCTCTCTTCTCATCACATCAGAGACAGGATTAGTGGCCGCCCTGAAGGGCGCAGGCTGCAATGTGGTGTTGAGGGTGTGATGCTTAGTGGAGCCCTAACTACAGGGTGTCTGCACAATATCCCAAACTCATGGAAAGCTGGATAGTACAGGAATATGCATGCTTTCCTAAACAGTAGGACCAGAGTAGCTGTTAGATGTGGGAGTACAGTCACTGTACACATGCCAGTGATACGTATACCATGTGGGCCAGGCCAGGCTGTGTGCTAGGGGAGATGCATAAAGTTATAAACAATTCAGTGAGTTAGAAGATAAAGTGTTTAACATGTGCATATTACTTTAGTGCTGGTCAGAGAGAACACTTTCTTTAGCAGAACAGCATTATATCCATATTACAAAGATTCAGAGAAGGAGATAATCTCTCACATCTTCATGTCCACCCTGCTTTGACTGACTGCTCCTGATGTGACCATTTTTAGCACTCTAAAACATTAAAAATCACACATTACTGGTTAAAACAATAATCTTGCCCCCATCTTTAGATGCCTGGTCTTAGAGCTGCTCAGTTTCAAATGCCTTCGTTCTAAAATTCTGGCTTACAGTCTGCTAAAGGATTGAGCACATTGAGCACACAGTAATGGTGGTAGTAGTAGAAGTAGTAGTGCACATAGTAATAAATAACAACAGTAATATGAAAGCACCCTTTAGCCAGAGTAAAACTTGTATTAAGAATGTGCTAGTCTTGATGCAAAATCTTCCGGTCTATCCTCCACAAAAAAAGAGTGAAAAAATGATCATAACAAATTACTCATCCTTCCTGTGTAAGCAAATTAAACTCTGCGGAGCTTTGCCTAGATAATTACAGGAGTGTCTAATCACATAGTTGCTTTCAGTACATGTGAGCAACACCTGTGTATGGGAGAGGAAGCCATGGAAATATCCCAAGGGAAGAATCAAAACCAAACGGCAGGACCTCTGTGAGAAAAAGACATTATTATTTCAAAGAAAAAAACCACTTGCTATGGAATGTGCTGGCCTCTCACACGGCACATTGTACAACAAATGCTATTTGGGGCTTGTAAATGGGGCTGCTTATTCTAGGTACCTTTGGTTTGGGGTCCCACTGTAAAGTTGTGTAGGAAGCCTCATGGTTTGGAATTCAAAAAGCAATGGGACAAATTGGTAGAATAAAAATCAACAAAATACTATTAACGATCAAGAAAATATTTTCAGGACGGTCCTGAAGTATAAATTGTTGCAGGCTGAGAAAGTGCTACTGACTCACATCATTATTGTTTTCTAAGGATACTCTTCTGGGTACTGTTGGTTTGAACTTTTTTGTACTTTTTTGTCTATATAGAGCTTTATCTGCAGTCCAGGGCAATAAGACACAGAGTCAGTTTGCACAAAAATTGGAAAGAAAGTGTTCAGGTCATGTGATTTCTGTAACATGTTTGTTCTTCCATAGATTATGTCCCGCAACCGTCACCTTCCTGCATCACTGCAGAGTCCAGTTGGTACGAATGTTCTGGGCTGGATTACCCTCAGTACAAGCCTTGACACAAGTCCTGTACAAAACACTTAGCCTCCTCTAAGTCCTGGTTGAAGACTGGCTTCACTGCCATATCCTTCACCTGGCAACAGCCTTGGCCTTCATATTGACCTAGATGGACCTTTGGTCTTACTCACTATGGCCCAGTTACTTTATATTGCCTTATGCTACATGAAATGGATACCACAACACTTGGAATCTCTTCAAAAGCTTCTCCTTACCACTTCCCTTTTTTCAAAACAGCTTGTGAGCGGAAAAATGCAGAGGCTGCAAGACTGCTGGTACAGTACAATGCTGATACCAACCATCGTTGTAATCGAGGATGGACTGCTCTCCATGAGGCGGTCTCCCGTAATGACCTGGAGATTATTGATATCCTTGTGAAAGGGGGTGCCAAGATTGAGTCTGCAAATGCCTATGGGATCACTTCTTTATTTGTGGCAGCTGAGAGTGGGCAGTTGGAAGCTTTGAGATACCTCGCAAAATGTGGTGAGTACAGTTGTGCCGTTACATGCCTTTACTCACTTAATTCTTAATATTTCAAAGTTCCCATTAATTCTTCCTGGCTCAGTTTTTCTGTCATTGGAGACAAGGCCCAGCCTGCAGAGGTGCTGAAACCCTGTTGTTCCAGATGGCTGAATTGTGTATGGTCTTTCAGACAGCATGGTCTAGACACATGTGCTTCTTCAGCATTCATTCATGGTCACCTACTTTGGGAAGGAATATGGTGCTCTCTAATTGCATTGCCTGACACTTTCAAAGGCGTATTGCTGCATACATTTAGCCTAAAACATAATCAATCATACATGACAACTGTAGGTGGGAGAAGTTGAACATTAGCCAACTCCATCTGCTCATGAACATGTGCAGTGATGGGCAAGGTTGGCTCTCCTCCACAAAAGAATCCTGCTGAAAATAGATAAAGTACTGTTGTACAGTTAATGGATTTACACCAAGGAGAAGCAGACTCTCTCTCCCCATGTGTATATGTTCAAACATCTAAACAGAGTGAGTTTGATTTTAATTTACACTAAACCTACCTTTTACTGCTCCACTCATGTAAAACAGCTTTACAATAAACACAACATACTTTACTACTGTTCTGAGCCGTATTTTATTTTCACTGTGGGCTAATATCTTCAATGTAGGTAAAATCTGGGTCCTGCATTTGTGACACAAGAGCTAAACAGTGATAAAGATAAGAAAATCTCCTGAAGCAGTTAGTATGGCTAAGAAAGATATGAGAGATGGGAAACAAAAACTGTGTTCTGCTGTCCAGCTAGCATTGTCAAGTTGGCTTTATATGACCAGTTAGTCCATCATACTGCCTACAATTTTAAAGACTAAGCCAGAATGTGTGTTTCAACTTAGATATTAGGATTTTCATAAAGTTAAATTTTGAGAAAAATACACAGGAGAAATTACAATAAAACTGTCCAATTGTTTCAAGCACAGAAAAGCTCCTCTGAGTATCCCAGGAATTATATCACTGCGTTGCTTATGATGAGCAATGTTCATCATAAAAAGGGTTTAATTTTAATTTCTTTTTCAGTAGGAATGTAGTCCTGTGTTATGTTTTGTCACTGCAATTCTCCTAATGTTTCCAGCTACAACATCTCCAGAGGGCCAAACCCAACACAGATGTTTCAGTTTGGGGTGAGAGCACAGGAAGTGTTCTCTTTGGCAGGGAGTTTTCATGATCGAATGGGAGATTGATGGGCTTTCTATGGAAGTTCAGAAGCAAAACTCCAGTGAACTGTAATTCCCGTTTAGGATACACATAGAGCAGCCTTCCTGAGGACACCATGGTACAGTATATTACAGTCAAAACCCAGGCCTTAAATTTCTAGCACAGAAAAAAATAGATTCCTAACCATTTGTGGCCAAAAACTATCAGGTCTTGGTTTATTCTTGCATGTTGTTTATTAAGCCAACCAGACACTAGAGCTCAAGAAAAACTGTCCCAAATAATCTAGAAGTTCATTGATAATTATTGTCTTTTTTTTTTCATAAAACTTACCATTTGGAGCCTAACTTGAACCCTCATGAAGTGAAGAGATACAGCCTCAGGTGTTGAGTTTTGAAATGAAATATTCACTGACTAAGGCACGCCCAAATAAAAGCGGATTAAAATTGTTGCTCTGTACCATGCAGATGTCACGTTACAGAGTCCTATTTTAGCCTGGATATGTACAAAATTAAAATACAGTATAAATAATATAAATGTACTTATAGTGTGAATATGTATAGAATAAAAATAATATGTATAAATACCAATGATATATATCATAAATACTCTCGACAAAGAGATAGACAACAGAATAGCAAAGGCAAACAGAGCTTTCGGAAAACTCCATAAAAGAGTCTGGTGCAATAAACACCTGAAGAAAAGTACAAAGATCAGTGTCTACAGAGCCGTGGTACTGCCTACTCTTCTGTACGGGTCTGAATCATGGGTCATCTACCGCCACCATCTGCGACTCCTCGAACGCTTCCATCAGCGCTGCCTCCGCACAATCCTAAACATCCACTGGACTGACTACGTGACTAATGTTGCTGTCCTTGAACAGGCAGACGTCACCAGTATTGAGGCCATGTTGCTGAAAACGCAGCTGCGTTGGGCAGGGCACGTCTCCAGGATGGCGGATCACCGCCTCCCTAAGATCGTGTTCTATGGTGAACTTGCCACCGGCTGCCGCAAGAGAAGAGCTCCGAAGAGGAGATATAAGGACTCCCTGAAACAACACCTCAGCCTAGGCCATATTGACCACCATCAGTGGTCCACCCTGGCCTCCAATCGGGAGATTTGGAGACACACCATACATAACGCTGCTGTCTCCTTTGAGAGCACGCGTAGAATCAGGCTCGAGGAGAAAAGACAACGCAGAAAGAACCGTGCCTCGACTATACCACCCAAGGAGACCCTCCGGTGTGCTCTTTGCAACCGGTCTTGCCTATCCCGCATTGGCCTTTTCAGCCATCAGTGTGCTTGCAATAAGCGTGGGCAAAGCCCTTCCCAAATCTTCGTCCACGAAGCCGAGCCATGATGATGATGATATCATAAATACATAAACAGAGATTTCTGGAGAGCACCTATTGAGATCATCTAATCAAACTCCTGCTCAGGAATAGCATATATACATAGTATAAAACACATAAATAATAATGGTATTATTGAATCTAAAAAAAAGACCATGCTGTATAAAGAACAGCACATTTTAATGTTTTTTGCCTTTGAGCTACAGCTGAATGGAGCCTGGATTCATGATTGGGAGCTAATGGTTGCCACTCACATTAAAGTCTCCCTCATAAAATTCACATCTTATTAAAAAGCCAGTGGAAATCTATGGTATAACTGTATGTAACTAGTATGACTGTATCACCTCTGATATGACCTCATTCACATCCCTGGCCAGCACATTTTGTAGCTCCAGTGTCATGGAGATGTAAGTTTTCATTCTAAGTATGTTCCTTCCATTTGATTTTAACCTTTTGGTGTTACAAAGATTTTCTTCCTTCCTAGGTGCTGATATAAATACTCAAGCCAGTGATAATGCCTCTGCTCTTTATGAAGCCTGTAAAAATGGACACACACATATTGTGGAGTTTCTTTTGACCCAAGGAGCAGATGCTAACAAAGCCAATAAGGATGGCCTGTTACCTCTTCACATAGCAGCCAAAAAAGGGATTTGCGAGTAAGTTTTAGCTCATTTTAGAGTTTCATCTTTTAGACAAGAGTCCTTATGAAACGGAGAATGCCTAATTCTAGGCATTGCAAGGAAGGGAGCTGCCAGCTGAGAACTGGGCTTTCCACTGTCAGAGCTCAGGTTGGAAATTATGAGCTGAAGAGCGTATTTGTGGGTTGGGATAGGATGGGATGGGATGAGCAGGAATGTGGGTTGCAATAATTTTCCTGCATGAGCCTATTGTGATTCTTCTGCTCAAGCAGAACATGCTGCATTCCTTCTGTTTCTTCAGGTTTTATTAACAATAATTCAAATGTTGACAGCAGGAAGTGGTTAAGTGAATCTCTAGGGCATTAGTGAGATCATTGCTAGAATACGGTGTCCATTTCTGGTATCTTCCCTTTCAGAAATCTTTCAGGAAATTGAAAAGGCTTCAGAAAAGAAGTACAAGAATTACTCATGGTGTGGAAAATATACTTTATTAGTATTAGTATTAGTGATTAAATGACTCTTAAAAGTAACAGACAAATGCATAAAAAGATCCAGCGGTTTGTTTCTGAAATGAAATGTGTTTGGGATAGCGCTGAGCACAGTGAGAAAAGTAACTAATGGAAAAAATAACCAGGAATTGGATAGATTTACCAGTCCTCTGAAGCAGAGGTGTTTATAGCAGGGGGAGAAGCTCCACAGCCTGTGCTAAAGGATTTCAATTTAGAAGATGCTGTCTAGGGATGCAATTGTTGCACTGTCAAGTAAACAGTGTTTACCTAACTCTTTAAAGACCTGGGACATTGCAGCATGCTTTTGAGCCTGAACTCCTTAGCATTCAATTCTGATCCTAGGGCAAGATTTAGCTCCTGCCATTAACCCCTTTCTGATGGAAAGGTGAGTGGCCCACGGCTATTTTTGCAATACACAGTCATATCTTGCAGTGATAGGCCCTTTTGGTGACTGCTAATGAACTCTTCTGAGTTCAATCCCAGTTAAGCTTCTCAAGTCACTTTGATAGACCTAAGGATATTAATTTTCTGTGGTTGGATAGGTCTGCTGCTTTGTGCAAGCTGTCTATACTTGAGGGCAGCCCAACGTGAATTTATGTGATGGCTTTATACGCTTACAGCACGTACATAAATACCCTGCAAAGACTAATGCAGGCATGATTTAAAATTTTCTCCGGGGTTTGAGTTACAAAGACATTTTCTTGAAAACAAACACATTTTAGACGAGAAATGTGGCAGAGACAGAACCCAGGTCCAGTTGCTCACTTTCAAAAAAGTTCATCTGAAAGTGCAGTAAGTTGATCTGAATCCAGTTTGTAGAGTCTGGACTTTGTATTCAGCTCTCTGAATCTTTTCCTCCCCTCAATAGTTCCACATCCCAACCCGAAAAAAATTTACATGGAAACTCTGCAACCTCCGTCCATCCCTACGTTATGAAAGAAATGGCCTGATTCAGATCTCACACCTAGTATTCCCAACACCCAGAAGCATAAATGAGACCAGAGTTCAAACCAAACTCTGAGTTCCTTCACTTGTAAAAGACTGAGCACAATTTTTTGCGCAACAGCTGCAAACTAAGTGCAAAAGAAAAAAAAAGAACTTATCTTATAAATATTTATCTAAATGACAAAGCTTTAGCCCAACTGGCTGATCATTCTTAATTCCTTTGGTATTCAGTAAAATAACACCCTTCACGGTGACCTCTCTTTGTATTCCTGCAGATTTAATACGTAATTCTGCAGGAATTCCACGCTTCAACTTTTTGCCAGAGCACGAAGGCTCCCTACCAGCAAAAAGCCAAGAATGTGGTCCCAAGGCTCAACTGTCAACACTTGTTTCTTGGTGTTTGTTTATTTTAAATGACACCTTGTCAATACTGACCTGAGATGACCTACTGTCATCTCATCAGCTGTAGGACAATCACAAGCAGTCATTTAACTCCTTCCCCCTCAGAACTGAGATGCTGAGAAGGGAAGCCTTTGTGAAGTGTGGGCAAATTTATTAACTAAACACAAGTCCTTGAACTCTCAGCACACGCATACAAAGGATGCTCTCCCTCCTCCTCCATGTAATTTCTAATAAATAGAAATCACAGAAGCAGGTGTCAGGGATAAGGGGAAATTTGGCTCTATTTTGAAGCCGTACATGAAGCTCAGTCCTGCAACAGACATGGGATGTGGTCTGGCTTGTCTAGCCTTGGCTGCCTTCACCTGAGATGCCTTCTCGCTCTAGACAGACAGGAAAGACCGCAGAGTTGGAGGCACCATATTACTGAACAAACCCACTTTGGACGACAAGCAATAGAGACAAGTTCAGGCTACAAAATTAAACTCTGATACAATTTTGATGCTTCCTGCTTTTCCTTCCAAAACAAATCTGGGGTCCAGGGAGTGTACTGAGGTCTGGGACACTGCAGCATTTGGGTGCAGAGCCTCAGTGTGGCACCCCTGTGGTGAGGTTCAGGTCACCCTTGCAGACAGAAATGATGCAATACCTCTTTAACTCAGATGTGAAGAGCTGGCTGAAGCACGTATGCTGGAGGAAAAGAACAAAACAGACCCTTAAATCTTCAAAACATTTGATCATGGGATGACTAATGCTGGTACTTGGCATGGTGTCCTCACAGTGCTCTGTGCCCTTTTTGTTATTATGGCCCTTACAGAGCATTTGCTAATGGTGGGAAGCTGCCAGCTCACCAGCACCGAAACCTCCTGCCCCCTGGTGAGCATCACAGCACTGGAAGATTAGTGTGGTTGCTTGGAGAAAAAAACCCCATGCTTAATTTCCCAAGATGCTTACATAATTAAAAAAGCCTTTTTGTTTAAAAATGAGATATAGAGTAACTTGGAGATGTCAACAGTCCATCACGTAAATAGGAACATTATCCCATAAAGTGTTATGCGTCTTCGACTCTTAGTTCAGCTCCTGAGAGCATTGGAAGCTTCAATCTTTCACAGGATCATTCAGTGCATCACCGAAAAAGGTTTTCCTGAGACTAGTGCTTATATTTGCCTTAGTTCATCATGTAAACATGTGTTTGAGGGCCCAGGGTTGGGACAAGCCATTTCAGTCAAACTGAAGGTATGCAGCATTTTAAAGGAGACAAGCTACATGGTAGGAAACTGAGCTTTGCATGTTTGTGTGTTAGAAGAGCTGTTGACTGCTAGATAGAGGAGTCTGCATGAGAGGAAGAAGAGGAGGAGAAGGTGTACTTAGCTTGCTGGGTCCCACAAGTTCCTTCTTTTTAGATATCCCTCTCTCCATGGGCATTATATGGGGAACACGGACATCTGAGTCAGTAGGCACACTCAGGTGGGATGGTCCTTAGTCTCTTTTTGGAAGTATCTTATGGTGACTTGTCTGTATTTACAGAATCGACCTAGGGCCTTGGATAAAGTACACACCTTTATGAGCAGGAAATGAGAATTTAACCCGTGGGGCTTGTCATGCAGCTTCAACGACACCTATGGAGGCATAAAAATGATCACAGATTTGTGACTACATGGCTCCTGTACATCATATGTTTGAACTTCACATTTCCTGTAGCAATCCCTGATTACTGGAGTTTAAGATTTGGCTGTACATTTTTTCTCCCTCGGCTAAAGCATGAAAACCATCCTGGAAAGTATTTTAATTTCTTTTTCACCCCTTTCCTAATTGTCTTTTTGGCTTCCCATGACCTGGGGTGGACGTTGATAGCCCCATGGATTTGCCACAGCTAAAAGCCACATGGATGGGCTCCATCCAGGGTAATAACTGAATTGTAAAATTGGAGGGGGAGGCCTGGGAACCAACTATGTAGTTTATCCTAGCTCAGTGCTGCAGAGGAAGGTTTGGTTTCACCTCCTTTCTAGCGACAAGCCTCTTGCTGTGGCTGTGACCTACAAGGCCTACCAATGCATTCTGTTGACAGCCTACTGTGCTGAACAATAAAGCAATCTCGAGGGAGGTGGAGAGATAAAGCCTCTCTGCTGGCCAAAGGCCGTGAGCCTGTTCCTCCAGTCCTAGCCACAGTGTGATGATAAAGGTGCAGAACATCTGGGAGATCCTGGCTGGGTGTCTGCCACTGGGGCTATGGTGCCAAAGAGAAGTTACAACAGGGTAGGTGAATGCCAGCGTGTTATCCCTTCCATCATCACCACCCCTGTAGCTGCCATTACCTCCTAGAAACTGGGTGATAATTTAAAAAAACCTTGTTCCACCACAAAAAAGAGGGTTGTACAATTCATGCTTTTGGCAAGGTAGGAGCACAGAGTTGACAGGTGCAACAGTTGTTGACAGGTTTCAAGTTCACAGGCTGGTTTCTCTCAGAGAGAGTTGTTCCTGTGCCCAAGTAAGCAAGCTCTCTCTTATGGTTACAACCATACAGCTACTATTTGCTGTATGTTTATAGATCCCCTAGGTCCCCTAGATCTCACTGCTCTTCACTGACTCTCCACCTGGCAGGATTGTGTCCATGCTGATCCCTGTGACCAGCCGCACTCGTATCAAGCGTAGTGGCATCAGCCCCCTGCACTTAGCAGCTGAACGCAACAATGATGATATCTTGGAAGAGCTGATCGATGCTGGCTATGATGTCAACACCACCCTCTCTGATGAACGATCCTGTCTTTATGAGGACAGACGCACCACCCCCCTCTACTTTGCTGTTTTTAACAACAATATTTATGCCACGGAGCTCCTGCTGCAAGCTGGAGCCAACCCCAATGTTGACCTCATTAACCCATTACTCATCTCCATCCGACATGGCTGCCTGAAGACCATGAAACTGCTCCTTGACCATGGAGCAAACATTGATGCCTATATATCGAGCCATCCCACCTCCTTCCCGGCTACCATCATGTTTTCAATGAAGTACCTTTCTGTGCTGAAGTATCTCCTGGATCTGGGCTGTGATGCAAGTTCCTGTTTTGAGTGTCAGTACGGAAATGGTCCACACCCAGCATTAAATTACAGACGGGACAGACTTAATGATCCTCAGCTGTCCAAAGAGCCAACTGTAGTACAGGTAAGCACTGCCTAGTCTACGTACAGTACTTCTGGGGACATCTCCCACCCATGTATCTTGGTAATTTTAATGTATTGTTTTCTCCCAACCTTCCTGTGAGGAAATATGCCTTTATCCCTACTTTATTTACAGGAAAAAAAGGCTCTGTAAGAGTCTGTGAATGTTGCCCATTCATGTTCCATGACAGCAGGATGGTAGGCAACAGCCGCTGTGGCCCTAGCTTGAATTTGCAGTGAATTACAGCCATCTTGACAGCCTTGCTATCGGATCTACAGTGTTCTTTTCCTCTGGACCTGAGGTGCTAGGAGTGAAGCATGTTTTCTTGACAGGCAGTGTCATATGGGTGGTAGCATATGGGAGGTAGCATATGGGCAATAGAAACCTGCTTGGTTTATTTGCCCTGTAATATTTGTTTTGTCTGATACAGAATTTAAGCTCCTGGTTAGATGAAAATTGCCTAGTGCTTCACTTTATAAGGGTAAGCTAGTGAATGTAAATAGTTGCAATTTCTGAGTCTACTGGATAAGCAGCCCTGGAGAGAGAGCATAAGTTGTTGCATTAGCTATATGACTGCATTATATTTGAAGTTTTCATATTTTTCATATTATTTTGTATTTTCAAAGCCACCTACAGATTTTAGATAGCCACATTTTACACATGTATCTTTGCAGTCCTTTCCAAAGTGCAGCTGGGCTCAGCTTCCATTGGGCTGGAATTGGACTCTCAATCCCTTAAAGGACTTCACAGAATCTATACTAACCCTTTTTTTTTTTTCTGATCTCTGTACATTCACTCCTCCCAATATATCTCAAACAGAATCTGACCCTTCAATGAAAATTTACTAGCTTTCAATATGCAACATAACAAAGAAATCCCAGCACAGCAGTCTTTCTATTT
This sequence comes from Bucorvus abyssinicus, assembly GCA_009769605.1. Classification (NCBI taxonomy): domain Eukaryota; kingdom Metazoa; phylum Chordata; class Aves; order Bucerotiformes; family Bucorvidae; genus Bucorvus; species Bucorvus abyssinicus. The sequence goes on from CM020036.1 coordinate 16,095,216, forward strand.
AGCAAAGAATCAGGGAAGAAATAAATCAGCTTCTATCTAGTTTAGGTGTAGCTTTGAAGGATTCAGAATAAAGTGTCACTTAGTCCAACGAGATGGTCACTAATAAATGCTCCTTGGATGTATGAAGAATTAAGGAAAACATTAGAAGATACTAGGAAATCTTGACTTTTTTATCAGTCCTCTCTTCCAAAAGACTCTACTCTCCAGTAACATGTTGGGGAAACAAACTAACAAACAAAAAGAAATCATAGAAAGAGGACTCTTAGAGTCCATCAAAATAATCTCTTACCCCAAACAGAGCTAACTTCTTGAGAGTGTTTGTCATAGCAAAATTGCTCCAAGATACTACATTTTTGTGAAAGAAAAAAGTAATACAGCACATCATCTCCAGTTCTTGAACAGTAATATGGTGATATGGTAGCATGTAGGGTGAGCAGAGGGCTGGAATTTCTAAGGCAAGGAGAGAGGGTTTGTCTGTAGCCTGCTGTGGTATCCTAACCACTCAAAAGCAGTTCTGGTTTTACTTATTTAAGCACATTATTTCCCCCTGGATCTCACCTAAAACTACTTTTAGTGCCTAAGTATTAGGTCACTCACAGAGTCATCACCTCCAAGGTCAGACCACACGAGGCAGGGGCAGCAAAAGCTGTATAAAAGTATACCTGTGCCTAGAGAGAGACTGGTGAGGGACAAGTGTAATCCCTTCCCTCCAATATTATTTTAAATTTGCTTCTTACTGCTAGGAATTTGGCTAATACAAGTAATGCTTGTGTGGTGTATCTTCATGATATAGTTGTGATACAGTTTGTATTCTGCAATATAGAGGATCTTATGGAACTATAGCCTTCTCCACACAACAGATGTGAGGTTTTTATTTTCTTGTATAAGTTTACATAAAGATAATAAATCTGAATTATTAGTCTTTATACAGTAAAGACTATGAGCTACTGGAAGGGGATTTGAAAAATGCCTAAGTATAAATCATTACTGTTGCTACTAAAGTAATGTGTCTGTAAGAAAGTGAACCCAGAAAAATGGTTGCTGTCTCACTCCACATTTCCAGAATTGCAACGTCAAAACCGTGAACGTGGGGAGTGAAGTATCCTACTGCCGCGAGAGGGCATTCAGGGGCCTGCTGAGCCTGCAGGCTCAGAGTCACTCTGTCCCTGAGTCAACTCCATCGCCTGGAGATACAGCTTCCCATTATTACGCTTTGTTTTGCTATGCTTCTTTTCCGGCAACGTGTTTTGGAACATCTATATCCCAGAAAATGTTTTTGTAGACTGAGCTTGTGAATAGGGAACAGAGAAAAAAAGCAGGCAAGGTCTCTGCAGACACAAGAAGAGGAGGGCAGCAAGGTCCAGTGTTTTCTTGCCCTACGTGTGTCCTCATTTAAACTCTGACAAAGTGGAGTTACTGCTTGGAGGTGGTAGCGCAGATCCCCAGTTCGCCCGTCCGATGGGTAACTGCATGGCAATGGCATATGCACTGGAGAATAACAGACGGATAGCTAGAGTGAACTTCCTATAAGCGGTCCAGGTAGGAAACTGTGGGTTGTCTGCTGGGATTCTTCTGACATTACTGTATCTCATTTTCATGGGAAACACTACATGGTGATGCTTAGTGAAAAAAAAGAAAAGTCAGAAAGGTAGTAAACACTTCTGTGAATGCTCTCACCTTGAATAAAATGGCCTTATAATTTTCTTCAGCTTTATTCTTTCGTAGGTGAGCCAATATAATTTTATTTCTGAGTAAGTGTATCCACACAAGAGTTTAATGCCTTTTGAATTAGGAATCATGCATGTACAATCAAATGTGATCTAATTACAGGAGCTTAAACTGAAAGAGGTTTAAGTCAGTGCATTTTCTTTCCTGTTTGGGTTGGGTTTGGAGGGTGTTTGCAGACAGACTCAGTGACTAAGCGGATGGATGGTGCTTATGGCACCATCATTTAACTGGGTTTGGCTATGTGCCTGAGTTTTTACCCACACGGCATGATTTAATTCATGTTAAACTTTCTGACTGCTCACATGCAGCTAAGTGTACAGATATCTCCATCATATGCAGCACCGTAATAGATGGAACTGCTGGGTACAATATACATATTTAGATTAAAGTGGGAAGAGAAGTCACTGTTTTTTTAAATGTGACTGCTTAAAGTTGGGCCCTTAAGTTTGTTCTTCAGTATCTCCATTAGCAGCCCTCCATGCAACAGCTCTGAGTACTCTACACCTCACACTGGGGGCAACAGAAGGTTTGCCTGATCCAGGACTGAGTAAGGAGGGCTCCTCTGTATTAGGCCCGGGATAGTTCTCCCATGAGCAAGTAACACTGCCTGGGATTCATCTGTGCAGAGACTTCCCCAGATTTGATTCTATCAAGGTGTTTCATCCCCTAAAGCTGCAGATACCAGTGGGTTAACAAAAAGCATGAGACGCTGTGCTCTGCCACAGCTCCCTCTCTCCCTAAGCCTCCTTTGTGCACAGTTGCCCCACCAAGCCCTTCCCAAGAAGACAAAGGGACCCAGCATGCTGGGTCACAGTGCCCTGGGCTGCATGGACCTTCAGCAGCTCCCTCACTGGCTTGGGGCAAAGCTCCTCTGTCCTCCCATTTCTGTGGAAGTAGGACCTTTGGACCCTATAAACAATTCAGCACCTTTTCCATGCTCCAGAGCTAGGACTTCACCAGGGGTTTGTGTCCTCCTGAGGTTGTCAAGAGGGGATTCTACCCTCAGCTGCAAAAAAAAAAAAAAGAGGCTTTAGTTGAAATTTTCTGAAGGGAAATGGGTAATTGCTGTCACAGGTGGTAGGAGGTTGGGACCACCAAATTCATCATTGCAGTTTCCACGGGTGCATTCATGTCCCACTGATTGTAGTCAATCTGCTTTTCCTTGAAGTTCTGTGAAATGGTGTCTACTCCAGAGATAAGTCGCTGGGCTGGGCCAATCATCGATGTTCTCCTGGATTATGTGGGTAACGTGCAGCTCTGTTCCCGGCTCAAGGAGCATATTGACAGCTATGAAGACTGGGCTGTCATTAAAGAAAAAGCAGGTATGGTCACCCAGGAGAAAATCTGACACAAATAGTTCCGCTGTTGGATTCAAAACCTCAGTCACCATCTCCATTTATTATTCTTCCCTCAAACTTTATAGGGTTCCCTACTGAGACTGAATTACATTTTGGACCAGAAATGAGGCACTAGAAATTGCTGGGGTGTCACTGACTCTGTGATGTTAAATGTACACCAGCTGTGGACCCACTGGCAAAGAGCATCACCAGTGCAGGAAGGCCCATTTGGCTGCACCTCGGGTGCAGTCAGATCAGGGCAGCCAGGCAGCATGACCATCTCCACAGCTGCCCAGCTGGCATGAGTGGTCTTTAAAACCTCTACTAATATTCTACTCTCCTAAATATGCTTTCATGATTTCAGTATTTCCTTCAGGACCCGAAGTCTTTCATAGACATTATCAGAATTAGTTTTCTGGCAGCAAGCTAAATCTGGTACATATTACATTTCTTTCCAGTGGGAAGGCTGGATACTGTGAAGAGGCTTGTTTAAATCCTCTTAGTAAGCCCATTGCTAATGCTGAGATGGGATACAGCACCTCATCCTCCAGCCCCACTTCCTTCCCTATGTCATACCTCAGAACAGGTGAGCTGCCACCAATGCCAGATGCATCATCCCTCTACTACAGAAAAGCACCCCCTTTTTTTCATTCCTCTTTCTCCCATTTTCCTCTTACCACTGACCTAGACTGTGCTTTTGCCAAGAAAGCTTGGACCAGATGATCCTTGAGGTCCCTTCCAACCTGGTATTCTATGATTTTATCATTATGATTTTATGACCTGGCCAAACCGAGCTGTCCCTCTCAAGTTTAAACCTGTTCCACTCATGTTTCTGACCTGCCTGTCTTCCAGAGCCCCCACGAAGTCTTTCCCATCTTTGTCGCATCAAGGTACGAAGCCTGGTTGGCAGAAACCGCATTAAACTTCTTGACACCTTGCCTCTCCCAGACAGACTGATACGATACTTACAGCATGATTACACACAGTGACCCCCGGCACGTCGGACACGCAGCGGCTTCCCAGCCTGACAACCAGTGTCATCAGCATGGTGAGGGCACACATTGTGCACGGTGGGGAGGAATAGCTGCTGGCTTGCTCAAGTGCCCTTCAATGACTAACCTAAGAGAAATATGCTTTTGAAGCATGAGTGAGAAGAAAATGGAGGAGACAGGGTGCTAAACATAGGACTGCTCTGAGGTTCTACAAGAGACAACACATATTATTCACCTCAGATCTTGGTCTGCAAAGAACAAGAAATGAAAGCCAACACTCTGTTGAGAGTTGCGCTGAAGAAAATATCAGCGAGGAATTCAAAGGTACCGTGGGGCTGTGGTGGAGTTTAGCACCCTTGTTGTAATCACAATTCAGAAATTGAAAAGAGACAATGTCTTTAGGAAAATGATCATATTTCCTTCACTGACAGAGATTTTTATTTTAGTTTCTGTTCTACTGTTTGGATTTCTGCTAAGTGTGCTGGTTGCTAATTCTCTGATACTTTGACACCATCTTGCTAACACTTTTACTTCCATTTTTTGGACCTTTCTTACTGAGTAGAATACTTGATTTCTGAACATTCAAATCTCAGAACTTTTTAATAGATTAAAATGCAGAACTGTTGATTCTTTTAAAAGTCAAGGAAAGGTTTCTCAAAGAAGGATGTAAGAATTGTATTTGCACATAGTGAATACAGTTCATTTTCTATTACATTTGCAATAAGAAGTAGGTGAAATTCTAGGTGAGGGAATTTCCTAGACTGGGGATTTGAAAGTAACGCTGAGCTTTTTTGTTGGGTTTTTGGGTTTGGTTTTTTTTGGTTTTTTTTTTGGCAGGGGGCAGTGGGGTTGTTGTAAATTAGAAGTAGCTGCACTGTGAACAGTAGCTTTACTCTGTCATGAAGCTGGTGTCAGAACAGAACAAAGCCCTAGAGGAGCAGGAACAGAAAGTACGTAGGGACAGACAACACTGCTAAACCAACTTTATCTGTTCCTCCCCTAGAAGACCTTTACCCTACAAAACTCAGCCACCCTTAGCTCCTTGGACCTCTGTGGCTATTGCAATACCATCACTGGAAGAAAAGAGAGATTATTTCAAAATGCTGAAAGAAAGACTTTGAGATTTATGAAAATGAATACCCAGAATTAGGTGTCCAGATCCTTATTCAGGTGCCTAAGCAATGCCAAGTTGCTTGTGCCAGGTGTAGTTCCACTAAAGCCAATGGGACCACATTTGGTTTCAGATATTACTGAGGCAGAATAAAAGTCTTAGGATTTAGCCCTGAATTTCCTGACTTTGCAAGTTTGAAGTATCTAATAGCTCCCTTTGACACTGATGCAAGTTATTATCTCAGCTTCTTTGAAAATTAGGTCACCTATTTACAGCTCAGATCCACAACTGATTTATGGCAGCTTAACAAGTTACCATCTATCAGCTGAACTGCTATAATGGTCCGTGAAATTCTTTTATTGAAGTTTTTAACAAGTCACGTTCCCTCACAGCTGGGGAGGCCGAGTTGCCCAAGAACGGCTATTGGCAGTGACTACAGCTCAGTTGACAGGTGTGACTTGCTTAACCACAGATGTGATGAGAGCCTTGTTCCTGACTTGGCACCTAAGTAAGGATGGAAGAGGCTAAATTTGTCAGTACATCTTTGCAGACCTTACGCTAGAAGCACAACCATTCTCACCTTAGGTGACAAAGTTGCTTGCGTACCATGGTTTGTTTGGATTCCCCACCAGAGACCTGACAGATCTGGGCTTTGTTGTTGTTGTTGACCTGCATTACCACCCATGGAATCAGATAGAAATGTAAGTAGGGAAAATGTATTGCACTGAGTTTTATTTGTGTAGAGTTTTATACCTTAACACAGGACTAAAAGTGTGTTGCACACATACAAGTCTGTCTGGGCACTCGAGTTCAGATTCTGTGATGGTTTTGTGTGAAATGTGTTCAGCACTCATGGGACAGGATCGGAGCAGAGGAAGACTTGTAGCCATGGGCACCCTGTCCATAGCTGCCCTCTTCCCAAATGCAAAAGAAGCTGAAAAACCAGGAAAGTTTCAATTCACACTGAACAGTGATCTTCTTGCAAAGCTTTGGAAAGTCAGGTGAGATTACTCCAATGCTGAAATTTTGCCCAGTGGCTTCCATTGCTACCAGTTTACTATCTACCCCCTTGTCTCCAGCACTGCAAACAGGGAATGGCTTCAGTTTGGAAAAATACTAGCTGGAGGGAAAGGAACGTGGAACAGAAAATGTTTAGACCAGTTTTGTCAATGAAGGCCCTGTATTGGTAAGCAATAGGCTGAGAGAGAGCAAATCACCTGTGGAGTTTGCGCCGCTCACACTTTATGGAGCTGAGCAGTGAAGGTCTGGGTTCCACTCCTGTTGATATAAATCAGAAGAAAATTCCTTGAAATTAAATGGGTGTAACAGAGCGGAGTCATAGAGAATGGATACAGACATGGCTTGGAGTAGACCATTTACTTAAGTGCTTATCTGGCGTCTAATAACAGCCCTGGAGACCACTGGCTGGTAGAAAGTTTCACAATCATCAACTCCATATATAACTACAGGGGTGGGATTTCCTAAGCTGTCCCAAACTGGGAATTTCCAGCCAACATTGTTACATACACAAAAGACTTGCAAGCTGCAATTTCTTTTTACGTCCTTGAAGAAGTTGAAACTGGGTTTGAGTGGAGCAAATATGGAAAGTCCATTTCGTCTTTCAACCAAAGATCTTCATCTCTATTGGGAGACCCATGTCCTCGTTGCTCTCAACCAACTGTCCTGAGCAGGTAAGTCACCAAGTTGGAGAGCACTGGTCTGATGGGAACGTACTGCAGCTGTGGGAAGGACAAAGTACACACTGTGCACGGAAGCTGGGGAGGGAAGAACCTACTAGAGGGGGAATCTGGTAATTATAATGTTATTAAGTTCTTTCTGCTTGATCTTTACAGCAAATCTTCCCCCACTCAGTTTACATTTATTTGCACTGAAACGGAGCCTGCTACCTCTCCACTCCAGTCATTGACACAATGTACTGTGCACAATACTGAATCTGCACAAATTCAATGTGCATTTTATGCATCTGTCTAGAAGTTACTGTGAAAAGACAAATACCCCAAACCCCAACAAACCAGGCTTTGTAAGCAGATCAGTAGTTCTAGTGCGAGGTGACGTGGCTTGTTTTTACTGAGTGTGATAGATAGACACTTTCAGAGGTGATGACTTTATGTGAAATGTTCTAGGAATATTTCATGACCAGGTTACTGTACTTTTTATTACTGCAACATGTGCAATCCACTTGATGTTCTTGTGCACTTTTTTGATTTTTTTTTATTTCATTTTGTATGAATGCTTTTTCACTTACCTCTTCCTTGCCATTATTTATAAAAGCTATTGTGGTTTTAACAGTTTAAATTTGCATTGTTGTAGTAAACACCAGCTCTTGAATGTTATGTTTCCATTTTTCAAGCAAAGTATGAATAAACAAGTAGATTCTGAAGGGCTATGTGCTGTCCTGAGTAGCAACATTGAAAAACTAAACAAAAATAGCCAGGAAAACTCTGAATCAATCCAAGGTTGAACAATTAATAACTCTAATGTTAATCTCAGGGGTGAGAGAACAGTAACGTACTGATAGAGAGGAGACAGAGTTACTATTCTTTGCAAACCTTTTCGAAAGTCTCACATATCCCCATTCAGTGATTTTTAATACACTTAACAATTGTCTCCTGTTCATTTGTGGTTTACCTCACGGCTACTCCTCTTCACACCCCCAGCAAGGGCCACTGCCTGCCCTGGGCTGGGGAAGAGAAGTTCCATGTCACAAAGGATTTTAAAAAGTAACATCAGTCTAAATCTGAGGGTAAATGCATAAATATCTGTGTGTTGGAGGTCATTTGGAACAGTCTGGTTCAATCCTTCATCATAACTTTAAAATATGCTCTTCTACTACATGGAAAATGTACAGCAATATACATTCAAGTTTAAAAGAAGAAAAAAGAAATCAATTTTATATCTAAAATGTAGAAACTTAATTTTAACTCTTTTCTTTCTCTGGATTTCTTCAGAAAGAAAATTTCTGCAGAGACTATCCACTTTGCCAAGTATTTTCATTTTGATAGAAATCCATGTTCTGGTGCGATATGCAGCACTTTCAAATTTCTCTTCTGACCTCAAGCAGGAACACTTGTCCACAGCAATCAATGCAATATCTGTGGCTCATTCCACAACCTGCTCTGGTCACCCAGATGGAAAGCCACACCAATGACAGGGAGGCTGCTCCGCATTGACAGCCCTGAGACAGAGTTCGGCATCTGGCTTCATCTGGATTAGAACAGTGAGACAGAGCTACTGGTGTGAGAAAGAGCCCCTATTTTAATGTATAAAATTCCTTGCCTACAGCTCTGCAAATTAAAAGCCATAGTTCTCCTCCTGTTAACTTAAAAGGGAGTACTGCCTCTGGTTTCTGTTAGAGTCTCCTTGTGGAGAGGGACAGAGACTCCTCAGGGTTTTTTTTTTTTTCAAAAAAGACAAAAAGGGAAAGACATCTAATGATATTCATGTCTTCACTTTTGCATCAAGAGCTAACTTGACGTCTTTAACCCTCGGAACATTTCTTGTTCACCTTGCACCTTGAATGTAGTTGCAGGTATGAGCTACCAAAGCCATCTCCTGCTCCCTCTCCTATAGGAGAAGTCTATACAGGCCTGATACCTATATCAAGTGCTGGTAGCAGGGAGCAAGGAATGAAAGCCATCTCTGTTTCTACTTTTGGCCTGCTAGACAATACATTACAGCCGTTGTTTCCATAAAAGTAAACATTGGTGGAATATACTGTGAGGTTTGGGGAAAGAATGAGCTACTTTTAGTCCAAGAGTAGTTCACATATTACCAAAATTTGCAACCTGGTTATATAACACCAAGCCCCATCAGAATATTCAAAATTATACTCTACAATCACTTGAGATGATAATTTTTTTTTCACGACTGCAATGAAAGAAGTGTTGTCTGTTTTTCCCCTTATGGAGATACAAAAAGTCTTAGGAAGCTACACTAGCCAGAGACCAAGCATATCAAGGGCACTTTTTATTGAATCCTGGAAGAAGTTCCCGTCAGCTTCAGTGAGGGCAGGTTCAGGCCCTGGGAGATCACAGGTGTCCATTTTCTGGTCCTTTTCCTCCCCATAATGCTCTTCTCTTGACCTCAGTAAAACTGAATAGATACATAGTCCCGCAATAATAAACCTTCCAGATCTCATGTTCTGTGCGTTAGCACCACTTTCTCCATGGGTTTAAGAGAAATTTTTAAAAATCCCCTATTAACTTTTCTAACAACAATTTGTCAAAATAACTGGGAAAATACCAGGCAAATCATCTGTAGCCGAGTCTTGTGATAGCATCCTAAAATCAGGCAAGCTAAAAGATGTCTGTGAGCCAGAAATCAAGGCAGGCTATTCTATACACTTTTTTTTTGAACTATATTTTATGGGCTTGTATACAACTAATACAATTTCTCATTTGTTCTGCTCATGAAGAACAATTCCTGATGTGGAAATTCATCCTGATTCTGTTTCCACCAGCTTATTTCCCAGCCCCAGAACAATTATGTTCGATGTACACCACTGAATAGGCAGAGATTTCAGCCCTCCTATCTACCCACCAGTTGCCAACCAAACCTGTGTCTACACAGTAGGGAAAAATTAAACAGACTGCATTTGCAGAATTGCCAAAATAAAATTACCTCCTTCCTTCCCTTAATTTTTTCTTTTAATTCTGTCAGTATTTACATACAAGAAGAGCTTAAATCAATCCACAAGTGTTGATTCTACATTAAATACTGTCCTTCCAGTCTCTTGCACGCAAAAGGAAGTGACCTGAATATCTTGACTTCTCTGGAATTACTTTAAAGTACAAAAAGTCTTTGAATGGGTTTAATTCATTTCATTTCACTGCTGCTGCCGCAGGGTAACCCCAGAAAGATGTTCCCACACGGAGGAGGTCTCCTAGGTATTACGAGTGCGGCTATGAATGGCCCGCAGCCCCGCTCGCTGTGGCTCAGACAATGCCCGTCGCTGAAAGAGCCCTGCTTTCCCTCGTGCTCTGTGCCACCAGCTTCATAAGGCTTGTTCCCAATTTACACCCGTGTACGGAAAGGAGAGTGGACCTCGAATAGGCTTCCCAACAGTTACTGATTTGCTCCAGCCCGCCCACGAGGAAGAGGATGGGATCCCCGGGCTCCTTCCCCCCGCCACTCCATGCTGCCAGCAGCTCACGCCTGGTGCCCAGCTCGGTGGTTCAGTTCACTTTCAGGAGCTGTTGCGTTCAGCAAGACTCCAACACCCACCCCCCACACCCCCAGCTAGAGATAACCAAAAACGTTGAATATCGGTGGCGGGACAGCGGGCTTGGTGGGGATGGGTTTCAAAACCACAGGCCTGAAGAGTTTCTGCCCTGCACCTTCAGCCTCCTTGCAGAAGCGCGGCCCCTCTGCTGGCAGCGTGGCCGCACTCTTCCTCCACAGCCCCAGCCCCGGGAAGGGTGATGGGGGCAGCGCACCTGGGGGCTGGTACACCCCCGGCCCGGGACAGGGGAAGGGGCAGCAGGTCCAGGCACCCACCCGGCCCGAGAGGACCCTGGCAGGGTCCTTCTCCCTGGCATGTGGGACAGACTCAGGGGGGCTCTCTGGGCCGGCAGCGTCTGGGCTCCGTTTGCTTTTCTTCCCCTCATAGTGAGGAGGGTCTCTGGGGGCCGGGACCCCCTCAGGGCTGGTGGGAAAGGCCCTGGCTGGCAGGCTCTGGGCTGGCCGTGGCTCTTCCCAGAAGGAAGCAGGGAGCTGTCGTTTTCTCATGGGCACCTGGTCTGGTCTGGTGGCCTCGGGGTTTTGCTCCTGCAAAACCCGTTCTCCAGTGAGGCTGTCCTCCACCCCAGATGTCTGCGGCACCTTCTCGGCAGCAGCCCCGCTGTTGGGGCTGGGGTCAGGTGTCTCGGGCTGTGGGCCACGGCCCCGGTCCTCTGCCCCCCTGCGCCAGCCACACTCGGGGGGTTTGCTGGGGTGGCACCGTGGGATCCTTGAGTACTTCTGTGAAAAGCGCTTGAGCTGCTTCTGCAAGTATTTTCTGTGGTCAACCGAGCGGCGACAAGGAGCCGATTTATCCAGAGCCGCTTTGATGTCGCTGGAGGCCAGGTTGACGAAGTTCAGCAGGGTTTTTACTTCACTGTCTGATGCCATCTCACTGGATGAGCTGTGCAGAGTTTCCCATGTAAAGTTTATAATCCGCTTTTGGACAAACCTTGGCAAACCTGCAAAACACAACGGGCAGACTTAAAAGCAGGAAGCCTAGGTTCAAATAGCACCAAGCAAACGGAGGAAGGGCGGGGGACATGTCAAACTTCTCAGCCACGCAAAGAAGTTGTCCATCAACTCGCCTCCATGCCAGCAGACTCGCGGCAGAGCTGCCATGCACCCACAGCCCACAGCCCACCGCCCCGCACCACTGCCCCAGCGCACACCGGCATGAGGACTGGCTCACGAACACCGGCCAGCCCTGCACCTAATCTTGTTAGATAGCGCTTAGGTGGAAAGAAGCCGGCACAGCCGCTGCCGCCTCCCTGTAAGCAAGTGTGGACACTCACCCGGCGCACGGTGGCTTTTCTCGCTGGCGCTGGCAGCTGCGGCGTGGCTGTGGAGAAGAGCGCCTTCCCTGCTAATCTCGTTAGGCAGGTTACACACCGCCAACCCCAGCAGAGGCAGCCAGGGCCCACCAGTGTTTGGATGCAGTTTAGCAAGCACTTGAGCAAGCTGAATGAATATCGACTCCAGCGAGTTCGGGGCTCTCCCAGGCCAATCAGAAGCCACTTTGCCAAATACAAAGCATCCCAATCAGGCATCAGCCTCCCCTCCTCGCATTCTTTGCTATCACAAATTGTCACCATGGGGACAGCCACAGAAAGACAGCTAATAAATACAATCATTTCCCCACGATTTCTACCATTCTGCCTATCCTCTTCACCCCTACCAAGGCCCTTCTTTTTAAAAATGACACAATCAGAAGTGAAAATGCTGAGGATGAGTTAGGAAAGCTTAGACACCCTTTTCTCTGCACTCCCTGAAGCTCTCTGGGGGCTGATACTAACCATGCTTCATTGGCACAGGACAATGTAATACAGGGGACCGGGCTAGCCTACTTTTAACTGTTCCCCATCAGAGCCTTACTTTTTTTTAAGGGGAGGATGATGTCAGAAAAAGGTAGGAAAGGAACAAATCTCTAAAGAGATGTGCAGATATCCATGGAAAGGGAGCTTGAGCGCTCAAGAATCTTGTCTTTATGTTTGCCCCCTCAATTGAGTTACACAAAAGCTGAATTACCCATTCAAACTACCCGGACAAAAGGATGGAGTTGGATAGTACTCTTGCATCTGTAGTCAAACAGTTAGAGACTTAAATCGAGTCGTCATGATGGAGAAAGAGTTAGACAAAGCCCATAGAATTGCCATCAGCAAACATTTTCCTGTGTCATATTAGTGGGTCTCCATGACTCCCCCTGGCCTGGGGACAATAGCACAAGTTTGCACACTCGACTACTGTCACCCTGCCAACGCTGGCAAGGAGCAGAAACAGGACAATCCTTTAAGGGGAAAGCATGCCCGCTGCAGGGAAGGTAAGAAGACAGGGAAGAAAAGGCGTGTGAAATGCTAATTGAGCTGCTTCCTTTACTGATCCCGAGTTATGTGAGCCCTCCGCCTTCTTGAAGGCTTGTCCCTAAGGGGTGGGAATAACTTAATAGCATGGTAAAACCAAGAGCTGGAGGAAGAGGAGAGCAGAAGGGCTGCCCTCGGTGTGCACTGGACACTCTGATGACAGAGAGCTGGTGGCAGCCTGTGTGCCAGCCCAGGACACACTGCCTCCCATGGCCGGAGCAGCACTGCTCCTGCTTTCCAGCCTATAGCACCATGGAGCTGGGAAAAGTGGAAAGGGACACAGAACATGTGCAGCAGCCGTCAGGGAGATGCTGCCAGCTCTGGACCAAACAAATGCATGCCTTGAGGAAAGTGGGGACTGAAGTCCAAGCCATTTTGCAAGTAAAATCTACCTTACTGATGTAAGGCAGTAAAGGCCTGAGCACTGAGGGTTGAAAACAGCTACATTTTACAGTTATTTTACTGTATTTCTGTTACTTCTATTTTCCTCAGAGAAGGACAAGATCTAGACTGTACCGTTATACCAACCTCGGGGCAGAGGCCTCAGGGATGACTCTTCTGTGTACCTGTACTGGTACACCCAGTGCTGCCATCCCAGTTCACATCATTTCTCCCAGTCTGGCCTAAGTCACACGTGCTGGTGCCCAGGCTCAGGCGTTTCATGTCTAGGAAGACTCCAGGGTGGGCTGTAATATGGTGTCTGATTTGCCACTGCAGATGTGCCTCTCTCTTCCCAGTTTCTATTTCAGCAGCTGTTCATTTGCCTAGGAGATCTGGGGCAACTAGCCCTGCCTGCACCCTCTATCCTCTGGCTCACACCAGCATGCAAATCTCCACACAATCTTCTTCCTTCAGATAAACAGGGGCTGGGGCAATTTCCAGTGACCTGCTTGAGCATCTATTTAGGGATGTGCTAGCTGGGGTCTGGCCTCTCTGTGACTTGACACAGATCCTTCTGTGCAGCTGAGCTATGGGGAGAGGTTTTGTCTAGCTCATTGAAAGAGATGCACACCAAGGGATCACATCTCTGTTTCCAGGAACAAACTGCCTCCTGTGTTTGAGTTTTTAACCCAGCCTGGACACCACATTGCACAGTGCAATATACCAATAGAGTTACTTGATTGCCCAAGGGAGTTAGAGGGAAAGACAAAGAGAAATGGAACAGGTGACTGAGAGCAAAGGATTGTCTCAGGATATTAATGAACTGTGCCCTCAGAGACCTGGAAAACTAATGTCATGTATTATGAGACCCTATATCCAATCATAGGGGCTCAAGACCCCTGGGCTGCGCTCTGAGACTGAGGGCTAGTGCGTCAGTTAGACTGAGGAGGGTGGATATGGCTTGCCTGCTTATTGGAGGATAAAGGAAATGCGGCACCCCTCCAACACACCCATTGCAGAAGCCCTCTCCAAGCCCTCAGACTTCAGCCGTGCCCATCCCCTCCTGGAAGGATGCTTGCCCAGGATGTATCTCCTTGGGCACCACGTGGCAGCAGTGGAGAGGCTCTCCATGCCTCACTGCACTCACTGCTCCAGCATCACATTTCCCTGCAGCTGGGTAACAGTGGGAAGCCAGAGGGGAATGAACTGGTGAGCAGGATTTAAAAACCAGATCAACCCACCCTTTCAAGGTCAGACTCAGGTTGAGCTGCACAGGGTTTTCTCTAAGAGGCCACCGGAGCCCTTTTGTTCCTCACTGCTCTCGCCATGTTCATCCCAATGTACATGTGAAAGGAACAATTAACAATAGGGCACTCCTCTCTGAGGATCCAATGCACTTTGAAGTGTCCACCAACCAAAGGCTCAAGAATGATACATCATTTTCCACTGTGAACATGTCAAACTAGTACAGCAATTGAAAAAATGTCTCCACATGCCTTCCCAGCATGCAGACAGGGACCAGCTGGAAAGCCACTTCATATCCAACATGTCACCTCCTGACAGCTGTCTTCTTGGGAATTTTTGGTATGTGAAGTTTCCTAACTCCCTTTTTTAAGTAAAGCACAAGAATAAATCCATTCACTTCAAAGTTGCAGCCAGCCCTCTCTTAAACATACACTATTTCCTTCAAGACCGAAAAAAGGAGAGAGAAAAGAAGATTTTCTTACACAGAAATACCTGGGAAGTGTTTTTTCAAGTGCCACTCTTCATAAGTGATGTCAATCCTTAGCCACTTCTACACTAAAACCTCCCAGGCTGAGGCGCGCATTCAGTAAAGGTACTCCAGCATCAGGCTGGCCTGGACCGAGCAAGCAAACCCATTGACGCAACACACACCATTAACTGGGGTAGGGATCCCTCCACCATGAGTGCCCTGAGCAGTTCAAATAGCACAAACACCCAAATCACTGCTGTGATTTTAATGGTTTGTAAAGCAAAGAGCGCTCAGTGAACAGCTGGGTGGTACAGAGATGATACTGAAGTCACTGTTTTGACACTAGTTTACTCAAAATTCTCATTCCTTCCCTAAAATAGTGCTTTTTCTCCATCCTAGCCTGAGCAATGGGTGTTGTCTCTGTGCATCATAAGGCAGGCCTGGACTGAAATCAGCAATCAGTGGCTTCTGTTTGTCTGTATGGTAAGCACTGTTATCCTCATCTCTTCCCCATGGGTGTTAAAACTAGGCAATCTCTATTAATTAAAAAAACCCCACCAAATCTTCCAAATTTTTACTTGAAAAATAAGGCTTCTTAGCAATGCTCAAAGATTTTCTTTAGAAATTCCCTAGAGGATTTGGTTGTTTGTGAGAGGAGAGGAGAGGAGAGGAGAGGAGAGGAGAGGAGAGGAGAGGAGAGGAGAGGAGAGGAGAGGAGAGGAGAGGAGAGGAGAGGAGAGGAGAGGAGAGGAGAGGAGAGGAGAGGAGAGGAGAGGAGAGGAGAGGAGAGGAGAGGAGAGGAGAGGAGAGGAGAGGAGAGGAGAGGAGAGGAGAGGAGAGGAGAGGAGAGGAGAGGAGAGGAGAGGAGAGGAGAGGAGAGGAGAGGAGAGGAGAGGAGAGGAGAGGAGAGGAGGAAGGAAGGAAAAAAAGAAATTTCCACTGTTCTGTGGAAAACTTCAGCTATTTTTCCCAATTTGGATCACAATCCTGTGACTCCTTGTTGAGCCTAATGAATGTGCACTTCGAAGCAGAGGAAAAATGGGGCTCCAACTGTTTTGAAATATGATAAGAAAATAATCTGGAAAATTCAATGATGGGCCACCTGTGAATGGTCCCTTTTCTTTGTCCATTAAGAGCAGATAAAAGCAGTTATTTCAGTTGCATGGTATCTTTTCACTCACCTGCAGTCTCCTAAGCCTCTGCTCTGTCTTCACACTCAGAAAAAGAGAGAACAAGGGTTTTGAGGAGAGGCGGGAGCCTGAGGGGAGGTGATGATGGCTCATGGTGAAATCAGAAGTATTGGCCTAGAAAGAATAAGTATTGCGATGGAGGAAGATCACTAAACCTCTTCCTTAGGGGTCCTGATTTCCATTTCTTGTTGACAGTGACTGAACTGGAAAGATGTTAATGATGCGTTGATGGAAAAAAAAATGAGTACGTTATTTAACATCATACTGCAAGAAGTACGTGACTTTAAGAATTAATGCAATAGGAGAGGAAAGGATTGTAGTAGCTCTGAGCCACACACCTCAGGCACTGATAGAAGGGATTTCTGCCACAAGGAAAGATGTCACTGTCTGGAAATGAAAAGGAGAAACAGGTGATAGCATGAAAATGGATCCCCCTCCATCCAGTCTGACCTTCAGAGGTGGGGCACTGATAGTATTCAGGCCACCAAACTGGTTGTCCTCTGGACTCAGAGCCTGGTCCCAGCCTGGGATATAAGCCTGCCCATCCCAGGACCCACAGTTATGTTACCGCAATAAATATTTCTGAGGATGAAATTCATCTGTGAGAAAACTGGTGTGGACAAAACTAGCAGCCTGGTTCCCAGGCCAAGGACGTGAAGGGCATCTGGGACAGGCAAACGGTGACCATGGTAGCAGGTCTGTGGTCCCTGCTGCCAGCCCCCAAGGAATGTCTGATAGCGTGTGCACAGGGGTGCAGCCAAAGCCCTTGGCATCCCTCCCCACATCCCAGCACACAGGCGCTGCACACAGCAGCAGGGATGTCTCGCCCTTGCACCAACCCTCACGCAGCCTGGTCCTGCCTCGGAGCTGAGTCCTCTAAGCTCAGGAAGGGAAGAAAGAGGGAGACTATGGAATTTCTCCCCAGACTCGTGCTGTCCAGTTGTCCCCTTTGCCAACACCTCTGCCCCAGGAGAAGAGCAAGCTGGCACTCCCACTAGATGAAAGATTTGACTGTCCCCTTACTTTTTCTTCCCTCTTGACAATCTGCTTTGACCTGAGCGACATCCTCTCTTTGCTTCAATCCCCAATTTTTCTGCACTTGGGAACAGACGTTGAGAAGGCACTAAGTGTTGAGGCCGCGCAGAGGCGGCGAGGGGGGGCTGCTGCTGCCCTGCAGCCTGCCATTCAGGCAGATGGTGGAGGGGGCCAATATGAATAGCTCCTGTCAGTCTCATAGAGCGAACTTTACAATTGTGCTACGTGTTGGACTGCACGTGACTAATGCCATTCTTCTTCAGGCTGCAGGCAGGACACAGCTGTTTCTTTAAGGAAAATTTTGTTTTTCTGGGCAGAAAAAGCCACCCATGGCAATATTGTGTCCATGTATCCAATATTACGGTCCATAATTAGGCATGATCAAAGCCCATCCTGCCTTTCATCGCTTCTCTTTCTGGTAAATTAGATAATGTTTAAAAATGAGCCTGGCCTTGGTCTGGTCCTTCTGGAGGTTTAAGTCCTGCTTCCCCACACAGCAGGTATGCACTGAGAAGCAGAAGCAGGGCCAAATAGAGGGCCAATTACATAATTCTGGAGTATTTCAAGATCCGTGACGAATTTAGCGCCAAACACTACATGGAGCTTCTGTTGATGAGAAATAGTTCTACAAAAAGTATTTTAAAAATATAGACACAAATATAAGCATATGAAAAGGTGAAGATCTCCTCTGAAAAGCTGAAAAAAAAAAAAAAAGAAATGCACAGTGAGCTCTGGACAGGGAATAAGTCTGAATCTCGAGCCTATAGTACAGAAGAGTCATGCCAGACCAGAAGGGTAGTGCTCCTGCTGACCACGTCTTGGCCAGGCTCACAGCCCTGTTCCCAGCTCCACTCCCTTGGATGGGGCCTCTCCACACAGATGTTTCTGCAGTGAAATCAGTGCCAGGCTCTCCAGATCGGGAGCAGCCAGAAACACACCTCTGTCACTCCTGCACCTGCATTTCCTTACTGGGGGGTGTGCCCTGCTCAGCAGCTTGGCCAGGGCTGCAGCTGCCATCAGGCAGCCCTTGGCAGTGTTTCAAGGTGCGGGCAGTCCCTGGCAGTGCCGCCTTGAGCTGGCCCCCTGCAGCAGTCTGGCCATGGGGCTGTAGGCGTGCAGCTATCTAGCAAGGCACCAGTGTGAGGTTATACCCCTAGCATTTCCTTCCGTCTGCCTCTCTGGTTGCAATTCCAGACACAGCGTCTGCCCATCAGTGATGCTGAAATGCCCCACGGAGTTTGGAGCAGGGCAAGAGCTTTGGTTTGCCTGGTAGGTGAGCATCACTTGCAGACCTGTGGGTGCACCAGCTCAGCACAGGAGGAGTTCAGAGAGGCTGAGCCTTTGCCATCCCCTTCAAGGGTGAGCAAGGTGGTGTCTGAGCAAGAAGGGTGTCTCTGGTCTCCTTCCATTCCTTGTATTAATAAGCCATAGAGGCTGAAACATGTTTCTGTGGCATTGGAGACCTGGCTCAGACCGTGTTTGTGCAGCACAAATTGCCCTCAGATCCACACTTGTTTGAGGTACTTCTACATAACTTTGATATAGAGAATGAAAACAAACCCTAACTACTATTTTAGTTTCTCTCCATTGAGATACAAAGTTGGAAACAATACAGCTCATTGTTGTCAAACAAACAAATAAAAAATCCCTTCTAACCTATAATGACAGCTAGAAATAGCTCATGAATGATATCCCTCTTTTTGGACCAGATCTTCAAACTCTCCTGGTGGTTTGCAATATGGGAGCTACTGGAGAGCTAGTCCAGGCCCAAGGGTCCCTTTCAGAAGGATGCTAGAATGAAGGCTCAGTGTCCAGCCTAGCTGAGCTGAATTATCCATGCAGAAGGCCTAGCAAAACCTCTAGAGAGACCTTCTCTACTCTGCCTGTCACACTGTCTTAACTCTTAACTTTAGCACTACTCACAGCTGGGGGAATTCAGGCACCATTGCTGTAGGCAGCAGTTTCTCGAGGAAGTAGCACCAGCACTGTGCCAAGTTCAGCGTCATCCCTCCATCCCAGTTCTGGAAACGTCCTTCTCTAAAGTTGTCCTTATGCTTCAAAGGAGCGTGGCAAGGTGAGGGGGGGCTGCAGCTGCTGCTGAGGGTCACCCCAGGAACCCCTAGAAAAGTCCCTAGGAAACGAGTGCCGGGAAATGTGAACAGCACACTGCACTTGCCAAGCAACCTGGGGACAAGGAGCCTTGCAGGACCCACTCTTCTGCAAGGTGGTAGGTGTAGAAACTTCCCCAGGAGAGGCAATCGTTGTCGTGTGGCCAGGAGACACAGGCGCCTTTCTGCAGTGCTGGCGGCTGCTGTACTCCCTGCCCTGACGGTGCCCAATCGTCACCCGTGTGCCGGGCACCTCGGGGCTAGGCGGGTACGCCAAGCTCTGCTGCTCAGGGCGATGCATTTGATTCCCAGGCCGTGCGAACGCAGGTACGTGGCCACGACCTGGGGAGGAAGCCCCTCCACCACATCCCTCCGCTCCAGGGAAGAGCCCCCAGCCGCAGGACCGGCGGGCGGAGCACTCGCGTCCCGACAAACCAGCTCCGGGTGAGGGCAGGGTCAAGGCGCTTCGAGAAGAGGAGGCAGGCGCTGACTCCCGACCTGGCTGCACGGCAGGATCCACATGCCAGCAGCGCGCACGGCTGTTGTGCTCTGGTGGGCCGTCGTCCGCCGCCCCCGAGCCCCGGGCGGGCGGAGGCAGCCGGCCGGGTGAGCCCGAGCTGGGCCCTGGCGCGGCGGTGCCGCCAGAGCGCGCTGTGCGACCCGGCCGGGACGGGCAGCGAGCGGCGCCCCGAGGTGTGCGCTGGGTGTTTGCCTGCCTGCCGTGAGTCTCCCCGTGCTGCTCCCTGCCTGGGCAGCAGCAGCCGAAGAAACGCTGTTGCTCCGGCCAGAAAAACCAGCATCGGGGTTTTAGTTGTTATTTGTAACAAATCTAGCGGGGGGAATCCCCTTGCCCTCCTCTCACCCTTCACAGCGCCATGACCGGGTGTGTTCGGAGGTGCGCTCCCGTCACAGTGCAGCTGCGGAAGCGATGCGCGCTAGAAGAAGCCGTTGCAGGCGAACAAACGAGCCGCCCTGTGCAGGAGCCCCTTGCACACGCAAAAGGTGCAGAGATGCCGGAGCAAAACCCTGAGCAGCCTCAAAGCTCCTTCAGTTCAACGGTGCCTGAGTCTGCTCAGCACCTTTCCAGCGCTCAATTCCAGCTCTTCAGGACAATCCTGCATTCATAAATCATCAGGACGAGTTCCAGGGGGACATGGGATTTGCAGTCCATATTGCAGTGAAAAAAATGGAACAAATCACAAAGCCAATATTAAGCGAAGCATCAGTGATCAGAATCAGTCTCTAATGGAGCTTGGGGGTTGCTACGGCAGTTCTGGGTTTGTTACTCCCACTGAAGGCAAATTTGAGCTAGGCATGGATTTCTCCAGGTGCCAAATTAGGTTCCTCCATGAGTTCTCCATAAAAAACACAAGAGCTGGGTACTTGGAGGAGCTTAGCACTCTGCTTGTCTGGGGTATCCCAGTGTTTCTATCCACTGGGATCCTATACAGGGGTGTTGATGGAAGGCAGCAGGCTTTGTTATGTGCTCCTGCAGAATGTAAAGGATTTAGAACAGGAGACCAATATGCTGAAGTAAAAAAAAAAAAAAAAAAAAAAAAAAAATGTTTATTGGTGTTAAGCCAGTCTCTTCAACCATCTTTTGCAGAGAGGGTGCTAATAAAGAAACAAAGTGAGTATTTTATCTGTTTGTTACAAATAGCAATAAGAATATATTGTACATCTTGGATGGCGAAACCAATTTTTGCAAGTCTGATGCCAAGTCAATCATTTGCCCCTGGTGGATCTGGTGCCTAGGAAAGTCTGTCACTGTTGCACAAGCTAATCTGTACATCAAGCTGCCAGGCATGTGCAGAGCTCTACATGAGAGATAGCGGTGTTGAGGAGCCTGGTCTGATCCATCATGGGGACCACAGAAATTAATCCAGACAGACGATGCTTTAAAGTAGTGCCTCACTCACAAAGCTATAATCAGTGGCTTACGGTGAATGAGAGGTATTTGTAGTTATTTCTAATAGTAGCTTCAATATCTATTACTTGCAGTGTGATTTGCACCTTAGCAACAAAATCTAATAGGCTTTTATATCTGATGAGGCTTTTATATCTGAGGAGGCTTTTATACCTAAAATACTTAGTCAGGATTTGTATTATATTCTTATGAAGTATATTGTGGAGGAGGGCTGCAAGGACAGCAGAGACTAGTACAAGAAATAGTTTGCCTCAGCTTAGTTAAGCCTCAACTTAGCGATTGTTGTTTGTTCTAGTACAGAGAGATGACACAAAGTAAACTAGAACAGACCAGTAGCTTATCAGTTTGCCAGCCTGGCTGAAGCAAAGCTCCGCATCTGCTTTCAGAGAAAGGTCTGTAGAACATATAGCTCCCTGCACTGAAAGTAAATGGGGAAATGAGGGGTTAAAATGCAGCTTGCTGTCTTGCTAGGAGCCTCCTTCCCACCTACAAGAAGAGTTATAACCATATGTCTGTGTTGCTATTGATCCCATTTCAGAGGAACACATGAGCACAAACTTATGTGCAACTCTACAAGATGTCAATGCACACTAACTCAGATGGACTCTACTAAATTAACTTTGATTAGCAGCAGCAAGTTCCCCCTGCTCCCCCTTTTTTGGTCAATAGCTCTCAGAAAGGATTACTCCACTACGTTACAGGCTCAACAGAATGCTAATTCCAGCACTCCAGGTTTACAATGTCATGTCTTTAAAACAGTTCTCCAGTTGTAACTGATAGAACTTAGATTTTGGATGCTGAAGGAGTCTCCAGGCCTGAGCTGGTGGACAAGTTCATTACACCTGCATTATTCCCAGAGCTGGAGCTTTGATGTCAAGGTTGATCATCTTTGGTCAAAGAGAAGCAGAATCATCCTCTGGAAAGCAGATCCTCTTGGATAAATCGACCAGGATCAAACCATGAGGACGAGATGGCATTCAACTAAGTGTGCTCAGATATGAAATTGTTGAGATACCAATGAAGAGCTTATGCTGGCTTCCACCCCAAGGAACAAAGTTGAGTCATGTGACAGGTAGTTGTGTGAATAACAGAATAAATAATGCAACAATTCCTCTGGAATGGAGGCAGATTTAGCAGAGGAGTGCCCCAAGGACTTATGCTGGGATTGGTGCTGTTCACCATCTCTGTTACGTAGCATGTCAAAGTGGGTGAGTACTGGCAAAGTTTGCAGATGATACAAAATGATTCATAATAATCAAAGCTAAAGCTGACTGTTGCAGAAGGATCTTATAATGCCAACTGACAGTGAAGTGCCAGATGAAATTCAGTATTGACAAGTGCAAAGTAAGGCACTTAGGGAAAAAATAACTCTACTTATACATCTGCAGTGACAGGCTCTAGATAGCAACACTCAATAAAGATCTTGGGTAACTGAAAATAAGGTATGAGGTTTCTGAAAACATCACTTACTGCCCTGCAACAGACAAAAGGCAAATTGGATAGTAGGAATTGCTGAATGAGAGAACACGATGAAATAGAACAGAAAACAGTATTACAGCACTAAGCTAATAACTTTAGAAAAGGTATAGAACAGTTACCAAAGATGGTCAGAGTTTTGGAATAGTTTCTTTTTGTGGAAAGACTAAAATAGACCTTTTCAGCTTGGAAAGAAAACTACCTGAGGGGACTTGATATAAGTGTATAAAATCACCAATGTCATGGAGTAGGTAAAGAGGACAAGGTTATTTGTGTTTCTCCAGTGCAAGAATTAGGGGTAACGAATTATCATAAAGTACATATAAACCATAGGGAAGGAATTTTCCACATGGTGCATTAAACTGTGGGACTTGTTGCCAAAGTATGAATGAGTTTAAAAAATACTTAGATGAAGTCATGCCATATAGGATCACTATTAAGCTGTAGCTCAGGGACTCCTGAAACTTGATTGTCAAAAGCCTAAGAAGGATATCAGGTACAGATCACTGGGTACTTCCCCTGTGTCCTTCCTTAAATATCCACACAGGCTGTCATCTGAGGTGGGGTACTGGACTAGAGACACTTTTCATCTTATTCATTAGAGTTTCTGTTATCCGGAGGAATGGGAAAATACATCCTCAGTATGACTGCGCAGCATGAGGCAAGGAAAGGGTGTGCTGGAACCGTGTGAAGAACAAAGTTCTGTTTCCTTCCACCTACTATTTACAAGTTTGTTTGGAGGTATTCTGCATTCATAGCAATTTCGTTTTGATGCTTATGAAGGGAAGTCTGCAACTCAGAAAGGTTTACTTATGATGCTTTTTTAGAAGAAAGATGAGGTTGCTCTAAGGGGAGCTAACATATTTCAAAGTGTCATCCATCACGAAAAAATATGGGGTTTTTTTGAGATTTAGTTTCGATGCTGTTGCATTGTGGTCTGAGTTACAGCATCTTTTCTTACACCAGATTATACAGCACTGAGCCCATCAAAACAAAAGCCCCAGTCCAGTTCTGAAAACAACCACATGCCTGCTTACCTCTGAAGCCTCTCTCTAGCGTGGCTGGAAGTCAGGGTGGCCATCCATTTCAGTACACAGGAGTGTGTGTGTGCTTGCAGATTTGGGGCCCAGAAGAAAATCCAAGCCAGAGAGAGAAACATAAAATTACATTCTTGTTTGCTGGTTTGCAGACCCCATCCAGGATTCTGATGCACTAGTTCAGTGGCACAGTGTCTGCATCCAGGGCTGCCTATGGGGTCTAAGGCATAAACAGAGTAGGCAGTTGTTGAGGGCAGCACACAGCTTGGCAGCAGCCAGATATGGACCTGGCAGCAAGAGCAGCCAAGCTCTCTGTTTGTGGGGAGGCACAAATTTAATTTTGCTCAACTTGCTGCTGAGTCTTGAGCTGCTCTGCCTGGTTTGCAAACAGAGCAGAGGCATGATCCTGCTGGAGCTAAAAAGCTCTGTGATGGGGCTCTTTCTGCTGCCCCATTTTATTCACACAGATTTCATTACTACATTTGAGGACAATTTGATACATAGACAAAAGCCAAAAGTTTTGAGATTTCCCGAGAGTGAGACAAATACCCATCCTCAGCCCCATGAGCCTTCAGATACTTCAATGAAGTGTTTGGTAGAAAAACTTTGGTTGCTTTCTGCTCCAAACAGCTCAGCTTTGATAAATGCGGCAGGATTGATCTGTGCTGTGTGTCCCTTAACTGAGTTACGATGTATAATCCTCCCTGGAACAGAACATTTACATTCCACTGACCTAGTTGAAAAAATGCATTAATTTTAATTTATGTAAAATTCTCCCAATAGAAGAGTAAGAGGAGAGAGGCAATGTCTTATTTGCAGTCCTTGCCTGCTTGGAGCTAGAAGTGAAGTCCAACTTTTTAATTGGGATTTTTGAAAATGCTGAAGCCTTTCAATAGGTGGCTTGTTTATGTAAATCCAAACACAGCTTTATTACTTCCCATTTTAGCTCACAAGGTCAGAAATAAAAAATTTGCCATCAACCTGTCTCCTTTCCAGTGAGGGGTGCCTCTCCTTCTCTGGGGACCCCTGGGCAGTTGGACGCTGGGGACAGTTTAACACAAGAGAGAAAGGAAAGCCTTTACCCTGACACCTCATTTCAACTCTCCCTGTTGCACATCTTCACGGAGGCTGATCCCATAGCACAGGGATTGGGGAACTTCGTTGTTGAGGGAGGAGGTTAATAGTGCATCTTCCTACATCGGCTGACCTGAAGAGCTCAGAGAGCATGGTTAGCCCACAGCTCAGACCCAGTGCTGCAGTGCCCACAAAGGAGTATTGGCCAGTAACAGTTGTGAGAGTTGGTTAAAGAGCCCAAAGTTTGACTGGAGGGTCACTTCATTTGTGTCAGTCAGTCTAACACCACAGGTACATTTACAAAAGGGACCGAGTGGAAGGTGTTTTTTTATTGCTTCAGCATGCAAAAACAGATGAGAAAGTGTCTCATGTTAGAATTCCCTTTAGCAAAAATTACTCGTGGGGTCTCGACCCAGCAGCATTGTTCCTACTCCAGCCAGCCAGGCCTGTTTCCACATGGGAGGTTGTCAGAGCAAAGAAGTGATAGGAGCTGTCATTATTTGCTCAGCGGGCTCTTTGTCTGCTACCAGCAGTACTGTAGCCAGTGGGAAATAAAGCCAGTTCAGGATCTTTTCAAACCAAAATGGCCTAGGATCAGAGAAGCACGATGATGTCCAAGTTATCCTTTCCTTCCTTTCTTAACTCCTACATAAAGAGTAAGTGTGGGGCAGGTGAGCATGGGGTCCTTTCTCTGTCCCTGGAGGCTCAAACCGATCCTGTTTTTCTTGTGCTGGCAGCCCAGCTGTGGCCAAGGGGACTTCTCTTTCCCAGGCCAAAGCAAGAGCTCCGCAAGCCTGAGCAATGCCACGACTGTCAACAGGACCCTGAATGCAACGTGAGGGAGCAGCTCAGAAACCCACTGATTCGGGGAGATATTTGAAACCAGGCTCTGCCATGAGCCCTGGTCCTATAGCAGAAACATCAAACACAGACTGTGCTCACGCAGTGCTGCTGCACAGCATGTTGTCTCATGCAGTCCTTGACAAAAGTTGCTATGTAAACACAGGAACTTGAGCTAACAAGAGGGGAAAAAAAAAAAGCATCTGCATACAGCAACGGTGCAATTCTCACATCTCCATACCACGTAGTACCCCTGCTGTTTACAGTCTTACACCTTCCTCTGGTTCAAATCATCTCTGTTATGGCTCCAGGAATAAGAAAAACTTCCCTTGTAGGTGCAAGTAAGCATCTGTGTCTAATGGAGACACCCCAGGGATGAATATTTTTGCTAATGCCTAAGAGCAAGAGTGACTGTGCTTTCAGGAGGCCACTGCCCACCTGATATGACATTTTTCTTGGTTGCAGGTATCTTTAGCTTACAGTAAAGCTCATTTCAGATGGAAAGTACTGTAGATGTTTTGCTCATTACCAATGGAAATGCGATGATGTAAGAGCAATTCAGAGCCTTCTCAGTAAGTCCCTGAATGTGCTTATCTCCAGCTGTTTAAGGACACATTCGTATTGCTGAAGAAGGGCAATCCCTACACTAGACTGCAGCTGCTCAGAGAGATATAGTATCATAAAATGCAGACAGTGATTTGTGTCAATAGAGAAATTTTTCCTTTTTCCCAGCCAAAATGCAGTAATTTTTCACTCTATGCAACATGAAAAAGCTATTATGGAAAGTAACCTTTCCCTGTTTTCTAATAAATGGATACCAGGAACATCAGGGGTACAATATCAGGCAGGTATAAATCATGAAAATCAAGGAAAGCGGAATAATATTGTCCTCAAAAAGAAGTACTCTCTCAGCTCCCAGAACAACTGCAAAGATTTATTTGGTAATGAAACCAGCAATATTCATTTCAAACATTAGAACCCAATTGTCAGCTTTTCAGGCCTAGATAACTCACAAGCTGTAGATCTCCTTCCAAACACACATACACTCACAAACTTGTCTTTTTCTGCAGCTGCGCTTTGGCAGAGCCTTAAATGTTTTGAGAGAGAAATGGCTGTGCAATTATACCGGTTTTTGTTGAAAAGATTAAGAGAAATAAGTAATATCAATGAAACAATGTACGAGGCAATTTTATCAACCATTCTTCCAGGTATGGAAGTGTTGATCTTCAGGAATTTTAATTACTTATAGTTAGTAGGGATTTGCCTAGGTGGTTTATATTTTTTTTCAGAATCATCATGTTAAATAAAGCTTGTTGTTCTCCAATGTCACTCTAAGGGCTAAGCTGACAAAAGGATTTCTGACAGAGAAGATTTTTCCAAGATTTTGAACGCAGTTGATATTTCGTGCAATCTAGTAGCCATCGCAGCCAGATACTTGCTAAGAAAAGCAGCACAGATAGATGAGTGTTCCGCCTCTGTCACCAGGGAGGATTCCTTCATGTAGGAGTGGCACACTGTACCGTACCCTGGACCAGACCCTGTTCTCTGTGCAGGGTCTCACCAGTGCAAGCAACTGCACCAAACTGGAGATGCTGCTAAATGTGTTTTGAGGGAAGAAGTGATAGATCTATCAAGAGTCTGGCAAGGCTTATTATATCAGCTGAATTGGCCTGGTGTGATCCCAGAACATCTAGGAACAAAACTTGCCTTGAACAATTTTTGTTGTTTAGCTTTTGTGTGCCACCTTTAGGACAGGCTTAGTTGAATACTACCACGGATTTCTGGCACGGCAGCCTCTCTGGCTTGATGCAGATGCATTAGTCTCTTCCTTCTCTTCTTGCTATTACTTTAGTTCGTATTTACACAAGCACACTTGTCAGAAGCTCCCTGAGACTAAAATAAAGCTCCTTTTCTTTCTAAGAACCAGTCATTAATTATCCAGTTATGATTTCCGGGACCATTTAGGTAACCAAAGTTCCAGCTAATGGATTAATTCATTTCGTGGCAGTTCAGCTGTGTCACATTGTGTCATTTTTGTTTCTTGATTGGGTGAATGAAACCTTTAAAATGGGATGTAGCAAGTAATGAATACCCTGTTCATACAGTAGAGTAGCTCTTGGTTTTGTGTGTGACTGACTATGCAAACAAGATTACATCCAGGCCAGTGCAGCCAGCCACCACAGGGTGAATGCAGCACGCCAGCTGCACAGGGAATAAGTGGAGTTTGAAAATGTCATTGCAGACCTAGTCCGAATGCTCTGAATGAAACATCCCCCTTTCACAAAGCTTTTGTAGGAAAAAAAATTAACTGACCCTACAAAACGATTAGCACTATTATCTGTGGGGTTTTTTTAGTTTAACAGTGACTTTTTAAAACCTTCTAAACACCTATTGTCACGAGTAAACTGAGTCTATTTTTGTTATCTGACGGCCTTTCCCAGGAATAGCTGTTACCAAAAAATAAATAAAAATAAACACAGTAAAACAATCTAAAATTGAACAAATTGAACGATTGAAAATTGCACAATTCAAAAGAGGTGTTTTTTTTTTAATTGCTTTTGTTTTTTAATGCACAAGCGTGCCCATCAGCCACTCAGCATTATTTTTGCAGCTGTAGTACACAGAAGCCTTAACATACCAGGACCTCATTGTCCTTTGCTTTAGTCTTCTGTATGGGCTGAGCTTCAGTCATGAAAATTTTTCTCCAACAATTATAAAGGAGATGGGGTTTTTTTTCTAGAAATATCTGAAAAAGTAACTACTGCATGGATCAGGAACGTGGATGAGACCAGAAGCATGGGGGGGTTTTCTCAAATATTTACAAATGCTGTTTGCGGTGTGCAGGCAGCCCTAATCACCAGTACAAAAGCTGTATCAGCCTGGTGTTTAGCAACTGTGATGAGCATTGAGAGTCTGAATGCTTGTTGGCTCTGGAGAGGTTGCTTGGTAGTGGAAATACTGGTTTGCAGGCAGAAGATTGAGATAATATATTTCCAGGAAAGTTTGTAGAAAAATTAAGTTCTGATTGTTGTGTCTTTGACACGAAAGAAGGCTACACTTTGTTTAATTGCATCTGCATTTTACACACCAGAAGCTGAATAGCTTTCCCTAAAAAACTGCCATTTGCCAGACTTCACACTGTTCTGCTTCAGGCAGGTGGAAGCAAGGCAAAATGGTGTAGAAATTAATTTTATCGGTGCAACTGATATATTTGGAAAAAGCAGGTAAGCTTTTGAACACACAGATTATTACTTAGAACTGGAACAGGCATCAAGCTTCAAGCTGAGTTTAATTTAGTTATGATAACTGATTAAACATCGGCACTGACTGATTACATGCAAAGACTTGTTGGTACCCATGGAGCAGGTGAATGGGGCAAGAGGACACATGAGGAAATCCTGCAGCCCTGAAAGAAACAGCTAACCCTGGAGCAGCTTTGTGAGGGGAAGACAGGAGATGATATACCTGATGTCTTTGCTGAGTTGGTAATACCTAGTGTCTAGCAAGCTGTGATTTTTTTAGGTAGGTGAGCTAGCCTGTTGAGTACACATTATCTGCCAGTGACAAGGAAAATGGAACAGATCCTTCACAGCATTATATCAATCAGATTATGTTAAATGCATCTGGTCAATGAAATACATCCAAACTGTCTGACTGTCTCTCAAATGCTGAGATGGTAATTCAAAACAAGATTGTGGGGCAGAATGAAAGACCCGTGGGACTATATGTGGCTAGTATTGATTTGGCTAGGAGCTTGCTATAAACCTAAACACAGTAAGCTTCCCCTGAGTTCAGCTGTGTGCGTCTGTGCCCCAGGTCCTTCAGTGCTTCCATCCATTACCCAGTCTCTTATCTTGGAGTGAGTTTCTAGAAAGGCTTGAACTGCTCTGGGTCAGGGCTCCAGGTCTCTCCTTCTGATCCTCTTCTGCTCTCCTGTGCCAGGACTGCTTTCTCTATGAGTCCTTCTTCTCTTTGTATTTTCCCTTGTCATAGATTGATATTAGTTCTGTCATCATCTTGCTAACAGCTCTTACTTAGAATTAGAGAAAAGTAGGATCTCTCACCCGTATGTTTATCTTGATAATGGGTATTATCTGAATAGAAAATGAGCACAAGCAACACTCATTTACCATGAAAAAAGCAAGCTGGAAAGCGTCAGAGATGCAACGAATGAACTCCTCTTGCTAATGGCTGACTGGCCTTGTTATTAATAAAGTTATAATGATGTTAAGCTTCTCTATTAAGTCAGCAGACTGGGGCTATTGGTTACACTTCATTTCTAAGAAACAGGCTCATTTTTCAATTACATTGTAATTCAACGGTGTCTTTAAGTGCCTGGAAAATGCAAGGAGTTCAAGAACCTCTCACTGAGGATGCTGCAAAGTTTCACTCAAACAACTAACTCAGTACAGAAAGACCCCATTTGCTGGCTTGTGATTCACTTCTTCCCTAGATGAAGGAATCTGTTCCTAGATGAAGTGGTTGCACCAGTGCAGATTGGGAACCAAAGTTCATAACAGATAAAACCGAAAGTAAGCAGAGATCATCCTGAGGACATGACTAAAGCCTGCTTAAAACTCTCTGCCAGAGCCCTCCAAACACTGGGTTACCTGGGTGTGCTCAGCGGTCACATACTGGTGTGCAGCTGCAGTTTTGGAATGCCTGGTGCGGTGTGGTGAAAGGTATTAAATCATCTTTATCACTTTCTCATACCCCTGTGCCCCTGGTGTAAGCACTGGTTCCATTTTCAGTCCCTACCTATTGCTGGGGTATCATAGACCTGCCGGAGTCCATCCTGGGGCTGGTGGCCACCCAGAGGGAGCAGGGCAGCAGCACCCTCATGTCCCTCAAATTTCCAGGGAAAATAGTGTTACTCCAAGGATGCTCTTGGACAGTGGTGAGAGCAAAACGCAGCCCATGCTGTTTGCATCTGGCTCACTATGTATACACACTGTACCCTTCTGAGCCCCCAGCCTTGCCCAGGTCTCAGCAGCAGTATTACCTTCCCCTGCTGTGCACACAGCTGCAGGGGGCTGGCTTTCAGGTACAGCCTGTCACATGAGACCCGTTCAGGAGGGCAGCAGAGTCTTCTTTCCTCTCAGTGTCCTTCGTTTTATCTGTTCAATTTAGTGACATTTTGATGTCTAGGAGCTGTGAGTCCCAGGGGATGCTTTATTCTCTCAGCGGGAAATCTTGTGCGAAGATGGTTAATGGTTGCTCATGAGGGTGAAGCATGAAGTGGAGGAAACAGTTGGCTCTGACTTAAGCAGCAAAGACAAATGTAATGGTGGTTGGCAGGAGGAGAGCATTTCCCTTGCCAGCATCCTCCCTTTGCCATTGCCTGGGGGCACCAGACCACACACGGGGCCTTGCTGGGCCTCCTCAGACTTCTTGGATATGCATATTACCAGGGTGTTAAGGGATGCCCTCCTCTCACTATTGCTGGCAGAGGAGCCTGGCCCAGATCCTCACAGTTACTGCCTTACTTTCATTTAATTTCAGTAGCAGTAGCTTCCCATGCACCTTTCCTCTTTTCTCTCAGCTGAAATTCAGGCCACACAAAACTTCTGCAAAGCCCTTAGGTGTCTTTGGAGTCTCAGCATCTAGGACAACCCCAGAAGGTGGCTTCTGCCACTCCTGACCCATGTGATACCGGTTCATCTCTGCCTCAGGAAGCAAAAGCGATGTCCCATCCTGCTGCCCTTTGGCTACTTTGGGGACCTTCATCTGGAAGAGCTAAAACACTTGTAAAAGTTCCCTGGTCATGGGTTGCCATATTCTCGAACAGCAGATCCCTGTTGCTCTCTGGTTATCATGGGTTATCTGGTTCAAGCCAGCTTCAGATAAAACACAACAAGACAATTTATTCACAGCCTCAAAATACACAGAAAATTACAAGGTTTGCAAAATATGTAGAGGAAGAATTGAAAGAGTCAATATTCTACCTAATTTACTTATGTTCTATTCATATCATTTACTAAACTATAGTAAAGACTTTGACACTGTTTCCCACAGCATTCTGCTGGAGCAACTGGCTGCACATGGCTTGGATGAATGTACTCTTCACTGGATTAAAAACTGGCTGGATGGCTGGGCCCGAAGAGTGGTGGTGAATGAAGTTCAATCTGGTTGGTGGCTGGTCACAAGTCGGGTTCCCCAGGGCTCAGTATTGGGGCCTGTTCTCTTTAGCATCTTTATCAATGATCTGGATGAGGGGATCGAGTGCACCCTCAGTCAGTTCACAGATGACACCAAGCTGGGCAGGAGTGTTGATCTGCTTGAGAGTCGGGAGGTACTACAGGCTGGATCGATAGGCTGAGGCCAATGGTATGAGATTCATCAAGGCCAAGTGCCGGGTCCCGCACTTGGGTCACAACAACCCCCTGCAACACTACAGGCTTGGGGAAGAGTGGCTGGAAAGCTGCCCAGCAGAAAAGGACCCTGGGGGTGTAGGTCGACGGCCGTCTGAAGATGAGCCAGCAGTGTGCCCAGGTGGCCAAGAAGGCCAACTGCATCCTGGTTTGTATCAGCAACAGTGTGGCCAGCAGGACTAGGGAAATGATAGCCCCCTGTACTTGGCACTGGTGAGGTTGCACCTTGAATACCGTGTCCAGTTTTGGGCCCCTCACTCCAAGAAGGACATTGAGGTGTTCAAACGTGTCCAAAGAAGGGCAACGAAGCTGGTGAAGGGTCTAGAGAACAAGTCCTGTGAGGAGCGGCTGAGAGAAATGGGGTTGTTTAGCCTGGAGAAAAGGAGGCTGAGGGGACACCTTATCACTCTCTACAACTACCCGAAAGGAGGACATAGAGAGGTAGGGGTCAGTCTGTTCTCCCAAGTAACAAGTGATTGAATGAGAGGAAGCGGCCTCGAGTTGCACCAGGGGAGGTTTAGGTTGGATATTAGGAAAAAATTCTTTACAGAAAGGGTTGCCAAGCACTGGAACAGGCTGCCCAGGGCAGTGGTGGAGTCCCCATCCCTGGAGATATTTAAAAGACATATAGATGTGGTGCTTAGGAACAGCACTGGGCTTAGTGGTGTCCTGGCAGTGCTGTGTTAACAGTTAGACTTAATGATCTCAAAGGTCTCTTCCTACCAAAATGATTCTGTGATTCTGTAAATCAAGGTCTCTTTCTTCTGTATCTAGACTTTCTCTAGTACCGGTCTAGAGACATCAATCAATTTCTAATTCCAATTTTCCTGGCAAGGTAGCCTTAAGGGACGATACACCCACAGCTGCCTCCTGCCCACGCCCAAGCCCTTTGCCACCCTTTCCTCGTGCTGCAGCTGTTTGGCCGTGGTACGGGTGGGAACTGACACATCAGAGAGCAGCCAGTGGCCAAATGCACAGCAAAGGCAGCTCTTCTTCAGTTCACATGGGAAAAATTTCAGGGCAACTTAGAGTTTTCCACAGCTCAGTATTTACATTTTAATACCTGAAGCTCTTAGAAATACTGCAGATCCACCACGGTAGCTTGAAGTGACAGAAAATGGACAAAAGCAGGAAAGATTGTTAAGGACTATGTTCTGTGGGCTGAGCCAGGGCAGGGCAGCATACACACCACTCTACCAGGGTTTGTACCAGTGCTGCCATTTGGCTTCAGTCCAACGCGATGGAGGTTTGTGGCTGCCGGTCACCATTTCCCAGTCTCAGTTTTGTTGGAAGGAGGTTGCTCAGGTGCCTTAGGTCAGGAGAGCTAATGATCTCCAAGCTCTCTCTATTGCACACACTGCATTTGGATTTCCTATTTGGAATGCATTTTGATTTGGATTTTCTTTCCGCACAACTTTCTGCATTGGAGCAGGACATGCTCTCGGCTGGACACAGGCTGCAGTGGCTCCAGATCTGGCTGCCATGGACCCTGCCCAGTTCCCAGCCCACTCCCCAGCAGCCTGCTAGCCTTTGGGAGGGAAAAAGCATGTGGGGCAGAGAAACTGCTCACACTTCACATGTGGGGACCAGCTGTTTGAGATCAGTTCATGAAATGAACTGAAATAATGAAATGAAAGCTCCCTCTGGGCACAGCTGAGTACTGCACCTACTCTTTCAAGATATAAAACATTACTAATAATACAACTAATAATATGTGAGGAGACAGTGTGTGCTTTCTCTTGCTGATGCAGATCCACATGTTTTTCTGCTTGTGAGGTCTCCTGAGTGTGGCTGCACACCACCTGGTTCTCCAAGACACACACTAGCCCCTGAGAGGGAAGAGTTGCTTTTGTCTCCCAGCCAGGAAATCACAAAGATCTATCAAACAACAAAGATCTATTCCCTAGTTACCACTGGGATAAACCCTTTTCCAAGGGCTTATCGGAGGTGCTGAGCAATAGGGAATGGCCCCAGGGTGGGAGGGAAAGAGTGAGCTCCAGTGGTTGAGCCGAGCTGCTCTGTGGAAGGAAGATCCCAGCACTCAGAGTCCGAGGAGCAGAAAACAACCACCTTTTCTAAAATTTCCTTTTTCTGAGTCTCCTCAGTCCCACTCCAGCTGCACAAGTAAGTTTTATCCTTATACTTACCCCTAACTTTCCAAGACAGCCAAGACCTTTCTAAAGGTAAAGCTGTGGTTACTCACCTACAACGCGGGAGGAAGAGACAGAACTTTGAGAACTGCTTGACAAGCCACAATTTTAAACTCAAAGTTGATCCAGTGGCACAGCATGGCTATCGAGTACTAATTCTTTGCAAACATCTACTGCAAGCTGGTCAAAGGCGGTTCAGTTTCTCTCTGTCTCTTTCTCGCTTATTTTGTATTGTTCCAGCAAGACAGCTCAGCTCCTGCCAGCACGGCAGTAAAGATTTACTGCTGGCATTGTGGGTAGGGACAGAGCCTGAAGTATGTCCCTTATTCCCCCATCTCTTGGTCTTTCATCTCAAGTCAATTGCACTGCAGACATGAGCACACCTTTGTCTGGTGGCCAGTTCAGTGGGACTTATGGTAAAAAGCCACGTCCCAGGCAGTGGGGGCTGTTGGCCAGCCAATGATCCCCTTTTACTTGGGGATGTGGGTCTATCTATGATAACACTGAGCATCTCTGACACTCTCAGAGCTAAGCACTGGCTGCAAAGAACAGCCAGTGACATTTCACCTCCCTGATTAGGAAGAAGCAGCCTTTCAAATTTAGGAGTGACTGATATTCATGACCTTTTTCTCTTAGAAGTGAAGGACTGTCTTTAAAACATGCTCCGTCTGCATCTGGGGATGTGCAGCGAGCAGAGCTGATCTTGAAAACAGGACTTGAAAGGACTCCGCTGCTCAGTGTCTTGGTCTGGGACCAACAAGTTACCCTGCAAAGGGAGGGGGCTTGGGGATTTGTTCAGTCAGGGTCAGAAGTAACAT
The DNA here is from genome assembly GCA_009769605.1 of Bucorvus abyssinicus. Lineage (NCBI taxonomy): Eukaryota > Metazoa > Chordata > Aves > Bucerotiformes > Bucorvidae > Bucorvus > Bucorvus abyssinicus. The sequence continues at coordinate 16,130,103 of CM020036.1, forward strand.
GAGGGATCACGGGTAAGCAGTTGCACTTTAACTTGCTCAGCTGTGCCCAATGCCAGGGCACCCCACAGCTCAGGCTGAAGAACTGCTGGAGCCTGAGTGCCGGTCCCACCGCAGGACCACAGAGCAGGACATGCCCAAGTGCCAGACAGGTGACTGTAGCTCGTAGCTTGTTGTCCTCCCAGCATGCCTTGAGCTGGCATTCTGTGGTGGGAAAAGTTTCACACACCAGGAGGGTTTGAGAGCGAACACTGCCACCAGCTTGTCCCACTAATGAACTGAAACCCCCACAGCTGCCACAAGGGTTTGGAAGGCTGAAACTACATTTTGCAGATCCACCAAACCGTTGCAGTGTGCAACCTGTGCCCTGCATGAGGAGGAACCTGTGTGCTTGGTGTGAGGGATGAAAGTGCTTCCTTAGCACAGATGAAAAATTAGATGAAGATATAAGTTATCTCCATGCACGAACTTATAAAGACAGCACGGACAAGTGGGCAAGTGGGTGGAGAAGTTTAAATCACAGCTACAGGGCTCTGTCTTAGTTTCCTACATACCTATACTTAAATTTCTAACAGACTGGTGTCTGATTCTGGTTCCTTGTGGAAAATAGCAATGCCAGGGTTGTTGCCTGCAGCCTTATCAAAATCACCGCAGGATACAATTTTCTACTAAATGTTTAAAAAAACAAACAAAAAATAAAAAGAAGTTATCTTATGATCATAATCAGCTTTTTAATCTTGAAAATTATGATGCTGTAGAAAGGTTATTCTTTTCTGCGCAACATAAAAATGTCTGCTCATTGCTACAGCATTATTATAATCATTGTCACTAGTAATGCCTAATCCAAGGCAGAGTTTGTTTCCTGTCTACATAGTGAAGGGGAAGTCCTGACAACTGCAGACCCACAGCTGAGAGTTAAATTAGGCTGAAGATATTTTTACAGCTTTTGGCTCCTTTCAGTGTACCTCCTTTTGCATGGATGCTCTTTTCAAGCTGGAGCTCCGCAGCTGTAAGTAGGCACTGGGAAAAATCCAAGGAAACTTTCCCAAATACACACATTAGCAACTAGTCCTGAGGCTCATCTGAGGCTGTTGTACCTACTTACACAGTGTTTGAAGAGCTTTCAGATCATAATGAATTCATATATGCTACTTCATTTAAATACACAGAGATGCCATTTTTCAGTGCATAATCCTGAGCTCTCCCATTTCATTTTGCACATCAAACAGGAAGGTATTTGGTATCAGTCTGACCCCATCCACACAGCCATTATGAGAGACTAAAACCTCCAACTTCAATGAACTCACACTGGTGTGACCCCTCAGGTTGGACTGTTTGGTGCAGTGAGCAGGGATTAATCCAAGGACCTTGGTGCTCAGCCAGGCTGGGGGAGAGCACAGCAAAGAGGCAGCATGTGGCTCTGCCTGCAAGCCCTCCAACTGTCTATGTTTAGCCTGTATTGGGGCTAAACTATAGCAGCTGCTCTATGACTCAATGACCCCCCCTGCCCCAGCCAAGAAGGGGGATTGGGAAAAGGAGAGGAGACCCATGGGTTGAAATGAAAATGGATTTAATGAAACAGCCAGACTAATACCAAATGCCAATATAAAGCACACAAAGTTATACTCAGCCCAGTGAATGTTCAGTGGACACAATAAACAGGAAAGCACTCCTCAGGAGAAGGAAGAGTAGCAGGAGCAGGAGGAGCAAGAGCCAGGAGCCCAAGCAGGAGGACACTGTGTCCTCAGCAGACTTCCTCCTTTGTACCGAGCATGATGTTCATGGCCTGGGATACCCCTGTGAGCCAGCTCAGGTCAGCTGCCCTGGCTGACTGCAGACTGCTAATGGCCTGCAGACCACGGCAGGTCTATGATCCTGTCCCAGTAAAACCAGGACACCACCCTAGTGCCTCCCTGAGGTCCTCAAGTGCTGCTGCCTCAAATATGGCAGCAAACATACTTATCCTCTACTTCAAACTTCCAGCTTCATGGAAGTCTCTCCTTTACCCTGCCATCCTGGTCTGTACTTCCCAGGGAAGGGCGACACAGGCAGGGGCATGGGGCAGATGACACTGGGGGACTTGGATCACATCACAGTCAGTGGGGGCAGGAAGCTTTCTCAGCTGTCTCTCTCACTCCCTTCATTCATCTGTCCACCAACCTTACACAAACAGAGCAAAGGATAACAGACTGTTTGGTGAGATAATATAGATAATATAAGGACTTTTAGAAGATGGAAGTGGGAGGAGGACTTTTGCAAGCACAGAAGAGACTGTGTGTATTGATAGACACATAAGTTGCTGATATTCACAGCAAATAATAGCTCTTACTTCCAACAGGCTTCCAATCTGGCTATTTTTTAACGTAAATAAGGCTTTCAGCTCCATCACCATCTTGTCCCAGTGGTAGATTTTAACATGCCCTCATGCAGCTTTTGGGCACACACTGCTCTATGGCTTACATGGCAAGAAAACCATTCCTGCCTGCGCAGAAGAGCCTTATGTGAAGGCAGAAAGTTACACACTATATACACATTCTGTGCTTCCTTATACTTAGACCCAAGCTTTATAACTCCCTTTAGTTACCCCAAGGACACCTCCACAAGCATAGGGTGATGCATGCTTCTGGCTTGTGACACAGGGCTCTCTGCAATGTAAAACCTGTCTCCTCCGTGGATGGAGAGCTGACAGTACTGGCCTCTCCTGTGCCAAGGGGATTGTGGATAGTGAACTGGCTGGAAGAGGTGGCTCTAGAGCAGCATCGGCAGGGTCTGTGCACACTGCTGTCGGCGAGACCGCTGCTGATCACGTACGGCCTGTGGCTGTTTTGCAAGAGTAAGCGCAATGGATGCAGCCTGGCGCATGAATCACAGGATATGCCTTCCTGTGTAATTTTATCATCCATAAATCATGACTCACAACCAGGTGTGCCAAGCACTGAGTTCTGTGCAAGCCCACAGTCAGCGTCCACACCTGGAAGACCCAGGCTTTGGAGCATTTTGAACACAATCTCTAAGCCATTTTGCCATAGCTTCGTGTTTTACTCTTGGCAACCTGCTTGAAGATGTCATCTCAAGCACAGCAGATCTGCCTCCCTACACGCGCCCTATTGCTCTTCTTTTGAGATAGCAGCATTCAATCCTTCCCAGTGTTTTTCAACACCCTTTTCCCCATCACAAGGATGAAGGATGGGAAGAAGGGGGGGTGTTATTTTTCTAGGTGTTAAGCAAAACATGCATCTCTCAGGCAAACTAGAGTCACCATGCACTTCAGGTATCACTGTCCATCTCACAGGTGTATGGATCCAGATGAAGCTTCACCCATGCAGTTGAAGCTGATACCTGCCCTGTGATGTGAAGGGGGAGCAAGGCCAGTAGACCTCCTGCAGCAGTGGTACTAGGAGCTGGCAAAGCAGCAGCAAAGCTGGCTTGCACAGGGGTCCACAGATGGTGGCAAGCAAGCCACAATTCTTCAGACTCTTTTGAAAGTGTGGTGGCCTCAGCTTGCCACTCAATTCATGCTCTGATTGCCTCCTATCTGAAGAAGAAAGACCTTTCACGACACTCCGCTCCCCTCCCTGCCACTGCCCCTTGCCTGTGATTAAACAATAATGGACTAATGGAACATGGCATGATGGTAAGTGCTTGAAAGATTTATATATGTGTCTTCATTTTAGTATCAGCCAGCAGATTCCACCCATCATTATAATTTATTTAAATGATTAATGTGGAAAAATAAGACATTCCACAATACCTCTAAGATGGCTCCTGGAGTGTGGCAGTTGCTAGCTAACACTGCCTCTGGGAGCCAAGGTACTCATTACGCCTTGTACTTCACGTCTCCGTGGGGGGGTGATTACCCCTGATAACAACACCCCTTGACAGGGGTTTTAAGCATTTCTGTTTGAACAAATACGAAGCTGCATGAAATAATTTAACAAGCAGAGTGCACAAGAACAACATGGGAAAGAATTATTTCAGTGGTGCTCAACGCTGCAAAATGAAATGACATGAAAAGAGACAAACCCCAGCATGTGAGTGGCTGGACTCCAGATCTGGATATACCAGGTGGCCAGGGTATTCTTTCTTTTATTCTATTTATGTTCAGGAGTAAAACAGGAAGTACAGAGAATGGGAAATGACGCTACCTCACCACACTAGAACAACAAAGAAATACTATTCATTCCCCCATGGATACATGGGATTTGTGCAGTTTCACAGAAGTGAGGTTAACTTAAGTTAGAAGACAAAAAGAACATGTTCAGAATTCACTTCTGACATTTTCAGATCTGTTTCTGATTCTTTCACTTCATGAACTTCCTCTTTACGGTAGTGCTGGGCTTGATCCCACCACTAATTTTGTGTTATGGATTTCTTTGTTTTGATTTTGGTAGAAATTCTGTTGAACACCCATTTGGCTTGTGCTAAAATAAAGCTCATCAATATTAGACTAATCATAAGGTTTGGAAAAATAAAACAGGTTTTTGATATGTTGGCACAAGAAAAATTAAACCAAAACTAAAATCATGTTCCTCACATAAACCAACCCCTTTGTAACTTGTGGTGATCACTTTCAGTGGTGTATCTAAGAATACAGTCTGTCTGCTGAAAGAACTACTTTTCAAAGACAGTGATTTACTCACCTTCAACACATAGTCATCCATTAGCTGGTGTATCAGTGACTTCGTGATCACTTATATCTTCTATTTTGATTCTGCTCTAGTTTCAAATCTTAGGGAAGATTTTGATACTTTGCCTTGTCTTGATGGCTGTATACTGCATGAGAGTAGAGAGCAAGGCTGATCCTATCAGAGAGGAAGTAGTTGTCAGCATTTACGAAGAGCTGAAGGAAGGAGAAGGACTCTGTGGAGATCTTCCAGGAACCTCAGTAATTGAGGAGGACACCAATAGATCCAATGACTCCTGCAGGTAAGCCAGGCCCGATGGCACGTGGAGGAGTAATCACCAGGCGGAGAAATAGTTACAATGCTGACAATATCAGTATGGCTTTCGTTATCTTCCCATTGTATAAGAAGTGCTGAAGTACCAATAATTTGGGCAGAGTGGGGGTGTTGTTTAGGCATTGGGTCATTAGCAGTTGCCCATTACTGAGGGGCAGTAGAGGCAGTATCACAGCTCCACTGCTCGTCCTGCAGAGCAGTGCAGCTGCTATGTTCAGCATAGCTCTGTTGCTACTCCACCACCTCCAGCCATCCTCTCTTTATGGCAGCGGTGGGAGGAGGCAGAGCAACCAGCGATCAAAGCAGCCTCCACTGAGCTGACCTTCTTTCAGAGACTGGAGGGGGCAGTGGATGTTTGTCCTGGCAGAGGGTGGAGTGGGTACCAAAGCAACATCCAGCCCCAGAGGTTTACTTTTCTCCTTGTCTTTGGGATGGTAAAATAAAAAGCTCAGAATGGCTACTGAGAAGTCATTCTGCTGGATTTGGGAGGACAATGTACAATATATGCTTGGCTATAAAACCAGGATAGAGTATACTCCCAGCTTGTTTGTCCAGCTCAGCTTGTTTGCTTTTGAGGTTGATGTCCAAAATGACCAGCTGTATGGCCTGGCAGGTGCTGGGTTTCCTGCTTGGGTTGCAGTCTCTTGCTTTACAATATACAATTCTCATTGAACTTGTGGAAAATGTTCCCTATGACTTAGCTTTTGATATAAATATCACTGCAGGCAAATCCTTGTACCAAGCCTGGATGACACTCCTTGATATAGCCCAGGAAAAAATACATGTGGCTTCTTACTATTGGTCTCTTACTGGGAAGGATATTGACATCAATGACTCATCTTCCAAGCAGGCAGGAGAAAATCAATGACAAGCACATATATGGATGTATGTCTCATGTACATGTGGCAGATGGCAGACTGTGTGGTCTGTCTCCTGGAGATATTGCTTGACACTTCCTGCAAACCCACAAAGGTTTTCCATGCTGCTCTGAAGGAGCACACCAACTGTCCTCCTGTAGTCAAGTTAGACTCCATCTTGACTCTGTTCATGTCTCTGATGTGTTTTAAGAGCAACCAGAGGTCAGCTTCAAAACCACACTCGCTTACCCTGCAGATGGTCAGTGTGTGGTAGGGGTAGACAGTGACATGGCTGAAGAGCCTACAGAATCCCATATACACAAGTGAACATGCCAATTCCCACTGGCTAGCTGGGAGAGTCAGGAAGCAAAGTCTGCTGGACTTTTGGATGCTTCAGAGGTTTCTTCTCCTCCACGTACAGAGCATCTATATTCACCCATTTGGCAGGTGTCTCTGAACCATGCCAATGGACAGCAGCTTAGGACATTCATTCTCCTTTGCAGTGCTGTCCTCCTGGGCACCCTGTGCACCTAAGGAGGGTTAGCCCTGGCTACAACCAGGATGGGAGACCACCCGGGGACCCCTACATTGGCCATATGGCTGGGAACGGTCGTAGGGCCATCTCCCACCTCCGTTTTGTCCTGCTGGCATCATGGTCTGAGTATCAGCACCTCTGGTGCTGGCCTTAGACTGGCAGATGCACCTTCCTTCCACCTCCTTGGGTGGGGCTAGCTGGCAGTGGTGGCCAAGGCCTTTATTCCCAGAGCAGGTGGTGGGGAGGGGGCTTCCTTTGTGATGTGGGAGGAGCTGGGCCAAGGCCCAGAAGCAGGGACGTGTTCCTCAGTGCTTGTGTGACAGGAGTGTGTGTTGTTCTGGGAGCGCTGTGCATTCTACTCCTGCAGTTCTTCTCCCATTCCAATCTTGGGAGCAGCATGTCATTCTCTTCCTGCTGTTGTTCTCCCCATCAGACAGCTACCCATTCTTTCCCCAAGGACCTTCCTCTCCAACCTCTTGAGGAATGTCAAGAAGTCTTTGGTTCGGAGATGCAAGTTCCACCTCCTTGGGATGGGGTGGGTGGAGGTGTGCGAGGCCTTTGCACCCAGCCAATGGAAGTGGTCGAGGGGCCATCCTCTGTGCCTTAGGATGAGCTGGGGCAGGTTCCAGGAGCCGGTGTGACTGGAGCGCGTGGTGTCCTGGGAGTTGCTGGGAGGTGAAGGCAGGAGGAGGCCATCTGAAAAGCAGTCAGGGCAGTGATGTGAGAGCGGCCGTGCTGTGGGTGCTGCTGGGCAGGAGGGCTGGCCATACTGAGGGCAACATGTTCCATGGGAGGGGGTGGGCCAGGGCAGGGAGAATAATGATTAAAGCAAAAGTTTTCCCCAAATATAACCAACACATATTTAGGGTCTTTAGCACAAAAACTGGGTGGAGAGGGGGGTTAATTAATCTGTGGGAATAGTCAGACACTAGACACTACCCCATTAAAGCTTTCCAGAGCATTGACTGAGAGCAGCTGCAGAAAGTACATTTTTGTTCCATGAAAAACTGGAGAGCCATTCTACAAAAACAAATGGCCAATTTAAAGTATCACCATTGCCTCTAGAACTGCCTGGTTTATCCATTTGCAGAGAAATATTGCCAGTTAAACAAGACTGCAGTGTACTAAAGGCTGACTTATCCCATGTTTGAAGCCCTTCAGTGAGAAGTGCCACCCATTCCTCCCTGGACTCAGAGTGATGCCCCTGCATGTTATGCCGATTTACAGCCTGGGATTCCCATCCCCATCACCTTCAGCTTTACTACCAATGCTTTCCCAATACCAATGATGTGATACATGCAGCCACATGACCTCCTTGTCTACATGCACAGTGCTAAAGGGACTTTGAGACCCATCCTCCTGCCAGTCGTGAGTTGCCCAGCTGGAGTCAAAGCAGCGTTCAGCAATTTCTACATTGCAGAGATTGGGCTCAGGAGCACGGTGTGGCGAGCTGGCTCCCCTGGACTCGTGCAGGGAGGGAGACTGAGAAGAGCAAGAGGACTGGGATGCTGTGCTCACACCCAGGGTGCTAGCAAGCTCTCCCATGCACCCACAGATATTGTGTGCATGCAAGCATGCTTCTAGTCGTAGTTCTGGTGACACCTCAAACACCTCATCAGAGAGCTTTGGACAGAGCTTGCTCACTCAACTCTCCTCTATGCATATGTGTTTTCCACCCTCATTTCATAAAGTCAGTGAGTAAATTAATACCTTCAGCAGGTGGCTGTGACTTTGTTAGGGCCTTGAGCGTGTGCCGTTACAGTAGAAAAGGGACAGACACGAGACACTCCTGCCTGTATGAAGCACTGTGCATCTCCAGTGATCCTCTTTCTAGAGCATCAGTTGCCCAGCCACTGGCACGCAACAAGTCGAGCAGAGGAAGAGGCAGAAGGGACCATCAACAGTGGCCTTGGGAATGAGGTAGAAGGGGGCATTCAGCCTTGCTTTGCGTTTGCAGTCAGAGGCAGCTAGCAGAGGAGGAGGACTAGTCAGAGATCTTCCAAGTATTCAAATGTATTCCATTTATTAAGTAGGAGTATATCCAAGATTAAATAGAAAGTTATTTTCTCCTGGGGACCACAAAGCCTGTTAAGCTCTACAGAAGGCACAGCATATCAGGTAAATCAGCAGACACAATGTCTTCCCACAAACTATGAGGGCAGCCTGTCTTTGCTCTCCTGCTCTCTTCTGGTTTAACAGGACTGCCGAAGCTTTACTGCTACAACCTGAGCAAGCCTTGCTGGTGCTGCCTCGGGGGTAATATGCCCTGAAACTGCTGCAAGTGTTTGCCATGTGTGTCTCCCCATGCTCCTCCATCTCCATCTCCATTTCTCCATCTCTGAGAAATTTCAACAGAACTAGCAGCAGTAACCTTGCTAGATAATGTCTGTTTCCCAAGGCCACTGTTGAAGTGACCAAAGTTAAATAGCCTTCCTTCCAGCTGGGGACCCTGGCTCTGAAACACTCAAGGTTCAGGCACTTGTTCTCATTACACTCTCTAACATATTCCACCAGTGCAGGCTTTCTTGAAAGCACTAAGTTTTCACTGGACTCCTTAGTTGTGATGAAGCCATGTTTTTTCATAAATAATAAAAAACTCAACTCAAAAATAGCTATTAATTATTCACTGGAAGAGCAACTACAACTTCAGCTGCCTCATGTCCCAAACCAATGTCCCCATCAAGGGGGAGGACAGGGTGGGGGAACAAAACAAAACAAAACAAAACAAAACAATATTTTTTTCACTCTGCTCCACAGTTTACTGAACCCAGGGGCTCACATACTGCTTCAGCTCACTGGGAGCAGAGCTGTATGTTTACCTCTGTTACATTCCAAGGAAATGACCATGCTCTAACAGGTAAATGAAATTAGTTCTGTCACCAGGGCAAGCCAGTGCAGGTCCTTGAAGATTAAAGAAGCTATGTCAAGGTACATCAGTTGCAGTCCAGCCTATATTACTTGTAGTAGCTCTTGCAAGAAAGGAAAGCTCTGAACAAGATCTAAATTCCCTTGCAGGGACTCTGGGACTGCAGTCAGGCTGAAGTGTTACTTGAGACAAGTTGGAAAAGGACCATCAAAGCACACATGATGAAGTACAAAGATAGCAGAGGGATCTGATATTTCAGGACCATTCTCCTCATAATATCTCAGTGTGCACCATAGGCAAGAACAAGCAAGAAACCCTCGCATCCTGTATCTAGCTAAGCTCATGATTGTTAAAGAAGTCAGGATTTGCCTGCAATTTATCAAACTATGGTAGTTAGAGGTGGTACCTGCCACCAGGCATTTATATGTTTCTTAATGACCTCTTCTGCATGAGTTATTATCCCTAGTCTAGAAATAGGGAGGATGAGCACTATGAAGTGATTTGTACAAATTGTCTCAGCTATTGTGGAATAAAAATAACAAATGAAAATCACACCATTTGGTTCCCAGGCTCAGTGTGCCCATGAGTCTTTGCTCTCTGTTATTGTCTTTTCTTCTAAGCACAGGAAAAGGGAAGGTGGTTGAGGAAGGAAGACCTACATTCTCTTTTTTCCTAAGTTCCTTCTAATAAGAAGGGAGGTTTATCCTGGAAAGCAAATTTTATCCCTGATTATTGCTTAAAAATAAAATGGCAAGAGTATATATTTGTTTTAAAAAGTGTTTTGTTGTTCACTAGTGCATGGAGAGGGCTGGGTAAAAAAAGAAAAAAAGGTGTTTCCAAACAAGGCTCCCATGCAATCCGTGGAGGAAGCCGTCTAATTCAGTCAGAGACAGCAGATATAACTGTAGCGGGGCTCCTATGGTGTAGTCGCTGTAGAGGCAGCACCTTTGGTCTCCTCCAGCTTCCTCCTACTCCCAGTATATTATATGGAGACATTTTCATTATGTGTTTGAGAAAGAAATTTGTGCCAGCTTTCCAGTTTTCATATACCTGTCATTCCTCTTGAGATAGGAGAGAGCTTTTGTTAATGATTTAGGGCTTTGTACTTTAAAGTTTTTATAAGTCAGTGCTAGAAATATTAAAAAGAGGTGTATTTTTAGCACATGAGACCAAAACATTGATGTGTATAGTTGAAAGTCAATAATAAAATAAAACATAGAATGTAAATAAATACTCATTGGGGGAAAAAAAAAGATAAAGAAAAAAAAAAGCCCACACACCACTGTCTGTACTTTCTTACCTCCCCCAAGGAAATCCGCATATCCACTTAGTGGCCTCTCTTTCTTTTTCTCTGGTGTTTGATTCTCCTCTCATTTACACAGCTGTAAATCCAGACTAATTCCTTTGAAGTCAGAGGATTTTGAGGAGTTCAAAACACATGAAATAGGAGAAAAATTGGTCTCTCTATACAGAGGGACTCTCCAGCTGTACAGATCTTGATCCTGTTGATTTAGTGGGTATTTCCCACTGAATTTCACAAGAGCAGGAGGAGACATTTCATTCAGTTAATTTACGCTTGCAGACAGATCTTCTGCTGATTCCATGGAAGTTATACTGGTCTCCAGCACCAGAAGACTGGGTGTTTGATTTTATTCATGCTGGCATAACTCAGCAATAATCTAAATAAGTAGGAGAAGTAGGTGAAGTCCAACTTAGGTCCATTATTTGCAGTGATTGTTGTTTTATAGCTTGAATTGGGCAAATAAAATATCGTTAGGCCTCCAGCTGAAAGTCTGATAGCTAATAGGCAGTTTGGAATATTAATTGGGACAATTAAAAGATAAAGAATCCTTTCAAGACATATCGTAAGGACAGCTCTGGCCAGGCACCAAAAAGAAGTCAATAAATAGGTGTGAAATGGGTACTAAGCAGAAAAGGCGATGGGCCCTGCTACTAGCAGAGTATGTTGACTCAGATGCAGTAATAAAATGACACTGTCAAGAGGCTGGATAAAAACCTGGAGTTCTGGAAAATAGTATCTTAGGTATCAGAAGGGCTTGTCGATTCCTGCAGGTATCACATTCTTCTGTACAATCTACCATCTTTACATTGTCTTCTTAAGAAACACAAAATTTTTTCTATCTTTTTAAATAGAATTAACCTTTTGTCTTGTCAAGGGTTAGGGCTGGGCCGGCCACTAGATGAATGCCAGATGCTCTCTATGAACCCCTCTCCCATCCCAAAGCAGAAGAGAAAGGGAATAATGGAGGGAGACCTGTGGATTGGAAAAGAAAACTAAAACAGCTTTAATGCAAATAATAACAGCAAAATGAAACAGATACAAATATATACAAAACCAATATCCAACCCAACCTCCATGGCGGCAATAACATCGCTGTCACCACTGATGCTGTGAGCAGACACTGGGGGAAGTTCCAGACTGGACTCAGTGGCAGATGGGAACTGGATTCAGGAGCTGGATTCTGGAATTGGATTGAGGAACGCACGGACTGGGATTGAAGGCAGAATGGACAGAGGCCTCCTTGGATGCTGGCCACTGAAGAGGAGAGCTTGACCCTTGTGATCCCTCAGCTTTATACCAAATAAGACGTGCATGGGATGATGTCCCAGTTTAAGATAAACAGGGTTAGTTTCTCTTTGAGGGACACATCAAACAGCCAATGGTGTATTCCTCCCATAACGCCATGTCATCTCACTGGCTGTGGAGGTTTTGGTGGGCCCAGGGACTTCCTTAAAAACAGCGTGCAGGCGGTACTGCGTCCCTTGTTCCCCGCTGCTCAGCATTGCCGCCCCTTGCTGCCGCCACTCTGTGCCACCCCGCCGCTCCATGTGCTGTCCCGGCTACCGTGACTGCTGCCATTGTGCTGTTCCACGGCCCAGCTGCTGCTGCGTGCTCCTGCCGCCGCGCTGCCCTGCCACTCCACGCGGTCCGGCTGCCCAACTGCTGCCATCGTTTCGCCAGCCCTGCCCTGCGCATGGACTGCCGCCACTGCTGCTGCTCCTGCCGCTCCCAGCCCTGCGGCGCCACGTGCCGCCACCACTGCCGTGTGCTCTGCCGCCGCTGCCACCGCCTGAACAGCCAGGTAGCCTTTATTGCTGCTTTTCCTTAACCGCGGCTTGGGTGCAGGTTCCGCTCCCGCCCCCACCCCCTCCTCGCTGCACCAGTCCTGGTCCTATTTATAAACTTGTTAAGATCTTGTTTTCTATATATAATATCTTTATATTGTTATTAAAAGTGGTTTAGTTTCCTAACTCAACAGAGGCCTCACAAACTTTTTTTCTTCTTATCTCTTTTCTTAAGCCTTTCTCCTGGAAAGGGAGAGAGCTAATTAGAGAAAGAGTCTGTCCTGTGGTTGGCCAGCCAGTGACAGATGGAACACCTTGTTGGTCAGTGTAGGGTCCCCTGTCCTGTCCGCTCCTCCCCGCAGGTGCAGCCTCTCACTCACTGCACCCCACCGTGGCACACAGGATTGAGCAGTGACCTGGGTCTGCACAGGAGCAAGTACAAGCAGGAGCCTTTCTGCACAGCAACTCTATATAAACATCAAACGTTATCACTTCTAGGAGCAGATACTGTCTGGTAAAATACGCCGTTACCTTCAGAAAGTGCCATCACTGAAAAGAGACTGAGCTGGAAAGTAAAATCCCTGAACAGAATTAGGTCTGTTCTAGCTCAAACCAGGACATGTCTTTAAAGACTAATAGCTGGTGGAAACCTCAGTGATCTCTTGGAATATGGGGTGTACAGGTGCGGAAGTTGAAAACAAAACCATGATTTATAGAGCTGAAAGTGCTACATGTTGCTCTTCCGTATCTTCCTTTAACACACCACCACCTACAAGATACAGCACTTTCCTCTCACCATGCTATGTCCTAAGCATAGATAATACTGGAAATGATGGATCTTAAAAACTATGGACATGGCCTAGATACTGTGGCATATTGTGTTTGTTTTGACCAAACCAGGCAAAAAGTCAGGAATGAAGCAAGGTGGCATGTCCATGTGCTCCTGCTGGTGGAGTCTGGACTGACACAACCACTAACGGGAACCCAGCTAGGATGCATATGGTAAATTCACACCCACAAAAACATTGTAAAATAATACCAGCACTGTCCTGTTTGGAAGAAAACCATATAACCACAGATTAGATTGAGTTTCTACTGGGTAGTCAATGTAATCATGACCTCCAAAAACAGGTCTGTTGTCTGTAACATAGAGACAAATTGCTTCTGATAGCTTTGAGCAGTTTAATTCTTAACCTATAGCAAGATTGGAAAGAAATTTCTCAGTGTGCTTTTTATTGCTTTCCTTCCCTTTGCAGCACTAGTGAGGTTTGACTCCCTGAGTCAATGGTACCCTTTCCAAACAGCGGCGTCCAGAGCTTATTGTATCCATATTGCTCTACAGGGACCTTTGGGAGCTGGCCACAGACAGCTCAGCATGAAAAAAGGTGGCAGAGTTCTGCAGGATGTCATTGACTTCAGCTATTTTATCAGCACATACTACACAAAACATAACTTGTCTTTAATATTCTTTCGTTGTTTTAACATCAAAGGGCTAAATTATGTCCCCTGATATGTGCAAGAGGCTTTTTAGTTATCTTTCTGATGCAAATTATATCATTTTGCATTATCCACTGAATATTTGCAGTTTGAGAAGTACAGCAGATGTTGAGCAAATCCTATATGTCAGTTCTCTCCTACTCTGAGAACAGCATCCAAGTAAGCAAAATGAAGCAGCCCTGTGAAGAATTCAAGTTTAGCTGTAGCTCAAGAGTGGAAGCAGTCTAAGCTTTAGAAGATTTGCCAGGTATTTGATGAAACTGGGATTAAAGGACCAGGTGTGCCCAGCTCAGGACCTGTGTGTATACCCAGACATCTCCAGCACATACATCCTCGTCCTTTGCTAGATGCCTTTATGACAGTGTGTCGTTACATTTAACAGGTGCTTCAGGTCCCTTAGACTACAGCCCAGTGTGAGATCAGCCCTCAGCTCTCATTGCGCGACATGGAATATGTTGTGCTTGATTGTGGCACCATGCTGACAATACCAAGGTTAATGAATTAAAGATGTAAAACAAAGAATGCTTAATGAAGTCAAATTATGAGTGATTGTTTTACAGATGAAGAATAATCATTACAAAGTAAATCCTCTACCCACCTCTGACTGGGCTCTTGTAGAGGTGGACAGCATTTCAAAACACAGTTGAGGGGAGAAAAAGCAAATACTCAAAAGGCCTGCAAAGCAACATCAGTGTGCTATTACTTACTCTTTTTAAGGAGCGGCGATGTCGGTATGTATGGGGACAAAGGAGGAACAAAATCATGACTCTTGAACATGATAATTTTATTATCATAATGTGGATAGGCCATCTCTCTGGTTTTGGCTGTGTTAAATCGCAGCAAATTGGCTCCTTTGCAAGTTCAAGCTTTTGTGTGACTATACCATAGCCTGGGACTGTAGTCTACAATTATTAATTTAACGGTGGTTCTGGATCATATCTTGTTATCTAGTCAGATATATTAAATTATGATAGAAGACCTCTCCAGGACTCCACTGAGGGCGCTTTGTCAAAATAAGAACACTGCCAGATGGTCGAACATCTGAGACAGGAAGGTGTGAAAGGAGCCTTTTCACCCAGTCCCATCTACCCCTCTGAAAGCCTGAAGTTTTGTCAAACTAGCCCAGTCCTTAACTCATGGAAGTTAGGGAAGATGTGGCTCTGTAGAGCTCTCCTTCCTCCTATGCTAAACAACCTACAAGGTTGTAACAGGACCACAACGTGTCTAAGACAAGCCTTGACCACCCATCAAAGGGCAGACTATGAAAGACAGCGGCCGGAGCTGGAAGGATCAATGTCAGCTCTCTCTTTTTGCCAAAAAGACTATTGATTCTCCATACTTGCTCCTGTATCTTGGCTGACAGGTTCACAGGACAGCAAGAACCTCATCTTACAACAGTGCTGCTTCAGTCAGTTGTTCTTAATAACCCTGCCATGGAAATATTTATACACAGGAGCTGAACAAGGCAAGAGGATTTTTTTTTTTTTTTTAATGTAAGCACATATCTCAGGACAGTTTGCTTGCATACCAGTTGTCTTATATTCTCTTCCACAAAGCTGCAGGAATACAGTCTCTCTGGAGTGTTTGATGGGTAAGAGGTGATATATGAAGTTGGGGTAAGAGGATATACATAAAGCTGGTTGCTCTATGTGTTCCCTCACAGGGAGCTGCTGTACAATAGGATGCATTCTTAAATCATGACCTTCTAGACTGAGGACTAACCCATTCTCCCTTGAAGTTAATTAGAAAGCTGCTGTTGATCTATATGGAGATTACACACTTACCACAGCCAAGGTTTGGCCCTCAGGGTGTCCTCTGTCCCTAAGGCCATAAGCTTGTTTGGCTGTTATTGCTGTGTGTACACACTCTTTTTCAAAATTAATAACCAGGTCCTTCCACATGATCTCTCTGCTTTGTCAAACATCTATATCGAGAACTTCTGCTTCAGATACACTACAAATTCTGGCACAACACACTGGCAATTAAAGGCAATACAATAAAAATGGGAACGAAAGTGCTAGGTTAGATACTTACTGCTGTGGTAGAGCATATGTCAAAAGAAGGAATAAGCCATGCTGAATATAGGATAGCTCTGATTTACTATACTTTCAAACCATACCTTAAATACCCTTTATTTCTGAGCATGATCTGTAATTTTTTTTTCTCTCACCTTAATGCAGTCCTTTCTATCCCTTATCTTTATGTACTCTCTGTCCTCCAGAGAATATCTGGGTGGAAATACCAACCAGCACAAAGAATCTTGCAGGCTGGCAATTTGGGCTTTACAAAGCTTTTATAAAGCTTCTTTTTATAAAGAAGACATCCAGCAAAAATAGATTAATATCTGAGATAGTATCTGCAAATGCTTGATACGTCACTGACTGTGACAAGATGGAAATAGATGTTTCTCAGGCGTTACTCATGAAAAAGAAGCAGAGAGAAGCAGGAGCTTCTTTCACTCTGTTTTCTTTTCTTTTTGTAAATCACCTTTCAGTAAAACACAAGCGTGAAAATCATGTTTATTTGGAACTTTAAGTCTTAGCTGTTTGTTGGGCAACATCAGGCAGGTAATGTTTGGAGGACTTACAAGGACTTAAAGCCTCTCACTTTGGTCTTCTAGAGCATATATTCAATACTGGAACAAAAAGCCAGCATCCTTGCCAGCAAAACTTCACAATCTTGTAAAAAACTTTACCTCACTCGGATTGTAGCAATGCAGTGAATGGCGAGTGAGCTTTGAACTCTGAGGCCACAAGGTGTGCCTGGTTAGTTTTAGCGCCAGGGTGACAAAGTCCCCTGGAGACCAAGTATTGCAGGAGGAAAATTCAATCACTGAGGTGTTTCCAGGCTGGATTAGGCTGAAATACATTCACAGAATGTGCTGACAGGTTTCCTCCAAGCAGGAACCAATTATAAAAAAAGGCCATTTGTTTCTGTAAATGCAAATCTGATTTCTGGTTATTCTTCTGGTTATACAATACAGAAATTATCCTACTTTAATAGACAGAGATGGATCCTAAATTGTGCCTGAGCCTCCTAATACTATGCAATTATTTTTCCCTTTTTCTCACCCAAAAGTATATTTAAAAATACATGGTATATTAAAAAATAACGATACCATTCCAAAAGATTTGTCACTTTGCTGACAGTGGTTTCTGGCTAATAAAACACAGTTCACATTCAACCTTAAGAGGCCTGTGGTAGAAACTATTAAATACCCCAATTAGGAATAAGATGGAGCAGTCCCCTAGGGACCTTTGCTCTCTGATGTTCTCACTGCCAGTCGGGGAATAAATAAATGCAAAGCCTGTCATCCTAGCTAATAACTCCCAGAGACAGAGGTTACAATTACACAATGGGAGTTAGCCCATGTTTCAATGATGTTTTGCTATTAAATTTGCCTCCCTGAAAGGCTTTTTATGGCTGCAAGAAAAAAAAAAAGAGGTGGCAGACTCAAAGCATATGACCCAGCAGTCTGGGTTTCACGAGAAGCAGCACTGTTCAAGCACAGAAGACATTTTTTACTCATAATGTACCAGCACCTCTCCTTTGGAGGGGAATAGGAATCAGAATTGACCAGTCTACAGGGAGTATAGATGTTCTTTGACCAGGCAACGTCCTGGACTGCACAGGACCCTCCAGGAGGTCATCAGGTCCCCAGTAACCTCAGCAAGGAGGAAACAAGGGAAGGGCAAGGATTCAGCATTGCAGTGCCCCATGGCAGCAGATCTCGCATGGGGCATTTCAATCCATACTCCTTTTACTAGGATGTTCTTCATGCCACAATCTTGTCCTGCTACAGTTTTGATCACTGCTTTATGAACAGCCAGATTACTGCCCGATCTCTTGTCATTAAAAACCAGTATTTTTCATGCTCCAAACCTCACGTTTAGATTTATTAAGATATTCATATTTAGATAAACATGAATGAAAAACAGTGCTCTGGAGATTTTTTTTTTAAGTGGAACTGAATTTTATATACATTACCAGAAGATGACCTGTGCAGCAATTTGGCTTCAGAGATACAGAACATTTAGGGTGGAAGTTTTGCTGATGGGAAAGTCAGGAAAGGAAATTATACCTGGAGCCTGTGAGGCTGGGAAGGGTTACGTTAAAAATGTTTCATGCTTTTGAGGGTTGTTTGTATATGCATGAATTAAAGTCAGCTAAGAAGGCAGCCGGTGTTAAAGTCATTAGTGGCAATTACTAGTTCAAGGAATTAAGAAACAGCAATCAAAATGAATGATTTAGGGCTTTTATAATGCAACAAGAATGAGTGAGCTACAGTGCTGGCTACAGCAGCCAGTGCGACGGATACACTGGAAGGTTGGTTTAGGCAAGAATGGAGAACCTCTGTTTTGGTTTTTTTGCCAAGATGTTAATTCTTTACCTCCATCGTATGTCTTCTATTAACTTTCAGGTAAAAAAAGGAGCTGGATGTTTCTGTATGGACCAAACTGCAGCAGAAATAAATAATAAGGCAGCTTTACAGTGTGCAAGGATTCCCACTACTGCCCTACGAGGGCAGATTTACAACCTCTTTGCAACACCGAAGCAACAAGAAAAGACCAAATCTGAAGACCTGACCCCTGCCTGAGAAATATAATCAGAAATGAGTGAAATTATAACACTCTTCTGGCACCTTTTCCATTTGTTACCCTCGAAGTATTTTGCAAACATTAACTTTGTGCAGACCCCTGCTCTCTATTTTACAGGTGGAAAAAACAATACAGAGGTGAAATGTCTTTCTCGAGGTCACATACTGCCTGCCTCGTAACCACCAACTTCTACGCTCCTGCTCATACCACTAGATCACACTAAGTTAGCATGACAGTTCCCGGTGAGAAATGCTCTCCTGGGAATGAAACGTGTGACCCGTTAAATATACAGCTTGCTTACATTTGCTTACTTTTAAGTACTTATGCATTTAAAGTACATCTTTAAATAATAGGTATTCAGTGAGCAATTTGAATTTGAATTCATAATTTATAACATTAAATCATGGAAAGGTGTTTTTTCAAAGTAAAATCTGATGAAATTACTGTTAACTTCAAACAAGAAGTTGAGCCTACGATCCATTGAAGGGTTTATCTCTGTCAGATTTGCAGTTACACATATTAAAAATTGATCCACTTACATATATTTTGCTGTAGTTGAAGTTATCAAGGTTATAAATTCTGAACAATTCCCAAGTGTGTGGTTAGTAATACAATTTTAGGACAACAATATTTAGAATAACCTTTCTTTTTACACTAAAATGCATTTTTCTCTGTAACCTGCAGGCTTAACCTCTGGTATCTTCACCTTCACAAAACATGAAGACTTCTGTTTCACTTGTTTGTTTTAGAGATCTCTGAGAAGTAGTATACTTTCTTTTTTTCAGTGAGTGATTGCCTTTGAAACCACTTTAAGTACACAGCATTAAATACTTGTTTGTGAGTTTACATGCCTCTTCCAAAAGCAGTGGAAATGCCAGGACAACACAGTCAGAATGGATTGAGTTTGGGGTTATTTCCATATTGAAGTGTTTGATTTGGGGTGTCTGAAAAAAGTCTGATGCAAAGAGTGGTCTTTCAGCTTGATAAGCGTTCCAAAAGCTCTTTACATATGCGGTATGTGTGCCTCTCCATTGAGCTCTATGAGCAGGTGACTGGTTTCTGCTGTGAATGTCCCCAACCCCACTGAATGGGATCAAAATCCCAGATTCTAAATCCTTTGTGGAAGCTAAAATTTTTCCCGTGCTGCAAATTCCTCCCAGTTCATCTCAAGCCTTCAGATTTTTCTCACTCTTGGATCTATTTTTATAACCCTTTTTTTCCTATGATAGATAATCAGCACTCACCTGACAGAAGAGTGTACTCAAGACTTATGAAAAAGCTGCTTTAAGACCACATGATAATAAATTCTCCTTAATCCCAAATATATATAAGATACAGAGCAGGGCCCACAACATGTTTTATAGAGAGCATTAGTGTCAGGAGTTTAAAGAGAATTTAAAGGAAAAATAGCATTTCATCCCTGAGGAAAAATCCAAGTAGTGCATAAGACTAAGAGGAACATTTTTATAGGGAATTGCTTATGAAAGAGATTTTTAGTTCAAAATAAGGAAATCACTAGGCACTGCGGGATTATATTGATCAAAAATAGTCTTCTGAAAAATCAGGTTCCAAAGAAGAGCTCAAGTAAAAGACACAAATGGAAGGAAAGAAAGCAAGTCCAAACACAGGAGTAATTCCATCTTTCGTATGCAGCAAAGACGGTTTGTGATCAGACTGCCGACTCAGGCAGATGCTCCATGCGGTTGGGAACATTTGCAAACTGACTTACAGCTATGATCCCGAGCAGTGCTGGATTTATTGACCACCTGCTGTGAAAACACTTCTTTTTCCCACGAAACCTCAGCTCACCATTTGTGAAACATCTCCTGTGTCGTTTTGACAATTCCCTAGAAGATGTAATTAACCAAGATGCCAGTGCTGCTCCATTCCTACACACTCACCAAGCAGTGCAGTAGTAATAAGATCCCAGGTGAGCCCACTGAACCTCCTGTTGAGCTACTGAAAGGAAAGTGAGCATGCTACAAGTATGTAGAGATTTATTTGACTTCTCTACATGAAGTCATCTATAACTTATCACTTCAGCTTGTATTTGTTCTGTTTTCTACTTTGTTTTATTTCAGAAGGGGTCCTTTGTCTCCTGGCTTTTACTGCAAGCACATTGGAGGTTTGGATCTGTGATGGCTATCAGTGCACTTCAGACCCTATGTTTAGCTATTTGTGCCATCTGGTAAACTAGCAGACTTCTCCAGATGTTCTGCTGAGCACAGAGAAGCTGAAGTGATACACATCTCAAATGTGTATGTATGTAGCAATAGGCTTACAGTATTTTCTAAGCAAGCATGTATGGCATCCATAAATACCAGAGATATGAATGAGCATGGTGCTGGGGCAAGCAGGGGATTGATTCTTACTCTTCTGAGCTGCAGAGGAAGTCTGCTCTGCTTTGCTAAATCACAGTGAAACAACCCCCTCATATAATGGTTATTTAATTTAATCCAACAGGTCCCCTTGGAACAGGCAGGTTTTCTGTGAGAAGCTGAAAGCAAAATCAAACATGACATTTTGGGGTATTCATCAAAAAGCAGTTGAATGAACAAATGTCTGAGAATAAACCCCAGTTTTTCTCCAATATTTCCACACCAAGGATTGGAGACATGACAAATTTTAGAAATAAAAAGATCGTCAGGTTTCCATTGTGAACTGCTGACAAATAAAAGGTGATCTGCTAAGTTTATTTGAAAATTTGTGTTTACTTAGCACTGTAATGGAAAGTCTTACAAGCATAGCAACAGCCCCCTGAAGTTGTTTGATGAAGCAGCTATTTTTTGCATGAAAGTGTGTCACAGTGTGGATTGCAAAGCGCAAAAGCAAAATACGTACGTGAACATACAGGTAGTGGATGAAGCTGCCATTCTGAATGACCCAGAACTGGGTCTCTTACTGCATTTACTAAGCAAGGTAACAAAGGCACATTTGTTTCTGACACTTGGAAATGGACACCAAAACTGACTACAGCACAAGGAATAGATTGATTGATAATAGAGACTAAAATTAAGTGCTTATTGCAAAGCAAGTTCAAAATAGGCAATCCTACCAAAACTGAGATGTCAAGGTATATCTAGCTACCTCACAGGTGATGTTGAAGTGGAGAAATGGGTAGATTCGTATGTGCTTGGGTGGAAAACTACCTGAAAATGTAAGCGGTCAGACGGGTACTAAGGTATAAATCATATTCACAAAAATGATCTAGCGAATGTATTCATCACTGTTTTGAGATATATCCCAAAAGTCTCAAGGAATTTGATATTGTTGTCTTATGCTGAGCACTCAACGATGCTGCTCAAAATCATTAGCTGTCTTGATCCTTGTAGGTGAGTGGGGTTTTTTTAAACAAATACTGCAATATATAGCTATATAAGTAAATATATGAATAAATGAATTTATTCCATTCAAGAGAGGATGGTAAGCATGTTATATTTGTCTCCACTGAGCATAGGACAAGATAGGACAAGAGGAAACAGCCTCAAGTTGACCCAGGGGAGATTTAGGTTGGATATTAGAAAAAATTTCTTTGCAGAGAAGGTGGTCAAACATTGGAACAGGCTGCCCAGGGAGGTGTTGGGAGTCCCTATCCCTGGAAGCGTTCAAAAGATGTGTAGATGTGGCACTGAGAGACATAGTTTAGGGACCCTGGCAGTGCAGGGTGAATGGTTGGACTTGATCTTAAAGGTCTCTTCCAACCAAATGATTCTATGATTCTGTGATAGAATAAGAGCTTAAGAGCCCATGGAAAGAAGTAAAGGTGAGTACTCCTGAAAGAGGGAGGCAGGCATTGCCTGTCCCGCATAGTGCTTACTGCTCTATTACTGCTCAGTCCTAGTTTCACAGGACTTAACCCCAGGCAGAGATTAAATGGAAACTTTTTAAGAGTTTAGACAAACTTACTGAGCCCATTGCATTCAATGGAACATTTTCTTTCAAAGGTGATTTATCTCCTCTCTGTTGCTGAAGCAATAAATACCCACGCTTGCTCATAAAATAAAATCCACATTAATCTTAACTATCAGAGACAACTATAAATTGAAGGAAAGTGAAAGAGGGTGAAGAGGGTTTGGAAACAACAGTTCCGTCACTGGCAACACAGCCCTGGGCAGACATCATGTCAATGCCGGCTGAGTTCAGCTGTCAAGGGGCTGCAGAGAACTGACTTTTGGGTCACCTTTGACAAGGTTGAACATGAAACTTCAGGTCTCCATGAGCCACATGCAGGTCCTGGAGACCACTGAAGGGAATAATTCTGCTCCAGGAAGGAGAAGGAGATCAGTGGGAAAGCTGAATTTTTTGTCAAAAAGAGGGGGAGCAAGTTACTGGAGAGAAGGAAGAGGGACATGGAGAACATATCAGAATCTTTAAATTTTAACACAAGGCACTATCAGTCCTCACAGGTCAACAGAACAACACAAGTTCACCTTTTTCAGTTGATGTGTATGAGTCACAGGTGTGTATACACCTCAGCTCTATCTTTTTGCAGCCAACCTCCTGGGAGAATCACATTATTTAAGTCTTCTATAAAAATGGTTTTAAATGTCCTTTCTTGGGTTCAAGGTCAATACTGTTCTTTTTGAGCTGTCTCTGAGGAACCTCCCACATAACTAAACAGACTGGATTCCCTACAAGCACTGCCTCAGGCTGATGCCAATGAGATGACACAGAGGCAGCAGAGGTTGTTCCATATTTGAGAGCTAAAGGTAAGGAGGAGAAGGAAACCAGAATATGTTGCTATTTCAGAATTTGGGGCTGGCTATTTTTACTAGATTATGAAATGTGGTGAAATACCTATAGTTTTCTTAGCCTGAACAAATGTATTTATCAGGGCCCTTTTTCATCAAAGAATGCCATATACAAGTATCCGTAGGTGCATGGCCCCCTACATCCTATAGATGATCAATACAGTGTTAGATATACACTTACAAAGCCTCCTGAACTGCCATCTAAACAAGTATCATTTGCTATCAGATTTGCAGCACTCTGATATTCTGTGCTCCAAATCAGTCCTGGGCTAATTCCATCCCCGCAGCTCACCCATTTTTCTATTACAGCTAATCCAATTACCTCAGGCTCTTATCTTCCTACCAGTGAGCACATATGTCATCTTCCTCATGCAAGTCATCCTGCAGAAAAGTTAATGAGCATATTTATGTGAAAGAAGTTATGTTTATGGGTGCAGGAGTTTATTGTCTTTGCAGTAAGCAAGGCAACATATTGATGGACAAGATGGAGGAGTGCATTTAAGCAAATTAAAAGGAAGCATGAATGAGTATCTGAAAAAGGCTAAACCTCACCCCAGTTCAGACTGGAAACAGTGCAAAGAGAAATGTTCTTGAAAGCAAATTGATGACACTGGAGAAAGCTTTTGGACACCATTTCTCCCCCTTTCCAAAATGAAAGTCTGCAGAGTGCCTGCTGCCGATGAAGTTTTACACCCTGTAGGTGCCAGTGGGACTCTGACAGTGCCCACCAGAATTCTCTGCTTGAATCAAGCCAAAGCTAAGACTTGCCTAAAACCTGGTTCTAGCTAAAACTGGTTGTGAAGAAATGAGAATCAGTCTTTTCTTGCACTTGAGCTAGTTACAGAAATTAGTTTGAACTGTGAGAGACAGAGGATGTTAGCAGAACTGAAGGTGGCTGAAAGCCTCTGCACGCAGGTGGCTCACCGCAGGCAAGTTACTCCACTGAAGCCAGTACATGAAAATGCACCCAGAGTTTGTCAGCTTACCTCAAGTAATTCCAGCCAAAATCATTCTGGTGCAATTATCCTCTTTCTGCAGCTGTATGGTGAGTTCAGCTTCCAGAGTCAAACAGTGAAATGGGATCCAATAACTGCTCATATGAGATGCTTGGGAAGAAGTCTGATGACTGAGTTACATTTGAAAAGATAAGGAGGGTGTACTAGCTGAAAGCTAATCATGCTCCAGCACCATAAAATTGGAGAGAAAAGAACTAATGCACAGCCTGAACAGTGCTGCCAAACCCCACCAAGGGGCCAAGGGTGAATGCCCTGGGATTCTGGAGTTGCACTCCAGAGGATGCCTCTGCACAACCACCAGTAGGGCTGGGAAGAGGGGGAGCTCAGCACTGGGTTAACCTGTAGGAGGCAGGAGGCAGGAGGCAGGAGGCAGGAGGCAGGAGGCAGGAGGCAGGAGGCAGGAGGAAGGAGGAAGGAGGAAGGAGGAAGGAGGAAGGAGGAAGGAGGAAGGAGGGCGAGAACCAGCATGTTTGCTCTGGGACCCAAAATAGCTTTTAGCTGCTCTAAATAGCTCTGTGTGGGATTGTCAGCATAGCTGATGCTGGATTATTCCCGCAAAAATGAGCATTATGAGAATATATTCAAGTGCAGGACAGGGATGGAGCAAACCAGCATCTGGTAAAACAGCTTTGTTGCAAAGCCATTCTTTTACTCAAGAAAAAACACTTGTTCCCCCAGGCAAGAAGCCATCCCAGCTAAAAAAGCCCATAATGAAAGCCATAAGATATATACCATCTTCGGGAGCCCACCTATTTCCTCTCCCACTGGGAGGACACGTTGCAAAAACCGTCAAAAGGACAGTGGGGGTTTGTCACAGAAAGCAACATGGCAGGCCCAGGGCTTCTCCTGGCTAGCAAGGTCCTGACTCTGGTCACATCCCTTTCTGAAGGCAAAAAAGACAATGGGCTCCTGCCTGCAATGTCCAGTACACACGGCAGAATTACATTCCTATATGTCTAGGGCAAGTGTGTGGAGCCGGACTCTGGATTTCTGGGTCACTGGGCAGTGCTCTACAGGGCTGGGCACACACAGGCTGCTGCAGGCGTTTCAGCCCCTCTCCCACGGCTGGGACTCTGCAGGATTGCTGCTGTCACCTCACCAATTTATTTAGTGGAAACCAGAAAGTGAGAGATAAGGAGCTGATTAGGTAAATAGCATAGCATTTCCCAGATTAATTAGGCTGTCTTTTGTTCACAAAGATACTTCAAAGACAGAGAATTACTTACCACTTCCCATTAATGCTTGCATTTCATACCTTCTCACTGGATGCCTGTTCTGCTCTGTAATACCCTAAGTGTGCTGGAGCATCACAGCCTATTTTTCAGCATTTGACCAGAGCCTTATTATGTGAAGCCCCAGTATTAGCTCATTCCTTGGCACTGCAGTAATAAGCACAAGGAAATAATATTCATATTAGGCAGCCACTATACCTTTAGATACAAAGAAAGCAAAATGCATGCACTAGATCATAAACAGAGAAATGTTTCCTCTGATTATGGGTTTCCTCCCCACTCACTACAAACAATTGTCAACTGTTCCTGCCTATAGGTATATCAACATTATTCATCACCAGGTTAACAGCAAGGGGATCCACAGTTGTTTTTGTAATTCAGGTTTAGAGTTATTACAGCAGCACGAGTCAGGAAAATATTATCAGCAAATTGTGATTATTCATGACTGAGCCACAAAAAAAAATGTATTCAAAATCTGTCATGATTTAAAGTTTTAACAATAAAATGCTTTGCATTTATGTAATGACTTTCATCAGAGGATCTCGAAATGCTGTGGAGGCACTGAGATGAATGCAAAATAATGTAAGTCTCACAGGGGAGATTTGGGTGCATTTATTTTCAGATCGGCAGCTAGTGGGGGGTGATGCACCGGGGATTTAATGCGAGGGATAAGCTAAAGGAACTAGGAAGTGTCAGCAGAGGCCTAACAGTCAGTTAAACAAGATCGGACCTTCCAACATAGGGACAGAGAAAACAGTGCGAGGGGCAGTCAGCGATGTGAGAAGGACCACGCGTTAGCGTGGAACCTCCTGGAGACTGAGTGTCCCCAGCCAACACTACTGAGACTGTGTATATCTGTGTGCTTAGGAGGACAATCTGCCAGGGTAAGCTGAAATGTGTCATCATTGATGAAGATCGGCTACTGTTGCCTCAATTATCTCTGCATTACACCTTGCACACCAGTTATCTCCCACCACTACATCAGAGAAATGGGTGGGAAGGTGCCTCAAAACCGTGGCTCCCAGGGGTTTCCAAAACATCAGGATGTGAAAAAGCAAACTGCACGCTTGAAATAAAAAAGCATGCAGATCATCCCCCCACTCCTGCACAGACAAGCAGGACTAACAAGCAAAGTAATGGAAAAAGTGAAAACATCAACATTCAAAAAACTAGCCCATTTTTAAATGAAAACCATTTTAAAAATATGGCACAGGGTGACACTTGGTGGTCTGGAACAAAAAGGCCTGAAAAAGATGGATCTGGTCCTTCCTCTAGTCCTCAAAGAGGTTCGGCCTCTGTTGATCCTTACAGATGCATTTCTAATATCCTTTAAAATACCTAGTGATAGAGTACTTAAAATTGAACCCAGCCTCTTTCTTCACTCTCATTAGATCACACTGTCTACAGGTAAGGAGAAAACAAATATGTTGCAAACACAATAATACCCAGAAAATGTACTCACTCACCAAGTATTATCAGTGCCCACAACACCATGATGTGGCCCATCACTTATCACAACAAGAAATCCCTTCCCCAAAGAGAGCATGGGAATTTTGCAGCATGTTCCTTCATCCCTTTTCACACAGGCTGTGCAGGGATGGTGGAAATTCAAAGCCAGAGAGAGCACACTTCAATCTGTCTGGAACAGAGTGTGCACACTCACGTTAAGAGACATGGTGATGGAAACCTTAACCTCAGCCTTCCTGGGATTTCCCGAGAGCTCTGTCACTGTCTGGTGAGACAAAGCAGACTGCAAGATGCAGAGTACTCCAGGGCATAAGTTCTTCAGCTGGAGGAACTATGAACTGCCAGGTCCTATACAGAGAGCTTCCTTCTTCTACCTAGTGCACGTATTTGTTAAGACGAAGAAGTAAAAGGAACAGATCAAGGATCTGAATGCTGACAATAATAAAGAAAAATAGGACTTTATAACCTTAGAAAGCTAAAGATGGGAATTGAGATTATGTTGACAGGAAATTATTTTTTTAGAATGCAATAAAATCTAAATCTCCTGACTGATCCAGAACAGTTGAAACAGTAGGCTGATAAATGCCTGCTGATATTGGTGGCGTTAGTTAGATGACATCCTATCATCCACACATTTTGCATAAGTTTCTGCCAGGGAAGTGATTTGGAGTTGTAGGGTCAACTTGTGCTATAAAAGAAGTTACAGACAGTGTAATATTTGTATGATTTCATGAAAACATCTATAGCAAAGGCTCAAGGTAAAGTATTTCAGAACTTACACTTCTTTTCTTAGAACTGCAGTTTTCTGAATACATTTTTGTCTTTCTTTACGTCTAGCTGAGAAAATTCTTTCCAATGTGTATGCCACCAGGCGTAGCCCTGTGGTGAGCCTTGCTCCCGGAAAAATGCGTTCTGACCCTAGAAAATACTCGGAGGGGACAATAGAAACAAACAGGACACTGCCTGGTGGGACTGCTTTAGGAACACAAACACGATTGTTGCTGAGAGAAGTAAAATGCTTTGCAGGACCTCAATGTCTGAAATATTTTATAATGTAGATTTTTGAACTTCCATAACAACCTTCATCTATGTTCTTCAAAAGCCAGGCAAGGATTAGTGCAGTAGCCAGTCCTGAAAGACTCATATGTTTGGCTGTCTTCTGTACAAGGAGGGTGACAAGGTCTGTCAGGCAGCCTGTGTGGCTTTTTCATAGTCAGTCTAAGCCATAAGGAACCATACCCCCAGCTACTGGCCTAATCTAACAGCTACTCAGCTGAGTCTGTTAGATAAGGCCAGCCTAATCTAACAAGATTCTAGCAATATCTTACCAGACATGAAGATAACTTAACACCTATGGTCAGCAGATGGATCCCAGTCTATCTTCTGCATAGCAGAAAGCATAGGCACCAGTTTAGGTGTCCTTCTTCAGATAGATACAGACCACACAGGATCTAAGAAATGACAGCGATGGCCAACTGGTGACTTCATGGTGACTTCAGACATAGATGATGCAAGACTTATTTAGCACCCTGTAAGAGCCTAGAAGCTACCTACAAACTGATGGATCTTCCTTCCCAGATGCAGACAGAACCACAGTATATTTTCAGGAGAGTACAAATGTACTGGATAGTTTTGAATTAATGTATAGAACAAAGGCCTATATTAGGTACCAAACAGAGACTGGCTGAGAGAACTGGGAGCTGCTACCAGTAGTGCCATGGCAGCTACCAGTGTTTGTCTCAGCACAGTGTTTGGTTCTCAGCATCCAGATGTTGGGGATAAACTCTCCCCATTAGCCCCACTGCTACCCAACTGCAGTGGATCTCAGTGGTGAACTCTGCTGCCAGTGGTGTCTTTGTGGTAGTTGCCCACTAACTATGACTAATAACCGATCAATAGCTCTTGTTATGAAACAGATGGGGCCATTGCAGTCTGACCTGCTTGGGGTCTGGCTAACCCTTAACCTTAGCTAATATAAAATATTCACTGAAATTCTGTGTTAGACATTGGCACCACCTCGTATTTCTTTCCCTGCCGTTAACAAATGTCACACATTTGTCAGTGGCACAAGTGGCCACATCCACCTCACCACATGGAGTGGCACATTTGTTGAATTTATTGTTAAAGACACAGTAGAATGGCTCTTTAACAAAATCCACTGCGGAGCTTATGGTAAATGAAGAAAAACAAAAATTGCTTGAGGTGTGTTCCTAGCAGTATTTTCTTACAACAATTAATAACAGCTTTGTGATTTCCTCTTGAAACCAAGGTCAGACACAACTCACCCCGATGAAATCTGGCAGAGATTAGTCGTGTTTCGGTAAACGGCAAAGGGCCCCCACGTTGCCCGCCCAAAGGAGTGTAGGTTTGCGTGATTGCTGCAGCCTCTATGAGCCTAAGTGATCTCTATGGAGGAGGCTACAAACCCATCCCAAGGGACAAAGGTGATGCTGTAAGTGATGGAAAGGGGAGGGTGCTCACCAGCGGGGATAGTTCTTCGGGGCTGGCCTGGTTTGAGTTAAAACAGAAATTATTATGTTCAGGGATTTTACTTTTGAGCTCAGTCTCTTTTCAGTGACGGCACTTTCTGAAGGTAACGGCGTATTTTAACAGTGTCTGCTCCTAGAAGTGATAACGTTTGATGTTTATATAGAGTTGCTGTGCAGAAAGGCTCCTGCTTGTACTTGCTCCTGTGCAGACCCAGGTCACTGCTCAATCCTGTGTGCCACGGTGGGGTGCAGTGAGTGAGGGGCTGCACCTGCGGGGAGGAGCGGACAGGACAGGGGACCCTACACTGACCAACAAGGTGTTCCATCTCAGAGACATCACATTTGGTGTAAAGCTGAGTGATCACAAGGGTCCAGCTCTCCTCTTCAATGGTCATTGTCAAAGGAGGACACTGTCTGTTCTGCCTTCGATCCCAATCTATGTGTTCCTGAATCCAGTTCCAGAATCCAGCTCCTGAATCTGGTTCCCGCCTGCTGCTGAGACTAGTCTGGGCCCTCCCCAGTGCCTGCCCACAGCATCAGTGGTGACAGTGACGCAATTACTGTCAGGGGGGTTGGGCTCGCTATTGGTATTGTATATATTTGCATATATTTGCTTATATTTCATTTTATTTGTTATTATTTTCATTAAAGCAGTTTTAGTTTTCCAATTCATCAGTCTCTCTCCCTTATTCTCTTTCTCTTCCCCTTTGGGATGGGAGAGGGGTTCATAGAGAGCATCTGCAATTCGTCTAGTGGCCGGCCCAGCCCTAACCCATGGCAGGGGCACACAGTTCATATGCACATTCAAACCATGCTTGTACATGTACCGCAGTGATTCAAACCTGAAACTGCTTTTACTTCAGCTATTAACATAAGGATGCACTTCCGCTCTTCCTTGGATTCAGGCTACACCTCACTTTGACATCCAAGTATCTTCAAGTCTTCCTGATGGGGCTTGCAGCATAGGTGGGATGGGAAAAAGTGAATGAAATCATAGCACATACATATCAAAAAACCTCATCATTACAAATTTACTTTCTTTTATCTTTTAACTGACTGCTCATACATGCATGTACATGTGTGTAACTCTCCCTCCATGGACATGGATATTCCTCTCAGAGCCCCTTGCACTGTGGGGTAATTCTCAGGTGAGGGAATGGCCCAGTTTCATTTTGCAGTCAATTTGCAGGATTTTTACAGTCAATGCCCTCTCCAACAAGATGCAGGTCTCACGTGCTCTAGCAGTAGAACTGAGGGAGGCAAACCACTGAGAACAACGTTCCATTCTTTCCTTCCTAAGTCTGGGCTCACACTGAGGTGAATGTGGTGGCACTGGGTTGCTCAGTTCTTCAGTGAACACAGTCACTCCCTCTTTTGTCATCCCATATTAACTGCTTGCTTGCCAAGTCATCTGCTTGGCTTCCTGGAGCAGGTTTCAATTTTTTCCGCTCACCTGTAACAGGAACAGCTATTGCCTTGCTGTAAGTGAATCCCCCGCATCTATTCACCCATACACTAATATAGGCAGAGAGGTGCTACCTCAAAATGGAGGCATTACTGCCATTGTGTTTCAAATGTACCCCACTGACCAAAATAATGAGGAAAAAGAATGTTGAGAAGCTATTTACAAAGCTTGTTTTCAATGGAGTCTTTCTGACTACTTTTATGAATTATTGAATAATTTCATAGTTATTCAGGCCTTTCCTGCGGTTTATACTACCATCAAACACCCTTACGGACTGGAATCCATCAACCAGCACGTTGTGCTCCTGCCTCCTGTGTAAATGGTGTGCTCGCACACCGGTCACGAGGGAAACTCTGTGCTCCAGGGCTTTGCTCTGCTGGCTGCTGTTTCTCATGCTACCTTATGTCTGAGAAGTTCTTCTTGGATTATTTCCAGTCACTCTCTTGACCCCTCACAGCAGCATGATGGTCTGTATTAAAATGCAGAAGATGTAGATACCAATCACCTCTGCTCCGCTCTCTTTTGTCCTCTGAGGATTTTTTACTGTGTTCCTCAGCCACAAAGGCAGGCTGGACAACCCACACCTGAGATCTGCAGACCAACAGCTTTCTAAAATCTGGTTCCTAACTTTTCCAGACTGAGAATTATGTCAATTAGAAATAGAGGTAAGAAGTGAGAGAGAGGGGGCAGAAAGAGAAAGCAATGTTCTGTGAAATGGGGCATCTTTCAAGCATGTTTTGATGAAACATTGTCAAATATACAGACCTACAGACAATTAGTTTAGACATCAATTCAATCATATTTTTGCTGGGCATAGAAACTCTTGGTCTTGTAGTTTTGGGGAAGATTCTGATGCTTGCGATTCACTAAACTGACAATCAAAATTAGATCAGTGAGAGCAAACAGTTAGACCAAAATATGTGCGAGTTTCTACTTGCAGGGGCAGTTAAAAAAAAAAACCAAAAAAAAACAACCAAAGAAGCTCTACTGGTATTTTTTTCTTAGAAATAGTGATTCTCCATCCTTGCCTTTCAACTGAAACTACTTACATGCTCATATGTTTACTCAGCCCCATCCTTGCCATCTATCCATTTCCGTAATGGTCTGGGCAGTTAGTAAAGAAACATCCTTAATAGCAGTATGGAATAACAACAAGGCATCTTTTCAGGGCTTTCTAAGGTTTGATGAACTTTTATCACCTCATCAGCCATATTCCAGTGGAGCAGCTACAGACCATAACCTACTAGGCAACTGTACCGGATTTCTATGGTAAAGCAGATGAGGGATTCCTCCTAGAAATGTGTAACCAGCCCTGCCTTTTACCTTGGATCCACAAGGGAGACAAACGGAGTCCAAGAGAAAATGGGAAGGCAATGTTTTCATACTGTCTTTTACACAGTATTTAATCTTTCTTAAAGACAGATGAAACCTAATAAGCAATGAATATTGAGTGTAAAAGGGATATAGTACTTAAGTGATTCCTGCAGCCTGCAGTTCACTCAGGATGTAGGGACTTCATTATCATGGCCACAAGGGACTAGTGTAATATCTGTAAGGAGAAGCTGTGCGTTGTGTGAGCAATTGATAAAGAGGAAAAAACCAGACATATTTGGGAGATAAAGCCCTTCCTCACATCTGGGACTTTTCTGGACATTTTAATAATCAATCCCACCATTTTACCTTTACATGTGTAAACAAAGAACAGTGATACTGCTGAGCAAACCCATTTGCTGAAGAGAACAATTTGTGAGAAACTACCAAAAGTGAGTAAGCAGGAGGCCTGTTTATCACTGAATGCAGCAGTTCAGAGCTATAAAACTGAAAAGGCAAGAACAGGCTTACATGATGTATAGCCATAGCTTTTCTGGCCAAGAACACAAATCTGCCGTGTCCTCTAATTTCAGATGCTGGGGCACAAGCTAAAGATTACGTGATGCAGCTTTCCATGTTGGTCCAATTCACTCCTCACCTAAACTGATGTGGATCCATTGATTGCGATGAAGGTATTCCTGATCTCTACCAAGGAAAGGAGACACTCTGCCTTTCTTTTCCAGATGCAGTGCAATAGCCCATATTTATCTGAGAGAAAACCCGAAGAGCATTTCCTGAAATGTGTACCCTTTTAAAACTTAAAACCCACTTACAATATTTTATTAACTATTAATTTAATATAATGAAAACGAAATAATCAGTTGTTATAAAAATTTATTCTAGATGTGCTCAAAGTTGGGAATCTTTTCCCACAAGTTGGAATTATTGAGCAATTGAATGATCAAGTCTTCCAAAAATCAAATCTGTTACTTGTATGTGTAAATACAATTAAGGATACTAGTGGTGTTCTCTATTCTTTAAAAAAATGGGATCATCTCTTCCCTCCCTGAGAATTGATGGTAGTGTTTGGAGAACTGCAAACTCATCCACTGTTTCTGCTACTGTGACCTTTATTGATTTGTGATCTCCTAAAAACTTCCCAATAATGAATGGATTCCTGGCTACAGACTTTAAATCCATAACCAATAAATTTGATTTCCACATGTTGAAAGCTCTGCTTTCAATATATGAAGCAATAAAAATATCTTTAACAGAATAGCAACAGAAGTATTTTCAGTGCAAGCCAATGTGATGCTGTACATTTACCAACCTGTTGATGGTATTCTAGACTCAAACCCAAAAATTAATCTGAGATAGCTGGTGCTCTTGGGCTGCAGAAGGTTTTGAAATCTCATTGTTGAAATGTTTTCTGTTTATGTTGTGCCTAGTGTTTCACCTGGTTGAACACTCTTCTTGAGTTCCTTGACTCACATCCAGAAATGTCATTAGCAAAAAAAGATAAAGTGGATTCTTCCTAGGCCTGACTGACCACAAAGCTTGAAAAGTGGTTGCTTCGCTTCCTCTGCTGCTGGCTCCAGCTGAAAATCCACTCTGATCAGAAGACATAGGGACAAATTCTGCCTAAAGTCAGACTGGTGAACATCTATTGATTTTAATGAAGTTTTGACAAGTCAGCCTGGAAGAGAACCTCTCCCATGCCCTCTGAACACTTGAATACCTGTGGTAAACTCAATCTATACTGGCAAAATAAATATCCTCTTAGAGTCCATTATAATCATTATGGCTACTTAGATTGAAGGAGTATGATAATATTTGTTTGTACAGCTAATCAGTGTTGCAGCCCTTACTAAAGTTTCCTGAGTAGTTGCTGCATTGGAGTGTTCATCACAATTGTTATCAGCAACTAAAAAAAACCCACGGAGCAAAGGAGATAAATATTCTTCTCTGATAATCAAACATGAAAAGGAAAAAGAGTAACGGTCATCATTCTATTGAGTGCTAATAGTCATCTGAAATTTTTGAGAGGCTGCTTGAATGATGCTGGCTTTGCAGTACTTTTCTGAAAACAAAATCTTCTTAAATAGCTTAAGTTATTATTTTGAGCTATGACACTTATTTGTGTGGCACTTTTCATCACCAAAGCACTGAGCCAGGGTGTGGACCTGTGTTGATGACACAGGTGAAAGATCTGGCATTGCTCCTGATTTTTGGGACGTACTAAATACACCTTGAAGGACAGGACTCCATTACTGCCTCCACCACCAAACAGTGTGGTCTTCAGGTAGCTGGATTTGGCCACACAGTTTTAACAGGCAGGGAACCAGGGGCAGGTAATTTTTAAAAAGTGTCCAAGGTAGCAGAGGAAGTCGTGGCTGCTAGTGAGACTACAACCCCGGACATTCTGGTTCTGGTTCAGGGATCGTAACCTAGCAGATATCCATCTCAACACTTCAGTAGTGTGACTGCTGCAGACAAATCATCGTATTCTTCCTCACACTAGTCCTGGTGCTATAGAACACTTTATGTGTTATTAAGCAAAACATATTTGAAGCCTGTCATTGATTTGGGGCCTACAGTCTTACAAGGACTATAGCATTTATCTTCCTTATAAGTGGAAAAATTGATGCACTCTATTTTCTTTCCATGGAAACTACAGAATAGAAGCCAATGCAGTTAATGGAAAGCACTGGTATATGGACAAGAACAGGGCACATACTCAGCCCTTTCTTCAGCCATTCAGTCTAATGGGAAATATGCCTCTGTGTGGACTGCATGACTGGGGCCAAAGACCAGATTCAATATAACCACAGCCCAATCATTTCCCCAAGGGAACTGTCAATTACCAGTGCAAAACAGAAAAGATGCTGATTACCTGGGCCAAACTCTGCTCTTGTTTGTGTCAGAACAATATCCCTGATTGCACTCGCTTCCGTGCGACGGCGAGTTGAATTTGGCTCTGTGTCCTCAGTTCCCTGGGTTGTCTTTGAACGACACGAACAACGCTTTGAGAGAGCTACTTGGACAATTGCTAATGGCAGGAAAATCCACAGTTCTTCTGACATTAAGGCATTGTAAATACTGAAAGAAAAGAAATCCGTGTTGTATTTTTTTGGCGTACAACGCCTAGAGCCTTATCTCTTATTCTGTCAGGAACCAAGGACTATGTATACAGATGGTGCAATTTATTATGTTCTGTACTGTGACCAAGTGCTGAAATACCTTCAGGAAATCACCAGAGAGCCTGAAAAGCTTTGCTATGTCTTGTGACTCCAGCTCACTAAAACTATAATTGAATGAGCACAATATACTAAGCACTGCATGTTACACAGTAGACTTACAGAAAAGGACACCATCTTTTTCAGCGTCGTTACGGAAAATATATTTGCTGTACAATTACTGCCTATACCTAAGGTCATAACGTCTCTGCCTCTCTGTATTCTGCTCTTACAAACCCGCAAGAGGTGGATTCACAAATAAAATGTCTAGTTCAATAAGTCTACCTTAACTCAGGTGTAACTCCATTAAATTCCACTATGCTGTTCTCATTTGTAAGATGTTGCTGGGACTGATAGTCCTGACACTTAAACCAGTGTCTGTCAGGGCTGAAATGAATGGAGATGTGTTTGTGTAACAGTAGCATGAAAAGAGAATTTTAGCCCTCTATCAGCTGAGAGATTAATCTATTTCCATTCCTGCTTCACAGAGCAGATTTTTATGAAACTGATTATTAAACTTGGCTCAGTGAATGCCAGAAATACAAAGAAAAACTAAAATCAGTATCCTCAAACTCATTCATCTCTGGGTATGAAATATAAACCCTGGGCCCAATATTTTGTTCCACACCATTTGCTTACTGCATTCAAAACACTGAAATCAGGACCCCTGTGCTGTTGACCCAACAACAGATGTTTATAGTCATCCGGATAAATGCCAAACCCAACTTGCAGCAATGGCCACCACTCACAGAGCAGCTGTTTTGCTCATTAACTGGAAGCAAACCCATCTTTATCTTTGATTTTGTACTCTTCATCTTCGATTTTCTACGGTTTCCTTTCTGTGGGGAGGCCAGGCTGCAGCACCTTGACGTTGGGGGATGCTTTATCTGCTTCCTTGCAAGCGCTGTTGAACATTTCCATGTGCTTCGTTTTTACACAGAAAATACAAATGCCATGAAGCACTTTCCTTGTTACATTCCACAGACACCGGGCTGGGGACGAAGACCCAACTCCCACTTGTCACAGGACAAGCCTTTGCATCTTTTTGGGAAAAAACAAACAAACAAAAAACCCCAAAAACCAACAACAAAAAAACCGCAACAACAAACAAACAAAACCAAAAACCACCAACCCAAAAGCCTGGCTGCAATTTGGGATGAGGATCCTCCAGGACACCGAAGTGCCGGTTGATCCTTCGCCTCCCCCTGGGCTTCGTCCCGCTCCCAGATGCGGGGATGGCGCAGGAGGCGGCTGCGGCCCTTCCCGAGCCCGCCGATGCTCCCCGGATCGCCCCGGGGGCCGCCCCCGCCCTGGGCCAGCCTCGCCGGGGCCGAGCGGAGGGAAGCAGCCGCCGGGAGGAGCCCGGGTGGGGAGGGAGAGACGAAGGGAGCCGAGCGCTTAAGGGACTTCCTCGATGGGCTTGAAAAATCACTGCAGCAGCAGCGGCGGCGGGCAGGGGGGAGATGCAATCCCCGGGCTGCGCTGCCACGCCGTTCTCCCCGCCTCTCCCCTCCGGCTCCGGCAGCGTTCCCAGCACCGCCCGGCCCCTCTGCCCCTGCGCCCGGCTCCAAACTTTTTCCGCCGCCCGCTCCCCCGCAGGCGTGTGAGGGAGCCCCGGGCTCAGCGGTGAGCGCCGGCCGTGGAACCCCCGACGCGGGCAAGCTGCCGGCGGCGGCCAGCGGTGCATCCCGGGGAGGGGAAGCCGGCGGGGAGGGCAGGGAGGGAGGCGGGCAGGGCGGGGGTGGACGCATGTCTCCCTGCTGAGGGAGCCGGGACTTGCAGGGAGCTGGGTTTTCCCGACCACCCTTTCCCCTCCCTACCCGCCCATCTGCCTGCCTCCCTCCCTCCCTCCTTTCCTCCCTCCTTCCCTCCCTCCCCTCCAGAATTAAAGTTGGGACAGTCGCGCTCCGGGGATGGGTGCGAGCCAACGCCTCTGCTGCCGGCTCGCTCTGCTCCCTCCCCAGGTCGCCCGGAGCCCGCGTCCCCGCCCGCCCGCCCAGGAGGGATGCTGCTCCGGGAGCTGCTGGGGCTGCTCCGCTGCTGCTGGCCCTCCCTGCTGCTGCACTGTGCCCTCCACCCGCTCTGGGTCTCCGTCCAGGTAGGGCCGCCCGAGCCTGCCCGGAGCTGCGCCGCGCACGCCCGCCTGCATGCAGGGAGCGGAGCGGGGGGGTTGGCGGCGGGGCCGGAGCCGGGGCGCGGGGGCGGCAGGCAGAGCCGCCCGGCCGGAACCCCCGGCAGTGCGGGGAGGGGGTTGGTGCGGGCGGGCGGTGGCGGGGCGGTGGTCGCGGAGGCGGCCCCCCGGGAGCAGGGCGAGCTGTTGCTCTTCTCGGCGCGGTCCCCGCCTTGTCCGCTGCTGCGGGACGGAGCGTGAGGGATGGGCGGCCGGCTGCGAGCCCCCGAGAGCGCTGAACTCGATGTGGTCGGGCTGAGCCAGATGTAGTTGACTTTCTTCAGCGCGCCAACAGCCAGAGGCTTTGTAAGCGCATTTTGCTGTAGGTGGCAAGATGCACAGAAAGAAGCAAGGCACGGAGAGAAGCTCCGTCGGTCTAATTTTGGTAATGTTTTGCCGTGGGTTTTCGATGTTGATTGCGAATTGAGGATTCTCTGGGTAAAGGGCTGAATCAGCTTTTGCCAACTCCAACGCCGTGATGTTGTGTGACCTTGATTGTAATGTGGGGTGACCAGCAAGATGGACTGAGAGGAATCATTATACGGTGAGGGAGAGCGTCCATCCAGTTCGGAGAATCAGAACGGCAGCAAAGCTCAACTCAAATGCGTCACTTTGATATTTTAAAGTTTATTTATAATATATGTCTTCAGAGGAGTGATTGATGAGACAGATGAGTGCCTTTCAAGAACGGAACAATTACAGTTTCTTTCTTGGAGCAAACACAGTGGAGACTACACGTCTTTTACTCCCTGTTCTGAACTTAGTGACTCCCAAGAGATTGAAGAGAGATGTTTGTTTTAGCATCTTGTCACTTGCCATAAATGACAGAGGATTTGTCCTTCTCACAGATTAAAATTAAAAGAAGTACAACAAAAACAACCTCCTTTAAAACAGTGCCCCTGTCATAAAAATCTCTTGGCAGCGCTACTGTCCTGCTGTCCTGCTCAAGTATTCAGGTAGCTAAGCTTAAGTTAAAACTGCAACTGCATTTTTAAGGGAAGTGCGATTGTGTAAAAAGAGGTGTCTTCTGCAACCTCTCTCCTGTAATCAGCCAGTCAATCAAGCAGACAAATAAAAAAAAAAACCAAACAACTTGCATGAACAACTTTCTAGCAAACTACTTGGATGATCTAAGCTGATCTTTAAAAAATAATTAGGTTTACAAGAATTGAAACAGGCTCTGAGAAATGCAAAAGCCAAGGGGCCAGCCTTTCCTTGCAATAATATCAAAGTTTTGTTGTCCCGTTCATCGACTGTACTTGTACTGCTGTTCGGTGGAAGGGCAGTCAACAAATCTGTTCATACTCAAGCTTTTTTACAGCTCTTCCAAAACTAGGATGTATCTAAGGCTCCCATCAGCAGGTACCAATGGGATGGGCAGATATGGAGCGCTCGCTGGCACGTTGGCCTTCCTGTGACCGAAACTCCCTCATCTCTGAATCCTGCCATGGCTCGCTTCCTCATGTTGAGTCATAATCCTTGCTCTTCAAAGTCTCACAAGCCCTACTCTCCTCAACTCCCTGCTCCATCTATAGTAGCCACTGTGTTTTCTCATGTCTCTTCTCCCAGCCCCTCTTCACCCATTTGTCTGTGGGATGACTTAGGTGTGGCATGGCCTTCCCTCCCACATCTTTGCATTCTCTCCTCAGGCCCTGCCTTGAGGCACTTAAGAGAATCAGTCAGATGCTAATCAGAGGAGGAGCGTTTATCTTATTACAAAAAAAATCCCAAACAGGCCAAAACCCACAATCTTTTCCTATTAGCGCTGTAGCCAGCACTGTGACACGAAGGAAGGGATGATTCTGTCTGAGGCATTTGACATAATTTAAAAAAAGAGCAGTAAGTGTCATGATAAATAGCGGGGTCACTTTTTTTCTGGTTTTGTAAACATGGATCTGGATTAAGTCTGATGTGAATTATGCAGAGCTGTCCTGGGATTTACCCAGTGGTGTTGAGATCTCAGCTCTTTAGTCTGCTTCCAAGAGACAAAGCTCTTGCCTCATCAGGAGGCTTTTAGAGGTCTCTGTGCCTTTTCAGTCAACCACACTTTTTTTTCCAAGCTTTCCTGCTTTTACCTGATTCAAAAAGTCACAAGAGGGCCGCACTCTGGGGACTGTATTAATCCTCTTTTCCCATCCCTCTCTGTAGAGCATGCTCATGGACTGCTGCAACCCCATGGGACTCTACTGAAATACTAAACAGCTCTGACCACATGCAGATTTATTCTTCCACTCTGTGCAAAGCAGGACTAGGGCCACTGTTTCTGAAGGAAATCTTGGATTAAAAAGACATAGATCAGAGGCACAAACTTCAGCAGAGAGGCTGCAAAAGGAAACCACCAGTTAGCACTTTCTGTTTGCTTTTCCCTGGACATTTGTGGATCAGATTTTCACTTCATGAATATTTAAAAGCATTTGTCCTTTTTGCAAAGCATGTTTATATCAAATGGACAAATCCATGAAGTCAACTCCATGTATTTTCGGAGCAGGGCAAAAAAAATGCATCAGCTTGAAGTCCAGGCAACATATATGTCCAAACTGGCCAACTGCTGAGTGTGTCAAGAAAGCCTCATGCCAAACAAGCAACCAAGTTTTAGACAGGCCAAGGAGACACGCGTTCATTGTACATCCAGCAGCTGGAGGAATGGCTGGAAGGTACAGAAGAAACAACTAGGGAGCAAGCCCTGCGTGGTCCATCTCTGGAGATGACCCCTTGCCAAGGCAATCTCTGTGCTACAAACAGCCCGGCAGCCCAGGGGGTGTCTGCTTAGTCATTATCTTCAAAGTGCTTCGAAAGCCATTCTGGTGCCATGGTAGCGTCCAGCAGGACAAACAAGCAGTAAAGGTTGAGGCTGGGCTCGTGTTTAACAGACCTGTCCGGAGAAAGATTAGGCTCTTTCAAACATGCCTTTTTTTCTCCTGCCATCTCCTGTAAAGGCAGCTTACCTTGAATTGCA
Source organism: Bucorvus abyssinicus (assembly GCA_009769605.1). Classification (NCBI taxonomy): domain Eukaryota; kingdom Metazoa; phylum Chordata; class Aves; order Bucerotiformes; family Bucorvidae; genus Bucorvus; species Bucorvus abyssinicus. Next base: position 16,170,591 of record CM020036.1, read on the forward strand.
GACGCTAAGAAAGAAACATGGGGTAATTTATTTCATCATCTTCTGCCAGAGCAAGATTGTTCCCTAAAGCATATTTTCTCGTGATTTGTTCTGCTTACCTTTAGACGACACAAGTAATAGCCTTTATTCCTTTCACAAGAAGAGTAATAGACATCAACAGTGGGAACTTTTTTTCTTGAAAAGGAGCCAAATGTCTTTTCTTTTTTTCTTAATTCTATCTTGCTACTGTTAGTTAACCTTCTTGCAGCAGTCCTTGAGTATTCATCTCCCCATCAAGGCCTTCAACCTTGATTTGGGTCTTTCCTTTTCCTGCCAGATTTTAGCCAACTTACAATATCTCTGTTATTATAAACTAGCCCTCTAAGAAAAATCCCTGGCAAGGTAATATCTGTGTTCCTACAGGTATCTTCTAACAAGCAGACATTTTACTGAGTGACAAGAGAAGAGAAATGAATAGGTGATAAAGCCTATGCTTTTAAAAGTCAGTTCTTTCCCAACCATTTAAAAATTATCCTGAGGAATTTTGCTAAAGGCTCAGACTACAGTATTGAGAGACAAAGCACTGTTTGTTTGGTTTTTTTTTTCTGAAATAATATTTCAGAAGTACACAGGAGCAACGAGTGGCTGGGCATGTATAGGGTTAATCTTGTCTGCAAAGTAGTTGAGAAAAATATCCCCTGGTTTCTGAGGACACGCTATTACCAGGCTAAGGTAGGAGAGCCTCCAGGGAGCAGTCAATAGTTCTAAAAAAAGACAGAGAAAGCCTTTGGTTGGGGTTGATACTACGTTAGAGCAGTAAGTCAATGTAGCTTTTCCATACCAGTACCATCTTCAGACTTACATACACAAAGCAAATTCTGGTCCGCAAATGAAGCTATCTCCAAGTTTGCTCAATGTTACTCTTCTCTGTCCTCTCCCATTGCACTGGCTCTTGCAAGACTTTAGCAAGCCATAGGATTCAGCACCTGGGGAACTAGGTAGGGAATGGTGACTGTAGCTAGGAGTTAGTAGTTGCTTCCCAATCAGCTGCTGGAGCCAGCGGAGAGATGTTGCCGTACCTCCTCAGTCAGCACGGTAAATGTTGTCACTCCAGTACACCTAGGAGGTACCCCAGGTGTGCCACTGCCACCACATGGAGCGCGTGTTCTTTCTGTGGAGCTTCTCTCGGGAGAGTCACTAACATCCCAGCCCAGCATGTGAACAGAGTTGGAAGAGCTGCAGCAGTGTGGAGGATATTCTGCTGCCTGTGATCACTTACTTTGAAAATAAATAAGCCTGCTTAGCAGACAGATTTATTACCAGCCATGAGGGATTATGAAGCCAAGTCACTTTGATTCATTCGAGCATTCAGAGAGTTTGTGTAAGTTCCTGGAAGCTGTCTGGGATGGTCTTTAACCATCCTCTTACTGTTACCTGATGGTGAAGGAGAAAGTTGGAAAGCGCTTGTGCTGGATTTGTTTTTTGCTATGTTTGGTTTTTGACAAGCTGTTTAAAGAACTGAGCCTTCTGACTTGTGATGTGCTTAGCCGTCCTTCCAACTCAGCTAACGTAGCCTCTTCTATTCTTTCCTCCCTTTCTGTAATATTTAATCAAGAGAGCCCTACCTTCATTTCCCCGAGGCCAGAGTAATGCATCCTTCTGCATTTAGAAACCTTCTGCATGCGAACACGTCCTTTGTGCAGTGATGTTGTTTTAATTAGCCATGTCTCTCTTTTTGGCCAGAAATACATTAAATGACTGCGTACAGCTTTCCTGCAGCCAAGAGGGAGCACAATACCCTTGGTGCCCAGCTGTGGGTGGTGAGAGAGGCTTGCTGGCTGTGCTGTGGGCTGTGGGCTAGGGTTGGGAGAGGCGTACATGAAGCAGGCAGGGAAAGGGAAGCAAAGCTTGGGGAGGAGAGAGGGGTGCGGAGAAAGCCACACTGGATGACCCTGGAGATAGGCAGGGAGGCAGAGGAGGTCTGCCTAAAACAGATCAGAAAGGATGGCATGAGACATCCTCTTTGTGATGACCAACATGTTGTAGGAAAGAGCTAATTAAAGATGATGATTTTAGGCCAAAACTATTAGGACAATAATCCGCCCAAGACCATACTGTATGAGGCAGCAATTGAATGCTAATATAACTATGCTTAGCTTCAGCAAGATTCAGGTCTGTCCCAGGTGTTCTTCTAATCCTGTATTCAAAGTGCTTGTTAGATAACGTGCTTATTCATCTTTTAGTCTTTGTCTCCTTAAAATCGTATCCGGTATTTTCCATCAGAGTGTCTGTCCATTCAAAAAGAGCTGGCTTAGAGACCTCTGAAGTTAACACTTCTCAGAAGCTCCTATGATGTTCAGCGTATTTTCTTTTCATTAGAGACTTAATCCTCTTCATTTCATAGCATTAGATTAGGAATTTTACTGAACGTTCCTTAAATCCCTAGTCACGTAAATATTACTGATAGTAAAAAAATGTGCTGTTAATAAATGGTCCTTGTCATGTCTAGATCAAGCTATTGAATATATTGTATACCAGTACTGGCTGAATCGTTGTCCATGGCCAAGCAATGCCTAGGCTTGGGTTCTGCAGCGCCTGCACTTGGGTTCTGCAGCAGCTCATCTTCAGCTTTATTGCTAACTGACGCTGCATGTTAAGGAGGCTACGAGTCACAGTTTGTGGCATTTGCATTTTGAAGGTGTTATCACTATGGTCTGCAGATGAGTAAAATGTGGGCTCCCTCTCCTCTTGGTCAGAAGTGAAACGCTCCATAAAATGCTCCCTGAACATCAAAGTGAGGCTGGCAAAGCAGAGCAGAGATCTCCTCTGGCTTTCAGTTCTGCCATAAGGAAAATGAACATAATCGTGACCCTAACTGTCTTGTAATTTTTATTAGCTCTCTTTGGCTCGCAGCAATGACCCTGTGAATAATGCATGCTGCTAGATGGCTTTCCTAAGGAAAGAGGGCTTACGCAATCATATTGTCTGCCACTACTCGCTTTCTCCTTATCCCATAATAACTCAGAAACCGACTGGCCAATATTAACCAAATTTGACAGAGGGAAAGAGGTCTTGAAGATACTGTGTTAAGTAAAAAAATTAAAAATGGGGATCATGTAGGGAAAAGACCTCCTTGTAGTGGCCTTAGTGAGGAATTTGATCTCAATTCTGAGTACAGGTTTGAGGTGCTGCTCGGGTACTCAAGTCCAAGAAACGCATTCATGGAAAATCAGTTTTCACTGTTTCTGCTGCTCATGCAGTGACTTGTTTCTTCACAGATCGCTCGGGGTGAGCCCCAGAAGTCATGCTCCAAGCCTGTAGCAGAGAAAGTCACAGAGAGCTGCCAGCAGATTTGCCAGTGCAGACCACCTCCACCATTACCACCGCCTCCTCCACCTCCACCACCCCCGAGATTGCTAGTGGTGCCAAGTAAGTAGCCTCTGGTACGACTGTGGTGTGCTGAGGGGAGGCGAAGCGTTGGGGATGCCTGGACAAACAGAAGGAGAAAGGATGTAGGAAAGGGCACAGCTAGCTCGTTTGTCATTTTCCACTTAGCAAATGATGGAAAAAATGTTCTCAGTAGAGATGAAGATCTGTTTTCTGATCAATGAATAATGCTTGGCTTTTGGAGGAAAGCCAGAGAAATTCCCTCCTTTCATTGTACTATACATTATTCCCTAGCTTTAAATGGTTCTCTGATGCCCTAGCTCTGCAAAATGCTTTCCTACGGAGACAGTGCTGTGCTTCCCCTTGAGTTACATGGCCTCCTGTTTTCCCAGCTGTGCACCTTGGAGGTCTGGGTGCTCCAAGGCGAATTAATTTATAACCAGACAAAAATGCAAATACTCTGCCTAGACCATCCTGCAGGTTTGACTGTCTTCAAGACACCAGAGCTCTACTCGATTACCATAGCAGTGACTCAGGCTCACTGGTTTTAAACTGCTTACAACTGTAACAAAAGTCAGAGGCATGTCAGGAGTCAATGGCAAGCGAGCAGTTTTCCCACTAATGCATACAGGCTAAGACTCATCTATTTCACTTCATACAGATCAGTGCTCCCAAGCCCTATCCAGCCTATCTGAGCTTCCCCTAATTTCCAGCCATGCATCCCTGCGTCTGGCACACCTTGTGCCTGCTCTGCCAGCTTCCTTCCACATCAGTATTTCTGTGATCCCTGACCACAGATCCTTTCTGAAGAGCTGTGCCAAAGGCCCCCAGAGAGGCAGTCCCTCTGCAGTGGGATAGAACTCGCCAGCGCTCCCTGCGCTGGCTGGATGCAGGGACATGGGCTGGACCTTTTGCAGACGCTTCTAGGTCCCGTGTGTTTGGTATTCCAGCAAATCTCCTTAACGCTTCTATGTTTTCACAAATTTGTCTCTCCCTAAAAGGCTGCCTATTAATTCCTCTCCCTGCTTAGATAAACTCCCTTGGGAGCAGTGTTGCAAAGTATATCTAGCATCCTTCTCAGCGCTTCCCCCAAGGGAGAAGAAATCGTTAAGTAGCATAATTTGGCTGTTTGTCTTTATCAGTGCCAGCCCCAGTTGTGCAGAAGACATGAAGAAGGCTCCTGCACAGCTTTTAGCCAGGCAGAGGACTGGCAGAATTTTACGTTGTGTTTTCTGCCAGGAGCATGCTTTGTATTTGTGACACACTGCAGAAATTTAAGGCAAAGGCAGGAAAAAAACCCAAGTGAAACTCTCAGGAAAGGAAGTACAAAGACAGCTTGGAAAGCAGAGATTAAGGGTTTTTATAGCAGGAAAAAGATCTTTCGATGTTCAGGAAAGTGTCGTGGACAGTAATATTGAAAATTCTCTCAATCTTTGTCTCACAGTCAGAGAATAAAGTACTTTGCCACGTTGTTTTCTTGTACCTGGGGTACCCAGTTGCCCTGATGGAGCTGCTCTTGCCCACAGCAGAAGTGGCAGAGCAGTGTCGGCACAGGGATGAGCCCTGCTGCTCAGCTGCACCAGGAGGAGGGCACCGCTGTCAGGCTGCTTTCCCTCCCCAGGCTGCCATCAGGCAACTGGTCCGGGTGCGTGGATTTGTCTCCTGTGAAGTGGGAAGGAAATCGTGTCAGGAAAAAAGAAGTCTGTCACACATTGCAAAAAGAGGAAAGAGAAATCAAATGGGCCTGCGACTGGGATAGCCGGATGCTTACTCAGGCTGGATTGCCATTTCTAAAAATGAGCTATATAAATCCAGATAACTTATATTTAACCAAGTTATTTCCTTTGAAATGCAATAAAAAAAAAAATACATTACTCATTCCTTTCACCAGTAGGCTTTAGAGTATCAATCAAGTGCACATCTTGAAAGACACTTTCATTATTGTCAGCTGTCTGGGCACTGTGGTTTAGCCCATGTGTACAGCAATCCCCATCCTTGTGAGAATGAAGAAGCCTCATGGTTAAATATTGATGTTATAGACACCACTTTTAAACAGCATCCAGAGGAGAGGGCAGCAAAGGGACAAGACAAGCTATTGTTAAGTAGTTGATGCTAGACTTGCACATTGCACTTTTTAAGCGATTAAAGTCAAGTACTGGAAAGACCTCTGCAAAAAAGCACCAGCCCAGGAGCTGCAAGTTTTTTGCCTTTACAAGGTACAGTGTCTGCCCCATGAGGCACTTCATAAAGATGCTGGCATTGCTCTGAGAGTTTTGTGAGCCACAAAAGGCTGCAGCCTGCTAGGCACTGTCCTTAAAAGTTCTTTTTGCAATCAAACTGAACAGTGATGGAGGTTTAGATCATCTCTAAATCCTTATAAAACAGCTACTGTGGTTTGGGCGTGATGGTTAAAACAAACAGATACAAAATTCCTACCCAGCCAGTTACTACAGACACTGACAGCTCAGTCATCTCCTAAATGAAGACATCTAGTGCTCTTTAGCATGTCCTGTCTGGTCTCTAGCTGCTGCTATGGAAAAGCAGGGGACCCTCTTTGTGTCCTCTCTGTCAATCCCACCTGAATGTTTTGAAAACCCTGCTTGGATGTATGTGATGGCACTGGGTAACTGTTTGTGAGCAGCTGTATCACTCCCTGAAAGGTTTTTATTGTGCTCAAGGCCAGCTGAGGACTTTCAGGAACACTTACAGAGTGTTTAGTGTCCCTTTAGATGTTTTGGTATTTACAGGTTGATCCAGCAACAAATCTTTAGCTCTGCTTTCCTGCGAATAGATTTATGTAAAATCTGTTAAATGCTGTAAATTCCAGAATTCACATATAATAACTAGTAAGTGTTGTTTTTACTCTGAGGGACAATAAGCTAATGCCTTCCATAGAAAATGAGTAGAATCACACCCATTTTACAGTCTAAATACATGAGCGGTGGTAGGAACACCAACTTTCCAGGCTTCAGGAGACTCCTTGCTGTTACAGTCATGTATTTACAACAGGAACGTGTGGGGTGTGTTTCACCCCTGAGGAGGCATATCATTCGTTCAACAATATGAATACGGGAAATTAAATTAGATCATGTGGCCCATATGCTTCCACATATGAACAAAATTATGGACAGGTGAATTCAGAGAATGCCTCCGCCACCAGAACTCCAGGCCCCAGGGAGTAAAACCTAGACTGCTTTTGTCCTCCTTCAGCCATGAGCCTAGGCCTCCTTTTCCAGTGTTTCTAACTCTTTCACACAGACCACTGGTGTTTCCAACGTCCCTTCCAACCGCTGTTCTTGCCTTCACTTACATCCCTCTGCAACTGTCACGGGACATTCCCTTGTGGCAGAATATCCACTAAAGAGAGGACTCCTTGCCTGCCCCAGTGAATCGTTCTGCTTTCCTGTATTTAAATGAAGGCTACGATCAGCCACGCTGGTCCCTGTGGTTGCTGGGTCTCTCAGTAATTGCTAGTTCAGCCTTGTCCCTTTCTCTAAAGTGGGACACGTGGAGCATTTCAGTTTTGAGTTTCCTGAGCTTCATTCCAAATGCAATTTGTTGGTGTCCCACTAAGATACTGCTGTCTTCATTGGTTATAGATGTGTACCTTACTGGGAGTCTTCAAGGAGAGGGACTACAACCCATGTTAGAAGTAACTAGGATGGTTGGGACTGTGTGACAAAATGGTGGGGACTGTCAGGAGACCTGGTCGCTGAGCCAGCTGCGTTTCCTCCAGATGGTCTGGCATATTGATGTTTCCTTATGCAAGCAGCAGGCTGCTCTTTAACCCGTGCCTAGAAAACTGCTCATTGATGAAGTGAAGGGAAAGCTCATGAGGCTCTGAGAGGCCTAAGGCCAACTAAGCTTAGACGCTGACAGCAAAGGAAGGAGGAACTTTCAGTGAAACTCAGTGTGATCCCTAGATGTGGCTGTAATGACCTGAGGGATAGAGATGCTCAGAACCTGGCCTTTAATTAACTGTTTCTTTTTTCCCCCATCTGCTTTCCTCCTTGTCTCTGGCTTTCAACTAGGACTAAGGCAAGGTGCATGGAATACTTGTTTAGGCAGCATTTCTAACCCAGCTTCACAGACCCATGAGATTAAGCCAGTTCAAATGATGTTGACCCTTCAAAATCTAAAAATACTGCTGTTGTTACCCCTTAAATACTTTGTGAGCATGCAGGTTTCTGCAGGGGCATTGCAAAGAGGAAAAGACTTTATTTGGAAGTAGAAGCAAGGCTTTCAAAATGGGAAAGTGTTAAAGCTAGACATACACTGCAATCAGTATGAGTTTTAACCTCTGTAAGGTTTGAGGAAAAAACATTTCAGAATCAGCCTCTTCAAAATGGTACAAGGAAGAGAAAGGATGTTCAGCATGAACTTCTCACTTGATGGTCTCTGCTCTACCCATCTTCCGTATTGGATGGAGGAGTCCGTGGTACTGCCGTCCCCTCTCTGGATGATGGAAGTGTTCAATCAAACATTGCTTCAGTCAAAATTTAGAGGAGGAAACTTAAATAAAAGCTTTTATCTGAGATCAGTACAGGCTGTACTAGTACAGCTGAGTCTGGATATGTGAATCAACCTCTGACTCATTGAACACTTGCACATAGGTACACAGGGAGGTCTTCACAGCTCCTGACCTGAGTGAAAGTTTGGGCTGAGCTATCAGTTGAGATAAAGCCAATCAAGTTAGTGCAAAGCCAAAGTGAGTGACATCACTGCAGAGGACTCTAATCTCCAGGCTGTAATTGTATGATTTTGTTTTCAAGGTGAAATCTTTATCTTTGGAGATAGTGCATCTAATTAACTAAATATTTGGGCTGGTGAAAATGCCAAAGTAAAAATGACCAACTGCAGGAAGAGTGCAACTTTTTGGCAACTACATGAGGAGAGATCTACAGCTTAATTTCAGAAAGTGTGCTGGGTCCCTTCAGTGCAAGTAGGAAAGCTAAGGACTTTCAGATCTTTTAGGACAGATGGACACGATGTGTGTATATAGGCAGGAATCTGAAATACCGGAACAGTCTGGAATTTCTTAAACTTTGAATAGGTTTTAAAGCAACTGAAATTTGCAGAATTGGCTTGCTGACTGTTAACAACGTAGCCTTTCACAGCAGGATCTTGTGATAGAAACAAAAACCGTATCACTCTGGGACATGAAATAACAAAAAATGTTTTTTCCTAAGGCTTTTCTACAACCTAAATCCTGGTGCTAGAAAGGACAGAGTGACCCAGTGTGGCTCCAGAGAATGAGTTTGAGCCTCATGCTGGAGCATTGTCTCCACACAGCCATTCAAGTAGGAGAGCTGTGCGTGGTCCTGACGCTCACCACATCACTTCTTGTCCTAGATGGGTACATATGTTGATGTGCTTGCCTACACAATGCCAAAAGGACTTTTGTCCTTGGCAGAGGTCTGTAATTGTCCCCCAGGAGTTGAGAGGAGGTTATGATTGCAAATTGAATTGAAATCCTCCTGGAGGCCACCCCATGTTTTAAAACATGAGGTGCTAGAGAATTTGCTTTGGTGGGCAGCCTGGTGTACCTGCTGCAGTATAGGTTGAGTGTCTCAGAGAGCTCTGACTAAGTTTCCCTTTGGGGAAAAAAAAAATGCAAAAAAGGCCTTTTGTCCTGTGAACGCTTTGCACCTTTCCAAAGAGCTGCTGCAAATGCAGTTTTGACCCTAAGGGTTCAGCTGGCAGGACCAACCTTTATCTACCACCATTCTACCAGAAGGACTGGTTCTCCTTCAAGTAGTTTTGAGATATCTGGGCACACTTGAGGAGTCTTGGATTGACTTATCCCAAGTGCTGATCTGCAAAGGAATTGTTAGCAAACAGATGGTGTTGGTTTTGTTTTATAATATGGGGAAGATGTTTTGCTCTGTACTTCATACCAGATAGCAACTACCAAAACTGAACAGTAGCGGAAGAGAACTACAGTAGCACCGAAATGGCAGGGGACACATCATCTCCTACACCAAGACATTTATGGTAATGACAGCTACTGTGAGAGAATATTGTTTTACTACAAGTCTGGTCTAGACTGATTTTTTTTAAGGCAAACAGAATGCTGAAACAGGGGAGCCCTGTTTCACAAGTAACACAGCTGTCATACTGTGAATTACAGTCTTGTCTGAGAGCATTGTTAATAATTTACAAAGCGAAACCAAAATTCTTGTCTTCTCCCACATACACTTCCATTTGACTGGAGGATTGTGACTCTAAGAACTGGCAGTAAGATTTTGAGGCTTTCGAATCTAAATGGAAATCCAGCCCCATAGCCTGGAGTTGGGGATGATGGCACATGCAGAGTCTAGTCCACGTCCCCATTGTGTTGTTTTCATGTGACAGACACTACCTTCTCTGTTAGCACAGTGTACCAAATCATTAAGCATCCAAGACGGGATTTAGGCAGAATTCACCCACCTTATTCAGAAATGAAATGACTAGGTTTCCTACCTCAAACTGCAGGCACCTCTGATTTTATCACTAAAGACATAAAGACTTCAAAATCCTGATAATTTTTGTATTTAGTACAGTTATTTCTGGTATAGGAATAAAAGTTACAAGTCCTCACCCCCCAGTCAAAAAGAGAAAATTATTTAGGGTGAGGAGATTTCTTAAGCAACAATCAAATATGATGTTTGAAGCAGTTTGCACATCTAGTATATTATATTAAGTCTGAAGACTTGAATTAGTGACTAGAAAGCAGGGAAGACTGGAGAGGTTCATGCCAATACTTTCATGACAGTATTCTCATCACTCATGCACCTAGCATCCCTTATATTGGGCTGTTGTAAACTCTGTCTATCTTTGTAAAACACTGGTTAGATCAGACTGTCAGTCACAGCTTCCATTGCATTCCCAGTACAGAGTTTTTCACCAAAATAAATTCTGAAATGTTTTGTCAAGTCTAATTTATATTTAGGCAAGTGATGAATGTTCACCATCTTCTGGGACCTTGCAGGTTTGTTTTGAATTTTTCATGCAGTAATAAATCCATGTTATGGAAAAATCCACTCTCTTGAAAATGCACTCGCTCATACATCTTGAAGTATTTAAAAGTAAGAGCCTCAGGCCAGATTTTGTGGAGCAGAAATCGGTGGAAGTTCTGTAATCTATAGATTAAAAGCATTGTCTAATTTTGAGAAACAAAGCGTCAGATATTAAACTGATGCTGCAGTAGAACAGTCCTTTCTACTCTGAGATGCATACTCCAACAGCTTGATTTTCTTATTATTTTATTTTTGTTTAAGCAAAAGGACTTGGCTAAGCTGCAGACATTAATTCCCCGTATGGATGGCAGTCCATTTGTACATGCCTACCATTTCACTGATTAAGAAGATAACAAATCTTCAGTGAAGTTACTGATGAGTCAGTAAGTCAGGCTGCTGATTTACAAGTAATTGCAGGTTCCCCTGCCCTGGCACAAGGAGTTGTGCCTCATCTCAACAAGTCAGAAGTATATTCTTAGTTGGCACAAGCTGTTCTAGCAGGGAGTGCTAAGCAGCTGACCTTGGTAAAGCAAACCCACAGGAATGTAAGTTCTTGTAATGGTTTTGTGCATTGTCTTTGTAAACATGATACATAGGTGTTGCACTGCCTGTGTAATTGCAACTCACAGGTAATTCCTAAGTTGGCGTAGCAGATCAAGGAAGCAGCAGTCTGGCCATTTGGGATGTTTTCCCAACGCGAGTACACACACAGTGTCCATTACTGCAGTATAAACGTAGGTTAATAACTGATGCCACTACCGAAAACTGTCATTAATAATTATGCAGGTTAATTTAGTACTTACACTAGTAAATCATATTGCATTATAACCACATATATATAGTAACAAATTGTGAATTTCTTGTAGTTATTAAAAGGAATCCTTTTATAATTTTGAAGTTTCTTTTAAATGGATCTGATACTTCATCAGTTCATTGGTTAGAAATATTTTACACAAAAATCTGTTCCTTGAAAAATGCTGCTATTAAACTGGACTTTTACCAAGGGAGCAGATTCTATTGAATCATCCCTGGACATTTTCCTTTCCTTTTGGAAGCAGTGCATAATCCTATTTTGTAGTCACTCTAAAAAGAAATGACTATCAGTGGAGCAAAGGGAGGGTTTGGTTTAACCCTTGGTTTGATTTGGCAAGCTGCAGGTGCTCAACCTCAGCTTCATGGGGCATCATTCTGCAGCACTGGCTCCCTACTGCAGTAGGCTTCAGTAGGGAGGGATGGTGAGCAGCATCCCTGCAAAAGCTCACCTGCCCATGCAGGTCCAGACTGCTGTGCAGATAGCAACCAGTAGCCATTTTGCTTGCTTTTGGCCTGTGCCTTGTCTTTTCGCTTTCAGAGAGAGAGAAATGCACACTTAGTGGTGATTGAGGACTTCATATTGGGTATTTGGCATGGTGCTGTTAATGTGGTGTATCTGCTGTTGTAAGTATTTTATGTATTAAGGACACTGCATGAAAATTTATCAGTTTATAAATGTAGTTTTATTTTTATTAGAATTAAATTTACCCCTGGTTTGGAAGGCATTTCACACTTCAGTTCCATTTAACTCTGGGTAGGTCATCGATTTTATTCCCCTTAAGTTGAACCTGAGTACAATTTGAAAAAGGAACTTGCGTGCACTAGGTATGAGACATGTTAATTGGTCTCCTCAGGGACGCTTGTAAGTAACAGCTGTAGCCCTTACTTTCAGCAATAACTGAGCCATTTAGAAGGATAAAAGGAGTAAACTATGTAATATCAAACAGGAGGATTATGGTTATATAGATGCCATTTACTAACAGAAGTATCTGCTACATAGTCAGCTGGCCATTCCCTAAACCTCAGGCACAGGAATTGCTTTCTTTGTAAAGTGAACTCTTTAGAGCCATCTTACTTACCAACCTGTAGTATATGTCTATTATAGCCACTCTGTCCATATAGTGTCTGAATGCCCAACAGGCAAACCATTACCTTTTCAGAGATGGATACAAACCAGAGCCCTAGAAACTGCTGCTACTAGCACGTTAGGAAAATATTCCAAGTATTTCTAAGTCTTCCACCATATGTTTTAGGAAATTCAGTCTGCAGTTGGCTGAAGCTGGTTTTGTATTTGCCTTCCCTGAAGGCAAATGTGAGGCTTGTCCAATCTTTGCTGTTATCTGGAGGTTCCTGAGCTCTTTAAAAAAGCTGCTAAGGATCTAAAAGATAATATGTTAATCATACCAGTAGCACTGAATTTTACTCACAGTTCATAACCTGTGACTTTGATGGCACTACTCATGTGAATACTGTTCAGCCTGAAGAAGTTGTGCAGATCTGGATCTTTACTCTATCTACATAAAGAACCAAGAAAATCTGTCATCTTTCTGTGGGATTGACGCTGACAGCCCAGAGGTATCTTATTAATCACTTGCTGGCAAAAGACTGGTCATCAGTGTAGGAGCTTAGACTTCCAAAATCATATTTCAGCTGTTTGAATTTCAGCCTATATCGTGCCTCCTTTGAAGGCTTGTTCACTGCCAGAGCTTTCAAAAGACTTGATGGTGATGTACTGTGACTCCCACAAAGGAAGCATCTTACCCACCTTGCAGGGAACGGCAAGAAGAGAGTCCAGGGTGCTGCTTATCCCTCTGCCACTGACCTGCTGGGAGATCCCAAGGTAGTCAACTGTCCTGTCAGCCACTCAAAGTTACCATGTCTGAAACAGATATATTTTTTCACCTCTGTAAACTTTGGATTTAAGGCTAGTGGATGCCAGGCACTGAAGATTATTACTATTTTTAGACTCAAAAGTGAAGAGTAATTGCTATAGAATTGATCAGCTATGTCCTGTCATTCCATTCATCAAAGAGGAGGCTGCACCACTGCACAGCAAGGGGGACAAGGTATTCACTGTGCTGGGAGCAAGAGCCAGAGCCTATGGCCGTGTCATCACCACACAGTAGTGAAAGAAGGGAGACAGCCTGAGGGGCTGGACAAGAACCCACAGTGCAAAACAGCGCTATGTCATGTCTTATTTCTCCTCTGCCAACACTGATACATCTTCAACAAAACTGACAAAGGAGCGTATATCAGCAGATACGGGAAATAACAGCCTGGAAGGGCTGTCACTATAGGTGCTTAGTGTCCATAGGGCTGCCACTGCCACAGTACCTTAACAGGCTCAGCTGTACCTGCCTTCACGGCACCTGTTGGGACATAGATTTCATCCAGGGGTGCCTGAAGCTCAGTAAAAGCAAGGGCTAGATTTTTAAGGGCTTGCTTTTTAAGAGCTTTTATCACCTAAAAGTGCAGATCGGTGCCAAATGAGCTCTGCAAACTGCCAAACTCCCAGCAAGCGTCCTATTTTGGAGAGGACAGATGCTTTCTTTGTGCTGTTTACTACGCATTTCCTCTCTGTTGATCTGAGGTGAGTGGTGGCCAGCAGGTCACCCACACAGGGAGGATGAGGCCAGTTTTCTACTGATGTCTTTGCTCCTTGGCAGTCAGTTCTTCATAAGATGCCCTCTGCAGCTGCACCACCTCATGCAGGAGCCTATCTCTCCCTGAAATACCTGGGAGCTAGTGAGGAGCCTATCTTCTCCCTAAAACAACCTCTGAAACAGCCTGAAAGAAAGCCAGCTTGACTAGGGGAGACAACTGCCCAGAAGACTCATTTGTCTTCATACTTATCTTACTGCAGTGGATCTGAAAGGTGATACTGACTATGTAATGGAGAAGGAAAGCTCTGTGAGAAAATTCATCTCCTCTCCCCAGTGAGTTCCGGTTTGGAAGTGACCCTTTACTTCTTTCACTGGTCGCTACTTTTGTCTGATGTCAGATGCCTCAGGTCCCAGTGCCATAAGCCTGCAAGCAAAGGTACCCTTTTCCCAAGAAGCTTGAAGAAGTCTCCCCATATTTGATTTATAGCAGCAAACCTCCTCCTGCCCGTGCTGAAGTTGCTCGCACCTGTACTGAGCTCTGTGGATCTCAGGAGGCAGGGGACCCACCACAGCAAACACCAAAACAGAAGCTTCTGATTTTTTTCAACCTTGTTATGAGATGCAGCAGGGAAGCTGGAGCCTCACACAGTGGCGCAGCCGGTCAGCCCCTCGGAGAAGTGGTCTCAGGGCACACTAGCAGGGGGTGGGCTCCAGTACTCGCTTGGTCTGCAAGGCTGATAACAGCCTATTACGGGTGTTAAGTTCATCCTTAAAAGGTGTCGGGAGTTCACTCACCTCTGTTTATCATAGTCGTCGTTAGATCCTCTCCAGGAAATCTGTTCCAGCCAAAGCAGAGTGGGGGAGGGACACATATGGATGTCTGTGGGTATGTATATGTGCATGTGTGTGTGCTTGTTGAGCACTGACAGAAAAATGCTAATAGGCTTTCAGATGTCAGAGTGCCGGAATGGCAAAGACAGACTTAGCATGAAGTTTCCGTGTTTTCATGCCTGTTTTCTCCAGAACGCTTTTTTCATGGCTGTAATGTGACATAGTCCTGCAGTGTGCTGGGACAAGCAGATGATCCTTAGCGCTGATTTTTCCCCCGCTGAAGAATAGCCAGTGATCAACAGTACGTGTTGCTCACCACTGGAGAGTCAGACTGTGTGTTTGTGCAATGAAGTGGATGGTACTGTGCTGTCACATCTCTGTGCCTCTCAGTGGTGCCTCTGTTCAAAAGAACTGAGAATTACTGTCCCCAGGTCAGTGCTGGGCTGCTGCTCTTCTGCCATAGACCATGACCTCCCTGCTGTGTTTGTTTCAGTAGGTATTGATGGAAAGGCCAAGGACATACATCTAATTCTTGTAGAAATATGAATGAAATACTTATAAATTTACCTATTTACCCTAATAGAGAATTGGGAAAGGAATAACAGTGCTGGCATGCAGCCTTATGTTGCACTTTTTATCCCTACATCTTGCAACAGTTTGGAAAGCTGTGACTAATGTCCCCATCCTGGAGGAGAAACAGAGGCTGGGGCTGAAGATCTTTCCAAAATCATGCAACAAGCAAGGGGGAGAACTAAGGCTGGAACCCACATCCTGAGAGGAATTTCAGTTTTCTACCCACGGTGACTCTCTGCCTAAGTAAACAGAGGATAAAACCTATATCATTAAACTTAAGGTTGTATACCTACATACCCAAGTTAAAGCATCCTGGCTTTCTGAGTGCTTAGAACCTCTGGAGATCAGATCACCTTCTACAATAAGTTCCAAGGTACTAATTTAACAACAAATTTTCAGTCACTTGTGACCTGTTTCTTAGAGAAACCCGATACTCACTAATCTGATCAATGACTCCTGCATTTTGGAAAATGGACAATCAAGTATGTTACGGTTTGCCTGGACGTTGGATCTCATGGGGAGGCAGCATTTAGGATTATCTGAGAGTGTCAGTAGGACTATCTTGGTGCTGCCCAACCTGGCAGAAGGCAGGGAAACGTGATGGTGCCCATGAGGCTCTCCAGAATGACTATTACTACGAGGAGGAGGCTGCCTTGCAAGGCACAGGCTTCAATTCTCATTTGCTCGGGACAGAAACCAATAGCGTGTGATTTAATCAGGGTAAAAACAATTCAGTCTTTTTTGCTGAGGGACAATCAGATGGCAAGGGAGAAACAGCATCGCATTGGGAGACCACTGGTTAGGAAAACATGTGACAAAGTCAGATCAGAGGGCAGTGGCTGACGTGAGTGTCCATTGTAAAGATAAATGCCAGAGCTGAGTGTTAACACAGAAACTAGCTGTGATGTAATCTCCTTAAAAGCCTTTTTTCCACAAGGCCTTTAAATGCTACTGCTTCTCCAGATCATGCTTTAGAGAACAGACTCTCCCTCTGTGCTCACTAACCCTGCTCTCCTCCAAAAGACCTTGACAGCTGAAACCATGTTTTTCTTCTATTTGCGGGGTCGTACCTCAGTTCTGGCAGGTCCCATCAGCTTCACCAACAACCTAATAGGATTAAGGCTGGCAGCTCTGGCCCTCAGCCTGTCGATTGTTTGGACCACAGACTTTCCCTCCCTACTTGTTTTGATAGATTGCTCTGCTGTATGTATGATCATCCTCCCATAAGCGTGTAGGACTCTGAACTAAAATACTAGTTTTCCTCTGCAACCATGCAAAACCAATAAAAGTTATCCCACAAGCTTAACATCAGCCCTTCCTGGGCACCTTATGGGATCCCACCTCGTTTCTGTCCATGGGTCTCAGCCACACAGAGCTCCAGGGCACGGCATCAGCATGCTGGCTTGGGGCAGCGATCTGGCATCTGCCCAGGAAGTCAATGAGGGAGTTTGCTGCTTCCACCCGTCTAATGCAGTTGTAGCCAAATCCAGAGTTTGCATATCCCAGGCAGGAGGCAACACAATCCAGAGAGTGGGACTGGCCAGGAGACAAAAAATATTTTTTTTCCTGGCTTTTTCACTGACCTGCAGTGACTTTGCGCAAGCTGCTTCCTCACAGCGTGCTTCACTTATGCCTGGGCAACCGATAGGTTCACCTGCTATTATTTTGGTTCTAATGATATGTTCATTTTCTAAAGGACTTTCAACTCTGCCAGGGAAAAGCAGCTGTGCAAGACCTACCAAGACAGCACAGCAACATGGGGCTTTAGGGAAGTCTACTGCAAAACCCAAACCTAAATGCATGCAGGTTCAATAACCTCTAAAGCTTAAATCTTAAGCACTGCATTTAAACTGCTCCCACCCAGCTCCTCTTTTTTTCACTGGCTGGTGGATCACTGGGGGTCGGTCTCTTCTCCCATGTTACGAATGACAGGAAATGGCCTTAAGTTGCGTCAGGGGAAATTTAGGTTGGATATCAGGAAAGATTTCTTTTTCCTGATAGAGAGTCATTAAGCATTGGAACAGGTTGACCAGGGAGGTGGTGGAGTCCCCATCCCTGGAGGTGTTTAAAAGACGTGTAGATGTGGTGCTGAGGGACATGGTTTAGGGATCCTGGAGTGCAAGGTGAGCAGTTGGACTCGATGATCTTAAAGGTGTCTTCCAACCAGATGATTCTGTGATTCAGAGTGGTTCTGTGATTCTGTATCCAGGCTCAGGTTTTTTTTCACTGGTGGTTCCAGTTCTCTTTCTTGCAATGAGCCATGCACTCCTTTAGTGCCCATGACCTTCAGAAAACGCCCGCAGAGCTGCCCCTTTCCTCCACCTCCTGCATACTCCAGTCTCCAAAGCTAAGCACAAAATGGAGTATGTTTCTTGTTTCAGAAGGGAAGTATTTTTAGAAGGGGAGGAAAACTTAGGAGATGAGGGAACCGAGAGTGTAGAATAACAGCATCTACAGTGTAAAAGCTGCTAGGGAGGGAATTTCTCCAGCATCATCCCACACATATTTTTATTACAGCAGAAGTTTCTGCTGCGTAGTGATTGCTGTATCCCCCTTAAAAGTGTAGTAGGACCATATGCACAGAGCAGCTGCGTGATATAAATCGTCTGTGATAAACAGAAGTATCATCTGCTACAGGAATAGCTGATTTCCACCAGTGTTATTTAACCTAGCTACTCCAGGGAGGCAGTAAATCACTTTCTGCTGAGCACACCACTATTGCCTGGTAGTAGTGGTTTACCTGACTGGCTCATGGCAACCTGCCAGTGGCCCTAAGTTTACACGCAACAGGAAGGGCACAGATCTATAAGGAAGTAAAAGATATGAAAGAAAACCAACATAATTGGGGGGGGGGGGTTGGATCAATATTTGCTACAAAATTAGGTGAATCCTATTTTCTTTAAGCCAATTTATTGCACATTATGTGCAGTTACAGTCGTGCTCTGGAGGCGCGGGTTGTGGGATAGCATATTGCTGATCTAAAGCAGTTCTTTGGTCTTTAGTTGCTGGGTAGTGTCTTCCTTCTGTGCCTGTTCTCTGTAGCAGGATCCAGGGAACAGGTCCGGCAGAGCAGCTTTCTGGGTCACTGCTCTTCGGGGACTGTGATAATCCAAGTCCTTTCCATCATGTTTGGATTTACTGGAGATGAACTTGCCCCAAGTTATTGAAGCTGTCATCCATTCCTGCTTTGCATTCCTGCTGCATTGGCCTGGTCCTTTGAGTTAATTACGGCTGTTAATAGATCTGGCTTTCTGTGCTGCCCATCCTACACCCTTTTCCCCCGACTCTCTAAACATGTAACAGTGAGTCCATCCCTTAGAGCAAAACAGCCCGAGGAAGCCCTGGTGCTGTGGGGATCTTGTATTTTATTGTAGTTGCTCGACACTGCTTTTCTCTTTGAAGCTCTCCTGTGGAGCTTGCTTTGTTTCTGCTTCCTGGGGAGGAATCAAGGGCAAAGCAGCAGCAGGGCTGGAGCCGCATCCCAAACATTGTGCCTAGAAGCTGCAATGCCAAAACACATCCATGCTGGACATTTAAACATCATAGAATCACAGAATGGTTTGGGTCGGAAGGAACATTTGAAGCTCATCTAGTCCAACATCCCTGCTGTGGGCAGGGACATCTCTCACTAGATCAGGTTGCTCAAAGCCCAATGCAACCTGGCCTTGAACACTTTCAAGGATGGGGCATCCACAGCTTCTCTGGGCAAATATGTGCAAGCATACAGCAGTGCATGTGCCACCATCTTGCTCCTCTAAGGTGGTCTGCTCCCAGTATCTCCTCTGGGTCAGTTCATATCTCCCAGAGGGCAGACTGTAGCTGCTATTGACGTGCCAGGAGGGGGACAGTCTATGCCCAGAGCCCTCCAGCCAGCAGCTAGATGGGTTTGGTTATGATCATGGCTTACCACGGAGCAGAGCAGTTGCCCCATTGCAGTTGTGGCCAAATCCGTTTTACCTTTCTTCAAGGTTTAATAGTGCATACGCACCACTGGCAACAACTCCTGGTGCTGCTACCAGCTCATGTGGTTGAGGCTGGACATGCTTGGACTCCTTCTGTCTTGGATCCACCATAGCTGAAATCTGGGAATGCCTCTACCTTCTCCCTGAGTCTGCTCACACTCCTTGATCTGTGTTTGCTGCGCAGTCTGGAAGCAGTGCAGAGGAGGATTATGGCCTCTTTCAGGCTGTCTCTGAGTTGGTGGCTGGCCAGTCAGGGATGGGGCTGACCCAGCCCGCAGGGCTCCTGGTATCAGCATTGCCTTTGGCATTTGATGTGATGTGCTCCTGCATCTCCCCTTCAGCAGTGCAAGTGTGGCTGGGTGTGTTGTCTGCAGGCAGCAACTGTGAAGGGAGGTTGATGAGGTGATTTTTGGACCTGCCAGGGAGACAGCAAAGTGCATCCATTCATATCTTATAGCTCCTATATCGTTGAAATTAATAATTTCAGACACATACAGAGATGCCCCAAATGTGAACGTTTGCTCTTCAGCTGATAAAAGGAATCTCAAGTGCAGGGAAGAGGAAGAAGAAAAAAAGGAGTTGGTGGAGTTTCTCACATATTCTGTCACCAACACTTACTAATTAATCCTGAGAAGCCACCCAGAATGCAAACATACTTAACAAAACTATTGGCAGCAGTTTCATTTATATGGATGCATATGTATACCCCTTTATAGACACACATTATATATATCCTGTCTACATGTATATATGAGTGTTTATACACATACATACACACATATATATGTATGCGTATGCATGTATGTATATACATATATGTATGCATTTATATGTTGTCTATATGTATTGTATATACACACAAGCACCAGGGAGTTCCTCTCACAGCACACAGAAACCTGACACGGTTAGAGAAGCCTCTTCTTCATCTGTCAGTGGAAAATGGCAGTCCTTCCTTCTGTGAGCCTGTCCCTGCACCCGATCACCGGCCTGAGCGTTGCCTTCTGCAGGCAGCTGTGGTCACAACGTGAATGTGAGCTCAGGTTTCCCTCCAGCCGTGCACAAGCCCCAGGGCCTGTGTGTCAGAACAGGCGTGAAAGCCTGGCTTTCTGCCCCGGGAGGAGCCACCAAGACCCCCCATCTCCCGGTCAGCCTCCTTTCCCCCATCCTCCCAGGAAATTTTCCCCTCAAATCCAAGAGTGTGAATGATACTGTTCGAAGGGAATGTATGCTTTGCCTATTCCTGAAATACATTTTAGAATTAACAGCTGAAGATGTGTATTTGTATCAAGATCTAGCAGTACCACAAACTTAATTAGAAAGCTCTTTTGAAGGATTTTCCTGTGACAGCTGTTAGCAGCCCTGGGTACACATAGCGTGTTCCTACCACGTGGATTATCCAGACACATCTGTAGCAGTTCCTATGTGACAAACCACAGCAAACAAAGAGGGAACTCTTGAGCTGACACTGAGTCATAGAGCTCTCCACATCACCCCAGAGAGCCCCGGAGCCTCCAGGGCTCAGGGGACTGAGCTCCTCGGCAAAATTTGGAGCAGTGCTTATGAGTGTCATCAGGCAGATGCTGGGACAAGGTCTTCAGCTGGCACCAGTCTCATGGCTCAGTGGAGTTCTATGAGGTTGCATCACTTGAGCTCTTTGCCCTTTTTTATTAGCTGTCTAGGGCTTCATTCTGACATACAATTAAGTTAATCAGCATTAAGTTAATCAGCACTCACTTTGGGGTGAATTTACACTGCTGTGGGGAGTGAAGGGCCTTATTTGAAAGTAGACAAGAGACCTTAGGCTCAGCACTGAAACCAGCTTGCTCAAAAAAGATGTTTGCATGTGATGGAGAATCTCCTTGTTTCTCATCTTTCACGCAACACGATGCTTATAGACTAAGTGTCTCAGCCTTGGTGTCTCTGTGTGTGTAACTATTCCTCGGTAGGGATTCCCCTCCGAGAACTCAAATTATTTCACATTAATCAAGGGATTCATAGAACTCTTTTATTCCACAGCAGGGTGGATGAGGCACCTTGCTGTGAAGAGACCAAAACTGCAACAGATTCAACATCCCTCTCCATTTTTAACTGGGCATGGAGTGTCCTGGGAGTCTTTCCACATACCGTGACATCTGAAATTTAAATCTCTGCACGTTTTCTGGGCTTGTTCCTGCATCTCAGTGTGATAATGACTGCAGGAACTAGTGACTTCTCTCCGTCTTGCAAATGGAGATGCCACTGTGCAAATTGTGTGAATATATCAAAATAATAAGGCAAGTAAGAGTGAGGATAAGACTAGAACCCCAAACCCTGCCTTAGCCAGCAGATCCACAGGTCTCTAAAATATGTGAAATACATAGAGGTTGCTAGAAACACATTGCCTGCATCTCCAATTTCTTTTAAGTTCCAACCAAAGCTGATAAAACACTTGAGGCCCTTGGAATATGAGCCTGCCTTTAAAATACAATCCAGTCTCACTTCCTAGCATGCTAATTAAAAGTGCAAGGCTGATTCAGGCAGCCCTACAATAGCAAGAGGAGTGCTGCAGGCATAGAGATGGCAGGGTTTAGCCTGTTGTTAGTATACAGTGTTAAAAACAGGCAGATGTCTCATGAGGATGATTATGCCAGCACTCTTGACCTTTCTGAAAGAACAGAAATAAAAGCAAGAGGAAAAACAATAATCAGTTTTGATTTATCTTGAAAGCACTCTTCCTTTTTCAGGCGTGAAGTTACTGTTGTTGTGAAGAGATGAGGGGGGTCACAGTCACCCTTCCACGTCCCATCAGTGCACACTCACCTGCTGCTTGGGACTGAGCCTGTAAGCGGATTGACACACTCAGACCTCAGCCAGAGACAGCTACCCCAAGACTGCACATGGGTGCATGGGTCACTGCTTCCCTGAGCTATGTCCTGTCTCAGCTCTGTGTTTGGTTTGGTTTTGGTTTGGTTTTTCTGGTTTGTTTTGCTTTGTTTTGTTTTATTTAGCTTTGCTTTGCTTTGTTTTGCTTTGCTTTGCTTTGCTTTGGCTTTGTTTTGCTTTGCTTTGCTTTGCTTTGCTTTGCTTTGCTTTGCTGGGCTGGCTGCTGGGCCAGAGCTGGTGGAAAGGGATGCCCTGATGCAGGCTTCTTGCCTCAGCATCGCTGCCAAGGGCTGTGCAGAGACACTGGCTCAGCCAGGCGTAACCCCCATGATGGAGCACTTACTCTCTCCCAACAGTCTTGGTGGTGTTAGCAATTAGCTGACAACCCATATTGCAATGGAAAGTAATAACCCTAATCAAAATAAATGACCGGAGTACTAGATTTCCATAATCTGAGCTTTATAAAATAAAGCCATGACCACTGAAGATAACCTGAGGGCATATCCAAGGATTCCAAGTCCTGTTTCTATTTTCTGTCACAGGCAGTACAAGTATGTGTCACTTTTATAACATACACAAAAAGATTTAATGCTTAAGCTAGAAGATTAAAACAGCTTCGTCACTGTTTTTTGGGTTTGGTAGCTCAGGGCAATTTTGCTAAAAATAAATCAGAGACTTCTTTGTAATTTTATGGAAACTACCTTTCCAGTGACACAACCTCTATTTTTGTGCCTGGACATGGAGGGAAGCCCTCTGTAGCTGAGCTAATCTTTCCTGGTATGCACATTTCTGGCTAGAGCCATGTGTGTACCTGCTAACATTAGAACTGGAGCTGTGTCTTTATGCTGAGCCTTCAAAACAAATTTAGTCGAAGAAAACAAGTGTATAAGATTTTTGTGGTGCTGAAATAGTTTGCAGTATGCCTTTGCTCTAAAAGGACCTTTGCATTAATTTGTTTTCAGAAAGTTGGATCCAGCCACCCACTGTAAGTCTAAATAGGTCTGTTTGTTCCTTGTATTTATTTAGGCTTGGTGCTGTTGGGAGTGGAAGGTGTTGGCCTTCTAAGAGTAAACCGGTATTCGAACTTCGTTAGTTTTAAGGCCAAGAGGAAAAAGGCATTGTGCTCGTGGGCTTTGCAGAGCCAGAGCATTTTTTTACTTACTTAATTCTTATTCTGAATCCAATCTCTTTAGCTGAATTTAGACTTCTTTTAGGAAAGATGAAAAGTCCACTGTAAACTAATTTTTTCAGTGGAATACTCCACCAGAGCTGATAGACTATTGTAATGGATAATTACCCTTAATAATAATAATTACCCCATTTCTAATCTGTGTAGTCTCCATTTGTAGTGGAGTACATTCCTGAGTCATTTACAAACTCTACCAGTAGCCATCACTCTAATTTTGGGAAGGGGGGAGTCACTCAGCAGTGACTTCCCATTTATAGTTACATTTTGAGACATGCTAGTTCCCTGCCTTTTAACTCGATTTAAATGTGCCACACTTACTTGTGTAGCTTTATAGTTTCCTAACCCCAGCATCATTTGGAATTAAGTTGAATGTCATACCAAAGGCTAAAGTTATCACACCAGCACTAATAAATCTATTTACCAAACCAGTAATCTCCTCAGAAAATATCTAGCTAGCTTGAGAAGATGCGTTTTCCTAAACCTATGCTGTTTAGCATCAATTATTTATTTTAATATTTTGTTAATTGAATGAGATGATTATTTTGGCAGGATTTCTGTCAAGATGACAGGCTGTGATTGTTAGCTCATCCTGCTTATCTTTAACATGTCATCACTTTCCTACGACTTTTTGCACCCAACAGTGTGTCCAATGTTTAGAAGGACACTTCAGAGCTTAGGAGAAAAGCACGTTTTCCCTGAGTTGCTTTGCACGGTGAGAATCACTTTCTCCATTCAAGTGATTTTGAGACCAGTGAAGTGCAGTCAGGAATGAGTCAAACCAGTCACCCTCTGGGCAGCTGAAGCTGCTTACATGAGACCACCAATGGGCACTGAGGAGGCAAACCCCATGGCCTGGCTGGCCAGGCGTCAGCTCTCGGTAGCCCTACGGTGATGGCAAAGGGACTCCCTGAGCCCAGGGAGGTCCTCCACCCCGCAAATGTACTGCTGCAAATGACAGCAGTACGTGGCTTGTTGTTTCTTTACATGGCAAGGAAAAAGGTGCAATTTGGATCTGAACCCATACCCCTTCTGGGGGTTTATAATGGATCTGAAAGAGGTAGTACAAAGAAGGAGGCGACCATGAGAATTGAAGTGTTTTCCCGCATTTCATCAAAGGGTTTGTAAGACAATTGTGTTGGGTTTGTGTCTGGTGGGGTTTTGGTAGCAACGAGGACTACTGGTGTGGATCCTGTAAGAAACTTGGAGAAGCTCCCCAGGCTTCAAGTCAGACTTGCCTTCTGGCCAAGGCTGAGCCAATCGGCACTTCTGCAATAAAATATTTAAGAGGGGAGAACCTGTTGGGTGAGTTCTTGTGTTTTGAGGGTTCTTTTGTTTTAGAGAGGGATAGGATGTGAGAAAGACAAGAGACAGCTGTTCGGACATTGAGGTCAGTGAGGAAGGAGGGGGGAAGTGCGTTGGAGCAGCAATTCCCCTGGAGCCCATGTGAGACAGCAAACTGATTCCCTGCAGCCCTTAGAGAGCAGTAGCGGAGCAGAATCCCGCCTGTGGCATATGGAGGACACCACGCTGGACTGCACCCAAAAGAGACCTCGATGCTGAGGGAAGCCTGTGCAATCTGTTGCTGGAAGATTGCAGCCTGCAGCAGAGACCCATGCTAGTTGGAGAAGTTTGTGGAGGACTGTGTCCCGTGGAAGAGACAGCACATTGCAGCAGAGGAGGACTATGAGGAGTCCTCCTGAGGAGGAGGGAGTGGCAGAAATAACATGGGACAGACTGACTACAGTCCCCAGTCCCCATCCCCCTGTGCTGCTGGAGGGGAGGAGGTAGAGAATTGGGAGCAGAGCTGAGCCTGGGAAGAGGGTAGGCATGGGGGGAGAAGGTGTTTTTAAGATCCAGTTGTTTTTCTCATGGTCCTGCTGTGATTCAACTGGTAAATCAGTGGTGGTTTGATTGTTTAAAGTTGATTTTGTTTCCCCAAGTACAGTCTGTCTTTTGCCCATGACTGTAATTAGTGAGTGAGCCCTCCCTGGTCCTTTGTCTCAACCCTCCAGCCTTTTGGTGTATTTTCTCCTCTCCATCCCACCAGAGCAGGGGGTAGGAGTGACCAAGTGGCTGCATGGTGCTTTGTTGCCAGCTGGGTGAACTCGAACCATGACAACGATGAAACGACTGGACATTGGCGTTGTTAGTGAGGGACATCTTCTGCTCAGTGTTTTTTATAATAATCTCAGTATCTCCTTAGAGGAGTTTGGGACCCGTGTCTTCACTCCTCCAGAGAGTGCCCAAGAATGCATTGTTATTCCATGCAAAGTGGCAGAGTTGCAAGAGGGAGTTGCAAGTGTCCTCAACCCAGGATGATTTCTGATCACTGAGGGCATGACACATGCCAGCTCAGTCCCTCCCAGGTGCAACCTATTTTTTCTACACTGTGGACAATGAGCTGTGGTCTGAGACCCAGGCACAGGGTAGAGAGCCTCCCCAGCCCTGGGCTGCCCTAGGGAGCAGAGCTGTGAGCCCTATCCTGAGTGGCATCAGTGCCTCCCTAACATCAAGAGCTCAGTGTAGAACTCACCAAGAGGCACCTCTCTGAGGACATGGTGCTTCCCAGGCACCTTGCTGGCTCTTTGGGAAGTTCCCCTCTCGGCTGACTTTCTCAGATGCGCACAGAGGTACCCATATGGACCAGGCTTGGGCTTCCCATCAGCACAAGGGTATTAAAAGCATTTCTGCTCCTCCTCAGAGGATAACTGAGGAGAAAAGTATTAAGGATGTAGAAATGCCATGGTGATGTGGGCTATGTGAATGCATACTGAGAAAGAGAGAAAAAAGCATGCAACTAGGAGATTATTGGAAAAAGAGTGGACATTTCAAAGGAAAACAAGGTTACCTAGCATTGCAATAATAAGGGGTAGAAGTAGAAAAGAATTTTTAAAGCTGTGTAAACCCACCAGCCACTAAGAAACAGGTTTTGATAGCTTCCAGTGTGATTTCTTGTGCTTCTTTCTGAGTGCCTTGTCTGGACGAGTGGGGAAGGGAATTGAGCCAGGTGAATTAGGGGTCACCTCCACATCAGCAATTCTTATTTTTCTGTCATTAGTAGCTACATGTAGGCTGTCAGGAGTCATATTCACTATTCAATCCCACATGTATCTGTTTATTCTCCATGTAAAAATACGGTGATAAACCATCAAGGGACATGTGGTGTGCAAGAATGTGACAAGTCTTGCTTTATACCCTGTCTCTGCCATTTGTCAGTCTCATTTGTTGTGCTGAGGAGCAACCTAGTCTCGCCTCTCATTTTGCTTTATGACTCTTTTGGTTGAGGAACACCAAGGACTAGATAAGGATAGCCGTACTTGCCCTATTTTTTACGATATCATCTAGTTTTATATGGCATCTGCTGATGGGTATGTTTCCTTTGATTTCACTGCAACCTTTTGTGTTTGTCAGGGCAACATCAGGCGGGTAGAGTTGGCCCTGAGACTCTCTGCTCCTTCATGCAAACATTTTGTCATCTTTGAAATGCCTTCTCTTCTGGAATCTTGGGCTGAATGTTGCCAATTCTTCTATAGATCATGCAACTGGAAAAAAAACCTTTTCTCAGTAATTGCCTACTTCAGTATTTGCCTACTTCAGTATTTAACCTAATGAGCGTTAACCTAAGAGTATGTGTATGTTTTTCCTAATCAAACACAGGATGCACAGGAGATTTCAGATCGCAATAAACAATGCAGGTGTGATATATTTTAACTTGTGCAGCTATATGTGATATGCATAACAGAAAGTTCAGAATATAGGATATATCACATCAAATAATTAGACTAAAAAAGGAAAAAAAGCCTTTTGCTATATTTAATTCTCTCCCCTACCTAACTGAACATGTAGGTTTAGACAGTCCCATTGACTGGTTCATTATTAAACTTCAATTAAGGTGACCCAAATTCTCGTGTTGTTTATGTGGTTGCACACACTGTGTGAAGGGTCTCTTCCTCCTCTGCAACACACTGGTACTGCTCATGGCATTGTCTGTTACTCACCATCCTGCAGGAAATAATTGTTCCCTCAAAGCATGGGAAAAAGAATATGGTCCTGAAGGAAAATGTTTTAACTAAATGCCTCCAGTATTCCTTCTGATGCAAAATACTGCTTGTTTTGAGTGGTATTTACATAGACAATTCCAGCCTTAAATTGAAAAATGTAGTAGTAAATGCTTATCTTTTCACAAGTTAGTATTTCTTAAAGTTAACATTTTTTAATGGTAACATTTCTCAACTATTGGACTTAGAATTCAAAAACAATGTAACAGGAAAGAAACTTGTCAACTATAGTCCTCTAAAAGCAATTAATAAGTGTAATAAAATTCCTATACTTTTAAAACAAATCTGCCTTCCTCGCTCCAAGGTTACAGTGATAGCAGCTGCAATACTGGTTGGTAGGTACTACAGTGGCTCCCCGATAAACCTCCCCTAATGGGGTTTGAAAGCCTACCCTTATCAGCATAACCTCTCTCTCTAAAATTAAATCTGATGCAGCAGGAGATGGAAAATGCAGAAGGAGAAGAGGTTTCCCATGGGTAGCAGAGCTGAGCCTTTCTCCCTCACGGTGAGCACCAGGTTGTGGACAACACTGACGCAGAGAACTTGGTCATCTGGGGACCATGACAAGAAATATCCAGTACAAAACAGAGGAGTTGATTGCTTGGGAAAGACCCACATCCTAAATGTGAAATAACCTCTGTGCATGTATCTGTGGCCCTGGCATAGTGCTATTACATGGATGACTGAAGTGTATCTGATTATACACTGTTCATTTGGGAGAATTCATGTATTTTCCACACTCTTTTTACAGCTCCCAAGTCTACCTTTTGTCCCACTGAAGAGACCTGGTGGCCAGGCCTGGTTATTATCATTGCGGTATGCTGCGCCACACTAGTGTTCCTCTTTGTAGTTGTCATCATTTGCTACAAAGCCATAAAAAGGTAAGATTCCAGATGCTTTTACTGTGCTTAGGGTGATGTGACCCCACAAAGGTTGACACAAGACTTGGCTGACTCCCTGTTTTGTTTAAAGGCATCCTAAAGGCAAAATGCATCCTGTAGTCAATGTGTGTTTTAATTGGAAAGTCACTTTATGTACCATATCCTGCCTGTGTAAAGGGTGAAGTTCAAGGCACAGTCATGGGCATTAGGAGAAGAAAAACTGGAAGTGGGACAGAGCCACAGTGTTCAGATCAAAGTCAAATTGCTGCAGTTTTGCTGGGCAGTGTTGATAGCTTTGGCTTGGCTCAGTGTAGAGGTAGGAAACACTGTCCTAGCCACTTGTGGTAGTATTTAAGATTTACGTGTGGGATGTGACAGTTTTGACCCAGGCCCATCACTAATTGTAGCGTTTCAAATTGATGCAAGCTCTTTTAACTCAAACTCTACGGTAATTTGTGTGGTTTTTCATCTGGAGACTCTAATTCTAATTTATTCTTGCTTCAAAATCATCATCTACAGAATCAAATTTAAAACTCTTCTCTTATTGTAACACCCTAAGTGAAGTCTATGTACAACATGGTGTGTAGTAACCATTTCAGCTCACTTTCTTTACAATAGATGTGCTTGCATAGGCCTCTGGTGATTGAAAAGTACTGATTTCAGTTGCCTAGAAAAATGGGAGTGGGAACAATTTCTTCACCTGAATTAAATTTCATATTTCTGGTGGAAAAAGTCAAAATTTGAACACTTCTGTATGAAGGCTCCAAGTGCAAGTCCGAAGCATTGATTTAGAGAAGAAATTAACTTGTGGGAATTGTAGCCCAGACGGATGGGTTTCCTTTTCTCCTCTATTGGTTTCAGTACAGCTCCGACGACACCACACCATCGTGGCTTCATGGTGTCACTGTTCTATACCACGGGGATCTTGGGCAGGAGCTCTTAGTACAGCCGAGTGACCCATGCAATCCCTAACTCTCATGAGATACTGCAGTGACACCTGAAACACAGTTTGGATTAAATGATGGGTTGTTCACCTTCGTGATTTTTGAGTGATAGTCTTGGGGGCAAAAAAAGGAACAGAAATGAAAATACCTTTCATGAAAAATGTTACCTGCATGCAAAGCAGTTGCAAGATTTTTGATGAGCCTCAGCAGGGATATCACAATGGTGGAGCATTGCACGTGCTTTATGGTTATCTGAAAAATTTATGCAGGGTTTGAAGGAAAGCATATCCATCAAAAAAGGAGAATTCAAATGAGAAGACAGAAGTCTGTATTTAATTTCTTATTAAATTTACATAAGAATCTTTGCTATTCTAGTTTAGCTAAACTAGAGGGTTATTGGTTTGGAGGAGTTGGAAAGCTTTCACTGTAGTGACTGCACTTTTAAAAAATCATCTATGGAGGACTGAAATTGGAGTCCGATTGGCTTGGTTCCACAGTGAAAAATCTCTTACATGTAGCTCCTCATCTACCATTGGCTGCTCAAAGGGGATTGGTCCAGTTCCATGTGGAAAGTTTCAAAACCAGCTATTGTGTTTGTCTGACTAGTGCTGAATGGTGAATGATTTCTGCCAAGGCTACAAAATACAGTTACTGTTTCCTACGGGAACAGTAACTCTCCAGGGCATCTTGTTCCTAGCAAGGAGTTGCTCTTCAAATCTGCTGTGATGCTGGTAGAAGGAATGAACAGGAAAGAAATTTAAACAGAAAAGAGCTGCCTTAAAAAGCCTTTGGGAGTTCACATAAAAGCCTCATGCTTCGTGTCGGTGAAGAGTAATACTGACACTTGATGAAGACACCCATTATTTGTAAACAGTGTAAATACCAACATACAAGTCAGCCACTTGAACAGGCATTAGGCTCAGAGAAAAGTGAAAATTACTCTTAGATCTTCTTGTGGTTGACATTCACATTACTGACAAACATTAAGCTGAAAACTGCTCAGAAGTGGGATGGACAATTATAAAAGAAAATCCTATTTTATTTTTACGGAGTAACTAGAGCATTTCTTTTCATCAATGAGTCCTTCCTAAAGCAGCTCTAAAAGGATGCCCTAAAGTGCCTGGCAGCATTCTCCAGCAGTTCAGGTTCCTTGATCCCTTCTAAAAGGTATCTATTGATAAATGAAGTAAGATAAGACGCTTCACAACAGAAGCATCTCTGTCTTCAACACAGAGTGTTATCATGTATTGTTGAGCTGAATTAGCTTTAGCTAGTGTGAGAAATCCTTCACTATTTTTCGCTGGGAAGTAGAGGTGGCTAGAGAAAGGGTAAGGGGATTAACCTGGGTGATGCTGAAGCCAAGAGTCCCTCCAGTGCATTCCCTGCTTTGCCCTGGCCTTTCTTGCACCCCCATCCCACCAGCTCTCCTCTACAGTCCTCATCCCAGGCCCTCATTCCTGTTCATCTCCCGGAATTGGGACCTCTGTCATTGCAGCATCTCTGACAAATCCTTCTCCCACCTCCACAGAAGAGATGCTGAAGAGTGAGAGAGCAGAAGTCATCTGGTTATAGGGTGCAGCAAGAGTTAAATGTTTTAGTGGGAAAGTGCAAGCAGAGATTTATTTGCATAGAGCTTGGATCTGTTGTATTAATCCCTCACTTTCGTAAGAATCAAATTTGAAGTAGAAAGAAGAAGAAAAATCCTGTTGTGCTTAAGTTAAAATCTCATTTACTGGTTTCAAAGGGCCAGACCCAATCAAACTCTCATGTCTGCTTTTGTGTAGTAAGAAGAGAGGCAGTGACTGTCCTCGAGTTATCATAACTCAACTGTATTTTTATTCAGTCTATACATAAACTATTTCTCCTGGGGTGGTTTGCTTTCCATTCTAAAAGCTGAAACGTCAGCATACGCCGATTTTAGGCTCTAAAGCTTTTTATAATAAAATGCTACATAGTGGATTGGTGCTTCTTTGTACAAAATAAGTCCCAGAACCAAGCAAGCATGCTGGTAGCCCCATCCCTGCATCTCCTCTGGAAATACTCAGGTTCTCCCAATATGAAATGGTCGTAAGAAGTGCTGGAACCCATTCCAGTCGATGGATTTGACCTCTCTGGTCCACGAGGGAACTAATACTAAAATGTGTCAATAAATCAGCTTTAATACTCTGAGAACTGCTAGACAGGTTAAACTCTTGGGAAGATACATACGGGGCAATTCTTTAAAGGCTTTTGAAGCAGCCTCTGAATTTTCTATGTGTGATGCTGGTGCCTGCAGTGTTGGACACTGCATAACTAGCACACTGAGTACAGGTGTGTGCTGTGGCATAAACCAAGCACCAGAGATAACACGTGATGTTGTGTTCTGCTGCGGCATGGTTACATGCGTGGTGATGGCACCCTCAGTTTGGCAGTGGAGGAACAGCTATTTTCTCTGGTCTTGGTGACAGAGAGGTATTTCTTCTTTTTAAAAAAGTACATTTTCTCTTAAGAAACTTTTCCATAGCACATTAGAAAAAAAATTATTGGCACTTAGCACCAGCAGTCTGTGACATTTGTAGATTTCTAGGACAGGCTTAATCACTGGCTAGGGCTCAGATCCACTGTAAGCAGTGGGACTTTCCTGCTCATTTCATGGATAAGTGATCTCACAACCAGCGATTTCTGTAACACATAGCAAGAGCAGACAAGTAACTGGTTCAAAACTTGGAATACCTCCAGGGATTTCTCTATCATGTCTCTGTAAAAACATGCCATTCTTTCTTTTCCCCGGAAGACTGTCATCCAGAAGTGAAAGCAGGAGGTCCGTAAACTAGCACAGGCTGGAGGAATCTGGATCATTTCATTATTCCATGGTTTGTGGACTTGGGCAAGTGCACTGTGAATGCCAGCAGCTCTAACAAATCTTCATCTGGTGTAAAACAGTGCGGATTCAAAAACAATCAGTGGAGCTGGATTCATTTTAATGAGGTGGCTATCTCTCTTAAGCTTTTTTTTTTTAATGTCTCCAAGCACCTAAATATTAGTAAGACAGCAAGACTGGGGGAAGTGAGAAGTAAACACCATAAAGAGGATTAACGGGACTTATTTGGTAAATAAGCAACTGAGATGGGGGAGAGAGGGACCTGCAGTATGTAATCCTATTTCTGCAGCTCACTGGTGTGTCAGTGTCTGTGAGGGCAGTAAGATATTTAAATAAAGGGGAAAAATAAATCCCTGGTTCCTTGTATAAAATTAAGATGATGGAACCAACTCTCAAACCTTGAAGGGGAAGGCAAAGCTGAACATCTTGGTCTCCATATCAGCTGATGCACCAGCTATGCAACGTGGCAGGAGGGGTTTCAGATGGATTTCCAACATGTGAAAAACTTGTACTTAGAATCTCCAGAATATCCATATGGTCTGAGATGACCCATGAGCAGACCGCTGTTCCTAGAGATGTGACTCCTTGGCTTTGCTAGATTTCAGGTGGGATGGATACCTCTGCTCTCAGATGTACCACAGGATTTGCTGCCAAAGAGCCCTCTTGCTAAGTCAGCAGAGAAACCAGGCTGATGATAGCAAGGTTTTACATGATATACCTTTTCCTTACTATTCTAACTTTGTCAAGCCACTGTTTTGTATGTATCCCATAGCCTGAGAGAAAGGTATAAATGCCTACATATGCATTTCCTTAAATAGGCACTGAGTTCACCTTCAAATAATAATTAAATGGAAGAAAACATTGTACTGAAGTAAAATGACAGATCATATTTAAACTGTCTTAAAATTCTTTGCTCAGGTGTTTTCTAGAGTACTCAGCTTTAGCCTGTGATTTATGGACCCTGTGCAGAGGAAGGTCTAGTTTCAGCAGCAGGAGCAAGGTTCTGGAAGTTGATTTTATTTAACAAAATGATGCAGGTGCTCGTGAGGGGAAAAGAGCATGTCCCCTGGTGCAGGGAGGTATGCCCCGCTAAGCAGGCCATGGCCCTGCACCACTCCCCCAGCCCGTTTTGTACCAGTCACACCCCAAAGAGCAAGGACTGTGTAGTCCTCCACGTGGCCATTTCTTATGAGCCACCGAGCCCAACTACAATCTAGTCCAAAATCATTATCAATTGCACAAAATAATGCTTTTGAGTGTGGGGAGAGAAGAGAGAACAGTGTCCTGAACTTACTTACTTGCTTTGAAGTGGATATTGACAGCATGGCTGATGACAGACAGGTCAAGGTGAACTGAGATTGTTAATCTCCTTTTTTCTCCCTGACACATTAGAAGGGTTCACACTGAAATAGTGCCTTAATTCTCAGCAGGTGCCTGTAGAGACGGTCATTACTCAGAATATGAAGTGAGATAGTTGCTTTAAAAGCTGAGTTAAAAAGTATTCTCTGAGTAGTGACAGTGAAAGGGAAGGGGGAGAAGGTCTGTGAGGGCAGATCTGTGTGTCTTTGATGCAATTCACTGATGTCAAACCAGCTCAGCTTTGCAAAAGGATCAACCCCTAAGAAGTGCCATTCAAAAGGGAATATGCATCAGCATCTACCCCTGAGCACCATTTCCAGGTCTTCTGTCACCTCTAACCAAAGCCCAACATCCCTGTATGTTGCTTAGCCTCTGTGCCTAATCACCTCCCAGTGGGGAATTTCCTTCCGTCCTTGGAATGATGTTGGAGATGATCTAATAATGACAATTTAAATACCCCGAGCAACCAATCTTCCTGCAGGAGATCCCATTTTTTAACCATAAAGAAATGAGTTCATAGAATCATAGAATTGTTGAGGTTGGAAGGGGCAGCTTGAGACTTTCTAGTCCAAACTGCTGCTATAACAGTCAGCTAGAGTAGGTTGCCCAGGTCTGTGTCCAGCTGGGTTTTGAATATCCCCACAGATGGAGAATCCACATCCTCTCCGAGTTCCTGCTGCATGTCTTGTATTCTTTCAAAGCTATCATTATTTATTAAACTAAATGTAGCCCTGCTTGATGAAAACTGAGTGCTACAGAGGGCTTTCCAAAAGTAATGCCTTCTATTTATTTCCGTAGAAACTATGACAGCTACAAAGAGCACAATAACACTGTTTGATAGAGCAAATTCGCAGCTACAAAACACTGTTTTTCAACACAGTCCCCACCACTGGCTGGGCATTTTCTCCAGCGATGAACAAGAGCCTGCGTGCTGCACTTGTAAAAATCTGCCCCAGCAGAGGTGACCAACCATCACTGTCGCCACTGCTGGAACGCGCCACCCACCGCCCCACTGTGCTGACATCCACTGTTTGGTCTCCATAAACATTCAGCAGCATCAATGACTGTCAATGGGTGCAATGTTTTCCACATGGAGGAATTCAGTTACACCCCTTTGCTTCATACACACTGCCATGTCAGACCCCATGTTGTCAGACTGCCCCTCTGCTGCCGTCCGTCACACGGCAACTGAATCGAATGGAATATTGGTGGAAAGGTTCAACCTCTACTGCCAGACCACCAACATCCACCTCTGACATTGTGGGCCAACATCATAAAATAGGAGGTGTTACTTTCAGAGTGGTCCTTGAAGTACAAGGAAAACCGTTGTTCTTCCAAACAGTGTTGAAGTCTGGGTGTTGGTTGTGCAACAATTTCCATGTATGTATAAGACAAGCTGTTGAACAGCTTTACAACTTGACCCAAGCCCACTGGAGATGCCAGAGCCCTGCTGTATTCAGTCTGCTGATTCAGTGGCATCACTGGGGATTTTGGATGAGGGACTAATAGTTGTCCCTGTCCAATATTTCTTGGGTGCATCAAGATGAAGAAGGGTTGGCATCATTTTTTAAGTAGAACAGCAAAAGTATTGCTACTACTTTTTAGCAGTTCATTTGACGGGTCAAGGGTTGATGAGTAAAGTGCGTGAAATAGCCTTTCATTCAGAGAGATGGCTGAGCCACGGCGCATGGGCAGTGCTGTGCAGGGGAGCTTGCTTTGCTGTTGCCTGTGCAGTACATGTTCGTTGGATAAGCAGGAGGATCAGTGCTCTCAGTCTGTGATTTTTATAAGCACTACGTGTTGCATAACTACTGTAGGGCAGGTTTTCTCTGTCTAAGTTACACCGAAGTTACATTCTGCTAGGGAGAAAGTTTGCTGTTCAACATGGATAAAATGCCCCACTGTTTCTTGTAACTGGGAACACTGGAAGCCTTTAGGAGGCTTTAGTCTTTAGCATAAAACAAATAGTCCAAGTGTTTCACAGGATACTCTCCTATGGATCATTTTTCACTTGTTCACTCCTAATTTGTGATGTGTTGGCAAAGATGCCAAGAGAAATCTGTAGAGCATTATGGTCTGTCCTGAGATCAATTAAGTTTTTGTTGTGGCCAGAAACAAACCTGCCATTTTTCTGTTTTCTGCTTCAGATGGGGGGTATTAACATTGAATGGGCAGAAGTCTTGCTATAGATTCAAGTATTGTACAGTTACTGCCTCGGCGTGACTCTGTAATAGCCATGGGTGGATTTTACAGGCTTGTGCCAGAATATAATGCTCATGCTGTTCTAATGGTAGTGGTTGAAATATTCCTGATTTTCCCAGTGCAATTATAAGAAACAAGTGGATACTAGAGCTTTGAAACATATAGGAGAGTTGACGGGTTTACCATGAGTTTTTAATTAAATTTTTTCCCAAAGCCGTAACTTCTGAAGAAATCTGAATAAATATGAGATCAGGGTTCTCTTCACTTACAAGTCTAAAAACCGAAAACGAACATCGCAGCTTCCATTCCACAAGATTATGCCAGATGAAGGAGTGAAGCACTAACAGGAGGTCTGATCCCAGCTGTGCGCAAAGCAACAGTGGGAAAATAGGGTCACTCCTCCTTCTGGCCTTTGAAAAGAGGCCATGTACAGAGGTCCAGGTGAAGGAACGGTACCTTCTTTGGTGTCTGCTTTTTGAGGCAGTAGCATGAAACTCATAAAGATGTTAATACTCCCAAGCAGCAGGAACTGCAGGCTTACCTGGTTCTTCCTTTCAGTTGCTCTGACCCCTGAACTCAAATCTTTCCTCAGAAGATGTTCCCAGTTACAGCTGTCTAAAGCCACTTATCACCCAAACTGCACAAAACCAAATCTTAGTGTAGACATCAAGGTGTGCAGGATTTGCTGGTTGCTCTGCCCCTGTATGGACTCGCCACCTTGCACACCTAGAGCATGGGAAGGCTGGGACTACCCTGTACAGTCCATTTACATACAGTGGTTTTACATTTATCCTGCAAAGAGCAGGGTCTGGCTCTGTGGATTCTTCTTTGTGAGTGGAGAAAGTCCGAAGCAACTGCTTGGAAATCAGTGGTCTTACTCTAGTTGGTGGCAGAGGCAGATTGTCTCAAGTGCAAAGCGATCTACAAAGCTGCAATGGTCAGTTCATTTTACAAGTTTTAATTTTCTTCTCAGCTCTTTGCATTTATTTATGTTGCAGACACTCTTCTATTAAAGAGATTTCTGTGACAGAAAATCTGCAGAGAATTTTGGTTCATCTGCACAGAAATTAATTGTTAGTATTTAAATAATTTTGTGAAATTCTATTTAAATGGTTCTGTGGAATAGCAGTAGCCTTGTTCTGTATGGATCAAGCCCACAATTCAAGCCATTGCCTATGTTTGCAAGGGGTCAAATAGCAAGGTAGTTATCTACATTCAGCAAAAAGCCAAGCCATGATGATGATATCTACATTCAGCAAAAAATCTGGGCACAAGGTAGCACAGAGGATCAACGTTGTTTTGGGGATGGAAGAGTCCATTACCTAAAAGAGCAGCATCTACACTCGCTTGGCTGATGAGAGACGTACTGTCCTTCAGAGACAGTGAGAGAGCAGTGAAGAGCAGCCTTTGCTCATCTCTTCTCTCTGCCTCTTATTATTTCGACCCCACGTTTTTCCAGTACTGATGCCCACCCTGACCTGAAGCGTGGGGCACCAACAGTCAGCCAGTTTGCAGACGTGGTAGGAGATCCCTGCACCTATCCCTCCACCACTTTCCCCTCCAACATAGATATCTTTTTGTAAGGACAACTAATTGGAGACTAGCTAAATAATGGTTTATAAATGTCTTTTGCTGGCCTCACAGTAACTGAGCAGAAGCAATTAGGTAGTTGTCGTGTTATAACATGAAGGTTATGGAGCAGATCATCCCAACAGCCATCATGAGGCACATACAGGACAACCAGGTGATCAGGCCCAGTCAGCATGGATTTTTGAGAAGCAGGTCCAGCTTCACTAACCTGATCTCCTTCTATGACAAGGTGACATGCGTAGTGGATGAGGGAAGGGCTCTGGATGTTGTCTACCTAGACTTTAGTAAAGTT
Source organism: Bucorvus abyssinicus (assembly GCA_009769605.1). Classification (NCBI taxonomy): domain Eukaryota; kingdom Metazoa; phylum Chordata; class Aves; order Bucerotiformes; family Bucorvidae; genus Bucorvus; species Bucorvus abyssinicus. The sequence goes on from CM020036.1 coordinate 16,207,974, forward strand.
TTGACACTGTTTCCCACAGCATTCTGCTGGAGAAACTGGCTTGCACATGGCTTGGATTAATGTACTCTTCACTGGATTAAAAACTGGCTGGATGGCTGAGCCCAAAGAATGGTGGTGAATGAAGTTCAATCCAGTTGGTGGCCAGTCACAGGTGGCATTCCCCAGGGCTCAGTGTTGGGGCCTGTTCTCTTTAATATCTTTATCAATGATCTGGATGAGGGGATCAAGTGCACCCTCAGTCAGTTCACAGATGACACCAAGTTAGGCAGGAGTGTTGATCTGCTTGAGAGTCGGGAGGCACTATAGGCTGGATCGATAGGCTGAGGCCAGTGGTATGAGATTCATCAAGGCCAAGTGCTGGGTGCTGCACTTGGGTCACAACAACCCCCTGCAACACTACAGGCTTGGGGAAGAGTGGCTGGAAAGCTGCCCAGCAGAAAAGGACCCTGGGGGTGTAGGTCGACGGCCGTCTGAAGATGAGCCAGCAGTGTGCCCAGGTGGCCAAGAAGGCCAACGGCATCCTGGCTTGTATCAGCAATAGTGTGGCCAGCAGGACTAGGGAAGAGATCATCCCTCAAGGTTGCACCTTGAATGCTGTGTCCAGTTTTGGGCCCCTCACTCCAAGAAGGACATTGAGGTGTTCAAACGTGTCCAAAGAAGGGCAACGAAGCTGGTGAAGGGTCTAGAGAACAAGTCCTGTGAGGACCGGCTAGGGGAAATTGGGGTTATTTAGCCCAGAGAAAAGGAGGCTGAGGGGAGACCTTATCGCTCTCTACAGCTGCCTGAAAGGAGGATGTAGAGAGGTGGGGGTAGGTCTCTTCTCCCAAGTAACAAGTGATAGGACGAGAGGAAACAGCCTCAAGTTGCGCCAGGGGAGGGTTGGGTTGTATATTAGGAAAAATTTCTTCACAGAAAGAGTTGTAAAGCATTGGAACAGGCTGCCTGGGGAAGTGGTGGAGTCACCATCCCTGGAGGTATTTGAAAGTCATATAGATGTGGTGCTGAGGGCCGTGGTTTAGTGATGAGCTGGCAGTGCTGGGTGAATGGTTGGGCTCAATGATCTCAAAGGTCTTTTCCAACCAAAACGATTCCATGAGTCTGTGATTCTGTCTATATAAAAAAAGCAAGATACCGATCAGGTTTGGTACAGCTGGGCACTTGACAAGCATGTTTCTCCAGATTTCCTCATTAATGTTTGTTAAGCACTTTGAAGACAGAAAGCATTGAATAGTGATAGCTCTTGTTCAGTCTGTCCCAGAAGGACTGGAGAATTTTGAGGGTCTAAGAGAAGGATCTAATTTCAGCTTCCACTGGTGTTTTTTTATTACTGAGTGGCAAATAAGCAGAGGAGGTTTGTTGCTTTCACCCAGCTCCTGTGAGAATGTGCATGTCTCAGTTTTGTGTGGCTCACAGAGAGCTTTCACAATGTGTGCAGAAATGAAGGATCGAACTTGCATGTGCTTTCAGTTTGTGGGCAGAAAAGCCCAGACAGTGTGCACAGTCCGGTTTGGGGGCATATATAATATTTTGTCCAGCATCACACAAGCTCCATGACTTTGATTTTAGTGAGACACCTGCATAATGCCACTATTGCAATAATGCATCTGCACTAGTCTGGAGGTTATTCACAAGAAGGCTCTGGGAAATGCTACTCTCTTCCCCCTCCTGATCTGCATGAAAAGGGGAAAAAATCAAACTAGGAGTGTGTACTGCCTTCATTATTAACTGTTTCCTATTCCCAGCCATTGCCCAGACCCGGATGCCATAGTAGAGCAACTCACCCTGTGTCCAGCTCTGACCATAGGTATTGCCTTGATCACTGAAAACCAACCCCAGGGAGATTGAGACTACACTTGAAGCTCAGTGAAATGGTTTCTCCTGTTACACTGGTTGTTCTAGTTCCCTGAAGCAGTCAGTATTCCTTCTTTGGTACTTCAGGGTGGCAGCCTGGACTTCTTAGTAACACAGGATTGGAACAAGACCCTTGGATCACCCTGTCTGTCCCCGATATTGTGGGCACGGTGGCATTTGATCCTTTTCATAAACAAACCAGTCTCCCTCTTGAAGCTGTATAGTTTTCCCTCTCTCCCTGCTCCCTCCTCTAGCAGTCCCAGTTCAAACCATTATTCTTCTGAGAGTAAAAGAACCTAAGTTTATCGATGGCATCTTCCCATTTCTTCCTTTCAAATGCCCTTTTCCTTTTCTGATGTTCCCTGAAATCAGTCCCGTCCCCTCGTTCTTTTCATTAGACTAGATTGATTGATTTTCTTTACTGTCTTCTATAAGAAATTAGGACAGAAATTTGAGCTGGCTACTCTCTGTAAATTGTGGACTTTTTAGGGCAGATCATGCCTAATGCAATAGAGTTACATATAATCCTGGTTATCTGGGTGCTACATACATATTGACAACCCCAGGCTGTCTCTGCTTGGCAGAGCGTGGTACACCATGAACTGAGCTCCATGAACGTACCTTAACTGCCTACACTGCTCAAGGAGCAGGAGTGTGCTCAGCTCATCAACACACTGCCAGACGTGGTCATGGCCATGGCCATCCTCCAGACATGTTTTGGCTTTGTTTAAAGCAGGGTACCTTCATTCTATGCATTTAATATCAGGGGGCTGGGTTTGGTTTTTTTTTTTTTTTGGGGGGGGGGTTGTTCATTGTTGTTAGTGGCTTTTTGCCAGGCTGACAACATGAGCTCATTTTTTTCCATTGATTTTTTTTCCTTTTGTCATCAAAACATATTAACGATGTATTCCTCACTGAGACCACCCAACGGATAACGTCAGCTATAATATCTCTCCAGTCAATAAAACCTTTCAAAGATCATTCTAGGCAGTGCAAAGAATGGGCTGTAGTGTGAGGGGTCACTGAAATTACTTTTAGCAATTATGTCAGTTAATAGTCCAGTATCCTAGCAATAAAGCTGCTTCTCTTCCTTAAGATGGGTTTTCTGTAGGAGCATAATTCTGAAGTTAGACTAATTGAAGACCTAGCAGGAAATGTGATTGCGTCACCTTAGTCTCCCAGGGACAGATCTTCCTCTGTAACATCTGAACAAATCCTCCTCAAGTCCAACAAAGTCTGTGGAATTACTCTGACTTTGCACTGCTGAAAATAAATGAAGACTAAACTCCACTTCTTAAATTTCACGCGTGGCTCAGCAATCTACTGCGATTACTTGCAATCTGAACAGGCCAAATCCTCCTTTCAAATATATCCAGAGCCACTTCAGCTGGCTGGGACAGATGCACTTCTGCAGAAAGAGATCTGCCCACCACGTTTTGCAGTCTGAGTGCACCAGCTCAGGGAACCTGTAAGTGCTGATGAATGGCTGCAGAGTGACTCTGTATGGATTATTTTGTTTCCCTGAGAGAAGCACTCAGCAAAGGCTAGATCTTCAATCCGTGCACAGTGAGGGGGACTTGACAGTCACAGGGGAGCATGAACCACTCCAAAACAGAAATCGCCCATATGCCTGCAGGGCTCGCTTAAATATACTCCAGAAACTGGTCAGCTAAAAATGGCCGTGAGGGAGAGCTGAGTTAGCTGTAAATTGCAGACTTGAAAATGCTTGTGTGAACAGCCAGAAAAGAAACTCTCCTTAGGAGATGGTATCTTGGGGTTAGATCAAAGCCTATTGCTGCAACATGGTTTGCAGTGCTGTGAAAGAGACCTTCCCTTTTTGCTTAATGGTCCTAGCACTGTGCACTGACACAGATCTTCTCCCCTTCTCCACATGAGAGACAGACAGAAAAGGTCTGAAGATGTGAAAAAATGTACGCTTAATTTCTGTTGTAAATCTTCTTTGTCAGCTGACCACTAGTTTTGTTTGGCTAAGACTGAACTCCTCAAACATTTCTACAGAAAGAACGACCTTTTCTGATTCACAGAAGACACCTCTCTTTCTTTCGTAAGGTTCAAACCTCCATCAAATGTCCAATGTCCAGTATACATAGTACTCCCAAATGGTGCTGGTAGTATCATCCAGTTTCCATATAAAACTTTATCGTTTGGAAGAGTAAGTAAAAAACATCACATATAGGGATAATAAGTAATAAACACTAGGGCAAGACAGTTTGTTTGTGTTTTAGATGCTGGACTATCTAACTTAACAGACTGGAGATGGAAGTACAGGGAATACTTGTAAAAGCCTTGGGAGGCTGAGAGTATTGAACATTGGTCCTCCACAAACATTGAGCCGTAGTGAGTGCGTTGCTGAAAGTTGTCCGGATGGAGCTGCTGCTTCTTATAACTGTAAAAATTTTCCTTTTTATGTGGGAGGTAGTTGAAGCCACTTTTCCTACAAGTAATGAATAGTATGCTGCTCGTTTTCTGGACAGATATATGATCCACATATGGCTATTAACTAATTTAATAGAGAAAAACCAAGGTTTCAGGGAATTGTTGTCATTAAGGTTTCTTGTTTGATTTCTATCTTTACACTGTCAAATAAAAAATATTCAGGCTGAATTTTCCTGGTGACTTTCTTTCCATGACTCTGAAAACTATCTCCAGAGAAGTGTCTCTCTTTAACATGAGTCCCATATGTCTGGGCTGTAGCAGCAGGCTGGCTGGCCAGTCAAGGTTAGCCATTAGGCAAGTCTCGTTGTGGGCGACTGAACACAAATTCGGTGGCTTTGTCAGAGAAAGCAACTATTGTCAGTGCACCGAGCACCTCTAGGAAGGGTCCTGCTCACAAACCAGTCTTAGAAAGCAAGCTTGCTTCTCCCACCAGTTGCTATCGCAGAACTGATTCACCTCATGCTTATGCCCAGCACGAATCAAACGGCTGTTTGATGAATGCCCCCGGTACTGAGATGTAAACAGCCTCCATTTATATTCTTATAAACATTCAGGATATTTAGTCTAGAAATGGAATAACATCATTACAAAATTTATTCTTTCATTCCTATCCTGTTATCTGCCAAATAAAGATGGTTTTGGAGTATGAGTGTAGCCCACACATCATCTCGTCTGGGCTTCCAGCAGTGAAGGCAAGCCAAAAGCTCAAAACATAACTGCCACAGCTACTGCTAGCATCCTAGCCCAGGAGATGAAGCGGAGTGAAAATATACTTACCAGATATCGACCCTGTTTCTTGGACAACTTTTGTAACCCAGGAAGTTGCTGCTGCGGTTGGATCTCTGCTGGTGTATAGGCAGCTGGGATGTTTCTGCTGTGCTCTAGGGGCACATCAGGATAGACCAATCCTATGAAGCAAATGGGTGTGTTGTATGAGACCCAATTTCATAGAAAATCATTAATTTTTATGGTTGATAGCTAATGAAATATTCATCAGTATGGAGAAGAGCTTTGAAGTCATTGCACGTATAAGCAATATATCTTCAGCTCTCTGATTCGCCTCTTCCCTGCTGCCGCTTTGCCCTGGGGACTGGCAGACACACACGCGACCCAGCGCAGGAGGGGCGGGTGAGCAGCGGTGATGCTCGCCTGTAGAGCAGCTCGCCAGCTGCTTATCCTTCCCCATAGCACAGCCCTGTGCTGTGACGTGAAAAAGCAGGGCTGCCCACAGAGCTTGGTAGCAGCTTTGTTCATGATAGGAGCCAGCTGAGGGTGAAAATGGTTTTAGAGGAGAGACAAGTTCTTTACGTGTTATTAAAATCACCTTCATCATAAGAACTGAAAACACGGGAGGATTTTTGGCACAAGCACCTTGTCTAGTAGCACAGACATTAGCTGTGCAAAGGCAGTACAGAGATGCCTCATAGCTTTCACTGTGGGTAAAATCTGTCTCAGTTGGTACTGATATCCATACAGCACAATTTTTTTTTTTTTTTTTTTTTTTTTTTTTTTCTGGTGCCTTCTAAATACGATTTACAATTTTGTGGCACTGCTCAGTAAAGAGTGGAGTTGCACTGTGGTCTTGTGAGTACTGGGCGTCTCTTCCAACACCGCACAGCAGGGAGGGCAAAGTGGCCGTTCCTGCTCTAACTGCATTTTGAGAGAAGACTGACCCTCTATTCCAGTTCTGTAAGACACAGGATAGGAGTTTCCCTTGGAGGATAATCCAGGGCAGCAAATCCCAAGTGGAGGCAGTCGTCTCCTGGCAATCCTGAGTCGGGTATGGGAGCCCCAGAAGGAGGTGAAGTTAAGATCCCCTCAATTCTTGGATGCTGCCTGGCTTGTCTGGGTTTCCCCAGGGCCCAGCCTTCCCAGATGGTGGCCATGGTGCACTGACGCTAACAGAGACATTACTATGGAGGTAGGCAGTAGGGAAAAGGTTTGCAAAGCTCAGGTCTGTCTTATAAAATCAGATTTTATTCTTAGCTCTCATCCCTTCCAAACATGAAGCACCTTGAAGAGTGTGAGCATGTGGGTTGCATTGTGTCTTTTAAACTCTGTTGCAGTTTACTCCTCTGGCCAGAGCTTCTATTCCCATTTCTAGCTGATCTGACCTCAAAGCTTCAATAAGCCTGTAAGTAACAAGGCATAATAAAGTCCTGATTAAGTGAATAGTCTGCTCAGCTCTTGCTTTATTTTGTCTGAAAAGTCATATTTAGAGATTTTCTTAGGTGTGTACAAGTGAGACACAAGTTGAAACCGTCCCCTACTACTCTACCACACAATTGCCTCACAGACAGCAGATCTATGATGAATTTACACCAGTGGTCAAAGCTGGCAGGGAGGGTTTTGTCCAATATACCAACTGAGTTTTGAGACTAGACATTATAAAGGGCCAAAAACTGTGTTTCCTTTAGGAAATTTTCTAAAGACAGAATGTACAAATTACATTTGAATGTGCTTCCTCACGCTGACCTTTACACAGGACTCTGCAGAGAACTGGTACAAGGCAATATGACAAGCTAATATGAATTTCTTTGATAAATACGATATATAATGTGATCAGAACCTCATCTGAAATCGAAGTTTGATGTGTGAAATACACTATTAAATGGCTGTTTGATGCTTTCTTGATTTTAGGACTCATGCAAATTAATGCATGCATGGTGGAGAGGTCATTATGGACTCTGATGCATCATTTCAGGCGTGTACTAAGCTGTACAGAGTTGCATGCCCCTTTCATTCGCAGATGTTTGGCATGAAGAGCGCACCAGTTTGTTTGCTAAACATCAAAGCACAATGTGTAGCAAATCATACTGTAAAGAAATGCAAACCACTTGTTAGCGAACAGCCCGTTTCGCCTGCCACCAAGTGAGTATGTCATGGATATGAATAGTTCCCTACTCATTCCCTCACTAATGTGAAACATCCCTTTTACCAATGAAGAACGACGGAAATGCATAAATACAAGGCCACAGCACATCATCTGAAAGAGGGCTTGGAGTATCACACATGGGAAGATCATGCATAATGCAGTTTATCAGGCAGAAAATAGGATAAAAGGGTTCCCCTTGATGTGTACGAGGAAAACTTGCATGCTTGGATCTCAACAGTCAATGGAATTTGAGGTAAAAGAAAGCTAGTGACACACAGAGCTAGTGGCACAGAAAGAGCTGGTGTCCTAATGCAAAAGGGCAGCTGAAAAATAGCAACAGGCCAAAATGACTTTGCGTATCTAAATACTAGGTCAGTTTTAATCACTGCGACAAGTGCATACAAGTCTTCCAAACCAGCCATTTAAATGGTGTAACTGAGGCAAGTTTGACCCCAAATCCGCACCTGGCGTGCATTTGGTAAGAAATTGAGTGAAGGAGTTAAACAGAGCAGTCTCCAAGCCTGAACTATTGTGTCTTCCAAAAACAAATAAATGCGTAAGTGCCTCAAATAGCCATTTCATTGGGTCCCAAGAAAGTAGTTGCTCTGTTTTGCTAGCATTAACCCTGAGCAGCTGATAAGGCAGAAGCAGAACCTTGATAAAATCTCCATTCCACTGTTCACAGGCTCTGAAAAAATACACTTCCCAATGCATGCTGGTGCCAGTGGTGTGATATCACTGGCAACATCTCCAGCAGTGTCTGCAGAGAGGTCTCACCATTGGATGAGAATCTCCAAATGGCCCAGGTCTACCACTGGGAGACCAGACTGAGGAGGGGAAAGGGCAAAGAGCAGCTCTCAGTGAAGAGAAACTGAAGCAAAAAAAAAGGGGGAAGGAAAGGAAAAAGTTTCAGGAGGATTGAAGAAAATGTAGGTAAAAATGAGAGGAAGGCATTTTTTAACATGAAGAAAGATGCAGAAGGCTAAACAGGGAAAGAAAATGAAAATGGAGAGGTGCAGAAACACATAGAAGACCAAAATAAAGCAAGAAGGGGTAAACAGGAGATAAACACATAACAAGCAGAAGTGGCCAAAATGTCTTCATTTTTTGACCATTCATTATGCTGATTGTCAGGGTTAGAATGGGGTGGGGGGGAGTCTAAAAAAAAGGGGAATTTTTGAAAGCAATGGAGAAGTTTAGACAGCCACACCATTTTTCCTGTACAGGTTAAAAATAAGAGAAGTATTGCTGTCACACTCTCTCTTCCTCCTGTCAGGGATGTGACAGGGTGGATGGGTGCTTTACAGTGTCATGAAAGACAGAGCCACAGGACCTTGTGTCAGATGCAGACAGGCACAGAATGTTAATGGCTGAAAAACGGTTCAACAAACCCTTAGTCTCAACAACTCTTAGTCTTCCCTTCCATTTCCATTCTCTAACAGCTAGAATCAAAACTAATATTAACAAGCCTGAACTCTTACCAGCTGAAGAGGCATAAGACACCACAATCCAAAGTATTTTCTTTGAGATTACAAACAAAATAAATTTCTCTTCCTGTAATCCTTCTCCATAAATCTTTCATTAATACTTTGCTGAAATTAAATGTCATTAACCACTTTTTAATAATTGTTGCTTGTTTTGTTAAAGAATGTCAAGAACAGTAGCATGGACTGACTGTTGTATTACATTTATCTGGTCCTCTTTTTACCCTCAGAAGCACTGTAAACTCAAGGCACTAATGTCTGAAATATCTGTGTGGAAAGCACAAAGCTTCTTCCTCCTACTATGTTTAAAGCTTCAGTTTTCAATAAAGGTCACACCACTTGTGAGAAGTTGTGGGGGAAACACTTACCTGATGTGACATGGTCTGTAATGGGACATGCTCAGGTCTCCCTTTTCAAAGTCATTTTAAAATCCCAAATAAGACGGTTTTTGCTCTGTGATACGCACGTACTTGTTAGTTGCCTGCACTTGCTGGCATTTTTTGAATAGTCTCACATTTAGCATTGGTGGTCCTGGACCATGTTACCAAATGGTACAAGTGGCCACCAAACAAAATAAAAAGGGTGGTTGTTGCTGGAGAGGCTGGTAGATCACAGCAGGCACCATGTTTCAGTTGCTAACTCTGGCACATAGAACGTGGACATCTGTGTCTGGGCTAGCAAACTAGCCTTCCTTCACAGACAATGCAGAGGAACACAAATGCCTTGGGCACAAAGCATCTGCCTTATCTTGGGTATCCTAAATTATGCTGTTCTGAACTGTGTTTTAAAAGTGCCTGTTTCTGTCCGGGTACTGGAGTGGTACCTTCCAGACTGTGAAGGTAGTTTGGGGTCGTCACCACAGATGTACATATCTGCACTGGTCAGATGAGTCCTCTCCTAGTGACCAAACACAATGGTTTTATGATGACTGGTGAGGGAGTTGGGTCCTCAGTGGAAACGACTGGTCATCATCCCAGTTTGAGTGATGTTGCACTTCGAAGGAAAAGGCCCAGGACTGCACCAAGGCAGAGCCTGACCCAGCAACCTAGCCTCCATTCTAGGGATGAAGGTGGTGGTGGAGGGCTCTCCTTCCAGCAGCCTTCGTCTCATGCAACATGCACACCTGTATCTATACACAGACTAGCACAGGGAGACCAGCAGCCCATCATGAGGCCTTAGGACCAGACTTCTCACCTTCCAGGTTGAGCATGACAAAATTAAACTGCTGTTTTGGCCTGTGTTCAGAAAGGGAAAAATTTACAGGAGAAGTTCAGTATTGCATCTTTCATGTCCTTACTTTCAATCTGTATTGACAAAAATTATGTTTATTTCTGTCCTTTCTTCTCCCCCGCACTCTGCCTATACATCACCGAACATGGGGTCACCCAAGGAAACCAATGAGAAAAGAAGAGAACGGAACCAGTCGGGCTGAATATGCAATGACCTCCTCCCAAAACAACAAAACAGTTGATAACAATGCGGTTGTATAATCCCTGAAACCCCACCGAGGCGCAGGAGGTGGTAAACTGTCAAAGCACACACACGGAGTATGCAAGGTGGGTGAAATAAGGCAGTGAAAGGAACTCGGTGGCCAAGGACTTCATTTCAGAGATAGCGCACGCATCAGTGATCCAGAAGAGAAAAGCAGGCTGCTCCTCAGGCTTGCTGCTTCTCCAAGGGAGGATAAACTCGCCCACCTGGGCTGCCCGGAGAAAAGGCCTCGCAAAGGCATAAGCATTGCATGCTGCATCTGGTGAGAGCAATGTTGCGATGCCTCCTGCTTCTTCTTCCTCTCTTCACCACCACCACCCACACACACACTTTTCACTTTGAATTGAGTGGCCACAAAAAGCTGCTGAAATAGGTTATTTTGAGGGGAAGGTGATCTGCCAGAGTGGCAGCAGCTTATTATGAACGGGTCTGAGGGTCAGGCGTGGGAGGTGTCACCTACGTGCTTCTCCAGCCTGTGCGGTTTTGTACACTTACACTTCATTCTTACCATTCCTATTATTTCATTATTAAAAAGAGAACAAAGGTTTCTGTTAAGCTATCAAGCAACCAAAAATTGTGTGAACTCGTGAGTTATCCCAGGAAATTCATCTGCGGTCTGGTGACTATGCAGTTTCCATGGCTGAAGACTTTTCAGACAAAAGAAGTGAAAATGTAAGATTTTAGCAATTGGTATTGCTATTGAAAGAGAAATGTTATTAAGAGGTGCTTTGAATGTTATTACTTCATAATCAGCCTCCTTTTTTGCATCACACTTTATTTTTTATCTTTAAAAAAGTTCTTCCTTTGTGAGATTCTAGGCGTTTCTCTGTGTTTGCATCACGCTGATTCCACAGGGAACCCCCTACAGAAAAGGTGATTTTTACTCTTGGTATGAGTATTTAGGTGGGATTGTGTTGAAAGGACTGGCGGCCCTTTGAAGTCATCTTCATTCACTGATTAGTGTTGTTTCCTGAAAGCATCAAGTCTCCTGAACTGACCCACCGAGGACATTGTAGGTCTGGCTTGGAGGACCGCTTTTGAGGGTCTGGAAAGCTGGCTGTGCCCATGTTTAACTCAGTCCCTGCCTCTCCTGGGCAGAGACTGCCGATGGTGCCAAATTCAGCGTAAAAGCTTAGTGTTGTACTTTCCGTGCCGTGGATTGCAGACTGCTTAAAGCAAAGCTGAATCCACTCAAATTCATTTCACTTAGGATCTCAGGTTAGACTCAGTAAATAATCCTTAGAATAAAGGCGATGAGACGAGCCAAGATGCTGGTCTTTTCCCACCTCCTGAAAACTTCCTTCATGTCACATCTCCACGTGTATGTCTCCGTTTACCTCTGTGCTGAAAGCAGTGATGCAGTGAAAGACAAATTTCCACTCTGGCTTCTTGACTGGACATCAGCCTTCAATACCACTTGATCTCCATGTCTGTGAGTAACTCCAGGCACCGACCCAGTCTCACTCCGGGATGTGGCTGTGCCTCGGCCATCACGCAACTCGTTACTGCAACACACTGATGCTTTCAGTTTTATGTAAGGATGTGCCTGAACTGCGGAAATCAGACCTTAATTTTGAATGCGTTCCTGTCTGCGGTTGCTCTGTTGCCAGGATGTAGAGTTTGGCCTGAAGATAGAGGAATACAATGTTCTGCAGACCTTCCCCAAAAAAGCTCCGGGATGTGCAAATTTCAGTTTGTGACAGTTTCAGCTCAGGCCCATCTGTAGTTTTCTGTTACCTGTTGAACGATAGGGTGTATGTAAATAGAAATATCTTTACAACGATAAAATGAAATGCTGCTATATACTGCTGTTGAGGAATTTATGGAGTTACTCATTTAGCTTTTTAGCCCGTCATCACTAAGTAGAAGTTTAGCTACATAAAATTATTTTTTAAAGGCTAGACTTTCTTAAGTGAATGCAGTTACAAAAGTGAAAGGGAGTAAGTAACCCTTTGCCCAAGAGTACGATCGTTCCCTGCCATATTCATTTTTTGTGCTTGCACAAGACACAGTGATATGTTCTTATATCCCAAGTGGGATTAAAATGACAGAATTTTCACCTTGAGTCTAGTATCCTAAATGTTGATTTCCTAAAGCACTTAGCCCCTAAATACTATAATAAAAAAATTACAAGTATATTTCTAGAGTATTTTTTAAGCGATAGCATTTATTTTGGTCTAGTTACCTATGTTTGCCTTTCTGTTTTCACTCCTGTTGTTCCTGCCTAAACGTGGCATAGTTTGAGACTGGTTGCATGTTTAGCTGAGAGTATAAAGTATGACTGCAGATGAGTTTAGCATGATACGGGCTCAGGATTAGCACTTTCCCTTACAGGTTGTTGATTTTATTTATTTCCTAATACAGCTTTAAAGGCGTGTTCTGTAAGGCCAAAATCACGAAAGGAATTTATAGCTCATTATGTCCATCAAAAAGCATCTGTTTTTTGCAAGAAGTCTAAAGACATGGACACTGGACACTGTCTGATTTTCAGTGATATCAATAGTAAAATGTCCTCACTAGAGAAAACCCTGGTGCATGACATAACCCACAAGCAAACCCACCCCAGGCCCCCTGAGGTCTCCTCAAAAGAACAGAGTCATTAAAACCTTCATGGAGAAGGGGAGGCAGGGCATTTCCAGGAGCAGTACATGAGGACTAGGATCTATTTCAACTCTGCCACTGATCTGCTGTTTACTAGCAAGTAATTTTGCCTCTCTGTGCCTCAATTTCCCCATCTGTATAGTCAAGATAAAAATACTTAGCAGCTCTGTGGCAGTATATTGAGAGATACGGATTTATCTTATTTGCATAGGCAGATATACACTATCGCTGTATCCCACATGCTGATACTAAATAAATGTATTTGGGCACGTCATTGCCATATTTCTTAAACAAACGTTCCCCGGTGTGCTTTTATAACCCACTCGTCGCAGAAGAGCAGCAGCAGACAGGCTGAGAGCTACTTCTCTGCTTGTCCAGAGCATTTTCTCCCAGCACTCACACAGCTGCACAGTGGGGAGGGATGGGAAATCTTGCACAGGATAGTTTTGCTTTAGATTCCTGCCTAAGTACAGCTGACTACACAACACCAAAATTCAAGGCGATCTTCAGAAAGGCGCTTGTACAAGCATACTGAAAGAGATGTAAGTCTTCAGAAAAAGAGAGGCTAGAAAGGCAGTGCCACAGAGGAAGGATTCTGACGTTTGCTTATGTGGTTCACGGTTGTGTTTAACACTCAACAGACTACTTGCAAAGCTTTTATAAAAGAGGTTTATATGCTTCCTTATTTTACTGTAATTAAATACAAAGGGAAAAAAATAGGCTTGATGGATGAGGGCTTTGCTAAGCAGTGACCCTGGATCTGGGGAACTGGCAATCTGAAATGCAGCTTTACAGGCATTTTGAGTTTGATTTTAGCCACCAAATTATCAGGTGCAAAAAGGTCCTGCATAGCTCCGTTCACAAAATAGCCAGATCCCTGGCAGATGCAAAGGTGGGCCATTTCTACGCAGAAGTTAACTGCGCTGTTCTGAGCACCACCAGACAGACTCAGAAAACTGCCGTGTTCAGTCTGAGGGAGAGCATCAACTCAAAATTTCTTCTCAAGAATCACCACTAGCAGATGCAAGCAGGGAATGCACTTTACAGGGCTGAGATGCAAAGTGTTGAGTTTCCTCAGTTCTCAGCAGCACCAGGAAGGTGGAGCTGAAGCCTCAGGCTTGCCGCCCTTCCTGGCTCAGACCCAACTCAGCTGTGTACCCAGGAAAACATCTCTACCTTGGATAGATGCTGCAAAAACAGACATGGAAGGAAAGAGGAAAGTTCTACTAAGTATAAAATATAAATAAATTGATATATATCTATACAGAGACCTAATTGTCCAGTCTTGCATGCCATATGGTCACAGCATGTGAAGCAAGTGTGGGCCTCCTGCTCCAACCAGGTCATGACCATAGGTGCTGCCAACCAATGGAGAATCAGGCCTATGGTAGATATGTATTTACAATACTCCCTGCACCTGTACAAACAAAAATATAATTTTAAACTGCAAAATAGTGTGTCTAAATCAATGCATGAATGTAAATATTCTAAGATCTGCCTTCTTGACTGTGTACCACATGTACAGATGAAAATGAATATTGTTTTTAGGAAATCTGTAACAGTGGTTAAATGACTAAAGAGAAAAAAAATATCAGAGTTAATGTTGTCATGTTTCTCAAACAAGCCATTAATGTATATTTAGTATTTAAGGATATTGCTCAATAAGTATGTTTCTGTACCAAAAACTGTGTTGCATATACAGATTGTGCAGTACCCTATTTTAAAAAGGCACCATAATTAATTTTTATTTTAAATAAAAATGTACTTGTAAAAAGTTTTCTTTGTCCTGTCAGTTTTGTAGATGAGAACAGAGTCTACACATTGAAGAGAAATGATGAAAGGAGTAATGGCTGCAGTGCCTCTTCAGGCACTTCTCTTACTGCCCAAGTTAACCCCTTTTGCTTAAACACTTTCTGTGCTGGCTTTGGAGAAGCTCGTGGCTGCTGCTCGAACCTGTGTCTGGCTGGGTTCCAGTTCTGTCTCGCCTAACCCTGCAGTTTTAGTCCCAGGTATGTGAACTGCTGGTGCTTCATAAACAGAGCAGTTACACTTGTACGTTCCTGCAGCCCCCCCAAAGCTCAAGAAATCCCTTCTCTTTCTGCTGAAGGGTCTGGAAGTTTTCCTAACAGCATACTCTGTAGTTTTAGAGGTTTTATCTTTTTTTTTTTAATCTTTGTCTTTCACATAATAGTACCTTTGTTTATTTTGGTGCAAGAGATATCGTGCACCACTTTATATCCTAACTAACTCCCTGGGTGGACTTCACCCTCCCTCCTCCACACAAGAACAAAAGCAAATTATGGACCAGTCCTTCAGCAGATCAGCACTGATTTGCAATAGCTAAACCCTGATCCTTTGCCCAGGATTCACCTCTCACAGTTTTATGCCTTTACCAAATGGGGCTGAAGAGCACAGTCTGAGGGAGGTTCTCTGAAGCCAAGTGGCCATCGCAACCTGGACCCTCCTTTAGGGTGGAACTTTTCCTTCCCCAGGCACAGAAGGAGCCTAAAGTAACTCCCGAGGACTGTCAGGTGCCTAAGTGAGGTCAGCTAAATAGCAGCCAAGGGGTGGGAGGATTTTCTTCTCATTGGTCCCTTAGGAATGATTTCATATCCTAGTTAAAAGAAGCCCTTAAATGGGACATAAAAATGCTAATGCAAAGTGATCAGGTGGCAGTTTAATAAATTACAGCAATAGCCATTATGCCATATACTATGATATCCAGCAGGCTTAAATATCAGACATGTTTTGCAAAAGAAGACTTCCACATTAAAACCTCCCTGTGATGACTGAGACAGAAAGTGCCTCTGTGAGGCACTGGCCTCTGCTTCAGGCATCAAAGCGGCTGAGTCAACATCTGTACCTACAGTCCACAGCAGAGGAAGAGGGACGTCACTTTGAAGAGGAGACTGCCATGATGGGAAGAGACCACTGGGAAACCAGTCAGCAGAAGAATGTAGGGTACAGCCCTGGTGAAATTCAGGTGAGGTCCCTCAAGTCCTATTAACAGTAAAAATACCAGCCCAGAATTTGCTGATATTTGGCTGAGCTCATGTCATGCTTTAGTCATGGTGAGATGATGACAGGAATCGATGCATGAGCATGTTAAAAAATGACCCAAGTACCAGTGCTCTTCAGCGAGCAACAGGAGTATTGGGTGCAAATCTGATTAAACTAGAGCACAGCAGAAGAGCTCCAAACATAAAACGGAGGTTATGTCTTGAGCAGAGCTGAAAAGATTGCTGAATAATATGAGATGCAGCAATTTGCCATGCTGAAGAGCCTGGTGTTGCCTTGGTGTGCTCTTCCTCCACTGCCCTATCCCTGGGAACCAGCATTATAATACCAAGAGAGAAATTAGATGACTGGGGTTTAATATTGTTTGGAAAGGGAGCAAGAGATTTGTAACGAGAGAGATGCAGTGTATTCTGTGATTTTGGTAATATGCAATAATTATCAAGTGCATTTCACTGGTTTCTTCTGGACACAGCATTGCCAAGGTCTACATCATTTTAATAGATGTCCACTAGAATTAGTTTCAAATTACAGCTTCCTCCATTTTTGAAAGATGCTCTGATTTGGGCATGCTTGATTAATGCAGGTGTAGTCATTGCCTGCAAAACAATCAGATGTTTAAAAAACCACGTAACTGATGTTTTGGTATGTATTAGCCTTCAGCTACTGAAGTGTTAACATTCTTAATAGATATTTCTTTTCTATCAAAAATATCCCTTCAGAGCTGGTCTTCTGTTTAATAGTTTTTCTCTAAGCCATATCCTTAAGGTTCTTTTATAACTGTTATGTCTTCAACCTTTTTTATAGCACAGAAACAATTGTCTAATTACAAGCTAGCAGAGAAGTTGCCCTTGGAAGTGACCTTGACTATCATTATTTTTTTTAGTATTCAGGAAAAAATACTGGGAATATTAAGACCAAGATTCCTGGCATGTGCTGAACTTGTTTTATTTTTGGTTCTAGTTAAACAAAAGCACTCACTGCCACGTTTAAACACTTGTCCTGCTGTTCGTCTTGCACCATGGCTCGGTTTGGTATATCCATGGGAATTAGCAATTCTCCTGATTAGACTGAGCATCTGAGCAGTGCCTGTGCCACGCTGGTGTCCTCCCCACCTAGCCCATCCCAGTGTGAGCATCAACATCCACGCAGTGCTGCGAGCCCTGGCAAGGGCTCCTTACCTGAGGGGCTAATATATAGCACATGGGGTGTCCTGACAGCCATGGAGGGAGGCACTAATGCCTGGATGAAGTGTGCAGCCCCTAAAGGGGTATTTTCTGAGGAGAGGGAGGTATGAAGCAGCTGCTGAGCACAGGATGCAGCACCAACACGCCACTGTGCCCCCAGTACAGACAGTCACTGAGGAGGTCAATGTGTAGTAGCAAAATGATTAAGACTGGGGGTAGGTGGTCAAACCCCTTTTATCTTATATTATAAAATGCCATGAAAATATTGCACTCATGAAAGAAGCATTATTGCACTCACCAGCGTTTCTGATCAGCCACCAGTGCTGCAGGGGAGGGGTCTTGATGGGTCGAACGTGAAGCTTGGAGACCCAGCTATGCCTTCCTTAACATATGCCTATAGGCTTTAATTTCTACATCACTGTATTAATGGCAAGGCTTTAAGAAGTTGATTTTATCCTGAGTACTGGCTAGATACATCAAATCTTATTTCTTTCCTTAATCTGAGAGCTCTCATTAAAAAAAAAAAAAACAACCAAAACCAAACCAGTTAAATTGTATTTATATATATATATCTGCCTGAAAGTGTTTTATATTATACATCATTGTGACTGAAAGAGAAAGGAAGTTTCTTTGTAAATAGCAGCTGGCTGTTTTGCTTTCCTATGCACTGAACAAATTTCATGAACTTGGTTTTGTGCAGCACAAAAAGGACTTGGAGCCGGAATGTGAATAAATTTCCCTTTACGTTCGGCATCACTTCCCCCTGCACATGCAAACAAAAATGCTTTCAGTGTTTAAGGTTTCATTTAACACAGTTGTAGTCAGAAGCATAAAATATAAAGAAAAGCAGTGGTACGGCAGACATGTCGCAGTGAACAAGCCTGTGAGCCAGAGACAGCCTTTCCTATTTTGATTTGTAATTTGAGGATAATTCAATTAGACATTTCAAGCAATTTAAACATTCATGCATTGTCCAGCACCAAAGCATGAACTGTTCAGCAGCAAACTAGACCTGACAGCCTTAGCAGGCTGAGTAAAAATCTCAATGTTTAAAATGAAAAGCCCTTGCCTAATTGATGCCTACTGGAAAATTAAAAAAAAAAAGGGGGGGTGTGGATTTGCAAGGGGGGACAAGGAGGGTGAGAGAAGTACGAACGGCAGATGAGGCATATATCCTGGTTGGGGGCTTCATACCTCATTTGCAGCCATTTGCTTAACAGAGTATTTCAAGGCCTGTATGTTCATTTTATAGGGAGACTAAAACACAAATGCACATGATCACCCATCTGCTCCACCTCTCCGGTGGTAGCTGAAAGGCAGGCATGCTTCAGGAGCAAAATGGAAGGGAGCTGCAGCTGTGTATGAAAGCCGGATCCCTCCTGCCCTCGCTCAATAGCACTGAGGCATCGGAAGGCATCCCCTGATGCCAAGGTCCCGGCACTGTACCCGTGCAGCAGGACAAAGTCCTGCCCGGAGCCGTGGCCTGCTCAGAGACAGCAGCAAGTTGGAGAGCAGGAAAAACCGTCTCCCTGCCTCTTTCAATCACAGCAAGGCATTGCACGGCCCCTTGCCCGAAATCACGTGTGGAGCCTGCGAGGGGTCAGGGGCCAAGCCCTGCACCCACTGCCCTGCTCTGCCCAGCTGGCTGCCAGCAGCCAAATCCCTGCAGGGGGTGCGTGGCTCTGAACCCATGAAATGGAGATCCTGGGTGCTTGGGTGATAGCTTAGTGATGTTAGAACACTGCGTTTGATAATATTACAAGAATTTCAGGGGGAATTCCAAACAAGGGTGTTTCAGAACCTTGTTTGCATTAAATGCGTTGTCCCTTATAGTCTCCAAACATGGGGGAAGGAAAGATATTTATGTGTCTTTTACCCCACAAGCTTCCCTAGAAGTAGGAGGTCATGCTAACCTATTGGCCTGTCAGGCAAGATTGCTCCAATGGACACAGATTTGGGCCGCTCAAAGTCATTCTTTTGGTTAACAACTTCAAGAAGCATGTGATGAAAGCATCGTGAATCATCAGGTAAAACTTCTGACAAGCTACATGCCTTTGGTGTCCCTTCAGTGTCTCCTTAGAGCATCTCTGGAGCAGAAAACTCATGCGCAGAACCTCTCAGAAGAGTAATACGCCTATCCCCTCTTCATTTTAAGCATTACACAGGACCAGGTTTGGATGGTAAAAATCCCCAAAAGTACATACAGTACATGTGGGTGCCAGATACAGTGGTAAATTTCCTTGAGCACTTCTATTTGAAGACCTGGTGTCCAGTGTACTTATCACCTACTCATGTGTGAACTGCTTGTGCTGAAATTTTCCATGCTGACTGTCTGCTGCGAGCTGACCTTTATATTTGTCTTCTAGTTGCAGAAGAACAATTCCGTTGCTTCTAAGAATGATATTTGGGGACAAGATATTAAAACAAAACCCAGTAGTAATTTCTCGCTGTTTTATTGAGACTCTCTAATTCATCAAGTCTTTCGAGAAGGAATTAAATTTGATGGGCAGGTCAATGCTTGTATTGCCAGTTACAAGCCTCTGGAAACTCATGGTTTCTCTTCTTTACAGGCCACTTGAACTGGACAGATAAATCCTCTAAAAAGTCTGTTTGTGGTGAGGTTGCTCCATCTCTGACATTCCTACTAAAATTAAGACACTGAATTTGGGTCAGTTCTTGTCCAAGAATTAAACAATTCCATCTCTGTGAATAAAGTCAAGGGTGGAGCTGAATAAAAGCAATTCACCTGATTTGTTTTAAAAACTATAGTTTTGGAGGATCAAAACTCTTTGCAAATTCCGTTCAAAATTGGTAGTGAGATTTATTAAACATATTTGCAATAGTTAGAAAATTAGATGCTCTCATCTTTGCATTTCTTGGTAGAAACAGACATTAGTAGCAGAAATAAACAGGCTCTCAACAAAGAATCTTCCTACTCACAGTGTTGGTGGGAATGAAGGATATTGTCAACATCACCTTGAAACAGGTCATGCTGATCATACACACAGGTAGAGACCCTCAGCATGAGAAATCCCTCAGACCACATGAATCTGTACAACCCTCCTCTTTCCTGGTACCTCAGGCAGTTCTTAGACAAAGCCACGAATCAACAGCTACTCAACCATGCCTCCTGCATGTAGGCACAACAACACACACATGCAGATGTACGTAGCACTTGGTGTCTGCCTAGAAGTGAGCCGCAATTATTTGCAATTTTACATGACAATGGGGCATAAACTGGTTTAGGGCATCTTTTGAAACGAGCTTGTCTCCCTGCCCCAATCACTAAGGCAAAATCGTTATAATCTGATTCTCCTTTGAAAAATGACAGCAGAGGAGTGGGAGATAAGAAATATCTGGGCTTATCCTTTTTCCTAGCTTTTTAAAGTACTGATAGCGCACATCTGAAGTTACTGAGGCTTTACAGGGCTAGAGGAATCCACCTGAATGAAGAAATTACAGATTCAGCAGCTATGGTTTTTTTCTCATGCCTCATCATCCGCAATATGAATTCAGGTCTCCAAACTGGGTTTTCAGCTGAATTTTTGCAACTCATCATTTTCAGATTATGATCTTTCTGACCCACAGCTGTGTTCAAAGAAGTTGTCCAGGGAGGGGAAAAAAAAAAAAAGGGCAAATTTAGGAAACAGTTCCCTAGCTGAGGCATCAGACTGTATGGTACACACCAGGTCACCTGCCAGCTTCACTGGCCCTAATAAAAGCAGTAGAACTACTCCTTAGCAATAGGCATGGGGAAAAGCACCAGAAGTTTACTTTAGTAATTGTAATCTCATGTAGGAATTGTACTGCTAAACTACCACAGAAGATTAAGCCAAGAACTTTTAGAATTAAAATTTACCATTTCTGACCCAAAAAAAAAAAAAAAAAGCCTTCTCTGAAATAGTCTTCTCAGGAAACTGATCCACCATAAGTTTGAGGGATGCTCTAAATTCAACAATCCTTTTAGAAGAGTTTTAACTTATCAAGATGAGTCTTGTGATGAAATCCCTTTTGATATTTCTACTGTGCTGGCTGCTGTCTAAACATGGTGAGAGACATTCTCTGACCAGCACCATGCGATCTGAACAGGCTCGACTTTTGCTGTCAGTGCCTTGAGGGACATGAATAATATTGCAGATTCACTTGTCATATGGGAGAAGAGGTTTATTCTCAACACCTATGAGTTATGAAGCCTAACTTACAAAGCCACTGAATACCTCAGGCAGGATTCCTCTCACCTAACCCTAACCAAACTAAACATGTGATGTTTAATATATCTAAATTATCTACAATCTTGTCATCAGTGGAAGAAGACGGCACCTCCAGATGGCAACCGATCTTACCCTGAAGTAAGTACCTACGCCTGGGGGGCTGTTCAGCCTACTTGGTTGATCAGGGACAACTGCTGTGACACAGGATGTGGCTCCCAGGGTCTGATTTTATTGATGGTGAGAGGGCAGATGCTGCTGCATGCAGACATTGCAGTAGGGGGTTAACATCCAGTCCAGTGATGTCAGACACCCATCCTAGTGGGAAATAATGCAAACTTAAGTAATAGTAATAATCAACAATGAGAGTAGGAACAGTCTGTTCAAAACTAGATATATTTATACAAACTTGTACAGAAAAACCAACCTCATTTGGGAAAACACAGTGGAATAATTAATACAAAACAAGACTTCAGAAAATTTTAAGAAAAACACTGTGTGTATCTGTGCATGTGCAATGTGTGTGTATGGATACAATTTAGTTCAGCCTGAGTAGAAAAACGTTATTCTGAAAATAGTAATTCTTGAGCAGACAATACCTTTGAGGTCACTTGAGCAATCTGATCACGCGTCTGCTGAATGGGACAGCTGGAAAGCCTGACGTGCATCCTCCTCACTCCCAGTTAGCAGCAGCACATGCAGTGCAGGCTTCCACAGCAACTGTGGGGTGTCTGCTGCTCAGAGCCTCAGCACTCCTCTCTAGAGACAGAAACCCAAAGTAGGACCTCACGGGAGTCTGGAGGGCACACAGGAGAAGAGCCCAGGGTCCCAGCCCACCTTTCTGGCAAGGCTATCTCTGCAGCGTTGAAGTGAACATGAAAACACAAGTTACGAACATATTAAAACATGAAGCCTCCCTCCCCACAACACATTTTCTTTTTTGGGTTGGGAGAAATGTGGTGACCAGAGGACACCACCTTCAAATCGGTTTTTCCTCCTGTTTCTGGGCAGTTTTTCATATCACAGAACACTCCTCAGACATGTAAGCAAGGAAACAAGTGCCCTTTGAACAGCCTTGCCTTTAGGGCAAGGGGCTGCACAGTCTGTCCAAGCTGGCTGGTCACACAACATTGACAAAAATGACCAGAGGTGCCTGAAAAACCAACTCATCCTTCTGATGGCTGCAGTCTGTCATCATCACCTGATTTCAGCACTCATCGCACAGATGTGCCCTTTCTCCAAGGGAACGGAGCAGCTGAAAGCAACATGACACTCCATCAGCTTTGAAAAGCTTAAAAACAATCAGCACTGGGTTTGTCTATGGGTTTTCAGAGATTTTCTGACGCAACTTACATTTAATCAGCAGAAATAAGAAAGTAGGTAAGAGGATGTTTGCTGAAACCAAAGTCTAAAAGATCTGTCTGAAATTTCCTTTTGCATTAAGGAACACATTTTAAAATGACACTGGAGACAAAAAACAGTTATTCCATATCACGTTCTGCACACTTTGTTCCATGCTTAATATGCCAGGAAACAGACTAAGGAGATGCACGAGTGATGAGATTCTTGTTTGCAGTAGAGGGGAAGAAAACCCTTCAGTAATGAAGACAGAATTCACCCACATATCATATGATAGTGCTAACTAAACTCATAAATTGGACATGACATTCGGATGCTGAAGAATAACCTACATTCCACATTTGTTGTGATGATTCACAGCAATGAACTTGACCCAAAAAATGCTACGTAAGTGCTCAGTGTTATTAATAATAATCATTAATCAAAGAATTCCCAGATGGATTAATCCAACTTCCTTTCTGCAACAGCCCCGGTCTCCTTTTATTCAACATGTTCATTTTATTCCCTTCTAATTAAATGTGATTTTCTCAGCAGATGCCTTTATTTTTTTATTCAAATATTTGACTCAGCAGAGCTGAGCAATGGGCATCCCATCCCATTTGCCAACTTACTGCTCCAGCTCTGCCTTGCAGCCCCATGTGCCATGTGCAGCCATCCTCAGAGAAAGTCACAGCTCTGGAACGCACTGAAGGGAAAAGTTGTCACGTTTTGATGAGGCCCACGATGCAGATCATGTCCTTGTCTCTGGATTGATGTCAAATAATAATCTCAAGGCTAGCCTGTGCATTCTTGATACAACTTTTAAGGAATCGATCTTACCAGTATGACAAATGAAACAGGCTACTGGGTCCTTGAAAACGCAATCTGAAACTATTCAGAAAGGAAACGGTTGGCTTTTTCCTGGTTCTTCATCTTTGTGATTCAAAGTAACTCCTCAAAAAGACAGACTTTTTAGCTAAGAGCCACATATTTAGGCCAAATTTAAAATGCCTCCATCCACTGTTGTAGCTGTAACTGTACCCCGATGGTACAAATGTATCCAACTGCATCCACAAACCAGCCCTGGAGATTGCCCAGTGGCTCAGGGAGCATCATCCAGCTGGAAACGGAATTTACAGAATTAGGGACTGTGGCAGGAGCTTTTCCCCATGACCCCTGGCAGGATGGGAGGACCTGTGCAAGGCTGTAGAGATACGCTTTCCCATACCTGCCTGGTGGCTTAAAAGCCTGAGGACGATGTTGGGCTCTGATGGGATGCCCATCTCCAAATACAGCGCTGCAGCTCATACAAGCATTTACTACTTCTTTGCTGGTTGACTACCTGGATCTCATTTCATATAGGGCTGCATTTTTGTATTTTTTTTTTTTTTTTTTTTAAGGATATATGTTTTTTGGATTTGTCTTTTACTTTAAAGCTGTGGACCAATGAGGAATCAAAGCCTCAGTTTCTCCCTGGACCGTGTGGGTGAAAGAGGCGACAGGCAAATCACCTCATGCTGAGTTTACATTAGCCTTCACCGCTCACAGAGGGTGTGATTGATCTCTCTTTCAGCCAGCATCAGTGAATATAGTCTCCAAGTCGAGGTAAACTGAGGCAGCTAAGTTGGAGATATTAGTATAGGGCCTGCAAATGGCATTTGCTGGAGTCAAGAGAAATTTTTTCCAGTGCCCTGGAGAACCACAGGCAATCATTTCCATATGGACCCATGACCTCCCTGAAGTCAAATGTGACTCCTCAGGCAGAGCCCCTTCAACTCCCCAATGGGGACATTTGCCCTACGTTTACTGGCAGTGTGTGCTGTAGGAAAAAATAAACAAAGCAAAAAGGTCATTTGTCTGAACCCATTTCCCAGTCACTAGGTTCAAATGATGGAGTTAACAGAACTAACACCACTCTTCAAAATCTTGTTCTCTTTTGTTTTCTCTTTTCTTTCTTTTGTTCAGTACTTTAATTATTTACTGGATGATTTGCTTTTCATGAGTGAATTTTTTTTCCCCATTACATTTTTTTCCTAACCTCCTGGATACTACCATGATTTATAACATTTTTTTTCTTCACAAAAACCAAGGTACTGACAGAAAGGACTGTCTTATGGGTAACATAAATTTCTGATAAAGAAGAGCCACCCAAGAACAGAAATAGTGCACGGTCTTGCCCCATAATGATTGCGTGCTGCAATCCATCCATCCCATAGAATTACACTATTTCATGCAAAATAGAGCAGCTGCCATAAATGCTCTCCATTCATAGAAATGAGCCGAGATCTTCACCTGGTAAATAGTCATGTAGCCCCTCTGGAGTCAAGGAACTTCTTTTTTATCAAAATCAAAGATCCATGCCTTTCACCTCCCTCACCAAACAGCCGGGGGGGGGGGGGGGAAGATCCTGTTGGGAGCCAATATCTGCCTTATTCCGTCTCCCCATCTGTGTTGACTGTGGATGCTCCTGCACAGCACTGTGCCCTCCATCTGGAGCTTGAGGATGGCTTCCAGCCTCCCAGAGCTTTTCATTACCCTATCTCCATTATTTAGACAAACGCAGAACACTTCTCCAGACAGCTTGCAGGGCGCCAGCTTATCTGCATTATTATAATAATGAGCCTTTATCCACAGGATCCAGCCTCTCCTCAAAAATCACGGCCTGATTAATGTTCTGTAAATAGGGGGATCTCCACGCTACAGTACTAGGTGTACTGCCCTCTTCTTTTGATCCTGCTGTGTTCCACTGCTTGCTTCTTGTTTTGCTCTTCTGACGTCACCTGGCCACTTGCCATCTTAATGTTCATTGTTAAATAACCGGTTTGAAGAACAGCCACGATCTGTTTAACGGGGCCTGTGACACACTCCAAAGGTCAGCTTTAACGCGTTCACGTAGCCGATCAGGGGAGCCAAGGTGTCCTGAAGTTGCAACGTGTTAATGGTAACTGTTCCCTTTGTATGGCCCATGAAGCCGTGCTGAGGTCAGGATGTCCCAGGGGTAATCCTGATACCATGTAATTACATGGAAAGAGGGAGCCCCTAATGTTCATTTTATCCCGGGAATTATATGAAGCTATCCTGCAGTAAACCAGTCGAGCAATACAAAGCTTTTTGGATCACATGCTTATTTTACACGGCTTTTTGAGGATCACTTGTTTCTTTGAAATGCCAGGCTGTTAAATCTATCAGTGGAAGTCAAAGCTGTATATTTTCTATATGCTCTGGCTTCCCATAATTTTACAAATTATAGGAGGCCTTCTCAGAAACATAATCCTATAAATGTAGCCATATGTGTAAATAACATTTCAAATTTCTTCTTCTAGGGGCTCTAGCCGTGCTACTTAGGACAAGATAAGCTCTTATATTATCTAGAAGCCTTGGCAAGAAGAAGAAAAGAACAATGTCTTTCAAAAATGTGGCAGGTCACCATGTTTCATATGAAACAGGTATGAATGCTAGGATATACAAATCTAATAAAGAGAGTGAAATAAGATTAAATAGCACTTCTTTTTGAGCACAAGAAAGGAAAAAACACTTAGAAGAGTCAGTCCCAATTTTCTGACTTGTCTATTGGAATAGAAGTTCCATTCATTGCAAAAGGATAATTATCTTCTTTTGGCTTCATGTGTAAATTTCCATCCAACTCTGGTCTCTGCCTCATCGCAGAAGGGCATATCATGAGAGAGGTCCAGTTATGCTGGGCACTGTGCATACATGTAACAAGAGACACTCTGTCTCCAAAGGACTGAAGAGAGAGCAAAAGCTAGGAGAAACTGAGAAATTTTACTCCCATTTGAAAATGGGAATATTGTGCAAAATAGTGATCTGCACAAAAATAAAGCTCACAAGGAGTAGCCCCAAGATCCCATACTTCTTGGGATGCCCATAGCACCCAGCAAATTGGGGAGGCCTCAGCAGGAGTCTTGGAAGCTGCTTGGTTCAGAATCTAACCATGTCAGCATGGTCCTAAACCTCCAGTCACCACTTTTGGAGACTACTACACTCCGAGCCACAGCGACCCATACTCTGTCACTGTCTGTGGTGGAGATCACTGCCTTTTGATGCTGCCTTTTCGTTGGCTTTTCTGCTTTTGGAAGAAATGCATTTTCTTTTTCAACAGAGAAAGCAGTTCAAAGGCGGGGTATCTTTTCCTAACTTTCCTAAAGAGAGAAAGGAGGTCATATATGCTGGCATTTTCTTGTAACTACTTCAGACCTCTGCAGACCGACATGGTTTGCTTCTCCAAACCAGTTAGGACTGGAAAGTTTCTATTTTTCTTTCTAGCTGTGAAAAAAAGTTCATAAAACAAAAGGAACATGCCTCAGAGCAGCATTTCAAACAGAAAATTATCTACCCTGAAGATGTGAAAACCCATTTTTGTATATTTATCAGTTTCATAGCAGAGAAAGGTCAAAATGTGAATTTATCCAGCAAAATCAGCAAAGTCTTTTAGGATTCCACTGTCCCCATTGGCATAAAACTAAAACTGCATCTCATGGTTTAACGTTGGAGTGGCTTGGCTTTTTGTTGTGTATGAAAATATTCTATAGAATGTTTGAGGTATTGAGACAACACAGGGTCAGAAAAATCAGATTAAAATTAGCAGTCCACAAATGTGGAATTAAAACAACAACAACAACAAACAAAAAACCCCAACCAACCAAATAAAAAAGCAAGAAAAATTACGCAGAACCACTTCTACACTAGACAGAGCCAAATCCATTAAGCTAATAAGCTAAGCAGCTGATGTTCTGACCTGAGATTTTTTCTTCATTTAGGATCTTTCATTTTTCATGCAAGAAGATCTCTCATTATTTGTTATTTAAACAAACCCAAATATATAGGCATTCTTCTGCAAACAGTTTGCTGATAAAATTTTCCTCTAAACAGTCACAATCTGAAATTTGAAGAGTATGACCTATTACATAAATCCTATTTTCTCTTCTCTTGTGAACCAATGACCCAGACTTTATAAAAAATTTCTTTTATCCCTCCCTCAACTATTAGTTTCATTCCAAAATAAGTTTCCTTTTAAGATTTTTGTTTTGAAAACCAACAGGGAGATGGATGACAAGATACTTTAAATTAAATCTCCGTTCTGTTACATACTCCTCGTAAGACTCAGACATGACAAAGCCAGATCCCCAGAAGACATTTGACAGAGCAACCCAAAGAGCTGGGCTTTCGAGTGCCTCTTCAGCTGCTGCCTGACTTGAACTTGCAGGTTGCTGGGACCCCCCCAGTAGAGTAGGTCTGTTCTGCACATACACATGACTCCATCTGACCAAGCATCCCTGAGTGCTAGGACTCACCAGAAAACACTAACTGGTCATTTCTTCTGCCCTGATCCAACTAGAATGTGCAGGGAGACTCTGGCCTTACAGCCTGGGCTTAGGGCACTGACCAGAGGTGGGAGCGGGTCGTAATCAGTGCCCTGGTCTGGTCAATATTGTGCAAAGCAGGGAGAGAGGAAAGAAGAGAAGAAATCCCTACCCAACACTGCCAGGAAAGGCCACAGACTGGAGGTAAGAGCCAGACGCAAACGTCAGTACAACTCAAATCGGCAAAGCAGCTGCTTCATCTGCCAGAAAAGTGGGAAACTTTGCATCTCCCCATGCCCTACTGCAGTGGCTGTACTGCATGTAGGTAGAACTGAAATGAGTTAGGTGTTTAAATACAGTTTTCACAACTGCTAACTCTGCACCAAGGAAGGCAGATACCTCCAGGAATCATTTAGGCACTGAAGCCCATGAGCCAGACCAATGGTGGCCAGTCATTTCTGTTTTGTGGGCTCCTGTGGAAAGCCTCCTCTAGAAACATCAAACACAAAGATTGCTGAGGGTGTATGCAAGCCTTCATCAGCTTTCACAGCTTCCCAAAAAGTATTCTGTAGGGTCCCAGAGGCCTGGTGTGTCGAAAAGCATTAAGTTAGAGACTGAAGACATCTGTTCTGAGTGCAGCAGTATGCAGAGGTACCTTAGCTGACACCAAGTGAATCATCACTAAGAGTAAACACCTCCATTTCCATGAGAGTTTGAGTGGGCATGCAGAGGAGCTTACATTGTGCCTCCATTCCCTTGCGATATCTCATTCATGCTTCTGTGTGTTGTGTAAATATTCCTGTCTTGCAATAGCGCATCCATTACCCCTCTTCTCTATACCATATAAAGCCAACACTGAGGCCAATGGACCCACTTTATACATCGCCAAGGAAACAGAGAGCTGTCCTTCAGGATGGCTGTGTGGCGCTGTACTCAGCACAGTAAGCAGGCAGGTAAGGCAGCCCCACGCCAAGCACTGGACTCATGCACCATCAGCCCACAGAGGGAGAAGAAAGCTGAGGAGCGGAGCAGGCCAGCAGACTGCAATGGGGCGCCACTGTCTCCACCCTGAAACCATCACTGTGTCACACATGAAAAGGCTTTGCTCTCTCCAGTACATTTCTGAGATTAAAAACTTGGAAAGTTTTCTATTCATGACAGGAAAAGTGGGTGAATTTCATAGGGTCTCTTTAGTTTCTCTGTCAGGATCAGAGAAGAGGAGACTGCTCACGTCCAGCCCGGAGTTCCCTGAGGTGAAGTGCAGCATTCTCAGCAAAGATTCTGAAATGGGTAATTAAATTGTTCCAGCACAGGCTCATGTGCCTCCAGAGACTGGCACGGAGGGGATTTAGCAGGAAACCAGGAGCACAGCATGGTGTGGATCTTCCGAGTCCAGAGAGCTCGTTTTCTCATGCTTTTCCTACTCCTAGAAAACGAATGACCAAGCTTTACTTACAGCAGTTTAATTTCCTGAGTGTGTTTTGGCATTGATCAAGAAGTTGCCTGGTTTGGATTTTAAGTGATTGTCTCTGAATTGTTGTTCTTTATACAGGCCTGCAAGCAAGGGCACTCTGTGACATTTTTACTAAGTTAATCGGTTCCTGCCGCTGAACTTAATAAATGTTACTCCTCTGCCATGCAAGGCCTGAGGTTGTTCTGCTGAGGGAAAGGGTAGAAATTGAATTTGAGGAGCAAACATTTTCTGCAGAACCAGATATAAGCCTTAACCCTTGAATATTTCTTACTAAAATACATCAAAACTAAGAAAATTATAATATCTTCTACATTTGTAAGCAGCAATATTTTTTTCCCCAAAAAAATTGATTTACTTACATGTTGAGAAAAAAATGCAGACTGGATTGCCTTTATGGGCCAGATTCTGCCAAGCGTCCTGCCTTAAATGCACTCTATTGCCAACCCAAAGTTGAATTATCATTGCTGATAATTGTAAAAGGATAGCACTGGATTTTGGGCTGGTATTCGGAAAGTTCCCTCTTTTCAGTCTTTTGTCGTGTTTGCTGACTACATTTCAAACTTTAGAAGGAGTGAAGAAGTTTGGGTTTATAGCAGAAGTTTCCCATAACAGCAAACCCTGCCCCACGAGTGAGATCGCACGCACCACTGCTCTGGGGAAGATCGGCTGCATCTCCCTTGCACAGAGGCAACAATTTAACGTAACCACCTTGCATCACGGGTCCTACATAGAGCAAGGAGCTGCTTCTGGGATATAAACTCCCCTAAAGAGATCAGACGTGTACTATGTTGTGTATGTCCAGTGGCAGCTCAGGGTCCAGAACTTTAGTGATACAAAGCACTGAAGGGATCAGATTCAGAAAATTAAGAGCCATCTTTCTAGAGAAGATACAAACTATTCCAACAGCCTGCCATGCTATTGCTCATCTCTTCCTCCTGCCTTATGATTGCTAAGACATTTCTTTCCCAAGTTTCCCCTTTGTTTAAATTTAAGACCGTATCTTTGCTTCTCAACAGGAAGAAATATTTCATCCCGGAAATGTTTATGGGTCACTGATGATGTATAGTTTGTGTTTTACTCATTAACGACTTCCCAGACAAATGTCTTCTCTTCCCTATTGTTTCAATCAATCTTCCATTTGGCATATGGCTGCCTATAAATGTTAAAAAATATTGTTATGGAAACGTATTGAGTTGCCCTTCTTAGGCTATAATCAGTCTTTCTAGCATGAAGCACAGTCAGGTTCAGTCTGGACTTTAAGTTCACCTTTAAATTTCAAAACATGATGCAATCTATAAAAGTTCAATAAATTAAACGCTTTCTGCTCCATCTGATATGTGAGCTAATCTTTTTCATTTAATTTTGATATGCCCTCAAAACCGGGTATCAGATCCAGAAAAAATTGCATCTGAAGTGTTTATGGAGTGGGAAATTTCCCCTCTGTGAGTTCCTGAATCAAACAGTTAAACAAACTTTTGTTTTGGCTTTATTTGTTTTGCTTCCAGGTCCATGTGGAATATCCTCCACTGGCCCATTGAAAGCCACAACTTCCTCAGTTCTCCATCTCTAGGTCCCTTCAATTTCCTTTTGAACCTCCTCATCATCTGTTGTGCACAAAAGATCTTTACACAGAGACACTGGGGGTGGGCAAGTTCCTTTTACATTTCTCAGAAGGCTTTACAAATATAAACCTCATTTTCATAAAACTGCTCTGAGGGAGGTCAGTCTTACCTCCCTCGCAGTATGATGAAGGAACTGAGACACAGATGCTTTGTCTAAGACTGGTCCCACTCTGGGACCAAGAGGATGGAAGCCAGACCTCTCTTCTCCCTGGCCAGTCCCAGGGCATTTCCGTGCGTGCTCATTTGGTTGCTGACAATTACTCAAGACAACCTAATCACTGTATCTTTCTTAATGAATACCACAGATTAAACAAAGGGGGTTTTCCTGTGTGTATATTACGTAGCAGATCTATACAAGTCCCAGATTTAGTTTGCCTCCCAAAAACGTAAAACAGTTCTTTCAGTGCTTCAAGGGACAGCTCAAACCTGTGTATGCTGGAATTGAATGTACTATCAAAGTATGCACGTTTGAAAATATGACTCTCCGTGATGGCAAAGGAGATCAGATAAATTTGAGGACAAACAAATTTAATTATGGAAATATCATTTCTTTTATTCCAAACGTTTTGTTTCTAAGCATTAATTTAGAGGGGATTTTAGCTTGACTAATCCTATAAAGAGCAATGACTTGGAATAAAACCAGCAACAATTACTCCAGGTCTTCTGCTTTCTCTTGTAGCAAGTAACCTGTCCCACCATTAGCTTTTAAGCTTTCAGACACATCTTTTCATCTCACCCGAAGTTCCCAAAAGATCCGCCTCCATGGATAGCAGTGTTTCAGCAGTCATTCTCTCCTGTCACAGGACTTCCTACAACTGTCTTATCCAGAGAACCTAATCAGCCTGCTGGGGAGAGCTGAATTATTACCGACATAAGACTGATTGAAATTAATGTTTCTCTCCACTTAATCCCAGTGTAAGAAAACAGGACTTCGCACATATAAATACCAAGTTATCTCAAGCAAGTATGGAGCAATAATGACCTGAAATATCTGTGTTGTTCCGTCAGTACTGCATGAATTAATGAAATATTTAGTAAACTAGTTGAATGACAATTCCAAGTTTGTTTCAGATTGTCATCCTGGGTATAGCTTTGTATATGAGTGAGTCATAACATCTACAATTTATTAGATTTTTTGGGGAAGATCTCAAAGCTCTAGCCCAAGCCATCCTCATCTCATAGGAAGAAGTCTTAAATAAACCTTTGCGGATCCCTCCAAGAGCCTTTTGGTGTATCTTTGTAACTGCAGCTGATGCTGAAAGAAGAGCCTCCAGGGACAAAGGCATCGCAGGTTCCCAGCCTTGGACATGGCACCCTGGATCAAGAATAGGATGAGATAAAATGGAATGAGATGGAATGAGATGGAATATTTCAGTTGGAAGGGACCTATAACAATCATCTAGTCCAACTGCCTGACCATTTCACTTCTTTAGAAGTTAAAGTATATATTTTCCATGGCAAAAGGAAAAGTACTGTGGAAGTCAAGCAAGGCTGCCAGAGTTCAGGGCAAGTCTGACACTACCATATCAATGAGGGAAGGAAACTGCCCAGCCTGTCCAAATGAATAACTCAGATCCATGGGAAGAGATGAGACTCCTACCAAAAGCACCGCTTAGTCCAAAATTGTTCTGTGGCAGCAGTACTACTGCTGGCCACAGGTGCCTTAATATATAGGTGCCCACTATCAATAAAGCTTACTTCCCTTCCCGCAGGGGATAAACAACCCACTGTAAATGAGCCCACACCAGCACAGCTAGGACACAGCTCGTTGTTCCGGAGAGGCAAGCCTGTAGATGTCCCCAGGGTGGGAGATCATGATCCCAGTCAGTGTCCTGATAGCTACAGGGATACTGCTCTTTGCAAGAGCCAAGTCCTCTGAGAGTATTGTGTATGTTCAGCAGGACTTTTTTTTTTTTTTTTTAAATGATGAAGACCTTGCTTTTCCACCACGGCTTCATTCTCAGAGAATACTCCTCCTTATGGTTTCTAGCCCCCGTAGGCCAGATGGTAAAACTGCTCCTGAGGGGGTTTCGTGAACCGTGAAAACAGTGGAGGACCATAGCCCAATCACCTTGTTTGCTCCAAGCATTGCCTTATATCACAAGAGACAGCAATGAAGTCATTAGGCCTACTGGAGGAGAAAAGAGCTATTTAAAGTAGATCTAGCACCAGAACTGGACTGAAGTGGAAATTTCCATTTTATACATATAAAAGATTAGGCTGTGACTGCACCACACTGCTGCAGAATTAGCCATGGATCCAATTACAACTCTTCTCCCTTCAGCCTCGTAAAGCTCCTTTTCTGAATTCACACTCAGCAATAAAGCAGTCAATGTTTATCTAAAATACTTATAATGCTTCCCTCTCCCTCGTGTTGTTGGTTTGTCCTTAGATTGCCAGAAAACATATGGTTTACTCACCCTGGAAGCATCTCCCAGGTGCCTAGAGAAGACTTTCAGACATACCAGGTGCTGCTTTTAATAACTAAGGGTTTTAACTTTCATAACTAAGGTGTCATTGCCAGCAGTGCTATTTGCAGCATGCTGTGGTTTAAGGGTAAAAAACCCAAACACAACAACAAAAAACACTAACTAGAGTGTCAGCTCAGCACACAGCCTCTCCCGTTCCTGAGTTATTGCAGATCATAAGCCCTGTGAAGGTTACTTCTCTGCCAGTTTCAAATATTGACCTTGATGTCCTGTCGCTTACAATATCCTTTAAAATCCATCATCTCCAAACTAGGTTTAAGTCAGAAAACCTAATTAGTAACAGAGACAATGAATAACAAGCCAAAGGGGAGGGAGGAGAGAACCCCTTGCAGGTGGCCAGCTCTTAGCTGAATAATTCTCTGTGCAATAATCATGCTTCAAAAATTTAATTCTCTGTAATTTCATTTAGGATGGGGTAAACAAAACAAAATGAGCAAAGTGATATAGGATTTCATTTATATTCTGACAAGTACATTCATCTGAAGTTTGCCTATAATAGCTGCAGTTACTGTACCTTTCTTCCAAAGCATTTAATGGTGTGAAACAAATGGCAATAAAAAAAATACAGGACCTACTTGGCATTGCTATTTGCTATTTTTGTACCAAAAAGAAGTAGTCTCCCTACTGTCAGGCTGATTGTATTAATCTGAGATTCCTACAGTCCTTCAGACTTGATTGCTTTTTGATTCTTGCTTAGTAGAAGTGGTGATAAAGAAGCTGAAATCATAATTCCTATTTAGAAGACAAAGGGGAGGCCACTTCAGTTCTGCGGCGAGGGGCACGTTTTGTTGCTTTAATTAAAAAGTTGTTCGAGAAGTTTAAGTACTTCTGCAGTATGTAGAGCACGAAAAGGATGGTGTTTACAGAGACACTTTGAGGATCACCCTCGCAATTTTTCTGAGCTATGTGGATGTTGTTGTTTAACCATACTAAAGCAGAGAGGCAATCATCAAATTTGAAATATTCTTTTTAGCTTAAAAAGAAAAAAATAAATTCTCTCAATGATGGAAATATATTTTCCTTTATGTAGGTCATAAGGTGCTATCCATCACTATAAAGGCTCCTACAGGGAGAATTTCAGCAACAGAACAATCTGGGAAAAAAAAAAAATTACTTAAATATCAAGCAGTAATTGAAGGCCTTTAGCCCAGAACTGGAATGATTTTTCAAGTGCCTGATCCATTTGAGATGAATGCTCAGAAACTTCTAAGGATCAAGGGTTTTATTCCCTGAGAGCCAGCCAAAAGTGAGCATCACTGTACAACCATGAGCTACTGTTCTTTTCTGGAGACGGTAATGGCTGACGGACTCATCAGGGTATTATGCAATCCTCCAAGCTAGCCAGACTCCCTTGAGGCTCAATTTCCACTTTTATAAAATCAATACACTTCACTGGTACTTTCGGCTTTTCACATGACAACAGCACTGAGAATTAATATTTTACTGATATTAATAACAGTGGACTAAGGAGAGCACGTAAGACTTGGGTCCACTTCAGAATCATGTGAGACGTCAGGTAAGGTGATGCTGGCTTAGAGATAATAAGTTAAATCACATCTAAGTTGGGTTTGGTTTTTTTTTTTTATTTGATAATGCCAGGATCTTTCATGTTGTCTGTGACTATAAGATTAACTAACTGTTCCTTTTGCACTGGTATCATGTCAAAGGCCCCTGCTAGCTTTAGATATAAGCTCAACTCAAACCACACAGATGTATTTGAGGTGCCTGCTATGTTTCCCTCTGCTCTATGTACCAGCAGAAATAGCTCTCTCATGTCAAACAGTAAAATCAGCTGCAAGGGATGTAAACATCCCAACATCCAAGCTTCATTTCCTCATCTCTGAAACTATCCTTTACTAGAAAAGTGAGTTGCAAGTTAAAACTGTTCCCAACAAATCTTTTGCTACAGGTCAGAGTTGTCCAAACCTACAGTTTTTACCTGCTGAGGCACTAAACAAGGAAGGAAAAAAGCTCAGACTCACTCAACTCTTCCAGTGGGACCCTCAACTCCATCTTCTTGAACAAAAAGGGCAGTAAAAAGCCAGAATCCATCCTCCTGTCTGCAGAGGACACCTGAGAAGAGGGTACAGCTGGAGCAACCTCATTTACTCAAATTACCTAATGAGGAAGGTAATTGTTTTGTAAAAGTTATGCCCTTAGGGCTAGCAACAATCAACATGCAGCATATGCAGGCTTTCCTCCAACAAAGCAGCTGAAGCCTTCAGATTTGAAAGCTTGCTATGTCCTTGTTACTGAACAGGAGCCCAGCTCTCAAACAATCCATGCAGCGCCTTCAGGACAGACCCACTTCCTCCTCTTCTATCAGGCACATTTGCTCCCCAGAGCCCAGCAATGCCTCCAGCTCTCCCACCTCTACATTTGGCGGAGATATTGGTGGGAACCAATGCTAGGTAAATGGGACAGCCTGGGGCCCTCCCGTGAGGGGTTTGAGCATCAGCTTCTACAGAGGTAGCAAGGATTTGGTTCAGGATGCCTAGAGTACCGTAGAGGCTGTGCCTTACGCGTAGAATCAGTCTCAAGAAGAAAAGACAGCGCAGAAAGAACCGTGCCTCGACTATACCACCCAAGGAGGCCCTCCGGTGTGCTCTTTGCAACCGGTCTTGCCTATCCCACATTGGCCTTTTCAGCCATCAACGCGCTTGCAATAAGCGTGGGCAAAGCCCTTCCCAAATCTTCATCCGCGAAGCCAAGCCATGAACCGTAGAGGCTGTGCCTTACCTTGGTCTCAGGCTCCATAGTCAGCTTGGGCACAACTCAGACATATGCTACCTCTGAGGCTACGCCTCTTGGCCACAGTAAAGACAGTGAGTGAATGCCTGTGATGTGAGGCAATGGCCTTCTAGTCATGAACCAAGATCTAGCTTGAAGTGTGTCCCAGCATCTTCAGATGCTAGTTAACCTAGGAGCAGCTGAGCTTGTGCTGATTACTTTAGCTCTGTTGCTTATCTCTAGATTTCCCTTTGGAACTCTCTAGTGACACCTCAGCTGAACCCTTTTAAATACCCTCAGCTGTTATCACTTCCCTTAAAACTAATGTAAAATTTAAGACCCAGGTTCCTCAGTAAACACCAGCTGGAAAAGTTGGTCAGGGAAGCTTCAGAGTGGCACACATCAACCTGCACATCCCAAAGCATATGAGTGTGGCCTCTCACACCAGGAACAGCTCTGCCTTGGATTGTCAGGTTCTACAGGCCATGGGCTATGTGTTCATGAAGAGGTAAGGGAGACCAAAGTCTCACCAAATCCCCTCTGGCTTTTCTGAGTGATAAGGGGGTAGCATCATGTCATACTAGGGGCTGGTCCATCAATGGAGGCTGTAAGGGGAACTGGTTATTTCCTCCCTCTCTCCTTTACACACCCCCTTAGCACATGCTCATTATGAAGCCCAGGAGAGGTGCCACAGTGCCTAGGAAAACCCTCTTGAGCTGGGACCAAGCAGAGCCTTGAAATGCTGCTGTGGATTAAACCTCCTAGCCAGATCGCTTTGCTTTGTGACACTTGAGGCAACATTATTAAATTCCCTACTTCTCATACTCTCATTTGAAGCAAAGCAGCCCTAATATTTGATCTCAGCCTCACAGCTGGGGAAAACTATCAGCTGTTTTGTAATTCAAAAGGAAGAGAACAATAACCCACTGAGGCTACTTCTGTATGTGGGTGGTGAGTCAGAAGAATAATTGGACAATACAGATCAGTTAAGCCTAATTCAGTTAATAGAATTAATTTGTAAATTAGTACACATTAGGTGAATCAGCTGCAATTCATTTTGACAGAAATGTTTAAAAATATTGAAGTAGTTACAATGAAACATAGAGAAATATTGCTGCTGAAAAGGATCTGAAGAAGGCAGTTGCTATATGGAAGTTTTTGTTTGTAAAGGATAAGGTTTAAGTGTCATAAAATCATCAGGAACCATATTTTATTCCTGGCTTGTACAGCTTTTATTACCCTGACAACTCTCCATGGATCTTAAATCATCATTAGAGACAGGCTGTGAAAGTTCTGACTGGGATCCAGACATGGATGTTGGGACTGGTATGGGGGTCTGGTGCACAGAAAAATAAAGAAATGGCTTTAAATTTGAAAGCTGGCCTAAGAAAATCAGCTGGTAAAATAATCTGGCCCTCACACTCTTCCTAGGAAAGGTTGGAAACATGACTGAGCTACTGTTGTTAAAAGACACACATTTGGAGCAGATGAGCATCTGATATTTGAGTCAGCTTGGTGTCTTCAGGCTGGGAGGAGAACACCACTAGTATTATTTTATATGCTATTGAAAGGCTGAAAAATGCTTTGGTTAGGTACAGTTAATAGGATCTCCTGCGCAAAAGTAGAGCTGCAACTACTGGAGCACTAAGAAGATTTAGGAAGATGCTGAGCTCTGAAGTGTGTGTGATCAGAGCAAATTGAAAAGGCAAGATGAACACGGGAGAACAAATGTGCCACCCCCCCATTACAAAGAAGAAAACCTCCATTGTCTGTTTGACTGTGAAATGAAGGCAAAACCTGGTGTTGAATAACTGTATCTGGAGGAAGAAGAACAAATCACGGCTGCATCAGTTTAGCAGTTTATTCTGACACCTCCCTGGAATCAACTAGCACCAGAAGCATACTGTTGTGGTGCTCAGTTCCTTCACAGTATTAATCCTGTTCCCTCTTAGCTGTAAATACAGGGTTTGATCCTTAAAAGGCATAAATCGTGCCTCATTTCAGTACGTGTCTGGCAGTTTGTACTTGCTTTGTATCTCACTAACCAACACCACATACACAGGATTTCCTCAGAACTGCAAAACAGGTAACAGATTTAATTAATTGTTTATTTGTTTTAATGGTGGTCCTTTATATTCTATTTTACTGATACTTTCCTGCATGGCACGGACTCAAAGGTTTAGAAAAGCTTTTTTAAAGGACTTCACTGCAATCAGTCTAATTTCACATGAAAGCCATGGAGCTACCAGAAAAGCTAACCTACCTATAGAAACTATGACATACAAAATTTTTATTCTGTGTGTAAAACTTCACAGCAATGTTGTTGTACCTTTCTGAAAGGACTTAAAATTGTAAAACAGCCACAACAGTTATATTGCCCAGCTGCTGAATTATACATGGAGAAAACTGACCTAGCATTACATTGCCTCTATCAGACTTAGAGCCTCCCAGCTCACAGTCGTGGCTCGTCAGGTTTGATGGGGAGCTGGTTAAATGCAATGTCAGCGCAGGTTACCTGGGGTGGTGCGCAGGAGGCTGCTCACCAGCCGGCGGGCAGCTCTGCGGTATCTATCAAATGCAGCAAAATATTGGAACATGATCCATGATGTAGACTTCCCAGCTGTTGAGTCATGGGCTCTGCTTTCCATGTTAACGCTTCGTAACTACGGATGAGAATCCAGCCACCCTTCCCAAGCACTGCCAGCTCTGCGCAATCTCCTGCCCTTTGCACATAAGTTATGATACACAAACCGCACACGGTGATAACTGAAGGCCCCCCAGTTCCCAGCTGCAGGATTTAGGCACCAGAGCAGCGCACCAGGCTGGCCAGGCCTCATCATCGCGTGGCCTTCTCTTATCTGACCCAAGGCATTTCTAATGGTGGCTCCTGACTCCCATCAGCAAGCCTTGGGGACGCCAATGCCAAGGGTGGATCCAGGTTCCCTGCCTGACCCCTTTGCAGCTGGAGAAGCATCTGGACACCTTCTCCTCCAATCACTGTTCTCACTGCCGTCCCTTGATGCTCAACCTCCCTGCTGAGCACAATTTCAGCTGGAGGGGCAGAAGTGGATGGAGCAATTCAGGTTATAAATCAACAGCCAAATGCACAGCCCTTCCTTTTAAATTTGCTCCAAGCCAAACAAACAGCGAGTCAGCTCTAAGCCAGCTGTAATGCAGTTGCCCATGCCTGGTTTTCGGTGGACTGCTAAGACGAAGACCCACATCACTGACACAAAGGCCCTTGAGGAAAGGTTCATGAGGGTGAAGATTCCGATCCCACTGACAGAACGTAGGCTTTGGCCCTGCTGAAGAGTCACATTAAGGTGCAACAAGAAAAACAGCGGATGCAACTCTCCCAGAGCTGTTTGCAGCTGGGGGACGGCACAGGAACCTTCGCTCAGAGCTCTTCTCCAGGACACGCTAGCAAAGACTAAACAGCCCTGGGCTCTGGTAATCTTCATCCAGCTTGAAAGGAGGCCACGCAGGCCAGAGTTCAGAGAGATCTTCGGGCCCAGAACATCCATCGGTCCTCGAGCAGATCAACTGTTGTCGCAGGATGAAAAGCAGAGCCAGAAAACTGACCATGTGTTTTCAGGGCCTTTGACCTGCCACAGCTCTAATGAGGCACTGCCGAAATGTCACGTATAAGGTAGGGCACGTATGTAGGTATAACTGACGTGCTGCAAAAGCCTCTTTGTGTGTGATGCCACGTGTAGCTCAGGCAGTGGCGTTCTCAGCGGGCAGCAGGGAGGCGCGCTGAGGGGCCCAGGGTAGACGTTAACCTCGCTTTCAGGACACCGAGTTACGTAAGTCAGCCTAGGACGTGCCACAGCCCGCGCGGGGTTTTAACCGCCGCTTCATCCCCCGTGCCCTGTGCTGCTGGAAGTGTCACAGTTCAACGCAGAGTAAACTGATCCTTTTACTAGGCCAGGCCTGGTAACAGGCCTTGATTTAAGCAGCTTATTGCATCGGATGACTAAACACTGTTCCCAAACGGCAGCTCCCTACCATCAGACGGAGGATGAATTCTGCCCCTGGGGACACATCCCCAGAGACACAGCCGTGCTGGGAGTGGGGCAGAGGAGCAAGACTGGCCTCTGCTATTTGGTAGCATTTTGAGGGAACACCATGTGTTGTTTACTCCTAAACTTCCTACAGAATACGAAGAATTGCTGCTCTGGACTACTTCAGAGAGATAACGTGGCTCACTTGAGTCGTATATTGACCTCAGGCACTGTAAAAGTATATTTTACTGTATTTTTGAAAACAATTAATGCAGATTTCTGTACTGCTGAAGATGCCTAGAGTGCACTTTGAGATTTACGTGAGGCATTAAAGCATGCATATCTGGCCAAGCCCCATGTTATTTGTTATCATTAGTCAACACATCCCTAATCGCTGGTCATACCATCCCCCAGGCTGTATTTTCTATGCTAAAGCAGCTTTCTCAATACATATTGTCAGTCTTAATTTGCCTGTGTATAACAGCTCTATGAGAACCGTATTAATTACAATCAGTGACAGACCCATACTAAATCCTATGTTCAGACATGGAAGTAGCTTCTGTGACCAGCTGTTATCCCTAAACCCTGAGCTGAAACCGGATCTGAATTCCCACAAAGTCTTAAAGTGTTTAGTTACGGACCTGGATTCAGCAGGTCTGGTTTTGGCTTGCGTTTAATTTTAATAACGACCCACCACTATATTTGCATTCTTTTTGTGTTTTGCCAGGCTGAGTACTTAGATGCTTTGAAGCAGAGATTTTGCTAGGCAGGGAAAGTGCTTGCGCCATGTTGCCTACATGCGTTATCTACTGAGTGAGATGCCTGATCACAGCTTCTACTTTCTAGAGGTGAACTTTAAAGACGAAATTTTCTCAGGCTCTGCTCTTCCCCACAAATAATCTGCCTTCATCCTTTAAGTTTCCACAATCCCCATCACACCCATCTGAGCTCACCCATCTGACACACAAGGGCATCATATTCCCTCCCTCTCCTTGCCTTTCAGTTGTCTTTCAGATTGACCAGGTCACAGCAGCTCAAAATACAAAAATCTCTCTCCTGCATGTCCTGCTTTCAGGGGCCCTTCCATTTCACTCGGGTGACCCCAGGCCCCACAATAAGTGAACCAGGGCCCTATTTATGCGGCTACCCAGCAAAGTTATCATCTGTGTTGTAGAGACAAGCATGAAGAAGACACAGCCCAGGAACGGACAGAGTCAGTCCCACTGAAAACAGAGTCCATAGCTCCTTTCACAGCTTTTTGCTGAAAGCTGAAGTTAAAAATGCCTACCACTTAGGTTTGAACTGCACCCCTGTGAGGGAGCGATGGAGTCATGGACAGGATCGATGAACAAAGGACCCGGCGTGATGTGACAGGAAGGGATCACAAAATCCACAAAACAGGGCTCAACCAGGATCATCACCAGCATTTTGCATGTGAGAAAATCCCCGAAAACCTTTCTGGGAAATCAACGTGCTGGGGGGCCTCTCTGAAGCATCTGTACATTAATGTACACAGTATGGGGAATATATATGATGAGTTAAGAGATCTGTGTGCAGCTGCAGGGCTACAGCTTCACTGGGATCATGGAGACGTGCTGGGATGGTTCCTATGTCTGGGGTGTTGCAACGGAGGCATAGAGGCTCTTTAGCAAGGATAGGCTGGGAAGAAAAAGACGGGGAGTTGTCCTTTCTGTAGGAGCATCTAGAGTGCATGAAGCTCTTTCTGGGGATGGCTGAGGAGCCAACTGAGAGGTTATGGGTAAGGATTAAAGAGAAGACAGGGGTGACATTGTAGTGAGTCTGCTATAGGCCACTTGACCAGAAAGAACAAGTGGATGACATCCTCTACAGACAGATGGGAGCATACTCTCTTTCACAGGTCATGGTCCTCATGCAGAAATTCAACCACCTCATTATCTACTTGAGGGACAACACCATGGGGCATAAGCAATTTAGGAGGTTCCTGGAGTGCAATTTCCTTGCTCAAGTGATAGAGGAGTCAGTGAGGAGAGGTGCTATGCTGGACCTCATACTCACCAAGGCACTTGCTAGGGGTGTGAAGGGCAAAGGCAGCCTTGGCTGCAGTTACCATGAAATGGTGGAGTTCGGGATCCTGAGAGAAGGCAGAGTGTAAAAAGCAAGTTCACAACCCTAGACTACACAAGACCAGATTTTGGCACCTGCTTGGAAGAGTCCCATGGGATAAGGCCCTGGAGGAAAGAAGGACCCAAGAAAGTGGGTTAATATTCAAGGATAACCTCCCCCAAGCTCAAGAGCAGTCCCTCCTAGTGAGCTGAAAGTCAGCCAAAAAAAAGCCAGACCTGTGTGGATCAACAAGGAGCTCCTGGCCAAACTCAAACACAAAAGGGAAGCCTGCAGACAGTGAAAGCAAGGATGGGTATCCTGGGAGGAATTGTCCAATCATCCAGGGATGAAGTTAGGAAAACTAAAGCCCAGCAAGATTTGAACCTGTCAAGGAATGTCAAAGACACAATGGGCTTCTATAGTACGCAGGTGACAAATGGAAGACTGGAGAAAATGTGGGCCTACTGCTGAATAACACAGAGGACCTGGTTACATAGACATGGAAAAGGTTGAAGTGCCACCTTTACCTCAGTCTTTAGCGGCAAGTCCGGCCTTCAGGAATCCATCTGCACATCAGGAAACTTTTTTACTTTAAGGGTGAGCAAGCATTGGCACAAGGTGCCCAGATAGGTTGGGGAGTGTCATCAGACACCAGTTCTAGGTGATTCTGCTTGAGCAGGGAGGTTGGACCAGATGACCTCAGAAGGTCCCTTCCAACCTCAAGCATTCTATGAGTCTGTAATGACTATTAGCTGATTAGTAAGTGACACGGGAGGGGGGGGAAAAAAAGGGATGGGAACATGTCTAATCATTTCTGTATCATTTGTTCTTTCTTTCCAGAAAAAGCCAGTCAAAAGCTGGAGGAAAAAAATGCTGTTTCCCTCTCTTACCACTATGAAAATTTGGAAAGAAGCCCTCCCTTATCAGTGTATGCAGGTCTGTGCAATCTCAATTCAGCATGATGAAAATCAATGCCTGAAATACCAAGAAATTATAATCTGGTGGATATCTTGATCTTCGCATCACGACAGAAATATTTTCAAGAAACTCAAAACCTCTGCTTTGTGAGATGCAAGTCACTCCCTTAAAGCAAACACAAGCAAAACTATTTTCAATTAAATAGATTATGAAGAAACTTAGATTTTTCTTTTGGACAGACTGGTCCATTTCAATATTAGACTCCATTAATGTGTGAATCTGAGAAGGTAGGA
The DNA here is from genome assembly GCA_009769605.1 of Bucorvus abyssinicus. Classification (NCBI taxonomy): domain Eukaryota; kingdom Metazoa; phylum Chordata; class Aves; order Bucerotiformes; family Bucorvidae; genus Bucorvus; species Bucorvus abyssinicus. Next base: position 16,251,417 of record CM020036.1, read on the forward strand.
AAGCCAAATCACTTTCTCTCCCCTGAAAACACAAGAAAGTGGCATCTTTTAAGCAAGCTAGCACATGCTTTACAGTCTTTTGTGTGTTTGTTTGGTTAGGGTTTTTTGGGGTTTGGGAGCTTCTTTTAAAGCATAATGGTACTTCAGTTGTACATCTGCAAATGTTTCCATTTCTTCTTTGTTAAATGCACAGAGGAAAGGTGGAGCCTTCACAACAGAAATGTACTTAGGCAGTTCTTTACCTGAGTATGAAAGGTATGTCTTTCCAATACCATGCAATCAGGGAGGAAAAATGTTGATTCTGAAAGTGGTAATAAAGACTAGGATTTAATAGCATTCTAATACACAAATGTGTGCTTGTTATTCTTCTAATCAGTGCATTACAGGAATAAATACAGAAAATACAACTGTGATTGCACAGATTTAAGTATTAATTACAAGAAGTGGTAAATCATGGTACTCTCAAGATTTTATGTAAAATCCACTGAATTACTTGAGTTTCCTTAGATTCCAATGGGCTTTGGTTGAGTCCCTTAATGATATTAAAATCCACTTGCTATTAAACATCATGTTTAATACAATAGTATGCAAATGTTGCGATTTGTAAATATCATTATGCAAAAGTTCAAGTCCAATCACACTCCTCTTGAAGTCTGCAACATAATTTCTGTAGACATCAGTAAGAATAGGTCCAGGATATCCATTTTTAATTGCTCTGTGTACAAGTACTGACAGTAGAATACAATACAGTAGTCACAAAATTAAAGAGGCTTCTATGAAACCTACAAAGAAGAGCAGCAGAGTATCAATGAAGTGAAAGCAGTATTTAAAAAAATAATAAATCAGATTTGGCATTTTTGGAAAACAGTACTGAAGAAAAAGACAAACGAATTGGCACAGTTTAACAACCTAATTTCTAAGTGCACTTTATAATAACTCTCCTTACAAGCTGCTGTTTTCCCAGACGATGATGACAAAAAGCCTCATTGGAATATCACTGTTTTATAGTGACAGGTTTTATTGCATTGCCAGCTGTGAATCTGAGAAAAAGACATACATACCCCCAAAAAAACCCCCTCCTATAAAGGTTCCTAAAAAGCCTGTTTTCTTCTGTTGTTGTCAAAAAATAGCAACATAGCACTTCCATGTGTTTGTGAATACCCACAATTCTATTTAAAAAAAAATAGTAGTTAAAGAAAAATGATTTTTGTCTTGGCTTCAAAAAATAAAGAAACATTTAAGAACAAGATATTTCACTGATCAGAGAGATATGTGCAATACAATAGGTTTGAGTCCAGTCCTGAAAATACATGTTCATGAATGCAGACTTGAGAACCTGTTGATCCTGAGCACGTGTAATTAAAGACTGGCAGGATCAGGCTCTTAGCATCACCCATTATAAGGTTTTCCACACTCTGTCCTAGGCTAAAAAGTATAGATACAGTATATACTCTGTATACTGATTTATACAAAAGGTCTTTTACAGCTCTAACCCTGTTATTGCTAGGCTAAAAATGAACATTTGGAACAAATCACATGAATCATAAAGGATAAAATTGAGATGCAGCTTCTGACGACTGAATTTCCACTTGAGCCATTTTAAATTGGGTGCACTGTAGCCATTTCCGGAGCACAGATGAGCTATTGTTCATTTGTCCTGACCCCTGTAACATCCTTAGGCGGTGATGGTTGACATTGCTCTGGATGGCTTGCAGGCGTAGCTGGAGTCCAGCAGATAAGTGCTGTTGAAATAAGGCAAAACATTCCATTTCTTTCCTTTAATACTTACATTAACTTACAGAGCACTGTGAAAGGTAAAGGTTGTTGGCCAGGGCAAGTTCCTCCACTGCCCCAATGTCACATTTATTTCTTTCTCATCCTGGACTGTAGTGTTACCATGAAAAGCAAATGTGATTACAGAAACAACTCCATACTGAGACCAACTCCAACACTTTTATTCTCCTCACTAGAATCTCTTGACTGGCAAACTACACCAATCCACCTTGCCCTCTCTTACAAACAGGGCCAGCTGGCACAGTTTTACCCAAACAAGCAGGCCCACAGTATTTGCTATAGAACCCAAATCCATCTCCTGAGTCAAGAGTCCCAATCCTGATTTGTTAGAGGACTCCCAAGCCTAAGCCATCAAGAATACCACAGCTCAAGGAAAAAAACAGTAAACAGGGAAGAAAGGCCCTGCTGCAGAACCTGGTTAGAGGAAAAGTGTTTCAGAAGGGAAAGGGAGAGCAGCACTGATTACAGGACAAGTATCTTAGCTGATGATGTACACTTGAGACCTTCAGTGCTGGGCCATCCAGTGCATCTGGGTAAGCTACAATGATCTATTTTCAGAGAGTTTGGAGACCACATCTAGTGATCTTACTTCCAGAATTTACAGAAATGTGTAACACTAAGAATAAAAGGATAAGGTACTAGAAATAACTTACCTTTAGATTTGACTGTATCATTGGCAACCACATTGGTATGAGCTGTAAGAAGAGAGGTGTATTTTGTTACTGTACAAGTGACTGTAAACGTGTTCCACTTACTATGAGACAGAGAAGGGTACATCGAACGCATTTAGTTGTCCTAAAGGACATAGCCTGAATCACAAATCTGAAAATATGGTTGTTTTTAAATGACATGTATGTTTTGGGGCAGGTAACTCTCAGAGGTGAAGAAGCCAGCTTCACTTATATGTAGCTTGATGAATCACCAGGAGCAATTACTGATATCATGTTTAAGGCAAGGATGAATAGGCAAAAGATAAGAATAAAAACTTGTAAAAGGAAATCACTTCTTGTTTTCCTTGTGAATGTGTTTCTGTTTGTGCAGGTGAGCAATACTGGAATAAATACAGTAAGCATTCTGCATGGCGAGGTGTACACCAAGAAGTGGAAAAAAAATGCAGCAGAAGTTCCTAATAACAGGCCAGATATTGAAATGGTAACCAGCATTTTATAAGCCACTAGTCACATCAGTGCTTCACTGCAGAATGTGACCTCTAGGCCTGACAGCACAAGTAGAATCTCTAACCACCCAGAACAAGGCAAGGAGGTCTGCGAATCTGTCACCCATGAGTGGATTGATATGTATTTCAGTCTTCTGCTCGTCGGAGAACTTTCATATCTGAATAAGTAAAACTTGACAAGCTTATGGAAGACAGAGAGGCATTTCTAGCAAAAGTATTCATGTTGTCCAATATTAATTTAACCAGAGGTTATTATTCTAAAATGTTCCTCCAAATGGCATTAAAATTTGCAATTTGCCAATTATGCTACTGGGAGCTGCAAGTTAAACCTAATCACTATTGACAACATTAGATAAAGTGCTGGTTCCCTTGTGCAAGGAATGATAGATAATTGTTTCCATTTCAGTGCTGTGTTGCTGGAGAATCATATGCAGCCCTGTCAGGATTGATTACTTAGTGCATCACATGAAGAACCATACTCAGCATTTACAGAGAGATGAATGCCAAAACAGCTGGAATGCAGCCAGATGCAGCAGGTGTGTGAGTTCTGTACATCCTTCTGTGGGCTCTCTCACTAATGAAGTGCCTAATAAGATCCAGTGACCGCAAGTCTTGATGTGTTTTTTGGAGAGCAGGGAACAGATAAGCATACTGAGAAGCCATGCTCCATGCCATCAACGGAATGTCACTGAAAATTTCATCCAGCATTACTGCAGTTCCTATGGAGCTAGCCAGTGTTGATAGGAGTGGTGTCAGATATATGTCAAGCAAGGAGAGAAGCTAGGCGGAAAACTCAGGGTACCCCTCTGCATCTGAACCAATTCGCTGGACAGCTTTTACAGTCAGCTGAGACAACCAAGCACTTCTCAAATCCTGTTCATCTTGTCCCAGAGCAGGTATTTAAAATAGATCAAGATGAATCATGTCCAAAAATACCTGTTTATCTCTGCTGACTATAAAGGGCACTCATGGAAACTAGCTCATATTGATATCTACGCTGTAGAGGTCTAAGGTTAGGTAGAGATCATTGTCCTCCAGCATCACTTCTCTCTTCCAAGGTCTGGACACATTTAGGGAAACAAAACATTCTGCTGCAGGCACAAGCAAGCAAACCTTCCTCTCCTACAGATGCCATTAGATAAATGAGTCAAGAAGACATTTTTATTGATACACTTCAGGTTTATTACCTAATCCCCAGGCAGTCTTTTCTTCACAAAGGAAGAATACATAAAGCTAGTTAGAAAGAACAGACTTCTGTCAGATACTGTCAATTTTTTTGAGTTTATATTTTCCATGGAATTATGCTGATTCCAATGCAAGTTTTGATGGAAACCAGGCTGGAGAACAGGTTGGTCTCTGTGCTTTTCTGGCTCCCCACCTCTGTTGCCTGCCCAGTTCTCTAGAGGTCTACCCCAGCCGCTGGAACTGCCTAAAACCGCTGGGTCTCTGGAAAATTTGTGGTTTGCCAAGTTGCTCCCTCCTCTACTGTAGACTCCCAATTTTCTCAGACAAACATCTGATTGTCAGACAGGGAGCTGTGATCAGCAAGGAGCTGGTCTCCATCATCAATGGCTGTCCTGGGATGGCTAGTTCCCCAGTTCCTTTTACACAGAAAAACAGAAGGAAAGCTGAACACTTTCATGTCGCCCTTCTAAACCAGAATGCTTCCCCTTAGAGGAAAATATAATGAATTAAATATATATGTTGGTATGTGTGCATCTGCATAAATGTGTACATATATCTCTCACTCCAACTTAGAAAGAGAAATAAATACATAACTCTTGAAATGTTTTCACAGGAAAGAAGCTTTGTTTTCCTCACCAGATTGTTAAAGATAGTCTAACATCAGATCCCGAAAATATCCTCTGAGAACACAGGGAATGGCTCAAAGACTGTAGGCATCAACACATGTCCCAATGCTATCAGTGTGAGTTTAATTTAATAGCAAAGGCCAAGAGTACCAGGAAGAAGAAACCTCACAGCACCCACATGACGACATGAAGGAGTGCTTATCTCAGGCATAAAGAAAGCTCTTCTTTCAGCGAAGGAGGGCTGAAATGGCCCAGAAAATGGCCATCTAAGATAGCTATCCCATAAACCACCTGGCATCATGTGACAATGCACCACCTTCTCATTGTGGTGCATTAAAAATATGTATGTGTTGAATCATGCTATGACTTCACTAACAAATGAAGCTTTTGCAGCACCCAGTTCCTTAGGTGGCATATAAGATACTGTAGCAAATACAATTATATGAGTGATAAATGATTAGGATTTATCAGCGTTACTGTGCTCAGTTCCAAGAGGAAGTCACTGGGAATTATTAATTTTGCTCAATGAATCTCCAAAAGAGCATTAAAAATGTTCTATTTAAAAAAATCTCTCTCACTACACTATGTCCTTCCCTTCAGTGAAAACTAAACCTTGTTTGAAAGGCTTATAAGCTTTAAAGCATAAGATAGAAATTGTTTCATTATCAAAGGCAGGGCAATAAAAGATTGTCTAGAATAAAACAAACTACCAAAAAACTGCCGAGTCAACTAACATTCAAAGAATTGCCATCCTTGCAGACTTCTGAAGTAGGAGAAACAAAGTTCAGATCTTCTTCACAGCCATAAGGAAGACAGTCTCAAAGTTGTCTTTTTTTAGATTATAGATTATAGATTATAGATTATAGAGATGCCACTAACTGATTGATTCCTGTGTGAATAAGCTTACACTTCTGCCCCTTTGAAGGTCTTCCAACATACAGCAAGTCTTTCCCTAATCATGACATTTACTTCTCAGATATAAAAAAATACTTTTGCAATTAGTTTTGAAAAATATGAGTAACCTGGGACTAGCAATCCTATAACACTATTATGTATGTATATTGTTCCTTCAGGATTTCAACTTAGGGCTAAATAAAGGGGATTTGGTCAACCAGATTCTTCTCTTCCAACTCCCATCCACTGAATGTAAAAGAAAGCTTAGCACCTTAACTCTGAATTTCACAGGTTTATGAGCTTGATTTTGTAGTAGCGACAATGTCCTTTTAACCTAATTTAACATATTATTGATATATAACCCCTTAAAGCATTCATTTGAATTGTGACAGGGATTTAGCCCTAAGGCCTCTCTTCTCACAGCTTTAAAGCCATTCTTCATCCTTCTCAAATTCTGAACATCCTGGACTGGCTGAAAGAGAGGACCAGATATCTTCCAGGGACAGCCATGATCACTTTAACATCCCATAGTGACAGAGTTTCTGTGGTAAATCATGTCATGACTGCCTACAAATCTGTATTTTCACAATGAGTGTGAATAATTCTATGACAGTTTACATCAGGGCCTCCAGGTTTAGCTACTTTATTTTCAATTTCTGCTTGATCATAAGACTGAAGTGAAATGTCAGATGTTTCCTATAGGAAGAACAATGTAAACCAACATTTTAGTTAGATTCAGAGTGCATTTAACTACTTGATTTGCTGAAATTATATGTGAAAACTCCCTTCAGAATAATGCAATGGGAAAGCATGTAAAAAAGGCTAGTAAAATCGATTTATGCTTATGCAACTAGCCCAAACCTTTGGGAATCTCTTCTGAAAATGCTGTGGTGACCCATAGGAGACTGACCACTGATTTCCAAAAAAAGGAATTTTACATGGATGGAACATGTCGGATTTGATTCTCTAACCAAAGAATATCCTGTTACTTATCCTAGAGGAAGAAGATTCACTATGTGATAATATTTCACTAGAACAGACATGTAGGCACAAAATAACAGAAAAATGACTGTGGCACGAAGATTTTGTTATCAACCCGAAAGAATGTAAGAATCAGAACAGTGAGGTGATCTGCAAAGGACCTATGATGATTAAAAGTTACAGAATGACTGAAAATTCAGATAGTACCTAGAGGCTCTCAAAGTCAGTGACACCAGCTGGGTCTGTTAGGGGACCATTGTAACAATGGAAGGAGGAAGTACATAAGAAGTCCATTAAAGCAAAAAAATCAGGAGAACTTGCATTTGAGATTATGGTCTGGTCTGACTTCTTACCAGAGATTTTTTTATTATGTTCTACTAGGTTTTATTTCTGTAACCTCAGCTTTTTCTACTTTCTTCTTTTGAGAGAGAGGGGAAGTAGAGGACAGAATGTCTAGAAATCACAATAGACAGGCAACATCATTAACTAAATATTCATGGTGTGGCATGCCTACCTTTACAAAGATAGTAGAGTTGCATTCCTGCAAAGCCTCCATTAAACTAATCACATGCAGGCACACCATTTCCACCATCTTGAAAAAAAAAAATCAAGCATAAAACCAAATTAGTGTCCAGCATGACAGTGTTATAAGCTAAGCCAAGGGTCTCTAAAAAGAATCTTCCTGTATTTGCTTGGCAGTAATACTGATTCTCTAGATCTGCATTTATTAACAACTGACATGTAAGATTAAATATTACATGAGCACATAAAGGACACTTTTCTTTATCTATTTCTCCCCTGATGCAGCAACAGCTACCTGTTAAATATTTCAGAGTGCTTGATGTATTTTAATTCCTATCATACATCAAAACAAGTTGCTTTCAGTTTTGTTCTTTTCAGACATCATAAATCCTTTTACATGCCTTTGCTGTGTAGTTCTCATCAATCAGTATGTCAGAAACTGATATTTTTATTTCCTGAATCTTTGAAAATTAACATACCCACAAAAACCATCATTTTTTTTGCCCCATCAAAAGACAATTTATTGCTCTGAACTGGCAGCTAGTCCATAATTCTTCTATTTTGTACCATGAATTATGACAGACGCAAATATCAGTTATTTGGTGGTAGACAGCATTTTATGGTTTATATTGTTTAAATTCATAGGCACAAGACAAATACCCTGAGCCAGCAGTGAGTATTTACAGTGCCTGTCTGAACTATGTGTAAATTCCCCTCGATAATAATAAACTTAGCTTTTATGTAGTTCTTTTCATCTTCAAAGCGCTTTACAAACACTAACTAATTAACCTCACAACACCCCTGTGAGACAGGCAAGTATTATTAGCTACATTTCAGAGAGCAATAGCTGAGGCAGAGTTTAATAACTTGCACTGAAGCCACATAATGAGATACTTTCAGAATAAGGATTGGAACCTGGGACATCCAGGTCATATTCTTGTCCTAAGGCTCGACAAGAAGCCTTTGTGTCTCACTAAACGATTGATAAGTTAGAAGTGTTATGCACATTTCCCATTCACTTAAATGGAGCTTCATGAACTGCTGTTCCTAACAGGGACTTGTCAACCACAGAGACCTCACTAGATGTCAGAGGCTAAAATACCATTTAAAGACAGCTTTAGGTGGTTCTTGCCTAATATGGACAAGATGGACAACACATGCCCAAAGGGTGGTGCTAAATTGGGTTCAATCCAGTCACAGGTGGTGTTCTCCAGGGCTCAGTATTGGGGCCTGTTCTCTTTAATATCTTTATCAATGATCTGGATGAGGGGATCAAGTGCACCCTCAGTTACTTTGCAGGTGACACCAAGTTAGGTGGGTGTGTCGATCTGCTTGAAGGTAGGGAGGCTCTACAGAGGGATATGAACAGGCTGGATCAATAGGCTGAGACCAGCTGTATGAAGTTCAACAAGGCCAAGTGCTGGGTGCTGCACTCGGGTCACAACAACCCCCTGCAACACTACAGGCTTGGGGAAGAGCGGCTGGAAAGCTGCCTGGTGGAAAAGGACCTGCGGCTGTTGGTTAACAGCCAACTGAATATGAGCCAACAGTGTGCCCAGGTGGCCAAGAAGGCCAACGGCATCCTGGCTTGTATCAGCAATAATGGGGCCAGCAGGAGGAGGAAAGTGATTGTCCCCCTGTACCTGGCACTGGTGAGGCCACACCTCAAATACTGTGTCCAGTTTGGGGCCCCTCACTACAAGAAGGACATTGAGGTGCTCAAGTGTGTCCAAAGAAGGGGAACGAAGCTGGTGAAGGGTCTGGAGAGAAAGTCTTACGAGGAGTGGCTGAGGTAACTGGGGTTGTTTAGCCTGAAGAAAAGGAGGCTGAGGGGAGACCTTACCACTCTCTACAACTACCTGAAAGGAGGTTGAAGAGAGGTGGGAATCAGTCTTTTCTCCGAAGTAACAAGCAATAGGACAAGAGGAAACAGCCTCAAGTTGCACCAGGGGAGGTTAAGTTTGGACATTAGGAAAAATTTCTTCACTGAAAGGGTTGTGAAGCATTGGAACAGGCTGCCTGGGGAAGTGGAGGAGTCACCATCCCTGGTGGTATTTAAAAAATGTGTAGATGTGGCGCTTAGGGCCACAGTTTACTGGTGGACTTGATGATCTTAAAGGTCTTCTCAAACCTAAACAATTTTATGACACAAGGAAATAGTAACTGGTTCAAAGACATTCAAGTGCAGTCCGTGCAGTTACAATTGAAAGGGCAAAGGTCCCCACCTCCCTGGAAGATGGAGAAAGGGGAATTACATGAAATAATTTTCATATAGATAGCAGGTCTCCATTTTAAAAAGAAAAAACCCACAAACAAAGAAAAAATGAAAATCCCAACCCTAAGAGCACCTGACTTAGAGGACTGGGCCATGTATAAAGAATCTTTTTCACTGAAAGCTAGTATCAAGTTCTCCAGAGCCAGAGCTATCAGTTATCATCTCAGTTGAAAGTTAAAAATTTTTTACAAGTCATGACAGACCTGTTACGACTTTCTGGGAAGTGGGAAACACATCTTGCTTATGAGAAACAAGCTCTCAACCCCAAGTCTGCACGTACAGAGAATCATTAGTCAATGGGAAGGAAAGGTAGCACCTATGAGAAGACTGCTAGAACCCCTCTGGGTTCTTATTGTACAAAACTGCTCCAACAGCAGTGAGTAGTTGAGATAAACAAATGCTTAAAAACTTATTTCCAAAAAACAGTCTGGACAATTTCTGGACAAAGTGAACATTCCCCTTTCAAACCTTATCTCTAGAGATACCTCCCTTAAGTCGTTCATTACTCAAAAATGTTTCCAGACATATTTATGTAGCTTATTTTTGATGAGTAACCAATGGGTTATGAGTAGTCAAGTGTCAGCATTTGCGTATTGTTTCACCATCACACAGTGAAAAATATTCAAATGGATATTCACAGAATTATCCTAGAACACTGAGTTGCTCCTGTAAGGCACAATCAGATGAAACAATACGACTGCTCTTAAGAGCAGGAATATATATAAAATGAGACCTGATGCAGGGAGCCCTTAATCCAGCAAGCAGCTACTCTAGCTCTTGATTCTGTTTCAGGCAGATCCTGGCTAGATCCCGTTCAAGACCCACTGCAAGGTTAAACCACTACTAATTAGCCTTCTCTTTAAGTTTTCAAAAGCATCAAAGTTGCTTTATGACATTATTCATAATCTGATGTATTCCACCTAAACAAATCCAAGATGTGAGTTTAATCTGTACTCCATCTGTACACAGCACCTGACTCACCACTTTGTTATGTGCCATTAGCTGTAGGATGCTGGGTGTCACTCTGCTCCAGAACTCCAGGGCTGTAAGGATTGCTGTAAAGCTAAATTCGTTCTGATTCTGGACTGTCGGAGCTACTGCTGTTTGTTCACAATACACTGTCCAGAGCTGAGCAAATATAAATGCATGGAAGAGGGAACACATGTGCAGGACAGACGTCTGTAGAAACAGAAAACAGAGGAAAATGTTTATTTAAGTAAGTGTATTGGGATACACTGCAGAGGCTTTCATCAAAACACTCCTCTGTCATGCATCCCACTGTGCAGTCTTGTCCCTCAATTTCCCACATTTCCTTCCCATTAGGAACTAGTAAGTACACTTGATAATATCTTCTCCACGTTTAAGAACTGTTTTTATATTTACAGACTGAGAACTGCATTTGCAAACACACAATCCCATGCAATCTTAGTATATGGCAAAAAGTCAGCGCCTTTAAGAAGAAGGTTTGTTTTGCAGGAACAGCTTCTCCAGACTCATTCTGATACTTCCTTGACAGAAAACTCCCCCACAATCTGTGGAAGGCCTGTAGGCTCTGGCACGCATTACTCCATTTCAAAAATGCTGCTGGGGTAAGTCACTTGGATTCTGATCACCTGAAAGGAAGGCTATTGTACAAAAAACATCATCCTACATCTGTTCTGTGAATTTGTCATCTATTTCTAGCTTGCTAGGACAGAACTGCTCATAGACAGGGAAAGTAAGTTTTGAAAAGATAACAGAGAATTCATTTTGCATACTCAAGCTTGGCTCTTTGCTACTATGCATTATATATCTCTGTGTTTATATGATTATATATCTCAGTGTTTGAGCCTCCAGGAGTGCTGGACATTAACTACATCATTGTGAGAAAAATGCTTCTGGTCAGAGATGTTTTCTCAGTTCGGCAGTCCAACAGTGATTCATGCTCTGTGGCAGTACGAGTGAACCAAACATTGCGATGGTTGCTTGGTAACTGGAAAGAGGTATTTGAAAGAGTAAAAAAAAAGGCCAGAGAAATGAATGGGAAGCACCAGTGTCTTGGCTGGGTAAGGGGGAAGGGGGATTCTATGTACAAGATAAATCTGTGATCATTCTGCTTCTGTTGCTACAAATACCTGGTTGGTGTCAAAGAAAGCTGCTGTATCTGTGTTAAACTATTGTCACAAATGGCTTAGGATTTGCAATGACTCTCCTTGTCCAGAGCACCTTGAGAAAAAAAGTTGTGCTTGGACCATCCACTGTTCGCAATTAACTTTCGATCATAGCGTTATTCATAGGTTATCCAACTCTACTATACAACTAGAATAAATAACTTTGAGAGAATTGCTACAGAGATGATCATTACCAAAGCTTCAATTTGGAATTAAGTTTTTCCTTCCTCACTCCTGTGCTGAGATGTTTTGTAATAGTTGAATCTCAAATGTAATTGTAGTGATTTCATCACCAGTTTTCTACACATGAAGTGGAACTATGCAAGACAACTACAGAAATTTCTTCTCCTAGACCCCAGGTTTTAAGAAGGTTTTACCCCTCCTTTTTTCTTACGAAGAAATAAATGCTTGCAGTAATAATGCCATTACATATCACATCTCCACTGAAAACAGAATGCCTTACCTTTGATTGCTCTGGAAACCCAATCAGAATAACAATAAGGTGGTCAGCAATTTGTGAACCTGCATCCAGTGGAATAGGCATGCAAGATGATGGAGAATTTGGACAGACAACATTGTGTGTCAGAGACCCCAGAAGTAGCCAGGACAGCAAACGGATGTGTGAGACACATTCTATGAACTCTTTCGGCCTGTCAAGAAAGAGCGGATTTTACAATGAGCTAAGTTTTCTGGTTTTCCCCAGAAGATGGAGTCTCCTTATGCACACTAGGCAGATGCAGTCTCAGTTTGCTGGAGGCACAGACCATTGGTACAGATTATGGGAAGACTAGAACCACACAGAACTTAGTGGACTTGACGTGCCATTAACAAGTCCAACAGAACATATTTGGTGGGTCTAAGAAACAGTGTCTATAAAAGGCTAAAACGTTCACAGATTCACTAATTCCATACACAGTGATTTTCTACACAGTAATCATCAGATGGGAAGAGTTGCCCAAGTGGAAATGCTCCTCTCAGCTCCCTTGGACAGCACACAGCTGACAGGATGATGGCAGGAAATTCTTCATTCCACAGCGAGCTCTGAGGCAGGCGCTGTGCCTTACTTCCACCATGTTCCACTTCTGCATTGGTAAAGTGGATTTAATTTCTCTTTTCCTCAGCCTCTTCTTGGACACTTGGACTGCATGCTTTTGAAGGCAGGGACTATGCTTTTTTGTGACACTTAAATATTCATCCACTATCTACTGCAATGTCTAACTGTAAAACACTGTGCTTACGTAATCTAAAAAGGAATAACACTTTACTGATGCCATCTTGTCTGTCCCCTTGCTGCTACCGAGTTCAGATTACATACTCATTTGAATTTGTAGGCACAGGAATAAAGTAATTGTTTTTCAATCAATAAATCACTACTTACCAGACCATTCTCACTACTGTTTTTAATTTCTAATTTGATGCCATTGTCAAGTATTCACAGCACCAAAGAGACATTCCATTAATTTCTTTTTTTAATAGACTTTGATACGATGCTATTCCTTAAGTACCTATAGAATCTTAAAGGAATTCACAACCTTCAACTCAGAACACATTTTTTTACATGTAAGAAACTAAAGCACAAGGAGATAACAACTCCGTATTTCCAAAACTAGGTATGCTCTACATGAAAGTATATGCAGATGTATCTACAGGACTGGAGCCTAAGCAGCATAGACCCTGGAATCCTGAGGCAGGTAGTCTGGAACAAAGCGGGGACAAGAAGACAGTTTGTTGAAACACAGTCTAATGGTCTACACTCAAAACATCTTGTTTGTTGTCACTGAAAAACAAGGGACAGTTTCTCTCTTCTTTTTGAAGATAAAGCACTGCAGATTAGGATTTCTCACAATGAAAAGGGATAGAATATATGTCTTGAAGGATTTCTCTCATCTAACTTTAACCAGCTGAAGTTAGTAATTTTATCATCATATCAATCGTTTTACACTTAAACAGTACTTGCTCATTTGTACTCCATAACTTTGAAGGTTCCCATTGTAATCTGTATAATTCTCAACATATTTTCTATAATTCTAAGACTTACCAAGTACCTGTGTGCTTTTCACTGTCTGTATCTAGACTGAGAATCAAGTTAATTTCCAGAGTCAAGCCAAAGGAGTTACCTCCACTGTCCCTCTGGTATGTTCTGCATTGATGAACTCCTCAGTTAAGGATCAGGGAGCTGCTGATTGAAACAGCTGCTGACCAGCTGTTTCAACATCTGATGGCCACCACACCTTACTGTGGATCTTATCTACGGAGTCTGGCAATAAACACAGAATTTTGTGAAGATTTTTAACTCATTTTAGTATTCCTTTTTGTGGAAAAGCATTCTCACCCTTGTTGCATTGCAGAAGGAGGATGATAAAGCCAAGGCAAATATCGAATCACAGCTTTGTTGTCTCTGTGGTTTCCCCGTGTGATTTCCATAGCAGCAATCTGAGCTAAACCAACTTTCAGATGTCCACCAAACGTGTCTTCGTGCAGTGGCTGAGAACAAGTCTTCATGTGACTCTGCAAGGCAAAGATCTGATTTCCTATCTGATTTCCTTTCAGTTCCTTTCACAGGGTCTCTACCTGTGTCTACAAAACTACAGAACAAAACTCAGAAAATTTTTTTAAAATTCCCCAGTCCCTATTATTAGCCATAGCTTTATGATGCAGATCTTTCCATGGAGGGCCACATTTTCAAGAGCCCCCACAAAATATGAATTGTGCAAAATATATAGGCACCTTTTGTATCAGCAAACTCAACATCTGATGAATACAAACTAATAATTGCACATCCAGACAGCTTAAGTGAAGATGAAAGAACTTAAACATTTAACAAGATAGCATCTGGGCAGGAATGCCTTCCCTGTGCTGTATTCCACTTACATGTACAGAAATAAGCTGTCACTCATTCACCAGCAATATGACTATGTTGCACTATTCACTATTTTATCAAGAAACATGCAAATATTTCTGTCTGGAAAGATAATTTACTATCCTGCTTTGTCAGCTCTAAGGAATGTCTCATTAGTGCTGCTTGAGAAACTTCTATATTTCTAATTAAGCTAACTTTGTATTGCCTTCTGCTACTAGACTAACGGAACACATGCTGAGTGCATTTGCTTGCTTAAAGCAGAGCCATATGCTTTGCACAAGAAAATCCAGGTCATCAGTTATTAAATGATTATAACAGGATAAAAATCAGTGGACCAATAATATAACAGATAAGTGTCTGACCCCAGCAACTTACACTCTCAAAAATCACTTGAAGTCTCTTTCAAGAGAAAAAAAAAAAAAAAAAGTACCAGCATGAATATCTAATGTCTTGGTGATAGAAACAGGTAAAAAGGACAGCCAGGTATGCAAGCAGATAGGCAGATACCTTCTACTTCTTCAAAAATGGTGGAATTTTCTAAACAAAACCTTGCTGAGTTTACCAATTAAAATGTTATCCCAAAGGGAAAAAAGATAATAAACTGAACAGAAACAATAAACTGGAATGTAATTATCTTTAGAATTAACATTTCTATCTTTTTTATAATGCAGTTGTCGCTAAACACAGGATTGAAAATAATTAAACTCTTTCAAAGAAACTACTCTCAGATATGCAAAATAAAACATTGGGAATTAATAAACAACTTTAAGTATTTCTGTTCAGTGAATTTCCACAGAGCATAGAAATTTCAAAATTTGAAAACCAACGTGAAACTTTTGCTATTGGAATTGTTACCTGTCGTATAAATCATATAGTATTATTTGTGTTACTTTGGTAGTCCAGATGCTGTTGATAATACATACTTGTAGTATGAAATTGTACAACTGGATAATCTTAGGAATCACTTCCTAGGAACACCTCTGTTAATAGCACCCAAGCAACATAAATAAATATATTAAATGAGCTTACAAAATTTGAATCTAGATGTTGTGAATTTGTTTAATGTTCTGACTATTTGTAAACTTAGAAATGCTTATAAGTATTTTCCTAACTATGCTGGAACCACAGAGTAAGTTTATCTGCTCTGGTTAAATAAGAACTGCCTTTTAATTTTCCAAAGACAGCCAAAGCCTATTCTTTACAATACATAAAATAATGGTCATGTTTGACTCTCCTATTACGTTACTGTTATCAGATTCCTATATTACACGGCTTAATCAAAACAGTGTGAGATTTTAGACCATTTTGTTCTGATTTAGTTTTAAATTGCCAGACTACACATTTGGGAACCTTCTTGTCTAGTAGTAAAACATAAAAGTGAAGAACCGGGTAAAGTTTTCGTTCATGTCCTACCTATATCCACATATAAAATTAAAAAAAAAAATAGTCCTATTGAGCATAAGAAATTATCTCATCAGACTTAAGCATTGTAAGAGCATTTCTAAAAATCAGACTACAGTTAAGGGAGAAGGGGCAGAAGGAAAAAGTGGAAATGGCAGAACTTTCTACAGAAACATTTTACACAGGAGAGAAAATACTTGCAAATATTTATAAACAAATTTTTCCCATGCCTGGTTTCAGACAAGTTCATATTTTCCTGTGGAACTGGCAAACTTCTTCCTCATTTATGATCCATTTGCCTACCTATTCTGAAAGCAGTTCTGCACTGTAAGAGAAATGGGTGAATAACTTTAAAGGACAGAGTGGGAAAGTAATCCAATTCAGCTGAAAATGCTTAATTAGTTTGTGCTTTGAAGTAAATTTCTACTCCAGCACAAAAGGCTGCTTTCCTTATTAGAGTATTCTTCTAAAACTCAATGGGATTCAAGGCACATGGCCCACGGGGTAAGAACTTAACAAAAGGGATATTTTGTCCAGTACCACAAGGCTATTGCTGGGTTTCAAGAGACACACGTTTCAGTTTGGTTGGGATTCTTCTTCCTTTGTGGCACGTATTGTTAACTTGCAATAAGGTATCCCCCCTGGGGCATGAGGTGGGGTGGAGGGGACAAAGGGACATTGAACAACAGTGTGCAAGAAACTAGTAGGGTAAAAGTTCTCATTATATTGCTTCATAAATAAACTCCACTATTGAAATCCACTGCAGGTTAAAATTTATACTGTCTTGCCAGCCACAGAATGTTTGCACAAACTTGTGGCATGAGCATGCCAGTGCATTTCCAGCAACTTTCAGCAGAGGACTGGTGCAGTAGTAGAGGGGATCTTACAGCGAAACACCACACTGATTTATCAGGAAAACAGACCATCAACACCCTTTTATGGAACACAGTGGCTCTTGAAGTTAGAAACAAATGCAAGACCTTGGTCAAAGAACTTCCCTAGAAGACCACATGCACCTAGTCCAGGCATGTAAGCAATGGCTATAGCAGTCATACTAGCCAGAACAGGATAGCATTGTTTTTCTGACTAAAACTCTACTGCCAGATTTGACAGCGTAGACCCTCCTCTGTATCTGTAACAGTCCCTCTGCTGCACTCCCACGCCATTCATCTTGCCAGCTTTGTGGAAGTCAGAAGCACCAAGGCTAGTCAGACCTCTGCCTCCATTTCATGTCCTGAAGGAAGCCCACCCTTATGCAGGGTGCCAATAGGTAGTTCAAATGATTATGCTCGAACTTTGTCTGGCATTGAGACGTGACAGATGGTTCCACTCTGAGGCAGGTATTTCCCCTCTATGAAAAGGAGGATTTTAACCACCAAAGTTTCATCTCCTGCTCAGAGCTCACTTAGTACTCAGTTTCCGATTGTACAACAAAATTACCTAAAGTGGTAGTGTTATGCTTAAATAGAATAAGTATTGTCCCCTCCACAGCTTTATGACTATTAGTGATATATTAGCTGAAATATTGCATTAATTCTTTATTTAAGCTATTAGCAAGAGATGCTGCTTTGCTAGAAATTGAAGCAGCTACACTTCTATAATTTCCTATTATATAGCAGCAATGTTACTTAGATAAGATCTTTCCAAAAACATATTTTAAAATTTCCATTTTGTAGGAAATGTAATAGGTACTGGCTTCCCCTGTGAAACAGAAATTCCAGGTTTTGACCAGTTAATTATTACTAGTATGTTTTAATGAAATTAATTCCTAAATAAAATATTTTATCTTGACAGAAGTATTTTCCTATTGCTCTTATTACAACTTGGCACAAACTAATATACAGAAACCAAAAAGCAGTTTGGACTACAGAAGTATGAACAACTCAGTTTGCCCCACCTCAACAGAATATAACCTGACAATGAAAACAACAGCATCTGTAAGAAAAAAGGATCCTGGTTTTTTAGGTCAATTACTGCATGTTAACTTCTGAACTTCCAATTAACTTCAATGTCTGTTTGGTATCTAAGAGACACAGGATTCCTCCAGAAGAGTGTAATTAGTTGTACAGGCAAGGAGTTTTATGTTTCCATGGGTTCTATTAAACATGACTACTTCTCACAGTGATTTTGATATGACATTAGCTTATCATCAACACTTCAGAAAAATCAAGACAGCGTTTTTATTGTGTGCTCACGACACTTGAATCAGCCTCCATTTCAACACTGCATAAGCTGCTTTTTACTTATACCCCAGAAATGTCTAATTTAAAAAAAAAAAAAAGAATAAAACCTGTCAGTCATTCTCAAAGACTTCCAACCATTTCTCCCAGGTAGGCTCATTACAGAAAACATATTTTTGTTAAAAAAGCACATACACTGTAGATCGACGTATGCCCAGAACCAACCTTTAATTTGGTTAAGGTATGCATATCTGCAATGAAATCCAGCACTTCCCCAACATATTGCCTCATGCATTCCATCGCTGCTGTTCCACACTAGAACATAAAAGAAGTAAGTTTAAGTACCAGGTTTTGTATATGTTCACGTTTTTGTCTCTGTTTCTTGTTCACCAGAACACAATTAGCCTGTCTCAATTTTTTATTTTACTTTTTATTTAGATTTTTTAAATTAGGAATAGGTATTCTTTGATGCTTTTCTTCTCACTGTAATATGCCCTCATATCTGATAATAGTCCGAAGACATAGCCCAGCCACTGCAGCTTCATGTATCATAAAATACTCTTATCTGCAACAGCAATAAAAGATTAACTGATGAAGCTTTCAAGAATATCCTTGTCATGGCACCCTGAAATTTACAGTGGTCCAGAATCAAAGTCTTAAAAAGTCTAGAGAGTTTAACAACTCAGTTCTTCAAGCAGCTGAGCATTTTTGCAAGTGAAACCAAAAGCTACAATACCAGAAAACAAAACTGAGCCACAGATGCCCTTACACTCACATAAATCATGATAGAGAAACAGTTTAAATGACTGGCTTCAGTCATTTATGTGCAAACATCACTAAAATGAACACCACTGAAATGTAAGTGTCACTTTTTTTTAAACTACCAAATGTTTCTGGAATATTTCTGAAGGAAAATCATTCAAAATACAGCATTCTAATGGCACTTAAACTAGTTACAATTTTTAAAAGGGGAGGCAAGGACTATGAGGGACAAATTAAATCCTTCATGCACTGCTCCAGTTTGACCATAAAGGTGTAAACATTGAGAAGCGACCTGTGCCAAAGCAAGAACAACCTCAAAGGGAAAACAAAAGGACTCAATGTGGTGCTTGTCATATTCCCACAGCACAGATTTTCATAATGCTTTTCCCAGAACACAGTGAGAAATGAGAATCTGGCCTTTGGCTAGTACAAGACGCGCCCAAGATGCACAAAGCAGTCAACAGAACAAAGCTGTCAAATTAAATAAAGGCTTTGAACAAACCAGAGAACCCTGGAGAGAAGCTTTCCGAAGTTGATATGACTGTCCTACTAGATATCGTATAAACTTCTGCTTACATGTTAACAGTTTGAGGTGAAGATAATGCAAGCTTCAGTTCAAAGGGAACTATGAGTGCCTCATTCTTAGGGGCCAAGTAAAAGCAATGCTTAACTTTCGACACTAAATGATGACACTATCAAATCAGGTATCTTTTTGAAGTCACCAAAACCTACCATATCTGAAATCATAGACTCCAGGCAAAACATTACAGTAACGTTTACAGGGGAAAACTACTCTTCTTTTACCTCCATTTAATTGCCTACACATTGAGGCCCAGAAGCTGATTACCCTATCTGAGTATACAAATGAACCAGATTTAGTTCTGATCTTGTTCTGATCTCAAAATTACTCAGCCATAACTGAGTTTTATAGTGGCTGAAATTTGAAAAACTGCTAGCGTTCTATTTTTAAGCAACTGACCTGAACCAACACTTCCCATTTTTGTATGTTAATATCAATCTACGCAGTGTTGAACTATGCCACCTTTGGGCTTTTCAAATGCTGTGCCTGTCTGTTCCTTTGACAGAATAACAAACAGTAAAACAAGGTCACTGGAAGCCCTGTCAGCATATCCTCCATCCATTTTATGTGGACTCAGGATTCCACATGAGTTCTAAAATATTGAATAATAGAATTATAAAAGATATTATACTTGACCCTCCAAAAATAATGCTCCATTGCAAAAGACTTCTCTCCAACCGCCTATTCTGTTTCATTCAAGTAGCAGGCAGCCTGATTCTGAGAGTTATTCTGAAATGATCACTCTCCTATCATGCCTTCTAACACCCATGCTAGTCTATCTATTTAAAGCAAGTATAAATTAGAATAGTCTGTTGGGAGGAAAGGTATTATTAAAGATTTGCATTAAAAAACCCCCACACTTAGAAGATATACAGAGATTATGAAGCAGACATGGACTAACCCTCACCCATCTGTTTGGGTATTCAGTCACAAGTGTCATGGAACAAGTCAAGACCTCCAGTTGTGCCACTTCCTCACATATTCACCAGGTGCATATTCAGCACCTCGGCTATGATAAGTACTGGTAATCTCGCTACAGTCATCAGCAGGATGTAGATGAATGCCTTACACATTACCAGAAAAATACTATTAACTCCCTTCTTTAACCAGATAATCTTTTGTGAGAATGGAGGCAATGGTTTGTAGCACTCCCCTCGAGACCATTTTTTGAGGAATTCAGCTGGTCTGTTCCCAACATGTTGTCTTCTTGAGTGCAGGCTCCAGCTAAAGTCAATTAGTTACATGCCTAAAGATTATCAGTGATAGTAAAGGAAGCAACATCAAGTTCAGAACTTTCTCCAATATTAATAAAAAGGAAGAAGCATCTCAACCTCTTCCTGCAATACACCTGCTAACCAGAAGAGAAATGAAAAGGAAAGAATATTAAAATGAAGCAAAAAGAGTTGAATAAGACACATTTTAAAAAAAACCAAACCTAAGAGATGGCGTTTGATTCAGTACTTACTCCAGGCATAGAGGCAATCATCTGTTTATGTAAGATTGTTGACTCAGCTAGCTTTGTTCCAGCATCTGCACAAACAAACTAAGAAGAAATTAAAGACGAGTTATTTTTTAATAATTTTTAGAGGAACCTGAAGACACTAATAAGTTATTCATGACTTTATTAAAATCAGTTCAGATCTCTTGTTGGTTTTATACATGATAATTTGTCTTTAGAGCTCTCTTTCTTTATAAACAACACAGTTAACTCACCATTATAAATGAGCTAATTTTAATGACATAGGTTTGGCTCCAGTTGACTCCTCTACTGGTTAGAATTTGTTTTACACCAGAATAAGCCAAACGGAAATAAAACAGCAACCTAACTCATATTTCATTTGAGAGATGGCCTGGTGCTCCTCTGTACCAAAACTCTAATAATTATACTGGGAAGCAAAATAAAACTTTAGGGTTATGGGCTGTGCCACTCCAGTAAAGACAGTTGAGTCTTAGTTGAAACAGCAACCATGACTTTCCACTTCTCTTTTAAAAGAAGGACCATTAATGGACTTAGGCAAACAGATGACAGATTTTCTCCTAACACACCCTGTCTCAGAAAGGGCAATGCTGATGCTGGGTCTGCTGGACAACAGATGCGTTGTTTTCCTGTGTGAAGGATTTCTCAGTCAACCATTTGTGTGTAGATTAGGGTTCCCTTGTACTACATCAGCTGCAATAAGGGACTGTGATTCCATGAAGAATCTGTCTGAGTATATTTAGCATCCAACAGTGAGGTCAATGCACTGCTACAGACATCATACAGCACTCACCATATAAGTCAACAAAAAACCCTTGCCAAAGTCAAATGTAATTTATTTCAGACAACTTTTTCTTTGAAGAACAGTAATAAGAAGCAACAGCCAAGGCACCTTCTACTGGCCTCCTGTAAGCTTTCTACATCTTTTGCACAGAGGAGCTTGGGTTAAATAAGATATATTAATTTACACGGGCGAAACACCTAACAAATTCCATTCTGTTTCTAATGAATAATTAGGTCTTGTTTAGCTTATCTTTATAATCAGACTGCCAGTTCCAAGGATCCTTCTTAAAGTTGCACTGCAATCAAAAGAGGACGGGGAAACCAAACTCAACATGAAAAATTTCTTACATTTCCAGTCCAATTCACTGTCATTTATGTTGTCTCCCTCTACAAATACTATAATATATTAAGGCATCACTGGCAAGAGATTTAATGCCAGCCATACATAAAGAAAAAAGGAAAGAAAAATACCCTCACACTGCAAAATGATGAGAAATGTAGAAATAATTGCCATGTCTCTTACTAGCATCGTCTGCTGAGATACAGCTGCAGAATAACTTCTAAATGGGAATGTCTGCTGGCTGTAGTGAATTATCTATATTCCATCATCTATCTACTTTATACCTCCATTCATAATCAGAGTTTTTAAAATATATATTCTTATAAACATATGTAACTTTAAATTCTTCCAGTCAGTAATCAGTAGATCAGATCTTCACAGAAACATAAAGTGGAACCACTACATAGATACTGATTTACATTAGCTGAAGGTCTGGGCCAAAATAGGAGGCCCCTAAACAAAACAGATCAGATACACTGAACATCAAAGCCTGAACAAGAAAATTCTAATGAGACACTAATATAATTTGAAGTCAATCGAAATCATGGAGATGTGTGCTGTTGAAATGTGAGCAGGAGAAAAGTACTGGGAAATAAAATGGTAGGTGAAGAAGTAGTTCCTGTGGAAACCCATGGAACAGCAGTGTGTACATGATGGCTTTCATTTGCTAGGACAAATCAAGGAGACAGACTTTCTGCACCCTTTCTCATCCAGGACACCTATGCAATGATTGGGGTGATGTGGTTAGAATTCTCATTCTTTGTAAAGTGGGATAAAGTTAACTCTCAGCACTGGTGTCACCAGTGACACTGATGGCATCATGTAATCAGGATGAATGTGGGTGTCAAATGCATATTCCTAGGAATTCCTTTGTTAGTCAGCCCACGACTGATCTATCATTAAAGTGCTCCTAGTTCCTTTGTTATCACGAACATTTTGACTGAATCTCTGTTGTATTCTGTGTGCACTGTCTATATAGAATCTTGCATAAAGGCTAGCATGTTCATGGGCACATGACTGTCTTGGAAATTAAAACCATTTCTGTTTGGTGCTGTGTTAACCCTACTATAGCTTTATGGATTCAAAACCATGCAATTTGAATTAATATTGGAGTGGATTTGTGTGGTAAAGAGGTGAACCAATCCCTTCATTCCATTAATTCCAAAGACAATTAAAATAATCAGACACATATATGTTTTTACTAGTAGGTTTCTTAAATTACAACAGTGCTTAAGACGGGCTTACTGGTTACTATGGTATTTAAATTCAAGAGGCTGTTGAATGATTCAGACCACATACTACCAAGGGCTGCCAATTTGCACAGTGAATGGGAGAAGTAGTCATCATGCCTCCAGTAGGCATCTATAGCAGATGGTCTGAATACAACCCCTATTCTTTACCATTGACTGCATAAAAACAGAAGCTGGCTGCTTTGGATAGCAGGAAATATGAATCACTTCATCAGCCTCTGAAAGAGAGACATCATAAAAGACATTTATATCCAGATTAGGTGCTGCTGTGAAAGGTATGAATACATCCCAAAGTGAATACAGCATATGGGAGCAGTGCTCAGAGGAAAACCCAGGCAATTATCATTTCATCTTCAGGAGATAAAGATAATGTAAGAGAGAGTTTTGCTTACTGTGTCTCTCAGATGACTGACTCAATGTGAAGGACAAGTGTTTACTAGTTAAAACCCATTGCCAAAACTGACATGGCATGTTTGCATTATCAAATGAGGAATTCAGGATTGCCTAGACTGTGGGACTGGCACCCTTTGGGGTTGCCATAGGGCTGAGCTATACAATGGTGCAATGCAGAAAAAATGCTTTAATCTGTAACACAGGAAAAGTCAGTTCAAGTCAACAAACATAAATGCACATGGTATCAAGCTGCATCACTGCACCCATAAGAGAAAGAGGATAGTGGTTGTTAAGTTATTTGATGATCTTGGATGTGACCAAAAAAGGAAGTCTGCACTTAACAAAAAAAAAAAAAAAAAGAGGAAGAAAAAACCACACACATACAAAAAAGGTGGCAAGTTTCTGCTTTTTAAATTAAAATGGATTAAAAAAGTAACCCTTTACCATCAACAGACAAAACTGCTAAGTGTTATTCTTCCCTGCCCCAACTTCTTCCCCTAACAATGATGACATAACAGGATTGCAGTGTTTTCAGAGTTATTCTATCTGCTATATAATTTCACTTGTCAGTATTATTTCCCTGTCAACTACCAACCACTTACTTACTATGAGTAATGTACCAGTACTCTAAGGAAAACAAGCCCACAATAAGCTATATGAAGCTTTGACCCCATAATGGGAGGGGGAACAGTGAGTGGAGCTGTGATGCTGGGAGCATTATGAATGAACTGTACAACAAATCTTGCTTGAACCTTACAGAGTGCTGTTGTGATGGTTCCCTATCATTTAAAGTTACTCAACGCATATCGTGGTTAGCTCGTTGTAAACAATGAGAGCCCACTACCTGTGACTAAGATTGATGGACCTCAGTAAACTGTTTTTGCAGGACAGGCTTGTGGTGCCAAACAGTGTCACTCTTGGCATTTTGGAGGCAGAAAGATTTTTCACAAATTTGTATCTTACTTCCTCAGATCTTCCTGTCAAAAAACTAGCTTAACTCCTACATCAGCAATCCACAGAATGAAAGGAACAGAAATATTGTCTATGTATTCTTTGCTGGAAAATTCCATGTTAAAAGACAACAGCCTTCAGGCACTGGAGACAGATTACTGCCTGCCTGAATAGACAGAAACTGAGATCTGGCCCACGGTCAACTAGCACCTCTTCCCATACAAACTGCTCACTGGTTTTGGGGCTATGACATGAAGACAAGATAGCAGCTGGGGCAGCTGCCCCTTTGGGACGTGGTATGAAGCTCAAGGGACTCGACCCTTAGGGATCCCTTCCAAATGAAGATATATCCTATGACCCTCAGTACATCAGCAATGATGCACACACAGGTCATTATCATCCTGGGAAATATGGATTGCCAATTCAGTTACTTAAATTTTAGTGTGGGAGTCTAAATGTGTGCACCTATGTTACAAGGGTAACTGGATTTTGATTCTGAAAATTCTTACTTCCCCTGACATCACTGGTACTTTCTGCAACCATGCTGGAATTGCTTTCCCACCCCATCCTCCCAAAATATGGGCCAAGGCAGGATCAGTATGAGAATTACACGAGAATATCCCGTACCTGCACCAGCAGCAGCAGATTCATATCTGGTAAGGGTGACTTTAACTTGAGTGCCTGCAGTAACTCCAATATGACACTGCGTGTCAAGTAAAATTTGTCCCTTTCCTGCAACAGAAAAACAGAATTACAAATGCCCTGAAATTCACTGATACCCACTAGTAAACCACAAAGATACTTTTTATCTAAGTTTCTGCTGTCTTACAAAAAAGCAGACATCGTTCATCATTTATGCAATTCTATAGGCTTGGTTGAACAGACATTGATGAGGGTGATTCACCTTTGACGTATCAGGCACTATAACCAAGATTTTAGTATTTCACATGTGAAATAGAGATAGATTTTATAAAACAGTTATAAAGCCCAGGCATGCAGTGTACCTTTCACTAAGTAGTTCCATATAAAGGGAAAAGCCGTAAGGATTGACAGAAGAGAACAAAACTGGCATGAGTATTTAGCATTATTCTTTCAATAAGCCTGCCAGAAATGGTCTACATTTTACCATACTTTTTTTCCTGTTGTCATTCCCATTAAAATAAGGGTGCCTGCACCAAGGCAGCTTGGACATCTATTTTCATTTATTAGACTAGCAGTACTTTTCCACTTACACAATAAAAACCATCTTGGCTACGGCTGCTACAACAGAAACATTTCAAAACAAAGGGGAAAATCAGCCAATGGAGATTAGAACACAGAAAGCTAAGAATAGAATTGTAGAGCTGAGACAGCAAGGAGATACAAGAGATAAGATGAGCCTGTTATATATCTTACTTTGACATTCTCTGACTTTAGACGATAAGATAAAAATGTGGAACAAATCTATAACCTGCTACTGACCATGGCAACTCAACAATTTTGATCAGCAGGAAGACTTACACGGAGCTCTCTTTCAAATGATCATCAGAGGTGAAATAATGTTGTTTAATAAAGAGAGCACACCCAAAGTATGCCTAAGATTTAAAGCCTAGTATCTTCCATTTTCTAAATCTCATGCACTTCGCTGCTCACTTAAGCAGTGGAACTTTTTACTCAGTCAGGGCCTCTGTTCCTCTGTGACATCTGTAAAAGGGGATAATGTTTGCCTCTTCCCCAGAGAAGTCTTGTGAGGTTTAGTTAGTGAGGGTCAGTTTGAAAGTCACCTCCAGCTCCACACAGTAGCAAGTGCAGCTAAAAGGGAAGGAGTGGAAGGAGATGAATAGCTGGAAGTGAGAGAAGCTTTGGTTGCAGCAGACCAAGAAGCCAGTCACTAGCATTCCTCCTCTGAGAGCTGATGTCACCACATTATATCTGCATAACATACTGCCAAACAAAGCTTACAGCAACAGTCTGTGTCTCCCACAGCACCGGCATACCTTTTAATGAAAACAGACCTTAAATATCAGGCCCTGATTTGGGAGAAGGTGCCAAAAGAACAGAATAGTATGTCTTTCATGGACGTTATGTTGCCAGTCTCTGTGAATTAAGAGACCTTATTTCAAGCTCCTAGTTTGATCTTCAGTTACATGGAGTGTGCAGACAGATAACACATTTAGCTGATGGAACGAGTCCGAAACTGCAGTGGTCCTTGTCTGACCTCACTGCTGGAGTATAGGCAGCTAAACTCACAGGAAGTTTAACAATCCAAAATTTAAAAAAAAACAAACAAACTACCATTCCCTTATGGGAGCAGCAAACACTGGATCAGTTCAGCAGTATTATGAAACCGTTACTTGAGGGGACAAGTACTCAAAAGTCACACTTCCCACATACATGAGTGGTGCTCTGATAAGAATAATACAATATAAGAATACCCAGGAGAAGTCAGACCAGGACAAATGTCTTCAGTAACTTATCTCCAACAAGGCCATAAGCAGATGCAAAACAAAAAATAAAAATAAGGCAAGCACATATAATTCCCACTACTACTCCCCTAGCCACCAACTATTTTCAGCTCAGGGAACTTCCGAGTTCAGTGTAGCTTCTGTATAATTCATAACCTCAGCGGATTCTCTTCCATGTATGTGTTCATTGACCTCTTGGACCCATGTCAACTTACAGCAACCACAATACTTGGCAAGAAGTCACGCATGGTTGCAGTGCCATGCTCAGACAGTTGACAAGTACATCCCCCAAAACACTGGACAGAAGTTCCCATCAGTAACCCAGTACACTAGCCTGCACATACCGGGAAAGAAGAGAGATAAAATTATTTCAAATGCATTCAGCTATTTTACAGACTAACACTTATGCCACACAGCATAGAATTGGGCCATAAAAAATTGCTTTGTCAGAACACTGGGAAGGAAGCACAGGCTTCACGAATCCCAGCTTTCCTTGGCTCTAAGGATAATAGAACAGCAATCAATCTTTTTCTCAGTCTCCTGTCTCACAGACTAAACTCTTGTTAACGTTTGTTAAGCACATGCAGTGCAGAGAGATGAAGTAAGATCAAGCACAATGTCTTTTGACATCTGACCTCTTGCTTCCTGCACTGTAAATCAGGAGTGATGACACTGAAGTCAATAGCCCAGAGCACCCTTCCTATCGAAGTCTTTTTATTCCAATCATTCTGCTGGTGATAAATAATGTA
Source organism: Bucorvus abyssinicus (assembly GCA_009769605.1). Classification (NCBI taxonomy): domain Eukaryota; kingdom Metazoa; phylum Chordata; class Aves; order Bucerotiformes; family Bucorvidae; genus Bucorvus; species Bucorvus abyssinicus. Next base: position 16,279,191 of record CM020036.1, read on the forward strand.
TAAACATAGTTTATCCATACTTTAAGAACCTTATATTCTGCCACAGAGCTGTAAACGGGTATTAGTTCCATGAGAATAATGCCATGGGGAGTCATATGTGTAAAACTGGTAGCAAAGACTCAAGAACAGGCAAATTAACCCTCTTAAATGTCTGTGCATCCCTTCAAACTGTGACTTGCCAGAGGTCTATGTGTAGAACATGAAACTACTGAAGTTTGTTTCTAGCAGTGTCTCAGGGCCCAAACTCAGTAATAAGAATAGTAAATTGGTTCTTTAATGGAGTGGTGTGCTGTCACCTAAGTAAGCCAGTAAAAAGCAAAATTATTTATATCTCTGTTGCTACTACATTAATTACAAATACTGAAGATCAGCCACTTTTATATTCTTTAAAAAATTCAATAGCAAAATCATGTCATGTCCAATTCAGTGTCATTCTGCATTTACTTATTAAGGGTCAACAAAATGCTAACAAAAGGCTAAATTTGGGTTCAAGCTTCTGCAGCTGTAAGAGATAAGAAAGCCAAGAAATGTCCATTTAGGACCTTAAGATACTTGAAAGGAAAACTAGAGATAAGAAGGTTACAATCCACAGAAGAGATGCTACTCTTAGCTGAGAGTTCCAAAGGCACTATAGAAATCAAATTGCTGACCTGGAACACAAACTCAGACAACGAAATATCTGATTGACGTGAGTCTTCAGGCTTCAAGACAAGAGAGAAATTGAGATACTCCTGCCACAGGGTATTACGAAAATGTTGGAGATAAAAAAAGATTTGGAGTGGTTGTACAGCACTGACCTCTACAAGGTGCATGTCAGAGTGGCCTGGTCTTTGAAAAGACAAGAATCCTCCACAGCTTAGCTGAAAGTTGGTGTTTTGTTCCAGCACATTCAAAGTTGCAAAACAAGTAATAAAATCTGAGTAGTTTCAATGTTCAAAAATTATATTTCTTCTGGAATTCACTTCTACATGGTATTCTATCACAAACAACACTCTTACTTGGCTACAGTGATTTTCACTGTAGAGAAACACAGACGTCGTAACTGATTTATTTTTTTCTAATAGCAGTCATTAATTTGATAGTTCTAATGCAAAACCATGGTAAGCTTTCAGAAATAACAGTGTGGAGTTCCACTAAATTAAGCATTTTGTGGCCATAAATTACAGGAGACCATTCACTAATGGTTCCACTTCTGCGTCAACAGGTTGGATTAGACTAAACCAAGGAGACTTCTCCAAGTGCTGTAATCTAAGCTTCCTGTGTGCTGTTAAGTACCCCGTATATTAATAGGACACTGAACTAGAAAGCATGCAAGAAACACATGGGTTTTTTTAATATCATAGTTTTAATAAAATTTTCATGAAATAACTGAAACTGTGGTCCACAAGGGGAGTGAAACATTTCCTGTATTTCACCATTTGCTTTAGCAGGCATACATGAGAGACCACAAATGCAGGAGGAATCTCTTTGCTTCAGTTTTAAATGGGCCTCCTTTTGTTTCAATTGAAAAAACCCACTGTTGGACTTCCAGTTAACATTTTTCTCACTTTGCCTTGCCTAAATCCTTAACTATAGATCTAACTCAAATTACTTCCAAAAGCTGGACAGTCTGTTCTGTTTTCAGGATTTTTTTCCTTTCATAAACTCTTCTCTTTCAAATGAGACAAAAAAAGGTAGTAATTGCTTTCTGTAATTACACATAATGTTATTTTCTATTTAATGTTTCAAACCATTACATCTGGTAAAAGTTTTTCTTATTTTCTTGTGATGCAGTTTTTCTATGAGAGCGTCATCGCTTTTATGATTTCTTCTTCACTATTTGTCTAGTGATATTTTAAGTCTTATCAAGACTGAAGCAATGTATGTTCCAGTTGTACACTATCAATATAGGAAATCACGTAGCTACTTTCCTGAGGATAATTACTGTTTTGACAAATGTATAGAGGATGGAGAACTATGCTCTTAGTGGCTGAAGCAACATTTTTGCCCAGTACCTTAACAATCTACGTACTGGAGCATGTAGGGCCTTAGCAAAAGGTTTGATTGTTTTTTGTGGATTTTGTTGTTGTTCAACTTCTCACCAATAGCTACAAAAATGAACTTGAGTAATAACTGAGTATTATTTGTACACCATAGCTTTCGTCCAGGAATCTTCAAAACATTTTAAAGGTGCACACATACTGTTCTTTTTCCACACAGCTTACAGCCATGCATGCCAAAGAGAGATACCTAATACGGAATGAAACAGGATCTAATCTGGGAAGCTCCTAACTTGGAGTCTTCCACTTAGTTATCTATTGCCTCCCCTTACAGCTGTGGTCTCAGAAGGCACTAGCAGGAATATTTAAGTTTTTACTGTACAGGGTATGTAGCTAAACTTGTGCATGAGGAAAGATGTGACCATACAGACACTTTAAGTCATGCATGAATACCAGATATCATCTCTACAAGAGAAAAATAATATCCAAATCATGAAATTACACCAAAATACTTTTCTGAGCAACATTTTTGACAGTATAGACACACTTTATATCAGTCTATACTGTGAATGTGAAACTCAGTATTATTAAAAGGTACTGAATCATGATCGCTACTTGATTAGCCAAACTGCATTAAAACTGTTGACATGTCTGAAACTTGACACTGATTTCATCTTTACTTACAAACATTCTACTTGAGGGAAGTAGGACTTTGTCTCTCCTATTTTCAGTTATCCCTAAAGGAAGATATAGTCTCGTTGTTACCTTAGTGAAGGCTCGGTAGCACAAACCACACAGTTCCACCAGGTAGGCCAGAGTGAAGACAGCATTCTGAATCACAAAGCTTAGCAATTTTGAAAAGGGCTCCAGAAGACTCTGCAATAACATGATTTAGAGAAATCAATAACTGGTTGCTCAGAAAAACAAAAAGCATTCCAACTCTGAAACGCCTGAATGGAACAGCATTATTTTTAGCTGAGAGGCTATCTTGCTGGGATATACACTGTTTCAGTCAAATGGCTATTCTATCTATCATTTGCCTTCATGCTTCTGTGAGAAATTAGAAGCAAAAAATTAGAAAATGGTTTCACCTCTGACACAGTGCTTACGACATCTAAGAGATTCTGTAGTGTTTATGTAAGAAAACCTCACTGACCTCAGTGGAATTGTACTGCAGAACTTCTAAGGAAGCTCATTACTATCTTTTTTTTTGTTGTTGTTCCACGGGGTGGGGGGAAAAAAAAAAAAAAGGAGGGGGAAAAAAAAGAGAACATCAATTCTTTAAGAAGATACACATTCATGCCCACATAGGAATGTAATCCCACCCACACTTTACTGTAACCTAGATTCCAAAGCTCTTGTAATTCTCCAAAGAGTATCAGACTGCACAATTTTATGCTTGTATATAATACTTTCCTAGCTAGGAGATCAGAACAGATTCATAGGACAGCACCAGCTGGCTAAATCTGAGGCAAAAGAGGTTTGTCTTCTTGGAACTTACCCTGGTGGCACTAGTGGTAGGTATCTTCAACAAGCAAATCATGATTCTTAAACTAGAATCTGAAGAACACTGTGAAAATATTTGAAGGCAGAAAAGAAAAAAAAAACCAAAAACATCAGAGTTAGTACTTTTCTGTGCACATGCCTTGCTTTTAGTGGTAGTAGCTATGAGAAAGCTATAGCTGAAGTCTGAAAAATAATCCCAGATGATTGATCTTTACTTACTTTGCCTAAACTGGCTTATTCCTGAACAATCATACCCCTTCAGTGGTAATATACCACAGCACTGGCCTTGAGATGAGATGATTTCACTAAAGGGCTAATTTAGAGAAGTTAACTGTACCCCTTTTAGGACACAAATTTCCTAGAAATATTTCCACTGTAATAAAAAGGGATTTGGGGGGTGGGGGGGAAGTGGGTTAGCAGGAGGTACCCACCATGTACCTCATTCTGTATTTCTGTGATTGCTCTAGACTATGACATTTTCCTCCACACCCCAAGAGATGGAGATGCAACTCACACCCCAGCAGCCACAGCTGCTCCAGATGCCCCTCTAAAGTTGTTCCTTAAGGTGTAACTTAGTTTTTCTTCTGAGTAAATCACACAGGTTGCAGCAATGAATGAGACTTGTCAGAGTCCATCCATTGTCTTGCCTCAGCCCTGCTGCAAACATCTAGAACAGCAGAGTCATTTAAGACCCCAGAGGAAGGAACAGGAGATGGAAAGTTCAGGAGCAAGCAATTGTTTTACTTGTATCGCTAATGATACCTCCCATGAATAAAAGAGAAATCAGAGTAAACTCTCCATCTAAATGTTCTGTGAATGGCAGATATGCAGTTGGAATTATTAAGATCCAATTAATTTATTTTTATTTATTTGAATTAGACAAGATGCAACAGATTGGGGTGACTAGTACACAAAGAGAATGGTTATTGTCTGTTTGGCTCGATAAGTGCTGCAGAATAGTGCCTCAATTTACCAAGACCTAAAGAGGTTTCAAAATCTGACTATTGCATAATAGTGCCAAGGAATATAGTATCATTCATGAAATTTGGTGGTGACATCCAATTTAAAAGACAATGTTATAAGTCACGAAGTTACATTTTAGAACCCTCAGCTCATACTGAGCAACATTCCTTTGCACAGAAGAAATTACCACTGGGCTCATTCACGCCATAGGAAATAAAGTCAGAGTAAGGGCATCAGAATCCCGTGTTTACTGGAAAGACTTAGAAAAGTTTTTACTGTGTTTACTGAAAAGACATTTGGAAATATACGCACCAGGAGGTAAGATCCCTCTGTATGTCCTCTTAGCACTCAGAAGTCAGAGCCCAAATCTTCCAGATTCAGTTTTTGTAACTATATTCTGATTATAGCCAGAACTACAACCTGGTCAGCCAAACAGGTTAAGCTCAATTCCCAGTAGTTTCAGCTCTGTCTGCCTGTCTGACTATTGTGTCTTTTTAGCAAATCAATTAGGTGGTGCTTCTCTTCTTAAGAGTTTTCTTTTAACAGTTAAGACTTGATGGATTTTTATTGCCAAAATGCTGATTCTCTCAGCTGCAGTATTCTAATCTGACAAAGACAGAGCATGGAAAGTGTAGAGGAAAAAAGCCAACGAAGAGGTGAAGGTCCATGGGAAATATAAGTAAAGGGATGGATGAGACATAAAATAAATCCAGTCCCCTGGAAACGTTAATTGAATCATTGGAAAATATTAATGACAACCCACTCTGATTTCTCATCTACAGCTTTCCCACTGTTCTGGTACATCCTGACTATTGGCAGTATGTCAATAGATGTCCATACATCATACCTTAAGTGGCAAAACACAAGGGAGTTTAGTAAGAAAGGTCTGAAACTGATTACTAATTGTGGTCCAGAGGTTGCTGGGCGAATCCATCGGCAAGGCTTCCATAAAGGTAGCAATATTTTCCAAACAGCGTAGCATTGCACCCCCTGCTGGTAAATTCTTTTTGTTGTTTAAACCCTGGGAAACAAAACGAGAACTGTAAATAAATGGACACATGCAGAAATGGTCCCCTAAACAGTACTTGGAAATGCTGAGGTTAATTTGTTCAGATCAAGTACTACTTAGCTCTTATCTACTAATGACAAAACGTTGTGCAGGGAATTTGAACCGTGTATGTGACAGTCAAGTCTAGTTCAGTTCCTAAAGTATTAAGCAAAAGATTACGAGCCCAAATGTTATAAGCAGGGTCCTAACTTATAACCTGCTTAGACTGGCATGGCAGTTAAAAAAACAGAACTCGGAAAGTATTCACCAGCAGATTGCCCATGTTTTCCTTTGGACAGTTTTAAACAAGATATGGCCACCAATGTTCAGTAGACCGTGTACACTTTTCTGACTTGTGTACTAGGGTCAGGCCGGGCAAGACAAGCAGTTTTAAAGTGATGTCAAGACCTTTGTATGAAGCAACCACCAGGCTCTTGGAAGAGCAAGATACATGCAAGTGACTAGTGCTGGTGGGAGGATGAAAGTTACAGTAGAAACAAGTAAAGTGCACAGAAGGCTGTCAGTGCAAGCCAGGCAATAGATCTTGGGACTACTCAGAGAAATTGCCATCCGATACAGGGAAGAGGGAGAAATGAGATTAATGAGCAGAAATGTTCCTGAAAACCAGAAATAGTGCTGGGGTAAGGAATGGCCCACACTACCAATGTGTAGGACAGCTCCAGGAGCTGGTCTGAGAAAAAAATATAAAAACAAAGAAACTAGCAGTGAGAGCAAAACCCAGAAGGCAAATGGTGAGGACGGCCTAATCTTGCTTCTAGGGAGGACAAACAAAAATTCACATTGCTTTTGTTGATGCAAATTTTAAATCTTAATGAATGAGCAGAAATTATCCAATATGCCTGATAATGCTAATAGAACTAGCACATTAACAGAGCCAATTGTCAACATACCTCTAACAGCTGGCTCAGAGCAGCAATGGAACTCAGCTCACTGAAGTCCATAAGAGATGTGGCCAAGGTCCGTAAAAAATTTCCATCTGAAATTCAAAGGATGTTTTTACACTGGCTGTCCATACAGAGGTAACTGAAAGGGTCAGAAATGCACTTAGGACCACATTACCTTTGATATTGCTCTGGAAGAGCTGGGGGAAGATGCCATTGGGAGCCAGCTGATGGAAGACACAACGGAGGAACTGCTTGGCCACCCCTGCAGCATTTCCAGGGATCATCATACTGAAATAGGAGGGAAAAGGAAGAAGAAAGAAATTGTATTGCAGATTAAACACTTCCCAAAGCTGACTACATGGAGAAAATAAAGATGATCCTGTTCCTTTTAATTATGAAAATATTCAGTTACAAGTGAGACAGTCAAAAGCAGAACTGTCCTGATCCCAAAAAAACAGTTCAGCATGTTGATTTTATGCCTTCATCTCGACTATGCAGAACTGAAAAAGTTATATACAGATACTAGAAGTATTTAAGTCTCAGTAAATAGTTGCATTTTTCCTGATTCTCCACATCGTTTTATTCATGGGTCATCTGAGTTTGAAATATAATCCTGCTCTCACCTTGTGTATTTCAGTGATACATGATGAGGTTCTTGGCTTTACCATAAAACAGGGAAACACACATGATGTAATATTAATTTGCCTCTTGCTGTTTCCTTCAAGAGGTGAAGTACTTCCTAATCACTCATAAAATGAATGGTTTAATTTAGAAAGCTAAATCATTATTTATTTACTCATGAACTGCACATCTTAACATGTTTACAGCTCCTCAAAATGAATTTATCCTATTCAGCATCTGATTTACATAATGAGGCATCACTACCAGGGGTTCTCCACAGACAAGGATGATTCACTTGATTGAACTTGTTAGTTTATCAAGACAAATACTGAACACAGAACAAGCTACAAAAAGCCACACTGAAATTGTGGAAACCAGGAGACATCTTTAAATTATGTCTGAACTTGAGTTTTTCCATGTTCAATCATATGAATAAGGGTTTCTGCTCATCTTCAGAACACACGAGATATTTGTGGTGGGAAAGGACAGGTTTTTCTTCTCACAACCCTCTAAATAAATTTTTTACAAGTTAAATTTAGTTGATTTCAGGGCCAGGGAGGATGATGCTTTAGGTTGTTTCATTTTGGCCAAGTTATCCTTTGCTACCATACCTTTCTGCTTGATTAGAAAAACTGGTACTTGATGCCAACCTGGAATAAAACAGAAAAAAAAAAAAAATAAGTGAAGCTTATATGCATTTTTGTGTTTCACTTTTAAGTCAGCCAATAAAATACCATTTTTTTAAAAAAAAAAAATAAGAATTTCAGAGAACATTTTAAATGTCATCAGAAAGGTCTTTTGAAGAGCACATAAATTCAGCCAAATCATGTTTGCATGACATAAACTCTATTCAGTCTTGCAGTTTCACAAATACTTAACAGCTCTATAGACAAATCTACTTGCCTCCCTGTACTGGCATGAAAGATAATGAAGTAAAGCTACTGCCTTACATGCACATCATGGATAATTATTAACCTAGAGGGATTTGGAGAAAAAAAAGTTTGCCAGAAGCTGGCTACTGACTGAATTGTTTCTGATTAACACTGCAATACATACTAGAGCCAAAATTCTCTACTTGGCAGTCTGAAGTGAGGCTTCTAGCTACAGATTTTGGCACCTAAATATCTGGCCTAATTTCAGAAACACTAAGTACCTACAAGCTCTTACAAAGTCAGATGAGCAAAATTGGGTTCTCAAAAATCAGGTCATTTATTTTAGTACCTAAATAATAGACTTTAAAGCCAAATATGGGCATTCAGTGATGAAAATACTGAACCCAATCTTAAAACAAAATCATGCACTTCAATATCTAGGACATGTAAACGAATGAATCAGAGCTTATAATATCAAAGCAACACGCCTTTAATACTAAAAGCAATTATAAAGATGTACACTGGAAGCATCTCTTAAATACAAAATACCATGCAATTTTTACTTTTATCTGCTCCGCATCGGTATTTCAGCTGGTACAAGTTGATAGGCCTAAACGGCAAGTTCATAGAGCCACGCTAATTTACATCTGCTGATGATCTGGCTGTCAATGTTTGTCTTTGATTCACAATCATTTTAGGCTGGATTTAGCTGCTGCTCAAACCTCTGTCAGCCTCTGTTCTGAAGACAGTTTCCTCCCCAGTCACCACTGCAAAATCCAAAAAGCACCCTAAGGCAGCTCAGTCAAATGCATCAGTGTAAAACAAAATGGATGATGATTTTCATTAATGATGCATGACAAGCTGGGGACACAGCATACTTTCAATAGTGCTATAATCTCAGGCTGGATGGTGCAGAAGATTGAAGATTATATTCTCTTCAATTGTCCCAGCATAAATCAGAAAAACTCATTAGAGTCCCTGATTCCACTGTTGTTAAGAGAAGTCCACACTAAAATACAATATACTAATTCTGGTGTGTAAACCTAATTCTGAGTGAAAATAGGTCTGAGGCTACCTTCAAGCAACACAGACCTTGATTCTGGAATAACTGTAGCATCTGCTTACATTAAAGCACATGAGGATTTCTGCAAAATGCAATGAGACTAATCACATGCCCAATGGACAGTAAACTTATTTTCAAAAATCTACTAAAGCATACAAATACTACAGCATAAAATATTTCTTCCAAAACAAATCTAAGCCCTATGTAAAGTTTTTCTTCATTTTGAATGTAGTAATGCAAGTCTGGTTTTTATTACAAACAAAACATTCGGTTTCTAACTTCAGGAAAACTTCATAAGACATGAACTACACCAGGGAACATCTGAAACTTCTTGAAATTTACAGCTTGTATGTATTTATCATTAATACTCTAAGTATATTGTTGCACAAAGGGCATGAACCCCCATCACTACCTCCACTTTCAGACCACAAAGCAGCACAGTAAACAGACAGTAGACAGTAAATGGATGTGTTCAAATCTGTACATGTTAAGAAGAGAAGCTAAGCTTTCCAAAGCTGCTCACTAACTCAAGAGCCTAAATACCATTTTCAAACAGAGCTTTGATGCTTGGAAAGCTAAATCTCACTGAAAATCAAAGAAATGAGAATCAACAAGTCAAAATTTTGATTCAGGAACTAAAGCATAAAATGAAGTGCATGCCAGAGTTTTATAAACATGTCAATCCCTAATTGTCAGTAACTTGAATCCAGAACTTTTTATCTTCTGGAAATTACAATAGATGCCTACTTGTACCCATGGGTTCCCAAATAACTTTTGAAAATATTTCTATGTATTGTCTAGTTATTCTGAAAGACTCTGGATTTCCTAACTCCTTGTGTCCTCTTCTAAGCATAAAAGTAGTAGTTCTTTTTCCAGGAACAAAAATGCATGAAGTCTAATTCATTCTCACCTCTGCTGTCAGATGGGTATTTGGGGGTATTGATATGGCACTCCTTGATGAAAGACAGCGACTTAGGTTACATACATGAGGCACTGGAATGCCTCTCTGCTTGTACATGCTATTTATTTTACATGTATTCAAAATAATTCCTTTGCGGGGAGCCTCTTACTGGACTTAGAATTTGTCAGAAATGACACCCAGTAGGAACAACACAGGACATTTTCCAGGCATACCCCATGCTGCATGCCATCTGCTGTGCTAAAACAATCAGCTGACTCCAAGATGCAGCATTTCTTCCTCAAAGCACAGAACAACATAGCCCCCTCGACACTCACCCCTTGATAATTTATCTTCAGAACGATTTACTCTCTGTGGCTGTAGTACTGCTGTACTTACAAGAATTGCACAGAATGGATAGCATCTATCTAGATCAGAAACTTTGCCTTCATCAGAGCTCATTAGCAGTGACAGCAGGGAGCTGCGGCCTGGCAATTAATAGAAATGGAGGACATGACTAGCTGCTGTATTATAATGGAACTGGGAGGTACTGGAGAGGCAGGGCTGTGAGGAGCTGTGGCCCTGCACAAGTCACAGTGGAGAAGTTTTAATTTCAGTCACTGAAAAGAACATGGAAAAGTAGAGCTGTGCACCATTTCTGCACTGGTAATTCTGCTCAGAAGTTTATTCTGAAACACCTTGAACGCATCCCTCCCATCTCTTAGGCAGGAAGTTGTGCAAGTGGCCAAGGCAGCAACGACAAGTAATACAATAGTAATGATGCACTTCAGTGATCACGTGCACACAAGTAAAAGTCACAAGAGAAAAATAATAGACACCAAATGTTTAAGACTTTATCAAAGCTCATGCAGCAGCTGGTTAGGAAGCCCTCAGGAGGAGATACAACCCTTTACTTAGTCTTAATTAGCATACAAAATATGGTTGAAAAGCCTGAAGAGCTTTAGGCATGCTAATGAATGATCATACCTAGGAGTCAACAGTCCTCCAGGAGCAACAAAATTCAGAAAAGCTGACCATATTTGTGCATAACTTCTAAGCAGGAACTACATAAAAGTGAAAAACTCTGTAAAGGCACCAAACAGGGGTAGCCAAGAGTCTTTACAAGAAGCACGGAAGCTGTTAAAGACCATTACATTGGAAGCACAGGGCCAAAGTATCCCACTTGTTAAGAAAGACTTCAAGAGAGCAGAAAGAAAGGAAAAGTGAGGGAGGTTATTAGAAAAAAGAAGGCTTCTTTCAAAAAGCTGAAGTCACGTCTCAAATGAAAGCAGAAAAGAACATAAATTCTGACAATCCAGTGTAAAAACCACAAGAAGGCAGGCCAAAAAAATGGTTCAAGGAACAAGTAGCAGAAGGAATAAAAACTAACCGTAAATTTTTCTTCAGATAAAACAGGATCAAGAAGCACACTGAAGAGTATGCTGCATCAATTCCTGTTCCAGTGGCAAACAAGGCACTCAAGGAAGATAAGGGTACTGCAGAAAAACTGAATTAAATCTTTACATCACTGCTTACAGTGAGACAATCTGGGGAGATTCCAGAGCTGGAACATCCCTTTGGAGGGTAAAAGGGGAGGACATCAAAGGAGCTGCCCAAAATTGAAGTGACAGTGGAAGAAGTTACGTAAGAGATTGATAAAATGATGAGTAACAAAGCAGACGGAACGAGATGTTATTCACTTAAGAGTTCTGAAAATATATAACTTCATACACTGAAGTTTATGTAAACCAAATTCCAGGCACAAAATTCCTTCTATCATATGGGACAGAGGAAAGTCCTGAATTTACCTTCCTACTGACTGCATGATGTCCAACAGCAGCGGAGCGGCCAAGTCTGGACTAAGGTGAATGAAGGTTGAGAGCACAACTATGGCCAGGCCTAGCGTTTCTTCATCGTATTCTTCAAGAATAGCCCCACAGTCATGGCACCTGCAAAGAATAGATTTAAAAACTGACATTACCGATTTAAAACAAAATATTTGTTTTATGTACGTATGTGTGTATCTTTTGAAAGTACTGTTACGTAGTACATTCTATTCAAAATTTATTTAGAAAGCTAATGTAATTGTGATCCTTCTATAATTAGTAACAGTTGATGGCTTTCAAATATTAATAAAGCTTCTCACTAGCTGCACTGGCTGTTCCTTCACTGACAAATGAAAAGACGGCCACAGGGCAGGCCTTGTTTTGAGTCCTTCATTGGTAATTGTTAGCCAATTCCCTCACTATTGGACTGCTTCAGTTTGCACTATACAAGAGAAATCTGCAGCAGTGAAGGCTAACCCTCAGCAATATGAACATCAGCCAGTTCATGCAACTTGGGCTCAGGAGACTACTCAAGTCCCTGGCACTCTTCTATTTAGCATCATAGATACAAGCAATGACACTCATAGATGATCTTAAAGAGATGGAACAATTTCAAATTGTCCTTCCTGTCAGTCATGAATATGAATAACAAATTATACAATTAGGAAACAATGATCTGATTGGTTCCCACAGCAGTTTTAGCTATTAAGAAAGAAATGAAAGGACCTCTCAGGGGCACAGAACCTTAGATTTCAGAGAAGTCTCCTTTCCCAGGGCAAATTTGCTGCTGAATCACTTATTCTTCCTGGAACACTCAAAGACAACTGATGAAGTTTTGAAAGGGCCGCATAATGTCTAATTATAAAGGGGATGTCAGATTTAGGATAGAAGAGACAGGCTTTCACAATCTACAAAAAAGGAAAACCAATGTGGGAAACTGGCTTACCTCAGCCCACTAGGAAGGGTTACTTTATTTGACCAATCAGTTGCTAATGACTCCAACAGATTGTGATATTTTAACTTAATGGAATTGTACAGGCAATTTTCCTGCCTTTGTTACTGAACAGAAAGAATATATGCTAAAAAAGATTGGCTGGTCTGTATGTTAATAGGTGGTGCTAGAGCTTTGGTGAAATGGCCAAAGGAAGTGCCAAAGACAACCCTAACTTTCAGGATGATTTCCTTTGTCACACAGTAAGGTCCGCTTCCAGTCACAGCCTGCACAATGGCCCCATCCTTCTCCAGTGATCACCCTGGCATGTCTGCCTACTGGACTGAGTGTAGAAGCACAAGCAGGAAGTTCTGGTTTCTCTTCTTAGTTTTCGACCAAATCAATGCATGGCTCTCTGCTGATTGCTTTACTTCTCTGTTAAATAAGTACACTTCTGTGTAACACTTCCTTCAGCAGCATTTTATCCAGCCAATTAATGTTTGCAAAAGGTTTCAGGATGAGTGAGTATCAGTATTAAAAATGCTATGCTGATTACACATGATTGCACATCAACAGTTACCTATTTCAACAGAAACCTAAAGGAATTTTTAAAAAGAGGTGGGTTTTTTCCTAAGATGAAAGGGGTTTCTGATGGATCACAAGGAATCCTTAATTTAAAGTTGGATGGAAAGTGCTTCCCCTGGTGCCTGTGCACATGCAATAGCCTGAGTCATCGTTTCACGGGTGCAAACTCACACAGGTCCTACTGAATCTAAAGATCACCTTGCTGGTAGCTTTTAGAAAATGTTTATCTTGAGGTTAAAAAGTTAGTTTAAAAACGTAGCATAGAGATAAATGGTAGAATGGAATTTATATTTTCACAAAGTATATCTGTACTTTACTTGACCTGCTTGAAGTTCAACTAGTTCTTTGAAAGTAACAGAAAAAGAACTTACTTGTCAGTCATCACAACAGGCTGGTCATCAGCAAATTCTTCTGGTGCAGGTACAAACATACTGACTATACTGGGTGCTGACAGCAAGCTAGATTTTGTGGCACCTTAAAGCAATTAGGGAAAAGAAAATATTTTAAAAAAAATCACTAAACAGAAATCCAAACTGCTTGAAGAGCAGACTTCTAAAGAAGAATCATAATGGTTTTACTGTGCATAGAAATAGGAAATAAAGTGTGTCTACAAAAAGATATTTAGCATATTCCTTGCATCTGCCAGATTATTCCGATTATCTAGAACTATCCATTAAAAAACCCAACAACCTAAAAAAAAAAATCCTTGGGAAAAAAGATAATAAATAAGAAAAATTCCAGGAAGGCAGATGTAATTGTATCTATTCATTTTTTAGGGAGAGAGGATGATTCTACCATTGCTATGAGACTGGACTCCAGAATATTTGCTGTCTTTCCCTTACCTTCTCTAACAGAGGCATAGGAAGGAAATCAGGAAAGGACAACTAGAAGAAATAATTCATGAGGAGCTGAGAAACATTGGAAACATTGGAGGGTTGATGATTAGGAATGATTTCCATTGAAAGTCTTCACACAATCTTTATCCTCCAAAGCTGAGGTGTTCAGCTGAGGGCATAGCCACGGTAACCTTGCCAACATATGGAGTTCCCTTTGCTTTTGGCACTTTTTGCGCACCGGATTTCTGATAGTTGCTTGTCTTTATACGAACAATTATATGTAACAGAAGATTCAAACTCCTGGCTTCTCTGAGTTCTGCTTTCCAAAATCATACCATGATAGGGAAGTCTGACTGCCTAACATCTCTCCAGTATGGTGGTTTTCTTCCCTTGGTCCCTCTGTTTTCATTAAGCAGACAACGATGACTGCAGGAAAAAACATTCAGAAAAGGCAACTCTCCAGCTAGTCTGGTTGCTAAGAAAACCTGAGGAAGAATAATCAGACTCATTCATGAGCCATCAGAAACTTGGATGAAAGCTACTGTGATGTATGAGCTGTATCATTCATCTGAGATGCCTTGTGATGATCATTTAAATATTGCTAGCAGTTTCATTCTCCAGGTCACTGAGACAGCAGGAGGGATTCAATTCTTAAAGAAAAATATCTCTTTTCGTTGCCACATGTAGCTGACAGGGTAGAGTCAGCATTCCTTCTGTTCCCATGCAGTTCAGCTCTGATAATGAATCCAGGAAGCTCAGCTGGTAGACACCATCATTATGTATATAAGCGGTTCCCAAGGTCATCTCATTCTAAAGACCAATCTATGAAAAGCTCATTTTGTGAACCAATTTTTAGAAGACTACCAATGCCCTTTTGATGCCGATTCAGCCACGGATTACATAATCCATTATTTCTTGCTGGTTGCTTCAATTTGCATATCCAGATTTAATGTTAACATTAGCCTGTTCTGATAATATTTAGTTATGGAAACAGCAGGAAGCTTCTCCACCTAAGCTAGGTTCAGATAGAATTTCTGATGAGATAATCCCAGTTACTTCTAGAAACACAAATTCGATATCAGCTCTCAGGCAAAATAATCTAAACTCCCACAATTTCTCAACTCAAAATATGTAGAGTGATGAGGGCTTGTTTCAAGAGTAAGACAGGTTTTAAACAATCAGTTTACTAAGTATGGAGGAAATATTTCTTTACATACAGAGTTCAGTACTTCATACTTGTCCCCTGAGAATTTTTGAGTATGAGCAGACCCTCCAGGAATACTCTTCAGCAAGGTGGAACACCATTCAGAATGCAAGGAATAGTAGATTTTCACTTATTTCTAAGAAGCCATTTCATTTTTCTTCCCCCTCACTAATGAATAAAGATCCCTCTACCATGACTTGGGAAGTTTCACTGTCATGTTCTCGAGGTATAAGTCCCATTGCAGCACACAAATGCTAAAAGCTGACATAATGCAGGTCACAATGCTGGAATGAGACTTAACTACTCAAAATAAAAATGTTCTCTCTCGTGCACCAAACAGTAGGGAAAAAAATATGATTAAGCAAATAAGGCAGGTCACTGCCCCATTGCAAGGCTGTAGGAAAGTCTGGATGTATTTCGGCTGTGAGGGAGGTGAGATCATAAAGAAATTAGATTCAACCACACGCCGCATATAGTCTTTTATTTCCAGTTGACAACCAACACAAGTACTAGCAGAAAGCCAGTTGTCCCTGTCTTGAATGAAATGTCTTGTTAGTAATTTTTCAATAACCTACATTTTGCAGGACAGTTGAGGACTTTCATACAGCTGAGTGGAACATAAAATTCAACACCATTTGGTGATAACCAAACCTTCCTGGCAGTCTTAGCAGAGATATAAGGTCAAATGGACACTGAACTAACCTCTGATTCTTAGTGGTGGTCCCTCCAAGTCAGGGTTTAGGCAAACAGGGACATTACACAGCCGCTTTCCATGCTGTATCTGCTCTGTGAATAAACACAGAACTTCAGTCTGCAGAACTATGAATCCAGCATCTGGCACCAGCACCACAATCTTAAAACAGTTAAAACAAGAGAAAGACAAATACAACAGCTATTGAAAAAAAAGCAAAGAAAAGAGTTAATTTTTCAAGCATAGAAAAGGAGGAGCGGAGAGAGGGGGAGAAAAAATATGAAAGAAGTCCACAAAGGAAAAAGGACACAGATGACCTAATACCAAAGAAGGCATTTTAGAAAAGTAAGTCTCATTAAACAAGAAAGGAAGTGCTAGCCGCAAAGATTCAACAAGATATGGAATGTATAAGTCACAAAAAGAGAAGTGTTTACAAATACCAAAAGACTAGAAGACAGATACAGTTTTTGTTGACAGAAGCTAGACACAGGATGATTTTTCTGTTACAGATAGCAAGCCTGGAAAAAGAGTACTTTGAAATAAGAAGTGAAGGAGACACACACTACCTACCAAAGCAAAAAAAAAAAAAAAAAAAAAAAAAAGCATGCATGAACCAAGCATACATCATACACTTACTCATGTGGGATAAGACTATTTCCTAGTTGTTATACTCAAGTATAACGAGTCTTAAAATTGTGGTGTGACATTGATATGACAAATAGTCACAATGAGCATTTGACCTGAAAAAAACCCCACCTGTTTTCTCTCCAAATAATAATTTTATTTTGAAGCTAGTGGTTGAAACAGAGACTAAGAGATGCAAAGCTTTCCAGAAAAGAACATTTTACTTTGTATCTCCATGCTTGAAGGCCTTTAGCTGGAATGAATACTGGGAAAGAAAAGTCATAGATGTTGTGAAGAAAGCTAGTGGACTTAGAACAAGATTAAAAAGACAGAGTTCCTAAGTGGTTTGGAGTACTGACTTGTTCCTCTTGAATAAGGCTAACTACTTCTTTCTGAATTAAACAATAACTTTTTCATCTCTAAATTCCTGCTTGAGAAAATAGGTGATACCAGGTGAGCATTTTCAATCAATAAATTTACCTGCTGATAGGACAGAAAAAAAAACCCCATTGTTATCATCGACCTTTAAATTCTGACCTTTATGATTTAAGGGTCATGCTACTCAGCAGACCAGAGTAGAAAGGATAATCCTGAACTATATACCATACCTTTAGTCATTCTTCATCTACAAGATATAGTTTGATGGAACTTGATGCTGGAGACTAAATTAAGCAAAAAGTTTAACTCAGATGTCCAGAACTGGTGATGAGATATTCACTCAACATGCGAAGTTCCATATAACACTTTAAGCATTCCTTTCTCTGGATGCATGTGTATCTGTTGATAAACTCCTAAGAAGCATGATTCCATAATGTCACTTACATCAAGATGGGCAATAAAATATCTAGCACTTACGATAAACCAGAATTAATTCACTGTTCAGTGACATCTGCTATGGATTTGGTCATAACAGAAAATCTTTTATAGAAAAAAGAAAAAACAAATAGATCGCTTGAGTTATGAGGAAATTATGTGCTTAACTCAGTTTTCATTGCTTTGCATTCATCTTAAAGGAAGAACAAACAGGTCAGAAACTTCAGGTGTTCAGCATGAGCTGGCAGAAACTTCTCTAAAGAGAAGTAAAACTGGCTGGTATAAGGCACTTGTTGCACCAACACCACTGTAAACATACATGCAAATAAATTATTCCATGCACCAGGGATGAAATCCTACAGCTAATGAAATCAACAGTGACACTTCCATTTCATTCAATAAGGCCAGGAAATAACCCTAGTAATATGCAAAATTGTAGGGACGCCACTGTACCAGAGCGACTACCTCCTAAATACGTAACTATTCCAATTCATACCAGGTGAGAATCTGGTACTCACTATAGACTTGAGAGTGATTACTTATCTGCAGTGGTAGAAAGAAATACTCACTTCTTTAATGGATTGATACAGAAAGTAACTGGTTTAGGAAATAGAAATATATAAAGAACAATAAATGCAGCTCACCAGTATCCCAAGTGCTGATATTGTGGGGAGCACTAGACTGGTGTTCCAGCTGCCTCTTCATTAGCTGGTTCATTGTCAGAGCTCCCAAAGAGCCTCTTTTCATTTGTCTGAACTGGGCTGCAAGTCAGAAATGCAAAACGATTTCAGGGGCTCAAACATGCAAAACTACTTTTATTTCCTGATCTTACAAGCCAGAATGAGATAAATACTGAAAAGGACAATGACTGCTTGCTCTAAGGCTCCTGCTCAAGTCAATATGCACTCTTCACACAACTACACAGGGTACAATTCTGGCCCAAATTACATCAGTCATAAGGGACTTGGATTCAGGATCTCATCCACTGTGTCAACTGTCAGTGCCTTTTTGCTTCCTAGTATCTTGAAAGCTCTTCAAAACTCTTGGTATCTGTGAAGTGTAAGATACTACCCAAACCTTCTTACGCTGACAAGTGATAAATGCATACTTGAATCTCTCTCACGTACAATGTACCAAGGAAGGAAACTCAGTCTCCTCCCAGCAAAATATGGAGGTCTGCTCTGTCCATGCTCACCATAGGAAAACAATTTCATTGACTGTGTACCACCAGCACTCTTCATTGGTGACGCAACCTGAACAGGTCTCCTAAATACCCACCACTCAGGCATACCACCTGCACATTCTTCTGAAGTGTGAAGACACCATGCCTTTGAAGATGGATCCCTTTTGTAACTTCACTGCCATTCTTCTTATATGGAGCTACCGAGCAACAAGCATTCGATTTTTCCACGTCTGACTGTTTACCGTACTTCTTTACATGGCTACTACTGTTTGCTTTAAGAGATATGTCTCACTGTATAAAGCTCACACACACACACACACACAAAAAAAAAGCCCAAACAAATGTCAATTTAAAATTTAAGACTATTGGTCATGTATTTTCTCAGTACTTAAGTGGAGTAAGAAACAGATCATATATAACTTCTGACTTTCCTACTTTTTTCTCCCGTCATAAGAAAGTTCATACTGAATGAGCATAATACATGTGCTTTGACAGTTGAGTCTGAGCAATATATTTCCACCACTGAAAGCAAAACCGTTGTTCACAGTATGAAGACAGACTTTTAAGGTCCTGCTTGTACAAGGCATGTGAGACTTGCTGACCCTCATAACCATGCAGGAAAACCTTTAAAATGTTGCCTTAAGAATATGTTCAAGTGCTTTCCTCAATAGGGCCTTAAAGCAAGGGCAACAAAGCAAAATATTCTAATGATTATTTTCAACTGCAACTATATTCAACTTTGTTAAAGAATCTTAACACAATATCAGGTAGTTCCATTCTAAAATTCCAAATTTTAGTACCCAGCTAAGCTCTAAAAATAAACCCAGCATTTCACGTTATTAACTGCAATGAATATGTACAGACAAGGGATAAGCTACAACTTTCAGAAAGCTCCAAGGGGTTGAGTGCCTTCTCCTAAATTTGCTCTACTCAGTTTCTATCTGAGAGTTTCAAATTCAGAGAAAGCAAATACAGGCCCTGAGTAATAATAAACACAATGATAACTTCAGTGGGAATCTGCACACTGAAATTATTTTATTAGGTCAAGTACTTTAAGTTTTTCCTCATTATATCCTTTCAGTCTATCAGAGTGCATTTAAACTCTATTTTTAGTCCAAGTACAAAATTCTCCAGCATTGCTGCAAATCAGTCCTTGTATAACTGAACTTCTGGAACTGAACCAGACCAAGAGAACATTCTGTGTTTCACTTTTAAATGTTATATTGCGGCTGCGTTTCTCAGCAAATTAGGAGAAAAATAGAATTTCCATTGTTTCCCGGGCAAGGATTTAAAATAGATGCTTTATCACTTTATCAAGAATAGAATTTCCTGATGAAAGAACAGCAATTAACATTAGAACAGACAAGACTGCTTGGAGTGCAGATGACTATAAAAATAAAAAAAATTTATCTTTTTGAATTTTTTTTTATTACAATTGCAAAAGCTGTTAAGGAAATTCATACATATTTCACATAATCAGGCTGTTGTTGAGCGGGTTTGGATTCCCAGGGTTAGTTACCTGATTTCTCAAGGACAGCCTTGATTTCAAATATTGCTAAGGTAAGAAAAAAATCTAAAAACACAACAGCCCAGAGAGCAGCCAGACTTTGAACAGTGTTGGAGACAGGCTGATTGCTGTGGACCAGCACGTGACTTTTCATGCTGATGACTGACTAGTGGCATAGGGAGGGAAGTTTTCCTTGAACAGGTTTTCTATAAGAAACCTGACGATCATGAGATCAGTAAACTTCCTATAGAAGCTGGTGAGTCTTTTATATGTTGGCTAGTGATCTGGTCAACCATCTCTCCTTTGCTGTAGAATCCTCTACTCAAGAAGAGAAGTCCAAAGGCAAAATCTTCCCATGGCAGTTATGATGCATGCTTTCTGCAGCCAGGCACTGGCTGTACAAGTAATATTACCTATCTGTGTTACAGAATTGTCCTCACAGTCCTGACCAGGAGACACATAGTAGAAGCTCAAAAATATCTCAGTCTAAATGCAAAAGAGACACAATGGAAGCATTCGTGTCCTTTTTTTTTTTTCAGTTGGAAACAGAGGCACACAGAAAGAGGAAAGGAGTATTTACAAAAGAATGTAGGCTCAATGTCATATAGATACTATTCCCAATTTCATATATTGGAATTACAAGAACACCTAGCACTCAGTGAGACCAGGGAGAGATAGGTCTTAACTGGCACCTCTTTAGCTGCTCTAGAAAGTGACATCTGTATTATTAGGTGTCCAACAAATGTACTCTGACTATGAGATGTACGTGACACAAGACACTTATGGTAAAACTGGAGAGGAAACCTCTGATTTGGAGTATTCATCTAGCCTAAAATAACGCCTTCCTTCAATAGGCCGGACACCCCTTCCAATCAAATCAGCAGATGCTGAATTTCAGAAATTACAATTTAACTTTTCTACAGCACTCTGACATTGCAGTTCAGCATGCCAGTATCAGTGTCAGTATCAACGCAGGTTATCCTTTCCCCTCCCATTTCTACTAGTAAAGAGTTCTGCCCATCAACCTTCAGATGTGTTACTTCACATTCCCTAGAGGGACATATCATTCTGGATATGTGTTCTAAGATGCCTCCACCTTCCAGTGTTATCTATACATACTCTGTTAAGTCATGTGTTAATGTCTACTTAACCCAACCCGGTTCACTTTCCCTTAAAATGGGTATGGGAGTCTCAGTTAAACAGTTACCGCATTTCAGCGAGCAGCTGAGGAAGTGGCATTTCAAGGCACTTTACAAAAATTATAAGAGATTTTTTTCCTAAGGTAGAGCAAGAAATGTTTTGAAGACTATAGTAATAGCCCTGCAGAGCTCTCTCACCCTCTGCTATGCGCTGACAGCTGACAATGCTTTCTCTCTCACTGGAAAATAAATGTTCAGCTTTTGTGAAACACTGCTTTTAGCTGTGACCTACTCCAATTCAAGAAAACCACATTTGTCAAATTTGCCATGTCACAACAGAAAATCTTGCGGCCACTAACTGCTAAAATCCCACTGACCATCTCAGATATAATGGATTTAAACATAAGTCAGAGGAAGGAATTTACCACATGTGCAATGCATCTGACACACAAATACAGCAACTTAGATTTAATCCTCAAACCAGAGGTAAACTTACTTGATATGGAAGAGTGACTGCTTGTCTCTGGGACACCTGCTTCAAGAGTCGGTGCAGATGATGACTCTCTTGGCATTTCCAGTGTTGAAAGTCCTTTGGCGGCAGGATCTGCATGTGAAAATTGTGCTTAAACTCTCAGTATTTAGAATCAATAAATATTTTCCAGACGCTTTCTCTCTGGATGCTTTTTTCACATCTTTTCACCATCTGGCATTCCCAGAAGTTTTAAAAGTGTGTCATAAGAATTTTTATGGAGGCACTGGAATCTACTGCTTAAAATCACTTTGTAAAGGAGATGTCTACCTACGATCTTTATAGCTCAGAACTAATAAATGCCCATGGAGTTTGATTTTGATCCCACTCACAGAGTGATTATCAGAACCATCAATGTGGAAATAAGGGAGGTACCACTGATGTAAAGCTAGTTTAAGTGATTGCTTAGCATCTTTTAAAAACCTTATCTCCAACATTCAAAAGTCTGCTGATCTAGCAATTGATCCTAAAGATTCAAAGAGTTTAAGACTCTGTCAATAAAAAGAAAAATAAGCCATTAAACCCAATGTTTTTATTTTATGATAACTGATACTGTCAATATGGGAAGAATAAAGCAAAGAAATTTGCAAGTGTTGATGGCTGGTTTCAGCATATCCTGTAAAAATGTATATGTATCTGTGCTGTAAAAAGTCTTAGGCAGGAGCCTTGGCCAGGTGGCCAAGAAGGCCAACAGCATCTTGGCTCGTATCAGCAATAGTGTGGCCAGCAGGAGCAGGGAAATGATTGTCCCCCTGTACTCAGCACTGGTGAGGCTGCGCCTTGAATACTGTGTTCAGTTTTGGGACCCTCCCTGCAAAAAGGACATTGAGGTGCTCAAGTATGTCCAAAGACGGGTAACGAAGCTGATGAGCACAAGTCTTATGAGGAGCAGCTAAAGGAACTGAGGTTGTTTAGCCTGGAGGAAACGAGGCTCAGGAGAGACCTCGCTCTCTACAACTATCTGAAAGGAGGTTGTAGCAAGGTGGAAGTCGGTCTCTTCTCCCAAGTAACAAGCAATGGTACAAGAGAAAACAGCCTCAATTTGCACCAGGGGAGGTTAAGTTTGGACATTAGAAAAAATTTCTTCACTGAAAGGGTTGTAAAGCACTGGAACAGGCTGCCCAGGGAAGTGGTGGAGTTCCCATCCCTGGTGGTATTTGAAAGACATATAGATGTGGTGCTGAGAGACATGGTTTAGTGGTGACCTGGCAGTGCTGGGTTAACAGTTGGAATCAATGATCTTAAAGGTCTCTTCCAACCAAAATGATTCTGTGATTCTAGGAAACACTGTAGCCCAGCATTGTGCACTTGAAGAAACAATCCATTTGGATATTTAATTCAGTGATCAGTTATATCAGAAGCCCTCCTAAAATATACAGAATTATAACAGGCTGAAAAAGCTTGAATAAGACTTTGAAATTATAATCAGCCTATTATGATAGTGATATTAAGCCTACTTAAATGAATTACAACACATGTTCTCAAATAAACTAATAAATAAGGCTAAATAAAGCAAAACAGAATACAAGAGATACATTAAACTACTGAAGTCACTAAATTACCTAGTTATCTTGAAATGCTCTCCTTGGATGACATACTTAGATGCATGCAGCAAAATGACCATCCTATATGCTATAATCCTAGGTTCCACCTGGTGGTTTCAGAACTGGGACAGCCCTTCCAAGCAGTTTCAAGGATGAGAGTGTTAGTTACTGCATGAAAACTGGCCCTTACTGACAGTCAGAAAGTATTTGAGTCTAATTGCACAATTCTTTCATTGACGATTCTATGCTAAGAACCTATGTGACAGGTTCAAAAGCACTCGGCTGTCTTGTATTTACAAAGCTCCAGTGGTTCTTCAGCTTACTGGAGCCATAAATGGGATGATAGGCCTGAAACATAAAGGGAACAGCATAACTATGATCACACTGAATGATGGAATATCGTAATGGGAAATTAGAGTATGGTTCCCTCTGAAGCAATTAAGAAAGAAGTGAGGTCAGGAATGCATAAATATTCCCCCTCACTTCACTGGCAACAAAGAAGAGAGGCCTGAAGGATTCTTCCATTAATATGGTAAAAGGAGCGGTAACATCCTGAAAAAAAAAAACCAGTCACAGAAGTAAAGAGGCAGCAGCATACAGTTTTTAAAACTGTTTGACATGTCCAGTTGGAAACTGAGGAAACAGCTAAAAACCACTTTCTGTCCACCTGAAAAACTTAGTAACAAAACTGTGTATTGAAATGACCTGAAAAAACCTGGGATACACAGAAATACTGAATGGCTTTCCTCATGCTTGAACTTTTAATGTTTAACAAACACAAGCCATGTAAACTTTCTGGATACCCAATACAAAGAAGGCTACAAAACGGTTTTAGTGTATAAAACCAAAATATGTGTGTATGACTGGTCCTAAGTGCAAACTGTTTAATTCCAAGTGCTCTTAGTTCTGAAGTCTACAGCCTGCTCAGCTCTACACTTAGTGACCCAGTCTGCTTTCCACTGCCTTACACTTGCAGAAGAAATAAAGCCCAAAAATCTCTACAGACACAAGAGAATCAGCATAGCATGGGCTAGATTAGCAGGATAAAAAGGCACAGAAGTATGACAATTTTTCTGGCTTCCTGCATAAAGAGGCCATGGAGTTTCGCTCCCTAACTTGCATATCAGAACCAGTATTTTTGTCACTGAGCTCCAGTTCCTTTTCAAAGAGGCCCTCACACATGCACAATACGTGTATGGTTAGTACATTCTTTGTGAGAAACAAACACCTGAAAGCATTCAGCTAGCTCAGACCACATCAGATACTATATATACACATCTCTCCCTATACATATACACATCTCTCCTTACACCAGTCTCTTACTAAAACCTTCACACAGCAATATGCCTTTTGATTGGGTCAGTGATTGAGCTCACCTGCCTCCTTCTGCTCTCCCAGCTTGTCAAGGATGTTGAAGGAAATGTCCAGGTATTCTCTCTGAATAGCACTCACAGCAATCTTCCTCTGCTTCCTCTGGCGAGGAACAATCTGAATCTTAAATTCTGACTCCTCAGTCTCCTCTTCTTGTTTCTGCTCCATGTTTTGTTCAGTATCAGACTCTGTGTTGGTATCAAGTTTATCACATTCTGTTTGGTTTTCAGAATCTTCAGGGACTTTAATAAGGACTGTCTTTACATTTGGGCTTGGAATTGTTCCACTAGGTCTAATTTCCCCCACACTGAGCTCAGAGTTATCATCAAGAGACATTTCTGGAAGGGCAAATGACTTCTGCAGCAGGTCCCTTTTCTGTTTTAGGGTTAGTGGGTTCCCAGAGGACTTGTCCTGAAGTTCTTCCAGCTTAATTAACTCCGAAGAGTACTTTTCATCTTTGGGAGAAGTAGAAAGGATCTCCTCTATTCCTGCTGAAGCATTGTTGCTTGTATCCTTAGAACTAAAGTCTTTGGAGCAATCTTCAATGCTGAACTGGACCAGCGGAGTTGTGCTGAGGCTGAGTGCAGAGACATTGATAGGAGTTGAGGGAGACAATGCAGCAGTTTTGCCAGAGACCTCATTATTCAGCTGGTTTGTTGTTTCTTCTTCTTCTTCATCGCTCTCCACTATTCTAAGGGGAGGAAGTGGTTCAAAGACTAAAGAGTCACTGTCTGAAGTGGAGAGCACTGAATGCTTTTCAGGACCCGATGTTGAGTCAGAGGACAAATCTATCAGATCTAAATCTTCCTTGGGACCAGCAGGTTTAACCGGAGAGTCCACTTTCACTTCATAGGTTTCCATGCAGTTTAGCCTAACTTCTGGTATGACAGGTCTTCTTGTTTCCTGGAAACTCTCTGTAAGAGGAAGATTTTCTTGTGCTTCTATATTTTCAGCTTTAGTAGAAGAATTCTGCCGAGATCGTCCATAATCACTCTGCCTGTGTATGGCGTAAGCGGCAGGGACAGGTGGTTTTTCTAAGTCACACCGGTCTATGCAGGACTTCCTGCGGTGTTCATCTAATGAGAACAACAGGGAGTCTGCATTCCCTATATCAAGAGATTTTTGTTTTAGAGAGCGCAGTTTTTTTTTCTGAATGCTTTCTTCTCTCACACAGCGTAGAATACTGTCTTGTAAGGCCCCCGCGTCTCTATATTCAGCCAGCTCTATTTCACCTGATTAAAACAGAAAGAGCTAATACTAACTCAGTTGGAGACTTCTGGCAGAGATCTTCATCTTGATCTTTCAATTCAACATGGACCCGGTGAAAATTGTCTAGATTTTGTTTTAACCTCAGAGCCACATTACATAGATTTTTACAATGAACAACAACAAAGCCCCTACTATTTGGACAACAGGGTTTATCTGAATTCTACCCAAATTCTACTCATCCTGGATAGATGTTCCCTGAAGATAGACTGTTTAACCTTATGCATTGAAAAGAAGATGGTACAGGTGAGTGATTGCTACAGACACTTGGGATGACTGCATTAGGCATGAGAGATGAAAGAAGAAATGAGCTACACAGACCACTCCGAAGAGGTTTCAAAATAATTTTGGAATATAGAATTGTGGACATCATTTGGACACCAGCATATATTAGAGTACACCTACATGTTGTTTACTGCAGCAAAGTGGGCCTAAGATGGATGCTTCTACTTCAAGAAGCAAGGGTAGCAAGAGCAGTGAGGATGTGGCAGCATAACCCTGAGATCAGAGAGGTGTTGAGAGAATTTTTCCCCCCAGTGATCTTAGACCCCATTAGAGTCTAGTAACTACCACACCACATAGTATACCTCCCCATCCTAGGGAGGAGTAAAGTGAGAACAGTTACACTTGCTGATACTACCACTGCATTGGTATTTTGCTATGTGAACACATTCATTGAGAACATTTTAAAAGGTTATCACTCCTGTTATTACAAATGACATATTTTCACACAGAATATTCCTTAATATATTCCTTATTATTCTCATATTTCAAAATGCTTCACATATGAATCACCATGCAAAAAAAAAGCCGTGAGAAAAGTTAAAGCAGATGTTTGCTCTAATCAGAATCATTCCTCCTCTGTGCAAACACCTGAAAGAAAAAAAGGCAGGTGGGTAATGGTGAAAATCTCTTCAATTTTTTCAGGGTATTCACTTCAGAAACTTAAATATGAAAACAAAATTTTTCCTCTTTTTTGAAACCATCAAACGACCCTTTTACCAATGGAAAACTGTAATATCTGCAGCAGCAACAACCAATTTGCTTATGCTAGAGTCCCACTCTATATAAAAAAAAAAAAAGGTAATTACTGGGAAAAAAAAATAAGTAAAAATCTTCAGCCCAATAGTGTAAAAAGATTGCAACAAATTCTCTTAAACATTTTTACATTCAAAAGAACGTAAAGTTGCGAGAAACAACCACTAATTTTAGGTATTTTTTATTTTGGAGTGCCTACTTGAGATTCCTGTGAGAGAATTCCTTCAGGGAAATGAGGAGTACCTGCTATCAAAAGTCAGACAGAGTATTTGTATTCAAATTAGGCAGCGCAACAAACGCTACAAAGAAAGGAGGTAGCTTGAAAGTAGGAGTAGGAAATTCTATTTCTGCATGAGTTTATACCAACAAAACAATTCATACTTCTCTGAGCATTCATCTCAACTGGTTGATATTTCACCATTTTGCTGCCACCAATTCTTTTCAGTCTTGCAAAGAAAGTTTGAGATTCTTTATTGCAAGGTCCAGTTGGTGTATCATGAATATCAGATTCATCAAAAACACTGTCTTCCTCTGCTGGAGAAAGAAAAAACTTCATTACTCTTAAGAGAGTGCAATTCCTTGAATGACAAGCTGTCTATGTAACAAAATCTCAGACAGTTTAAATTAAACTTGAATTGGAAAGTGAAGAATCACCTCAAGTTTGCAAGAAAATTTATAATGCAGGTATAACTTTGTCATGCTTGTCACATCTTGAGTTAAGGTCAGAAGGGACAGAGGTAAATGAAAAACGGGTTACAATGCAACAAATATATCAAAGCTTTTACCATTGTAAGCTGATCTTTTCTACTGATAATAATACAGATTCTTTAGATGGAAGCAATAAAATAGATCTGAATACTGACTTGAGCAAATAACTTCTATAGGGAAGGTTTTTTTCTATATTCTCATTCTATAGTGAGAAATGGTAAATTGAAGATCGAAATTAGTACAAGAATTGCAAGGTCTGTAATAAACCAGCAAACTATGAAAGTGAAAAAGGAAGAAATGGATAATCTTGGGAAGCTGGTAATAGTAATAGCACAAGACATAAGAGTATGAATTATGAAATTATTGATTTAAATAGCAGTAGCAAAACATTACACTCTAATTTGAGACCTGCTAATTGAAAATTGCAGAGAAAAAAAAAATCCAAATATATTTATCCATCAAAAAATAACTACATTTCATGTATGAAATGTCTATAAAAGAGAAATAAAAAAAGGAAAAATCCATAGCTATCATGTCTAGTGATTCATCTCCAAGGAAATAAGAAACAGTACCGAGACTATAAAGAAAACAAAACACTCAACAGAAGAAACAAAAAAGGTTGCCATGTTTATTCTAATAAGCACACATGGAGAGTAAATGCATTTGGTGTCTAGGAGTGAAGAGACAATTAAGCCAAGTGTTGGAATGGCCAGAAGCTAAAGACTTTAACTGGACATTAGTATGTTCAGCCTTGAAACTGCTGGAAAGTTTCTACTACACGTGAAGCTATGGAACTGCCACCTAAAAGCATCAGGGAAAAGATACCAAGTTGACATGATGAATCCAGAAAAATCAAAGTTGATAATTAGAATTCCAACCGAGACTGGGTTTGACAAGTCAGGAGATCACTTTTAATGTCATGTCCTGTGCCAAACTTCTTCTTCCTCTTGGCAAATAATACATCTTCTCACAAGATTTATCATCAGCTTTACAACAGTCTGCACACTTGCCGTGACCCCCACAACAAAGTTTGGCAGAAAAATTGGGGAAAAGGTTCAACAGAGAGAAAATCCATCTTTAGCATAGGGATTCTTGCTGCCTGACAATGAAATCCTCATCTGTTGATCATCTGACCACCACCTTTGATGACGACAGCAGCACGCAGACTATCTGACCACAGACTAAACAAGCCTTCTCAGAAAACGTGGGAAATGATTCAACTTTCCAAGTCCGCGTGGAATTATATTGGCTGCTTCTTGCACGTGAAAAGCAACTTTTCTATATCCTCTTTTTTCTGCAGCACTTCACCGAAGGAGAATCAGCCATACAATTAAGTCAGTGTTTACAGCACAAAATTTGCCCATTTATGGTCCTTTACCTCTAAGAAGCCCAAAGTGCTTCACAACAGCTTTGGAAAGCAAGTAAACATTATTCTCCTTACTTTAAACACAGGGAAGCAATGATGAAGTGAGACACAAGGCCACCCAAGGAATCAGTGTTGGACACCAAGTTTTCTACAGCTAACTTAGCACTTAGTGAATAGCAAGCTGGGTACTTAGGCGCCTCGCTTTGTCTTAGAAACATCTCAGAATCAATCCAGAAACTGAATTTATTTTATAAAGGTATTACTACCATCCTCAGCATAATTAAGTCATTATGAATTAAGTCATTAACTCAGCTCAAAACAAAGACAAATTCATGGTAAGTCCACAGTTACCTGAACACTCTTAGCCCTCCTCTAGCAATACAAAATGTCCAAGTGAGTGAGAATATGTGATATTTACATATTTACATCATCATTTACATCCATGATAAGGTCGCTTTATTTTGGTAGAGCTGAGTATTAGGGTGTTCAGGTAAACAAAATCTTGTGTCCTTGTTCTACTGGATATCTTTTCATGAGCAACAAGCAGCAGAAGAGGAAAAGGTACGGACATGCATAAAAAGAGTGCTTCTCGTACTCTTCTTTGGAGGAAGAGTTTGCTGGACACCAGGAAGACTGAGAAGGATGATAAAAATAGCAAATAAATAGCTAAAAAGCAAAATAACTGAAAGGCTATTTTAAGGTTAACATCAAAAGAACCTGTTAGACTTGGATCATAAATACTTGTCGTGTGATAAACTTCACAATTATAAGGAACTACACTCAGTGACACCACTGAAGGCTGAGTCTAAGGGTTGATGCATTCTCTTTTGCCTTTAGACATCCACATCATATACAACTGCATGTAAGGTAGTCAGCTTCAGCTCCTTTCACAGAGGAAAGCAAACTGTAGACTGAATTCATTTAGAGATGTTAGACCGCTGTGCTATGCTCAGCTTCCAGAGAAATGGTGAATTTTCTTTTACTATAGATGGCTATAGCTGGTCAAATAAGTCACACCTTGGACTTAACTCTGAGTATTATGTTCTAAAATTCAGACCATATTTGCATGTTTCTATAACATCTGAAAGACTTCATGAAGTAGATCAATGACTATCGTATAAATAAGAGCGTTAGAAGTACCTTTTTCCTTTTCACTGTATCGGCTTATGTTACTGTTGTCACTATACAAAGGACCAGCAGTCGCATGGGGCTTGCAGCTGTGATATTGAGCGTTGAGGGTATTGACTGTGATGTGGATTAGGTGAAGTACAATCTTGCTGATTTCACAGTCTCTGTAGGGGTACTGTTCAGCAAAAGAGAAAAACTTCAGCTTAAAAACTAACTTTTCTCCTTGGCTAAACATTTAGACAGTAAAATAGAAAAATGACAGGAATATTGTCAGCTGGATGCCCTTTGCCTTCCTTTGATCAAACATGTCTAAATACATCATGGGAAGTGGGACTGTTTTCAGCTTTGTACATGGAATTATTTAGAAAAATTTTTTTAAAAATCCCTATTAGTAACAATTAATATATTGTTTTCTTGACTTTTATATGACAAAACCAACCATTAATAATAAGGCCAAAGGTCTCTCATCAGAACTGTTCTCCAAATACTTGATTTCCATCGGTTTGTTAGCACTCATTGCTAATGTCTCCACTTTCTTGTATGCCCTATAGACCTGTTAGAAATTTATTAAGCATATTAAAAGTATTCATAGCTCCATTTTAGTGCACAAACACATTACATTTTAACAACACTTCCTAAAAAGCATCACTCAACTAAAGAATACAAGCTGTTAAGCTGACACACACCCTTCATTTAAAGTCACTATTTTTTTTAAAAAACTAATTCTGAGTTACTCAAAACACTCTTCATTGGAACTGTATATAGAATTTTCTCATTTTCAAATCCATATATTTCTGTCTCAGGTAACCATGTGAAAGACAATAGACAGCAGAAGTAATAGGTCAGTAGCACAGATGAAAGCCTAACTACGTCAGACACTGAAAATAAACGCAGTAAGCAAATCAAAGAAAAATGTTCTCCACAGTTCCTTTCACTTGCAGTACAGTTAGGTGTTCTCTGCAATAACTTTCAAGTTGAAGTGAAAATTTTAATACAGTGTCTTTTTAAGACCACTCACCTTATACAGAATGACAAGCAAAGCCTTTAACCACATCTGCCGAATGTGAGGTTTGAGGGACCAGAGTGAGCAGCGAGGAGGCTGCTGAAAGTAATGCCTTAGTTGAGGACAAGTGCAATATTTCAACACCTGCACCACCAAAGGAAGAAGGTGTTTTCCTAGGTTGATGTTATAGTCCATCACCTGAAAAGAATATTAGCAGAGGAGTTCTGTCGCCAAAATCAAATCCACCGATTTTGAAAGGCAAAATAACTAATACAGTTGAGGTAGTAAGTGAAAAGAAACAGACTTTTTAAGGAAGTCTCAGTATCAGTTAGAAACTTTCTGCCAGCTTGCCACATTCTCATTTTAGCTAGATAGGTAAAATGAAACAAAAGAAAATGTGTTCTGAAAGCCTTTCATCCTCCGCAGTCTAAATTTTAACATATATTGGCAAGTTCATAGAATATATTATACTGGGACAGTCTTGTATTATATACAGGTTGGTCATGCTTCACAGACAAAACCCTATCAGGTATATCCCATGTTTATCAGACAGGAAGCAGTTGTGAGTTTTGGAAGGGGAGTTTATATATTTTGGTTATTTGGGGTTTTTTGTATTAACACTGCGTTGCCAGTTTTCATTATCTCCTCATTAGGCCTGCAACAATAGCCTTTGGGGGTTTTTTAAGGCCCACGTTCTAGAATCAGGTAATGAGACAAGAATCCCACTCTTCACTATAGCAAGAGTGTGTCTATGATGTTATGCAGAAAGCCTAAGCATTCAAATCCTAAAGGATCCATGAATAAAGCTTATGAAAAGTATCTTGCTCTAAATAAGATACCCATCAATTTGAAGTGCTTTATTGCTGTTGTTACTGCTAGTCATAAGCCTTGCCTCCATCATGACCTTTGAAGAGAATCATGCTACTTGGTGCCTATCCTAGAGGTTTGAATCCTTGTCAGTTAAGGAGCAGTGTGACCACATATTCCCACTACCCTGAACACAACTATGTTTTTGACTGAAACTGCACTGCTATTTTTCATTACCTTCCCATCAGTTTTGCAACATTAGCTCTTTTTATTTAAAGCCATATGTCCTGAAATCAGTAGCTAAACTAGACCATAACAAGGATCCACAAAGCCCTTGTCTCTGACACTGACCTATACTGGTTGACATCCAGGAAGATGTAACAGCAAGCCAAGGAAACTCCAGCACAACCCCAAAGACCTAACACATCCCTGCAGTTTCAGTGAACTTAGTGCACTTTATCAGGAGCCCTGATGTCTAAACAAACATAAACATCAGTTTCATCCACATCACCCATTTCCTGCAGGTCTGCATTTCTTTTTCTGGGGTTGTTTTTATTAGAACAAGGGGATAAGCCTTATTTACAACACAGAACTCACCTCTCCAATACCCTCCTGAACAAACCAAACAGATGAATTCCATGTCTATCCATGCAGGGTTAGTGTGTTGAACGCTATATGTAGTCACCAAATACCGTCCTGCACTGCAACGCCTTGTTCCCACAGGGTGTGAAGCAGTTACACAGCACGGTTAGGAAAAACTCATCCATACAGGGAAGACAGCGCCCTGCATTAACGCAGCACATACTGTAATGTAGACATGTCTTAAGCTGAGCAGACACATTTTCTAACTTGTCACAGGAAGACCTGGAATAAATGATACTGCAAATGCAGAGCAGAGCCCGGCTCTGCTGACTTCCCCTCTCCGATAGGCTTGTACAACATTGCCACCATGCGGGGCAACACTGCAGTGACTGCAAACACCAAAACACGACCACTTCTGCTGCCAGGGAGAGAAAAAGGTACTTTATGCTTTCAGTAATCCCAAATACTCAGATTTCATGAAGCAAAATACTAAAAGACATTTGATTTTTGTTTTCTTGAACGGACCATTCCAACCAAGCTTGGAATCAAAATCAATGAACCAGCAAGTCAGCCCAGTCCCAACCTTTGTGGAGCTGACTGGGAAAAGCAAATATTTATTACTAGGGAAGGCAGTATAACTGAAATAGAACTCTTAGGAGCTCCATTTGAGTTTTCACTCTGTAAATGCATCTTTGGATTGCAAATAGCATTTCTCTTGCAGCAAAGCTGATTCCCAACACAAAGTAGTCCTACAGCTAAGAAAAAAAATGCCCCCAAAATATAAATTAAAGTTTTGATGTCTGCTACATGGAGAAAAATCCTGGCCTACTGAAATTCTCAAACTCCATTTGATGTCAGAGGTGCCAATGTTCAATTGCGAAGCTTTTCAAACAGAAATGGTGAATTCAGCTATCATGAGATATGCTGAAGAGGAAAGGCAGGGGCTGATATTTAGAGTTGCAGTAAGCAGTACTTCCTAAAATCAGGTCAATTACGGTCACAGAAGTTTGGGAATCCAAACTTGGAAAACATGTAGAAAAATGTGGAAGATAGTGCCCTGTGCTCTAAACTGCCATTTCAAGACTCTCATTACAATGGTAACAGGCCTGAATCTCCTTTTACACACTTCAGCTTAAGATTAACACATAGTAATGGTGCTCCAAGACAATGGATCAGGATGTAGTTGCAGCTGCCCAGTTTGCATTAACACCTTCTATTTTGCCTGCTGAAACATGGATACTTGACTTCTCCATGACTGTGAAAGTTTATCCAAGTATCTACATTACAAATTACTTCAAATAATCACCACTTCCCATGTATGAACCAGAAAATTCTGGTAAGTATTGCAGACACAGAAGAGGCCAGGATAGCTTTGAGCAATGTTTGAAGGTTACAATGGGCATGTTAAGAGCTGGGGCAGGGAGAAATCTGAAATCACAGCCCTCTCTCTGCCCTAAGGTAACCTTTTATGAGACACTGTGCTGAAGAAAAAGTCTGGAAGTGATGATGATGATGATTCACTGCAAATAATAAGAACACTCTGCAAGTGTGAAATGTTTTTCAGCCTAGCATCACCAACTGCTCTATCAGTATGAATTAATTGAGCCTTAGAAGAGCCTTGTGAGATAGAAAACTAAAGTCCTCCTGACAAGATGGAGAAAGAGGCACAAAGCAAGGACGCGCTCAGTCATTTATCACAGCAATATAGGCAAAAGTTCATCATGGTGGCACCCGTCCCCAGGAAAGGGAGAACAGAAAGTCCAGATGCACTCTAAGGAAGAAGGAGAATAAGTCTCCTGCAAAGTGAAGAATGTCAAAGAGTTTACAGATCTTTCCTGCAGGGAAATAAACAAGAGCACATGAATGTGAAAGGAAGAAATTACTCCAGAGGAAAGTAAGGCATTCAGTGGCTAGGGAAAGAGGGCAAAGAGGTTTGGAGCAGTCTCCAATTTTTCATACAGAGGTAGTATTTTCATGTGCCTCCACGCACACAAAACTATTATCTCTATACCAATGATACAGTACTAATAGGAAGTTATAAATTAGCATACTTCAATGTAATGATTTACTTTTTAACTGCAAAACAAAAACCTACAAAAAGCATTTGATTAGGCTACATGGAGCCTTCTGAGAGTAAAGAAGAAGCAGTCAGCCTGGTTCCCAAATTCTTTCACCAGCTGAAGAGGTATTAAGAAGTTTTAAGTAGGATTACCGCACTCAGCCATTATTTTGGTACAAAGAAGGTTGTGCTACATTTCAACAACAAGCAATGAGAAACAGCTGCAGAAAGTAGCAAGTGCCTTCACCTACTTGTGCTATTCCAGCAATAAAAGCATTAAAGCAGGTCGAAACACGCATTTTTTGCGGTGCAATCATGAAGCATCCTTCCTGCTGATCATAGCCAAGCAGGACGTACAGGTGGCGCTTGACTGTGTTGAAAGCTTTAGCGCTGCTGATGTCCGACTCAGCACTGCTCTCATCCTTTGCCATGAACTTCATTAGCACAGTAATGAGCTGATGGACAGTCTGGTGATCAATCCCAGCATCCTCTGGCAGCAGGTCTTTTATTGTATTATCATTCTCTGGGGAGGTTTGTCCTATCAGCACAAGAGAGACATTGGTATCAGACACTGGAAAAGACTGCAAACAAGATACAGAATACACCAGAATTCTTTCCAGAATCCATTGCTCCGTTTCTACCCAAAGACACATGGTGAAATCACAGAAGAGAAGCATGCATTTCTGAGGGCATTGTTTCTTTGTTGCCTCAGGCTCAGCAGCACGTATCACCTACGGTGTACACTGAACTCCATTTCACAGCCTTCCCAATTTAACAGAGCTGCTTATCCTCCCATCACAGAGCATTTCACAAATTGAAATAATAACACAAATTGAGTGTTATTATTCCTTCACATCTATGCATTAAAGGAGAATCAAATCCCACTGCCACCCAGTTCTTATCTGGCATAGTTTTCAGTCTTCCTCAGCAAATGTTAGTTGACATTAGTCTTTGTCAGTGGAGGATGTACAAAATGGCAAAGGGAGGAGATTGAGAAAATTCTACCAAAAATGATAAACAAAGAATGAAGACTTCCCCTTTTAGCAGCATTGAGTCCCTATTTCTCTCAAAGAACTTGGGTCAAAACAGAGGCATTACAATTTATTAGGTTTTGGGATGCTATGTATTATGTCAAAACTTTTATGATTTCCTCCCAAAGAAGAAGCCTGAGACTTGGTTTATAAACACTGAATTGAAATAATCAATCTGTAATACTTTGCATGGGAATTTGATGATGTGAAAAATGAGAGGCTACTTACAAAGCACAGGGAAGCACTGGGTGCTGGCTATCACCATCCAAGCAAAACTGTCACACTGCAAATAGCAGTTGCCAACTGGAGAAATACTGTCATTTTCATACTTTGTTTTTTTTTTTTTTAATACAGTATTTCCAGTTACTTTTAAGACCATTTGTCATTACTAGAATTCTGTAGTAATTGCCTTTGGAGTTACCCTCTTCTGTTTCAACCTGTGTGTCAGGCCTCTTTTTAGTGCTTAGCACTTCCTAAAGATCTACATTTTACTAATACTAGAAATTGAATTAATGAAAAGCAGAAGCTATTTCACACATTAGTATGTCAGATTCTTTTTATTAAATAATTCTGAATAATCGCATAGCTAAAGCACAGTAAAGTATATTATTCCAACATTTTCTATTTTAAAACTTAAGTAACTTAAGTAACTTAAATTAATTGCATCTGTATAACTAAAATTCATTATATATGCATTATATGCAAAATAAATAAAAATTATTTACAATAGGATAATCAAAGGGAAAATAAAATATTACTTTGACAGTATCAAAACAGGGCAATACTTGAAATTTAAGTTTTTATTACAGCCTTAATCATAGTTTGTTCATTAAACATAGTTGCTACAATTGCTAACAATTAAAATTAATTGTTACTGAAATGTATTCTGATGTATTTTCTGATCCGTGCATAAAAATCTGTCTCACAGCAAATAATTGAGTTAAAGCAAGCTGGTATGAAGCAGAATTACAGAACGATCTACTTGTTTCCATTTCAAGGATAAATCCTTTCAACTACTGGACATAGTCCTTACTTTTGCTAGAATAGTTTAAGTTGAAGTTTACCGGACAGACCCCACAAGGAGGATGAGCACGAAGTATAAACTTAAAATTGTTCCTGTGTGTCGGTGTTAGGGTTACTAGCCAGCAACTAATACCCACTTAATCTCTTAAAGGTTACTTAGATGCCTTACAATTTATGTAAATTCATAGCTATATATTTATAGCAAATGCTCAAAAATATTTTAACATTCTAATTAACCCGTGTTATCAACGTAATATGCTATTCCGACAAGAGACTCCTTTGCTGGTACAACTGCATCTGTCTTAGGTTCATTACCAGCCAAACTGCAGGGTCTGTAATTTTGAAAAAAAAACAATTTTTAAAATATTTTACATTTTATTGGTGCGTTAGCAAAGGGGTTTGTTTGATTTGCTAATTTGCTGAGCATAGGAGAAGGTTGCTATTTCTATGACAGGTGAAAATGAAAACTAGGAGGGGGAAATTTTCAGAATAGCTTCTATTAAGAATAATTTTCCTTTACTGGTCTCATTTTGGTAAAATGAAATCACGAACTTCAAATTACCTAATATTTTTTATTCCAAACAGTTTTCACTGGAATTTTTTGTTTACATAAACCCTTCCAAATGAGAATTCTTTTGCTGGACCAAGATTTGCAGGTGCAAAAAGAAAACAATAAATTCTGAAATAATTAGAACCAGAAATACAGCAAGTACCAAATGCTAAATTTTGCCCTGTTTTGTAATACTAACACAAGTTAACAGATGCATCTCAGGATTTTTCTTGATGTTTTCTTTTCCAGAAATATTACTACACTTTCTGAAGCACTAAAATCTCATTTCTCATACTGTACCCTCACTGAAAATGGGAGCTACTGACACTTCCTAGACTCGATCCTTAGTAGAGTTATGACAAACTACTCAAGGTGAAGCTCTGTTGACCATGTCCTGCTGTATAGTTTGTCATAGCTCTACTAAGGATTGAGTCTAGGGAATGTCAGTCACCTCCTGTTGCAGAAACCTGCAATGAACCAGCAATGTAGAACTTCTTGTTTAAAACTACAAAAACTCTACAATCCAGTTTAGTCAATAGACCTTCAGAGTCCAGAAGACCTTCTTCTACTGTTTGAAAAACATCTTAAGTTATATCAAGCTTGAATTAAACTTTCACTTCATTGACACATGATACAGGGTACCCTGTATCAAACTAAGAAAGCAAAATCAAGACAGCTCTGTCTTTACAGTGGCTATGGCAGCTTTTACCCCTCAAGATGTGTGTGCGTATATGTTCAACTTCTGTTTGTGTGCACCTACATACCAGTTACATACAAACATGCCTCCAGGAAAATCTTCTCACATCACCAAATACACAGCCTGCTAGTTAATATACAGCCACCATTCCTGAATTCAATCTTGCCTTATGCCCACAGATTCATCCCTTTATTCATGTGTCCTGTATATCAGACCCCTCTACCTTCAAATTACTGTAAGGTATGTCCCAATATAACACAAAACATCAGATCAAAATTATATCATGCTTCCTCCCAACTGTGATCCCTGTGCCTATCAATGAAATTCTTCCAAGTGACTGCCCAGGATACTGTAGAGGATACATCAACAAATACAGGATCCTGGTGTTTAATCCATACAGAACATACACTGAATTCAGCTTGCATTTGGACTGAGCAAGGATTACAGTTTTAGATCTAGAAAGAATGGATGAGCATGCCGACTGGTTCATTCAAGTGGTATGCATAAATAAATGGTTTTCTACAACAGATGTACAGCCTATGGTTAGGAGTCAGTTCCTTAGACAAATTAGATATGCTCAGTACTGTCAATGCAAAGTATTAAAAACTATGAGCTAAACCTTAAAAATAAAATTTTACAAAAAATTAAGATTTTATAAGTAAATAAATACTGGGCAGGAGGAGAGGGACAGTCATTTGTCTTCTAGTTTACAAACCATCTGTGATAAGTTTGAATTATATTATCAGACTTTTCTTTGTATCAGTGGTTGCTAGCTGCATGCAACTTTCATATATATACACTTCTAGTTGGAACTTAATTTGAAGCTTAGGTGATTAATTACCTGAGCCTGGAAACTGAAGCTCTGAAATATCAAAATGCATCTAGTAAAATCACAACGGCTAATGACACCTACTGTGAGACTGATACTTTGTATGTGACGAGTTTCTTCTAAGCCCAGTATATAGCAGGTGAGTGGTGCCAATAAATAAGAACAATCATTCATTGGCGCATCCGTTCACTGCATCTTTATTTCACCTGTTCCTTCTATGAGCTTGTGACAACCTGCACATGTGTTCTGTAAGGTAAGGAATGTGACTTCCATCTCTCACTAGGCTAGTATGACAGGGCTACATGCTGTTAATTCAGAAGCTCTCCCAGTCCATTTCACAGCTTAGTCAGATCACCCAGTAAGCTGATCTGTTCTGAATCTGAATGTGTGTCTGTTTTGAAATATTGCAAGTCTTCAAGAAGGAATGTGAAAAGATCTGAATCTGAGATTTTTCACTTCCAAGAGGTCAGTCTACACAGGACTCAGAGCTGACTGCCTCTGAATAACCTCCTTCCACCCTTCAAAGTACTATTTACAATGGGGGGCAGTTTTCAGTACAGATCAAGAGCAAAACTTCAATTTACACTTTTTGGAACCATGCTGAGACATAACTCACTGCGCCTTTCAGAGAACTTCAGTCTTGAGTAAGTTTATCTCATGAGCCAGCAAGAAAGCCAGCGCTAGTGCCTTCCTTTTCCTGTTCCATCAAAACACCCCACCTTGTCAAACCCACCTGGTGTTTGCTCTGGTGTTCCTCCAAGAGCTGGAGCAGACTGCTCGTGTCTGGTCAAGCTCACAGCTTAAAAATAAAAATAAAAAAAAAAAACACAGAAAAAACCAAATACAAAACCAAAACCAAATACAAGAGCAACTCTGTTTAAAAAGGCAGTACTGACATCTTATACTTCAGCATGTATTCTGTGTTAGCATATTTCTGTTCATTCATTCATGCACTGTTGTCAGGCAGTGAGTGTAACCATTTGAAACATGTCACTTCTATGCCCTACAGATTTTGTGTACCATGTTCTATAACTTTAGTTTCCTCCATCATTCAGTTTTACTGGTACAAGAGTCACCCTACAGGAGTCCCTGTGAAGGAACAGAAATTGGTCAAGACAGATGAGTCCCAAAATGTGGTGTTTGTTTTGGAAAAAGAAATTACCTTTTAACTTTACAGTTCACCATCATCCAGGTTTGAACATTTTATCAGTTAGTATTATATGGGTAGGAGCGAAGTGAGGGGTCCAATTTGAATATAAAGACTAATCTTCGTTTGTAAAATTCTCCACATGAGAAAGGGTAAGCTTTATTTCTGCTTGGGAAGGTACGTGTACAGCACTCCGTACAGGTCTATGGTTTTCCAGCACCTAGGTCTGCCTACACAAGCTGGCAGGAAGGATGTGTCGCACGGACATCATTTCCTTAACAAAGGAATTCTGAAGATA
Source organism: Bucorvus abyssinicus (assembly GCA_009769605.1). Lineage (NCBI taxonomy): Eukaryota > Metazoa > Chordata > Aves > Bucerotiformes > Bucorvidae > Bucorvus > Bucorvus abyssinicus. Next base: position 16,319,361 of record CM020036.1, read on the forward strand.
TCCATAAGCTCACTTGAGACATTAACAGTTGTTTTTAAGATGTCTAGCATATGCTGCATACACTGATTAATAATTATAATTAATAAATAAATTAGTAAGAGAGGAATTTTTCTGTAAACAGTGTATCTATTTTAGACAAAACTACTGTGTATTAGCCACAAAGAAAAGTTAGTACCTATCCACAAACTAGCCTTGGAGCATTTTGTTCTATCAATTCAAACACAGCACAGACATAATTTTTGTTATCAGAATGTTCAAATCAGCCAGAAACCTGAATTTGCTATCCCAGTTGGATAAATATTGACAATTCTGATGTGTACCCAGCAACAGGACATGATCCTAAGGGAGAAGATACAGGTGTGTCACAAAAATATAAATAGATACTCAACGAATTTTGGTGGTTAAGGTTTCTGGAAGGGAAAGCGCTCTCTTTGACTCCACTGGTCCCTTCACACTGTCCCTCAGGGAACGCACACTCTTCTGACGATTACGTGCGAAACGAGCCCTCTTGATCTTCCACATTGCTGCATCACTGAGGTTGGCGACATTTGTCCGGACAGCAGTGATAGCTTTGCAAATGCAATTGACCAAGTTAGGATTCATTCCACAGCATGGTTAGGCCCTAATGCTGCCAAGTGCCAAATGCAACTGGGCCCCAGGTCCCACTCACGTCAAGAAAGCTTCATATGGGCTCAAGGGGTCCATCTGCAAGGTACTCATTTGCATGCTCTCATTCTGAAATTCACAAAACCCCAAACGGCCTAATTGTGCTTTAAAAATTATGCTGTTACTTCTTTCTTTAGAGATTGGAAAAAAACAGGTTCTTGAAACCAAAACCTGAATTTCAGGCTAAGGGAATATGAGGTGCCCTCTATTTAAAATGGCTGAAATATTACCAGTATGGATCATATTTAGTGTACTGTGGTCTGTAGTTTTGCCTCACTGAGCTCCTATTCTGCCTACACCTATCATTCTCAATTTGAACAGCGCCTCCAAAAATCTGTGAATGTGATTATGTGTTTACAGTGGTGTTACCACCAACATCATTGCCTGTCTTAATGGGGTCACCAATACGTTTCTATAGTCATATCTGTAGTGCATTAAAACCCAATAACTATCTGAGCAACTGCAGCCAGTGAGCCCATCCTTTGCACCACTTATGTCTTTGAAAAGGCAAAGAGAAATGTTAAAAAGAAACTTGAAAATGTATTTTGCATATTTTAAATGACTCCCAGATATTCATAGTTAGAGATATGACCCTACATTTGCAGCCAGAGGTGCTAAAAACTAGTGCCGAGATTCCCTCCTCAGGCCACAGCAGCAGTTCCCAGCTTTGGGTCAAGCTACTCACATAGCTTCTTCTCCATATGTTTGCAGTTCCACCTGTCTCCTGTATGGGTCCAGCAGCAGCACCTGGGCTTTTTTAGGCACTGGGCTCCATGCAAGTGTAGGAGGAGGCATTAGGCTCCACATGCTGTCCAAACAGCTGTCCCCACCTCCTCCAAGCAAATCAGATGGAAATAGATTTGCTGCATGGGCCACCACTTGGTTAAGGAGGTTTCCAATTACTCAGCATGTTAAACAATCGGGCACAAATTATTTTTTAGCCCCTACTAGTGAATGGAAAGAGACATGGTATCTCATCAAGAAACCAAGTATGAACAGGACAAACATTTACAAACATTTGTCACTGCAGGAAGAGTTAGCTGAGCATGGGCTGTACGGGTCTGTGTACCTCTTGTGCTGTGCCCCGTACATTCGTTTGATTGCCGAGGGGCATACAGCTCCTAGGGCTGTCTTTGTACAGACCACTATGTAACAGTCAGGCATATCTAGGCCTTTGAGAATAGCAATGTTGATAGCATAAGAACATCTACAAAAGAACAAGGGGGTTAATGCAGGCTGCAGCTCATCATAGAACCAGACCACATTTCAACCAAAGCTGTCAATCACATCCTAGTGAGAGGAAAACATGACACCCAAAGGTGCAACAGAATATATCTTAATCTCCGTTCAGGGAGTCAAAAAATGCTCACTTCAAATTATTCTCCTTTGGCCTGAAGGATTACATAATTTGAGAGAATTTATACAAGTGAGACCTACATATCTCAGACCCTTGCAGGCAGCTGAAATTCCAGAAGCTGATAAAATGTGATCAGATTGATTTGGACTCTGCTTACTTGTTGGGAAAGGGAATTCTTTGTTGCAGTCCAGATGAAGCTGTGCTTCCAGAGACAGAGTCTCAAAGCGATTCACAAAGAACTCCCAGCTCAAAGCTGGAATATCCGCTTTCAGAAAATGAAGTAGCAAAAGCTTACTAAGAATTGTGGGCCTGTCCTTGACAACTGTGTCAAACTGGAAATCAAGGCAGAGGCAGAGACCCTACAGAAAAAAAAACAAAAAAAAACCAAACACAGAACTGAGATGTGAAAACTTCCAGCACTTTTTTAAAGCAAACAGAGGTCAAAACTGACAACTTGTCCAGTTAATTATTACAGCTCCTTCTTCCTACCAAGTCCTTTAAATATGAACTAATGCTACTGATATCAATGAAATAGTAGGGTAAGTAAGAAAATAAATGAACATCATATTTAGAATGTAGAATTTGCTATGATTTTGAGGAACGCAAAGGTATAGACAAAGTTCTGTCCTGCTGCACATTTGGCACACAATATCAAAGTATGCTCTTCACACACTGAGAAGTAGTTTATATTTAGACAACCGAATCAAGCTCTTGATTACAAAAAAGATTGAATCACCAAGCCCAAACAGAGGAAGAAAGATTACGTGGTGAGAAGCACTTTGCTTCAAAATGCGTCTGTATTTTATCTGAACTAGAATTTTGGGTGTAGTGTCAAGATTTATGTTTGAGAAGAAAACCCACACATTAAATAAAAAAGTACAGTGTACTGGTAACAGTCTCAGTGAACTCAGTGAATTCAAGTTCTCTGGAAACTATTTTAAAAAGGCACTATATGGAATAAAAGTAGCAAGTATTAACAGTTTTTTATAGGCAGTAACACTGAATTTTTTAAAATACATATTCATTCTATTCTGCAGAGAACTAGAACTGAATTGAGGACTATGAGTTTTGGTGGGGGATGCTATATCTTGCTGATATATGTAGTCTCTGATTCACTTTCAAATCACTTAATTGGCAGGGTCTCTCACATGCTTATAATTTCATGCCTAAGTATATCTTGAAAAGATCAAGACCATGTCTGGTTTTGCTTGAATGCATTTTCTTATTGTCAGTTCAGCTGGGTGTCGTAAGACCTAGAAATTTATTTATTTATAAATTCAAAAATGTCAATAAATTTTAAAATAATATAAAATATTTTCAGCTTTCTACAACAGCAGTTCAAGTGTAATAGTAATCATTTGCAGTCAAAGTTTTTATGGTTGGACTTGATCTTAAAGGTCTTTTCAAACCTAAATGATTCTATGATTCTATGTAGAGGCTAGGGCAGGATAATGTCCCTTGGCATTTTTGTGCATATGTCAATTACCAAGACCCAGAAGGCTGGTCTAAGCTGATATTAGCAGTGACCGTGAGGCTGCATGCCTGAACCACTTTAAACTTCGGGTGAAAACCCAGAGTCCTCTTTGAATGTATTTTTTCCTATAGAATGAACCCACCTGTAAAGCTGGCCTCTTTATGGTGTCAAGTAATAGCCCAGCTCTTGTAGCTACTGCTGGGTTGACATCTTCCACAGCAGTCAGGAAACAGCAGAATGCATGAGCCAAAGAGTACTTCAGTAGGTGGTTTTTTGTCACAGAGTGAATATCCAAAAATCTGCACAACACAGCCACCTTCTCCACTGTAGCAGCCATGCCCCCAGACAAAGAAAATATGCATATTAAGTTAGGCAATGGCCTCTTTATGTCCTGAGTAATATACCTCTCCTAGAAATATGCACATCTGAGAAAGTAACAACAAAAAATAGCTGGCAATTGTTGTAGTTATGATTTTACTTTGATTATCCAAAAAGTCTCATGTTCTCCTCTATTTTACTGCATTGTTGTGCCATACTTTTGCACCAGACTATCTCCAAAACTCTCTAAAGCTACAAAAATATAATCATCTATTACAGGTTTCCTTGTTTACAACAGAAAAGGCTCTACCTCTTCAGTGAAGCAACAAAGAGCAAATAGTGTACATTCCTCAGGCCTACCCGCTTCAAATCTCATCTTCCAATCTTTGCTGTTGAAATTGTTGTTTATGATTGTCCAGAAAATGTCAGCTCCATGGGGAAGCGAAAGTGCGTGAAGAAGTAGTGGGACTGCCAGGGAAGAAAGCTGAGAGAACTCAGACTTCACAACTCCCCATAAGCTGTAAAGACCAAAAAGAGCAAGCCTGCTTATAAAAACACTTCCTTGACATCCCTTCTTCTAAATGTCTACACTGTGGTGTTGGTGGGAATGCACTTTTCATGAAATCTCTATGAGTCATTCTGGACATTTATCTGAATACTACAGAGGTGCTGGTAGGAGAACAAAGCTACTTGCAAATCTTCAACTACAGCAGTTATTCTTTACAATCGAATTCAAATACTCCTTACATTCAAACACTTCAGATTTGACAAGAGTTTCCCTAACTAAAGGCACAACTGCCATGGAACATAACCTACGCTATGAATTAGCGGTTTCAGCATGACCAGCTTCAGCACACAAGCCACAAGAACTGTCTTGGCACCATGAATGACTAAAATGTTGGGTGTTCACAATTTGCTGGTATCTACATTCAGGGCAGATTCTCTAGTCTAGATCCTACAGTCTCAGCAGCTGCTCAATGAAATTGATACAGAGCAGCTGTAAGCGCAGATGAATATCATATGTTGATGTTTATTCAGTGAGTTTTCTGCAAAAGTCCCTTTCTCCAAACAGAATCTTAAAATGCAGAGATTTCAATCCAATTCACTCTGACAATGCTGTTATTCAATGTAAGAAACTCTGACTCACTGCAAAACAAGCGGTGCATGACATAGTAGCCATGATGGATAATGCAAGATACCTTGGTTTCATTTGCAGCTTCTCAATTAGCCTGTGAAATGTGCCCTTCTACAGTTACTTAACTTTTCCATGCTTGCCTAACACCTTTTGTTAATTTTCCACACTAAACCTGCAAATTCTTTGATGCCAACAACGAATGTATAGTTGGAGAACCAACGAAGTATAAAGACAAAATGTGCAATAAAAACCTACCTTGCAATTAGCATGTGATCTTGAATATAGGCAAGAAATTGTGGATGGTCCTTTCTTGCTATATACAGGCATTCCCCATGAAGACACAGGATCTTCAAACAGTTCAGCATGTTGAAAAGAATGTCTGGTTCTTCAAACCTTGACATTTCCTGTGTAAGCAGATGTAGTACTCTCAACACAATGACACCAATTAACCAAAAATAGAAACTAAACAAACAAGTAGTCAACATTACCTGCAATATAGTGTATATGAGCCTCAAGGTAACTGGAAGTTGCTGATAACAAAATTTTCTTTCTGTGTCATTCTTTATTGCTGTTAAAAATGTAAGTCACATAAAATGTTAACATTCTCTCATCCGTGGATTCAAAATGAAACTGAAGAACATCAGAGTGAGGAGAGATAAATTAATTCTAGCCACAGTAACCCCGAACACAGTGAACTTACAACAGCGCAGAATTCAGCATCTAACATTTTTCCTCCTTTAGATGTTCAAAGACCTAAGATTTCTTCCAACATTTTTTTTTGAGACAGTCACACTTGCTATCAATACAAATACAGCCTTACTATTTAATTATTGTTCTGAAAGAATTAAATGCATGAGAAAAAAAAGCAACTGTGCTTCGTTGGACTTGAAAGACTGCTTCAGAACCTTGTATCCTATATGAGTAGAAGCATTTAGTCTAACATCTTACTGAAACTTAACCTTCTCACCCTCCACCTACCAGCATTTTCTGTGGTCTCTGTGTGATTTCCTGGGTTTTCTCCCTGTTTTGGTGCTGATTTTTCTTCCTCTTCTCCTTCAGTTCCTATAATAAACTCAGGTCTAGTATACAGAAGACTATCCTCGAGGTTATCTGTGGGCTCCTTTAAGAAAATAACAAGTTAAATTCATTTCTTGATGTTATCTAAATACATGAGGCCAAATCCTGCTGCTTAAGTTACTTTTGGCGTGATAAGCTGAGCTCAAGTGAGACAGGCATTGTTCAAGTTCCCCACACACTTGTGCTTTCAAATCACCTGCATATGCAAAATTCTGCATCAGCAAATGCATGCTGACAGGACCATGTTTCAAACATGGATTTAAGTAATATCACTTAAGAGGAACAGTATATCCATTCGGGAGCTCAGGTGGATCCAATCACAAGGCCATGCTTTCACCAGACTTGTCCTCCTTACCTTCTCAACAGAGGACTAACAAATAGGAGCAGGGCGTGTTTCCTACACTACTGTAAAGTTACAGACTTAGAGGTAGGAGCTACCTCAGCCACTTTTACACTAAAAAAAGGACCAGGCTGGAGTTAATTCTGCCTGTGGCCTGGAGGATTATAGGTTGCCATTGTGACCTTTATGTTATAAATCGCGAAGATCAGAGAAATGATACCGAGTCCCAGCACTCAAAAGACCGCACCACTTTCTGCTTTTAAGTTGAGGTGAGAATCTGAACTGAAAGGCCATGAGATGATTTTTCGAGCACAAGCTACCGAATACCACATGCACAATACCTACCATACACATCCAAATCAAATTCCAAAACTTTTACACATCAAAAGGCATCACTATGCCCACCACTGAAAAAAATTAATAATAAAGATCCTGCCACTACCATGCCACAGCAAATAAGCACTCAGAACAAGGGGAATGATACTGTCTTCTGAATCATCATCTGGAGTAGTTACATATAATAGACATACAGCTTAAAATAAATTCATCACACCACAGGCAACGCTTCAATTCTTCTGCAAAGCTACAGACTTTAATGATGACTAGAGATGGGAGAGTATATATCCGTGTCTGATAAAGTTGCATACTCAACCTGAAGTGTATTCTGTTTTTCAACAGTGCTCAGCATTTTCAACAACCAAGCACCAAGACTTCCTCACTTGACAACTGATTCACTCAAAATCATTAATCGTTTCAAAATATCCACTCTCAGTTTTTAAAAGAAGATGAAAAGCACCAAGTATTAACATTTCACATTTTGTTTTAGACACAGTATCACAGGAGTGTCCTTCTAAAGTGAAACAGCACTTCAGTGTTGGTGGGGGAAGAGTTCATACTGGATGAATATTGTTATCTTCCCTGGGTTCTTCGAATCAATTCAAACTTAGGATATTTTACATTTCAACAGGATTTTGCTTTAACCTCTCAAATCCTCCATGCCAAAGGTCAGCAGAGCTTTGCTCCCTTGTGCATAGTGTAATGAGAATAATGAAGAAGAGTTTCAGCACAACAATAATACAGGCCCTTTCCTGCTCTACTTACCACAAGCCTGGTTTCTTCTTTTGGAGCAAGCTGTTCCAGAAGCTCAAAACCCAGCTGGTAACACAGAATGCTAGACTGACACAGACCACATTCCACTGCTTTTTCATCTTTCTGACAGGTGTGGGAACCACCCCAGGGTGCCTGGAACACATTGTTTATGATGGATATTATATCTTTTGAAATGCTGTTCTCTAAGCCCAAAGTGACACCATCATCCTGGAGTTCCATCTGAAAGAGAGTGAAGAGAGTAAGGATTTATTATTTACTTCAAAGACAGAGCACTAACTGTTTTGCCTCTTCCTACATTTCTGATAGTGTTATATTACCGTACTGTAAAGAACTTGAGATACACTGGAACTCACAACTTTAAATTGCCTCTGGTGTTGAGGCCCAAGCTCTAACAGCTAGAGCAAATAGACAATTTTAAGTACAGGATCCATAAATTTTACCTGGAGGCAGTTATCCAAAACACTTGACCTTGAATTTACAATGTACAAATTTAGCTATCCAAAAATTATACATCTTATCTAAGCCTATCAACCAGCCTCTGCTTCTAGTCTGTAGGAAAAAAACGTATCTCCAAGGAGAAGTTCCTCTCATTCATATGAGCCATCTAACATGAATGGGGAGGTATCTAACTTCACTGAATATGAACCTATAACTCCTGTATGGGTAAAGGCAGATGACAGCTGTAGACATATTAAAATTTCTTATACTTCATACCAGTCCCTTAGCAGAAAGGGACTAAAGGCGAGCCAAAAGTGATGACTACAGAAATTCAGAGTCCTCTCAATGTGGGTGTTTTTCTTCTGTGAGTACCTGCTTCAAGATGAGATCGAACATCAAAATGAAACAATTAAGATTCATTTCATCATCTTCACAGTCAAAATCAATTGTCTTCCCACTGGGGTGTCCAAAGTTCTTGAAAGGGCTGTGAAAAGGACTTCGTATTGGACTCCGAAATGGGCTCTGGAAGGGGCTTGGGAAAGGACTCAGCATGTTGTGCTGAACTCTGCGCCCAGGGTCAGAAGCAACGCTTACCTGAAGACATAATCAACATTTCCAAATGCCCGTTACACACTTAAGCAATCGCATTCTATACAAAACTACAGAAAACAGCAAGAACTTTGACAGCCTTACTATTCCCTTCTGTATCTTTTTTGCAAAATTTACATGTGTCCCTTAATGTCATTAAATTATAAAATATGATAGAAGTACAGGAATCATATTCTGCAGAGATACATTCTCTTAAACTAAGTAGCTGACATCCATTATCTTATTCCTACTAAGAAGGAATTTTAACATCTTAAACCAGACAGAAAATTGTTGTAGGCAGTAAAACTGCCATCAGGTTATAATGATCTGCTCCATGATCCAAGGACATAAACTTCAATAGTAGGAGGCTAACACAGGAGGCTATCTCAAGAGCACAGTCGAACTAAGGCTATACCAAGGATACAGGCAGCTGGAAATGAACTAGACACAACAGCAACCAAATCTGCATGTCTGAATTGATTCACGTCCACAACATAGGAGGCTACCTAAAACACCTTGCAGGGAGCTACACAGTTAGATGACACGTGAGGTCTGTTTTCAGGCCAGCTATGGTCTGAAAGACGAGACAGCAAGTTTGTCCATTTTTTTCTGCTTAGTTTAGATGTGGTCATGGGCTAGGTATGGGGCGTGCTCTCTGTGAAGCTACATCAGAAGACAGGAAGACCACATGTAAGGAATGATCAGCTGCATAGATGCTGTAGTTCCTTAAATCTAAAGACCTGATCTTTCAAGCACTCTTGTTCCAGCTGTCCTTGAAGCACTTTGTCCAAGACTACTGGAAAGTTAGACACATCAGTTCAAGCATGTGTAGTGCCTTCAGATTTGTACGTGTTTTCTTCCAAACCATAAGCCTGTGACAGACAACTTTAGATCGATTTTTGCATCTCTTGGATGGGGAAAAAAATTGCAGAGAAACAGAAATAAATTCTGTTCTGTCACCGTTCCCAAACATAACTATGCCCACCAAATTTGTACTAGACTACAAAAGCTCACTCAGGGTGACCAGCTGTCCAGGACAACTTGTTGCTGACAGTTATTAATCGAAGGTGCAGAGAATGAAAATGGTTGGAAAAGATACCAAGAACACTCCAAACGTATCCCAAATAAACCAGTCCCCTAAGAAAAAACTGCACAGTTTTTCAGCAGTTCAAATCTGCCCTATCTTTACACTGACTATGTGAGTGGTATTAACTGAATTTTCAATTTTCTTCCATTTTCAAAATTTATAGCATTTTCAATCAAATGCTGCCATAGTGAAAGATGACTTTTTAATTCTTCACATGCATTCTATTAGGAAAACTGTTCTAAGCAGAAAAATAAGCAGGATAAATAACAGTTACCCTCCGAGCTGCAAGACTTCCCGCCAGTTCACTGACTCTCGATTTTCTTTGATTTGCTAATTCTTTTACAGAATTAACTCCATCAGAGAACATGCTGATTAATAACTGAAGAGGAACAACAATGTCTAGTTCAGATAACACCTGAGGAAAGACAAATAAAAAAGCATGAGTTTCAAGTTTCATCAAAAATAGCAGCTACTTTATAAGCACCTTTATCATATGATCCTCAGCAAGTTCCATGCATTTAATTTTGGGATTTTGATGAGGTCAGCTGCAAGCTTAGATATCTGTTAGAATCATGGCAAAAAAGAACTGTCCAAAAAAAAGGGTATTTTCAAAATATTTGTTTGCATCCTCTTGGTGCACCTTGAGATCAGTTTTATATGCAAATACCCAGGGATGTGAGGTTGTTCCACAAAAATATTTCTGTAAACCGAAAGTATTACTAAGACTTGGATGGATAACTATTTACTGTATTTATTACTACCTAAAATTGAATCTCTGTATTCATTTTAAGAATCCAGTCAGAACTTGTGGTGTCAACATAGTGACAGGATGGTTATCTGCAAATCACTGAGGGAATGTTCATCATCTATTGTGTCACCAACACTCAGACAAGTATGAGGTCATTCGCACTTGTCATTAACTTATTAGGTCAAGAAAATCTAAAAAAACTGTATTTTACTTAAGAACTCTGCATACCTGAAAATTGCTACAGTCATCAGGTAAACTAGTCTTTGCAGAGGCTTAAACAAAATAACCTTCAGCAGAAAAGAAGCAATAATGAAGAATACAGGTTATTATTCCAAGGTGCTGTGGAAAATTTTATACCCTTTTGAATTCATTGCCCCTAGCTGACATGATTACCCATATAGCTTTTGAATATGAACATTGGATGAATGCCAGCTTTGTGGACAAATACAGCACAAAAGGGCCAGAGAAACAGAAAGCTTGATGGGTACAGAACTAATCTAATCCAGTTCTTCATATACAGGAACAACTACAGCTGCTTCTGGAGTCTGGAATTAATTTTGGAATCTAGAGACCAAATTCTGTGGAGACTAAAAACTACTGCTGGCAAAAGGTCAGACAGTTGGATGGCTCAAGTGACATTCAAGGTAAGTGACAAGTGATATTCCAAGGTAAAAGGATTTTTCACACTTCCATTATATTGCCCATGATGGGCTAGTAACATAAAGCTTCCAAGGATCTGTCTACCAACCACCCTTACACTGGGGCTAAGGAAAGGGCAGAAAGGTTCCATGGTCCTTGGAAGAGTGCCTTTTTTCTTCCTCCCTCTTGTTTGTTTTTTTTTTTTTCTTTTCCAAAATCATAACCTGCTTCAGCGTGACTCATCAAGAGAGGACACTTACATGCAGCCAAAGTAAAGCTTGCTCTTGCACAGAGGATGGATACCCTGTGAATCGACAGCTAATGAAGCCAAACATCTCCTCCATGGAGAAAGGGAGAGGGCAAAGTTCAGTGTCAAACATTTTGCTGAAAAGTAGAAGAAAAATACAGCATCACTGAGTTACCATAGTATACACTGTGTGAGATGGAACAGAAAACTGGTAGAAAGACAAGCTCTCTACCAGCACTGATGGTTTACAGCTTCTGTAAACTTACTTGCATCCTTATCCTCCACAGGAGCTGAGCTAGGTTGCTGATAACCTCCTGTTCTTACTGCACAAGGTCAACTCTGAATTTGGTGATGAACCTTGAGAATTTACATCACATCTCATACCATGCCCAGTTTCATTTGATAGCAATACCTTTTTCAACATCCAATGTAAAAATTGGAAACTTTCTCATCTCACCACTGGTCTGTTATTACTTGTTTACACTAAAAAGTTTACATTAATACCTACAAATATAAACTTGCAGTCAGTTTCAGAGCCTCTTCATCAATTAAGAGGCAATGCGAAAGGCATATACCAGACATGAAATTATGACTCAGACAGCCACCAGTTTTATTCTGCTGTTTTCTTTGCTCAACAAGGGAAGATTAGCTAAATCAATACAAATAATCGCTCTTTCAGTGACAACTCTACCAACCCCCACCTTTTCTCATCAACAGCTGGCCAGGAGGAGAAAGATATTTCTTCCACCATGTTTCAGGAAGCCACTGAAAATCTGCCTTGCTTACAGTAAAGAAGCATCCATGTAGTTGGTTCTTGACACAGACTCAAGGATATCAGGAGCAATAAAAGGAAGCTTTCCCAAAACTTAAGTGCTTTAGTCTAAATATAAGTTATAAAAAATTCAGAAGCATTCACTCACTGTCTATTGCATGCAGACAATTTTATTTGTTGTCACCATCTTATTGTGCTAAAACCCTCAACAATTAACATACGCAACAATAGAATGTTTCCTATGCATGTCTACATACCTCAACACTTCCCGGAACTCTTTCAGTTGATTATCAGGCACTTCCGTCCTTATAGCTTCCAACCACTCTGGCATGATACATTCCCACACCGGCTGGTTTATCACATTGTATGGAATCAAGCAAAGGATTCGATTCAGCCCTTCTTTTAATTGGGTCACAGCACTACACGATTTGTCCCAGTATCCACCAACCTGTGGGTATTTCCAGGAATCATACTGATGAACGATATGTCTAGTCCCTGTAACTTGACCAGCACCATAAATTTGCTCAGTGTGTGATTTTAGAATTCAGCCATCGGGATTGCATTGGGTTTTTCCCTCTCTCATTTGACCTGCAGTACACAAAAGCACTGTCCAAGATTTAGATGAAGTTGGATCACTTCCAGGCCATGATGCAGAGTAAGCTCTCATTGTTTACAGTTCTCAACAAGGGACAGATTTGTTTGGTCAAACTTGCACCTTCAATTATTTGCCCGGGGCAACTTCTCACAGTGCTGGGTCTTTATTTTTAAAAACTTGGTCTGTACCAGATGTTCTTTTGTGCTGGTTGTTTTGGGGTTTTTTGAGGGAAGGTTCTAAGTGATGGAAGCCAAAAAAATATACTTCTAAGTAAATAAGTAACTAGCCTACAGAGATTAATTATTCTAACTGACCTCAGCTCACATCTGCTGTTGCTGACTAACGGCTCTAGTTGCCTGCTGTTTTGGCAGCAACTACAGGTAATCTCAGCCAACAAACTATTTTTTCTCCATTCACCACAGCTAATTTTATGGCTGTTTGTCTTCATGTCCTACTGAGCCCTTGCAAATCTAGCAAGGTGTCAGTCTAGTCTTAAGTATTGCAGTGGGGGTAATAAAACTGAAAAAAAGGGCTGGATCCAAGGCAAGAGAAAGATCCCTAACAGATTACAGCATGAAGTTTGGTCCTTCCTTTCCCCTTTAGCCCCTAAGCACTGATCTCTTTTCATCAGTTCTAACACTCAATGCATCCATCTACCTCTCAAACTCCCTCTGCTGCCCTCCAATCCTCCCCCAGCCATCTTCAGAGCAAGACATACACATGCTGGTCTGCACATGTACAGTAAATCCCATCTACTAGGTCATGAAAAATCCATAGATGCACACTTCATCCCTAATGCTACAATATATCACATCAAGTCTTTATGGCTCTTCCTAGTCTAGCCACTTAATTTTAGGAAGCAAAACCAATGTGTCCTCTGGACATCTGACCTAAGAGGGTCACAAAATTAGTGTCTTACAAAAGCCCATGTGGTATAGTTGGCAGTGCTAAATGAGAAAAAAAGTCTCAAATTCCTCACAAATATAAAGGTCGTGTTTTCATGCTGATGCTTCATTTTCTATAAAGGAATATTCACATGCCTGACTTTGTTGGCTGTCTTCACCATCCAGGTTAAGTGGCAGGTTCTGCTTCCTAATCAATGGACAGAAAGAAAGACTCTTTCTAGAAGCAGCTCCTGCAATGGTTTCACTTAGAAACCCTGAGTGACCTTCCAGAGAAGTCTCTCTCCCTCCATCAGCAATAAGTCTAGTCTCTTAAGTGAGTCACTTAAATTAGGTACCTGAAGTTACAGGCGATCAGTACACCCAGAGTTCCTTTCAACAGTGGGATGTCATGAACCTTAATTCACAGGTGCAGAGATGAAGTATGTGAAGAACAGAGAAACATTGGAAAGCAGACTAGTAAAAGGACAGGCTCATATCTGAGAGCAGACAGATGATATCTTTTACCAAAGGCAAGCTTGGGTGTTTCAGCAGCACAATGGAAATGTGCAGCTATCAAAAATGTACAGTATCTCTCAATACCTATAATATTCTTCCAACCTATTTTCATATTACTGTAAATAATCCCTGCTCTAACACAGTAAAACTAAAAATGCTATGAAGAGGAAAAATTCCTGAACTCCACTGCTCCCTCAACCACTGAGATTTCTTTTGCCTTGACAGAGCTAGGCGGGAAATGGTCTTTATATGTAAGACTTTAATCTCTGTGGCAAATAAAGGAACCTTCAGATAAATTATTCTTACCCTGGCAAACTCCATTGGTTTAGGAAGAAGGCACATAACCATGACATCAAACCGGACATCACAAACAGTCTTCAACCACTTAGTAACAAACTGGGGTTTTAGCTTTTCAACCAGGCTCCCAACTTCATCATCCATCATGTAAGCTGTAGAGTGAAACCACTGGAATACCATGCTAACCAGTCTTGCTAAACTCTCCGTGGGTGTATTCTCACTGGGAGTGCAAAGGCTCACCTGGAAGACAGAAACACAAATCAAGTTTCATTTCTAGAATTAAAGGTGACAAATTGTTTGTCTACCATATTTTGCATATTCTCAGAGATATGAGGATGCAGATTACATAGAAGACATATGAGCTGAGCAGTTTTAAGCAGAGTTTGGCACAGGACAATTGACAAAACATTTCCAAACCAGAAAATATCAGCAAGAGAGAAAAACAAGCACTTAATGTCTTAGCTTCTTAGTTTCAACACTGAAAATATCAATACAGAATGTTTTGACAAATCAAAACATTTTGGCTTAAAATTTAAAATGACTTTTCATTTTAAAAGGTATTGTAACACCTGATAAAATATAGGATACATAGACACAGATATGTATAAAATGTACAAGGTAAAAAGACAAGTCAAATGAAGAGTTTCAGAAAGTCTGAAAGAAGATGTCTACTTAATGTAAGTTCTCTTTGCTTGGCAAAAAGATCCCAATTTTGATTTTTCTGTCCTTATTTGGGGCAGAAATATGAGGTTTAAGTCCTCAAAAAATTCTCACATAATAACTAATATTCTTTTCCCCTTCTCCAAACTCTCTTTCTAGAAAGATGTCTGCAGTGTAAAACTGTTCCAAATCTGAGATCAAGTCTGTACCCCAGTTCACAGTCCAGGCACACTGCTAAGCCTTTAATTACCCACTATTTGAGCACTAGGGGACAGGAGTCAGCTCTTCTGGGGACAGGAGACAAAGTTTCAAGTCAGGTTGCTGCACTGAATCCAAAGAATGGAAAATAAGGGATGGCAGGGCCTCCAGGAAGCTCCTTTAACCACCTGTCAGCTGTTTGTTGCCACTTACTAGTGAAAGCTGTACTCCCAGCACTTGGCAACCTGAAACCAGTGACTGCTGCCCTGCAGCAAGTGAACAAAGTAGAAACATTCATGTCGTTTCTGGAGAAACAGCTGGCAGCACTGCTTCCCAGAGAAGGCCAGAACCCATCTTACAACTTCTTTTCCTCCATGTTGTTTCTTGGGATGAGGCAGTTAACGACGCCCTTGCTAATTCAAGGTACAGTTTTCATTGTTCTACTTCATTGCAGGTTTAAGTTAAGGTGTTTGATTTGTGGTGCTTGTCTCAGTTGAGTGTTAACTCAAAGGCAGTATCAGCTGGTTGCCTTTTTAACAGGAACTCCCGAGCCCTGACCAGTTTCTAGATAAAAGGTATTTAATTCTGTGAATGAAAACAGCAATCCACTATTTCTCATAATCTGTGCTATCATCTCTGCCAATACTCTCTAGAGATCAAGAGATTTTACAAGCACAGAATGAAGTCAGTGAGCTCCTCCTCCCTACCACAGCAAGGCAGACTTTCAATGTCAAGGACGAGACAGTACAGCATAACAAAACCTTTTCTGTTCTCGCTTGAATTCTACTTCTGGAAACGTCGGCCTTCAGTATTTACGAAACATCATTTGAAACAAAATAGATTAATATGACACAATAAAAAAAAAATTTAAAAAAAGGCTTTACATCTAAAACAATATTAAACAACAAAATCCACAAGATGTCAGCAGAATATGAAGTTTACTCATGCAGTCACTTGAAAGAGCAGAGCAGCTTTGTTGGCAGTATGGGATTCTAAACCTGCCACACTGCTCTCTCTGTCTCTGTTTAGGTGATGGGTGAGGGGTTCTACTATTCCCCACTTGTCACTGGGTGACTGAGGAGAGCGTGAGAGCACAAGCGAACTGGAAAGAGCCTGAGAGGAGTCTCCTTAAGAATTGCAGAATCCAGTTTCTGAGGATTTATCAGGCTCCAGCCTGGCCTGCTCCTGAACTAGCCAGCAGCAGCCCTGCTACTTTGAAATATTCTCTGCTAGCTGCTGTGAGGGGCGGAATGACCAGGCCTTCATTCTGTCAGCTACACCGCGTCAATTAGCTGGAGTACTATGACTGGGACAGACCCAGTTAGACCAACCTGAAGGCTGAAAGGAAACACAGTCCACTAGGATTCCTCCAGCCTATTAAGAGGTAAGAGAGAAAGCTGAGTTTCCAGAGATTGTTGTTGAAGGCTGTGAGGCGAAAGATAGATCTTTACGGGATTCTCTTTTAAGGTTAAAATAATGGCAGTCAGCAGGGCGCCCTTGTGAGCAGAAGATGATGGCACACAGGAAGTCAATAAAAAACATGAGAGAGTAATTCTGTTATGCACCCTTTACAGGACTCAGAGGCAGTCAGCAGCTCCACCCAAACTAGTTCTGAAATATTCAAGTCTGAGAGCTTCACAGTACACCTGCTGAGGCTCCACAGGAGGGCAACAAAAATGATCAGAGAGAAGGAGCACTTCTGCTATGAGGACAGGCTTGAGAGAGTTGGGGTTGTTCAGCCTGGAGAAGGGCAGGCTTCACAGAGACTTTAGTGAGGCTTTTCAGTACATAAAGGGAGTTATAAGGATGGAGACTGTCTTTTTAGCAAGGCCTGTGGCAACAGGACAAGGAATAATGATTTTAAACAAAAAGGGGAGTTTCAGACTAGATACAAGGAAGAATTTTTTTTACAATGAGGGTGGTGAAACACTGGCACAGGTTGCCCAGAGAGGTGGTAGATGCCCCATCCCTGGAAACATTCAAGGTCAGATTGGACAGGGCTCTGAGCAACCTGATCCAGTTGAAGATGTCCTTGCTCACTGCAGGGTGGGTTGGGCTAGATGACCTTTGAAGGTCCCTTCCAACCTAAAGCATTCTATGATTCTACGAACTCCTTTTGGCTTACAAATCCGGAAAGTATCCAACTAAAGCCAAGAAGTGAAAAAAAAATCACACAGAGAATGGTAGGGTTTGGAAGGGACCTCTGGAAATCATCTAGTCCAACCCCTCTGCTAAAGCAGCTTCACCTACAGCAGGTTGCACAAGAGCACATTCAGGCAGGTTCTGAATATCTCCAGAGAAAGAGACTCCATAATCTGAGCAGCCTGTTCCACTGCTCTGCCACTCTCAATGTAAGGAAGTTTTTCCTCATGTTCAGATAGAACTTCCTATGTTCCAGTTTGTGCCCAGTGCCCCTTGTCCTCTCTCTAGGCACCACTGAGAAGAGTCTGGCCTCATCCTTCGGATACCCACCCTTTATATATTTATAAGCATTGATGAGATTCTCTTCTCAGCCTTCTCTTCTCCAGGCTAAACAGACCCAAGTCCCTCAGCCTTTCCTCATCAGAGAGACATTCCAGTCCCCTCATCCTCGTAGCCCTCCTCTGGACTCTCTCCAGTAGTTCGTTATCACTCTGGGGTAAACTGGGGAGCCCAGAACTGGACACAGTACTCCAGATGTGGCCTCACTAGGGCAGAGTAGAGAGGGAGAAGAACCTCCCTTGACCTGCTGGCCACACTGTTCATGCTCCCCAGGATACCACTGGACTTCTAGACCACAAGGTCACATTGCTGGCTCATGGTTTACTTGTTGTCCATCAGGACTCCCAGGTCCTTCTTTGCAGAGCTGCTCTCCAGCAGATCAACCCCAAACGTGTTCTGGTGCGTGGGGTTATTCCTCCCTAGGTGAAGGGCCTTACACTTGCCCTTGCTCAACTCCATTTGGTTCCTCAACTCTCCATCCTGTCCAGGTCAGAGATAAAATTGAGGCTTCAGAAAGAAAAGGAGAGGGAAGTGAGAAGAGAGCAAGAATTTCTCACCAAGAACCAGATTCCAAACTGACTCAGGAGGCGTTGGTCATGCTTGTCATCATCTTTATTATCAAAGTCTGTGTTGTCCAGGGAATGATGGGAAGAGGAGAGGCCCATCTGTCTCCTGCGGTTGAGTTCATACTCCCTCTGCTCTGCATGAAACTCTGCT
Source organism: Bucorvus abyssinicus (assembly GCA_009769605.1). Classification (NCBI taxonomy): domain Eukaryota; kingdom Metazoa; phylum Chordata; class Aves; order Bucerotiformes; family Bucorvidae; genus Bucorvus; species Bucorvus abyssinicus. Next base: position 16,337,705 of record CM020036.1, read on the forward strand.
TCCTTCAGCAAGCTATAAAACAAGCTTGTGGTCAGTGAATGCAGCTTTCCTGCATCAAGAGTAACTACAGGTTAAGGCATCTGATGTCATAATTTTCCTGAGTACAGTATTAAATAACATCAAATTCTAGGATTCAAGGCTGACTTCTTTCATAAGGACAACACTCACTGCTGATTGGTTCTCTGCTAAAGCAGCAGGAGTTCAGCTCCCCTGCTCTGAACTTATCCTGGTGAAACCAAAATGAACTTGCACAAGATTTGTAGGCAGTATTTACAGGAAAGCCCGATCCTGCTTTACGTATTGATGCCTCATAAGCTGCCGTATTACCTGATCACAGCTTCCACAGTACACACGAGTTCCTCTGCCCCACACTCCCGGGTATTGATAGGCGGTGGCGAAGTCTGATAAAGGTGGGTTTCTGCGGCTGCCCCAACTTCACTGCTGTGATGATTCGAATGGCATCTTTTGCAATAGCGCACTGGCCTGTTGCCATGGCGGCCACAGCAGCCCGCTGAGAAGCACGTGACAACAGCTCTTCTGACATGTGAACTACAGTTCTGGAAAATAAAAAAGATTTTGTCAGGCCACAAGTATCAAGAAGTGGAACTGAAAAAAGGCATGAGAGTCAGCACCACGTAACTGGCTCAAGTGTTGGTCATTTCCAAAACCACTATATATAAGCACAGCTGTGTACAAATTCCTGATGCCAAATGTCACTGAACCTCCAAAAGACAAGCTCAGGCCTCAATGCTTAATGGGCTTAAATGTCAAAGCTGCTCTTCTTTTGGAGCAGGCCAAACCAACATTTAAGTCGTCAACCTCAACTTTCTGTCTTGGAGCAATCTCTAACATTTACAGCCACTCTCTTAACCCCTGCTTGTACTTCAGAATGTCTTTTTTTTTTAAACGTGTAGCAACAGGCAGAACCTTGGGAGTGTAATCAATGCTGCCACATCAGTTTATGCTCTGTAAGGATCTGCCTTATCAAAGATAAACATCCAAGCCTCCAAAATATGGGCTACTAGTTTGTTTTTGTTTTTTTTTTTTGGTCTGGCCCAACATAAAAGCTTTCTTTACCTCATAAGACATAGAATATGTTATACACTGTATTTCTCATTATTAAAATGTTATTAAAACACACTAGTTGGTATGTATTGCAAGCAGATTCTTTTTGTCAGCAATCTTTTTAGAGCCAAGCACTGAAGAATTTCAGTCCATATATTTTTTAAAAATATGCAGTTTACAGTAGGATTTTTGTCCAATTTAGAATTAATCCAGGACTTCAAGATGAGAAGATATAAACACTTAGATTTAAAATTAATCTCCTGCTCTATCCTCTTTATAAGCAGAGTTATGGAAGAAAAAATGAGCTCAACTGCATAATTGAATTGCTTTACTAATTGCGACTTTAAGAAAAACCTACAACTCAAATCAAACATCAGCAGTTTTAACAAAAAGAAACCTTGCTGCTGAATCATCCCCATCCACCAACAAATGCAATCATGGATAAACTGTGAAAATTTGGAATGGTACAAAAAGGAACGCACCACATAGTAATGAAATGACACTGCACACAACATCAAATCATGCCCCATCACACAAATGACTGAATCTTACCTTCTTCTGACATATAGCAGAAATTTCAGCTGTAAGGGGAAGGCATACAAAACATCAACACAGAATGACAATCCTTCTGTTTTACTATGGCAGCCATGGGAAAATGGACTTACTGCAAGGACGTCTCTGAGGCTAAATTTGTGTTTCCAGATATTATTGAAGCCTCTAAGACTGCATGAGGTAGGGCACTGTATACTGAGGTCTACTGGCTATTTCTCACTGACATGAAATAAACTGCCTTGGTGCATTAAGTGTGGTGTGCTCTGCATCCCATCTACCTTCTGCCTATGCTTCTGCCTTGTGGACAGACCAATAAAAGCACACCTGTAGGCACAGTACTGTGGGGTGCTGTAGGAGACATTGCTCAGATGTGCCTACCCTGCCTGTGAAAGCTCGCAGGATGAAGGATTAGTGAATATGGATGAACAATATAGAAGCAGTCACTATGTATGTGGCCCATAACTCCATAGTGAAACATTTATTCAACCTGTAAGTAGTAGCTATTCAGTCTGTTGCCTTGGCAACATCTGATTCGGTAAATATAGGTGGCTGAGTAATAAGAAGTACCTCCCTTAAGTAAATAAAACATTCTTAATCTGGATTAAAATTCAACTAAAAGGAGACATCAAAACAATCTCCACTGCCTCAGAATTTTCAGTTTGCAGAACAAAGCGAGAGGGAGTGTCTTTACACTGTCCTTGAAAAGACTATGTTAGAGAATATGTGACTGCTGCAAACCCAGGAAATTCTGATTAGTCTGTTAACAAGCTTTATCTGCATTCTGGTAGATAATAAAATACCAGCCTCTCTCACTGGCCAAAGGACAATGGTTGGATCAATGACTGTATCACTGAAAAGTATTTTATGTCCTTTTCTGATATCTTTTACAGCCTTCTGTTCATAGAATAAATTTTCAGAAGCTTTAAGAGCTTTCACATCAGACCCAGGTTACCAGAACTAGCCCCTTGTTTTGAACACCACTGTGGGACAGAAATACTTTTAAAAAACTTGGTCCCAACTGTGGACACTTCAAGATTTGCAAAACTTTCTGTTTCAGACATAAAGGTTGCATACTATTTCAAACAGAGGATTAGTCAATTTTTCGTAGTACTTTAAAGACATTAAGCAGCATTAACACAAGCTACTTTTAAATTCTTTTAGAATCCTTTACAATAGAATGCAGCATTTCAAGTAATACCGTATGTAGAAATATCAGTAAGCATAGGGTTGTACAGTCATGATTAGTTTGTACCTACCCTTAAAACACCTCTTACCTTGTGGCAGAAGAACATCAATCAACCATTCACTGTGATCCCTATAAAAATTGTATATCTAATTAGCTTTTCATTTTTAAATTTATTTATATATGCATTTATTTTTGCACAGACAACAATTTATCTAAATTAATGTGGTAGGACTGACATTATTCTGAAGCTGCTTTTTTACAAATGCAGTTTTATAAATCACAGGCTGCTTTACCTCTCTTTGTTGTGACCGTCTTAATGCCAATTACCACTTTGCTGATGTTGGTCCACCATGTTCAAGGCTTTCAAAAAATTACTTTTAAGGCATAAGTTTATCAAATTAAAATAGTGTGTTCTCTGAAAATCTGATAGCTAAGAAATTATAGTGAAGAATAACAGATGAACATATGAAAAAATGTACCAGTACCATTTTCTGTGAGTCTCCTTAGAGGCTATGCTTCCACAAAATTCAATTACTTTTTCCTGCAGCTTTAAATCAGCAGTGACTTAAAAATCTAAGGTGAGATGTAATTGCTTTTTCCACAGCTGGTGTGATATAAAGGTGTCTTAAACTGGGGACAAAAAAACCCAAGTAGCTTCTGAACTACCTGTAACCTTGTCCATTTGAACCAATGTTTGGAACTCCCTATAAGTATTAGTAGAGCTTGTAGAGTAATGCAAACCAAAGTAGCAATTCTAAAAAAATTAAAATAAATTTAAAAAAAAAAAAAAAAAAGGAAGAAGGGTAATTCATCTCAGGCTGTAGTCCTTCCAGGTACCGGACAAGCCTGGACCAATTTCAATTCTTTACTCTGCTGCTTCACAGTATAACCTGGAGAATAATGTGAAATACATGTTACAGAAAAGTAATGAAGTCTCTATGAAAGAGCTTTCTTTGTAATGTGCCACTTTTAACGACAGCTAAAGAATGAGGATAAAAAACAGTTCATAAGCAAAAGCTTGTACATTAACAAGGTTCCCCTACATAGTCAATGCATATCACAGTATCTATTCATTCAGAGATCTTAACTTTAAAACTCACGACTGTTTAAGCTAGATGCAACTGCTGGTCATGTGGGGTAAATTTCTGTAATGCTTATTCATACTGAGTGGCAGTGTGCTCCATATATTTCAACAGGGTTATCTATATAAATTATACACTAATCATACTGAAATAAAGCATAACTCCAGAGTTCTGAACTCTGGAGTCTGACTATACCTGACCATTTTTCAGCTCTTAGTTTACCTACCCTGCAATTCTCTGGCTGCATTCTTCACAAAGATATAGGGGAGGCGGCTTATCACCTAAAGCCACAGACAAGGATGGGTCAATGCACATCTGAAACATAGAGAAGAAAAAGAATTAACACATCTGTTCGTTGAAGCTCACTGAAAAAATTCAACACGTTAATGCTAGGACATACAAAATTTGATATGTGTTGAGAGCATTTAGTATTCTGAAAGATGGTACTCAGCATCTGGCAGTACAGGATGTCAACTTATTTCTAACAAAGAGATGGATGTAACTGAAAACAAGAGCTTATGGGAAGAGAACAGGACATATCTCTATATCAGTATTATAATTTTGTGAAAGACAAGTATATTTTGTGTTACACATTGACCTTGCACAGTCATGACTAACTTTTTTTTTTTCCATGAGACAGTCATTAGATATATAGAGGACAGATAGAGGATCCATTGCTTAGGACAAAGTAATGTAAAAATCTAGATTTTTCTCTCAGTAGCATCTCTTCCAGCAAAATCTAATTTTCAGTCATCATATTTGTTAAATCTACAGCACAATTCCAGTAACAGAACGAAGACTATGGACACACAGTTCCCTGGGCAGCGTAGGTCCAAACTTTGTCTTCCATTAGCTTTTATCCTTCCACATTAGCCAGTTACAGCAAACAGTTACAGTTAACAGCTGGTTACATACACATTTAAGTGTTTTGTACTATTTAAGGAAAAGCTGATCAGTAGTATGCATACACAATATCTTAAAAATCAAAATGTTTCTTACTCCATTCAAGTGCACAATCTTATTTATAAAGACAAATGCCTCCTTAAATGTTTCTCATCTTTGTCAACCAAATTTACATTCATCTGTCCAAGAGACAAAGGCTGCATTCTTCTGAGTCATAACAGATCAAGACTGGTTCTGTCAAAGTTAAGCTAAGAGATCATTCAAAAATATTTAGGTATGTCATCTGCAAAGCTTGGAACTATAAATTTAATTGATATTTTTGTTCTACTCAGTGATTAGTCTGAATCTAGTGAGCACTACAACATGAAGCAATGCCTTCCAGTTTTTTTTCCTATGAAAAAGGATCATGAAGAATGATTGGAGTAGGCAGGAAAGTGGTCCCTTGCAGGACTTGTGAGATAGGTGTCACCATTATGCCCTATCAGAACCATAGCCTGTGGAAAAGGCTCACTGAAGAACAGTTTGACTAATGTAATTAAGTTAGTATATGAATTGATGCCAGGAAAATTGGTTGTACCTACATATTTAGCCAGAAACAAATCTAATCAATTAGTACACCTAACTGTAGTATGCTCTGGACTTGGGATGCTGTTCCTGCCTCTGCTGACGAATTGCACTATGATCCTGGCCAATACTTTTTACTTCGTTACCCTGCGTGTAAACAGGAAAGATACCATTTACCTTCCTCAAAGAGGGCTGTGGAAGAGGTAAGTTAAGCTTTGTTGCTGTTTGCTTTAGGACACCTTCCAGGCAAAGGATCACTATCAAAGCAGGTGCATCATATGACCTCAGTCAAGATACCACAGTGAATGTGTACCTACGTAACTGACATAATGCTTCCTGTATATAGTAATATTTGTGCACATATTTGCCCACATATGTGCGTGCAGGGAAATATTTACACGGATTATGCAGGAGCCGGCTTAGAATTTTATAGTACTCTGCAATGATCCTCATGTTTAATGTTAAGACATAGACCACAGTAGTTGGAGAAAATACCACATATTGCTTTAGGTGGTCAAAGAACATATTCAGTTTTGACCCCCTTGGTCTTGATAGACTTTGCTGTTCCCTTAGCTCCTGCTCTTGGTCACCTGCACACAACCAGAGCATATGGCTGGGGTCAAAGTGCAACCTCACATCCCCCAGACAGTTTGGTTTGACCCCTGAAGAAACAGCAATACCTTCACAGCTGGCTTGTTAATCGCATTATGGCATTCAATGTGTTGGCAATGTATAGGATTCCAGGCTGAAAAACCAAAATATAACTGATTAATAAATGGAGAAAATATATTTATATTCTTTCTGTCTAGTGGTATCAATTGAAAACAAGATCCTCTTGTACTAAGTACTATAAAAATATGAGAGAAGACCTAGTCATTCCTCAGGAAGCCTAATAATTACAATAAACAACCTAGAATATACATGCCTACTGACTTATTTGGATATAGTTATGAAATAAACCATGAACTCAGCGAAGAAATGGAAAAAGTAAGACACAGATATCCCTTCCTGATCTCACCAACACCCTGAATTAATTAATTACCCTTCCACTCCAGAAGCAGGATGGTAGGAGTAGCTGAGTATATTCAGTAACATTCCCAGGCAAAATGAAAACATAGTTACGACAAAGGAAAACTAGTCCTGCCACAGAAGGAGCCCTGGCTTTGTAATGACAAGAGGTAAACAGCACAGGTATGTTCAAGTGGCATCACTTGGATGCTATATGGGATGCCCCCAGGTCAAAATGACATGCAATTGCAGATAATATCATCCCATCCTGCAATACATTAACAGAAAATTTATATACAGGAAAATTATTCCAGTCTACCCAGTGCTAGTAACAGTTCAGATGGAATATCATGCTTAGTTTACAGAACTGCTTGCATGAAAAAGGTGAGGCAGAGCAGTACAAGAAAGCAGTAAGAATGACTTTTTTAAAGTGTCAAGAAAAATCTTGCAACCCTTCAAGGGAAGACTTTAAAACAGATCAGACAAACGCATATAAGGAACATTCAGGATGTACATGAGTTGGTCTAGGGGGTCTTCTAAGCTTCCAGTCCTTCGGTTTTGTTATTTAAAATGTCGCATTCTGGTCCAGAAATTTTAAAAGTGTACAAAACACATCTCATATGACAAAGATTATTTGAAACAGGTTGAGACAGTAAAGCAGAAAAAACCAGTCATGAATTGCTGCTGGACGGTCCCCACTGTAGAAGCACAATCCCATCAGTATTATTAGGGAGTTTGGTGGATAGAGGACTTTGTACCGTCCACCTACTCGGCTCCAGCTGCATTGCTGATTTGTCTGCAATTTTCACCCTACAGTCGACCCTGAGAACTTATCCATTATACTGACGGCACCTGACATCACCTGACTTATTTTGACAGTAACCGCCAGATAACAAGTCTTAGCAACAGCAGCAGTGACAGCAGCTGGCACAACAAAAGCAACCAAAGCAGTAATTGAAAGGAACATAAGCCAGAACCCTTGTGAGGCCAGGCAGGCAGTTTCACAGACCATTTGGAACACTGTATGTACTACTTCTGTTCTGTTTTAGTTACTATCGGAAGAAACACAATATATTTACTAGCCACAATCATAGTTTTTATTTTTCATAACATCTTTTGAAAATACAGAGAAATGGATGTTGTATATACTTATGAAAGTACCAACTTAGCGAACAAAAGATTTCAAAATACATTGTAGAACTGTAAATGCATGACATTAACACACTTTTGATTATTTCCTTTATATTTATTTTGGCCTGTACAAAAACAGCTGCACTGACCTGTGTACTGCAGTCCTCTGTACTCACTGATTGCCCCAGGGGGTTTTAAATTGGGCCAATAGTGAAATAACATTTGTACTGCTGGAGGTTTAACTTGAGATGGTCCATAGGCTATCACATACAGCAAATCCTAAGGAAAGACATGTACAAAATGTTTATTTTGCAAAGTAACACAACACAATTCAATACATACTACTTGTGCTTGAAAATACCTGAGCACACAAAATACATGCATTTCATGCACTACTGAACATCCTTTGTATGCTCTTACAAGTAGATTACAGCTGCAATGACACGTTCACAACCGGGTTCTGAGTTGGATGGAAGCATCCAACGGCTACAATCCATCCTGCATAGTGTACTCACATATAGCAAATGAGGCTTCTCTCTAGCCACAGAACAAAGAGGTGTGATAAATAACTGGATCCAGATCAGATTCAGGCTAAGATAATACTCTCAAATACTCCTCATAAAAGTTCTGTCCCACACGAACTGAGAAGATGGCTCATTATTAAAATTTCTGCTCACTGGAACCACAGCCACACAGTACTTAGGAAATGGAGCTCACTTCTGCAAAACATGGAGCTGCTTCTGTAAACTAAAAATCAGAGAAACCTTCCTCTCCATAATCCACAAGGAAGACTGGATATAGAGATCATTTATAACTTCTTGGCACACAGTCAGTTCCATTTTCAAGCCATCTGGTTTTCATTACTATCCAAATACAGTCATTTCCACAAAGTATATATGATCATAAACTTACTTTCCATACTTCTTGCTTATATTTCATAAGGCATTCCAATAACTGGCAGTGATACACTAAGAGAGAAAAGACAGTATAGACATAATACTGACATAGAAACTCAAGTTACAGAAGTGACTTAATTAGCTGATTGGCTTTGTTTAGTCCATCCAGAACTCTATATACCTCATTTAATTATTCTTTATTTTAAAGGGTTTGCTGAAGAATCATCGCTCTGAGAGCCATCAGAAATTATTAGAAATTAAATATTAGTAACTTGTTTCTGTCCAGGAATTCAGTAAGATAATGAACATTACGAGTGTACAGCTTTTTGCACAGCAATGGAGATCTCTTTTAAAAACATCTAGTTTAAGAATACCTGCTAATTCACTTAAACTTTGTCCCTCTGGCACAATGTAAAGCTGTAAATGGGTATCTTGTCATTCACTTTGAGGAAGTAATCAAAGTCATGTGTAACGATTCATTATTTCCATGTACACCAAAGGCTATAGGAGCCACTCTGCATCAAACGAACATGAGAGCCAAATAAACTACTTTACATGTTTGACTTCCCAAAAGCCATAGGGCAACATTTTCCCTAGATGGCTGGAACATGGAATTCACAAACAAAAATAGAACATTTCATGCAGGTAGCTTTTAAAAATGGTGTATTGCTCTTATTTACCCCTGTGAACGCGTGATGTGACATTTCTCACGCATATACTGCAGTGTGGGGTTCCTCCACACACATGCTCACACCATCTACCTGTCTACATAAAACGGGAGATAGTTGACTACCGTGCCGTGTACAGTTCCCTCAGGTTAAATTTCGTTTCCACTCCGTTATGTGATCCCACTGATTCAACTGGGACTGTGTCACAGTGAAAGAGAACAGTCTTGTGTTTAGATACTTATAATTACTTTTAAATTCATTATTGTTCTGTTGAGCCTGCAGCCACCATTACCTGCCTTCTTTAAAAAATAGTTTCAGTTGTGAACTTGGTGGGATATGAATCGTAGTGTAAGAGAAACTATTACTATGAATCTCTGTAGTCAAAGTTAGTGGTGATTTCTCTCCAGCACTGAGGTTATATATCCGCACTACTTCCTGATGCCAAGCAAGACTAGATCGGAGTCTCCAATCCTGGGCCAAATCCTATTTCTTCATCACGATGAGATCGCTTATCTACCTAATGATTACTTCAGGCATGATGCTCAGAAATTCCAGTTTTAACTAAAATAACTTATTTTTCATCCTGTGTTGGATGGTGGGACAGATTTTTTTTTTACATCATCTGAACTTTTCTGATTGCACCTGGCAGTACCTCATGACTCAAGTTTTAGAGAGAATGACACCACATTGCATGCTTACACATACCTGGGTTTGAGGTGTACTGCATTGTAATCATTAGCATTGATGATGCAGATAGATTGACATGTGCTGGAACACCTTCTCTTTTTGAGGATCCCACTTAAAAGAAAGGGGAAATAAATAATTTCTATTGTACAATGAGGAAAAATAGGCAAGAAGAGCATATACTAGACTCCAACTAATACAAATAAAATTCCTAAGGTACCATTTTATTTTAAAAATCCCAACCAAACAAACAAACTAAAAAACCATAAAAAACTAGAAACATTCTGTATTGGAGTGGGTGAAACCCCTTTTTTGCTGGAAGAGAAAGATGACTGAGAATATGATATTGCTTCACAGCACGCAGACCTGGTTTTCCAGATCAGTAAGATTTCATTCTCAGAGCTGCATTAACAAAAGCCAGTGCTCTCCTGGGGCACTCTCCTTCAGAACCCACAGAGTGGTCAATATGTCACTTGTACAGTCAAGTGCACCTAGGGCTTGGATTGTAGGAAAGGTAAGGAGGAAGTGGAGGATAAAGACACAGAAAAAAACCCGAAAAGCCTGCTGTTGAGGTATGCTGATGAAGGGTAGGGGCTGGTGGTAGCTCCTGGCTGTTGATGTATGGCACAGATTACTTCTCAGGAAGCACATTGTATAAGTTCAAGTTATAGCTACATACCAGAAAAATGAGTCCCCCTTGTTATGTGAACTGTGCTAAGAGAATGATGAACACTAGCACTGAAAAGTAGCTAAGCTGTTTTAACTTTGACCACACACAAAATTGCTGGAGTTCCTTCTGGTGCCTTACAAAGTGGTCACTAATAAACGTTATACTTGGAAAAACCCTGCGGACTGTAGATGTTTATTTGCTGAACTGTAACATGGCAAAATGGCTTGGAAGGTAACCTCCTATACAGAGATGTAGCATGTATCTTCCCATCATCACTCACAGCACTTTCGCAAGCCTGGCTGCTAGGACCCAAATACCAAGCATTTGGGATAGAAGCACAGAACTGCAGCTACCAGTTCAGTGAGGTGCTTTCAACCCTACCATCTGGCTCTCCAGCTGCTTACACAATCTCTTGCATCCTCTCTTTCAGTTCAATTCAGAGCTGAACACAAGGGGAAGGAAAGGTTCTGCAGTTGACTCGTAAAGGGGCATATCATTCCTGACGGGGAAAGACTAGGACACTAATTAAAAGAGCACTTGACTGAAAAAGAAGAAGAAAAGGAAAAATAGAGAATTTCTCTCTTGTATCTGGTACTTCTTCACATGACCCAACATTACTATGGCTCTCTTCACTGCACATCATTCATTCTTTTTTGAATCTCATCCACAAATGTAAAAGCTCCCAAATTATTACAGCAAGGTCTATTTGTATGGATTTAAATTACAAAATACTCAGCAGCTCTAACCTGGCAATTAAATGTGGCCATCAGCAGAAAAGTAGGACACAGTACTAGAAGCCAAATTTAAAGAGAAGCAGACTACTTTCATAAGAGACCTAACCAAAACTGTTTGAGGAAAAAAGCAGCATGACAAAGGTTGCTCCCATGCTCTACACAGACGTAATCTCTACCAAGGGCAGTTGGGGAACAGTATCTATTTAAGTAAACCAAGGATTTGGCTCAACCAGATGTTTTGGAGAATAGTTTTACAGATCTGTAGAGAGACAGGACAGGATAAGTCACCTACATCAGCTGTTCTTTAACAGGTGACAGTAATAGAAGGAAAAGGACTTTATTGCAACATTCTGTTCTTAATCCAAAGAGGACTGATTGCACATATGTATGAAATATATCTTAGTGATTCTCATTTGCATACTGTTATGAGATCTGTCAAAGGCAACAGAGAAAACATCATTGCAATGTCTTACAATGGACGATTCGACATGGGAAAACTGAGCTACAGAAGAGTTAAGGGATTTCTCCAAGATCATTGGACTGGTGGAGCCAGAAATGTAGGTGATAAATTTCCCTAAAAATCTTAATCTCATAACACTGGATCATGCTTGTTTCCATGTTCTAACAGCATCTTCTAGATGCTTAAATGACATCAGTGTTCATCTCTGTACAAAAGTTGTTCAAGTTTTTCCATAAAGGCCTGGAATACAGATAAGGAGAAGTCATTCTCACAGATTCTCATGGGATGGTTGATGTCAGACAGGACCACTGGAGATCTTGTCCAACCCCTCTGCTCAAAGGAAGGTCAACTAGAGCAAGTACTCAGGAACAGTTGTGTTTTGAACACCTGCTAGGATGAAGAATCTGCAGCCTCTCTGGCACACTGTTCCAGTGTTTGATCACACACAGTAAAAGCCTTGTTGGTTAGAACAGACTTTTAATATTGATCCTAATGCTTCCGTCTGCAGAACATGGTTAAATTTCTCACTACTACTGAAATCCCATCAAGCTTTTTATCAGGTACATAGATGAGCATTCAGAACATCCCTCAGGATTCACACTATGCATGTATTATGAAATTATGTAATCATGCCACACACACACACACACACCCCAGCAAGGGGAAGAAAAAAGAAAGAGAAAGAAAGGTAAGCACTGTCCCATTCAGTCTTAACACTTATGGATAGGAGACATTACAGACACAGCTACTTAGCACAGAACTTAGAGAGAAAATGCTGAGAAGAGAGGGAAGGAGAAAAACTGGAAATTCATCACAACATCGTTATATTGCGAAGTCACTCTTGTACATCCAGCTACAGTGCAGATGCAAAAATTATGCAAGACGCAACCCATTGCATCTATCGTTTCAGGAGCTGTTTGCTCATTGATTCTGTGTTCAAAACTCCCACTGCTGGCATTGAAAGTTCTATGAACCTGAAAACCATTTATTTCTTAGATAAGCTAAACTTCACCCTTTAAATGAAGGAAGAATTCACATAGTAACACAGCATAATAAATAAATATTATAGAATTATTTCCCTTTGAAAAATACTCGCACAAAATTATTTTACCTATATACATAGTAGATTGATGTCCCGTCACAATTCTATGATGGATCAAACTTTGTCTCCTACAGTCTGATACTATTAGAGCAGTGCACCATGTTTTCTGAGACATAACAATACTAGAATGAGTTCTACTTACATATAGCCATAGGCAGAAAAGAAGTGCTGAGATACTCTATAATATCCTTGTGCAGAAATGGAGGAAAGGTAGCTAGTGTTGAAATCATTGTATAGGGTAAAGTACTCAAAATATCATCATTGAGAAAAGGAAGTAAGCATGTAGTAGTGTAAAAAATTGATTGCCCAAGATCTGTTGAATAAAATGAAATAAATACAGAATCATTGCAATGGAAAAATAATTATGAGTATATACTTTTTAGTTTACAGAAGTATTAAAAAAAAAAAATGACATTTAAACTCAGGTTTTCCTCTCAAAGTATTTGGGAAGTTAATCACTATAGACAAGAGACTTCACCCATCATTTTTAAGCCCCTAAAATAGAGGGAAATAGCTGTTCAACAGTACTCAGAAGAGTTTGAAGGGAACATGAATACTACAGCCAGTAAGAATTTATTAAAATCAAGGTTGATTTTAATCATACAGTGATTAATGTGCAACAGCCTGCATTTAAGCAGAGAAGTTATTAGAATCAGACTTTGATATGCAGTTTGGTATTGAAACACCTGCTTTTGCAAAAAGCATTCTAGTCTTTCACTCATAAACAAATAATATTTTGATCTTAATTGCCCTCAAGAGAGCTACAAAGTAGCCCCCACATAGATACTAAAGGAAGCATCACTGTATTTTTCAAACAACTTGTGATTAAACCAAGGATCTTGTTTTCCTGGGAAGCCATTGAGGCCAAAAATGGCCAAGGCTTAAAAGGAAAGGAATATTTATCAAGAATTTCCATACTTATTGTAATTAATTATACTATAATTCTTTGGAAGGGATACTTAAGAAACATGCAATATTTCAAGATCCAAAGGGAAGGAATAGGTACTGTGTATCTGGGTGGGCACTGCGGAAACTTTACACCCTCTTACAAATGAGGAATTGAGCTGGGGCCAGTAACCCTCTGAGAAAGGTTATAGCACCCAGTGAACCCCAGGTTTGAGCCTGTATGATGACCCCAGGGCATCAGAAGGCCTTTCCCCTTTTGTTACTCACTCTGTAAGCTTAAGTATGTTACACAGGCCTTCAGTCTCAGCTGTAAAACATTGTGAGTCATAATAAGAATTGAAATTAGCACTCCGTTTCAGTGGTTCTGGCAAGTTTTCTATGCAAGGGTCTAACCAGAACCATTAATGCTAGAGAGTGCTTCTCTCATGCAATACGTATTTACCAGATAAGCACTGAGCGGTTTTTATAATCTGATTGGACCAAAGCTCAGGACCACCTAACGCACCAGTTGTACTTACCCAAACAATATTGATTGTTCTGATAAAAAAAAAAATATATTTCTTTTAGTCAAATGCTAAGCTGAGGGAAAAATAAATAACAAGTTGTATTGCAAAATTTAATTCTCCATACACAGAACCATAAAAAATAGCAAGTGATCTCCCCTTGCCCGAAGCATGAGTCAACCAAATTATTCCTGGCAGATCTTTATCTAAACTGCTCTTAAAAATCTGCAAGACAGTTCACTCCTCCTCCTGGCTATTCACCCTAGTGCTTAACCATCATTGTCATAAAAAGGCCTTTTTGAAAAAAAAGACCTTTTTTTTCAACTTCTTATGCCGATCAACTATAACCACAAATAGTTTGGTTCAGTTTATTTCTCCACAAAGCAACCTGTATGAATTTGTATATGATAACCATGTTTCCCTTCCTCTAGAGAAACCAAGTTCTTTCCATTCTTCCTCACTGTTTGCATTTTCTAGGCCTCAGATCATTCTTGTTTCTTTTTCCTGGACTCCTCCCAAATGGTCCATGTCTTTCTTGAAGCCAGATGGACAAATACGAAAATTTTACTCCAGCTGAGGCCTTTCTAGGGCTGATAGAATGATAAACTCAATGCTTTGGGTGTTCCATACAGAAAACGCCTGTTTATATATTGCTAGAATAATATTAATATATCAGTGACTTATGATCTGCCTCTGATCTACTGAAACTCCCAGATCACTCTACAGTACAGCTCTCAAGTTAGTATTTTCTCCATTTCATTTCTGCCTTTGATTCCTCCTGCTTAAACACAATATTTTACAGTTCTCCTTTCAAGATGTTTCAGAACAGAATGCAATTTGCCAAGATTGTTTTGAATCCAGTATCTATCACACAAAGGACGTGCTATTCACCATCTTGATATCTCCAGCAAATCAAAGTGCTCTTAAAAAAAAAAAAAAATTTAGTAACTCTAGACCCAGCACAGATTCGCACTTGGTATACCCTTCTGGCTGACAAGAGCCACTGGAAAACACTCCTCGAGTTGGAGGGCGACCCATATGTCCCAGATTGCCTATTAGGATGTCAACTGACATAGCAACAAGTACAGGAAAACCCCGCCAGGAGAGCCATTGGGCTGCCAGAAAGACAAATCATGTTTGCTCAACGTTATTTGTTCTTTATGGGTCTCCATTGGTTGCTAATTATCTATTATCTGTTATGTATTTAGAAGAAGATTGTTTTCATAATTAACTCCACCATTTCTAGAAATTGGAGTTAAGTCGATGAGTCTGTAATTGGCTAGGAGCCTCCCTTTTGCAAGATCACACTATTTCCTAGTGCAGTACCCTTTGATTCATAACATGCCACTGCCAACTCAAAAGGAATTCAGCATTTAACAGAAAAATACTTTCCTCCTAAAGAATTTCAGCAGTGTATCAAGACTGACAACTATCTTCCTATACTGAACTACGTAAGTAATAGACCCTGATACTATGGTGAAAATTAGTATCTGGCTTATGTAACATAGGGAGAACACTTGGCTCCTGAATCCCAGGATGGAAAGCCCCAGACTAACCGGCCAGGCATATGCAGAACTTGAGGGAAAACAATATAAATACAACACAGTCACAAAAAAAAACGCAAAAAAAAAAAACACCCAAAGAAACAAACTAGAGATTAACTAATTCAAAACATAAGAAATTATGGCTTTTTCTGTAAGTCAGACAGAGATATTGCTGTCTTTTTACCCAAGAATATTTTAAAAACATCTCAAATTACCATTACCATGCTTTTTCTTCAATTAAATGTATATTATGCTCTCTTTTGAGATGACAACACTCAATCTGCATATTCATTATAGGCCAGATACACATTTGCAAGCAATTTGTGCCTTTTAAAGAGGGTCACTCTTAAAAGACCAGTCTGAAGATATCCCAGCAGATTCAAATTCAAAATCCAGATTTTTTTTTAGACCTATCTGTATTATTTTTGTTACATACTATTGTATTTTACTTATATACCACCAGAATATCACTAACACTTAAGACAACCTCAGAATTCAAACCCAAATCCACAGTTAGCAAAAAAAATCTTTTATTTAAGTAAGTCAAACCAAACACTTGGATATAAACGCATCTCAGGAGATTTGAATTCCAGATCCAGGTCAGTTTAGGCCCATTTCTTCTACTGCATTTATGCATCATTCATGGATTCACAGCACTGAAGTTAAGCGTACTGGAAGGGTTCAAGGGCCTGCTTACCATGTTGACCATGCTGTAGCAAGGGAACTAGATCCAGCAGTGTCACCAGTGTCACGTAAAGTCCTTGATAGTCCAAAGATGGGTAGTCTGATAACTGAGCATCACGACTTTGCTGGCCACGTTCAGATGGAGCATCTCGCAGGACGCTGTAAAGGAGGGAGCGAGTAACAGTAGGGTTGATGGAACTGACCTGTGGTCTTAGAGATGGAGTGAGTGGGAATGGCACAGGAAAAAGACACATGGTCATGGGCACTGTCAAATTGGAGGCATCTTGATTCTCCTTCTTCCCTGTGCGGGACAAAATGCTGTTGGGGGGACAAAGAAAAAAAAGAGACAACAAAGACACAAAGAACAGCACATTACATTGAAATGACACTATAAAACAAATAATAAAAGACCAGATACATCTCACATAAGATGCAATCGCTACTGAAACCAGCGTGTCTACAAAACTAGCAACCATTAACTTTCATGCTTTGAGATAAGTGAATTAAAAATCGATATCTAGGAAAATTTCATTGCATCTCATGTGTTATCTGGTTCATAAGGAGCAAAAATATAAAAATGCATGTTTCAGTGCCCTACCCATGTTTCACAGTTAAGAAAAATTCTTAGAATTAAAAGTATTTGCTATGGGAAAATAGCTGTGTCAAAATAGGCTGGTATTTTGCTCTGAGATTTTGAGAGATTTATTCCCCCCCTTATAATCTTTTGAACCAACTGACTGAAAACATGCAAAATATAGGTGTGGCACTTGCAGAAACATGTTTTAGCAAAGAATAAACATGTGTGTTTGTTAAGATAGTCTTAAAAATCACATGTTTATTGCATTAAAATAATGTCTGTATGTATTTTATGATACTGTTTCATGACCACTCACTCAGTATCATTTGAGATAATGAAGTTTAAACAGGCATATGGATTTAGAAATAATATAATATTTCTAAAATGTTAACTAAACTATGTTCAGAAAAGTTATAATATATAGTAGATGGTCTTTAGCATATGTTTGTGAGCTAATGATAATGGTTGTTTATGTGTGTTTTTAATTTTGCCCATGTTTAGGGAGGAAACATTTTACTTTATGAATACAAACACTCCTTGGGTAAATAGTTACCTTCAAAAACCTAAGGGCTAAGCAAGCAAGACCAATTATGTAACTGCAGATCAGACAGTATGTTACCATACATTCCTGCTGTTACTTACGTTATTATTCAACAAATCTCACTATAAACTAAAGGAGAGATAATTTCAAAAAATGAAAAGAATTTAGTGGGAATCAGAATAGAGGCTATATGTCAACGAGCTTGTTACGTCGTTTTAAGAATGTGGTAAACATGCTAATCTAATTTATTAAAAAAAAATAAACCCCACTATTTTAAATAGAAATAAACTGTCACTTAAGCAGTGTTATATTTTAGATATCAGGCAATTATAGGGTTAGTTCATAATCTTCATATGTGCCTATAAAATATAATACATCTTTTAAATACATTAAACCACACACAATGTTTGGTATTTTTAAAGCACATTTTGCACCTCTCAGTGGTTGGGATTTCCAAAAGCAGTAGCTGTTGGTTTATCTCTGTTCCCAAAGTCGGTGTTAAAACTTATAAAAGACAAGTCAGTGGTATTAAAAATTCCACTGACTAATGAAGAGCAGAGTTATGACAAAAGGGAGCACTTCTGGAAACCTCTGTCCCCTTTAACAGTACCAAAATCCCTATCATATCATCACCTTAGCAAAGACATATCTTACCTCACAAGTCAATTCAACACTTTACACAAGTAAGCTATACTCTTGCTAAGGTGGTTATAAGAGGTCATTCATTTGCCATATATATAGAACGCTTTTACAAGAACAGTTCTATGCCAAGTGGCTACTATCACATCATACTTGCAGTCAGAGATGACAGACATAGTCTGTTTTAAGAAACCACATACATTTTTTTTTTCCCCCCTTTTTTATTGTGCCTTACATTTTTGGCAGATTATTTTGGTTTCTGTTACCCAATGTCCAGTACAAGAAACATGGTGACTGTCATGACTATGAAATCATATTAGAAAATCACCTAAGATCTAGTATGACTTTAAAAACAAATGATCAGAGTGCTGATTCCTTTTAATATGCTTGATGTTCATTTGCCATACTTTGTTTAGAGATAGGAAGTTACTAAATTATACTCCTTCACTGTCTACCAACAGATCATACCAATTACTCATCTCTTTACTTGAGAACACATCACTTCAAGGACACTTATTCCCAGAAAGAATATTACTCTATTTGTAAGGCAGGGATGGAGAGCTTACTCCTTCCTTACTCTAAAAGGCATCCCTTCCTTTTAACATAGATCTATGGCCCATCTATGGATTAGAGGCCAAAGCTCACCACCTTCTAGCTTGGTCAGGATATCCTTCTGTTCACTCAGGAACAGCAATGAGACCATACATAAGCTCCAGCCACAACCACAACAAATTTAGAAAAAAAAAAAACAAACAAAACTTTCAGACCCAGGCTTCTGCCTGTTTTAAAAGCAATGAACAGAAAAGTCAAAACTGAAAATCTAAGAAGTCTCCTAAGAGCAACATAAAATGATTACAGTTTGCTCCTGTTTCTGTTCAAACCAAGTACTGAGAACCTGGGAGTGTCTCCAGATCATAACTCATTGTACTTGCTCCATGACAAGCCACAAAGCTATCAGGGCTTGTTTCAAGATTTGTCCATCTTTGCTGCAGATCTATCCCAAAATTACTGCCTTCCAGGAAAGGATTCCTAAAATGCCTACAAGAGAACTGCATCTCACCATGGCAGCAAAACAAGCTTGACCATTAATTAGCGACTGGGCATTTACAACTATTCTTTATGTAAAACTTTTTACTTAGAAATTCATATGGAGAATGATCTCCAAGAAAATGTGAAAGAATAAGCTATTCTGTAAGATGTTTATTAAGTCTTGGATCATTCCTCAAATGAGGGAGAAAACACTGAAAATGAGCAGGGCATGAAACAAAGTCGTGCTGTAATGTAAAGAAATGTTTTTGCCCAAAGAGAAAACTAAAGAAGAACTAAATGAATCAATGTGCTATGCATCGTGTATGGTGATGTTTGTTCATAGAAATAAAGAATTTGATTTTTTCAGCCATGTGTTCCCCCCACCCCTAAGCTTGTGATTTAAAGCTATGTACCGAGCAAAGGAGCAAATTAATCCCTTGTGCAACCCAACTAGAGCTAGGAGAATGACACCAGGTATGAATGTGATCCAGAACAGTGGGCATAGCCCACTGAAAAGAACACAGTCAACGTGTCCATAACATGGAAAGGTAAAAAGTATATTAAGCAGTAAAAGCTACACCTGTAAAACCCTATCATCACATGGAATTTCTCTGACTAATCACTATTCCTCCATTATTCCTATGACTACATATGTTCATCAAGAAATGTCTGTCCTCAAAAATTGAGCTGCAAGGAGAGTACACAAACTGGGAATTATTTTTTAAAGTTATTTTAAAATAGTAGGCAATCACAAGCATCCTATTGTGAAGGGCAGACCCAAAAGCTCCAGAAATCAATGGGCATTTTTGCTACTGTTTGATCTGTATTCTCTTAGCAGCCCCAATTCAATGCATATGTTCTGTCTCAAGCTAGAAAGGTTATTCTCCACCATGTACTTCTATCACTGATGTTAAACCTTGCACAAAGGGAGTCTCAGTGTAGGAAGCAGAAAGAAGACTCGGCATGCAGGATATTCAAAGAAATTTCTGAACATGCTCTTCAAAAATGTTCTTAACCAGCCGGTTAGTTTTAGGGTAAATCTTGAAAAGATCTGCACACAGTGAGTGGGAGTTTCCTTCTTTCCATCTGCCACACTAAATAGAGGGTGTGTTTTGTTTTGCTTTTTTATCCAGCTTCTTTCTTAGCATCAGCAAGTGTATAAACTTAAACTGGTTCAACCATGGCACTTAGGCTTTGACCCACAGCTCAAATTCACCAGTTACAGGGAGTTAGAATGTGGATTTGGCCTTGCTGAGTATCGGAACTCAGACCACCTAAATTTAGATACAAGTTCTGGCTTCAACTTCTGGTGCCGTTTTAGCTCTGCGGCTGACCAGCTCCCAGATCACGAAGGACAAAGCCGTTTGTGTAGACCTCCATATCAGATATGAGTTATCATTTCTGCCCCATGAGTTCAGCATTATCAACACATGATTTTGGTTCAGTCCCATTCTGAATATGAAATAAAGAAATGGAGTTGCTCAATTGTGCAATTGCTGCCCTGATTTCTGATCTCCTCTCTCAGTCACTAAGTATAAAGTTTTCTCAGGAAGCCCAGAAACATCACTGCTTATGGAGTGTGAAGAATTTGTCACACAGGATATGTCAGCTGCACTGCTTAGAAAGATGAAGACAACAGAGTGGTATAAAGACCCTTTCTTTAAGCAGCAGGCTTTAAATCCATCCTGTCCAATGAACTTGTGCTCAAAAAGAAATGAATCTCATTATAGCACTTGGTAGTTACAGCTGAGAGGAAGTGTTCAGAAAAAAAGTCCAACTTTCTCACTTTAACAGCTTAAAGGCCCACAACATTTAAGCAGAGGGTGTTTTGTCATACAGACCCTTACTAAAATGTGATTTAAGTGTGTGCGTTGTGCAAATAACCCATCAAAATATCCTGACGTGGAAACAGAGCCGCATTTCAGAGGTATCTTTAGTGAGTTATTGAACGTTTTTTCCCACTACTGCAATATCATGAGAAAAAATTTAAGTTATTCATTTTATTTAAAAAAAAAAAAAAGACCTACTGATTGCCATAAGTTTCTTCAACACTCTAAATGATGAGGGAATCAAATTTCACAGTGGTTAAATAATTCTACTCTTGAAATTTTGCAACATAAATGGGAGGTTTAAGTTTGCAGTGAAGAGGTACTCCACTAATAATGAGTATTACTGTCTATGCATCTTTCCTTCTTATAAATAGGGTAAATTTAAATAAATGTTGGAATGAAATACTGTCATTCTTTTAAGTTTAAATTCTTGCTTCTCAACTTGTATACTTCATAGGGGTATGTGTATGAATATATGGGTTAATTGTATTTTGTTAATGTTTCCTCATCAAATAGGTAATTAGCTGTATTTCCAAACTAGCTTCTGACAGCAGGGACAACCTTTCCAGGTGTAAATTGGGAAGCTATGCATAGATATGCAGCTTTAACTGCATTTTTCTGGATGTGAAAACTAATGCCAGCCAAAACCTGGGCAGACAAAAATCACCTCTTCATTGTCAAAAGCCATTTTAAAAACAACATGGAAATACGAACCCACTAGATAGGACCGTGGAATGAATTTTTCATATCTTTTTAGCAAGTCAAGAGGTAGTTTTCTTATTCAAAATGTAGTCTGTAATCATATAGTATTAGTATTATTGATTATTACTAAATGCTGGACTAACTCAAAACCTCAGGTCAGAACAATCCTGACTTGTTGTTGCCATCCAGATCCGTATATAAACTTTGTCTCTACTCACATTGTTACAAGGGACTGAACCAGAACCCAAACCTGACAGCCAGCTGAACTATGGCACAGCAAGAACCTAGTTCTGCTCATCTGGCTCATTGCTCTAGGATTCTGAGGCACCAGGGCTGTCAAGGATGTCATGAGTATACACATCCAAAACTCTATAGGTCACAAACTCCGTTCTTCACAAGTTCAGCATGTTTGTGCATTCAGCTCAGACTTAGGAGGGCCAAGCAAATGTGTAATCAACCAAGTTTATTTTAGAATCAGCCACTCAATAAGCAGCTCAACTGGGCAAATTGGGCAACAGCCATGGAAGAGATTAATTCATACCATTCTTTTCATAAACTATGCACTGACTCTTTTTGGCTGAGCATTGTCCCATTAAATCTTGCACCGAATTCAGTCAAACAATACCCCTTACAATTTTTAAGCTCTTTTTGCTTCAAAAGCATTAGTTAAAACTTACCTCAATAACGTCTGAGAAAAGTATTTCAGAGTATTTGCAATGTCAGTTCCAGAGGGCACAGGGTAAATGTTGTGGAGAACTCGGTTATGGTATTCCTGAAGGTAACGGATTTTGGAAGCAACTACATAAAAGACAAAAAACAAACACAGAAACTTTCATTTAGGTTTTCTGCAGACTGTGACAGAACCACATCTGCTCCTACCATTTCTGAATTTTTTTTTTAAGAATTAAACCGTAAAAAACAGAAAAGTCTTTCCATTCCTTCTATTTTGACTGAATAAGTGGAACACTCCAGTGCAAGAATGCCAAGGGGAAAACACGGAAGCGAATGCCTGCATCTGTATTAGACCAACTTAGTGCTAGCAAATTTACAAAGAAAAAAGAAAAAAAAAACCCACCAAAAAAATCACACCAGTAAAACAACAAAAACAAAAAAACAACCAACCCTGCACTTCTTCTGTGTCTCCAAGCATCTCAAGACTCATTTACAACAAATGAGTCACTGGATCACAGGAGATTCATGTGAGACAGATAAATATTTCTACTGCCAAAGCAGAGGTATAAGGGTATAAGATAAGACAGAGAGAGCTTATGTGATTCACTCTAGGCCATACATTCACTTTATGCAACGAACTAAAGATATGAAAAGATCTGTGCTGTTTAAATGTCTTAGGAAGTCTGATCAAGCAGGTGATGGTATTTCAAAGAGCAGTAGGCGCTCTACATATTTACTGGAACCATTTTGTTGTTGGTTTAGCAATAATAGTGGGTTTATTTTCTAACAGAGATCCTTGTTGATCCTTGGAAAAAAGTGATTACCCACCATAGCTGCAATGCCTTACATTGCCTATATGGCACAAGCCAATTTCCTGCAGAGACACTTGAGCACACTCAACTCTTTTTCGCTCTACTCAGACTAAACTCTGCTGAGAAAGAGAGTGCACTGACTGTGCCAGAGGACTGCACCAGCTCAATTGTGCTTCCAACTAGACTGCTCAGCAGTTGTTCATAACATCACAGTGCAGACACAGCCTCAATGAAAGGAGAGCTGGCTGGGAACTCTGAATCATGTTAAAAGTGCACCAAGACAGTGCAATAAGCAGTTGAAAGGGGAGATGCTTCTCAATGAGTTCAGCCCTTGACCATATGGATTATGACAGTCTTTTACTACATCAAGATATACCTTGTTCCCCTACAGGGCTCCTTCAGCGTGGAAGATAAACCATGCTTCCTCAATGAGCAATTAGTCAATACTTTGGTTTTTCTCATTGTCAAATGGCATTTATTAAAGAATTGATACCATTAAGTCCTCCACTAAACAAAAGGGCATTAACTTCCTGAGAGACATTGTTATGCCTCTTGCTGCTGCAGTATCTGAATGTTTCACAAGCATTCTAATTTTTTCCTGTACCACTGAAAAGTTGAATGAGAAAGCGTGACATTGTATCTGCATTACAGAAAAAGACTGAAGGACAGAGGCACCAACAACAACATGTCTGCAACTGCTGTTGGAGGCTCAGCTTGCAATAGCGAGAGCTATTTTGACAGTATAGGTAGCAGTACGTACTGGACTTTCACAGTCACACAACAAATGAGGTTTGACAATTTCAAGTCAGCTATCCATAAAATCAGAAACACTCAAATAATCATCAAGTGAAGAATAATATTTGTTTGAATTGCATAACAAGAAGCCCAGTCTTTCAGCTCTCATCATGATCATCCTTCCTCAGGTTTCCTGCTGTACTGAACATACCCTCCCAATCTTGCTCCAAGGGAAGCTTCTACAGACAAAAGCCTCCCTCATGGTATTACCCTGCTTCATTGCAGGGAGAAAACCCATCACATGGCTGGGGTCTATGGGGAAACAGCAAGTATAAATGCAACTAGGGACAGTGTCATAATGCATATGCAAAAGTAATAAACTGAGGATGCATAAGCAACTTTGATTATATTTCCTCACCTTTAAGTGTTTTACTTCACAAATTTATTTTAAGGTGGCATTGATGGATAATTAAATTCAATCACTATTTAATTTTCCTCCCAAACAACTGAAAAGAGGTTTTGTCATGTGGACTCAGATTGCCTCAGTATAGCTAAGAGCAAGATTAGAGCCTTTCAGGCCACCACACAGGCCTGTGGCACATGAACTGTGCTTTGCAGGAGGCTATCCCTGTCTCTGTGAGACTGGCCGTAACTAGCTTCCTGCACACCCCTAAAACCACTGGGGTAACATTTGGTCATAATGTGTTTCTCTCCAGCTTACAGAAGTTTATTTTAGCAGTCCAAGCCCTGTTTTCCTCTCCCCGTCCCACACCTCATTCTTTCTGCCTATCTCAGTTTTAATCCCAGATTCACAGGTCAGTTTACCAGAGTATTTAAAAGTAGACCCTTTTTTTTTAAAGTAGACACTTAAAAAAAAAAAGTAGACTTTTTTTTCCATGGAGACCCCTATAAAAATTAATTTAGATTAAGAAAGGAATTACTTCATAAATTTATTTTGTGATGCTACTTTCTCTTTCTGGGGGGGGGGGGGGGGGGGGGGGGAAGAATATGAAGCCAGGCATATTTGCAAAGAAAACAGAACACATTTCACAGTTCCAAACAAAGAACAATTCACAGCAAGACACACAGTTTACTGTGGCTGCCATGGTTTGCTGTCAGATATCTGTAAGTGAATTGGATTAACAAAATGCCAAAGATGATGTCATAAATCACGTCTACATGCATTTCAGAGAACCGCCTCTACAGCTACTTACTTTCAATAAAGGCTATAGGTATCTAGAACCACTTTTTTTATTCTCTAATGAGGAAGGAAAACTATTTCTAGTTATCAGCATTGTCACATTTGTCAGTATCATCACAATTGTATCAGGCAAAATACCAAAACAGAAAACTTATTTATAAAGCCTAAGTATTTAGCTTTAGGTTAAAGGTTTTAACCTCACCTCTCAGTTCTGTTTCCCCAAACACTGACAATTTCAGCACAGCCTCCCAGAACACAAAGAGCCTTCTGAAGGGAAGCCCAAGAGCAAAACTTTGCCACCTTTCAAGATACAGAAGTGTGTGAATGATCCAAAAGTGATGTTCACTCTGTGAAAATACTTAGTCATTGTCATAGGGTCATCACATAAAAGAAATTTCAAGGGGGAAAAAAAAAAGTTACTCCAGGATACTTTCCTGGGTATCTCTCTGGGATCTACACAGATCTGTCTAAACTCTCTACCCCCCTTGTAAAGATTGACTGAATCATCAGTGAAACCATTAGGAGACTTTAAAGATGGTCTTGGTTGCTCCACTATCCCAGAGAAGAAAAGAGTGAGCATCAGGCATTCCCAGGACTTTACTTACCACTACTTACCACAACTAAACACCCGTTACTGCTATTTAAGGTAAAAAAAAATTCTAACTTTCTTTGAATACAACAGAACTCCTCAAGCATGTCATGAGTTAAATGATGAAAGCCCCTGTCAATACCACTGGTATAAGATACAAGACATATGGTCACAAAAAGGGAGGCTTCTTGACACGATTTCCCAGATTGCCACCATTTTACCTGTTGTTCATACAACCTGCCAAAGAGATGTGGGGTGGCCATAGATTCATGTTTAGACCAGGACCTCTTCTGATCGGTCTGTTTCCTCATTCGTAGTGGTTTGCTGGTGTTCTTGGTATATTGAGATTCATTATGACTTGTGACTTGACTCATTCCATTCTGGTTCTTGCCTGTCAGTCAGTAAGGGCAGAAGCAACAACAGCAACAGCTGGGGTTTGAAGGTTTGCCTGGTAGTGATGTATGCATATCAGGATAACACTTGTCGGTATCCATCACAATTTGTCAAAAATTGCAGGTGAGGGAATCTTGAAGTTATGTAGAGACAAAGACATTTGGTAATGCCTTAAGAACTAGTCAGAACTTACCAGCCTCAGTAAACAAAATACATTGAGTAGTTTAGAACGCACAGGATACGTCCATTAACCGAATACTCTACCTGAAGCATCATGAAAAAGAACATTAGGAGGCAGAAAGATCTGAAACCTTGACCCCAAGTAAATCTTAAAATGGAGAGCAATAGGAACATGGCAGGCCAAGATGCAGTGTCTTGAACAGTACAAGGGATGAAAAGAAAAATATGGCTAAGGATAAAATATGAAAGAGAAGCTCACAGAGAGCAGACCAAAAGCATTAGGAATAGAGGAACAGTGAAGACAGAATAGAAAAGGAATAAAATGCCAAAGGCAGTGTTGGGACAAAAGATGGCAAAAATTCTTCCACATGCCAGTGTGAAAGAAGCATAATTAGCGTATAAGTATCACAAGAAAGATGAAACAATTACAAAACTCAGGTAGGGGGTGGGGAAGGCAGAAAAACAGAACAGTACAGATCCAAACACTGCACTCTTCAAGGCTGCTACACAGGCAGAACATTGTGTCTCTATTTATGAGGCCAGAAGTGCATCCCTACAGCAATAAATTAGAATCCACACAATATTTTCACAGCAACATCATCCATCACTGTAAATAAGCAGTAAATGCTAAAGGAAAAAAAAATTATTCCTTAGATCAGTTCAGCACAGGCATATATAAATACAAGGCTCCTTCTGAGTGTCCAGAAGGAAGGAGACAGCAAGTCTCAGCATGTGAGGTGTCAGATCACATCATGTCATCATGATAAACATCAATTCAACCTACTGGTCACAGACTGCTTGGCTTACAACCATGACACTGTATCAGTGAGAGAAAGTAGCTTCGATATGGGCAGTGAGCTTGACTGCTACCATGGTATTTTTCTTAAGCTTCCCACCAGGGCTCTTGCGTATGCACCAGTTGTTAACAGTAGCAACGCCAGCGGGGAACACCTGCACAGCCCAGCTCCTGACATCCCAACCACCATGTCATCTGATCTCGCTCAGATCACATCTAGCCAACATGGTGGTTGAAACATCCATGGCTGTGAGGAGGCACGGTAGGCCCCAGGCAGGGAAAGGTCGGCACCTGGGGGTGCTCCTGCTGGGAGGCTCAGGGGGCTGCGGCAGGCAGCACGTAGGCAAGCCAGTAACACCCAGTGTAGATTCACCCAAAAGGTGAACACTACAGACAAGAACGACAGCACACCCCCCTTCTCAGCCTATCTCACAGCAAGACCACCTTCAAAATGGCAATGCATGGGTCACCTCCACTCTCCACGGTCAGGTCTCCACTCTCTCAGGTGGCTGCATCCTTTGGGACAGCGCACAGCACCGGCAGACGCAGCAGGCTGGACCCGACCTGCCGTGGAGCCGAGGGCCAAGCCGGCAAGCTCAGTTTTAACTCTCATCCCCTGGCCCCTCATTTCCTCCCCTCAGGTCCTCGGCGCTGCCTTTGCACAAACACGCCGCCTCCCCAGAAAGGCCACCCCGCCAGCGAGGGGCGGGGCGGGAGGCGAGATGCCCCGAGGGCCGCCGCCACCAAGCACTTGGCGGCGGCTGAGACAGAAAGAACCAGAACGAAGGCAGCCCCCCCGGCCCTTGCACTAGCTGCTACGCGGACGCCACCTAACGCGGGAGGAGGCCGGGGAGCGCTACCCTGCCGGGGCCGCTGACAGCCGGCAGCAAGGTAGCACCTTCGGCGGGAAGACACCCCCAGCCGCCCGCTCTCCGCTCCCCTCGGACGGGTCCCGGCCCGCGCCGCGCCGCGCCGCGCCGCGCCGCACCGCCCGGCCCCGCCACTCACACTGCTCCGCCTTAGTGGACATGCTGCCGCCCCGCTCTGCCCCTCAGCCGCCGAGGAGCACCTGTCTCCGGCTGCGGTAAAAGCGGCGGAGACCGCTTCGCCTCAGCAGCGGTACCGCTGCCGCAGGGCTGCGGGCTGGGGAGCGGCGGGCGGGGCTGGGCGGGAGCGCACTCTTAAAGGGAAAGCGCGTCTGGCGGCCTGGGGTGGGGGCGGCTTCGCAAAGGAGGCCTCGCAAGGGACGGGGTTGAGTGGTTCGGGCCGCCCCGGGGCGGACAAGACCTCCCCCCGCCCCAGGCGGGGATGTAACACCGCCAAAGCGCCGAGCTTGCCGCAGCGCTGGGCCGGGAGCTGTCGGGCAGAAAGATCTTGATGAGCGGCCCTTCGGGCCTCGGTGGTGCCCTCAGGGGCTTCGAGGGTGTTTGGGACTGCTGAGGGGGCCGGAGGGCCGCTCGCCTCCCGCTCCCCTCAGACAGGTCCCGGCCCCGCGCCCTGTTCTGCGGGGGGCTGCCAAAAGGCAAGCACTAAACTAGGCCAGGGACCGCAGTGCTTTTGTCAGGGATTGTTCACGAGGCTGTGTCCACGTACTCCGCTTTATTCTTTGCTTGAAACAGGAATGTGGTTCCCTTGCATACTTTTTCTCCCCTGGGCCACCTGAGTTCCAGCTGCATATGTCAGGAGGCCACGAAGTCAGGTGCCTCTGGTCCCGTTTCCCAACGTGTTTCCACAGTGCGCCAAGGGTGGCGGGGCTGTCATGTCTTCCCTGAGGAGGTCAGGGCTGGGCTCAGTCCCGACTGTGCCCATCTCCATCACCAGTTCCCAGCTATGGTTACTGTCTCAGGCGCACTTGGTGCAGAATGAAGGTGGGATGGGAAGACCTCTTGTGGAAGCACAGCAGTAACAGTGTAATTTGTTTGTTCCCAGAGTAATTATTTCACCAGTGTGTGTCCTGTCAGCTTCCCCAGTGTCCTGACTTGGCCTTGCGAGGTTTCAGAAATGAACTGCTAGTTATGAGTTTTTTCTCTGAAACTTTCCAAAACAGTTTTTCAGATCCTCACACCTCTCAGAAAGGCATGTGGAAGCAGTGGTATTTCATCAGCCAGGGCATGGGGCCCTTGATGTTTATAGATAAGAGGCCAGTTGCAACAAACTTTCCTCAAAACCCTGGGCTGCTGAGATGAGTAGGCCTGCAGCAGCCGAAGAGGACTGTACTGTGGAGGTGGAGGAAAAGAGGTACGTTTTATTATTCATCATCGAAGGCAGTGCCTCCAAATTACTGCTGCCGTGATTTGGGGACGTTCTGTGCCAGGAACTGCAGTGAAGGAGCAGATGCTGTTCACTGGCATTTTAACAGGTTGGCTTTTTTTCTCAAAGCAATCTTCTAAAAATACTGTATGTGCAATGGTTTTTCAACCCCACTTAATGAAAGCTCTCTTTTGGACCTAATTGCATTTCCTTGAGGACATTATTCTTTCCACATGCCCTGCTGCTTGTGAGCCCCAAAGATTGAGCAGAACCAACTTAAACCCCTACCACTGGCTAGATGGATGAGCTGTCATGACTATGGTGGGACTGATCAGCAACTGAAAAGCACCAGTTAACTGGGAGAGGAGTTGCCTCCGTTTCCCCGAGTAGTACTTCACAAGAGCAAAGAGCACTGGCCCATTCCCATATGTGGTTTACTCCTTCTTCCTGGGGAGCTCACTGCAAGATCATGTAGGTTGCTACCTGAACATTTAAGTTTTCTCTTTTACATTTAAACATTTAAGAGTAAACATTTAAGTTTATTCTTTCATTAGAAACTGACATGTGATATCAGATCCTACGGAAGTCAATGAGACTTTTTCTATGCCCAGGGAGGTCACATGGTACAAGCCCTGCTTCCTCAACCCTATATCTCACAATATAGAACCATAAGTGATGAAAATATAGAAAATGGCTTTCAGACTTCACTGAAAGAGGCTCTTGAAGGCATGTTTCATCTTTAGCTTGAATTTCTGTCAATGCACCAAATCGATCTGAACTGCTTTACTGCTCATTACAGAACAGGGAACTCTCTGCACTGAGAGGAACTCAGTTCCCATTGGTATCCCGTAAACTATACCAAGTGTAATTCAGATACGTGGAAAGCAATTTATTGCTTATGAGTCCTTCTGCATGTATAAAGAATGCCTAAGACCCAAATAAATCCTGATACAAGTAAGCTGTTATTTGGTTAAACAATTTGATAGATTTGCCTAGTTTGTTAATACAAGTAGAAAGACTTGTGCTTTAAATTGTGAACAGATGTCATAAAGGATTAGCTACAGGAACATCGCACTCTGGGAATTAATTTCTCAAGTCTCTGTGCTGAATAGAAGTCACCATTTCTCAGCAAGATCCCATTTATTTGCCTAACAAAATGGGTACAGTACTCCACTGGAAACATTATTAAGCAACTAAGGTTTATGTCCACATGCTTTTTACCTCTGCATGCACTCAGTTAAGAGAACACCATAAAAGCTGCAGGCATCTGCAAGTCCACAAGTCATTAATGCAAGAACACATTTTTAACAATAAATGAACAGGGAATGGAAAACTTAAATACCAACTGATGAAAACCAAAAAGAACAAGTGGTACTTTTCTGAGTTTACAAGTGAAAGTTTCACAGAATTATAGAGTCACTGAGGTTAGAAGGAGCCTCTGGAGCTTGTCTACTCCAACTTACCTGTTCAAAGCAAGGCGAACTACAGCACATTGCTCGGCATCATATCCATTCAGGTTTCAAGTATCTGCAAGGATGGAGACCCCACAACCTCTCCAAGCAACCTGATACAAGGTTTGACCATCCTCACAGTAGAAAAGTTTTTTCTTATGTTTAAGTGGAATTTCCTGTATTTCAGTTTGCATCCATTGCCTCTGGTCCTGTCACTGAGCACCACTGAGAAAAGTCTGTCCCCCTCTTTTTACTCCCTCCCCTCAGGTATTTCTAGACATTGACCAGGCCCCCCACAAGTCTTTTTGAGGCTAAACAATCCCAACTCTCTCAACCTCTCCTCATATGACAGGTGCTCCAGCCTCTTCATCATCTAGCCCTTCCCTTGACTCACTTCAGTATGTCAGTGTCTTTCTTGAACTGGTGAGATGAGAATAAGACACAGCACTCCAGACGGGGTCTCACCAATTCTGGGTAGAGGGGACAAATCACCTCCCTTGACCAGCTGGCCATGCTCTTCCTAATGCAGCTCAGGATCCTCTTGACATTCTTGCTACAAAGGCTGATTGCTGACTCATGGTCAATTTAGGGTCTACCAGGACCCTGGTCCTTCTCTGCAGAGCTGCTTTCCAGCTGGTCAGCCCCTGTACTGGTGCTTAGGTTATTCCTCCTGGGGTACAGGAATTGAATTTTCATCTGTTGGACTTCATAAGACTCCTGTTGGCCCTTTTCTCCAACCTCTCAACATCCATCTGAATAGCAGCACAACCATTTGGTGTATCAACTGCTCAGTCCAGTTTTGTATCATCTGCATGTTTGCAGAGGGTGTTCCATCATCCGAGATACTGACAAAGACGTGAAACCAGGGGCCAGTACTGACCCCTTCAATGCAGCGCTACTGACTGGTTTCCAGCTGGACTTTGTGCCACTGATGACAAGCGTTTGAACCAGGCAGGTTTTTAGGCATCTTTTCAATTCACATCATTGTCAGTTTACCTAGTCCACCCTTCATCCATTTGTCAATGCCATTGTTATGTGATACAGTGATGAAAGTCTTGCTGAAGTTAAGATAAACATCCACTGCTCTGCCCTCCTCTGCCAGTCTAGTCATTTTGTAGTAGAAGGCTATCAGGTTGGTCAGGTATGGTTGGTCAGGCATGATTTTCCACTTGTAAATCCACATTGACTGCTCCCAATCACCTTCTTGTCCTTAATGTGTTTGGATTTGCTTTCCAGGATTATTTGCCCCATCATCTTTCCAGGGATCAAGGTAATGCTAAATGGCCTATAGTTTTCTGGGTCCTCCTGCTTGTCCTTCTTGAAAACAGAAGTGACATTTGCTTTCTTCTGTTTCTTAGGACTCTCTCCCAGGTGCCTTGGCCTTTTAAAGATAAAAGCAGCCTTGCAATGACATTTGCCAACTCCCTCAGAACTTGTCTGTGTATCCTATCATGTCCCATGGCCTTGTGTATGTCTGTTTTTTTAAATGTTCCTTTACCTGATCATCATCTTCTGATGGATAAGTATTCCTTGTTCCAGAATGTCCCATTGGCCTCGGGAGCCTGGGATTCCTGGAGGCAGGTCCTAACAGAAAAGACCAAAGTAAAGAAGACACTGAGTACTTCGGGCTTTTTCATTTTATTAATCAGCAGGTCCCCTGCCCCATTCAGCAATGGTTCCACATTTTCCCTAGCCTTCCTTTTGCTGCTGATGTTCCTGAAGAAGCCCTTCTCATTGCTCTTCATGTTCCCTTAACAGATTCAGTTCCTGGTGGACCTCACTTTTCCTAACTCCATCCTTGCACACTCGGCCAGTGTTTCTGTCTTCCTTATAGGTCACCTGCTCCTACCTTCATCTCTTGTACACTTCATTTTTATGTTTGACTTTTGTCAGGAACACCTTGTTCATCCATGCAAGCCTCCTGTGTTCTGTGCTTGACTTCTTCCATTTTGGGAGGGACCATTCTGGCACTTGAAGAAGGTGATCCTTGAAAATCAGCCAGCTGGATGTCTGTATATTAAGGTGAAAAACTATATTCCAGAGAGCTGCAAAATATACCTACCTCTTACAGAGGAATTAGTTATAAACCACATTCTCTGTTTTACTGACTGAAGAGACTTAATTCTCATATTCCTTCTACTGTGGATTTTGCAGGATAAGGTAGATAAGGTTTGGATAAGGGATGGGGAGATGCTGTTTGTGTGCTCTGTGCTGATTTTTAACTAAACTTTTTCTATTGTTAACAGTGTGCATTGCAATTACAACATAATTCATGAGCAAATTAATTAAATATACTGTAAGAAGAATAGAAGTTGTCCAGAGCTGAACTCGCTATTTATGTGACTGTTTTCTCTCTGAATTATATTTTCAAGTATTCTGCTTTGAATAGAGACACAAAATCTAATACTGTTCTTTTGTTTTTAATCTCCAAGCATTAACAAATCTACTTTTAGAAAGGTAATCCTTTCAGAAAAATACAAAATCCTAAGCTCTCCTACCTTGAATCATGCCCAGAAAATTTCTTAAATTGTTCATAAAGTGAATGTATGCATGTATAAAAAAATCTGTCTAGGTATCTGTTTACAGGTATATATGTATGCATTTGTGTACAGAGACGTTCACTGTTAACAACCCTTGATACATTCTCATGGTGTTTTCCTTAAAGGTTCAGCTTCCAGAGTCAGGTAATTATGTGAATTTGTATTTGAATTTTAAATAAAAGTTAGTTCTTGCCTGACACATTCAGAGACTCGAGTGCAATATAAACAATGTTTGAAACAAATGAGGATTTCAATGCCTAAATAAGAGGCAAGGACCTAAATGCTTTGTAAATTTTATCAAACAACACAAAACAAAGACATCTGAAATCTGACTTCCAATTTAATTTATTTTAAGCCAATGTCCTGATTTTTTGAAATTTGCTCACAATTCCTGACAGGAGACTATCATTATCAGGAAAAATTTCTTTACACAGAGGGTCAGTAAGCATTGGAACAGGTTGCCCAGGGAAGTGGTGGAGTCCCCATCCCTGGAAGCATTTAAAAGACGTGTAGATGTGGTGCTGAGGGACATGGTTTAGGGATCCTGGCAGTGCAGGGTGCATGGTCAGACTTGATGATCTTAAAGGTCTCGTCCAACCAGTTGATTCTGTGATTCTGTGAACTGCAGTGTGATCGGGATATTAAATCCACAGCAGAGGTGGGGAAGTGTTTGGAATGTCTCCAATTATTGTTTTAATCACTACAGGCCTATCTGAACTGAAGGCTCTGCCATGAAACGAAGGAGGCAAGGGAGAGCAGTCTGCCCGATGAGCCAATGGTAATCCCACTAAGAAAAACCAAACATAATGAGTCAATTGGAGCAGTAGAGGGCAAGTTTCTCTGGCACTCTGGACTTTTCAACCTCTGTGGCGCTCTCTGGGTATTTACCAGGCTAGCCTAACCCAGATGCGAGGTGCTTGGTACAGGACTGGAGCCCCTGAACAGCTCCTGTGTAGGGACCGACCCCCTCCCTGTCAGATTCAAACAGCAGATGGAGTCCCTCAGGCTCAGACATGTGCATTTGACAGCAATTTAAATTGTCCATAAATCTTTGCTCTCTGTAAGCATTAATCCTCATGAATTATGGTAAAATAGATAATCACTTGAGAAAAAGGTCTATCTGGGATTCAGCTGAACATTAGGCTCAACTCAGATAGGCTACATACAGCACATATACTGGTTAACACAGGATGATTTCTGGAGCTGTTCCTCAGGAATCAGACACCTGACATCAGCCAAGAGACAGTGAACAGGAAAGGCACCTCTTCTTGCTCACAGAAAATCATGTCTATGCACAAAAGTAAAACAATATTAGTGATAGCTTGTATAGTCTTGTGCAGGAAAATAATTTCTTCTGAGGAGGAGATATCCAGTCTTAGCCTCTGTGCTGAGACTTAAAAACACAAGGAAAACTTCCCATCTTGATTTTGATGTTACTATCACACAGCAGTATGTACAGGAAAAAAAAATCAACCAGAACTCCTGCTATGGAAGGACAGGAATGTAGCTATTCAGAGGAAGAAGGTGTAAAGTATAGTAAGATAGATATGAGGATAAGGTAGAAAATGGAATAAAATTAGAATAGAATAGAATAGAATAGAATAGAATAGAATAGAATAGAATAGAATAGAATAGAATAGAATAGAATAGAATAGAATAGAATAGAATAGAATAGAATAGAATAGAATAGAATAGAATAGAATAGAATAGAATAGAATAATAGATGTTGGCAGTCATAGCAGAAGTGATCGTGATGTGATCAGAAGCTTGGCTGAAGCCACCGACCCATATCACTTATGCCATCTGGCACATGACAAATGCATTTCATTCATCACTGGCTTGGGTTGATTTAAAGTGAGAGACTGAGTAGTAAAGAGCTCTGGGTCTCATTGCTAGTACCGTGATCCCAACAGAGTAGCCAGCCTGTGATGTTAATATTTGTTCTTTCTCTCCCCGAATTAGAATAATTAAAAATTTGGCGGGGGGGGGGGGTGTGGGAGGGGTGTGGGGTGGGTGTGGCGGGGCGCAGTGGGGAACATCATTAGGAAATACAGTGGTTATCTGGTTGTATTTACAAATCTGTAATTTTCTTCTTACTCTGACAATTACTTCAACTAACTCCGTGGATGTTAGTTTTATTATTACATTTGTCAGTATCTGTCACTGTAAAAAAAAAACTCTTTGATAAATGCCCTCAATTTTGCTTCTAGAGTAATCTCATTAGCCTCTAAGTGAACAAAATACTTAATTTGTTACCATAGCAGTGGAGTTTTGAGAAATAAATGGTGACCTTCATAGAGAACTGGCACAAACGTGATGAGCACGTACTAGGACTATTATCAAATCAGAGATACGCTTCACTGGCTTTAAGAAGCACAGTATTTGTGACAGCTACCATGCTGTGTTTGTGAAAATTACTATCACCCTGCCTGAATTAGATCTTCCCCCAATAAACTGCATTTTTTCTCTACCTTTAATCTCAGATTTGTACAGAATTCACTACACCACCTACCTACATGGCTAAAGTAAAAGCCCATGGTAGTGCTAGTGGTACTTTAGGAATTAGAATGACAAGTGTCAAAAAACTGGCTTCTCAAGCCTTCTTAAACAGCATCATGGCCCAAAGGCTAAGACATGAACATGGAAGACAAGAAACTTTAGTATTCCTACACTGAACTAAAAGTGCATGGGAAAGGCCTTTGCTGGACAAAAGCAGTGACAGAGAGCAAAGGAAGGCGTAAGATTTTCCATGAAGGAGGTGAGGAGATAGCATGTGACATTCAACGCTGCTAAAGCCCTGGCTCAGTAACAACCAAAGTTGACTGACCTTGCTCATGCGCTTGAAGGCTATCTTCCTAGCAGCCAGCAAGCCTGCTCGTCTCTCCTCCAAATTGGTTTGCTCCACATAGGAGTCCAGGAGTTACAGAAGATGAACTGAAGAGTGGACTATCAGAAACTGGAGCCTTGATGTGAAACACAAAGTAAATTAAATTAACAGAACTGGGGCACTCTTAGACTAGCCTGTAGGAAAGCTGCTACATTTTACACAGGAATATGGATATTTTTCTCATCTGCAGGCTCTTCTTACAAATTGTCAGGTGGATGTGTTGCCCTATCTATAGCAGATTTAAGCCTACTGACAATTTTTTAGTATTCCCCAGCTACTTTTTGCAGACCCAGTGTGTGTATTGACCATAAGCTGAATACTACTGGATCTCTTAAATTAAGTATGAGCTCATCCAGAGCATCCATTCTTGAGAAGAGGCAATATAGTGGCTGAATGGCACCATGGCCACTTTGCCTTCTACTTACTCAGAGCTATAATGAGTATTTTAGCATAAATATGCACTGCAGCATGTAACTACAAACAGAAACCAAGTAAATATTCCCAAGTGTAATTCAATACAAGACTTTTTTTTTAGCTGGAATGGCTGTTACTTAGGTTCCTGTGGAAGGACAGACTTCCACCACTTACCCTGTATGTTACCTGTGCTACTACCTGTAGCCAGCTTAAAGCCAGCTTTGGTACATCTGCAAGAAATGTAAACCATTGATGTAGATAAACAATGAAGCACAGCAGGGAACCCTCCTCCAACAGTCTTTTTCCACCTTCTCCTAACCTGCTCCCTGATCTTGGGCAGGCACTTCATGTTAGGTACTCCCCATCTTTTAAATTACAGGAGAGTGGCTCTTGCCTCTCTTTGCAAAGTGCTCTGCTGATATCCACACGCAATGCTCAGCACTGTGTGGGGAGCCCTGAGCTAGCAGGGAGCCCTGGCATCATGGTACCCGACAGTCTACAGGTAGGATTGTTGCTACTGGAATGTAAAACTCACTAACCATTTTGACCAAATGGCTCCTGTAGCTGCAGGAAGCCTGAGGAAGAAACATCTGATGGAGCTGGAGCACCAGGCACCACTGGTTGCATTATCGGTCCAGCCCTGGCTAAATCTGGCTGGTTTAAGCCAGAAAATAAAAACTCTTGCCCTTGGTAACACTTACTAGCTCACTCATGCCATGCTAATGGCAATAAAAGTGCCTGCAATGACCTGGCTTCCCTCCAGTTCATCTTGGTTTTCTGTCCACCACATTCCCCAGAGCTTCCAAGTCTCAAGATTAAAGACCTATTTGAGATCCATCAGTAAAGAGGGCTACATGAAAACAGCAGTACTTTAAAACACCTGTAAAATGTAATCCATTTTACTTTTAGGAAGAAATGCTTGAAGTGGACTGCAAACCTGAAAAAAAAACCCCAGAAAATTATGAAAACTACTTATATTTTAAATAGTCCTTTAGGTAAGTAATTTCTAAAAATTATCCTCGCTTCAATATAAACATCCCTGTATATTTGTATTGCCAGATGTGAAACACCAGATTAACTTTTTACTGCATTTCATCTAGTACAATTCTCAGTGCTTCACTCACATACTCTGAGTATGCATCATAACCAAGGAATCTTATTATTCATTACCATAATTTAAAAGGACAAGTACAACAACTGAAATGTCATATCTTACTGATTTAGTTAGTTAGTTAGTTATTGGTAGGTGAGAGATGGATGACAAAATCAGGTGCGGGACAAGCAGGCACACTGAAATGTTCAAAACAGGTTTTTACAAAATATTCTGCAACATAGCCTTAGTGATTTCAGTGGCTGCACCATGGTGTGCAGGAGCAGATCACAGAGTACTTGCCCAGCTATTTCAGTTACCGGCATGGGTTTTTCTCTGGATACCAGGAATGTAGGCGCCTCTCCAAAACTCATCAAAATCTGTGGGAAACTTTCCATATACATAATAACTGGGCTTCAGATCAGGCTGCTTGATTCAGTGGCAAAGCTATAGGGTTTTGGAAAAAATAAATCATACCACTTTCTTTAAACAATCAGGGTGCCTCCATTCGCACTTTGAAAACCTCAGTTGTGGTTACTAGACTGAAGGGGACTCAGAGAATTTGTTTGAAAATCATACTTAGAAGCACAGCAAGAACGTACACTTTGACACATTCATAGCCCTACCTTCAGAATCTGTTTTTATATTAGACATTATAAATGACTAAATGGAATTATAAATCATATTCTGTTAACACTTAAGCGTGACAAAAGATTAATATTCTGTATTTTTTTGCAAGACAGACATGAAATTATAAGAAGACATTCCTTTATAAGACATACAACATGGCATAACAATTATTATTTATTGCACTTATTTGAGATACAGTCTAGACTTCAAAGTATTTATCATAGCATTCATTATGAACAGCAGATGTGGGAAAATCTCTCAAATGTCACAAAATATAATCTAAAAATTGAAAATAAGTTGAAGTATCTAACAATCATGACCTACAGAAAAACATTTATTCTGCTGGAAAAGCAGATTGGTTGGGGCAGCGCACCAAAAGAACAGATCTAAAGGTTAAACTTTCAAGCACACAAACACTCAGAGTTGTTGTCTGAGATTAGTATAAATGAAAATACTATAAAAATAATTTCTCTGTATTTTCTCCCATTTGATTAGTTTGAAGTTTTGATGGTACCTGATGACAGATTCAGACTGGTCCATGCCGACTTATCCAACTGCAGCAGAAGATGGAAGAGTAGACCTACCACTGTTCTGCACTGCTACACCGTTTCATATCTGGGTCCAGTTCTACAATACCTGCATAAGCTTTCTGGCCTGGGACCTGTCCCACAGGGCTGATGGTAGTTTGTGAACTGGGACTTTAGTTAGTCATATTCTCCATCTGGACTTTTTTTTCCGTATAGAAGCAATGTGACATATATAAAACATGAACTCAGGTTTCAATCATTTTGGTTTATACTGGCCCTCAAGCTACTGTGTTCTCCCTTTCAAGAGAGTCCAAGTTAGGAGTATTACAGCTTATTGCAGCCTCCAGATCTTAATTTTGAAGGGATGTTTTCTATTTCTTTTTATAGCTTGGAAGGTGGCACAGGAACCATCCAGCCGGTCCAAGAACTGCCAGTGAAAATGCTGAGAATCCAATGACTGTCTCCTAAATTAAAGGAAATAAGGTTAAATAAAGCTAAAAACCCTGGAATGCTCCCAAGATAAGCAGTCTATTGCGAATCAAATTATGTGATATTACTGAACTTCTGCAGCTATAATCCCAGAAACAGATTCTAAAGGAAAAATAATCCACAGAGGATTATTTTACATGTTTTACTAGAAGCACTAGTAATCCATGGGAGTTGGAAAAAAAAAGATCTTGCTCCACGCCATGCACAGACACATTTAAAAACATAAAAGACACATTAAAAGAGATGGCAGATTTCTTATTTTCCTACAGAATCAATACATTTTGTGCCTTTTTCTTGAGCTTTTTATTAATAAAGTCTTTACAGAAACAGTAGTAGTTGCTTAAGAGTTACAGTACTGCAGCTCACCACTAATCATATAAAAAACTTTGGCTATCTTACTAACACTGGGAGTTGATACAATAGGGAAGAGAGTTGCTCCTAAGAATTTAGTTATGTGTCTCTATAATCAGACGTTACAGTAGTTGTACTGGGGAATATAATCAAAGGTCATTAAAAGGGCACTCCACAGAAATGGGCATTTGTGGCACATGTCTCTATAGGATGCTGTGAGACCACTCCCTTCCTCTGAGAAACAAATTTGCCCTCTAGGAGGTAGAAAGAAAAGAACTTCTGCAAGTAGAGCAGAGTTCCTGGGGGGAGCTGGCTTCTAGTTGAGATGAAGAAAACCTATATTGTCTATATGGGAAAGAATAGCGAGAGGAAGCTCTTCTTGAGAAGGCCGAGCACTACACCCAAGCTGTGGGAGAGGAGAGGAAAAGTGAGGACACAAAGATAAAACTCACCACCAGTCCCACTTTTTCCTTGGGTGGGGAGCTGTGGATGCAGCGGCTGCTCCAAACAGCAGACCCAAAGTGGAAGAGTCGGGGTCCGTGGTGCATTAAGGGGCCCATCGTTTTATCCCAGTGAGGAGACAGCACGACTAGGGCATCCTGACCAGCCAGTAACTACTGCTGTCAAAAGCTTTCCAGTTCTTTGCTATTTTCTACTGCTCAAAGCCTGTAGAATGCTGAATTCTCTTCAGTGAATGCAAGGAGTCCTTCTTGACAATCAAGTCCCTTCATTTTTGTGTTGGGTACAAGAAGCACCAACACAAACCAAAATACAGTGAGTGGGTAGCTGCTGTCCTTGGGTGAGCATCAGCAGGTGTGTCTATGTGCCTGCTCTCTGGGAAAGGAGCACCCTGGGATGATGCAGCCTCCTCCCACGGGCTCACTGAGTGATGCTGCTGA
Source organism: Bucorvus abyssinicus (assembly GCA_009769605.1). NCBI lineage: Eukaryota > Metazoa > Chordata > Aves > Bucerotiformes > Bucorvidae > Bucorvus > Bucorvus abyssinicus. The sequence goes on from CM020036.1 coordinate 16,378,270, forward strand.
GCCTAGCAGATGGGAGGAGTCTGTCTCTGCTGATGATGCTGTGAGGCAAAAGGAAGAAAACTTATCTATCCTCTCATCTAATAGAGCCTTAACAGTCTTCTTTTCCCTATATTCATATGCATGTGCCCTCCACGCAGATTATTTGCACCTCCAATTAAGCACCCTCTGAAACTCCCATTTGCCCACACTTGCAGATCACTTACCACCTTCATTCACAAAGTGACCGGACCAGTAAATGACCAGTGTCTCAAATAAAATCCTTTCCTGCCCCACACTGCAGAGAATATCTCCTTCCTCCATATCCTACCCAAAACGTCACCAATCCAGGCGAACAAAGAAGCTGTGAAGTAGCCTGCCAGGAGAGCCAGAGTCCACGGCAGGTACAGAGGATCAGGGAAGGTCAAGCCACCTGCCTGGGTCCAGCATCAAAGGAGAATGCATGACAGGGTAACAGACAAAGGCAGAAAAAAGTTACCAGCATTACTGGCAGGAGATTACTTGAGAACAGCAATAGCTGGGCAGGCACAGAGAGCGATGAGTCTGCTCCAAGCTTAGGAGCTATTAGCCCAGGAGCAGCACCATTCTAACTAGGCAACTCGACTTTGCAAGCTGGGGCTGGTTTATAGCTAGTCAGCTTTCACCAACAGCAATCAGGCATCAGGCAGTCATTTTATTCACTTCTTCTGTGCTGTCTCCTGCTTTTAATTAGCAAAAGCCTGAAGCAGTCAACTATGGCATCCTCCTCTAGGCTTCTCACCAGAGTACATCCTCCAAGCTCACTTCCAAGACAGCCTGCAATGTGGTGGTGGTGGTGAGAGCCTCAGCTTGAGGTTTTTTGACAATGTGCAGAATATGTTAGCAAGGTGTGAAGAGCAAAGAGTTAGCAGTCTCCACAAACAAACAGTAGTGGATCAGTGATTAAACAGACACGTCTGGCATGTATTTTACCAGTTCTGTGGTTTTGTTGTCTTGATACGTTTACTTGCTCAGTTTTATGGAGGAAGAAACAACAAGGGGTTTTTTTCCTGTAAATCCTCCATGAACACTAAATATCCTACTTGGCTGTAACAAGTACAGAATTTGTTCAGAAATAAGTACGTCTCAGAGGTGTGTCCAAAGTAACTAGAGAGCAGAAGACTGATTTGCATACATCAGCTGTGGAACAGCAGCTAGGCACACAGTAGCAACCAAACTTCCTGAGACAGACCTTCTAACACCGAGATTGTCCTAGATACATGACATATGATATTTTAAAATAACAGTTTTCAGATTCTAATACTTGTTTTCAGGTACTTATCTTCGGGGTTTCATGCTTTTAACATGACTTTTATTTACAGCTGTGAGGATTGGAAACTTCATAAAGTTATACTGAGATTCGCCTTTCATCTCCCAGCTATCTCCTGCACAGACCTCACTAGCATGAATTCCTGTATTAAAATTAAATCGAACACTGTCCTACAATAGCAGCAGTGGCTCTTATTAATCTTACCAGGCTTGGCAATTGTTTTCCAGCTTTCTGCATATTCACTAGAAAATGAGACATAATCTTATTTTTCCAGCAAACCTTCCAGCTACTCAGCTGCAAAGTCCAAATCAATCTTCCCCATTGCCATAGCCCTCTGCTCACAGTGGTGCTGCACTCTGGCATTTATAACCAGTCTATGTCTTTATACAGAGGGAACACTATTTGCCATAGTCCCCCCCAGAAGGCTCAGCCAATCTAGGCTCAGCACTGGCCCTTTTGCTCCTCACTCAGTTAGTGTCTCATTTAGTGCCTGGGGATGCTCAGCCTGCTCCAGCCTCCCCTCTACTTGCATTGCCAGCCCTCCAGACACTACTTATATGCTGCTTCTGAACACTAGCAGTTTTCTCACATTAAATTTAGGTTTTTAAAGGCTTTTGCTGCTCCTCGGTTTGTTTTTGGTCCCTTCAGGGTGGCAGGATTTCAGAGCTCTCCTGGTACAGTTATCCAGCAACTTTCTTCTTCTCTGCTACCTTAAAAATACATTCTGTATAATATACCTGATCCCACAGGATGGTTCCTTGCTCTTTCTCTCTTTCAGAGCCCTATTTAAGAGTATTGAATAATTACATTTTGTGCTACTGAGGTCCTTTCTTATATGTTAATTAGCTAGTACCATTTTCTCACATCTTGGCTGGGAGGACAGATTGATTCTCTAGCTGCTGCTACAGTGATACAGGTTATAACATGCCCATCAGTGCCAGCGAAAAGCACTTTCAATTAATGTACGCAGTGACCAGCACTGACCCTCTGATGTGGTAGTTCATTTTCTTCCTCATCTGCTTTTGGGGGGATAACAGTCTAAGGCTGCTTCAGCAGTTTTATTTCAGCATGAGACTATTTTATTTAAAAGGTTGATATGGGTGTGCAGGAAGATAATGCTGGTCCTATTTTCCATGGTACTCAGTTTCAGAATATCACCTGAGGAAACCACGCCTACTGCGCAGAGAATCTTTACTTTCCTTGGACACTGAAATTGAAATTCTAATGAGAATGGAACATACAGAACTACGACACATGTTGACAACACTCTGAAAATTATCACTCATTATCACTGATCTACAGATCTGCAGTTTCTTCGGTCCTGATAAAATTACTCCAATGACATCATTGGAGAGAGACTTTTTAACCACTTTTTTTTCTTCTGGTCTATCTATCTTTAGTAATACTCCCACAAATAAAACTCCTAATATTACCTTTGAAAGCCTATTTCTGATTGTCTTTGCTTTTTCACAGGGGAAAACATTTCAGTCAGAGTGACCTAGTTCTGGACTATCACTGTCATAGAAGATTAAAGTTGTATCAAGACACAGAGGAATTCAAAACAGGAGTCTTACAGCAATGCAAATATAGGACAGTTGTACTGATGGTGGTATTTAACCAGCAGAACTATGGTGAAATGTAAGTATCTAATTTGAAAAAGAAATAACCACAATTACCTTGTTTTGGTTTTCTGGAAGGTGATTTTTTTTTTTCTTTTAATGAGAAAAATTAGAGCAGGGCCAATGTCTAATGTTGTAACTTTCCTGACATAGTTTTATATTTGGAAGAAAATAAATTCTATTTCTAATGCTTGGACAGATTAAAAAACCTGCCTTCAGTAAAACTAAATGCACTTGATATTCATAAATGTGCCTGATATCAGGAGTATTTTGTTCTTTCATAAACTGCAGATCAGTAATAGGTACAGTAGAATATAGAGGGTTTGGTGATCGTTCTTCTCTTAGCCACTTCTTCACTTATGGAAGAACACCCTTTCCAGTTTGCAAACAGGAACTATTCTAATGTCTGTCTCTAGGATAGACACAATCTAGATGCATTTTAACATCAATTCATGCCTTTTTCATTCTGAACCTTACTGGAATGCTTCTTTAAGCTGCACGGTCTCTTAGAAGCACTTGTGGGCAAAAACAGGCTGGAAGAGTTTTTTCTGAAGGCAGCAATGGGACGTGGCCAACCTGGCTCCCAGCATAACCCTGACCATGAGCCCAGTCCCACTACACACAGGGTAACCCGGCTCTCTTCGAGCCACGACCGGGGCTTTCTGTGTCCGTCCGTGCCAACACTGCCACCCGCGGACTGCAGGGCTGAGCCTCCCGCCGGTCTGAAAGGGGACAGCTCGGTAACTTCTGCCAAGTTGCTCCCGAATCACAAGAGTGTATCAGAGAAAGGAACCAAATGCTGGAATCAGCTGCTGCGTGTTTATAACTCAGAATACATGTTGCTCAAGAGCATTGCCAAAGCAGGCTTAATAACACCCAAGTTATCCCTGCATTTTGAATCAACAAACCGTTTACAAGCTAATTATAGGTATCATTTTGCCCTGAGCGTTTACTCAGTATTTGATATCTGCAGGTTGTTTCTGTGCAGAAGAAAAACAGAAGGCAGGTACGTCTTTAACATAATCCTTCTTTTAAGAAAAGCAGCTGAATAATTCTTGTGTCCTTGAATACAGACATAACAAATTTTTTGTTCATAACTCTACAACTCTTTTTATTTGGAAAAAGAAAAAGAAAAAGAAGAAAAGTGTCCTTCTTCTCAACCTCAGCCTCCAGTGAATCATCCCCCAGACTTTATTGAGATATCTAAGTTAGGAGTGTGGATGCCATAGATCCCTTCCCTTCTATCATGGTTTTTGATTTGTATAGATCTTCCCTTCCAACCAATGTGCACCTAAGATGTGAATCTACCATGCAGATGCCTTTCCTCCCCTGTGCTCCTAATGAACACACCTTGGATAAGTGTGGACGTTTGATGGGATGAACCTACATCTGACTGCTGCCAGGCTCAGAAAATGAATGAGACTTTCACAATTGGTGCGGGCTCTCTGCATGGACCTAGCCATGTCCCTACTAACACACGAAAATGAGTATTTCTAATTATTTATGCATTTACCAGAAAGAAAGGCTGGTGCAGCATATTCCTGCAAGTATTGATTCAACATTTAATAAGCCCGCTCCACATAGTCTGTACACACAAGGAGAAAATACATTCTTGATTTTGTCAGTGTATTAAGAACAATAAATATAATATCGCTGACATATGAAAACAATGGATCTCCTTGCAAAGACTTATAAATACTGAGGAGGAATACAAGCAAGAAGAGGAAAGGAGAGAGAGGAGAGCAGCGAGGAAGGTTGTGAGAGATCTTGAGATCAGAGTCTGCTGTTTCAGCTTCTATTCTCAAATCCATTTAATATTAGAAATATCATTAATGGCAAACGGAGAAGTCATTCTCTATTGGTGTCTCTCAGAGATCATTGTTAGAGGTTGCACTTGGGCACTCAGGGACTGCAGAAATTGGAAAGCTGCCCTTGCAATGATTCAGAGTCCAACTGTCGGTTTGTGTAAGAGTTTAACATAAATCCACACCCAACTGTCAGAAACACATTCTCCGTCCCCAACTGTATTTTTGTGACATATAAAGGTCAAAGGACAACTAGGCTTAGCCCTCTCACTGCAAGACTGTACAAGGGGAGAAAGAAGTGAATGATTCAGTTTATCGTCATGTGGAAAAAAAAATCCTTTTGATTTACTGCCTGAACAGAGCACTTAAGAGGAAAGATAATGAAGAGAACTTACTAGATGGACAAGTTAAGAGCAATAAATTGTTCATGTGCTTTGGTCAAGAGCACAGCACTTCAGAAAGGGTAACATGTTCCTAGGTTTTGAATGACTGCACTAACAAGGAGAACTCCATAAAATGGAATTTACTGAACAGAGGCCTGATTCTCTCCTCCTGAAGTCTAGTAGTACCATGACACCAGAGGACCCAGAAGGAGATTTGGTATGCTGCTGCATAAACCTTGTTAAGAATGGCACCAGGTGATTTTTTAATCCCACATTCACTTCAAGCTCAGTTTGATCAACAATAGTAAAAATAAATGAGCTGAGAAAAAAAAATTCCCATTGATCTATGTTGGAGTCAAGCCTATTCAAAAGCACAAAACTTATTAAACAACATTACATCTTCTGTTGCTGTTAATACATACCAAACTTTCAATTTAATTTCTTCTGTCTTTTTAGCACGTCTTTATTAATTTTAAATTCATAAGGTAAATTTTTGTGGATGCTGTTCTTCTCAACCTCAGTCTCCAGTGAATTCATCCCCCCGGCTTTATTGAGGTATCTAAGTTAGGAGTGTAATTTAAACCTCTGACAGCTTTTGGACCTTGAGATCCATTTCGCACTGTAGATGGCACTACATCATTGCACAACACAAAGCAGACTCCGTTCCTACATCTGGTTGGGTATACAGTCACTTTGCTCTGGTTTTGTTCTCTTGAAGGGTAAGATTTTTATCCTCCTAAGTAAGTAGCATGAAAACCAACTTAAAACTTGCTTGCAAGCTGGGACAAAAGATATTCTCTGCTGTGCTTTTGACTGATGTATACAGTACACAACATTTTGTTCTGTAAGCTCAAACGATACAGTAAACTGGTGGAAGAGCTGGAATAGAGATTACTTGATGTGACTCTAGGCTAGGATTCCTCCAGCTGTACTGGTACAGCTAAATGTCAGCCAAGTCCCAGATCAGAGTCGGAGCCTCTGAACTGTACGGTGCTTTAAGACTGCTCTTGGATGTGCTGGGCACCTGGCAGGCAGTCTAACTAACCAGAGACTAAATGTGGCTTCCTGGGCACTACAGCAACAATGGTAGAGGATGCTGCTTTCTGTTTCTGGCCACGGCTGTTCCAGTAAAAAGCTATTGCTTTTGAGAAAGGCTGAGCATTCTTCAAGTTCTTTCGACAGGTATTTCTGTATATGGTAAGGACCCAAACTGGCTGTTGCCTTCAGTTACAATCACAAAAATAATCAATGTATTGCTAGCACTGGGAGAAGCAATGAAATGCTGAATTCCTCTGAAAACTATTCTAGTTTCATAAAGGGCCTTTATTTCAATTTGAGGATTCATCCTACATCCACCGATCAGTGACAATGTTCATACCAATTCTAGTGGGACAACATCAGCTTTTTGCCTTTGTACTTGAGACACCAAAATGTCAATACTTCACCTTTAACAATATTTGACTTTTCCTTTCTGTTTAAATGAACATGAGACTCCTTAGTTTTTCTGTAGGGAGCAGTAAGAGAGCTAAGTACTATGTGTATTTTTCCCTTGGAATCTGATGAATAAGCAAATGATAGTCTAGAGTTCCAGCTAGTATGAGCTGGCACTGTACAAGTGAGGACAGTGGCACTGGGCCAACCCAGACAGAGGGAGGAGATGGCCCAAAGTATGATTGTTTGAAACACTGTATTTTGGACAAGACATAACACTGATCCCAGTGGCTGGCAGTTGCTAGCTGGAGGCAGTCTTGCAAAAGCAAGTGTTAGTACCTTGATTTGTCCAATTTGGATAAATGCACTGTGCCTACTTTTAAAATCACCTCACTTACTGTTTCTTTTTTCATCAGATCCAAGAACAAATAACCTTTTGGCTTTTTGTTCTTGGTAGGCATCACAAAGTAATGGCCGTGTTCACCGCTGGAGGATGATGTAATCCTGGGGCCCAGCCCAAAGCCAGGTCCTTCATTTCCGTGGGTGATCTTTGACATCTTTGTCTCCTGTCTGTGACACTCTTTTTTATGTCCAAAGTTTGCTCACAGAGAATTACAGACTGAAAGTTAATTCTGCCTGTAGGAATCTAGGGGCACATCTCTGGTGTGCAGCAAAGAAATGCCCAACGCCTTGCTAAATACCTGTAGTGCTCTTGGAGTCAGTCCCCAGGCAGTGATGTGTGGATGCAACAACTCGGCTGCACTAGCTCCGTTGCTCTGAGAAAAGTCTTTTGCTCACAGTGCCTAATCCTGGCTTGGTCCCTCCAGAGCACAGGTTTAATTCAGCAGGGTATGGGCTGCCAACAGATACTATGCCACAAGACTCTATGTCATCCATATACCTACGTACAAACCGCTGCATGAGCTACGCTGTAGTCTAAACAGGCCAAATAAAACAGCTCTTTAGAAAGCGAAATATAGAGAGAATCAGACACCAAGGGGGAAAATTATCTGGATCTGACATCAATTAATGTGTTCTCCAATACCATAAAAGGAATTGGTGGAGCCACTGTCCCAACAAAGCCTCAGAGGCCTATCTTTATCCTGAGACACCACTTTTACAAGCAGCTTCTGCTTTGACATCCCCAGACAGCGGCAAATGTCTTCAGAAGAAAAGCTGGTCTTACCAAGGTAACACCTGGCACATCAGGCTCCTTTATTTTTAAAGGGCAGAGCTTGAGCCGAAATAAATGTACATGTGGTGGAAAAAGTGAGGAGAAACAAGGCGAATGCCATACGCAGCACAGCAAGTGGTAGCAGCATACCATTGCTCATAAGATTCATAGCAGAAGTTAATTTTAATGGGGGATTTGAAAAAACCCTTTTGCACGGATCTCCTCCCATGTACATGAGATGGCCTGAGGCAGAGGATGAAAGTGCTTGGGAGAAGACAAAGATCAGTGTACAATGAATGTTAACTTCAAAGGCAAAAAAGAGAGGCAGCCAAAAGCTTGAAATATAAGTAAAAACAGACTTTCAACTACTTATTAATTTAAACACCAGTGATATTCTATCCATTTCAGTTTACGGCATTCAGGTTTGCCTTTATCTGTTAGGATCTGCACCAATACTCTGCATTCAAAGACCCTCGACTCATCAGTCAACATAGAACTACATCTGACACAGCTTAAACCTACTTCTATTTAAAAGAGGCTTCCAAGGCAACCATCTCATTCAGGTAATTGCTGTTTACTCCTGTTAGCTTGAATGCTTCGCATGGGGTACACACATACTACACCTTCTATATATATGGCGGGCCAGTGCAGCAGATTCTAATCCTTGTTTGTGATGACCTAGGGATACAGTCCCTCATCCCCAGCAGTTATCCTGTGAACATAATAGGACCCCACTACAGCGAATAACAGTTCATAGATTACTTTCTCAGATCTTATCTTCATATTTAAAAGACTCATCAGAATCTGAATGTCAATATTTGTGTGATTTTCCATCCACTTTTCCTCCTTTTTCTCTCCTGAGAGGAAACTTTGCTAACACTCTTAGCATTATCTTGGATATCACAGCAGGAGTTACAGGTTTTCATTAACTGTTGCTTATTAACCAAAACCTGTTAATAACATTTCATTTATCCCTGAAATGCTTTGTGGGATGGTGTGGAATTGCAGATCTCCCTGGCACAAAAAGCACACGGATTGTCCTGTGAAAGACAGTGAGTCAATTCCCTGAACAGCTCAGATATCTGTAGATTAATGCAAGAAACATAGGAATAAACAAGAAATGCTGCGAATCTTAAATACAATAATTCAGTTACAACTGAATTTGCACAACCGAGAGTGGGATAATCCATGTTACCATAATATTAACTTATGGATTATGATAAGGAAGGAAATGCACAAGGGTGGTGGCACAGGGACACTTAACAGAGCAGATCATGCAGACAAGACCAACTAGCAGAATCATCCAAACCTCCGGATTGGAAAATAATGGAGACTTTGCCATCTTGCACATACATTAGGCAAAAAAAAGATACAGAACAGATTGTCCAGCAAGCTCTTGGAAGGTGTTTGTGATGTGTTTTTTCAGAATACAGCTAGAAGGGAGCTCACTTTCCATTTGATTGTAAGCAGCAGGGAGGAACTGGTTGAGAATACAGAGAGGAAAGGTAGCTGAAACTATGAAGCAACAGTGTTTCTTGTTTCCATGAAAGGAGGAAGAACAGTAAAATAAAGACAATAAAGACAATGAACTCTGCTTTCTACAAAATTTAATAAACTCACAGATCCTAAGGAAAATATGTCCAAGGGGAAAAGGAGTCTCAGAAAATTGGTACTTCCTTAGAAAAACATGAATGACACAGCTGCTGGGTAACCCAAAGTGAATGAAGAACAGGAGTTGTGTGTAACAAAAAGCCAACTTGTCTCAGTCACAGGCAATTCAGCATAAACAAGGAGAAATTTACACAAATAACCAAGGACAGAATAGTCTGCACCCAGGATAACTGATAGCACAAGACAATAAAGATGATAGCACAAGATGATAAAAAATCAACTTACTTGGTCATTTTGCAAAAGACAATGTCAGAGACGCACTAAATGACAAACTAAACCTGGGTCAACATTACGCTGCTGGACGAAAAGGTGCTTGTATTGGGAGATACACACAAAAGCATCGTCTGTGAAGCATTTGAAGGAGTCCCCTACAGCACATGCTACTGGTAAAACCTGTGCTGCAATTACGCCTCCAGTTTGGGACCTGTACTTCAAGAAAGATGTGAACTAATCACAAAGACAACAAAGAAGTGTGAGGAGAATGATCAAGAACCACAAAACACAGCCACAGGGAAACACTGAAGAAATTGGAATTGAGTAGTCTAGAAAGTGAAGTGAGGGTGAACGTGACTGTCTTCCAGACTTGTCCTATAAAAGTAGTTATAAAATCTAAGAGAATAATGTCTTCCCTGTGTCTGCTGTTGACAGGACAAAAAGCAGTGGACTTAAACTGCAGCAAGGAACATTAAGATATGACACTAGGAATATGGTGCTGATTGAGAGCAATCCTTTACAGTGCTCAGCTCTCTTTAGGGAGGTTAGGAGATATCCATCATGTTGACTACTTCTTCCCAGGTTGCCTCTCCCTCTGACCACTGGCTACCTGCCTGTTGCTCTCACTTGGCGCTCCAAGAACTTATAGCATCTGAAGATGTTGTTAGCATTGCTTTTCCACCGATAATGATTGATTGCTTCAATTTGTTTCTAACCTTACCACTTTCAGAAAACACATTCACTCAGTCTTGTCCAGATGCTGCTCAGCCTGACAACAGCTTCATCATCCAGGTTTCTTTATTCAGGCAGTAGAACAAGTAGTAGTAATAACTTTGCAAGATTCGTTCACCATTGATTAAGGAGGATTAATCTCAGGAGGAATACCAGTTCAGCAACTTGAATACAAAGAACAGGCCTTATATGCATGTCTTTAGTTCTTGTATCATGTATTCCCCCACTGATCATCTACTATCATATTTCTAGCATGAACTTCCTAATCAGTTAGTTAGTTTATCCATACATTAAGCACATAACTGCACTTTACGGCATCCAGATCCAACTTGGTCACAGCAGAGTGTACAGATAGATAACTTATAGTATAGACCTGTTCTGGGTGTAGATCAGGGATGTATATTAAAAAAAAAAATGTTGTCCATATGTTGACCTTTGCTCAGCATGCTGTAGAACTTAGAAGGTGCTGATGGCATGAGGCAAGAAATTCCAGGAAGAGAAGGACGTAGCTAAGTGCTCTTCTAGGAATCCAACTTTGACTCTGCCGAAGATTTACAATGTAATCATCAGCAGATCACTTAAACTTTTCAGAAGTTGTGGTTAGCTGTTCGCTCTTCATGATCTGACTGCTTGACTTGAAATCTTGGAGCCAAATTTGCAAAAGGCCAGACTCACAGCTGCAACTGGACTGAATGGGAAACATGCACTGAACACTGCAAGTAATACAGTACTGGTAAGTACCCGTAAGAGCTCCCACAACAAGCAGATTCTCCACCTGAACAATTCTGTGCCTCACATTGTAATCTTCATCTATAACAAGTGTTTTTTGAACAGTCATTGGTGTTTGTGAGTCATTAAGATGCCACAGAAAGGGCATTAGGAAGTTAATAACTCTGCTTTGAAGCAGTGGTGGAAGTGTGCAGCAAAGCAGGCGTCAGTGCCATTCTGAACTGTGAGGAGAGATCAATGTATTGAGTAACTGCTCATTCAGCGACCATCTTACATTGTGCATATTGCTCACAGAGATGGGACCTGTGGGGAAAAAAAAAAAGGATCATTTGTAAAGTTCTAAGTGGTAGGAAGAGACCAGCAGTGCAGGTATCCCCAGCCAAGGCAAGCAATTGCCATCAGCAGCAGTGGTTTGGTTTTGGCATCTTTCTCTGGTCCAACGAATGACAAAGAGCATTTACCAAGGAATGCAGCCACTGGGTGCGTGATTATACCCTCACCAAAAGCAACAGTGACACAACAATCAGGAACAACAAACACTGTACACTTAACAAAACCCTGTTAAGGACCCAACTAAAGGTTCACCCAAGTGACATTTGATTTACAAGGAGGTAATATTCCTTTTAGGATATGCCTTGGTAATCAGTGAGACATTCTCCCTGTGAATGGGCACAAGTCAGCCACATAAAGGTTACACAGGAGAAACAATTAATTTTGTGTCCTTAAATTTGAGATCTTGTGTCTCCCAGTGTAAGTTTCTCTAAATGTAATGGCCATGGGCTGCCCAGTAGTGTCAGCTCATGGACTTCACAGGCAGTTAGTTTCCTAAGGTTTAATCTCTTGGCATAGATGACCACCACCCTTGTCTTCATTTCTTGAGATGCCGGCTTGTCCCACAAACAGACGTCTGTCCCCAGGCCTCCCCACCTTAACACGGGAGTTTAATGTCACTTCTTTTCCTTACCTTTCTTCAAAGGTCCCCGACGGACATGCATTTTCTGCCATCTGCCCCAGGCAGGGTCTGTTTTAATACCTCCTTCAAGGTTACAGTTTGCACTTTGTTCCTGCTGGACACAACTATTTCACCTCATCAAACTCGCCCGGCTTCCCAGAAGTTCAGGGTGGTTGTGTGCCACTCAGCTTTCCACCCCCCATCCACCCACATGCTGATGGGGAACTTGTTTCACGGCAGAACAGGCAGAGATCCCTTAGCAGCTAGTTATCCCCAACGCAGCTGCCTCAGGGTGGCCTCCTTATCTCCTGCTAGCAGCAAACAAAATCCTCCACCATCACCTCCCTTCCTCTGCTCTCTTGCCTCATCTCTGCATGAAGAACTGGCAACTCAAGGAATGAGAAAAATCAGGTCAGAAAGAGCACGTTGCTGTCATTGCTGTGTTTCCACAACACCCATTTTGCACATCTCTTGCTCTGCCATCACCGATTATAGAAATCCAATTATTTGGCTTGCATATCAACGTCAGTCTATTCTCTGAGGGGTTGTCGGATGGTGTATAATGAGCAATGCACATATGAGTATGGTGAATACCCTTCTACAAGATTTTATAGTAGGCTTAGGTACCAAGAAAAGCTCAGACAGTAAGAAAAACAGACAATGAATAAAATTACAGAGCTAGTAACAGTCCGGATCTAATATTTGCAGAATTTCATCATTATCGCTCATAACAATGAAGCCTGTTTACCATAATAAGCATCAGTCTTCAATCTGTTTTTCAGCCCTTGAGAATTCAGTTATTGTGGATTAGTTACCAGTAAGCAGACAATACTTTAAAGTATCCTGCGCTTTTCTTTAGCCATGTTTTACTGCCCTGAGTGCCGTAAGATTGAACTGAAATGCACACACTAATAGTCAGGATAAATTGGACTTTAAGGACTTGATTTGTAATGCTAGACAGTCACACTTCAGATGGTCATGAACTGAAAGGTGTTGCTTACAGCAAACCAGAATTGTATTCTCTAAGGCAGCTGACACTATTTCTGTCGTAGGCACTCAGAGGTACCTTCTGCAACATGTGGTGTGACCTCCACCCTCACCAAAAACTACGCACAGCCAGTTTTCTCACCGGTTTGCAAGAGGCTTTCTGCAACTTGCATATTCACATTTAATTCACCATTTAATTTGTAAATATTCTAGCAAGCGTACCGCAATCTGAGGTTGCCATACCACCCAGCACAGCAGGAATCCAGCAACACAAATACATGATTAATAATAATCAGTACACATTTGGAATGAAAAGCAAATGAAACATCCAAAAGACTAAGAAGTGAATCATGGACAGAAAACGAATCAATGGAAGTGAATTTTTTTTTCCCAAGCCTTTTTCTGTTCACTAAACTCTGATAAATATCCAGAGGGCATTTCAAAGGTTGAGCTTCCTAGTGCAAATGAAGGGTAAATGAACCAGAACAGACATCTGGGTTTATTTTATTTTTAATAAGTGGTGGCACGTAATCAATTTTTCCTACTAGCACTCTTGAATTTGGAGATAAATGCAATGTATATGTACAGTGAATACCATCAGTAAGGATTTCACAGAAGTCCCTGCAGAAACTTGAATAAAGCTTTACATTATTCTGTATGACCAGATGTACTGAGAACCGTTGTGTAGCTCAGGCAGAATCATTCTGCGCTTTGTTTGTTCTAAAGAGGAGATGACATCTCATAGTATTTAAGGCATATGTAAAATTTTGTTCATTAGGACATAGAGAGATTTTCTTAAATCAATGAAAACAAACATATCTTAATCCTGCTAAAAATGGAAGACCAATTTATTTCTGAGAGCGTGGTGTGAGGATTATAATTAGGTGATCAGGGAAGTGATGCCTGTGAGTGTGCTCCGGGGGTGTTTGTCAGGTGGTGTGAATCTCCTACCCTCTCATCTTGGAAAACATATTCACCTGCACGTAAATGCAATTAGCTGTCATTTCTCACTCCTCTGTAGCAAGGTTTGTAACTCTGTTTTAGATCCCGTCTCCTGTGCCAAGGTCCTATGTGGCAGAAGGAGCTGGTCAGCTTACTCTTGGTGCACATGAGCCCGCGCAGACCTCGGAGATTATGACCCTACAGTGCAGTCAAGGGGTGACCTCTATGCTTTAAGAAGTCTCAAGCAAGAGCACATGGGAGCCTTCCTCACTTCCAGACTGCCAGATGTCTCCCCAAGTTGTTACCCAACATACTGTTTGTCTCTGAGTCATAAGAAAGAAGGTTTATTTTAGCTACTGAAATGATGATTATTACAGAGCAAGATCTTGGCACTTTGATCTAACCATCCATCTTGACTACACTCTGTTTTATGATATTAGAATATGAAAAAGCACTAATGAAGTAAACATTCAGCTTGCAAGACTTCTTTTCCTTCCCTTCTCATTTTCACTACCTGCAAAATTATGAGCCAAGCTTGCTGGAGGGAAGAATGGAATTTTTTCACCTACCTACAGAACTTTGGCAACAACTTCATAACTAGTTCCTGTCACTTGAAAACCAACCCAGCATGCTATTTCCCCTCAGACTAAAAGCTCTGTGACCTGAATCTTAGTTATTTAACTTCAGCTGGTTCTTATTTCTATGCCGGTCTCAGCAAGCCACTGCTAAAACCGTAACAATGATATTTTAAATCATGAATGACATATAAAGGCAGGAGTTGCCTCACACTGTGATAGTTAAGCACCTTGGCTGCAACCATTTCTCCTAACATACACTGAAATTGAAATTTCCATGCACATTAAAACTACTGCAGTTTAGTTTCCTATAGGTTTGTGTCTGTTGTGCTTGAATTTGATGGCTAAGACAAACGAAGCCTTTTCTGTAGTCGCAGTGTCTCCAAGGACCCAAGCGAGACATGGATCAATGAGTTAGAAAATTTTCAGCACAGAGGTCATAGACCTAAAACCACATATGCAGAGGTGGGCAATATGATCACATATACCACATTTCTGCAGAAAAGCAGGGTAAAATAGAACGCTCTGTGTGTGGTATTCCATGACTGTGGTTCCTAATAGCAGGGAATGGAAAGCGGGTTAGGGCAGGCACAAGAAAAGAGACAGAAATAGAAGAGGGAAAGGCTCTAGCAGACAGCAGCTCAAAGAAGCTGAGCTCTGCCTGCCAGTCAGTTTTATTCGCTCTCCTGACAACAGCAACAACAGCTTGCAAAGACATAATCTTTACAGAGCATAGTTCCCCTTGAAGAGATACAAGCATCACCCTGGCAGCATGAACTTTATCTGTTAAATTGCAATTATAAAAATTCCCTCATCTCGCTCTGGTACTGTGCAGATATGGAAGTCAAAGTTTGTGTTCTCTCGGCTACTACAATAGTGGAGACCACAGAAATAACTAAGTTGGCTAAACCCCCAAGGAGTACAAGATGCTGTCAATCAGTCCAACTAGCCCTGTTTCTCCTCTGTTTTTGGGCTGAAACCAGTCTACAGCATGGGCAAATAGGAGAGGTTGTTTTTCCCTAACTTCTTGGTAAGCTGCTCAGCATTATGGGATGTTATGCCAAGTGGTAGTTAGGGAAGTCTGCTGCATTCAGGCA
The DNA here is from genome assembly GCA_009769605.1 of Bucorvus abyssinicus. Taxonomy (NCBI): domain Eukaryota; kingdom Metazoa; phylum Chordata; class Aves; order Bucerotiformes; family Bucorvidae; genus Bucorvus; species Bucorvus abyssinicus. The sequence goes on from CM020036.1 coordinate 16,393,865, forward strand.
AGTTAATTACAGAGATGGTTAGAGGATGGTGTGATGCCAAGTGGGAGGAAGGCTTCCCTCCAGAAATGGGCTGTCAGCAAAGTCAGGAGGGGGTATAATCAGTCATAGCTTGCCTTTACCAACCAAGAATGATCACAGATGTGGCTTTCAGTTTGCTAAATACTTTCTACCACGTGAATTCATCAGATTTTTGGTCTGTGGATAAAACTCTTTTCATATAAAGACCTTCTCATATAAAGACACATGGTGCTTAGTTCTTTTAGAGAGCAGAAGTAGTTTGGTTCACTTAAGTGGTTTTATTGTTCTAATAAAACTTTGACATGCATTTTTAGTCACTTGCTCTGATTTAGAAAATGGCAATCTTACAGACATGGTGGCTGATGCCTTACGATCCTGATTGTATCTACACACACCTCTATTTGAATAAATTGTAGCAGGAGTGGTACCAGTAACAGTGGGGAAAGCTACAAGCATTGTTACTGCTGGCACTTATTTTCACCTAGATGTGTGAAATACTAATTCCTGATGCTGAGAGAGGTTATCAGGAATGGGGAAGGTGGTGGGAGCTTGTTTCCAGGTGAACAGTATATATTGAACAATAAAACTGGAATCTGACTGTGACCCATCTGGAACAGGTTCACAGCAGTTTGGCAAAACAAGGAGCTAGACATATGCTTAATATAAGCAGCTTAAGGAAGTCTCAAGGACAAAGTCTGCTGCCAACTGCAGACACCTCTGCACCCGGGTAAGAAGCTTGTGAGAGATGTCACACAAAACACCAAACCCACAAGAGCAGAAAGGGGGCTGGTGGCAGGGGCACCTGGTGTGCGGCCTCCCCAGGGCCTGGCCTCAGCAATCCCTCATGACACCAGGCTTGCGGGTTGGCACCTCTCCACACTCGGGCAGCCCCACGGCACCCTGCCCACCCTCCATTTTGCTGGTTGCTGGCCGAGGCCACCGAAGCCTGGCCTGACTGGAAACGGTGAGGGCTCTCAGAATAACGCCTTCTGGTTGCTTCACAGACGACCCGCGGCCTCCAAGGCGTCAGCTCCCCTTTCGGACGAATGCCACCACAGACCACCGTTCCCCTGCGCTCCTCCCACGCCCCAGCTGCGACAGGAGAAGGCACCACGCAGCAGGAAGGCCTCCCGCCGTGTACTGGCGCCCCCTCAGACATACCCCGCCCCCGCCCCACCCCTATGGGCGGGACCCCAGCCCGTCCTCGCTCCGCCCCGGGGACACGTGGTCCGGGGGCCGCAGCGCCGCTGCGCAGGCGCCGTGCCCGCTCCCCGTGTCGGGACGAGTCTGGGGCTCTGGATCAAAATGGCGGCGGCCGGAGCGGGACCGGGAGGGAGCGGGCGGTGCTGAACGGGAAGGATGGCGGCGGGGAGCGGCTGCCGGAGGTGAGGCGCCACAGGGAGCCCCGCGGTGAGCGTGGGCTGGGAGCGGGTCCGAGCTCGGTGTCACGGTAGTAGAGGGGAGGGGACGACACCGCCGACGCCCCCGCGGTGGGGTTCCGTGAGCTGGGGCTGGCTGAGCGCCCCGCCGGGCCGGCCGTGTTCCACGCTGGCTGCGGGCAGGCGCCTCCCGCGCCCGCTTCGTCATTCCTACCCGCAGCTCCGCCGCTGTGGCGGGGCTGATGTGCGGGCCCCCCATCGCCCCTCAAGGCCTCCCGCCGCGGGGAGCGGCCCTTTTCCTCGTGCTGCTCCCGCGGGCGGGCGAGCCCAGCCCGCAGGGGTCCACGCTTCGGAGCACCGGCAGCGGCCTCGGCTCTGTTTCTTCTCGCCGTCGGGTCCTGCCTTAACGCCCCCTCCCCTGCGAAGCGCTGCCCGCCTGCTCGGGGCTGTGTGCCTGGCCGGCTTTGGGCGGCAGCGGCCCCGGCCCCGCTCCCCGTGGAGCTTTCAGGGTGGTTGTTGGAGTCGACTCACGCAGGAGACGGTGCGGGTCTTGTGTTCGGGCTGCTGCGGTGCTCCCCTTGCGTCCGGCCGTTGCGAGCGCGACCGCACTCGCGCGCTGTGGGCTGCGGGGCTCTCGCTTGTGCGCCCGGCCGCTCAGCCCGGCCCTTGGCAGCTCCTGCGGCCCTGAGGTGGCTGCCGCCCTGGGGTGTGGGGTTTCGTCTTGCTTCTCTCCGTATAGGTGTTACCGTGGCGTTCCCGGAGAAACTTGGAGAGCTTTGTAGGTGATATGCGTGCCTGTGCCTCTGGAATATTCCTGCTGCCGGTGGGATAGTGCTTTGCTGTTGGTTCGTGCTTGTACTTGCCCCTGCCATCCCACTTGAGGCCGTTGGGTGAAAGATGACACACGTGTCAAGTGCTAACATAAAATATAGTAGTAAGATAATAGGTGTTGATACAATGATGCTTTCTTTATGTGAGAATTTGGGTTGGGAAATGTATCATCGCTTGACTCTGCTCCAAACCAGTGTAACATGATAAGCAAATATTAAGTGTTTGGCACATCCACCACTGGGATGTGGTCACCTCAGGTTTTACCACATATTGCGTGCTCGGTTTTCATTTAGGAATGGGGAAAATAAAAACAGAAACTCAGGGTCAAAATTTTTAGTGCTTATAACTTTTTTTTGAGGTGCTGAGAAGCTTCATGAGTTAAAGCTTTACTCTCTTTGTCTGAAAAACGTTAGGGAAGAGGATTAGTTTTCTAAGATTCTCCTTTATTGTTATAAATGTAAACTGTGGACCCCTTTCAACCTAATTCTATATAGTATGCTTCTTTACATGGGGAGGTACAGGGAGGGGAATGCCTGTTTAGATCCAGTGAGTTTAGGTTGCTCTCTATTTGAACTTTTTGTTCAAGAAATCAATGAAAATGTTTCTTCCTCTCATCATCAACTACAACTCTGCTGCCAACCTAACAGAGTTAATTCTGTGGAGATTATTTTTGAGGATGTGGAACAAGTGTCTTTTTTTTAGTAATGTACAGACTCTGTGGACTAATGTTTAAAAGCTAAGGTCTGAGTGCTTATTTTGGAGAATAACTGAATGAAGATAATGTATTGGAAAGGTATGACTTGTGCTGTTTTCTTCCTTCTTGGAGTAATTTAATTGTAACTAGTCTTAGTTGATGGACCAAAGCTTAATTGAGCCTTTTAAGAACTCACTACTTTGCTGAATCAAATAATGTTGTGTAAACATAACTATTTGTTTGTGCTCATATGTGAACCTCTGATGACTTAGCGAATAAAGCTTGTATCTTACTGTACAATGTGAAGCTGCTGATTGCTTTTTTTTATTCCATTTTAAAGTTAGACTTGTGTAGTTGGACTATATACAGGTAATTCTTGGAAATAGAGTTCAGTATTTGGTGAAGAATGTACAGCCAGTGTTTTTGTTCATTGGAGATGAAAAGAACTATTGAATCCTTTGTATTCCGGCTCAGCTGCACTAAGTATTTCTACTTTCTTTCAAACTTTAGCCAAAATATAAACAGGTTTGACATTCTAATCTAATTTTGTGTGTTTAAACATGCAAGGAGCACAGATGTGAGTCATTTTGGATCATTTTCTGTGGCATTGTTGTAATTGCTGGCTTTTTTAAATCCTTGCCTCTTACTAATGTAAGTGAATTTTCTTCACTTGCTGAGTCATAGATACAGTAGTGGTGTAATGCTTATAGCTGGCAATGGCTGATTTGCAAAGAGTCATACATGAAAGAATAGAATTATTTTTATGAGCTCTCCTGGAAGACTTGCATGGACTTGTTGTAGTGATTTTTAAATTTTTTTTTCTCCCTCTTGGTTTTCAAGCATGTCTGAGAAGCTCAGAACTTTGTGAAGGTACGTTGCTCATTGTTGAGTTATAGTAGAATGTGCTGTCTTTGCAGCCAGCTCTTTGAATTTAATTCTGTGAGGCTGTCAGAGCTTGATGAATAGACCAACAAAATATTGAGTCTCCAGTTTGAAAGTGGCCTTTCAAGTTGCTGCATACATGATGTCAGGTTTACAGCTGTTACTGATGACAATTAACCTAGAGGCTTGTAGGGGATGAATTTTAGGCTTGGGCAATGTCTTCCTCTGTCCTGCTTTGCAGGCCGTGTTGATGTTGTGGTATCTTGTGGTCCTGCTCATGGCCATAGGAGGTGTGACACTAGCCCTGCCCCTCCTGCCACCCCGAAGCTAGTTTGGTCTTGACCTACCAGACCACATGCAAGAAAAAGGAAGTGTATTCTCGTGTGTTGGCTGCACAGTGATGACCAAGATAGTTGTGTCTCTGAAAGGCAGCCAGCCACAAAGTCAGATGAATCAAAACATCCTACAGACATCTCGCATGGACTGCAGGTAGTTCACATTAATCAAATAAAAGATCTGTGGATAGAATGTGAGACTGCTCCTAAGAAGAAGTAACTATGTTCTTAAAAATACTACTGAGGATCTGACTGCTCATATGGCAAAAGTTGATATGAAACTGCAGATTTCAGTCTTAATTCTAAATTTTTTTTTTATTAAAATATCTGCGTGAGTTTTGATTTCTGTTACCAGGTCAATGGCTTGTACCATCTTTTTCACGCAAGTCTAGAAAACTGATGCACAAACTTACTGTGCATGGAGTTGAGACTGGGAATCCTAGTTCAGGTGTGAGTGTTAGATGAGCTTCCAGTGAGTCTTGTCTTTATTGATGTGTTTCATTACCCAGGTTCTTTGAAAAGTAAGGCTTGTAAATGTATCTTTATATCTTTGGACAGAGGCAATTGTGGATTTTTAGAATGCTTTTTTATGTGTTGGCTTACCAGTATGCCTTAACTAGAACAGGAAGGGACTGCAGATGCAAAGTTTGGTGCTGAACTTGCATTTTGTGCCTATCCAGCTGGTCCTGCATGTTTCCCAAGAAGGATGCCAACTGTAATGATGCCTTCTCTGTCCTGGATGCTAGAAGATCTGAAACCCTTGCATGTTTTATGTAGAAAGAGTGAAAATTGTGTGGTGGGGAGAGCAGAAATGGGCAAGAAGAAAAATGGATAGAAAGGAGTTGAATAGCAATGATGGCATATGCAACTTATTTCATGCCTGAAGTTCTGTAAAGTTTTAGCATTTTGCTTTCATCTTATTCTCTCTCTGGTGTTTTAGTTTCCAGTGTTCAAGCAAAGAGATCAGATCATGTCAGAGGTTCAGTTGAAACTAAAGGATATCTGAAATCTCTCATTTATCTGTCCTTAGGACTGTGGCAGATAGCTTTCTTGGTTTAAAAGGATATCTGTGAGGTTCTTGTTAGATGTTTAGTGGCAAAATTGGCTTAAATACAAACAGTCCACAGCTGGTTTTTTGTGCTTCCTGCACAGTCCTCTCAGCTGTGGTGTTGGAGCTGTTTACATGGCTTAACATCTGTCTGAAAAATAAACCAGTAACACACAAAATAACTTCAGATCAGGTGGCTGATCTGGGTCATCACATTGCTATGGAAAGTTTGCTTGCTGGCATGGTGCAGAGGCGAGGCCAGGTATGTAAATGATCTGGGGGTGGGACTGTTCCCTGAAGTGTATCAGATTGAAATATGTACATAACTATATACTGAAGTTTAAATCTGATTTTATTGCTCCATTGAGTGTAAATGTTGTGCAAAGTTACACTGAACACTATTGAATATGTACTTTAACAACTGGAGGACTTGCAGACGTGTTCACCCTGTTGGGGATTTTCTGTCATCAGTATCTTTAAAGTATTTCTCTAAATTAAAATGTTGCCACGTTATACCAGAGTGATAAACATGCAAAAAAATTTAACAGCAGTCAAAAGTAATTAAGAAGAAATAACTGACTAAGATGTGGGGGTGTAACATTTGAGGGTAACACCTCCCTGAATCACTTTAAGTTTCAGAATTATCTTCTAGAGATCTTGCTTATTTTTCAAATTTGACATTCTAACACTAGCTGTTATCTGTATAAATGTCTGATCATTTTGTAAATTCTGTTTGATCTTTGTACTTAAATCTTGTCTGAATTCAGTGGTCACACTGTATGTTCTGTATGACACTCAAACTTAATTGTATGTTCAGTTCTTCATATATTAGACTGGATTTTTTTCGCTCTACATCTTTGCTTTTCTTACCTATCATATCATGTTTCTAGTCCACTATACTAAATTGTAAAAGGTTAGAATTGAATTTTTTAAATCTGTCCTAAAGAATCACTTTCTAGTGCTGCTGTTACTGCCTTTCCTCATCTTCTTAAAGAGCCTTTTTAATTCTACTCTGTCCTCTTTGATATTTCAGTATGCTAATTTGCAGCTTTTAAGATGAATCTCTTCTGGCATTCTTCATCACTTAATCTTCAGCATTATTTAGTGGGAAATGCTTTAGAGGTGGATCAAGCTAGTTAATGGTATGCAAGATTCCTCTAATTTGGAAGCCTTGTCCAAGATCTGTTAAAACTCTGTTTCAGGATAACTGTCAAGCCATTTTATAATTCTGCTGATGGTTATGATGGCTAAAGTCAAAGGAGTTGGTCAAAACAGCAATGTAATAAATGACTGCTGCTTGATCTTTTAATTGGGCATGGCATTTTGTGACCCAATACTTGCAGAAGCTCTGTGTTACCAGTAGAGCTGCAGAATGTATCTGTGTGTGCTCACGTGTGTGTTTTCCGCTTCAGCTTGGCTCGGAGAAGACTGTTCTTCTCTAGTCCAGCACTTAGATTTGAATCAAGGTTTGGAATACAAAGAGCAAGAATAGCAAAGTCTTGTGAAGTCATAAACCCTTAGTAAAATTATACCTATTTACATGCAAATTAAAGTATTTTTGAATGACCAGGTAGATCCCATTGCATTAGTGAGAAACTGGAGTGATGCTTTGCTTAATATCATCATCTGCTACCCCAGGTCTCTGGACCACATGAAGTATGTAAACCACTTCTGTGATAGGTAGGTTATTCTAATTGCTTTTAAAAATCATCAGTAGGATTGACAAAAGTTCATTTCCATCTTCTTTTCCTCCTGACCCCAGTATTGGAAACGCTACTTGAGAGCTGACCAAAAAGCCTTCTAAAATTACAAATCCAATCAGAATGCAATGCAACAATGTTTTCTGGACTGGTGCTGCCTTTCAGCTTTTTTGATCTTCTCCTGCTTAGCTTTGTTTTCATGATGACTCTTGATGTAAAGGTGGGGGCAAGCGGTGCCTTGACTGTTGAAACTGAGGAACTAGGGCTTCTGTGGATCTGGTGATCTTTGACTTCATCTAGGAAGGTGCAAGTCCTGTATGAAGCGTTTCTGCTGCTGTGATAATTACAGTGCTCATCCATGTGTTAATATGAGGTCGTGCTGAAGTACTTTGTACAAGTGGAGGTATTTACGGGTGTTGTCTCATGTACGCAGATGTCTGTTTCTTAAAATACACAGAAGGTTAACAACCTCTGAAGCTGCTTTGTGATCTTTTTAACCAAATGACCAGATTTAATCTTGGAGGAATATAGGCATATACGTTGTGGAATTTTGTATTATCCATTAAAAAAAAATCACAGACTAATCAAGTATGGGAATACGTTAAAGGCTGATGTCCTGTTCCTTGGCTCATCCTGTAATGGCCATCTCAATTTCAGATGTCACAAGAGGTGCAATGAAATAATATAGTATATTATATATAATATATGTTATAATACTGTATAATAATTATATATGTTCTCTAGAATGCAGTCAGAGAAGATAACATTAATAGGTTCAGGGATTTCTTTAAAGTCAGTCTAGCAGTGACTACAGCTCACCAAAATACAACAATTTGCTTACACTGACTTTAAGTTGAAGATACTTTTGTCAGTCTGTAATGAGGTACTTCTAGGAAGTTTTTGAAATGGGTTGTTGTACTTCAGACACTAGTATGGTAGAAGAATGCCGAGTTGACAAAATGCAGACTGGAAGTTTTGTATTATTGAATGTGGTGATGGCCTTGATACTGAATGATGAAGAATCTGAGTCAGTACTTTTCAGCTCTTGAGAAGCAGCAGTTAAGCAAGTTAAAATTCCTATAAAAGAATGTGTATAACAACACGAGAAGTTGCTGATGAGCGTCACTGTGAGTCCTGTCTGTCCATCCATCCCCCCCACCCCCAGTGTGCGGAGTATCTCCATCTCCTATGCAGTTTATTTTCATGAGTGATTTGGGGATTTAGCTTATCTAAATTTTGCATAAGAATGTGTGTATACTGCCTCAAATTCTCAGATCCCAACTTTGCTGACTTTTTTTTTTTTTGTACCGCCAAAGATAATATTTAAGAGAATTTTCTATCTCTATTTTTAAAAGATGCATTATTTGGATCAGAAAGTACCTCCTGCTTCTTACTTGGGCACTCAAAATCTCTGTAGGGCTTAGTCCTTTATTAAGCACTTCTGGAAATATGCGTTTGGACTTGAAATGTCAAAATATCCTTCTAGCATAGAAAGGTTGTCATACAGTGTAAGATTATCCCCTCTCTAATATTAGTTTGTAGTTCTAGACACAAACCTGAAGACGTGGTAACCCTTGGTAAAATGACTTGTGTGTGTTTCTGCACTGACTCAAAGCTGTTTGTCTTCAACTGCATTTAACCAAGATCTTTGATGCAGTAACCTGGACATTTGCTATTTGAAGTTTGTTTTCAGGCTTAAAGTACAAGGCTTCTAAAAAATTATGTTACTCAGAAGTACAGTCCTTAGAAAGTAAACTTTCCAAAAGATCTGTCCGTAGTAGTATGGGCTTTTCCATTTTAAGGAAAATGAAATTTGTTATGTCTTGCTGTAAGTTTCTGAAGACATTTGAGTTTCTCTGCTGAGAACAATCTAAAGTAATTTTGTTATCGCGTAGTTCCTCAGTTGATTAATGGTTCAAAATTTGCCAGTTTGGATTATCAGATTTGTGCAGATCTAGATATTTCTCCACTACCTTCTTAGGGATCTATTTCCCTTTCTCTTTCTTCCATTCTCCCCTCAATCTGTTTTTAGCTACCAGCTTATTTTTTCTGGAGAATTAAATTAGCAAATGTCACACTTTGTGACTGTGTTTTACCTGTGCACAATAAACTTCAGCCTTGACACAAGTGATCTTCAACAGTAATGACAGTGCTTTTTTAAACATCTTGTGAATCTGAGCTTCACCCTGTTTTAAATTTGGAAGGAAATGGAACTTGCCTTTTCTGTTCGTTCCACGTATACAAGATTAACTGGTTTCCTTTAAGTTAAATATAAACCTTTTTATTTCTGTTAATCAGAAAACTGATCTAGCCAAAACCTGTTTTTCTTTATTGAATATGAACATGCAAGTAGAGAATGGGTAATTGAGTGGAAATGACCATCTAGGTAGAGAGGGAAGCGAGACGGCCTTTTTGGTGGCAATGTCAACCTTTTTTCCGTGAACTGATGAACTTCTCAAATAATGGAAGAATCAAAGGAAGTTTGGTAAGTATAAGACTGGTGAAGGCTTCCCTTTCTGCCTTTAGCCCTTGCTTTGAATGTGAGTAGTAGTATCAAGGACAATTGTGGACAAGAGAGAAAGATGAAAGAATTTGGTCTAAATGAGATTTAACAGCAATGCATTGCCTTTAACGGATATCTCTTCTAATAATACAATCCAACATACTTTTGCTTTCCTTCTAAAACTTTTCTTTGAAAACCTGGTTTTTTTCAGGTTGTTTTTGGGGCAGCTGAAAAGCTTCATTTGCTGTGGTGGAAGAGGGAAGAGTTAAGGCATATGGATCAGTTGCTCAAAGAGCAAATTTGCTTTAGCAAGTAGTAAGCAGAAAACCCACCCCACAGGCTCTCAACTGCAATCTCAAAGTCTGCTACATGAAGTATGTGAGGTATTGCTGAATGATAAATTAAATGTGTAAAAGATAGGTGCCTTTTTCTAGGAACAACATGTTATATCAACATTGTGATGCTCCTTGACTGTTCTGTAAAACATGTGTTCGTGTACAAGGACAAAAATAAATGCTTTAGAAATGTGAAGGGAGCTTGTCTGCCGAAAATCTGGAAGACATAACTTCCTTTCTTGCCAAGGGGAAAATGTAAACAAAGCCCTAATTAATTGTAGACTAACTACTAGATGGTTTTCTGACTAAGCCTTTCTTCCTTCCTTAACTGGCTGCTCTTATCATTGAGAAAGTCTATTTTCTGTTTCAATTGAAATGGATTTATGTATTTTTGGGGAGGAACACATCAAAGTTTGACCATTTAGTTATTGCTATGCTTGCATGAAATCTAAATTTACATATTACTGAAGGTAACTACTGAAGCTAAAGTTACCAGTGTAACTTCTGGGGATTCTGATAGTTTGTGGAAATAGCTGAAGTTTGCTGTTCAGGAAAGCATTGCAGTAGTAGTGTGTATTATTACTCTGCATGCTCGTATATGCATATACTAAAATATCCGTCTTCAAAACAGATGAAATCTTTGAATTGTATAGCATAGAAGATGTCTTGGCATCAGATGTTAGATATAACTGTTACCATGTTGAAGTCAATGTGGTTCTTTAAAATATTCCACTGAAGTTAATGAATTTAAATTGAAGAAGAGTCCAAACAAAGAAGATACCTTTTAACTGTGCAAGTTTTTTAAATAACAGTTAAAATCTTAGTGTCTACAGAGATAACAGATTTATACAAACAGATGTAAGATCACCATGTTAATTGTGGTTTTTTGTACCTTAAAAACATGTAAATAAAAGGAGAACAGCCTGTGGGTTTGCACTGGGAATTTTAGATCAGGGTGGCAGCAGTCTATAGCCAGTTTACAAGTTCTCAATGAATAAACTGTTGTATAATACCATGCATGATGAATTTTCCAGTTTGATTTTGTATTCCTGCCTGCTTCAGTGAGCAGAGTCCGACCTGGGAGTGACTGTGGATGTTAGGAGACAAGGAAAAGGTTAAAGTGTCAACACTGAAACCTGAGCTTCTGAAACGGGCTGCAGATGACTGTGTGCTTGGGGCCAGGCTAGAGTGGCTGCTGAGGCTGAGCCCGAGCTCAAAGAGAATGAGGATGACTACAAGGGTATAGTTTAGTGGAGTTGTGAGGCAGGTTTATAGCAGTAGTTACTCTCTTTGTATCTACAGCTGTGTATTCCTGTTTCAGTTGTAGCAAATTGTTAAACCAACCTGCAAGGAATTCCCCTTTTTCTGTCTGTTACCTGTAACACCCTCCAGCAGTGGTTGTGATGGGTCAGCCATCTGAAATGACTTGTTCTGTGATGATAAATCCTCTATATTAGTGTGAGGGGAAGCAGGAAAACACCCATGGCTGGAGCAAAAGAGAGAGGGGTACGGCTCCCTGTTTGACTTCAGTGGTTGTGTCAGATCTCCCTGTGGTGTCTGGGGAAGAGCTGACAGGTGGGAGTCTGCAAACCCAGTTAGCTCCTCCCTGTCGGTGGAGGAATTTGCTGGATGAGGGGGATATATTAAAATGCACATAGGCTTGGCTTTGTTTTTCCCTGTATGACTAATATCTAGATGCATATATTCCATCACTGCAAATTTAAAATCTTCCAAGCCTTCAAGAACCACCCACACCAGTGGACCTCTTTAGTAGTAATGGCTGCTATCTGAAGGGTTGTTAAGCACAACTTAGTTGAAGGGATGAACCAAACTGCACAAATACAGAGCAAAAGTGTAAATCACTTCTTTCTGCTAGGGCTGCCTTTGCTTTGAAGACAATTTGAAGGTAATCTTTTTCCTTATCTTAATTTTTAAGAGCTGCGTAGGAGAAATAACATATTGCAAGAGGGATCTTATAGTGATCTTATAGCTACCCACTTATCTTAACTACCACCTTCAATGTAACCATCTTGACTGAGTGAAGATAGAGGCAATGATGTTCTTAAGGGCAGTGATTGTTGCCGCTGCACCAGAGGATCAGCTGAAACACAACCATGGTTCCAGTCGGGGTCCTTGATAGGTGCTTCCCAGATTTCTGCTAGAATGAAAGGGGACAGCTCTGCTGTAGGAATGAGTGCATGGGACTGGGATTGTTTAGTTTTTGAAGGCTTGTACCAACAGAGTATTAGGCAAACTGCATGTTGTGTTTGTGGTGGGCAAGCAGCCTTTTCTTGCTGTTCTCTTCCTATGATGACATTCCTTGGTTTCCTTGGGTCATTTGGTAAACTGATGCAGGGAGCTAATTAAACTGGAGAGGAAAATCCTGCAGAATACCCTGATTGGTTGCTGACATGGAGGAATTTTGGGAAAATGGTGGTAGTAGTTGAGGTGAGCAGTGATGAAGAATATGTGTGGACCCACAGCATCAGTAACCAGCTTGTTTTTGTGTACACCAGACAACGCATTTTGAATCCAAATTGGAACTGTCTTTTAGCTGGATCCAAGCTTGTGGCTTGTGACCATTATTGTAGAAACTATTTAAAACTGTAGCTCAAATTTGTCAGTTTTATGGCTGTGACAATGCTTTCTTGAATGAAGAAAATCAATGTTTTCTTCAGTAAAATTCTTGATATGTCTCATGAAGTGGTTGGGACTAGATTACCTTTTGAGTTCTTTACCATGCCTTTTGTTTTCTACCTTCCAGTTTTTTTTGTTATAAGTAGATGAATCAGTCTTGAACGTGTAAGAGGTGATGCTTCAAACTTCTATTATATTGAAACGGCTGCATGGGTGAAATGTGCTGTTGTGTGATGACAGAAAGATTCATGGAGAGGGTGGTGTACAGGAAAAGAATGGTGGTATATTAGGGAGAGAGGTATAGAGAAACTTTTTTTAAATTGGTAATAGCTATTTTTTAAAGCCACAGGCAGAGGTTTTCAGTGGAAGTAGATGAGATGTATATTATTGTGTCACCAAGCGTCTCAAATTCACGCAGAAAAGGAAGAGGCTTATGCAGAAACACCGCTAGTAATGAGGAATCATGTTGGTAATAATTCCAAGCGACAGAAATTACCCACTGTTGTTGCTGATACGATGGCTGGCTGGCAGGATGAGGAGTTGATTGCAGCCAAATAAGATGAGATAATCAATACAACTGATCTTATGCACTGAGTTCACCCATATGGGAAGGCCTATCTTTACCTATATCGGGTCCTGGATTTTAATCTACTTTGACATTGGGATGCTGGAGCTACTGCTGGGAGAACCCCAAGCAGTGTTGTCACCAGACATGGCTACTGGTTCTCTTAAGGCTGGTAGAAGTTAATAAGGGAACTAAAACTGTATCATCAAAAGGATGTGGTTTGAAGGTGAATTGAAATACCAAGTCCTAAGAGGGGATCGTGTGCTGTGCTTACTTAGTGTAGGTAGAGAGCATTAGTGTTTGGGGTTGCCTTATTAGTAATTTTAATATAGTTTTGGAGGAAACGTCTTGGTGAGAGGAGTGGTGGTGAATGTAACTTTAGTGAATTAGCAAGCACTATTGTGTACAGGAAGCTCCCAGACTTGTTCCAGAATAAATGGCTTTCTATGAAATAATTGAGCCTGGAGAAAAGGGAAAAGGTCTCCAGCACAAGGAGATTGTAGAGTAATCCCCACTGAGGTGGTACCTGATGTGAGAAGGCAGCAGTGCTAAATCCAGAGATAGATCTTACCGTATGTTTTGGGGTTTGAGCCAAGATTTTCCATGTCTTGTTAGACTTGCTAATTGAAAACAGCATCTTGTCTTGTGGTTGGGTCACAACTCGAGCAAGAGGAAGAGTTCCCTTTCTCAGTGAAACAGGAATCTTTAGGGGGCACTTTCAGAGAAAATAGAATAAACTTATATACACTGTGAAAACTGCAGAGGAAAGACTACCTGCCCTGCTCCACAAAAAGCAACAGTCCTGTTGACAGATAAGGGATACTTGAATAGAAAGCCCAGGAAATACGCTGTGTAAGGTGGGGACAGCTTCATGTGGAGAATTCTTACTTTTGCTCCACTCCTGCCTTTTCCATGGAGAAAGAAAGAAGCAGATGACTGAGGATACTGCTTGCAATAAAGGACAGCAGTGCCTGGAGGACGGAGGAGGATGGTGGTCTTTCCACACTGGTATTCAATCCCAGTATGTGAAGCTTGATTTAGCTGAAATTTGACTCAGTTAAGACGCTGCCTGACAAGACAATTCAGTGTTGGCAAGAGCCTTTGATAGAGAGAGAAAAGCAGACTGTAAAAAAGGAGGTTCCTTTGTCTGTGCTAGTTTTGGCTGGGATAGAGTTAATTTCTTCATATGGAGCTATGTTTTGGATTTGTGCTGGAAACAGTGGTGATGATACAGGGATGTTTTAGTTCTTGCTGAGCAGCGCTTGCACAGAGCCAAGGCCTTCTCTGCTTCTTACACCATCCCGCCAGCGAGCAGGCTGGGGGTGCACAGGAAGTTGGGAGAGGACACAGCCGGGACAGCTGACCCCAACTGACCAGAGGGATATTCCATACCATATGAGGTCATGGTCAGCATATAAAGCTGGGGGAAGAAGGAGGAAAGGGGGGATGTTTCGGGCTGGGGCATTTGTCTTCCCAAGTAACCATTCTGCGTGATGGAGCCCTGCTGTCCTGGGGGATGGCTGAACACCTGCAGCTGATGGGGAGTGGTGGATGAATTCCTCATTTTGCTTTGCTTGTGTGTGTGGCTTTTGCTTTACCTGTTAAACTGTCTTTATGTCAACCCATGAGTTTTCTCACTTTTACTCCTCTGATTCTCTTCTTCATCCCACAGAGGGTGAGGGGAATGAGTGAGCGGCTGTCTGGTGCTTAGTTGCTGGCTGAGGTTAAACCACAACACTGTCTTAAACATGCGAATACATCCGTTGGTTATTATACCAAAGACTTGCCTTTCTTAAAAGCATGTTTTTGTTTGGTCATAATAGGCCTTTTGAAAAACTTTTAGACTCCTTAAAATGTATCACAATATGTCAGTATCTTGCAATTATTCTGAATTGGCTAAAATTAATTATCCTCATTTTTTTCCTGTAAATGGATATATGCATACCTAGTTACTCTGCTCAGTGATATTAATAAAGATTTGGTGGATAGGATTTCTCTGATTTTCTTATAAAGTAGATTTAATGAGGTGTGAATCAGTGTCTGAATCATACAATGCTCCTTTCAAGTGAACTTACAAAAAATGGAAAGTCATTGAAGAATACATGCTGTCATTTTACTTCAAGAGAGTCCTGGAGGGCAATAAATGAGTTCTTGCTGATTTTGCCAGAAGAAGTGTTTTGAATTCAACTTCGGGAACATTAGTTAAGTCTTTCATGTGAGTATCATCAGTCAGAATAGACTTTAGGTAACTTATTGGGTGCTTGCAACCAGCTGGAAGGATCAGTGATGTGTAGGGATCAAGATTCATTTGCCAGTATAGGAAAACAAGTTGCTTGGGAGGAACTTCCTATTCTGTTCAGGATTGTACTGCTGTAATTGAAGTAGTCTGTCTGCTTTGTTTGTATGGCTTTTTTAGGTGCTGGAACTTTTTTGTATTTAGAGGGATATAAAATGTTGATGTCCCATGCCTCTGCAGTGCTGTTAGTGATTTGATCTGTTGCTCCCTGCTGATGGTATTACTTAATTGCCTCTAGGATGTGATACGTTCACATCATACTCTGAGTGGCTTTGCTGCTCATCAAAAATCATACTTGGAATGCTGTTTGCAAAGAGAGCATTGAAAAGGGGGTTTTTGTATATGTTCTGTGCCTTTTCAACTGCCAGAATGCTTCTCAATGTTTTCACTTTCTAAAGCATATGTATATTCAAGACTACATGCTTTCGTGCTCCATTTTCATTGTGATTCCTCAGAGGACATGTGGAAAATTGGTACAATAGTTTATTTTTCTTTTCCTCCTAAAACTCAGTCCTATGATTCTCAACAAATCCAGAAGTAAAAAGCCAGGACTACTGTGGGTTTTTTGCTGTCTCTATTTTAAAATAATTTCTTAATAGAGAAGTACAGTACTTCATGAAAATTAAAGTGCTTTAAAATTTGTGCTTAACTTTAAGAAAGGGCTCTTTGTAATAGCTGGAACACATGATTATCAGCAAAGCACTAAGCAATACAGTCACTTCTGTAATCTAGTTGTATTGGCTTTTTCTTGCCCTCTTGTGCCTATAACAACTGATGTGGCTTAAGTTCTGGTATTTTGCTGCTTGGATTTTCTTTCTTTCCAGTGCAGTAAATAGTGCAATAACACAGATTCATAAAGCCAAATCATGAAGAACATTATCTGTTCCTTATTTTTGTACAGCACTAATCCAAACTAGAACCTTTCAGCTCTATCAGCTGCATATTACTATTATATCATCCAGGTAATTCTAAATAATGATAATGATTGATTGCTTGACTGGATTTAAAACAGAAAAAAAAAAAAGTCAAAATAGGCTTTGTGTGGGTTTGCACATGTATCAGGCTGTATAGTCAGCTGGTCCTTTAAAATTTCAGTTGTTTCCTTTGAAGAGAGAATTACTTACCAGTTTTAGTTTCTTCAAGGTATGCTGTCCCATATGCATTCAGTTTTTTAGTGCGTATGCTTGATATTGGAGACTTTTAGCCTTAGCAAAATCTGTGAGTATGCCAGTACCTTTCTTGAGTGCCTTGCCTGTGGAATAAGAGGAGGGTCAGGACAGGTAATACTCAGTTCCTGTCAGCTCCTCCTTCTTGGAGAACCGCCCCTCCAGTGGGATAGTAAGAAAATGAGGAAGATGGTAAATGCACATCTGAACAGTTGGAACTCCAACCACAAGCAGCGTTCTCTTAGTTTTTACGTGCTTGTTGTCCCTTCAGGTGTTGTTGGCTGGTAATTTCAGTAGTGATACTGTGTTAACAACCAGCATGGCCAGGGCTGGCTTTGGATACTCCCCAGAGGATGGGAACTGTAGAACGATTCTGCTGAACGTGGGATTGTTCCTGAATACTTTTGTGATGGCTCAGGGCTCTGTACTGGTCACCAGACCACTGCTCTGCTAGAGACAGGTTCAGGTTAACGCAAGCTGGTGGCATATACCTTGGGGACAATGGCAGGGGTCTGTTATCACAAGTTCTTTCTCTCTTGGTTATTATGAAAATAGGTTTGTTTTTGCTAAAATTTAGTTGAAGTATTTCTTACTGGGGTTACCACTTTTAAAAGTTTATTTTTAAATATCTTTTTTTTTTGCCACTGTACCGATTTACTGCTGGATGTTGTCATCTCATCTTGCATTTCGGTTCCACTTCCTTGTTACTTGACGGGAACTGTTGGGGCAAAATAGCATAACATTTTTGCTCTAAATAAAAATCTAGTCAAGTATGAATAATGTATGCTTGTGAAACTTGGGTTGTCATTTACTCATAGTAAATTTAAAATATGTTAAGTAAAATGTAAAACCTGAAAACTCATGTTGGTGCAAGTATGTGCAGGTACTTGATATGATTTCCTACTTTGGTCTTAGTATTACGCTATTTCATAATACTAAGGCAACAACTCCAGAAGAAATACAACAAGCTCTTAAAATTTTAGAGGGGAAAAAGTAAAATGGTTTCTGTTGTAAAACATGTTTTAATGCTTCTGTCTATGTTTAGCCCATATCCAGGGCTAAACTATGGCAGATGCTCTGTCACCTGGTGACCCCTCCCCAGCCAAGAAGGGGGATCAGAAAAAGGAGAGGACACTCGTGGGTTGAAATGAGAACGGATTTAATGAAACAGCCAGACTAATACCAAATGCCAATATAAAGTACACAAAGTTATACTCAGCCCAGTGAATGTTCAGTGGACACAATAAACAGGAAAGCACTCCTCAGGAGAAGGAAGAGTAGGAGGAGCAAGAGCCAGGAGCCCAAGCAGGAGGATACTGTGTCCTCAGCAGACTTCCTCCTTTGTACCGAGCATGATGTTCATGGCCTGGGATACCCCTGTGAGCCAGCTCGAGTCAGCTGCCCTGGCTGACTCCAGACTGCTAATGGCCTGCAGACCATGGCAGGTCTATGATCCTGTCCCAGCAACAGGACAGCTCCCTTCCTTGGGCTTTAGTTGGATCTCAGTGGACTACAAAAATCTTTATGAAAGCTTTGTTTTGAGTGATGACTATAAACAAGGTGTCACTGTTATCCAAAGTCCATTCTGTACACAGACTTTTTGTTAAATGAAAATTCGCAATCCAGGAATTCCTGGCTGTCAGCCCAGGCAGCTCAGATGCGAGTTGTCTTAGGTTCTTAGGATTTTGGGTTCAGTGCGACAAGTATTGACAAGACCGAGAAACTTATTTCAGGTACTGAAACTTTTAACTAGATCTGTGTTTATTTTTAGTTTTATTTTGCTCTGAGTATCTCTATAATCTGAAAGTAACTTCTGTGTTTTCTGTAGCATTTCGGATGGTAATTTTGGCTTCTAAAGCTTCCTGGTTTCCTATAACACTTCATATATACTACTTCTGCAGTGCAAGCCTTTTTATAAACAAGCTTTGACATAATTTAACTTTTTTTTTTGTACATCTATATATCATAACACACATCTGTGTGTGTCACTGCTCTCGGCAAGGGATCCTGTTTCAGTAGGTCAGCATATGTTGAATGTAGTTTCCTTTTGCTACTTATGTGGATGCATCTAGACTTTTAACAAAAAGGCAAGGAAAAGTTCCCCTGATTTTAAGCTCTGAGGCTAAAATTAGATTTTAAAAATTATTCAGCTAAGCCAAAACAGAGAAGCTTTTGGTATGCAAGGATAACTTCTGCTAGGAAAGATTAAATCTTTCTTTCCTTTTGCAGCAGAGTGGTTCAAGTACACTTTGCTGTCATAAGGTGTGATCCTGGCTCTAGCAGCTTGTTTCCATGTTTCTCTTTCTTTTTCCACCTGGGCTGCCACAGCTATTCATGTGATGCTGTAACAAACCAGCTGGTAAATGATACTGTTTAAATTTTTGTCGAGGTTGTTTTTAATGTGGGTCGCTTTATCTGGTTCATGGAATATTTGGGCCAGAACAAACAAGGTAGGGAAAGTGATTGTGAGAATGAAGAGAGGAAGGAAGGGCTTCCTCCAGGACAGACTTCATTACTGTTTTAGCTTAAACTGTTTGGGAAATACAATATGGGTCATACAGTATTATCTTGTAAAATTTAGTGATGTGATTAAAAAATAGAAAGACTGTACTTTCAGTTGATACGTGAAGTTAAGGACAGGGACAGTAGTGGGACTAAAGTTGTGATCAGTGTTGAGCCATGGGGCTCATGAACTACAACATGGTTGAACTCAAGATTCAAAATACTCTCAAGAAGTCATCCAGTATACACGTGACCAAGCGGTGCATGGTTGAATTTGAAAGTTTTGGTGTCTGTAAATGGCTGACCACAGTGTCTGCTCTGCATAGAATTCCTTCTTCACTGAAACCTGGCATGTTTGGTTTTACTTATATAAATATGTAAATGTATATAGCATACATATATAGTTTACAGAAATGAATGTATTTATGTATACAGCTTTAATGTGACACACTTTTTACTCTGGCCTGTATTACTTAAGTTACATATTTAAAATTTAGGGAGTGAATTCATTCTGCGTGATATTCACTTGGGCTTAATGTATAACAGAGTTCTTGTGGTAAGCCTCTGAATAACATTATTTTATATTGAATATTTTGGGAACTTTTAATAGTGTTTACATTTTTCAGTTAATTTAAATCCTGTTGTTTTGGAAATTCAAGGACTGAATGCTAATGATATTGAACAGTTGCATATAGTCCTTGATCACGTTCTTCCCATCTGCAGCATGCTTGTTGCCAAGTGGAAGGTATTAATTTCAAACCTGAGACTTGGTTATGTATATTGGTGCTTGCTGAAAAAACAAAACTCCAAACAACAAACCTACTTTTATTTTTTTCTCTTTTACTCAGCTCCTGGGCTCTTTCCCGTGTCAGGAAGAACCGTCAAGTATTAGTAGGCTTTTAATAGTCACGCTATCACACCACAGCTGAACACGGAAGAGGAAAGTGAAGTAGCAGTGGCGTTATTCCAGGACTCTGTCCAAATGAACCAAATCCAATTTTAGCTGAGACAAGGGAAGTTGTTGGGTTATCTACTCAGGACGCTGTTCTTCATTTGTGAGAGAGTTGGCATGCAAACTGAAAGGTGACTCTTACCTTAACAAAGCTTATTGAATGTAGATAATTTCATGTGGAAATGGGTGGCATGTTTAAGCAGCATATTCTGTGTGGGTACACAAATCACTTGGAATGTCATTGTTTTAATTAAATTGTTTTCTAAGGTTTTTTTTCTTAAATGAATGGAGCCTTTCATGTATGGAGAAGAGATCAGCATACATATGGATTTGGTTATCTTAAAATAGATAGCTTATTTCTGCATAAGGAGGAAAATGAGTACATGCATTGGCTAAGACTGAACTGATCCAACAGCTCGTGTTTGCTGAGAAAGTTTACTGGTGTTTGCTGGTGTGGTATTGCCCATTCTGTGTGTGCTCTGGCTCTGACTTCGTCCTGAGCAGGCTCATTGTTCAAGTAGAAAGGTATTTTATTTTTCTGTTTCCTGATGTGTAGCAAGCTGAACCTGCATGGAGACAAGTTCAGTAAAAGCATCAGGTTATATGCAATTGAGGAGTCAGTGCCACCTAGCTAGGGAGGGCAGGCATGGGAGTTCCCACTTTCTGCATTTGCAAGCCTGTAGACTGGCTCAGGTTGGCTTCTAAAATACCAGGAAAACTGCTGTGTTACGGTTGCGTCTCCTGCCTTAGCAGGATTCAGCTAGTGATCAGCAGGCTGCAGCTGTGAGGCAGGCCTGGGTTATGCGCTTTCTGGAGCAGCAGTTCTGCCTGTACATCATGTGTAGTGTGAAGTGTTGTGGTTCGTTTTTGAAAACCTGTGATGTCATAGACCACAAATGCCAAAAAGCCTGCCTTTTAGCAACCTTGTTCTAAGGCATCAGGTGGTTGGAAATCACATTCTCTCATGCTTCCACAATGCTTCAATCCCATGCCTGTGTCTCACCTTTGCACGTAGCCATGTCTATAAGCCAGCCTTCTCTACTATTCCTTTTCATGCAGCCAGCCCTCAAATCCTGGGGCACTTGTTTTTCCCCAACCCTGTGCCTACAGCAGATTTCTCACTTTCTCACTTTCTGCTCACCAGGATCTGCTCTGCATACTGCATTTGTGACTAAGGGCCCAGGTGTGCCTCTCCACTGAGAATCACATCTCACCTCCTCTATGTCACAGTAACTCCCTCTTCTGAACTCATGCCAGAATATTAAAGCAGGGAGAAGAGACTGGAACAGTGCTGCAGTTTCCTTGAAACACACTCTCTTGCATGGCACTTACTGTCCACTTTAACATGCCAGAGGTATACTGAGAAAGGAGGTGAAGTTGGGAGCTTATAGCAGGGTATACCTGTGACAACATGGTAGAATTTAGCTATGTGTTCACAATATTGAATGGAGTCTAAAAAATTCTTCGTGTGGACTTTTACCATTGTATCACTCTTACCTGCGCATTTTGTTTTGTACGGGAGCGCGTGTGCAGTTAACAGCAGGCAGTTCTTCATTGTGGTAACTTTCATTTTGCAGTATTAGTATTTTAACACTGCTAATACAGGAATGAATTAGAATGTGCTTGTATGTTCAGCCATGCATCCATGTTCAAATTTCCTCAGAATTCCTACAGCATTTTCAGATGCCTAACAAAACAGGAGATGAATGCTTAAACACCTTATTTTTACTATTATAAACTTACTTCTGGATACTAGTCTAAACTTGAAAAGTAGGACTGAGTGAGAACTATGTAAATGGTATGAAATCAAATGCAGCTGAAAGCAGTGATGATGCTGTAACCTTCAGCAGGATTGGTTTATTCTGCTTTCTCAGTATAATTCAATTGGGGATTTTTGTAACAATGTGTAAACATCGGAATGTATGAAAAGTCTTTCTAGGTATCGTTAAAGGAGCATATCTGGTCTAGACCAGCTCCTACTTGAAGATTTCTTAGCTAAAAGTTTGATAGCCATACTGTTCCTTGTTGCAGTTTACCATACTGATTTGTGATTGGCTTGGAAATTTACAAATTATTTTGGGAAAAGGAATGTTTTGATCTTGGTTTCATGCTTCAAATTATCTTGGAAATGGTTGAGGTTTTAATTTATGAAAATCCTGGAGTGCTGAAAATCCAGTGCTGGAGGCTGAGTTTATTTTGTCTGAATCACGTAATACCTACTGAAAAACAATGAAGTAACTTACTGGTGTTTTGTTCTTTAGAAATGGAGGAACAGAATGCTGGACCTGGGATTGAAGATGTATAAAGGATTATGGGATTATGCATTGAAGAGCCAGCAGGCGGAATGCCCGAATGATTGAAGAAAATGGGTGCTAATGCATCTAACTACCCTCACTCGTGTTCCCCAAGAGTAGGGGGAAATTCACAGGCACAACAGACATTCATAGGTAACTCCTTTCAGTCATCTTGTCACTTACAGAAATGACTTGCTGGATTGTGTATGTGCTGGATTTGGTTTGCTTGCAGTAACGTTATACAGAGCTTTTATTTTCTAGGTCACCAGTTTGAATCCATTCAAGCTCAATCGTGCATGAAATTCAGTACTGTCCAGTATCTGGCCTACGTATGCAATGAGTTGATCTGCTATTTGCTAAACAGATGCCAGGTTATTTAAATAAAATAAAGTGGAGGTTTTTTGATGATTAAACCACAAATGCTGGTTTTCCCAGTTCAAGAGCAGTTGCTATCTGTTAATACTTTCTACCATTTTCTACTCTTCTTCCTTAGATTTTCTGTGAAATTGTGTTAGAAGCATATGAAACTCTTGATCGTCAATATTCGTTGTAGTATTGGCATTGTGTGTAACGCAAGTGAATTACTTCCTTACTGCTTTAAGGGATGTCTCTGATAATAAGCCTGTTAAAGTAACAAGCGGTATTGAAGACAGTGTTTTCTCCTGTCCTTTTCCTGTCCCTATAAATGGGGAATGGCAGTACTTATTGTCCTAACAGTAGTATTTACAAGCAAGGACCTTGCTTAACTGGAAACGTGAGTTGAAATGCCCTTAAATTATGTTCTTATTCAGTAGTTACTGGGGCAAGTATTACCTTTATGTGCTTTTCAGTCTAGTGTGAGAAGTCCTCAGTGTAGATCTGTCACACTATAAATAATAAATAGTGTGATGAATCTGAAAGGAGGCAGCTTTTGAGAAGATAAATCTTGCATTAAAAACCCCAACCCTGACAGGCTGAAGAATGATCTTAGCAGTAAATAACATAAATACTTTATAAACACCTTTCTCCTCTATGCCATGGCTTGCAATGCTGAATAAGTAGTCATTGATATTCAGTGTAACTTCTTTTCTTAATCACCACTGAAAGCACAGCGATATCCTTAGCAGAGGAAAAGTTGACTTTCTTGTAATTTTTCTCTTGTCTCAACTTTTATGACACTTCTGACTTTTGGAGATCTGAGTAGAGGACATCCTGCAAACCGTTGCATGTAAATGCCTGTGCTCTAGGCTAAAAATTCTATGTGCTGTCATAGCATGTCAGGAAGAACTTATAGTACTAACATTTTGGATATCCATTCTGTAAAGTCCCCCTTAAGACTTTATGTATTTTCAGTGTGTCATAACTAACAGTAGCAAAAGGTTTGCCCCAGTTTATCTATATGCTTTCTAAAAATGTAGTTGACGTTAGATCTATTTACTGCCTTGAAGTAGAACAGGAAATACAGAGACTAGAGTTATAGCTGCATAATATTTATTAGTTGCCTTTTTCCTGGAAACTGGATTCAGGCCTGTGGGTTTGTTTAAGACATGCTGCTTTACCACAGAAGTACTGCACCATGTTACATTTAAAAGTAGGATGAATATTAAAAGCAGAGAACTGATCTGGCAAAGCACAGTAGTTTGATAGGATGAGCTCCCATTGTTGTTTAGTTGACTTAATGATGAATTTGTTTACAGTTTGTGAAGAGGACATAAATCAGTAAAATAATGCAGTACTCATACTGTAAAAATACTTTCATTGTAGCAAAGGCTTAACTAGTTGTCATCTTGCTGTTTTGTCTACAGCATTCAGGAGGAGGATTTCACACCATTTTCTAGGGTGGTACATCTGTTCAAGATGTTTACTTTTAAACAGAGCTCTATAATTAGATTTTAAAACGTGTAGGCATGCAGAGGCCTAGACAGATCCCATTATTCATTGTCAAGTGCCCAAGTAGTTTCTCTTGGCAGTCATCTGTTTCTTGTAAATATTTTCTCTTCAAAGCTGGATATGGTTTAGGGCCATGAAGTAGCTATTGCTTTCTAACAGCATTTAATAGGTTGGTGCATTTCAGTGTAGAAGTGGGGAATACATTTCTATTTCCTACTTCTAATGCTGCTGCCTTATGAAGGAATACAGGCAGGTCAAAAAGGGGCTCTTCAAAATTCTTGGAGGGCTATAGAGACATCAGCTGTTTTGAACCCAGAGAGGCTATGCTGATGCATCTCTACTTCTGCCTCTGGCAAAAAAGAGTTGTGGTGGCACTTTTATAGCAGTGTTTTATCTATTTGTAAGGTTTAATAGCACTATTTGCAGTAGTTCTGAAGTTAAATCTTATAACTAGCTCAGGGTATACAAAGGTTGGAATGGTGTTTTGGTATCTTGTGGTGATGGATGTGCAAGTAATACCTCATGACAGCCTTCGGGGAAGGAAGAAATTGAGACTTGTGGTGTCCTAGTTTTTTCTTTAGTGGAACATAAGACAATGTTCTACATACTTAAATTTTCCATTAGAATCCAAAATACTTCAAATAGAAATGAGCTGGCACGTTCTATTGGAGCAGAATCTATCATTATAGAGTGACCAAAGTGTAGTTATACTTTTCTTGTGAAATGTAATCGATACTCTTTAAATGGAGCATAAATTCTAGGCTTGTTTCTATCAGCAGGAGACTGAATCTCTAATTTTCTATTGTAACTAGTATAGCATATGGAAGGAATTTTTATGGTGGATTTTGCAGCACAGTTACTGCTGTTCTCTTCATTTAAATTGTTTTTTTAATGCCCTGAAATTTTAGTATGATTAATAACATGTTACCTCATCAAACAAAATTTAATGTAGCATGCATAAAATGGTTAGAGGTCTTTCCTCAAAGAAAACAAAGTTCTTTCCCGAAGTTTTCACCAGCAGATGAATTGTAAACCCATTGTGTTGCATGATTTGGGGGAGTTGTAATTAGCTTGGCATAAAAGCCACCATATAAGGTTATTTCGAATTTGAGGCTTAAATAATAAAACAATTTACAGAAATCTTAGATTGCTACAGTTGCTGTGCTCTCAAATACAACTTCAAATTGCTTCTGTGCCTTTTGAAGTTCAAGAAATACTTATCTGAAATAACACGGTAACTAAAAGCACTGTGTTTTGACAGACTGGCCTATAACATCACTGTCAAAATAGCACAGCAAAATAACATCACACCAAATCTACCTGAAACAAATGAAACTGAGAGCAGTGATAGAACAAGTTATAAAAGGTCCCAAAAACTCTGGTGGCTGGATATGCCTTGAACTTAAAGGTCAAAAAAAGGCAACAAGTAGTGAGGCTACACAACTACACTGATGGAAACATGCTAAGTATTCCCAACAGAAAATGGACAAATACTGTCTCAGATGAACCTGTGACTGTTACTAATCTGTATAGCATTTACAATGTTTGGTTTTCTTTGTTGGGTTTGTGTATATTTCTTTTTCCTGTCATGCCTGAGGTTTTTCACCATCTGGATTAGAGTGAAAATTCTGTAAATAAAGTTAAATTGCAAAATAACCCTTTAACATGAAAGTCATGCTTCTGTTTGAACTGTCATTTTTAACTACTTTTTTAACTAAAATGTTACTTCAGTTTCCCGTTGTTCCTAGAAATGCAGATTCTAATTCCTCTTTTTCTTACTAAATTTTTCTTGGTGTTACTATATGTGCAGCTAGGCTTAAACTGACAATCAGCAAAGATTCATTTAGCAGAACAGGTCAGGTATGTAACACAGATGACATTGAGGGGAATCCACTTTTTGTTTCATAGTACGTTTGGTTCATAACGTAACTTCCCTATGAATTATTTCTGAGGGGAAAAATAATTATATGTATACTTTAATTGTATAAGGCTCTGTTTCAAGGACAACTTTAATACAGTAAACTTACATTCTCCATATTCTTTTAAATGGGGTATATGCACAAATTAGCATCTGTAGTTTTGTGGAAAGGAGCCTGTTTTATGTGTTTGACTTCTGACATTACTTGATTACCATATGACAGGATTTTTACTTTGTTGTTAAGTTTGCATTGAAAATTAGGTAGTTGTCCTCAGTTTCCCTGAATGTCTTGGTACTGTGTTCTCTTTTTGCCTTTTCTTGTGACTGAGGTAATACAAGCTTTTTAAAAGCTTGTATTTTTTTGCTTCCTATATTAAATACAATGACACTTGTAACATGATGACCACAGAGTTCTCTTCCTGCTAGATAAGTGTGCCATGTACTACAGAGCTTCATCAGCTGACACTGCTTGATTCTTAAAATTGAGTACATTTAAAAAATAAAACCAGAAGTATAAACTTTGTAGATGCAAAAAAAAGTTCTGTTCTTAATGGCCAGAAAGGTCTTCAGTTAGGTTTCCAACTTACTGAATTACATCATCTGAGAAGAGGGAAAAACTGTGTAACTTGCAGAGACATTGATGAACTGTTTAGGTGATGGAGCTTGCTTTTAAATTTAAAGAATAAATGTGTTCAATTTTCCTTTTTGCCTTCAGGGACATCATCCTACTCTCATCAAGGTTATGGCTGTGAATCGAAGCTGTATAGCCTTGACCATGGCCATGAGAAACCTCAAGACAAGAAAAAGAAAACCTCTGGCCTTGCCACCCTCAAAAAGAAATTCATTAAGCGTCGGAAATCTAGCCGATCTGCTGATCATGCCAAGCAGATGCGTGAACTCCTCTCAGGCTGGGATGTCAGAGATGTTAATGCATTAGTAGAAGAATATGAAGGGACGTCAGCCTTAAAGGAACTTTATTTACAAGCTAATTTGGCAAGACCAGAAGCCAGAACGCTACAAAAAGACATGGCTGAACTTTACCAGTACAAATACTGTACTGATGTAGACTTAATATTTCAAGAAACTTGTTTTCCTGTGCATCGTGCGATATTGGCAGCAAGATGTCCATTTTTTAAGACGCTGCTTTCTTCCTCACCAGAGTATGGGGCAGAAATAATAATGGATATTAACACAGCTGGCATAGATATGCCTATGTTTTCTGCTTTGTTACACTACCTTTATACAGGCGAGTTTGGAATGGAGGATTCAAGATTCCAAAATGTGGATATCCTTGTGCAGCTTAGTGAAGAATTCGGAACACCAAATTCCTTAGATGTTGACATGCGTGCACTGTTTGATTACATGTGCTACTATGATGTGGTTCTTAGCTTTTCATCCAACTCTGACTTAGTTGAATCTTTTGGTGGAAGTCAGAACAGTCTAGATGAAGAGCTCAGAGCTCATAAAGCTATTATTTCATCGCGATCTCCATTTTTTCGTCACTTGCTGCAGAGGAGGATACGAACTGGTGAAGAAATCACAGACCGAACTCTACGAACTCCAACTAGAATTATACTGGATGAGTCTATCATACCAAAAAAATATGCTAAGGTCATTTTGAACTGTATGTATACAGATGTGGTGGACCTCTCAGTTTTGCACTCTAGCCCTTCAGTGGGCAGTTTAAGTGAAGTTCAGGCTCTTGTAGCAGGAAAGCTAAACATGACTAGGGCTGAAGAAGCTATGGAGCTTTATCACATAGCACTGTTCTTGGAGTTTAACATGCTTGCACAAGGTATGTAATACTCTCCTTGCTGTGGAAAATACGACCTTGCTGGAACAGTTTTTAGCTGTTTTGCACTGTAAGTATGCCTACTGAGTCATCTTATCAGTGGCTGACAATTCTTTTAAGAAATCTGTGTTTTTTAGAGACAGAAGAAATGCCATGTGAGAGCTTTTAACTGTATTGCACATCATTATTGAAGCACGTTTTATGTCAAAAGTGTAACCAGTCTTGATATTTCTGGTGTTTTTATGCTTTTATCTATAATCCATTTTTTGTGTGTAAATGACAGGGAGGATACAAGAGATCCTTGTTGAGAGGAGGAGATATTTAGATTTGTTATGAAGTGTCCCTATATGTTAACAAGGCTGTAAACTTGAATGATTGTTATGTCAAAGCAGGTACGCCAAGCCTGCAGCCTTGCTGTTGCAAGGTAAACTTGAACAGCTTAATTGCACTAGTTCTAGGTATTTAGTATCTATATCTTGGTGTACAGAACTGAAGTCGGGGCCGTCAGTATTTTCAGACTTAAAGTGTAGAAAGTTTCACTTCAGGCCATTATTCTTGAAGATCACTCACTTGATAACATACTTCCTGCATGTGGAGGCTGGCCAGGGTTATTGCAAACTGATGAGGTGTTAAAGTGCTGACTAATGCAATAATATACTTCTTGTGTCAGGAGCTTTGCTTCTTTTTTCATCTGTTGGTGTTTGAACTATTTAGTGGCCATGTTATACATAAAGGGATATGGCAATTGCTTCAGGCCTTGCTGGTGGGGGATGAGAATTTTGCTTTTGAACTGAAAAATGAAGAATAGAATTCACTGAGAGGTCAGCAATGTGATTTGTTTAAGCTTGTTTAATTTTTTTTTAAGAAAATAGTTTCTTACAGTAGATAAAAGATTTCAGTCTTGTCATATTTCATAATATAAACTATCAAGTAGAACTTCAGTAAAACATCAAACTTCTTATGGAGTGAGCAGGAAGAAGCAGGTATAAATGCTGCAGAAAGATTGTATTTATACTGGGTTCTCTGATAGATCAAACTATGAGTGATAAAGATATGGGAAACTAAACAGAACTGTTGTATCTTCTGTAGAGATTTAGTATTAGGACGCTAAGTTTCAGATGATGGCTGAAAGTTGAAATAATCCTACTGCAATAAAACTGGCCGAAAACAAAGGAGATGAGTTTTCTGAGATACAGTGCTACAGGAATGTGAGTGAGGTGTTTAAGTTCAGAATCATCAAACCATAGAACAGCCTAGGTTGGAAGGGGCCTCAGGAGATCATCTGGTGCAACCTTTAGTGGGAAAGGGAGCCTGGATAAGATTATCTAGCACCATGTCCAATCACATCTTGAAAACCTCCCATTGATGGGGACTATACCATGTCCCTGGGGGGGCTGATTGTGAAACAGTGAATGATTGTTCTCACTGCAAAAAATGTGTTATATTGAGATGTCTCCTGGTGCAACGTGTACCCGTGGACTCTTGTTCTCTCCATGTGGCTCCTTGTGAAAAGAGAGCCTCTCTCCTTTTGGTAGCTGCCCTCTGGGTACTGGAATATTGTGAAGAGGTCCTCCTGAGCCTTGTCTAGGGAGAAAAGACGCAGATCCTTCAGCCGTTCCTCGCAGGCTAGGTTTTCCAGCCATTTGATCATCTTTATGGCACTCCTCTAGACCTTCTCAGGTCTGTCTCCATATTGCTTATTTTTGTTGTTGTCCCTTTTAAATACATCTAGAAACTTAATGTTGAAAGGAATGCGGAAGTGGCAGGAAGTTTCACTGTGGCTGAACTGCAGTGGTAAATTCATTCCTATACAACATTCACAAGTTAGTAGTACTTGAGAACAGGGTAACTTGGTAGGTCAACTGAAAGCAAGGAAAAAAATGAATTCAAATTAAAAAGGTGATAGAGGTGTACAGTTTCTCAGTTTTGGTGCCTGCACATAACAAGTTCTGAAAGAATTTAGTGTGCTTAAGAAATACTAATGAGGGAATTAAACTGTGAATGAAGCCCTTAGTAAGACACTGAATAATTATGCACTGTTTCATAAATGAACAGGGTGTAATTCTTTTCCCTCAGATTGGAAATGTGAACTGGAACAACTGTGCTCTGGAGGTGCGCTGATGAACGATGATAGAGGATATCAAAGAGAAACTTCAGTAGACTTACAGAGAGGAAAATGGCTTTTTTTTAGTGTTAGTAAATGCCGAAAAACAGAACTGATGTTTTATTTGATGCTAGGTTTCATTATTTTTGCTTGCTTTAACTTGAGCATACTTGGATGAGCGTGTCCTGAACGAGCATGCTCTTCAGTGATTGTCTACGGACCGGTGCTGCTGGAATACATATTCTATGAGTCAGTGGTAACAAGATCCTAACTTGTCCTTAGAGGTTTTCCCCCGACACTACCTCTAGGGAAGGAAAAAGAAAGGTAGCAGCAGAAGCTGCATTGGGCTTGCAGCACCTCAGCAGCACGCTCGGGTGGCTGGAACTAGCAAGTGCAGCAGTGTGGGCTTGGTTTTTGTGGCCCTCTGGATGAACTAGAGCTGTAGCATTTTGGCAGTGGTCATTCGCAGGAGGTAGAGGGATGCAGTGTCCTTCAGAGGTCTTTTCTTCTTACCCTGGTATATCTGTGTCTGACTACAAAAGTGGTGAGCTGGGGGATGGAAAGTGGGGAGGTTGTTATGCCCAGGGGAGAAAGGCAAAAAAGTCAGGCAAGGGTTGAAATTTATTCTATTATCCAATTTTAGCAAATGCAAATTTGGCACCCCTTTCAGATCCTCAAATTCTATATGTTAATTTGAACTACTTCGGATTTTACCCATCAGTGCTGGGTTTCCTAGCTACAGGAGAAAGCAGTAAGCAGTCTGTAGAAAAGCTGTATGCCAATGAAGTCAGTATCTAATTATTTCATACTTAATTTGCTGAGTTCGTGTTTAGGCCATTGGTACTGTGCTGACATTGGAGAACAGTATAATTATAATCAAAGTTCAAAGGAAGCTTATTGATCAGGGAAGTGCCTGCACTTGATTAACAGATCACTTAAAGTATGGGCTTTAGTAGTGACCACTGGTCTTGTTTTGACACTTAACTGTAGCACTTGTCCTCCCTTATTGTAATACTTAACATGAGATGAGAGATTGTCCTTTTAAGTAGTGTCTCCCATTCCCTGATTTCATAGCTAGCATACTTCTGTGCTGGAAGCTGTTGCTCAAACATCTCTCTTCTAGATGTTATGCAGAGTGATGCTAGGAGAGATAGCATTGCATAGGGGTTGGAGGCCACTGAGCAGACAGCTGTCAAAATCTTAGTTTGGTCTTCTAACTGCACTTTTCTGTTCTGTTGTGCTGCGGTGTCCCGTTTTGCCCAAGTTCTGACTGATCCCATCAGTTGGCTGATCAGTAGCTAATGTCTTATGTTTGTCCTCTAGATTTCCACACTCCTGGGTCAAGTTTTTTTATTCAGTTCACTTATGCTAGCCAATTGAAGCTTACTAAAGCTTGTCTCCCTGGTTTCCTGGAAAATATTTTGGGCTTGTTATATGTAAGTCTGGATACTCTTTCCACTCACTTTTACTCAGTATTGGGGGGCTTCGTAACTAAGTGTCAAGTGAAGTTGATGTATTTTAAAGCTTCTGATCAACTGCTTTATTTTCAACAGGTTTTAGTTTGATTTGTCTTCAGGGACCTTTCTAAGTATCCAGATGTTGTAATTTTTCTAGAGTTTCAGCAGATGATTCAGCTTTGACTGTTTCCATGGAAATCTTCCTAACACAGTGATACTCCTTTTTCAGACTCTTGTATTTTAATGGATGGTTTCCCTATGATAGTATGGGTATGTGCTGTGAATCTTTACTGTCCAAGTAAAGCAAGACTACTTTATTTACAATTTACTCTGCCTTCAGCTTGGTTGTTCCAGCCCATGATTGTCACTTACCTTCCAAGAGAAACTGAATTGGAGCTTTGAATGAACTAGTCTGGAAGCATATCTCATCTATAGAGCTGATCATAGTGAAACCCATTTGTAGGACTGAGACTGCTATTGGGGTGCTGCAGTATTTGTTAACAGTCAAAAAGTGAGCTCTTCACTGCTTTCACAGAAGCTGTGAGGATTAGAGCCCTCTCCAGGAGCTTTAAACACATCTCTTAGTGGAATGTTTCTGTGCTCTGCCTGTTTATTTCTGCACTCTGCTCCTGTTTTCATGTCTTTATGCTGCCTTGCTGCTCTCTGTCAACTGTACCGTTGCAATTGTTTTAACACATGTGAATCACAAAGATCAGGTTTAAAATCACTTATCCTTTCCTCTTTTGTAGCACAGTTACTAAAACCAATCAGTTCTCTAGTCCTGTTCATCATGTGGTGTTAAAATAATCCTAACTTCCACTCTTACTGTGCTGCGACATCTGTTGCTGTTGCAGAGAAGTTCAACTCGGGTATTTTCATTTTATTAGATAGCTGTATGAAATACATGAATCCTCTTCTGCATCTTGGCCATGTTGCTTACTGTCTTGAATAGTCTCACTAAGGTGGTGGTACAGTACCGTTTTCTGTTACAGGTTTTTGGATACTGGGACCCTATGAAGTAGTTTTACCTGAGAACCTTTTCTGTCTGCTGGTTAAAAAAAATTTTGTAAAGTAAAATTGACAAAAAAACCCTTAATTTCAGACTTTTTGCTTTCCTTTTATTTTAGGTGTTGACTTCAACTGTGACAAGAATAAGAACTAAAACTTCATTTTTAAGCCATACTCAGTAATGCAGCCTTTTGATGTCAGGCAATATCTGCCTCTAGATCAAAGTACCCTTGATCTCAGCAGGACTGAAATTCTGAAATGCCAGGAGGCCCACAGGAGCAGTATTAAATAGACACAAATGTATTGTGGGAAAATTAGAGCAAGTTTGTCAGTAATAGATCAGTGCAGTAGGAATGCTCAAAGGAACTAGTCTGGCACTTAATCACAAACAATTTATTTAAAAGTTAAGTAAATACTAACATGCATCTGACCTATTATCACCTTACATTCACTCCACTTGTACTCAAGCCTGAAATTATTGCTTAGTTTTATATGACGAAGACTGGAGAAAGCAGGAAGGAAAGGATCTTCTGTAGAGCAGTTACCCTTGCACACAATCCTGGAATGTAAAGAATTTGACCAAGTTGTGCAACTGGGTACATAAAACTTGTTTGCAGTGTCATAGTTTGCAGAGAAACAGATCTGGTCACTGTTTTCAGGTTTCTCTTTCAGCCACCTGTGTTCTAGGAAGGTGTAAACACTGAACAGTGGTGGCTGATGGCAGTCCCTCCAAACATCAGCTTGTCCTCTCTCAGCCCTTCATTGTTCTTATGTTAAGTTCCCTCTGCTTTGTTATGGTTGAGTTAGCAGCTTTCTGTTTTTGACCCATGATTGTTTTCTGTTTAAGCTGGATCAGCTGTGCTGCCTGTCTCTGCTGCTGAATGTGCTTACGAAGGAAACCTGAAGCTGAGACAAGGGCCATTATCAACTGATGGTAGCAAGAAGCCAGAAATGTAGATGCACATTTCAGACTTCCTAAATTCATGCATTTTGCATGCGACAGGAGCGGAAAAGTAAATTCATTTTCATTGTTTGGAAGAGAAAACATTAAAGAACTTTTGCCACAAATATTGAATGTTTTAAACTTGTAACAATTACCTTACATTTCTGGCTAAACTTACAACTTCAAAGATCCAATTTTTAATACCTTAGAATATTTAACAGCTTTATAGCTGCCATGTCATAAATGAAAATACTTTTTAAATAACAAAAGTTGCTTTCTGTCTTTTCCCTAATTTAATATTTCCAATGACTGATTAATACACTGTATTGGATTCAATGTAATGTAATCTTCATTGTGGAAGGATGGTTAGCATAGGACAAAATACTGCCTGACCTAACCTTCAAGATCATATTTTATTTTTGCTTTAACAGTTAATCTGAAGGGCTAGAATGTCATCAGCTTTTTATTTGAATAAAGTAAAAAATAATACTCTATGCTTTAACAATGCTATAATAGAGGTACTTTGAATTCAGCCTTTCAAGGATGGGAATACATGAATGTTTTAAATTTTTGTCCTTGGAAAAATCATCAGAGGTATTAAAAATAGCTCGAAAGAGCTACTGAATTTAGCAATAGACTTCAAAAGTGCTTGACCACTAACATCAGTTTAGCCCTTCTGTATCACCAATGCTGCTTAGGTATTTTTTTCTTTTCAGCAAAACATGCATGTAGTTTTGCACCTTCACATAACCACAGCTTGTCTGCTTCAGCGTTCTAAAATGTGGAAAATAATGCACCTGCAAGTTACAGACTTGACATCAGTTAACTATTAACTTAGTCTCCTTTTAAAGATTTTTTAAAACAATTTGAGGAGATGGAAAGGCACTGAAACTTCAAGAAGCTAGAAACCACTAGCGTTCCTTTAAGACAGAGAATATGGTGCTGCGGGGAGGCAATAAAGTTAATAAAGTGGGAAAGTCATCCAGGAGATGGATGTTGAACAAGATCCCTTGTTCGCAATACAGTTATAAGAAGTTGCTTCTTATGTGATAACCAATTAAAAAGGTGTAGTTTCCTGTTTGTACTATGTAAGTCTTCTGACTTGCACTTAACTGTTTTTGAAACTGATGTTGTGCCGACTGCTGTGGAGAATCTAAATTCCTATTGCCATGTCTCAAGGTGTATGAGGTCAAATTGAACATGACACAGATTGTTTGGCTGTCGAAAGTGGTACTGATGTCCTTCCTCCTGCATTAGTCTCCTTGTTTCTGTTCTCTATGCTGGCAGTAGGGTTTGTGCTATTGGTGATCTAATGTTGCTGGAAGCAGGACTGACAGAAGTTAGTTAACTAGTTCATTGAGTAGCCACCCAAGCACCAGTGTGATAGAAGAGCAGGAATTATGGAGTGTTAGATGATGACAGTCTGGTTTAATACCACTTTGCAAGAGGCTTAGCTTCCATGACTGCTCCCACAGCCTGTGAGTGTGAGCTGCCTTCTAAAGAATCCTTAGCAAATACTTGACCTATTTGCAGCTTTGAGTCTGTAGAACATGGGAAAGAGGCTGAACAAATGTCTTCCTTTTTTTTTTCTCTTCCCATTAGAAGCTTGGTTAGAGCAGCAAGGGTACTCGTGGATGGGTGAGACGAGCGTCTCTGGAACTTCCAAATGTATTGCAGACCAGACTAGCTACAGGTCATGTCTTTGAGCTGTTCTCTACATGCCAGCAAACTCAAAGTATGATGCCTGATTGCCAGCATGGTCTCTCCTAATGCAACAAACTTAAGAAAATATTGAATAGCTTCTAGACTCCAGCTCGATGTAGAGATGAATTCTTAGTTTTTCATTCTTAGCTCCACTGGTTTGCCTAAGTTTAAGGGATGGGTCTCCATCACAGAATGAGTTAAATCAACAATTTTAAAGTAAAAGCTTTGCTTAATTCCACTTTTGCCAACTGTTGAAGGCACTTAGTTTGTCTCTAGTAGGTCTGTCAACTGTCTTGGTAAGATCCTAAGCTACTAGCTATCACACCAAACATGAGCTCAAGCAATTTCTTTTTGAAATGGCTGTGGAATTGCATTTGCAAGAGAACTGGGGAAGCAGAATGGACTTGTTTGTAGGCAGGACCTCTTGGTATCCAGCAAAAGGAGTGCTGGAATAGCCTCATTTTTCCAAAATGTGCTAAGTCATCTTTCATTTCTCCAAGTTGAATCTCTGAAAGATACTAATGGTCACAAAATCTTGTGATAGAGCACTTGGGGACACTGCAAATGGATCTTGGAAAGGCTGTTGTTGCTTGAATATTATAAAATAGTACTTATAGGAGAAAAATGCTTTATTCTACTGTGAAGAACAATATTCTGCCTGTTAGATGACTGCTTTTTCTGCCAAGTGGATGATTGCTAAAGCAAAAAAACTGCCAAAGAGAAGAAATTGGATTCATTCCATAGATAGAATTGGGTTGCCCCACTTTACTTAGATGTTCAGAAACACTTTATTACCTTATGCTTACTTCAGAAGAAATACTTTTAATAATCCTGCAGTTCTGACACATTGCTAAAATTACTTGGGAAAAGTTGTTTCATTTGCTAGGCATCCTAAATGAGCTTTTCACCTGATGATGTCATCTTATTGGTAGTTGTGCAATGATTGGACTTGACAGAAGAATCGAGGCTGAGCTGATGCTCTGTTTCTGTAAGTCAGTGTTGCTCAGATCTTTAGAACTGCTTTTCTCACAGAAACGTTTTCTGTCTTTGTAGGGGGCAGGTAACCTTATTGTTTCAAAAATAAATGTCAGATGAAATACCACGAATGGCATTCACTTTGAGGTAGTCTCTTTGCTCATACAGTTTGAGTTTTCTTGTGACTGATTTCAGTGAGTGGGTTTGCATACTGGCTTTGAAATGGAGCAGGCCTTATGTGTCATCTTTAGGCTTCTGGGGATGTAATCATCAGCTGAAGTCAGTTTGCATGCAAACAGTAATTGCATGCAAAAAGCTGTGTTAGTATTTAGCAGGGGAAGACTTGGTGCAACACAATAGATGACCCTAAAGACTTGTTTCAAGCAACTATGTTTCTCATTTAGGGAAGCAAACTACTCTTTTAAGCATACTGCAGCTTTTATTTGCCATGCCAGGTTTGCTGCTAACTTAACCTTCCCCTTCCCAAAGGGGAAGATAGGAGGAACGCACGCAACAAAGTTAAATGCAATGTCAGCTATTAACTGTGTAAGTAAAAATGTAAGGGAAATTGTAAGTAAAAATGGATCCTGAAGCTTCAGACTTCACTTACTCATTTCTGACCAGTGCTGAAATATTTGAGCTTTTTTTAAGGTGTGTTTGTTTAGGGTTTAAGTACCATTTTTTCACATTCTAGACAAAAATTTTTAAGACTTCAGAGTGAGGTTTATCCTTCAGGATTCTGGGGAATTCCCCCATCTGGAGCGGGCAATTTCTCTAACCTGTACCAAAATCCAAGGAGTGTGTTTCAGAGCAGTTCTCATCCTTTGCTCTCGTCTGTACCAGTGATGATCAGGCTGATGTTCCAAGTGCCTCCAACCAATCTTTGCTGCATGTTCACTCTGCACTTTGGGCTAGTCCTCACCATGCAGGTTAGAGGTCAGTATCTATAGTAAAGCATCTGCTTTTACTTGTAGTAGTAATAATAGTATGTAACCTAATGGTAATAGGTAGCTCTGAGAGTACCATATTACTTCAGTAATGATAAATATCTGGAAGAAAAAATGTAGCTACCTTTCTTTTGATGTTACTGATGCTACAGGTCTCTTTTTTATTTACCATCAAATACTTGTTTTTACATATTCGAAAACATGTAAACAAACTTGCCCTGAAATTGTTGCAGTGACTTATATTTCAGAGTAGTAGCTATGACCAAATCATATTTTAGTGTTGTGATCATCAGTGCAGAGTCTAGTTGGAGGCCTGCAGCTAGTGGTGTTCAGCAGGGGTTCATACTGGGTTCAGTCCTGTGCAACATGTTCATCAGTGACCTGGATGAAGGAACAGAGTGGACCCTCAGCAAGTTTGCTGATGATACAAAACTGGGAGGAGTGGCTGATGCACCAGAAGGCTGTCCTACTGTTCAGTGAGACCTGGACAGGCTGGAGAGCTGGGCGGAGAGGAACCTAATGAAGTTCAACAAGGACAAGTGTACAGTCCTGAACGTAGGAAGGAATAACCCCATGCACCAGTACAGGTTTGGGGTTGACCTGCTGAAAAGCAGCTCTGCAGAGAAGGACCTGGGAGTCCTGGTGGACAACAAGTTAACCATGAGCCAGCAATGTGACCTTGTGGTCAAGAAGGCCAATGGTATCCTGGGGTGCATGAAGAGGAGAGTGGCCAGCAGGTTGAGGGAGGGCCTCCTCCCCCTCTACTGTGTCCTGATGAGGCCCCACCTGGAGTATTGTGTCCAGTTCTGGGCTCCCCAGTTCAAGAGTGACAAGGAACTACTGAAGAGAGTCCAGCAGAGGGCTACAAAGATGATGAGGGGACTGAAGCATCTGTCTGATGAGGAAAGGCTAAGGGGACCTGGGTCTGTTTATCCTGGAGAAGAGAAGGCTGAGAAGGAAATCTCATCAATGCTTTAAATATCTGAAGGGTGGGTGTCTGGAGGATGGAGCCAGACTCTTCTCAGTGGTGCCCAGAGAGAGGACAAGGTGCAATGGGCACAAACTGGAACACAGGAAGTTCCATCTGAACATGAGAAGAAACTTCTTTACTTTGAGGGTGGCAGAGCAATGGAACAGGCTGCCCGGAGAGGTTATGGAGTCTCTTTCTCTGGAGATATTCAAAACCTGCCTGAATGTGCTCTTGTGCAACCTGCTGTAGGTGAAGCTGCTTTAGCAGAGGGGGTTGGACTAGGTGATCTCCAGAGGTACCTTCCAACCTCTATCATTCTGTGAAAGGACAAAGCGGGTGCATTGAACATGACTCAACACTTAGCCTTTGTCAAAAGCAAATGAAGAGTCTCACTTGGGATGAATAGCATAATGCTGCCTTTAATGCATTGTTCAGAAATGTGTGTCTTCTTGCTAGACCTTCTGTCACTGGCTGCATTGATATATGGTCTTTTTTTCAGGTGAGTTGGGCATGTGAAATACAAATCATTCACGTGCATGTTGAGGAAAGTTTAAGAACTGGTGTAAAATTTATTATGGGGGGCAGGGGGGCATGCTTTATTCTCACACATTCCTTCAGAAAATAAATAAAAATTGTCTCCAAAACTATGTATACATTCAGACATGTTCCTGGAATTTGCTGCAAACATTCTCATTGAGCATTGACTGTATGTATTATATTCACTGTGGTGGTTTTTATACTTAAGTTTAAAAAATTTTAATAGCATGATACTGTTCTCATAATTAACATGCTGGCCTTTTTATAGTATTAGTAGAAATACATGAGTTTAATAGGACAGGTAAATTTATAACCTGCTTAGTGTTTAAACTGTTGCTTCCTAGTACCTTCTTCTTTACCTTCCTGTTTAAGTTTCCCTTTTCAGTGATTTTGCTCCTAGATAGTTCCTTTGACAGATACCTTTTGCTTGAAGTAGGATGTTCACTTGTTACTACTTACTCTGTAATAACTTCTTCATATTATTTGCAACAGAGTCAACACTTATATTCTGTATGCTGGCTTACAGTAAAATTTTCTTTTAATTCTATTAATTGCTGCTAGTGTGTCTTACATGTATGCAACAAATTCAGAAAATACGTAGCATCAGGAGATCCTCTTTGGTCTTTGTCTTGACAAGCATTAAGATTACCGTGCTAAACACTTTCCTACTTAGCTTAGTCCAAGAACTCAGTAATGAGATACAGTTCTCTAAACAACTGTCAAAGTTTAATTTTTAAATATCCTTGAAACTGAGAGAAAAATGATGATGTATACAAAGTAAAATAATTGCAGTTTAAGCATGCTGCTCTGAACTGTCCAGAGACCTCTCATGGGCATAAGCACAGCTGTAATTTTGTGGCTGTAGTGAGTTGAGACTGGAATGTATAATTCTAGAATAGGATTTTTTAAATTGCTCTTTGTAGTACAAATAGAAATAGAATTCTGTATATATGTAAACCAGATGTACAAATGAAATCAGCAGAGTGCTACTGGAGACTTAAATTATCAACATTGTGGTACCATCTCTCTCAACTCAGTAACCCTAAGTCCTACTGCAGCAGTGGGTGCAAAGAAACTGTAGCAGCCTCACCACAAGTCAGAATACCCGTATCTTGGATGCTTCACTTTCTGCTTCTGTATCAGAGGAGGTGCTCCCTGTCCTGGCACCCCCTTTGCCTTCCTTGATAGGAGGCCAGGGTGGTGGTGGCCTAGAGCAACCAACCACTGTGCCCTGCCTTCTCAGTGAGTCAGAACATGATGCTTTGCTGCCCTCAGCCCTGTGCTGAGTACCAAGAATATGTCACAGCTCTCATTTCTGCTCCTCTGCTGCCTGTGTCAGGAGGCTCCATGAGCAAAGTGTTACAGACAAAAATCCCACCTCTCTTATGGTTTATCAGCTTCTGTTAACCTGCTGCAACCAATAGTGACTCAAATTTAAATGGGTAGGCAACTTCAAAATGTGTTAAACAGATAATGTATGTTAACCAAAGGAGGTTCTAGTAGGGCTGAACTAGCTTTCCAGTTGTTCATCCAGGCATGACAGCAGACATGCTTCATGTGCCTTTAAAAGGTAAATCACTGTGTAGTTGGAACCCTAAACCACAGTTAAAATTATTATACGTTTAGTCAGAATTTAACCCTGTTTGCAGCCTTGGTCTGTAGGGCACTTCTGTTTTTACTCACACTGGGAGTCATATAACCTTTTGTATTACAAATTTAGCCATATGTATTATTCCCTTAGGAGCGAAGTGCCTCTGTAACGACATCATTGATTTTTGCTTTTGTTTCCTAGGCTGTGAAGATATTATTGCTGAGAGCATCTCACTAGACACCTTAATTGCCATTCTGAAGTGGAGCTCTCAGCCGTACGGTTCCAAGTGGGTACATCGTCAAGCGCTACATTTCCTCTGTGAGGAGTTTACCCAGGTCATGGCTTCAGATGTCTTCTATGAACTCAGCAAGGACCACCTGCTCACAGCTATTCAGTCTGACTATTTACAGGTAACCTGCATGCAGAATACAGCTCATCCTGCTTGAAGCAGGATGCGTTATACCATTTCTAGAGACAGTGGAAGCTCATTTTATATTGTGGGTGAGGCTGGGGGTTTGTGAATGCTGAGCATTCCTTTTATGATATTTAAAACATGAAATTGAAGTAGGATTAAGAAAACTATTTTGTTCTTGGCTTGAAACACAACCCAAACCGGTGGTATATGCTACTGCTTAGAAGCCTGATAATAGTTTAGAAATAGCTGCAAATTATTTTAAATGAAGCATTTCTGAACCTAACATTTGCCTTACGTGTTTAAGTGTTTTATAAAATCATTTGGCGGTAGTAGTTTTGTTTAACAATGTACATCCTAGTTGGGGGCAGTGGGAGCTAATAAAGTAGTAATTGTTCAGAAGGCTTTTTTTTTTAGGGGGAGAAATAAAAATACCTTTTCTGACAAGTATTGCAGAATTTCTGGGGTTTTGTGACTTTCATACAGTGATTGTGGGGTTTAGGGAGAGGAAACCATACTGACTAATAGAAAGCTTTTAGATTTTTGCTGCCATTTCTTTTCAGAGGAGATACTTTCATAATGATGACCAGCCTTTTATAGCTTAAAGATGTCTGCTTTTTTTAACTGTATCCATTCCAATCTTTTTTCAAGTATGTGTTAGAAATTATTTAAAGTCTTTTTTTTTAAAAAAAAAATTCAGGAATTACAGTAACAGCACTGCTGACCTTGTGTAACAGTGTATTATGACTTAAATTTCCTACCCTAGTTAAGAAATTATACAGATAAATTTAAATTTTCCAGTACATGATTTTTTCCTCTAAAACTGTTGAATGGTCAGCAAATGTATATAGCTAAAAGTTGCTATAAGCAAAGTTGTTTTGTTTATAGTATTACTGAAGATCTTTTTCTTCACTAGATTATAGTTTAGTTGGTTTGATGATTTTCATAGATATCTAGGCAGTGTGGATGGTGAATTTGTAATGTTAAAGATCCACCCAGTTAAAACTGCCCCTTTTAACTTTAATCATTCAAATTTAACACCTGTAAGTTTTCATGCTAGACAAATTCTTTTCTTCTGTAGAAAATTTTTTTTCTCTTCCTAGGGATTCAGTAAGTGACATGAATCTATAAATCATGGTGGTGATATACCAGTAGTATTCCATTAAAATATTTGAGTATTTGGAGGAAGTGGTATAGGAAATCATGAAGTACAAATACTTTGCTCTTGGTACTGTTGTGTTTGTTTATAGCTGCAAAAGACCTGTGTATGTGATTTTTTTTTTTGAATTTTATTTTTAATTTTTTTGGTGTGACATTTAACTAAGCATATACAGATTGATGACTTTCTCTTTCTACCAGGCAAGTGAACAAGATATTCTTAAATATCTGATTAAATGGGGAGAACACCAGTTGATGAAGAGAATAGCAGATCGAGGTAAGGATCCTTTAAACCACTGAACCACATAAACCAAAATAGATGGAAGTTCTTTTTTGCGGGTAATCTGTAGCTTAAGGAAATTTAATCTGTGTTCATAGTATGGTCAAAACTAAATAAATGCACTTTTTTGGGGAAGCTTTTGTTCTCTTAAAAAAAAAAGAGAACACAGGCATTCTGAGGGAGCTGGAATTTAGCCTCAAGAATAAAAAGCTTAGGGGAGATCTTGGCGAAGTCTATAAATATTTAATGGTAGGAAGCAAAGAAAATAGAACCACCCTCTTCTCTTGGCACCCAGGACACAATGAGAGGCAGTAAAGCATTAACATGAAATTCTGTTTAAACACAAGAAACTGTGAAGATCGTTAGACACTGGAACAGGTTGCCCAGAGTAGTTATAAGGTCTCCATCCTTAGACGTGTTCAAAACCCAACTGGATGTCGCTGTGGACAACCTGCTGTACCCTACCTTCAGGCATATGGACCAAAATTCTAGAGGTCCTTTCAACCTCTACAACTGATTTTGAATTTCCTGATATTTTGAATTATTTCTTTTGTAGCTAATTCACCAAAGAAAAAACCCCTGCAGTATCTTCTGTGCTCATGCAGGAACAGAAAGGGAAGAACCTACCTGTGTGACAACAGCAGTGCTGGTGTGGCTACTGTCTGTGGAGGGCTGGCCACGTCTTTGATAGCCACTGTTATTGCTTGCAATATAACTGCTTTGTCATGGATGTGTTGTGTGAAATGCAACAAAAAGTCAGTTAAAATATGTGCTTTTAGTGACACAAGTAAATATTAACCTTCTATTTTCAAGACAAGATTTTTCTAAGTGCTTGTCTTAAGGCACACTGGAATATAATGGAACCAGTTCAACAGTAACAGACCTGGACTGGAGGAGAAGCTGCTCATTTGGAGTAATTGTGCAGCTTCCTACTTTGTGGTGTTCATTAAGTAAATGGCTCATTTCTCTTTCCTGGAATCATCAGGTAACATGATAATCAAAAGCAAAAATAAGAGCTATGCCAAGTTCTGTCAGATTAGGGCCAAATATAGTCTAGTAATTTAGACTAAATTCCTCAATGACCCTCCTGATTTTGAAGCTCTGAATATGGCAGAGTCAGTCCAATACCAGAAGACATTAGAGATTGTAATGGATTGTAGCTAAAACTTGAGCCGCCTGTAGTTACAGGATGGGTATGTTTGACAGATTTCCTCAAAGAGAGAAGCTAGACAAATTCAGATTGGATACAATACCTAAAATACAGGTGAGGGAGAATGGCCTGAGTGTATCATACATTGTCATCCTGCAGTCTCTAGGGAGATTCCCACTCTTGGCACAAATAGATATCCTGTGACCGCGAGAGCAATTAGAATGGGCTTGACACAGCTGTTACTCAGGTGG
Source organism: Bucorvus abyssinicus (assembly GCA_009769605.1). Taxonomy (NCBI): domain Eukaryota; kingdom Metazoa; phylum Chordata; class Aves; order Bucerotiformes; family Bucorvidae; genus Bucorvus; species Bucorvus abyssinicus. The sequence goes on from CM020036.1 coordinate 16,437,068, forward strand.
TTTGCACCAGGAGGCTAGAATAATTTATCATAGTATACTCTTCAGACCTTAATTTGTAGAAAATAAGTCTCTGAAAACTGCTAGGGGAAGCGAGAAGAGCTGCAGGAGGGTCCTTGGGGGAATTGCTGGCAGGCAGGTACAAATGTTTCCATAGCATAGCTCTTGATAGAGCTTTATAAACATTTACCCCAAACACTATTTTTGTATTTTCTCCCTGGCTTACACTCTGAAACGGATAGCTGTGCAAATGACTTATGCTTGTATAAACTGAACTTGTTGCTATGGATGCTTCATATCAGATTTTAAGGCACAAAATAATTTTATGGAACAATGCTGATAAGTACTGTTGATTTAAAATCAGAATTTCCTTTTCTATAACATCCTATAAGCCCTCTAACTCCTGCTTTCCTATTTAAACTTTTTGATGTAAACTGAGTATTTCGTGTTGCTTCCTACAGAGCCTAATTTGCTCAGTGGTACTGCTCACAGTGTGAACAAAAGAGGTGTGAAGAGGAGAGATCTTGACATTGAGGAGCTGAGAGAGATCCTGTCTCCACTTTTACCTTTTGTCCGCATTGAGCACATTTTACCCATGAATAGTGAAGTACTGAGTGACGCAGTAAGTCAGTAGTCTCATACAAATACTATCTCTGGGTTCGTTGTACTTCAGATTCTACAATGTTCAGGGGTTTTTTGGGCTGGGGTTTTTTTTTTTAAGGATTAGCTCCTAAAATGTTACTACTCAGAGTAATATGGGTTGAAGTCACTTTCTGGATAAATTTTCTCTTAAATCAGTCAGAAGGCTAAAAAAAATCAGTGGTGTAAGGAATGCATTTCTTGCAAGTTTTTCCCATATTTATGTTTTAAAACCCATAAAACTCTTTCCTGATTCTTAAAGATGAAGAGAGGCCTGATTAGCACTCCTCCTTCAGACATGCTACCAACATCAGAAGGTGGAAAGTCAAATGCCTGGCTGCGGCAAAAAAATGCTGGAATATATGTGCGGCCAAGACTGTTCTCACCGTATGTGGAGGAGGCTAAGGTAAGAATCATTAACAACCCTTGACTATTGTTAAATTGGAGTCATCAGGGGGTTCTGTAAACAGGGAAAGATTTTGGTATGTTTTGTCTCTCTTTGCATGTACTGGCCTAAAATACTAACGTTTTCAATTTAACAAGACTTACAAGATTGATCATCAGGCTCAAGTCTCTAGAACTGGTCAGAAAAATTTCAACAAAATTTTTTTTTGTCGAAATTGAAATGTTTGCGAGACAGATCTTGATGAAATTCCACCGGAAACAAAGCAGCGTTCTGAGGGAAACCTCCCTGGTTTCCAGCCAGTTTGCCGGCCCAGCTCCTCGGCAGCCCTCCTGGCAGGCGGATGGCAAGGTGAGAGCCTGAGAGTCCCAGTTTGCGGCTAGTCAGCAACCTTGGTTACCAGGTCTTTCAGGCTCCCCAGCTCCCACCAGAGCTGGGTGGAGAACTGCTATTCCACTCGGCAGAGGACTCTGATATTTCATCATTGTTCGAATCAGAACATGTCCAAAATTCTATCCTCCACAAAAAATATAAATAGCTTGTGTCCAATGTGACTGAAGTCCTTTGTGTCCTGCTCAGGCAGCAGCTTCCCTATTTAATATTTTGCATGAGGATTGTCATATTGAAGATCTTGTAGCATCGGGTGGTGACATTTGGTGACAGGATGGAGATGGCTCCGTGTGGGGCAGAAACGTGCCATATTCTGTTTGACAGAATGGGAGCCTTGTAGGTTGCTAACTAATGCCACCACTTAAAGCAGCTCTGACTTAAGTCAGGAGCTCATGAGTCCCAGAAGTGCAGGTCACTACAGAAAAAGAGGTTTAGGTGAAGCTGATATCCACATCACCTACAAACTCTGACCACTACTCTGGTGAATTCAGAGCTTTTGCCCTGTGCCTAAGAAGGAAAGTATTTTCTAATGGTGTGAGCTGTTGTTGACATCCTCTTTGAAGGGAGGGGAGAAATAAAACTACTTTGCATTTTGAGCACAAAGCTTGGAGAGTAACAGGTGGCACTAAAGCAGCAAAGGAAGACTAGCCAGTTAAAATTTTATCTTTGTATCTCAGATTGTTCAAACTAACAAATGTGCTAAAGAACATGTGATAAAAACTTTGCCTCTCTTAGTTTTCAGGTATATGGTATAGGAATGCTTTAGCTTTAGTGCTATCTTAAAGAACATTCTAAATTTTTTTCCTGTGTCAGGAATCCTACTTGTTCCTATTAGTTTCATATTATGCTCTTAATATTTTTAAAAGCATCATTAGCTGTTTAACCTTAAAGGGAGGTCATTCATACTTATCTGGTAACTATACTCCGAGTAATGAATCTATGAATGTGAAATGCAAAACTTGCAGATGAGTGATTTCTGATTTTTAGTTTTTACTCCCCTATTAGCTTCCTTTTTTTAATAAATCCATTGAACATTAAATGAGAATCTCAAAAGGGTATGCATAAATCCCTTTCTATTCTTTAACACATCTGAGGGAAATGTTTCACTTTCAGACTGGTGCCTTCTACTCAGTGGCACAGAGGGTTGAGGCCTATAGGCAGTAACTGTCTGAGTCAGAGTTCAGAGGGTCTAGCCTCAGGAAGGTTTCTTCTAATCTGACAGGTACAAAATAAACAGAGCAACCTTCCCAGCCTTTATTCACCTGCTTGCTCTTAGCTCTGAAACTCAACTCTGGCCATGACTGGAAAATGGAATAGAAAATGCTGTGGAAAAGCCAAATGCTATCTGGGACCTGGAAAAGTTATAGTTTAGACATTGCTGGGCTTGTGGCCTCAGGACTGTGTTTGCAGCAGGTCTCGGTGGGGTGTGTGTGTACAGTGCCTTCATGAGGGCTCTAATGGCTGTCGTTGCAGTCAGTACTGGATGAGATGATGGTGGAACAAACCGATCTTGTTCGTTTGCGGATGGTCCGAATGTCCAATGTGCCCGACACCCTTTACATGGTAAACAACGCGGTACCACAGTGCTGTCATATGATTACCCACCAGCAAGTTAGCACTAACCAGTCCAGTCCTCCTTCAGTTATAGCCAATGAGATCCCAGGTAAGGCTACTAGATCACTTGCAATGCCAATTGCTCTCATGTGAGTGGATGGGGGCTTGGGTCTGGGGAGGGTGAATGTGAATTACTGAATGTTATGGTTTCCTCAGAGTAGTACTGCACCATTTGGGCTTCTTCTCACCCAACGGTAATCTCTCTTCCTTTGGTCTACTCTGAAGACAAACTGGTTTTGGATGGCATAGTAAGTAGTTAAAAATCAGCTACTGGAGGGGATAGTGTTTTAACCTGCTTTAGCTGAGCAATTTGAAAAACCTTGGACTGGTTAAACTGTGGAACACCTGCTGGAACCTGTCTGTCTCTTCTCAGAGTGGTCTTCCTCCCTTCACCACTCCCTATTCCACATTTTATAAGATCTTTGTGTATCAGTTATGTCTCCCTTCAGTCAACTATACTGGAAGGAAACTGATAAGCTTTTCTTACAGATGGTAGAGCCAGGACAAAAATAATAGGTTTAAATCACTGCAAGAGAATTTAAGTTGAGGTGTTAGGAAGATTTGAAACACCGTGTAGTTAAACACTGCAGTAAGTTTTCTAGGAAGGCTTGTGGAATGGTTTTGATCTATTTGTTTCTTGTGATTTGGGAATAGACTTGATAAAGCCTAAAAGGAGCTTCTAAAAACTTCTGTAATTTGATAAAAAGTACTAATTGTTTGTTCAGAAACTTAAATCTGTGGCATCTCAGCCGTACATTACAGTACTCAGACTTTTTTCCTCCTCTACAGAAAAGCATAAATATGCTCACCATGAATTGAATGTAAATTATTTCATCAGATGTGGCTTTGATAACACTTTGCTTGATCTTAGCTTCCAAAGATGAGAACGGAATCAGGTTCTCTAAGTCTCCAATGTTTTGCAAAAGTTTGTGAGTTCTGAGAAAATCTGGCTCTGTTGGTGATCACAAGACATCTTGGCTAATAAGAAACTCCACTCCAGCTTGATTCTGTGCAATTTAATAGATAGGAATTAGTGCCAGCCCTTTGCTTTGAGCATGGACATGAGCTCTGAGCATGGCCAGTAGTTGGAGCACATGTATTGTGTCCTGGTAACTGCCTGCTTCGCTTAGTTTTGTAATTAAGCAAAATAATTGATTGTTTTGCCAATGCCTTCTGCTACGGAGGGTAGATGGAGACCAGTTAATTTGAGGAGATTCAGGCATGTACCAAACCTATAACTTGTAAAGGAATCCACCCCAAAGCATAGATGGAGCACAGGCAGGGCTAGGTGGCATTGCCTCTGTCTCCCTCAGGCCAGGCTCTTAGAACAGGGAGTTCTTCAGAGCTTAGGTATTCTCCATCTGTCACTTGTGCCTGCCTTGTACCCACTGCTCGTGGACTATGTTTGCATAAATGCTATTGGCAGCATGTCTTAGTGCCCTTCTTGCAAGACTATCCTAAAATTATATGTTCAATCTCTGCTGAAGTCTGTTCTACTTTGAGGCTAGGTTCTGTGGGTGGTTGGGTTTCCTTAAGTATTTTTCCAGTTTGGGTTTGAATTGGAAATCCTGCAACTGTCTGAGAGAATTGAATTTTTTACGTATGTAATCTCTCTCCATGTGTTTCACGTGAATAACAGTAAAAATAAAAAAAACAAACCTGGGTTTGAGAAGATAACACTTTGTAATGGAAAAACTTAGATAATTTCTATGTCTACTAGTTGTTTCACTGTTAGCAAAATGCTGGTTGTAGCTGAACATCTGGCTGCTAAACCAGGATTTTTGAGGACAATTGAAGTGTGTGGAGAGTAGCATGGAAGACTTATTTAGTCAAGTCTTAAAGCCTGATAGAATTGATTTTTTAAAAAGAATATTTTTTTTTTCTTCCTAGTAGAGGAACTCGGGGGGAGGGAGTGTATATTTTGCTCTGTTTACGCTTATCCTCCATGTACCAGTGTAAACTTTCGTGAAATTGCGACCAGTTGTGTAATTGCATGGTGTTGGGTTTTCTCCTTCTCTGTAATGCAGATGTCTTTTCACACTGTTCTTTCTGTCTGATCCATTTAATTTTTATGAGCTTTTGTTAAGGACATGTGGTCATGGTAATATATAATGCTTCGTAAAGCTGATAAAGGATCAGATGCCAGGACTTACGTATTCAGAGATCTGGATTTGTTTTCTCTTATGATATGCATATTTTCCTGAGGACAGAAAGACCACAGTGAAATACCATTCATCATCAAACAGCAGCAAGAAGTGGCCTGAGAAAGTTTTGCAACAGTATAAATGCCCCAAACCTTTTGCAAAATGGGGGTTTTTTAAATTATTTCAGTATGGCTGCATAAACCAACATAATTTTAACAGGTTTCTGTTGGCTTACAGTTTGTGTAACTTGTTTAGAATGCTCTTTCTTTAGTTACGTACTGGTATTATGGTCTTGTGATTACAGAATTCCACTAGAAGTATGAAGTGTATGCCAAAAAAATCAATGCATTCTTGGCCTGTAGAATTCATGAGGGAATATTCAGTTGGTATTTAAGACATCCTGCCCCCACCTCAAATCATGAAATTCCTGCATCATAAGGGGTTTACAAACACAACTGTATTTGCGGCTCATTCTAGCAGAAGCTGGGAAAATGGTATATGTCTTTGCCATTTGTATATGTGTATTATCCCATGTGGCTTAATAATGCTCCAAAGAGCATGTGTAAGTCAAACTGTTCTTGGCAGAATACTTTAAAAAAAAAAAGCCAAGTCAGCCTGATGTTTGATTTTTCCTTCAGAATGAAATCTAACCATTACGATCAAGCTTACTGTCTCACAGTTGAAAAAGTAATCTGTTCTCCCTGTTCCATTCTCCATTGTCCCTCCAGTTCCCAATCTCCTTGTTGTAAAAGAGATGATCAAACGGCTGCAGGAGCTGCGTCATACTGAGCAGGTGCAGAGAGCGTACGCTCTTAACTGTGGAGAAGGTGCCACAGTCAGTTACGAGATTCAGATTCGCGCGTGCTGCGGGAATTTGGACTGTCTGATGCTGCTGCTGAACTTCTGCCGGTGAAACAACTGCTGTAGAAGACCACAAATCTTGATTCTGTTCTGCTTATGAATTGCTTAAATGTGCTATCTGCATAGAGAACTACTTTGTGTGAGCCATGCCGGTGCAAATACTTTACCTGCCTGCATCCCTTTAAAACTTTCCAGATGCACTTACAGTGAGACTGTTGCTTTGATCTCTGTGCTTTATCAATGGTCGTGCAACGTCTACTTTCTTGAGCTCCTCTGCCACATTTTGGGGACACCAAGGTGTAGAAGCGGCAGTTGATGAGAGAGTCAACCGCACTACAACATCTAGAGTAGATTTCATTCTTGAATCAGGGGAGACGTCCTCCTACCGTAGATTGGAATCGTACATACAGTCGAAACTGGGCAATTGGAAACTCATTCTGTTTGTTCTCTGCTGTTCCAGCAAATGCTTTTTTGGTCAATTTCTCACACGTGTAGCTGATGCTTCTTGTCTTGGTTTTAAAAAATCTTTATTCTATGGTAGCTGTAATCTTGTCAAGTTTGGTGAGGTGTTGGGTGGCACAACTAGCCTGTTAGAGTACTAGCAGATTTCTAGTTCCAATGCGTGTTAGTTAGAGACTTTTCTAGAAGACTTCCTGCTTTGTTTTGTTAAATGCTGGGCTTTTTCCTTTGCAGAATCCTCACAAATTCTTTCCTGATGAGCGATTTGGGGACGAAAGCCCACTCCTGACAATGAGGCAGTCTGGACGATGTCGCGTTAACAGCACTCCCACTGCAGAAACCATGTTTACAGAACTGGAATCTTTTGTGGCCTTCCATCCACCATTGCCCCTCCTCCACCTCCATACCACCCACCAGCAACTCCTATTCATAACCAGTTCAAATGGGCTGGAAACAAAGGGTGCCAAGTCAACATCCCTCCCGTTCCTTTTCTTATCCGTGCAATCACTCACTATTCCACTCCCGAACCGCTCCCAAAGCTGCACCGCCTGTCTACTTGCCCAGTGTTAAAGCAGCACCTCCTGACTGCACTAACACGGCAGGTCTGGGGAGACAAACAGTGGCTGCAGCAGCGGCAGTGATGGCAGCTGAAAAGCAAGTAGTAAGTATTATGATTGCCTTTCCTATCTTTGGCCACTCAAAGTAGCTTATAGAGAGGAGCTGGAGAGAATTATTACAATGAAGCAAATTGTCTTTGTTAAATAAAAGAGCATCTTTGTTGTTTAGGAGAAGAGTTTTCTACCAAACTGGCTGTCAGCATTCTTTGTCCCAAAGGCATGCCCTAATGCCCAGGAGAATGATCATTCCAGGGCCAGGAGCATTTTAGAGGGGCAGGTGGGATTCGAATCTTCTAAAATAATGTTTGCTCTGTATTCAAAGCGTAAGTCAACTGAAGTAGTGAACTGATGCTATAATTCATGGGTGATGATATTTTGATGTGTGATGATATTTTGGCTGTTCACAGGTAAGTAGTCCTGAAGGGAACAGATAATAAAGGAAACTGTGAAGAATGTGAAGGCCTTACAGCTGTGAAAGAGATTTTAAAATGAATAGGCAAGCAGGAATGGGGAATCGCAAAACAGAAGGGTTCATTACAGCACTTAAAGACAATAATTGTAGCTGCTGAACTACAATATGATGCAGTGAAAAAATGAACTATAACTTACTGGACAAAGACAGCTTTGTGAAATACATGAAATGCTCACTGAAGAATTTGGTAGTTTATTTCTGCAGTAAAACACAACTGTGCACTGAAACAGTTTAATACTGAAAACCTGCTCTTCAGATGTGTATTTGATCTGGAGTTCTGAATGGAAACAGGGATTTATTTTTTTTCCCTTTAGCAATTGTCCTAAATATATGCTCTCCTTTTTATTTAGGTTAAATATTTACTATAAATTAGAATTGTTTGCCACTGTTTGTTCAAGTGTGGGTTTTGTAGTAAGTCTCTCTCTTGATCAATGCTGACTTTGCTAAAGAAAGCATCTAGTGACCTTTCTCACAGAAATGTTTCTGCTAGTATGTTTCTATAAAAATGCAGGGAGAGGTATGGACTTAATGTGGGTAATAATTTTGTTCTGTATTCTTTCTGCAATTTGTGAGTTACTAGTAATCAGTGATTGCTAAAATTGCTCTCATTAGAAATGATAAACACAAGTAGAAATTTTAACTCTTCTATCTGGAAGACTGTAATATGCTTGTCTGCTTGCAGGATTGCTTATAGCTGTAGGTGAGAAGGATGCCATGCAACAGCTTCCGTGAACTTTGTGCATCTACTGAGTGCTGTAACTGGTGCTCCCCTCCAAGCCTTGAGGCTGTTGTTCTGGCACACGTGTGCCTGCAGTTCACTAACTTCAAAATATGAAGTGTAAGCAGAAGGGTTGCATCTGTAGTGACAAAATACATGTTTCATGGCTTCTCTGTGCTGGAACTCTGTGCTGTGACAAACTATTTGTTAAGGTCTGCACCTGGTACCTTGTTTAGTTTGAGAATTGCAGGTGGCTTAAAGCAGGCTTGACTTTGGAGGATTTAACAGTATGTTGTCGTTTACTGCATATTCAAGATGAGATGTGTTTAAGAGGGGGCTGTTATTGTGGCACCACAGCTGTATGAAGGAAAGAAGTTGTCTCAAGCTAGCAGGAACTTGAAGGTTGAAGGATACATGTCATCTTTTAGAGTGTAGGAAGCTTGAAGGCTGAGGTTGGCCTTGGCAAAGGTAGATAAGGAAAATGTCGTTTCAAATTACAGCAGCTGTCCTAAATACAGTTTGTGTTTAGCTTTTGCTTTGTTTCCATGGACCATTATTTTTTTTTTTTTCTTTTCCAGTGTACTCAGCCCTTGCTAAACGAACTGATGCCAGATATCGCAATGGGTGTGTCAGCAATGTCTTTAAAAGACAGAAGATTACCAGAGCTCACAGTTGACACAGAATTAAGCCAGACGGTTACAGAGGTAGGGCCCGGTCCACCCCAGCACATTTCATGTATTCAGAACAGACACATGCCTGCTTCTCGAAAGAAACATGCAATAGAGCAAAAAATAGATGCTCGAGAAAATCAGCAGGAATATCCTGACTTCTATGACTTCTCTAATGCTGCATGCAGACCCTCTACTCCAGCACCCAACAGGCACAGCCCTTCGCCTTCACAAGGCATATATTTTGGCCCAGATTTGTATAGCCACAATAAAGCATCACCGAGTGGCTTAAAGTCAGGCTATCTACCTTCCCAGCTTTCTCCTAAAAAGCCAGAGGATTCTAGGAGAGAATACCTGCTCTCCCAAGATGGGCATCAACATAGACAGAAGAATGAGCCAATACACCTTGATGTCTTAGAACAACCTCCCCAGCGACTGGACTTGGCGTTGGCTACCCAGGAAAGTGCTAGTAATGGCCCGGTTCACATCAGGGGAAGAACAAAAATGGAAACAGATTTAACCTATGGGCTGACCTCCAACAGACCTTTGCTTTCTGCGTACACCTCTGAAATGCAAGAAGAGAGACCCAGCAGGAGATTGGTGGATGATGAGCCATTGGAACATGGAGCACAGAGAAATGTGGATTTAGAAAGGGAAGATGCAGTAAGCAGAGGAAGGAGGTCTCCAAACAAACCAGACTTCCTGTATAAAAAGTCTGCCCTATGAAAGCAACCTCCACGATTTCTCTGTGCCTAAGAGTTGTAAACATCCCATTCTTCACAACTTTTGGCCTGACTTCTGTCAGACAAATGCGTTCATGCCAGCAGATAAATTCAGCTTCTCTCACTTCTTCTGTACATTGCTTTATTAGAGACAGCATGTTATTGGTTTGTTTTTAATGCTGCTTCTGGGTTTATTTTGTGGGAATTTTTTTTTTGAGCAAATTAATTAAGCCTTTTTTAAAAAAAGCTGGTACCTTTTTTCTACAACCTGCTAGCCTTTTGCACCTGTACATCTATTTTAGTGTATTAGTTTTGTACTAATATGTTAAGCTTTATTGTCACATTTAAAGGACTGTATTTTCATACTTTTGCATTTTCTCTTTCACCTGCCAATTCCCTCTGTGCATTGGGTTGCACATTATGAGATGTATTTTCTTATGAGATAGTAACAATGTGTTTATTTTTTAATTATAGGAATTCCAAAGAACAGCACATCACAATACTAAATTTTTGGTTACATTTCTGTTTGTTTAGATCTGAAATCTTCCTGATTTTTACAACTACAGCAGGAATCCAGTCTAAAGTTTTGTTAGAAAAGTTCTGGCAGCTGGTCTCACGTAGCAAACCCACTTCAAGAATTATAGTAGGGTTTTTAAGAGTCCGGGGGGATATTTAGAAGTCCAGATTCCAGTGAATTTCAGTCAGGGATCTGACAGTGTGATTCCATTTGCTTTCTGGTTCAGCTGTGACCATGGAGAACTCCACGATCACACAGAAGCACTTATTAGACAGACTAGAATTGTTCATTTGCCCATGCAGAAATAAATCTAGAAATAGGTTAAAAGTGATAGTAATAACTTGTTCTTCCAGCTACCCATGCATGAGGGTACATGAAGACCAGAGCTGAGGATTTGTGCTAAATCCTGGAGTGTCAGGAAGACAAGGTGTGGTATCTCTGCTGTTGCCTGAAGGGTAACCCTCTGCTTGAGAGGGCTCCCTCTCCAACAGAGGTGCTGAGGTGACTGCTCATTGCCTTGCTTTCTCCTGCCTATGATTAAAAAAGGGCTTCTCTTAGTGATGTCATTCATTGTTCCTTACCTGATCTGAAGTGTTGCTTCATAACTGCAGCTGTTCTGTGAACAAAATCCAAGTGCAGAGTAACTGCTTCAGCATCGTGAAATGTGCAGAGCTTTAGCATCTTAAGTTACGCTTCCATTTCCTGACTTTACTTTTCATCTGCTCTCATGGTATGAAGAGGGAGTGACAGCCATCTGGGCTGGCTCCCTGCCATGGGGTTGGGGTTAAGCAATGCACCGGGTGTAACGGTTATAGTTATTAAGTGCGTCCTTACTTGCAGTTTTTACCACAGATTCATTGCATTTAGGCCAGGGATCTGATGCCACTGCAGTGTAGCGATTACTGGTAAAGGCCTGTTTGGGTTTTTTAAAATGCAGTTTCTGTGATGAAGGATTTCCCAGTAGTGGAAAACTTTTAATTCCAAGTGGGACCTAAGGACTACTTTAAGGTTAGGGTGAGTTGTTTGCTGCAGTTCAGAATGCTTAATACTATTTAAATAGAAATCTTGCTGCAACTTTACTTCTAGTTTTAGCTGATGGCAGATTCTTACCTGACCTGTTTCACTGAAGTATGCAAGGCCTGATAACACCACCACTGTGTAATTGAGAGATACTGAATATTGCATTTCCAAACCTACCAGACAGCTTCTAGATAAATGAAGATGAGTGTTCGAACCAATAAATCCTCTAATGTCTCCTGCACACCCATCTATAGGCCTTCTGCTTCTGTGAAAGCTTTACAGGCACTCCTTGTGGGACGCAGCCATGGAAGGTGTGGTGTAGGACTGGAGGAGAAGCTCAGCTAAACTGCATAGGTGATGTGTCTTGTGGGTAAGGGGAGATGTGTGTGTGCACACGTGTGTGTGTTTTTCCCGTCAGCCTTTTTATCTGTTTTTTTGACCACAGTCAAGACACTTGGTGGTCCTGGCCTCATCACCAATATGTAGCGTTTCCGTGGGACTGCAGTGTAGAACATTGGTAAATGCAAGAAGGTGTCAGTGGGGGTACGGTGCTGCTGCAGGATAGGGACTGAGGTTCATTGGGTTTCTTCTGAAGATTTGAGCCCAGTGCTGTCTGACTGCATAGCTCTAATGATACCCTTGGGTCTCATGCTCACCAGCACTAGAAGCATTAACTTTCATCACACACAAAACCCCTGAAATTCCCTGCACTTGTGTCATATGTATGTTGGTAGCTTAATTACTAAAAGGTCATAGCTGTCCTCAGCACTTACTATTCTGAATAATTTAGTCTTACCTAAACTTGATAGATGTACTTTGAGAGAACTATTTTAGATACCATAGTTCAATGTGGCACTGTGTGCCTGGACAGATGGGGCTAATCTACAGAAGTAACTTTTAAGCTTGAAATTCGTGGGGACGTGGCTGATGAAGACTTGAAGTTTTGAAGTTATGGCTTGAGGGAAATCAAGAAATGCTTTGGCTTTGGAATAAGCTGGTGAGAAATGCCCCTGGGGGGACACATCTGCATTTTAGAATACAAAATTGCTTCTGAAGTCTCAGAAGCCGAGCGATATTAGAAAGAGAAGGAAGTGTTTAAAAGCAGGTGCAAAATAAAAGACAAGCCCTCCTGAGGCCACAGAGACAATCAGGCCATGTAGACAATCTGCGTTTTCAGTTGTATATTTTGAGTTGGGAAGAAGATGGCAGATACTTAGATAATGCTCAGAACCCAGTGTTCATACTACATCTCACTCGCAGAACATGCGTACCTGTGCTATCTGCTATGTCTTGTTGTTTTCTGTCTACTGAAACTTTGGTGCAGAAGCTCCTTGTTTACATGAAGCACTTTCTGATTAGGCTGGAAATTAACATCTCTTCCTCCTGTAAATTTGATGGAGATCACAGATGATTGACTATATTTTTCTTGAGAATAGAGGTATGAACATTACGTTTTCTGGAATGGGGAAGACTTGTGTCCTTGTTCTATTAGAGTGAGAGCTCACACTTCCATTTAGTGAGCAACATGCAAAAACTTCTTAATCCCCTTTCTCTGACCCCCGCCCCCCCCTTTTCCTTAATATATGGATGAATAACTTAATTACTGAAACCAATTCCTCCTTTGAAATGTTGTTTTGTTCCATGGAGTTGTAGTTGTGTATTAATAACTGCTGTGTTGATTAGCAGTTTCTTGTTGTATTTTTCCTGTTCTTGAGGAGTTTCATTTCTGAAAGTTAAGGCTGTGGCCACCTGTCCTTGTAAGCCTTGGGTTTTGGTCATGGAATGCCTCAAATGTTTGTCTTAGGGGTTTCTTTGGTTTGGGTTTGGTGGGGTTTTGGGGGAGGGTTGGTTTTGGTTTTTGTGTTTTGGGGGTTTTTTGTTGTTTGGAAAGAATGCTTCTGCTGTTTGAGGCACTGTTCTTTCTTCTGATAATTAGATGCGTCTGTGTCGAGGTGGTGCTGAGCTCTGCCCAATGCAGCAAACAGCTGAGAGGTAAAACGGTATTTGGGGTTCCTGTAACTATCTGTACTGCCAGGAGGTAGCCCTGCCTTCGGCAACATTACGGTTTTGTTACTTGTCCTTGTGCTGTTACTGGTATAAAGTCAAGTGCCTTCAATGCTAAAGGCTCAGAAAACTTTCTTAAACTGACTTCATGTCCTATGCAAGTGTTTTTTCTACAACCTGCATAACCAGTACTTTGTAAAACTTGTTTACGCTTCAATTGTACATAGTGTTTTTTAAAAAAATAGTATTTTTATTTAGGTACTTCCAAACTTGAATTCTAGTCTTGTGTGATGCATTGTAAAACAATACATTTCTCTTTTGAGTAACATTACAGTTGTAAAAAGGTTTTCACTGGTTCTATTTTTCTACTGTTGCTGAGAAGCATGTAACACTGACTTTATCCTACGTATAGTTGGCATTTCAAATAAATGGCTTGTATAGAACGGGCTTCTGCGACTTCTTCCTGTTACCGGTTCCCAGCAGGTGGCTGCAGCGCTGCCCACCAACTGGCTGAACCGACTGCCCTGTCCCTATTCAAAACTTGCTTGACCAATGGCTGGGCGGAAGCAGAGGTTTAGTAAGAACTGTAAGGTGCCCTCTAACAGAAAAGGCTCTTAAAACTGACAAGGTTTGTTGTTCCTTCTGTGGGGGAAAAAAAGGTGCACAATACTACTTTGGACATCAAGGATATGATACAAACCAGTGTAAGAGGAGGGAGTGAAAATTCATGGCACTGTTCAAGCAGCTTATTAAAAAGGAAAAGTACTTTAGTGGAATTGTTCAGTGAGTTCTGTTGAGAGCAATAGGACTATCTGCAGTCAAGGCAGTGAGACTTAGCCCTCAACCTGGGAAGTGTTTTATTTTCTCAGCAGAACAGCTAGACAAAGTACCCAGCACACTCTTCTCGACTTGCAGTTATCCTGCATCAGCTGAATACTTGTTACATCTCTCACAGAAACAAGTGCTTTGGTACTTTAAAGAGATGCTCAAGTTTTAGAAGTGTGTCATCCAGCAGCAGAAAATCTTGACTAGTGGTCCTGGTTTGAGTTAGAACAGGGGTAATAGAGAGCGTCTGTCATTTGTCTAGTAGCATGCCCAGCTCTAACCCTTGACGCTAGTCTCACTTTGATGTAAAACAGCAAGATACTGTGTGTTACATCCTGATGTAAAGTGGGGTGGGAAGAGAGACACAGTACTGTTTGGTCTTTAATATTAATTACTAACATCTTCATTCCCACATCCAAGAAGATGGGGTTTAGGAGCAACTTCCTAAACTAGACAAATGTTAACACCTGTTGTTGCTGGCTTTCTGTTCATTTTGCAAGAGTTCTTCTAAGTCTGCTAACTTCACAGAAGAGAGGATGCTCCTTTCCTGGGGGGAGCCTTGAGGAAGAAAGCACAACTGTGTTAAAGAAGTTGGAAAAGGGGATTGTTAAGGGCTGGGCCCTCTACAGGTACACCCTGCTCTGTGACTGCAGCACAGGCTGATGCCGAGAACAGACAATGCACATCATCTATGCTGATCTGGTGAAGTTGTAGCTGTAGGGAACTCCTTTGTGTGAAAGTTACATACTTGGTTCAAAAAACTTCCTACACCTGAACTCCTCCCTCTATATGACATTGCTGTCACTTCTTGAGCACAGTGCCTGCAAGAGGGTGGGTCAGGATGGAGCCTAAAGACCAGGAACACCAGGCATGGTTGGCCCAGCCCCTGAGATCTGTCTTGGCCATGTGGCTAAGCAGTCAGCCCTGTCCTGCCTGCTCTGTGTCTGGATCTGGAGTGGAAACAAATCACTACAGCAGCACTTGGAAAAAACAAAACAGTACTGATTGAACAGTTGTTTAATTTTTAGATATTGTAGTCAGATATGCAGTTACAATGCCCGTAACAGTTGCTACAAAAAAAGCACATACACTACCCAAAGTTTAAATTTAATTGCAACTAGTCATTTCACATGAAACAACCTGATGAACTGAGCATCTACACTAGAACTAGCTTCTGTAAATAAAGTGGTCAAACAACAGGGAGAATGATAGAAAAAGGTCTTATCTTAACGTGGAAGCAGACCCCTTGGTACAGAAATCCTCCAACTACATAAAGCAGGAGTTAAAAATTAGAACTTCCTTAAAGTATGTTACGGGGTTTGTAGGTAAAGAAAACTAAAAACTACCTTAGGCTCCAAACTTATGAAAAGTATTTAATTGTAGCTAAGTGAAGAGTCTTAAAAGTGAGTGAAACAGCTCTTGTTGCATGGTTATCACAGTGATTATAAAAAGATGACATGTTTTGTACTGCAGCGAGATGCCAGGATGCTGCTGTGTTTTCAGGGACATTTATGAAGTAGAATAATTTGCAGTAGACTAGTTTTAAAAATCAAAGCACATTAGAAGTCCTGTAACACCCTCCCGGTGCTTAATTTGTAATTTAGTACCTCTTCCTTGATACTATTTATAGTCTAGTGAGTGGATAAAGTTCACATGACCTTTTTTTGCATGTAAAACATCACTGTACATATTAGAAACAAAGTTTTTGACTTTATAAAAACAGATAGGCTTGATGCAACAGAATGTTCTAACCTGTGATATTCCATTTTCCACCTGCTTAGGCAGCACTTCTGCAGTGGACAGTGAGCGTGCAGCAGTACAGCACTGTTTATTTCACCAGATGTGACCCAAATGTTTGAACACAATTTCACCCAACAGCCATGACCATAACGCATGCCTGCTTTACCCTCTGGGGAGCCGAGTCTCCCTCCCTCCCTGTAGACACTTAGTGCAGGGAGCCTTTGTTAGAATCGCTGCCCTCCAAAGAGATGATACAGAGCCACTTAAAGCAGGAAAGCGATGCCCACCTGCCTGGCATAGCACATGGTGTGTACAGAAGGGAGGGGGCAGAGCCCACCTGGGTTCAGTACAGGATACAGTACCAACAGTCACACAGGTCAAAGGCTGAAGGGAGCACCCCGTGGCGCACGGTCCTTGTAACCAGCCATCCCCCCTGAGACAAGGCCAGCTTCCACAGCAATGCCCTGTCAATCAACACTGAAACCCCTGAAAATGCTATGTACCTGTTAAGAACACGTTTTAGTCGCTACAACTAAAGTATGAGACAAAATTAAGATGTTTCTTGGACAGTTGGACTTTGATGACAAGCTGACTACTGAAGATGCCTCTTCTGTCTGCCGATGAATCTTGTTTTCCCAATTGTCCTTCCAGACCCAAACCTCTCAGTCTAACTACAGTAGTATTGCATCCTGTTCGTCCGTCGTCTTTTCCGTGACTGAAACTCTTCAAAGAAGTGCTGAATGTCCTCTCTTTTAACCACCTGGGGGAAACACAATGAAACCCAAGTTGTGGTACAAGAATTCAATTAAACAATCCTTTTTTTTTTATTGTGTGCACCTCCCATGACACTGTGAGCGAGACAGCTTTCCTGCCATACCCAAAGGAGACGACTAATGCCCAAAGGCTACTCTAAGAGAACACAGAGAAACGAGCTCCCCTAAAAGAAAAACAAGCACATGGAGCAAAGCTCCTGATGGTGTTTTTAACAGGTTTGACCACTTGCTTTGTGTTAATTTTTCTGACAACGAAACCAAGATTTTCACTAGCTCAACTGACTCATTACCACGTAACTAAGAAGGGCAAGTTAACAAATAAGCCAACAAAATGCATGTGTTGATTAATAGCAGGGAAATTCCTCCAGGAATACAGTTGACAGACTGTTTCCCAATACTCCATCAGTCCTTATTCTTCTAAGGGTTTAAATTCAATGCAAGAGAAAAAAGTTAAGAGCTTTGCTTCCTGAATACTTTTCCTAGAGCAACAGAAGTGTCATTTACATTTCAGAACTGCTCTCATTACTTTAAAGACAGATTTATGTAAGGTCCCTGTGATCTCTTAACAATGTCATTAAAGAAATGCAACTCTTAAATTCCAATCAAATCAGGGATTTCTAATTTCTACTGCAGTACCAGCAACTCCAAAAGAAAAGAAAAAAAATTTTAACATCATAGTACTGAACACCCACCCCTCAACAGTACTTAAAGCACATGTTCTGTCAAAGAAATTCTGCAAGTTGCGCCTTACCGTTCCCTCATCTGCAAATCTCCTGAGATAGTCAGTCAGTTCTGTCTTTAAATCATTGTATTCTGGATGGAGAAGTGAAGGCAAGGGAAAGATAACAGAAAAACAAGAAGATATCCAGCTTTAGTTTAACACCAGCTCAAGAAAACTTGTTCTCCTTCCTCTTGTCATTTGTAGATTTCCTTGAAACAAATCTAGGTTTGAACTGGGTTATAAATAAGAATTAAAAGAAAGGCAAGTCCAGGTAAACATGAGCAGCCTAATGGTGTATCAGACTAGCTAGCCCACCCAGTCTGAGCATCTGTTCGGGTGATCTTCAGAGAAATGTGAGGAGGTTCAGACAGTGAATTAGTACAATTAATTAAAAGACCACCCCTGCTCCCAACTTCCCACTGCAAAAAGCACGTGTGGGTCGTGGTGGGAAGTCCCAGCCTGTAACCCAGGACGGCAAGTGTCCTCATGGGAGTGCAAACCCCTCACTCAGAAGAGGGAAACAGTTAGGAAATACCTCAACACTGCCTTGTCACTATGCGGCAGAGCTGCTGGGCAGCACCCTGCACCCCAGCTTCACACTGGCTGGCACTCCCTGAGACAGCGGGAGACTGCCAGACAGCAGAACCGGGTAAGATACATAAGCCAGACAGCAGAAGCATTAGTTAATGCTTAAATATTCACATTACAAGAAATTACCATCAATACAATATCTAAGACACTTCATAGGGGAAAGGTTCCCACACCGTCCATCTCCTTGCTGTATTTAAAGTTCTAACAACAAGCCAGAGAGGACAAACTTCTCCAGACTGATCCTGACTAAGATGTGTGGTCTGTCACACAGCCTTCTACATGTTACTGCAAACACTGTTTGACACCACATTGCAACATCTGATACTTATCTCTTACGAGAAACTGTTCACTTAGAGCATTAAGGCAGATTCTACAAAAGCTGTACTTACCACAGATGAGTTCTACTTGTTGGACTCTGTTCATGCTGTTAAGGGTGTCCATTAAAGGATCTCTCCTCTCTGTTTCTTGGTCACTGGTACCTTTATTTTCATAAGCCAAGACAGTGTCACATTCATCTGTCAGGAACTGGACTTCAAGCTCAGAATACATTTTCTAAAGAATAAAGTGAAGAAAAATTTACTTTTACATTACAAAACTCCTCAGATGGAGATGCTCCCTCCCCATCCTTTTCATGTTCAGTATCACAAATAGCAGCAGGAAAAATAATAATGTACATTTTGTATCCAGCATTTCAGACATCTCCCCATGACGACTTCCAAAGCAATACTGGATTTAAGCAGCAATGAAAATACAAATGTTTAGAAGCTCCTTCATGCTGTATTAATTCCAAAGGATTCAGTGTGTTTCTTGATGTGGGGCGGAGGGGTTTTTTAGGTGTTTATATGCAGATTAAGAACATTTACATAGAGTTTATCTACAAGTTTCTCTTCAAAGATTCTCTGGGAGCTTCTCTCCCCCGCCCCCCTCATCAATGACAGTAATGAAGAGAGAACACATACCAAACAGTCTTCACAGGTGCATAACTTGCTTCTCCAGTTTGATGGCCAAAAGGTAGCAGTATCTTTTTGTAAAAATTGCTTGCTTTGGAGTTCTTTCAGCTTGCAGACAGGTGCCTCACTCTTAGTAACTACCTGAATTAAAATGTTAGTGTTCAGTGCTCAAATACACTCCATTCTTTCCAGCACATAATGTTCTTCATGCTAGATTTTTCTTTTGTCTCAGACACACTTATTTTTAAGAACAACCTGTATTACCATTTTGTCCACATGAGGATTCTGATGTGGTTTTAGCAGTTTCCACTGGATATTCCTGTCGAAATTTACTGCAACAGCCATAAACATTTAAGAAATCAGAGCTGGACTATCCTGCAAATGCAGCTACAATGTGTAATACCCCTGTATTACAACAATCTCAGAAGTTACCTCAGGGTAAAGACCAGGTGTTGACAAGAAGGGATGGATCTAACCTATCTGCAAACAGACGTTACTTCTCGTCACCCACTTCTACATGCGAGTTCCACAGCCTAAGCTGGGCTCCGCAGAGACTGTGTGTTTGAAGTGTCAGTGACGAAGAGGAACATGGAAACAGACTGAAAGCATTTACCTCTTCACTGAACCAACACACAAAGAGGTGGGCTTTCCTTCACCTATCATCAGTAGGAAAATGTACAGGACAAAAGAGAAGGTCCATTTTACCTCTGGACAGGCAGACCCAGAGCTAGTGGATGGCTCATTAAACTGTTCCATCTGCTTTTCCTCCTTTGTTTCTTGGTGTTCCACCCCACTTTCTTTTTTTATTTCTTTTTTCTGCTCTTCACCTTCCTCAACCTTCAGGACAATCCCTTCATCATCAAGGGAGTTCACTTTGGTCAAAGCAGGAACTGGAACATACATATCCAAGCAAGTGAAAATACTGTGCCAGACAACGTACAGGCTACCACAAACATTCTCTCTGCTTTACAATGCAGTGTCGAGGAGCACCTAGATCACTGCAGGGTCCTGGATGTATTCTACAGCTGTCCAGAGACACAGTGACCTAAGTATACAAAGAAACCACTCCCTCTTTCACCAGTCTTCTTCACCTCTCATACTTCTACACTAAAATAGTCTGCTTCCCAGAATCTCAGCCCTAGGAGAGGGAAAAGGGTATCACAGTTTGAGATAGTTCTAAGATGCCTGTCCTTCTTGACACTCCTTGATAGCTATGGCAGGTTCGGTAGCTGTCATGGACTTTTCTATGTCTTTGTGTCAGAGTTGTTCATTTTCTCCAGACACACAAACAAAAAACTCTGTTACAGATTAACTACACTAACCACTTCCTTATTTAACACAGGTTTTTCTTTTGATGTCAATTCAAATGCGTGCCCAGTGACACAGCTGGTCAGGAGGGGGAAAACCAAAAACAAACACAAAACCCCATTCCGTACTGTATTTATGTTAGAAAGAAGAGAACTCCAGGTAAGCCAGCTTGGAATCCTTAAAATTAGCACTGACATTTCTGGCACATAACGGATCAATCACCAGTTGATACAAGCAACTTTTAGAGACTACGTGAAACCAGCTCTTTCCACAGAAATCAAGTAGTCTACCCTTCTGATCCCACTGAGAACATGTGGTGTGACTGCAGGGAAGACACGTTCTGATCAGAGACCCAGCTCGACTCAGATTAAGGTTTTACACGTTCATCAGTCACACTATCATGCTCTTCGCTGCTCAGAGCCTCCTAGACTCAGCTGTTTGCCTACTGCTTCACTTAAGATGGCTCTTCAGTTCTTTTGACCCGGTTTAGAAATTAAGATCCTTGAGACAAGCAGTAAATCGTCACCCACCTATGTGCTCACACATCTTTCATAAAATAAATAGAAGAGTGAGCACCACAGAATTAAGACTGAGGAACAAGAACCATGTTTTTTTTTTTTCACAGAACAGTTACTGCAGCCCTGCACATTCCACTGCTGAAGGCAATTGTCCAGTATCATGAGTATCATTTCTCCAACCACTTAAACAGTATTATGTCATTAATCAACCACACATGAGAAATACATGCTCACAAAATGTTGGCTCAGGTATCTTAATTTTCTTTACCTGCTAATTGCGGCACATAGGCCCATAGGAAATGGCAGTGGCTCATGCAGGCTTGGCAGACCATTTCATGGAAGTCTCCACTTTCAGGGGGAACTGCACCAAGATGCTATCAAAAAGAAACAAGCACGCAGAAGCGAAACATTCGCTGCAAATTAGTAGACTCCACTCTAGGTTTAGAGGAAGTAAAACATCAAATGCCATCACATTTTAAGCACAAGAATATTCTCCTGCTAACTGGAAAGAACTGATAAAAATTACAGGGGAAAGCCTACAGCCTTTTATGTCTTCTGAACACCCAGAAGTCTCAGTCCTATCTTTATCTCATTTCTGAACGATATTCTCCTGAACTGTTCTAAACACAGGACAGGTGAAGATACCCCTTGCACAATCCACATTTAAACTCTTAAATAACTTTTACGATTGCATTCTTACGTGTAAGAGATAAGACCTAAGAAGTCTTCGTATTGATCAAACAGTCAACCTGAGAAGAATTAGGTCCGAAAGCTCTCCATAAACTAGTGAGAACTATTTAGATAGTTAAAAGCACTTATTGGCTTTCTTTTGAACAGCACTCTTGCAAAGCTCAAGGTACAGTAGCCTAACATTCCTCACACATACATTTATACAAAAGAATCCTATAGTTTATCTACAGAACCCATAATTGAGGCAATCATCTTTTTTTTTTTATTCTTTGATCTTGCAACTTCAAACATGGAATTTTGCTCATGCCCTGCAAGGCACAAGAGGCTGAATCCTTAATGCTTACACGTTAACTAGGGCACTTGCTGAAGTGCTGAGCAGCTTTTAAAAGATTTCCCCAAAGTTCGTAATCAGGAAACAACAGCACAGTTTGTTCCTTGCTACTGAAAGGAATTAACAGTTTAAAATGTGTTCTTCTGAGTGAAGAACTATTCAAGTAGTTGATGCTGATGTGTCTCAGGAAGAATCTTTTTCTCACCAATTGTACCGATTAATATTTTCCAGGTAAAGAGACAGTCATAAAGTTACTATTTTATTCTGCAGTGGAAACTGTCAAAAAGGCAGAACTCTTCCTAGGTTTTTTGGACCAGAGTGGACAGCAGCACAAGATTAAACTTTGAATATTCTTTGCATGGGATAAAAAGAAATACATTAGAACTCATGTTATAATCTTTTGAGAAGTACAGCAAACCTTCCCAAGTGAGAATAACCATACAAACTTACCCAACACTAACTTATTTCTATGCAAATGGCAATTCTGCTACTTAAAAGTTTCCTTACCCTTCCATGGAACCAGTCTTCACAGACTATGCACTGGATCATCTCGTCTGGAATCTGGATGAACAGCCGTATCATTAGCATTAATAGCAACCTCCAGCATCTTTCACAAGCCTCAAACTGCAGTATTACACAAAGCCTGCTCAAGTCAATTGCATTTCCCTCTTCACTCACCCACAAGAAGCTGCCATTACTAAGTAGTTACTGCTTCATTAGCCAGTTTGCTTCCCTGAAGTTCAAGAGCATATGTCATTTGTCATATTATCAAAACTGTGGAAATTCCCATTTATTATTATGAAACTAGTTTTCCCAGTAGAGCAAGACATTCTCACACAAAAGAGCTGACAAAAGTTAATACGCTCTTGGTATATTTCTTCCTGTAAACAGAAGTGCGGGAACAGGCAGCTTAGCAAAAGAAAGGTATTGGTATTCATGACACCATCAGGTTTACGTAGGAATGCCAGAATCGTAACTTAACTGTCCACAGTGCAGGATGGTACAAATGGCTTTGCTATGAAACAAATACTAATGATTTATTTAGAAATACTTAGCTATCTCTGAACTTCAAAGAGGTGACTTTATAAAATACTTATTTGTATTTGACAGACTTGTGCCTGCCTCATTCTTTACAACACCCGACTTCTAACACTGCAAACAAAAGTGTGAGTGTGCAAACCAAGTGGTGTATTTTAATACTTCAGCCAAAGTGTTCTGACTACTGTGAAGGAAAGATAAAGCCAGCGCTACATGACCCTCCTCATCCCAGAAGTCTTGTCAGAGCACTGTTGCAGGCACAAGGAAGCAGATTCGGGTGTCTCTAGCATGTGCAATGCATTTATTCTGTGCTTGCCACATTTCTCAGAGAAAGGCACCACCTAAGGGAACTCAGTAACTTTAGAGAGAGGAAAACAGAGAGGACTGCAGCAGCATTTTGTCCAAATGATGGTATGTCCTCCCTGTCGGTCTTTAAGGCATAAGCATATTCTACCAATTAATAAAACTGATAAACTACTTCATACAGCACAGACAACCAGAAGCAATATGGAACGTAAGATTTCATAAAGTGGGATCTTCCTTGTAGAGCAGCTCAGCAACCACCCTTTGCACAATGTTGTGCATAAATACCATCTATATACAATTACCACTGGGTTTTGTATTTCTTACCTCATCTTCAGGATCAGGATAAGGCCTTTTACAAGTACAGTACAATCCGTAGAAATTGTCATTATACTTATTTCCTGAATTCACCTTGCCCTTTTCCTAGGAGAAAAGGAGAAAACGTCTCAAAAGACAACATAGTGAAAAACAAAAGACAGAAAAGAGGTATAAGCTAGAATAACACAACTCCTGTTCCACTTCAGTTCGTAAAAGCAATCACTACACTCATCAGCTTGAAGAACCAAAAAGAAAGATACTATCCAGATATCCAGGCTCTGCAGTGAGCAGCAGTTAAGGCACATGAGACATACTTAAGTTCAAAAGGAAAGAGGTAAAGCAGTCTTTCCACCTTTGCAACAAATGGAAACTGCTAATCTAGAACGATGTAAGAGATTTGATCGCCAGCCACACCTACCTACTGCCACTATAGCAATATCTGTAAATTTATTCTGCACCTTCCCCTCCATCTTTTTAAACATCCCTACTTTGATCCAAACCCTACTTTGTTTAATCTTATCACGGAGCTTCCACTAAATTCATGTCCTGTAAGCCTCACCCTACAGGAGAGGATTATCTAAATTACAAAACTTGATGAAATTCAATTACAGGTAATTCCACTTAAAAAAAACAACTAAAAACCCCCCAGCTAATACAGCTGTAGCCAGAGGGCTTCAGAACTGCAGGTGGCTGCAGCCTAAGGCCAGCACTGGCCCCTGGAGAAACAGCTGTGACCATTTACGATGTTACTACCGAATGCTTTCTCCCACTATTCTGACAAAGGAAGAGAGGACGATGTGAGCACCCCACATCCATGAAGTCAGCCAGATCAACAGACAGATGAAGGTCACTTAAGGCATACAATAGGTTTTGCACTGAAGCGAAGGAGGAGGAACAACCATATGATCCATTTCATTGGCTCAAATGAGAAACAGTAACATCTTAAAACTGTCAGAGGTGTCTCTGTAGGGATCACTGCTCAGCAGCCCCAGGCTGACTAGCTGTGGATTCATCCCAATTCTGACAGAATGAAACAGGCATACATGAAACCACTTGCTGTTTCTACATTTGGAGTGTTACTACCCTGGTAGCAGCGCTGCAGCCAAGTTAAGCAGCTTCCTGTCGCTGCTTCCCAGAAGATTGCAAACTATTTGATGAGTCGAAAATGCCCACCAAGTATGAAAGTGCAGGGGGCTTAATACAGCAAAAAACTGTCCTGTCAGTAGCCTCTGGTGACAACCTATCAAAAAAGATTAGAGCGCTGACGCCACCATGAAGAAGGGGAGAGAACTGTCCCTTTGACAGCAGCACAACCTTAAATTTCCTTAATGCAACAGCAAAACTGCACCCCAAAAGGTTCTCCTGAAACCAGCTTAAACTTAATGAGATGTATTAGCGTAGGCACCACAACATGTTTCTGGCGTTACACTGACCATGGATGCAGAACTGCTGCATTCACGGATGACAAGGATCAAGTGTTCTCCCTCCTCTCTCCTCACAACACTTCCCTTTGGTCCCTCAAGTTTTATCTCCTGCTGAAACACTCCCATTTAACTTGCTGGGAAAAGCAGAGGCATCACATGAGTCAGCACTGGCTGAGGCAAGGCACCAACCTCCCAAGACTGTTATTTTGATTCTGTACCTATGAAAGCTACGTCTGAACTTACTGGGAGTAACTTGCACTGCAGATTTTTGAACTTGCTATTTCCACAGTCACAGCGGAAGTTCCTGGAAAGAAAAACACATCATTTCAGGATTTTTATAAACTGAAAACACATCAGTTTTTGTGTTCATAACAATTCCCAGCAGTTTACAAGGAACCATTAAAATATTCTTGTAGCTCTTTAAACAATGGCAGCTGTCAGAACTGTCCAAAGAGCCGTGCAGCCTTGCCCTCTCACGCAGTGCTCCTGGCAGGGCTCAGCTAACACGGTCATTTGCAACCAGACCTGGCTGGGAGACCGCCACAGCACAGCGAACCCGGGTGCTGCAGCTACCACACTGAAAACCGCAAGCACGTGTGTTGGCGAGAGGATGGTGAACTGGTTCGTTTCCGAAGACTGGATCCACACAGGTGATCAAGCTCTAGTCTCCTGCACTCACTTATACAGGACTCGTGTGCCAAGTGGACGGGGGAACATGGGTACCTCAGCGACCGACCTCGGCTGCCCGTGTAGTTTTGCTGGGAGTGGTGTGTGTTGTAAGCGTTACACCTCGGAACGCTGTCCTGCCTCACTGAAGTGTGTTACACAGCGGCGCTGGCTCTGGGGAAACTCCTCTGGCCCGGTCACCTCCCACTACAGCCCCTCGCAGTGCGCCGGCACCCGGGTCCGGGAGGAGAAGGTAAGCGGTGCCGGTCAGCGCACACCGCCTTGCCTTCCCAGCCCGCTGAAGGGGCCGCCGTTTCACTCCAGGCGGCTGTGAGGACCTGACGCGGCCAGCCGGCTGCCGCGGGAACAGCCGCCGGCGCCGCCAGCTGAGGGGGCTCCAGCCGCCCCCGCCCACCACCGCGCGCTTCCCGCCGCCAGGACGGGCCCGGGCCCGGGCCCGCGCCCGCTCCCGCGCCCTCGCCCCGCCCCGCGCCGCCGTACCTCTTGGTGTAGAGCTCGAAGAGGCGGTGGGTGCCGTGGCACTCGTAGCTGCAGGCCAGGCAGATCCCCGCCGGCTCCCCCCCGGGCGGCGTGCAGGTGCTGCAGGCGTACAGCGCCTGCCTCTTCACCGCGCCCTGCGGGGCGACACCAGCGCAGGTTACAGGGGCGGCCTGAGGGGTGTGTGTGTATGGGGAGGGGGGGTCCTGGCCCCGGGCGGCCCCGCCCCCGGCCCCGGCCCCGCCCCCGCCCCCTGCGGCGCCCGGCCCCGCCCCCACCTGAGAGTAGCTGCAGCGCTCGTGGTCGCTGCCCCCCAGCACCGCTCGCGCCTCCTTCTCGAGCTCCTCGTTCTCCGCCAGCACCTCCGCCAAGGAGACCACGGGCTCCTCCGCGCCGCCCCCGCAGCCGCTCGCCGGCTCTGCGCTCTCCGCCGCCGCCTCCATGGCCAGGACGCGAGGCCGAGGGCGAGCCGAGGCGGGAAACACGCGGCCGAGGCGCCAGGGGGCGCCACAGCGGAAGCGGAAGCGCACGCCCCACGTGACCGGGTCCACGGGTCACCGGAGGGGAGGGGCGGGGTGGGCGTTGCGGGAGCCGGCGCAGCAGTTGGGCGGCAGCCACGTGACGGGCGAGCGGGGTGGGCCCGGGATGGCCGGCGGGCTGGCTGCGCGCGCTTCCGGGTGAGCGCGCGCGGAGCGGGGGTTGGGCGGAGGGGCGCCATGGAGCTGGTGGCGGAGCTGAGGGGCCGCGACGGGCAGACGCGCTCGGTGCGGGTGCCCTGCCCGGCGGAGGAGGGCGAGGGCGGCCAGCTGCGCGGGCTGCGGCGGGGCCTGGCCGAGCTGCAGCAGCGGGTGGTGGAGATGCTGGCGCCCCTGGTGCAGGAGGAGAGAGAGGCGGCGGGCGGCGGGGGGCCGTCTGGTGAGTGGCGGGGGCGCGGCCGGCGGGGTGCCGGGCGTGAGCGCGGCGAGGGGGTTCGCCGCCCCCGAGGCGCCGTCTGCCACCCGCGCCGCTAATCCGCGCTCCTCTTGGACCCTTGCAGGTGATGTCGAGGATGACGAGGAGGAGGAGGAGGAGGAGGAGGAGGATGAAGGCGAAGACGAAAACAACATCGACACTACAGCGAGTGCCGATGACCCACCTCCAAAGCGGACGAAGGTTCAGCAGCCCGGACGATGGCGTTAGAGACGGAGCTTGGGCCTAGCAAGGGACATTCCAGCTGTACCGGCTGTAAGTGTCCCCCGGGCGGGGGTGGGCCGCTTTAGCCAGGCAGGCACCTGCGTCTCTTCTCGTGTTTTAAAAGTGAAATGTCGATCCCGACGACCGTTTTAATGGGGAAGCCTGAACGAAGGGTTGATCGTTGGTGTTGGCAGCGTGTTGCAGGGTACAAACGTTACACCGAGAAGAATTTTTAGTGAAGTAGTTGACAAATGTAAAACTGTTCTCACAGGTCTGACTGCTGCATTTTTAATGACTTTTCAAGTCATTGTATTTGTTAATGTGACTTAAACTTCTAAAATAAATAAAATCTGGAAAGAGTTATTTTGTCAGATCTGATCTTAAAATGGTACAAGACAACCTCTATTTGTGTGGGTAGAAAACTATACAAGACTACTGTACTATTCAAAATTAAAAAACAGCTGTAGGACTGGGTCCATTCTGGAACAGTCCTACAACAGAAGATTATTTTTGTCTGTCATCTAAAAGGTTTATTTTAGTCACCCGTCAATCACGTGTTTTCCTGGAAAATATCAGAGACAAAGTAGATGGAAAGAGTTGGGAATCTTGGTTTCAAAAAACCCTCGGTTTCTGTGACAGCCAGGAAAGTGACAAGTCAGTGTGGCTTTGATAACTATCTTTAATATTTCACAGTTCAAAAACTGCTGTCTGTCCTAAGCTTGTTTTCTCCAAATGTTCTATTTTCCTCTCTTTTTGTCATTCAGCGGTCAATCTTGAGATACTTTTTTCCATCACTGAGTTTTATCCATAAGCTTGATTTTTAGGCTCATTTGGTATAGAAGTCGAATAAAGTAGACATCACAGCTTAATGTTCTGCCTATGCAGAACTCTCAACACAACCTAAAAATAAGAAAGAAGAGCAGAGTGATAATTTTTGAGATGCTTTCTAAAAACAAAACTTGGGCAGAAACCAGGGGAAGCATACTAGAGTTCCATACTGGTTCCTCTAGTTTGTTTTAGAGGGGGGAGAAGGTACTTGAGTAACACCTATGAGTACAGTATGTGTAACCGTTCCTGGCTGTATAAATCAGCCCAGCCCAATCCCTGTGCTAAGGTAGCTTGTTCCTTCTTGGGATGATAATGCAGCATGTGGAATATCATTAAGGTAATGGGATGCTTCTTGCAAGGGGAAAGTTGTCATTGCTTCTTCTGTGTTACCTTAATTCCCAGTTTGTGTTTGCTGCGTGCTTCTGTGAACAGGTATGAAACGTTGATAGCCAGTCCATAGAGCTTACTGTGAAGCCTGAGAGTCTTCGCTAGCAGAAATCAATGGACTGACTTAATAGTGTGAAAAGCTTAGGGTTTTTCTTTTATTTTCATGGCATAGCTGAGCACATCTTGAGACTTGTGTATGGAGGGAAAAGTATTGGAATAAACGATGAATTTTTATACGCACAAAATTGTCCGCATTTATTTGAAGTGGGGAGGGGGAAGTTGGAGAAGAGTTCCAGTAATCGTATTTTCAACATCTTTATGTACTCTTATTCTAACAAATTCACACACCCATTATTCTGTTTGTTAGAAGATAGGAGAGGTGTAACTGAGTAGAAAAGACGAGCTCTGAAGACTAGGGAGCTTGAGTTGCTGAAGACCTAGGGTGAGAGAAAATTACAGAAATTAATTCTCATCTCTTGTCAGGCTGGAAAATCTTGACAAGACGCTGAAAGTGGTTTAGGGTATCTATCTGTATTGAAGGAAGTGGCTTATCAAAATGGCAAAAGCTGTTAACACTTGGTACAAAAATCCCAGCCTGATAAACTATCAGAAGGGCTCCTTCACGTGGCCTGTGCTAAGGCGATGGCAGCTTTTATGAGCTCTGTTCTGCAGCTTTGCAACATAGCTCTTGTTTTAGAGCTGTGTCTGAGAGCAGTGTTTTCCCTCCCCCCCCAAATACAGTCCTAAACACTCCAACAATGGTGTCAACTGTGGGATGGCTAAAAAACATTTAACATTAGGCATGAATTTGTGGCCTTTATATGTAAACTTTGTTTAAATGCTCCACTGGCACATCACAGGCTGAAAGCCTCTGGTGTAGAGCAACAGACCCAAATTTTAGTAGTGTGGGAGTAAATGCAGGTAATACTCCAGTAATGGGATAATTCTTTTTTCTGTCAACCTGGACACAGTAACACACTGCACCTGAGCTCCAGAACAAAGACTAACCACTCACATTTTTGCCTTTATAGAATCATTTCTAGTCCTTCCAATGGCCATAAAACTTACACAAGGATACTGGAGCTTCAGGAGGCTTTATGTAACTAAACTGTAGGTTTGCTTGTGACAGAAGTGCCCTAACTCAACAGAGAACTTTTTTCTGAGAGTTACTGTAAGGTAACTAGGCACAGAAAACTTCAGCGTGATATTTTGTTTGGTTGTTTCTTTATCTCTTCCTCTCTCCATGTCTGTTTTAGGACTTACCCTACAGCTGTGTTCTGAACCCCTTTGGGGAGCCCCTGTCTTCCCCAGGACTGCAGTCTCCCATTTACTGTGCTGTCCTAGACAAACAACCAGGAAAAGGTGCAGCTGGTGTTGGTCACTGGCTGTGGCACCCTTTTTCCAAGCAACCAAGTCAGTGAAGCACACAGATTTTTCCATGGCTGTAAGCGAGGCTCCAAAATCTTCTGAAGACACAAAACCTTAAGGTTTATGCATGTGAAGAATATAGCAAAAGTCTGCAATGACTTTTACTGTCCTAGAGAATGAAGCTTTATGCATGTCATAAGTCATCTGTAGCCCTGCATTTTAGGTAGAATAGATAAGCCTTGATGGAAAAAAGATGGCACAGTCTTCATCTCAGAGATAATGCTAGTGCTTTTGTACCTTAACCAAACTAAATTTGCTGGTTTGAACAACTTTGAGGCTGAATTCACAAAGGAACCTAACAGGTTGCATTGTTCTGTTTAAAACAAGTATGTTATTAGGCACTCAGATGGTTCTGAGGGAAAGGAGGCAATTCCATTATGCCCCATAATTAGGCATTGTTTAAAAGTGCAAGACCTTTCCTAGCTCCTAGGAGAAAGATTCACTCTCATCGCTTTCATTGAAAACGCTTGAATGCAATGCACTTAGTGCAGCCCCTGTGTGATTCCCACTCATTCTAGCTTAAAAGTTAGTTTCTTCACAAGGTACTAAAGAGACCAGATTCTCTCTAAAATACACAGTAATCTGGCAGTGAGGACATAATAATGTATCATGGTGCTTAACATATGGTCACTGGATTAACACTCAGCAGTGTAAACTGAGCAGTGGTTTTGGGCACAGCCGCTACCCAAAAGTCACTGGGCTAGTCATGGGCTTTGAGGACTGAGAGTTGAGTACAAGTGCTTTCTTACAACTGTAGCATGTTCCTTCTTTCCAGAAGGACCCCGTATGATAGGGCTAGCTTTAAGGAGAGCTAAGATGAGTCAGTTCTTCCAAAGTAACTACCTGATAAAGTTATTAAACTGCTTTCATGCATTAGGTCATATGTAGAAAAGAGGTTCTTACCCAAGATTGGCACATGAAAAGCAGCATCTTTTAGAAACTACTATAATAGTAGACTAGAGATCACCCTTTTAAGTAGACAAACAGACCAGAAAGAGAAAATAAGGGGAGTTAGCAGGTATCCTGCACAAGCTGAAAAGTTTTGTTCCAAGGATAAGTCAATCCTCCTATTTTTAATTAGAAAAGAAACCAGGCTTTCAGTTCTACTTGGCTGTTGGAAAAAAATGCATCCTAAGGTACACGTTTTATCGCAACTTACTTCTGCCCAAGTTTGAAGGCCTGCAGCCTGAAGTTATGCTCTTCATTGGACCTGCTCTCTCAGAAGAGGAAGCGAAGAACAGGCTCAGCAAGCACTTAAAAAAATGTGGCAGACATTTTCCTGAGACAGGAAGGGACTGTCAGGTGAAGGCTGAGCCGCTAATGAAACTAACACTCAAGGCTGCCCAAGAGTGATGCTCAGGTACTTTGACAAAGCTTTATCTTATGACACAAAGACAGTAAAAAGAGAGTGGCACAGAGATGAGCATTTATCAACCTTGTGTTGCAGCTACTCACTTTTCTTGGCAGAAAATTAAAGCTCTGAATGATTGCTAAACTGGTAGACGCTTAATTACTGCCTCTATTATTGCAGCTTCTGCTTTAGGAAGCTCTTCCAAGATCAGGTCTGAGCTAATCCATTTTCATTTAAGAGTATGAGTAAAAATAGCCTTCCCATCCTGAAGTGGAATTTGTATCAACTCATCTTTTCTGCCCATTCAGTAAAAAGCACTACATAGATTTGTATGAGCAAGGTCTAGTGTAAGCTAGTCTGGCATCTTTTATTAGCGCCGTGGCTGTAGAAACAGATTTCAGCTCTTATCTGTCATTTATGATCAAGGACTAATTGAGAAGTACTATAAAGAGGTTGTAAAACTTCTTTGAGCTTGATTATCCCAAACCATGTAGATTATGTCAATTTGTGTTACAGGCTGTTATCTTCTGCGACTGAGGACTAATTAGCCCTGACACTATCTATAAATCTTCAGGACAATCAAGCTTAAAGTTATTTTGCAACTTCTTTTAAAAATACTAAAAACAATTTAATCATTAATTTCTATAGTCTTTCCTTTTCTCTGTGGGTAAGACTTCACCTGTTGATGTTCCGCTGGTGCCAAAAATGGTGGAAGCACCAGTAAAGCAAGCTTTCCTCTTCACCTATTGTCTAGTACTCCTATGCACTATGTTCACAGTCCATACTGATTCTCTCCATTGCTGCTTTCCAAGTCAAGCTCAAATCCTTAACAGATGTAGCATTTGCTTGAATTGACTGTGTGTCTTTCTGTAGTTAGTTGTGAAGCTCAAGCTTGTCAACAGCTCTAATCCAAAACCAGGCTTCTGATGGAAAGGTCTACAAACACAAACTTCTCTCTGTAAGTCGCCTCTGCAGCCAGCACGTGCTCCACATCCAGACAGCTTTGCTCACCACATCAGGCACAGTGATGAGTCTGCTAAAGGCCACATGCTTGCACAACAGCAACTTAGGCAGTTCTCCCTATTATTTTCTATTTTTGATACTTCCTCTTAGGTTGTTCTTCTTTAAATAACTCTGTCTAGACACACTAACACTGCTCAGTTTAAAAACTACGGCATCAAGTTATAAACCATAGTCCAGCCAGAGGTTACACAAGGGTAGTACACAAAGGTAGAGGAATGACAAAGGCATTCAGTTTCATCGAGCCAGCCCTAAAACTTCAGGATACAGATAAGTAATGACAGCACAGAGCATAAAAGGACAACAAGAAAAGATCAACCAAACGTGCACACTGAGGGAAGGACAGGAGAGTACGCTACAGCAGTCGACTGCCCACACTGCTCTCTAGTGACAAACATGCAACCCCCCCAAAACACTGATAAGTATCTCCATTAATAGACTTCTGTTTATAAACATTGAAAAGTTTTTATTTTATAGATAAATAGGATGGTGATTTTTAAAGTTAGGAAACAACCCAACTTAAAAGCTCTGATTCCCAAAGATACTATAAGTCAGAGTTTACTCTTACTCCAGCATATTAAGATGGCAGCTTTCTCCTTTTCATATTGCACTTAGAACTTCAAACCTTCTTGTAAAGGCTACATTGTTTTCAGGTCCTAGCACCAGTGCTGGCATTTGAAACAAGCATCTCAAAGTATCTCCAAATGCAAACAGAAAGTTCAAGGTGGTGTAACTGCCATGCTTAAACATAGCAACACTGAAAATAGTGTTCTCTTTCGAAAGCAAGAGAAAGCTGCTATTCTCCAGGATTCCCTTGAAGTAGTTAGAAATGGATTAGCATTTGTGATGATTGGGTATTGACAATCGCATACAACTGAAATGATAATTTAGAGTTTAGTTCCTAATTGTTTTGGGCCTGCTGCTTTTGAAGAGTGTATTTTGCATGGTTTTCACATTTGGAAGGTTACTTCCATCATGGCTGGCCCGAAAAATTAGTTATTCTAGGAAGAAACAAAAAAGGAGAAGAATGAGCAGATTTGATATTAAAAATATACAATCCAGTAACTAGAATTGAACACTATGCCAAAATAGCACTGAAAAATAGAGGTTGAAACTATGGTAAGAAATCTCAGCAGAATTTCAGTATGACTGAAGAAATTTGCATTCACTGCAAGAATGAGAAGGTATTTTCCTTCTTCAGATTTCTGGAAGAAACATGGTTATGTCTTACGAGCTGCTTGCAGCAACCCCCCCAACCTAATACCAGTTAACTTTCCCAAACTCAAAGTTTTTCCTAATACATCAGTGCTCCCAGAACATGGTTTTGCATCATGTCTGGAGTGAAGTTAGAATGGTAGTAAATTCCAATCACTTGTAATTTTATCACAGGAGGTTTCTATAGATAGCAGAAGGAAACACAAAGTTTTGGCCAATGCCAGCATAAGCTGCTTTTGACATCATAGGAAGAGTTTAAAGCACCAACCTCCAGGCCTATGCCACTCCTCACTGCCTACCTACTACATCACGGTACTGTTGTAGTCACAGAAAAAAGTATGCTACTACAGGAAAAGAAAATACCTTTTTCCCTTTAAAGGTTTGCACAAACTTTATTCTTTGCTTCCTGTATTCGTATCTAAACTTGTTTCTAAAAAATTAAAAACCAGCACTCATATAGATATTACTTACAAAAAAAAAAAAAGAAAAAGCAAAGAATTGTGTTAAGTGCAGCTTTTATAATCATGTTCTGATTTTTTTTTTTACTTTTACATTTACCACAAAAGAAGTATCTTTTAATTGATTTTACTCCAAGGGAAAACAGAGGAAATCACTTTTTTTGCACAGAGGAGTAAAGTCATAGACCAGAAACTTATTTCCCCACAGGACGTTTTAGATGGAGTGTTGCAATTTTGCATCATTAAGGCAAAATGAGGAATATTTCCATCAAGTGTCACATAGAGCTCGCCTCTCCCACTCTGGCCATTCATATAGACCCATATTTAAAAACCTTTGTAGTTACTTTTTTGTTTTTTAATAGAAAACAGTCACTCTCTTCATTGCTTAACAGTTTGAAAGAAAAGGCTCTCTCCAGCCTTCACTCAGAACTTCAGTCTTGTGATTAGATCAGGCATATGCAATTGCTTCAAAACAGCTAGAGAATCTAGAATCTGAGCTAAGTGTCAATCAGTTGTAATCTACTGATCTGATTAGAGGCCTTCACAAATGTTTGATGACGATTGCAAATAACAGCCAAGCAGATAGGAATGATGCAATACCCAACAGTTTTGGGGTCAGCTCTTGTACAGGAATAGAGGAACAAGAACATCTGTAAATATGGTATTAAAAATATTATAGTCCACAGCCAAAAAGGCAAGGATAGCAGTCGTACTTTTAAGGAGTGCATCCATGTGGTTCCTTCCTGTGGTTCCTTGGGGTGTTGCTGAATGTGCTCCAGTGCTAGTTTGTTATAAGTCTCATTGATTTCAAAGACATAATAAAAAGCTGCAGCACTTGCTAACAAGTACAACCCCACACCAATCCATCCCATCCTCTGGCGGAAGTTCATCATTCTCCATGCTCTGCACCTGGAACAAAAGGCAACGTATACATTCAGTACAGCTTGGAGAAAGAGGGGACACAGGTGAAGCTCAGTTTTCATAAGTTAACTTTTTAAAACTTTTCATTACACGTTAATAAAAACAGCACACACATCCATTTCTGAAGGCCCGAGTTCTCTCTACATCAGATAAAATTATACCACTTAGCCAGCAACCAGCTAGTGGTAATTCCATACAATGCTCCATCAATGGCTCTGGCTCATTAGAGCCTGCTGAACAGAAGTCATGAATTGGATAAGTTACTTGCCCCATCTGTCCTCAGTGTCTCTAGCTACAGGGTGGGGATGATACAAGACTTTATCTAAAAACATGGAAAGTTTGCAAAATTCTTTGACATCTGCAAGACTAACTCACTGCTAGCCAGCCAGTAACAGCAGCATCACCGCTTGTTTGCTGTGTAGCAGCATCCAGCTCTGTTAAGCTTTAGCTGAGTGCCTATCTATGAACCACGTAAAAGGTTGTTTTCAATTTGAATGTGAGAAGATACATACTAAAGGCATTTATTTGTACCCACCTGCACACATGAAGATACTATAAGCATGTTACTTGCACCTAACTGTATTTCTGCTCTACCTGTGTGAACAGTTGCAGTATGCCCTTCTAGAGGAAAAAGTTGGACATCTGTACGAGTAACTCAGTGCAGAACAAACCAGACACCAGTCAGCTGGCACTTTTCAGATGAAGCACAAATTGTGGAAGCACCACAGACACTACTGGGCTCAACTTTAGCTGCTTTAAGATCTCTGGCTGGCTGTATGGGTCTCGGTGACTTGAAACACACATCAAACCAGTCACAAACACTCTAGCTGATACCTCCACTCATATCAAGAAGTCATCACGACCTTCCCTCAGAGTAGCCCTTAGACAGGGAGAACCACAGCTTCAGTGCAGCTGGTCAGAGTTCTCCTAACAAATATGCTTTTTTCAGGCTGCTGGGGTTTTAACTTTCCTACCTTTCTTAAGAAAAGAGTAAAATCAATTTATGCAGTAGTGTTTCAAGAAAATATACCAGGCTTTAAAAATACTAGGTGGAAAAGCTTATTTAAGGATGATTTATGCACACAGAACAATAATTATTAACAGAAGTATGACAGAGTTTACCATAATTGATAAAAAAAATCACTATACCTTTCTAAATCCCGTTCCTGAGGCCAGACTAACCTGTCTAGTTAGCAGCTTTTAAAGACTTCCTGGTTTTACATATCTCAAGGATATCCTCAATCCTGACCGGACAGAATGTGGTCAGGGTAGCCCTAGAGAAGTTGTTCTGGCCCTTACACTGCTGCATTTATGGATGGTAAAACAGCCAAACATTCAGTGACAGTAAACACCTGAGAATGCCATTACTTATGTCTGTGTCAGCTACTTGTAATTTAATGTATCCTGCTATATAAGTTAACAGTATGCTTCCCTTTAATACACCGAGTTAATACTTTTAGTAGGACAATGGAAAAATTTGTGTAAGAAGCTGTTAATCCACTGGGTAAAAGCTTAAATTCCAGAGTCCATGTTTACCCAACAGCTAAGTCACTGTCCCTTTATCCAATAGTCAGGCATTGTAGAGAAGGGCAACAAGTAGTCACCGTCCGAGAAAATAAATCTCCAAAAGGAAAGTGAATATTGAAAGCACAAACACTATTAAAATTGCACTAGATTTAAGAAAGTAAACATTAGTTGTTTTTCCTCCTGCCCTTGCTAGGCAGCAGCAGCCAGAAGAGGAGCCTGGGCTCCGGGTTACGCCGAAAGGGGCAGAGAGAGCGCTCAGAGTTTTCTCATTCTTATTTTCCGTTTCGAGACACTATTTTTACTTGCAGCGTTCGAGAGACCCGCGGCTGTCACCAGAGTCGTTAACTCCATTCCGCGGGCGCCCCTGGGTTCTCCTCCCGCAATAGGCCGCGCAAACCGGCCGCTGGCGGCGGCCGCAGCTCCCAACGCCCCCGCGAGCGCTGGACCCGCGCTCCGAGCCAGAGGCACTCCGTCACCGACACTAGCAGCAGCCCCTTACCTTCCTCCAGCGGAGAAGGAGGGAGCGGGAGGGCGGCGGCAGGCGGCCCGCTCCCCTCAGCCCGCGCCGCCGCGCCGGGAGGCGGAGGGGCCCGCCGGCCCGTTACGCCGCTGCCCGCCCGCCACCATCGCCGCCCGGCCACCGCTCCGGAACCGCGGCGCTTCCGGCATGGGGAGAACCACTTCCGGTGCGCCCCCCTCTGCATCCGAGCCGAGGCGGGGCGGGGCCGGGCCGGCCCTGCCTGGGCGGGGCGGGTTGGCGGGTGGCCATGTTGGCTGGGGCCCGTGCCCCTTTGTGGTGTGGTTGGCCTTGCCCGAAATGGCTGCGGCCCTATGTACCTCTTCGTCTCTCTTATTCACCCTTCGGTTAGCGCCGGCGCGGGTGTGGCTGTTGGTCCCGCCGTCCTTTGAGCAGTAGTGCTGCTTCATGTGGAGGAGAGGCCGAGTTCAGGCAGCCCCGCCGCAGTGCGGAGTGCCGGCCTCCAACGTGCCTTGGTGGACAGGCCGGTGCCCAGTGGCTTGGCGCAGTGCTCCCCCTTTCCCGCGCTGCCCGAGCCAGTGCGTTTCTTGTAATTGTGCAAGCACTCGAGGAGAAAACATTCTGTTCTGACAGCTGCTGTGTTAGCCCGGTGCAATGTGTTGAGGGAAATGCCTGCGGAGACTGTTAACGTTGTAGAACAGTCTCAAACAACTGACACCTATGTGCTTCAAAACCAGCACTTGTTCATACATAAGTATGTCTTCTGGGGGGTTTCTGTTGGATTAAATTATTAGGAAATAGCGTACAGAGGAAAAGCTTTCAATGAAGCGAAAAGATCAGCTAAATCCACCAAAAGATCTGATTTGGTTAGATGTGTGCAGCTGACCGACGTGCGCCACAGTGATGTTTGGAAGACGGGCTTGTGCAGAAGGTGTTTGAACATTTGTCCCAATTCAGTAACTGCTTAATGCATACTTCCTGTGCTAGTTAAAAGAATGCACTAACTGCATAGCATTATATGTAAAATGAAACTTTTTACTAAGTTGTATCCTGGAGTCATGAGAAAACCACTGTTTTTTTCACACTGTTGCTAGGAGCTATTTTAACTTCTTCCAGAAGTGCTTTACAAATTGAATCAACTATGAATGAAATGCATTTCAAATCCATTTGATTTGTCAAAACCTTGACTATTACTCTCTGTTAGTCTTGGGAGTAACTGATTCATTGGCGGCCAGCACTGAATTCTGCCCTCTAAAGTTATAGAGGAGCAGTGGTGGCCACAAATCACACACTACATCCAGCTCTAGTTAAAAAGGACGATAAAAGAGAATTTAAAAAGGTATGTCAATAAAAAATGAAAGATGCTAAAACAATGATCTTCTTTGTTTGGATGTAAACATATAGGATTTTCTGCCATTATTCTCGAGGCATTTAGTAGGTGCTTGTGAGGCAGTATATAAAAGCTGCTGCAGAATTAAATTACTGATGGGTTATCCTGCTGTGTTTGGTGTTTCAGTGAAAAAATATTAAAACCTACTGTTTTAGATTATAATCAGGACAGCTGATGACTGAATGCACGGTGCTACAGATGTCACTGGAGAAAAACGACGCAGCTGAGAGCCCACAAAAGTCAGAAATAAGTTCCCTGGCACAGAGCAACTTCACTTTAAAGCCATGCTGGCTGACTTTTTTTTTTTTTTCCTCCTTTGATGCCCATTGAGCTATAAGCTCAAAGGGTATCTCCTTGGCCACTGTGAGGACACTAGATGGTGCTCAACACCACGGCAAAGCCAACTTTTCGCAGGCCAGGTGAAACCTCGACTCCCAGTTCAGAAGTTTTGCACTGGACTTTAGTTGAGTGAGGATTAAATAAACAGTTTAAATACACTGATAGTGTAGATCTGACGAAAGGTGTAGGTATGAATAACTCTATACAGCTAATTATCCTGGGGACACTGCTCTCAAGTAAATGCCATTCTTCCCCTTCTTACAGGTGGTGAGGTCCCTGTTGATCTAGAAGTCAATATAGGTCCTTTATAGCTGACAAACTTTGCACTCAAGTACGGCTTTATTGCATTTTATTGTATTAGGGTTAGAAGTAATGATGGGAAATGGAAGAGCTACTGCATAGAGCTTATTTCCTTTACAACACCAACCTAGATGTCAAAGAGAAGGGTTTCAGTCAGAACTAATATGTGACTGTGCAAATACATGGCTGGGCAGTGGATACACGTGCTAAGTGTAAAAACCACAGTTGCATGAGCAAGATTCTGAAGAAGAAGGTGGAAAATGTGGGGCTTATTCCTGCTTTATAAGTGTCATCGGCAGGGTTGGAAATGGAAAGGGAGAATAGTTTAGGCTTTAACCTGCTTGGATTATGGGTCTTCTGTGTTAACCATAGCCCTGAAATTGTGGTTATGAAGAGAAAGATCTAAAAAAGCTGTGCAGTTGTTACAGGAAACACAAGCTGCCTTTGAAAGCTAAAGCATAACACCAGACAGAGTGATTCGTAGTATCTTTGGACTAGATCTCAATTTTCCTAAGTTCAGTGTTATGCTTAACTTTTGGCACAGTATAGAAAGGGACAAAACAAATATCTCAGCTGAGGGTTGTTTGATGTTTTTTAGCAGCAGCCTTTCAGGAGGAAAGAACAAGAAGTGACTGTTCTCAGCTTTAGAGGGGTTTCTAGCTAACTTCCAGGGGGGAGGAACATCTTTAAGGGGTAACAGCTTATACCCTCCATATTGAAATGAGGACCTACATCTGGAGAGACTCAAAAGGGTAACGGTCAGGTTGCAAATGGGAGAAGAAGATAGGAATCTGTCGAATCAAAAGTAATTGACGTTTAATGTTCAGGCCTAGAATTAATCATGAGATTTTGCAGTGTAAAGAAAAGGGGAAAAAACGAGTGTTTCACTTAGGTTTGACATGCAAATTATTGCTGGGATTGTGAAACTAAGTATAGAAATACTGGATTTATTTTGAAGGTAAAACAGAAGAGCATCAGGAGCGGTGAGGGCTGGCTGCTCCATTAACGGGCAGGAGCCAAGCGTGGTAACACAGCTGACAGGGCAGAGACTCCGAGCCCCACAGTACCTGAGCAAAGCAAGCAGAGGACAGCAGATTCAGCCAAGAGTGCAAATCATCAGGCAAGTGATGAGGCAGGTCCGAGGTGAAGCTGGGAAGGCAGCCTCCAGGTTAGGGTCAGGTCCAGTGAGGATAACTAGGGTCAGACATAACCTAGTGATTGCCAGGCAGGTCCATACTGTTAAGAGAAGACTGAGGTCAAGCTAGGCAATCAGCCTGTAAGACCAGATCCAGACGAACATGGCTAGTTACAGTTATAGCTGAGCTGGAGACCTGTACTCCTGCAACATAGCTCAGGTGTGGACTGAAGACCCAGGGCTCAGCTTAAATGGGGCTTCTGAGCTCTTGGGTAGGGGGCAGATGAAGCTTGTGGGGCTCTTAAGGCCTATTATCACGGTAAGGGTCCTGACAAAGTACACAGGACAAATGAGGGCTGACAATAGGAAACAAAAGGGTTAATTGTAGTCTTTGCATCAAACACAGTTTTAAAAACTTTGTATTAAATGAAGGTTTTCACTGGGCTTAGGTTTTGGCCAAAACAGAAGAGCAAATGTAGAAATAATTACCAAACCAAAATTACCTGGGCTTCCAAGTAGAAGGCAGAAGCTGAAGGATAGAATACATCTTTCATTCCGTGGGGGGATAAAGATTTAACATTGTCATAAGTAGGTTCTTATTACTGACAAGTAACCAAGAAGTGAGAATCTAATTGCAGAAACATTTCTCTGAAGACACTGATTTTTGGTTCATCAAGAACATCATATTCCCAGATCTTTTATTTCTTAATCCTAACTCTAAGCCAAATGCCTGGCTAGTGATCTGTGATCCCTATGGAGTCCAAGGACAAAACTGGTATAAAGGAGAAGAACAGGGCATGAGCCGATGTGTTTGTCCTATGAAGATCATACCTAACCTTAAGCCAAGAGGGTTAGACTTGTTTTAGGACAGGGCTAAGCCTCTGAGGGGTGAGGAATGAAGCACAGAGCTCCTTGATGCTCACTTGGTGGCCTGTGGAGAGCAACTGACAGAAAGGAAGACTTTCTTCAGACCTTGCCTGGGTCCCAGCTCTTCCTTGTACTCAAGTAGGGCACAGAAGGGCAAGGTCAGGAACCACTGCTTTGACTGGAGAAAGAAAACACATATGGAAACCCTACCCTCGCATCTGTCCTCAGCTCCAGATGGGCAGACGCCTCTACGTGTTACAAGAAGAGTTGGTGCTGTGTTTATAAAGAAATACAGAAGGGAAAGGTTTTTAATTGAATCTGAAGTATCACACCTGAAAAACTGAGGAGGTGCATTGGGAAAAGAGAATGCCTTTAGAGCTTTTTTTTCCTCAGGATAATATTTACAGTGCTCGTGTGAATTTTTATCAGTGAGTGAATGAATGCCCAGTGTTTTCGCAGCTTGTAGCCATTTATTACATGTAGTTGTAGTGAATTTCATAGTATCCTGTTGCGGTGCAATAACTTGTTTTGACCATGTTATCATTTGTTTTGAGTCAAAAACATTAGTTGCTCTCAGCTTCAATTTCATATGCTTTATTTCACATTTTATGAATCCTTAATTTTCTATTTTGTAACTTCTGTTTCTTCTGAAAGTAAGGCTACAGTCTTCTGATCCCCCTTATTTTTGGGGAGGGTATTTTGCCTTTACTGTGTTTTTCTTTGAACTTCTCTGTTGGAAACATCTGTTTGCTTATGGGGGGTGGCACATTCACTATTTTGGAGCATGTAAGGCACTGTTTCTGTGCGTTGGCTTTTTTATATATTTTTTTCTCATTCTGCAGTTAAATACTACATTTGCTGGTTTTGGCTACATTGACTACATGAAGCAGAGGTATTCAGTAAAGTGTGTGTAATCCATGGTTATCTTTTCCTTCTTTAACTTGCTTCTTGTGCTTTGAAATGTGGTGACCTTAAATTACCTTGATCTTTTAACTCTCTGTTCCTGAAATTCTGCTCCAGCCTTTGTTTCTTAGCAGCAGCCACATCTGAGTTAAGCTTTAGGCAATCATGTTATCCAGGTTCTCTGAACACCACCCATACTTTGTTCTTGGTTCTAGAAATATTTACCATCTTTCCAATAAACTTTTTGATATTTACAAATGGAATAGCTATCTCATTCTCCCAAATATCCACAGTAAACATCTGCCCAAGGTAGAATTGCACACTGTTAGCCTTGGTCAGAGAGCCTCTAAAGAACAGAGTCTGTGACGAAGAAGAGCCTTGGCATTTTAGACTGAACTTTTTTAGACAGTGATGCTCCGTGCTCATGAGTTACCACTGAACATAAGCTTCATGTGTACATCATCTGTGGTCAAAATAATTCTGACAGGAAAGAGATAAAATCTTTGGGTTTACCTTCCGTTTTCAGCCAGTTACAAAGTGGCTTCAAAGTTTAGCAAGAACTGACAAAATGTACTAAAAGAATACCAGCAGAGATGGTCAGTGACTGAATATTTCTCTCCAAGGCATTTGTTTAAGCAGAGGACAAATACAATTCCTGCAGACGCCATGCAGCTCCGGCAATAGGACCCAGCATTGCACCGATCTGGAAGGAAGGAGAATCTTGCAGAATTTTGGTCAAAGTGGTTTCAGGTATAAATGGCATTTCAGCAAAAGCATTATTTATTAGTTTCTTGATTTTAACTGAATCTCCACAAATAATATACGACAAAAAAAATCACTTCCAAAGCTGCCATTAAACTTCTGAGAAATCTGCTTTTCCATGATTTCAGCTGAAGTCTGCTCCTACTGCCAGAAAGGAACAGTTATTGAATTTCCATGCTGAGTTTGCTGCTGCCAACATGTTTGTTCATGTAAACAAGTTAACTGAAAAGTCTCTCATGTTAAAAGGAAAAACAGATTCACAACCAGGGGTCTGCAGGCTGAAAATGCTGGCTTCAGTCAGCTGGCCTAAAAGAGTTACTTTTCAACCATCAGCAGGAAAAAAAATAGAAAATAAATTCATCTCTGAAGGTCACTCATTGGAGATACGCGCTGTCCCTTCTTCTTCCCTCCATATACACATTCCAAGAGAAACATCTGATCACCTGAGGGGGTGACAGCTCCCTCTTGCCTTTTTTTTTTTTATTTCCACTAATTATATTTCCTTCTATGGTGCCTTTGTGAAGCAAGTCAGTAATACCATAGAATGACTTTGAAGAGATATAGTTATTGTTGCTTCTGAGACTCCCAGTTCCCAGGCTGTGCCTTTCTTGCTTAGACTGTGAACTATGTGCAGCAGGGAATATTTATATTTAGACTTTCCTGAAACATAACTTTCTTCTACTAAACAAACACTGAAAGCGCACAGTTCAGATTAGGCCTTTTCCCGCATTCAAAGGATCCCAGCTTTTTAGCATAGATCAAGATGGAATTTTGGGGGGGAGTAGAGAGGATATTGTTTGAGATTTGTTGAATCTAAGCTTTTGTTTGGAGAAAAAAAAGAAGTGTGTGTGTGTGTGTGTGTGTGTGTGTGTGTGTGTGTGTGTGTGTGTGTGTGTGTGTCTCTTCTTTTAGGAACATCTTCCCTGT
Source organism: Bucorvus abyssinicus (assembly GCA_009769605.1). Taxonomy (NCBI): domain Eukaryota; kingdom Metazoa; phylum Chordata; class Aves; order Bucerotiformes; family Bucorvidae; genus Bucorvus; species Bucorvus abyssinicus. Next base: position 16,480,416 of record CM020036.1, read on the forward strand.
GTCCTGTTAGAGCTTAGGAATTAGCAAATAGTTACCAACTTCTAAAATGTACTGCAAGAGGCATACCTGTGAGACATCCTTTCATATAATGTAAGGGTTCTTAGTCACAGAAATGTTCACATACATTATAAAAAAGCAGAACTCCCACTTGCCTACAGAATTATCAATACCTTCCTTTTTCTATCACTTACATTAATTCTTAAAATCTTTACTATTTCTCATTCTCTAGAATACTTCTATCACCTTGTATTTAGCCACTTTGTAACATTTTATTACTTGAAGATTTTGCACACTGGTTTGTCTCTTAACCATAATCTTACATGGGTTTATTTTCAGAACTGTTCTATATATTGTTTATTCTTGAACCCCAAAATTTAGGTTTTGCATGTCAATAATGGAAAGGATTGTGTTGGGCTCTTGAGAGTGTCTGGTGCCTCAAAATGTCACACAGTCAGTCCCGTTTATTGATGGTATTTATTTAGTCTAACCAAAACTGATAGCTTATGCTGTTCTGGTAAACTCCATGTCTCAGTTGCCTGCCTGGCTCTTCAGTATCCCTTCATAGTCCCTACAGAAAGACAGTCTAAGCCTGGATGAATAACAGACTTGTCCATGGCAATGGCAGTCGGCTGAATGACAAAAGTACCTGATAGTTAATCTAGGTCAGACCTGCAGAGCACCTCCTTACTCATTCACGTGCACACTGAGAGCTGTCAGCTCAATTGAAAGGCCAGCATCTGGGGGGGCTTTCATATAAATTTCATCAACTGGAAGTGAATCTTCATCCTCTTCTGTATGGAGGGCTCCTGTTGTTATGGAATTCAGTGGAAAATAAGAGCCAGTTCACTGTAGTTGTGAAACTTTTAAGTGCTCACCCAGCCCTTTACCTGAATTTGACTTTTTCTGAAGCCTGTACCAGAAACCAGCACAGAGACCCAGAATGGCTTAGACATTTGAAGCAGATGTTAACAGCAGTTGATGCTTACTCTCAAAGGATGAATTTCATTAATTTATTAGTGAGTACCACGTTTGTTGGCATTCTTACGGAGGCGATACGTCCACTTTTCCTCACAATGTATGTTGTTTGCCTTTCACCAATAGAATGTAAATGTAATCATGGCAATATCAAGGTCCTTAGAAGGTAAATATGCTGGTACGAGACTATAACAAGTTTAAGTGCATTCAAACCAACACCTTCTCTACATGAAAAAGTAGCCTCAGTTAACGTCTCACTGTGTGTTTTTACACTGCTTTGTGTAATAGGACTTAGAGCACCTCCCTTGGAAAGTGATGGCTCTACATAGTGCAGCGTAACTATCACCAGCCGAGGGATTTCACCAGCAAATGCAGAACATTGATGATGTTGTCACAATGGATTGTGATACAAACTAAACCCTATCATAATTTGGGTGTTCAAGCAGAGGTTACAACTTCAAATTTTTTCATCTTCTATTCTGTCACTTACCTCTTTTCCACTAGCCAGACAGTGTAATTCTCAGGTTGTTGCAGATTTTTGGAGTGCTACTGATAAGTGGTCTGGCAGAACAGCCTCCCAAGCAGTGGAAAATCTTTAGCTTGATAACCACCACAGAGGTGGAGGATTAAAGTAAAATCAGGCAGCCCGATATTTTTCTGAAGCAGCTTCACACAGTGAAAATGGTTAGAGACTTGGTCAGCCAGCACTGAGCTGGTGGGCGAGAGCAGGCACACTAACCTGAGGGGATCAGAAAGGACAGCAGAACATAGGGTGTAGATGCCACTTCTCTGGAAATCCTCAGAAATGTGACCCCCGAAGCACCAGTGTTAGCCAGCAACATGAGAATTTTGTCACTGTAGAAAAGTCCATGACACCTGGAAGCTCTCCTCTCCCCAGCTGCATAGAGAGCAACAGAGTAATGGTAAACCAGTCCTTTGGGGCTGTTGTCATTGATAGCAAGTGGACATTATTAACAAAGAAGAATTCAGCTTTGAAATGCTCTCAAAATTGGGAGGTCAGATCCTTTGACAAGACCTATTTGCCTATTATATCTCATTATTCACCACCACAATCCAGTCCTCACCATCTTCAGAAGAGGTCCTACAAATTGTGGTCAGTTGCTTTGGTGGCTACTTGTATTACAGAGTAGCCAACATTTCACCTGAAACCACTATCAATTTTACCCTCAAGATATCTGGGCTAACTTCTACAGTTCTCTGGCTTATGAAACCACTTTCTAGAGAGAACTCTTTAGTTCAAATTGCTGTAAAACAACTCCAGCATATGTGTTTGTGAGATTTAAAAACTGGTAGAGGTATAATAACAAGGATGGAGGCTTCTGAGGAAGATTTACTGTGCGTTACAAATGTTGCTGTACTTCGCAGTTTTTATGTGAAAATAAGGGAGAGCATTTTAGTGAAGGCTGGGGAACAAAGCCAGGAAAGACTGTCAAGTTATTTTGACTTTTTTGACAGACAAGATGCCTGCCTGGACTAAAATTTCCTGCTCATCAGGGATCCAGGGTTGCAGAGCAGGATTGTGGGAGCAGGAAGCTATGTTACCCAGTGAACAACCATAATTTAAATAAGCCCCATGACATAAAAGGCATGTGCATTTATGAATTTATATTATTATGCTATTAGGGAGAATCGTGTCCCACTGAATTTCTTTTCAAGACTGCAACTTTCAAGCAATACAAACCCATTACTGATCTGACAGTACCAAAAGGCAGTACAAGGCAGGCTTTAGCTAGAACATGGAATGTGAACACAAAGCAGCTGCGTTCTTTGGAGAGCTCGTCTGCCTCAGCACCATGTCTGGTACCCTTTGCCACAAGGCCTCTTTGCCCAGTGGTTGAATGCTGTTACAGCAGCTCTTTGGCACCTCCTGAGGCCTTCTCTCTCTAAATGAGGTGGCATGAGTTCTTTCCTCTCTTTTAGGGTGTTTCTGTCCCTCTGTTTCTTTCTGTCAGGACTCCACGTTAAACAAGAATCCCACTTCATAGGCTGCATGCAAATAGTGCAGAAATAACCACTGCACAAAGTGTGAAGAGTTGAACAAGGGCATTCTAACCTGCCTCCCTTCTGATTGTTCTCCTAAAGTAATCAAAAAAATAAAGAGGGAGTTTGTATGTACCTAGATCTGTTGTACAAGTTCAAAAAAATTACATAGAAGGATAGACCTCTTTAAGACATTGAACTCCTGTATGCGTTGGGACAGTTGGCAGTCAGGTAATGGAAATTGTGTCCTGAAGGAGGAAAAAGGTGCAATGTGAGCTCACCTCTTATCAAAGAGTGGGAATCTTTATAGGCATGGGTTACTACAAACTTTCCACCCATGCGAAAAGCTTTCTTCAGAGGTCACACCAGAAAACTGAGGCACAAGGCAAGCAGGCATCATCAGTTCGGCCACCAACAGTCCTATAGTTCCTTTTTTTTTAGCCCCCAGGAAGCTCTGAGAGAAGGGAAGATCTCAAAGGGCAGCATAGGAATTCTGTGTTCAACTCTAAAGGCTGCTCTTTTAAATGAGGCATATTAACATGAGGCACAAAAGTGGCTTGTTCAGAGACACACAAAACCACCAGGAATATCTGCAGTGATCCTGTCTAGAGAAGCATCCCTTGAGCTGTCAGGAAAATGATTGGGTAGCACTACCTGTCCAGGCAGCTCCATAATGATGCTATAGCATCATAACCTGTCCCACATTCTGATGATCTCATTGCCTAGGTTTTATTTACACACTGACAGGCACTGAGTTATGTGAGATAATAAGCTTAATAGCATGGTGGTACAACGAACAGGTATTAACGGAATTTATTAGCTGTGCAACTGCAAGTGTCTTAGAGGCTCTAGGCAATTTAAAATGTCTGAAAATTTGTGATCTTAAATGAGCTATATACCTCACTTAACAAGCCTGAGCATCTACTAAAACCTCAGAGCTTTAATCAAATTGTGGCCTCAGTTGATCATTCCAGCTTTTGGGGGGTTTTTAGTGTTTTGGTTTTTTTCTCTTTTTATGCTACAGCTGATTATCTCCTGTTTTCTGTAACTTCCTTGTCTCCTGAATGTCCAATTCTTCTCTACGTGACCTTCTTCTCCCTTCAGAAGCGCTACTTGTAGTAGGAGGGATGTTACAGGACAGAGAACATTGGTAATGTGGAAGAGATGTATATGTATAGTTTAATCTTTGGATACAAGATTGGTATTTTAGCAAGAAGAAAAAAGCCTCTTTTGGTCACTGAGCATTGAGATTGGATAACGTTTAGAAATGCACTCTTGAGTGGGAAAAAACAACGATGGGGGTGACTGGTGGAGCAAGACAGGGACTATTCCTGCCTCCACTACAGTAGTAAGTAGGAGTCAAGACAGTCTACCACTGATTGCTATGCATGAAAGGTTTGCAAGCGCAAAAGGAACAGCAACTCACTCATAGCAGGGTTTCCCAGCTGTGTCTCTACATTATTGCCCAGTAGCATCTTTAGTTAACTTCAGGATAGCTATGGCATGTCCTAAAAAACTCTTGGCTGTCCAGGGGAAGCTCCTTTGGGTTAGGATTGGGGTTGTTTCAAAAAACATTTCTAAACGTTGCTGATGAAGCTTGAGTTTGCTCTGTGAGTGTGTCGCAGGCAAAAATGAGGTCTGTCCTTCCACAACATGCTCATATGCTGGAGATACTGTCAGATGGATTGGTTTTGGTTTTTTCTTTCATATGCTACAGTTAGTTGGCTTTGGAATAGTGCTGGTGTGGGCTTTGGAAATGCTTTTCTGCATCTATTCTTTTTGCACTTTTAAGTCTGCACATTGTGGTAGCTTCTGAAAAGATGAAAATTGCTGCCCTCCCCAGACTGCAGAAAAGCCAGTGTCTCCTGATGGGACCACGTAGAATCAAAAAGCACAATGGTTTTCTGAGACTTGTGGCTTGTGAACTTTTAGTGAACTCTAAGGAAACTTTTAAAGAAAACAGGAAAAGGGTCCTCAATCTTTGGAAGGCATAAGCATGAGAAGAAAGTGCAAGTGATGGTGTGGTACTGCAGGCCACATCAGACTTTTATCTTTCCTGTTTTCTCGGTTTTAGCAGTTTACTACAATTCAACTGCAACTACAAACAACTCGTGGAAGTGGAGGACTGCTAGAATGAGGACGTATGTTTTAGGTCATCTGGAACAATGTGTTCTTAATGCAGGAGGCAAAGACAGATGTGAGCCAGCAAAATATGGGATAATAGTGGGCTCATATAGGAATCATATAGTGGACTCATAATAGGAGTCATATATATATGTCCAGGTCACTTTATATGTAAGAGTTATACGTGCATGTCACTCTTACTTACATTCATCTTCAAAACTAGTTATATTGGTTTAAAAATAATACGTTAGCAATAGAAAATATATATGATTGATTTTTTTTTTGTGGAAAGGTGGCTCATTTTGCTGGAAGCATGTTCCCAGAATTTTCATAGGTACTTAAAACTACCTGATTTAAAAAAAAAAAAAACAGCTCTAACCTGAGTAACTCTGTAGTATGCTACGTAGGGAGAGCAAACCTCAGTCCAGCCTAATCCTTATCCAAGTCTCAATCCAAACCTAATATACCATCAGGTCACCCAAATTCTTCAGAGAACAGTCTTTCAGGACTCACACACATAGTCAGAATCACTTTAACAATGCTGAAGCAATCAGGTAAGAAATCTCTCCATGTGTCTGTAATGAAAGAGTTTGCATGAGCATTATTTCCATGTAGCTTATTCCATAATAGAAGGCAGGACAGCTCCAGCGATGTATAGCAGCACAGTCAGTTATCCATACTGGGGATTGGACTAACAAACATAATTCGATTTAAAAAATCTACTCCTACTGAGATAATTATACTGGCATGGGACTTCTCTGTCTTTTGCATCTTGGCCACATTTTTTTTTGTTTCCTTTGTTCATTGATGATATGCTTTGCTTGGCTTATGAGCTCATACAGAGTCTGCACCCAAAGTGCTACAAGCCAAGCAAGCAAACTTGGCAGCCAGACCCTTTCTTACTTTCCAGCAGCATGTACATTCATCAGAGCTCAGGACAGCCAAACTATTCAGCTGTTTATAAAGTAAGACATACCTTCTCCTAATGGTGGTTTCCTCAAAGTTGCAAAAAACCCATAGTTCTCTTGGTTTTATGACAGGAAGATAAGAGCTTGCTGTGCTACCAGTGTAACAGGTAGCAATATAAGAAGCGCTCCGCTGGGGCTGGTGAGAGCTCACGAGTCCCTGAACAGCACTGCATTGGCCCATGCAGACCTGGCCATCAGCCAGGCATCACTGTTACTCTCTTTTGGAAGGTTTTTGAGCCCTTCTGGCTGAATTCCTCCTTTTGCTCTCTACAACATCTCAAAAATACCAATGAGTCTCAGCCAGTCCTTACTGATCATTCTTTTCTTTATGCAATCAAAATACTGCAGTATAAACTGCATAGGTTGTTAGGTGGGTGAGGGAGTAGTCGCTTTCACCATCCTCTGCTGCTGTAAAATGGGATTGCCACCAAAAAAGGCAGCTCAGGGCTTTCACTACCCAGCCTCCTTCTTCAGCCTCTTCACTGCCTTCTGCCACTATAAACAGGTAGGAAGAAGGATGATGATCCAGACTAAGGAATTTGTTGGGATTAAGACTAAAAAAAGTACTGTTGTCAGCTTTCTGAGTTTGCTTTAGTCAACTCAGTTCCTAGCTCCCTGATCCTGTTCACACACAGCCACATGAGTGTTTGGGCTGTTGTGAAGGAGGACATGGCAGAAGGTGAGGAGAAGTGGCAGTTGCTGGAGGGACTGCTTCTCTAAGCAGCAATGCCTGATTTACTTGACTGTAAAATGACTGTTTGATTTCCAGCTAGTGAAGCCAGTCCTCCTGTGCAGTCTCTATGGACAATGGGTCTTTCAGAGAAATGAAGCTGAGCTGCATCAGTCACTACAGAGGCCTCCCTCTCATGAGCCACAACAAGAACCCTACAGCAGCTGGCTGAAATTTGTCCCTTGCCTTTGTGGTTTTGAACACACAACTCAGAAATGAGCTTTCATCCCTGAGTACTGACTTTCACTCGTTTGTCATTTAAAAGCTGCTGGTCCAGAGTACATTTGGAAAAGTTTCCAGACAATAGCTGAGATTATAATGTGTTTTGCCAGAAGTTAGGCAAAAAACAACTATAAACTGGAGAAGCTTGGCTTCACTCACACACATCCTCTAGTGAACCACCGTGAAAAGAAGTCACATCTGGCCTTTTTATCAATCTTGCAGTAATGAATAGTTGCAGATACAGCCGAGACCTAAGGAAATGCCCACCACCCTTCTGATGCATTTCTGTCTAGCAGCCTCACTGGTGATGACCACAGATGCTATGCAATACCAGGACTCTTCTTTGAGTCTCTCAAAGCCAAGAAGTAGCTGCAGTGCAGCACATGCAGGGTTTTTTTTCTGTGCTGCCTCCTGCCTACAGCCTCATCCCAGCACTGCCTCATTAGCACATGATCTGACTGTCAGCACATTTGACCAACCGGAGAAAGGGGAGACCTGACTTGATATGAAAGGCTGAGCCCTTCCACCAGCCCATCTGCAGCAGAGAAAATCTGTCCTGTAATAATAAAAAAATCAAACTAAAGTATAAAAAGCTTAAACTACAGGCAGTGAAAATAACTTCGCCTTCTTTCCACTCAGTGCAAAAGAACCTGTTGTGACTTTTGCCAGGTGCTGAGAAAATTGCTCATAATCATTCATTGAGAAAATATACTTTGATAAGTAATGAAGTGAATGGAGATGCCCCATCTTATTCTAAAATGAACTCCCATGAAATTTCACTAACTTGTGCCACATTGCAAGCATCCAGCCTCCTCAGAGCCCATGTATTTGTTGAAAGGGTTGGATGACAAGGTGTGAGAGATTCCAGTTAAACAAGGGAAACCTGCTTTGACCTGTAGCTGAAGCTAAGATGAAGATAGTTCTGACTGCTGGAGGGCTCAAGATCTTAATCAATCCTCACCCCTTTAATTAGCACGAAGCAGCTCATGAGTTGCAGCTTCCAGCATTAGGTCACAGAAAGCCAGAAGAACAGTCAACTTGCTCCTGATCAGGAACTGGGTAAACATTACCCTGGGGCCTCCTGTGGTCACAGGTTTGTCATTGCCTGAACTGGCTCTGCAATGTAAACAAAAGGTTGTAATTTATTTAGCAACACTGTGCAGCAAAATGCAGTGCAGTTGCATGGTGAGATATACTTTCCACATCTGAAATTGTTCAAGGGTTAAGAAGAAAAAAAAAAGGCAATTTAAAAAGAGGAATTTACAAAATTGGTACAATTGGTACAATTTACAAATGGTCTCTGATACATATAATTCGAGTTTGTCTATATTGGAGCAAAGCAAATTCCTCCTTCGTAGCTCCTGTTCTTCATTTCCACAGGAGCCAAGAATGCTCAACACCTCTGAAAAACTTCCCTCCCATATCTAGAAAGAAATTCCTAAATCTTTCTGTCTCTGCAGACTGTGTTTTAGACTGATCTGAAACTGTGACATTTCTTAAAGAAAAAGCATTCAGAATAAACCATTTAGGAAGATGGCATCAATAATGTCATGTTTCAATACGTTAATCTTCCATTCTGATAGAAATACAAATTTTGAGCTTAATATACTGATGCAAATTTTAATAAAGTCTAAAATGAGTCCAGTGAAATGATAGCAGAAATAAAGGACTGATATTAGCAAAATGAAACTCTTAGAAATAGAAAAAACAAATCAATTTGTTTCAGGATTCTTACTTAATTTTGATAAATTTTGCTAACGTCTTGTATTTGGACCTTTATGAGATACTAATTTTCCTGAAGTTACCACACCTCCCTGAAATGTTCTGCATTGAAAATGAAACACTCTGCAGCAGGAATCATGATATCAAAATACATTTACCAATTCTAATGAAACATGCAAAAATATGTGAATATGAGTAAAAGTGCTCTAAAAAATAAAGGTTATAACTTATCAGTGGCAAATAATTTAAGATGGAGAGAAATAAACATATTTGTTCCTCAAAGCCTCCACAAATGGAGAAAAAGTACTATTATATACCTGTTCAAAAAATATTGGTATGAGCTGTTTGCAGGTGATTCCACTCCCCACTTACTTTCTAATATACCCTTGGTTTAGGATGACTTCACTGTTCATGTAAATAACGACAGGAATGTAAAATGGTCTCTACCCACTCCCTAGGTCAATGACCCCTTTCGTATTTCTTAAGGCTTCCTGGCTTTCCCCCTTCTTTCCTCTGAATGGCTTCTACCAGTTTTCCGGTACTCTGCTGAAGTTCTTAAACCGCATTTGTTGTGGCACTGTGAGTCAGCAGAACTCGCTGAGCAGTTGCAGCTGTACAGGGCACCAAGACTGCTTCACAGAAAGCATCATCATAGGAGCATCATCTGCATCTCGGTTCAGAACTGCAGGTACTGCCAACCACCCTGTGAAAGACCTTGTTATTATAAAAACTATGCTTTCCATTCCCAAAGCCCCAGAGAAAAACGTTCAGACTGGATGATACTCATGAAGGAGAGAAACAAAGATGAGAAAATTATACTTGTGCTGTGAGATACCACAGTAATTCTGAACATTGTTCCCCTGAAATGAAGCACAGAACAGCTGTCTCGTTAGTTAGGAATGAGCAACCCAAAAATCAGAATGGCAGCTTATGCTGGCACTACTTGCCTTCTCCAGCCTCCTGTAAAAAAAAGTTAAATAAGAAATAGCTGTTACTGAAACTTCTGCTAAATCCTTACAGATACTTGCCAAATGCTGGAAGAAGTAAGAAACATGGTTTTGCAGTGAAAACTCATGTTTACTGGAACCTTTTTTCTGTGAAAGGCTTACACCTTTATACTGAACAACCAGTTTTAGTAGCTCTAACAGGAAATTTAAGTAGCTGTATAAACTGTTCATCCTCTGGAAACCAGTATTACGTGGCCCATCGACGGGCCTCACTCCGGAGTGCACTGGACACCTCCGGCCCCGATGCCCCGGCGAGCACGGCGGGGTCTGTGCCAGCATTCCTCCGGCGCCCGGCCCGGCAGCACGGTGAACCGGGCCAGCGGGTGGCACAGGCACTCGGGCCCGGGCCGAGGCGGGGGCCGAGCGCGGCGCAGGGACCGCTCTCAGGAGGAGTTTGCCCAGGGGAGGCACGACCCAGGCCCTCCCCCGCGGACCCCTGGGGTTCCCCTCGCGGCGCGCACAGGAGCTGCCACCCACTGTCGCCCCTTTAAATATAAACCCGCGCACGGGATTTTCCTGATTTTTGATGCAGACAGCTGAGCCTGCTTTTTTTCCCCTTCTCTACGCAGCCGCTTTGAAGGCAAGGCAGCGGGGCGGTGTGGGCCCTCCCTCACGGGGCCACGGCTCGGGTCCGCTCGGTGGGCAGGCCCTGAGCCCTCCGCCCAGTAGCGGCTCCAGGAGGGGCCGGAGCGTGACCCCCGCCGTGCTGGCAGGAGGCTGCGGTGGGCAAAGCCATAGGGGAGAGTGGTGAGGGCTGCGCAAACACCAGCCCTAGACCGAGCCCAGCCCGGGCGCGGTGCCCTCGGCGAGGCCGGAGCGGCGGGGCAGGGGCCGCGATGGCACAGCCCTCCGCCAGCCGTGCCAGCCCCAACAAGGAGCACTGTCTCTTTAAGGCGGCGGCGCGGCCCCGGCCGCCCCCTGCTGGCGGCGGTGAGACAGGCGGCGTGCCCGCGGCGCGGGGCGGGCGCGGCCCCTCAGTGCGAGCGGGGCCGCGGCGCGGCGGGTGTGTCCTGTCCTCGCTCGCCCACCCCTTCGCCCGCCCCGGTGCTGTGGGCTAGGAGCGGGGAGAGGAGGGGACGAGCCAGAGGAGGAGGAGGAGGAGGAAGTGGAGGAGGTTGCGAATAGCGGGCAAATGGGGAGCTGAGCGGCTGCAGCAGCACCGCGACCGCGCAGCAGCAGCAGCAGCAGCAGCAGCGGGCGGGCACGGAGGCGAGCTCGGCGGCGGGGTCCGTGCGGGCGGAGGCGGCCCGGGAGAGGGGCGGCGGGGCTCTGCGGCGTGTGCCGCGCGGCGGGCAGCAGCGGCATGCCTGCTCGGTTGGCCGCGCTGGGGCTGGCAGCGGGCGGGCGGGCTGGCGGGGGTTGCGGCTTCCTCGCCGGCAGAGGCACCTTCTCTCCCCACCTCGGTGAGCTGCCTGCCGGTGCGGGGCAAGGCCTGCCGGGGGCTGCTCGCCGCCAGCGGCGGAGGCTGTGCCTGACTCGGTTGAGCAATGCAGAGCGGGCGGTGGGGGCTACTGCCGGCATCCTCCGCGGGGAACCGACTGATTTTCCTTTCCCTTCTTTTCTTAAAGCCGTTGCTTCGCAGACGCCGAGTGGTAGATCCCCTCCCTGGCGGGGCGGCCGCCGCCTCTCTGGGCCGGCACCATGCAGACCTTCTTGAAGGGGAAGCGGGTGGGCTACTGGCTGAGCGAGAAGAAGATCAGGAAGCTGAATTTCCAGGCCTTCGCCGAGCTGTGCCGGTAAGGAGGCGGCCCTCGCCGCGTCGCGGGGAGCGCCGGGGCGGCGGCCGAGGGGCGCGGCGGCCCCGGGATGGGGCCGAGGCCGGGCCTCTCCGGTCTCGGCCGTGGTCTGCGTCGGTCCTCTGGCGTTTTGTGCCCGGTGCGTGACGTCCTTCAGCCGGATCTACTCACCAGGACCCGGGGGAGGCAGGGCTGGCCGTTGCTCTCCGGTCGCCCCGTTCTGTACCCGCGGGGCCGCGGCTGAGGGCTTCTGCCTCCCACTCACCTGGGCGGCTGCCGCACACTCCCGGGAGACTCCGGGGCGGTGCACCGAGGCTCTGCGTGTGTGTGAGGGCCTGGCCCGGCCCAGGTTTGCTGCCTAGGTGAATTTCTGTCCTCCACTTCCCAAGAGGTCTCTAGTATTCCTCGTGAATTAGTCTCATTTGGGGTCTCTGCAGACCTTGCTAAGATTTAGAGCCGAAGCCGTGTTATTATTAGGAACAGTCAAATGACTGGGAATAACTTTGTTCACGTAGTTCGAAAACACATAAAATTAGGGTATATGAACTCCGGAGTGAGCTTGTATTCACCTGAGACATGAATGAGATGTCTGAAGGTGGTATAACTGCATCTGTTTTCTGCAGTCCCTGCAGTAAAGGTTGGTTTGATAAGCTGTAATTAGACTTTATCAGAATAGCACAGTATATGACACAATTTTATTATTTAATTGGAGGTATAAACTCCAGGTGGGTCCGTGACACATGCGTTACAGCTTCTGATACTGAATAACAGCTTTGTCTTATTTGTTTCATTCTATTAGTAAGTTTGTAATAAGTATATGAAATCAATTTTGATGATTGAAAATATTATAAAAAGCCTGTGTTCTGGTTTCTGTGAAGTCTGGTCGAACTTTGCAGAGTATATTTTACGAGATTTCAAATACACTTTATTAAAGCATGTCATGCTAAAAACACCAATACCTGTGAAATTTCTGTTGGCAGCACTTGCTCCTTTCTGTAAAGATGAAGGAGGAAGAAGAAACAGAAAACTATTTTGAGAAAGCAACAGAATCTTTTAAATCAGCTTGTATTCTTGGCATTCTGTATCTTCTCTGTCAAACTTCAGCAAAACTTACCAGAGTTTTTCAAAGTATAGAAAAGGCCACAGGTTTTGATTTACTGTCTTCTTAAATTTCACATAATTCTCCAAACAAAACCCTTCTGGATGAATAATGCTAACTTAGACCTTGCCTAAGAGATTTTCAGTTAGCTTCTGTGATGCTCAAAAATACACTTTAACCTCTAACAGGCATAAGAAAAACATCATTTTTAGGGCCTTGAGGTTAGGTATAGGCTGGTTTTCATGCCCAGAAATGAAGAGTCACCTCAGAAAATACATAAGGAGCTTTTTGTAGTAATTTGTCTTTCGTTCTTGGTATTATATGCTGTACATCATTCTTACGTTTAGGAGTCTCCAAAACTGACTTGCTGCCCTCCGCTGTCCTTGTTTCTCTTTTTCACTAGGTTCTTTGCTTCATTTTTCCCTACTTCAGAAATTCCTTACACTTGTGTTACATAACATGGATCCACAATTTCTTTGTGTACTGTACAAATTTATTAATAGTTTTAGGTCGTCACAGTACTGGGAAAATTGACCCCGAAGTGTCTCTCTTGATACACTTTGCTAATTTCTTGATGAAAATTAGGCTCTCACATTCTTTACAGGCTAAGCTCTCTTTGAATAAGATGTACCGACACTGGATAGATATGGCTGTTCAGTCCTGCTGTGATATTTTTAAAAGCATTCAATATTAGTCTTTTCCTAGAGGCGGAGTTAGGTGTTTGGTTTAAAGATCAGTACAGTCACTGGTGCAGGTTGGGCTGATAATCTTGGATGCTCTGCTTTCCTTCCCAGTAAATTCCATTGACGCCAGTGGGAAGCTGCATTCACTTAGGCAAAGTTTTCAACTATTTTATGCGTAATATCTACTTGATTACTCGTGTGTTTCTAGGCTTTTGTTGTAGAAAAAGTGGTGCCAAGCTCAACATACATCTTACCAGAAATACTGTGTATGGTAGGAAATAAGGCAAGCATAGTCATTCCTGTACAGTGATTCATGTGTTACAGTGGACTGTGTGTCTGTCTGTCTACTCTATGTACTTTATGGTGACTGTTACTTGGAATTTATGTGCCTGTTGCCTAGGGATATACTTTTCTGGATGATTACAAAGTTCAGTTTTGTTTGTGCGGGTTTGCAATGAAGCAGTTATATAATCCAGGAAAGTAAGAGAAGTCTCCTAATGAACTCCTGAGGCATGTTGGGTTTAAACGAGGGGTATTGTTAGGATGAGAAAAATCTCGATGTCTTTGCAGTCTGCCAGTGCAGCCACTTCTAGGGTAAAGCACTGGTGTCCTAAAGGAATCATGGACAGACATTTAAACACCTGTTTGAAGCGTGTTCTGAGAGAGTCTAAATGTTGAACTGCTTTCCTAAGAGTGGTTCCAGGTTTTGTTTCCAGCAGCACTCCTTAGCTGAAATGTTGTTGTTACATTGTCCTGGTTGAAATGAGACGTGAGTGAGAGTGGACCAGCAGTTAAGGTGCTACCTTGGGGCATAGGCAGTCCTGTCTTCAGGTTTCTGCTCCTCAAAGACTGGGCAGGAACCTTGAACGCTTTCCTGGTGTTTGTATCCATCTTTTAAAGTGCAGCCTAGGCTGCTGGGTTTCAGTAGATTTCCCTGTTAAATTTTGGCATCTGAATTCTTCCAGTTTTGTAGCTGGAGAACTTGCAGACACTTGCCACCTTTTCTTAAAATTTTCACTTGGTTATGTAAAGTTCTGGTAACATGTGTGACCGGTATGTCAGCTGTCCTGCCTGAACATGTTGTCTTGGGACTTTTGCCTAAGCTTTATATCTACAAGGTAATCTTCCTTGTATCAAAGGCCTTGGAGCTCACCCACACTTTTGGTCCTCACTGTGGCACACTAGATGCATCCTTCTTGAGCTGTATTTATTCTTCATAGAGCACAACAGCCTTGGCTGTGCCTTCCAGGTGTAGCACACGGAAATGAAAGCAGTGCCCCTGCTGATATCTACCTCCACATTTATAGCCCAAACCAGCATTTCCCAAATTGTTGGATTAGAGCCCACTGCAGCCCATAATGCATCTAGATCTCTTTCAGGCTTCTGTGCGGTGTGGTGAGCAAAAAGGTAGTGTGGTTTCACAAGCCTGTTGCAGAGGATCAGTTGTCCCTGGATAGCACCTTGAGATTGTTGACCTGGAGGGTACAGCACTTGGTGTGGCAAGTGGTAAGCCTGGTTGCAAGCCTGCAGCTGGTATCTCCCAAGGGAGACTGAACCTGAGGTCGGGCCAGAGTTGCTCTGATCCTCTGGCTGAACTTGCCACTGTGTATAGAGTGGAATGTGATCTCCATCTCCAGTGCCAGAATAGCCATCTTCTGGGCTATGTCTGTAGCACCATGGCAAGGGGCATTCCTTTGGGATGAGGTGTGTCCTCAGTTCTGGTCTCTGCCTCCCGCAGCGGTTTTTGGTTCCTCTTAGCAAGTCTTTACTATGTAAGATGTTGTTGAAGTAGGACTTTTATGGTCTTTTTGGTACAGTTTCAGTGGGGAGAATTTCTGTCTCAGCCTTGCTAATGTCGGAGCATTTCTGTCTCAGTTGTGATATGGGATTGAGCTCTTTTCTGTGGACCAGAGGATTCGGTACAAGCTTCTTACCTCCTAAGTGAATTTATTAGTCAGGAGACAATTTAAGATGCTACTACTGCCAAGTTGTCTTGTGCTTTCCAGTGAAGCTGCTAGGACACCATGCTTTTTGTTGAGCTCAGTATTATCTGCATGCCAGCATACATGCTGCAGCTGCGCTTCCCTGATTAGGACCCCTTATGGGACCACAGTGTTAAAATGTCTGGTTTACACGTCTCAAGTGGACTTTCCTGTGAGCTTTTATGTTCAGATCCACCAAGAGGATGGCACAGTCTCAGAGCTTTAGATAGATGTCTGTTGGCAAAATACAGAGTACCTGTAGACTGCTAAAAAGTAAGACAAGGTTTCTAGGCGCTCTTGAGAACTTAGAAGCCTGTGATGTTAGTGTGTAGTTCTGACATGTCATGTGTCGCTACCACTGCTGAAAGGAACAGTTCTTCCTTCCTCTAGCTGCTTGGTCTCATTCTCTGTCTCAAGCTAGGTTTAGTGGTTATGCAGTTGGCAAAGACTCTCAATCCAGTCAGTTCCCTGCTCATCCCATTGACCTTGGAATGGTTGTCAGTGTGCAGGTGCATGAGCACTAATACAACATTGGGGAAATGGAGGTGCCTCATTCCATTACAGAGATGACAGAGCTGTGCTATGAATTGCAGATAGTGGTGAAGACTCTTGGATACCTGTATTATCCTTCTGTAAAATAGGCGTAGATGTACTGCCGTGTCTCTCTGTGAATCAAAAGACTTCTGTTCATGCCATGTGAGGACTGGTGGTGGTTGTAACGAAAAATGCATGTATCTGTTCAGAAAATAAGCCACGTGTGTTTGGCACCAGTTTAGGTTAGTGAGGTGCAGCCATTTACAAATGGCTGTTTGCTCTATAAAAGCCTCCATTTCCTTGGTAGCTGTTCTTCATGTCATCTGTTAATGGAATCTCTTCTAAGAGACACAGAGGCAGTTAGGTTATGACAACGTGAATAAGCTACAGTGATATGAGGTGTAGTGAAATATGCTTCATCCAAGAGGAGATAATTTAAAGTCACCCCATTCTGAATTATTTGAAATAATCTCAGTTATTTGGGGCAAAAGCATTCACATGTACAACTTTTCAGTTTGCGTGGTAAAGTGGTGGCTTTTCTGTGTAGATATATACATAATGAGTCAGAATTTCCTCTTTATCATGTGTAGAAAATGAATAGCAAATGAGTTGAAGAGTTGCCTGAAGATGTAATCTGTGTCATGATCAATCCTGCAATTTGAGACAGGAGAACTGCATCCGGATTACTTATGGTCAGTTTTTATGGTGCTGTGTTTTTTTCATAAAAGCAGAGTGAGCATCTGGGAGGAAAAAGTTCTCAGAAAATTATAGAAATTCTGAGAAAATAAAATTCTGCCCACAAAAGAAAATGGAAGTGAGGTAATTGCGAATGCCTTCTAGTAAAGCCCAGTTACCTTTGATTTTTAGTGAGCAAGCTGAATTGTTATCTTCCCTCTTTGGGAGATCATCTGTGACAAACTGATAGCATTCATTAACACACAGGAAGTTAAGGCTTCTTGGTCTAGTTTGGATTCCCAGTGCTGAAGACTCTTCTGAAACTTGAGACCATGTTCTTGAATTGCTACCTGCATCAGTTCAGCAGATCTTGGGTTTGGTTTTATGCAAGGGGATGTACTGTTCTTTAGGTATTGCTCTTGTTAGAGCATACATCATTTGTGCTGAAGACCATTGGGGTATGACAGGTCCCTCTGATGGATTGCTTTGGTGGGTTGGGTTTTTTTCTGTTCATTTGGTTTTTGTTTTTTAATATTTTTTATTTTTGTTGAGTTACGATGAAACTGTTTTGATGCTGATACCAGATCAATCTGCTGAACACTGCAGCCAATGATTTTTTGCTACCAAAGTATTAGTATGCCTGATTTAAATTTGCGTGACTCAAACTTGTTTTGTTTTTTTCCTTTTCTTTAAGCTTCTTCAGCTTCTGCCATTTCATTCCTGTGATAGATAGTTAAGCCTTCTTTTAGCACATATGAGAAGTTACTCTGTTCAGTAAATCTACTATAAAATGCTGAACACTGTTGTCAGTGCTGTAGATCTGTATGGCTCTCTTTTTCTCTTCTGAACTTTACTTGTGGTCTGTTGTGTGCCATGGCCTATGCACAAGACCCTAAACATGAGTTTTAAATTAGATTTAAGAATAATGCTGGTTTGAGGGTATTAAATTAATCTGTTTCTTTATATAGCAGACCATGAAGTATATTGCATATTTTTCCAGGAAGAACTCAGAGGATTTTCTTTAACCCCAATTCCCCACAAAACCCCCTAAATACTACTTTTTGTTAAATGTCTGGCTTGGGCCAGCTAGCTTTTGCAGCCTTAAAAGCCATAAAAATAAAACGTATGTGTGTTGATCAATAGGTCCCATTGTTGCTTGTGTTAGTCTGAAATACTATATCATGAGAAGTAACCCAGGCCGGATGGGTGGGTAAGTTTCTTTGACATCAGCTCTAATAAACACTTACAAGTAGCCTAATGGTTGAGATTTACTAAGCCATGTAAAAGTGTTGAAGGTAGTAGCAAAAAATCCATGTATTTCTTGGAGGAACAGTTTGCTGTATTTCTGGGTTCCTGCTCCTTCTTCCAGTAGTCTGTAGAGAAGACTTTACAGTGCAGCAGAACTGGATTGTGCGTGTTTTCTTAATCTCTGAGAACACTTATTGCTAGGTATGCTTCTCACAAAAAGCTTAATGCATTATGCTTGCAGACCCATTTCATGGGAACACGGAGTGCAGCTACTCAGCAACAGAAGTGACTGTAACAATCACCCTTTCATAGTGACTCTGTTTGATGATCTAGCAATCATTTACCTCAGGTTCAGGAAGTTTGCATCCTCCTTGAGGTACATCCCTTTACCACAGCCTGTTTGAATGAACAATAACAAGCTTGGTCAGGTGGCAGCTTTTCAGAGAAAGACCTGCATACTTTTGCAGATTGCAGGCTGAATACAAATTGACAGTGGCCAAAAAAACCCCCCGAAAACTCAAATATAGTCTTGGGGTTCATAAGTTGGAACAAAGCCTGCAAGGCACATGATGTAATGCATGCATTCTGCACAGCACTGATAAGGCTGCTGCTCCTGCAGTAGCCTTTGGTTTGGGGCATGGCATTTCAAAGAAAAGGCAGATCAGCTGCAAAGTCCCCAAAAGAGAGCAGTGAGAACGATCGGAGGAGTTGAAAATAGAGTGTATTGTACTGTGGTATTCAACATAAAGAAGAGAAGGCTGGAGAGGGATCTTTGGACACTGTAAAAAGCTGTTGTAGGAAAAAAAACCAACATCTTCGCCTCCCTCCACCCCACACTCCCCCCCTGCCCCCACCTGGAAAAAAAGTGTGTTCTGTAGTTCCTTCTGTAGGAAGAACAAAAAGATGTGGGCTTCAGTTGTTCCAAGAAGAAGGGATGGTAGGTAAGTGGAAAAGATATTGTCTATGTAGGCAGTGAAATTCGTTGCTTGAGAGTTCTAAGACCGGCTTGGACAAACATGCTGGGGAATGACATGGGCCTGTGGTCCCATCTCAGGGCAGAGATGTTGACCTCTCCTGAGGCTGCCGCTGTCCCTGGTTTGGTCCAATCTGTAATACTGCAGAAGATACCTGAGAAAGAGTTCTTGGTGTACCTAAGTAGTTTGAAGCCCCTTTACTAATTCAGGAGTCATGACCTGGGAAGTGTAGGCACACAGTCTAAATGTGTGCAGCTTTTTCAAATACCTAGGGTCAACCTGAGAGGGGTGTCAGAAATGACAGAAAGTGTTTGCTCTGCCTTAATGTACTGCACCTGGGAAGCACTGACTGACAGTGTATCTCTTGATACTGGCCAGATAATGTGCTATTCATCTCAACAGTTGACACTTTTTGGTAAGTTGACATTCTTGAGCATGTTCCCAGGAAACAAGGAAGCAGAGCATGTGAAACACACTAAAACAAGCATGTTAATAGATAAAATAAGCACCTGTGCTGGGCACATCTGGGCTGTAGTGCCGTGGAACAAACCCACTTCTGTCTGGTTATCTTTTTCTCATTTTTGAGTTCAGTGTTCAGTCCTCAAAACAATGGTTTGTTTTGTACTGATGGAATTTAACTTTCCTCAGAAGGAATTATGTGCTTTATATGATCAAGGAGGAAACTGCAGATACTTCCATACTGTCCAAATACTACATGAATACTACTTAGTGTTTTCTCCCTCTGCAGAGAGAAATCCTATTTGGAAGACAACCATGTACTTTTAAAAATGGTTTACAAAATGACTGAGTTTCATTGAGGGGGGATGTCCTTTAGTTCCAAGCAAAATGTACTTAGTTGTAGTTCTCTTTCCTCTCAGCTGCAGTGCTTGGGCTGTTTTGCCAGGGGTATGATTGCCACTTGTGCAAATTCTGCTAAGTAATTCCTGTGAATTGGGAACCAAAGCGTAAGTCTGCTCTTTCCCACAGCGAAGCTACTACCTGTGTGGGTCAGGAGGGTGTGCGCTCATTGAGGTTGCTCTGATCTGTAGTGAAGAGTCATGTTTCTAGATCCAGTGTCACTTTTAGGAAAGTAATTGATAGAGCCAGGCCCAGAACTTGGAAGCAGGTTCAGTTCATGTTGAGCTCTTTTAATCTTCTTGCTTTGGATGCCAGTTAGTGAAGATTTATAATGGGTCTTGTTTCATCTTGACATATTGCTTGTTTGGACGAATTTGAAGTTGGACCTTCCCTCTCAGAAAAACTTATTTTCACTGCTCATCACACTCCTTGTAGGCTTTTCTTCCTCCTTGTCAATAAGCCATCTTCAGTTCTTTCCCTCTGTAACGTGCTGGTTCTGCATGTTTGGTCTGGGTCCTGAAGCATTGCCTTATGAAACTGAATTTTCCATGGTGCTGCTGGCAAAGGAGGAAAAACAATTGGATGAGACGTGTCTGTAGCAAAAGACAAAATACTAAATCTTGAGCTGTGAAGCTGGGATGCTTCTGGTTGCTGTTCTGAAGCCCCATTTTGTCCTGTCAGACCACACCACAAACGTGTGCATGTTGAGGGAGTCTCTCCCCCTTGAATCATACTAATGGGCTAAAATTAGTGCTTTAAGAGACCTAGTTTGAGTTTAATGTTTTGGCCATAAGCAATGTAGTTGTCCTTTTATGAGCTGGTATACTTTAAAGTGCTGGTGACTCCTGCTTTCTGTGATTTTCTCCCAATGTTGGGTATGGATAAGTCGTGTAATAGTGTCATGTGTTTTATTATAGTAGGAGGAAATAGTCCAGAGGATTCTTTGGAAACAAGGCATTTGGAACTGCATGTTATAGTGCTTAGTAATGACTCTTACTGCGTAACCTTGATAAAATTATCTGCGTATTGCGGCAACTCATTAATAGCTGATAGAACAAGTGATGTCTGGGGTGATTAATGGTGCTGGAAGGAAATAATATGATAAAGGTCCACTTGTGACATGCCACGCCTGCCCCATCTGCAGCCACAGCACTGCAATTCTTTTACCCTGCCACTCTGAAATTACTTTCATGGTTAAAGGAATTGGTGTAATGACTAGGCTTATTCCTTATCTCACCAGTCTGGTTTCACTACAAGGGTGGAAAGTGTCATCATTTGTATGGATGGACTACTACTGCCTGTTTCAGCAACATGCTGCTTTAATGAGTCCAACAGTGACCACTTAAACTTGATCAGATGTTATTTCACATGTGTTTCAATGAGTATCTTGGTTTATTTCCTTGTAATTAAAAAACAAATCACAGAGATGAATGTAAATTCTGGTAAGTGTTGCTCTCCCGCTCTATCTGCATGTGATACAGGTTCGAGTAGATGCTTCTTTGTTGAGGAACATACCGTACCTTTGTATGACAAAACCTTGTCTCAGTTCAGGAGGTTTTACAGACTGAGGATCCAGCCCTCTCTGTGTGCTGTCACTGGAGTCTGGTACTGGTCCAGCCAGTATGGGCACTCTTTGATGCCGTTTGAAGGGTGAGAGGGTAGCACGGGGTAATGATGACGTTACTCCTGCACAAGTTCATCAGTACGTTTTGTTTTGTAGCAGAGTCTTGAACTGCTCAGAGGTGTTTTGGTTGACAGGTCAGCCGACAAGCATGAAGCCAGCCAAACAGAGTTGAATCCGACCATCCAGGACCTGAGTGATGGTTGTAGCAGATGCTTAGAGAGAATATGAGGCACAGAGCAAATGTGCCCACGTTCCCCTTGGCAGACCCTCTTGCCTTCTGTCAGTCACTGGTTTACAGACCGATGGCAGCAGTTGTGTCCATGGTACCATGTTTAAGAGCCACAGATGGGTCTGTTCCACATAAACGTTTTAATGCGTTTTTGATCTCACTTTCGTTCCTGACATCACAGAACACAAGGTGGCTGTCGGTGCAATGTTGGCAATTCACTAGTTTTCCTGTGAGTAGAGTATGAGGAAATAAAAAGTGGCTTCTGCTGTATTGTGGTGTGTGATGATTTTGTTTGTTTGTGGGGGTTTTTTTAAACCTGTAAAGAAATAGGCATTACTTATTTTTCAGTGTATATATATCATGTTCATTTTACTAAAACACTGGCTCTTGACCAATTAAAAAGAAAAAAAGTCATAAGAAATTCAGAAGTCAAGAGTTCTTCCCCAAAGAGAAAGGGTTTCCTGCTAAAAATAAAAAAAGCTTGCAAAAATGGGAGGAGGAAGTAAATGTTGGGTACAGTTCAGAAGCCGTCTTCTAACTTCTAGAGCATTTTAGTCTGTGACTTAAAACCAACAGTGGAGGCTTTCGTGGAACCTGAAAACCCCTTCTATGGGGAGAGAGGAGAGAGTGTCCAAATCCACATTTGCTGCCTGACTGGCGTAAGTGGTGACGTAGTAGTGGAGAACTCTCCAGAGTGAAGTGCAGTATTAGTACTGCAATAGTAGCAGAAGCCCTGTCTCTATAGCATTTATGCCAAAACCAAATTAATTTTCAAATAAAACCTGCACGTGTGTTTTTGTCTCATATTGAGAGTATTGAATTTTTTCTGGTGTTTCTGTTGGTTTTCAGTTAACATTGTCTTTCTGTAGTTTCAAATATGGCTTTAAGAGTTGCTTCAACTCGGCGTTCTTTCCCATGGATGTCTAAAATAGATTTTCTTTGCCAGTCAGTCTTTTAAGCACAGACTTGCATGCACTCAGCCCAGCCTCGTGGTTTTAGAGTTACTGTGCTGTTTGGCAGAGGTGCATGCCGATAATGTGTCAACACCTGATGTTTCCATCATGTGTGGCTTTAACATTAGTGTCGTGTGAGATAGTGCGAGTAAACCACATTATCAGAGACTCTGTACAAGGTCTGCTGGTACGATAGAGCTGTGTGCGAAGCTCAGCATGCAGATATGCTTGCTAGTTGGAGGGGTGGGAAGAGGAGTGGAGAGGGAGCTTGTTCTGGGGTTGCCTGTGGTGCTGCTCTTGTTTTGCAGACAAAGAGGGAGCTTAATTCACTGGACCTGTCAATCTGGTAGTTTTTAGGCAATGAAAGAAAGCTCCTGTAAAAGTGTGTGTAAGTGTATGTGAGGGAGGAAAGGGAACAAAACTAGACGAGTCTACTGTTCTGATGAAAGGCTGATGGCAAAAAAAAAAAGTACTCGTAGTTGCTGACCTGCACACTGTATCTGGCAGAAAAGGGGAAAGCATAAGAGTAAAGGGGAGAAGTACTGTTGTTGACACATTGGGTTGGAGCACCATGTGCTGTGCAAAGAGTGTGTGGTGATAAAACTAAGCAGCACCCTTTGTCAGATCAGTAGAAGTTCTGTTTTTCAAAACTGCCAGTTTTTCAGTCTGGTTTGATCTATGGAGAGAAATAATGGTTTGTGCTGTTCCTGGTTGCATGGACTGTGAGTGGGAGCTGGGTCTATAGGAGGAAAATGATCCATATGCAGGTGGATAAGCACTGGATAGGGATATATTTTGACTTTGGTCTTAGAATAGATCAAAGTCCAGGGACTCTATCCAGGCTGGCGTGAATTTGAAGAGAGTGGGATTTTTCGACCTTTTTCCCTGACCTTTATAGAATGAAAATTTTAATATACTGGGGAGTAGAAAATACAGGCTTCCTGCTAGATAGGCGTTTGAGTACCATTTTCTTTCTCTTTCTGATGCTATTTTTAGGCCCTCTGTTTGCAGCATCTGGGAGGGTTCGTGCTTTGAATGTTGTTTAATTCACAATTCAGAAAACCGAAAAATCTTTGGTCATAGACATCCCCAAGTTTAAATTGCTTTTGTTTGGGTCTAACTTTGTTTCAAGAACTCTCTAGCTAGTTTTCTTTCCTATTCCTTTGTTAGTGCAATATTAAGTAATATTAAGTAAGTTTAGTCTCTAGGATCTTCATTGCTTTGCCTTATGGGTTGCCAATAGCATTGCAAATAGCATTGCACCTCAAGGTAGAGCTTTCTTGTGGATCAGAACCTGCTTTTTTTTTGTGTGGTAAAACCAGTGGATCTTACTATTATCTGGTCTAAATGTAATTTAAAGCCTTTCTGGGCTATCTTTTCCTTAAACTAGATAATGTGTTATTGTGGGTTATGGGTATTGTAATCAAACCACATGGATCTTTAGCATATAAGCTCATGTCTCCCTGAGAAGGCTCTGGAGAGTAGAGAAGACTTTGCTTGATTGGTGCTGGTCAGCTGCTGTGTTTTAATTGTGAATGTTTCTAAGAAATGGGTAGGATGTAAGTGTTCATTTGAGTGAAGTAGGAGTCTGACATTCAGAGCCCAAACTGATGCTGGAAGGAGGCAGAAGTGATTGAATGAAAAAGGCATAGTGTGGTTGGAGTTTTGTCTTTTTTCTCTATGTAAAATAAACTCAGGTGCATAGTGCAGGATTATGGTTGCAGCAGACTATCACTTCTGTGCTGACCACCAGCTTTTCTAGTAAAACTTTTTTTTCTTATTTTTGTGCTGCTGTGTTAGCAATTTCCTGATCAGCGTAGTGCTGCATCTTGGCTCACAATAGCCATTGTTTGGGTGGGAGCTGACACAATATTTTTGTGCTGTTATTTGATCTCTCATTTGTCTTGAATAATCTCTTAAAATGTAATGCTTAATCCTATTCCGTTTTGGCAGATTTTCCTCTAGTATTGTTGCAGTGGTAATGAAACAGTGTAGCTCTGATTGTAAGAGATCACTAAAGAAAATATTTTGGGATATTTCTTCTGTGTCTTTGGCTGTAGAACAGAGAGAACAGCTATACTAGAGGCTGAGTAGGTTGGACCTTCAGTCTGACACGCTGTGGCTGTTCCTATGTTAACAAATTAACTTCCCTGATTTTCCCTTGTTCCTAGCTTCTGTTTGCTGTTGTGAAAGGTCTGTAGAACCAGACAGGAGAGCTTTCTTCAAACAGGAGAATGTGTTTCTGAAACCACAGAACACGAGTAGCACATTTACTAGAACTAACTCGTATTTTTAAAGTTACTTTTCTTTCTTCGTCAGCTGTGGTGTCAGTGGACTGTGGAAATACGTTTCCTCCCTGCCTCCTACCCCAGTTTACACTAACTGCCATTAGGAGACCTTAATGAAAATACTTGATTCATAGCTTCGTCAGAGAATTTGGAAACAAAGTCATTTATTCTCAGGCAGCTTTACCACAGATTTCTTGTGGGGCAAAGTGTTTCTTGATGCGTAAGATCCAGATCTCTAAGTGTATTTTTCTGTAGATTAATTAAATGAGGGTCAACTTCTTTGTATTAGTGCTTATTCTCAGATCTGAAGCTGTAGGAAATCTCTGTAGTTAGATTCTTTAGGAACTGGATATACCTGGTGTTTAGATTTTTTTTTTCTCTAATGGGAAGTCTGAGAGACAGGGATGGAAATTGAATTTGTTCACAGTGGCAGAAATTTGTTGGCAAACCTGTAACCAACACATGGACTTCTTTTGCTGATTTGTTCTTGCTTTGTTGTGCTGACTACTGAGAGCAGGCACTTAAAAGATGTAATGGCTTGGTGACAACGATTGATGGCCAAGGATCAAAAGCGTGATAGGTACTAATTACAACATGCGACCTCGATGCCATTCTGAATGCCTGCTTGGCCCAGGGAATTATCTGGTAGTGTAATTTGAAATCTTTTTGTAGGACCAAGTATAGTATTTGAGTTTCCTGTTACTTGTCAGTGCTGCTGCCACCTTTTCTTATGTTTACTGATACGTGGGTGTGAAAGTTCCCTGTAAGAATAGATCTTTTTAGCACACTTGCTACTGCTGGTAGTGAAACCTGAAATAAAGAATAGTTTGCATGTTTTTTTTGCGGGGGGGTGTTTGGTTTTTTTTTTTTTCCTTTCTTTTCTGGAAAATGCCTGTGGTCCCTGTAAAATCTCTCTGTTCCCTGTCCCATTAAATTGAGGTAGATTGACAGTTGTTTGGGGCTGATCCAAGCAGAATGGAGCAGCCTAGCAGTGCTGCTAATATTACAGTAAAGGAAGGCTTGTGCTGGGGAATGTTTTTGGTTAAATATTTTTTGGTCTTTAAAACAGTAATGTTAGTGTGGGGGTGTTTTCGGGAGCCACTGGGGCTTCGAGGGGATAATTGTTGGACCCTTCTATAAGAACAGGGATGAATGTTCTTTTTCAGTAAAGCTTGACCTCCTTTTGGTGAAATAAAAACTGTTAAAGGGTTAGCTTCCCCACCCCAAAGGTCTTTGAATGTGAAAAATCTTTTCCTGGCTTTTTTCCTCCCCTCTAACACTTCAGGAAACTAAATTGTTTATTCAAAATGTCTGACGTTGGTGTGGGATGCCTACCCTAGCTCGGGAACTCAGAGGCATTCCTGCAAGGCCAGTCCCAAAAAACCTGATGTGGCTCTTTCCTTCTGTACTGTGAATGTATTGTTTGACTATGAGGGGTTTTTGAAGCACGTTGCCCAGACAGCTTTGAAGTATGAGTAAAGTCTTAGGTGTATGCAGCTACAAACAATTCAAACGTAAATCTTGATGTTTTCTGTGTATTCACTGGAGTGTGGGGATTGTACAGGGAGTTTCCAAATCAAGGAATACTCTCCAATCCAAGAAAGCCTGGCAGGCAAAACAGGGTTGGCTTTTAGCTCAGTAGTAGGTTTTGTTGTAACTTAAGCAAATCAGTGAATTTCCCAATATAATACTTTTTTTCTACCTGTTGAATGCAGAAATAATACAAACCTGTCAGAACGCCATTGTGTGGCTGAACTGACTGTAAATTGTCTCTCCTTTGAGATCCAATATCTGTGAGCAAATTTTATCTTGCTATTTGTCAGCAGCTCTTAATTCACATTTATCTATTCCAAGGCATAGTTCAAAATTAGAAATTCAAGTTCTTAAAATTTGTCTGCTCCTCACTGGTGATTTCTATAGGAGAAATATCGTTGAACGAAGTTGTTGAGGACCCCAACAAGTTTAGCTGTCTCTCAACTACTGTTCTCTTTCAGACCTATTTTGTAAATGTTTTCAGATTATCGTATACAGAGTAAGTGATTACCCAGCTTGTGCCAAGCTAGGAGTTCATCTTCTTGCATTGACTTTCGTACCTTGGTCCTTCTAATTTGTGGTTAAAATGAAGCTATAGTTTGAAAAGTAAAGAGGAGAGAAGGAGCCAGGAGGCTGTGTAACAATCCAGTCCAGAAGAGACAGTGATAGTGATAAGGATCGTTTTCTTGCTTATGTTTTTCTCAACGTCTTGTGTGGGTGCCTGAGTTCTAAGAAGGACCTTGTAACCGTGTAGATAGAACAACTAGTTGTCATTTTCCAAGTGCACACAAAACCTGATGAAACTCAGGAGAGTGAAAACTTGGGAAGCTACACATAAGTTTGAGCTTGTGCCTAAACCTGCTGAGGCTAATAGGTTTTTTTAGTGATAAAATAATTTACCTGACATGGGAACTTTGGGAAAAAAACTTTCAAAAAGTAGGAGTCTTTTATTTTTCTTATATAAGAAATATTATATATTTTTCTTAGATAAGTTGCTGTGTAACTTACTTATCTAGCTGGGAACTAAAAGAAAAGCTGCTCAGAAGTGATTCATTTGCTTTCACATCTGCAGGGTGTTTACTGGGACTGGCTCTTCAGGAAGTCTTTACTCCTTTGTGTTTATTATACAAAATTTTACTTGTAATAAATGTCTGGAAGTCTTGAATGATTGGGTGGCTGAGGGTTGTTTCAGAAGTGAGTAGCAGCTTGGGTTTGTCATGCTTATTTAAAAACTGAAAGATCAGGTACACTCTGCAGCCTTTTTTCTAAAGGAAGCTGCTGTTCACCATTGTACCAAGAAACTATTTTTCCCCTCTAAATGTGGCCCCGGATCTCCTAGGAGATTTTAAGACTGCATATTTGTTTTCTGAAAAATAAAATCATTTGATGAATCTTCTGAAATGATGTTTGAGAAATAGCAGAATACCTCTTTCAAGTGACAGGCAAGCAGCACAGGCAGTGCTTCAGTCTGCCTTTACAGATGAGGATGTATATGTGAACCATTGGCCAGATCACATCATAGCAGTGGAGGTGGGGGAATGTAATCTAAACACTCCCAAGGAAAAACAAGGGGGGCAGTTAATTTGCTTTAAATGAAGGTGGGCTCTGTTTGTGTCAGTCGTCTCATCTACAGGACTCAAAACAGTATGTTTGCAGAACACAGTGTGTTAATTTAATCTGATTATGTGAAAGTTTCAAGGAGTGGTCTCACTCACAGGAGAGAAGAAAATGCCCAAACCGGAATGAAGGCTTTTTAGACTACAAGGCCCTGCACCTCCTCTCCTGGTTGCTTTTCAAATGAACAGCTATGAGCCACATCTAGGAAAGAAGACTGATGTGATGATCGAAGCAGGCTGTGTGATGCTCTGAGCTGGCATAAGCACTCTTCCTGATCAGAGGCAAGAGTCATCCATGTACTTAGGGTGCTGTTCCTACTCCTTTGCAAGGAATTTCACGTTGTTGAATTGACCTGCTGTGAGAGAGACTGTTTTTACCATGATTTTCATGATTATTTGTGGAGTAGTAATGGCTTCTTTAAAAATGCCTTTGTATCTGGGCTTATGGAACAAATACAAACTTCTGCTATAAAGGAGAGCTTGCAGAGGAACAGCATGACTAGTTTAGAGAAGTGCTCTGTAGCTTCAGTTATGTCATGGTTCTTGGAAAGTCTTCAAAGCTAATTATTCAAGAACACCTTGGGAATCTTGTCTGTGGCTTAATTACTGGGAAGTAACTGTCATCTGCTGCATGTTTATATAAAAGGTGTATAGCAAGTGGAAGAGTTGATGGATAGAATACCACTGTTCATATGATCCTAATGTGTGCAGGTGAGAGGAGTAGTTTTCCAAGTAAGGCTCATTTCAAGACAAGTCAGTTAATCTCTGTGCAAGTGTTAAACGACTTAGTGATTTTGCTTTTAGTGTCATGAAATCAACAGCAAAGAAAGATTGCTGTTACTCAAAGTAAAGCAGCCTGGCACTGTAATGCCTTTGCTTGACTGGCTGTTTTGATAAGGACCTACAATGAGAGATGACAAAAATCAGAGGATTTAGCATGTAGTTCTGCCTCGTGAAAGTGGTTTGAGTAAAAGCTGTTTGGTTTTAGTGGGATCTTACCTAGGATGGAAACCTGCAGTGTTAATCTTGCAGCTTGTCTGATACAACAGCAGACCTGTGCCTTACATCTCAAGGGACAGCACCTTACAAAGAAGAGCTCATGCAACTCCTCTATAAAATGCAGAAAGGAGATCAGAAACAGTAGTATTGCATGAAAAGTCTGTAATGGTAAGCTTCGTTCACCGCTTCTGTCGCCCGTATTCTCTGAGCACGTTCATGTTTGGTGGAGGTGTTTGGTGCTCGGCAGCACAACCATGCCGTGCCTACTTACACTACTAGAGAGGTGCAAGACTGGTAGTGGTTGCCTTGGTGCCATTAAATTACAGCACAAGAACTGTATGGCTGTAGGTGAATAGAGACATTAGATAATGCATTTTGAGCAATCCTACCACCAAGATACAGGTAAAAATTGAGGGAGAAATGGAGGGGGGGGGGGAATGATCTTTGATAATATGTTCTCCCTGTAGTTTCCTGTCTTATGTACAGGCTGAGGAAGGAGTTTAGTGGCAAGTTTAGCATGCAGGTTATCTTCAGAAGCATCTGTAAGCAGATTACTGTCAGATAGGATGCAAGATTTTGTGGGCCTTAGTTACGGTGATATATGTTACAGACAAATACTTGAAAAAGAGAAATCTTCCTGCTTTTAACAATATTAAAATTTTGTTTTGTTTTGACATAAGGACTTGTTCATTCTTTCTTAGTTCATAGCCTCAAATGTGCAAAAATGCAGTTTTAGATTTTTTTTCTTTCATTTCCCAGTTGTTTGTAGGCTTTTTTTTGCCCTAGTGATGCAAGTAGAGAAGTTATTCTTCACCAAGCAAATTCTTCCCAAAGAAGTTTAGCCATGACTTTACTAGGTTTTTTCTAAGGAGAGCACCACAATGTGGAAAATAGTTGAATAAAATCATCATGAAATGGTCTGTTATCTTCCCAGCACCACTTCTGTCTGACTGAATATCCTGAAGTAAAACAAGGATGTAAATAAAGCTGTAGTGTATCTCTATAAGCAGAGTCTGTGATTTAGAAGTGCCCTGGAGCACATAGCTGCTGTTATAAACTCCATCTGAAATTAGTAATCTGAACTGCAGGTATTATGTCTGGCCAATATGCAGGCCAGCGCTTTTTAGCTGTTCAAAAAATTTGCACTTGAGTACTTCACTCTGAAACCGGTCTTCTCTTCAAGCCAAGCCCTGAGGGAGGATTCTGCTGCAAAATCAAGGCTGGCCTTGATATGGTTACATTGACCTTGCTGGGCTGTGGGTTAGCTATGCCTTGTGGAGGGTGCTGGGTGGTCTGCAGCCCGGCGGGTCTGAGAGCTGTCTGTGGGATTGGAGTGATGTTTGTTGTCTGCCTTGGAGCAGTGGTGTGGGGATAATGCAGGCCAGGCAGGAGGAAGACCTCTTTTACACATTGTGGATGGTGATGCTAGAATTCAGATGGAAAAAAAAATACGTAGGTGATCAAATTAGTCTTTAAAAAAAATTACCATCATGGCAATTTTTAAACTTTTGTCTGGAAACTAATTCGAGAAAATAATTGGGGGTGGTGTAGAGTTTCATTGAGATGTAAGGGAGTAGTCCAAATAAGATTAACGAGAGTTTATGGCCTCTTAGAGTGCAACTTTCACAAGGCTTTGATTATCATTTTATAACCATCACAACTGTTCTGGAGGACTGGAATGATTTTGAAGAGGAATGTTTTTGCTAAATTGGAGTAGCTTCTGCCCTTGAGATGCCTGTGTGTTTTGCAGCTTACTGTGGCACCTTGGACTGAATGCTGACCAAGTGAAACCCTGCAAGTCCAAGTAGGCAGATAATACCCACCCAGTGAAGAGTGTAGTCAGCAAGGCTGAGTAACTAGGTTCAAGGGGGTTACGTAAAGTTGGGTGTGGAGAAGCCTCTTGCATGAAACATGGCTGATTGCAGGGATCTGATGTACAAAGAGCTGTGAAAACATGCTGCTTAGGAAAAAGACTTCTTGGGATAAGAAATCATGCTGTTGCGGATAGATGTGCTAGTGGGGTGTAAAAGCAGACATTTGGTCAAGGATTTTGTTTTTGCTTTCACAAAAAAAGGATACCTGGAAATTCCAAAGGTGTTGCATTCTGAGCAAATGCTACTAAGAGACTGAGAGGTAAATGTGTACCTCGCTCTGTGTGTAAAATTCTAATAGTATGGTTCAGTCTGTTTTGTTAACTGATAATTTGATAAATCTTAAGTGACCGCAAATGGGATGAATAAAAATGACTTTCCTCAGCGGATGTAGTTCAAGGATTCATCTAAGACATCCAGAATTTTCAACATAATTTGAAGCTGTTATTTAACGCAGATTTTTTCTCATGTATAATGATTCTTCAAGTTCTTGTACATATTTCAGAATTACAGCAATTTAAAAGCTGTAACCTTTCTACAAGTCTTTTATGCTGATTCTATCTCCAATTAACCTGTGATGTGAGTCTGTCAGGATCTTTCAGCTGATCCTGTGTATGACACCCCCCAGTCAAATGTGAAAGCCCTAAAGAGAGAACATGGAGAGTTAGGCAGTGTGCATCTCATGATGGGCAATGTGGAAAGCAACTGAAACAGCAGAAGAATCATCAGCTTTTCCTTGCCTTCTGTTGTGCAGTCACCTATAGGCTTGAAATCCCCGTGTGTGGTATAGCATCATCTCCACAGTTCTTACCGCTTATGTGTACAAACAAAAGAACTGAGCAAGAGAAAATGAGTATGCTTGTCCAAGGGAGATTTGTTCTGTGATCATGTTTAATCAAACATGTAATCAACATTTAATCAAACATTGAATAAACTGCTTGCATTTTTCCTTCTAATTAGTTCCTGCCAATTATCAGAGTTGAAGAATGAGTTTCAGGGTGGAGCCAGGCAAAAATAAGCCAGAGGAAAACAACTAGCTGCTACTGTGCCTTTGTGTGCCTGCCTTTCCAGCTCCTACTCAAAGACTGGATCAGCTGTTTATCTATCCACCTCCTTAGCAATGATCAGGACAATGGTAATTTGGTTAGATTAGAATAGAAATTTAGCTTTTTATTTTTCCCTTTAAGAGGGATTTAGGTTATGTTATAAACTCATCAGTGTGTTGTAATCACACCAATCTTGAAATGGGGAGGGGCAGATACCAGAGGATCTACATAAGTCCATAAAGGGAAACAAATGTAAAAGATGCAGCTGAACTGATTGGCTTAGCCTTTTTTTTTTTTTTTTAAGAGGGAGAATGAGTATGAGTAACAGAGCCCTGGTATAATGGTATGATTTAGCTTCTCGAGGCAGCTTCTAGGAAATCTGAGGAGGCCCAAGAAATTGTCCTGTTCTTCCAGTTACAGAGTGTAGCAGACCTCCCAACAGATCTGAATCTGGATTACAATGGAGTCTGGTGAGAAAATGTAATAGCATTTGGAGGACTTTTACATGAGCTCTTGTGTGCCCTGGCTAAATTTGGGAAAGTTGTAGTCTTAAAAACACCTGTGCTCAGTCACCCATGGAAATGATGGGTGTGACAGCTGCTGTCTAGGATAAGTTATGAAAAAAACAAGGGCAGGATTAATTAGAGCACCCTGTGTGTGTACCCTGGTGTGTCTGTGAGAGATTAGTAGCAAGACATGCCATGTAAGGTCAGGGGTGTGGGAGACAGAAAGGCACATGCTGTGGCTGTTGGCCCAAGGTGGAGCTCTGAAGGTGGCATTTTGGGCAGAGTGGTGCCTGCAGAAGGACTGAAGCTCATCAGAAAAAATTGTTTGGTTCAGAGAGATGAGATGCTCTAAATTTCTTGTAAGCAAACAGGATTTATGTTAAAGAATTTCTGCATTTTGTCATTCACTTTACCTTATGGAGAGATGTGCATTTTGTCTGATAGCTTGGATAAAAAACAGGCAGTAGTTGTGTTTTACAATTCATAATTTTTTTTTTCTCTTACTGCACTGTAAACAATCCACTGAAGCAAACAAGAAAATGAGCATTCTGGCAAACCTATAGGTACGTGACTGCTTAAAGCAAGAATCCTATGGACTGGAAGAAATAGGGAGAATTTTAATCCTTATTTAACAGCAAACTTCAGTGTAATGTAAAGCAGATAAAATGACTGATAAAATGTTTGTCACACACACATAGATGAGCTTCTCTGAAGTGGTCTAGACACTGGGACAGGAAATTTTCACCAGCTAGAGTGGAGGTTTCTTGGAGATGCTGTTTCGGCCTTTTCAGGTGCAGAAAGTATTGTGAATGATGGAGATTTTCCATCTTACTGGCTAATCTCTGCTCCAGCTTCAAGTTTGCGCTTTCCGACCTTGGCTGATCCTATGCATAACAGTCCTATGTCCATCCCTGCACAAAGCTTCTGGTGTATTTCTATGAATTTTCATGACCTACGTTGCCTTGATAGGCAGCTGTACCTTCTTCTGTGTGTTGGATTTTCAACTCTTCAAACCGCAGCCCGATCCAATGAGACCAATGGCAAACTATTCCCTTATCTGAACATTTTTGTAAGATTTTTGCCCAGGATGTGTGTTTGGGTTTTTTTCTTGGTTTTTTTTCTTTTTTTGTGTTTCTCCCTGCCACCCCTCCGCCATATTCACATCAGCTGTTAACATTATTCTGTATGCTGTATAATGAAAAACATGTAT
This sequence comes from Bucorvus abyssinicus, assembly GCA_009769605.1. Lineage (NCBI taxonomy): Eukaryota > Metazoa > Chordata > Aves > Bucerotiformes > Bucorvidae > Bucorvus > Bucorvus abyssinicus. The sequence continues at coordinate 16,513,829 of CM020036.1, forward strand.
TAATTTGCTGTCTCTCCATTTAGATCCTTTTTTCTCTTAAGTATGACCATACGCAAATATTACATGTTGCAGACATTTTATTTATTTGATTTCCAGGATCATGTGTAGTTTGTGCAGATCGCCAAGATGATTCAATGCAGCACTGTCAAATGCTCTGCCCTGTTGCTCCTCAGGGAAGCTGGCCACACATCAGTAAATGAAATATTTTCAAACAGTATGATCATCACTTGTTGGAAGCCAAGCTTTCGTTTTATGGCGAGCCTTTCTAATGAGGCTTCCAATAAAGTAAAATAATTTTTCTTTGATTTATGTTGATGTAAACTCAAGCAGAAGATTCAGTTGCAGGGGAAGGAAATTCCCAGTATTGGTATTGGCATCTGAATCTGTTCAAACGGAGGAAAGCAGTCCAGTTCACATTCCTTTAATTTGTATCATGTATTTTCTGCTGGACATCTTCTCAAATAGGGTACTAGGCTGCAGAATTGCACTTTCCAGATTCCAAGAGCTTTTCTGAATTCTGTTGACATGGTTCATACAGTGTTTGGGGGCAGCTGCATGGCGGAATAAAGGTGAAACCCAGTTTCTGATGATACTGGAACTGCTTTTAGCCAGCTTTTTATTTGGGGCTTAACGAGCTAGTCCTCTTTAAAATAATAGCTGCATTCATAAGTGCCCCAAACTGAAGGCTGAAGCTTGAAATGCATCTCAAAGGGAGCAAACAAAACAGAGGAACTGGCTGACTGAATTATGTGATCCTGAACTGCTACAGATTTTGAGAAGAAAAGATTTTTAGCAATGTCTCTTAGTTAGTTCTAAACCTTTTCATGGATATCCTTTTAACCTGATGAAACACTGGGTTGGTATCAGTGACAGTGTATAGCTGGCCACAGTAACTTCTTGGCATAGACTCTTGCCCATTATGTCTATGAATCTATGACTGCCCCTGGTTCTATAAATGAAGAGGGAAATCTGTTCCTTGTTTCTGCAAACAGCGGTCTCTTGGTGAGTTTACAGGATATGAAATCACAAGTGCTCTCAAAGCTAATGAAACTTGAGACACATTTGGTGTCTGACTTGTACAGTGCCAAAATATTAGGGCCATCCCTTATGGAGAGGAGAAAAAAAGTTGCAGTCAGGTTTCTTCAGTGAGCAGACATGTTAACTTCATTGCATTAACTTTCTCTTGTTTGTATAATGAAGTTTTGCATGAAGGAAAAAGCTCCAGACACCTATATATCTTACTTGAAGTCTGGCTGGAGATGAATAAACTCATTTTTGCATGGCAAGTTGCTGAACTTAAATATGTCTCTAATTTCTGCCAAAAAAATGCCCAGTCTTTTTTAGAGATCCAAGAAGTGGGGAAAAAAAAAAAAAGCCTATTACACATTTCTCATGCATGTCTCAGTGGGTGTCTGGCCTCTATAAAAACTCGCAAAAGGTTTATTCAAGGCTGTTTGCCAAAGTCTTGGAAAGTTGCAGTGGATGAACAGCATGTGGTTTCAGGGTTAGGGGATTAAAAGCTGTTTCTAGATGAAAGCTGGCTTGGCAACATGCTCTTCTCTCTGTACCCATTAGTTTTAGCAGAGTGGAGGTGTGCATTCGTTCTTGCTCTTGGTGTGCAGGAGACCTGCAGCACCTGCCTGGGGCCCAGCAGAGCCTTGTCTCACTGGTCATACTGGACTTTGTGCAGCATGCTTATATTGATGATGAGAGCAGCTGAAGCTCCTTCTCAGAAGGTCAAGGCAAGTCATCAGAGTGCTTTTATTTGGGTAAAAGGCAGAAACCCAGACTTAAAGTAAACAGAGCACCTGTGGCATTCTGGAGAGAGGTGATGGGGAGGGCGCAGAGGGAGGGGTGTTGGAAGCAGCAGCTTCTAGCCTATGCACAAGTCTACTTTAAGGTCCCTTTTTTATTACTTTATTTTGTTTAAGAAGCTCAATTCTGAGCTTTGATTAGCAGTGAGAATCCAGCAGATGGAGATAGCTTTTTAGGTTGACTTGCCATACATATGCTCTTTGTAGAAAGGCATTTATAGGAAGGAGATTCCCCCTCAGATACTCTTAATTCATTCTTGGGTTTTCATGGATTGTGACAAAATTTCTTCTTCAAAGCCTCTACACTGTTATGACAAATGCCTCAAGGTGGTCTTAATATGCTGAGCATCAGCTTGGTAGGAGACTGACAAGCTCTCTGCAAACCTTCCAGAGACTTGAAGAAGACACACTGTTTTCTTGAATCATTTTTTGCTTATCAGAGTTGATTTGCATTGCTAGAATCCCAGTGTAGTTCTCCAGGATGATGGTGTAGGATGTTTTACAAATGCACTGCCTAGAGGGGATTATGGTCTAGTTCAGACAAATTGTGGATAATCATTCTAGTAAACAATCATTTACTAGATACGGTTTCTTTTTCTGTATGCTTTCATCAGGTAGCTGTGTACGAGCTCCACTAAGGTTGTTAAAAGTGACTGTAGCAGGTAGCTAAAACTGGAAGTCATCCTGAAGGGGTCAGATTCTCGGAGGACAATTGCCAGGCACTTTCAGAAAGTCTGCTTACTGTAGGCTAAGATAGGTTGGGCACTCAAAATTCTTATATGAGCTTAAGAGACCAAACCACTTCTTCACCTTTTGATACATTTTCTGTTCTTTTGCTTTCCTGTTCAAAAAAAAAAAAAGACAATTGCTGTCAATGAGTTAATGACGTTGTAGGTTAGTTCATGAAATGTGTTGCACTTCTAATTTGAATTCTCCCTGTCCAAATAGAACAACGAGGTATTGGGAAGGCTTATATGTAGCGCATGATGCAAATATATTGAATCTGAAGAGCCCCACTCTCTAGATAGATATAGTGAGATAGATAGGTAAATATAGCTAGATTTGTATCCCTGTATTGTTTCTTTAACCTTGCTTGGTAGCTGATAACAGTATGCCATTTGCATCAATACTGGTAAACCAATGTTCGTGATTCAGACAGCTTATCTGCAATAATAGCAAAGAATAATTTGATGCCTAAATCTGGTAGTGCTTAAGTCTAAAACCACTAATGAAACAACTTGCTGGGTGTTTTAAGGTACATTGTGATTCTATATTTTTCAAATGAAGGGAAAAATGCATGCTATCCCTATGTAAACCACATTTGCTTTATAATAGCCCCCAAAACCTTTAATATATTTGATTAACCAAAACAGGGGAGGTAGCTGTTTTAATATGGGACATTGGTAGTTATAACAATTCTGAGAGAAAACTCTCTATAAAACGTGCATGCAGGTTTTGCTAGCCTTGGTGTACATAAGTTGAAAAGTAGAACACATATTGAACAGTACGTAACTTTATGTTATTGTGTCACAATAACAGTAAGGCAGGAGCCTAAAGGAAGCCCCAGGTTAAACCAAGGCTTGCTTGCCTCTGGCTTAAAACTTTTGTTCTGAGAGCTGCTTTCCTCCTAAATGGGTATTTGTAAGAGCAAGCTGATTTTTTTTTTGGCCTTCTAGTACAGATGTGGGGTGGACCATGTTTTTCTCTACTTGCCTTGACAGCTTTGCCTATGCTGGAACAAAAAGTTCTATTTCTTCTTACCCCTGCTCTGCCCTTCTCATCCTGTTTTTCTTTTCCAAATAGAATGGGCCTACAGTTTAGTCTAGCTTTGACTGTAACTGATGAGATAGCTTTAAACAAGCCAGTTAAGGGAATTCCGAGATTTCAAGAGTGAAAAATAAAGTTTGGCTGCAAAATGCAGAAGCTGGCTAGCTACATCCTCAGGTGAGCGCTGCAGTCTGCACTAAGCAGCGTGCTGCCGCAGTGGAATAGCTCTTAGTACCTGAACTGTTTAAAGCTAGGTGAGGCTCCAGTTTCTAGATAGAGGTATAGGTGGGTAGGTAGAAGCAGAGATATATCTGTGGATTCAATTCTCTATGCATTGCTTTAGCACTCTTTAATTCTTAGTTCCTGTTGCAGAAGATGTGGTCTTTGAAAGGAGGTGGACAGGCAGGAAGCTTGATTATCTTGTGTGATGCAGTTTAAGGATATAGTGGAGAACCTCTCTGTTCAAGAGCTGATGCTGCTCGGAAGCAGTGCAAAGGCCAACGTAATTGCAACTGACTATAGATGTGATGGTATCTCAGTATAAGAGAATAGGCATTTGACTAATACTGTTAGATAGCTTGGTTTGAGAACTGTCTGAGCATAAAGGTAGAAAGACCCATGCAAAGGTATGAGGAATTCTGCATGTTGCTGGACAAAGTTTACTGAAGGACATGAAAATACCGCTAGCATACAGTATAAACGTAAAGCTGAATCAGACTGTCATTGCATGGTTTGTGTGCTGCCAACTCTCCTTGCTGAGATGGTGATGCTTCATAGGAGAGAAACTTTAAGCGTAAACTGAACCTGCAGCCCTGCACTTCGAGGTTGCAGCACTTTCGTAGTTGAGTGCGCCCTTGTCTGTAAGTTCTCTTAGGAGCTTCGGCATAAGAAGTCTATTAGCTGTAGCCACAAGGAGCTTCAGGGTATTTCCTGACCGTTAATACCTCCAGTTACCTACCAGCAGAGTCACTGAATGTTTCTTTACATTTACTGCTCTTTGTTTCATGGGACTGTTTGTGTCTGACCATCCTAATTTATTGTTAACTTTCTTAAAATGGCATCGTTCTGTCAGCTCTTTCTAATGCCTTTCTCACAGTTGCTTACCATTGCATTGTGCTCTTTGAACAACACATAGATGTCTCCTTTGAAATGAAAGAGGTGATGACTTTTGTCATCTGGAAAACTGAAAAATACTATCTGCTTATTGGATCCACAGTTGGCGCAGGGAAGGAGTGGAAGTGTCTGTTCCCCATTAGCTTTCAGGCTGGAGCAGTTCTAGCAGCGGTATCCAGAAATTACACTGATGATATCTTCATCCATTGAGTCAATGCAGGTTGTCCTTCCAGCTTCAGTGTAGGTAGCTTTTCATGGCACATCTTTCAACATGGTTTTATTTGCCTTATTCCATTACTCATTTTGTTCGTAAAATGTAAATATGTTCACGTGTTTCTAGAAGCCTCTAATAGCTTCTGTAGTAAGAGTTTTATATATATATATATATATATATATGATAAATAACCATATCTGTCTCTGGAAGGAATGCTGTCTTATGCCTCGTGATTCTGCTGCCTTGTCTCAGGTCTCTTTCAGTCATCACTGGTGCCTTGTGACCTTAGAAAGGCTTTTGGAGGGGATGAGTCATGTGTTTGCTGTATGCAGAGGGTCATATTAACACTGGGGTGACCGGAGTAGTGGGAGACAAAGGGAGCTGGGACCAGAGAGGACATGCATGCTCTTTGCAGTGCTTGAGGAAGCAAGCAGTTCATTGAAGCTAAAGGATCATGCTGGAACAATTTAGCCTGTAAATTTGAAGGACTCTGACCTTTGGGAAATTAATGACTTGTAATAGAAATACAGTGCCAAAATGGCTTGGTTTGAAAATGGTTTTTAATAAGATTATGAAGAGATCACGTGGTGTGGCTGCCTGCCATAACTGGGAACTGGATCTGATAATGTCTGGTGGTGTAAGCCTATGGCTGAAGGCTGAACCCTGCCCAATTGCTGATAATTGTCATCAGGTACTAAATATGTCTCTGAATGTCTGGTAGGACAAATAACTCATTGCCTTTAACAATTTTTCTGTGCAGCTGTTAATCGTTCCTTCTTTCCACTGATGGCTCTTCAGATTTTTCTCAAAAGCCTGTGGTTAAAGGTTTTGTATCCCTGCTGGGAAAGCAGCAAGTATGGGCTCCCAGAACCTGGGGTCATTAGTTCTGAGAAAAGAGTCTGGCAGAGCTCAGCAGCACTAATCCATCTTAAATGCCTATTTTAAAAAGAAAACAGATCCTTCTGAGTTTGTATTTACTGACTTTTTTGGCTTTTATAACTTGAGAGACACGATTTTTATTTCCGCAATACCTGGTTTTTAATGCTGAAGTTAGTAGCCCTGTAATGTTTCATTAAACCATTACTGAAACTTTGTCTTAATATTTAGTGACTAACAGCGGTTTACAGTGTCTAGTTTCTTTCTTTCATGGCCTTTTCCTCCCTGCTACTTGAACCCCTGAAGTTGTGATGTTGGATGTGGCTTTACTTTGTCATTGCTCTTGCAGGATAAGGAGTTAGTGTGTTTCCAGCTGGATCTTTGCTGGGAGATGCTGCTGAATGTGTATGAATTGTGGTGGGAATTTGTGGCTTGTGGAAGCATTGCAGTGCCACAGGTGAATACCAAAGCGATGCTGCTGCCCTACCAAGATCCTCTCTTATTTTCTAGTCCCTTTCAGGTTGCTTTGTTCCAATACAGCACTCTTAAGAAGCATTTTTACAGCTGTAAATGGGATGATACAATGCTTTGAAGATGTGGGAGAAGATCAGATGGGTCTACCAAATGTCATGTGTGAATGGGGTGGTGGTGTGAAAATCACTCATGGTGTTGTGGTGTCTGATGTATGAGGGCTTCTATTGCTTGAACCATTTCCTGTTTATAAAAACAAAGAAGAAATGCACAAATGTGGCTATGCTCTGTGATATTTTTTTTTTCCCCCTCCTACTTAAAAGGTCCTCTGTGACAGCCCAAAGTCTTGGCTTTTTTCAGCCCATCTAAAGAGCGCTTAGAGTTCTAAGTGAGATCTTTTCTTCCCCATACTACATTCTTTGTTCCTACCAGATTATAAACGTGCCCTTTATTTCCCTTCTCCTTTGGATCTATGATACTTTACAGACTTAAAAAATTGAGGACTCCCTCCCCAAATGCCAAATTTTGATCCATTTCAGTCATAAGTCTTTCCAAAGTTCTGATTGCTGAAGGGGAAAAGCTTGCTGAAAGGTAAGAATAGTTGGATATAAATTGGTATAATTATCTCTGATTAATTGCTGCTTGATAGTTGTGTACTAAAAAAGAAACCACAAAAATTCCCCACGTTACAGCTGAGTCTGGCCATGTTTCAAATGCCATCAGTTAACTTCCACGTGCATTGATGGCTGTGGCTGCAGGCGGGGCCCCCAGACAGCAAGCAGTCCTGTGTTGGGGTTGTCACTTGGTTGCTTCCCTGATAGGCGGTAAGTCCATCACTGATGAAAAATAATTAAAGCACAGATCCTCACAAATATTTGGTAATAGAAATGCGGGGTATCTGCTGATGGAAAAACTAAGGCAAATAAGCTGAGCTTGCCATTGTGCCGGGAGGAGAGATGAGCTGTCCGCGAGGTTGTGGATGGCCGTTATTGGTTGGTTTTCATGCTTTGCTTTGGTGTTGCTTGCCCAGTGCCTCCCTCTGCGTCTGATAATTTCAGTGTGGTGGAAAGTCTTAGTGGCTGGAGGTTTTTGCTCTGATGCATTAATATTTATATACTCTCTTTGATGCCAGTGTGTTGCTTTTCTGGGAAAATGCTTTTTTTTTTTATGTGAAAGCAATACATAATAATTATTTGCCACTTTTTTACAAGGGAAATTTTGAAGGTGAAACATTCTCTTATCTGAGAAAATGAACTTCATTGCATGCATTAATAATCTCTTAGGCTATTAAAACAGATACAACAATTGCCTTTTACTTTTGAAATTGTAAATTCTGTTTGGCATTTTTCAATTTGTCACTCAGACCAGACAACAAAAGTATGTTAGTTAATTTAATCATGGTTTTGATATATGACCTGTTATTCATTTGCTCTTTTAACTGTCATTTACTATAATGTTCAGGTCCTAGGTTCTGTGGGGGATTAGTCCAAACTGTTTACTTTGTACGTAAAAAAACCCCACAAAACAAACCCAACCCCAAAACCAAACTATTCTACATAGTTTGAGGCTGTGGTAAAACATCAATTCCAAAACACCAATTAATGTGCTTTTAGTAACTTGATACTGAATTCTTCTCTAAATCTGTATATCATTCTAACTTAAACGTGAAGTCAGCTTGCATGGTGATGATTTTAATCGCTGTTTCATATGGTGAGGCTTGCATTATCCAGTAGAGTTGTTCACTGGTTTCAGGTATGGAACTAATAAGTTGTAACAAGCTTCTGGGTTTTATTCAGTATTGCAGGCTAATGCAGTGGTTACTTAAATGTTTTTGGTTTCCTTTGAATGTTGGACTATGTGATTCAGTAGAGCTGTGTGCTGAAGGAAGGGCAGACGTGAAGCACTAGTCAGTAATTTGTGCTTCACCTGGTTTCCATAGCTTTAGGCATACTACGCCAGTTGAAGACATTGAAGCTTTGCTGTGAGTTAGGTGTTTAGTTTTATCACCTTCAAACACTCTTTCCCCTTTTCTCCCAGAGGTTTTCTAACACTTGCTTTTTTTTCTTGGGCTCATCACTACAGTACAGGATCCCTGTCCAGATGATCTTTGGAATGAAATGTATTCTAAAAATAGTGACCTCTGGGCATATGGTTTAGAATTGACCAGTTTTCAAACATCTGTTCAATTAAAGTGGGCAGACACAGTCTCTCTTTGACCTGGTTGTGTTGCCTCTTTGGAGAGAGAAAGGAAATACAGCTAGTAATGATCTTTCTTTTCCCCTCAGAAAAAGAAACTTGATGTGGATTTTGTGTAGCCTATTGCCAATATCAAGAGGCAGCCAGGTCAGCTGGGAATAGGAGCCCTTCTGGTAGGCTGTGGCTCAATTTCAAGCTACATGGGAGAAAAGAAGGGTCATGGACACTACCATAAGAGGCACAAGAGTAATGGTCAGTACTGTCAAGTGAAATAGCCCTCCTGGGAAACAACACCTTTGACATAGGCATTGGTAGCTCTGGAAGCATTCTGCCTAGCCTGGACAGGTTGTTGTATCTGTCACTTAATTTTTCTTACCTGTCTGGCTTTTGACAGAATTTGCAGTTTGCTGCGTGTGTCTGAGCAACAGTCCTGTACCCTTGCAAGCATCTGTGGTTTGCATTGAGAGAAGAGTTTGTTGTAGTATCTTATTTCACAGATGACAGCAAGTTAGGCAGGAGTGTTGATCTGCTTGAGGGTAGGGAGACTCTACAGAGGGATCTGGACCGGCTGGATCAATGGACCAAGACCAGCTGTATGAGGTTCAACAAGGCCAAGTGCTGGGTCCTGCACTTGAATGACAACAACCTGCTGCAGCACTACAGGCTTGGGGAAGAGTGGCTGGAAAGCTGCCTGGTAGAAAAGAACCTGGGGATGTTGGTCAACAGTCTGAAGATGATGCCCAGCTGGCCAAGAAGGCCAATAGCATCCTGGTTTGTATTAGCAGTAATGTGGCCGGCAGGAGGAGGGAAGTGATTGTCCCCCCTGTACTCAGCTCTGGTGAGGCCACACCTCAAATACTGTGTCCAGTTTTGGGTCCCTTGCCACAAGAAGGACACTGAGGTGCAGGAGTCCAGAGAAGTTTTGGTGAAGGGTCTAGAGAGCAAGTCTCATGAGGAGTGGCTGAGGGAACTGGGGTTGTTTAGTCTGCAGAAGAGGAGGCTGAGGGGAGACCTTATTGCTCTCTACAACTACCTGAAAGGAGGTCTTTGTAACAGGGAAGTGGGGGTCGGTTTCTTCTCCCATGTGACAAGTGACAGGATGAGAGGAAATGGCCTTAAGTTGTGCCAGGGAAGGTTTAGGTTGGCTATTAGGAAAAATTTCTTTACAGAGTGTTGTGAAGCATTGGAACAGGCTGCCAAGGGAAGTGGTGAAGTCCCCATCCCTGGAAGTGCTTAAAAGACATGTGGATGTGGTGCTGAGGGACATGGTTTAGGGACCCTGGCAGTGCAGGGTGTATGGTTGGACTCCGTAATCTTAAAAGTCTCTTCCAACCAAGAGATACTGTATGTTAAGTGCATCTGTGGTGCACATCTCAGCATAGCTAACAGACAGCTTGTCTGCTGCCACAGAAACAGCCCAAAAGAACGTACACCAAGGCTGTAGGATGTATTTTTCTTACTAGATTTTTAAGCACCATAGGAGGAAGTGGTGGCTGGTCTATGGCTCTGTCACGATGCCCAGAGCAGTTAATTTAGGAACTGTCTTGACTCCATTGAGTGTCCTGCATAGACAGCCCCTTGCTGGGGAATTGCTTGTGGACTGCAGTCTGCTTCATTCTGTCTGCTTATTTTTTGAGGGTCCTAGAGTTTCTTGTGTCTTGGATTAGCTTTCTTTCCGTGCCTGTCCCTAGGCCTTTCCACATGTGACGTAAGGCAGTTAATGTGGTTAGATGGTATTGCATGCTTGGTTGCATAAGGGATATCTTGCTGCCCTGAGCCTGCAGCTGTGACCTGCCTGGCTGAAAAGCCTGGAGTCACTGGCTTAGGAAATTTTCGACACAAAGAATCAGCTAATGCCTGAACAGAGGTGTGTGGTTGCTTGACATTTGGGTTGTTTGGATACCTTTTGTTTTTAAAATAACTTATTTTCAAAAAAGCTCTTTTGGTAGAGGATTTTCCCAAATTAACTAATTCTCAAAATACATATCCTTCTATGGTTTCTGGTCCCCTGGACTCAAGTATAAAAAGTTCTTATGTTTCAGATAACCGAAGGGGACATGCACACACACCCCCACCCCCCACACACACCCCCCTGCTTCTGAAAAGGGGGAAGACCCAGCACTACATGGCAACCTTGGTAACCTTCCTCTTTCCTGTAGCTTTTTAGCATGTGTGACATCATACCCAACAACAGGCACCCCCTTCTCTCCCTGCTTGTGTAGTGGTCTGGCTTCTTCCCTTCTATGGGGCAGTACAGTCCTTTTCAGTGAGTCCCAGTAAATTTGCAAAGTCTGTTTTGGTGGGATTATAGAAAACCTTTGGACTGACTTTCTCAAGTGGGCTTGGCAACCAGCTTGCAAGTTTTTCTTCTTCTAAGTAGAACAAAGCTTATTCAGTGTGTATACAGGCATGGCAAGAAAGGCAGCCTTTGCCATCAGCCTCTATTCTTCCAGGGGCTCTGGAGGAGTCCTGTATGAAGCCTGGTGTATTTCAATGGCAATTTGAAGTTGTTCTGTTTCCTCCAGGGCAGACATAGCAAAAATGTAGTTGACTTGGTTATTTTACATTTTAGCTTACCATGCTTGGAATGCGTCTGAGAAGACTGCTGCCTTAATTTACAAAAAAGTATTCCCCACCTAGTATTTCTTACTTATCTTGCTTAGCTGTGTGAAAATCATGGCTTCAACAATTTGGCTATTAACTCTTTCTCTACAAGTTTGGTATTTTCTCTCAAAACACAGTTGGAATGCAACGGGCCAGCCTCAGGTGACTGTCTGCAGCAATGCTTCCCACACTGTAATGGCAGTATATTAATCACCCACCACTTACAGGCTACTGTTATCTGCAGGAGGGCTTTGAAATTCTCTGCAAGAGGTGCTTGATTTCATTTTCTTTTTAATTTCCTTGCTGAGCAATGACAAGCTCTCTGTTGTGGCTGTGCGGTGCATACTGCTTCTAGGCCAGAGAAACTCCAGACTGGTAAAGTAAGAGAAGGGAGCAATTTGTGTCATAGATGCTGATTGATTGCCTGTCCCTTTGGGCATCTTTGTAACAGCCTCCCAAAAGAAAGACTTACTGTATTGGGTGGAAAACTGGAGGAGCCATTGTGTATTCAGCAGAGTGCAGCAGTTGCGACTATGGACAACAACACAGACGCTCTTAGATAGAAAAGCACTGAGGGCAGAGTTAGGCAGTCCTGGTCCATGACCTCCCCAAAAACGGTCTTTGATTTTCACATATGGGGTTAGTGGGAACAAGGAAGAGAGATTCCTGTCTTGTGTTTGCTGAGGGTTTTGATTTTTTTAAGTTAAATTCCCTGTGTCTTCAAAGTGAGGAGAAAGTTCTAATGTATTTGAGTAGCTTGCATATATCGGGAGGGTGGCATGGAGCAGGGATGGCTGGGCTTTGTGCTGGGGATTCAGTTCTGCTCTCAAGACTAGAGCAGAAGTGGTTGGTTTTGCTTGGTAACTTGGTCAAACGCAGTGACCAAGCATTATCTGGCTGCATGTAGCTGAATCTCAATTCTTGTACCATCAGTGTAGACAACCATCTCTATGGATCTGCCTGAATTGGCTCTACTAATTGCAGTTCTCAGCATTTGGTGTATAATTAGTAGGCCTCTTCAATATTATCCCTGATGTTTCAGGATCACTAGAACTATTTCCCGTGTGGCCAAAGCAGGGTTCAGAGGCTTGGGCCTTTCTGACAAACCCCGAGCATTTGAACTCTGGTCCTTCAGGAGCCTGACTGTCTTGAACTGAAGTGGAAAGGGGCATTGCACTCTCTGGTGTCCACACATCAAGACTGCCCACCACCTAGAACAGGGTGTCGCAGTGTGCTGTGTCTGTCTCCCTGGTCACATACCTGGGGGTGTGTCCCTTTCTGCCCAAAGGAATCCACAGCACTAGGGGCTGATGCACACACAGAGTCCCATCCCAGCCTGTAGCTTGATGCTTGCTCAGGCTGGGACAATGGAGCATACTTGCTTTATGGGGTTGAAGCTGTCCATGTTTGCTTGCATGGCTATTTGTGTAATTTATTAGCTTTTTTGGGGGCACAGCTACACAATGTTAAGGGTGCTTTCCTCTGCTGAGGCCAGCACAGTTAGGTCCATCTGATGCGGGGCAGTACCAATCACCAGCTGGAGTTCTAAATAATTGTGGTTTTTAGGCACTGCTTCCCAAATGGATCATCTGTCTTGAGCAGTGGATTTATGAGGATGTATCTGAGATGGAGTTGCAGCAGGATGACACATCTGGGCAGGGTGCTCCAGCTGCAGGGCAGTCTCTCTGTTCTGGACCTGTCCTGTGTCTGTACTCTTCCTTTGTCCCCTTCCCTGCTCTGTTTGCAGGGCTAGTGTGTGGAGCCAGTCTGTGTATCTGTGCTTGTGATGAACAGAGCCATGAGACAGCTTAACAGTTTCTTGGCTGGGTTGCAAGCAGAGAACAACCGATGCAAGTCACTGTGTGTGTGTAGCTCTGGGAAGTGTCCTGTGTACCAAGATGACAGAGGTAGAACAAGACTGTGAATAAGAGGATAAATGGCTGCAAGGTGCTCTGTTCATTCTCCGTCACATTTATACATGTATCTTTGGATCAAAATCAAAGATCTGTCACGCATGCAGAATGTGCTGTGGTGCAACCCACACACTCTGAGGGCAGATGAGAAGTGAAAACAAAGTAGAACTGACTAAAATTGAGATGCTCCCTCCCTAACATCACCCACTTCCTATCATGCTCACCTGGCAGCTGTATCAGTCCCAGTGGTGCAGCAGCTTAGTATGCATCTTGGGTCACTTCTGAGGCCATGACTTAGAAGCTACTGAAGTGCTTCTTAGCAGGGAATGGAATTGAACAAGTGCTTTCCTGAATTTGAATCAGGTTCATTAGTGCAGATTTTTATTGTTTGCATTCTAGTATGAAGCAACCCTTTTCCATTTGTTTGTTTTTACATTTCCCCCACATTTCCAACATTAACCATTCCTTTTTTTCTTTTCCAGGAAAAGAGGAGTAGAAGTAGTACAGGTGAGTAAAAACTATATTTTATTTCCCTCCTCTATTTTCTTATAAAGAAGATTTACTGATTTTGAATGCTGTCATTTAGATGTCAGCGTGACCTGGGCTTAATTATTTTTCTTTTCCATTCAGTTCTCTGCTGTGGATACTGTTTTTGGAAAAAGAGGATCCCCTTTTTGTGAAACGTGTGTTGAGCCCATGTAGTCTTAACACATGCCCTGGTGAAAATGGGAATGCAGTTAGGCTTTTCTTGTGTCTGTTAATTAATAAGATCTGGTAGTTGATTAGACAATGTTACTCTCTGTTTCTTCCATTCACAGACAGTCAGGCTTAACAGAAACAGAGGCTGGCCTTTGAAAAAAACAAAAAAAACTATAGCAAAAGGAATGTTCTTGTAACCCAGTGAGTGAGAAACAATACTAAAGTGCCTTTGAGCTGTAGCCCATCTACAGATAAGTTCAGGTGTTGGCTATACGTGTTCTTTCCCAGGTCTGAACAGTCACATTTCACACAAGATGTTACTTAAAGGATGATGGCAGCTTGGGAAAGGATTTATGTTACTGTGACAGCTGTAACATAGAGCACTATTGCCCAAAAAGATCAAAGGGGAAGCATGCTCTTTCCTTCTGGCTTATTTTGTGTACTTACAAGAGCTGTCTTTGTCATAGGTTTCATTCTTGCTGATGCTTACCTAGTGTTTGTTTCACACTCTTAAGGTGGTCAGTGTGTTCCTCACACTTGTTTTCTCATATCAGTAGCAGAGATGAAACTGCTTCAACAGAGAGGGTGGAGGAGAGAGGAGGAAAATGGGGTGTTAGCCGCTGATAGTTGAGGCTGCTTAAGTCCATGTGAAAGGTCCTTCTCAACACCAGCAGGGAGCAGGAGAAAAGCAATTTAAAAAAAAAAAAAGAAAAAACCAGACCATGTTATTTTAAAGAATCCACTATCAGAAAAAGCTTAAAAAAATTTTCGTTGCTGGTTAAACTGGAGAATGCCTTTCACGTATGTGTGGTTGTCCACAAAATGCATTGTAATACAAGGAAAAAGGACATATACTTTACTGTCTGCATTTAACCTTTCACCACTGCAGCATCATCTTCCTTACTTATACCTCCTATTGCTCAGAGCTAAGGAGCAGCTTCTTTCATCAGTTGTGATAATAGCATCTCGAGATTGATAAATGCAAACCAGCATTTGCAAAGCACAGCTTCACAAGCAGCACAGGGATAAAGCTAGCCTGTATTTGTGTCGCTGTCTAATACTCTAGTGTATTACAATCCAGTGTCTGCGTTTGATATATGTGCTTTGCACCTGCATTGTATATGTAAGCAGCAAGGTGCTCATATGAGATGAATTCAATGATGCATCGATTAACTGAGCAGTTGGTAAATTCCATTTTACTGTGTGGATTCCATGGGTTACCTGTTAGTATTCTGATATTTGTGTAGCTAAATGGCTAGTCATCAGACAGAAGATTAAGGAAATGGTGTCTTTATTGGAAGAGCATTCTGGGAAGCATTTATGCAGAACTAGACAGGACTTCATGTAAAAGTACTTCATGGTCTCAAATTTCACAGCATAGTTGAGATGTTAGACTAACCTATACTGGCAATTTATGCCCCAAAGGCATACCTGGAACACTGATGCCTGCTGCTCTGCTAGAGCAGGAGGGATGGCTATGTGTGATCTCCCCTTGCATGTCACTTGTGTTGGTTCATGTATGCTGATGCATGTACTTGTAGGTAGTAGGGGATGTATCAGAATGAGCTCTTTGTCCATCCAGTGTTACTCGGAAGCTTTGCTTGAGTCTCCTCATGTGATCTGTCCCACTAGCCCTCCTTCTGGTTGGAGGATGTCTTCATGTTGATCTGCTGGACAAAGTTTATTTGACAAAGGGAATATTGTTTTCTTGTGTGAAGCAGCAGCATTTCTTTGATTTGTTTCCGCTTCTTCTCCTTTAAAGAACCTATCCTGTTCAAGAGAAACTAGCTCTAAAATACACAAAGTTACACAGGCTGTTTAGCTATTTTCTTCTTTATATAAACTGAAATTCGTTCTGAATGTAGACATGCTTTCTAGTAAAAAGTAGTAGTTGGAAGGTAGGGTTCAGTTACTGGCTTCCATATAGCAAAGCACGATGGACTGGTATGTGCTGACTACCGTGAACAGACATCAGATTATTCTTTTGCAAAGATGTTTCACAGAAGCAGGAAAGAATTTCCTACTACTAAAGGGAAGTCTTCAAAGTCTTCAAATAAGCACCTGTGTGACACCTGTTTCCTTCCTGCAGTGAGGAATTAGGATATTCCTCTATTCTTCACCTGGAGTAATTAAAATCGTATTATTTTGCTTTCTTAAGGTTAATTGTGCTGTACAAATTATCAATGAACTGCTGCTAGATAGCAATTAACATTCTGTAACTTGTGTTCAAGTTCTGTGTTTTGTCTTGTCTCAGATTTTCAGTTCCAGGAGAAAGAATGGTTCCAGCTTTCTATTTTTATTGAATGGGGAAACATCCTCCATATGCATCCTCCAAAGAGGAATAATGGAAAAATAGGACTGGCAGTGAGATGCTAAGCAGGTGTGCTCCTTTATCCAGCAGTACGACATTATTCATCACATTGAAAACAAACAAAGAACCTCTCAACTTGTGTGGTGATAAGTAATTGGTTATTTTTAGAAATACTGATTCCATTCTAACATAATGAGAATTCACTGTGAACTCAATGCACAGGAGCTGAAATGTGTGCTACTATATAGTACCATTGAGTAACATCCATCAAGCTATCTGGCTTAAAAGATAGTACAGTAGATGAATTAAATAAAAAGCTTTCGAGGTTATGAACTTTCCAAAGACACTGTGAGTCTGAGCCTGCACCCAAACACTTGGGAACATGAACAGGTTAGCTCATTTCTGTTTTTTCCAGTGGACAGTGGCAGAACTCTGAGTAGTAGCATCTTTAAGATGTGACAATATTTTGGATCTAGATTTGTTTCTTTGCAGCTTAAATCCAGGTCAGTGGGGCAGCTACAAACCAGTTTTATATTGCAATAAAAACCCAAATGTCTTCCTGGGTTTTAAATAGGTAAAATAGTAAAGAGAATACTGTGCTATATCTCTTACCTTGTGTCAGGTCATTTGCTTAATTTTTTTAAGTAGGCATCACCCCAGTATGCGGGTGCTTTTAAAATTAGAGTATGCTGTGAGGTGAGGAAGCGCTCTCACTTCTGTTTTGCAGAAAGGAAGACTGAAGGATATGTCCAAGCTTCTCTAGGGAACCTGTTGCTGTACCTGCCCCAGTGCTGTTGGGAGCTGCGCTGGCAAATGCGCGCAGCACGAGTTCCAGCTGCAGCTGTCTCAGAAGAGGTGTGGAGCCTTGTGCTGCCCAGTGTCAGGGCTTCCCCATGCTGTTGTGCGGGGCACAGAGGGAGGGGAAGAGCAGCTGAAGGTGGTCAGCAGACCTGGTGTTGCTGGCTTTCTTCCAGTGAAAGACAGCGCCAGTTCAGCTGCATTTAATCTTAAGGGTGCATTTGAAGTATTCTGAATGTCATGTTTTTCAAGTTGCTGTGGCAGTTACGTACCTCCCCTTTCTTGCCAGCTCTTCCCACCCCTCACAGCTGCCTGCTCAGCTAGAGTGGCTTGAGCTGGTGGCCAGAGGAGGGGTGGAGATGCTCTTAACAGGTGACAAACATGACTGAAGTCCATCTGCCATGGCCTGCAGGCAGCAGCTGGCAAGGCTGAGGCAGAGCAGCTATTGCATTGGCGTTGGGGTCACTTGCCAGTAAATACTTAAAGAAGTATTTCTCCATAAATTGTTTCATCTCTGTTGCAAAGGAAAGGCTGCTTCTGAAGTTATGCAGTGGTTTTCTGATGAGACATTTACTATTAAAACAAAATCCATTTTCTGTAATGGAATCTAGCAAAGAAGGAGGTTGGGTAGTTTCTAAAAGGTAAAGTGGTTTCTGATCTTTTTTAGTAAAAGCTTGGGTTTTGTTCACTTTCACCCTTCCATGCCCCAGATTAGTGTAGGGCCAAATTCAGAATTGAAAATTGTCGGTTCTTCTTTAGCCAGTAAAGCATCCAGTTTCTTTCGACTTTGTACGCTGGTGAGGGGGAGAGAGAGAACATCTCCATCTACCTTGTTTTTTAGGAAAAATCTGTTTGACTTAGTTTGAAGAATGTAAGATTAAAAACATGTGCAGTGAAGTGGAAATCATCACAAGTACCTCTGACGGGGACATGCATGCATTTTTTTTTTTTGTTTCACAAGCTATGCAAATCCAGAATAATTAGCTGCAGCCCTTTGGCTTCTGACAAATTGCCAGTTTGGTCTTTGTGTGACAAAGTTTGGAGCCTTCGTATTTCTTCTAACTTCAAAGTTGTTTCAAGCACTTACTTCCACACCCAAGCTTTCCAAGAGCTCTTGCTTGCTTTTTTTATTTTAAAATAGTGAAGATTTCCTATTTTCAGTGGGTATTTTTGGTTCGAATGAACACTAATACTCTTTTATCTTAGAAAGATGTTCCAGTCAGTTGGCTATAAAAGTGGGATTAGTCATTGTATTTCAAGCTGCACATTTTTTAATGGCAGTTGGATATGGAGGACAACATGTTTCAAATGTGGAACAGCTGATTGTAGTAGTAACAATGGTCTTGGCTGCTGTTTTGTTTTTCCTTCTCCCCAACTCTCTGGGAATTGAGATAATAGAAATCTTTTACTTTGGGGAAGAAAACTATGTTTTGAGTCGTGGCTTTTACTGAAGCCTGCAAAGGAGATTTGAGGGTCCCCTCCCTCCCTTTTTAATTTTTCAATCAAAGTAAAATACTAATGACGACAGTTTCCACTAATAGTTGCCAGGGAACTATTGTTTTCTTGAAATATGGAGAGGTTTATTTTCACATGAAGTATTAATGGAATAAGCTTGGAACAGCAGTGTTCTGACTGAGAGAAGGAGCTTATTAAACATATATCCAATAGACTATACAGAAGGATGTAACTGGAAAGCTTCCAAAGCAAGCTGGGTTGTTGAGATGTTGGAGAGTTGGCTCTCTGGTACAGGGAAAAGAGTGTTTATTTTTATGTGCATGCCAGGCCCTCAGTAAAGTGCGTGTTCTCCCGAGAATGGCAGTCTGCTTTGCCTTCAGTGCATTTTTGGAAATGATGCTGCAGAAGCCCTCTAGCCCTCCCCACTCTGGACTGTGTTAAGTACTTTGCGCATGCTTGAAGGTGAGGGGCTGCTGGTTAAAGTCTTGGAAAGATCCTGGTACTTCTTAGAATCAGTACTACACATAGTATGCTAAGCACAAAAAGTGGGGTCTTCCAAAAAAGTGTAACAATCTCAGGTTTAAATCCAAAAATAGCAGAATCGTGGCAGAACAAATCCCAGGCAGAATCCTCTCTCTGGCTCTTCTCACTAGGGGAGAGACCTTATTGGTACCTAAGAAGCAGCATTGCCCAGCAGGAATGAAGCACAAGTGCCGGTACAGGGAGAGATGTTCTTGGCATGCTGCTGTATATTGCATCAGCAGACTGGTCAGTTAGGTGCAGCCTGGCCTTTTCTGGTCCACTGGGGAAGAAGAATAAATACACATCTGTTGGGGCAGGGAAGGAAAACTGCAGAACTTGTCCACCATGAGGATTAAGCAGATTAAATAAACAAACACTTGCTCTTAAAAATCAGATGGAATAGGCCAATTAAATAAAAATGCATTTAGATCTGACTTTTTTTCACTCTTGGTGAGTGAATGAGAGAGCCACAAAGAAATTTTGCAGCTCAGAGTCTCTTACTAAGTGATTTGGCTGCCTCCTTTTGACTGTGAATCCCAGTGGCCTAGGAGGGATGTGGGCTCCACAGTCACTTGCAGAAGTCACCTGGATGAGTGAAAAACATTACTAAGACTTAGAAATCTGTAACTAATGTGTAACAAATGGCTGTCAGGTTTGAGCTTGTATTGTTTTGGCCCATGGAGCCAGCTCTGCCCAGTGTCTTTGTCTTCTCCTGACTCCTTGGTATGTAGTGGTGAGGCAGGGATTCCTAACAGTGCTAAAAGCTGGGAGTTGGGATGTCCTGGGTGGCAATCCAGTTCCCATGGGACCTCTGCCATAGTTTTTGGTGGCTGTACTGGGACTGAGATTGCAGTGGGGAGTTGCCTTGCTTTGTCACCGCAGGCACTTTGGGCAACTCCCTTACAAATTCTACCTCTACTTCCTCATGTAGGTAATATTCCATGTAGTGGAATGCTGTTTAAGTTGCTTTGAGATATCGGAATGGAGTCGATGTAGAGTAAGATGAGTGTGTGAAGGAAGATAACAGGGGTTGGTAATTTCTGAAGATTGCTGTGTATAATATTCTTTTGGTCATCAGCATATAAGTGTCTTCCCAGATAGTTCTGTGAACTACAAAGTTTCATAAATCCCTCCTCAGGAAACAGTTTGGATAAAAATAAGACCCTGACAGAAATGCTGGGGTGTAGAACTCTGCCTCATGTTGACTAGGAATATTTTGCAGCGTACAGTCCCAGTCTTTGCACAAAATGACAGCTAGTTGTTGCTTTTATTAATCATGATTATTGCAGTGGTGCCTATGGGCCAACAAAAAACAGGCTTTAATTTTGAGCTGCATTAAACAATAGGGTTATTTGTCTCCCTGGATGCAAGTATTGTGATACGGTATCAAAGCAGGGCAAATGGAGTGTGTTTAGCGACATGTGACTCAGGAAATACCTTATTTTAAAACCAACCTGTCCCATTTGTCGTTTGCTGAACTGCGAAGTCTGTGTTGAAGTACAAATACACACATAGCTCTTTTGACCTCTTCTGCAATTTTCTTCTTGGAATGGGAAGGATAGGGGACTTAATAGGATACCATGCCAAGGGCGACTGTACCTCTAGTAAGGTCTAGCACTAGTAGACCCTAGAACTGAGGAGTCCTCTCCAAGCTGTATGTCACATCGTTTGTTTTGGGGGTTTTCCATCTTCTGCAAAAGTAAGTTACTCCTTTGATCTGAGCTGTGACCTGAGATAATTGTATCTGGAGATCGTTGCATGCTTGTTTGCTCTTCTGGCACTTCACAATTAAAGGAGATAAACATATTATGTTGCAACACTGAATGGGGTTCCAGTAAAAGCTTGTGCTTAAAGACATTAAGCCCTTAAGTTTCTTAAGTTTTCCTCTATTTGGTCTTTAGCCACTTAAGGTTGATTTAAGGCTGGAGAAACACGTAGAACATGTACTTCAGTTGCCCCTATATGATGAAACAGGGCACATTCAAACACAGCAAGACCTGAATATGTTTTCTTGAATCTGATTGCCTTCATGACATTATAGCAGAAGAAAACAGAGTGGCTTCAACTTGATCAGAACAGCTGAACTTCTACACCACCACCATTCCCCTATTTTTTTTTTCCTTCAAGGGGCACTGTGTTTTAGGAATGATGTCTTTTGCTAGAAGGAATATTTCTTATTCACTTTAACTCTGCGTTTCTGGTGAAAACAATGCATCTGTTTTTTCTTTGGCTGTATGTCTAGAGGTAATCAGATCAGCAGAAGGACTTCCTGAACGTGCTGGAGATGTTTTCTATGCTTTTGTTATCTCATTGACCTTGCATATTGATGGAAAGCACGCATGGACTTTCTGACAGCTTATTTTTAATCACTGTCTTTGTCTAGTTTTTGAGACTATTTACTGCTAAAGGTAATTTTGCACTGATATCAAAAGCAGTGCAATTAATAGCTTAGGGTGGGAATTGTTGACTGTAGGATTTCAGTCTGAGGAGGAAGGGAGAGAGCCGGGAGAAATTTAGATGATTAAAAGCACAGTCTCTCAAAAGCAAGGTAGCAGTTGGTTATCCAAAATGTGTGTTCTTTAACATAAGGTCACATTTATGGGAAATTCGAGAGCTGTGGAGTGTTAATTCTTCGCGCCTCCCCCCCCCCCGCCTTTTTTTTTTTTTTTTTGACATGGCTTGTCAAAAAGGAGAATTCTGCTGCAACTTCCTACATGAGATTAGTGTGGCTGGCTATGCCAGGAGCAAGAGTGGGCCAGCCATAGTTAATAAATGGATCAAAATAGCCATTGGGTACTTAGGGGTATGATCTGCCCTAAGCAGTCCCTTAGCAAGTGGTAGAAATAGTCTCTCCTTTTGGAAAGCTCTTTTCAAAGGGAAGAAGGTTGAGGGCAGGAGTTAACTTTTTTCCTATAGACTGATGGGGGAGCCTGGAGACAAATCTGTCAGGTCAAGAGTTGTTCAGCCTGGAGGAGAGAAGGCTTTGGGGAGACCTTATTGCGGCCTTTCCATACTTAAAGGGGGCTTGTAAGAAAGATGGGGACAGTGTTTTTAGCTAGGCCTATTGTAACAAGACAAGGGGTGATGGTTTTAACTAGATCAGGAAATCTCCCCTCTTTTAGTTCAAAGATATCCCTGCTTATTGCAGGGAAGTTGGACTAGATGAGCTTTGAAGGTCCCTTCCAACCCAAAAACGTTCTATGATAATTGTTCTCTTATGTTATTTTTGTAAGGAAGTTGAAATAATTAATTGTCACTCATATTATAGATGAATAAAAGCACGTCAAGAGAACTTGTCCTCTGTCGTTTCATATGAAGTTTGCTTGTGACCTGTAGGATCCTAAGGCAATGCTGTGAATTAACCTGTCATTAAGACATCTGACATTTCAGTCATGATAAAATCTAAATCCAACTTTGAGTGGTGCTCCTTTGACTTTGCAAACTGGCACAACAGAGGTTATGAGCAGGAGAGCAGAAATTACGCCTATATACAAACCATAGACTGCTTCTGCCATTGCTAGGAAACAGACTTAGCTTCTACTATTCTTTGGCTGTTATTGTAGGATCCAGTATAGTTCAGAGTCTTATTCGAGTTCACTAATCATTTTTTCAACCCAAGGTTGCTTCAGTAAATTATAGCTCCCTCTTAATTTCCTAACTGGTAGCTTCCCTCAATAACAGGGAGTTTGTATCTAATTTAAAGTTGCTTGCATATATTAACTTACACATATGTTGTGTCCTCATTTCAGTGTTTGTTATAACATGGGTATTCAGTAGTTAGTTAGGATCTTTTTAAAAGAAAAATACTGCTCCCGGTACCTCGCCAAAGTGCGAACAAATTGTTTACAGTGTTTTGACAGGATCATCTGAAGATGGGAGCTAATACTGTAAGAGACTGAGATGTAAGGGAAACAACTGTTGCAGAGGAATTTTTGGCTGACTTTGCAAACTGAGAAAAGCTTTTTAACTTTGTTTCTGTAGTAAATTGTTGATTGGAGCTAAGAGCTTCCTTTACTCAAAGGTCTAAGTGCATTTGAAATTATTTTCTTGTACAAGAAGCTTTGTTGCACAACTCTGTCCTGTAATCTCAGCAGTGTAGTTACTGTGTTAAAATTGTTCGTTGACTTACTGATAGCAAAGATAAGAGGACAAGCTAACATAGAGAATTTATGTTGATTGCAGAAAGCTCATTTATACTTGGGGTTAGCTTGGAAAATGTTCTTTCCTGTGACCTAAATGAGCTTATCTTGTAATATACTTTCTTTTATGATAACATCCTCAACTGGCTGGAAAAAAGAACAGCTGTAAAGGGGAAGCAGAGCTTTTTAAGTACAAAGCAGTTTGAATCAGAGTCAAAGCAGATTAGATGTTCATGGGCCCACTGTGGTGACTTGCATACCATTCAAGGCCTTAATGGCTGGTTATCAGTGAACTAAGTGACTAAAAAGGAGGTAGAGATAGCATTTGCTCCCTGCTGGTGGCAGATATTCCCACCTGTCCCTGCTCCTCGTTGATTTTCCACCTCTGAGCCAAAAGGGGCAGGTTAGAGTTGCCTGGTGGATTTAGACCACTGATGCTTCTGCATTGGCTGGAGGATCTTTTTTTCTGCCAGTAAATGAAATGTACTGGCCTTGCGCTGCATGCATCTCCAGCAGGGTGAGGAAACCACCCCAGTTGGCAGCCTTGCCTAACAGGTGTGCGGCATGCTCAAGTTCTCTGCCTTTTTTTCTTTTTTTTTGAGAAATGCTGTGATTGTTTGTCTTAGATGTTGCTGTCTGCTGGGTCTCTTCTTAAATCTTCTTCAGCCTGCTTGTATGAGTAGATCAATGCATCTCGAGTTTTTTTTCTGTGCTTCCTAGATTCTTGTTCTTTTCGACTGAGTCTGTAGAAGTTGATACATGCAAAAGCTGCATTAGCTTTCTGAGTGCTGTGTGCTGCATCAATCTGATAATGCTGTGTCTCAGCTGGTACGGCAATCTGGTTTATATGCAGCTACTAGGGCCAGAGCATGCTCCCTCTGTCCAGTACAATCCAGGCCCTGCAGTGACTTTTAGGGATCGGTTGGTATAATGTCTTTTCACTAACTTAGGGCAGGCAGCCCTCTGTACAGCAGCTCAGTGGCTTATATTTACTTCTGTATTAGGGTAGAGTAGGTCTGACTTCAGTATAGCACAGGGAAGGAAAGAGAAGAGCCACACACCCTGATGGTCAGTGGGTACTTGGTTTACATTGTGGAAAGTTAGATAGCAAGTGGAAATACATTTTCCCGGCTATCTCTTCAACTTATGCATTGTCAACTTCCTTTTTTCTTAAATGGTGAAGTGCTAACTTAGACACAAAGAAGGTTTAAATGGATGTTTTCAGCAGGTCTGCTTTCATCACACTCCTGGCTTTGCTTACTAAGTCCCTGCTCTGCCAACCAACGTACACGTCTCCAGAGAGTAATGGAGGAGGCAGTGCCTTACTCAGAGTTTGCCACAGCTAAACTCCAGGGAACCAGCTGGAAGTACCATCCTTGCAGCAGGAGGGCAGTTTGCTCAGTTTGGAGGGAGTGAGGTCAAACCAAAGGTGCTTCTAGAAGGCAGATGTGGCCAGCCCACTGCCCTTGAGTCACCTCATGGGACTTGAAAACTGTTCTCATGGTAAGCCACGTCCCAGGAGTTGTGGTATTCGTGAATCAGCTGAGGTTATTGTGGGCTGTCCTATGCTTTCTTAACAGCCAGAAAGGGATCTGTTGTGTTTTTGTATCTCCTGGCTCTGTGACTCTTTTGATGTGTCCTTTAGAAATCAAGGAGTCTGACTGCTTTTGTTTTTTCCTTAGTGCTGAATATTCCCCGTTTTAGAGGACAGGTTTTTTTATAACTATTGTCCAAGGCTCTCCTGGAGTAGGCACAGTTTAACTCTGCTTACAGCATAAGTAAGTAATACTATACTGTCTTTTTTTATTTGTGTAAGGAATTGCAGTGTATATGCTGCATAATCATGCATGTCCATGGGAATGCTGCCTCCAAGGTCATCTTTGTTACTGCCCAGACAGATCTGAGTTTACTTAATCTTCAGCCAATAGGAGCACCACACGTAGTTGCTGATGATTGAGAATTTTATTTTCTTATACATTTTCTTAAGATTTACATGCTACAACTTTATTGAATCTATCAGGATTGTTTGTAATTTTATCTCAAGAACTTCGGGTGTTTGCAGAGGATCACTTAGCAACAGCCTATGGCACAGTAAAGTTGCCTATAACATGCTCAAGGTAGTATGATGAAGCATAAAACAATGAGGAAACACCCAGAAATGGCAAGTAAATAGAAATTTATAGCAAAACAAAGCAGCTCACTTATCGAAGAGTTCCATGTTTCTATGGGACACCATTTGTAAAATTCTTTGCTTTTCGGTCTTTACTTACGTGTTTGCCATGCTGATCTAATGATTCTCTCTGCTTCTGTAGATGTTCATGGGATATCTGCAGCTGTTCTAATGCAGCATCTCCTGAGTATTTAATAGCAGCAACTATTGGATATTAAAGCAACTCACACTCTAATCTGTTCATATCTTCTTAATCAGTGCTTCACCAAGTAATAGCTAAGGAATAAATATTCCCTTGAGGGGTCTGGGATCTTTGCAACTCTATGCTAATGCTATAAGACTGCTGTTTCTAATTTCTTTTCCTGAGAGTGGTGGGGTTTTTGTCTTGTTCAGGGTGGGGTTTCTTTTGAGATTGAGGGGGATTATAAATTCAACTTTGAATGTCTGCATATTTCAGGCCATTTATTATTGAATATTGATACTAATAATGTGCTTGACTTAAATGACTTAGCTTGCAACGGAGGTGAAAGCTGAATGCAATCAAAACATTTTTTTTTTAATTGTCCTCAGGGTCTGAGGTATGGACAGTAAATACATGGGAAATGCCCTGCATCTATGTTTGGCAGGCAACAGTAACTTGACAGGAACATAGCTGACTTTGTGTTTATGGATCTTGTAGTTTCAAGGGGTACATAGTAGGTGCGGGAATTGTTAAGTGTTGAAAGGCAATGCTTTATTTTAACTATTGTTTCTGATTCTGGGACGTGGGCTGAAACAATTTACCATTTCATGAGCTTTTCAAGAAGAAAACAAACTGCAATACTTGCATTTAGATCTAGTGTTAGCTGAGTTTTAAAAGAGTCTGGGTATGAATCTAAGCTGAAATTTCAGTGGATTTCAGTTTGTTGCTGCTGCAACACTGCAGTCACTTCAAATTCTTAGTCCCCTGACCTTAGAATCTGGTGTCTTCAAGGAGGACAAAACAGGGAGCATTATTATTTTGCTTGAAAAAATATCCCACTTAAAATACATTGTCATAGTAAGGAAGGTATGAAGATACAGTGCTGAGCATGAGCAGTGATATTTTCTACTAAAACGGGGTGGCTGATTTAGTAAAGGACCTCAAGTCTTTCCTCAATTTCTAGCTTACCCTGCCATACAACAAGTTTTCAAGTTGATACAGTCGAACATGAGAGTAGTCTGCTGAATTCTTCCCGTTTGCAAAACCAATACTGTGTCTATAAAGCTTTTTAACACTAAGGGGCTGAGATCTTTCGGTGTAGCATACCTCACTGACTGGAAGGTTGTCATGCTGTATGCTCTGTAACACTACAGATGTTGAAAATCATACTTCACTGTGTTGTCAAGGTCATGGGTTTATCTGTAATGAACCAGCTATAAGGTCATAGGGCAAGGTTATACCTTTACTCATGTAGTCTGTTTTGGGCAAGGTTATCGCACAGTTTGTTTAACCTGACAGGGTAGGTTAAACCAAACCTGTCTCAGTTGTCTTGTTCTGTGCATGGCATAGAGATTATCTAAGGTTGTGCTGGCTTTTCTACAAGTGCTTGTAGCAGTCAGGGATTTGAAGAATTTACATTTGATGGGAACGAGAAACCATTAATTGTGGCTAGAGCTTTCAGTTGAGTGCCCTTGTTGGACTTGTTTGCATTTAAAAGCACGTACAGTGTTTTCTGTCCTTTCAGTCTGGTTTTGGGAACTATATAGCAGACCTTTCTCTCTGTCTTGATTTCTCTGAGAAACAGTGGACACCTATCTACTTCAATATGCATTGTCTGGTGTTTCTCATTTCACCTATTTAAGAAGCTGTGCATTTGACCAAGAATAAATGAGTAAAAGAATACTCTATACAAGCTAATTCTAAAACTAAAGCCCATTAAAATAGTATTTGTGTATGTGTTTTATTAAGGCCTACACTAGATGCTTTCCTGTGTGTTGTAGTTTCAGGATAAGATGCTCAAAACGGAGCAATGGTATCTCTACCAAAAAGTTCAAGTCACTTTACCTCCATGCTGAAAGCATATATTATGTCAAGGATACGTATAACTTGCTGGTCACTGGTTTGCATTTTGTCTCTTATTTTATGGAGTTTTACTGGCTCATTTGTTTAAGCTCTGTCTATGGGACTTCCTTTTCAGCTGAAGTTTCTGCAGTTAGCATAAGCAAGTTAAGCCTGAAGGAGAGAGCTCTAGAGCAAATCTTGAACTTCAAACCACACTTCACACTGGCTCCATATCCTTCTTTGTTCCCCTTCACAAAAGTCTGGGCTGTGGTGTTCAGAACAGGCTGTACTGAAGGACATATGTTTGGGGCTTGCCCTGTGCTTGTACTTGAAATTGGCTGGCGGCAAGCCAGCTCTTCATTTTGAGGCTGCACAATTGTGCTAGCGTGGAGGAGGACTGGCTTTGTTTCTCCATGGGACTTAATAACCTCCCAAGCCCCATGTCACATCAGTGAGGCCAGGCAGCATCCCTGGCAGAGCCAGGTTATGTCTGCTCTAGTGGTGCAGAGAGGCAGATGGTGTGTGTATCTGCCTGTGTGTGACTACAGACCTACCCCGAATCTGCTAATCCATTTGAGTATAGCATTTGAATGACTGTTTACGCAGAGAGAGCACTGATGATGGAAAGCTTCCTGCAGCGTGATGAACTCTTGGGACAGTCTCCTCTAAACTGCTAGTCTTCCTTCTGCTCCTTCCTAGCTGTGTGCCAGCTTCCACTGGGCTGTTTGTCACAGCTTGGTTCCCACACCAAGACAGGCTTTTCACCTTGTGTGCTACCTGTAGTACATCCTGGGTTGGAATCTGTGGTGCTAGCTATTAGCCGGAGGTGAGAGCCTGAATGTTGGAACACTTGCAGTAGTGTCCTGTGACCAGCCTCAGTGTGGAGTCCTGCCTACTGGGCCACTGCTGAATGCTGAATTACAGCCTGAGACTGGCTGTCATGTTCTGAAAGAAAAATGCAGCAGAACTAATGCTGCCAGCAATAAGTTTTGATGTGTTTCTCAAGATTTTGAAGGTGATTTTTTTTTTTTTTTCATGACATAGAAAGTGTAGTTGGAACATGACATTTGCAAGCATTGCAGTGGAAATGTGGTGTTCTAGTTGAGGGCAAATAATTATTGAAAGATACTACTAGGTATCAAATTAGCTTCACAGTTAGTTGAACCTGTTTAAAATCATGATTTTGGCAGGTTGTCAGTCACGATGGAGGGGAAGTTCTGTGGCCTCAGTGGTAGGACAGGTCACATCACAATGTTGGTCCTTCTTGTATCTGTAATCTGAGGGTAAATTGCTGAGTAATGAGCCTGCTTTTCAAAGGTGCTGAGCAGCTGCTGTTAAGGTTCATGGAAAGTGCCAAATGCTGTAGCTGTTTCCTCTGGGAGTAAATACGATGCAGCAGCCCACTCTGCACTAACTTAGGTGTGTGAATCCCATTCCATCTGTGCGTGTCCCACCCACCCCAAATCTCAGCTGTGAAATTTTCCTGAATGAATTCCATTATCGAATGCTGGCAGGTTTTCTGACCGTCTTTACTGTTGCAGTGCTTGTACTTGGGTTGCTCTAGACATCTTTTATTACTTAATGATGTAAACGTGCATGGGTGACTCCTAGTTTTGGGGCACAGGAAGGCAGAGCCTCTCTGGTCCCTGTGCTGAAGCTAATATATTGGTGTCCCTCTATGAACATTTATAGAAATTGAAGTATTTATAAAAATATACAAAATCCCACATGCTAGAGCCTGTGTGTCATCAGCAGAATTCCAGTCTCAATGAGATTATCGTAGTTATACTTTACAAAATAGCATGACTTTGGTATTTGTGTTTCTCATGGCTCTATTAAAAAACATATTACATTTGTAAATCTGGAACTTGTTGGCAATGCAGTAGAAGAAAGCTAAAATTACAGGCTTTTGAGCTTTTATTTCCTACTAGCTTCACTGAACAAGAAATTGCCTTTGCAGTTAATGAGATACCACCCTATGCTAAAGGAACGTGCGTACTCCCTACGCATGCTAGTTACTTGGGGGGAGAGGAGGCAAGTAATACAAATGTCAGCATGAAAACTTTTTTTTTTAAAAAAAAAAACTAAAAGGCTTTCCCCACAAGATGAGATACTTTCAGTATTCAGTGAGGGACTTTGGTTCTGTGGGAACTGGTCAAATTTAGCAGTCATAAATATAGAAGCCAGATAGCTTGGCAACTTGCAGAATGTCTGCCCCTATAAAGAAGAAAAAAACCCCACTAGCAGCTTATTGCCACACTTGTAATAGGTGTTTTTGAAGGGGGGTGTGTGTGTGAGGAGAGATTGCTCTTTCCAGTACCATAGAGAGACTTCTTGCTTCAGCACCCTTTTGTAAGCAGGATTTCAGCAGGATGTTTGGTGAGCCTACACCAGGACATAAGAAAATTAATAGAAAGGGTCTAAGGCTGTTCTCATTGCATAGCAGAGTTTAACATTTTAATTTATCCATGGCTGATGTGGGTTGTGCTTAGTTTGGTTTTACCAAAGGGGACAGACCAGTCATGTAAACAAGGCTAACTTTACAATGCCAAGATCCACGCAGGTTAAACACCGTTTCTGTAGTCTGGTATGTCCTGCAGTTGGAGGAGGCAGCTCTGGACAGGAGCTGTGGGAGTGCTCCTGCAGTGTAGCTGGGAAAGTGGGGTTGCAGGATTAGTCATCATGGGTAGCAACAGTAGCATCTTTTCCATGTAGACTGGTTGTTCTGTTGAAGAGCATGAAATAATGTAGTTACATTGCTAATCTGGAACAAAGTCGATGCCACGGTGTCCTCTGCTCATTTTCCTAGGAAGATTCAGGGTGTGACTGTGCCACAGCCACGTCTCCCCTTGCATTTTAAGATACCACATATTGTAGACAGAGCAATCCCGGACGTATTTTTGAGGATGCCACCCATTTCCTCCAAAACTCTGGACAGCTTTCTGATTCTGAAATGGCAGTCATGAGTTTGGTATGTCTAACATAAAGAAAGACTGGGAAAGAAAAGCTTTATTACCAAGATAACAAAGGTCACTCCTCCTGCAGGCACAGGATGAAGAGGATAAACTTTATATTCCCTGCTAAAAGTAATTCCCTAGCTGTTGATTCTCAAAGTAAAATCCAACCAAATCAAAAAGCTCAAAATAAGTCCAATGGATTGTTACTGTGCTGCCGTCACCTTTGTGTAATAGGTTCTTAGCTTATGTCTAGCTGTCTGGTGTCAATCTGAGAGATAAATAAAAATAATAAAATGCAATTTGTTGGATGGGCTGGAAATTACTTGCTGTTAGGTCTTAGTTATTTCTCACCATGCTTACTGAGAACTTTTCCCTAGAAGGAGACAGCTTGGAAGGCACCCATTCTTCATAAACTATTTTTAATACTTAAAAGTTACGTGAAGCATTTATTTCAGATGTTTATTTTCAGCAGAGAAGAAAACAGCTGAATTCTCCTGCATATATTCTTCATCTCTGCTGCAGGGTGAATCTCCTTTTTTATACACTTCGTTTTTTCCCCCTTCTTGACAGGCTCCATCTATATTTCTGTCTCCTGCTCCCACTTGTCTCATGGAGAGTAAGAATTTGAAAGCTTTATCAATAGGAGATGGCAAAACGTGCTGTAACCTCCTATTCTACACTTCTTGCCTATTGATCACAAATTATCGCCCTAATCATGGTTTAAGTTAGCCAGGAGGACACCTTAGGTCAAACATTTAGCAAGTTGCCTTTTATAAGCTTTAGTTTCTTAGTCTGCAAGCACAAGGTTTGGAGTGGAGGTGACTTGCATCCCGCTGGAGCAGAAGAGAAAAACCTATGGGGGAAGTGAAAGGCTGGGAAAGTTGATCCATCTGCATGGTGGGGTGACGCAGGAGGTTTCTGGAGGGGTCAGGTTGGCTGGCTTGTCTGCGGATTTTATTGTTCCCTGGGGCGACAGCTGGCTAAGGGAAGCAAAACAAAACCCTAGCCACATGTGTTTTAAGCCAGTTTGTGGTGGGTGTTCCAAGCAGTTAAAATACCTATTTTTGTCCACATTGGAGACTTTGGATAATTTTTCTGGGCCTTAATTTGGCCAATTAACAGTATTGGTCTGAACCTCATCAGGGATTTAGGAGCCTTTAACTGATCAAAGAGGTTTTAAGATCCTCTGACAGGTGGTGAAACACTTTCCCCAATGGAATTACTGCATAGTTTGAATTTTATATTTACCCTTTATATTACTTGGCACACACCTTTGCGTGACGAGAGCATGTTTTCCCTAGTCAATTCACCGTATCACCACTTGTTACCCAGTTGCTTTGATTGGGATTTCCTACATCATAGGCACTGGTCTGTTAGTGACCGTGGGACAAAGAGGTGACTAGAAGGGACTATGAAAAGAGGAGAAGAGGGAAGTGATCTACTGTGGATGAAAGCTACAATGATGTGTGGGGCTAATGATCATCTGGGGGTTTTTTTGGCTTAAAAATCCTTGTTGCAGAATTGCTCTTCTTCATTCTGCAGGCGCAGCCTGTACCATCGGTGCTCTGTGCAGCGTGGCCTGGCAAGTGCTGGGCAGGGGGAAGAGAAGCCACTTCTCTCCTTGGCCTTTCTCTAGGTGGCTGTTCACAAAGCCCACTGCTGTGGTGGCAGCACAACTAGATTGCAGTGTCTCAGCTCCACTGGTGCCAACTGCCCTTTCTGCAGGAGAACACCTGGTTTGCTGTTATACCAGCCTTGATGGTTCCAGCTGCTGCTTTCGACTCTTCTTGAGTTTTGTTAGTTTTCCACCATCAGCTCTGTGAGATCTCATGCAGAATCAGTATGTTTCAAGAACGTGCCGTTGCAGTTGTAGCTTCCTGGGGAGTTTTCTTCTGTGCTGTACCTTGCTGTGGGGATGTCCTGGGTTCTGCTAGGATAGGGTTAATTTCCAGAGCTAGGCTAGCCAGATGGAACCATCCAATGGGATATTCAATACCATGCTGACATCATGCCCAGTGTATGTATAAGGCAAGGCTGGCTGGGGAGCAGCAGTTTCAAACAGTGGTGGGGTGCAGTGCTGCAGCAGTAAGCAGAGATTTGTTGTATCACTCTCTTTATTATTGTTAATACTGTTGTTCCCTCTCTCTTTGCGTTGTTCAGGTAAACTGTCCTTATCTTAATCCACTTGGTTTTACCTTTATTCTCCTGCCCTGTGCCAGTGGCTGTGTGGTGTTTAGTTGCTAGCTGGATTCAAACCATGACAGGGTGCTACAGGCAGTGGTTTTTTTTCTGGGACAGTTCTGCCGTTCTGTTTTCTTGCTGCGCTACTAACTGTGGCAAGTGTGAATAAGGTCAATTCAAAATAAGCATAAGTAATTTTTTTGAATTTTCTGGATAATCGTCTTCTGCTATTTTCTTGTATATTATAGGATCAGTTACATTAAAGAAAAAAAACATTGAGGTATCTTGTATCTGTGCATATGTTTTTGCTGGCTTTAATCAGAGAAACAATTCCTGCTGCAGAGTACCATCATAAATTTAATGGTACTTAGTGTGTTTCAGCTATTCTTCCACTTTGCTTATGTCTACAGGGAATAAAATATTTAAAATTGATATTGCCACTGTTAGCAGGAAAGTCAAAGTGAGTCTGCCCACAGCATAGTACTTATTGCCAGTGCAGTCTGGAGATGAATTGTCTGGTGCTTGTGCTTTCTGAGATTATCTTGGGTTGTAGGGTGCGTAAAGGGAGGAAGAGGAAGAAAGATGACAGATTTCAGTGAGGATGACGAGCCTTGAAGTCATATTGCCAGTTACTCATTGCAGTGATAAATATGACAGGGCATCCTTCTCATGACCTACCTTTGTCTTTCACAGCATCTTTATCAGATGTAGATGCCCACAGTGTTGAAACACCTGACTCAGGATGTCCTGTGGGAGGTTATGTTCTGTAATCTTTGCTGCCTAACTACTGGTGAACCAAGGGTGCCTCTGAAAGCTCTTACCAGACAGTAAATAAAATCAGTTACTTTTGTCTAGGGCGTTTCCTAACTGCACTGGTAGCCTATTGGGTGTCAAAGTGCACATCTGTAGATACTATGAACTTGCCACATACTAAAAAAAAAAAAAAACAGTCACTTCTGTTAAGTTTCTGGGTGAACGGAGAGGCTCTTGTCCTTTTGTGAAATGTACTGGACTTCTAAAAATCCTGGTTGGTGGTAGTTGATACAAGGCAGTGCCTGAAACCACAGAGCACGTTACAGCACATAACACCAAAATACATTTACATTGGTATGTCTGTAAATAGCTATAGGTCACAGCTAATAAACCAGTGGTTACTCAGCCCTATATTGCTACAGGTTAGTTAATGGGCTGAACTCAGTCTTTTTATATTATTAGTGTATTCAGATGTACTGCTGTCTACTGCATTGTGAATGCCATGAAGCTGAGCTGTGTAAGGGCTTGTTAAACCTCAGAGCAGATTTATTTGGAAGGCTCTAGTTAAAGCTTGAATGATGTGTCTGTAGTCAGCAATATATTAATATCCCAGAACACTAACCCTGCAAGCCTGCCATGGTTAAGGACATGGCAAATGTCTGCAATCTCTTTGGAGTGGATTAAGTCAGTAATTTTCAAAAGCAGGAGGTAATTTTTCTTGGTTGTAGTTTCATGTCTTGCAAACTGGCTGACAGCAGGCAGTGCAGAGATTGGAGCTGGGCAGCCTGTGATCTCAGAACTGGTGTTGCCTTACAGAAGGGGATAGCCCTTGTTCCCCTGCATGGTGGCTGCTGTCATGCTTTGCTGGGAGCAAAGCTGCTGCAGCAAAGAAAGGACCCAGTTATAAAAATACCTGTGTAAAACTTTTCTGTTTGGTTGAATTAGGGAGGGAGGCTCTGCAGATGTGGAAATACCTGTGCTCTGTTGCCTTTAAGTGTAGGGTTCTTTACTATGTTTTGTCTACTGTTTGGTGTAAATTTTTTTTCCAAAGAGCTCCAAGCAATGGGGCTTTCACCACTTCCTGTAGGAGATTGGTCTTGCTTCATGTTCTGACACATTGTCTGCCAGGAAGTCTTTTGGCTAATCAGCCCATATGTTTCCTTCTTTTTGTCCCATCAGTCCTAGTTAACCTGGTTTTTATGCTGCTCATCTTCTAGGGCAAAGCACCTTTCAGTCTGGCACTCTTTTACCATACCACCTGTTCACCTTGGCTGAAAGTAGGGTTGGGGCACAGCTACCGAGCTTCAGCGTTCTTGACAAGCTGTAAATCCACAGACCTTATCTTATGGTAACTTGTTCGCTTGGTTGCAACCTAAGAGTTTCAAACTAACTGCCTAGGACATTTAGGTACCTAAATAAATTTAGCTGTTACCTGGGAACCTGAATCCTTATGTTGCCTTGGATATATTGGCTATGTTTAGCTTTCTGGGTGGAAATTGAGCCCTTTTGTCTGTTTTTTGTTTCTGGTCTCCGTGTTCCTTCCAGGGTTGTAGTGCTCTTTTTTTCCTGACAGCCTTGAAAGGTGCAGCAGAGAAGAAACTGTTTCAGTTCCATGCCGTTAGCAAGGATATCATATATTGACTTAATGGTGCTTTAGAAAGGGCTGTGATTTACTTTATGTAAAGTTTGATGTCATACAGTAGAAGTTTGTTTTCCTCCTTCTCCCTTCACTCTCGTTTGCACTTGAGGAGACTCTCCCAGTTTAACTTCCACACCCTGCAGCAGGAAAGCTTCCTGTGCTGCTGGTCTGGACCTTTTTGCATGTTTGATTG
This sequence comes from Bucorvus abyssinicus, assembly GCA_009769605.1. Classification (NCBI taxonomy): domain Eukaryota; kingdom Metazoa; phylum Chordata; class Aves; order Bucerotiformes; family Bucorvidae; genus Bucorvus; species Bucorvus abyssinicus. The sequence goes on from CM020036.1 coordinate 16,548,637, forward strand.
TATTACCACAAAGGTATGTTTCTGAGACACCTACACTTCTGCTTTCATGTAGTGTATTCGTATTGAAGCAGCACATGAGGACTTAACTCAGGTAGGAAACACAGTGATATTTGTTACACTACAGAGCACGTAACGTGATGAAAGATTTTATATTTTGAGTCCAGTCTCATACCTTTCCCTAAAGTATTAATTTTGCTGTGGAGTAGGTTTACAGGTAGTATTACAGCATTTATGAATAATATTTGCTTTAAAATTATTAAATAAATGCTGACCACTTGCTGGCTTTCTGCTTCTTTCCCCTGCTATGTCATAAAATGCTGGAGACATTTTCTGTCACACAGAAGTTCCCATTGCGGTGTGTGTAAACATCCTGCAAACTCTGGGGAGTGTTTCAAAGGGTTCATAGGAAAATACTGTATTTTCAAAAAGTACCATTTAGGCATCTTCCTACTTTTGGGATCTGCCTGCTAGGGTTTCCTCTCAGGATTTCAGACCAATTCAGATGAAGCCTTCTGCATGTCGATTAATTTTCACTCTCAAGTGAATTTGGCAAAACCGTATTAGCAGGTTTTTTGCATCCTCAATTTTCCTGCTTCTCCTATAGAACACTTGGTCCTTTCTGAAAAGGTTCTCAAAGGGCATTCATCTAACTTGTCATCTTTTAGTTTTATGTATTGCGCTGCTCCTGGTAGTAATCCTCCAGCTGTAGCATGCTGCTATTTTATCCCCCCGAGTGGCATCCCCAGCTGCTGCTTGCCTCTGGCAAAGAAGACAAATGGTTATTGTGTTCTGGAGCCATGCCAGGTCTTCTGTGTCTCCACTTGGTCAGTATTGTTGCATTTTATTTAGGATCTAACAGTGTTTGAATAACACTGGTTTATTTTGAGCTTTTCCTTCTCCATCACCTTGGTCTCCCTGTTGATATATTCTTTAGAGACCTGGACTTAGTAAACTGAGAGACAGCCCAGCCCGATGAGCTCTTTAGTAACCTAAGAATAATATGCTTTTTCCTTCCTTATGTTTGAGGTTTTATAACAATTGTGAGGAGGATATCTAGTCTTTCCTATTAGACATGCATACTTCCATACATCTCATACACAAGATGATTTTTGTCTTTAGTTAAACTGTCTGGTTCAGAAGAGAAATTTTACCGATTTTAAGTAAACTGTTGCACTTGAATTTCGCTTAAGAGACTGTGAATAAGCAGCTCAGCCAGACTTCTTATATAATATTCTTGATACTTGTTTCAGAGCAAACACACCCTCATCAGAATCAAATAACTTTTCTGTTTTTTCTGTCCATACTTAACCTGTGTTCGCAATGCTCACTTCTTTTGACAATGCAAACAAGGCTTCAGCCAATGGTCCCTCTGTTACTACTCTGAGTAGCAGCTGACCGTACAGGGCTGTTCCCCTCTCTGCTGAAGGTCAGTTATAACCCACACATGCTTGCGTAACCCCCTTCTTTGAAGAGCCTGTGCTCCAGAGTAGTGACACGAACTGTGTGGGCAAAGGGTTTGCACAGAAGTATGCTGCTGTCTTCTCTTCAGCCAGCCCTCATTTAGCAGTCATAGCCGTAAGTAATGACGTGGCCTAGCTAAGACTGTGATTAGCAGATATTCCACTCATTTTCTTGGGAAACTGGGAATGTCTCTTGGCCGTCTTCTTAGCCATAAATTAGGGAAATTGTTTCTGTGCCAGTGTTGGAAAGGGCATATTTGGTCAGTGTATTTTTAAATATTTCTTGAAGGATGTGAATAGCTTTGAACGGCTGAGATAACTGGAGGAAAAAAATGAAATAGGGGAAAAAAATGGAATGTCAAATCTCAAGATCCATTGATAGTGAAATGACTTTCCTTCTTTTAAATCGCACAACTGAAGACGTTACATAAATAAGCTAAATGTAGTTACAAGTTTTCCATCACCATGTCTTTCCATCTTAGAAGGATGTCTGCTTATCGCTGTGTAGAGATGGGAAGGGGACTGGCATTTACCTGAACAACAGAAATACGTGGCCTATACCAGCCAGATGTTTTAAAGCGTATCTTTTGCTTCTAATTTTAACCCTGTAACATGATTTTAAATCTCTGTTTAGCAGCAGCTTGAGCTCAAATTTAGAAGATACTCTATAGTTCACTGTGCTGGGTTGACCCCAGCCAGCAGCTCAGCCTGTAGCCAGTGGCTCGCTCGTTCAGGTGGGCTCAGCTGTCCTGGCTGTGTGCCCTGCCAGTCCCTTGCCCACCCCGAGCCACAGGCTGCAGGGGCAGCCTCAGAGGCAGAGGAGGCTTGGGCACTGTGCAAGTGCCAGTCAGCAATCATTACAACATGCGTGGGTTGTCAACACTGGTTTTGTCACTGGTTTAAAACACAGTGCCATACAGGCTACTGTGAAGAAAATTAACGCTATCCCTGCCAAGCCCAGTACAACTAGTCACTGTTCTAAACAGTCTGCTTTTCAAGAGATTGGTTACCACTCTCTTGCCAAAGAAGGAGTATTTGGTAGCTGAATTTAACAGGTGGAGCTTTGTCCCAGGGAAGCACCTCCAAAGCCTTCAGCATCCTTGTGGAGCTGGTCGAAGCATGGAGACTGCAGGATGGTGTTCTCTCCCTCTCTTTAAGAACTTCCACTGCAAAAAGTTGCACTGCAGAGTCATCTAGTTTCATGGCTTGTTTCTTATAAGAGAAAACAATAAAGTTGTCAATAAGTGAAACAGGATAGTGTGTAGACCACTTGGGTATTACAGTTAGCAAATAAGCAGTGTTGAGAGATGTATTTGCACTACCAACTTACTGTAGGAGGGTGAGTTAGCTTCCACTGTTGCCATGCAGTCAGGAACAGACTCTGCTTCTGACTAGTTACAAAAGTCGAGTAAACAAGTTGCACTAAACACACCACAGTAGCAACCTACCGGATCCTTGAGTTTGGCAGGTGGTCCAGAGACCTGAAAAATCTCGAAGAGTTCCGACATAATAAAAAACCCTGGGTGTCACCTCTGTTCTTGTAAGGCACACAACTGCTGTAGCTTCATAAGCGTCCCTGTGATGTCCTGACCCAGTATTCAAACACCACATAAAATGGGCTAATGATAAAAATGCATGGTGGAAGAAATAACTGGGAAGGGCTTAAATGACCTCCTGGATGGTGAACTTCCAGATGTGAGGGCACAGCAGGCACTGCAGCTTAAAGGAAGCGAGTCTGCTAAAACCAATTAAGGTAATGCTGGTAGTATTGGGGCAGAAAACAAGCCTTCTCAAGGTGAGTATGATGCCTTGGAGCATCATTTATTGTGTTTTAACTAAAGCATTGTGTTGTAGTTCAGACCCAGCTGATGACTAAGCACCACGTAGTGGCTCTTAACCTCCCGTAGGAGGAAATACAACGAATGACTTAAGGGTCCAGACAAGGGACAGGGAGGCTCACTCACTGCTTATGGTCACAGGCAAAAGACAGATTTGACTTGGGGAAACAAAAGCAATTTAATTTAAGCAACAAAACTGAAACCAAATCACCAATTGAAATCAGAGTAGAAGAGTAGGAGAAACAACTGGCTCTTAAAATACATCTTCCCCCCACCCCTCCCTTCTTTCCTGGGCCTGGGTTTGCGACCTCCTCCCCCTCATTCGGTGAGGGGGGGGCACACACAGGATGGGGGGTGCAGTCAGTCCCAGCTCTCTTCCTACTGTTCCTGCCGCTTGCTCTTCTTCATGGGGAACTCTCCTGACAGTTCTGCCTTGTGACCACATGGCTTCCTCCCCCACAGGAGACAGTCCTCCATGAATGTCTACAGCTAGCAGGGAGGTCCTGCCGCCAGGATCGATTCTCCCAGTGCCAAACCAACCCAGTGCCAGTCCTCCTTAGAGTCATGGCCTTTTTCAGGATGTGCAGCTCTCTGCAATGTGGGCTTTTTGCATTGTGGGTCTCTCTCTGTCTCTCTGCAGCATGGGTCTCTCTCTGGCTCTCTGCAGCATGACAATTTCTCTGCCAGTGCTCTCCAAGGATTGCAGGGTCTTGGCCTGCCAACTTGCCGTGGGCGAAAGGGAGATGGCTGTACCGGCGTGTCTCCCCAACCTTCTCCTCACTACCCGAGGTGACTGCGGGGTTGGTGACTGGATGATTGCTTCTCCTTCTGCCATACCCCCTCCAAAACAAAAGAGTGCTCCAAAAACAAAGTGCTGCACAAACTGCTTTCTCCTCTTAAATAAGTTTATTCTCAGAGGCTCTGATTGGCACAGCCTTGGCCAGAGGTGGGGCCAAATTGGAGCTGGGGGAGCTTTTTTGAGAAGCTTCTTACAGGAATCACGCTAGCAGCCCCATCCCCCGCTATCAAAACCACACCAGAGGCAGCAGCCTCCTCCCCCACTACCGAACTGCACCAAATTCTAAATCGTCACACGTCGCAACTCAAGCAGTTATTATCCTAGTATTTTTCCTCTGGAATGTTGCTGTGTAGAATAAAAAAGTCCTTCAAGGTCAGTGCTGGAAAGGCACTCACAGCGCCTGCTACCAGGGCTGGACTGGCCCCGCAGTCAGTCCTGCCATAGGTCAGTAGGAAGCCGGTATGGAGGACACCTCCATTGTTTTTCAGTCTGTGTGTTTTTCTTAGGTCTTGGCTTAGAGTTCAGCACTTCAGGACATGCATATAGATCCTGCAGCGCTTCCTGTTTGCTAGCAGTTACGCTTTCACTGCAGCATAGGTCTCGTACTTGTTAAGACACTGCATATGGCTCCAGTTGCGTACAAGGCACCAGCAAGGTTTACCTCTGGTTTTGCATGTAGGTCTCTGCCTTTCCCCACACCACCTTCCCCACAGCCTGCCTCTCGATTCCATGTGAGTAGGAAAAAATAGGGAGAAATTATGGTAAGTTGCTGTTTATTAGCACAGCTATGAAAAAAAATCCTTAAGGCAACATATGGTTGAAGTTTCCTGACACAAGTAGCTTTGGTTCATAGTTCTCCAACATCCCCTGTTCCAGCTCAGCCAAGTCAATTATTTCCTCCCACCAGCAGATGTAGACAGGAACAATTGGAGCTGTGATAACATTATCTTTAATAGGGGCCAGCTGGGTCACACACCTCGGTCTTTCCTGTCTGTAAACAGCAGCAAGGGATGGCCCAGCGGGCTGCCAGTGGGGAGCCCTGGCCACGTGATCTCACTGAAGAGGAGGGGGATGCCAGCTTGGCAGTAATTCTCAGCTGCCAAGGAGGGATGGAGGGAAATAAAGGGGGCTTGTAGAAAGTTGCAAACCATCAGAGAGGGAAGTCATGGTCAGGAAACTTGAAACAGTCTTTGTAGTCATTCCAGTAAGGTGAGATTTGGGAACTGGACAGCTCTGGATCGCTGCCTTCTGGTGGGAGTCCCTGGCCGAATGAGTTCACATTGCAACACAGCTTAGAGGAAGCAGCCTTTGGAAACTGCCTTACCAGCTCCTGCTGGGAAGCCGTTAGTTTTTTTGCACTGCTGCCATGCACAGGGTAAACTCATCTGCAGGAACTCTTTTTGCCAGTAGTCTGAGGTTTTTAAGCCAGCTTTTCTGTGCTGCTGGATCGAGCAGGTACAGTAAGTCAGGGGATGCGAAGGAAGGGCAAATTCTGCTCTTTTTTTTCAGCATGGTCCATTAAAATCCTCATTAAATATAAGTTTTTCCTGGAGTTTTTTTAAGCTGATTCTTATGTGACTGTTGCCATAAATTAAAATGGGAATTCTGTTCGCACCTCTTGCTTTTGATAAGAAAAGGGTTTTTCATTTGGAAATTGAGATCTGTCCTGAAAGTTTCAAGCGTGCTTGTGCCCAGAAGGTTTCAAGATATTTTGCTTAGACTTAACAGTGAAGACAGACAGTCAGGAAGTATGAGGAAGGGGTTTTGTCATCAAACAGGCCCTTTGTTTCAATTGTATGTGAAAACTTCTGGGTGTAAAAGCTGTGCCAGCAATGATACGTGGTTTCAGTTTTTCCTGCTCAGACAACTTGGAGGTGACAGCTTATGATGAGGTGCTTGGCTCCTGAGTGTGGGACAGGTAAGGGAAAGAGTTAGTGTTCATGTCACAGCTCAGAGGGTTAGTGTCAGAGTACTTCTGTTTATGAAGTTATGTCCGTTAACTGCATCATAATGGTTTTAAACTCCCTTTCCTCCACAAAATGCAGGTGTTTAAATACTACTGTAGTGAGAATTGACTGTGGGGAAATGGACAGAAGCTCAACACAAGTTGTCAGTTGTCAGGTAGTTTGGAGTGGCAACATAAGCGTCGTATCCTGTGTCATATCCTTAGTGAAAGTTAACTAGTTCAGAAGGGAAGGAGAGGAAAAAAACCATTTTTGTATGTCCTCTCCAACAAGGGCTCTTGGGGAGGTAGGAATATCTATATGTAAAAAAATATATAAAATGAGTTTGTCTATGTTGAAAGTTGTTATGAACAACTTTCTTACTGGCCAAGGCTCTTAACTTCATCTGAGATGCTTCTTTGCTCAGTTGGTCTCTATGAATATTGTTCTGCCCTTAGTAGTTTAGTGTGTCCTTGCTGACCATCTGGAAGCTGTGTAGCCGTGTTAATTTAGATGCAGTGTCAGACCAATACTCTTGTTTCTCTATATCTATGTGTGATCAAGCTGGTAGGTGAAGTCAAGTAGCCCTTTGGGGAAAAGGCAGGAGAATCTGGAGGGGTTGGCTGTTCTAGAAGTGACTTTATGTCCTTCCATCAAAGCAGGAATTGGAAAAAGGGATGTGAAGTCTAGCAGTGACAAAGCTTTGTAAAAGTTTAGGGTAAGTTTCTCTGAAGTGGAAGCAGCAGAATGGAAGAAAATGCACAAGACACTGGTTGGATTTTTCAAGTGGCCACTGGAACTTGGCTTTGTGGGTGGATGAGAGGTGGGAGAGAACAAGCTCAGGAATTTTGAAGGTGAACAGGGGAGACCCTCCCTCTGATCCACAAGGAGGGTGACATGGTGAGGGATACAGGGAATCTGGAAGGGTCTGGATTGCAAGAGGAGGAGAGCTTGAGAGAATTTATGATGTCTTCTAAATAGTGGGCCTGATGGCTCAGCGGTAGTATTAGTTCACAGAGACTGATGAAAAGGGGAAGCTCAGAGACTGGGACAGAAGCGAGAGCAGAGGTTGAGGTAAGAGATGGGTAGAAATGCAGAAACTAGTATTATGAGCTGGAGGTTCTATTACAATGGAAAGCAGAGCTGAGGGGAGAAAGAGCAAAACGTCAGAGAGATGTCTGGTAGAGCGGGGACCTGGGGGTAGGCAGGAGCTGGACTCAGCCCTGCCTGTCAGTTGACAGGATAGGTCTTGCCTGGATGAAAGCAGTGCAGAAGAGATGCCAAGGTGAAATTGGGAAGGAGTTTGGAGCTACCCCTGTGCAAAAGAGTGGAGAAGGAAAGAAAGTGAGAGCAAATGAAGCATCATCTGTGCTGATAGAGGAGAAACAGTGGAGAGAGGTAGGAAGTTGTTAGGGTGTCTTTGCAGTCAGCTGAGTGACGGTCAAGATAAGTGCCTTCATGTCAGAGCTCAGGGAGAGAGCGCATGCAAACACGCTTTGAAAACTAGGTTATCACTTGAGATCTTCTAAGAGTTTATCTGGTTTTCTCTGTCATGAGGTTATAAGCTACACAGACACTCTAGCTGTGTTCTTATATTTTAAATATTTTCTCCTCTCCCCTTCTTTGCCTGTTAAAATTAGAATAAATACTGGGGATGGGATTTGATGTCTGTGGAAGGCATGCCAACAATTTATAGGCTCTGTTTTCTAAGGATGTTTTACCTGTTGCTATGACAGGAACACTTGAGATTTCTGTAGACAGTTGAGGGAGGAATAAGAACTACAATTTTAGCTGTTCTTTTTCTAACTCATTTAACTAGTGCTGCACCCATCTTCCCTGAATAGGAAGTCATTTTCCCGTTTGTTTTAGTCTTGCAAACAGCGAAACAGAAAAGTGAAAATGAATAGTGGGGGGGTGGGTAATGTCCTTTTAAAGCCCGAACAGTCAGATGGTAGACTTGGGAGATAGCATCTGAAACTATTATTAACCAATTAAAATGGAGTTCTGACCTGATTTCGTTGTTGCTGATACTCCTTTAAGTCAGTGCCGCCATCTCAGCAAGACAAGGTATCTGCAGGATCCTTGCCGAAGTCCAGTGAGACTTGGGTGCCTTGCAAGGAAGGAGCTACCTACAGCTTCCTTCATCTGGTGAGGAAGGCTCGTCAGTCAAGGTGGGTGAGGAGAGAGCCCAGAATTAGGGAGTGTGCCAGACTTGATTTACAGCTTGATGACAAAGTGCTTCTTTGCCTGCTTCTTCCCGAGTGACATTTCTAATGGTCTTGTTTTTAATCTTGCCTGTGTGCTGCTCACTTTATGATGGAGCTGTGCTCTGTTTATAATGGAAGTGAGATGTCGGTTTGAGTAATTTGAAATCTGATATTTTTCTATTTGGTTTCTATTGCTGCAATTCCTAGTCCTTTTTGTTCCTAAAAGAATATTTAGGGAGCTCTTGGACCATACATGTTGCTCCATAGCAGATTTATCTTTGAAGTGCACATCCCAAAATGCCCATTTTTAGCATAATACTTTAAGCAATACTCAATTGCAGCAGCATTGTCTGCAATTATGCTAAGTTTTTTCTTGCCAGAAAGCGATTGACGCTTTAAGAATCTGCATTAGCCCGAGTGCTCCTATTCATAGTTTTTTAAGGACCCATGACCTTGGGATGTGTAAGTGTGGAAGGGATTTTCTAGGCTCTTGAGCCTGTAACTTACAAAGTTTGATTGAGTTCTTAAGCATTTGTTTTCATTTTGAGTTTGTATTTCTAGATACAGATTACCTAAACTGTGTGCAGCTGTTCAATGAAGGGTCTCAGTAGTGCCTTCTGTACTAGCTTGGCTCCTATAAACCTCACCCAGAATACCCTGATACTGGTGAAACTGAGTTTATCTTTGTCACAGTTGTATTTCAGCTGCCATACTAGCATCCTTCTCTGAGCATAGCGCAGATTTTTTTACATCATGAGTCCAGCTACATGTAGCCTTTCATTTTATATTTAGCCATGTTGTCCTATTTCGGATTCTCCCTTCTGCGTGATGCTTCTGTCTGGGTGGTGGTGTCAGTTACTCTTCTATGCAATTATTAAGGTCTATCAGTAATTCACTTACTGTCCTAAGACACTAATGAAAATATTAAATAAAATGGTCACAAGACTAGTGCCTGAGGAGTGCCACTAGCACACCCTCCCTGGTTTGCCACTGCTGCTTTCAGCACACAGACCATTGTTGTCATCTCATTTATTTAGCTCTTCATTCACCTTCCTGTTCTGCCTCTGGTCCTCATCTTTCTCCAGTTTACCTGACTGCATGCTTTACTGAAGCCCCAGAAAATAGCTTTGTTGCACCTTTTTCATCTAGAGAATCCACAGTGGTCATACAACCAGTTAGATGGTTTTGATCCATCTTTTGTAGGCTTGTGTCATGTTTTACCGCATTTTTTTTTTCTTTGCCTCTGGAGATCTGATTATTTTTCGGTATCTTCAAATGTGCTGAAATGCTTGCATAGTACTAGGTCAGATGAACAATCAGGAGCTGTTGGTTTTCCTCCTACTACTCTTTCCCTAATATAGTTGCTTTTTTTTGATTCTTGAGAAGCACTCCGTAATGGATACCCTTGTATCGCCATCCTGTGGTTTCCTACGCTGTGTTTTGGTTAATTGGATTTTGGTTTCTAGATTGGGTTTGGGGTTTGTTTGGTTTTGAGGTGTGGTGTTTTTGGGTTTTTTTTTGTGGTTTGGATTTGTTGCCTTTTTTTTTTTTGGTTAAGTATCCAATTAGGGAGAGAGGCGGCTTCCCCTCATCTCAGCACATTAAATGCTTCAGTGTCGTCTGACATCTATGCTACTCCTCTAGGCTCCCTCTAATCAGGCATATTTCAGGTGCAATTCCTCATATCCTGGAATATGAATGTAAAGCAGGCTAGAAGAATTTAAAACATCAAGGTGTTTATTAATTTATCTCTGATAGCAAGGGGAAGCCTGAAATTACAATGTAGTTACTGACTGCTTAAAATAAGGTGAAGTGAATCTCACTCTATGAGTTCTGGCTTTGACTGCTGGTACCCATTGATATAGCTGTACTTATCTTTGTTTACCAACTCGCCTTGCTCCCATGGTCAGCATCTTTATTTTTGCTAAAAACTGAGGCTAAATATCTGTTTAAAGTTTGGGGCCGTTCCTAAATTATCTTTAATATTAAACCTTCACTTCCTCCGCAGAGATACCAATTTTTCTTGTTTTTAATACATTTTGCTACTTGACATGCCTGCAAGAAATACCAAGCATCCTTTATGATCAAATCATTGAGCTTTTCATAGCTCAGCAGTCTTTACTAATTATTTCCTTTAATTTATCAATTTGTTATCCTGAGATCATAAAAAAAATACTTGAGCTCTACACCATTTTATCCTGTAATTTAAACAAACCCAGCTTGATGTAGCATTCTTTGTATTACTAAATTTTATGCTAGTTTTCCTGCTTCAGAATAGCTGGGCCATAAACTCAGGAAGACAGACACTAGGACTGAGGTTAAGAAGCTAATCTCCCCTAATGATGCAGTTCCTCTTGTTTTCATTCTCATTAATACCTGACTATGTCCCCATAATACTGTGGGATTGTCAGACCTCCTCAGCAAGACTTTTTATAACTCTCGTTTAAAGGGAATTTTACCTAAAACGTTCAGTCTGTGCCAGTGGATGTCCACATGTGTTGGTCAGGTGCTCCGTTGGAAGACAGCTTGCCTGGGTGGGAAAAGGTGTCTAATGCATGGTTGAGCCATGGAGCTCTTGCAAGGTCTTTGTCAGACATGGTAGAAAGTTAAAAGCAAGAATCCCTTGCAATTGCTGAGAAACAAACTGTTGGCCGTTAACTATTGTGATCACCTTCTCTGTGCCAGGGTGTTTGCTGAAGCAATGAGGCAGAGCTGCTGTGCTCCCCTTCCTCATGTTAGAGCCTTGCCTGTGTCCCAGCCACCCTCTCCTGGCTTCACTTTCTGCTCCTCTCTCCAATATCCTCCAGCAGTGCAGCACCTCAGAGGGTGGTCTGTGATGGTTGTGATCTCCACCCATGCCCTTCTTCCTCACTCTGAGAAATCACAGGCTGTTTGGGTTTTGCGGCTGTGTTCATTTCAGACCATTTCAAATGTCTTTAAATTCATCCTTGGAAGGAACAGTTTCATCATACTGTTTCACTGGGAGAAGCAGGTTCAAGCTGAAGTAATGCATTGAAATTTAAATTCTACCATAAATAATACTTGCTGGAACAGGTTGGAAGGGAATGCCACAATCTCTTCTATCTCTTCATGGTCTCTCTTCTGATTTCTGCTCATGCAGCAAAGGGGTATGATATAGATCAGCCTAACTGCGGCCTTCTCTTTGTTTAAAAGCAGCCTTACTCATTTTTATTTCCCCCTTAGGCTTCTTCTTAGTTCTCCCTCCTCCTCCTCTATCCTTGCAGTTGCGCAAACATTACAAGCTACCCAGTGTCTGTGAGCAACCCTAGAAGAATATGTTTGCATAAAGGAGGATCTTTTGTTAAGAGAAATATGTTTCAATTTTGTTTCATTTTTCAGAAGGGATCCTAATTAGTTCAGGCAGGGGGCAAGTAAAGAGCATAACAACTTTCTACTCTCACAGCTATTGCTCTCTCCACATGTATTTAAACCCCTAGTATGCAATAAAGACCACATAAATTCAGCGAAGTGATAAGCAGACTGGATTAAATGTACTCTGGGTGCTACCTGTATGTGCAACTTGGCATCATCCAGAGTCTCTTGAGAAAGGGAAATGCACCTAGAAATTCAGGTCTCCTGCAGCTAGTAGCTAGCAGAAGTGAAGAGGGTGCCAGCAGCCTGGCTGTGCCTCTCTGCTCACAAACTGGAAGCTTTGTCGAAGGGAGAATTACAACAGAGACGTTGGTGGTCTCTTGGGAAGTGCAGGAGCACCCACTGCTCTTGACGTTTGACAGATGCTGCTGCGGAATTATCCTTAAGCTGAGCCTGAGCTGTGTGGTACAAGAGCAGAGCTTCCTCAGCCCTCAGGATAAAGGGTGGAAGGCAGGCATTCTGGGAGATGTTTCTTATATATCAGCTTTTCTATTTATCTAATCCCATGGCCAAAAGGAGGTGGGTTATGCAGTGCCTGTTTACATGGCTCCAAGAGAAACGTACAGAAGAACACATTTCCTTCATCTTAACTTTCTCTGTGTCCAATAGTTATTAAAAAATAAAAGAAAAAAGTATGTGTAGTACTGTCAGTTCTTGGTATTTTGAATGTTTATATGATGTTATAAGTAAGCACTGAAAGCTTCCAAGAAGTGAAGTGCACCCCTCTCTCCCCTGTCCCTTTGCTTACCCGGGCTGTACTGGCTGTAGTGCTGCAGTATTTCTGTATTCTGGATTAGTTGGAGTGTTCTCCACAGATGGCTTCTCTGTTCCACTCCTCCTTCAATGTCTGCTCTTGTACAGAATTGATTGAGCTGTCAGCTCAATAACTGGGCTAGAGCTGACCTAGTTTGCTAAATAAACATTAAAAATCTTCCTTGTAAAGTTTTTTTTAGACTTTCAGGATCTGATTTTCTCATTCCAAAGCTTTAAGTTCAAGAAGTGAGACAAATTTTGTGAACCACTTGGTAATTTTTCCATACATTCCACTACTGGGATTACTTATATAGCCCTTTAATCTGGTGTAGGTGAACACTATCTTTTTGACGGTTATAGAAAGTAAAGCAAGGCAGTCTCAGCAGCAGGATATGCCAACTGCTCATTCCCCTGGGTTCTTGTTTTTCTGTAACTTGCTTTACTGCTTTGGAGTGCTAATCCTCCCATGTCACACATTTTCTGTTCAACTTTTCTCCTTTGCTAATCTCTGGATTTGTTCTGTTGCCCTTCCTAATCCACAGGAGCCTTGGTGACCTCAGGAGACACCCTTGGCAAGAGGCTTTTTTGCATTTGAGTAGCATTGGTTATTCCTCCTGCAGTGCTGAAAATCAGCACTTGCCTTTCAAAGGTGTCTGAAAGGACTGAACTGCTTAACCACTTGCCTACCAAACCTGCTCGCTGCAGTCCAGCCCTAATGGGATGTGAACTCTCAGTCTAATATTATCCTCAGAAACAGCTGTTCCCACATCTTTGCAAGTCCTGTAAAGAACTTTCTGCAACTGCCAAAGTATTGTGCAGGAGATAAGCAGATAAGCCAAGCTGAGTTAAAGTTTAATTTCTAGAAATGTTATTTTTTTCATTGGGCTGTAAGTCAAAACCAATACATTAATAAAGTTGCAGTCTTGGGTCAAAAAAAAAAAAAAATCTCTGCTGAAAAGCAAATGATTTCTGTGAAGAGCTTTAGCCATAGCCCAAAGATGGAATTTCTTGTTTTGCTTTTAAAGAAGAAGCAAAACTTGATGCTAACAGGAGGGTGATGCTCAGAGAAGGTTTTTATGCCAGGGTCAGCGGAGTGAGAAGGGAGGAGAGGGAGGCAGTGCGAGAGGTTTGAGTAACTGAGATGCAGTAACTCATTCCAGCGTTGTTCTGCGCACTGAGTAGGAGTTGTGATTCACTGTCTGTCGCTATTATGCACAGGCAACAGCAGTGCTGGCTCGCTGTTCTCTTCTGGGAAGGGTGCAGAGGAGGCTGTGGGGAGGTAATGCTCGCCAAGGTCCTGGGGGATTGCGTGACTGCATGACAAGCTCTGAATGTACAAAGGCCAGTCAGTTTATATAGTAAAGTTGGGGAAGTGACCCATAAATGGTGTCCGTGTACGTTAGTACATATAGTGTAAAAAAAGCTATGAGATTCCTTTTACCTCATTTTTTCTAGAATACAGCTAGAAGTGAGAACTTCTCAGACGTTTTGGAGATCATACCTAGCTTCCAGGGGAGTGGCAGCCTGAAAATGTGCAAAGTGCTCTCTGGCAACTTGTGCCAAGCAGAATGTAAAGTAATCCACTCTGGCACCAGTGGAAGAAAATGCAAAGAAACCATCTGTTGCCATCAGAGAAGATTCTGGGTTTAAAGTTTTGATATTTGAGGAAATGGGAACCCAGCAGGGCTTCATAGCTTACGTTGTGCTGCCTTGCGCATTTAGTCATGTCTTGATGCTTGGGCTGTTGCTGGCACCTGAGATTCTGAACGATGCATCCCAGTGTGGGATTCACTTTCTTCTCCTTTGGTGATCCTCTTAAACTAAGTTGAGCAGAGCAACAGAAGATAACCCATAGTGTCCTGCAGTGGTAGAAAAGTGAACTCTTTGGTCAGTCTTTAATTCTGTTGATTCTGAGTAGACTAGCAAAAAGGTAAGGTATTTTCAGACTTCGGAAAGAGTTCCCCTCTGACGTGGTGGCTGTTTCTGATGCTGCGATACCCTCTCCCCTTGTCAGTGTAAGGGGAGACCCAAGGAGGGGAAGTCTTCTTGCCACAGCGGATTTCCTTTCTCAGATTGCCACCAACACCACTGCGACAGGAAGCGCAAGAAAATTCGGTGCTGGTGGGGTGTGGAGAGAGAAAATAGGGCCTCTTGGTGAACCTTTTGCTCTTTCTTTACAGCCTTTGACGGCTGGGTCCTTGTTTGCCCTTTCCAGTGGGACAGAGCTGGTGTTTCTGTCCCCTAGAGTGGTTTATCTTCTCCCTGAGTATCCTTTGGCCCCATTAGCAGCAGCAGCAAGTACTGAATATTTGCACTAGCTGTGCGTGACAGCTGCCCAGATCACTTTCTTGCTTGGCCAGAGAGATGAGGAGGAACTCTGTTAAATATCTCAATGTTTATTTACTTTGAATATGTGAGTATTTTAGGAGCTATGGCCAGCCTGTGTATCAGTGAAAATACCAGGTAACATAATGTCTTTCCTCATGAGGAAATGTGTACCAGTACATACTTTGTCACCTTCCCTGGAAGGTCATTTGTGTCGGTTTTGTGCTTGCATGGACCTGCCATCGGGGTTCATGGGAGTGTAGTCCCAGTGGAGGGACAGGACTGGAGTGCTCCTGCAGGATTTAATTTAGGAAGGGAGGACTTGCTGATTTTGTTTGGTCCTGTGGATTTCCTTCAGTTTGTCAGAAAAGCAGGCAGGCTTCTACACTGTTCTGCTCTGTCACTGTTGCTCTGCACAAGTAGGTCTCACATGTATGGATGGACGTGCACAACCATTTTCCTGATCTCTTTCAGGGATTTTTCCCACTTCCTTTCAAGTGCAAGCACTTTCTCTTCTGTAATTAGACTATCCTGTGTATTTCTGTTTACTTTTTATGAAAAGGTGAAAGAGTGAACCTGGCAGTGTTGATTTTTGCTGCTTCCCTTCTCTCTCCAGAGTGCTTAAGATATTTGTAGAGGCTTTCATCTCTGAGCTTTTTGGGGAGAGAACAGCATCCACCAATCCATCAACTGTCAGGGTTCAGCTTCTTGAAGATACAGCTTTCCAACCCAGAGCTCATGACTTTTTTTCATTATGACTTGCTCAGCATTGATGCACAGCAAAGGTAGACACTGCGGCTGGGGTTGGGGGAAGAATGGGAGAATTTAAGACTCTTTGTTTTACAAAGCTTTTGATAAAAGTGTGTGTGATGAAGATACAAGGTAGAAAATAGCCCCAGGAGAGGAATATGATGACTAAAAACCTGAAGGTGTACGTGCAGTGGACATTAAGAAGCTGAATAAAGATTGAATTAAACCCACATGTTTTGGAGTCAGTGCAGCCTTAACTGAGAGGCCAAATAACAGGATACAACAGATTTCTGTAGAAAGTTCCATATACGGCCTCAGGAGCCAAGGGAGCAGAGAGGTCAAGTCAGGTTGGTGCTGTATGTCCAGTTCACAGGAATTTTCTCCTTATCCTCATTCACCTCCTTTGGGCGAAACTTTCATGAGCTCTTTCCATCTGCAGCTATGGAGGTACATGCGCTTCTATTCTGTTGCTCCTAAGCAGCACATCAAATAACTGAAACATAGCAAGAACTTAGTGCAGCATCGTGGTGAGTGGAGTTTGTTAGCCGTTTGGAGACTGGGGGGAACATGCTTAAACAATAGATATATGAGTCTTTTTTTCTTTCTTTCATTAAAATATTTTAAAAGAGAAGGGAAGATAAATAGAAAAGATATGTAAATTCCTCAGGGCTATAGCAGAGGACAGATCTGTCTTCAGAGAACAGAACAGGTTAGTATTAACCCTTCATTTCATATGAACAATAATCCAAAAACTATTTCTGAAGAAGAACTTTTAAAAAAAAACCACAAATCCTGCTCAGACAGATTCTGAAATACAGTTGATTATAGCATGGACTGGAAACACTGAATAAAACAAAGTACAGAATTATATTTATTCAGATAAATTGTATTTCTTTTTGCTAAATCCACCATTTGCAGTTTGGGTTTCTTTTTTCTGAGTGAATGAATCCAGATTTTTTTCACTTGGACATAACTTTATTTTTAAACACAGCTTCCAGAGATGCATGCGTGTGGGATTGTAGTTGGGACCAGTGGAGGGCTGTGGCACTTTGCCAGGCACTCACCCTGTCCCTGCAATATAGATGGATTTCCGGCATTCTGGAGAAAAGCAACCCCAAAACTTTAAACAAATTATGCTTAATGGAAATAAACTTTTTTTGCCCTCCTGTGTAATGGTTTGGATAATGTGCTGGCAGTGTGTTTCTGGAGGATAGAGGGAGCGGGAAGAGGAGGGCAGAGATGAAACTCTGTATGCCAGTAACTTGCTCTCCAGTGGATGATCTGGGAAGCCTGTGGGGGGAACTCTGACGTTTCTAAGCTTGGAGCATTTTTTAACTCCTGGCCAGTCTGCCTTTTAGAAGGTGAGCAGGCTAGCATCTATCAAATGATTGCTTCCATATATGGATTTGTGAGACCTGGGAAGCCATATGCCTTGTGTCTGGCATTTTCTGTGTATAGTTTTGACACTGTCCTCCATGTCATTCACCTGAATTTTGCTGAGTTTTGGTGGTAAGTGACAGTGCCATGAAACCAATACCTAGCTGGTTTTTTTATTAATAGAAAAAAAGGCAAGCAGAGTAGGCTATAGACTGCTTCACAGAAGAAAAGGCACCATAGCCATATCTCTGTTTTACCAAGCTGGTGCTGATAAATCTTTTCTCTCACTTCTGTTGCTATGGTGTTAGTTCTGTGCGAAAACAAACCTTTGGGTGATCATGTCAAATGCAAAGATTGTTTGGAGAGAGAGATGCTGAAAGAGAAGGGAAGTAGGAGGGCTCAAATTCCAGCTGATGACAAACAATGAATCAGTGTTTGTCTCAGCAGAGGGCCATCAGAAATTTTGCGCTCTACTTTCACTGACTTCTGCTTGGGTCTGATACTCCACTTGAAAAGGCTTCTTTTCCCCCCACAAGTCGTCTTTTTTTTTTTTTTTCTCGTTTTACTTTTTTTTTCTTCTTAGTATATAAAGGGAAGGTGGATCTCTTCCAAATTCTGCACAGCCCAGGAATATTTGCTTTCTGCAGCATGGCCCAGAACAGAGAACTTATTCTTGCAGATGGTTTGATCCTTCAATCCACAAAATACTGGATGAAATTTTGAACGTTTGTGTGGTTGAAATGTACCTACTGTCCTTGTTGAGCCAGTTGAAGTGCACATTAAACTTCCTACTGGAGGAGCTGCTGCCACTTCTAGCATTGCTTTCCTGGTGAAGGGGAAGCAGAGCACTGTTATGGGGGGCCTTTTTTAACAGTTTTCGATGTGCAAAGTAGGTACGTTTGGTTTAATTTTCAAAATATGTCAGTTCCTTCTGGCTGGCACAACTGTTGTGAAGAAGTTATCTTGCCCAGATGTCTTATGCTTCTGGAAAACACTGTGCTGAAAATGCCTGGATATGCTTTGAAGGCTTATTTCTTTTCTCGGGTCAAGGCTGAAAGGGAGGACTGTTTTCTTGTTTTCTGAATGTTTCTGTGCAGATTGAGCTGCAAGTGCAGGAAGAATGTCGAGGGCTAGCCAATCTCAAATACTTATTTGCTTCTCACTGTTTTTCAAACTGGAAGTCCTGAAAATGGATTAATTCACATTTTTGTACCTTGGCAACTGGGAACTTTCTGACCTAGTTGAATGGTCCTTTTGTTTTGCTTTTCCTTACAGATGTGATAGGCAGATGAAAAAACCTCAGGAAAAGCAGTGTGGTCATCTGAGACTTCTTTTAAAGATATTAACTGATTTTTCTGGAACTTGGTTGCAGAAGTAAATTATCTTCTTCCTTAGCCAAGCTGCAGTTCAGTTCATTTTACCGTGATTTTGCAGGCACTTATGCTTGCCCTTAGCCTTTGTGCTGCACTGCTTGTGGGGGGAAAAAAGTACAAGTGCCAGGACAGCCAGACTTTCTGTGGTCGGCCTCACCTAGCCACAGCTTACCAGTCACTGAGCATCCACATCAAGCCTGTCTTGTTTGTCTTTACCATTGCATAACCTTCATATGTAGAGAGTCTGCTGCCCACTTGTGAACAGTGCCTCTGTTAGTCTCCTCAGAAGGTGGATGCACAGTATGTTTTCCAGTTCTTCTAGAATCTACATAAGTACCTCAAAAGTAGTACCAGAGCCTCAACCTGTGACTGTTAGTAGGAACATATAGTAATTGACAAGCAAAGGCATTCTCTGTTGGGAGGAATTGGCAGTCCTTCAGTTTGCTTTCATGCCATAGTTAACTCCAGTTACAGTGCTCAAGCAAGCCTAGCCTAGATAGGAGTGCCTGTACGAGGAAGGCAATTCAGTTGCATGGATCAGTTAGATTAGTAACTAGCCAATTATTGTAAGGCTGCTAGATCTTTGCTGTTTTAATTTTATTGGTGCTTGAGCCCCAGCCATCCTGTCCTATCATTACCTTCCTTAAGGCACTCCTTAATTCAAAGCAGGACCATTTCTGTAGGGTGGGGGATTTTATTAGGATAACTCAAGCTAATGAGGCAGTGAGGACCAAGATTCTATCGAAGCAGAGCATCAGCAGCCTTTTTTGTCCAGCTCTCCTGTCCCTCTTGTGCACCCCACCCCTTCTTTGCCAGAGCTAAATAGAAGGGATAGCAGCAATGGAAAGAAGCAGGCATGTAACTGTAAAATCAGATGTTAACTTCAGTTTAGTGAGCACACATCTGTCTGTCATTTCAAAGATGTTTCCAAGGTTAAGTTGCCACTGATGCAGTAGGTCTCACAATTGGTTGAAGAGCAGTGCTTGACAAGGTGGTAGCTTTTGTGCTGTAGGCAGCCCAGTGTGTTGGTTAGAACATGAGCCACTTCTGGTACTTACACTGTACAAATGTTCAAATCTGGTAAGTAGCTTCATGTGATCATGAAGTTTGGGAGGGACCTTAAGCGTCCATAATACATCATCTTGATCAAAGCAGGTTGAGCATTAAATTCAGACTAAATTGCGTAGGGCTTTGTCCCTTCAGGTCTTGAAAACCTTGAAGTGACACTGTGAGCAGAAAAGGTCTGTGGCAGATCTTGGAATGATTAGGATGTCCCCCCAAGCTCCTCAAAATGATTATCCTGTTACATGAGGGGCAGCGCGGCCAAGTCAGATATGGCGATGCACTCTCTGAGCCCTTCCCAATAGCCAGTGGTGTGAAACAAGGTTGCGTTCTCGCACCAACTTTATTCACAGTTTTCTTCAGCATGATGCTCCAAAGGGCCACGGCAGACCTCGACGAACAAGACGGCATTTATATCCGATATCGTACCGATGGGAGCCTTTTCAACCTAAGGCGACTGAAGGCCCACACCAAGACCCTGAATCACCTTGTCCGCGAGCTGCTTTTTGCTGACGATGCCGCCCTTGTTGCCCACACACAAGCAGCTCTGCAGCGCTTAACATCCTGCTTTGCAGAGACGGCTGAGCTTTTTGGGCTGGAAGTCAGCTTGAAGAAGACAGTAGTTCTCTACCAACCAGCACCACAAGATGATTACCATCATCCCCGCATCACCATTGGCGAGTCAGAGCTTCAGTCAGTCCAGCAGTTCAGCTATCTGGGTAGCATCATCTCCTCAGATGCCACGATCGACAAAGAGATAGACAACAGAATAGCAAAGGCAAACAGAGCTTTCGGAAAACTCCATAAAAGAGTCTGGTGCAATAAACACCTGAAGAAAAGTACAAAGATCAGCGTCTACAGAGCCGTGGTACTGCCTACTCTTCTGTACGGGTCTGAATCATGGGTCATCTACCGCCACCATCTGCGACTCCTCGAACGCTTCCATCAGCGCTGCCTCCGCACAATCCTAAACATTCACTGGACTGACTACGTGACTAATGTTGCTGTCCTTGAACAGGCAGACGTCACCAGTATTGAGGCCATGTTGCTGAAAACGCAGCTGCGTTGGGCAGGGCACGTCTCCAGGATGGCGGATCACCGCCTCCCTAAGATCGTGTTCTATGGTGAACTTGCCACCGGCTGCCGCAAGAGAAGAGCTCCAAAGAGGAGATATAAGGACTCCCTGAAACAACACCTCAGCCTAGGCCATATTGACCACCATCAGTGGTCCACCCTGGCCTCCAATCGGGAGATTTGGAGACACACCATACATAACACTGCTGTCTCCTTTGAGAGCACATGTAGAATCAGTCTCAAGGAGAAAAGACAGCGCAGAAAGAACCGTGCTTTGACTATACCACCCAAGGAGACCCTCCGGTGTGCTCTTTGCAACCGGTCTTGCCTATCCCGCATTGGCCTTTTCAGCCATCAGTGCGCTTGCAATAAGCGTGGACAAAGCCCTTCCCAAATCTTCGTCCGCGAAGCCAAGCCATGACGATGATGAGAGATCCTACAGCCTCAGTGAGACTCTGTGCTGCAACAAGTCTGTCCTTGTGTTGCAATTTTTTTTCTGATTTAGTTGGAATCTCCACAGTTTTTATTTACATCCTGATAAAACTAAGCCCTCACGATGACATTGGCTAGTTCTCTTAGTACCCTTGCATGCATCCCATCAGGTCCAGTAGCCTTCTTCGCATTAAGGTTTCCTCAAGAGATTGCTAACTCAATCCTTTTCCAGTACAGGGTGGTTCCTCTGCTCCTTGAACCCTGTCTTGATACAGGGAACCAAACCCTGTGACACATCACCACCACTTTCATGCCTTCCCATGCTGTCTGGAGCAGAGTTTCTGTGCACCTCACCCCAGATCTTTGTCCCCTATCCAGCAAACTGCCGAAGTCTGCTAGTGGGAGTGCTCTGGGAGCTGCATTCCTCCTTACCGGCTGAATAATTGTCCCTGCAACAGATAAATCTGCAAAGATCCTGAGTCACTTGCTTTTGTGTTACCCTCGTTACTGTCCTGGGAGCTGTTTTGATCAATCACAAAGGGCGAAGGGCACAGCAGGTGTTCCTTTTATTAGTGGTGATAATCTCTGTTGGCTCATTCCTTTTGCATGAGTGTCTAAGTACAGGGAAAAATTGCTGAAGAAGGAAATGTCAGCTCAGGATGGAGAAGCACAGGAAGGTGTTTGGATAAAGGGTGCTTGTCAATGACTTCACTGCATTTTCATGGAATTAGATCTACACTCCTGAGAAATAAATGTCTGAGTAAAGTTCTCTGACATTCAGTGAAATGTAAATTCTCAGGGATTTGGGTAACATACCAAAATAAAGGCAGCAGGTAGAGTAAATGCCTTCTGTGTGGCAGCAACACCTTGGACGGTGGCAGGGACAAGAACCTCAGATCCTCCATGTATTAATAAAAGGTTTCTGTCTGGTTTCTTCAGCTTGACCTCACCAAACCCATTGAAGATCAGGGCCCTTTGGATGTGATCATACATAAACTGACAGATGTCATCCTTGAAGCAGACCAGAATGACAGCCAGTCACTGGAGTTGGTTCACAGGTTCCAGGTAAGTGGTTCTTTGGTAGTCCTTCTGCATTTCAAGCAGGAGGATGATGTTGGTGCAGCAAATTCAATCTGTTTCCTGTGCAGTTGGTAGGGCTTGATAAAAATAACTCTCTGGCCCACTGCTGCCTTGCTACTGACAGCCCAGCAAAAATAGTTTTGTCAGTCTAAAATGGACTTGCACCTTTGGATAAGTTTTATGTTGTGCTGGTGAAGTTAGTAAGAACTGATTTCCTACCACATGTGTCCTGATGTCATTCCAAGAACATGAGTACTGTTTACAAAGAGGAACAGGTGTTTGCAGAGTCCTTTACGTGCATCTCTCCATGACAGAAGCCATTAAATTAATTTGTCCCAGTTCTGTTTAGCCCTCCCAGTTTCCGGAATGCTAATTTCTGTGACATCAAGGTTACTGTGAGTGATTCTGTCCTCTAGTGTTAAGAATCCTGTTCTGTTAATTTTTTTCCTCAAGTTTACATTGAAGGTCAAAAATATGCAGGTCGTAGCGATACAGAGAACTGTTTTCCCAAAGAGTTCCTGTCAGTAGCCTGAAAACTGATGAAAATGATAAAGCAACACCTTTATAATTTTAAAAGGTGTTGCTTCTGCTGGATATCTTTGATCAAAGGTATATTCTTTTCTTCTTTCAAAGAGAAGGAAAATTAAAAAAAAAATGTATGGAATATGCTTATGCCACGTGGAAAAATGGTTCAGACAAGTTCTGCAATTTTGACAACTTCGTTTTCTTGGGAAATGATGTTCTCTTTGCCCTGCCTGATGTTCTACACCTAGTAATGTAGAAAATACTTTACTAATGGAGTCCAAGTTCTCTTTGCCCTAGTTACAAAACTTTTGTACTTCCTCCCACCTGTGTATTACTCAAACGCGCACAGGAGAGGAAAAGGTTTGACTTGTGGGTCTGTCCCTCTGACACCAATTCTCTGAATAGTGGATGCCTATTCATCACTAAGTAGTGCAAGCATCCACTTCCCACAGCACTGGAAACTTGCAAATGTCCAAAGCAGAATGTGGAGATAGGGACTTCAGGGGCTTTCTGCTTGCAGTCTTTCCCTGCTACAGATGTTAACTAGTTTGCCTTCACAATAAACCCATCCTATTGATGGGAAGAAACAATGAAGAGACAAAAGGGCACATGTGTTAAGTTGCTCAGAGCTGATTAAGATTCCTCATTCCCAATTCTTATGTTGTTCTGTGCATTCCTCAAGGCCAGGCTTTATGAGGCACAGAGAGGGCAACTCTGTAATTCTGTGGCACTTCCTTTGTCCTCTGGAGAACACGCTGATAGGAAATCTGTACAGGCAGTTGTAGAACAACAGCTGGTGTGTAGCAGTACAATTAGTATCTTAAACACCTTTCTTTCATTCCTGAGCAAGAACTTTTCAATGGATGTGGAGTATTTTTAATAAGAACTCCAGCTAGTCAACTTGTAGCTTAAGGTCACAAGCTGATACTTTCTCAAGTACCACAGTGAGGTCTGGAGGACACACAGAAGTAAGTTCAGAGGCTATGTTTTCCTAAAGCTGCATTTAACCACCAAGGTGAAGGTTGGTATGGAATGAGGTAGAGCACTTTGCAGCTAGAATCTTAGCATTGGCTGAGGATTTGGAGAACTGTTCTCATGTCTGTGTGACAGCTGCTGCACTGCTGGAAGGCTCGTAGATGTAAAATGACCTGCTAAAGCTAAATCCCTTACTCTGGTTGATTAGTCATCGTATGATACCTTGACATTATTCTGTGTATCTTTGTTACCAATTTAAATAAATGAATTCAGTATTTTTGTATCAGTTAAATATTGAAGCTTTGTTTTTAAGTTAGAAAATCTCAGTGAAAATATGATTATCTAATGAGTTTGTGGGATAGATTCTTAGCGTGGCAAGAGACAAGCAGTATATATGGATATATTATCCATTTGTAATTATGGGTAGATATCCATTTAGTCTTCAGGTCAAGGATTTGCTCTTTGTATAGGGTTTTTTTTTTTTTAATACCATTTGGAAAAGAATCATGTCACCTCAACAGAGATGTAGTGCCCTGAAAACAAGAAGAGAAACATCCTCTTATGAAAGAAATGAAAACCCAATCAAAATTGCAACTACAAACCACAAACCCAACTCCTCCCACCCAGAGTCTCTCATAAAATTCTCAAATTCTATGAAGCTATGTAAGTTAAATCACTGATCTTACAGGACTTATTTTCTTTCAAATGATAGTATCAAATATAGCAGTATTTTTTAACCACAGACTATTTGAAGTGAAAATTCTGATTTAAACTTTTAGAAATGATAAATAGTTTGCATATAATGGTTAATACTGCATAAAAATAAAAAATTTATGTGGGGGTATTGTTTCAATTTTCTTAAACTTGTGTCAAGAAGAAGGTATTCTATGTAGTGCAGCTTGGATTTCTTCAGAAAGTAAGATATAATTCAATTTCAGTACAGAATTGCCAACTCCAGAGATCTCAAATTTCCACTTTTTTTTTCCCCAAAGTGTACATAATGTCAGGGACAGGAACAGGAGACCACAGGCAAAAGCTTTGCAAAACCTGAAGAAGTTGTTCATTTCTGTCAGGCTTACTCAATCTGTTTGCTGCTGTCATGCACGTTGACATCGATTTTTACGACCTGGACCTTTTGGTCATGCTATTTATGCTTTCTCTAATACTTCAGTTCTACATGTTTCTCACCTGGTGCTGTTTCTTCACCTTACAGGCTAAGTCCAACGCGCACGCTTAGGGATGTCTTTGTGGTCCTCAAGAGCTGACTGCAGTTAGAGGAGTGCTCTCCTGCAGAGCGTTCAGCTGTAAGCTGGAATTCAGAGTGGAAGCTGAAGGGCTCTTTGGTTTAAGTGTAGATTTCAATGGCTGTTTGTTCTCAGACTTCTTGAGCCCTCAACCATAAGGAGATTGGGATATGGGGAAGCTCGGCAGGTGGGAAGGAGTCTGTTGATTATTGTGAGTGCATCAGCCAAACTAATAAGAAAACCAGGTACACACCCAGGAAGTTTATGTCCTCTGTACAGCAAGCAGTCCATGCTCCTGGTGGATTTTCCTAGAGGTACATCAGAAAAGGCTGCAGACCTCTCATTTACAGGGCTATTCTTATTGGGACAATATTATAACCTTCACAAACCTCACTTGAGCTGCTTCATTTCAAGAACAGCTGAGAAATAGTTGTGTTCAAACCCCATATACTGTGGTACATGGCACTGGGACCGCTCTGGTTATATGCCTGTCAGCAGCTGCGATCTCTTGGCGTACATGCCTCCTTGAGGTTCTGTATGGCTCATCTGTCCAGTTGTGCTCTTGATCAAAGTTTGCAGGCAGTGCATTGTGCTTGTGTTTCACCACAGCCGCCTTTTCCAAGATGTGATTGTCCGTGTCTTACAGTGCCTTTACTGAAACATTCCCACATCTCGCAAGCTGGTTAACTCCTCCTGTGTTAAAACTGTGGAGCAACTTACTGCAAACAGTTTTAAATCATAGTCTTAAAAGCTAAACAATCAAACTCGTATTGCCCTAAAATCCTACTTTATCTGAGTATAGCCATCTGTGCAAGTTCAACAATTCAGCCTTGCCTCTCCTCTCTCTCCCATTAGAAATAACAAATCAAGAGTGTCACCATATTCAAGGTGATCACCTGTTAAAGGAAGCTGCATAATAGCATCCCTGTGCTGTATTGTTTATTAGGACTGTGCTGCAGCTCTTGTTATCTTTGTTAATCTTGGAAATCACAGAACTTTCTTTTTAGTGGCCTCTGAAGGAAACCAGTAAGAAACCTTCCCTTAAGATTTGGGGCAAACAAATCTTACTGCTCTCTGTGTTTCCTGACCCAGCTCTTCTCTCCCATAGTCAAGTTCATCTGTGTTAACACCAACTCCCTTGTCTCCTTCCAAGTATTTTGTTGGCAGCGTGGCCTTAATCTCATACAGCTTGTAAAGTAATGGGTGAGCTATCGGGTCATTGACTTGGGCTGGGGATATGCTTCTGGTGAGACACTAAGGAGTCATGGAAGTACTGACAGAGGTATTTGCTACAGCATGTCAGCAGCCTTTAACTGTCAGTAGGTCTGTTAATCCATAAGCAAGTGCATCTTAGAAAAACTCTCTCTACAGTAATGTACACTCCAGATATATTTTTCCAGAGCTCAAGTAGCAGAAACAGATGGAAGTGGGGATAAATTTCTGAGCAAGTCAGATGGAGAAGAAGTAGTTCTCTTTCGCTTGACTTGATTGGTAGATACAGTTAAACTTGTTCAATTAACAGTGTGAACTGTTTAAGAAGGAAATACATTGGGAGAAAAGCACTCTATGGATATAGAGCCTTGTCTTATACCAGTGAGTTCTGTGCAGAGGACGGTGGTGAGTTCTGCTCATGCTTTGAGAACTCCTCTACATTTTTGTCTTCATTTCATGTCCCTGTTGATGGTGGGTTCAGTCTTTTTGGAACGCACTGCCTAATTCCAGTTTAGCATTGTTGCGTTCAAAACAGCAAGCTTTGGCCAGTCATACTCTTGAAAGGCTGTTGCTGGGCTAAGCTAAGAAACTTGCTTAATTCTTTTTGCGAAATGCTTGGATCCAGCTGGCCAGTGCCTTCAAGACCTTCATTTTTAGGATTATTAAATTTAACCACAAATGAAAATAATAAAAAAGCCAAGAATGCTAGTGGAGAACTTGATGTTCTTTCTTCTCTCCCTGTCATTAGTTCTTGGTTGTACGGCAATCACTGTATTATCTAATATATCTATTATTCTTGAGGATGCCATCTTCCTGCAAAGAAGTACAATATAACGCCTAAAGAATTAGAAGGGGATCTTGGAATATGGGTTCAGTCACATGCTTTTCCATAGTTTTGTTATGTGATCTAGACCATCCTGTTTGCATCCCTAAGTTTTTGTTTGTTTTGCAAGCTGTAAATTAAAGAAAATGGTATTAACTACTTTTTGAGATTAATATGAGAAACCCTTTTGGTCAACTCAGAATGGCTGTCATAAGGACTTAGAGTTTGTTTATTTGTGTTTGTAGCTCTGTTATGAATTTGTGGTAGCTATGATGACATGATTTATAGACCTAGTTACAATAGTCACGCTGATGTCTGATGATCTGCCTTTACAGATGGTGTTCTTTAGCATAGCCCAGTGGATGATTTGCCCACAGTCATGTAGTTGAACTATAATGTAGGTTTCCATTACTGGATGACATATATGGGTATGGAATTATAATCTCTCAGTATCTTCAGAACTCATTTATTAAAAAAGATCCTCTCCCAGTGCCTTCCACACTGGGAGAGGATCTTTTTCTGGTGAATGAGATAGAGGGTAGAGACCACTGTGAGCAGGATTCTGAATGATATCCTCTGACCAATAAACCAAGGCCTTGGGCTTCTGTTTCTGTACGTGTGGTTGTGCCATGTTGCTGGCATGCAGTAAACTTTCATTGTAGTAAAATATGTACCCAGGAACCAGCGGAGCAGAGGAGAGTTCTATCACGTTGAAATACATGCCACTCACTAAGTGTGTTTAAAGGGTATACTCGCATATAATTTCATATACAGGGCAGAAACTGGCTGCCTGTCTCCATCTATCCTGTGTTATTTGATATTTGAAAAGTCCTGGCAGTCAGAAGTCCCTGGTGACTGGAAAAGGAGAAACACTGCATCCTTTTTTAAAAAGGGTAGAAAAGAGCACCCCGGGAGCTACTGACCTGTCAGCCTCACCTCTGTGTCTGGGAAGATCATGGAACAGATCCTCCTAGAAGCTATGTTAAGGCATATGGGGGACAGAGGGGGTGTTTAAGACAGCCAGCATGGCTTCACCAAGGGCAAGTCCTGCCTGACCAACCCGGTGGTCTTCTATGATGGAGTGACTACATCAGTGGACAAGGGAAGAGCTATGGATGTCATCTATCTGGACTTCCGTAAGGCCTTTGACACCGTCCTTCACAACATCCTTCTCTCTAAATTGGAGAGATAGGGATTTGGTGGGGGGGCTGTTCATGCAGAGGCTAGTGATCAACAGCTTACTGTCCAAACGGAGATTGGTGATGTCCCTCAGGCGTCCGTACTGGGACCAATGCTGTTTAATATCTTCATCAATGACATAGTGGGATTGAGTGCACCCTCAGCAAGTTTGCAGATGACACCAAGCTGATCACACGCCTGAGGGATGAGATGCCATCCAGAGGAACTTGGACAAACTGGAGAAGTGGGCCTGTGTGAACATCATGGGCTTCAACAAGGCCAGGTGCAAGGTCCTGCATGTGCACTAGGTCAAGCACCTAGCGTAGTGCATGAAGTGCCAAGTGGAGAAATCTTTCCATTTTGCTTCATAGGACACTTAGAGCCTTATTTTGGGTATGATGATTATTTGTTGCGATGATTAGTCTCCCTTCCTACCCACTGTAACATTGGGCTGAACTGATTAAACATAGTTTATTTGTTGTCTAGTAATAAATTGTTATAGTCCTTGGTAGTTCCTTCTTGAGCAGAGGAACGTGGAGAGAAGGTGGGAAGAGGCATAGTCCCCAAGGGCTCCCTTTCACTTGCTGGTGCTCCAGCTCGTCTTGGTAAGAAAGAGAACCAAACTACCCCAGTTCCTGTCTTCTAGACAAAGTTTATGACTTTGGAAAGTGAGTATGTTTTGGCCTGTGTAGGACATTGACTTGGGGAATCTTTGTCATACTCCGATGAGAGCAAAATACTTTCTGAGCAGCTGCCTGTCATAGATGTGCAGCGTCTTGAGTAGCTTCATTCAATGCAACTTCATGCTCATCTGTTCCATTCAAAATGATGGCTTAAATTGATGGAAGATCAATAGGGTTATTAATTTGTCTTTCAGAGCTTTTTCTGATCAGGTTCTCTTTGCATAAGCCATCTTACAAAAGATAGATCAGAAGCAGGTTTTATGCCTGCCTAGGCAGAAGCCTTCCTGCTACCATGTTGATGAAAATTTAACATGTTTTCTCCCACCTGCCCTCCACCTGTTGACTCTCCCACTCTGAAGTTGTCCAGAAAAGGCTCTTCTATTCTTGATTCAGAAGCTACCTTAGAAGGGTTTGGGACAGGAAGAAGGAAAATGAGGGAGAAAACTATTTTTTATTTATTTTTGTTTGTTTATTTTCCTGTGGAAAGGAAGCAGTTAGACAATTGCTTTTGCTTGGGAGAGGTGCGTTATTCTTGCTGCACTGATTGCTTTCTTCAGAAGTCTCAGCTGTGAGAAGGTGATTTGGGTATATGCTCATGGAGGTCATGCTAGTGGATTTTTTTAATGCTGCACTTTTTTTTTTTAAAGATACTATCCCGTTCTGTTCCTGGTTTTCAGCTTTGTACTCTGAAAAAACTTACACATTTCAAATTTCTTTTCATGTGCTCTGCTGAGAAAAGGCAAGTGAAGAATCAAAGGAAACTATGAAATCCTAGTAATTTTTTCATACTGGGGGGACAGGATGAGACACAAAGTTGAAATGCACCTGAATTCACAGGCCAATACCTGTGTTTTTCCCATTTGAAAAATAATTCTGTCATACATTAGTTGGAAGAGCCTCATAAGCAGGCAAAATTAACAATTAAATGAAAAATCTGTCATTCAAATGCTAAGTGGTAGGATAGCTACCTGTGGGTAAGTATTTGCAAGAGGAAGCGGTGGTAGACTTTTGAAGGCAAAACAGAAAGCTGAGTACTTTAAAGTTGCTTTGAGATGTACAATGAATAGAAACGTAACAGAGAAGATCCTGTCCCCACTTCCCTTTGCTGCTTTCCTCATCCCTTGGAACCACTGCAGGAATCTCTTTTAGATTTAGAGACAAACAACTTTGAGATGAGGGTTTGTTCAAGATTCAACTTGCCTACACCTTTTTTTTTGGAAGGAGATTGAAAAGAGACTGTTAACAGCCCAAGACAACAAAAAGGAACTTTTAAGTCTGAATCTTGATGCAAACTCTTTAGCCAGGCTTGTGTCTGTCTTTGCATCTGTTTCCCTGTTAGAAAATGTTGGGCTGTTACAAATCTTCATGTTTCTGTACATGGCAAAACACAAATCCAAGTGCTGTTACTGGGGGGTTTTGCTAACAGTTTTTTAGTATGGCACTTTTGTTTAATATTAAACAAAAATTTAATATTACATCTTTCGTTTAATATTAATCAAAAGATTGTAGAAGTTTTATCACTCAATAATAAAATCAAGTCAATGAGTCAGTGAGTCCTCTTATCATATAATGGCCTAATATTTGCAGTAGATACTGTATCAACTTTCTGTTAAAATATAAAAAAAAATAAAAATAATTAGCTATCTTTTTGGGTAAAATGACAAACAAGTATTCTTATCTATACATAGGCTTCTCAAGAAAAGTTTTTTTAAAAACCTCTGGGTTATATCCAGAGGTATTTAATAGGGAACATGAAATATTTGTTCTCTCTTTAGATTTCAAGTTTCATTACTGGCCTTCTGCCAGTAACAGGGCTGGTACAGAGCACAACGGAATGCCAAGCCTGGAATGCAAACAAAAAAGGATCGGCTAAAAGTCCTTGTTTCATCTTCTTTGCTTTTATTATGTCAAAGATTAGAAAGAGGAAAACATAGATGTTGTCTGGGTCAAGCTGAACTATAGCCCAAGGACAGTGCCCTTTCAAAATATTGTCAGGAAGCCTGAATATCCTCCAGATTGTTGACTGGGTTGTTGGAATTTAATGGTGGAATCCCGTCTTTGGTAAATCCACCAAAGCAGAATGCAGAGTTCTTTTGTTGGAATGATCAGAGAAGATTTGAACATTCAAAGCTGAAAGGTTGTGCTGTATTAAAAGCTATCTCTTGGCTTCAGTGTTTCTTTTTTCTTTCTGCAACTGTTCCATTTTCCAGTTCATATCTATAGGAGCTCATCTGTTATCGAAATTCTTAGACACAAACTTTTCATGTTCATTCAGATCTGTATTTCTGGTAGTGGAGCCATTCTGTGCCATGGGAAGAGTGCTGCTACTTAGGCTACATCAAGAATTTTCCAATCTGATAAGTGATCTTCAAGGTTGCATATTTGGTAAAACGCAATGCCTAAGTGTGCAGCAGTTCCTAGTAAAGAATCAAAGTTTATGAAAGGTTTCACATTGGCTACTGTAATTGTTCCTGCGGAGCTAACAAAACTGATTTTTCTTATTGTAATTTCCTGTTGTGGGAAATTGGTGTTAAGGTTTGGATTTTTTAATTATTTATTTTAAGTAGTTTTCTGTGAATAAATTTTGGAACTCTTTCATGTGCTGGTGATGTACTGGTGTGGGAGACTGGGAACGTGTTGGCAGCATAGGTGCCCAAGGAGAGGTTGGATGATGTGCTTTGGGGATCTTGGGCAACTTGATGGTTGTTTTTGAATGCAGAATTAATGCTTTGTAATGGAAATCCAAGCAATACACAAGACCAGGAGAAGAGATGTAGAGTTACAAGGACTTGAGCATTTTGATGCTCCTGTCCCCTAGACAGCTTCAGCAGTTAACCACTAGCTGTGTCCATGTAAGAGATGCCCTGTACAAGTACAGTGACCTTGTTCTGCATTGACAAACTTCTTTGCTTCAAAGAGGAGGCTGCTTCTGGATTCAGTCAAAATGAGAGATCTGTAGCCTGTTCCCAGATTAGCTCTAGGAGACTCTTACTTCAAGTCCCAGTCCTTTCCTTTACTGAGATGATGCAGATCTTCACTGCTCTGCTGTGACAATCTCATGAGTTTTTCCATTCCCATGCCCTCTGGCTGGCTGAGTACCTAAGCCTGTAAATGGAGAAGGGTTTGATCCTGAGAAATTTGCTTGTTTGCTAAAGAAAGTTCATGTTCAGGCTCATGTGTGTGAAGGGGCTGTCACCTTACGCTCAGTACAGTTCTTCCTGACGTTAGTTTGTTAAAGTCCTCCAGACTCAAACTGGCTTATTGGAAACAGCCCCCACCTCCTTCATCTTCATGGGTTATTTCATGTTTCCCTTACAGAGCTTTTTGGAGGCTCCTTAAGGCAACAGGATGAGAAGTCAGTCACTGGAAAGTTAGCGAAGATGCTAACTTCTGTTGACATGTTGCCTGGTGTAGAATGGCCTTGGGATCGTGCCTTCATTCCTGTTAAACTTTGTTATGCTGTGTCAAGTTTACTGCTTGGATGATCTTTTAATATAGTTTAGAGCTATTATCATTATAAATAAAGCACTGTGAAGTTCCTTACAGAACACATAAAAAAGCACGACTCCCTCTGGAAATACTTAGAGTAATGTGAGCCAAAACACAAGTAGAACGCACTAACCCAGGGAACTGAGGGTCGTCCTCAGTGTCAAGGTGAGCATCAGGAAGGTTTGGGAAGGTGCGTAAGAAGCTAGGAGAGGGAAAAGTTGTTCCCTCCTTGGAGGAGAGTGAAGGGAGTAGAGGCCACAGGCAGGATGTGTGTATGTGTTAGGGGTAGGATTAGTATGTCCAGAGTAGGGGCTGGGACAGGATGGAGAACTTGAATTCAAGGTAGAACCAGAGACTGGTTGAGGTGGAGTGGCAGTCCCCACAGTGTGAAAGGAAGAGCTAGTACACGCATGAGAAATGGTGCAGGATGTTTGCTGTCAGATCTGTGCTGAGGTCGTGTTTTGGATCTGTGGCTTGTTCAGTCTGGTTACTGTGCAGACTCACCCGCTGCCACACCAGGACATTGGCAGTCAGTAATGGGCTCATCCTCTTGGTGTGCTCATGGAGATGCACACTGTGGTAGCTCCCTATCTTTTAAGCTGATACACAGAGGGGCTAAAGGAGCTCTCATATATTACTTTAAAGACGTTGAGATACTCCAGTACGGTTTCATGATCAGCAAGTTTAAGCTAATGCCCTCATCACTGGATCATCGTCACTCTACAAGTTGTCTTCTGATAAAAGGGCACATATGCATTGACACACATAGGTGTTTAAGATGCTTTAGGTAACAAGTTATTCTATCTCTTAAAAAAAAAAATCTCTATTTGAAAGCTGACTGCTCTGCTTGGGACTCTGGAAGTACTGGGAGCAGGAGCCTCATGGAAACTGTTCTCCGTATGTTCAGTGTATTACTTGAAATGAACCCAGCTTCTGCTCCAGTGAGCCAAAGAGGCTTTTTATCCATGCTATGTTGCATGGTGAGACAACAGCTGGGTCCGACAGTCTTGTTGACTGACTTTGAAAAAGGCTCTGTTCCTCACTTTTCCCAAGTGGCAGCAAGGTTGAGCATATCTTTGGGGAATTCACTCTTTGTATTCTGCAGGGATTATTAAATATGTCAGACACACATACTGCCACTGAAGGGTGCCTCATGCTCCATGAAGGAAAGCTACCTGTGTGCTGTGGGTGATGCAGTGGGTTCATTAAACGCCCGTGTTGGATCCTCTTAGCCTCAAAAGAAAAAAAAAACCAAACAAAAAAACCCCGCCTCAAAAGCCCCTTTTAGCAAGCCATCAGTCATCAGTTCAGCAAAAAGCAACAGTCTGCCAGTGCTAGGAGGACTGGAGGAAGTCTGCTTCCTCCCTCCAGTGTGTCTGGAGCAAAGTAACTTCCTGGATACAGATGATGCCATTCTTTTCCCTCCGGCTCAGTATCTAGCAAAGTACATCTCCTGAGGCTACCAGATCATACTGCTAAGTGTGTTTTGGAGTATGTTTTGTGTTCTGAAGTTACTAGCTTAAGGGGAGTAGGACTTCATGGGCATCCATGCAGGAGCATTTACCATACGTTTGCATGAATGGATTTAAAGAAATGAGTGGAAACATAAAGGTGGCTTTGGGAAGTTGTGTAAAACAAAAGCAGATGCTAACTTTGGAGATGTTTGTCTGAGTTTGGATAGGGTAAGATGGGTGCTGGTTTGTTCAATTGACTTCATGGGGCTGGGCTGGGGCAATGGTGAAGGAACTCATCTTCTGTTTTGAGAAACAGAAGGAAGTTTTATTGGGTTTGCAAGGGCAATACCTGGCAGCTGTGTCTGTGTTCCTGGCCAAGATGCAATAGTGCAGTCATGGCCTCAGTGAATGGGGAATTGAGTTCCCAAGATGAAGATCCATGAGAACATTAACGTTGCTTTGTTCTTACAGTCAAAAGAGGAGTGTGAACTTTGAAAGCATCTGTCTTGCTACTTCTCTAAGCTCAATGAAGACACAGTAAAGCAGCAATCTCTTAAGCTCTGCCAAAAAAAATTCCAGCCCTTATCATCCAGTGCTTAACACTGTCTTCAGCCCAGCTAGAGGACAGCAATAAAAACATTAAAGAACCCAGATGTAGTTCTGATTTTAGTTCAGACAGTTGTGGTGTTCATGTGCAGTAATACAATACAAGCCTGACCTCAAGATAGCAGTGTGTCATCTTTTTTTCTCCTAATTGCTTTCCTCAGCCCTGCTCACAGCTGTTACTGGGGCACTTTGCCACTGGCTCCTCTCTGAGTTGATGTGGTTTCACTGCTGACGGTGAGTCCACAGGACAAATTTGCCATCCTAAGACAGTTAGCTGATATGTTTGTTTCAAATGTCTAGACTGTCTGGTGACTTCCTGCATTGCCAATGTTTGTTTGCCTCTGCTTGAAAAGAAGCTGGACATTGAGTTTTTTAATGTTGTCTATTCTCTTCCCCATTTTTCCACACTCCTCAGCCAACTTAATGCCTTTTTTTTTTCCCCGCTGTGTGTTTGTTTTGCAGGAGTATATTGATGCTCATCCAGAAACCATTATCCTGGACCCTCTTCCAGCTATTCGTACACTTCTGGACCGATCCAAGTCTTATGAGCTAATTCGGCAAATAGAGGCGTACATGCAAGGTAGGCCAATACTGACTCTCCCTGAAGGCTTGTATTGTAACTAGAGAAGCAAGCAGCTGGCTTCTGGAGGCTGGATGTGAGGTTTAAAGTAGTGGGTTTAGGACCCTTGTGTTCTGTCTCTCTGTGGAAGCACAAATACCAAAGCATTCCTGTCTCACAGGATTGCCTTCTGGAATCCCATGCTCTGCTTTTTCCGTGTACCCAAAGGAGGTTTGCATCTGGTTAAAAATATGATGTGCACTTAATGGAGAGCATATTTGCTACTGTGAGCACCCCTGGAAATCTTCCGGAAAACATTGTCTTTCTGTGCGTGCTGGTGAATTGAAATGACTGTACAAACTTAGTAGCTTGTAGTAAGAATCCTGAAGAAAAATTGGTCTTGGAAAAGACTTAAAGAAATTAGCTTGTAAATAGAGCTAATGTCTTTGAGAAGCACTGGAAGCCTATTGCACAAGTTAATTGCTAGGAGGAACATAAATGCACTTCTGTTTTTGGCTTGCTACCTGACATAGACCGTTGCTTTTAATTAGCATCATTTGAGTTGTATTCAACCTGAATAATTCCAATATCTTACCATTTTAATCATTGTACCTGTTGGGTTAAGTTAGTCTTTCATTCTCTTTCTACTTCTGTTACTGTCATATTCTTGAAAAATTTATTGGCTTTTAAATCTAGATTAGCTCTTGAAGTAACTTCCGTATGTTAGATGACTATACTTGGGGGAAGTTGCCTTGCAGAACTATGTTCTAAAGAGGTGTTATTGGAATTACCATTGTGATTGTGTTATCTCTATCTTGATGGCAAATAAGCTTATCAATTTGTATTTTTATAATTGTGGATTTGTACACGTACTGTTTGCACCTGATCTGCCTGGCTCCATCAGCAGTGTCTTTATGTAAAAATAAGGCTAATAATTCGCAGCATTCTCCCTTGTCTTTTAGAATCTCTTTAGGAGAAAATGTTCAATTAGTTTGAAAGGCTTTTGTTTTGGAGTGGTTATTGCTGTGTGTGAGTGGGAGGGAGGTGCTGAGGAAAACCTGTGCTCTGAGGAAGTGGGTGGGATTTTGTTCTAGCAGTGGAGAGATTCAGTAGGGTTTGGGTTTTTTCTTGCTATTAGTATTATTATTGTTATCTCTATGAGAACAATATGTTCAGGAGAGCATCCAGTTTTTGCAGGTATTTTGTCTTGCAAATATTTCTGCCTCGCTTGGTCTAACTGATGAGAAAAAAGAATAAATGCTTAGGAGGAAAACCAAAAAAAGTAGGTTTGTATTCAGTTGAAACAGACACCTTAAAGAGAAGCTGTTAATAAAGTTGAGGAATGAAGTAAGGAAAAGCTTCCTCTGTTCTCACTGGCTGCTGCAGTGTTGGGTGACCATATTTCCCCTGTCCCTGGGTCCTCCCCCACACCCTTCCCATCTTATCTTATTTTTATCTCATCATCAGAAATATCATGACAGAGACCTTGAACCAGCTTTGTATTTAGCAGGGGAAATCTCAGGAGAGCTGAGTAATTGGCTAACTGCTTGTTCCGGCCTAAGTAGATCGGCCTCTGTATTCCCACACATAATGAAGTACAGTGAGAAAAAAGTTACATCCCTCTAGACAGTGGTGTGGGTTTTTTCCCCCCTCCTTGTTTTCACCTGCTGAATCGTGTTTTCTGCTTTGCAGCTGTCATGCCATATCCCAAGGCCATGAGCACTTGGAAAACTCAAACAAGAAGTAATACATCTGTAAATAGCATGAGGTCTTAGGAGCCACAGCTTTTTTGTTCTGGAATTTCAAAATGGAAGTCACTACCAAGAAAATACTATCCTAGTCTTTAGTTGTAACTAGAGACCCCAGTTTATCACAAGACGCAAAATTGATGTAAGGGGTTAAGTTCAGTGCAAGGGATTATCACTCCCAAAGGAATGCCATAAATGCTGGAGGGCTGAGTATGTGTGTAAGGAGCAATCTTTTGCTGTTGAAATCTTTCAAAAAGAAAATTCAGTGTTTGTTTACAGACCGATTTTGGATTCAGGGGATCATTATCTCTGTTTGAATTATGTTTTAAAGTAACCATAAATTAAGTATAATCTTTATTTATGATCTCTAGTTTATGCTTCATTTCATCCCTGTAGACCTTACAAGAACTGTATAACTAAAGATTTGCACTGGTTGGATTAAAGGGAGGATGACCACATGCTCTGCTGACTCCAGTTTGTGTGGTGCTGAATCCTCCTCCCTCTGTGTGACCTGCACCTTTGAAAATGGCAGATATTGCTGAGGGTACCACATTCTGCAGCAGTAGGCCCAATATAAACAGCTTGATTTTAAATGTAATCATCTTTCAGATGTCCCAAGTTAATGCCTTGCCAGTCTTTTTGACAGCAAATTCTCCATGATTCCTGAAAAAGGGAATCCTTATTTGAAGTGTCTAAAACTGGGCAATTGGACATTGTTAGGCTTTCTGAAAGTCCTGTAGTTTGCTCTTTCAGTCAAGTGTCGGAGCGGTAAGTGCTTCGATCCAGCCTCCTGAGAAAGTGTTGGAAAGATGCTTTGTGGCACACTCCTTGTCTCTGCTCCCACAATCTGTGGCCACTACAGGAACTGAGCTGGAGGAGAACTAGGAGAATTAGGCAAGCGTTCTACATGTAGCCTGAGGGGAAAACATGGGCTTGAACTTGGCTTTCCGTGTCTTAAACTGACACTGTAACCACTCCATCCTTGTGGAAATAAAAGGTTCACAGATTTGCAGAATCACTGTTAGAAGAGACCTCTTGAGATCATATAGTTCAACTCCCTGCTCAAAGCAGGATCCTCTAGAGCAGGTTCCCCTGGTCCATGTCCGGCTGGGTTTTGTACATCTTCACAGATGGAGACTGTACAACCTCACTGGGCAACCTGCTCCAGGATACACCTTGAACCTGGTGTGCTAGCATGCAACTAGCAGTTGCTGAGGTGACTTGCAGAGATTGTTATTTTCTTCAGTGTAGATAGTGATATCTCTCTTGGAAGGAAGTGGGACTGTCTTCTGAGGGGGGAAAAATAAAAAGCTTTAAGAGATATTTTAGCATTGATTTTAATGGATTCTTTTTTAGAAGCAATATTCTGGCCGGGGCTGTAACTTCCTCTTTTTCCTGTTCTCTGTTATTTTGAGTGCAAGCTCTAAAAGAATTAGTCATTTTGAAACCTTCACTTCTGAGTCTTTTTTAAAAGGTTTGAAAAAATAAAGGTTGCATTCCCAACTTGTGTCCTACATAGCTGGCAGGTCTATCTTGAAATAACTCACTGAATAGATCTTTTGGTATAGCAGTTGAGCGCTCTCAGCATCTGTATTGCTTTGTTTACTATTCTGTGAAGAACTGCTTCTGATATAAAAGTGCTCTAGATCAGGTTCTGTAATGTTTGGTGAAAGATTAAGAGCATTATTTAACAGAAATTTAATTTTTAACAGGGTATTGTATGGTTGGAGCTGTGTCAGCCCTTATTAAGCTTTAACGTCATGAAAAATAACTAAATTCTCTGATGCTGTGTTGAAAAGCTGTGATCCTACAGCCTTGGAATTCAAGATCTGACTTTTTAAATGATGTTTAAGATGGTAATAGATAATCGCTGTGACTAGGCACTAACTAACCTTTTTACATTACATTTTTAGTTTCAAGATTAAACGCTTTTAAAATGCCCTACATATCTTAGAAGTAATACTCTAAACAGAAGGAATGTAAGCCACAGCCGAGGTAACTGTGCTACTCAGTGCTCTACCTAGTTAGTGTTCCCATCTGCTACTCAGCTTCCTTTGCTGTCTCAAATGACTTACATGTTTCTTCAGTAATATTTGAACTTCAGATATTGCAAACCCTGAGGATCATTTCTTCAATCACTTCTACCTGGCTTTTTGCCATTATTTTAAAATCTTCTGGTTCTTAGATTCTTAAATTTAACTCCTAAATCTAAAATTTATACAGAAACTAGTCTTTGTGGGGTTGCCCGGCAAAAGAGAACTGCATGAGCCAGGCTGTGACTCCTGAGTACCTCTGTCTCCTAACAGTCTTTTTTGAAGTATGGAAACTACTCCCTTGGACACTCTAAACAGTATAAAACCCTTTAGCTGTGATATTTTAATCCCAGCATGTAATCAAAATAATTTATGTGCGATTGTTTACTATTATATGAGATACTGTTGCTGCTGTGTCTGTTCCGATTTTGGGGGATGTTACAGAACAGATCATGGCACCTGTCTCTTTTCCCTGGATTTCTTTCTATCAGATTCTGTCTTTGAAATACGCCTTGAACAGCTGCATGTATCTCTTGTGACTGATGATGTCACAGGTGAGGTGCTTGATTTGGACCTCAGGGCTTTCTACTTGGTGCTGGTTCTGACTTGCTGGATGACTTTGGGCACAGCGTGCCACCCGTGCATGTCTCTTTGGTCTCTTAACGCTCATCTGCCTGTCTCTTTCCTTTTAGATGCCACATTTTTCTGGGC
This sequence comes from Bucorvus abyssinicus, assembly GCA_009769605.1. Classification (NCBI taxonomy): domain Eukaryota; kingdom Metazoa; phylum Chordata; class Aves; order Bucerotiformes; family Bucorvidae; genus Bucorvus; species Bucorvus abyssinicus. The sequence continues at coordinate 16,587,744 of CM020036.1, forward strand.
AGGAACCACTTTTCCAGATACTCATACACATACTCTGTGGTACAGTGCATCACTGATGCCAAGCAATCTGTAGGTATTGTTTTAACAGAAATTGTAGATCTGGTGAATAGAAGACTAGGTATTTACAATTCCATGCTAAACTAGATAGTCAGGTTTTATTTTGGGGGAATGTACAGAGCATGTGCATTGCTGGAGTGGTACATACTCAGAACTTCTCAAAATCAGGCCACCCAGTTAAAAGTGCCTGAAAATAGCTGTATATACATAGCTCTGGGCATTCACCTTTTGAAACTGTGGCCTCTACTCTCTGTGACCTACTTTTCTTAGCAGTTCTGGTCAGAGGGGAGGTAGAAGAATAGTCACACAGGCCAACTTCAGGCACCTCTGACTATATTTGAATCTCTATTAAAATGAAAGGAAGAATCTGGTTCTAAATTAAAGGCTCTAAATCACTCATCTGAGGCTCACTTGTTTATCTGAAGACATGTCAGTGAAGCATCTAAGTTAGAGGGCTGATGTTAGCTACTGCAAATAACTGCACCAGTTTTTGAATGCAAAAGTCTCCCTTGTTGATTGTATGTTTTCTTTTCACCAAGAACGCATACAAACAGATGTCTCATTACTGAGCTCCAAGTGAGTGCTGTTCATTCCCTGCATTTTAATTTCTGCCTGAAAACTAGCATATGTGCATGGAGGGAAGTAATTGGAATGGAATTAATATTCTCTGTGACTGAAAGGAGTTTCTCCAAAGCGCATCAGCATGTAGCAGTGCATGTGGCAGGGCTCCGTACCAAGGCTGTCAGCACTTGGTGGGTCCCAGCCCTGCTCTATCAAACTGCAAAGACTCTGGAACTTTTGACCTAAGGAGGTGTCACCTGACATCTTTTTCATAAAAGCACGTTCATTCGTCTAGAAGGAGGATGACAAAGAGACATGTCTGTAAAGTTTAGCTGTTACTTTTGGGTGCATTTGGGTTTAATCTTTAAATCTTGTGTGCTTTTGCGGCCAGATACTAGGAATCTCCATCCCTCTTTCAGTCTCCTTTGCTTATCCGAACCTAAAAAGAAGCAAGGCTGGACCAATAAAATTCATTTATTGATACCAGTCTTGGAAACTTTTGTTTTACATCTACAGGCATCATTTCAAAGCATTTGTGTACTTGATAAAGCTGAAAATGTGGAAAAGTTTATAGCAATTTAAGCAACAACTTCTGTGAATTTTGTGTTTGGGGCTTGGGTGGATCTGAAGAATGATCAAATCTGCTTTTATGGGTTAAAGATACAAACCATGACTGCACTTCATTGTCATGGGTCATTCCTAAAGACATCTTCAGTTTGGGCTTTTAAGAACAGAACATAAATTCTTCAGGATTATTGTCTCTCCAGAATTAGGAAAAGAGGAGCAGAGATTTTTCTTGTCATGAGGACATCTTCACTAAATAAAACTCTTGTGTTCTAACTTCCAGTACAGATGTGTTTCAAGTTATTCTGATTCTCTTGACAACAAATTTCCTTGGCGAGCATCCAACAACAGAAGATACTTTTTTCAAAATCTGGATGCTAGAAAAAGTAATGAAGGGGCAATGAAAGATAAATTGCTCTCAGTATCAATGTAAATGGGGAATACTTCTTGCAGCAATTGGCTTTTTCCATGATGTCTCTACTCATTTTGTCATAAGATCAGAGGTCGAAAAATAAGTCTTGAAAAATAGGACCTTCCATCTGAATTGGAAACCAGAACTTAGTGGATAGAATGTTATTGCAGTTCTGGCGTGGTGTGTTTGGGTCACTTTTGCTGCTGAAGAAGCAGTTTATTTTAAGATGTGTTACAGTAGTCTAGCGTGGACAAGAAAAGAGGATCCCTCACATTTCCTCAGACAAGTATCTAGCCACCATGTTGAGACCCCTGGTTAGATTCTAATTTATCCTCATGAAGAATCCAGTAGGATCTTAAGGACTTATCACGGTAGTGTGGGCTCAGCTAATGATAATGGTGCCAGGCTGATCCATGAAGAGGATGCTTTCCTTTACCAGAGCCACTAAAATCCAGTCTAAAAGCACTATTGGCACCTGTTTCATTTATCTGCTGGCTTTGTGCAGCTGTTAACAACATCTGAGTATATCAGCAAAGAAAATAATGTAAGCTTGAGTCAGTAGACAGTTCTGTCTCATGAATTTTCCAAGCAGCTTTCTGAAGTTTAGAGTGGAAGGGGCTGCAAGTATAAAGGTTGATGAGAGGGACTTGAGATTATCCAGTTTCTTGTATAGTTTATGATTGAGTCGAACCAAACCTCTATGGTCAGTTGCTTGATAGTCTTCCTAGACAAGGTCATTTACTTGTCATCGTTATTTGATACACAACACCACTAACAGTTTGTTTTTCTTCCTGTCTAGGCACCCTTCTTACAGTAGTGATTGAAAAGTGCATAATTTTGGGGTTTTGTGATGTGTAAGCACTGCAGACATCCAAAGAGATCTGTAGAGATCCAAAGGCATCCATAGGCTGATATGGCTGAATGGAGACAGTCACTAGGTAACTAACTATACTGCGTTTGTGTAAGGGAGATAAAACTGACTCTGCAGGATACAGTTTAGCTCCATGAAAGTGGAAAAACGATACGCTGAGGAGAAAGAGTGGTAGTGTTACAGGCATATGTTGCATCCTTTCATACCCTGTTTGGTGGGCAAGGTGTTTGTGAGCATGTTTCAGAACTCAGAGCATATGTAGGGAAATACACAACTTGTTTAGCTCCGTTCACTCACTGAGAGTGAACCACTGCTTGTTAAATTGGGTTAAAATAGTCTGAATTGTAGCAATTGTCTGTCCGCCAAATAGCACTGCTTGGCCATATTGTTCTGGTCACCTTCTGGCCTATTAGGAGTTCTTCGAAGCTGTCAGCTAGAGATTGGATAGCTGGACACAAGTCAGCACATTGAAATAACTTTCAAAAAAAATTTAAAGTCACTCCTTAAAGGGCAGATGTTAAGTAAACTTAAGCATCAGAAAGTGTGAGATAGAGACCAAAGACAGAGAGATAAATAAACTGCTTTCAGTGTGACAAGTCAAACATCCCTCACTAGTGGTGTTCCAGGACATTTATTAATAAAACTCTGGAAAAGGCAGATGAACACAGGATGGCAGATTTTTCAGATAAGTCCAAATTGTTGATTTTTTTCCAGGCAATGGGAGGCAGCAATATCAGATTGGTCTACTAAAACACAGTGTAGAGTTAGCGTGATGATAGATCCAGTTTATTGCAGTCTCTTGGGCCCAGAAAGAAATAACACATCCAGCTCATGCGTTGTTAATTTCTGCATTGACTCGCTGCTTAGGAAGACCTTGGTATCGCAGTGGGTAGCTCACTGGAAACTTCTGTCCCCTCTGCCTCGATAGTCAAAAGAGAACATGCCAACAGAACCAAACAAAAAGATTATGGTGGCCAAAAATAGCATTGAAGATACTGAGCATACAGTTATGGAAATAAAGCACTTTCCCCTGAAGACTGTTTTCAGTTCTGCTTTCCTGAATTTAAAAATACACATTAGAAATGAAAGGAATCCTGGAGAAAAGGGGCATGTCTGTGCCAAGAGAAGGTCACACAAGGGGAGAGTGAGATCAACCTGAGGTTAGCAGAGGTGGAACAAAACCTGAGCAAGCAATTTGTTTAAATAGAGATAAGTTCCCCTTATTCTCTTTCCTACCATGTCAGAGTAGAGTTCCACGGAATGTCTGTGCAGTTGCTGTAAAATATCAACTAAGGTCTTAGTTGGGCTGAAAAAGGTAGGAAACATTCACAGCTAGGTTTAAAAGATTTACAGACTATTGTGGTTGGTGGTATATGGTACTGACTGGTGGGTGTTAGCGAGAAAATCCATTTATGAACTCTGAACTCCATACCTTGGGATATGTTGGAGGACAACATATATTCCCTTTCCTCTGATTTTAAATCCACTGCCAAATAGCAAAAGTGGAAATGACATGGGATCAGCCAAACTGTGGTCTCATTTGGTTTGGTAATTCCTGTGTTCATTTCTCAGCTCCAGAGAAGCAGGAATGCCTGAAACTGTGGTGACTATTTAAAGCATTTTCTAGTTCTACATAGCTTTTGAACTTGGTACAAGTAGTAACATTTTGGCACTTTTACTGTCTTGTGAATAAAATCTTGTGATTTTATATTAATTATTATGAGCACTCTGTATGTTAAATGGGAAGTTCAAATATAGCATTAAAGCTATTACTCTTCCAGAAATATGGCTAGATGTGATTATGATTGTTTTTTCTTCAATAGCTCTCTCTTCTGCTATATTGGAGCCCACACAAGACCCTGTAGAGCGAGGCAAGGGTGTACGTGAGGGAATAGAATGATCACACCATGGGGCAGGCACTCATAATACATGGCAGCGACTTAACAGTACTGAACACCATTGAAAAAGTTTGTCTATTAGCTGTAGTTCTACTAGAGGGTCAAGGAAGTCATCCTCCAGATCATAGCAGTGCATTGTGTGGGACAGGGTGTTACTGGGAATTTTTGATTTTTAAACTTCTTTAGTGTCCACCAGGGCAAGGAGGGAAGTGAGCACTTGGCTGTTACTGAGCGTGTTAACTTTAGATGCAGCATCGGGATTCCTACACAAGGAGAGTGTTCATATTCCAGGTCCTTCTGAATCAGCTCAAGGACACCATGGGGCTGTTTGGTCTGTCTCTCAGTGAGTGCCAGTGAGCAGCCAGCAGTGAAATCTATCCTGCTGAGAGACAAAGAGTCAGTCTTGCAGACATCTACCCACCATGCATCTACTGACGAAGGGTATATGAATATTCTGAATGAGGCCTTTCTTTTGACCAAGGGACACTAACCATACTATGAAGGTGACGGAAGATGAAAACGTTCAGAAAGAGCTTTATCATTTCTGAAGATCAACTAAGATCTTGGTCACGTGGGAAAGTTCAACTTCAGTGAAGCAATTTCTTCACTTAAAACTGAGAGAGTATTCTATCACACCAACTTACTTAGTTGCTGATGTGTTGACAAGACTCCCATCCAGGTAAGTAGCAGGGACGCTGAATATGAACCCCATCCTGTGCTAAGTTCTGGTTCATATGTAATACTGTTAATCTACATGCAGCATTGTGGGCAAGGCATAGATTAATAGGGCTCTGAGATTTTAAGATCTGTAATGCCAGGGACAGTTTAATTTCAGCCAAATTTACAGGGATACTTATGTTTTTCTAATAGTCCACTTTGATGTACATTACCTGATGTTTCTGAAGAAGCACGGTGCATAGAGCCTCAGGGCTAGGAACTAAGCATTTTTGGTCTCTGTTGTTGAGATTCAGGGCCTTAACAACAGCCCTTCTTACTCTCTTGATCTCTAAAACGTCAGCCAAACTTCCCTGCTTCACCAAGGGAACCTTTTGAGGGTTAGTCAGCACTTGGAGAAGCCTGTACTTGTGCTGTTTGAACACTGGGAGGAGCGGGTAAGTGTGATAAGGTTTTTGGTTGAAAGGCTATGGTAGTGCTGAGACAAATTAATGGACTAGTTATGAACCTCCTGTACTGGAGGTTTTAGGAACAAGTTAGATAGACAAACATCTGCCAGTGTTGGTTTTAGGAGCATTTCATCTTGCGGGAATGCAATAGGACTGGGGTAGGTAACCTGGCAATCTTTCCACACCAGTATTTTCTGATGTTGATTATCCTTCAGAATAAAAAACATCAGCTACTGACAGCTTGAGCCAGGGAGCTTAGTGAAGTCTTGCTGACATGTTGATAGATACCTGTCCTGTGCAGGGCCAGCACAGAGGAAGACCCATAACATATATGCTTACCAGTGCTGGCATAACAGCTAAGCAGTCCGAGTAGTCTTGGGCTCCCGGTGGGACAAAGTCACCATGGGTCAGTGCAGCCAGACCTGAATGTGTTTGGCTGTGCTCCCTGACAAAAAGCAGTATGTTTTAGCTGGACGCAGTCACATTACTCTGGCTATACGGCTTCCGGGCCGAAGCTGGCTTCATTCTACTTTTTTGGGATGGCAAGAGAGGAGCTATGGGCTTCCCGCACCTGTTCCATGTGGATGTGGCACAGCAGGAGCAAGTGTTTCTTCCCTGGTGGAGAAATCTGTGGAATGAGCTGGTCAGTTGCTTCACAAGGGTGAGGCAGTTGAGCGATGCATTCCTGAATCAGCAGGCTCCTCTTGCCTTGCAGTGTAGGCAACCGCACATTAAATCGAAAGCTATAAATTGTATAATTTGCATAAGATATTAGGCAGAGAAGCACAATGGGACAGATGCTAATTGTTGATTTGGGAATCCTTACAAGCATTTGCTAGGAGATAAACTGCAGTTACTTAAGTATTGGGCAATTAGTGTTGGTTTTCTAGAAGGAGAGAAGCGTATCTCACCAGCTGATTTCTTGTACTGTGTAATTTGCCAACGCTATTGTTGCTCTTGGGGACAGTTTTCTAGCTCCTATTCAAGAAAGCGTTTTAAAAAATCTACTAGTTTTTGGGAAGAAGGCAGATGCAGTTCAGGAGGGGTGCTTCCACCAAGAAAGCTAACCAGTTCGAATGCACTTTCCTAGTATTTTGCTGCAGGGAAATGAATTCTACCATAAATTCTTCAGCATTCCATAGCTCTGTTCTAGGTTGTGCACAGGTATGCCAGACTGCAGATGGATTTTTGTTCGGTGGATTTTTGCTGCCTTTGCAACCCGGAGTCCAGTATGAGTTTTGGGGGTAAAACCTACGCTGATATTTTATTGCAGTTATCATGAATTTTTACACTGAGTTTTCTAATCAGTTGTTAGGCTGCCAGTTAGTTAAACTGCTAAATCATGAAATGTGTTTGCCTAGATAGCAGAAGTGCTACAAAACATTTGCTAGGTTTTGTAGTCATTCTGAGTGTTTTGTCTTCCAACACTGCCTGACAAAGTTTGTATGCCTTCCTATTTTATGAGCTGATTGTGACATACAGGCAATTCTGTTAGGCATGAAGCTTCCCCTCAAGGTCCTGTGCTGTGGGAAAGTAAATGTCCTAGACACTAGAGCTGATTGTAATTGCTTTTGTTTTTCAGTATTTTAAAAGAAAATAATGTTAGAAGAGATCAGAAAATACCTATTTTATTTTCACTGAAGAAATGATCATTTATGGCAAACCTAAAAGGGGTGGCGGAGAGAGTAAAAATTTTTGAGATTTCAGAATTCGAAGAAGACAAAAGGAGAGGAAAATATCTCCTCTTTCCCACCCCTTCCTCTCCCAGACTTACTCCATAGCTTGCTGGCACAAGGATTCCTGAGAGAAAGGTGACTTGTTCTTTTGGACACCTCTATGAGGTGAGAGTAAAGGAGCTTTGCTTTATGATTCACTGAGAAGTATCGTGCTTCACACATGTGATGGAAGTGTGAGCCCTGTTGCAGGCAGTTTGGCTTGTCTGTTTTGAACTTAACATTAAGGACTTACTGCTATAGCTGTAAACTAGTGATATGCAAACAGAAACTCTGCACATGCTGGTGGAGGGCTGGAGGTACAGGTGAGTCCCATCTATGAGTGTCTGAGGGTTTGGCTGCATTAGGTATGTTGCTTTTCATTCCTTTCAGTGAATGACAGCTCTAGTGATGATGCTTTTACACAACTTCCTCTGTGGTAGAAGGGATGAGCTGTACCAGAAGAAAGCACCTTTATAGTCTGTATAACGACATCCCTGCAGGTGTTGGGGCAGGGTCACCATTCCAGATGGTAATTGCACCTCTGACTGCTCTGTAGATGCAGCTCTTTGCAAGTGCACACCTGTCCTGAGCCAAGACATGTAACACTTTACTTCTTCCCACTTGCCTTATTCCTTAGAGTGATTATTTTCAAAGACACTATTGTGAATTAGGACAAATCCTTTGTGATACAGCCTGAGGATGTGTAACCAGTGCCATCATTTAAGTGGTTAGAGAAGCTTTTAAAATTTTTTTATGTAACAGAGTAGCTGAAACAGTAGTGATACCTGTGCCAAACACAGGCATACGCTGCTCTCTGGAGGCAAGTGTGGGTGGAGGACCTTATGTTGTTGGTTTGTGAAGGTTTGTCTGCCTGAGACTGGCTTCATGCACCAAATGCAGCCGTAGAAGCCACCTAAGCTATTGTTGAGGGAAAAGATACAAAGCCTGTAAGGTTGCCTCCCTTCCCCAGAACACAAAAAAGAGAGAGCACAACAGACAGACTGGTTACACACACCAAATCTCCCTTTTTTTGATGTTCTTCCTACATGGAAATTGTTCTTTCTGTGTATGTTCAGTATCCAGGCTTATCAACATACACAACGTAACCAGGCATATGTGAGTCCTGGCCCACCTGCTGTATGCACTCTATCATCCAGCCCAGTCCAGAAACCCAGAGTGAGCCAGTGGGAAATGCAGTCAGGTTTTCTTCCTTCCCCCGCCACCTTATTAGAAATATTTAGATCGGAAAAGACCCTTAAGATCATCAAGTCCAACTGTTAACCTAACAATTCCAAGTTCATCACAAAACCATCTCCCTAAGCACCACATCTATATGTCTTTTAAATACCTCCAGGAATGGTGACTCCACCACTTTCCTGGGCAGCCTGTTCCAATGCTTGACAACCCTCTGACCAGCACCCTCAGGTCCTTTTCCTTTGGGCAGTTTTCCAGCTGCTCTTCCCCAAGCCCGTAGCGCTGCAGGAGGCTGTTGTGACCTAAGGGCAGGACCCAGCACTTGGGCTTAGCCCATTGATCCAGCCTGTCCAGATCCCTGTGGAGAGCCTCCCCTGTCTCAAGCAGATCAACACTCCCGCCCAACTTGGTGTCATTTGCAAAGTGACTGAGGGTGCACTTGATCACCTCATCCAGATCATTGAAAAAGATAAACCCTGGGGAACACCAGGTGCCAACTGGATTGAGCTCCATTCATCACCACTCTTTGGGCCTGGCCATCCAGCCAGTTTTTTATCCAGCGAATCATGTGCCCATCCAAGCCATGAGCAGCCAGTTTCTCCAGGAGAATGCTGTGAGAAACAGTGTCAAAGGCTTTGGTAAAGTCTAGGTAGACAACATCCACAGCCCTTCCCTCATCCACTGAGCGGGTCACCTTGTCACAGAAGGAGATCAGAGTAGAGAAGCTGGACGTGCTTCTCCTAAATCCATGCTGACTTGGCCTGATCACCTGGTTGACTTGTACGTACCATGTGATGGCACTCAAGATGATCTGCTACATAACCTTCCCTGACCCCAAGGGCAGACTGACAGTCCTGCAGTTCTCTGTGTCCTCCTTCCAGCCCCTCTTGTAGACGGGTGTCACATTTGCTAACCTGCAGTCGACTGGGACCTCCCCAGTTAGCCAGGACTGCTGATAAATGATGGGAAGTGGCTTGGTGAGCACTTCCACCAGCTCCCTCAGTACACTTGGGGGGATCCTATCTGGCCCCATAGACTTGTGTGCGTCTATAGCAGCTCACTGACCATTTCCTCTTGGTTTATGAGGGATTCGTTTTGCTCCCTGTCGTCCAGCTGGCATGTGACTCAAGAGCCTGGATACTTTCTCAACAGCTGAGAATCTCTTCTAATTTCAAGTCCAAATTGATTCACAGCCAGGTTTACTCACAAAAAGAAGTACCACCTTGTTTTAACAACATAGATTTCTGTCTGAGTTGGCCATTTCACCTTTTATTGGAACCTTGGCACAAACAAAACCCAGCTAATATTGAGACAGAACTGGGGTTCAAGAGTAGTACGTGTTTCCTGGATGAAAATGACGTCTAGACATGCACATATTTCTTGGAATCTGGCAGTACTTGTCTTATCTTTCCTGTTTATATGTTTGATGTACCACAAGGATTTTATCTTTAGGAAAAAAAGCCAGTCATAGTTCTCTATCTAATTGTAAAATCACTTTTTTTTTTTCCTGTTTTAGGAATAGAAAAGAATCCTTAAACAAAATATATCTGCTAAATGTAAATGTACCCAGTTTTAGGTATCTTTTTAAGCATATAAGTCAGTGAATTGCATTGGATCATTAGTGTTTGTTTAGTTGCAATGAAAGTAAAAGCCCACCTGAACTGAAGAATAAAACAAATGCATTTCATATTGAACTTAATCATCATATGCAGCTGGTTTTGATCCAGTTTCCTTCTATGCGCTTATGCAGTCATTATTTTTCATATTATTTTGTCCAAGAGAATTTCTTTTAATAACTTTACATACTTGGTTGACCTTTACAGAAAAATTCATTTCTTTGTAAAGGTATATCACATGCACCGAGTGTTTGTTCAGGCTTTTAGAGAAGTTTGTTTTCTTTGAAACAAACCTAAATGTAAGTATGCTTCATCTTCTTTTTTGACTTTAAAAAAAAACCTGATTTTTTCAAAACATTTTCTGTTTACTGCTCTGGTGCTGTGATTTTTTTTTTTTTTTTTTTTTTTCCCAGCTGTATACACCATGTACTGCAGCTTCTAAAGACCAAGGTGTAAGATATTTTTAGTGGCTGTAGTGCATTAATCTAGGAACTGCACCATCATTATGCCCATTAGAGCAAGGGTATCGTGTCAGCCAGGAAGGCACAGAGAGAGATTTCAAGTTGTTAAAGACAAAGCTGTAGAACTCCACTGTGGGGCTTGAAAGTCTTGATGCTCTTCCAAGCCTTTCTGATGGTGCCTCGTAGGTATTAATCTCTCCACTCTCTTTCTTCATTTCACACCTCTGTCCTTCATAAGTCCTATTTGTTTGGTTTGAAGCTTCTCCAAGCAAGACGTTACCTGTAATCGTGCTCAAAATATTTGCCTTCCAATGCCACTGTAATACAAATTATCCTATGATGTTAGGGGAAAATAGTAAGGCTTCCATGGTGTCCATATAGCTTTTAATTGAAGCTGTATACAGAGGAAATGCTTTGAAACAGCGTTTAGTGAAAGCTGAGTTCTGAGCTGTGACCTGGTTTCTTTAAACATTCAGGTTTCGTCATTATTTTGAAGCCTGCAGTATCTGATGCTAAAAATATTCTATGCTGAGCTTCCCCCATGTAGGTAGTTATATAAATCTTGCCATAAATAATACTTGTTCACTCAATCATTATAGAAATGTCTTGACATGCAGTTCATAAGGGATTTGCTCAGAGCAAACAAAAATTGAATAGAAAAACAGAGATTAGAATGAGAGTTCCTAGATCTATTTAGATCCTGCTTTTGTGGCAGAGTTTCAATCATTTAATGGCTTAGTTTGTCATTTCTCCAGTATCTAGACAAATCTGAAGAGGACTGTGAAAAATCCTCCTTAATTCTTCAGTCAGCTGTGAAATGTGAAGGGTTGGTACTGCACCTTTACAGTTGCACACCTTAAAAATGTTTAAGCTAAATATCTTGGCAGTCTGTCATGCTACGAGCATAAGCATAGAGTTGAATGCTTCAGTCCTTTACAGTTTGGGTTTCACAGATACTTTATAGAAGCATTATACAGCTTGAGACTATAAAACTGAAACACTGAGTAGTATGAAAGCCCTGGTTGTTGTACTGTTATTGGGAGAAGGTGTGTTTTGTAACTCCGAGGGGAAAGAAGCATAGATGAACTGTTGGTATGAGAAGCAGAGTTCTTCAGGCTGGCAAAAGCTGTGCTGTAGTCGGTCTCCGGGATCCAAGTATCCTGACTAAACCAAAAACCTCCCCACAATTCTCTTTCTGAACTGAAATATTCTGGTCACAGAAATGTCCAAGTACATTTGAGCTTAGAAAAAACACAAAGAAAAAAATTGGTGCTGGGGCTGCAGGGGGTGTGTGTGTGTGTGTGTGTGTCTGAGCAGTGGGCTGTTAACGGACAATAACTCCTAGGATATCACACATAACTTGCAGGTATCAGTATAGCAAAGCACAGCAGCACAGCAAAGATTAGTGTTGGTGCAAGCTTGTACTAAGCAACTGAAATGAAGTCAGTGACATGGGAGCGAGCAGTGCGACTGAGCTCTGAAAGAGTAAGTAGCAAGCATATGCCAGAAAGTCTTACTGGGATCTCAGGACTGATTTAATGAGGAAGCAAATGTTTTGGCTTAAGTCTCAGAAGTGAGCAATCTCTACTTGTGTGAAGCTTAGTTTTGCCTTAGGTTCTTCTGTCAAGTGATGAATGTCATTGGTGCCCAGTTCACCAGTACCTCAGCATGATCGATTACCATCATGTCTCTGAGTTTATTCCTGCACACCCTGCTTCAAGTTGAAAAATAAGATTGTGAAATCATTGTACTGGGAACTGTGAATTTTGTTTCTGCAAAGGAGCAAAACTGCAGCTCATTAAACCTACTACTAACAGCTAAACCTACTTCAGACCTTAAAATAAACCTCGAGAGTGAAAAAAATTACTGTGCACAGAACAGGAAGGCAGGAATGCCGCAACAGCTCTGGAGGAGTGAGACCTGTCTTCTGTGAGGGGTCGCAGGGTTTTTGGTGCCCAGCTCCTTCTGTCCCTGGAAAGGCCAGCCTGCCTGCTCCCTGGGACTCCTGCAGAGCCTTTATTATGCTAGAACACTGGAGTGAGAAGGAACATGTCTTGATTTTAAGAAGCAGAAGGATTACAGTGTTCGTTTCAAAAGCATGCCGTTTTCTTTGCAGGTCTCAGATCCCATTTCTGTGCCACGAGGTGAGAATTGTATATAGCTCTGATTTAATTTACCCTGGTCTGGGTGCAGTAGGGGTAGTTCGTTGTTTTACAAAAGGCAAACAGAAGGTGAATGGAATTACTCAGGGCATCCTGGTTTACCTCCAGCACTCCTCATCCAGCTGGTTTGATTCTAACAGGCATTTGTGGGTCAGATCTGCGAGTTCACTGCCTTTTGATGCAGAATGATGTTGCGGAAGAATTTCAGTTTTCTGACCTTTTGTTGTTCTTCTGTCATTTCTCTGCCTTCCCTTTTTCATTCTGGCTACTTGATCTATGAATGTAATATTGAGCAGTGATCCTTTCCGGGAGGATACTCATCTGTTTCCCTTGAAAAGGAAGCAGGGAATATGAGTGAGAGAACACAGATTAAGAGGAATAGGAAATTCAGACTGTGTAATGGGCTGGCATTAATAATCATGAGAATAAATTGCTAGTCCTCGGACCAGTTTTTGAAAGGGCTATTGCAAAAGAAGTCATTAATGAAAATTTAAGCAGTTTGGGGATTTTGTGAAGCTATTTAAAACCTTATTATTCAACAAATTATTTGGTAGAACTTAATGCCAGTTACTACAAAGTAGTGAGAGAACACATATTCAAACATCAATATTCTTCTGTCAGGGCAAGACCATAGCAGTTAGACTTTTAGGAGAACAAACAGTGATAAAGGTTTTAAAAAAATAAAAATAATCTGTTTTCTTTGTCCATATCGAATAACATGCTAAAAGAAGATCCTAAGAGCAAATGAAGCAGGTTTTGATTGTTTATTCTCAGTTCCAGGTGTTCACCACTTCTGGCAGCAGCTCTTCTCATAGTGCAGCTCTCTTCTCACCCTAGTGAGAAGAAGAACGTGATTAAAGAGCATCTGCACTAGTTCAATGGATGAAATCTTCAAACAAGGTTATCTGTAAGAGAACCTGAGGCCACTTAATTCTAGGTTGTACATGCGTACAAGACTGGAGCATGAATTCCATTGGAGAGTCCTTATTCTTAGGAAAAAAAAAAAAAGACAAAATGTTCCAGTGTGTGAATGCGGATGCCTTACCTACTAAATTTGTTGCTAAATCTGTATCTGGAAATATGTGCCCATTTCTCCCTTCCCATTTTGTTAACTCTTAGTTGTGCCAAGGCCCCCAGTGGGGAGGATCTCAGACCTTGATCAGTATTTGCTGGTATAAAGCATTTTAAGTTCATTCTACAATGAGTTTGAATTGCTGGCACTAGCCACTTTTCCCACCAGGCTGGGAAAGAAGTAAGTGTAGTTTATATTCTTCTAATGCAAGCTCTGTCTATAAAGACGGTTATGCTGGTGACAGCAGGATTGCTTCTCTAGGGTTCTGTGAACACTGGACACTTGAGCGATATCCACGCTACACCCTATGGCTGTATACACATGAGGTCTTCCAAACATCCCCTGTGTGCATCCCAGTATGTCCCATTGCTGCAGTCACCTGCCTGTGTGGGATATGGCCCAAGGCCATGCAGTTCCAGGCTGTGATACAATTGTTTCTGTCACTCTTGTTAATGAGGAAATTTATAGAAGGATGGGAAGGATTGTAGCACAAACCTTGACTGACTGATGGTGTTTAATAAAATTTTAGTGTTAGTTTTAATTTGCATCTTAACAAGAAGTTTATGAAGTAGTTGGAGTGAAAGTAGGGTCCCAGATCTAACCTATGCCTGAATTAAAGTACTTCCAAAACTAGCTACAGATTTCTGTGTTCAGGTCATAGAACCATAGGATCATTCTGATTGGAGGAGACCTTTCAGGTCCTTGAGTCCAACTGTTGACCCTGCACTGCCAGGTCACCACTAAATCATGTCCCTAAGTACCACATCTACATGTACTTTAATTACCTCCTGGTATGGTGACTCCACCACTTCCCTGGGCAGCCTTTTCCAGTGCTTTACAAACCTTTTGGTGAAGAAATTTGTCCTAATATCTGACTTAAACCTCCCCTGATACAGCTTGAGGCCATTTCCCCTTGTCCTATCGCTTGTTACTTCAAAGAGACTGACCCCCACCTCACTACAACCTCCTTTCAGGTAGTTGTATAGATCAATAAGGTCTCTCCTGAGCCTCCTTTGCTCCAGACTAAAAACCCCCAGATCCCTCAGCCACTCCTCATAATACTTGTTATCTAGACCCTTCACCAGCTTTGTTGCCCTTCTTTGGACATGCTGCAGCACCTCAATGTCCTTCTTGCAGTAAGGTCATCTGGGTTAAGACTACAATCTACTAACAAACTAACTACACAATATGCATGTGCCCTTTCATACCAGCAGTAGATCTGTACTTACTTGGTAGCGCTGTATTATGCACAGGATCTAGTCTTTTGATTTTTAGTCACTCAGTGATGTTTGTCTCACCATTGCAGAATTTTCCTGGCAAACAAGAGCAATGATAAGATACTATTTAGTTTTCAGATTCCAATGACCCCAGAAGTAGCTAAGATCTAAAGCAGTGGGGTTTTTTTTCCCCATCTTTACCTGTCAATGTCACTAAAATTGTAGTGTCCTGCTCTTGTCTGTAGAGCCCTTCTCTATCCAATTTGCCACAAGCCAAGTAAAAAACTGAAGTGTTTTATGTGACATAAGGGGTGCAAGAGACCTGGTGGGACCCCTGGCTGCCTGTCTTCCTCCATCATCTTCTGCTTTCGCAGTGTTAAATTAAGGCCACTGTCAGTGCTGAGCTTTGTTGACAGAAGAGGGATTATGAAAATTCAGTACAGGTTGTCATTCAAGTAATATAAAACGTTTTTAACAAAAAGAGCTCTGGGAATTGGGCTTGAAGAAATTTGCACAATGAAACACTTTTCTTACACTCACTGTCCACCCTAACTCACTCTCCTCTTTTTTGCTTCACCAGCTAATCTCCAAAAGTACTTGAAGGCTTTCAAGTTTGATCAGATTGCAAGGAGCAGCCTCTTGGAAGAAAGGATTAGAGAAAGATTAACACCACTGGGAACTTGGTGTTTACCATTTCAGTGCTGTGATTTAGCTTTCTCCTTTATACTGATTGTCATTAGGCTTAAATAAATGTCATGGCTTTTAAAAACAGTCCAGAAGAGAGAGAGTGCTTTGTAGTTTGAAACAAAACATATCTTTAGGGCTGGGCAATATATCCAGAGTTGAGATAGCATGGTAATTAAAATTAATGATAATTTAATGTAATGGTCCTTATCCCATAGGAGGCTTGTTTGCACAAAATGAAGTATTACATATGCTAAAGGCAGAGTTTGATGTAGAGGGGGAAAAGTCCATGGGCTGGCGATATGTCACCAAATGTATTTCAAATAAACCAGACTGTATATTTATTTTTTAATTAAGCTTAATATATGTATCTGTGAAGAGTTCCAGATAAACTTTGGTAGACTGAGTTGACCAGAGAACTGCTGTACCTAAAATAGGATTTATTTTTTATTTTTCTATTACGTTTACCATTTGAGTTATCTCTAGCTGATGGCTGGATAAGATAAGATTGGCATGGGTCTGCCATTTGTCACAAGGCTTCCTGAAGTGTCTTTTGCCAGTGCTGCCCTTTATGGTACAGAATGACAGTCCCCTTATTAAAGGGTTTTCCATAACGGGAAAATGCTCATTGACCAAATTCTCACCGTCATCCTGCGAACGACTCTCCTGAGAACCAAAACCTCTGATGTAATTACTAATTCAAGTGATATTGCCGAGATCAGAGACATCTGTTTGCTTTGATCTTCAGTCTTACAATGTCCTGAAATACTATGCTGGGCTGTAGCAGGCAAAGCCTAAAGCAGTAGTCCTGTGTTCCCTGTGCAGAGCGTGCTGTGTGTCCTGTTGCAGGAGGCAAGTCATTTCTGTGTCACAGTTGCGTCTATAACCATAAGCATTGCGTGGTGCAGGAGAAACTCTTCTTCCAGGCTATGTCTTTTTTCCAGTAATAGTGTAGCTCTCATTGCTGAGCATGTGTTAACTCAGAATCACAATAACCTCTGAATTTGCACCTCCTTTTCAAAGTAAAATGAAGAATATAGGCTATGGAAGGGGGTTATGCAGATCTGGTTCCTTTCACGCTGCAGTGGACTGGGGATGTCTGTGTAATCAGCTGAGCACATCTCCTCTGGGAGGGTAGTGGGTGAGAGTGTTGCGTGGAGTTTCTCTAGGATTCAAAACTGGCATCTGAGCAACTTTCTGAGCTCTTCAAGCTGAGCCCCAAACCCGACACAGGTACTGCTACAAAGCAAGTAAGAACCCACACTCCAGTCCAGCTACAAAGTCTGATTCTTGATTTAAAGATAACCTAAAGTTAAAGCTTATTTCCACCTATATGCTATTGCCTGTTGTCTTAATTGGAATTGATGAGCAGAACGTGTATAGGATAGCATAGCATTTTTTATTTTACATAAGGCAAGCAGTGTTTTTGTGGGGTGGGGGGGTGTTTAGGCAGTGCAGGGTGTTAAACAAACTGATCCCCTGAATGCATCACACTTGAATGTTGTTCCCTGCCTACCTGCACACTATTATTTGAAAATTCATGTCTAGACACAATTGCGGATGAAAGTCAGAGTCTGACCAGCGCTACCAAATTCTGGGCTGGCCTGCAGTGCTTTTTTGCAGCAGGAATCTTCTCCCGTGTTCTGAACTCAAGGATGGGAGTATTTACAGCCTGAGTTAACTGCTTAGGTGTTACAGAATATCTCTTTGATTATGGCTTCTGATGAGTTTTCCAACTCACACAAAAGGAATGTGGTATGTTTAATGCTCTGTGTAAGTGCAACTTCTCATCTTCATTGTAACTCTGCTGAAATGCATTCCCTTCTGAACTAAGAGAACTTAAAGAGCTAACTTTTATGTATTTCATGATCTTTTTAGGGCAGTTTCTAGTTCTTAATAACTAGGCTTATTGGTCTAGTGCACTTTAAAATGAGTGTTAGGGGCTTTGTAGGAGACTATGTTCAAAATCTGACCTGCATCTACAAGCATAGTGTTCTCTTGCATTTCCCTGAATTCTTCCAACCAAATATCTCATTTTCTTTCAGAAAGTGGCTGTTCTAGCCTTCCAACAGCAACATAATAACCTGGTACGCTGAAGCATGTAAAGACTCAGCACAAGTCTTTGCAGGCAAAATCAAAGATTTTCTGACAGAAGCTTGCAGTGTGTTACTGAAATGCTTCACTATGGTGGCCAGACCCTTTCTTTTCCATCCTCAGTACAGTAGCTTCACTGGCAAAAGATTTGATTAAACTGAAATGCAGAACTCAAAACTTCCTGAAGCAGCTGAGAGCAGAGCACAGCGGAGGCCTGTGTGAATCAGGAGCAGCATGCTGCTGATGAATGGGAACAGCAATATGTTGTTTCTTTTGGTAAATATGAAAGTAGTAGGTGGTAAGCTTAAAAGAAAAAAACGTTTTCACTATCCTATACTGCATAGCAAGGCAACTCAGTGCCCCAGGATGGTGTGAATGCCAGTTCGCATGGGTTCAAAAAATCAATTAGATTGATGGCAAAAAACCCCACTGAGAACAGATAAACCCTTTACTTTCCTGAAGAAGTCCCTAAATGGCTGCTGCAATGGGGTACAACGTGGACAGTGTCATTGTAAGCTTTCTGTGGTTTTATGCTCTTCCCTAGACATCTGCCTCTAGCCTGTGTCTCTGCTGATCTGTCCTATTACGATCAGGCCTCTTCCTGATGCTGTAAAAAAAAAATCAAAAGCAAAATAAATGAGCAAAGGATGCTAAAGATCTCCCTGACAAAAAACAAGGAGAAAAGGAAGTGGGGAACCTAAAGGGAAAATAAAATACAGAGAAATAAAGTGAGTACTAGGGAACGGTTTCCATGGGAGAGTGTGAACATGTACCCCATCACTACAAATATGCATCTGAGTTTCCATCCTTTGGAAACATCACAGGGCTCTGCAAACCTGGAGTGCAAAGGATGAGCCTCATCCTGGGGAACAAAACCACCTTCCTGATCACAATTAGATGAATCTTTTTGGTCTCTTGGAGAGACCACTCTTCTCTTGTGGATTAGGGTAAGCCTAAGGGCAGAGGGAAAGCTAGAAGCCCATAAGCTGGCTCACACGTGTTTAAGTCTGTCCCCTTTCATATCTCCTATTGGTTGTACTGTAGCCAAATGGGTATTGAAATAAAAAGCCCTCTGACATTTTTCTAGGGTTCTCTGATGAGTATCTGGAATGAAATGCATGTGAAGTTACTTTAAAGATGTTGGTGCAGGTGCCTGCAGGTTGAACCTGCTGGCTGAGGTGGGATGCTGCCTGTGAGGACCTGACCTTGTGCTGAGGAGTGGCTTTTGCACTGCTCCAGGGCTGTGTTCTGTTGAAGCAGTGGTCTGAAATTTGACTGACTGCAGTTTTACCCTGGATCTTGGCAGCTTTATGTAAGGCAGAACATAATGACTAGACTCATGCTGCAGAATGCAAACACTTTTAAAATGGGATGCAAAGGTTAAGAAGAAAATGAAAGTAAAATGCTTGGGTATTTTTTTGAGGGAAGCTGAAGTAGAATGACTACAGGGCTATGCAGAAATGATCGTGACCTGTAATAAATAAAAATCCTTTGAAAATCTTCAGTTGGTTCTTAGAAAGATATTATTAAATGTGGGCTCTGAGACTTCTCTGGAATTTCCTGCACAGTAGGATAACCAGAAAGGGTAGTAACTTTATTCATACCTTACTCTCAAACTGTTGCAGTTGAAGAAATGATAATTGTCCAGTTGGCAATGATGTGTTTGCAATGCTTCATTGTTCACTGTGCTGTGTGAACATCTATCTTACTATTTGCCTTTCATACAGAAAATGAATTTCTTCTTTTCTGAGATAGACTTGCAAAATATTTATAGAGGAAGAACTATAAAAATACACCAATATTACAGAAACTAACATGAGTTTATTGGCTAGGTGACAGGGATATATTTATAGGATATTCTCTTACTCAGGCAGGCTTAAGAAATAGGCGTTGAAGACAGGGTATTCATTTTGGTAACAGACCAGTAACTATTGCCAAAATGAACGTAATTACAGTTTTCATGGTATACAGAGCAGAGGGTCATTCTGCAGGTTTAAAAGCAAATTCAAATAAACGTATAGCTCAGCCTTGTGGGGGAAGAATATGAACTGAATAAAGCACATAGTGTAGAGGAGTTACAGTTTCAAAAGCTGCTGAGATACCATCTGTGTGCCCTGGCTTGAACATGTCTTCTATTTTGTTTTAGCCAGCAGAAGCTGTGGCAGTGCCATCCTCTTCAGGATCTCGCTTTGTTTCCATTCTGTGACCATGAGGAAGCAGCCTACCTCTGCTTTCCTTTGCAGAAGGATTCAGTCCTGACACCATAGGAGGATCAAACCCCTGGCTCCTCCAGCAGGGTGGTTGCATTGGTTTCCCACTGGTTGTTCCAGTGGCCCATCTGCACGCTAATTGCTGTCCTGTGATGGATAGCTTATGGTTTGAGTGTGAATGTCACCAGTGTCCTGTCCTCTCCTGAATTTTTGGGCCTTATTCCCCAGCCTCACACCAGAAAAATGCAGGTGAATGACAATGGCTTGTTGGGAAGAAAGGGGCTTTTCTGGTTTTCTGGTTTCCTCGTTGGTCAGTCCTGGAGCTAATACTTACCTTCTATGTATCTGCTGGAGTGTAAAGCCTGTGTCCATGTGCCCCAAACAAGGCTAACAGAAAGAAATTACAGAATTTAGTTCTACAGGGAGCATTTAGTTGGTGTAGGCACAGAAATCCACTAATGACTATTAAGTGCTCTGACCCAAGATCATATCTTTGATCTCTCATTTAGAAGGAGCAGAAGCGTACGAGTCCTGTTAACTGTTTTCTTTGTTCGTAACTGCCTCTTCCTACCTAGAATCCTGAACATTTGCTCTCAGATATACAAAGCACACAGGATGCCTCCCTGCTCTGTGTATTGGTGTGAAAGTGGTCTGTGAAATCAAGTAGCAGTAGTGACAGATTTTTGCATGACCAAGGTAGGCTTACTGCTGCATGCTCTTTGCTGGTACCTTGTTGTCTTCATTGTGGCTCCCTGGCACTTTTAAAAGCTGTGATAGCCTAACTGCTGTCAGGATTGCAGCCCTGTCATTTGCAGCATTACCCAACTTGTGATCATCTTTTTTTCCACAAGAAACTTGGCATGTTCTCTGCTTCCCCTTTTAGTAAAGCACCCAATCTCCCAATGGTTTCCTGCCTTTGTACTCTGCTATACGCTGTGCAGACAATTCCTAAGGAACCTAAAGGGACTATTACTAAACACCTGACAGAGAAGCCTGAAATGTTGATGTTACATGCCTGAAGACTGGAAAATATTGGCACCTGCTGTGATTCTCTAGTTCTGAACATTTTTTTTTTTTTTTCCATTTTCTCAGTTCAACAATACAATTGATTCCTCTTCCTGTGGAGACGTTGCAAGGAGTGCACAGGGCATTTCCTCCTCTTGTTCTGCTAAAAGTAAGGGTTTCCCGAGGACAAGTGCGTTGTCAGACTGAGCTGTGGTACATTTCTCCCTTTTCAGGTCCTGTGTTGCCTCTGACTCCTGGTACATTTTTGGAAACAAAATATTTCCCCTACTCTTGGAGTGAGAGTCCCCCTCTATAACTGGCAGCATGTTGTATTTTGGCACGGGAGGAATGAGTTTCTGGAATTGCCTATACAAGTCTCATATGTCTAACTATAGCATTTGGCTGCTGCAGTCAGTACATAAACATGACTAATAGTTGGACTTATTGGAAGAAAAAAAGTGCTGGTACTGCCTGGTTTGGTGACCCGGTAGGGTTCTAATGCATCCTTGTTTGGCATATGTAGCATTCCTTCCCAAGTGCTTTCCCGTTCCTTCTGAGGTGAATTCAGCAGCACTGAGAAGCAGTAACATCCTCCACGTTCCATCTCGGAGAGAAGCTACTGAGATCAGATTTTGAAGGCAGTGTCCTATGAGACATCCCCGTGTACCTTCTGGTACATTGCTCCTGCTTTTTAGCACAGTGTTGGATTTTACAGCACCCTTTTCACAGTGGCCTAACATCTTCTAACATGAAGAAATTACCTAGAAAAGCTATATGGAGTCTACTTTGCTGCTTGGGTTTCTGCTAACTAATGGCGCCAGTGCTGCCCTCGGGGAAGAGGAGGGAAAGCTAAAATGTTCTTGTCAGGGAAAATCCATGGTCTCAGAAGTCCTCTGTTTGCATAATCTCCAAATACGAGTTCAAATTGAGAAGAGCAGCCTCTCCACCCCAGAGAACTGATGTGTTTGTACAGCACATGTCCTGCTTGTTTCTGCAGTGCTTTCAGAGCTGACGTGCTGTGTTTGAGAGGCTCTACAGAACTGAGCATATTTGGATACCTACATGGTGCTGATATCACATTTACAGTTAACGTGAAGTCATCCGTGGACACGAAGGCCAAAAAGCAATCTTGAGTAATCGCAACAATGCAAGAAGATGAAGTTAAAACCAAACAAATGGATGAGAATTTGAGCTTCCAGACACATGAGAAAATCTCATACAAAGCTTGAGCTATGTGTCTGTGTAATCTGAGAATGGTTTGGGTTGGAGAGGAGCTTAAAGATCATCCTACGCCACTGCCATGGGCAGAGACACCATCTACTAGATCATATTGCTTAAAGCCCCATCCAACCTGGCCTGGAACACTTCCAGGGAGGGGGTGTCTTTGAAAATCCTAATGGTGCTTAGGATCACATTCTGCATTCTTGGAATAAACTAGAATGCTCATACTATATGTGCTGGTCATAGTTTTATAAACTTTTCCACTGCACTTCTTAACTTCAATATTTCTTTTCTTTCTCTATATTTAAATGCCTCAACAAACATTCAGCTGATGCATTGTGAGTGGCTGGTGACTTGGGACAGACCTAGGAACTGGTAAGCTCTTGGTTCAGACGGGCTCAGGCACAAAAGATAAGGTCTTCCACCCC
The DNA here is from genome assembly GCA_009769605.1 of Bucorvus abyssinicus. Lineage (NCBI taxonomy): Eukaryota > Metazoa > Chordata > Aves > Bucerotiformes > Bucorvidae > Bucorvus > Bucorvus abyssinicus. The sequence goes on from CM020036.1 coordinate 16,610,310, forward strand.
TGCCCACAGGCTGTCTCTCAGGGAGTCCTAGGGGTTTGTCTCGTTTTCACTGTCTGTAAAATGGAGTGGTGACAAGCACTGCCTTTGTATAAGGGGAAAGATCTCCAGATGAGGAGTGCTTTATGGCAGTTTGGGAGAGTTGCTGCTATGTCCTGAGCCACAGCCTGCTGCTGAGATCCATCGTTGCTTTGGTCAGTTCGCTGAGGGTCTGCTTCAGCTTCCCTGGCAGTAAAAGGAAAACCCCTTTGGATAGGCCAGGGATGCTGGAAGAAACCTTGATGCATGTAAAATTTTATGCCTTTGAAGAACTTTGTAGAAGTGAAATGTGCATCAGTGAAAGAAGCCTGTATTTTCTATGAGCGTTCTTTAGTCTGCATTTTAGCTAGTCAAAAAGTTTAATCTTCAGTGTTTATTCTGTAGTGGTTTTTTTAATCATTGTGAATACAAGCTAATTCTGTTCATCTACTAGGAAGCAGATTAGTAAAGTTTTGACTGGAAGACATGACCGCATGTCACAGAAATCTACTAATTGCCCTTGAACTATTTAGCTCTCCCAGAGCGATGGATACTTTCCTCGTTTGGGAAATGCTGTGTCTCTGAATGTCTTCTGTCACCCTGACTCTGTAACAGCATTTTCAGTCTGCCATAAAGAAGACGAGTACCCAGATTCCTGAAGCCTGGAAAAAAGTCATTAAATAGATCAGACTAAAAGGAAATAGCATGTCTACTAAATCAAAGATGTTTTATACAAACCATGATGGGTCATGCTGAGAGTTGTCTGTTGAGCTTAGCAATGTTTCTCTCCTTGAAAATTAGCCAAGAATTTAGCTTTTCCCATAACTGTCTGATCCACCTACACAGCAGAGTTCAGATCCTGCAAGTGGTATGGTATGAACCCAGTATTCTTCCTTTAATGCTTCTTTGATTAAGAATAATTAAGAATAGGGCTTAGCCTGTGATTTTAATTATCTTGTTAGTAACTTCTGAATTCTGTTGTGCATATCATGTGTAGAGCATAGGATTTCGATGTACCTTTGAGGTATTGCACCCATCCAAATGTGGGTTGAAAGATAGCAGGTGCAAATTAAGTACTCTAAGTCTTTGCAGCTATTTACTTCTCAAAGAAGAGCATTTTCTGAAGATACAGGATGCCCTTTGGGAAAGGATCTGGTGAAAACTGGGAATTGACACTGAACAGAAGGGGAACTTCCCTCTTCACTGATCAGATACGCTGAACTACAAAATATGATGGTGTTTTCTGAATGCATGTGTCTGTGTGGCTCAGGGCATCTTCTAGAGTCCATCTCTCAGTCACTGTCATGCATCCTGTCACTGGCTGTTATGAAAAGGGAAACCATTGTTATTTCATTACAAACTCGTAGGGCTCCTAGCCCCCTCTGTGTTGAGTAGCTAAGCGGTGAATATGATATAGCCTGGCCTTCTAGGAGTCTGCGTCCCCTGTATTTCTTGGCGTAGGTGAAGTACAACTGGGGAGTTGTGGACAGTTGACCAGGAGTTCAAAGGGCTTCCTACACAGGTCCCTGCACCCACTCAGCACCCATTGTCTTAATGATCCAGTATGCAGCTGTGCTGTAGCTCAGTTTTCTCCAATTCCTTCATGGTATTTGAGGCTTCTTCCTCTTGAGGTCTTACTTGGATTTTTCATATGTAATTCATTGAGAAGACTAGTAAATGTAAGATGTTTACTTCAGGAGAGATATAAAAAGGATCCAGCCACCCAGGGAAAGACAAAAAGCGATTGTATAAGCTTGAGTTTTTGCAGAGGGGGCTTGAAGAAGGACCTGGTTTTAGAAATGTCCAGAAGTTTATCCTTGAGAATGCTTTTGACAAGATGGCGGTGTAAGGGGGAAGGGAAAGGTCAAGGATGGTGACAGGACTTAGTCATCAGTTGGAAGAGCAGCTGGGACTCTGGGGTGGTCAAAAAGGACAACCAGCAATGTGGGGGCAGTCCTTTAACTAAAAAATCCTCAGGATGAGGAGGCCTAGACAGTCAGTATTTTGCTGCATTCATAAAAGAGAGGGTATAGAGAAAATATAGATGAAGACGTAGCTGTTACATGTAGAAAGCATAGCATTTTTTTAGAATGTTTTAATTTTTAGGGAGAGCTTCTCCCATGCACCTTAAATCCTGACTAATTGGTTTTTAGGCATCACAGAGATAGCTGCTGTATCAAGTCTTAAATGGATAAACAAATGTGAAAAAAAAAAAGGATGTATACCTCAGTACCTGAGGTCCTTATGTCAGCACACGGCCGGTACAACTCCTCCAGCCCAATGCAGTACAAAGAGATACACAGACAAAAGATCCTTTCTCACTGTGTGAATCCATACCAATCAGTTAGGCAAGAGCAGGGGGTGTAATCCAGAGCTACTATGTTGTTACAAGCAGAAGATCCAATAAGCAGCAGCAAGTCTGTGCTGTATTGAAACCAGACGCAACACCTACAGCCAAGTGGACCAGGGTAATATTTGCACTCCCTTTTAAACAAGTAAAATTATACCAGTAAGTTTATTTGGGAGATAATCTTTGTCAAAGTGGAGAATATGGTTCAGGAGACTATTTGTTCTGTCTGGTGTTGCTAGAAATAAACTGAGGAAATCAGCCACAAGTTCTCTGTCCTTCCTGGGCTTTCCTTCAGGGTATTTCTGCCCATGGACATCTCCTCTGCCATTGCTGTTGTGCTTCTTTGACAGGCTATGGTAGCACGTTCATGAATTAAGAGTCAGTGTAGTAATTGAAGCCAGAAAATGATACATATTTCTTCATGTGTTCAAGCTATTCAGGTCAGCATTGTTCCCTGCAAGACAGGAATGCACATTTCAGGAAAACAGGAAGATTGCTTTGCATCAACAGTTGTGAAGGTAATTGTCTGGCAGCATTTCATTGCACCTGACACTATCTAGCTATGTGTATTCAGTACTAGGAGTCTCTGTTTCTCTGCCATCAGTGAACGGAGATAGGTATGTCTAGAAGTGATTGATCTTAAACTATCAAATGCATAAGGTCAATCACCATCCAAATGTGCCTGTTTCCACTGACTACACTGGTACACAGACAGTTCACATAGGCAAGTTGGCCAAGGTTGGCTGTCTTGGTTATGTTGGCATGTGGCTTCTGGGCGCTCACAGCCACACTCAGGAGGCTGCTGTTGCAGGGCATCTGGCTCCTGGTGCTGCTGTGTGTGCTGGCACATCAGTCAGGGACTCCGACCTGGTGAAGCTGCCCTTTCTCCTGCTGCCTTTTTATTGTTGTCTTCCTCCTGCCCAAGTGTTACTGGAGGAGTTCAAACGCTATACTTGCTGCTTTGAAGCATTGAGGTTTTCAGGGATTAATAGGCTTCATGCTGCTGCGAGCTGCTTCACATGCTCAGCATCGAACCGGGGACTTGGGCATCGATAGCACCAAAAATGGTGCCTATGATGCTGTCTCACAGCACAAGAGAAAATAGAAATGGAAACCACTTTGTTCTGGATATTGCTAGTGGGCTGCCAGCTTAGCAGCTCATATCCACAGAAATACCAAGCTTGAACGCATGCTCCTTCCAATTCAGCGGCCACTGCCTTTTCTTGATGGTGCCAGCCGGAATCTTGGTGCGCAGGATTTCCTCCTTGCAGCATGTCAGCAGCCTGGAAATAGTGTCGGCTTGCTAAAACAATATGGCTTTGGGGTAGTGGGTAAGGGCTGCTGGTCCTTCCTCCCAGTAGCTTCTCGCAGGTGTTGCATAGGGTTTTGAACATCTGGGATCCAGTGTGGGAATGCTCTTCCCTGCAGTATCTACCCAGAGTGTCTGCAGTTGTTTAGGAAAAAAAAAAGTATAGGACTGTCTGAAGACTTTTTAATGGGAGAAACTAATCCAACTTAAACAAAGTGGTGTGTGTGCATTCCTTTGCTGTAGTTGTACCAACATAATTATAACAGAAAAACATACACCAGCAAAGCTTTCCCAAATAGATAGATCTTTGCTTTTTTTCTTTCTGGTGTTTAAAATAAACGTAGCTTGTTTGTCTCAGAGATTATTTCTTCTTATTGGTTTCAGAGTGGGCCCTATCCACCCCACTGCAGAAAAATCATCAAATCACTCCAGTCCCTGTAGTAGGCAGCAGCCTTGGTTGGAGTGCTGTATTCCAGTTAAGCAATTGCAAAGAAGTGCAGAGCAGAATCCTTCAAGGCCAGAACCAGTGTTTCACAGTTACATTTTTCCTAAGTTTTTCAGGATTGTCTACAGGTCTTCTTTAATATATTCATTTGAAAATACGAAACATTTCTTAATAAAAAACCCTGTTCATTTAGTGTTGTTTCTTCCACACCACCATGTGCAAGTTCTGAACAATGAGCTGTGTGGAAGGTAAAAGTCCCTCATGTTAGAGAAGTTTGGTAACCTGTGCAAAGACCGTGTTAGTGCAGGGTGTTACCTTCTGGATTCCCACGTTATATGTAAACTTGGGACCGATGATCATTTGCATACATTGTTGAATTGATATTTAAGTCTCTGCTTAGGTTTCTTTATCCTTGTTTAAACATGTATTTGTTTTAGACTAAACTGTTCTTTCCACGCAGTTGTTGAAATACCATGTTCTTAAATTTCATCCCTGATGCACTAAGAATGCATTGCTATTGTATAGTTGTGTTCTGGGAGGCTGCTTTACATAATGAAATTCAAATGAGACCAACAGTCACCAGGTCTATGGAACATCCTTTTGACCTCACAGCACAGAGGTGGACCCATGACATAGCTGACTGGAAACGCTCAGCCACAGGTCTTGCTGTCAGCCCTGCTCAGCAGTGCAGCAACAGCGGTATGCTCCTGCAGTTATTCAGTTATCCCAAGATCTTTCTGAGCTTTACAGATCTGCATGTAATTGTGTACTCTGTGTTCACATACATGTGAGTTGGTAAAGTAATAAAAGACAGGTAGTTGTTCACGTTGCCCCTGTTGTTGATGGCATGGTCTGGAACAGGAACCAAAAGCCCTGTTCCTCCCTGGCTCAAGCTGGGGCACAGCTGCTGCAGGAGTATTGCTGTACTATGAAGGCTTGACCTGTGCATTGTCTGATACCATCAGAGCCCCTTCCAGCATGTCCCTGAGATGCCACTGTACCTTGAAGAGAGTTTTGTCACTATTTCACACTCCTCGTGGGCTGCTGCTTTGCCTCTGACCCAGCATGTATAGATTGGAAGTGGTATTTACTGAAAGCGTGGGACGTGCGTTGTGTAGTCTCCCAGGATTTAGCTTCCAAAAGCTCATTAAACTGATATGGTTAAGGGCCATCAACCCTCTTAGATTAGAGCTATAAAGAGCATCAGCGACTCTCCTCTTCTGAGTGCTCTAATGTCTGCAAATGAACTTTGTCATGGACAAGAACAAGCTGCCTGTGTCATGTCTGTCGTCATGACCCTGCCATAAATGTACTCACTGGTGGTTTTTATTAGACAATGTACTCTGTGTAAGACACAGAGAGACTGATTCTTCAACTGAGAGGAAGTAACTTACTTAAGCCAGTAGAGTAACATGCAAATAAAATCAGCAGAGAGTTCAACATTGGGCCTTCAAGGCTTGCCTTAAATTTCTGGGTGGGGGTAGCACCCCGCCACGTGGAGCAAACTGGTGCTCTGCTGTGAATTTTTCAAGTGCGTCAGTTGGTTATGAGGAACGTTGATGCTCATTATCTGTTCAAGCACATGAGGGACCTGGTGCTCCCTGGCCATTTGCAAGATGTGTGTGTTTATACAGGCAAGTGCAGACTCTCACCTACTGTTCGGCAGTGCTGGGTTAATGGTTGGACTCTGATCTTAAAGGTCTTTTTCAGCCTAAACCATTCTATGATATCTAGGGCAGGAGTGATGCAAATCAGCATCCCACTGGCTCCTGTCATAGAGGCGTGTAGTTTGCAGATGAGAATTTACTTTGGAAATTGTTTTGTACTAGTCTAAGTAGTTTCTTAGCTCAGTATTTGGATGAGGAAACATGAAATAAGCTGCATTTGGACCATTACATACCTTTTGTATTTCAGAGGAAGGAGTTGTATTTGGACACTGGCTCTTGATTCTGAGGCTCATTTATCATTCTGTATACTAGGGTAGCCCACATTGGTCAGAGTACTAAAGTTAGAGCCTTCTACTTCTTCAGAACAGCAATTCTCACTATCATTCGTGTATCCAGCATATATGGGTAAGCATATGAAACAGCAGATACAAATTAACTGTTCAGAGCTGGTTGAGTTGGCTTTAATCAGGGTTCACACTGAACCTGCCACTTGCATTTTAAACAGAGCAGACACACAGAGCAGATTCTGCGTAGTCTCTTTTCTGGAAATGCCTTTAGGGATTCACAGGTATCAATACGTTCAGTGGCAGGGTTCTGAGTAGAACATTATTGAGGTAAAAATGCAGTTAAAGTCATCTTTGAACTTGCCAAACAAACCCTTCCATTTTGTGACTTGATGAAGAAAATGGCTTTCATTCTTCCTGTGATGATGGAAGCACTCCAGCCTGTAAAATGATTTCCCAAGTTTTGGTGCAGCTTCAGTGGTCTCAGGAAGAAATGTTACTGTTTCGCCAAAAGCTGTTCTAGCAGGTTTTCTCCACCCTTCGTCATTACTTATCAGAGAGTTTGTCTAACATTCTTCTTTACACAGAGTCTAAGAAGCACCGGGTTTATTTCCTTCTCCTGCGAAGTTGGTCCATTTGCTTCCTTTTTCTGTGATCAGATGTGTCAGAGTGCCTCCTTAAGAGCCTTTGCATGTGATGGTGCTGAGAAACCTGAAAAACGGTGAAGGATGGCTCAAAGTTGGTAGATAGTCCAGTCTCTTGGGTAATCCTGTCGAACTGCAGGAAGTAGGGTTAGTTTCTGTGTACAGTAAGTATATAAACATGGCCAAAATGCTGCATTTTTCAAGCACCTAAAGTCATGGTTTTTTAATAATTGGGGGGAGGAGCGGGAAGGAGTTGTGCTTGTTTTTTTAAATTCAACTGCAAAGCTTCCTGTCCCTTGCATTTGCAACGTGGTGGGATAACTGCTCTTACCTACTGAAAAATGAGGCAGTTAGATGATGAACACACATCTCCCAGCCTTTGCTCTGTCTCCTGAATGAGATACTCTTTCACCTCTTAACTTACTCCATTTCCATGACCTCGCTTTATTTAATTAACATGCTTCACCACAGGTCTGCAGGCCTGTCTGTAGTTGTACTCTACTGCCAGGTATCCATGAGGCTCCATCACGAGTAAGCTGAATGATTTTCTGCAAAACCTGCCTCTTTCAGCCTTAGCACCCAAGACATGAGGTGAATTCCTTTCTTGGGAATCAGAAAGGAGCATCCCACTTGCTGAGGAAGGGGGGCATAAGATGAAAGATTATATCTAAAACATAAGGAAGGATCCTGTACAATCTGTAGCTTTGTGAAATCATTCAAGAAGAGTTCAGCTGGAGGAAAAAACTTCATCAGGTTGGCTTTAATTTGACGTTTGCCTCTATTTCTTCTTTATCTTTTATCATTTCTCTTCAACCTATTCATCATGTTCAAAACCCATAATTAGCACTCCTAAATTCAACGGAAATGGCAAGTTATTGCGATTTTTTTTTTAATAGTTTCTTATTTACATTCAGCAGTGAGATTTCCTCACTTGCTGCCCAAGTGCTTCAAAATTGCTACTTCATTAGAAATCAAGATTGTTGCTCTGCAGATGTTCCATTTAACATGGATAGTAATTGCACAAGTGCTTCTATGTCAAGCTAGGGTAATGTTAAAATCGTGGCCTCAGAGCTAAGTCTGCTCTGCCCTCTTGTGTCTTCGGAATGTGCTGCCAAATGCTCCCCAAATACAGCTGCTTTGTCATGAGAACTGGTATTTTCCCCCCACAAACTTAAGATTAAGATGCAAACACATGGGTATTTGGATATGGGTTGATTTTTCAGTGACGAGTACAGATCGACATATGTTTGAACTAAATCTGTTCTGCCAGTATTCCTCATGCACACACATCTGAGGGGAAGCTCGGAAGTGCTGAAATAAGCCTGATTGAACACTGTAAAGTTGTGGGGTTTATGAAGCTTCAAGAGAAAAAATTATCTTCCAGATCATAGAGACAGGGCTGCTGTGAAGTTGTGGGTTGGCTTAACTTGGCTGAATCCTTGATGTACCAAATTTTGACTTTAGCAGAAGTGACAGTCCAAAACTACAATAAGTTTACAGTGATTAAAGGGATTCTGAAGGACTAAAAACCCCCAGTCATGTAGTTTTTTATATTAAGATACCTTCAAAATAAGGTTCAGCTGCATGCTAAAAAAAAAAAAAAACCTGCCAGCTTCTCTGTGTGGTTTGTTGTTTTTTTGGTTGAAAATGAGCTTAGGAGGAGGGGTGAGCTGGAAGTTCAGATTTCCTCCCCTTATTGTATTAGGAGAAAAAGACGTTGCCCTGGCAGTGCATCCTCTCTATCCCCTCAGGAGCGGAGTGCAGCAGTGCGAGCTGGTGGAAGCTACCGTGAGCACAGTTTACTGAAAATATATTTATTTTTAAAGAGACTTAAGAGTTTTCAAATCACAGAGCCAACTATTCTATTTAAGAGTGAATAGAATAAGGACCGGCTTTTCTGAACAAAGTACGAATTTAGAGTTTGAAATGTTCTGCTGTAAATCTTTCAGGTACCTCAAGGCTTAACATTTGCTCCGTGGGCATTGGATGATGACTGACCCGAGCTAGTCCTGATTGTGTCATGGATGTTTTCTTCCTTATCTTGAGGGTGATTACAGCAGAGACCAGCACTTTTCAGCAGCATTTTTGTAATTTCTCTGCAGAGAGCATTGTGCGATACGGAGGCCATGCACCCTGTTTGTTCAGAAATAATCCTGGCAGCCTTTCCAGTCACAGAGAGCAACTTGGGCACAAGCTGTGCTCCATTTGTAATTGCTAAGTGCAGCTAGGGGATAACACATTCATGCGCTTTGGGCCAAGTCTGTGGGACACCTGGGGGACTCCAGGCCTCCTTTTGTGCTCGTTTTACAAACTGCACCCTTCTTCCACCTATTTCAGAAAGTCACGGTACCAATTTCTTTTACCTTTCCCTGCTCCTCAGCATGCCCCTCGTTTGGTGCTCCTGTTACCTTCTGTGTGTAAACAGAGAAGAAGATGCTGCTATTGAAAAAGTACTGAGTCTGGTCAAAAGATAGGATATGGTTGAGTAAACACCTTGTTTTATGTTTTTTCAGTAACACTCAGGATTTTCGTTGCTGATGCTCAGACTGAAGGTTCAAACAGTTAGTTTGTTCAGCTGTTGTAATGACCCCAGTAACACTGAAAAGTCTTTTTCCTGAAACTCCTTGAACCAGCTCCATAAAGACCCGTCTCACCAAGGAGAGGCAAAGCCTTCTCCCTGCTTTGCAAACGGGAACTCAGAGATAGAACGGCTTTGGTGATTGGGTCATGATCTCGTGACAAGAGGTTGATGGGGCTGGGAATAACTACTCGTTCTTCAGCCTGTCTGCTCTGCTTCCTAATCCCTAGATTGGGCAGTGAAGGATGGTGAATTATGAAGTAGGGAGACCTGTTGAGGCTGTAAATCTGAAGTTTAAAAGGCAGTGGCATTCTCATGGGGTTTTTTTCCTAGCCACAGGTTTTGAGCTATCCTTACGGAGGATCATGAACTCTGTTTCTAAACTCTCTTTCTGAAGACAAGGAAATGCAGTTTGTTGATCTATGAATGCAGAGCATTGGACCTGCAATTGATATTTGTTGTCTTCAAAATCACGAGAACCAAAGAAATCTGAATAGGAAACTATTTTATAGTTCTTCTGTTCTTATAGTTTATTTTTTCCCCACAGTGATCCACAGCTGTCCTCAGTGTCAGTATTTCTCAACATTTTATAGTGCAGGGATGTCCTGATTCAACCTAGAACAGAACCAATTCTCTGTTCAGTGATTTTACTTTTCTGCTAAGACTATTCTAAGTGACTGTGCTTTCTGAAGTTAACAGCATATTTTTGCAGACAGTGTCTGCTTCTAGCAGTGATAACACTTGATATTTATGGTTACTACTAAGGATTGGTATGCAGAAAGGCTCTTGCTTATACTTGCTCCTATGGAGACCAAGGTCACTGCTAAATCCTGTGTGACATGTTGGGGGTGCAGTAAGTGAAAGGGTTGTAAATAAGAAAAAAGGTCTTACTTGTGGGGAGGAGCAGACAGGACAGGTGACCCAAACCTGACCAACAAGGTATTCCATTCCATATACGTTTTACTCAGTATGAAGCTGAGGGGTCACAAGGTTCAAGCTCTCTTCTTCTATGGCCAGTGTCCAAGGAGGACTCTGACCATTCCTCTGCCTTCAATCTCAGTGTCTGAGTTCTGAATCCAGTACCTGAATCCAGTTCCTGTCTGCTGCTGAGTCCAGCGTGGACTCTGGAGGAGTTCAATATTGGTTTTGTATATATTTAATTATTTTTTTATTAATATTATTGTCTTTTCTCTTTTTATTGTTACTGTTTCATTAAAGCTGGTTTAGGTGGTTTTTTTTCCCAACCCGTAAGTCTCTGTCTCTTACTGCCTTCCCCTTTTGGGAAGGGAGAGGGTTTAATAGAGAGCATCTTTCATTCATTTACTGGTCAGCCCAACCTCAAGCCTTGACAAAGGACCATATACCCTCATCAGAAACCATCCAGGGCCTGTCACAGTGGTTTCCATTTACCTAAGATTTGGTTCAACTGGGAACAGCTATATATTATTTTTCCTCTATTTTGCCTACCTGCTGAATGGGAGTGTGTGTGTGTCTGTGTCTGTGTGTCTGTGTTCAGTGTTGGATTTCTTGAGCCTTCTTCCTTTTGTGGGTGTGGGTATCCTGTAACTATTCAGCAGTCTGTCTGCAGGCCACCAGTGGTTCACAGGCCCTCGGTAGAGGAGAGCTGCTCAACATTTCTTACTAAAGCAAGTCCCAAGCATGAAGATTTCCACCGATTCTTGCTGCCAGAAAACTTTTTTCCCCAGCCAGTATTTAGTCTGCATCTTCCCCATCTTCACATCCCATTGCTTCTGTCACTGTTGTGGAACTTCATCCAGAATAATCCCCTCCTTGGCACCAAAACACTGGTTTGAGTTCTCTTTCACCTCTCTCTTGCTGGTTAGCTGTGTTACTCATCCTGTAAACTGGCCTTCATCAGTCATGTTTTCCACCTTCATCATAACGTTGTTGCTTAATGGGAGCAACAAAAGCTCACCCCAGAACAGGATAAAGCTCACCCCAGAGCAGAACATGTTAGAGCTGACTGCCCTGATACTGTGTGGAGGGAGGCGACTGCTGCCTGTCACCCGTGACCTGTTAGTGCCAGCTTCCCTGCTGTCTTCAGAGATTCCACTGCAAACACTCCTTCCATATTTGCAATGAATGTGATCCCAGCTGTGATCTCCATTCAAAGGTGAGGCAGGGATAGGGATAAATTTTAGGTAGCAGTGGAAGAACAGAAATGACAGTTGAAAAAAAAGACCAGCATAGAGAAGAAATGGAGTGAGGGTGAGAAAAAATGCAGAAAGTAAAAAAGAGGAGAGAGGGACCTCCCTATGAGATCAGATAATCTTGAAGAAAAGGGAGAATAATTTAAGGAAAATATAGAAAGCAGACACCACAAAGCTTATGCCAAGATATACAATAAAAAAGAGGACAAAGACGGGGGAGGAACACAGTGACAGCATTTTTACTTTTAAATTTAATTATGATGTGTTATTTCTAACAACAGAAATGCTGCAGATACTTTTGGTACTTGTCTGAAGTGAGAGCTGAACCCTGTCCTGATCTGAAGAGCCTTTTCTTGTTGCAGTTAAGTTGGCAGTTCTAGACCTGACATGCTCCATCTGGAGTCCTGGCTGTATTTCAAAGGCAGGTCTCTGAGAGACTACCAGGCGCTTAGAAAAATAAAGAAATACCACTCTCTAAGTGTGCCCAATAAAAATGTACAGCCTCTTATATCACAGCAGTCCTTTGACTTATGACGAGATTTTTCCTGCTAGTATTTTTGGTTCAGTAAAGGCTGCATGAAGATAGGGTTAATAATTATGGTTATCGGTTTATCTTGTGGTTCAATGTATGTACCCAAAGGGAGGGAGGGAGGGAGTACCTGAGCTTTAGTTTCAGATGCAAAGTGGGAAGCATAGAAGTTGTAATTATCTCATGGGAACTAAGGGCACTGGTATGTAGCCAAGGATGGAAGATGAGGCAGAGTCTTTTCCAAACTTGCTGTTTCAGAAGAAGTGTCTTCCAGTTGGTAGCAAGCCAGTGTGCGGCTCAGAGCTGAGTATTGGTGGTAGAAGAGCGACAGCATTGGCTCCGTGCATGGGGTCTGGATTGTGTCAGCTCCATGTCCTGACACACAGTCTCACTTCTGCTAGCGGTGCATGGCTAATGCAGCTCTTTGGGAGGTGTGCCATGGCTGTGGCCTCATGCTTTAATAGTTCTCAGACTGCTTTTATAGGAGTGCTTCGTCCACACTAGGGCTCTCTGATGCAAATGAGAATATTGCTTGGCTTTAGACCCGAGGGTTATGCTGTAGTGTCAATACAAAGGGTCAGCAGTGGGGCCAGACCCATGTCACCCATTCTCACTTACAGACTGTTGTGTTTATTTTTTTATATGTTTATTGTTGTCCTTTTTCACAATGGTTTCCCATGGTGAGTGGTCTCTACTGGTTTGTGAAGAAGCAGTGATAGTGGCCAAGGGTCCAGCACCTGACCACAGCTCGGTAAGATCCTGCCTAAAGGAGCTTATCTCAGCAAGAGTGAAGGGAGGTTTCAATGTACCAGTGGGTGTTCGTTTGCACTTCGTGGATTGTATGGTGTAGTTTCATGCTGATGTAAAACAGTATTGAGATTGACCCTCAACCATTGAATTAGGTCTGTCCTGGACCTCAGTGCAGATTAGGCGTGCTGAGACTGCTGTCACCGATAGCAGGAGCTTGGTGATGAAAGAAAGCTTCAGCATGTGTTTGCCGCCCTGGGAAGGAGGAGAGGATCATCGCTGACAGCTGGACTTTTTTTTAAACCTACAGCTACCTTCAGAATTGCAGTGTCTGTAATTAAACTCAAAGCAGCAGCTTTCTAGCTGTAGGCCATACTGAAACCTTGCATTGAGTGACAGGTTGTTTGTCCTCAGGTTTGGCAGTGAATTAATGGTTTGTTTTAGAGGCCTTAGTGGACTAGAATTGCCTTCTTGGTGGGGAAAATGTACAAAGTCAGCAGGAGCACTTTGAGATGCTAAGAGTATTCTCTGCTGCTTTTCGTTGATCCAAGTGGTCTTTTCTAAGTACAAAGTCAAAGAAATTATTGTTTGTCCCTTCCTTCATCTCTCTGTGCAAGAGTCATGTAATCAGCAGGAATGCTGAATCCTCCCTGTCTCCCATTCCTGTTTGCATGGGAGAGAAATGGAGCGTAGTGAGATAGATCCATACATCCCTCTGCATCTGCATGCTGAAGGCAAAGTTATTTGTGAGCCATAAGCATATGGGTCGGAGAGCTGCCAAGCCAAAGTTGTTCCCGTGTATCTGTAAACTAAATCTGATTCCTTAAATTCATCCAACTAAGGAACTTCTGCTCTGGCAAAGGCTTGTAAATATTACAGTACCTGTCACTTTTGGATGCCGCTTTCTGTTTTCATAGCAGTGAACCGAAAGCTTTGAAGTCTGGGTTGTATTGTTTAGCTTTGTAGAGGTCGACCTCAAAGCATCAATCTTTCTGCTCCTTTTAGGATGTATGAAAACAGTCTTTTCTTTTTGCAGAAAACTTCTTGTAGCCGTTCTGAATTGCAGCTCAGTACTGCACAGCTAACTTGAGTTTTAAGTCATTTGTCACTCCAAAGTTAACTTCGCCACAGCTAAAGCTCTATGGAGACAGTACTTCTAAGACTGTCCTCACTGAGGAGTTAAGTTGGGTAGTTACTCTTACTTGGGTAGTGTTCTTGCTTTGACTTTGCCAATGTGTACACGGCTTTTATCTGAAAGTCTTTGGGCCTGCTGGCCTGTCCCAGAGCTGAGGCTGAAGCCAAGGTTCTCTTTGCACTTGAAATTGCAACCTAGCCCTCTTGAGCAGTAGAGATTTATGTTCAAGTACCTGGAGTCCTACAGTACTTTCCCCCTTTCCTGCTGCATTCCTAGGGAAATCAAAGTTCTCCTACAGTGGGCAGGACATGAATCCAGAGCAATTCAACCTACTGAGTCACTAAGAGGGATGGGTTTTGACTCCAGCCTTCCTGCAACCCCATGTGAACAAGCACGTCAGCAGAAACACTCTGGCGCGGACCTGTTCTGTTAAATTTTACCATGGTTCCCATGGTTCTTCTCTTTAACCAAAGTCCACTGAGCAGTCTTGCCAGGGTGTCTCAGTGTCTCAGCAGTGCTCTGACTGGTTTTGGCAGACCAAATGATCACTGCTTTCATGGCAGGGAGGTACCAATGGACAGTGGTATGTATTACACAGCTGGCACCTTAGCTGAAGTAAATCCGCACTGGAGTCTGCCACCTGAAGGGCCCTACAGTAATGATGGCTTTGTGAGATTGCCTGCCTACTCTAGCCACACTTGCTGGCCATTCAGGTTTTTGTAAAATGCTTTAGAAAATTATGCTTGAAGGCATAATGTTAAGAGCTGAGCTCCCAATTGCTTTTCACCTCACTGGCTAAGTCTTGTGCAGCTATATATTCTAAGCGGGTGATTGGTTTTGCTGCCTAACTGTGAAAATATGGGCTTTGTATTTCCATTTAGGTTATCTGAAAATTGGACCTTTCATCTTCTGAAATGTTTCCAGTAACCCAAATTCAGGCCTGGTTGATAATCTTTTCAGTGCTTTAGTATCAGCTGTTAAAGTAAAGCTGACTATCAAGAAGCAGTTAGTATTGAGAGAGCTGATAATGATGCCACTGAGAAGCTAAACCCCTCATCTCTATTTGGTTCTTTTTTTTTTGTCTTGCAGATGAGCGAATCTGTTCACCACCCTTTATGGAGCTGACAAGTGCCTGTGGAGAAGATACCTTGCAGCTTATAGAGAAGAATGGACTAGCATTCCCATTCAGTATGTACATGGGCTTTTCCTTGGTGCTTCGAGTAGGTTCTGAATATTGCACATGCACCCCCCAAGATGTAGCCACACTGTAGGAGGGTGGGTTTCATTGCCAAAGTGTCAGGGATGTTAAAACCTTCCTGAAATAAATGCTCTGAAGCTGTCTGCTTGGAATGTGGAACAGAACCCCTCCCTATCAGCTTTTACTTTGTCTTTTATTGATGTTCCTTACTTTAAACACCTCGCTACAGTAAACATGTATTCCTGGGAAGCGCTAATAGTTCTAACAAAGTTAGCCTCTTGCCCTGAAGTTGTGCAAGAAGTTTCTCCTGCCAGCTGCATTCATTAATTTTCTTGAGAAAATCACTGCCTGGCTGACTGCTCCCCTTTTTCACCCACCCCTCCCTTTCCTGGTCCAGTCTACAAATATAATCTTAGAGGGTAGAAAAAAGAGTATAAAAATTACCATAGACAGTAGGCTGTAAAGGCCCACGGCTTCAAACAGCTGCTATGAAGGGTTTGTGCTTTGTAGCAAGTTTCATTGTGGGACTTGTGCTTTAATTTGTTCCTTTATTTGATTCCTTGCAGTATAAAGTGAGCAGAATTGATTAGTTGGTGTTTGTTCCTTTGGTGTTTGCCTCATTTATAAAGTTCAGAGGTAAAGTCATGTGGAAAAATCATGTTTTGCCCTCCCTGCCATCGCTCTCCCAAATGAGGCGGGTCTCCTGAAGCTAGATTGTGAAGCATGAATTTAAAGCTCACTGAATGGCTTTGAGCCCCTCCCTTACCCGTGCACATTGTCCTCTCTGTACAGGCTGGCTACTGCTCAGTAGTCAGCAGCATAGCCCATATATTCAGAAGGCCTGATTCAACCCCTCTAAATGATGATGAAATTAAAATCTGACACCAAAAATTAATGTAACATGGTATTGTGGGAGTGCCTTTTCTGTCTCCTCTCCGGTTTTTATTTTCTTAAAAACACTCTTGCTCTCCAGAGCACGTGTCATATACCACTTTTCAAAATTTCAAGTGACCAACTTATTTTGGACTCTAGTGCAGGTCATCTGCCTTTCGTAGCTGCCTGTCCTCTTGCCTGGCAATTTGACTCTTCTAACACCCCCCAAAGAAGTCTTGTCCTATCCAGCCCTTCACTTGCAACTTTTCATTTCCTCTGCTTAACATAGAAATAACATCAGCTCTAGTGATCGTGTGGGTCCCAGGGTCTTCAGCTCTTCGTCGGTTTCGTAAAAGCAGAGGCGTGTTTGTTCTTTCCTCTCACTGGTTTTAGGATGGAGGTGAGAACCAGGATATACAGAGCAGATAAGGAATATGAAGGAGAAAGAAGAACTGTTGGTCTCTTTCTACTTTTTTGACTCTCTGTATGGTTGCCTGCAAAAAATAGGTTGTATCTTAGTTTGGTTCAGCCCATTTGGTTTCCTGCTTTTCCTCAAAAACAGGGAGGCAGGAAAAGAAGTTCGTTTCCACTTTGTCCTGGTTCCCTTGTTTTCAGGGACAGTGGTGTTTCATGGCTTCAGCCTCAGGCAAAATCACATACTTGTAAAGATGTCCTCTGAGTAGGAAAGATGGCAATACCAGTACTGGTACTAACTTCTCAGCTGATGCTTTGCACCTCTGTCCAGTCCTGAAATGACCTCTGCTTGCACTTTAGTTACAGGGAGGAGTTGAGAGAGTATGGCTTGGAGCAAGCCAAGCTTTGCAGTGATTGAGGACACTGTTCAAGCAGAGACTGTCACTGGTACCTGGTACAGTCACCTTGGTCTGGTGTACTCCAGTGTTTGCATGTGTGGGTGGGAACGGGTTTATACGGGGTTTGTGTGTTCTGTTTCAGTGGTGCATTGTTTTTTCTTTTTTATTTACCCAGTTTGTAAAACCAGAGTGGCCCATGGAACCAACTCTCATGAGGTGAGTTAAAAACAGTGTTATCTCCCTGCTTCCAGTCCCCCAGGTGTGGTTTGGCTGGTGCTTTCCAATCCAGTAGTAGGCAGAATGAGGTCTATGCCCAATGACTTCCCTTCCCCTGCCTCTCCCTCGTTTTTAATTACACCATTATTTTTTCAGATTTATCTGAAGTGAAGTTAAATATGACTTAAACCTCTTGGCATGGAAGTTCTAGCAGTTTCTACCTTCTGTCATGTAGTTGCTTCTAGCAGTTTGTAGTCTCCAGTCAGCTCTGTCTGCAAAGAATATCCTTTGCCACTTCTTTGGTGGGAGGTCGCACTAAGTGATGTTTCCGCCCCACCGTGTTTCTCTTCCAACATATATGTGGTACAGGTGAGTAATAGTTTTGTGCTGCAGATGAGGCAGCTGGTTCCTCTCCTTGAGGGGAAGGGAATAGCAAATAGAGATGGTTCCAGGTATGTTCAGTTGTAATAACAAAGTTGGAGCTGTGGGGAGAACAGTGCTGGTAGAACTATTGCTTGACCTTCTTTCTGTAAGGTATTTGGAGTTAAAATGGTTGTGTATTCCTGGAAGGAGTGCATTCCCTGTGAGCAGAGCTTCCTCTAAATTTAGGCCAGTTGAGTTCTGTTTTAATTCTTCTACGTTTGTGCTTCCTGCCTTCCTGCTTACCACAGCTCACTTTTGACAATCCAGCCCTCACTGTTGGCTCTCCTAATGCCTGGCTTCCTTTGTTACACAACATGATTGTCAGACCAGGTTTCCCGGTTGCTCCTGAAATATGCAATATATTGCTGCAGTGTCTCTGAGAGCTGAAGGACTTGAAGTAAAATCTAAATCTAGACGAGCAGAATGGCCACGCCTGAAATCTTGAGTGACCAGCACTTCTTTTTAAAAACGCAGGCCTTAGCTTGGGTCATTTCACAAGCCAACAGACAGTCCTGTTAATTTGCTGGAGCAGCCGCTATAATCATTCCCAAGAACGCTTGGGGACTGGATTGTTAATGAATTTAAGACTCCAGCTTCCCTGCTGACTTTTCTGTCAGGAGTTCCTCTGCAACTTGAAATGCATGAACCTTTCAGTGTCAGTCCAGTCAGTCTTAGACTTCATTTCCCTGGTGAATCTTTCTTTGGTCTTCTGTCATACAGTGCAGACATAGCTCAGCCTCCTGCCAGAATTTGTTTTGCTGAGCAAAAATAGGACTAAAATACAGTTGTAGGCTGCACTTTATCAGAGTAACTTATGACTAGAGCCTAGGAGGACCCCTGGAAAAAAACCTGGAGTCATGTGGTACTTTACATAGTTAGTAGTCACTTCTGGAGTTGCTGAGTTCTCAGGACTGATCCAAATGTGTATTTATAATGAGAGAGGAACTGTCTTGTAATTGCTATTTTATGGTCAATAATGGCAAGGGAAATGTAGAATAAATACTCTGCTTATAGTACAGTCTGTCTAAAAGATGGAACATAGGTCTAGAAGCAAGAAATTGTTGCCTGTTTTATTAACAACTCCTTCTTTGGCTTTTGGTAAATCATTTCATTTTCTGTAGAGATTTTCCCACTGCAGAACTGACACTGGACCTAGGACAAAGCCTGACCAGAAACCTGCTTTTCTTCATGACTATTCAGAAAGTCCAAGTACTGGCTAACAGGGACAGATGAAAGTACAGGCTTGATTTTGGGTTTGGTGCCAGCCAAGGCTGGCAGACTCCACATTTCACAATGAAAACATGAGCTACTTGAGCCAAAGTGCTATAAGTTAGTCTTCTTGAGGTGTCCCACAGTTCTACATGGCCTTTGCACTAGAAATAGCATCAGCCAGCTCAGCACTTGATCTGCACTTTGCCAGCACCGTTTGTTAGACTTGAATAGAGGTGATGCCTCAAGGTTGTCCTTCCCAGCTGCCAACAGGTCAAAACATAACTGACCTTTGGTAAAGCTGCTGTGAGACATCACTGAGACCCATAACCTGAAGAAATGAGGCCATAATGTCTCTGATTTCTAAGTGTTGAGCAGACAGAAATGAAAAGGCAGAGAATCGCTGTGTTTTTTGAGACTCAATTCCTTAAGGACATTTTCAGTAAAAATTCTTGGTGCCAAATGTTTTGTTTTGCCTTCAAAAGAGCTCTGTATTTATAATGAGGAATGCTGTTTGGAAATTATGATATAAAGTATTGTTCCCATGTTACTGGCAGACACAGCAGGTCTGTGCTAGATGACAAAGAGCAAGTGCGCCCTGCAAGCTAATTCTTGGGCTTGTATTCATGCATACTAAAAACCCATGAGATATGGCAGTGGACCAGCATAATGCAACACCCCGGGAGTTATATGGATTGTGGGCTAGTCTATGGGGTTATTAGTACACAGCTTTGTAGAAGGGAGGTTTCACGTGGACTCCAGTAGCCTGGGTCAGTTCTGTGCCAAGAAGATAGACTCTCTTGGCACAGGGTTTCCACACTTCTGAGATAGGATGATAAGTACCTTACGTTTGTTTGTGGGGATTAATGGACTAATATTTGAAGAGAACACCATAGGAACAGCACAGTTCCTGCCAGTTATCATACTGTAGATACTATAATGCCAGCAGTCTCCACAGGAGGAAGAAGAGAGCAGTGTTTCTTGCCACCAGTGAGAGACAAATGAGGTATGATGATGTTCCTGTGAATCATCTTGATGGATGATTCTGCTGGTTAGAGTAGGCTTCCTGCACAGGTTGTTTACCACTCACAAATTCACTCTGTGCTCTCAGATAGCATCTGGTATGAGAGAGACAGAGTAAGAATATCAGCTGCAAGCAGATATTGAATGCACGCATTGACTTGAACTCGGAAAATGTTAATCTACTGAGTCATTGTGCATGCACACAGACAATTATGTGGTCTACCAGATAAGGAGGAATAAGGACAAAAATATACTCAGACTTTTAACTATGAATATGTAATCACTACGTCATTTACCGTGGCTATGTTTTTGAACAACAAAACCTATTATATTTACTATTTTTATTACTGGAACAACCTAAGGTGTTAGCAAAAATTCAGTCTGAAAGTACAGCGTACATCAAATGAGCAGCTGATCATATATAACAGAGAGAGCACAAAGTGGTAAAGTTTCTTTGTAAAATCCTTCCAGTGACCCTGACTTCACTAAGATACAGCTAATCTCAGAAAGCATGAAAATTGACAGGAAGCATATGGAAAGAGCAAGCAAGCAGTGTAACTCATCTGCACCATGCTGAGGCAGGAAGCTTCAACTTTATTCTCTATATATTGCTGTGGTGTCAGTGTTGGACCCAGAGAAGTTCTGTTAGCCTTTCCGGACTGTCTTGCATTCTGAGTAAAACAGTAGGCTGAAGCAGCCAGTGAGAAAGTATTATCAGGCATAAGAAAAAACTCATGTTTCAGAGCTTAGGAACTTTTCTGGTAAGGATTGTACATCCTGCACTGACTGAGGTAGGTGGCAGGCTCAAGACATGGATGATTAGCTGTTGTCTTCAAGGCTCTTCAGAGGGGGAAAGTGCTCTAACCAAAGCATCCCTACTTAAGAGGGGGAGTTTAGCCCAGAGGAAAGGAAGATAAAACATTTGTCAGGTTCTCTGGCCTTGAACAGTCCTTACTTGTGTTCACTTACCAATATGCCCTGCTGCCACTGTGGATTAACAAGGCCCAGCATCACTGGAGTAATGATGAGAGGTCACTATTAAGTAACTAGAGCATAGCTTTTTTAGGGCTTTGAGGGTGGAGAACAAACTAAATTAGTTCTCTGTGCTATGTAGGGGCACACTGGTATAAATAATTCCATCACTTGTGCCACAATGGTGCTTGCTGCTGGTTCTGCATAGGAGCCATAGGAGTCTTACTCCAACAACACACCTGCAAAACGGGGCACTACAGTTATGATAATCATATATGCAAGTGACCATGAGAATGGAGGGATTGATGAAAGAGCAGTGTAACATGTGCTGAAGATATGCTGGCCTGTCAAGTACTTCTGTGCACCTATCAGCATTGCTTCTGTGCTGGTTGGGGCAGCTGCTGTTCATTTTTCAGGCCCCTTCCTTTTTGGCATATTTGTTCCAGTCCCTTCCAGAGGACTATCCATTTGGAGTAATGGGGTGACACCAAGCCAAGAAAATCATTAGGCCAGCATTTGCTGTTAATAAGAACGTGTAGAATCTGAAAAAAGGTTCTGTGGTGATGTGGCTGAAACCCTGGTGCTTAGGCTATTGCAACTGGACTGAGCCAAACCGTGGGAAATGGAGCTGTGGGAAAGAACTTGCATAGTTAGTACACAGAGCTGTTCCTTCTGTTATGGTACATGCTTATATTCAATACGTCATCATCTGTGTTGGTCAAATGTTTTACCCTTTTGTTGTACCTGCAGTTGCAGTAGCTTCCCAACTAAAAGCAGCAAATTAAATTGTAAAATGCTGAGAAGAAAATGTTGATTGAAAACGAAAGCTGCACTGCCAGTAGTGTTTGGAGAGTTGTGTGTCAGTGAAATGAAATGTAATGAAATAGGACTAGCTGCTGAGAAGGAATTCACACGTGGTCAATATATATCCAGCAGTAGATGTTCCCCCTTCAATGCTGGTTAGGTGGTGGGTAAGCATGAAATTATTTAAAGACTTGTGCACAACTGTGTGCCTGTTTCCAGATGGCGATCATCTTCAACCAGGAGGGCCTGAAAGCCGTTCGCCCCCCTTGTGTCATTCAGAGCTTCATCAATCACAATGCCGTGCTGTATAAAGTCTTTGTGGTTGGGGAATCCTACACGGTGGTGAAAAGACCATCTTTGAAGAACTTCTCTGCGGGAATCTCAGGTACGTTGTGCCGATTTAAAAGGAAATGTCAGTTCTCAGAGCCTTGGCCGCAAACATCTGAAAAGGAAAATATCTGTGAAAAGGCTGCTGAAGTGAAGGCAGCTGGTTCTTACGTACCGTGTTTCCTCTTCTGTATTATTTCAATAGGAAGAGAGATAACACATCTGCTCTGGAATACATATGAATGACATTCGTATAGTAAATATTTATGCAATAGTAACGCCAGTCTTACCTGTTAGAAACAGTGTTTGATATCATGTGAAATGTGGGAGTGGGAGAGAAATTCTCTCATTTCGCAGTAAGTTCGTGTGTCATTTGTTCCGGAGTTTGTTTATAAATGTGCTTTGGAGCGTATTTCCTGGATTCCATCATTTCAGAACTTCCTCTCCCTATTTTTACCTTGATTATATATGTGTGTTTAAATTAAAGATCACTTGTGCTCCCCCCTAAATGAGCCTCTCTGTTCACGTGAAACCCAGTGTTGTAAACCTTGGTGGGAAGCGTCCTTTGGTTTGTAGATAGCAGCTGTGTTGGGGAGAAGGAGGAATGGATTTGTCAGTGAGGACAGTGATCCTAGTATACACCATTAGAAAGCAGCACTTGAAGGGTTTTCATTAAAGATTACTTAAATTTCCTTTATGGAAAAAAGGTCCTTTCCAGAGAACTGCATTCTGTAGCCCATCAGAAGCAAAAAAGAATTAGCAGTGCATGGATGGGAGCATGATCTGCCTGCAACTGGACAAATCTAGGAGATGGGGATGGCAGGGGAGAAGGTATCAATCTAAAGGAGATGAGTGAACAGATGCCAGGTTCTTGTCAGTGGCTTCTACTGATCTTAGTAAGTCCATGTATGCTCACTGTTACGTTCTGCACACAAATAGGTATTCGTTAGTGTATGTATAGTAGGATCCCTGTAAAAGCCCTTGTCTGCAGGTGTGTATGCCTGTATTTACATTTAGGTCTGCTCTGTTGAGTAGGCCAAAATCTGTGTTCATATAAACTATTAGGATAGTTGGTCCATACTTTTGCTGGAAGGGAACATTTTAAGGCATCTTTCTAAAAATGCCTTACCTAATGTGTCATCTGTTAGTGTAAAACTTGAAAGTTTCCTGGAAGCCCACATGAAAATAAGTTTTGTGGGCGGATCAGGATAAGTGTCTGGCTTTCTTACCCTCATCAGGAGAGGTTAAGGATGCCATGCTACTGGCACCTGACTAGGCAGATCTAATGATTAAGCAGATCTGGAGGCTGTGAGTCACTCCAGGAGCAAAATGTCTCAAAGTACAGGGCCTTTCTAAATGGGAGGAAAGGCGAGAAGAGGATATGGTGGTGTCAGACAGCAGAGTGAATTGGGGTTTGCTTTTCACAGCTACCCCATTTTATTGTATGTGGACCTGTGGCTGCTCTTAAATGTCCACTCAGAGAGACCAGCGTAGCAGAAATACTCTTATTGCTAGTGTCACCTGCATGCTGAGACTTTCGTCCAGGTGTTCCCATGTGAATTGTCTGTATGATGCCATCGGTCTGCTGTGATGGGAATCCCAAGGGGAGACTTGCGGTGGTGGATTTTGTCCCCACCAGTAAAACTTCTAGCACAGAGGGAGCAGGGCAGGAGGTGCTGGTACAATTCTCCCCATGGTTTCCACTGTGGTATGTTAGTGGCGTCTGTCATCTCAGGGTGTCTCCTGCACTCCTGTGGTGCCTCCAAAGGAGGACAAGTGCTGACCATGAAATCTGCTGCTTTCCTGCATGGTGACAGTGCCCTCCCCAGGTTCACGGGGATCTCAGTGTACCCTGGGTAATACCGACGTACTTAACTGCCTGCAGTGAATGCAGCTTCTCTCTTCTATCACACTCCATCCCATTGGAACTGTCACTTGGAGTATAGCAAATTAGTAGAAATTAACTTCGTTATCTTACTGAACTTACTTAATTGACTCTGGTGAAGGAAAGGAAACCAGTTTCTATTATCTCTGTGCAGTTCTATTTATCTGTGGTCCAAGGGCTGAAAACTGTGGGTGACCCAGCTGTGGGTCCCACCTGAGCAGGTAGCTAGATGCCAGCAGGCAGGAGAAGCCCAGTGGGTGGTGGGGGACTGCCTGGTAGGGATCAGAACTAGATTCCCAGGGCTGCAGTGCCATCTACTGTTCCTTGCACTAGTCCTTTGGATATTAATATCTGGAGTAACGTTATTAACAACTTGCTTTTAATTCCAGACAGAGAATCAATATTTTTCAACAGCCACAATGTTTCAAAGCCAGAATCCTCATCTGTCTTAACAGCAGTAAGTACACTTCGTCTTTTTTCCTCTAGCGCGGCTGGAAAAATATCTAGTCCTTTCTTATTGGAGTGTTAGTAGCTAGCAACTC
The DNA here is from genome assembly GCA_009769605.1 of Bucorvus abyssinicus. Taxonomy (NCBI): domain Eukaryota; kingdom Metazoa; phylum Chordata; class Aves; order Bucerotiformes; family Bucorvidae; genus Bucorvus; species Bucorvus abyssinicus. The sequence continues at coordinate 16,634,468 of CM020036.1, forward strand.
TCCTTCACAAGTTGTCTGCTTCTGTGTTGCAGGCTGAGGTCTGTTTGGTACAACGAACCAGCATGACTGTGTCCCCCTCTGGTGTTCCTTACCGAGCTCCGGTGAGGAAGCACTGATGCAGCAGGGCTGTGTTGCTTGCCAGGCCTAAACTCCCCAGAGCTAATCTAGGCAAAGGGAAGGAGGTTCTGAATGAAAATACCTGGCCTTTTCCTGTCCAGAGAGATTTAATAAGCGTAAATCATCCTTCTAGGACTCAGTTCTGTGAGGAAAGACAGAGAAATTCCAAGCAGAGAAATCGCATTGGGCAGGGCCAGAGGGCTCGTAGCTGTCTGTGGTGTGAGCACGCCTGAGCTGTGACCACGGGATCATTTCTGGGTGTCTTCCAAGGCCGTCAGCGCCAGCACGCTGCGCAGTTCTGTGTTTGCATTACCAGTCCTTTTAATAAGCTTTGCATGTATGAATCCTAACAAGTTCTCGGGCACTTGACTGCTGAGAAAGTCACTTTACAGGACTGGGTCCTTTCAATCTCTGAATCTCCAGATTCTTTTCTGTTTCACAAGCTCTGTTGGGGAGTAGTTTTGTAGTTGGCAATGATTACGTTTTGTGTGCAGCACAACATATTTAGGCATGCTAAATATTAAAAAATATTTTTAAAGTGTTAAATATTTAAAAAATATTTTTAAGATATTAAAAATGATGCTAGTCATAAATCCCTTTATGGCTAAATTTACTTTCAAACTTCGAGATCTGAGTATATGCTCCTGTGGTTTACCTGCCATCTCTCTCATATACATACATATTCCACACATGCTTCTATAGGTGTAACAGCATACCTCTGCTGCATAACATGTTGTTTAAAAAGTGAGAAAATTACATGTTTTCAGTCATAAGTAACCTGAGTTACTCACTGTAATAAATGTTCATACAATAACTTCTGTGTTAAAACCCACATAAAAGTTATCCCCTTTGAATTAACCTCTGCCCTGAAGATGTCAGCTGAGTTGTATTGTATAGCTCAGATTAAACTAACAGCAGGAGTCTGTCTTATCAGCCCTTTAACATAGGCCTTAATGTGCATTGAAATAACTGAATGATATCCAGAATATTTGCGGCACAGGATTGAACATGCCACCTGGATTTAGGTTTTTAAGATGTAGGTCTGGTACTTCAAGTAGTGAGTTTGATTCTCCATTCATTCCTGCACTGCTCTGTCTCTTGAGGAGCTGCACCAGTATGAAGAGGAAGAACTAGGTGCTTTAGAGCAGGTGAACTTCCAGTATAGAAAGGATTCTGAATTATGAAAGCCATTTCTCTTTGCTGTCTTTCTCTGTTTCATGCCACCAGTTCTCTGCAATTAGATTTGGTCGATATGCACCTGGAAACCTCTGAAAATCAATCTTTATACTAAAAACGTTGTTTCAGAGTCCCTTAGTAATGTGTCTTTTTCCACTATAGCTGGATAAAATTGAAGGAGTATTTGAGCGGCCAAACGATGACGTCATCCGGGAAATCTCTAAGGCTCTGCGGCAAGCTCTGGGAGTTTCCCTCTTTGGAATTGATATCATCATTAACAATCAGACTGGGCAGCATGCAGTCATTGATATAAATGCATTCCCAGGTGAGAAAGACCTTTCCACTCATGCTTTGAGGAAAACGTGCAATGCGTGCTTGGTGTGAAGTTTTACTGCTGGTGTCTCACATCATTGCTTCCCAGGTGGCGGACAGGAGAGCAGCAGAATCTGGGAAGGGCAGAATCCTAATCTAGACATGGAATGTGCTACTGAAATATCAGCTCTTAGGAGATATGGTCACATTTTAGTACCCAGCTATAACATGGCTGTCATGCCCATCCCTGCAAAGGAATGCCCAGGAACTGAAGCATGGGACTGTGTGCTGAGACCTGTCCTTTGGGCCTGCCCCTCATTCTGAAGATGAAAAGAATAATAATAAATTCTATTTTAAGAGAGCCTTTTAAGATTTCTGTTTTTTCCAGACTCTCTGCCATTAAAAGTGTTGAGGGGGTGGAAGCAGCAAACTGTTCCCTTGAAAATTTCTTCCTGTGCAAATCGATTCCCCACAAAAAGACATTTGTGCGCAAAAGCAACACCACCAGGAGTCTGAAGAAGATGGTAAATTTGTCAGTGCGCAGAAGTTGCTGTAAAGAGTTACACATCCTTGCAGTTTCTCATAAGTGCATTCTGGAGTAAAACAATAGAATAGAGCATGTGAAAATGGAAACTTTTTGCAGTGCAACATGTCTTGGAAACAACTGAACAAGCTCCTTGACCACTGAAATTATTAAAAGGAGTTGTGAGTGTGTATAAGGGGAGGCAGTAATGGCCTGTTACTTGTACTAAGTTCAGTAGCCTAACACAGGAGAACAACACATCATCTCATTTGATGCTGTTTTGCATGAGGTTTTTCTCTTTGAGAATCTCCTCTCATTACTTAATAGGGATGTTTGTTTCCAGAGACATACACAGGCTGTTACATAGTTTACTTAACCTGTCATTGCAGACTTCAAATATTCAATATGACTGAGCTATTTGAGCACCTAGAGATCTTGCCTTGAGCCCCTGGTCTTCTTAATCTTCCAGTTCAGTCCTCAGTCCCACTACTGCCCTGTAGTGCCTTGCCTGTCTATCTCCACAGTGACTGGCTTCGTTTTAAAACTCCAGTGCTGCTGTTCTCAGGTACTTTGCAGCTTGGTTCTACCATACGGTGTCGATAAAATCTGCAGGCCTTTGAAAATGGTCTTCTGCCAAGAGCAGTGAACAGCCTAAACTGGGTCTCAGATGGAGCCATGTCCGGTTTTTGAACAGGATTGTATTTCCAACACTAGGTCTGGAAGTCAGTGGTGCAGGACATTCTTTTGTATCCTGTATCCTGCATTTTGGTTTGGTGTTTTGGTTTTTTTGTTTTTTCAAGTATTGTTTTGGATTTCATAGTTTTCACAGACTGAAATTCTCCTTTTCTTGAAATGCTGAACTGGGAACAACTGGGAAACAACTAGTGTGAAATTTACCTATTTAAAGAGGAGTAATGTCTTCTTATTGTGGCAGAAGTTTGCAGGACTGTCTTCAGCCTCATGCTCTGCTGTACTTCTACCCTAAGGCAATAGTTTCCGATATTCGTCCCAAGTCCCGTGTTTCGATCTGCACAGTAGTTGGTCTTTGAAGAAACATTGAATTCATAGAATGTTTCAGACATTGCAGGAGGCTTGAGAGCATGGGGAAGCTTCTTATGTGCAGGTCTACATTATGTCTCACACAGGATTATTTTGGTGGTGAACATGTGGGTAGTGAAGGTAGCTACTGGCTTTATCACCATGGGTTAGATTGAAAACCAGGTGGAGAAAGTCTAGAGGAGAGCAGCAGGGACCAGACATACGGAAGAGAGAAGGCTGGGGGTAGACAGAACTGCCTTCAAATTTGTAAAAGGTAGAGAGAGAGAGATGAGCTGCTCTCAAGGGTCGCTGAGGTCAGAGAAGAAGCAATGGGTAAAACACAACCGAAGAAAACTTGCATGTCAACGCTTGAGGGACCTGCTACATTGTCTCTGCACCACTGCTTTGGGGAAGGGAGGGGAAGAGGTGTCGTTTAAGGAGCATTCACAGCCTCTTCCATGGAGCTCAAGCTATGGCTTGGGGCCAGGCTTGAAGTTCATTTGAACCTACCACTCTGTGGATGACATTTTGATATTAGTTTAATGTCAGAAATGAAAGCAGGTGTGTACCTGTAGGAGGATGTTGTCTTTTGTCCGCTCCATTAGCACCCACATCTCTTAAAAAAGATTTTGAAGATAAGTGTCTAAAAGGCCTATTGTGTCTCCTGTTCTATGGGAAACCACAAGGGCTATATTTAGCAGCAGTTACCAGCTGAGATATTTAACTGTAGGCACAGTCACGTAGCATGTGGGTTTTGTGTTTGTCTCACCTCAGGTAACTGAGAGAAAAGGCTCCACATAGCCTGCTATCCTGTGGCCATGGCTGAGCTCCCCCAGCCCGAACAGCAGCTTGTGCACACATTCTGCAGCCTGTCACCAGTATAGGTGAATTGCTGGTTCTCTGCGCATGTATGTAGTAGCTGGAAGCATCAGATCTGAAGGTGCACTTTATGGGTGTAAATATGCTGCTGCAAATGCAGGCCATGGACTGTCCATTTCTCTCTGCCCAGGAGAAGATGCAAAAAAGCAGAGAGTGTGCCAGATCAGGGAGAGTCTTCTGAAAATCAGGCAGGTAGCATCTCTAATGCTAGCTTAAAAATGCTTGTAGGCATTTCTTGACTCCGTAAAGTTCAGGGTGGGGCAGGTACTTCTTTTCAGATGCCTTGCTGGATGAACATGCTTACTATCCATGCTCAGCCAGAGGACTCTGGAGACTGTTTTCTATATAGCAAAATTCAGACCTCTTGTAGACAGGCATTTCCAAAATTGTTTCAGTGGGCAGTGCTAGGGTAGTACCTGCTGGAGCACAATTCATGCAACTTGTGCTTTGAGATGCAGAAATTTATACCCTTCGACTGATTCCTGGCATGACATGAACCCTGAATTCATTGCCAGTAATTTCTGAAGGTGTAATTTAATCTGCCCTTCTTGATTTTTTTGTCATCACAGCACAGTGATATCCTGCAGTTGCCTTTTTTGAGTGGCCTGCAGCAGGAGCCAGTGAACAGAACCAGGCAATATCCAGAGTTTGCAGCCTTCTCCTGGTATCCTGTGATACAAGAGTGGAGACACCCTGGTTCTCTTCCTCCCTTCCTTCTATTTCTTTTTTGCAAGTGTGTGAAGTTTCTTCTGAGAGTGACCAGGCAGAATTACTTGGGCTTTTCCACCCGGTGTGCCGAGGGCTCGCGCAGCTTCCTTACGCCGTAACATCTGTTGATTTCAGGACTGAATAACTGGCCATCTTATTCCTATTCAATATTTAAAGCAACTTCTTTGTGAGGTTGCCAGGTGCCCTCAAACAAGGCTGGTTTGTTTTCAGTGAGCAGACATGAAACACTCTAGGGTACTATGGATCTCCTCTCTGAATATTAAAGCTGTTACTATGGAGATGGCTTATTCCCAGGGTGTTTGAAGCACTCTGAGTAGATTTGAAGGCTAATCCCATGGCTTTTACATAAGCAAGAAAGCGTAACAAGCACCTCTGTCAAAGAGGTGGAGATCTTTTTCTGGCTCCCATGACTGGCCGTAAGAGTCCTAGTTGCCCCTGCTGACCAGTGGATTATTGTGTGGGGCACTGGGAAACGTGATGACTTGAAATGGCCGATGTGTTTGGTGAATCTGTTTAAGGGATTTTGAAAAAGGAAAACATTGTCCCACGTTGCTGGTGGTTTGTATGACCTGTTAAGTGTCTAGGAGAATTGTGACCAAGTGCAATAAAATCCAAAGCAATGTAGCAGCCTAAATAAGAGTTAATTAGTTGATGTTTGGGTTATAAATATATCATAAAATCACCACATTTACCTTAAGATGAAATTATCCTCTTACGTTTTTCAGGAAGTTGTGGTTTTATTGCATAAGGAAGTTGGTCTTTACAAGAGAATAGAGATTAAACTGGAATTATTTATGGATCTGAGGGACTCTTTCTGCCCAGTGATCACATCACTAAAAGTGTTTTAAAATGTGCATTTACTTTGTGGTTTCTGGTTCTGCTCATGTGCTGCAGTGTGAATGTGTGCTATTCACATGGGACTTTTAAACTGTTTATTGCTTCAGTCTTCTGTATTAATACCAGGTCACCTTCAGAATACTTCTACAGACATTTTAAAACAATCAGCCTATCCTGTTAAATACACCGAATGTCATATGTCACCTCTAAATACTAAATCAAGTTGATACAATTTTAGGTAGTGCAATAGCAGTTAAGATCCATTTCAAGACATTGCACTGATACGTTGCATGTCTGGTTCAATTTTAAAATGAATGCAACAGTAAAACTACGCCTGTACCAGAGTGCTTAAAATAAAAGCCAGAAGCTCTGTAAGCCTAACTACCACCTTTTGTGTCACCAAAACGGTCATGTCTTGTGGTGTTCGAACGACTGTTTTAACCAGGAAATTTGTTGTTAAGCTCAGCATTGTAAATTGTCTGAAATTGCCTAACAGAACACACAGAAGGGTGGTTTCAGTTCTGAAATGAAAGATTGATGTTTCTACCAAATACACGTTTGTTACATGTTATATATGTTATATACGTTATATACCCCAGAGTTTGAAACTTAAGGAAAAACCTGGACTTTGCAACAAACTATAGAATAGACGTTGAATTATGTATGTGTATATATATACACACACATATATACTTGGGAGGACAAAGAAACAGAAAACATGAAAGGTAACAGTTTTTTCTCTCTGAACAAAAGTATTTTTGTAGCAAGGGTCTCTGTTCCTTTTTATGCTAATCTGCTCATGCAGTCACTCAAAATAGCGTAATGGAAAAGAAGCCTTTTATTGTCACTTGGAGGGCAAGGACAGCCCAAGAAATAAATTGGTTGAAGAGGCCTTTCAAAGAACTTATGAAAATGACTTAATTACTTTTTTTTTCTCTCCTTCATTTTTCCTCTTTTCAGGTTACGAGGGTGTTTCTGAATTTTTCACAGATCTTCTGAACCACATAGCTGCTGTCCTGCAGGGTCAGGCACCTGAGGTGACCCAGTTAAATCGTAGCAAGCTCCTGGCAGAGCAGACCAGCGAGATCATGGACGAGCGGATATGCTGCGCTAGCACAGGCTGTCTCAGCGTCATGGGAAAAGACTCCTCCTGGATTGTGGAAAGTGAGACCAACAGCTCAGTAAAACTGCAACACCAGAGACTAGGATGCAACTCAGCAGTGTCCCCCAGCTTCCAGCAGCACTGCGTCGCTACGTTGGCAACAAAAGCTTCTTCTCAATAACTTGCCAGTGCCACAGACTGAGAAAAAGCCACAGGGATACTAATTGTGGTCCCAGAACCAGATCAGGCTGTAACAATATAATTACAAAAAAACAAAACAAACAAAAAAAAAAAACCAAACCAAACAAAACAGAACAAAGCAAATTACAAAAACCTTCCATTTGATTTAACCTGATTTGCTGATGAAATGGTCTTAAACGGGGAGGGTGAGAAAGTAATTCAGATCCATTTCATCAAATTCCAGTTGCAAATCTGTAGTGAGTTTACACACACATGGGTTTTAACACTAGTCCTTTCATTGTGGGAGGGTTGCTCTTTCATTTCTATAGTTCTTAGTAATCACTGGTGACCAGCATTTTAAAATCAGACCTCGTGGTATCAAGAAGATAATAATGTTGAAATGCAGTGTTTGAATGTAACAGTGCTAGAGATTTTTGCCTCAAATATTCCCTACTCCTTTTTCCCAGGTAGGCCATTGCAAAAGAAAGCTAAGACAACTTCAGTATCACTAAACCAAATCTTCTGAAACATTGACCAGTCAAGATGTTGACAGGTAGCTTGCTGTGAAGCCGCGGCACTTTGAGTAGGACAGAACAGAGACTGGTTGTTCAGGGTGCAGAACTGAGGTGACCACCCTGGTTCTAGCTTTACAGTTCTTCCTCCAGGCCTCGGTGCTTTGGTCAAAAGCAGCTTCTAACCACACTTGCCAGCAGTGACACACGTTTGATCCAGACAAGGTGCCAATAGTTAGGTTGAGTGATTTAGCAGATTAATTATCACCCTTTCAATCTTCTGCTAGTGGTGAAATCCTAGTTAATGGAAACAGCTTATCTCCTACCAGAGAATTTAATTCTCCCTCCATTGCACTAGTGAGAACCCTGGGACAGCTCTGCAGAGAGGCTGGCAATCAGAGCTGTGCATTTCCTTGGAGCAGTACACCTCATCTGCAGGTCTGAACACAGTTGCTGCCTTCAACAGATCCGTGCTGCTGTGCATTTTTTTTTCTTTTGCAAGTTAAATATAAGCAGAGTTGTGAACCTTTGTGTGAGGTAAAAGTACATGACAGCTCTAGCTTACAGACCAGATTATTTTGTTGGAAGCTGCCAGATGATGCCATGTGGTAATTTACAATAATGCTTTACATACTATGTGTAAACTATAGCACAGCCGATTTGTATCTCTTGAGGTAACACAGTAAACTTGGAGCGTTCACCCTCTATTGCATCTTCTAGCATGGCAGCATCTTCTGCTGTTGGGAATTTCTGCAACTTTTGCCAATTCTGAACACTAAACTGGAAATATCCAAGTCTGTCAACGCTGAGAATGGAGACACTATTTTGGTAGACACAGTGGCCTTCCCTTCCCCGTATAAGCCCTAAAATATGTTTAAGATGGGTGGTGTCAAGAAAATTTCCTTAATTAATCTCCTAGCTTGCAGATATGGGAATTTCTGCCTTTCTGTAGCAGTTTTTCATAAAGCATCCATCCCTGCAGCATTTGATACCCTTTTGTTTGGTATAATGTGTTAGATATCTACTCAAAAGGAAAGGATCTAGGGCTTAAAGCCCAGGCAGACCTGATGGTACCAGTCCAGGAGGGGAAAAAGTTTCGAAGTTTTTTTGTGTTAAACAATGGGTTTTCCTTAGGAGGTATTGGGTTTGTTCCCAACATGCCATTCTTGGGAATTTCCTATAGCCAGGATCGGATATCTGAGGATGTTTTACACAAGAGATTATTCCACCTCTAGAGGGATTACTAACTTTAAGATAATTCCTGTAGGGACTAGAAGGACCTTATGAGTGTGGTATCTGTCGAATTCCAGGGTGCACATAAATGCAGCCAGCTTCCTGGACTACTGCAGATCAGTTCTGAGCTGGGCACACTTCACAACCCTTGTATGCTTTGAGGCTGCTGGATCCCACACTGTGTGCAGCTCGCAGGTCTCACGTGGTCGTGGTGAGAGTGAGTCAGATGTATATAGGTAAGGGTTTATAAAAGTATTCGTGATAGACCAAACCTTCCATAAAGCCATGACTGAAATAAAATTGACATCGACAGTTTGGGGTTTGTTTTTGTTTGTTTAAAATAAGAAGTGTTTTTATGTTACATGTGTAACAAAAGATACCCTCAGGAAAGAACTTGCCAGTGCATATTTTTGTATGGTACTTTCTTGTAACCAGCTGGTGGAGTGTTTGTAGACTTGCCTTTTGCTCCCTTTATTACAATGGCTTGGGGTTTGGGGGGTTGGGGCTTTTTGTTTGTTTGGGTGGTTTTTCTTTTGTGTTTGGTTTTTTTTTTTATTGGGTGGTAGGGAAGAAGCAATGATGTTAAAACTGGGTTAGTAACTCAAGACCTTTCAAACTAAGCATGTTTACATGAATCTGAGTGTTGGATCTAATGGAAATGTCTGTATGCTGTTTCCTAGTTAGAACATCAAATAAGAATTTTATTTTCCTGGCTGCCTTCTGAATTTTGGTTGGCCTATTTTGCACTGCTTTATTTCTCCAAAATAAACTACTGAAATATAATTGTGCATTTTAAACTTGTTTACAAATGATTGTTAGAAGTTTATTTTGTAATTCTCTGAAGGCTTGCAGAAATACTATATTTAAATATTACTTCAGACCTTGGCAGTAACTAGAGAACAAGTTTAGGTCATTGGTGTGATCAGTGACATTTTTCCCATAGTCTGTAATTTATTTTTTATTTATCAAATGTGTCGGTATCACTTTAATTTAGCAGGTGCAGATATGCAGGTACCTGTTGTGATGTGGCATTACAATAGAGTTTTCTCATAAATTACCATGCAATTGCTGTACTACTCTATTTCCTTGCAGAAATTATTGTTATGGCTCCTATGCTAGAATGTTGCTAAATCACAGGGGCAAATTGGGAGACCAACTTTTAAAAGCCAAACCTGTAAATTACCTAGTGTTCAGGCATAGAATTACATTTGAGCACACATTATGTTATCAAGCCTGTGCTAAAGTGCTTTTCTGAATTGCTGCCTCATTTGGTAAGTTCAGGTTAGTTTTGATTTGAGTTAAGCTTCACAGTAAGTTAGTTAATATTCTGTAGCCTTGTCTTTTTTTGTAAAAGTAGATGAGACTAGTAATATTAGACCATACCAGAATGCCCTTTCTCTTAAAATTGCGGACAATCTGAAGGAGATTTTCCATAATGTCTGTTTGACTTCTGTTACTGTGGGTTAAAAAGGTTCTGCTGTGCTTTCAGAGGCATAGCTATTATTGCTGTGTTGATGGGAGCAATTATATTAAAATTACATGGTCACCAGTGAGCTTCTTGGGGATCTATTTCTGTTCTGCTTCACCGTTAGAAATCCACAAGAACATTAGCTTGGCTGGAATTTCTCCAGGTTTTGTGTCAGCGTAATGGAGGAGATGGGTCTCTGGTTTCCACTGTAATTATGTTATCAGCTTCAGTAGGTGAAGATTTTTTTCCCTGCTGCAGAGAACTGGAGTGGTATTATTACTGCCTGCAATGTAAAGCCATTACTGTCCTCCTCCCCCTCCAGCTGACTTTGCCACATTATGCTCGGGTTTGTAATGACTGTACCAGAACATCCTGATCGTTATGTGAAAACCAGCTGCTGCAATGCAGCCTAACCAGGAGCATCGGTGCTGACACTTGTGATTAGCGTAATGCAGAACTGACTACCGCCGGGCCGATGCTGTTTAGCCTTGGTTAATGACATGTCTGGCTATTCGACCTTTGTGCTGTCGGGGCCGATTGACCAGGCTGGTGGGTAGATAGGATGCACTATTTTTATTGATGCTATTCAGACCGTTGGAACGATAAAGCTGTTTAAAGATCGCCATCGTCAGTGCAGTAGTGCTTGTGCAGAGGAGGTCCGCTGCAGGTTGCTCAGATGGAAAACCACCAGTTTAATTTGTTTTCATTATAGATGGGTACAAATTAAGGACCCAACCATGAGGCTTCATGAGGTAACGAGGATTGCTCAAGATAAAGTCTCAAATTCTCCAGATTAATTGTGGGCTGTATCCAGCCAGGAAACAACCAGGTGGAGTAGTGGGTAGGTAACAGAGGCTGGATACAGTCCAAAGGCAACAGAATAAATCAGGTCAGAGGTGTTTGAATTGGCCTGCAAAAAAGAGCAAAACAAAGCAAAAATGCTTCTGTTGTTTCCATCTGATGAAAAAATCCAGGCTTATCAATTCTTAGACTAACACTGGTTTCCCAAAGTCTTTGCGTGGCAGAAGTGACAAATGAGTCAGGCTTTTTCACGCTGTCTTGCAGCCTTGCCTTCCATAGCTGTGCAGAAAATCTTGGATTTTGGTTTTTTAGTGAATAGAGTCTATTCTGAGTTTGTAGCAGTCTCCCCGTGTGCACACTTGCAGGAGTTCACTTGCATTACCCTGATAATTTTCTCGTCCTCTCTCCCTTTTAGTCAGAGGTGTATTGATTTCTGTATTCAGTATACAATTGCTTTATGGTGTTGCAACTGTGTGTTTGTAATTAGAAGTATGTGAAAATGCTTTGTGTAGATTAAAATATTTCTTTTAATATAATCTCCTCTTGCTTTCATAGATAAACGGACATGCCGTTGCAGATCGCATTGCTGATTTTATTTGTAATATTGCTTTAATACCTATTTCAGAGGAATGTAACCTCCAGAAAAGTACTTTCCACATCTTCACTACCTTTCCTTTCCCCATTCACTCTTTGTGGATCCAGGCCATCAACGCTTGAGGTTTTAACCACATGGATTTCAGATCCTCCATGGATTCTGTCACGTTTACATGGCCACAAAAATTACTAAAGATGGTTGAAGTCTGAGAGGATCCTGGTGTAAATGGAGATGTTAGAGCAGTTCCTCAGCAACACAAGCACAGTAGCATCTGTAGCAAGCAAAGGGAATTGTTCTCTCTGTGTGTGTGCAGCTGGCTGTTGGGGTCTGGTCCACACCTGCTGCTGGGGCAGTTTTCCTGTGGAACTAAAAATTCTGCTGTAAGAAAACACCCTGTATCTGTGATGCCGAAGGAGGGCGAGGAGCACTAGGGCTTGCGAGTAAAATCCTGGCCAGCAGACATAGTGTTACCAGTGGTCCAGATTTTCACTTTATGTTTTTTAATAGGAATCTGGGGAGATGTTTTCTTCCTTTCCACCTTTCTTACCCTGAATCCACTGGGGATGACACTAGCAGATGCCTGTGGACCACCTGAGCTCATTTGCAGGTGACCTTGCCCAGCATGCCATGAGTTTGCAGAGGGCTCCTGATGTGTTGGGAAGTTTTTGTTGATGGCCTGGAAATCTTTTGAAACTCCAGAAATAGCTGAAACAGCGAATGGAGTTCACGAAAATCAGGTCTTCCTCTTCCATCCTTTTTAAGGAAACCCGCATTTTATTTCCTCCTTTGTTCTTTACACAGTAGCTTTTAAGAATAAATTATTTTAACTTTTTTTGTGTGAAAAGTCATATATACATATATAAAGTTATTAAAGGTTGAGTATATGTTGAGTATAAAATAGTGACTTCTTTGTTTCAGATGTTAGCAGCCCCTAAAAATGAGTTGTTCATCCTCCTGTAAAGTCAGTGCTGTAAAAAAAATAAAAGATGTATTAGATGTGTCTTTTATTATTTATTTCTGATTCAGTATTTGATACAGCTTGTGTATACCCTTGTGAGAACCACGTACTAAAAAGCAGTTGTTCTTAAAATGGAGTAACAACAATTCCTTGGGATCTCAACAACTTGAGAAAACTGGCCCTCCAGGTGTGGATAGTGTTGGATCTTCTCCTTCACTCTCCAGAATCACTCCCCACCTAAGCATGGCTGAATCTTGGGGACCATTTTGTGTGTGTGTGCCAGGTTTTGCAAGCTCATTGATATCTGTGTTCAAATCCAGCTGTACGGTGTTAACAAGTGTGTCTTGTGGTTCACTTCAGCCCATTCACTATGATTTCTGAAACATGATTCCCATTTTGTACTTAAATTTGTATAGAATTGTATGAACCCTTAAAAGATCATGGCTTACTGTAAAAACCAAAAATACTTTCTATTTGGTGTCTTCAACTGCATGTCTGATCAGATCTGACAATGAAGGTGGTGCTTTCATCTAACAGCATTGATTTCAATGGTAATATATTACTTTCTTTTCATTTGCCAAGCACTTGTTTTGGACAATGTTTTGATTTCAACAGTAAAGCAATATGCAGTAGGTATTTTGGCACTATCTCTGTAATTGTTTTGAAGACAGAATTGTCCCTTTCCAACACGTAATGAAAATAAATGCCTTATAACAAGTTCTTCTTTGCTTTCTCTTTATGAGCAGATGGGGCAGCAAGGCGAGCAGCATGTTGGGGGAAGCCCGTTTTCATGAAAATTTGGGTTTCGCATCCTTCTCCAGTGCAGTTGTTTGCAGTTGCTTCGGACCTCCTTGTACCAGCAGGATTTGATTTGCTTTTTCTTCCAGTGGGAAGTTGGCTATTTTTATCTTAACCGTATATCACAGCTGAACATCTCTGGGATTTAGGCTTCTGTACTTCAGCATTTATTCCCGGTGTAGGCTTCTGGGCTGATTCTTCCTTCATCATCCTGGATAGGGAATTCTTCATTTCTCAAAACCTAGCAGGCTCTTTAATCAGAACCCTGTTTTGGCTAGTGCAGGAGAGATGGATATCTCACCGAGCAGCATTAAATTTTGCTAAGCAACAAGCACGCTCAGGAAAGGCACTCCTGTAAGCCCTGCCTGGGGATCAGCGCCTGGTGTCAGCCCCAAGGCCAAGCCCTGCGGTGGAGAGTTGAGAGATACCGCAGAGCAGAGGCACAGCCAGTCAGAAGGCCAGCATCAGCCAGCCGGTGGGGCATCCTCCCAGGCCCAGTGCTTGCGCCTTGAACCCCATCTTTACCTTTGATAAAGTCCTTGGGTCCCAAATGTTTGTGGTTGCTCAAATATCCAGTTAAGACAGTATTTACAGTAACTCCCCCAAGTAGCGTCATTTTTCCTCTTGCTGATTTTGCAGCAGCAATAGACAAGTTCTGTCGGCTGCCGCTGTCCTGTGTGGAAAAACTTGTCTGACACCTCTGGAGATGGTTGTGTTTCTGTGGTGGGTTGTTCCGTTTCTTGGTTCAAGGGTTGCTTTTTGGGTCTGGGTTTTTTTTTTGTTTGGGTGGGGGTGGTGTGAGGTGGGTGGCTGAGGGTTTTTGTGAATTCACTGTAACGTTTAAACCTGAGTTTGCAAGAGATTATACGGGTGAAGCTGCTGGCAGAGACTGCCACGCACAAAAAAGGAGAAACTAAGTACAACGTTCAAATTAAAATGTAAATGAAATCTGTATGTAAAAAGTGACTTTTACGGCTGGATCAAGTCCTAATAAGTGACATTTAGCTGTTTCTGTGGAACAGCTGTGGTTTCACCTCTGTTCCTATGAACGTTTACCTGTGTTTAATGAGAGTGTCATCTCCTCAGGATGGGGTTCGGAGACTCGCACCTCGCTCTGGTGCACTTTCCGCAGCCAGGCTTTCGCCCTGTGCCTTGTCCTGGCTTGCACCTTGTGCTGGAGCAGCTTTCAGGCCTTGCCTCAGCCTCACCACCTTCTCCTGCCCTTGTGTGTCTGCCCAGGGCTAGGGGCGAAGGGCACTGCCCACTCAGCAGCTCCTCCAGCCCTCCCTGGGAAGCTTGCCTGGTGGGTGCAGGACAGCTCTGGGCACCAAGCGCCCCCTGTGCTGGGGGGACCCTGCATGCCCACCTCCAGTGCAGTTCATTCTATGGCCCAACGGTGCTGACGTTTTTAGTGGAATAACGGAATAAGTCAAGTTCAAAGCCTGGCAATGGTTCCCTAAACATCTCAGCTGTTCTGTAGGCTGCAGGTGATGGGAGACAACTGAGCTTCAAACTGCAGGGTGGAATATAGCGCTGGCAGGGGGATGCTATTTTCCTTTCATGCCAATACACATACAAAGTCTAAAATCTTATGATCGATCTTCAGAGACTTTGGGTGCAAGTTTCCCCACCTCCGGCACCACCTGGTCCTCCAGCTGGCATGTGGCCTCAAGCCCAAAGGATGGGGCAGGTTCTGCTTGTTAGCACTGTGCCAGCTGGCCACCACAGCTCCTGCAAGCCAACACACAGGAGGGGCATCCCCTCAGGGCCGGCTTTCACCTCTGGGCAAACACAGACCAGTTCTCATCACTAGCCTATTTGTTACTTTTTTTTTAACACCCTCATGCATTGTCCAAATAGCGTGGCTTGGTCGAGTAGTGCCCCAGCGTTCAAATGTCGAAAGTGTTTTCTCCCTGGTCCACCCATGTCCATCAATGAACTATAGATGTGACCCACATCTCACTGAAGCGCCCAGGACACCCAGCACCAGGGCTGGGCTCTACCGCACTGCGGGGCCCCAAGCGGGCAGGGAGAGCCCTGCAGTGCTTGGACCTCAGGGAGGTGTCCTGAGCTTTGGTGGGCAGCAGCCTTGGAGCCTGGGGAAGGAGGGAAACATCACGGGAATGTGTCGGTGGTGAGACCGCCACTCCCGCTCCTCTCCAGCAGGATGGTACAGGCCCTGCAGCACGGTGACGACTGAGACTCAAGCTGCCAAAACAAAGGAAGGAACCCACTGCAGTTTTATTTTTCCTTAGATAAATCTTTTATATAGAATATATTACAGTCAGAGTTCTCAGGTTTTAATCAAAAGATAACAAGTTATTGCAGTTTTTTACCCAGTGAAACTACCGGTGGAAGGAGAACTTTCTAGAAAGCTGTCTTGTCTTTTAAAAAAAAGAGGGAGAAAAACCCCACCCAGACAGAAAATACACATGTAGGTTGCGCTTCGTGCCCACCAGCGCCCAGCTGGACGGGTGGGCATCCTTGAGGACCGGGCAGCGTGAGGTGAAGAAGCAGCAATGGGCACAAGACTATGGCGAGGGAGGCAGGCCTGGGCGCTAGCGAGCTCGGTTTCCTAGGCACAATGCTTCTGTTCCAGCTTAATTGCTTTTAAATCAGGATATGGAAATGCGGTGGGGAGGGAGAAGGGCAGTGGTGGTGGCTTTCGCCTGCCTGGGGAGGGCTGGGGCCATCAGCCTTGCCTCAGCTCATGCAGCTTGTGGGCGACGCGCTCCAGCTCGGCCTCGATGGCGGCCAGGCTCTCCAGCTCCTGGTCCTGCAACGAAAGGCCAGGATGTGTGTCAGTGGCTGTAGGTGGGCAGCCCCTGCCCCCCCAGAGCTACAGAAAACCTTGCCTGGGGCAGCTGCCAGTGGTGGCATGAATACGGCTGCATCTTGCCCCATCCCCTCAGCCCGCTCCTGAATTTGCCCCTCTGGACACATGTCTGGCCCAACACTGATTAGTCCTGTCCTGGAGTTAAACCACTGCAGCTGGTGATGGGCACGAGACATGCAGCCACCGTCCTTCCTCAGCCCCGCTGCTGGGCAGGGCAGCCCCCGACTGGTCTCTCCCTTCCAGAACCGAGGGCTGGAGGGAGCCAGGACCGGGGTGGGCACTGCCAAACAGCACTGGGTGCCTGCCTTGAGGCAGTGGTGTCAAAGCGGGGCTGGCGTAGGTTCAGCATGTGCCCTGCTGGTGGAGGGGACAGCCGTGTCCCCTCCCCACACTGCACTGGGTCTCTGCGTGCGCCTCCAGAACCAGAAGAGGCTTTTCCATTTCAGAAAATAGTGACTGAGGAAGCCATCAGTTTAAGGGCTCGAGCTGCCCATCACTTGGCCTTTCTATAGTGGCTCTTTACCTATGCCATCACCCGAAGCCATTTTATTCAGCACGGATACTCAAATTCGTAACTGTGTGGCTTTGCCTGAACTCCAGTCACACGTAACTGGCCGTGTCTCGCTGCCAACCCCAGCCCTGCCTGTCCCTCACAGCTGCCATCACCAGCAGCTCGCTGCAGATCACGCACTTGCCCAGCGCAGCAGCAAGCGCTGCGGGAGCAAACTTGAGGCCACTGGTGCTAAAGGTGCCTTTTCCTGTCAGCAGAGCTGAGGCGACGGCCCCTCTCCTGTGCTAAGGGAGCAGAGCAGAGCCACTGCCTGCAGCAGCTGCCAAGCACCAGCCAGTGCTGAGCCACTGGCCTGCGCTGCATGTGGCTGGTGGGGAAAAATAGCTATTTTCCTGAATAGGGAAAAAGTCACCCAACCCCTCCACAGGGCCCTTGGCTGAGTCCCTGAGAAGGCTTTGGCTACCACAGTGTGCCAGCGGCTCAGGGTGCCCTCCAGCATCCAGGGGAGCCAGACTGAGCCAAGCAGCTGTTTCAGTGCATTTTGTTTGAAGCAGGTCAGGGAGGCTCACCCTGAGGCAGCAGGGCTGAGGCTCACCTTGCTGGAGGAGAGCTTTGGCTGCAACTGGAGCCCCCTGAAATTGAGAAAACAGCTCTGTGCTGTGCTCCTCTGCAGCACCCAAAGAGAGGAGAGGTCAAACCCAAACCCCTGCCTCTCGCTGTGCCTGTGCGCCCTGGCTCGCTCCTGCCCGACCCCACAGGCTTGGCCCCAGCGACCGCAGGGGACAGCACTCAGCGCCCGGCTGTGCCCATTCTGGCCTCACTGGCCAAGCCACACAGCCACATGGCGCAGTATCGAGGAGAGGGCACAGGACAGCAGCTGCTCTGACAGAACCAGAGCCTGTTCCTTCCCTTCCCTCACTGCCAGGTGCCTGGTCTGATGCCTCCCCACTGACTCCCAGAGTTCCTGATCTAGTTTTAAAACAAACAAACAAAAAGCCTTATTGCAACTGTAAACATAGGAGTTTTGCAACCTCCTTCCCAGTCCCTGTTCAGAGGCTGAGCCCACCGCCTTGCAGACAAGACAAGGCAGGGGCGGGTGGGGAGTAGCATTCTTGGGGGAGAGATCTGGGAAGTGAGCAGACAGTGCTGAGGAGGCAGATGGGGCTGGTGCCCATCTCTTTGGCAGACACCTGCTGCACCCCTGCTTGGAGCTGAGATGTTTGGCTTTGCTTTGAACCAACAGAACTGAATATGCCCTCTCAGCAGGGGATGCTGATGGGCAACATATGGGCAGTGTTGGGTGCATAACTAAGGTACGAAGAATGTTTTGGGGACAAGAGAGCTGCAGCAAATAATCTTCGCTCACCTCCTTCCTCAGTCTGTTCCCAGGCACCTGATGATGGCTTGTTCCAGAGGAAATACCCACAAAGCCCGTGCCCAGCCTCACTGTCCAGTCCCCGGCACTATCACAAATAAACATCCATACCTGAAGCTGGGCCTCAGCACAAAGGCAAAACCAACATTCTTGATGGCTGGGAAGGTGCTGAGCTACCACACAGCATTACACAAGGTACCAAGGAAGGAGGTCTCTGACTCTGGAAGCCTGGCTCAGATGTATTCCCATATCTGTCAACCATTTCTACTCCAATGCCCCAGCTGCACCCCTGGCTTACTTCTGTAGGAGGTCTGACACGACTTGCTCCATCCCTAAGCCAGGGATAGTGTTCCCTTTGGCTTGGAGGGGCTTTGGGACACAAGACCCACTTCCAGGCTCCACATATAGCTCTGGTCACCATGTCCAGCCCAGGCCAATGCAAAAGTCCTGTGACATTTTTAAGACTCCCTGGGGCAGGGCATGTTTTTGCATGAATCACTAAAACAATGATAAAAACCAAAGGCACAGCCAGGTGCAAATCTCAATAATACCTAGGGCTGAGTGACCAAAAGGTCACCAAGCATCTCCTTAATGTCTCAGTGCTGGCTGCAAAACACCAAGGTACCATGCACATTTCCAAGCATATTTGGATTCCCAAGTCATACCTGGGTGGGATTTATTCCTATGCCTATGTACACCAACCTCCGTTCTCCTGTTAGCACTGCCTTCCTCATCCTTCTTTTCTTCGGGCATGGGAGCAAGTGGGAAGCCTCCTTCACTGCTGTCCTCCTTCGAGTGATGCTTCCATGACCTTCTCACATCTTCCTCTGGACTACTGAAGTCATACTTGCGGGACCTAAATGCCATTTTCATGGACCTGTCTGGGTCTTCCCCACTATCATTTTCCTCCATGCGTTTCTTTGATGTCAGCTGTTTGGCCAGCTCATCCATTTTGTTCCACCTCTTGGAGTCTTCCCACTCCCTGGAGGAATCCTCCTCTATCTCCTCACTTCTGCCATCCCTGGGCTGGAAGGTGTCCTCCTCCTCCTGCATCCCCTCATCCTCCAGGCGATGCCTCCCTCTTCTCAGTGCCCGTGGCTGTTCCTCCTCCTCCTCAGAGCTCTGCCCATCTTTGCCAAATCCCAGAGCATCGTCATTATCTGAAAGAGCATTAAATACATCAGTAAGCACAGTACAATACAACAGTTAAGGGTTAACCTGGTTACACTTCACCTTTGCACCAAGCCTTCAGGGGTGATGCAAGGTGGGTTTCCTGACTTTGGCCCATTTTCCCAGGATTCTGGAAATACCCACGCTCACGTCACCATGTCAGTAACAGGGCTTGGAGTCAAAAACCATGAAGGCAGTTCTAGAAAATGAATTAGTTGTCCCAGGTGTTATGAAAACTGAGCAGCAGGCAGCAAGACAGCTGCTGGGCCTGTGTTACCCGCTGTGTGTAGACCCACGTGGTCGCGTGCTTGCGGGGGGGTCTGGGCGGCTGTTGGCAGGGATAGTTCTGTAAACCCGGTAAGCACCTCCCAAACTTGTAGGCTTTAAAGCCTCTTATCTGTCTGTCTCAGTGCTCTCAGCTCACCCCAGGCAGGTATCAGTGCAGTTATCTGGGATACGTACTGTCATCTCCCTGCATTTCTTCAGCCTCCTCATCCTCCTCAACCAAATCGAGTGACCTCTCTGCTTTGGTAGGGTCCTCCTCTGCAACATCATCTCCTCCATCATCCTCCCGCTCCACACGCTCCCCTGCTGCCTCCTTGCTCTTCTCCTGGCCCTGTCTGGATGGCTGCTCTCTCTCATTCTCAAGCTCCAGGCTGTCTCTGGAGCCTCTGGGCTGCTCCTCTTCATCCTCTCGCTGCAGCTGCTCATCCTCGCTGAAGTCTTTGCTGATATGGTTCTCCAAAGATTCATCTCGCTGGGCATCCTCTGTGTCCCTGATCTCATTGCTCTCTGCTTCCTCCTGATCCTCCTTCTCACCAGGGTCAGCATCCCGTGGCCTGGGCTCCCTCTCCTCCAGGCCGTTTTTATCCTCCTGTCGTGAATCTTCATTTTGCTGGGTTTTCTGTGCTGCCAGCTCAGCCAGGGACCCTGTGGGCTGCTCGTCTTCAGGGTGCTCCCCTGCCGCATCTGCAGAGGGAGGAGCAAGAACGAACACCTCTCCTGAGAGCTCATTTCACATTCAGCAAAGCCTGTGTGTTACTTAGAGAGCTTCAGCCTTGCTCAGCAATCTGCTTAACCAGCCCATGGATCCTTTTGCAAGTCACTTCAACATATGCCAGCATTCAAGCAAGCTGGAGCTCTCACTGGTGCCTGCTCTCCTGGAGAGACTTGCAAGGCTGAAGTTAAACATATGCCCAAGTGCTTTGCCGCTGCACAGTCCTCATCACCATCTCTTGAGATGCCAGCCCCAAACTTGCTCCATGTGAAACCAGATGGCCCATAAAGTGAAATAATTTAGGAGTGTAACATATTTAGCCCAGCTCTCCCTGCTCTGTGGGCTGCACTAACATCACATCCTTACTTCTCCCACCAGGTCAAAAAGGCAGTCAGCGCTGCTTGCAGGCGATCCAGAGGGAATGGGGCCTGGCCCTGCTTCTGTAAAGCAGCTACTCAGCAGGAGCTTAATGTGGGCTGGGTATTTGCTTTTGCTCTTCTCAGAGACTGGCCTCTTTTAACACAATTAAACATAGAAATCACTTTGCAAAAGAAAAGATGGGGGGGGCCTAAAGAGCAGTGGGAAAAGCCAGATGGGTATGGAAAGGTAAGTGCAGCCCCAAGCAGGAGAGTGCTAGGGTCAGGGGATGCAGAGAGCTGGTCACGCAGGGCTGGTGACCACCAGCGACTCTGCCCTGGTGTCATTGGGTTGCCTGCTGGCCTGGATGGCTCAATGTGCCACAGTTATTCCTCTTGCAGTCTCCACACTGCTGGTGCAAGAGGTTCAGGTCTGGCCTGGTGGGAGGGAGACCCAGTGCTACCTGTCCTCTCTGTTGGCTTTTGGCCGTGCTGGCTGCAGCAGCAGACCCTGGAGGTATCACCCCTCATCACTTCAGACAGCTTTGGGCTGATGATGTGGGAATGCTACACTGTGGCTCAACAACACGCCCCAGAGTCTGCTCGAGACCCTCTGTGGGGGTGCTGCTGCTGGATGAGAAATCCTCTCGGCCCACACTGGCATTGTCTCTTCCTGATGTGGAAAAGGTA
This sequence comes from Bucorvus abyssinicus, assembly GCA_009769605.1. Lineage (NCBI taxonomy): Eukaryota > Metazoa > Chordata > Aves > Bucerotiformes > Bucorvidae > Bucorvus > Bucorvus abyssinicus. Next base: position 16,655,661 of record CM020036.1, read on the forward strand.
AGGGCTGAACCCTCCTTTCCACTACACTGCCTGTCCCTCGCCAGGCCATGGAAACACAGTGACAAGGGGAAATCCCAGCTGAATGTGGTCTTTCCAAGATGCAGGATTTTTGTGTGAGAGTGTGTGCTCTGTGTATCCCAAGTTCAATTTTCCCTTTTAAGACCCATAACCTAATATTTTAGATGCCTGGAAACACGGGCGGCAGGAGCAGACCCAGATCGCTCCTGCCTATATCACTGAGTTGTTCAGTACAGGATTTCCCTGGCTGTGACTCCTTTTAAGCACTAGGAGTGAGTGATAGTGTTGGCAGCAGGGTGAAAAAGATCAGTATCAGTCTGGTAAGTTGGCCATCACCAGTTACTATAGCTCAGAAATTACGCATTTTTTAAGCTGGTAAATTAGAACAAAGCAGACACCAGGTTGCTTGTGTGTGTCAGCAGCAGCAGCAAAGATGTCTAAATGAGAAACAGATGGACATACCAAGGCTGTTAGAAAGAACATCCTTGTTTACAGCCTGACCTGGATTTCCTGGGGGGGGGGGGGGGGGGGGGCGGGGTAGGCTGACACTGACCTCTCTGCTTGTTCTTGTCATTCTGACTTTCAAGGACTTCGGAAAGTTCATCTTCAAAACCACTGTTTTTCTTCTGCTGCTGAGTTCTCTCATTGGCACCTGCATTGAGTAACAAACAGTAGGAAAAGGCTACAGCCCCTCCTGTGTTTCAGAAAGTAGAAATAGGAAAATAGTTCTGTGCCTTTTGTAATTATATGTATATTTTCTGTAATGGACAAATCTGCCAAAGGGAAGCTGCAAGGAGAAGTGAGACTGGAGGGTACATGAATCAACAGCAGTAACAAAGCCACCATCAAAAACATCATCTGCAGGAAAGAAAAAGGTCTCTAAACAAGCAGAGGAGCAGGGTTGCTAGGAAAACTAATGTTGGTGGAGAGCTGGGGAATAGAGATGCTGAACTGCAGCACACTGAGGCCAACAAAAGACCTAAGCATCAGAGTACTGAAGGATAAAAATTGCCTCCTGCCAGATGCTGCTCACGTACCTCTGCTGAGGTGAGCACTGAGAGACCCTGTGCTCTCCAGCCTGGTCATGGGGGCCTCTGTCCCCAGAGCACTGGGAGTAAGAAGCAGCATTCATTCCTGCTCCGGCAATAGTCCAGGGCTCCAGGGCCCCACACCTTAGCCTCTGGGATTATGGAGCCAGATCGACAAAAGCAACACCCTGGAGAAAGGTGTCTAAAGGCAGCTTGAGCTTGAGGTTAGAGCACAGATGTCCTGGCAACCAGCGCTCCCCAGGCAGCCCCATCCCAAAGGGATCTGCAAGCCAAGCAAGCCCTTTCTAACCCTGCTCATGCCCTGCTTCTACACCTTAATGCAAAGGCAAGAGCCAGTGTTGTTGGTCCAGTCCTCTCCAGCTCTGCACTGGGCAGAGCTGGATGGTGTGGGCTCCAGCCTGAGCAGGACCAGCTACAGCCAGCACAGAGGAGACCAAGATAAACACCTTTGCTTTTCCCTTGGGCTACATGACTCTCCCAACTCCAAACACTGTGATGTGTAGATTAGGGCTCGTGTTACCCGGGGACAAAATTGTGTGATGTGTTCACATGAAGGAAACAGTGGAGCAAGAGGCACCTCTGTGAAACGAGTCCCTTCATGTGGACTCCATGCTGTATGGCACAGCCTGTCTGATAGCTGAGCGGTCCCCACCACAACCCTGGTGTGCCTGGGCAGCAGCAACCCAGCACACAGAAGAGGCCCAGGTTTCTTTCCTCTTTTTCTTTCTTCTGGATCATCAGAGCATCCATGAAGCCTGATGAGGTCACTCTCTGGCTGGCCCCTCCACCAGTGCCATTTAGGTAGTGATCAAATGATGGCTTTGGGACTGCATGAGGTTCTCTCCTAATCCTGACTTCCTGAATTTTTCCTCTCCCTTCTCCCTGTTGCCTCTGTGGTGTCCCTGCTCTGAAAGCAGTGTAGTGGTACTGTCTTCCAGCCATTCCTGGCAGCCATGCCACACAGGAACAGGGCATGGGGGTGACTTGGCAAGTTTGGGCTGCCAGCTGGGTTACCCCAGGGAGAAGGAGGAGGGAAGGCCAGGAGCTGCTTTCCCTGCAGCCTGGAGAGAGCCCTGTTGAAGCCTCAACCAACCCACCCAGGTAGAGCGACCTGTACTGGCTTTGAAGTAGCCTTGCCTGGGACCTGCACATAAACTCTGGTGACCTCGACACCTGAGGATCGCACTTTTCCCCCTGCACACTCCTTTGCACTGCTCTGTTCTGCTGCTGCTCCCACACTGAATCCCAGTGAGCAGCCTGCACCTCTCCACACCAAAGAAACTTGCATTTGAGTTAAGAAACCCAACAGAAAAAATCACCATTAACCCAAGGGTGTTTTCACTGGTGCCTTTTAGATGCAAGTCCCACTTGATGCTCAGTGAGGCTTCTCTTCTGCCACACCTGGGTTGCACAAACAGTGAAGGTTTTCTTGCCTTTCATTCTAGTTTTGGAGCTGGCTGTTTTTTGTTGAATTAAATGACAGTATTTCCTTTCAGGGTTCTCCCACCCCACAATGCCTATACTCTGCATCACCACCAAGTTGCATTGACAGTCATTTAAATCATCAGATGCATATTGGAGTTATTATAAGCAAAATTCCTGCCTCTGCTCACGCAGTCTCTGCTGGAAGTCCTGGAACTGTATTTCCCAGAGCATATTTATATGATATCAAATTAATGTAAAATACAAAAAAAAAACCCCAAACAACAACACTGTGCAAGAGGCTACACAGATGAAACCCCTCTTCCCAAATAGCTGTAGTGACACTGTACCTTGAGCAGCAATTTCCTGAAGTTCCTTCAATAAATTTTGATGGCGAAGGATAGAAATGATTCGTTCATCTGCAATAGGGGAGACTTGGTACAGAAAGTGGTCAAAGACAACCTTCCCCCACACCCAGGAAATGAAAATAACCCCAAATGCCACCTCCCTCTTTGTTTACTCTTTTGCCTCCCTCAGCTTGATTTACTGCAATATCTCTTAAGCGTGTGGTTAAGATGACAGGAAGGTCCCGTGAAAACCAGGCAGCTTCATGTCACCCAGCAATTCCTCAGCCACAGTGCCAGCATGATGCATGGCCTGGGCTGAGCAGCAGCTCCATCCCTGCTTCTGGGCTCTGGTGCAGCCCAGTGGGGTGACTGTGAGCAAGTTATGTCGATGACCCCTTGTCAGGTGCTAGAGCATGTGTCAGGGCAGGATCAGCTCCTGCTTGCCAGGTCTGCTCTTGTTGATACCCAGCATTAAATCTGAGCCTGTACCTCCTCTGAGTGTTTCTAAACACTCCTCGCTGATCGGCAGGGGGTTTGGCTTCGATAAAGTATCAGAGATGACCTCTACAATACACTTCATCACCTAGAAAGAGACAAAAATAATAATTAAAGCACTGCTTATTTTGTCTTTTTTTTCTAAATCTGTTATCAAGGCTAAAATGCACCAGATGATGGCACAGATCTTCTTGCTTTTCTGGTGGAGCCAGAACTGAATGTTTGGTTCCTGTTTTACCTAATGCAGGAACAGAAGGTACCTCCTGAAACTGAGAAGTGAGCAAATGGAAAGAGCTTTTTCAACATGATGCACACTTTAGCTGAGGTTCTCGTGATTCCAGCCTATCCCAGAGGCTGGGCTCATCAGGAGATTAAAGGGGATTAAGATACATACATAGAAAGATCAAAATCATCCTCTTTTAAGTCAATATATCAGCCTGCATCTCATACAAGGGCTCAGTGGGAGGTTGTAGGGAGCAACAAGTGATCACAGCTCTTCAAGAGGTGACCTTGAAATCTTGCAAGCTATTTGAGCCCTGAGAAGGGCACTATAGTCAGACTGCATCCAGGCATGGAGGGCAAGGTGAGTAAAATTGTAGTTTCAATGGATGAGAAATACTGTTCTCAAGCCCTAGAGAAGGACAGGACACTCTGGAGACATGTTTGACCTTGTGCTTGCATGTTCAAGCCATCTATTATAGACTGGAAGAGATGTACGTGGACGCAGGTCATCTGAAAGAAAGGAAGTTCCCAGACTTTCCTTGGAAGCATTTGCAACTGCTTGAGGCAGCTTCCCAAAGAGGATGAACTCTAGTCCTGCCCTTTCAGCAGCCCCTTTCTTCAGTATAAAATAAGAAGCATTATTTATCTAGTCACCTGTACTGAGATTGCAGGTCTAGCTCTTCAGCCAAGCAACTGCAGCACCACTGATCCCACAGGGATCACCCAGTGCTGTCTGTGTGGTAGGAGAATGAAAGCCGCAGGCACAAAGGCAAGGTGTTACCTCTGGCAGTGGGGAAGGCATCCTCACCACACTGAGACACACCACCAGGAGCCCTGCTGTGTGGTCGTGGTAGACCCAGATGGTGACACAGGAGAGAAACCAGCATTCACTGCTGTAGTCTGGTGCTGGTTAGTAGAGCAGGAATCAGGCTGCTTAGTTCAAAAGGATGATTATTTATAAAGCAGCCTAGAAAGTAGTGCCTGTGGAAAAAGAGAGGCTAAATTGAAAAAAAAAAAAGAATACAAGTAAGCCTTGGAGGCAAAAAATTCATTCACTGAAACTCTCCTGATGATTTCTGTAGGCAGCCCTAAGAGCTCTGACTTCCCTCACAAGGTACCATTCTCAGGAGAGTAGAGCACTGTGGCTGCAGTAGAAATTAACCACAATTCAGCAATTCCCAGACATCTACAATGTTGCTCATTCAAGCAATTGGATATATCCATTGACGAGCTGGAATGAGCAACTTTTCACTCTGGGTAAGGAGAGAAATCTGCTTTTGCAGATCACAGCCATAAAACACTGAACTCCTAACTGCTTACACATTTTGAGGGGATTGTCTGCTGGATTAAAAATGTAACAGGAAAGATCTAACGAAAAGAGAGCAGGGAAAATTCCCTGGTATCATTCTTCTGTGCAACAAGCAATCCATTAATACTGATTTTACATGACTTCAAGTCACTTCACGCTACCATTAAATAGAATAAACCCCAGATTCTGATACTTCCCTCCTTTTCCCAACATCTGGAGTCACTTATTGCAGCAGTATTTGATGCAGCTTCAGAGGTAAGGACTTTCTCAGCATGAGAATGAACTATTCTGTACAAGCTTTTTGAAGGCTTCTAAGCTGATTTAAGTTCTTTGTCTGAACACGAAGAAACACATCAGTCACCACAGAAATACAGCCAACTCTGTGGAGGATCTTTGTAACATAAGGAAATTAAGAGTGCAGTCTTTCCACAACACTCTCCTAGACTTTTTGAAAGAGCAAGTCTTGCAGAATGAGGCTTCACAAGGTCATGAAATAACAGCCTGCATCAGGAAATGAAGGAGATCCTTTCCAAATGAATACAATTAATCCAGTGCAGAAACTGAGACTGGAATTTTGCCATAGCTCTCCTCTAACTGTGAGCATGTAACTAGATCCTTAAGAGCTGCTCATGCTGTCCCTACACAGGAATCTCCAAAGATTCATGTCCTTACAAGGACAGACTTCACCACGTTTGAGCTCAGCTATGCTCAGGCCCTTCTGAAATGTATGGTTTTAAGTGGGAAATAGTGTCCTTTGAACACAAGAGTAGGCAAACACTAGAGGTATTGTAAATGCTCTAGTTGTGTTTGGGTTCCCAAGGAAAGTCCTTGATGTAAGGAAAGTCTGATGAGCTGCCCAGGAAAGGCCTTCAGGTGTTGACTACCCCTTACACAGAGCCCTGAGCCACCCACAAATGTTGGTGGCACAGAGCACGGCATATAGGAAGAGCTGTAGTTCTCACTGCTGTATCAATGTAATGATATCCCTGTCCTGATCTGTCCTGTGAGATCAAGACTTCCTTCACTGAAATGCTGTGTCTCAGAGGATGGTGAATGCAGAAAAGCCCTAATGGCTCCTTCCAGTTGCAGCAAGTTCAAAAGAAAGACGTGGTTCAAAAGAAAGTGTGAGTGGCCCCAGGGAGAGGACAGGCTTGGGAGAGAAACCTTGCTTGGTGGAAGCATTTCCATGGAGTTGCACCAGCTTCCACAAAAACGCCATGTTTTACACATAGAACATATTGGGGAATAGATTTCACAAGGAAAGTTGTGGAATGGATGGATTGTCACACCAGATTCCCAGTGAGCATCCCACTCCGGCACAGCCAGTTGAAGGGCCAAGTGCCCTTTTCTCAGTTAGCAGCACGCAGCCTGAAGCAGGCACCCAGCGGCTCACAGCTCATGGCTCAGACCCAGCAAGGGCTAAGCAGGCTAAGAGTCTTAACAAAGCAACATCTCTGCAGGCCCAGGCACATCTGACGGGAGAAGGGGAGGTGTTTCTCATAGCACTTGTCCTGTAGGTAACAAGCAGAAACATTGTACAGTGGAGCCTGTGGCAGAGACTGACATGAATGTGCCCTCCCCTACTGCTGCCTGGGGAAAAACATTATGTGAGTAGAAGACAAAGTGGTTCAAGAAGTGAGGGGAAAAGGGCTGGAGTTTCCTATCTGGACATTCATTTCTGTAAAAGTATTAATTTGGACAGCTAAAAGATTAGCTCATCTGAAAGACTATAAGTATTACAATATCAGGAAGGGGCGTCTTTCACAGATCAGCACAGACAAACACACCTATCCAAGCATTTAGGTGCCAAAAGCCCATTGGGAGAGCACACGCTTGTGAAGTGCAGCTATGAATGTCAGAGAGGTATGACACAGATGTATGCATGGGAGCCTGTAAAAGACGGCTGGAGAGGTCAGCCAAGTCCCGCACTGCTCATAGCCATCCAGGCAGGCTGAGCAGTAGCTGAGGATGGGTTAGTAACCTGAGAGTAGCTAGTTGCCTATTTTTCAGGAGCATGCATGTGTAAGTAACACACCACACACATACAAACACAGATGTATACACACCCCCAAACACACACAGTTCCAGCAATGCCTGTTCCTGAATCACATCTCCCCCCACTCTCCCCTGAGTCACCTCCTGTTGGGAGCTGTGAAAGTCTGAAAGTAGGAGGACTAGGTAGGGCTATACCCAATCTCTATCCCCAGACTCACCATTCTCTAGACAAGCTCATTTGATCCCTCTGGTACACCCTGTTGGACTTCAGTCTGCCCAGAAGTGGATGCACAAAGGGTAAAACCTAGCTGGAAGGGAGTGGGGATGGATCTGCTGTAGCAATCTCATGCAAATCCCAGGGTATTTCAGCAGAAGCAGCCAAAACCCAGTCATCTATGTGGAGGTTAAACATCACGTCCTTCATCTTCACTCACCCCTTCCACTACAGGCCAGGTCTTACCTTAGTGTCGCCTTTATTCATGTCATTTGTCACGGGAAGGGAGATGGCTGTAAGAGGAGGGGAGGAAAAAGAAGAGAGTTTGTTATTCATCTTCTCTGGGAGACAAGCAGAGAAATCCTATCCTGCTAAAAATGAGAGTAGAGAAGAGGAGCATCTCACTGTAGTAGAAATGGTCTGTGGGTGCAGCAGCTGGATGTGTGCATTGCGTCCCCCTCAGCTTTCCCTAGGGAGAGGGAAGGGGAGGGGAAAGGGGAAGGGGAAGGTCCCAGGCTGGCAGCGGCCGGTGGCCCGTGGGGGCAGGCAGGGCCCGGCGCGGCCCTCGGGCAGTGACCTTGCGGCGGCCGCTGTCCGTGGTGCTGAAGGGGCCGCAGCAGTCTCTCCGCGGTGCTGCAGGGGCCGAGGCGGGATCGGAGCTGGGCTCGGGCAGCGCTGTCCGACGGTCTGAGACACCCAGGAGTAGGGGGACGCGAACCCCAGCCCAGCCCCACTTACCCGGCACGGCCAGGAGCAGGACGGCGAGCAGTTCTGGGCGGCTCATGGTGCTGTCAGGATGGAGGGAGGCAGAAAGGGACAGAGAGTGAGTCCGTCCCTGGTGCGGGAGTTCCAGGCGAGGTGCCGGGGGGAGACCAGCACCGTGCGTTCCTACGCCAGTGCCCTGGCTGAAGATCCCAGATGGGGCACTGCAGTAACCGGCTCATTTATATATCTCAGCCCCTCGGAAATGGCGTCAGGAGGAAGACACCTCCTCCTCTCCGCCCCCTCCCCTCTCACCCATTCTTCCCATCAGCCTCCACCACTCGCCGGCTGCTGGAGGAGTGGCCGTACGCCAGGTTCCCCCCGAACTCCCGGGCTACCAGGGCAAAGAGTTCCAGCAGCAAGGTGTCGGAGTCTAGTTGGTCCATCTTCTCACACACAGCAGGTTGTGTGTGTTTCCAGGCCATCATTTGTCCAGCGCCTCACCCAACACTGGCAATCTACGAGCACCTCTGCATATATGCCCTCTCTGTATGTACCAGTAGTCAACAGTGAGTGTCACGTCATATATCCCAGCCAGCATAGCCAACTGTAGATGGCATTGCCCTCTAGGGGTGTCCTTGGCTTTCACTGCCCGCAGAAGTTTAGAACAGATGTTGAAATGTTTAGATGCCTGTTAAATGCCTCCATAGAGAATGGGAGTGCATGTAATACTGGCCAAGAGCCAGAGACCTGGTCACCATGAAACGGATTTGCTGATGGAAATGGTAAGTCCCAGCTATTTAATGAAAGATTTTTAAGTAGTAGGGTATCGTTTGAGGTAAATAGCAAAGGCTGGTGATTGATTGATGGTTAAATGTTTATAACACCATGAAATCAACATCCTTGACGGTTCTTTTGGCACAGAGAACCTGCATCTTCCAGGAACAATAGATACCCTTTCTTTTTGGTTGTTGGGTTATTTTTTGTGTGTGAGTTGTTAGATTATTTTTTGGGGGAGGAAGGAGAGAAGGGAGAAGTTCATATACAATGGCCTTTTCCTCATTCAGGATACACCAGAGCATTCTAATTTCTGAGTCTGAAATATGGAACATTATTAATCTTGTTAATTCCTATGTATTCCCAAGAGAGAAACAGATTGATCCACTTATCAGGCTATGTTTACCTAGTCAATATTTACTTACCCTTACATACAAATGTTGATCTTATTAGAGCAATAAATTATCTCAGTTCTAATCCATTTTCTTATATGAAGCCCTTTTCTTTCCTGGGCAATCATTTTGAGAAATGTAACAGGATATGTAATGCCCATGGCTATATTTTTTCTTGTTTTTCTCAAGCTGTGGTCTTGCATCCATTAAGTTCATTGCAAAGGAGAAACTAAATGTTTTCCAGGTAAGGCATTCATTCTCCCACTGTAGCAGCATATGATGGATGATGAATTTTTCTATTTCTTGCTCCAGGAAAATGGATATGAAACTGTTAATCCAGCAATCAGTACTTCTGTTATTGGAATTTGTCTCATTAGACACAGCTATATTAGGAACTGTCAAAGTAAAGCATGTCAGGGACAGATTTACATCAAAAAGCAAAAGCAATCAAATAAAAAAGTGAAAGGTATTCTGACACTCAGAGTAATGCAATACCAGAAGCAGACTTGAAGGGGAGAGCAGGTTTGTGAGTCTGAAGGAGTTTGTGGTTTAGTATACAGAGAACGTGCAGATGTTTAGTGGGTGGCAAAGTGGTTAAGATGGACCACTAAGATCGACCAGTTCCAGTCTCATAAAAAATTAGTTCATGTCTGGAGAGAACAATTCCATTTTTCCTTCGAGCTGCCCAATTTCTAGTGCATGAAGTGTGGTGAGAATGTGGAGAGCTATATACCATTACCTGCCTGTGGTCGCTAAGATAACATGCGCAGATGGTCAAAGAGATGAGTTATTGTGATGGGAAAAGGATATTTGCCTTCCTAGCCTGAAAAGTGATTTGAGAAGATGGCAATGTCTGTACAGAAGGAAGTGAACACCCAGCAGTTTTGCATTACCCATGCTCTGAGCTGAGTGAACAAGAGGGCCAGCTTGAAAGCCATATTGATATATGCACATCTTCCTATGCATAAGGTTGTTTGCTCCAGAGATCATGTGGCTTAAGTGCTATTCTCAGTCAACACATAGATTGTCCTGGTTTTGTCTGGGATAGATAGAACAGTGCTGGATTTTTTGATTCAGTTTGAGATGAATGCTGATAATATAGTGATGGTTTTAGTTGTTGCTAAGAAATCAAGGACTTTTCGACTTCCCATGTCTTGCTAGTGTGCAGGTCCACAAGAAGCTGGGACAGAGTGTAGCCAGAGCAAGGGACCAAATTGGCCTATGGAATAGTCCATATCATATAACATCACAGATGTTCAGTATATAGATGGGAGTTGGCTGGGAAGCTCACTCTTTTCCAGGATTGTGGTTACAGGATTTTCTTTACTCCAGGATCATTAGCCGGGAATGGGCTGGGCATTGGTCAGCAAGTGGTGAGAATTGTGCATCACTTGTTTGTATATTGTAGTATTATTATTACTATATTTACTTTTATTATTTTATTTTATTTCTGTAATCAAATTGTTTTTATCTCAACCTATGAGCCTCCTTACCTTTACTCCTCCAATTCTCTCCCCCATCCACCAGGGTGCAGAGAGGTTGAGAGAGAGGCTCTGTCATGTTTGGCTGTCAGTCGGGTTCAAACCACAACAAAGGTGTTTTTTTTTTTATTTCAGAATTCAGGAAATAAAACCAAAGGATCTGGAGGATAGCTCTGAGCTACTTTGGGAGCTTTGGTCTCTAAGTTCTTGGCCAAAACTGGGTTAAGAATTCACCGCTCTCCTGTGCTTGGAAACGCTGATGCTGGTTTTCAGACTGCTGTGATTTTACAGATCTGGGAACTGAGGCACTAGAAGAGGAAAAGTGTCATTTTCGTGAAGATATCAAAAAGGCTTGAAGGCAAGGCACAGCTATTATGCACACCCTAAACAAAAGACTGCTAGGCAAAAAATAGGCAACAATTACTTTCTTGCATGTGAAATCAATGGATAACTGACTGAAAATCCTGAATGTAAGCTCACTGCCAAATTAGTAGCAAAGTCTATTCATCATGGCTTGGCTTCGCAGACGAAGATTTGGGAAGGGCTTTGCCCACGCTTATTGCAAGCACACTGATGGCTGAAAAGGCCAATGCGGGATAGGCAAGACCGGTTGCAAAGAGCACACCGGAGGGTCTCCTTGGGTGGTATTGCCATTTCGTCCCTTGCCTGTCGCTACAGGGCTTTGCAAACGTGAGTACACCCTTCAAGCCTGCGCGGTGGATTTTTTAGGTGAGGTGCAGCGTGCGCGAGACTGGGCCCACCCTTTACACCTGAGGTTCATCTGCCAGGGCCTAGCGAGCTTGGACGGTGACAGCGAAGTCCTCAGGTCGTAGGTTTGGTTAGAGTATCCTTCTCTTAGATGGATGGCCTTACAGGGCTAAACGAGCTCCATCTGCCCGGGTTTGGAGTTAGAGTTGTCCTTCTCCTAGGATGGTTGCCCGAAGGCTAGTGAGCCCATCCTGCCCGTGGACACACTTTGTCTGACCCTTCAGTTGAGACCTGTCTGGCTTGGGAGACCCTACCGGAGGCATATGCCACCACCAGCATAGCTCTCAACTTCACAAGGGCACGCAAGCTCTTTCCCCACGGCAAGGGGGTGCCCGTGAAAGAGAGCAAAGTCTATTAAACCCCTCACATCACACATTTTCTTCATTCCCACATGTTAGTCAATCACACTCGCCTCTCAGTTCCCTTGTACAAGCCTTTCTTGTCTGCCTGTAAATAGAAATGAGCTTCAAAGCTCAGACTGCTGTTGTGAATATCCATCTATGCTGTTAAAAGGCAGCCTTCTCCTTTTTCAGATCAGAGGCAAAATGATGTTGACTTGCTTTGATTTTCTTAGCATAGACTGTTGCACCAACCTGAAATTAATTGATTTTCCTGTTCAAAGGTTTACTTATGCCCCATAAAAAAGCCCTACATTGTGCCCAAATCCTGACAGTAGCTAGTGCTCTACCTATCCACGTTCACCCTTGCCTGGAATGCACAGCTCTCACCAGGGCAGATGGAGCATATTCTCTTTTGGAGAAGAGACTTCTCTGCAGTGATCACAGAATACCATCTGGGCACCCTTACAAATAGCTTGGATCGCAATATAATTTTTCTATAGGTTATTCAAACATCAATCTGGAAAATGTCATGCCCCTCCAATGCCTTGGTCAGTTTACCTAGCATTTACGGAACACCCCCTGCTGATTCCTGTAAGCCCCACTTAATCAGTAATAAAAGATGTGGAGATGGAAGTTCTCTCCAGGCAAAGTGATCTCAAACAGCGTGCTCAGGAAACTACTGATCGTTTCTGTGTCTATGGTTTTATTTGACCTGGGACAAGAAAGCTTGTGCCATGCTAATGTACATATTTAGTAAGACAAAAAAATTCTTTAAGTTCTAGAATGGTCTAAACATGTTCATGGGAACAGCACTGATATTGTTTACTTACCTCTAAAGTTAGACACAGATAGTCCTATTTATTGTCCTGCAGGCACTAACGGGCTTCCTGAGAGTTAAAAAAAAATAATGACAAGAGTGAATCGGGTCCATAAGCTCACCAGACCACCTTCACACTGCCAGCAGCTCATAGCTAACACATGGACCCTCAGTCAGCATCATCATCATCCCAGATTCTGTACATTAATTGACTGCCTGGTGTATTTTGTAGAGATTAATCTTATTCCTCATCTTCTGCCTTTAAACACTTGTTGCTTTGTTCCTGGAGTGTCCCAAACAGTCCATCCACTCCAGGCCAGTTACTCAGTGAACACCAAGTGAGGCACAGGGGTACATGGGTCTCCTGCAATGCCCTTATGTTCATAATTCATATACTCATCAAATGCTGTGAGATGTACATTAGATGCACTACCGCTAACTTTCCCAGCTGTTGGAGGTGAGTGACAAAATCCCTAATAGAAAAACAATTACGGTTAAAAGGACATTTTTTCTAATAGAAGGATTTAGGATTGTGAAATGCATAAGCACTTTCCATTCTAGATGCTTTGTTTGATCTCCTTGGCTCACATCGGAAATAATACACTTGAAGAGATGAAAAGAAGACTGAACACAGCCTGCTTTGCTGCTGCTGTTGCAGAAGGATGGAGGAAAGGGGTAAGGATCCTCGGATTTGCTCTCTACACCCCTCTGTCCCCAAAAGTGCCAGGCACAAAAGCCACACTTAAGGACTTCCAGGGCATTGCTGTCCCCCAAGAATATTTTTTTCCAAACAGTGGCAATATCACTCCAGAACTCACCTGGAGCTATGGAGCATGAGGACACATGAATTGCCATTCTGGGTTGGAGCAGGGAGATGGAATACAGCCAGAGACCCTGGGACCTCCCCCAGAGGCAGGGGCTGGGGTGGGGTGGGCGCAGGGCCTCTCCCTGCCCTTGTGCCAGGCTGGATCCCAGCTTCCAAACCTCTCAAAAACGGAGCATTGCCCCTAATGTTTAACAGTGCTCCACAATGTTTTAGTGCTAATTAGAGGTAGCTAGTTTGTCGCTCTGAACAGGCTCTCCTCAAACTTGGTACCTACTCAGCCTGAGGACTTCTTACAACATTAACTACTGCAGCTCACTTAAACACTGCAACAAAATTTCATCTGTTGTTTTCAAACTGCCTCTTATCCTGATGCTAAAAGCTGGGAAAACCAAAAGTTCTCTCTTCTCTAGTCGAGTGAGGCTTTCATGCTATTTACATTACTGCGTTACTCATCTCCTTTCCAAAAGAAACAATCCCAATCATCTGGTTCTCACTTGGCTCCTTTAAACCTGGCTACTAGCCAGTGAGTCCCGTATAGTTAATACCTTTAGCATATAATTTCCTATAGAGTAGTGCAAAGAGCTTCAGGTGTATCCTGCTGTCACTAAGACTTTTTTAGTCTTCACTTAGTGTCACAGAAACTTTCTGGGGATACCTGAAATACCTGCTTTTCATTTTAGCAATGACCATACACAGGTGTTTCAGGAGTCAGTATCCTTCAAGATCTGTTTATTCCCTCATATAAAACCATCGTAGAGAGGATAGGGAGGGTCTTTGGAGGCCTTAGACATGCTCTGTCAGTAGAGGAGTGGTCTCAGCCTGTTTTATGCAATCTGACGCAGCCTGGATGAGGCAAGGAAAATTACTCCCACCATGGCTTTGTTAGGCTCCGTTGGCACCTTGGTGGTCCCTTCCCTCCATCCATTCACCCTGTTTTGGGTCAGGCTATTCTCCACACTGCCCGAGCAGAGCTGTGGGCAGCTTTTGCAGCACAGATGGCTCTTACCTCAGATGTTCTGTTGATAAGGCATTTTTTGAAAACCAAATTGCATGTTAATGCCAGTTAATGCATGTTCTCTTTACAGGCAAAGCAAACCTTTTCCTTCTCTACTAAGCAGAGAACAGGAGGAGGTAGCCTTTCAGGTGTTAAATTGCCTGAGAGCATCAGCACAGAGCAGCTTGAGGAACAGCCACAGAATCTTAAATTACTGTTACTGGGCTTTTCCTCACCCTGCAGAAGCTCAGGTTTCTTTCCTGACCAATGCTTTTTCTTCCCAGGAGAGCAGGGGCTGCAATGCCTGCCCTTGGGGAACAGCCATCACCTTCCACAGAGCAAGGCACAGCAGCACGAGTCTCCTTCAAATGCAGCAGAGCCGCTGCGGAGCCCACCTCGTCCACATGCGCTGCAGACAATGGTCCAGACAGCTTCCTCCGCATTGCAGGATGAACCCAAAGAAAAGTTGGGTGATCCCAAGGAAGCTCTCCGCCCTTCGAGTTTCCTCTGTGTGGAGGGAAGGGTTTTGGCTTCTACCACTGACCTTGCAGAGATCTCCTCTCTGTTTGCACTCAGCTGAGTTTAGACTCAACCGAGTTCAGATTCAGTCTCTGCTACTAACTGCTTGTGGGAATGTTTCAGGACAAATGATGTTTTCTACTTTGCTGGGGATTTAAAAAAAAGGAAGAAAATCCTGATCATGCCTCTCTCTTTGTTTTTTTAGGCTTTTTACTGCAACAATGCCTGCTGGCTCTCGACAGCTTTTTGTTTTAAGGAGGCAGCTAGATAACCACAAACGTGGTGAAATCCTTGTATGGGTTTTGTGTCATATAAGTTGCTGTCATGTGTAACCCCAGGTAGAAGAAATGGAAGGGTTTCCCCCAGACAGAGAAGATAAATAGGTACTATATCACATTGTATTTAAAGCTGCAGTGAGTATGTGACTTTCTGTACTAGGGGGAATGTTGCAGCTGTTTTACTTGACATACTTTCACATAATGGAACTGTAAGGAGCAAATTTGTTATTTGCATTTCTAAACAAATTGTTCACTAAGAACCTGAACCCAAAAATACTCAGGTCGATAGACTCTTACTCTTTTCAGTGATTTTGGTTTGAGTCCTGGACCTGGCTTCCTTCCCTGAGTTTGAGATGCATTTCCCAGAGGCAAGGATATCATTTAGGTGTACTCAGGGAAGGAGTAAAATTAATAGTGAGTTTATCAGCTACAAGGGGGAATAATTGCTGTTCAGAGGAAGCCTTAAAGAAAATTGAAGTAGATATATCAGTCAACTTTATTCATCACCAAAAATAAAGATGAGAAATCAGTATGAATTCTTCATGACTAACAGCAGACTTGGCACTTTATTCCATCTGAATATCAATTTAGAGCCACCAAAGGCTGATCGGGTTTGCTTTGCTCAGCTGGAGATTTTTGTAGACCTAAACCTGTGACAATATAAAATATTTGGAGAGTGAAAGACAAATCTGCCTAGACAAATCCTGAGCAGAAGCAGGCTCCTAATTGCTGAAGCTGTATCTCATGGTGACTGAAAACGATCAGTTCTCCTGGGTTACTTGGAAGGGAAATGCTGGCCATGTCAACCACTGCTTATTAATCCTGATAATTCCTCATTTGTGAGCAGGCTACCTGACCCAACTCTTGGCAATGGTTGCAAAACCTCTAATTAGATCCTTACTCCAGGTTTCCTGTACTCTTCTGTGGAAGGATTCAAGCACCAGCCTGCCTGCCTATGAGTCTTGGGAACGTGGCCTGGCCCTTCTTCCTTTGGGAAGCTCTGGGGAAGCGGGCTTCAGGACTTGATCTTCATGCAGTCATGTTGATGGGAGCTTGAATTTGGATGGTACAGGAGGAAACTCCTTGTGGGTATAGATACTGGAAACACTGCCATTTATATTAGAAAGCCAGAATTATTTGTAATGTTTCCAAAACCCCAGAGCGACACTTCATAGGTGGATCAAAGTCGGAGAGACCTACTTTTGCTTTGAAAGGGATTGTCAGGCATGGGGGATCATAGAATCATAGAATCATTTAGGTTGGAAAAGACCCTTAAGATCATCATGTCCAACCGTTAACCTAACACTACCAAGTCCACCACTAAACCATGACCCTAAGCACGATATCTACATGTCTTTTGAATACCACCAGGGATGGTTACTCCACCACTGCCCTGGGCAGCCTGTTCCAATTATTTACAACCCTTTTGGTAAAGAAATTTTTCCTAATATCCAACCTAAACCTCCCCTGGTACAGCTTGAGGCCATTTTCTCTCATCCTATCACTTGTCCCTTGGAAGAAGAGACTGACCCCCACCTTGCTACAACCTCCTTTCAGGTAGTTGTAGAAAGTGATTAGGTCTCCCCTCAACCTCCTTTTCTCCCAGCTAAACAACCCCAGATCCCTCAGCTGCTCCCCATGGGACTTGTGCTCTAGACCCTTCACCAGCTTCATTGCCCTTCTCTGGACACACTCCAGCACCTCAATGTCCTTACTGCAGTGAGGGTCCCAAATACTGGACATAGTATTCGAGGTGTGGCCTCACCAGTGCTGAGTACAGGGGGACAATTACTTCCCTACTCCTGCTGGCCACACTATTGCTGATACAAGCCAGGATGGTGTTGGGCTTCTTGGCCACCTGGGCACTTTTTCAGCTGGCAGATCTGAACAACATCCCCAGGTCCTTTTCTGCCTGACAGTTTGCCAGTCAGTCTTCTCCAAGCCTGTAGAGTTGCATGGCATTGTTGTGACCCAAGTACAGGAATTACTCTCCTGCTGTCTCTACTGGCTTCACATCACCTCTGTCCTTATCAGCTTCAGTGCAGCCTCAACTTCTTCCTTGTGCCAGTACGGGGAGAGCCATGTAGCGGTGCTCTTCTCAGCTGCTGAAAGAACTGACCTCTCAAGGCAAGCACTTCTGGCCCTCCCTGCAAAGATGTGTGAGCTCCTTGGCTTTCAGGAACCACCTGCTCCTCTTCAACATGCTTTACTTGGTGCCAAGTCTTATAGATGTTCCCTGTGGTCTTAGAGGTCCAGTAACAAAAGGCAAACAGCCAGCTAAGAAACACAGCTCATCTAAAGTGGTATTTCATGAAGAAATGAAACTGTTTCTGGTTTGAAGCAGGTTTCTGTGTGACTAGAGTTCACATATGGCAGAAGTCAGTCAAAACCCAGAAGAATGACTGTGTATAAAGCAGTTCTGGTCAAAGACCCCATTTGCCTCAGGCTGGTTGCAAGTGCCACTAGAAGGGTGGTTCCCACTGTTCCCTCAGCTATGCCAGCCAATGAGAAGGGCATTTGTTGTTTGCCTGGGTCACTCCCAGGTTGTCCATGGGCTTGTGGTCATCTGTGCAGAAACCCTCTGGAAGATCAACGCCTCAGAGTGCCATGTGTCCACACAGCTGCATCTGGGATCTAGGACAAGGGATGATGTGTATCAGTTGTCAACAAATACTATGGTCCCTTGGGAGCTGGAAGATCATACTCTTCCCAGGTGTCCCTTTACTTTTGAGGTAGGGCCCTTCTGCATCCTTGTGTGGAAGGGGGTAATGTCTCAGCAGTTTTCAGGAGAAAGGCTATTTCCTGCCTCCCCCTGTTTTTCTTTGTGTGACCTGGGTCCCCCTCCTATAACATAATCCTAAGTGACATTTTCTGAAAGCTGCAGCTTTTTGTAGAAGTGAAGGCAGGAAGCCCATGTGAAGGACCTGAGCGTCCTTCCCCAGCCCCTGCACTGTTGCAGATATGCCATTACTCATTTTTATTCAGTTAATATGTAAGTGAAGTGGCACATGCTGCAGCTCCAGCTCTCCTGCAAAATCTTAACAGGAACCTTCTTCTCCTTGAAAGGAACTGTAACAAATCAACACATCTGCCTGGAAACTATTCCATGATTTTGGAGATTTATTTTGGTTTAAGCCCATTGTCGATGTACGCGTTGTCCAATTTCTCTTTCCTCTCCTACCACCTGGGGACAGTGCTCATTGTCCACTTCATCAGATTCGGTTTGACTCTCTGTCTTTGAAGCTATGAAATATCTAACAGGTGATGCCAGAGACTTAAAACTTGTATTTTAGAAGTCAGACCAATAGGAACAACAATATATGTAGATCTCGCTTTGAATTTCTTGCGAAATGTGGAGAAACAGGTGCAATCCTAAAAATGATAAAAATGCACCAAATTATTTGTGTAGAAACTCTCTTCAGGATCAGTACTCAGAGATCAACTCGGCTCCCTCCTTGAAAATTGAATATCAGTCCATTTTACAGGGGGTTTGATCAAAGCAAATTGTCAATATCTATTTTGATAATAATTTTAACAAATGAAAGCAGAAGTGAAATGGGATGTTTTTTGCTAAACTTTTTTTTTTAATATAAGAATGCATATTTTGAACCCTTTGAACTGAAAACAACTTTGGTTCATTGAAATATTTTGCAGAAGCACTTTTCCATATTTTGATGAGCTCTATTTATAACTGTGCTAAAGATCATCTCTACCACAATCAACTGATATGTTTATAGCCATCTGGATCACAGGCTACTCATGTTTTTAACATGCTTATTGCACCTATTGATGATTTGTTAACCCTTTATAAACAGCAGGTGCACACTGTACAAAAGCCACAAAGAGGAATCAGGTGTTCAGCCCTAACCCTCCCACCTTTCTTCACACGCTCCTGGGTATCACAAACAATCCAGCTCTATTTAATTTAATTTTATTTTAAAGTTTTACATCTGACTGCTTCAAATAACCAACCTTTTGGGGTTTAGTCCTTGACTTAAGCAAAGAAATTATTTTTTCATATACTGAGAGCAGCTTCATTAACTGGAAGAAGTAGGTAAGCAGAGGGGACCATTGGAAATCTGCATTCTAATAGGGAAACCAACGGTAGAGCTCCCTCCTGCTCTGCTCTGAAGATGTTATCTGGAAAAGCAGCAGCCCTGGTTGCCCTTGCAGAGGGCCTGAAGCACAGGGCAATTATAGCAGTTGCTTGAATTCCGTGGTTAAAGAAAGCTCCCAGGGGATAATGTATTGCTGTCTGATTGGAAGAGCACTCAATTGAAACGAAGCTGTTATCCTCTATTTAGCCAGAGGTGAGAAAAGAAAATCTTTATGTATCATTCCTATGTAACAAAAAAAAAGCTAATTAAAGAAGTCAGACCCTCAGGGGTAAAATAAAACCACCACAAAACAAGGCAATGGTGGCAGTGAGTGAAAGTGAGCAGGAGTCTTGGCTCAACAGTGCCAGCTGCTCTGTTTTACCCAGCCGAGAGGCTGACATCCATCCTGTGCCTCACTTTGCCCCATCCACCAAGAGAAGGTGCTTTACAACTTTTGAGAAGTATTGATATTTTTGTTTTCATCTTCCATATTAGAAGTATCCCCTTACCACCAGAAATAACCTTGGAATATGTTTACTAGTATTGACAAGATCATTTGATGAATAACAAGAAGCTTGCTGTCCTATTAACCTCCTTTTTTATTAAACCATAAACCTCACATCCACTCCTGATTTCAATAGGATTCATGGGATGACCCAGAAACAGGCCCTTTGCTTTGGCAGGAGCAATGGGCTTTGCTTTGAAACCCTCAGACACATAGGAGGTACTTCTTCAAGAAAGTACAGAGCTCCTCTATATCACGGGGGTGACCTTGCATGGTGTTTCTATTCCTATTAACATCCTGAGATGACACTGCTGTTTTTCTTGTATGGATTAGTTTGAAACTTTTCTTTGGATCATTAGAGCTGAATGATGAGTTTGTACTCATGGGATAGTTAATTTTGCAGTAACTGAATGCTTGCAGCCAATGGTCCCTTCTACAGTGATAAATGGATGCTTAAAATAAAGAACTTCCCAAGACAGACATTCATCCAGCAGCAAAGCCTCCATTTTTCTGGCAAAGACTAAGTTTTATGAAATATTTCTAGCCCCCCAGTATCAATCACACTGCAGTTATCTTAATTTCATACCTCAAATATACAATAATATTTTATTTTTAAACAATAAATGAGAGGGTACATATTTTTATAGGAGATGTCTGTTGAAGTGGGCAATAGGGAGGATGGGCTGATGGTTATCGTCAGTGCTATGGGAGGTTGTGCAATACCCAGGGATCATGCTGGCCAAGGACCATGTCATCCACACACTCTGGGATGCTAGGCAAGACCATCCAAACCTCTCTCTTTCTTTCAATAGTGCCCATTATCTGTTTTCTCTTCTCCAGAATATCCTACATGACGTTTTACTTGCCTTCCCCCTACTATCCATCCACTTTTCTTTAAAACCCGTGACCCCATTCTTCAATTTTAATTCTGAAGGTTTTAATTGCATCCTGCACTTACCCAGAACACTGAATTTCCACACCATCCTCAACAAGACCAGGCAAGTTTCATCTGCCTTAATGTGTCACTTGGTACACTCAGCTTTACTGCTTGCCTGCTAGAGGTATCCTCTCTACCCTATGTAAGGGTGGGTGCAGAGACCCAGTATGGCTCATCCAAGGCTTTGTAGGAGGTCTGCAGTGTAAACAGGGACCCAGATGAGGGTTTTTTGAGTTCCCGATTTATCACCCTCTGCAAGAGGCTCCCTTGGACTCTGCTGCCAGTTTGCTACCCCTTCTGCTAACTATCTGCATGTTTTTCTGCTGTGCTTTGGCTAACAAGCCATCATCTCAGCACAGATCTTTGTTTTCTGCTTAGTACTTCATATGTCTTCCTGGTAGGCTGCATCAAGGCCAGATTTCTTACCATGAACACAGAGCACAGCTTCCTAGTGCCAGCCCTAATCTTCACGAGGATTTCATATTGGAAATTTTGCTCACTGGATCCCAGATGTTCCCCATCTCCAGCACTGTTCATGAGACCTAACTCCTTTTATGGAATTAGGTCTACATTTGCCCCTGGTTCCATTGGTTGAGCTGCAGATGATAAAGATACCTAGAAGTCAGTCTGTTAACCTAATTCCCTCTATGGCCTTTGAAATAGCTGATAGCAGCACTTGAGCTGTGCAGTCCCTCAAAACAAACATTCTCTCTTCCTAGTGATAGTCCAGGGAAAGACCTACTTAACTCATCTTCCCATTGTCAGAAAGATGCCTTCTATTACCTCGTGAACCATACAGCTCGTTTTTGCTTTCCAGTAGTCACACAGATTTTGCTGCTGTTCACCTGCCAGCCGGCGGCTCCTACAAGTACTGCCAGCAGCATTGGGCAGCAAATAGGTGTGAAGGAGTCAGGTGACTCACTGCATAGTTTGGATCAAACCAGCACTAACTAAGCTGGCAATGAGTCAGATAATGGACATGCTTAAATTGGGGAAATATTTCAGCCCGGGATAAAAGCCTAGGGACCTGGTTTCTATGCTCGGCTTTGCTATTTGCTTCCCACATGACCACAGCAGCACATTTAACTGCTCTGTGCCTCAGTTTATTCCTTCGACGAAATCCCAGCGATATGTCTTTGGAGAGGGCTCTGGGACCTAGGAAAGAAAGACCCAAGAAAACACTGATTATTCATTTTCTATAATTTTCCTGTTTTAAATGGATCCTCATCCTGCCTTTTGGTCAAGAGATAAGGCGAACACACAAAAAGTATTAGTGGCAATTTTGGTACACAAATGTTTCAGGGAGAGGTCACTTCAGTCCTGCAGGCTCGGCTCAAGCCAACACCTTTTTGAACTAAGAGGAGATTTTCCTTCTTGCAATCAGCAGGACTCAGCTCCCATGGAGGGGAAAGAGGAGCACCTAAACTTTTAACTAGCTGTACTTTATCTCTTGCAGCTTCTTGTGCAGCCTAATTAGTCTAAATACAGGCTCTGCAATCCAGCAAGCAGCTCTATCGCATTTCCACAGGACTTGTGAAGCAGAAACCCTGCACACCCCTGGGAGGGCTCCTCAGCTGCAATGAGTAAGCACAGCAGCCCTGAGGTGGAGGGAGCTTTGCCAGGGAGCTGCAGGTGAGGATTCACCCCTCTGGATTTTGAGTCTTGAGGACAAGGTTGGCTGGGAGGGGAGCGCAGAGCACTTTGATACATATCATCTCTAACACCGCAATCAGCCATCTGTTCCGAGTTTATTAAAAGTGGTGTACTCTGCTGGGAGGATCAAGAAGCATCTGCTAGTGCATTTACATTCAAATCCTCACAGCAATCCCATCCGTCCTCCTTTTTTAATTAATCAAACCCACTTTTGGTGAAACTACACAGATAAACGCTTCCTCTGTAAATGAGAGCTCCTATTATGTTAATGCCATTAAATAGCTAATACACAGAAAAACAATTTAGTGCAAGTAGCAGCATCTATCTCAGGATTTAAAGAAGCTGTTCTGACAGAGATCATTCCTGTTTAAGGGGATGACCACCTAAACCTGGTTTATGTGGCTGCGCAGTTTTGGTGCTGCAGAATTGCTAATCAGCTGCTTGAGACCACAATGAAGCCAGAAGTGATAAACTTTGGGAGCCCATCTGCAAGGGTTGGAAGGCGCTGAGGGAGCCAAGTCTCCCAGCAGAGCAGTGGCCCAGGGAGTTTGGAGACAGATGCCACAGAGCAAGAGTAAATCCTGCTTGTGTGAAGGGAGAGCAATGGGATGTTCTACTCACATGGTAGCTCTGCTTCCTATTAGCATGGCTGCTTTAAAAAGGTGAAGGGCTGGAGATGCTTCTCATCACAGACAGATGCTCTGAATGGTGGAGAGGAAAAGATGGTGCCAAGGCTGCTGGTCTCTGTTATCTCTGCTTGGCATCGGGTGCCTTGTGGCAGGGTTAACCATCCTCGCTGGAGCTGCTGCCTGCACCAGTCACGCCCATGATACCATTTGGGTGCACGGTGTTCCATGCGGTCAGCTCTCTGGGTTTCCCTGGTGAGTTCAAAGCTGGGCTGCAGCAGGAGGCAGGGCCTCCCGGGGCACCACTGGCCAGGGTACTGTGTGACTTGCTCAGCTGGTGGGAATCCACACGGAAGATCATGTGTAGCTCTTGGTACAAAAACCTCTCCTAGGAGCCTCAGCATCCTTCTGTCCAGAGGGGCATCACCCGTGTATGGAAAAAGGTGTCTGAATAAAATGCAGTGGGGACTGTTGGCAGCGGCTGCCACAAGACAAGACCATAGTAGTCTCCAAAGCAGGGTGGTTGGTGGTTCTCCAGCGACTGTCAGAATCACCTTTCACACAGACAGAAGGAAGAAGAAAGTCACTTGTAGATCCTAGTCTGTGCCCAAGGATCACACCTGGCTTATCTGTGAGGTGGTAGAAAGGCTCTTCCAAATTAACTTTGAGACACTGGTGGCCAGTTTGTGCTTTTCTTGGGTGCCTCAAACAGCTCCAGCTTTTCCTAGTGAAGACTTCATGTGCTCAGCACTTCACCAGTGGCTCCAGCCCACTCTTCCCGTGATCTAGGCGGACATAGCCAACCTCCAGCCTGTGGCTTGAGGGACCAATCAGAGCTGCTCCCCTTGCCTCATCTTTTTTCCAGGCTGTGAAGTGGCACCGAGTGCCAAGAAGGGGCACCAGTATGCAGCCGGTCTCCATAATGCCTTTGTAACCAGGCCCTGCCAGTGACTGAGGGGATTCTGCCATGCAGAGGGAGGGGTTGGCTTTCCTCACTGCCATGCAAAAGGAATCAACAATGTCAATGGCAGCAGTGAAGGTCCTGAAAAAGTGCCAGTGCCTGATAGTGAGAACAGGAGTCCTTGGGGTTGTGGGAGTGAATTAATGCTTGTGATAAAATCTCATGTCACTTACATGGAGCATAAGGGACAGAGGGGATTTCTGTGTGCTTGGCAACTATGGCCATGTCCCTCCATGAAGCTGTTGTTAATAGACAGCTGATACACAAATTAAATAGAAACCTTTTACTTCTCAGTACACCGCTCCTTGTCTTCTTACTTTGGGTATGTTCTGCAGGCCTTTTTTAAACACAACTAGTTATTATCCAAATCCTTTCTTAGCGTTACAAATGTCAACATCATCTGAAGCATCTAGAAAATGTGAAGTGCAGTTATCCTACCCTTGGCCAAACGCGTGGCTTCTGTTAGGCCTGGCTTTCGCCATGAAACTCCCGCTCCTGTGGCAAAGCCCTTCTCCCGTGTCAGAGGCAGTTTGTTTGCAATCCTGGCCCTTGTCTTCCATTAACATCAACGGAGTTGCAGCCGCCTAAGCCAGTGCACACTGCAAGTCCTCAGGGAGCTGTAAGGTGCTTTTTTCTTTCTATTATTGAGGGTGAGTATTTTTAAACTTACATTCTTTAATTGCAAACATTGTTGATGAATTTGCAAGGCTGCAATCCAGAGACTGGGGAAACAGCATTTGGGCAACTAATGGTTGTTGGCCTGGTAGTAACTGTGGAGCAAATAAATATGTGCATGAAGTGATATTTAGCAATTACAGGGCTGGAAATGGAATTAGTGACAAACAGCATGATTTAAAGAGCAATGGGTCCTGTCAGGCTCAGACCAGAGAGCAAGAGATGTGGTGATAAGGACAACTGTCATGTGCCTTTCTCAGCACCTCTCTAGAAGGTCCTGCTTCCCGCAGGACATTTTGAGTGAACAAATTGTTCTGTGAGCAGCAGAGTTAAAACTCCTGCGTTTTCCTAGTCCCCTCTAACAGCTTCACCACGTGGTCTTGTCTCCAGAGCCTTTGTCACTGACAATGTGAGCAGTCCAAATGCTTCTACAGCAGTTGCCACCACACAAGCCTGTGCAGCATCGATACACTGTAAGCGCCAGCCCTCCGCAGGCACCAACTTCTCCTGCAGCCGAAGGAGACTCAAAAATGTGCTGGGTGACACTTCGGTGCTGGGAATCTTCTCAAATGAGTTTTCTGAAGGTGCCTTTTGTAGGAACCATTCTTGAACTGAAACCTCTGCTGGAGTAAAATTTGCTGGTTTTCACCTGAGCCTTATCCAGTAGATGAAGCCAGGCATGCAGCTTTTCTCAGTATAACCCCACTGCAAACTGAATTTTTGGCAGTGCTTTCAACCAGAGCTGCCAGAGCAGTCCCCAGACTCCAGGGGAGCACCTGTTGGCACGTCTAAACCAGCATTTCCTTGGTAAGACAGCCCACAGCATCAGGAAACCCACAGTGCCTGTGTAGTCCTGCATTTATTACCAAGAGTCTTTGTCTCTTCTGTCATTTGTTTCTTGTAGCCAGCTAACTACTTCTTCCCTTATCAAATAAACACAGGTTTCCTTTAGTCAGCATTATATATTTGAGTTTAGCCAGCAATATGCATTTGAAGTCATTTGTGTATTGAAATGAGGAAAGGATGGATTGCTTTTTAACCAAAGGGGTTTAGCTTTTGAGTTTCTTTGTAAATTCAGCAAAGGATAAAATTAGCCAATAGCTGTATTAAGCAGGCTAAATCCCTTCTTTGGAGCAGACTTCACTCCTTCCATGCAGATGTCTGGATCTTTCTGTCTCTCTGAAGGTCTATTCCTGAAGGTTCTCCATTTGTTGATTACCATCATGATAAGCAGAAGACCTGTGTGTGGTGAAAGGGGTACTCACATCAGACTGTTGCGGCTACTTCAGCTGGACTTTACCCATGTTGCTGTGCCCAGAGACCAAAAATTTAACAGTTACTTAAAAGGAGGGAGTTTTATTATAAGATCAGAAGTCCTTAAGAAATGTCCTACCACTTGAACAAAGGGCCCCTGGGACAAGCCTCCTGCCTGTTTTCTGTCTGGCAGGGTGAGTCAAGAGGGACATGATTTTCCCCTCGTGGGATTCAGCCCTGGCACTCAGGTTGTGCTGACCCAACTGTGGGAGTCTTGACTCCAGACTTTGTGACAGCGGGCATCTAAATCTCATGTTTCCTGGTAATTTAAAAGCAACCCCAAAACCACAGTGGCAGTAGATGTTTTTCAGGAAAAGCAGCTGCTCTCTTCAGTCCCTTTGTGCTTCCCCAGCATCTATCTTCAGCTAATGGACAAGGGATGGCAGGTGACACATCCTTAATGTTACCTTCTGTATGCTGCTGTTCCTGGATTTAACTGGTCACTTTTTGACTCTGCTGGTCTGGTCTGCCTTTGCCAGCTCCCATGGCAGCAATCTCAAGCCTGCTGTGCAGAGAACTACCTTACTGTCTTTAATGCAGCCTCCCACTTGTTAGCTAGAAATCCTTGACTTCAAGCGCCACAGGATTTGGGGAATATCAGCTCTGCATTCACCCTAACCTCCACATTCATGATTTTGTTAATCGCATTCATATCCTCCTGAAGCCTTCTTTTCTCTAAATGGAAGTGTCCCAACTTTTGTGTTTCTCCTCCTGCCTCTCTCAGATGCTCCTTCTCACTGATTGTCTCAGGTACTTGTCATGGTTTAGGTTATTTTTCCCCTAGCTGCATTATCTGCTTTCTCTCCACTGAAGCTCACCTGCCACCTTCTTGTCCATTCACCAGCTCCGTGAGGTCCCTCTGAAATCCCCTGCCACTAGCACAACATTTGACCCCAAAATCTTAGGTATCGCTTGCAAACCTGACTGTTTCACTTTCTGTCACACCGGCGTGCCCCTCCTTTGGGTTTCAGCCTTTCCTCATCAACTCTTCAACCACATTTTTGCAGCTGCTTGAAATGTGGCTCTGTACACCTGGCCAAAAGAAAAGCAATGAGTCCCGCACTGCCAGGAGTTTGCCCCATTCTCCAGGAAGAGCTGAGCTCTGAGTGAGAGCACAAGTGAAGGGGCATGGTCAGAGCGCATGATTCCTTTTGAAACCCTCTACCTGAACAACAGGTGACTTCTAATCTGTGTCTACTTCTACAGACCCCTGAAGTAATTAGGGAAGTAGAAAAATCCAAGTTTTTCAGGCATAACCTGCCTGTATTTGAGTGGGTAGTGGCAATGTCTCCCTGTGGATGTCACTGATGCCCTTTAGGATCACCTGGGCAGCTACTTTTGCTGTTTCCCCCTCATGACACAGCCTATCATGGGAAAAGGCAGGAGAAGTGTCTTCAGCTTTCTGAAGAAAAGTTTCCATTTTTTGAACACAAAACTTCCATTTCTTACAAACAAAGAACATCTGTTGGAGCTGAAACCTTCCTTCAAAGGCTGCGAGAAGATTAAGTGCTGTGGAAATAAAAAATATGCTTTTTGTGTAACAGGAACATTCTTGTAGTGTTGGAGAGCTCAAAGTGGAGAGCCAGTGCCTGCTTCACCTTTCAATTAATGACCTCTGGATAATCAGCAGAATAATCTTTTTAGAAATACTCTAGTAGCAGTGCCCCTGACTGTCAGATAAACAACACCTTGGAGGGGCAAAAAGCTGGCAGTGATGAACAACTGGTTGAGAGAGCAGCAAGGTTATGGGCAGTCATTAAGCTGGGAGAATATCCATCAGGCCATTCAAAGGATCCAACAAGTCAGGGCTGTTTCACAGTGCAGGCTAACAGAAGAAAATTATTTATTAAGAAAGAGAACAGAGATCATTACACTCCGAAGTCTGGTGTTAACACGCACTGTGGTCTCAGTCTTGCAAAGAGTAAAACAATTGATTTCCCGTGACAGTCATTTACTGTTAAGTCCTGGGTACCTTGTCCTCCTCTCAAGCTTTAGCCTCTGTGTGAGAATATATCGGGGGCACTGGCAGAGCACTCTGACCAAAGGCACCCGCTGTGCCCTCTTCCTTGCACCCATCACCTTTTTCCCTCTCATTTCAGTGCCAGTTGTTACCCTTCCAGATGAAATTGTTTCAGGACCAAAAACTAAAATGACACCCTGGGGTACCGGGCAGAGCTAAGGTTGATGTGGCTTTGAAAATTGTTTCTAATACAATATTCTTCGAACTATGTCTGAAAGAAAATGGTGAAAGAATTACCATGTTATTGCAGCCAAGGACTGAAAGTGTATTGCATTTTTACTGCCTGTGCACCTCTGGTGTGTGAGCAAATTTTGAGAAAATACCACCCAGTGCAGCTGTGGGGATCAGAGGAAGGTGAAAGATTCACTCCAAGTTCACTAAGACCTCTCCTATTGGTATCGTCAGGGTTTCAGGTACATATTGCACAACTTCACCCTGATTTTAACAGGACTGACTCACAGAAGCATCAGGCTGAAAGGATTTCTCAAAGACCATTGGATCTGTCCATGATTTCAGAGTGGATCAGGTACTGCAGGACCCTACTGCCAGAGGAGGTACCCCAGCCACCCTTGACAGCTACAGGGCTAATGGACACATGAAGTCTTCCACTCAGTGGGACCTTACATTCAAATAAGGTCATCTGAATGTTTAGCTATCAGTGTATTTTGAAAGCTGAATTCTACCATTTTCTCCTATTTTCTATTTCGTTTGCTTCAGATGAGATTGTCCAGCGTGGGATATGGAGAACCACTCTCCACTGCCTGGTCTCTGGCTATCCTGTGCAGCTGTGAGATTGCTAATCCATTTCCCCAGCCTGCTCCACAGCTTTCTCCATTGTAAATTAACCAAGCCTCTCCTCACACTCATGTATTTTCTAAACTTCTTCTCATTCATGTTGCTGTGTCCTGGGTCTTTTCTATCTCCTCTGTCTCCCACAAAGCGGGTCTTCCAAGACTGAAGAGAGCAGCTCCAGCCAAAGCCTTACAAAAGCAGCATAACCCCACTACATCTTACAGAGAAGCAGGTGAAAGACATTAGCAAGGAAGATCCTGGGTCACCCAGCCTGGGCTCATACTCCTGCAACCGCCTCTAAGTTGTCTCTGCCAGAAATTGCTCATTCCCATCTTGAACCCAGTAAGCATTTCCTGACCTATTCACAGCTATTAGAAAGCTGGTACAGAATTTTAACCTTTGATACAGACATTCTTCTCATTTCCAGTGCAAGGGTTTTTTTGAGTTTTTCTTTGTTTGGGTTTGTTTTGTTTTTTTTTTTCATACCAGTTTGTTTTTTCTATTTCCCTTGAACCTTCTTTGTGGATCTCTGTGTAGATGTGCAGTGATTTCCCTTTTCTGTTTACAGTACTTTGCTCTATTTCTTGCTCAATTTCATCTTGAGGATTTCAGAGCACTTTTCTTAGTCAGCAGGATAATTTTGAATTTTGAGCCTGCCTTCCAAATGTCTGTCAAGCTCTAACAACTTGGCTTTATTCAGACATCTTAGAACTGTACTTCCTTCCCCATCATCCATTCTTTCATGTGCTGATCAGGCACGGGCTGAGCACACATCCCCTGGGTCATGCAATGCTTTGGCCCGAGTTTTACTCTTCCTGTTTATCATGTAGCTGGACTCTGTTCTCACAGTGAAGTCTAGACCGTGATTCCCTGGTGCACACCTGAGCATGTTCTGTGAGAAAGTGTCCAAACTCTTCTTAAAATTAAGTTTGTTTCCCTTAACCACTAGACTGAAGAGGAAAAAATGAAATGAATTGACACAGTTTACTCTCGACAAATCCCTGCAAGTGTGTTTCATATCAGCCGACTAACTTGTGGCTGATTATAAATTGACAGTTTCATAATAGGTTCCGGCAATCTTTCCAAGTGTTAACACTAGGCAGACAGATTTAAACTCCTTGGCTTTCCCTGCAAGGCAGGTACTAATTGTTCCCCTGTTATTCCTCCCTTATTCCCCGGCTACTCAAAAACAATTGCTAATAGTTCAGAAATGGCTTAGTATGAGTTCTTAAGCCCTCACAGATGAATTTTGTCTGGCTCTGCAAGCTGGAACACATCTCGTTAATCTAAATATTCTTTAAGCTCTTCTTTCCTTATTCCACTCCATGGCTCCAATAATATACCAAGAGTTATACGTTTCAATTGTGTTCAACATCTGGTTATAATCCACCTTTCTAGGAAGTTTGAAGCAGAAAATGACACTGGATGTTTCAGCTCCTGCTGGATCATTACCTCTTGAGAACACAATCTTCTTCTTTTACTTTGTAGACTGTGGTGCCATTAACCCTTCCCTATGACTTTCTCAGATCTCCTCTCAGGACTTAAGAAAGGCACAATATTAATGCCATTATTTTATTAACACAAATTATTCAGGAAAAGCCAAAATAGTTTGAAGGTCTTTCCCTTCTAGTGCACCTCACTGCCCTGTTTGTAGGCTCAGAGCTATATGTAATTTAAAGGCGAGGTGCATAGCTTGGTGTTTTCTATTATACATTGGCCCCAGAATAAAACCCAGAAGATAAAGGTGGGCTCCTGATGTAACATATGGGGTGGCGGTTAGGTGTCTAAGAGGGTGATGTGAAGCTTTGTTGAGAGGTTCATCCCTGAGTCAGCTTGTGTACCTGACTCAGGGACAAGGAGCACCCTCCACCTGCCTGGGCCTCAGACCCTGCCTCATCTCCTCAAGGAAGGTATCTGCTTGTGGAAAGGACTAAGCAAGAATCACAATTTCATGTTAAAACCAGGAGCCAGCAAGGTAGCCATAGTGTGTGCCTCTTTCCTACCTGGAGAGTATTTAGAGCACTTCCCCTCAAAAAAAAAAAAAAAAAAATTCACACTTTTCTTAGTTTGATTGACTTCAAAGCCATGACTCCCACCCTCTTGAGAATCTCCTGTCCTGGCCACATGAGGCCAGGGATACTCTGGCCTCACCTTTCCCTGAGCCATCACTGATGCAATTGGAGCCTGAGTGAATGAGTGCAAGGGAGAATGTACTCTTAGTCTGCTCTTTAGGGCACTGGGATATGAGAAGTGAGCGTGACCCTCCTCATCTTGTGAACATGATTGTGGTTGCTTCAAGCTATGACACAACATGGGCATGGTCTTCTGAACCTGGTTCCTGAGACTGCTGCTTTTGGACTTTAACATTTCAGAGAAAGAAGCCAGTCTCAGTGGCCTAAATCAGGAGCAGGAGGTCCTCAAGCTCTTTAGAGTCAAACAAAGCCATCTCCAGGCCTCTTTCAGGTCTAATGCCTAAAAATAAGCTGTCCCCCACGCATGGTATACCAGATGGCTACATTTCTTTGCAGGAATACCACTGCAGAGGTTACTTAACACAGGGAAGTTGATTTTGCTCTTGTATTCTTTTTATTGTACTGGACGGTAAAATTAAAGGGGAACAAAAGCAAATATGCAAATGTCTGTGTTTATGAGTAAATTGTGAAAGATCAAAACTGTGAGACAATCTAGATCCAAAAGTGACTCGAGGAAACCTGAGAACTGGTGATGTGGAAGTGTATGTGCAGGGTGCAGGGGAAGGAGACAAGGAGAGGTGGCTTGAGCCACCTTCATGCCAAGTATGTCATCTATAGTACCAGTTTGTCGTGTAGGGACCCTCTAGAGCATCAACAGCAACCTAGAACCTGGGAGGTGGAGTGGATATAAGTACAATGAATAGGCCTTAGGACTTAGAAAATGTTGCCAGTGACAAAAATGTTTGGTTTAGCAGGCAAGTCATGTGAAGGAATTTGCTCATGGAGGAATGGGGTGGGTGTGTAAAGTCAGGGAAGCTCCTGCAGAGGGAGAAAGACTCCATGTATGACATTTGTATCGGGAAGGCAGCAGGAGCTGGATTTAAGAACAAGAGGAGACAGAGGAGTCTGCAGCTTTTTACCACACTGTGGCAGGTATGAATACAGGTGCACAGACCTCCAAGGAAAATCGCTCTGGGAAGAAGCACTGATCAGGTGAGTCATTCCTCCAGGTCCTACAGTTGAGATACCTCAAGGTCGCTGGGTGACAAGCAAAAAGGAAACTTGATCTTATGTCTGATCATATTCCCAGGGACTTGGGTCCATTCTGGTGCCGCAGTCTGCTGGTTCACATCATCCTCTGCTAACCTTGTTTCTGATCATGATGGAGTCTCTCCCCTTCCCATATGGCTTGTAATACTTTACGTTTCAGCTTGCTTACTGTGAAAGAAAGGCATGTTAATTTTGTGGGGGTAACAAGACCAAGTGAAGCAGATGAGTACAACAAACTCACTCTCCCCTGGGACCCACAGCCTGGCTCCTGAGCATGTCCATGTCACAAGGGCGCCTGTGAGAGCTTGCTCTACTTTCTGGGTAGAGGCATACCAGCAGTTCCCCTGGGTGGGAAGCAGGTGCAAAGAGGCAGGTCTCAGCTCTGGGCACACTCTGTCTCCAAGCTTCACATGAGGATTTTTAAGCCATTTGGTAGAGAGACACAAAATTCAGATTTGACTGGACTTTCCTTCCCTTCTTAACATTCACAGCTAAAGATCTGAGAAAAGTCTCCCCGGTTTGAAACACTCCAGTTAAAACTAGCAACGCTCCTCATTAGGAAACCTGCACAGAGTATTTATTGCAAGACGTCTTCTATCGAGACCCTGCGCCTCTGATCACAAAGCTGGGTGCACCTCCTGGGGAGAACGCAGACAGCTAGGCAGGCGTGGGAGCAGTCTTTCTGGAGCACACATATGAAAGCTGTACCAAAAAGGTTTATTCATATGAAATCATCTAAACAACCTCAGAAACAGCTTCTGAAACTTGCATCCTGATCACTCTCTTTGCTGTAAAGTTTAAGTGCTTTGAGGCTCCATGGCTCAGGTGCAGAGCTGTTATAACCTCATGGAGTTAAATACAACTATGCCAGTAATAAATTTAGCCTAAGCTTCACTTGTTTTGTTTCTAGTAAGATACTTGGAGCAGGGTCTTTTCAGCATACATCCACTTTCATTACCTTTTCATTGCATATACAGTAAATATCAACTAACAAAAAGAACCATCTAATTAAATCTTTTGCTTTATGAGTATCTGTGAAATTAATTGGGGGACTGCAAAGAATACACAGGAACTTTATTGGTTTTCAAAAGCAAAGTCGCTTGCTTTAATCAAGCTTTTGCAGTTCATACAGACTCTATCAGGGTGTGTT
Source organism: Bucorvus abyssinicus (assembly GCA_009769605.1). Taxonomy (NCBI): domain Eukaryota; kingdom Metazoa; phylum Chordata; class Aves; order Bucerotiformes; family Bucorvidae; genus Bucorvus; species Bucorvus abyssinicus. Next base: position 16,688,599 of record CM020036.1, read on the forward strand.
TGCCCAGTAAGCCTTTCAAATTCAATACTTACTGTACACTTACAGTCAAGCAAACACACAAAATGATTTTGAGAAACTAGGTCAAAAATCACCTTGATGAGTAACCAGTTTGATGCATTTATCCCAACTCATGTTTGATCAAACATTATCTACCGCAACCACAGCCTATTACAACAGTTGTTTTGCAGTGTATTGCAGTGAAGCTCCTTCCCCGGCGACAAGTGATCAGAGAGGAATGTCTGCTGATGTTTTAAACAAGCCGGTGCCTGGGAACATTTGTGCCTCCTGGCTCACATGTGGGTGTAGGTGGCATGGTTGGAGGTGTGCCAGCACCAAAACTATGTTCTGGGAGACAAACTGTGCTCCTCCATGTGCCTTTCAGAGGAAGGGTTAAAATAGGGCTACTCACAACTACATTTATTTGACCCTGAGAAGTTTGGATGATCAGAGCTGTCCTGAGCTCCTGTGAGAGACTGCACTGGCCTCCACTCTTATGCAAGATGCGCTGCATGTGAGGATACAGCCAGGGCTATTGCTATTGTATCAAACGTCCCTTCAGTGTGGTGCGACTGCTCTGCAGAGAACACTCACACTTTGTTCTTCAGCAGATGTTCTGTAACTATATCTGGCTACAGCCTTCCCTGAATCACGCTGGGAGTTGCAGGTGATACACCAGCAGCAATGAGGAATAATGCGTTTCAAAAAGCATATCCTAATTAACTTTTTAATGCTCATTTTCCCCAGCACCAGCCTCGTTAGATCTGCATGTTTGTGTGAAATATTTGTTTAGCCAGTTATTCTATTGCTAAACATGAAGACTGGCTTGTTGCCTGGATACTTCAGCCACGCCACAATGTCACGACTACAAACGCAGAACTAAAAACCAAGTTGCTCCTTAATGTTCGAGATTATCTCACTGTGCTGAATCCTGCTCTGCAGGCAACTACGTTTCTTGAGAAACACAGAATGAGCGCTTGCTACGTGTGATGCGTCCATGAGAGATTCGGGTCATATTTTAAAGTTATTATTCTGAAATTGTCCTTTCTAGTTTCTCTAATGTTTGAAATGCGTATTTGTCTCCTGAGCACTTTCTCAAATGGAACAAGTTCTTGCACATCAGTGGTGTAACACAGCAGTACCTAGGCCTGGAACACCACAAGGGACAAGGAGATGCTGTCAATGCACCATTTTAATAGGCTTTAGACATATGCACTACTTGGTCCTTCAGAGGCTGATGCAGGCCTGATCTCAACTAAGAGAAGACTGCACTACTAGTCCAGCTCATGTTTTTTCCATAAAGCCCATGTTGTCCCTGCCATTCCCCTTCACAGATGTGTGAAACTTTGTTGAAGTCATTAGCCCCGTAATGTACTTATTGTTTAGTGCCCTTATAGCCATTTATCCATAATTAAGTGCTCTGGACAGTGATGACCTTCACCTATCCTCTGGGTATTTTCCATGAATATGCACTTAAGTGTTCAAGTGAGATCAGATCACTGCCAGAGTTGCTCTTTAGGATGAGTTAGCTAAGGGATAATATAGCCACTAATGGCCAGCAATCTTCAAATCAGAGCGTGTTGCTCTAGAAAGCAGTTTTTTCGAGCCAATGTTGAGGGCAAATTTCCTCGTGTAACTTTGGATGGAGCCAGAGATGGAGGAGCTTTCTGGCACAAATGAAAAGAAGTCACATTCTGGATGGAGGATGGCAGTTGCCAGTCTTCAGGATATGGGAAGCTCATTTTTTTAATTAGCGTCTGCTTGACTCCTCGATGTTTTGGCAGAGCAGGCAACACCTTGTTCACTCACCCTGAGAATATGGGTTAGAGGTGCATGAAACACAATCTGCTTTTCTCTGAGCACCCCGGTGCACCTGAACTCTTGCAGGGCTTGAGAGGCAAGGTGTCCCCAGCTGCACTTCATGCCAGGGGAGCAGGTCTGTAGGAGCATGACTTGGCTCCTGCTCCTGGCATCAAGAGGTGAGGGGTGAAGATGGCCGGAAGGGCTGGGTGCTGCACCCCCAGCTGTCTTTCCAGCCATGCTCTTTATGCTGGTAAGGGCTGGTGGCCCATTCAAGCAGGACCAAGCTCAGCTCAGGAAAGAGCAGACTAGCTCACATGCTAAGAAGAGCAGGACAAGTCATTTGATGACTTTAAAATAGAACTGTGTGGAAGAATAGGAAAGAGGCCATAACAGTTTTTTCTCAGCAGCTGACGAGGGAATTCTCAAAACATTAGACAAACCTCACCTCAGGAAAGCCAGTTATAATTTGCAAACACAAACCAATCTCTGGATGGAGGCTCTAAGCTTCCCTCTGCAACCAACAGTGAATAATAATATCTCCTCAGCACTTCTCCTGACTCAGCCACCAATTTACTGTATGGGGTCAGATGAGTAGCTTAATTTCCCTTTATTTGTACCTATATCTAGGACCCTACAGAGCCTATGGATAACTGGATATGTTGATATACAGACATATATCCCCTACATGTCCATATAATACGGTTTAATATTTGAATTCTTAATGTAATAGGATTCAATTCTTCATCATGAATAAAACACAGGGTTGTATCAGTGCTTGATGTTCTTGCAGAATGGAGGCGTCCTAATGCTTAATTCATGTTTGCACAATAAACTGAAGGCAGATGCTGAAAGATGCCAAATGCTGAAGACTTTGTTGAAGGTTTTATGTGAAAAGGCTTTGTGGTAGCCGTGCCCCCACAGTTCAGCTGCTGGAGGATGCCCAGCACCCCTTCACATGGCTCCCCTCTGACTGAAGGAGGGGAGGGCACCCTGCCTCTGAGCCCCCATGAGGGCCAGGACCACCAGGAGCAGCACTGGCAGCAGCTGAAAGTTTGGGGGAAGGCAGAAGGTGGATGACCCACTCTCTCCATGGTCCCACACCGCACCCTAAAGGGTCTCCTTGCCACAGGCACAAAATGCTGAGATAACCCCACCAGTGGCTGATCAAAACCCGATTTCAACAAGGCAAAACCCCCTCCTGATGAAACTTGGCTGCACACCAAATTAGCCGTGGCCCTGGAGCGATGTTCAGAAGGACACAGCAAATGGGAGTCAGCTTAATTACAGTTGACAGTCATAATGGCATTGCCTGTAATAGTATCAGGAGATTATCGGGTACAGGCCAGTGTTACAGGCTGGGTGACATCCCTGCCAAGGTGTGACCCTTATGCCAGCTCTGTCAGGCCAGATCTTAATTTCTGATCTTCAGTGCTGAACATCTAACATTGACAGGGGAGTGAAAACAGCTTTTTCTCTCCTCATCTCCATCTCCAGCAGCTCCTTGTACCACACGAACAGCAATTATTGAGAAATACAAGATCTAACTGATCTTTAATATAATAAGAAGTAAATGAACAAAGGTTAGAGGAAAGAGCTTAGAAGGAAGGAGAAGGGATGTGTCATCTTCTTTTCTGACTAACTGGTTGAGTATTTTTATATTTACTTATTTAACCTATATCCAGGTTAAAGCAATGGGGCATGGGTGGTCAAGTTAGCGTATCGCTTTTGTGACAGGAGATCTTCAAGGAAATCAGCACTGCAACATGTGCTGGGAGGCTGCATGGACACAGCACCTGGCATGGCCCAGAGCACCTTGCTGGCACAGCGTCCCAGCGGGCAGCCCTGCTGAAGCTGCTCTCTGACAGCCAACCCAGCTCTTCCCCAAGCCAGCTGCAGTTCCACCAAGTGTGTTGAAAAAAGGATAGTTTGGACACTGGGAAGAAACTCAAATCAAGCAACAGGTTTGCGATAGTGGGGGATCTGAGTGAGAGGCTACAGGGCATCAAATTATCAATTACATCTCTGCCAACTTTTGCTGTTTCAGACATACTGCCCACATGTAATGCCCTCTGCAGCCTGGAAGACCATGCTGGAGGCATGTAATTCAACTTGCTGCTGCAGTCTCTCCACTTCAACCACAAAGCTTCTGTCATACGTCCTGGTTTTTAAATTGGTCTGCACAGTCACCTGCAGGCAGAACTTCCATCCCCTCTGCCTGCTCAGAGAGGGTTGCCTGAATGCAAGCAAGTCCTCACCCTGTACTTCACTGCGCAGAAGAGCCTAACACAGCAGAGGCAAGTACGAGCTTAGAAAATGAAAGAAAATCCAATGCTCAAGAAAAAGTCACTCTGAGACAGAGCTTCAAGACCTCAGCAGTTGCACACTGTATTCCCCCCTGAAATCAGCACTCATTCGTGCAACTGCCCTGGGTTTGGCTCCCTAACTTGCTTCCAAGCAATCAATTATGTGTGTCAAACACCGCTCTTCTGGCTTGGCAGAAAAGGCAAATGTAACTACTGCTTTTTACAGAAGCTGAGACCAGCTGTTGTTCAGTTAATTTTGTTCCTAGCCCTTTTTCTCAAAATGCTCTAGGATCTTAATTATAGAAACATTTCCCTCTGGAATGAGAGCACTCTGAGGGAGTAGGGTAATGAGGTGCACAAATTAACAGAGACATCAACTCATGCCCCAGCCAATACCTTGATATCTAATCCATTGAAGTAAGTACATTTAACATTGCTCCCAGCAGAATTTAGTATATGTGAGTGCTGCAGCTAGAGGATCCAGCCAGATGGAATTCCTGTCCAAGGAATGTGGAAATTCAAGTGAGAAAGTGGAGATCCAAGAGATTCTCAAAAAGAGGTTCATAGCTTTCAAGTTGGACTTAGCACTTCCTCGGAAATGCAACTTAGTTCTTGAAAACACAGAAGTTCTGGGGTTTTTTTGGAACATTCAGGATTCCCAAATAACTAACGACACAGTGGCAAAATGGCAAAAAAGTATCAGAATAAGCTTCTTCCTGGAACAGCAGGTAAATGTTGTGTTTGGAGATGAAATCATATATACAAGAAAGAGGGAAAAATCAGCCCATAGTGGTAGAGATATTAGCTGGTTGTATGAATACATTGGTGATAATATTCTAAGACTATCTGAAGTGTTTTAGCAGGTCTACGAGATTCAAAAGACCCTTAAAGCTTGCATTCCCCTTTTACATCCTCATCCAGATATGGGCAACGCAGCTGCCTCTGACGTTGGAAAAGGGTTCAGAAAGGCAGGCTGTGCATATTGCACGCTGCTGCTGGGTAGTCTCAATAGTGCAGCAGCTGGTGACACCACCTAAAATGCTGTAACTGAGAGCATTTCTCAACTGTCATCCCTGTGGACATGCCCTAACCCATTTCCCCTCCCCCTTTAGGAGCATGCAGGAGGGAAATCCCAGAGCCTGAGCCAGAAAGGAGCCTTGGTTCTTGTGGGAGAAGAGAAAAGCAAGATCAAGAAGGAGACGTTTACAGGATCAGGCAGGAGAGAGGCCCTGGGCAGAGAGCTTGTTAGAAAGGGACTGGGAACTCCCGTGAAAAAAACTCTGTCCTGTGGTTTGGACTCTCTGGTGGTGTGGGGAACAGGGTGCTGGGTATACTGGCAAAGCAGTGGAATACGGCGGAGAAATGCCGAATTCCATCCTCAGTTCCTCCCTTAACAGAAACAACCTGAAATTTAAAAATCTGTTTTTCTGAACTTTCTGAATGTTTCATTATTCACATGTAATAGCAGCAGGAATTCATCACATCATTAGCATGAAGCTACCACACTCCTTTTTGACAGGTAGGGAACCTGCTGCAGAGCAATTAATATAGCTTAAACCACATGGTTTTTAAAAATCAGCCTTGATTCTGGCTGGGTGCCTCCATTTCTGGACTCTGTGGCCAGGGCTTGCTATGCCTGATGCTAAGTGGAGGCAAACAGCGACCAGTCCTGAGGAGGTGAGCAGGAACCTCCATTGAGCAGCAATGCTGATACTCAAGATGGGCACTTTAGCTGGATGCCACAAATTAGCAAAAGGTCTTTGCCTGTTTTCCCCACCAACATGTGCAATGAGCCTCTCAGCTCTTATCTTGGACGCGTTGCTGCAGAAGTGGAATTTAGAGTGTTTTTCCTGTGAGAGCTCCAGCAGCTAGGAAGTGATCAGTTGTTTAAAATAGTTTAAAATACCCAGGGGAGGGCTAAGGCACAGTCAGAACTGCTTACACCGAGAGCTCTGACCTTCTAGGGGCTACTGGCACGTTAGCCGTAGTGCAATTACTGAGGCCTGACTGAATTCTTGTACCACACGGGCACGTCAAGGTCCACATTTTTATTCACCTCTGCAGCTGTGTTAGTCCAGTGAGGTGACTTTACTGAGCGAGTGTGGGACATGATGCATGGCAGACATAGAGTGCTGGTTAATGTGGAGAATTTGAGTGTTTCAGATGAGCTGCCAATCACTCAGGTCCCTTCAAAGCTGTGCTAGGATCACTGCCCTCTGCTCTGAATGTGGCTGAGTTACTATCAGTAAGTTTCTAATGAGCTCATGCTTATGGCGATGAGTTTTCTTCGCTTTAGCATTCCAGGTCTTACTTCTTAAGGTCAAAAGTGGATACACAGCCAAAAAAAACAATGCATTAGTTTTACAGTCCCCTGAGAGAACAGCCTGATCGTGTACCCTTCACCCACCCCCTCCTACCTCCTCCACTCCCCCACTGTGCAACAGCTTCCTAAGGTCTGCCAGAAGCAAGTACTTACTGGAACACATGCAGTAAGGGAGGGACAGCATGGTAATATCTGACACCTGGGCATGGCAAACTGGGAAGGGATGTGCTGCGCCCTTTCATGCTAGGAGGCCACAAGGCAGCTAGTTCAACCAGCCATGCCAAAAGCGGGCAGCTTGCTGCTGCTGGGTGATGAGTGATGCAGCCATGTGGGAGCCTGCCAAATGGCTCCAGAGCTGCATCTGCCTTGTAGGCAGGGTAGGAGGCAGGAGCCTGGCAGGGGGCGGTGAGTGGCAGGCAGCCTGGGGCTCTTCAGCTTTGCCCATCTACACAACCAGTTCCACCCGTGGCTGGGCAGACTGTCCTTTTGGTCTGACTTGCAGAGATGATGGTGCAAGCACAGGAATGCACAGGGATAGGACTGCTCTGTTTGGGAGTTGTTCCTTTGCTCTTTCTGTCTGTTGGCTTTAGGGTGGAGGAAAAAGAACACTTCCAATCTGATCGGACGCCCTGGCCCTAAAGCCTAAGACTTTTCCAGAGCTGGTGCAGTGGTAAAGTGCTAGTTCCAGGCCACAGCTATGAGCTGCCATGTGGACTGGTGCCAGTGTGGCATAAGCTATTACATCCACAGCTCACCACCAACTGCTTCACCTTTTTGTCAAGCCATTAGGTTGAATGTCACAGCAATGAAGGCAGAAATTGTTCTAGGTTGGACTTAAACTCAAGAACTTGGACATTTCCTAACTTTACACCAGACATAAAAGAGAGAGAAGTACCTCACAGAGGGAAGCTCTTCCATCATTGGCTCCAAAATGTTCCCACACTGGCAAGCTTCCACGTTACATGGGCTTTCAATTCAGGCACTGGCAGATTTGTGAAGGAAAATGTCCTTCAACTTTTCCATGCACCCACATCAGCCTTACAGTGTTCCCTCATGCCCATGCAAAAACGGAAGGTCCCTGAGAAATGTGGACCTCTTCCTGCAAGCCCTGAGTGCCAGACACCCTGGTGCAGCTCTGTCCTGGAGCAGGACTGCTTCACCGCCTGCTACAGTGGCACCTCCAGATACCTACACCCTGACAGTGGTTTCAGCACCATGAACTGCATCAAAGAGCAATTCGGCACCGCCAGCTTCTTCACCCGTCAACCTGTGGAAGAACATTGTGATCATCACATGGCCAGAAAAAGCTGCAGTGCCCCTCTGAGTCACAGCTCTTGTCTTGCTCACAGATTTGTAAGGCGTGAGATACTTTCTCCACACGCATGGCTTGAGCTATATAACACTCACATTCAGACTTGCAGTTCGCTGCTCATCTTCCCACTGCTCCACTGTGGTGTGTGACTGGGAACACCTCTTCCTTTTACACTGTTTTCTTCCCCAAGTAATCCAAGTGCCACCTTCTCTTTTTTTCCTCCACTACAAGGGTCTGAACTCAGATCACTGTGCACACTGAGACACCGAAGTTGGTGGCCATGGGGAGCTGTGGGTACTCAAAGCCCCACAGAAGGCAGGGGCACTCCCCTGCCACTGAGGGGGATGCAGTTCCGCTCCCTGTTTTCCCATGTTTTCAGGGCTGCCCGATGAGCAGGAGGGGGAGAGGCCATGCGTCATGCAGCCAGTATGAGCATGTGGGTGGCAGATTTTGCAGCAGCTCATGGCTAGAGGATTCAGGCATGTGGCGACATGTACGTGACTGCAGTTCAGTCACAGCCACTACTGGAGCTCAGCATCAAGAGGAAGACTGTGAAAAACCTCATCTCATAAACGTGCCCCTCTCTTTACCTGTCACTGCAATCAATGGCCATAAGATCAGCTTTCAAAGAGGGCAAGTGGTTGGTATCAGCTGAGTAACTCCTTTCCATTTCATTTATTTAGATGAAAATACAAGCATCTAGCTGCTTTTGCCAACATTGGTGTCTCTGCAGTAGTCATGGACATGCCGTTGGCAGAGCTGTCACAGACACACGTGGGGCTGGTGGCCCGTGGCTGCTCAAGACCCCAGAGCTCTGCACACCCTGCTCTGCCCCACAACCAGGCAGCTGCAGGACTTTACCCAGTGCCAGGGCCCATGCTAGCATCCTTGTTGTGTAAGAATAGCCTTATCAAATCAAACTGGAGGTCTGCGTAGCTCATTATCCTGTTCCCAATACCAGCCAGGCAGGGGAGACACCATAACCAGGCAGGAGGATGCCTTCTGTGTGCACTGGCTGCGGGGCACTGGGCTGTGGGGCACTGGGCTGCAGAGACTGGAGCAGCACAAGCGCTCGCTGAGCAAAACCAAAGCCCCAGCCAGCAAACCCAAACCAAATGCTCAGTGGACTATCTAAAACTGGATAACCATATGGTGATGCTGCCTCCAGCGATCAGCAGCACAGAGGCTTCCTGTACCAGAGACAGCATCTTTTGGTTTAAGAGCCCTCTGTGAATTTTTCTTCGAAGAACAGTTTTAGTCAAATTTTGAAACCATATAAAATATCAGCATCCCAAGGAAAGAAAAATTCCACAATTTACCTTTGTGTTGTGCAAAGAATATCCCTGTGTTAGTTTTGAGTGCCCCATGGCCAGGAATGTTGTATTCCTGTGTGAGAACATGAGGGGGAGATGGGGACCTGGGACTGGGGTGCTGGTTTGGAGAGGCAGGATTCAGGCCAAGCAGTATGATGGTTGGAGTTAAAGGATTCAAGATTTGGGATTAGATGAGACTATTAAATGTGTCTTGGAGCAGTATGTTTAAAAAAACTATGTAGGTCCCCCAGACTGGCTTGGCCAAGTGGTGCCTGTGCAGGACAAACCACCTGCCAGCATTAAATGGAGCACTTTAGAATTAATTTGAAACGAAATAGATATTAGTGATCAGAAATAACATGTGCTTGACAGTCCTTCAGAAGGATGTGAGAAGTCAACTTCTCAGGAAAGTACTGCTCCAGTGTAGCAGCTGCCACTGTCTCACCCCTCAAAGAGAGCACAAGAGGAAGTCTGATCTCTTTAGAACTGTGTAATAATCTCATGCTAATCAAGCATTCAGGGAAAAATATCTTTTTCTGGGAAACTCTGCATCAAGGTGCCTATTGAAAACCTAGAAAGTCATGTCCATCCTCTGCCTCATTTGTTCTGTTAAATCTCAGGTTCTGCAATACAGGAGACAGTGAATTTTTGAGGCAAGGGACGTGATTAAAATTATGACAGATAGGAGTCATTAGCTGATTTCTTTCAGCATCACAAGGAAATAAAGTTGAAATAAAGTGTCAAATGGATTTAAGAGATTTTGCATGTCCTTAAACACCCACCATGTGCTGAGGCAAAGGTGGGTGAAAGGTGGTGCTATTAGCTAGGGATGAAATCAGTCTTCCCTGGTCCAGAGCATGTGGTTGGATTTTTGCCTCCAGATCATTCTTCCTCATCAAAATCTATTGTTCAGGCCTACTTGCTTCCTCAACACTGCTGACCTGCCTCTTCAAGCAGAAGAGCATGTCATGCTAAGACTGCAGCTAGGCACACCGTACTTTTTTGTGCAGTGTGGTCTGGACAGATACACTCCATAGAATCATAGAATAGTTTGGGTTTGAAGGGACCTTTAAGGGTCCAACCCCCCGGCAGTGAGCAGGGACATCTTCAACTAGATCAGGTTGCTCAGAGCCCTGTTCAACCTGACCTGGAATATTTCCAGGTATGGGGCATCTAGAACCAGTCATCTGGGCAAAAAGCTTCTTCCTTTTATGTATCTATCTTTTAGTTTAAATCCATTATCCCCTGTCCTATCACTATGGGCCTTACCAAAAAGTTTATCCTCATTTTTCTTATAAGCCCCGTTTAAGTATTTAAGCTGCAATAAGGTCTCCCCAGATCCTTCTCTTCTCCAGGTTGATCAACCCCAACTCTCTCAGCCTTTCTTTGCAGGAGAGGTGTTCCAGACCTCTGATCATTTTTGTGACCCGCCTCTGGACCTGCTCCAACAAGTCCATATATTTCTTGTGCTGGAAAACCCATAGCTGGACATGGTACTCCAGGTGGGGTCTGACCAGAGTGGAAGAGAGGGGTAGAATCACCTCCCTTGGCCTGCTGACCATGCTTCTTTTGATGCAGCCCAGATACAGTTGGTTTTCTGGGCTGAATCTTCTGAACTTGTTCCTTCACCACTGACCCAGACTGCAAAATACAGGATCTGAAGGACCTTCAGTAGACATTTCAATCCTCTCCTGTGCCCTAAGTAATTCCTTCAGTTATTTAACTGACTGTTGTTTTTTTGGAGAAGATCAGATTTCTCTCCTGAGTTTGTCCTGCTCAACCCCACATGGGCAATGACCAGAGGCTGGGTGAATGGAGGAATTAGTTTCTAACACAGTCAGTCCCACTTTCTCCTGTAATGTAGTATTTCACCATACTGAGGTTTTTAGCCCTTCAGGGAATAGTTTTAATAAAAAGGCATTGACCTTTCAGAAATAAGGCGTTTTTTCTTTGCATTTGACACGTAGAAATAATTTCCATTGAAGAGACTATACAGCCAGGGGCTGGAGTTGAAGAAGATGTGAAAGGTAAATGTTCTTCCTGTCTCTGGTGCCACACTTCTGTAATGGAGCTGAGGAGACCCAGCTGTCCTCTTGCCAAGAGAGTCAATGGCTAATGCTCAAACAGATCCAGGATGGGATGGAAGCAGCCTGGAGCCATCCTCCCTCTGAACCCCTGGGTTTATAATCACAAGCATCAGTGCTGTAATGGACACCAGGACACCATCCTCTTGCAGTGCTTGGGATGCGGGTGGCTACAGGACTGATCTGCCACTCACCTCCCAGGCTGGGTCCTGCAGGGCTCTGCTCTTGCTTCCTGTCCAGCCAATGCTGGGAAATGCTGGACCACCTACTCTTTACACTCACGCTCCACGATAAGCTCAGCAGACTGCTGATGGTGGGGATGGCCCCTTGTGCAGCGCACTAACTAGCTTACGTGTGCTTTACATGCAGACGTTGCACCTGAAAGCAGGCGCAGGGAGGTACTGTGGCTCGTGTTGGGGAAATAATCATTGCATTGTCAGAAGATTAGAAAGAATTACTTCAGCTGAACTGTTCTTTCCAATAAAGCATGCTGACACAGTGGACATTCATGCGGGATATCTGTTCTGTGCAGAGTAAGAATCAAATCTGAACAGCTACATTATCCTGACTTCTTTTAATGCAGCACTGATAGATGAAAGTGCGCTGGGTTTATTAGCTTTATAGAATAACTGTTAGATAGAACCACCTTTGGGATGGTTCAGGAGATCGGCCCTGCCTCTGTTGGGGTTGCTCACAGTCACATCGACGTATTATCTGTACAACTCAGATGTTCTTTTGTGAAAGAGGTGATCATGAGGAGGCTTTGTAAAGGCTGTGGTATAGAGGATTATTTTATTTTAATTTTTACAAGCTGCAGCCCTCATGAGAACCAGAAATGACTGTTCAGCTCTCCAGCCCATGCTGGGCCAGGTCACTCTGTTCACCCTGGGCAATCAGCTAGCTCTGTCTAATACCATTATATTCTTTCTTTCTTTCTGATATTAAATATAGAGTTAATTTATCTCACTGTGAACATTTAAACCTCTGAGCAGCCAGACTGGTCATTTCCAAAAGATTCTAGGTACCGCACTAAACAGTCATTTCAGTTGTTATTTAAGTCTGTGTGGAAAATAATAAAATGTGCCAGGCAAACCCTAAAATCTTTGAAACTTGGAAGAAAACACTTTTTCCAGTCTCCTGGCTGGTAGACCATTGCAGTTTTGCAGTGCTTGCCATGGTGGTGCAGGCGGCTCATGATCGCAAGGCACCTGGGGTCTGTGCCTGGTATAGTCTTTGGAAAATGGACAGGGAAACCCATACAATTTCAAGGAGACATCTGCTACTAAAACAAACACAAGTCTGTGGCTTATGTGGGTGGCCAGGGCCCGTGGTGCTGCAGTTGTACCTGAGGTCAGGCAGTTTGCCACTGAAAAAGTAGGATGCAGGTAATGTCCAGGCAAGCTGTCCCTACCCATCCCTGGGGCCTGACCATGGACAGGAGCAAACAGTGACCCATTTCACATTACTTGGCTCTGACTGAAGAGGACATGGGACGATTTTGTGGCATGGTCACTGGAGACATGGGGTACAGAACAGTCGGGTACCTCTGGATAAGGTACAGTCAGGCAGTCTCCTACCTCTTTTCTCTTAGCCATCAATAACATACACAGCATTTTCTTCACTGGTACTTCATTGTCCTCCCAAAGAAGCTTTAATGAGAAGGAAACTTTGACTATCTTATTAGTCACTATATTCAAAGAAACAGCCTGTGCTAAGGCACTAAACTACCGAGATCTAAGGGGAAAAATTTAACAAACAGTAACAGTTGGTAATGTAAGCACCTAAATTTCCTGTCTGTGTCTGGACAAAGCTGCAGATTGAGTCATGTTTCCTGACACATTAATAAAAAGGTTCAGTGCGTGGGAAAGGGGGGAACGGGTGGTGTTTGTTCCTGCAGAGTAAAAACAGAGAAGCACCTTGGAGTCCACAGAATTTTCCAAGCCTGTTCCTCTCTGCTTATTTAAAAGCTTTATTTTTTTTTTTAATAAAAGCAAGCTTACATAGATAGGAAGACAATAAAAGGTAGTGCCATTTCCTAGCTTGTTCATGCTGGACAAAGGTGACAGGCTGAACAAAACCATCCTTGTCCTTATATTTTTCCTTGTTTGATTGCTTAAAAATAAACCAGTTTAATAAAGGCTCCGAGATACAACTGCCACATGGCCATATTGACAGGAGCGATGGAAAGGAGAACACAGGAATCATGTTAGCTCTATCCCTCAAGATTAATTAGCTAGATAAAATAGGCATTTACCTCATTCTAGACAGAAAAGCATAGTTTACCGACTAGAAATTTAGGCAGGCACGTTGCTGTTAAAAGCCAGACCCTGATCCTAACTAGGCGGAAGAGATGAGACCCACAGACCCACAAAGGATGGGCTCCTTCTTTCCTCTGCAACAGCAGCCCACCATGGTGAGGCTTGCGCCTGCTCCTCCTTCACCTCCAGATGGGACTGGCTTCAGGAAAGAGTGGATCCATTTTAGTCCCCCCTAAGTACGTTTCCCTAGGACTGGGCACACCTGTGTTTAAAAAAGTCCACCGCCAGGGATGTTTTATCACTGTGGTTTCACTGTAACCCACAAACTTTAACTGCAGTGGAGATCATAGCTGGTGGATGCAGTCTGGACTCTGCTGCCGGCATCCTGCCCACTGCTGCCTTGGCTGCCCCTCAGGATGCCTCATCCTAAACACAGACCTGGGTCTTACCTTGTCATAAGTCAGTCACAGTTTAAACCAAATGAGATCTGTCTTTATTCTCTGACAAACTGTAGTTTCCAGGCCATAAGAAATCACTGAACTAATATTACACTAGTTCAGCCACAAGAAACACCACACCCAACCCTAACCTCAGCTCAAGTGAAATTACATGACACCAGATTTCTTTTCTAATACCATGGCATTAGTTGCTGAAATCAAGGCAACACTTGTCAGAACTTTTTCATTTCAAGCATTGGGAAATACTTTTTCACAAATATAAGCCCTTATGGCAGGGAATAGATCAACTTGGACTTCAGATTATAAGGCCAAAATCTCAAAAGCATTCCTAGTTATGCACTCAAAAGATGCCTTGAGATACCTGAAGTGCTAAGCAAAGTGCAGCCTTCCTGAGGGATCACCAGATGACATGTTTGTTGCTCAGAAGCACCTTGGGTTTCAACAGCTCCACCAGGTCATTGGGTCAGGTTGGTGCCAAGTCCCCAGAGCTGATTTAGCAGGTGTGATGGTTGATGGGTTTCCTCTTCCCAGTGCTGAGAAGGACCAAAACTGAGCTTCCACAGGTCAACAAGGATGCTACAAACACCTCACCACTTTGCTTGAAAGAGTCCAAAGGGAAAAATGTACAAGGAAATGGATACCTCCATAGTGCCACTGACCTAAACCCATCATCTATGAAAAATGAAGCGTTGTGCCTTCCTGTCATAAGGGAGGAGGCTGGACTATTATGTGGCCTTGCAGAAAGGCAAGTTTTCTGAATAAAATGGGAGGAAACGGGTACAACTTAAGGGCACATATTTTATCTGTAACTCCAGAGACCAGAGAGAGCCCCAGATGCTTGAAACTGCCTGATTCATCCAAGTGGAAATCAAGGCAAAGAAACTAATAACTTCTGGGAAGCAGCACTGTTGTGAGCTGGGCCTGACCTTCCCAGAAACTTCCCTTGTGTCACAGCTGAGCTCCTTCCAGTCTCCTTCCCGCTCATCATCAAGGACGCGTCTTTGGGTATAACATTTATTCTAGGAAAGTCTTTCATAAAACTGTACTGCAATGTCTCACTCCAAACTATTTTGGGGATAACCTGAGCAGGTATTTGATTCAACCTCTTCTCACCATCAAACACAAGGTGTTCCAGGTTTTGTACCAAAAAACCAGTAAATAAACCCTGTAACAACAAGAAGATTGGATGAGGCGCATGTTTCTGAGTGGGTACACCATCTCATCCCACCGCCTCCGCAGCGCTGGAGGTCGGCAAAGCCAGGGCAGGGCAGCGCTCACCCAGACACAGCAGTAACGGACCCCGTCCCTGGCTGTGTTTGCAGCCCAACCCGCCCTGTGAGCGCATAGCCCCTACCAAAGCAGCAGCTGCACTGCTTGCTTTTATTACAGTCTTTCGTTGCATAATTGATCTCTGTGTGAGCCCTTGGGAAGCAGCAGATGCAGGATGTTCAAACCAGCGCTTTCCACAACCTTGGATTAATGATAAATAGTCATGTACAACTGATACAGGGGATCACACAGCTCCGGTTTATGCCCACGGAAATGTCTGGCTGCAAAGCCAGGCTGCCAGTCCTTGGACAACCTCTATTTCCCTCTCTGACCCCCTCAGGCAGGGGCAGGATTCTTGGCCTGTAAACAGCCCCCAGCCCTGGTCCAGCCCCTGGGTCCAGCAGCAGAGGCAGCATCACCCCCAGCTCCTCCACAGGCTACCCTGCTTCTGTCCCCAGCTTGGAAGCAGAAGTTTGGACAAATTCCCCTACTGCTGTCTTGAAAAAAGGCCACGTGCAATTAGACCCCCTTGCCAAGGTAAGGCTTTATGGCCACATATGTCACAGAGGAACCAGGAGTGTCTTGGTCCTTGATATCCTACTGCCTGGCATGAGGCAGCTATTCCCACACTCACTACTGCAGACGGGGGCATTTGCAATGCCCAACTGTTTGCCTGAGGTC
Organism: Bucorvus abyssinicus; assembly: GCA_009769605.1. Taxonomy (NCBI): domain Eukaryota; kingdom Metazoa; phylum Chordata; class Aves; order Bucerotiformes; family Bucorvidae; genus Bucorvus; species Bucorvus abyssinicus. Next base: position 16,704,400 of record CM020036.1, read on the forward strand.
TGGCAGCAGCCTGGGGAAAAAACCCAGCCTCCATGGGGCCACAGCTGCACACTTACAGACCAACGTGCCTTCCACCACCCACATGGCTCTCCGGAGAAGGGGGTGCAGATGCAGCTCTGCGAAAGCAAAGCCGTTGTTGCTTTTCTGAAGTAAAGGCTGCAAAAGTTCGTATGTGAACAGTTTGTGACCTGCTAAGTGTCCCGTAAAGGTCAAAGTCGTGGCCCACTAGGTTAGCAGGGCCCAGAAGAATTAAGACTCCAAAACAAAACCCAGCCTTCTTCCTTCAAGTGCTTAAATAGGTTTTTAGGAGATCCTACTTGGGAAAGTCTCAATACACATACACAGCTGGTAGAAACTGGTAGACAGTTCAAGCTGAACTGGCTTTATTGTATAGGAAAGCTTTCAACATCAGCATGAACAGCTGTGAAACTACTAATTTCCACTCTTTGTTTCAACTGCTGCATCTGTCCAACCTCCCAAGCTGTCGCAGTGGGAATGAAACCGGAAGGCTCCTTTCCAGCTTGCCAGGGATGCTGCAATGGAGATGGGACACTTATGAGCAGGGATCTCCTCAAGCACCTACCTGTTTGGGCAGAAAAGTGGCATTTCCCACCTCTCATCCAACAGAATATGTTTTCTAATTACAAATTAAACACTAATTGTGAATCATTATGTTTTCTTGATTCTAAAGAGATCAACGCAAATGCTTTCAACAAGCTTCTTAATTTTTTTAAATAGAGCAATTTAGGACTCAATTATTGCTTGAATTCATACACAAAACTTACCTCTATTTCAGGTTGCTGTGAGACACTAAAGTTAAGGTGATACTTTCTTTATAATCCTATGAGAAAACATACCACGTACATTAGCACAAGACTGGAGAACGTGCTGTCTTTGATAATGTTCCTCTTCACTATGAATGCCAAAACAGACTCCTTTTCTGTGTGGGAAAAACAACATTCACTCTATCCCATTCCTCCAAGCCCAAATCTTTCATATATCATATCAGGTATTTTGCTGCAATTAATTAATTACAGTTTGGGTAGCAATAGTGAATGAGAACTTCATTCTCTTATCACAGACCTTTACCAAACACTCCTGATTGGTTTTGCAGAACATCTGGAGCCTATCCAGCTGCTGCTACAGAGCTCAAACTCCTGCTTATTTGTGTCCTCCTCCAGTTTCTCTTCAACAAATGTGGACTCGAAATACAATTTACCTGATTTGAACTGAACACGCAAACATGAAAGCTGCAGATGTAACATTTGTCTGAAAAGAGTTAAATTTCAGCACAGGAAAGGTCAATTTTAGACAAAACACTTGGCCATGCTTCTGATTCCTTGATTAGAAAAGCCTAAGTTAGGGCACAAAAAGGTCATTCCTTCTCTTTTATTTTCTCATAAGAAGTCTCTTACATGAGATTTGACCCGTCAGAATTTTAACCGCATCATTAGCACAGTTTTTTGATCATAAATCAGCAGCTTTTATTTTTCTCCTCCAACTTGAAAAAGTGTCTTTGTGCTCCCAGCCCAAGCTTTTCCCCCACCTTGATTCACTTACACCTTGAATCTGTTCAACAGTCCACTATTATCCCAGTTCCTTGAGCTGCCCCGTAGTATTGGATACTTCCTCTGAACAGCTTGTACTCACTCCTTGATGCATGAGCATTTAATTCCAGCAATATTGGCACAAAACGACATTAGGTAGGGAGAACTCGGAAGGTCATGCCACTATTTGTGGAATTTAGTGGTGGGTTCTGGTTCTGGCAGCAGCTTAGCATCAGGTACTGTAAGATATAGACTAAATTAATGAGTGAACATCTGAAAGAAAACTATATATCTAAGAGGATTATTGATATGAGTGCAAACACATGGATGCCTGTTAGAATAATGCAGATAATTTTAGGCTCTACTATTCATCTCTCATAATTTCTGGTTTGCTGACATCTGTCTGCCTGTTTCCAAGTCAAGACTTTCTAAACTCAAGCTGTAGGGCAAGACAGTAACATACAGAGGAAAGCAATTGAAATTCTAATGAAATTCTCTGTATTATTAATAAAAATTGCCTTACAGTTTCATAGCTAAATACCTAGCAACACATTCACAGCAAACCTTAAAACCAGGCTGCAGTCAGTCAGCAAAGGAGGGAGGCAAAGATATCTATTCTCTGCAGTAAAGCAGCATCTGTCTTATCTATACTGATGAGAAATTAGAAAATTAATTACTGTGCAAGTCTGATTTCCCCCTTGTGAATGTAATCTGCAACCAAACAATAGTCTCTTCCTTTGTACAGGGTCTTGTTGCACATAGGGCTGACCTAGCTCAGTAAATAAAGCAGAGAGATCAGATATCAACAAACGGAGGCAGCAAAGAAGAGTTTGTTGTCACACGAGGGCTTGGGAGTAGTCACGCAAAGCCCTCTTTCACAGAAACCTGAATCTAGCACCGAGTGCATCCACCTAATTGAACGTGTACCAAGACGACCAGCATCTGAAAGAAATAGCCCTTTTCTAGGCTGCAGAAGATCAGATAAAGAGTATTCTTTGTCTCACTACCCATCCCCACCTCCCTCTGCAGCCTCCTCCACTCCAGCAACTCCCACCCTCACCTGCAGTGTGCCAGCTGCTCCCCCCGAGCTTGCTGCCAGCCATCCTGCAGAAGACAACTCCTCTCACCTCCTTCCAGAAAGGTGGCATAATGCACTCTATCCTTCTGACCATAGCATGGAGACTGAGCACAAAGGGGGAGGCGGGAAATTAATACAAATAAAGAATAATAAATAATCTGGTGCTCCCTATCGACTCTCTCATCCTCATTTTTCATCTTTTTGACTCTTTCAAGGTGTATACTTGGTACCTGCAGCAGTTTCAGTCCTAGAAGGAAGGAAAGGGAAAAAGGAATTTTCTTCAGCCACACAATAGCCTATTGTGCTCTCACGGCAGTGAGATAGGGTAGTTGGGAGACAGAGATTCCTCTTTTCTGTGAGTTATTATGAACCTTTATTTCTGGTGCTAGGGTACAGAGCATGGAAAAAGAGGCTCAGCATTTGTAAAATATTTTTAAAACCCCTAAATTGCTATGCTGGTCTCTGGGGTCAGGGTAGGTTAACTGCCTGATAGTAGGAGAGTCCCTCAAGAACAGACTTGCAGATTGCAGTATCCTCCTGCCACTTAAGATAGAGGCTCACAGGAGCATCTTGTTCACTCCAAAGCCATCTGTTCAGTAGGGCAACTTCCTGATACTGTTAGGAGCTGCTTGGCTAAATGGTGTCCTTGTGTCACCTTTGACCCATAGCTGTGGCACACATCGCAAATCTGTACGGATGACATTGGAGCCCAACATTGCTCATCAGAGGCAGGGACTATATCTCACTGCTCAACTCAAAATTTGACAATTATATTCAGATACACAAGGCTGTGTGATGGCCTCTGTTCTTGCACTGCGTCATGTTCAGCTTATTGACATGAATTACAGGGGCAAAACCTCAGAGTGCTTAAACAAAAGCTTCAAGGAGTAGTTCCTTTTGTTTCTTGTATAGCTCTGAAAGTTTGATACCATAATAAAGGCTTCTCATGCTCTTTCTATGCTTTAAAGAGGGCTTTAAAGGTGTTTACACAAACCATAGTATAGCCTCTAGTAGCACAGTAGCATTTGTTTCCTCATCCTGTGTCGCTCTCCACACTGAAGAGTCCTTTGCCTGGCAAGGAATTGCAACTATATGCTGCCTACTTTCAGGTAGATGAAAAAACACACCGATTCACAGCTTGGTTGTTAACATTGCACCTTTTTAAATTCAGAATATAATCAGGTACTGAGAGGGCCGTGTCCTTTTATGAGTATAAAAAAAAAAACTAATAGATGGTAAAGATGGTAACGGAAGTTGCAACAAGTAAAGTATTTTATATGTCATTTCATGGACAAGGAATAAAACCAGGAACATGTTAGCAACACACACAGAGGACAAGAACACAAGGCTGATGGCATCTAGTGCCCTGCACTGAAGACATTATTCTCAACTCTAAGACATCACAGGGGCCAACACTACATGAGCCCAAACTGACACTGGAATGTAAGAGCCTAGTTCAAAGGCAAAAGTCAGCAGGAATCTTCCTGTGCTTACATCTGTAAGATTTCTAGCATACCTCAAAGAACTTTAGAGAAGAATACCAGTCTATGATAAAGGGTTCTAGAAACACTGCAGTGGTTTTGTAAGTTACAAAAAAAAGAAAAAAATATCTTTGGATTCCAAGAGGTCACCTCTACAAAAAAAGAGGGGGGGGAACAAAAAGAACTTAAGGAGAAAAGAAGCAAGAATACATGTGCAGCTAGTGTGATGTCAGCAAAGCTGTAAGGGGTTTATACCACTTAGAATGTTTCCCCCAAATGGTCACAATATACTGGAGTATCCAAAGATTCAGTGGGTTTAAATGAAAAAAATGCATGTGTATAGAAAAAGATGGCACAAAGGACCTTACCTGATCTCCTTCCACAGCAGTCAGCTCTCCCAGGGTTCAAAAGAGGCTTTAACACCAGAATTGAAAACAGGCAACAGGAATCAGACAAAGGGCAGCAAATACGACAGAGGGCAGGGACACAGCTTTCAGTAAATGCTCTCTTTTATTAGTTCATCAAAACATTTCAGTTTTCTCTGCAAGATCTGATCCAGAGCAGCAATACAGTCATTTGTCTACTGTAACATTTCCATAGGAGTTAGCACGACAGATTTTGTGGACAGGACCTAATGCTTAGTGTGTTCAAGTCATATGAAAGCTGAGCCATATTCTTCAGAGCAGGAGTGACAAACTGCTTGTAGTCATCTTTTCTTGTGCTCGAAGCTGAGTGGTGAAAACAAGAAATTCCTTATGGGAAGAAAGTATCAAGAATTCCTAATTAGAGGATGCCACAGTCTAACGACAGAAATATTACAGTAGGTTTGGTCTGGTATTACAGGGTTTACAATAAATATTTGATGAAGTTTATTAGTTTATTTGTAAAGTGTTTAGATATGAGAGATTTTTGATGTTTTGACAGACTTTGTATAGAAATAGATTTAATTAAGTACCCAAAAAGCTTGAGAAAATAAATATTTTGATGAATATAAGATCTGATTAAGACACGTAGTAATGAGAGAGGTATAAGAAAATGCATCTAAAATATATGCTTCAAGTGCAAAAAGAAATACCATTATTTCTAAAGAATTTGAAACCTCCTTCTCAAAACGATCTCTCTCTCTAATAAAGCTAAACCACCAGCCTTTAAATAGACAGTGCCACTATTCAGCCGGTAGGGAAGATATACCTATTGCACTAGAAGTACAAAGCTAAGAAGAACGCATAATATTTTATTTTTAAACTTATTTACGAAATGATATTGCACCAATCCATTGTCCTTTTTTCAGTTTAACGTATTAAGGAAAAGACTAATATTTACACAGTTAAAAACAGAATTGCAAAAGCAGACTGAAAGAAACCAGGAAGAATAAAGTTTATTTAAATTGCTAAGTACAGTTTATTACCTGACCATAGCCCACATCCAATATGATCTAAAATAATTTCTATGATATATACTTGTAATTTCAGAAACCCTTGCATTTCTCTGGGGTGCAACCCGTATCATTTACACTGACCACTAGAAGGTCTATGTAAAATGTAAAGGCTAACCATAGCTTATCTTCACAGCTTTACTTCTCCAGGAAAGTGACGATCCTTTAGGTAAATTGAAAAAGCTACACAGGATTATATGTGTATTGGAAAACACGATAAAATATGATAAAGTGATAAATCAGGCTTGATTGATGGTTTTCGTTCTTCCCAAAAAACATGAGGAGAAGTTTGCTGCTATTTCAGGACTGATTATTCAAAAGTCACTGCCATTTTGAATCACATTAGCACAGCATATGGTCCCGTCTCAGTCTATCTGCCACTGGGACTGTCATGATGCATTTCTGGGGAATAGGTAAGCAGAACGATCATGACCCAGAGATGAAGCAGTGCCTGGGAAAAGAAAAGAAAGAACTAAGTTATCAGCACTGACAATCATCGTTCACAGCAGCAGTAAATATGAGAGCTCTCAACGAGAGCTATTAAAACCTGATTTTGTAGAAATATTTTTATTAAATATTTTTCATATTATTCAGATACTCCTAAAAAAAAAAAAAAAAGGAATTCTTATTTGCACAATGAAATGCTGAGTCAGGTTCCAAAGAACCCACTTCCAGAAAACTAAAGATTTTACACAAACAGCAAAACAAAAGCAGCCTGGTTTCCTACAGATTTATGTCCTCTGGCTTCTTTCCCTCCATGCCCCAGTAACTCCAGCTGTTCTCTCTGATCCCCAGCCCCCAGCCAGTACATTATGTGATCTGCCTTGAGTGACTGGTCAGCTACTATTCCTGTGCCAACTAGCTGACACCAGACTCTGTAAAGAGCTGAGATCTGCTTTCCTTAACACAGGCAATGATGGGAGGCACTTTTACCAACTCGTTAGGAATCTCAATTCTCATTCAAATTTGGCTGAAACTATGCCATTAGAAGTTGCTGGGGGTGCAACAAGGGAGATCACTGTCAGAATACGTAAGACACATCTCCTTAAAAAACAACAGAAAAAATCAAGTTCCAACAGTCATAGTCAAGGCTCTTGCTGAAAAATGGTAACTGCCATTGCCCAATACAGAGCTCCTATGTAACCATTGCTGAGTTTCACTTCAGGTAGCAGCTTAGGTAGTAGAAATCTGCAGTGTTTTGGTACAAATCACTTTGTTCATATATTGATAAGTCTAAATTAGGAACAGGAAGAAAGAGAGAAGTTAGGAATTAAACAGCCCTGTTCCTTCCAGTACCTAATAGGCTGGAAGAAGCAATCGCAGGGGGAAATTGTCATTTCTGTTATTCACGTGTGTATGTCTGCTTTATATCCTAAAAGTGACAGCTGTCCTCAAACTCTGTTCTGAAGAACTATTATGCCTTCTCAAGGAAGATTTTTTTCATTTCAAAGACTCAAAGGCTCAACTAGCGGAACATTTTAAAGCAGGGTAGCCTGCACACTCACCACAGGTCTTTTAAACTGACAGACATCTGCCCTCCAGTGGAAAACGGGGGAATTTAATTTTTTTCAGTCGCAAGACTGACAATCATGCCTGGCATGGATGAGCCACCTTCTACTATTTGTTTAAGTCTAGCAAGAAAAACTTGTCTTGCTACTTCTTCAGCTACTAGAGAAGTGTCATGATTAGTTACTGAACAAAAAAAGTGAAGTACCAAATACTAAAAAAGCTTTAACATATGTTGTTCTCCTAAACGGAGTGCATGCAGGTGTGGTGGGTTAACCATGGCAACAGGTGACTATTATTCTGTATTTTGGTACTAAAACTCTACTTCTACAGTCTTTTAAATGGTAGTTATATAAATGTCTTTAAGATTGCTATACTAAGAATTCCTGGGAAAAACTGAAAACTGCCAAGCAACATGACTCCAAAATGCTGTTATGTAAGTACGATTTAGTCTGCCCTGCAAAAAAACCCAGAGTTGTTAAGGTTAATTTTACAGCCTTTTGAACAAACATCTTGCAATTTAAGAAGCATCATATAAAACTGGCTATAGAAATCTTGCATTAAACTTCTTTAAAGAAAGTTTACTCACCATGTAAATGATTACAAAGACTCTTGCTATGGGATACCGCCTTAGAAAGATTCCCAGCCGAATGCTACACAAGGACAAAAGAAAAACAAAATGCCCGAGTTAACACTAAGCAATAAATTCCTCTCATTCCAAATACCACAAACTGATAAACATCAGCTGATGTTATACACATGGCTTTGTTTCTGACTTGAATTTTATTTCATGTATTTAAGACACTAAACGGAGGGAGAAAATTCAGACCATAAAACATATTCTCCTAAGTTTTTCTGTTACAAGCTAGGCTCAGAGTTTGTGAAAAAGAGCTAAGACTCAAGAGTGGTACAGGTGCAATAAAACTCAGAAATATGCTATATATTTATCAAATTTTGTTACCTGAGGAGTGGTCACAAATCTTTCTAAAAGATTTAAGCAACTAAACCCTTGGATTCCTTTGAAAAAAAATGATAGGTCACTACCACTCTTCTATTTCATTGGATGAAAAAGACACCTTTTTTTCCCAGTTTACTGCTACAGTGCTACAAAGTATACTGCATTAGGTGTGTGCTTAGGAACGTCAGTTACATATGTATAACAAACAGGTCATGGAAATCCTGATATTCTCCACAATGAACTTAAAGTACCAAGGAAGCACAAAGCACTCCCTGTCGAGGTATCTCGCTTTCAAAGGATTAAAAAGTATTACCCAATTTTGTTTTCTATTGGTATTTGATTCAAGTTTTGAAGCAGATCTTTGTTGTGAACCCTGACAATTAACCAAATTGCTCAGAAAAGGGATCAAAGTCAATCTTTTGCTGGATCCAGAATGATTTTTGTTTACTAATTCCTCAAACAGATTAACTTTCAAGGCAAACAGCTGCACGGGGTCAGAACCCAGAATCTTGTCTTCATCAGGACGCCTGAACAGGAGTAAAAGAATATATATGATACTTCCCAACTCATACAGTGTGTTACCACAGACACAGTCAAAACCTCTGAAAGCAAACAAGGTGGAAGACCATAATGAAAAAGGTTAGGGCATTTTGTACAGAGTTTAGCGATCCTCCTGTATCAAAAATCTACAAGACTTGTTTAAATAATTGACTGCAATTTGCAAAATCCCAAGGATATTTAATGTCATAGGAAAGCACGAGTGAACTAGGTCAACATTTAGTAATTCACACCATACTTTAGCTTCACTATTTTTACTTTTATCTTCATACAAGCAATTTAAAACAGAATGTGCCACTTGAAAACTGAAAAAGGATTCCAGCAATTCTAAAACGTGTTCCTTCATAACCCTCTTACCTGAACTGATCTATACTACTGGCAGCTTTGCGAACTTTCCCATACATTCCTGCCACGTTAGTATCCATGTCGCTAAACAGGACAGGAACATTACGCATACGAGCGCCTATTTGAAGGGAAAAAAGAAAAAAATCTCATTAGTCAATCAGCAACCAGCAGTTGTTGTTTAAGTAAAACAAATGGATAGTGTATAACAAAGATATATATATAAATAACATAAAAACAGTGATCAATCTGATTTGTTACCATTGTTTTGCTGGGGGCAGAGGAGAGTGTTTTGAGGGCATGATTCTTGATAAACTCACAAGTCAAATGTTTCTATGACTTAGTATATTTTTTAAATTTATTTTGGTTCACTAGATGGACGTCTTGACATTCAATTCTATCATGTAATAATAATTCCATTATTAAGTGTATAAAATGATGGGTTTGGTAATGTCACCGTTTCTCCATTTGCTTTTATTTCTCAAACTTTGATAGCATTTCTGACACTAACTTCTATATTCTAAAAATTTCTATTTTATTTACATTTTTACTGTGTATGAACTTTATTAGAAATTCTCAGATAATGTTACCTTTGTGCAACTGAACTTAAACTTCCTAAAGTTACTCAAAAACAAGGCAAAAAATCTGCTGGTTCTCCTGCCTTATTTTTTAAAAGTTGTTCATAAGAATAGATACAAAAAGTCTGGATTGCGATTTTACACCTCTTAGTAATTGTTCCTTGCTCTTAAAGTTACTTACCATATATACAAAATACACAAACTTTGAGAAGTAACATCTGAAAAACCACGGATCAACTGCTGAGGTTCTCCTACAGATACAGGATGATCCCTACACAGTACAGACAAACCAACCTCCTCAGAATCACCACATTTTAAGTTGCTTTTCAAGAAAAACAAAGCAAGGAGGAAACTGATTTCAATCAGAATTCTGATCAGCTCTCAGAAGGAAGTATTCCGATTTTTGCTCACTTCCCAAACCCCTACTTTACATAAGTCTTATATCCTGCTTCTGACATTGTTTAAACCCCAAAAGACAGATTTATTTGCATCTGTGACAGGAATTATAAATATGATTGTTCCAATACTGCCATACTATTGAGAATTAAATATTTAATTGATTTTACTAAGTTTACTTTAAGCCATTTACACACAAAAAGGAGCTTCTACTTAATTATTTTTATGATAGTGTCTGCTGTTGACAAAGTCTCTGGCATAAGCTACATAATTTCAGCATTTTTTTCCCTTATAAAGTCTGACTTTCAGGGAAAGACATTAAGAAATACAGTGGCCTGAACCGCAGAAAGGACAGAATTTTAAGTATTTTATTTCCAAATTTACCTTCAGCATTGTCAATGCCTGTCATATTAATGGAAGGTCCATTAGTACTACTGCCTTGGATAGCCTTCAGCTGTTGCTCAAGTCGTTCCAGTTGATAGACAAGTGAGTTTTTCTCTGTGCTCAGGCTCTCTAACATGGTTTGCTTATGAATTAGGGTTTCTGTCAGCTGATGAAGTCGATTTTCTAACTCTGTCTGACTACTGCTACTTAGAGCCTTGTTTGTGAGCTAAAAAACAAAGCAAAGAAAAAAATCAGAGTAAGTTCAGTCTGACCAACTGACACATTAACAAAACTCTAAAAAGCTAAGCCCTCCAAGAACCAAGTTACCCCATCACAGAATTTTTACAGCATACTACTACCAAAATGACCACCAATGAGCACACTAAAGAAGACAATTTTGACAGTTACTAAAACAAGATTTTACATCACAGAAGAAACTCTATGTAAAAATGTTCCTATGTTTTCCACCTCTAACCAGATTAATATTTCTGTACAATCATAAGTTTGATCACAAAAATCAAAGCTACACCTCAGAGCTGAGTTGAAATGGTAGGCATGGCAAAAGCAAGATAATGCAGTCTGGCTATCATGCTTGCAACTCCACAAAGCAAGTATGTAAAAAGTTTTCAAGCGAGGAAGGAAAAACCAGTAAAACCAGGGAGAATCTGATGCCATTCTACAGAAAAGCTTGAATGAAAATGGTGAAAATGCAGCATACGTTGCAGAAGAATTGAGGAGCACCAAGGCAGAAAACATGATTGTACTAGCAAAATAAACTGAAAAGACAGCAAATGAAGATATGGATCATGTAATCCAAATTGCAGAAAAAATTAAAGCAAATGGGCATCTCCAGATTAGCCATACGTGCAATAGCTTGTCCATTTGCTACAGTCTTGGACCTCTGCCACTTGTAGCATCATATACCACAAAGATGTAGCTTTGATGATGACAAAACAGAATCAGCAGGAACCAGAAGCAGCGTGGTATCAAAAATACAAACGAGATGCACGCATCAGGGCAGGTGCAGGTAGTCCTGAGACCAGTATTACCAGAAGAATCATCTGTCAATGGGCTCAAAAAATTTGTATCACAACACAATTTCCAAATCCTCTGACACTATAACTGTACAGCTGACCATAGCTGACTTCAGACTACCAATTTCTCTACATATAGACTACTTTTCATTATGCCAAGATAACTTACAAAAAATTAGGCCTATACCTTCATGCTGCCCAAGGAGACTGTGAGGGCTGACAAATATCAGAAGGTTCCAAAAGGAGTTAGGATTGATCAAGGAAGAGAGGTGCATAAACACAGTGGTGGGACTTAGTACAGACTTAAAACACTAACATCTCTAATTCAACTGCTCATGATGAGTGAGTACAAGGGAGCGAGGAAAGCAGCCATGCTCACATGCTGACCCCACTGCCACTGCTCAAGACAGAACAATGGACTAGATGGACCACCGAGTCTGTAGGACGTTTCTTCTGTTCTTATGCCCAGTTCAAAGGATCTTTGCAGAAACCATGATGTCTTAATCAAGCACCAATGACTTTTTCTAGTTTTAAGAAAAGAATAATGTTGATCCAGCACCACCCATCAGGTCTAGCTGGGACACAGGTTGATTTTTTTCCCCCAAAGATAAAAGCACATGGAATTATAAAATAGGCTATTCATTATTTCATGGTTTCTTTCCTCTTCTCCCTCCACTCAAAATTCTGTTTTGTATTGAAAACAGGTACACTGTAACTAATTAGTAGAGCCTTTTCATTTCTCTTGCACAGTTCAAATTAACAGTTCTCATCACTGTTTTCATAATTGAAGGTGATAAAGTTATTTTCTATACACAAACAGTACCTGATTTCTGAGCTTCTGAATTTCTTCCTCTCTGTCTTTAATTCTGCTTTGCAAAGTATTCTTTGTTCGATACAATTCTTCTTCAGTATAATGGAGTTCCTATAAAACATGTCACAATCACAAATAAAAGGTTTTATACATATATGTATGTATTCTCTTATCCAGAGTAGGACACAAGAAGGCAATATGCTGCAGTCCAACAGAAACTGAAATTTAACCTTATTTAAGTGTCTGGCTAGGATGGGGAAAAAAAGAAAAAAAAAAAATTAAGAGAGCTGAGTATGAAGACACAATCTACAAGACTTCACAAATTATTTTGTGGAGACTGACCTAATATAAATATTAATCCAAACTAGTTTACTAAGAGTCACACCATTTCATTGGGACCATGATTTATCTTCCCTACACTCTCACCACTTATTATATTACTACGTTGAAATTATGTCAATAATACAACTTAAACAATTAGGAAATACTCTGGGGGGAATCTGTATTCCTAAAACCAACCCATCAACCTGAGACACCATTTTAACAAGTGTTTAAAAACCCTTGTCATATCTATCTACAATTCTGTATGACACAGATCTTCCTTTAAAGTTTCAGATAAATTAACGTAACAGATGCGAAAGGGGAAGGAATATTAGTAAGGGACAACTTACTGAACAGCAAATCTAACCATAATTTTGTCACTACCACGATTTAGTGGCTATTTTAACTCTGACTTAAAGACCTTTCATGCTTATCTTTAAATTAAGACAGTCTTCAAATCACTGTATTACTTCAGCTGGCAGTTGCTACAGAAAACAGATAATCCTATTCTCCCTTCAAACCACGAGACGTACAAGAAATAACAGCTCTATGAATTTGAGATTTTCAGTCTCAGAAACCTTATGGCAATAGTTAAAGGAATTCCCAGAGAGAACAGGCTGTAATTGTATTAAATATCAATGCACACAATTACTTTAAAAGCACAGGTAAATGCCTGTCAAAAGGAATACTTCAGTTCCTGTAATAACTGATAATGCCTTTTGATTTTTTTTAAATTCACCTCAATTTTCTATATGTAGTATTGACTTAAAAATATACTCCTCAGCAGGGCAGGAGTAACAAAATACCATCTACCATCTGTTTTGATATAATAAGCATCAGCTACCCATCAAAAGCAGACTTTGACTTCTGCCTTTTAATTAGGCTTGCCTTTCAAGCTGCTAGCATCTCATTAAAATGTAATTTCTGGAAGGACAGATAATCCTGTAAGATAAATTGTTCCTAGCAGATTCAGTGTACTCTCTCGCTTTCCTCGTTATCAATTTTCTTTAGATGAGCTTTTTCTTACAGAGATTTTTTTTTTTTAATAGGGTGCAAAGCATTTTGTCTGATTTTTACTGAATAATAAGGCTGTTCACATGAAATATGCGTTTGCCTTTTCCCCCCCCCCGCCTCTTTTTACCACAAAACTACTTAAATCAAGGGGGACTTTGCTTAAAAAGATGACACGATCTGACAAAATTCATTAATACAACTTTATCAGCAATTTGCCTTATAGAGCAGTGTGCAAGTAACAACATTTAGAACTGAGTAATAAGTCAATTAAAAAAAAATAACTGTGAATTGGTAGTAAAATAACATGGTTTACAAGCTAAATCTTACGTAGTAATTGAGCACAGGAAGCTCCACAGCAACCGTTTTTAGTATTTGAGTTTCTTGATATAAACAACAGTTACAAATATTACTATATGCCTATTGTTTGGTTGTTCCCCTGATGAATAAAATTTAAGATCACCATCAATTTTGTGCACTCCTTAGGTTGATGTTCACTCTTTAATACATCAGCGAGATCTCTGCTTACCATGAGTACTCAGAAGGCCCCATCCATTGCTTAGTACTGGTTGCACTTTCTTTGGACTAGTGAGATGTATTAAGCTTTTGGGGATTTCTCTGGAGTACTAGACACAAAATAACCCAATATACTGTAAAAGCTACTCTCTTATTAAGCCAAATGCTTTACTGATGACACCACATGAGGCCTAAAATAAGATCAATCAGCTTCCAAGAATTCCTTACATGTTTTTGCCGTTCTAGTTCTGCTTCTGCCTCTTGCTTGGCCATTTTATGTGCTGCTATTTGTTCTTGTAGGTCTTGAAGCTGCTCTCTCGTTGACTCAGCTTCACTTACCTGCTGAGTCTCCATATCCTGAAATGAACAGAAATGTTACCATTTCACTAACATTCAAACAGTACTGAAATCGATCACAGGTAACAGCAAAAAACATTATATCCACAATATTGCTTCAAAGGAAAATGTAGGTGAGGGTACACTGAATAAACGACATGTGGTCGGTTTATACAGAGCATTCTTACTAAAACAGCAGTAAAATAAATGCATTCTGTGAACATGAAAAGCCTCCACTTTTTCCCTTCTACGTCTACAGTCTAAAACTTTGTAAGTAGGTTTGCGCACATTTGCTGGGTTGAGCCAATTATGCCAGTAGATGACTCGGATTACAGCTGCTTCAGGGATTAGTAGTCCTTGCAGGAAAGGATATAAGTGATCTCTACAGAAATCACCACACTTGTCTGGAAAGAAATGCTTCCCTCAAAATGTGCACACAGGAGTGAGGGAAGAGAGAAGTGGTATCTATAGTATTCTTCACACATGACCCGAAGTGGTGAGAGAACATGGAAAGAAATCAGGGATCAATAAGCATTTGTCTCACCTGGAGCAAAAGTTGGCTTATTTCAACACTAGGTCAAATAAACACTAGAAGCAACAGCCCTAAAGTATAAAAGAAAATAATGCCTTGTACATGGTTAACTACAAATACATGTCTACATAATCACAGCTACCTGCAGCTCTGTTCTCATCTGTTGTATTTGCCCCATTAGTTTTTGTATTTCTTCTCTCTGAGTCTCTCGTTCATGTCTCAGTTCTTCTAGTTCCATTGTGCTTGCAGTATTGCTATCCAGGCCTTCAATACCAGAGCCTTCTTTTAGGCTGTTTATCAACTTTTCTTTAGACTGAAATAATAAATCATATATCATAATATAATAAATACATATAATAAATAACAAATAACAAATTATTTATTGCAGTATTTAACAAGTGCTCAATTAGAATATGCCAAAATGACTTTGCTCTAAAATTCAAATGTAGACATACAGTAAAAGAACTGCTTCATCTGTTCTTTTAGCCAAGTTAATAATGACCCTACACATTTCAAAATTAAAATGCTTCTCTACTGATAATCCTTCTGATTTCCTGTATGCCATAAGACTGGATTTACCAAAAGCCTGCGTTATCTGAGGAAGAGTACAGCTTTTCTGTTTAGAAGTGCCTGGAATGTTAAACATGTCATGGATAATAACTTTGGCTTTCCAGGTACCGTAAGAGAGAAGACAAAACTGACCCCTTTTCAGTCCACCCTTTCTCCTGCAAACACAGCCAAGTAAGAGCCTCTTTCTTCTGGAAAAGAGGAGGAACTATTTTATTCAGAGTCAACCTAATGTTAGCTCAACATTGACTTCTGATCTCATGCTTCTCATATTTATCAAGGTGATTTAAACCCTGTCCTTGGATATCAGACTAAATTGATTATTCTGAACGGACATCTTTATCTTCAGCATTTTGCTAACTTTTATAAGCAAGACTCAAATTGACCATGTTTGGTTTTGGTATCTTTGACAGCTTAAGTAGCACAGAACTCTGCACAAAATACCTAAGTTTGCCATTGTTTATATAATGCTGATCACAGACATCCTTTCAGAATATATATTTTCTCTGGTTTACACAGAAGTATCCATTATATGCTATGCTTCAGCCTCAAGCAGAATGGAGCTGTATTCTTGACAGAATACTGGGTGTGGAACAAATTGGAGGTTACATCTATTTATCTGACTGCTCAAGACAAGACTCTCGAATGAGGAACACACTGACAGATGTTGCACAATAAGTGCAATGGTTCACTTGGATTTTTCTTTAAGTTCAGGACCTGAACTTCCATTTCAGCTACTTAATCTGTAAACTTAAATTTACGAAATGCAGACTGGTAGCTGTTCTGTATAGGTATTGTTACAGATATGCCCCAAAATACATTACAGGTCACATGAAAAACCACCACAAATTACATTATTTGACACATAACACTTTTAAAAAGTATACAAATCAAACTGGATTTCCTAACAGAAATGCTTACCTGGAGTATGCGAGTAGCTTTCTGTTTATAGTCTGTCAGTTCCTGTTTTGCAGATTCCAGGTGGTTTTTAGTTACTTTGACTTGCTGCTGAAGCTCATCAGCTCGCCTCTTTTCATCCAAATACTTTCTTTCTGCTACAGTTAACCCTTCTGCCAAGCTCTGACGTTCTGCTTCCAATTTACTTAGACGAGCCGCAAACTCATTCTATTAGCAATAAAGAAACAATACTTGGTGTTTAAACACAGTCTCAACTTTAACCTAGAAAGGAGAAAAGAAAGTTTAAAAGCAACTAAACATGACACACCACCTCATATCTACCACCTCCGACTTAAGAGATGCATTAGTGCTACGTGGAAAGAAACCCTGCTTGCTTAAGCAAGTGCTAAATAGTTAACAGTAAAAATAGGCATTTCTTTCCCCCATCAAAACAGAGGGGCAATAACGATCTTCCTATTATTCAGATTTATAATACATTTATTTACATTTACATTGGTAAACAAAAAACAAGCTTTCCCCTCAAAAGATATCAAATGTAGTCTGCCATATTTTGCTGTACTTTGAAAAAAACAGATGCCAATAAAGATTTTCAGAGATGCTGTCATACATAAAGGCCAAGCTAAGTGTGGAAAGCAGTCTCTAGCAAAGACGTACTCACATCTTTACCACAGAAGTGATCATCCAGCTTAATATTTTTAAGATTATAAATTATGTAATAATTTCTTGTGTAACAACATAGCATGGAAAATTAAATTATTGATTTAGTTTTAAAATATGTTTTAACATTAAAGTTAGCATAAAAACCCCAGTAAAAATTACCAGCATTAATCCTTAAAAACTTCTAATCACAAAGCATTCAAAAATAACATATAAAAAGAACACGAGCATCACAAGGATGCTTAGTGCAGCAGAAAGCACAGCCTTCCAAGCACTTAGCACCCTGAACAGGCACTGAAGTCAAGGGGAAGAGAGAGCAGTTGGACCCTCTCAAATGGAGAGTCTGAACCTCTGCCTTACTATTCACGTCTAACCTGCATTTGTTTGTAACTTTCTTGCTCTCGCTTGAGTGCGGAGTCTGCACCACGCAGCCTCTCCTGAAGAGTTTGAAGGGCTTGATTTTGCAAACTGCTCCCTTCACTGTGGTCTTGTATTATCCTGAAAAAGCGTATTAATTAAATACGTATTAATTGAAAAAGAAGACAATTAGTGTGATTTTCAGGTAGGAATATGACTACCTGGTTTTCACACCAGCTTTGAAAATTTACCCAGTACATTATTGAATATGGTGGGCTACAGGTGAGGCCTGGAGACAATGACTCACACATCTCCTCCCTGACCTATATTCTGGAGCATCCAATTGCCAATTCACATCCCAACGCTGCGCTCAGTCAGGAAAGTCTTCATATTTGTGGATAAGCAAATATATTTTTCAAGACAAAAACATTTTTCTTGAGATCTTCATCTTCAGGCCTCTGACACAAACATAAAGACTTTATACAAAATGGGATTTCAATAATCAGGTAACAACTGTCCCTATCTAATACTCATTTTCCCTGTTCCCACTGCCAGCTATGATGTAGCAGGCTCAGAGCAAACTTCAATCCTTCTATTTCGAATCTTGATGCAACCCCTTTCCCCATTAGTTTATCCATTTTTATTCTTAAAAAGACTATATAATCTACCTTGAATTTTCAAATGCATTACTATTTTCAGAATTAATAAGTTTGAAATGATGAAGTACCGTGATTTTTCACACTGCAGTGCTTCCAAAGCTTCTGTCCGAGCACTTAAGAGCTGATCAGCTTCTTGCAACCGTACTTTCAGCACAGCTAGCTGTGAATCCTTGGCACCAACAGCTTCTGTCAGATCATCAACTCGAGCTTGAAGCTCTCTAACCATCCTGTCATTCTTTGAATGGTCAACATTCCACTTCTCGACTCTTTCTCGGGATTTGTTCAATTCTACAAAATAAGAAGTTTATAGAAAACAAATTTGAAGTTTATAGAAGTAGGTATTGCAAGATCTCATAAATAGTCAGGATGCACACATTGTATTTCTTAAAGGAACGAATTAAATACAACGAAGTTGAAGTAACACTGAAACTTTATAAGCTACCAAGAAGAAACGAATGCCAGACTGGCTGTCAAAGCCTGACCCATACAATTTTGCAGGTGACCTCAAAACAGATTTTTTCCTTCTGTGTCACACTGCAGGTGACAAAGTCTACCTGCCCCACCCGTTGCAATGGCCTGCTGTTGAATATCTCTGTGTGAGCAAGTCTTTGGAAACCTCTGCGTAAAGTATCTAGTTCAACTCAATGTGACAATAAGCTCTACATAAAAAAAGGTAGACACACCAAAGTTAAAATAATGCCTGAATTCTTACATAGGCTTCTGGTTTTTAATTAGAAGAACTATTAGAACTTATAAGAATTATTAGAACTTCAACAGAAATTAAAATTCTCTGGAACATATGGTTACTTTTTAAAAAAAGTCACTCAGTTATATGCATAACAGCAGGAGCTTGCTCAAGGTTTTATCATTTAAGTGTTTAATTTATATGCACATTTTTTGTATTTGTCATTTCATTTGGCTTTGAAAAAGCTACTGAAGTCATACAAAAATACTAAATTTTGTATTTTTACTGTCAGTTTCTAGGCATCAGAGATTATAGCCTATAGCCAGGAAGTAGTCAGATTTAAGTATTTAAAGACCTTTACTCATTTAAAAATAAGTATTTTGCAATAGTGGAATAAAATGCAAGAAAAGTATTTTAATACTGATAACATTTGCTAACACTGTTTTAATAAGATATAGGTTTTGGAACTAACTTGATCACATCATTTTAATCAACATTTGTGTTATCTCTGTAGATGAACGAGCCTTTTAGTTTCTCTCAGCTCATTATTCTGAAACCAAGAATCATTTTGCTTGGTAAATCATCAATACCAATTTAACTAGAAAGATTTTATCATAAATACAAACCACTAACATAAAAATAGCACTGTTTACTATTTCACGAGCATTTTAGTAATATGCTACAGCTGAATTTCCAAAACACAGTACCTTCCTGTGTTTCTTTGGACCTCTGAATTAATGAAGCCATTTCTTGATTTAAAGATTGAACTTCGTTCCGCAGCAGCTGATTCTCCAGGCGAAGATTGGATAGCTCATGTGACTTGAAATCATCATTAGCTGAAAGGCTTGGATTAGTTACTCCACTTTGTGATGAATCCTTCGCACCCTCCCCTTGCGCTTCCAGTCCAGAATCTGAACTGTCTGGAGTTTCTGTACAGAGAGATGCAAGTTAGAACCAATACAAGTATTTGTAAGTTGCCTTGATATAAACAGCAATTCCATGTTCTGCACCACTGCATAATAATAACAACAGTAAATCGAAATAGATTATACTGAAATGGAATATGCATCTGCTTTTCCCAAGGGACTTGCACAAAATAGGACTATTATATGGTATACATGCATCATGCAATGTTTTTGTTAATCCTGCAAGACACAACGTGGAAATTATAAAACTCCTTATTAGATTAATGTTGAACTTAGGATTTCAAAATATTAACACTTTTTTTTATGACTATGCTGCCCAGACATGTCTTCAGAAGCTGAAAGAGTAACAAAAGAGATTAAATATATATAGCAACTAACTAGAGGAATTTTTAGTACAATTTTTCATTCTGGTTCTCCATTAAGATTTTTATTTTAGGGATGTAAACTTTATTTTTTAAAAATCTGTTCATATAATTAGCCATTTTGATATCAAACCTAAATATGTAACTCAGCCACATAACTGCATATTTTAGTTATCTTTATGTAAAAAAGCATTTTAACAATAATTTCAAATATCACCCTGATAATTCTGTATTAATAATTCTCTCAAGATATTATCTCAAAAGCACTTTTACTATAGAAATTAAGTTGCAGTGATTTGAAGCAGAAGCATGATCTCTCCTTTTTCTAATGAAAGGATATAAGGTAGATATACTCTTGTCAAACTGTTAGAAGCTTTCTGCCAATACAAACTGTAATTCTTTAGATTATGGAAACCAATATACAGATTTTTTTTTTTTTCTTTAAATCTTAGAACCTCAGTGAGAACAGTAATGGAATTCCTGGCGGTAGTCTCATCAACAGTCCCTTGCAGGAGCCTTTCCCCATCATGCACAAACACACAGAGAGCATCCTGGATTGATTCTGTGAAATTGATACATCCGCTGTTAACAGTCTTGATGCCATCATGAAGACAGTTGGAAGCTTCGCAGGAGTGTTAAGATAAGACAACAAAGCATGCAATAAGCAAACTAGCAAGCGATCCAAAAACATTGCTTCTGAATTTAGTATGTGCCAGATGAGTAACTGCTGAAAATCCAAGGGGACAGACTGCAACTAATTCCAAGCAAAACTGCAGTTCAGCTGTCACAGCATTATTTCCTTCACCTTGTGAACACCAACCAGCCTGCTCCACATTCCTTGTTACCACTGCAACAGCTCCTATCACCCAGAGCCCAGGGAGCTGGGGCAGACTATTAATTCTGAACACCACCACAATGACAAGTGACAGCAACGTTTCTTCCGCATTTTCTCAAACCCCTTTCCTATTTAAATGGTTCTAAAAATGTTGTTTGTTTCCTTCCTTTTGATTCATTTACACTATTTATCAGACAATTTATTCTCATTCCTTTGTCTGAAAAACTCAACAGAATAATGAAGCTAACACAGAAAGAAATTAGCCATTTATAGCACATACTAGATTATATCCATGGCAATGTACAAAGTATAACGTTAATTGGTTTTGTCTATAGTTAGGGTATCATAAGCTACTTCAAGAGATGCTATACAGAACATGTAAATGACACAGATCTATCTATACAATCCACTTTGAAACCAGTGTGCTCAAACTCTACGTTGTAATTGTGTGCTTCCTCATTTCACAGTTCGACAATGCAAACTCTACTCAAAAATCCTCAGGAGAAAACTCATCAGGCCACGCTAAGCAAAACAAATACATTCCTTAAGCAGCAATCAGCAAGGCCATACAGCCAGGTCTAATGTATTTGAGTTAGTAGTAGTAAACCTTATTAAAAAGTTATGGACCCAGAAATACAAAAATACTCAGATCTTTGAAAATGATCCCACTTTACATCTAAAACTTCTCAGCGTACTTAATGCAGTAAGCAAAAATCTGCCATTTACAATGCTTTACAGTCTCAAAGTGCTGAACAAATTAAAATAATGTCTACTAACTACATTGTTAAGGAATAATATAACCATTTGCTTCCATTTTACAGAATAAACAACAGCAAAGTAGCACAGCAACAGCAAAGACGGGCTGTAGGTTGGACAGTTTGAGAGAGAACGCAAGTTCCTGACACTTCCCAGCTACATTCACCTTTGTCTTGACTTGAGAATAGCCCCAGCTTTTGACCATCCATCCTGGAAGGTCTTTCAGGTGTCTGGATTTACCCGGAAGTAATGAACTACTTCTGGCAAACCCAAAGGCTTCACCTGTCTAGCTCTCCCATGCCTGTAGCTCTACAACAGTCAATCCAACTCCAACTACTCACTCTGCAGGGCAAGCAAGCTTGACAGCTTACCCATCTTCCATGGTGGAACCGAATAAAACACCACCTCACCTGGTGCACTGGGCAACACTGGTGAAAGTCACTCAATCTCCTATGTAGCAACAACACGTAAGAGCCCCTGAGTGATCAAACAAATGCAGAATGTGATTCTAAGTGGGGATGTATGGGCGTTGATGCAAGTTTAGAACAGGGATGTCAAGGTGAGCAGTAGCAATGAGGTAAATAGAGAACTCAAAAGATTTAGGTATTAATCACAAAACTTGTCAAACTAGCATGGTATCTGCACAGATTATGCCAGTGATGAGAAAATGCTAAAGGCCCTGCTGTACTCCAGACATTTGACATACTACTACCACCAAATGGTTCATGAACTTACAGTAAGTCCATTACCTAGCCTTACCCTACATGTACTTGGGTTTTAAACATCTCTTGGTTAAATACTATGTAACTACCATTGCCTTGGCTCCTGATGGAATTATCTTCAGTAGGTTTTGCACTCTGTATACTGGTAGACACAGAACTTATGCTCGAAGTCCGAGAATGATTTTGAAGACCAGGTGCCTTGCTCTTCTCTTTCTTAGAGTCCATTCTTCCATTGGGCTCTTTGTCCGAACTGTTGAGAAAATCAAAGAGCAACTCATCATCAGGTTCCGACTTTTTTCTTCTCACAAAATGTGAGGCAGTTCTGGGTGTGGAAAGACTTTCTCCTGGAGAAGCAACTTCCGAAGATATCCTACGTGCTGGTTTAACATTTGCTGTTCCTGCTAGGATTGTGGCCTTTTGATGTTTAATATTATCAGCTGCTGAGGAGATGTAGGCTGCTTTGGATGTCTGATATTTCAGTTCTCCAGTATGGTGCCGCAATTCAGAGTATTCATTAGCAGAGACCAAATTCTTATTATCATAAACTGCACTGCTTGTTGTGTCTTTTTTGCTCAGAGCCGATGCAGCTCCTTGATCAACTCTGTTGAGCAGATCCTCTGCCTTTCCAGCGAGATCAGCAAGCCAAGACATGATGGATGTCTGTTGATAAATGCTACAAAATTAAAATTTCAGGACCATATTCTGCAAAAAACATAGAATGATTACAAATGAGACTGCTGTTGATAAGGCAACATGTACAGGTTACCTGAACAACTGCTGTGTTCACCTATTAGTGCTGTAATTCTTTTAATACTTTTCTCCTACTAGCTTGGTATTTCGCTTTTTTGTTAACTGACAGAAATAAATCAAATCAGTTTCCGAAGAAAACCCACAAAACCAAGGCTTAGCTATCAGACCACCATATCTGGTTTTGGCATCAGCACCTGCTACAGAGTAACCAGCGTGCTAGCCGATCTGCAACAATAATAGAAAATAAAGTCTACCTGGACCTGACAAAAGCAAACTCAGCTGGAGGAGGAGAAGTGGCTAGACGCTTCTTCAAGGAACAGGTAACAACAAAGCCTTAGAAGTTTGGGCCTCAGATTCATAATCTGGGTCAGATAAACTTCTCCCTAAAAAACTTCACAGCTTGGTGTCCCTTCTGAGACAGCAACACGGGGGACAGATGCATGCCTTCACTTGACCAAGGGCCTGCCAGACTACACGAGTCTCTAATCCAGCTCTCGGTAAGGGCTCCTTCACCCCAGAGCAGGCTTGTGGAAGGTCCCCTGGCCAAGCACACCTACAGCACGGAAGGAGAAGCACAGAGGCGGGTAAGGCCAGGCGGGAGGGCGAAGTTCAGGGTGGCCTCTGCTCTTCCTCCCTACCCACCCACCCTTAGCGCGACTGTCACCAGTCCCCGGCTCTCACCAGCCCGACCCCCCGCCCCCACCCGGCGACCCTCAGGAGCGGCGGAGGCCTCAGCACAGCCCGGCCTCACCTCCTCCCAGCGCGGGAGACCCCCGGCCGAGGGAAGCCGTGAGGAGATGTAGGGAGGGAAGCGGGCGTCGGGCTGAAACGGTCACTGCGAGGCCCCAGCCTGGGCTCGGCGGCGAAGCCCCATCTTCCGGCAGACGTGGCCGCCTTCCGGGACGCAGCACGCAAGCGCAGGAGGTGCTGCGAGAGGCGTGAGGTGGCAACGCGCGTCAGGCCCCGCCCCTTCCACCGGGCGGGGGCGTGGCCGTCGGCCACGCCCCCGCCCGGTGGGAGGGGCGGGGCAAAGCCCGGAAGCGAAGAGCCGGACTCACCAGACTTGCATCAGAAGCATCAATGACCGGCTTCATCTGTACGCTTATCCCCTGTGGTAACGCTAATACCGCCTTGTTTCTGCTGCACATACTGGAAGGGTGCTGACTTGGGTGACAGGTAAACACAGTGAGGTTGTCTAAGCTTTTTCTTCAGAGTAAGTTCACGTAAGGATTACAGGAGACATGAAGTAAACACAAATCCTTAGGGACTCCTTTATAGGAGAATATCCTGGGACTAGTAAAGAAATGACCTAAAGCCTCGATTTTCTCAGTCTTCCACAAAACCTCAGGATTTTCTGAGGCCATCCTGATGACCAATTCAAGCGTCCCATTTCCTTTTTCAAAGCCCCATGCTGTAAGAGGTTTGCGTGACAAAGAAACAAGGGCATTTGCACACACTGAAACCACGGGGCTTGGCATAAAGAGCTTGCTCAGCACTCTTACTTGGATAGATTTGCACTACTGCCAAGTTTTGCCTCCACACAAAAAAGAAAAAAAAAGACTTTAAAAATTATTTTTGTTAAGTGAAAACTGCTAAAATCCTAGAAGGAATAAAATACTGCTCCAACAGTGAATGATACTTGTGAGTATTTATTGTCATGAATTATATAAAAGGAACATTCAGGAGGAAGGAAGAATTCTGTCTTTTCTGACAGATAAATGGAAGCCTTACTTTGGCTTTGTCGAAGTAAAGAGCAGGTAACTTCTGGCTAACTTCAGAACAGTTTTTATAGAAAGGTAAGAAGGAAGAACACTTCTGTGATGTTGTTTCATCTGTCTCAAAGTTCCTGTGCTCATTAGCCGAAAGGGGAAGTGGGGCTCCAGATATCTGTTTTGTGTAGTAAGCACGTGATGGTGAGCGAAGAGAAGAAAAACAAAACTTTTTTTTGAAGGCTATCTCGCAAGTTCAGTTATCTGATAGGGCAGCCAAGGCAAAGGTTGGAAAAGAGAGTTTCAGGAATACAGCTCATGTCACATGCAAAAGAATAAGAATGGATCTTCTTTTACAATTGCTCCCGTCCTAAAAGCAGATGTAAAACACAGCAAATTCTCTTGACAAAATGAACTTGACATTTACTTACTCTTAGCAACTAAGTGTACTCTGACTTAGAGACAGTATTTTCAGTAATTTTCAGTCACTGCTTCAAGTCAAAACCTTTTGGCTGATGTCAGGTTTATATGTGAGAGCTCAAGATCCCTCTCACGTTCTTGTCCACATACATTTACTATTCAGGCTCTCTCAAATGAAGGGTTTTGCACTCTCAAATTAAGACCGTTGGCAACGTTCAGAAGGACTCCCGCACTGTGGATGTCCCCATACTTCTGGCTGTAACTTCTTTCCCTCACGTCACCCGTGACTCAGTGTCCCAAACTTGCAGTACTTAAACTCTTTCAAGCTTTATGGCTGTTATCACTCTTCTGTACATGCTTATTCTTAGGAAGGATAGCTGTTAAAGTGTACATAAGATTAGGGTAGAGTGTCCTAGAGCTAAAGCCATTTGTGGTATGTGGCAGGATTGTTTTTAAGTGTTAAAGTACCATCTGTTCAGATTTCAACAGGCAATGGCACAATTACTTGTCACGTAAACCAATAAGAAAAAGGAGAGCTTTTTAAGAGATTGTATTAATTACAAATTAATTCTCGTTTTATTCCACTTGTTTGGTCTTCTAAACACGTTACAAATCCCCTCAGTGGAAAATTTACATGTGACTCTGAATTTTTTAAGTATTAGATCACTGAAGACCAAAGCGAGATGAACAGATCTATTCCCAATGTTGGAAAGAATAAGAGCCAAAGCCTAGATGATCTCTGTTTTTCACAGAGAGGATAGAGACAAAGCATATTTCGTTCCACAAAATATCTAATTGCATCACTGATTTAAGAAGCTTTTCTCTGCATTAGTTATTCTGAAAGCCTTTTTAGGAAAGAAACGCACAGTAGAGATATATATATAAGCAACAAGTGGAATTCAACACACATTTTAACATGTCCTGTTCTACTCAACAGCCATTGCATGGTGCTTGTTTGGTTGGATCATCTTACAGATGTAATCTAGTATAAACGAATAAATGTTTGGAAAGAAGTGTCTTTTATTCAGTATCACACAGTCAGCCTCCCAGGACCACCTCTGAGCATCCCACAGCCTGAGAAATAATGGTACTTGCAGATGACATAGTTATTTACCTCAAAGTAAATTCCATCGCAACCCTCCTTCCCTGTTCACACAAAATCTTAAAAACCGGGATCCCATATTGATAAAGGGACTGGTTGAGAATGGAGGTAACCCAATCCTGTAAGGCCCATATAAATTTTATATTGAATTGTTGGGTTATCGAATCATTCCATAAAAGCAATTATGCTTTCTGTGTAACCTGGAAAACACATTTATTCCCTCCGTGTGCTCTGGTAAAACGTAGCAACACTATACAATTTTTACTCATATTTAGTGTATGGTATGTAATCTTTGCAATTGCCTGATCTTCAAGGAGATATCAAAAAGACATAAAGTTTACATCAACACTATTAAAGTTTGTTCCATTTACATTTTTACAATTCCTAATAGTCTCAAAAAATAATGCTTTCATTTACAAAACTAGAAAAATAACATTAAGCAGAAAGTTTAATATTCAGACCCTAGACCCTTGAGAGAAATCTGGAGTAGTGATATCTCTTTCCTTGGTGCTTCTTGGAGGTCTGTATTTTGTTCCAATAATTGATGTTCTCAGGTTGCCAGGATTTGCAGGGTGGCAGGGAAGAAAGAGGAAGGAAAGAGAACTTGCTGCCTGTTTCACTGGCCTATTTATAATGTCCCTTACGTCTGCTGTATTGACAGCTGCTTCCAAGAGTCCTGTGACTGCCAGGCTGAGTGGTGAGAATATTTAATTCAGTCACAAGGGACATAGAGCTTCATTAACTACCACTGAAAACTTTACAGGTGCCTTTTCGGTTTACAGGTGCCCTCCCCAGAGCCCAGGCCCTGATCCGATGTGCTACACAGGCTGCTGCAGAGTTTGAAAGGTTCTGGCTGCTCTTCTCTGTCTGCAAGCATGAAAAGTAAGAGATCGATAGATATCTAGCTCTGGATGAACTATTAGACACTCAGCACAAAGCCTCTAGATTCCTATTCATATTCAAAGTAGAAGTAGTTTAGAAGTAGTTTTTACCAATATTTTACACACATTAATTTTTCCTATTATAGCTCTCATTGTAAGGAGGTTTAAATAACAAAGCTAAAAAATACCTGCCACCATAACTGTATCACAACAAGATTAAATCAATTCCTCGAAATTCATAGCCAGAAAACAGTTAAGGCTTTAGTTTTGATTTTTAAAATAAGAGACAGTTTTTGCAGCTGACAAAATTATTTCTTTTTAAAAATTACCATTTTTCACTTCGAGCAGATTCCCAGGTTTTTCATTGTTCATGAAGGGAAATTGTTAGGTAGCGAAGGCAAAACATGGTCACACGACTTGTACTTACAAACTTAATGATTCTGTTTTCTAAGTATATTGAAATAAGACTGTGGCAGTTATTTTCTTTACTAAAATATAGCCAAAAAAAAAAAAAAAAAAAAAAGTTGGTCCTGTCATTTTAGTTGAGCCTTCTTTCGCATATGTGTCATGATATATTATTACACAGCTACATCTCTGGACTGAAGTATATTGCCCCATAAGTTGGCATGAATGTCGTCTGACTTCACATGACTGGGCAGAGAAATCAGTTACTGCAGGAAAAGCTAAAGTGAAAAGTTACAGCTCTGCACTCTCTGCCCAGGTCCCCAGATGTACTTCATGGTAACTGAAGGTACCTAACCTCTTCCTTTAGCTACCTTGCACGACCTCACCTACGCTCCCAGGTAAGCCTGCCTTCACTCCAGCTGTCACATTAGCCCATGATATGTGGTTCACACACCCACAGCCTCTGAGGCAAGTGCTGTTACCATCTTCACGATCCAGATGGGGAATGTAGGTGCAGCGAGGAGGAACTGAAAAGGAAGTCCTTTTCCTCGCCTGAGCAGAGCAAAGCAGGTCTGGTCTGGTCTGGTCTGATCAAAATGTGCTGACGTTGGAGTGAGTCATGCTCAGTGCTAATGAACTTTTCAAGAATTTTAATCACCAGCCTTCAACATGCTTCGGGGTTTTGAAGGTATGTAACTTGTCCAGATGTGACTGGCCTCTCACAGCAAAAAGTCATGGCCATGATTTGAACATAATAATTTCTCTGAGTTATATTCATGCAGACGTGTCAGTCAAAGCACAAATCCCTCTCTGAAAGAGGAGTTGCTGAGGAAGCTGTAAGAACAGATCAGGAGATACTTCTTAGCTACACTCTCCCTGGGATTTTGACTCAGGGACTTCCAGAGCCAGAGGTGGTGTCTTTGCATTTAAAAGGCCTTGAAAGATTTTTATTTTTAAAATTTTTTTAATAATTAATAGGATTTTTGAAAGCATACAGGTACAATAGCATCTCAGCTAGGGAATTTGTAAACAGAGGCACAGTTCTATTTCCTTTTGCTTGTACACACACCTTTTGTTTTCCTCAATAGGACTGAATGAGTCATAAACTGAAAATTATGAGAAAGGAAATCTTCCATAAACATCGAGCATGGAAAATTTTAGGGTAAACAGACACAAGTTTGGGGAAAATTTTAAAAGAGCTCGACTTTAACATGGAATTGTGGAAATTCTTAACTCTAGCTAGTGGCTGTAACGGTGGGTACATGAGCATACACAAGGTGCAGGGGTGCATTGCAGCAGACCCAGGCTAGAACACGTAGCCGGCTCACAGACGGGGTATTTGAAGTTTAACCACTGCTCATTTACACCTTGGAAAAGTTGCTATGTCTCCACCGTTGCCTCTTCACTTTTGCATCAGAATGAAATACACAAGGTTAGACTCTGCTTGTATTCCTTCTCTCACAGTACATAAATCAGCTGTACTCTGCGCGCACACACACACACATTCTTTCAATCTCTGTTGTTACTGCTTTTCTTTTGTTACTCCTATTTCTTCCTTTTCATGTAATAAATCATGACGAAACTTTTTCTACAGCGTCCTATCTTCTTTCCTTGCTCTATATGCAAATGACAGAGCTGGCATATTAGTCATCTAATAAGAAACAAAGCCAGCCCTCCTAGACTCTGCCAGAATTATCAAAGTTAGCAGCCCAAAAGTGCTCAGTGACATTTAAAAAAGAGCTTCTTTGAGAATACAAACTCTAGGGGGTAACATGTCGTTTGAGGATTTGGGGGTGTATTTGCATTCAGCCATATGCCTTTCTTAATGCAT
Source organism: Bucorvus abyssinicus (assembly GCA_009769605.1). Lineage (NCBI taxonomy): Eukaryota > Metazoa > Chordata > Aves > Bucerotiformes > Bucorvidae > Bucorvus > Bucorvus abyssinicus. Next base: position 16,733,766 of record CM020036.1, read on the forward strand.
TTTCATGCATTATTTGTTGAAAAGAGCTCAAGATACTCAGAATAATTGCCTAAAAGGGTAGAGGTCTACCTCTACCATGAGGATGCAATTTAATGTAAAGTCTGAAAGATCAATGGCATTTCTCTTCCTTCTTTTATCTGGTACTTACTGAAGCTTGATAAGGCAAAACATTCACAATTACTGATTTGATATTGAAGATGTTTCTTCTTTCTCTCAGTAACGATGTACATTTTCCATTTTTAGCATTTTTAGCATTAGAACTGTGGAAAGTTTAAAAGGTCTTATCTATCCTGAAGGCACCTAAGTTTGCGTGCAGCATGTCTCTAGGAGGAGTTTTTTACTAAGATACTGTTAACTTCTGCACACACAGTCTCATCCCTGTGGGTGAAAAGTCAGCAGCTCCAGAGCAACGTAACTGTCTTCCTAATCACTCTCCGCAGAAATGGCCCAGATAGACTCATATAGACTATGGGAAGTTTTGAAAAGGAGGGTAGCAGATCCAAGCTTGACATAAAATTCAACAGGCTGCCAGCACAAAGGGCAAGCGCAGCTGGTGCTGAGTGCTGGGTGGAAGGTCTTCACTAGGCCAGTTTCACAATTTCCTGGCTTAACTGTGAATTACAGGGATTAATCCTGGAGCTGTAAATGTGTAGATTGACTGGGCAGGCCTGAATCTGGTATGGAAGTGCATCTTACCCAACAGAGAGAGAAAAGAGCATTCTTCCTAACAGTGGCAATAGGTAATTCAACTGTGTGGAATCCCAGTGCAGATATCCACAATGATACTGCAATCCTATCGCATATTTAGACATTAACTGTGTGCAGGAAAAAAGTCATTATCGAGGGGGTGCATGCAGTGACATTCAGGAATTATGTCAGTCAGATAATGACGATTCCCGCAATTGCCTGAGAAGAGGAAAAAAAAGACAACAGAAGTCAAGTTCAGAGAATCCTATTTTGGGTCTGTAGTCTTCATAACTGACATTTGTTTTCACGCTTTTCAGTGGATATTTTATGGGCCGATGAAAGTGCTGATGAAATAGATTTGCAGTAAATAACACTGTTAAGGCTACTGCTGGCCAGTACCTTATTCCACCATTGTTTAAATATGTTCCCCATTGCAGTCACACAGGTTATTTAGAAGTCAGTGTCTGCAAGGACATGTTTGTAGTCTTTCAACCTTTAGACTTCTCTTTTTACCTCCTCCCTTGAATTTCCTGATCATACTGATATTCGAGGCTATCACCTCACACCTACTTTATTCTACTCCTACTCCAAAGCCTTGTTTTTGCCACACAACTCACTTAACACTTGGCTATAAAGGCAGAAAGGTATCATCTGCAGAAATGATGCAGAAGGGGATAGAATTGATTATGTTTTCTGTAGAATAAAAATTGAACCCTAAACTGAGTGCATTTAGCTTTTCTGAGCAGCATTTTCTCAGCTTTCTGTGCAAGCGTAGGTTCAAGGAAGCATTTCTTGGTTTGAAACGGATCCTGTTCTCTATGTGTGTTCACTGACCAGACTGCCTTGCACTTAAACTTTCTGGCATACTTATTCAGCCTTCCCCAGATACAAATATAAAACTGTTACGTGCAGACAGATCCTAGAGCAGGATGTCTAAGCTCTGCCTTCTTCAACATACGTGTCTGTATGTTTTCCTACTCCCCTGCTTTTGACACAGATCAGGGTAGAATTACATGCCCTGAATTCTTTTCACCATATTTATACGTCCACCGTAAAGGTGCATTTCAGTCATATCTTTACTCTTCCATTCAGTGTCATGCTCCTTTTAGCAGTAATGCAGAAATCAGAGCATTACATCTCCTGACATGCTTTCATACTCTTGCTTATTTGTTTATTTTTTGGAATAAAAATCTCATAGAGTAAACCTCAGCTCTTCCTTCCCTGGCAGAGTTTTGTCTGGACAATTGACCTGACAGAAATATTATATTTCCTGGGAGATTGTTGTTTTTCCCCAAAAATTCCAGAGGAGAAAGGAACAACAAAAAATATCTAACTTCTTTCAGTCTTGAAAGGAACTATGTTTGTATGATAATGTTTGTGGGCTTCAATGCTAAGGGCCATTCCTAGGCTAGTGCTTTAGTACCTTATAATTAAAAAATGTTTTCTACTCTCTAAACTACAGGTATCTCTTGCGTGTTAAGACTGTTATCTCTTGCTCTGTTTTCTGGAGACGTGAAAATATTTTTACCTTCCTCTTGCAGCAATCTGTCATGTGTCATGTTGGAGTGTGTCTCCTGGATCTTTGCTTGTCTATACTAAATTGTCCCAGGGCTTTCTATCTAAGTGCTCCTTTTGAAACCTCTGATTGTTCTTTTCTACACTACAGTTCATTCAGTTATTTATTGACGTGATACACACAAAACTTAACACAGAACTGCTAAGTGCTGAGGAGCTCTGCATGTAATGAGGCTCTGATTGCAAATTTTCCCCCAAATGGGAGTGTTTACACTAATGAATAAAATTAATGTATATACAAATATAAGTATAGTATATAGATATTCTATATCAAGATACACACATAGAGGTTTTTCTCTCTTAAAGATATATTTAAAAGGAACAAATTGATCATTTGCTTTCACTTTCCTCTCCCTTCCTTTAAAAAGGGTTGTTGTTGTGTTCACTGTTTTTCTCTGGTGCTGTCTCAAGCCTTTCCCCTCTGCTTGCCCACCTATTTCCAAGAAAAATAGAGGAACCCACTATCGCAAACACTGTCAAATGTAGTTAAATCTGTCAGAACAGTTGAAGAAAGCATGTACAAAGCTGTAGGGATAAGGCTTCCCCTCATTCCCTCTCAGAATGTATGCGTATATATTCCCCTAAGATGTAAGTGAACTAAACCTCTGAATCCCTCTGCCTCCCAGACTTGCTTACTCTCAGTTCATCTCCGTGATGATATGCCTGCTATTAACTCTCTTTCTTTCAGAATTAAGGTCACTTCATACAAGTCCCTTCTGATTTTCCTCCCAAGATATAGATGAAATTGTTTTTTTCCTTTAACCATTTGATAGCTAAGATCACCCACTTGATAACTATTAGTTTTGCTAAAGTGAGAACTAAATCTTCCCTCTTTTCAAATATAGGATAATGATATCTGATGTTTGCCTTTACAAGGCAACTAGTCAAGCATCGTCGCTAGTCTGAAAAATTGAACCTCATTGCTGGTGAACTGTTGAAAGACCAGGCTCAGCATATTGTTTATTTTTTCAGAATTTCTTACTTCGTTTTATTAATATTTATCAAGTTAGTGCACCTACAAAGAATTAGTATTCAATAAAATGTTTAAAATGTTCAAGGAAGCTTAAAAGTACATGAATATCTACCATCTAGGACTAATGTTAAGCAATCATTTAAATTCAGATTAAGAATCCAGTGTTTAATAGAACATGTTGACTTTGTAGATGCAGTTCATTGCCCTGTCGGGGCTGGGGACAGCTGACCATGTTGGCTGGGTTCAGAAGGGCTCAAGAAAAACCCTTTTAAGCCCTAAAGAGGAGATGGAGGAGAAGAAAATGCCTTTTATCTCACCTACTCAAGCATTGTGTTGGTAAATATTATGCAAACATACAAAGGGATTTATATGGCAAAAAGTCAAATAAAGCCTAAAATGTCCTGAAACAAGTGACTGCATGAGCAAACCTGTGGTTGAGTGGCTGAAAAGCATATGGCTATCACCATAACAGTATATTAGTCAGCTCTGGATCCTACACAACTAGTGCAGTCTTGGCCCCCTGCATTCTTAAACATTGTTACTGAATCAAATAATTTAAACATCCTCTTTTAATGAATAAAATCCTTTTCTGTCTTTTATTTTCCAGATTTGTCCACGCAGGACATATTCATGGATTCATTCTATCTTTCCCTTTGAAGATGTTAAATAGCATTTGATGACAATTTTTCCAAGTAGAAACATTCTTTAAAAAAAATTCCCTACAGAATTTATGAAGTCTTAAGAGTGTCTTGTGGTTTATTAGCTGTCTTTTAATCTAATAGTCACCTGATGCAAATTCACTTACTCTATCAGTGTATAACCTCTGCCTCTTGCTCCCTGGTACATGTCCTAAGCAAGCTTGATTCATGATTCGAGATCATTTTCTCCCAGATAAAATTGTTCTTGACTCATTAAAAAAAAAAGTCTTCATCTATTCAGATGCTGTTAAAGGAGAAATGTACATGCAGTCCAGAATGGCTTCCTGTATGTTTTTATAAATATCTTTCCTGCCAGATTAAAAGCAAAACGAATGACTTTTCAGTCCAAATTTCATCAGCTGTAAGGTTAGTGGCATGATACCATAAAACATCTCCAGACTTCTGTCAGAAATCTGGAAAACCTCTTTTGGGGAAACCTGTGCTTTACCAGAACTCCTGCTACCATGCCATCACTTTAAGCCAGCATGGCGTCACCAATGCTGGACACAGGAGTCAGCATCATCTCAGAGCACTCTTAGCAAAACTGAGTCAGAGCTAAACTACCCACCCTTACCGTACAGCAGCCATGTTGTCTGTAGGACTTCCCATTCTTGGTTGGTGAAATCTCTCTTTTAAAAAACCACATTATCTGCAGTTTTTAAGTTTCACATCTGGGGTTTTTTTGTTCTCATTTGGTCAACACTTTCAGAGTTTGCTAGCATCTTATTCTCATTCATAACATGTGGCTTTGGTGGGTTGGTGGAACTGCATACCAGAGGGGCCAAGTTTTGTTATGAGACATGCAGGGGATGGAAACTTTTGCTTTTTAGCACTGTCAGAGCAAAAGCAAAATCATGGTTTTACCTACTTATGTGCTTTTCTCTTTTTAAAAGTATTATATGTATGTTTGTTTACATAGCCATAAAATGTGTGTTTGAGCGATTGAATAGAACATTGTTTAATTTCTTCTCTGCCATGGTAGCAGCAGTTGCAAGGATCATGCTGGGTTCCTGCTGCAGGAGATCTAGCTGCTTCTCTTTGAGACTCACCACAACTGTATCTTGGCAATCTTTCTGTTTACTTCAGCCCACATACCCAGCAACACCATTCATCTCTTTCCCTGATACAAACGTCCCACCCAGTTTAGGAAGGCTTTGTAACTTTCTAACAGCATCAAAGAAATAAGAGCATTCAGTACTAAAAATCTGAGTATTACTTGAGTGTCTTTAGTACCTGTCCGATACATTTTGACTGAGATGTAGGATTCCTGTAGCAGTCTTCCCATCTATTATCTGTTACAATAAGGAACAACCTGCTGATGTTTAATGAATGTAGGATTTATAGACAGGTTATTTGGCAATGCTATTATTAGACTTTTTAGAAGTGACAGCTGACACAAGGTGTACTTACCTCATGCAGCCCAGCTACGACAAACAGTATGAAAAACACCTTTGGACTTGGATGATGGGTCAGCAATGCTTTTAACTGATGTTAGATAACTTTTAGGGCAGGAGGGTAATACTCAAACAAGCAAACCCAACATTAAACTCAAATTAAATTGAGAGGAAAGGAAGGTTTAGCGTTTGTTTTTTCCTGTTGAATAATCAGCATGACAGTCTTTGTCAGTTCAAAAAGGTCATCTCAGAACCAACAAGAATTTTATCAGCTTGACCATGTCAGGAGACATGCCAGGTTACTGGGGACTCCAACTTCTAGAAAGGTGCTGATGTTTAACCTGTACCGACCTTTCACATTTATGATCCTAAGCAAAGCTGAGACGGTGAAAATAACACAAATGGCACAATCAGGAGCAAAACTATGACTTCCTGCAGAAGTTCAAAAACACAATCGGTTGCTAACAAAATGCAAACTTGTTTTTTTTCAATGGATAGTCAGCATACAAGGGGAAAGCTGGCGTGCTCCTTTCTATGGGGCATATTAGGCAAGGAGCGTGTGCTGCTACTTTTCAAATACGGATCTTTGCTTCTCTTTCTCTCATAAAAAACGGAGAAGACGTTACAGCAGTGTTTCTCAGGATTTTTTGTAGTACATGACCAGAACCCCCTCAACACCTCTCTACTGTCAGTGCTGTACCCGAGCCACTCCTGCGCAGGCCATAAGCAGGGGCTGGCACAGTCTGCAGCGAGACGCCGGGACCTTGCTGGCCGTCCTTGCTGGAAGACACAAGGACGAAGTGGGGGCATTAGTTTTCTTCCGTCCTTTCACGAACTACCTTTTGACACATTGCTCCATCTTTCCGTTCTGGGCCTCCTGCCTCCGCCCTGCCCCGAAGTACTAGGAGGGCAGTTCCGACGGGAAGGCGCAGCCGCCGCTGACCGGCGCATGCCCAGCGGCCACGGCCCGGGCAGCAACCCGGGCGGCCTCCCACAGCCTCCGCCACATGCTCCGCAGCAGCACCCGGGCCGCGCCGCCCCTCGCACCACCGGGGAACTACAAATCCCACCGCGCTTTGCGCGCAAGGCCCGCGGCCTTTCAGCGCGGGGGCTCGTCGGGCTTGCTGGGGCACGTAGTGCGGCCGGGCGCACGTCCGGCCCCGCCTCCACCCGGCCGCGATTGGCTGGGGCCTGTCTCCGCCCGCCGCGGCCCGCGGTCTCCTCACCCCACGCAGCCCCTGCCGCAATCACAGCGGCCGTGGCGGCGACCGCTCCGCACGCAGCGCGGTAAGGGGCGGCCGGCCGCGGTGCTGGGCGCTGGCGGAGCCGCGGGTGCGCGTTGTTCGCGGTGGATTATGTCACAGCCAGCTGCTGACTCGCGGCGGGGAGGAGGCGGGGTAATTCTGAGTAAGGGGAGCCGAGTCTGGGTGCCGGCCGGCCTGCCCGCCCGCTGTGCTCCCCGGAGGCAGTGCTGTCCGCGGTGGAGGCGAGGAGCCCCACCGGCACCAGGGGAGCGGCCGAGGAGCGCCGGTTTCCCTCACAGGCTCCGAGCGCCGCAGAGCCTCCGCCGCTCGTCCCTGCGCCCCGGCTCACCCCGCCTGGCGGGGGCTCTTCGAGGCCCCACCGTTAGGCAGAGCTGGGGGTGACGCGGGGCGACGGCTCGGTCGGTTTGCAGAGCGCTGAGGGAACGCTGGGAGAGGGGTCGGTCAGCCAGCGGGCCGAGGGGCGGCGGCGGTGCCGCCCATAATAAAAGGGGTTTGGGTGCAGTTGTCCGCCCCTGTCACGGGGCCCTTCTGGCTGGGCAGCTGTGTTTGAGCTCGCCCTCCTGGAACGGCCGCGCTGGGAAGAGACGCTCCAAGCGGCTGGTTCACGGAGGACATTGCTCAGGGCTCGCACAGGAGAGAGGAGGGAGATCTGGGAGGCAGCAGCACAGGTTTAGTGCCCAGTAATGTATTTTTATCGGGGGAAAAGGATGGGCCACGAGTTCATGGTTTTTCTGCAAAGAGCTGATGATGCCTGAAAGGTACTGACTGCACTGTGGCAACAGCTGTTCATAGCTGGTAGGCGACCTTGCCGAAACACGGTCTGCTTGGAGGTAGTAGCACTGCTAGTTCCTAGTCAGGATGGGGCAACGCTGTGTTGGGTGTCTGTGCAGTGAAGATCTGAAGCGCTAAGATAAACCGTAGTAGAAGACATGTGGTGTGCAGGATTCTCAGACTTTCTGTGTAATCGCTTCTCCAGAGTTTAATTCTGTCCACACCCCAAACATTTTCATGTTTGTTGGGCAGAAATGTTTACCATCCTCGGACTTACTCTTCTACTCTCACCTCTCCCCCAAATCGTGCAGTGTAACAAATTAAAGTTATTAATGCAGGGTTGCAGTAGCTGGTTTTTCTGCCATCAAATGTGATTGCGGGGGCTTTGCATATTTGTAGACAGATATGGAAGTAAATAGCAGAATCAATTTTACCAAAGCCTTAAGATCTGCCAAGTTTGAATCAGGACTTTTTGAAGTGCATAGAGAAAAAAAAATCCCCTAACCAAGTGTATTAGGTCGTCACTATCCTAGGAAGCATAAGGAGTGATTTTATTTATTTTTTTTCTTTTTCCCCTGGTAAATGGTTCCATCTCTTTGCTGCTGAGAGACAAATATGAAAACAGTAGAATGAACGTTATTTAAATGCCTTTTAAATACCTTTATTTAATGTTTTAAAATGTTTTAAGACCATTCTGAGTTAACGTAATTACAAATTCTTGTTTTTACAGTAAAAGTGACTTACAGATCTTCAGTAGCTATACTAAATTATTTTACTACAAGTTCTAATCAAGTTAGGCTGATTCATAGAATGGTTACTAGTAGACTTAGTAAAGAATCATTTTGCAAGAGACCATAATCTCCTTCAGAAAGTACCTTATCAAAGTTTACAGTGATAAAGACTTTTTCTTTCTACTGTACAAGTGCATAAAGAAAATCAGACTAATTCTGCAATGGCTTAATCCTGGGTTTAGGTGCTTCAGTTGGCATAGCTGCTGGCACATGTAGGCAGAATGTTGCTGAAGGGAACTGCAGACATTGGTTTCCTGTGTGGAGGGATGTCGTGAGGCACATATTTTGTGGCAGTCTGCATTACAGCAGCAGGCAACATGCAAGCACTGTGTAGGAAAAGGAGTTGTGACTTGATTATGAAAACTAAAAGGCTAGTGATCTTAAGAAGAGCAGCTGGAAAGTAGTAGAGATTTCCAAGAAAAATTGGAATGATCAGCTGATTAGCTGATTCTTGTTAATTCGCTTATTTCATATGGAGGAAAAATGGATATCTAGTTTCTGTTTATATAGCTCTTACAGGTTGTGCCCGAGGTGTTTGCAGTTTAAGCTACCAAAGTGTCAACATCGCACTAAACACTAGTGGAAAATACTTTGATCAGCTCAGACTCCACCAAACAGGTGGTATCCTGGTATGTCTTTATTTTAGTGGACCGTTTTCCCAACGGGAAGTTGGGAGCTCAGGGAAACAGGCTGTTGACCAGAATTGTTCTAGCAGCAGGCCACTCTCAGATGCGGTCTTTCTTAAGCATCCCTCTTATCAAGTCAGAGCTGTGTGGTAGCCTTGTAATGGGAAGCGGACAAGGTACCTCTGTCAGGAGAAATGGGTTTTAAGAGCTGAGTGAATTGTTCTGGGAATAGCTACCCAATTCTGGCCACGCATCTTCCAGGGACTGTGCAAACTGTGCAGCAGGCTACCTGTGTGTGTCCATGCTGTGGTTCTGCATGTGCAATCTGATGCTGAACCACTGAGTCTGTGAGGTGTGCCTTTTTCCTGACACAGTCTCCAAACCAAAGTTAATTAACTCTTCTACCAGAAAGACTAGGCAGAGCTGATCAAATCTCCTCCTATTTTTGGGGGTCAGCCAAAGCTCTAAGATGATCTTGTAATGAATTTTCAGTTCAGACCATAGTTTCACTGTGCATGCATTTAGGATCATGTGACAGATCTTTGACTCCTTGCTTTCAGAAAAAAGCTTTTTATGTACCTGTGTTAAGCTGGTCAGCTGAGCTGGTTTCTCTTCTAATATGACCTGAACTCATAGCATGTGATGAGAACTTTCTCTTCTCAATTGTCGGTCAAGAACTCACTCAACACAGCCCAGGGCACAATCTTTTAAATTGCCTGCTTGAGCACTCTTAAAACAAGCAGAAATACGGTGGAGTTTGTTTTTTTGGTTTGGTTTTTGGGTGGGTTTTTTTTAGTAGTTGCAAACAAGCAATGAAAGACTTATTTCTGCTGCACAGTGGTTTAATGGTTAAATCTATTTTAAATGCCACTTGGAGAACCTTATAGAGCTGAGCATTTATTAATCATGGTTTGTTTAGTGCATTGTGGTGTGTCTAGTTTTTTTCCTCTTCTTTCTGGTGTTAATTTGATTTAATTACAGTATAGGAAAAGACAGATAAGTGGGATTATATGTCTTTAATTAGTATAAAAGATAATGTTTTTTCTATTCTAAACAATCCATGACAAAACATACATGATTTACCAATACATTGCAAATGTTTCTTGGTGTGTGTGTTGTTTGTTTGTTTTCCCTGGTCCTTCTGCATCATTCACAACTTTGTCTCAGCAGAGGTGAGAAACCTGAAGATCTGGATACCTGCATACCACGTGGCAGACAGTTGAATTCCTCATGGAGAGACTGCCTGAGGGGCTTGATAGCTTACGTATTCCTTCCTGATCTGGCCCTGGGTGTTTCTGTTGAGGGCCTGTTTGCAGGCAGCATGCAGGGTGGGTGTCTGGTACACCTGTGTCCCGCTCAGAGCTCTGTGTTAGCATAGTCTGGGGTGCGAACTTGTCAGGAAAGACAGTCCCATCAAACTGTTTCCCATGCAGGGCTTAGCACTCTAATGCATTTTTTCTGCATGGTATATTAGTAACCAGCAGCTGGTGGCAGGGACTGTTTCTGTGGGATGGATGCCTGTCTGCTAGGCTGGGCCTTGAAGTTATCCATCATGTTAGGGCAGCAGCACAGCTTCTATTGCTATGTCCAGGATTTGAATTAGTGATTTCCATCTCTAAGAGCTAAGCATCATGTGAAAGGATCTCCAGCCCTTCAGAAATCATTCGAACCATTTATTTTCTCTTTGTACATTTCATGTAAATATGAGTAACGTTTTTAGTTGCAGAAATGAAAAGTGCTTTAATGAACATGGGAAAAAATTTTTCTCATGAAATAGATACTGAGTTCTGAGAGATCTGTTTGCATGAAGTTTGACTTCATATTCCAGTAAGTTGAACTCAGTTAAGATATCTAAGCAGAGTGTTTAAAATTTATTGATTTTCTTTTCTTCTCTGAATATTGGGAATGAATAGGCTTCTTGGCCCATGGCATATTGTGGCACTTTACAGAAATTTTAAAGAACTTCACCTGAATCTTAGTTGTGCTGTAGACAACAGAATAGGCAGGTTTGTGGATGCTGTAAACACAGTGTATCTTCAGCGCAGTCATCAGGATGTTGTTTGTCTTAATCACCTGAAGAAGTGACAAGACAGACAAGGCAGAGTTGCCATACAAAGCGTCTGTTTGGTGACAAGAATTTACAATTCCAGCTCAACATGAGAGATTGTAACTGTCTATCAAATTGCAGAAAAATTCTGCTTATTCCTTCATATTCACTTAACTGCTGAAGTAGCTGATAATTCAACAAACCCTACATTTTAAAGTTATAACGTATTGTTCTTATTCCCACATTTCACGCTTGCGGGCTTGACAGGGGTGGCTTATTCCTGAAAGGTAAGTTTCCTAGATTCAAGTGAGTTTTTGGAATAAGTGGTATACTGGCATTTTTCTGTTTTGTTCTGGAGTTTTTCTGTGTGATAACAGCTCTCCTTGTAGGATCTGATACGCTAACATATAGTATCTTTTATAAGTTACTTTACTTTGTGCTAGCTCCACTGAAAAGAAAAAAACAAAACAACAACACTTCTAAATATATATATGTACTATATTTTTTATACTACTGTCTGCAAGACTTAATCTTAGTGACCAGTAGATCCAGTATTGGAAAGTCTCATACTATACGTTACGTTAGCAGTCTTCACTGAACACAGCTGCTTTGGAGGTGAGCTGGCTACTTCTGTTTCTGCATCATTTGAGTGGCTGCAGATGGATGGTTTTGACTCTGGGAAACAGAGACTGACTTAGATACTGTTCAGTTATTTGGCTTACTGTCAGCTTTGACATGGTGCCTTCTGACTGTGTTGTCTGGCTCGGCAGTTTCCAGCTTTTACTCCGGAGAAAACCATGCTAAAGTAGATTACTCAACTTCTTACTACTACAGTGCCTCTTCCATACATGGCAGCAATGATCAATCTCCAGAATCTCATTTTTTTGTAAGTAGGCCAGTGTAATATCCCATCTGTACGCGTGTCGAGAGCATGCCGTTGCTTTATGAGTTACACATTGGATGCAGCAGACCTGAGACTGTGACCAACGAACATGACCTACCTTCCCTTGCCAAGAGAAAAATGCCAAGAAGCAAACCTTTGTTTAGATAGGGCCACACTGTTTGCTTTTAGAGCAATCACTTTATCAGGCAATCAAGGCGCTCAGGAAGTTTGCTAGTGAAGCCAGTACTTCTCATCCTCTCAGGAAGGTAGAAAGAGCCATTTCTACATGGGCTCAGACCTCCTCTCTGGACCTGCTTTTCTGAGTTTGACATCCCCGGGCTTAGACCCAATTCTCTCGCTGTGTGCCTTTTGCAAACACTTAACCATTGTGCAAAAGAGGTGAAAATGCTGCTCTTTCATGTGGTACTGGTTTGCGGTTGCTCTCCATGAGCATAACAAGTTGCACAAACAGCTTGAGGCTCTCTCAGTCTGTACTTCCCCCCAGCCTCAGCACTTCAGGCAGTATCTGGTGCAGAAAAGCAACACGGCCTTTCTCCACCCTCTCTGGTTTGCGGGCACAGAGAGCTGTTGTGACTCTTTGAACTTTCAGGGCCCAAGCAATTCTCCATGTCTATGCATCCTTGTGCCTACATCACCTGGAATGTGACTCAGTAATAATGGGCTAATTGCCAGAATGAAAACCAGGGAACTATGTAAGCAGAGGCCAAGAGAATAGTATTGATATGAAAAAGTTTTACTTGTGAAATGCTTGATAGACATACTTGCTCTGTGTTTGAGGCTTATTCATTACAGCGTATGGAACAAAACAACCAGGGGGAGCTGAAAGACTTGGTTGTCCTTTTCAGGATTGCTTTCAGTCGGATTTGAAAGCTCACAGAAAACTCTTGTAACTAGTAGCAGCTTGGTGCTAGAGGAAGATACGACCAGAAATTGTACTGTGGGTTGAATGGTCTGTAAAACACAAGAAAACCTCAGCAGTGAGAAAAGCTGCTAGTTCTACTACAACTGTTGTTTGTTTTGCATTTGTTTTATTTTTTGACCTGTGACCTCTGATCTACTTCTCTCAAACTTCTTCATTAGGGATTTTTTTTTCTCCCATTTGTGGAGTAAATAAAGAAGAGAGATGATCTTGAAAGCAGTTGTGCTGCTGGGGTGTGCTCTGGGCATCAGCACATTCCCCATGGAAGAACCTGAAGATGGAGGCAAGCACTGGGTGGTGATTGTTGCAGGATCGAACGGCTGGTACAACTATCGACACCAGGTAAGGACCACTGGTCCCACATGTTGATGCTGGCTGTGTTCCAAAATATGCCTGCTCTGCAACTCCTGGGGAGATGATAGCTGCCTAGACTAGTTCAGCTCTTATGTCATTTGAGCAAGTGATTCTACTTCTAGACTTCCAGGAGTGTGTGAACTATTCAAAACGAAAAGCAACAAGATTCAATCAGAGCCTGGTCTTAGTTCTTCATATTCTCACCCCAAGAATTCCTCTTCAATGCTCCTTTTACTATTTAATTTTTTTTTTTTTGCTGTACAACTTGTCCAGTCTTCATCTTTTTAAAAGCTGTCGTAAGGAGAAGGAGCAGCATTCTTCTAGTCACGCTTCTGCATTCTGGGAGATCCTGTATCATTTAGGCTAAATATTCTATTGCTAGGCTAGAGGATCTGACAACAGCTTGCAGGTTAACAAATGGTGTCTAGAATTAAACCTCATTTTGAGACACATGGATGTTTCTTTCCATTTGTTTTCCTCTTTTCCTTATGTTATGAAAAAGCTCCCTTTCTTCTCTTTGGCTAAAAAAATCTGCAAAGGCTGCAAATGCACAGTATGTGTTGGTGGGGAGAAGGACGTGCAGAAGGGAGTTCTTTTTAACCTGTATGAGTTTGCTCGCTGTGTTCGACAGCGTGGCCTCAGAGTTGTGTTGGCACAGTAAGGATACAGTGCACTGGGATGCAGGGTCAGGGTGAATGGCGGAAAGAGAAGAAGGGGGAAAGGAGCTCCTGGGTTTGATACTGCTCTCGAAGCCAGTGCGTTGTGGAATTGTGGTCTGAGTGTGAGTGTCACACTCAGTGTCAGGATGGACAGGATTAAATCCAAGTGATGTAACTCCTGATTAAGTTCAAGACCTATAGTCAGCAGTCAGGAGACTACGGCAGTTTTTCCCTTTGGGGAACTCTTGGGCCATCCCTTAAACAGATTAAATCTACACTTGAACACAGTCTTTGGTCTAAACTTGGAACTACTTCTTTCTTTCCTGGAGAACAGGGTCCATTTAATTCTGATTTATGTATACATTTGTATATTTCTAAATGTTCGAAAAACAGTCCACTAGACTAATTGGTTAAGGTGAACTCAACAGAGGCAGAAACACTAGTCTGCAAAACCAGCATTTTAAAAGCTAAACTGTGTTAAATGTACTTGGTACAGCTGATTTGCTGAACACTGAAGCTTATTTAGTATTTACTATTTTTAATGTAACTGCCTGTAAAATCCAGAGAGACTTTGTCCTCTCTATTTGTGTTGTTTGAGGAAGAAATGAGCCTTCCATGTGTTAGGCTCACTGGGTTTTACATTAGTATTTCTCCCCGCTCCCTCAGCTCACAATCAGTTTGTAACTTTCAGTGCAGTGATGAGCATAGAACTAAATGAACCAGACTGACAGCCTTGTTGCATCTGAAGAACCTGTTACTGGCAAATGCTAGCTCACCACTTTGACAAACTGGATTTAGGAATTTTTGCCAGCTCCTTGCACTGAGGCTATCACCCGATAACCATAATTGGAATATTACAGCCTTAATGTGAACTATTCCTATTTCAAATTAAATCTTTAAAAAGGTATTTTTTTTAAAGTTGAAATTGGAAAACAAGTATAAAAATATTAGTGTTGTACTTGATTACTGCCTACCCTAGGGTGTCTAAATATAATTACTGAGGCGTGCTCTGGTTGTTGGTATTGCTGTATAACCAGTCTCACTGGCTCCCTTCCACTCTAGGAGGAGTTTATACAGCAACATTAATTCTTTAAATAAAACTACATTTTTTGAACTGTGGCTCTTGAGAATTCTACAGTTGTCCAAACAGAGTTTTTAACCTTTCTGTCAGTGAGTCTTCAGTGGCAAGTATATCAGCCAGGCATAATGGAATTATAAAGAGCACAGGATGCACACTTACATATTTGTGTCCAACAATAAGTCCTTTGAACATGCCAGTTTCACAGATGGAAATTAACTTTGGTGTATGGTCATGCTTTGCAGACAGTTATTAAGTAATTGCTTTTCAAGGTTAGAAAAATGAGAACAGGATTTCTTTAAACACCCCCATTTTGAGGTTAAAGTCAACGAACAATGCAAAATACCTGCAATGTCAGATTTCTATGATTGAAATTCAGAACAACTTCTGTATTTTAACCTCCTCTGCTGCTTGTTTCAGGTACAGTATTAACATTTGGAAAAAAAGAAAATTAGAACACTAATAATCCTATCAAAGTCAGGAAATCAGCATCAGAAAATAAGAGTCTCTGTGAAGGATCCTTCAGAATGGGGCTGAGTTCCTGCTTACCTGCCTTGGGTGAGATTCTGTGCCTCAGAATTCCCAGAAGATGCAGCACATCAGCAGCCTGTGCTGTCTGTGTCCAATCTGCAGGGCCTGGCAGGAGCTGAGTGACTGTAGTGGGAGGGTGTGCTGTGAGATGGACCCATCAGTCAGTCATGGAAAATACGCTGTGTGTGTGCTGTGGACTGCAACCCAGAGAAGGGTGCCTTGGGTATCAAAACATTGGAGAAATCTGTTCCCAGAAAAGCTGGCTGAACCATAGAGTTTTAGGAGAGTTATACAGAGGAGGAAAGGTACTACAGGTTTTTTTGGGACGTTATACAGACTGATCACCATGTCTTTGCATGTGTTAGTGCTCCCTACCTTCCAGTGGTGGAATCAAAGGCAGTGTTAAGTATGTAGGAGGCATTGCTTTTGGAATGACCTATTTATTTCCATGGAAACTACAACAGCTACAAAGAGCACAATAACACTATTTGATAGAGCAAATTCTCAGCTACAAAATGCTGTTTTTCAACACAGTCCCCACCATTGGCTGGGCATTTTCACCAGCAATGAACAAGAGCCTGCGTGCCGCACTCAAAAAAAAAAATCTGCCCCAGCAGAGGTGACCAACCATCACTGTCGCCTCTGCTGGAACGTGCCACCCACCGCCCCACTGTGCTGACATCCACTGTTTGGTCTCCATAAACATTCAGCAGCATCAATGGCTGTCAATGGGTGCAATGTTTTCCACATGGAGGAATTCAGTTACACCCCTTTGCTTCATACACACTGCCATGTCAGACCCCATGTTGTCAGACTGCCCCTCTGCTGCCGTCCGTCACACGGCAACTGAATCAAATGGAATATTGGTGGAAAGGTTCAACCTCTACTTCCAGACCACCAACGTCTGCCTCTGACGTCGTGGGCCAGCATCCTAAAATAGGTGTTACTTCTGGAGCAGCTCTTGTATTTAAAATTATTTGCGCAAGTCACTTGTGGTGGAATCAGGAATAGGACTTGGACTTCCTGTTCTGTGCTTCATTCATCATGAAAGTCATTCCGTAGTGAACACATGCAGAAACCCATGTTATTTTTCAGTAGAATAATACTTGTACTGTCAAAGCAAAGCAACACTCCACGATCACAGATTTGTGTAATTCTTTGCTTTCCAAGGGAGAAACTGTGGAAGAAAATAGATTGTACTCTAATTCACTTTCTTCTTGCCATCACCTTTCTTCCTCAGAACTTCTCTGATCTAGCCTGTGTACAAATGGCTTTGTAGATATGAGTGTTCCTGTAAGAAGTTACTCAGTCTGACTTTTTTTATTACCGGACTGGTTGCTGTTCCCTGCAGGAACTAAGTCCTTATAATATTCCTTTGTAATTTGAGACCTCAGCAAACATGGCTCAGGGTTTCAGTTGCTCAGTTGAGCTGTTCAGAGTACAGTTAATACATGATGTTGCATGTTTGTGTTATATTTTGTGAGCTCCAGTTGTGTTGCGTGCTCTCTGCACACAACATGGTCAAAACATACTCTCTTGCCTTCCGCAGTAGTTACCCGATGGCAGGATGCGTTCATTTGACTAAACAACCATAAAAGGTGGAGAAGACTATTACACCTTCACAAATGTCTCTAATTTCATACATGAAAATTTGTGGGGAAAATAGTCCATCATTGTATGCTGTGTGGACCCCAAGAACAGTAAGTTTGTAAAGACTGTGCAGACCCTGTAAATGCTCAGTTTGCACCTGTAATGTCAAGGAATCTGAAACTCCTTCTAAGACTTGTAATTCAGCTGTCTGTGGTCAGGATCTGCTATCAGTGGTGCCAACCACAAGTGTAGACAAGATAAGGGAAAACCACTCTTTTACTTATCTGAGTGAGATTCACACCTTGCAGGCATTTGTTTCCTTTGATGGCTGAACTTATTGGGATATGTTTCCTTATCGGGCTGCTATAAACTTGTCTTGCATCTTTATCTCATCAAGTTCCTAAGATAAACTTTAAGTGTTTTGAATAGTATACAGCCCAATGTGGTAGGCTGTGTCATTACAGAGGGCTTGTATATTGCCTTATGCTTGTGGCTTCTCTGTTCTTTGGTGTTATCTGAATCTTAGGGTTTTTAATTAGAGCTGCTTGGCCTGTGGAAGGACTATTGATGTGCTCCTCTCTGCCTTTCAGCAGTTATTCTGACTTATATATAACAGCTTTTTTTATTACCAGACTGGCTGCTATTCCCTAAATGCAACTGAGCACTCATACTGTATATGAGAGGAATACACAGAGCTTGCCATTCTCTGGGAAAGTGGCTCAGCTTTCTGCCATGCAAGAGCTAGATGATATGTCTCTGGAAAGCTTAGTGACATACATGAGCAAATACAGCACTCAATGCTACAGGCAGATTTAGAGAATGAACCAACAAACTAGTTGTCCTTAAATAGAATTTTGTATATACTTCTGCCTCTCCTGGGAGATAATCCTACCAGCTAACTCAAACCTAAAGCTGGCTTCACAAACAGATCAGAAAGAGGCAGACCAATAATTTCTGGGTACTCTAAAAGACCAAGTCAGTGGAAAACGCTGATGCAAAACACAGTCTTACTAAAGGTGGAGTACACACTTGAGGAGAAAAATAGCTGAAAAAGTCTGGCAGAATTGAAATGCTAAAAATAAAAACATTTGAATTTGCATACATGGGTCTGTTCTCAGTTGTGGTTTTCAGTCTTGGACTTACCGAGCTTTATGGGCCAGGGACTGTATTTACTCAGGGTTTTGGGCGCTACCAACCAGAGTAGTATCTTATTCCACGACAGTCCTCAATTTTCCAGTCTTGCAGGTAACGCACATTAAGGATGCCTTGGCTTACTTGGCTTCAATTAACATTTTCTTGCTGTGCTTACAGAATTGTATCTGAAGCCATGACCCTAGCAGTCATAAGACCAGAAGTAACCATTTTCACAGAATTCCAAGCTTTTCCCTTTAGGGACTATTTATGCATGCGTGTGTCATAAACCAGCTTGATTTTTCCAAAAATCCCCCCCACCTCAAGCAGTCTGCTTGAAAGATGTGTCACTCAAACGTGTAAACAGCTGTATGGCAGAGGAAAGTTGGTGTGGATCTTTTTTTTTTCCCTTTTAGAAGTTCCCCCAAATGTACATTTTGGGAAACAAAATGCCTGTCCCAGGAAGACGCAAGAGTTCCATCTCTGATCCCCATGCTTTCAGAATTTAGGAGTTAATTAGATAAGCAGATTTAAGCATAGATCTTCCATAGGAATTTGCTGATGTAGTAACAGGTTTAGATCACCCTGGGGGTGAAAGGTCTGAACCATGCTGTTAATGGTGTCCATTTTGGAGCTGGCATGTGAGGTCAGTGGTGTAGTAGCAGCTGTACAGTTACACCTCCTCCTCTTCTATTCTTCTGTCCAGGGCAGCTGCTACCCAATGCCAATCATGGCCCCAAAAGCGTGATTTGCATTTAGTGATGATTTACCCAGTAAATGTTCATAACATTCATTTCACATACTAAACCAACATGAATAATACCAACATGAGACCTGGAAGAATATTAGTTGTCTCTTTTAGGCTAGTTTACAGGTATAGATATGACAGAAATATTTGTGGGAGAAGCAAGGCTCAAATAGCAGTATTTGAGAGGCAGTTACACATCAACAGGAAATACTCTAGACTCACATATGCCTCCCTGTTCTAGCAGCAAACTGTTTCTATTCTGGTTTTATAGAGGTTTGGGTTTTTATGAGTATGGAGGGAACAGGAGGAGCATGTGATCGACATCAAAGGTGACTAGTCAGGACAACTAATTCTGTGCAAAAAAAACCCAACTGTTTAGTCAGAACCGTCCTACTTTAGTCAGTGGAGTTTTAGCAGCAAACCGTGTTTTTGCTGCTCTACCATATGTTGGTGACATCATTATGCTACCAGCAGGTACAGTTCTCTTTGCAAAAACCTTAAAAGGCTGGGACAGTTCCCAAACAGGCATAAGTTCAGGTTGAAGGGCATTGATTATGATGTTTCCCTCCACGCTAGGGAATTTAACCCATTTAAATTTACCACCAGTGTCTGCTTGACTAAGACAGGACATAGAGAGCAAACAGTCAGTGAATCAGAAGGAAGAAGAGAGGAGACAAAAAAGCCGATAATAAGTGTTTCCAAAGCTTAACTAATTTTTGGTACTGTGGTATTAATTAAAAACACCTATGAAGTCCCCACTGGCCAGCCACGTGTCCATGGGAGCACAGACACGTGCTGGTTGAATATGTTGGTACTGTATCACTATAGCATGCCTAAGCATTTCTGTGTGTTGCCAGCCTATAACTGTTTCTGTCAGCATTACAGAAGTGTATTATGTCTTGAGAGTGAAAGAGGATCTATCATCTACTCATCAGTTGGTCAAGAGCCCTGATTAGTGCTTTCTTCTATTTCTGCTTGGGTTGCTTCTGAAAATCAAATACATGTTTAGTCAAATGTGCACTCTGCTCTTTCATATTATATGTGATGCCTTTATAACTCTGTTTAACCTTTTGACTTGTTGAGGCAGCAGCTAGTATAATGACATACAAGGAAATGTCTGGAATAGGTGGAAGAGAACATAGGCTGACCTGTGTAGTAGGAAATGGAACTGCTTTTAGTAAGGATAATTTAACGTTCAGGGTTTGTCACGTGAAGAGATTTTGCTGTGAGAGAGTTCATTAGCATTGAATGTGACTCACCCCTCCCAGAATCTTGCACAACTACCCCTTCTTTTCAGCTTCAGCTATACTTAGAAGACCAAGGATTGTAAAGGGACAGGATTTGACAGAGTCCTTTCAGTTAGTCCAAATCACTAATAAGGATGGCTCCTAAGTCATTTGAACTTACCTAGGTCCACTTAAACCACATCAGTTTGGTTTACAAACTAGCAAATTAGATTAGTTCAACAGAAGTAAGCTTTAAAACTTTCTTCTTGCCTGCGTTTGGAGTGTGCATTTGTTAGATGAGATTTCTTCCATTAAATCTGCACAGCTTTTTCTAGTATGTGGTAGATCGTAGTTCTAAAGTTTAGGAATGGTTAATATCCCACCAGGTCATTCACAGACTGCAAGTCTAAAAGAAGATAGTTATTTGGGCTGGGGTTACTAATAATTTGGCATTCTGGTAGAGGTTTGCATTTACTGTATATCAATTTGATGAGTATTGTTATTTTTGCATCACGGGAAAATGGTTCTGTAAAGAAAATCTGGTTATTCTTATCCTGTACAAGTTGGGAAAAAAGCCTGAATAGAAATTCTACAGTTTTGTTCTACACTGAAATCTGTTTTCTTGCCCTGAAGGTACTTCAGTGTTACTCTACAAGAAATATGTAATTAATAAGGAAATCTTCCTTAACCAAAATTCTCATCTGGTAAAACAAAAATTAATAAAATCTTTGCAGAGATGTGATTGGTAAAATATATTGCTTAAGCCAGAAACAGTCTTTGGATGCTTCGTCATGCAGGCTTGGTGCAGAAGTCATTGAAACTGGTGGAAATCCAACTCTTCTCCTTGGCACACTCTGGATTTGTCTGTCAATTCACAGGTTTTCATTTAAATTTTCTCACAGAACGCAAAACATTGCTGAGAACCTTTTGTTAAATTTTGTTATCTGCACCAAGTCTGAAGTAACTTCTAGTTTCTGTTTAAATAAGAAATAAAAATAGGTAAATGAGAGAGAGAGACTTTAATCATGGTCTCTGTTATTAATGCAGCTGCTCCTAGTTAGAGTAAGACATTGAGTTTTGGTTTAACTTGTGCATTTCAGCCCTCTAGCAACCCTCAATCTCTTTGATTTCAGTTTCTTTTGGACCGTAGCCTGCTTTTAGGCCTGCAAAGCTACTTTTCTTCTGGTCTCAAAGGTAAAATCTCTGTTAAAGCTAGTAACGAAAATTTGCTTAATTTCAGGCAGACGTGTGCCATGCATACCAGATTGTACACCGCAATGGAATTCCAGATGAACAGATTATTGTCATGATGTATGATGACATTGCTGATAATGATGAGTAAGTGATGAGCATGCACTGGTCACAAACTATATGGTTACTACAAACATGCCATGGTCACCACTGTGTTTTCAGTTTGTAGTAGTTTTGTAAGAAAACTTTTAAAACCACTTGTGATATGCATAGAGACATTTTATCCATCAGCACAATAATTCTTCTTTGAAATGTACTTTATGAGCTTTCTAAGCCTTACTCCACAACTCAGCATCAGTTGTGGCACTGAGGGTTGAAGAGCTTCATTGTTACAACAATAAGTGATCTTAACCCCCAGGCATAACAGTTTACAGCAGATAAATAGCCTAAACCCACAAAATAGGGAAACTGCATATGACTTGCAGGGATTTTTTGAGAGGACATTGTCAGATTAATTCCCAGAATGTACATTCAACATGAATGTACGTGCCCCATTCTTGGTGACTATCTAGAGGGTATCATTGCTTTCTGTATGAAACAGTTCAGTTATACAACCTCTAATTCTGAGACAAATTCATCAGAAATCGGCAAACTTCACATGCACAGCAGTACTGGGAGCAAAGAGAAAAGGGAATTAAAGGCAAGAGTGAAAGCAGGAAGATGGTAGTATAAGATACTACCTGCCTACATCTTTAGGTTAATTTACATGATCTGAGGCGGATACTTGAAGGTTCTCTGAGGATAAGGACACATGAGGTGAGCATACGTAACTGACTGAAGTGAAAAGTCCTTCTGAGGTCACTTAATGACACATGGTGCAAGTACCCATACTCTCTCTCAGGCAAGCTGGCCAGTCAGGGCAGTTTAAATGGTTTCCTAGTTGCTCTGTCATCGTTGCGTGGCACACAGCTAATTTTTCATATTCATGTTCCATTTAACTTTCAGAAATCCAACAAAAGGCATTGTCATCAATAGACCTAATGGCACAGATGTGTATGCTGGAGTGCCCAAGGATTATACAAAGGAGGTAGGAATGAAACACCATTCCCCAGGGAAGGTTCAGCATTAGCCAATGTTCTGAATAAATCCTTTCAGCCTGTGGTTTACACTCCCAAAATGCAGATACAATGCCTCCAGCTTATGCACCTGCATGGTTTGGCATGAAGTTTGGTATTCATAAAATGAATGTAGATTATAGATGATTTGAAGTAAAGCAGTGGTCATAAAAATAAACCTTTACACCGGAAAAGTCTTGCGTTCATAAATGTTGTAACTCAGTCTGAAGAATAGCTGTGTAAGACTAATTGTTTCATTAAATCAGAACAGTAAATCAAATCACTTGGTGATTTCATGGTGCAGTGTCTAAGTGAGTTATCAGTGGCTAATACATTATATAATGACAGATTGAAAAGGATGGCCAACTAGACTTGCCATCCGTGCATAGATTCTGACTTTCAGAAGCCATCTTTCTCAATGAAGATTTTGCTGGGGTTTTTTTACGATCACATTTAACTTTATTCTTCTTAAATCCTTAGGATGTTACTCCAAAGAATTTCCTTGCTATTCTCAGAGGAGATGCGGAAGCAATGAAGGGAGTGGGATCAGGAAAAGTATTGAAAAGGTAAGAGGAGTTTAATTCAGAAAATAATTGCATGTCTAGTTGTACATTTGCGCTTATTTCAACAAAAGAGGGGGTAAATGAGAGCAATTTGAGAATCCAGCAAGACTATTCATGGCAATTCCAGGTCATTCACATTAGAAGTACAATGGTTCTGGTTTCTTAAACTATCCAGCACCCAGGAACAACTGCTGATATTTGACTGGTATGGAGTCCAGTATACATTAAGGTATAAAACCTCTTAAAACTGTATTAAGGTGTTTTTTGTTTAGACTATTGTCTTTTGCAAGAATGGATATTCAAAGGTTTGGTTATTAAGGTTTGGAGACCTCTAGAAAGCGTTTGCTAAAGCTTGGCTTAATGTACCTAAACAGTTGTATTAGCCTGCTGAAGTGGCGACACTTAGACAGTGGCAGAGGGACAGAGATAGCCTGAACAGTTCATCAGATGAAAGAATTGCACGTCTAATCCCAGTCTTGGTCTTTGTGGCAGAGGTAAGGTTATTATGTAAGGCTTTGAATGTCATGAAATGGAATTGCGGTTTATATTTAATGCAAAAAAAATCTTTGCTATTGAAAAAGTAGTATAAGTAATTAACCTTGTAATTGACATATTATGCTTAAGGTATTAGTAAACTAAGTTACACAAATGATTCTAAGTTTGGCAATATTCTGTATGAACAATACTAAATTGTAGACTGGCTAAATAGTATGTAAGATCTATAATTAATGGGTGTAGTTTATAAAGCTTATATAATTTAGAAGATTCAAGAATAGAAGCAATATATTTGAGGGCTTAATGGGAAGACCTCTTGTCAGATACCTGCTGTCAGTTAGTCATCTTGCTTCTACAGAGTCTGAGATATGAAACTGTGATGCGTGTTTATTAAAGTGTGTTATATTTCTAACTCAGTATTGCTGGTAAAGAGTGATATCATATTTTTCTATATACAGTATTTCCTGTAAAACCTTTATGAATTTATATTTGATCACTTAGAAGAACTAACTAGTTTAAGAAAAATTATGTAAGTGTCTATCTTCATCTGACAGTTTAATTTTAGAGACAAAGCAATGAAATGGAAAAGAATAATTCTGCCTTGGCACTGAGGAGAAAAAAAAAATGAAGGAGCAGGACAGTAGTCAAATAAGCTATTGCTCTCAACTGTTTAAACTTCATCTTCAAAAGCTGAGATAGAAAATTATATATGCAAGGCATATAGGCAAAAAGTTAATAAATTGCTGCACAGTTACTAGATTGTTCTCTTCTAGGAGCTGGAATGAGTCAAGACATGACTATAAAGCATTTTTTGTTAAAAATAGTATTTCAGAGAACACCTCACCTGTGAAAGCTTGATGTTACAAGTCAAATAAGGGAGTGGCTATATAGAGGTCCAAAGGCTCTTAGCTACTCAGAAAGACAACTTGAACCCACATATAAAAGTCTTATTTATATTTCACATTGGTAAAATTTTTTGCACTTAGAGTCAAGCGTGTGAACCAGAAAAATAACACCCAGCCCTTCACTGTTAGGCTCTGTTTTGTGAATTTCCGGGTGGCCTGAATTCTGTTATTGGGTGGGACAAGAACTCAGTTATTCTCTGCCCAAAAAGCTTCTAGATTGTCTTCCAGGTTGTTCCCTAACCAGCAGGTTATCAGCCAGGCAGAAGGCTGGACAATGTCCTCTTGCTGCTGCAGTTATACCTCTGCAGTCAGGAAAGAGTAAGAGCAAATTTGGATTTCTGGACCACTAATACAGGGGAAAAGAGGAGGGCTTGGGGACTCCTTCCAATCCGTTTGCATTATTTTATATTTAATTGTTCCTGAATACAGTTTAAAAGCAAAATCCCTTTGCAGATCTGGCCATTAAAGCAAGACCTTAGTATCATCCAAACATGATCTGTTCGGTTTAGTGTGCAATAAAAATCTCTGGCAAACAGTGTACTACACAGACGTTAGGGAGTCAAAGCCTGTGAACATGCAGCGCTCAACCGACTGCAGAGCCGCCTGGTACAAATGGATGAGTCTGTATACGCGTCAGTTCTTCATGGACGTGTAGGCTGACGCTGATTTGGCTAAATATACAGATCACAACAAGGTAGTACATAAACACACCTAAGATCTTATCAAAGAAGTCTTTATGGTTTATCCCTGTGTTATTGGAGCCTCAGTATAACTGCGTTATAAAAGCATTCCTTTTTTACCAGACTGCTGCAAATGCCTGCAGTATTACAGATTCTTCAGATACGCGTTAAAAACCAGTTGTGCTTCTGCCTTACTTCACATGCCAACCCCTGTCTGACCAGCAATCAGTTTACAGTTTGAAACATGAAGTGTAATTGCTGAATTCCCCATGCTTGAGGGACTAGCCAGTATCCTGGTTTTCATATGTCTTGCAGACTTACCTCCTCTCAAAAGCACCCAAAGTAGTATGCTTTGGGAGAGAAAAAAGTATTACCAAGAGGAGGAGGTGCTTCAGCTATATTATTTTTAAATATTGACATGTCTTGGCGTTGAGAAGCAGATGATTGTTGTTGTAATGAAGATTAAGTTGGAGTGGCTAGAAACAATTAGTTTGCAATTTTTTCATTACAGCGGTCCCAAGGATCACGTATTTGTTTATTTCACTGACCATGGAGCTCCAGGACTTCTGGCTTTTCCTGATGACGATGTAAGCATTTTGCGCGGATTACTTTGTCATAAAAAACATCCTTTTAGTGACATACTAAAATAAGAAGTAATAAACATAAAACACGAAAATGTGTGATGCACTCCCGTATTGAGGGGAGAGGTACAAAAAGAGCAGTATTCTCCTCATCACCTCAGTTTGGATTTTTTCCAGTTTGAATCTGAAGCATTCAGTTGAAATTGATTTATGTCATTTAATATTTCATTGGACTTCGGTGTCCAAGCACACTGATTCACACAGGTGTGACTTGGCTTTCTGGTGCACTATACCTACCCTCTGGGACCATTACTTATCTTTTCCGGAGTCGCAAATACTAGAACGTATTTCAGAAGGGTGAAGCACTGGATATATTTAATGGGAAAGAGTATACATATTCACAACAGTTAGTATTTATTTCTGTTAAGTGAATTGTGGGTCTAATAAACATAAGTGGTTTAAATACAGGCCTTCTTCTTTTACAGCTTCATGTCAAGGACTTGAATAAGACTATTTGGTACATGTATCGTCACAAAAAATACCGGAAGGTAAACAAGCATATCAGAAGTTGTGAGATTAAAGAGGAGCTGGCATGGAAGAGAGTTTGGTCTTCATTTTGAGAGTTGTTTAAATCAGGAGGAAGCTGTGGCCATGCAATGAAATTTGAATTAGGATTTTGGACTTAAAACGATGGAACCTCTCCAAATTTTCTCTTTCCGTGTTTCCTTTACTGTATATTTGCAGTCGATGTTGAGAGGTAGTGTACTGCCTTTTGATAATGGTATATATTCTGACCAACGGTGGAGAAACTACATCCATAACTACTGCACCCTCATAACATGTACCTGACTTTTTCTTCCCGTGCTTTGTTCACTTCAGACTGCACTGTCACAACAGGAAATTTGTATATACCTCATGTTTCTCTTACAGTTACTAATATAGTTTAAGAGACTGTACTTCTTATCAGAAAATTCTGTGCATTTATTTCATCACATGTAGTTTTAAGCAGAAAAACTAATATTTAGAACATTTTACTAGCTTCCCTTTTTAAAGTAACTTTCTGTGGTAGTGTGTCTACTATGACTGGCTGTATTTAGGAACACATAAATGGCCATTGGTTCCAGAAATGGTACATTCAGTAGTGGTGGATTGCTCTGCCTAAAGAGTGACTGTATATTCGATTTGTGCTTTGTACATTAGTCAGTAGATCCCTGGGGATTCTGTAGAGATTAATAGCATCTTTTCATTGTGATTGTTTCCCCTTACCACATAGTTTAGTTCCCAAAAATGGCTTTTGTGTTTTATTTTGTAGCATTATGGAAAGCTTTTGTTTCAGGGATAGCAGTACAGGCCAGCTACCTACAGGGGAAAATTGCTGAGGAACTTCTCTCCATTTCCTCATGGAATTTCTTAAGGTCTCTGATTTACTTTATAGATGGTGTTTTACATTGAAGCATGTGAGTCTGGATCTATGATGAATCATTTGGCTGATAATATCAATGGTGAGCAATCAGTTAACTCACTGGACTTAAATGTCACATTGTCATGGGGCTAAATGGATATGGGGTCAAGGATAGGTTCAAGGCACTTTTAGGTACAGTTTTAGCAGGGGAGCCCAAGAATTAGAGAAAGTAATATTTTTCCATTTAGGGAAAGTTCCTTTTAAAGACTTAATGGAGTCTTATAAAGACTATTGGGGCTTTCATTTACTTGCAAGTGAGAAGCTGAAAAAGAATTCTTTTCAGAAACTATGTGGTTGCCCTTAACTGGTAGCAGTGAAGTTACATTTCTCAGCCTCAGCACTGCTAACAGCAGGTGTTAAGTTCCTATTGCCAGTTTCGTTGAGTAGCAAAGGCACTTGTGAAACACCGTTGCCAGGAAATTTTTCTACATTTATTTGCACAACAACCTAGGAAGTGCATCTCAGATTTTTCAGGGTTTCTAAGCTCTCTGCTGCAGAGCTGTGAGCTCAGCCTTGATTAGGACAAGGAATCACAACTTTTTCAAACTCCTGCTCCATGGCAGGGAGACTGGGTGCTCCGTCTTTCCTGTAGTTTTGAAGCTGTAATTCCAGGGAAGACCAACCATGTGCCCACTCATGGCTTCCGGGGTCTTTGGCCCTGGAGTATGCTGCCTTGCACCCACCTGGACTTCTGACAACCCTGCCAGGGATTTACAGAAACTCCACACAGGATATTTCATGTTGGTGATTGTTCAAAACAAATGCTCTGCGAATCAACAATTTCCAAAGTTTGTTCTATTAGAAATTTCCAGTCTGAGAACTCTGGTTTCACTACCAGCTCTCCCACCGTCGTGAACTACAAGGCTTAACTGGTTATTAGTGAGCATTTTAAAGGATGCTAAGAGCAGTGCTTTACTACAAAGGCAAGATTTAAGACCTTTTTTCAGCTTGTGAACTTCAGGTACTCTCTGAGTAGAAGCAACACTGTAGCTATATAAAAGCATGCCTAAACATTTTCATTTTGAAACTTGGGCTTCGCTTCAGTTATATAAGTATGCTATGATTTGACTGGCAAAAAGCCAAAATAGCTTTTGTCTTAATAATACCTGTAAAAGGTGTTACAGTATTTCTATTGTGTTAGATATGACTAACTAGGAAAACTGCGCTTAAGGCAGATGTTGTAGAGGTTTGTTTTGCTTTTCTCTTAAGTGTAGGGTGTTATCCAAGAAAGGATATTATTTACAAGGTGGCATTTTCTGGAAGAAAAGATGATTTACGGGATTTAGTCCAAGTTTGGGAAAAAATTTTCATGA
Organism: Bucorvus abyssinicus; assembly: GCA_009769605.1. Classification (NCBI taxonomy): domain Eukaryota; kingdom Metazoa; phylum Chordata; class Aves; order Bucerotiformes; family Bucorvidae; genus Bucorvus; species Bucorvus abyssinicus. The sequence goes on from CM020036.1 coordinate 16,762,038, forward strand.
TCATAATAAAGAAAATGAACGTGTAGATGGTTGTCAGTACACAGTGTTCTCAGGCATTTCTTTGAATAGCAGATTTTTCCTTCAGAAGTGCATATTCTTCTTTAAACACTCCAGACCACACATTTGGCAGCAAGGAAGGAGCTCTTACAACAGCACTGAGGCTGACTGAACAGAATGATTAACAGACTTCTTTCCTTCCTGCTATTTAGAAGTAAATGATTGAAAGTCAAAATACTTAGACAAATATGTCACATGCAGCTAAATACTAAATCACAGGGGGGTGGGGATGTAAAAAAAATAAAGGAAAGAATAAAATTACTTCCTATTTGTCCTACAGTTTATGCAACAACAGCAGCCAATCCCAGAGAGTCATCCTATGCGTGTTACTATGATGATGAAAGGCAGACTTACCTTGGGGATTGGTACAGTGTGAATTGGATGGAAGATTCAGACATGGTAAGTTACATACATAGCATTTCTGTGCATGGAAAAATCACTCGGCTTTTTAAAAATAGCTCCTTTGCAGGATTTGTGAAAATACTTGTTTTTATGTGAGACTGAAATCAACAAATGGAGTTGTAAAAGTATTTATCCGCTACTCAGAACCATATATAATCTTTATTTGTTAGGGCCACTAAATTTGTTTCTGAAACTCTCAGAAACATTTTTTTCTTTTGTTATTTATAAGATCAGAAACTAACTTCTAGTTTCAAATTCATGTAATCTTGATTTGCTAATCTTAGACCACATCTCCAAACTTGTTAAACAAATCGGGCGGTTCAGTATGTCTGCTTCAGGGACAGACTGAAATAATAAATATTGAAATATTTAATTAAATACTTAAGTATTGTTTTAAATACTTAAATACTGAACTGTGGCTAACCCATTTGTTAGCATGATGGAAAATGGTATTAATGAAACAAATCTGGGATTTGTATACTAGCCCTCTCGCTTCTCGCCCATTTGCTGGGAGATTAGATCACTAAAAGCAATTTGAGAATATGCTGTCAAATCTTATTTTCAATATTTACTCTTAAGTCTTTCAAAGGTTGTGCAGTTCTTGCCCTATACTTCCCTCTGCATACTGGCAGCTAAGATGCTTTCCAGGTTTGCTTGCATTTTTAGAATAGCTGAATCTAAGTATCTGTGACCACATGGATGTTTCTTCATGCAGGAGGATTTAAGAAAAGAAACACTCCACAAGCAGTTTCAGCTGGTGAAGAAACGCACGAACACCAGCCATGTGATGCAGTATGGAAACAGAGTATGTATTTGAGTGGGCTTCTTGGTCAGATATACCTTAAAACCCCTATACTTTCATCCCTTTAAAAAAAAAAAAAAAAACCAAACCTCTTTAAACTGGCAGGATTGATGTAGAAACTGAAATGGTTTATCTCAGAAGATTAGCGTTTAAGAGACAGTGGCCCTGATGCTGAAGGAAATGCCTTTGTATTATGCTTTAATCTGAGGAGTCAGGGTATTAGTTGACCTCCAAGCTCTGCCAGTGATATGACACTTCAATCAAGTATAAGAACAGTATTTACCACTTCCAGGCATATTATGAATATTAATGAAATGGTAATACGTACATTCATCCCTTGAATGGGAAGAGCTAAGAGGTGATATATCAATTATAACAGTCCCATTATTCAACAGATTAAATGTTTGTCAAAAAAAAAAGAAGTCAGGTTACTTATCCTGATGGTCTTTTTCCCTATGGTGAGTTTTGGAAATACAAGTTCCCTGACTTTTGACAACCTTGACCTTGTATTAAAAAATCCAACATGCACATACACATACAACCCTATGATCACCTTTATTTTCTTTAATAAAGCAAGTTTAGAGAGTTAGGTTTACATGGCAAAGCAAAGACAGACTACCTACTGGAGGTGATTGACAGTTTCCATTTGTTTACTTTCTAACCTTCAGAGCATCTCCTCCATGAAAGTGATGCAGTTTCAAGGCATGGGGAAGAAAGCTATCCCCATTTCTCTGCCACCTGTAGAACACTATGACTTGACACCTAGTCCTGATGTTCCCTTTGCAATCATGAAACGAAAGCTGATGGCTACCAATGACATTTATGAGGCTAAGAAGATTGCTGCAGAGATGAAAACATACCTGGAGGTAAGGAAGAAAAAAAGTTTGAACTACACATCTGTTCAGATTAGTGTCTGTCATAAGCCATGGCAGAATGAACACGCCTGAAGCCAAAGGGATTGCTTCCAGTTTTTGCAAGTTGCACCAAAATTACTCTTCAGACTGGTAACCTCTAGCTGATGGTTTACTCTTCCTTTAAAATTCATGGATCTGTTCCACAAGGCAATTCAGTAGGAATTGTTCAGGCAAATGTAAACAAACGCAGAAGTCAGTCTCACAGCTTTTATCACTAGGAAATTCCTCATTCGCATCCGTATGTATTTTTGTCGGGAGGACTTATTCTTTGGTATTAGAGGAACTCTTGTCTCAGTAGAACTGAAGTCTCCTGAATCAAACAGCTCCTGCAGAATGGTAGACAGTATTGGTGGTGTTGGCATTTTCTTTCTTCTGGCAGAACAATAGAAGGACAGTGAGTGATTTTGAGTGCCAGCAGTCTGACTTTCTGTCTCCGTAGTTTTCATTTGTGTTTTAAGAGGCAGGTCCAAAAGACAGTGCTAAAAATACACGGCAAAATTGGGTTCTTTAAAGAGCCCAAAAATTGAGGGAGGTTTAAAGAAAGATAAATTTAATTCAAAGTCTTCAAAGTGGTTTAGAAAAAGCATGTTTTAAGTTCTTACTGTTTTACTTGCAGGTGAAAGAATTTATCCAAGAATCCGTGCAAAAGATAATCACCTTAGTAACAGGATCAAAAGAACAGACCAACCAAATTCTGTCAGACAGATTGACTATCAGCAATTATGACTGCTACCAGTCAGCGGTGAACCACTTCAAAGCTCATTGCTTCAACTGGCACTTACCCTTGGTAAGTCAAACACTAGATATAACCCGATAAACATACCGGTAAAACAAGCTCAGTAGTCATAAGCACATCTGCAAAATCAGCTTTTATTAAAAAGCTAGCTTGGGGGCAGTCATACCTCTTAGGTTTGGAGAAAGGGTAAGTACTGTTTTTGGAAGCAGAAAACCACTTCTGCTACACCTGTAGGTAAACAAGAAGTGGAAAGGCTTTTATTAAAAACAAAACCAAAAATAATACCTAATTTTTACTAATTAGTGCTGTCACTTCATCAACTCCTTCTCCAAGAACCTCAGTGTTAAAAGGCATGTTATATTTCTGCTTGAAGCGTCTCTTCTGGCAAAACAGAAACTCAAGCACCACCACTGTGAATTTGTAATTCCAGTACATTGTGATTGTGTGCTGCATAGTTCCTTGCATGGAAGCTGCTACTTCCATGGCCGTGTTGAATTCCTGAGAGCCACTTTTTAGTTTAGGAGTTTTATTACTGTCTACTCTTCCTGGGATCCTAGTTGAGGACAAAATCCTGTTGTGCTAAGCACTGCTTAGACAATGAGAGGTCAATTCCTGCTCCAGAAAACCCAGTCCCAGTGTCGGGCAAGGTAACCTAGGCAGGCAGTAGGGTGTGGTAAGATCAGTCAACAGCAAATTAGTGGATTCTAGCAGAAGGCAATGGGATTACCTGGCAGTTGGCCAAGATTTAAGTACTGTATACAAATCAAAAGCAGATATGCTCCTTCAGTTGGAGCTTCTAATCAGCCAGGCTATTAGGAGGCCACGTTGCCTTGTTAAACTTTTAGTTCCTTTTCAGTGGATTTTTGTTGGTTTTGTGGGTTTTTTTGAATGAAATTGGTTAGATGGGTGAGCCTTGCCTAAGGGGCCAACGTGCAGCAACAGCTGAATTTACCTAGTGAAGTTCAAAGAGCAAAGTGCACAGAAGAAAGATCCTTTTCACCTAGTACTAGACTGTCAAGACTGTCAATTAAACACCTTCAATATTAATAGCATCTGTAAATTACTCCCACAGTTCAATTTGGATAAACAATACTATCAATGTTAACAATGTTTTTTTATTTCAGTACGAGTATGCTTTGAGACAGCTGTATGCCTTGGTCAACGTTTGTGAAGGAGGATACCCCATTGACAGGTAATGAGGTTCCCAGATACACTGTGTAGTTTTATCTGTGGCTGAAAAAACAGAAACTAATAGGCAGATGAAGCCTAATGCTGAAAGCTTCTCACATTTTCTGCTGTTGACCATTTTGTCAGTAAAGTTCTCACTGTAAAGTTATGAATGCTTATTTTGGAAAACTTATCATTATCAGTCCCTTCCTACTCATAATGATCCATTTCCCCAGTAACCCTTAATTTCCTTGTTGAAGACCCTCAGGGCAAATTATAGCCAGTCAGAGGATCCTACTGCACTGCATAACGTAAAATAACATTAGTGGTGCAAGGGTGTTGCTCTGTAACTCCTCTGTGATCTCACACCAAAGCAAGGTTGGGAACTGCTGTATTTTCTCTGCTGCCAACTCAGCTGCTGGCTCAGAACACCACAGCACTGCTGGGTTCTGGTGAGGAAAGGGAATACCATGCTAGGGCCCTCATCTGTGAGCGTGTGTTAGGAAAGCAGGGAAATACTGGTCCAGACTGACCCTTACGGTGGTGCGGTAGGGGCGAGGGAAGCACGGTGTTGAAATTCCATCTTGGGATTTGTGGAGTCATGTGAGAGGAAGAAAAGGGAGCGAGGAAAGCAGAGTGGTAGGAATGGGAGGGTGGACTGGTAGTTTAGGCAGCATGTCCATGCAACCCAGAAGATGAAGAAATGCTGCCCCCACTCCTGGTAGCATCCTGCTGGAGTAAGTATGGGAAATAGTTTGAGAGCAGAGCACCTGCAAAGTTTCTCATCATTATTGTTCTCTGTTGCAGAATATGCATGGCCATGGATAAAGTGTGCCTTGGGTATTGATGGAAACAACAGTCCCTAATATAACCCTTACTACAAGTGATAACTTTTCATAACTGTAATAATCCAGACTTTACATGCATGCAACATGAAGAGAGTCAACACTGTACTGGAACTGCATTGGGAGCTGAGGCACCTGACCATGAGCAATACAACACTTGCCAGTGCTCTCCCCTGCATCCCCACCTGCTGACAGCTTGTTGGTTTGACAGAGAGGCATGTTCACAGACCACCTGGAGCTTTCAAGATGGATGATTTGTTTCAAAGCTCAATGCTCTTAAGAATCTCTGGATGAATGCTACAAGCCATCTATCAGTGATTGCTAAATCTATGCTAAATTTAAACATTGAGTCATTAATTCTGAATTTTTTTTATACTATTGCTAACTATTAGCTTTTTTTAAAAAAAAATTAATTTCATTACAGATTGGTTAAAGAGTGAAGAAACCAAAGCTTGTTCTTTAAGCTTTAACTCAACAGTTTAAAGAAATGAGTTGCATTCAAGACCTATCAGATGTGAATAGCACAGTTAAACTTTGAACAGTAAAAGTTTTTGTGGGTAGAAAGCACTGTTTCCCAAAGAAAAACAGAGATATCTAATGCTGTAAGTTTAGCACCAATATGCTGTGATTAAATGTATATACACACGAACCTGTGGGAAGTCAGAGTATAGGAATTGCCTGTGAATAAAAATAAAAGTGGACAGTTTCATCAGCCTGCAGGGTAATACAGTGTCAGATATCTCGTGTCTCAAAAATGAATGAGAGCTAATAAATTTTATGATACTCCTTTAAAAGGTTATCTGTCCCCTGTGAACCTTTTATAAGATGGGTAATCTCAAAAAAAAACCCCCCAAACCCCACAAAACAAAACAAAACCAACCCCAAACCAACAAAAAACCAAAACGAACCCCAAACCCCAACCCAAAAGCAACAACAACATGATGTATCAAAAGCCCAAAATCACATTTGGAAGGCACCACTCTTAGAGATGACTCATAAAATGACAAGCAGGGGGGAAAGTAGAGGTTATGAAGTGATTCAAAATAGCTTCAGGTTGTCCATACCTTTTTACACATGGGACAGGACAGAGAAACACTGCAAAATTACCTCATCTCCATGGGAAAAGAACAAACTGGCAAAACCTAAACCAGCATCTGCAGGATGGAGAGAGTTCTGAGTACCTCCATTCAGAGGAGAGGGGTCGTGGGGGGTGTAACTGAAGCTACTTTTATATGAAGAAGAGCCAGATAAAGCCAGGAGCGTTAGCACTTCCAGCTTCTGCAGAGTGAGTGAGTGAGTGAAATCCCAGAGCACAGCTAGTGTCAAGAGGGATGGGAAAAGGTATAAGCATGTGGACCTAGGCTTTACTGAATTAAATGAAAGTTTGCGCCTTGGGCATTGTTGAAAGATATGTGCTTCTTTTGGGTTGCTGCTTGTTTCTTTTCAGCTGTAAGGCTGGTTTTTGTTCTGGCTTTTTTTTAGCAGAAATCTAAAAATAAGGGACTATGAAATTCTTGACTGCTTGAATGTGTTGCAGGTGTTTGTTCCTCAGATGGCAGGAGGAAGGGCTGGCAACACAGGACAGCTTTTAGGGAGTCTGGCTGCTGTCACAAAAGGATGTACCAAGAGCCCCCAATCACTTTGAAAGAACAGGAAAAATTACTCCTTCAAAGCCGTATTTGAATATATACATTGAATCTGCTAACTTTTATCTCTGCTTTTAAAGTTGTTCTCTGCCCTGGAAATCCAGCCCACTTCTCAAGCACTTAGCATCATCAGTTCATAGTTTTAAGGATTTTCTTCACTCTCTGGAAATACTTGGTTTCTTCTGAAGTATTCTGAAGAGGCTTTTTATCTTGCGGATTTTCATATCTAGAATGCAGAGGGTAAAAAAGAAGCCCTCCAGGTTCTTCACAGATAGCATCAATTTACACCAAGAGTCTCCAGCCATACTAAGTAGGTAGGCCTCAAAAAGTAGATAGCAGATGAAAAATCAGCTGTTAGCCCACGCTTTTGTTTTCACATGTTACTGACACCCAGGTGGCACTTGTAGCTCACTACCATCACATGCCCTGGCCCTCCTGCAGACCCTTGTAGCTCTGAGGATGCAAAGCTGAAACATGAACGAGTGGGATTGTTCTGTTTGTTTTCCTCCTGCATGAGTGATTTCCAGAGCTTCACCATCCCAAATGCTACTTATGGTGGTGTTTCCCCTTCCCTCAGGCATGTGCTGAAATGAAAGAGGCAATCTGCTGAAGATGTCACTGCACCAGAGCATCTTGCGGTGTATTGGGCAAGTGCGGACACCCTCACTCTTCCTGCAGGCACGCAGCTAGCCGCTCAGGCTGCCGTTCACAGAATGCCAGGGTGCAGGAATGACTTCTGCAAAACATGGAAAGCTGTCAGGTTCCCAGCAAATTGTCATCACCAGGCAGAACAGGGCAAAGTGGAGGCTGCATTGTTTACAAAACCTTTCCTGAGCAGAATAGTTGTGTATATCCACAATCGCAGGAAGAATGTCATTAGCACCAGCCAGGGCTTCCTGTCTTCTTCCTCCTTAGTGCTAGGAGCAGAGTTTAAGGCCCTTTTCCCACCCGTTCTGTGCTTAATCTGCCATATGTTTCTACCCAACATCCTGCTGCACACAGCAGTTCACCGCCTTTCCTTTGAGAGGACCTGGAGGGCAGGAGGCGTGATCAGCCTCTAGTACGCTGTATGCTGACTGTTTCTATATAATGCAAACTTACGTGGACAGCGTGTTCAGAGCGCATGTAACCGCCCTCCCTTCTCTACTAGCAGTGCAGCAGAAAGGAGTTCACCTGGAGCTGGAGATAATGCACATTTTCAGAGATTCCAGTTAGTAGTGGTATTTTAGCTTTGTCCAGACCAAGTCACATCTCTCACCAGGACAGCTCAAGGTAAGTGCTGGGCAGCCATGCCCATCTCAGGCCAGGAGGCCGAAGGTCTCCCATTCCTGTGCTCAGCCTCTGCCCTGTGAGAACAGGAATGGAGGAACAGCAGAGGGAAGGGATGCTTAAGCTAAAGTCCTGACTAAGCAACATTTCATGCCAAGAGCTCAGGCATTTCTGAATCAGAGGCTGCTTCCTTCCTAGGGACATGATTCCCCAAAAGAGGCAGGAAACGACACAAATGTTCCAAGTCTGTAATCCCGTGAACTGCAGGCAGAGCTGGCCAGTACACAGTAGCAACACCTGTCCAAGGAGGGACTCTGGTGGGACAGGCAGGGTCTTCACACCAGCTGGATAGCAGGAAACTATCTTTCACAATGCGAGGGGTAGAAATGTTGGACCAGGGCCCCAGTGAGGCTGTATGATCTCTAGCCCTGGAGATGTGCGGCACTGAAAGGATAAGGCCCTGAGCAACCTTGGAAGGCAGCCCCACTTGAGCAGGGATTAGACTGGTGGTTCCAGGGTCCCTGCCAGCCTATATCACTCCACAAGCCTGTGGGAAAAAGTCAGTTTTCTGCTGGGTTTTGAAGTACTGTTGGTGACTGATGCATGAAGAGGCTCAAAAGTTCCTGAGTTCTTTCAGGAAAGCTGCTTTTGATTTCAGTGGCTTTTATTTTAGTTATACGTGACCTACCAGTGTAATTATTTCAGTGAATTATTGACGGATTGTATCACTGGGTGCAAAGTAGCTTTAAATCATCTCTGTGCACGAAGTGGCCTCCTGGGCTTTTTGTTTTTCCTTTACAGAAGTTGCTGGGCTCAGCAGGTCTTCATCTCACTCACACTGAGATCCTTTTCCTGTCAGTAAATCAGTAATCGTTGCACAACATTTCTCTGCAAACAAGTGCTTGAGGAGGCCTTGGCTGGATTGCACAACCCGACTTGGTCAAAGTCTCCTGAAACACCCCTGTCTGCTGATGGCTCATGTGAGGGCCAGAGTGTGAGCCACAGCGTGACCAACTTGAGTAACCGGGGAGGCCACAGAACAGCAGACTGGGCTGCTTCCTCCTTGCCTGGGCTGCGGCATGAGGAAAGCCCATGACAAAGCAAATTAATAAAATCCCATGGAGCATTTAAAAATGCCCTTTTCATTCTCACATTTGACAATTTTTTTCCCCATCATCTGAAATGTCTGATACGAGGCCAAACCACCACAGAACCCTGGGCACCAGGGACCAGAGGGAGAGACATGCTGAACTGCTCCAGCAGTCTCCGCACTGGGGACTCAGAGCTTTGCCAGGGTCTCCAAAACAACAGTGTGTTGTTCCAGACAGGCTGTTTCTGCATTACCCTGGCACAGGCAGAGCCTGAGTCCCACTGCTGAGCTGTGATCTTGGAGAGGCAGCAGTTCTCTGTCCTGGGTCCTCCAGGATCCCATCATTCAGTCAGAGATATATGTTTCGCAAAGTGGTTGCTGGTGGTTTGTATAAGGTGTCCAAATAGATCAGGTGCCCCACAGCTTCTGAGCAAGCCCCACTCTGCACTGAGCCCCAGCACAGGGATTTCCTTCCAGGCAGCTCGCAGCCAGGCACAGTAATCCGCATTACTGTCAATAATCTCCAAGTTCAGCAGAGCCATGGCAACCTTTGCAAATCAAATCAGAGCTTTGCAGTTGTTATGCCAGAGGAAAATGTGGCATGTACGATTTGAGAGCCTTTGTAAAAATCCACAGAAATTCTGCTGGCACTCCTTGTGTTTTGAAAGCTGGTATCTGCAGGTCTGATTTTGGGACTGGGCTTTAGTAAATTTTAGTCTGAGCCCATTTGGATTGTAGTGATTTACCACTCTTGCAGTTTTCATGAACTCTGCTGACCAGCTGTATAATCCATGGTTCCCTCTTGCCCTGAGGTCCAGCTGCTGAGTCAAATGTCCCAGGACACTGTGAGGTGTCGGATCACTTCCCTTCATCAATCTGTTGCTTGACCCTGGTCAGTGCAAAGTCTGGTTGCTCTCCAGAAATATTCAGCAGAAGATCAGTCCTGGCTTCCTTCCTTGCATGTTTCTACTTTAGCCTCATCCTCATCAGATTAGTTTAGGCTCGTTAACTGTGAATGTTATAGTATAAAGATAACCTGATCAGGCCAAGGACTTGGGCTGACACATACATCTTTGCTCCTTGGGCTTAAAATAACTTGCAGCAGCCACAGTAGAACTAAGCTGCTGGTCAGACCCCCCAAAAATCTCTGGGACTGGAGATCCCAAGTCCTGCTGTATGTGGACCCTGTGCAGTGTGATACTTGTGCACAGGTGGTGGGAGGCAAGGTGGGTTCATGGCTTAGAGTCCTACCAAGGTGGGGTAAGTAGGCCAGTGGGAGGTGTCAGTATGGCCAACACAAAGCATGTCAGCCCTCAGGACATACGGGCATCAGTGATGATACCAACGTGGAAACAGGACAACTCGCCTGTCTGTGCTTTGTGTCAGGTCTTTACTGGCAGTGCTTCCACCAGTGAGAGAAACTGCCATGAACTTGCTCAACATACAGGGATGGTGGTGAGCTGAGGAGCCAGGCAGGATGAGGGCATGTTGTCTCATAGCTGGGGCTCCAAGGGGACCCTGTACTCAGCCACCCGGTGAAGGCCTGCTGCCGAGCCATCGACGCAAGACATCCAGGGCAGGGTAGCAAAAGGTCAAGAACTGATGTCCTTGCTGCAGTCTGCCAGGGTTCAGGTCCAACATATGTGCATGTGCTGCCCAGAGGCAATGCGGGGGTGTTGACAGCTGCACATGAGCAGAAATAACTGTGAATTTGGAGTCAGCTCAGTGCGGGTGTGACATACTGCAAGCTCTGCACATGATGTCCTTGAAACCAAGGTCGCTGTTATTCACTGTTCCTTATTCTTGCTTGTTGTCCCTTCCTGGCAAGACATGCATGCAGCCCAAGCTGGCAGATGCACAGCACTGGTTTGCTATCTGTATGCAGGTTTCCAGCGCACGCTACAGATGGGACACACAGACACAGACATTTCAAGCCCCATAGACTGAGAAAGGGACCATTTCACCTTTGGAGCTTCAGGAGTAAGGCAGGGACCTTGGGCAACTTGGCCTAACATGTCCCAATTCTATTTTGAATGTTAATGGGAGGAAACAATAGCAGCTTTGAGCAAAACCGACAGTAAAACACGCCTTTTTCCTAATCAGAGTTTTGCCAGGCCTGATACCAAGTTTGTGTTGCTGCCGTGGAGGTTTCTTGCCTCCTGCATGCAGCCAACTCAGTCTCTTGTGCTCGTAGAGAGAATCTTGCCTGAATGAAGGCACCCAGAAGATATGGATATGTCTTGCAATTAAGGCTCCCACTTCCATTATCCAGTCTGGAAAACTGTTTTCAAATGTCATGAAATGCATTTTTGCATTGGTTTGATTTATTCGGTGGGAATTTAGGTTTGCAGGGAAATTTAAGTCTGCAATAACTGAATAACTGAAAGCACAGGTACAGAGGAAAATCAGCCAGTTCTATCTGCAACAGCCTGAATTTACTGAAGGGATAATTTGGTGGGACTTGTGGATGTGAACCACTAGATAAAATGACATCCAGGTAAAAAGGGACAGGAAAGTCTTTTTGTCTTTCAAGTTTTAATCTAGTTTGCTACACTGGGCAAATTATTAAGTTCTTTACAAATGCTTGTTTTAAAATAATTGCACCTTATCACACATGGGAATAAATATACAATTAACCAGACACTATCATACAACCAATGTGATTAAAACTGCTGTACATGTAAAACTGATGGTGAAGACTTTCAATCTTTAAGAAAAATACATTGATGAAATTGCCTGTGCTACCTGATTTCCAGGACAAATAGATGACAGAAATGTATTGTTAGTGAATGTACGGGATCATCTTGCACAGTCTGTAATTACATGGATTTCAAAGGCAATGACACGTTGTAGACAGAGAGAGATGGAGTTCTGCTACAGGTGGCAACGCTGTTCCACTGAATACATCACTCAGTTTATTCAAACTGGCTGAGCAGATACTGTAAGGCATAAATGCAGTCTTACCTCCAAAGAGATTGAGCTGTGTGCAGACCTTTCACAGCCTTTTGCACAGAGCACAGGGATGATTCACCCTGCCATAATTTATTACAGACTAAATGTCCGCTTTTCTACAAGATCTCTGGATTTTCTCTACTGCCCATTTACATTCTGTGACGTCGGCTGGTTGCCAGCAGGAGGTTCTGAGGTTTGATACTTCAAGTTTTTGAGAGGATTGATGTTCTCCTGAATGCTCCTTTTATTTCTGAAATGACCTCTGCTGAAAAATGCCCTGTGTTCAGACAGCATCTACAATAGCACATCTGCCCTGTGTTGAAGGTCATGCTCCAGAGACATTCCGAGGTCTGCAAATATCAGAGGATCTCACAAGATAAACTATCCAGCCCTTCCAGCATGATGGCAAAACCTCAAAAGAGCAGCATAGCCCTTAGGAAAAGTCTGACTCTTTGACAATTGGAACTGGAGGGGTTTTATGGTCTATTGGTTTATAAATAAAATGGAAATCTTTCTTGGTTTCACTCTTCAGCAGGGAGGCTTTGATATGGTGAGGAAGGGCATCTTTGTCCAGCTGCAGCCACTGGTCATCGACATAAATGAAGAGTCCATAGTTCTTGGGATGGGAGACTTCAAACTTTTCAGCACACTGCTGGCTCAGCTGCTCAGCTGTGGTGTCGTTCCGGGAAGCAAGTGTCCTTGACTGAGCACCGATTTCCAGGAATGAGATAGAGATGAAATCCTGCAGAGAAACACATGGATAGATCTTGCAGTTAGCACAGTGCCTTAGGACTGAAAGAGGTAGAATTCACCCCCAAGCCTCTAGCCACCCAGCATTCCTAAGTGCTTTCAAATATCCTCCAATCATTCTCCAACGCCCTAGTTATTCTCTCCTTTCTCCCCTCTGATGAACAAGCTTTGAATCAGCAAATACTTAAACTAACAAAACTTAACCAAATAATTAGCCCTGTAAAGGCACATAAGTTGAACCTTTTTCCTGATTTTGGTGAATATCCTTAGTGAGCAATCTGCAACAGTTCCTTCTCCCACCTTTCTAGAGCTCCTGAAGAATAAGGACGCAAAGAAGTAACAAACCAGAATAACAAACCAAAAACTTCAGAGATCTGGCTTGAAATGCCCCTGTCTCACAAAAATGGGAAAGGGCTGGTAGTGCGGTGACCCTTGTAATTCCACTGTCACCCAAACAGCACCCTTGAGAGTGTGTTCTCCAAAATTCCTTCCATCGGTAAGGAAACAGCAGAAGTTATGTCGAGAAGATGATATATTGTATTCTGTTTCAGGCAGTAAGGACTGTTGGGATGCATTTCTCCTTGCCAAACTCATGAGGAACAGAATCTAGAGAACCTTTGGCCACAGTGGAACCTGTGTGTTTAATTTGTATCTGTGAAGTTTAAAAAAATTCCCAGCCATTTTGGTGAGAAAATACTCAGGTTTCCCAGCAGAAATGAAAATCTGCCAAATATTTGGACTATGGATTTCCAAACTGCCTTTATGGAGTATCACAGCAGATGAGTAAGGCAGCCAGCGGGATGTGCAGGGGCATGCGAACACCTCAGCAAGCTGTTTACCTCTGCCAGGATGGGCTCACATGTCCCTGATATTAGCCCTCATTTAAAGGAATAGAAAATGGCCCCTATGCTGCTAGAGGTGGTGGGAATTGTGTAGGGGAGATATGGCATTTGCTGGCCCAGCTATCATGCTCCATGCTAGGTATTTGCTACAAGCTACAACCAGGGCAGCACTTGGGGCTGGATGGGTATTTGATGTGTCTCAGCCACCATTCACACGTTCTGAGATGATCAGGGACAGTTTTGACTGCAGTATGGGAAGCATATTAAACCCCACGTTTTCACGGGGCTGTATGGAGTGTACCTACCCCTCAGGAGACTTTCCCCGGACTTTCCCCTCAGCATTCACAATTTTCAGTTCTGCACTGAGAAGGCTTTTCAGAACCTGAGACGTTAGCCTTTGCTGCCTCCCTGTGGTTGATAATTTGATCACAGGACATCCTGCCTGCCTAGTCCTACATCCAGCCTCACAATGGCTGGAGACCCAGAGCACCCATCCCTCCTGGGACCTCTTTCACCGGTGCACAGGGAGGTCTTCGCCAGGCCATACACAGCATGGGCTTCAAAGCTAGCCAGGTGTCACTTGGTTGGCCCTGCTGTCCGATGGGAGAAGCCAGGCTCTGGAAGATGATTGTCTGCCTGTCCCCTGGGATGTGTCTAGGATTCTCCTATGGCTTTATGCCACCTAGGAACCAACCCTGTGTAGCCTGCTCACATCTCCTCAGTTTAGCCCAGGACTTCTCCAGGTCCTATGGACATGGAGCAGAGGGGGGTCTCTGCCTCCCTGCCACAGCTCTCCACATGTGAAGGCTCCTAGGATGTCTCCTTTGAGAATGAACAACAAAATCCCTCTGCAGTCATATTTAAAATTATATCATTATGAAGGTACCTCAAGACTTCCAAATGCATTTTTTAAGTAACATGTATTTTAAATGAGGTGTAGTTTTTTTAAGATTTGGAAATCTTGCACTGTATGTACTCTCATGTATTAATAGTGATTTGTGTTAATTTTTGTAAAAAGTAATTATCATGTTAAAAATCACTAAGTATGGAGAGACCATGTTCATCTTCCAGGCTTTTTCCCTAGAAAGTAATACCAGTTACCTGTACTGATGAGCGGGAAGCCTGGGCTTTGTTCAGCGTCCTCCGTCGCTCCCAGCGATGAATGGAGTCCTGTACCTCCATGCTCAGCTGCCGCGTGACAGTGATTTTGTCATAGTTCTTGATGTGCTCCAAGGCCCCATAGGTGGTAGTTAAATAATAAGAGCCTGCAAAAGGCCAAGGTCTTGTATGAACATCACACCTGATGGGTCATTCATTTCCACTTTCATCCTACCTGCTTGTGTCTGTGTAGTGGTGGCTGTCTGACACTTACTTGCACAGTCCTTGCCTCACTGCAGGGAGTGCAGGCATGTCTGACAACCCAAAAGAAATGAGACCTAATGACCACAGTGTCCTCACCCCTTTCTGCTTCACTGTCATGTCATTGCCCGGACCCCCAAGGTTGTAGATGCCCTAGTAGTAAACACAGACTGAAGACAAACTGCAAAAACTGCTTTCACAAACAAATCCAAACTACTCATATCCACTCTAAATCTACCCTCTTGCAGTTTAACACCATCGCCCATTGTCCTGTCACTATAGGTCTTGGTAAAAAGCCTTTCTCTGTCTCTATATATTGAAAGGCTGCAATAAGGTCTCCCCAGAGCCTTCCCTTCTCTAGGCTGAACAACCCCAACTGTTTCAGCCTGTCTCCATAGAGAGGTGTTCCATCCCTCTGATAAGTTTTGTGACCCTCCTCTGGACTTGCTCTGACAGGTCTATCTCTTCCTTGTGCTGAAGACTCCAGAGCTGGATGCAGTGCTCCAGGTAGGGTTTTCATAAGAGCGGAGTAGAGGGGGAGAATCAACTTTCTTTGCTTTGCTGACCACACTTCTTACGAAGCAGCCCAGGATACAGCTGATGACGTTTAGAACCCAGGTCCCCTGTGGGCTCAGTGCAGCTGAAGGCTGTCTCAGACCTGCAGGGACAAGATACCCTCTCCTCCCTCCATCTCTGTCGACTAGGCAGGGAGCCCAGGTGTTTGTCTCAGAGTAATTCCTGGATGGTTTAGAGCTGAGGGATGAATCTTGGTACAGCAGAGAAGCAGGGGATGAAGCAGGAAGACTTCAGCCAGTCCTTTTCTCTCAGAAGCTCCCTGACAGTTGTGGTGTTGGCTGTAGCAGGTCATAAATAACCCACCGCAGCATCCAGCGGTGCAGCTGGACCATGATAAGAACGCGCTTCATCAACAGTGATGAAGGTAAGCCCTGGTAAGAGGACAGAGCTCAATATGAGGAAGCAGCTGCTCTGGTTGCGGGGCAGCCCCAGGCCGTGGCCCCGCCCCGGGTTAACTGGAAGTGTTCGTTTTCCCGTCCGCTTACGGGGCTCGGCCCTGCTGATGAGCGAAAAGCTGCGGGCCGCGTCTCCTCGGAACGCAGAGGAGGACTCAGCCTAGCAGCAGCGCGGGGTTCCACAGCAGTGGGGCCGGGCCTCGTCTCCTGGCCCTCCAGGTGAGAGAAGCCTGGCCTGAAGCGGGGCGAGCGGCCAGGCCGCGGCAGGGGCCGGCAGTGCCGCGTCGTCTGCGAGTTGCCGTGCCGGCCCAGGTCCACCGCCCCGGCCTCTGTGCCATGCCCCGATCCTGCTCCCCTCACCCCGGGTGCCAGGAAAAGAGAGAAATAAAAATTGCCCATCAGCGGGGCGGAGCTCCCTGTTTTTAATGAGGTTCTTAATTGCAGTTGCCTCTAGATGGCACTGCCAGATCACCCAAG
The DNA here is from genome assembly GCA_009769605.1 of Bucorvus abyssinicus. Classification (NCBI taxonomy): domain Eukaryota; kingdom Metazoa; phylum Chordata; class Aves; order Bucerotiformes; family Bucorvidae; genus Bucorvus; species Bucorvus abyssinicus. Next base: position 16,778,317 of record CM020036.1, read on the forward strand.
CCTCGCAGCAGCCCGCCGGGCCCTTCCTCCGCCCCTGAAGAGCGCCGCCGTTTAAGAGCCCTAAAACTTGGTGTACATGTTCTTCCACTCTCCAGTATCTTCATTTCCACACAGTCGTTCCCCGTCACCTGTCCTTGCCTTTGCCCCAGTAGTCAACATCACTGTTGCTACAAAATTCATCCAAATTAAATTTTTAATTTGGAGGCCAGATGTGAATTATTTTCTTGTATTGACCTGTCATAATTTCATGGTTTTCTCACTTCTGCTTTTCTTTTTTTTTCCTATTATTTCTGCGCCTAATCACCTTTTGCCATTCAACTTCGAAAGGCCTAACTCAAGTTGACTTTTGCTAGCTCCCATTTTAGCCCCGTGCTTTGCGATCTCAAAGCTGTCTTCACCAAGATGTTCTTTTCTTTCATTCCCTGTACCTGCAGTTACTCCCAGTCTCCTTTCTGATATGGTTATTTAGCCAGTTTGATCTGGAACTCCCTCACAAAATGTTTCCCCTTTCACTGTACACATTTCACACAGCCTTTTCATCTTTGACTTAAGAGAACTTCCAGACAGCTTTGCCTTTGATTGCCTAAGCTCCCCAACCCAGCTGACTTGAGTAACCAGCCTGGTAGTGTGCCCTTTTGAAATGAAGAACTTATGGGCAGCATAGTCACCAAAATCAGCTTAGTTACGTCAGCAGAATGCTGTGCTTAGGCTAACATTATTTCTGCTAACAATTCTTTTCAGCAGGAAAATTAGCCTGTGCAGAAACTCCTCACTAGTACGATTGTGTTCCTACCGCTCATTCTGTTAGTACTTTTACCTACCTCTGCACTGCACTGAGACCACAGTTATGGACTTCTACTTCCATTTAACAAAATTAAAATTAGTCTACTGTTGTTCATCCAGGACTCCTTTCTAGAGCCTCAGTACTTACCTAAACGAAGTCTAAAATAAAACCATTTTATTGGTTTAGTGACTACCTGGTGAAAAATGATCTGTGCTCCTAATTGAGTGCATAACGCTGTCACTATGGGTAGCATTCTATATTTAAGAAACTAAAGCCGCACAGTTCCCTGGGGTGTTTATCTCTCAAACAGCAGAGGTCTTTATTCATATCGAAACCCAGTATTTCTCTGTAACCCAACTTTCCTTTCTCTGCCTCACTATGATATTCAGCCAGAGAACATTGTCAAAGGGGTCACTCAGATTTAAGAGTAGAGTGATCATGAGAATGATGTATGGCTCCAGGCATACAATGCAGTTTAAGAACTGTGCTTTTTTTGTATTGGAATAAAAGCGTCCACACAATGGATTAACACAGCTGTTTAATTTTAGACAAAGCCCTTTCTACTTTTGAGCCTTGAGCCAAGGGACACTAGGTGTCTCTCTTTAGGTTACTAATCCAGCAACTCAATTCTCATTTATGCTGAGCCTCTGCCTTTCTAGCTGGTGTCTAAGGGCACTGCACTGCTAAAAACAGTAAAAGTGTTCGACAGTAATTTTAGAGCCTTAGATGTGAAAAGCTTGGCCAAAGCTTATCTACAAATTCTAGCAGAGCCTTATTGTCCCACTTTCACAAACACTGAACTGAGGTAAATTATGATTTCCAAAGTGAATATCCCAGGAGCAAACACTGTACTCTACCTTCTCCTAGCTGCAGAGCAGGGTCCATGAGCTCCATCATATACTCCACATTCAGAAGGACTTCAGTCAAGTTGCTGCGGGCCAAAACATACATGAGCACGGGGAGGAAGTCATCTGCACCGTATGGTTTCCCTGAGCAAAGAGAAACAGAGAGTGGTCCCAATAAACTCACCAGAAACACATGTTCCCACACAACAGTGACAGCTTCTCACTCAGCATGTTCTTTACAGACTTCAGCTTCTATCATCTGAAGACTTAAAGCCTGAAAGCACCAGCAAAGAAAAAATTCTGAAAAAAGGAAAGCTAGTTCACTTAAAAAGTACTTGCTTCACACCCAAAAGATGAGCTTGAAAATTTTTAGTGAGCTCCATTTCTGCAATTCTTTATTAACTGGAGAGAGAGAAACTTAAACTTTATGGACCACAAACAAGGGACAATTCTTGAAGAATGCAAAGACTGCCAGCCTGGCCCTCTGGTTTGGCACTGCCATCAAGACTGTATTAGCAGCAAAGTTGACTACATGCATTAAGGGTGCTTATTCTCTTAGGTTCACTCTGTGATTGGGACCAAAGAACAGAAAACAGTGATTTTTAGGACTGAGGACTTCCATGTTTATACTCCAGAAGGCAAAACATTGCCCTACATGTTCCTAATTAAATCAGTCTCCAAAGAGCTAGGGTCTAAGAGGAAGCATCTTTCCAGGCATAGTGTCTAGCTAAGTAAACAAAAAGCCTTTCTCAATGAACTTAAACTAGTTTTTGGACTTGGTGTGCAGCAGATGCTAGAGGAACAGATCCTCATGGGCTCAAGATTTCCTGTGCTTAAAACATTCATATCAACAAAGTCAATAAAGTGGTCTTATATGTAATCTGTAAAAGCTGCTCGGGGTCTCTGAAGGAAAAAAGCATACGTGTTAACAGTCATCATTATCAATAATTACTACTTAAAATAGAATCCAGCCTGAAGACTCACTGCATAAACAGCAAAGAACACAAGGATAACTTCTCATTTGAAAGATGCTGTCACTTTCTACCAACATGACATAAATTCATCAGGGACAACAGGTAATAACGAGTTGCTTAACAAGCCTATCTTCCCAACATTCAGGGTTATCCATTCCTTTTAACTTAAGCTCAGACTGCCTTCATTCTGAATGTCCTCCCTGAGATGGTGGGCAGTTTTCCTCACCTGAGCACTTGGATGTGTTGGTTTCATCGGCCATGTGTATCTCACTTGAGAACCATTTGCCTCACTTCAAAGAAGCAAAGGTACCCTTGATGTAGCTTCAGTGAAATTATGCCCTAGCCATTTTTGGCTGATAGTCCACATGCCCTTCCATGGTAGGGCATAAATTCCTATGTCTCAAATGTTCCCACTGACTTATTTCAAATCTTTGCCATGAGTCAGCTTTCCTTTTTTGTCATTCATAGCTGGCAAAGAAAGATACTCTTCTGAAGCCTCAAATAAACATGAACTTAGACTCTGATTAAAGAAAATAAAAGTATGGCTTTAAAATAACCCAGTAATATATGTAGTAAACAGAGAATTGATCCAGTTAAAACAAAGTGTTGGAGGATGAGAGACTGTGAGGGCTATAATTCAGTCTGTTTCTAACAGAGGCTGTACATGCCTCAACATAGGCAATTTATTAAATGAAAGCTGGATTAACGCTTTCAATTCTGTTGCTTTATTATGACTGCCTTTCATTAAATGACAAAGCCTTAGGACTTCAACCAGTCTTTCATAAAATGGCTGCATTGATTCATTAACATCTGGATGGGCATTTTGTCTGTCTGTTCTTGCCTTGGCTTATATCTCCATGAATGCTTCAGCTCTGTGAAGGGTCCAATTCATTACTGTCATATATATTACCTTAATACCAGAAGTTTAGTATTACAACAATTTAATATTGTCTAGCAAGAAAAGATGACAAAATTGAGACATGAAAATGTACTAGAAAAACTGCACAGAGAAAAGCATTATTCTCCTTTTGATCTGAGTAAATCAGATGCCAATAGAGTTAGTTCTGTGTAAAATTAGACCAAAGGAAGATGAAGTACCAAAGAGTTTTCTAGGCTCATTTTTTCCCCTCCTTTAAAATGTTTTCCTTTATGAAGTAGTGATTTCTGACCAGTGACATGGACTGGGTGCTTCTGATTTCCTGAAGTCTGAGGGATTTCCTGAAGGCCGAGGGATTTTGAGTGCAATGCCAACAGCAGAATTTTCTCTTCCCTACCAACTTCATAGAATTACAGAATCACCTAATTGTTTTGGATGAGACCTTTAGGAACATCAAGTCCAACCATTAACACAGCACTGTTAAATCACCACTAATCCATATCGCTCAGCACCGCATCTATAAGTTTTATTAAATACCTCCAGGGATGGTGACACCACCACTGCTCCGGGCAGCCTCTTCCAATGCTTCACAGACCTTTCTATAAAGAAATTTTTCCTAATATCCAGCCTAAAGCCTCCCCTGGTGCAACTTGATGTCATTTTCTCTTGTCCTATCACTTGTTACTTGGGAGAAGAGACCAAGCCCCACCTCTCTACAACCTCCTTTCAGGTAGTTGCAGAGAGTTATAAGGTCTCCCCTCAGCCTCCTTTTCTCCAGGCTAAACCACTCCAGTTCCCTCAGCTGCTCCCCATAGGACTTGTTCTCTAAACTCTTCACCAGCTTTGTTGCCCTTGTCTGGACACGCTCCAACACCTCAATGTCCTTCCTGTAGTGAGGGGCTCAAAACTGGACACAGTACTGAAGGTGTGGCCTCACCAGTGCCGAGTACAGAGGGACAATCACTTCCCTCCTCCTGCTGGCCGCACTATTGCTGATACAAGCCAGGATGCTGTTGGCCTTCTTGACCACCTGGGCACACTGCTGGCTCCTATTCAGCCAGCTGTTGACCAACACCCCTAGGTCCTTTTCTGACAGGCAGCTTTTCAGGGGTTATTTTGACCCAAGCGTAGGACTTGCCACTTGGCCTTGTTGAACCTCATACAATTGGCCTCAGCCCATCAATCCAGCCTGTCCAGATCCCTCTGTAGGGTCTCCCTACTCTCAAGCAGATCAACATACCTGCCCAACTTGGTGTTGTCTACAAAGTGACTGAGGGTGCACTCGATCACCTCATCCAGATCATTGATAAAGATGCTAAAGAGAGCAGGCCCCAATACTGAGCCCTGGGGAGCACCCCTTGACCAGCCACTAACTGGACTGAACTCCATTCACCACCACTCTTTGGGCCCATCTAGCCAGCCAGTTTTTTATCCAGTGAAGAGTACACTCATCCAAGCCATGAGCAGCCAGTTTCTCCAGGAGAATGCTGTGTGAAACAGTGTCACAGGCTTTACTAAAGTCTAGGTAGACAACGTCCACAGCTATTCCCTCACCCACTAATTATGTCACCTTGTCATAGAAGGAGATCAGGTTAGTCAAGGAGAACCTGCCTTTCATCAACCCGTGCTCACTGGGTCTGATCACCTGGTTGTCCTGTACATGCCATGTGATGGAACTCAAGATAATCTCCTCCATAACCATCCCTAGCACCAAGGTCAGACTGACAGGCCTGTAGTTCTCTGGATCCTCCTTCCGGCCCTTCCTGTAGATGGGCGTTACCTCGGCTAACCTCCAGTTGACTGAGACCTCCTCAGTTACCCAGGATAAATGATAATGCTGATAAATGATGGGAAGTGGCTTGGTGGGCACTTCCGCCAGCTCCCTCAGTACCCTTGGGGGATGCCATCTGGCCCCACAGACTAGTGCACATCTAAGTGGTGCAACAGGTCACTGACCATATCCTCTTGGATTATGGGAGCTTCATTCTGCTCCCTCTCTCTGTCTTTCAGTTCAAGAAGCTGGGCACTTAGAGAACAACTGGTCTTACTCTTAAAAACTGAGGCAAAGGTGGCATTCAGTACCTCAGCCTTTTCGTCCTCCTTGGTCACTATGCGTCTCCCCACATCCATCAGAGGATGGAGATTCTCCTTAGCACTCCTTTTGCTGTTAATGTATTTAGAGAAACATTTTTTAATGTTTTTTTTATGGCAGTGGCCAGATTAAGTTCTAGTTAGGCTTTGGCCTTTCTGATTTTCTCCCTGCACAGCCTCACAAAATCTTTGTAGTCTTCCTGAGTGGCTTGACCCTCCTTCCATAGGCCATAGACTTTCCTTTACTTCCTGAGTTCCAGCCAAAGCTCTCTGTTCAGCCATGACAGTCTTCTACCCCACCAGCCTTACGGCACACCAGGACAGCTTGTTCTTGCACCTTAAAGATTACCCTCTTAAAGAACTGGACATCTTGAACTCCTTTGTCCTTCAGGACTGCCTCCCAAGGGGCTGTGTCAACCAGTCTCCTAAACAGGCCAAAGTCTGCTCTACGGAAGTCCAAGGTGTCAGTTCTACTGACCCCCCTTCCTACTTCCTCAAGAATTGAAAACTCTACCATCTCATGATCACCATGTCCAAGACGGCCTCCAACCTTCACATCACCCACAAGTCCTTCTCTGTTCCACACAATTCAGGAACCTCCTAGACTGTTTCCTCTCTGTTGTATTGTATTTCCAGCAGACATCTGGTAAGTCCAAGTCCCCCATGAGAACAAGTGGTAGTTATTGTGGGACTTGTCCCAGCTGCTTATAGAATATTTCGTCTGCCTCTTCATCCTGGTTGGGTGGTCTCTTCAGATTCCCACCATGATATCTGCCTTGTTGACCTCTCCCCTGACTCTTTCACATAAATAACCCTATCAAGACAATCTAACCACTCCCTAACATACAGGGCCACTCCCTCACCTCTCCTTCCTGGAGACTTTACAGTTGTCCAATGGAGCACTCCAGTTGTGTGAATCATCAGACCATGTTTCTGTGATGGCAACTATATCATAGCTTTCCTGCTGCACAATGGCTTCCAGCTCCTCCTGTTTGTTGCCCGTGCTGCATGCATTGGTGTAAATGCATTTTAGTTGGGCTATTGATCCCATCACCTTTTTGGAGGTAGAAATTACTTTTTAACTGCTGCCTATCTCATTTCTACAAGCTGATTTAGCTGCTCTGCCCACCAGCCTTTGTTATAAACCTTTCTCAACTTTAAGATTTCATAGAAATATTATTGGACTCCTAGCTGTTTATAAGGCTTAAATATGAAAATCTGATATACAGTGTCTTTTTGATTAATTAACTCTGAATAGGGATGCCTGACTGCAGTAATGGAAAGGATTCCCATTCTCCATGTGCTGTATGCTCATAACCTGCATAAATTACTAGACAGCATTTTAATCCACTTGTGGGAGTGTGAAACCTGATTCTTAAATACACCTATATCTGTAGCTAAAGCTGAAGTCAGCAGTAGCTGTAGGTGTCAAGAGAAAAGCAAAGCTAATCATCAAGGATCTAGTTCTGACTCCATGTGTTGCCACAAACTTCCAGTGTTGCCTAGGGCAGGTCAGACATGGTACATTGTGCCTACTCCTTTTAGGCATTTCAACAGCTTCTCTCTACCGACTGCACATGGAGCCAAGGTTAAGTGTCGGAGAGGGCAGGACTCTTGTTCTCATGGCCTCAGATGTCACAGCAGGCAGAGGGACTAGCTTAGACCTGTACAGACATCAGACCAAGTATGGCCCTGAAACACTATCTCAGTCCATCCATGAGGATAATAGTGCTGTCAGCAACTTAAATATGACCAGAAGCAGGAGGCACAAAGATAGATGACACAATGCCTGTGAACCAAGATACCCAAGAGTCTGGTGCTGCTCAGCATACTGCAACCCACATGCTCCCTGTGCCATGAAAGGCACCAGGGCACTAACCAGTGTCCATCTGGGGCTGCAGCAGGGATATTTATTCCAGGCTGCTTCCTCCCCAGCTCCACTTTCAACCTCGGCCAGAGCCAAGCTCTCAGACCTGCATGTCTAGCTCTGACTGTGGTCTCTCACAGAGGTGTATGTTTGCAGCTGACAGTGTTAAATCTAGCTCTGACCCTGCCAGTGGTCTCAGTGACACTGGGACTGAGCTTGCTTGTTCAAGGTTGTCCTACTCCAGATATGACTTGCTTGCTTTATTTACCCATCTTCCCTGCAGGATCAGGAAACATTTATTTCATAATTATCTATAAGAAGCTTAAAATAAGCCTTCTCTTCTGTCATCCTATTATGTTTATAGCAAAGCAAATACAACATCAGCTCCTAGCTGGGATGTAGTGCTTGAATGGAATTGGTATTAATTAAATACATGATTTAAAGCTACTGGAATTCTGCCCAAGCCTCCATAAAGAAATTACAGCCTATTTTAACACATTCATGCATTTCTTTTCCCTCCATCTATATTCTGACAACCAGCAGACAGTGATGATGCTCTGCATCTTGCTCTGGTATTTTACAAACACTGGAATGATGTCTAGCATCAGCTCTCCAGAAAATATGAATTTTAGCTTTAGTTTATATCTGGGAAACCTGATGTACAGAAAGATTAACTGAAATTTGTTCAAGATTGTGTTCGTTCTTCCACTCCCTAGCCTTTTGCTGTCTCTTGTTCATCCTGTACTACTCCAGCAAGGTTCAATTTATGGTGTAGTTGAATTAAGAGAGTTAATACATACATGCAGCATGAAACCATTTCAAAAACCTATGTTTTATGGATCAAAGGAATTTGTTCCCCTTGAAAAATTTGATCTGGCTCTTTAATTAGAATGTACCAATAGTGCTAGCCAGAAAAAAAGATACACTATCTAGTCCATCAGCCTTCATTAATAGTAACTTAAATGCAAATATCCTCTTCCCAAAGATAAGAAAGCAAACCTGTTATGTATAGCTTTATTTTCCTTCTCAGAAGTGAGCAGTGTGACGGGTTTGCTCTGACTTAGTTTTAGGAACTTCTAGCATCTGTTCTATGCTGGCTGCTGAAGTATTTGAGGCCAATTTTCTTTTCATGGGCTCAGCTATCCCACTGAAGACACACTGCTTCATGTCTGTGCCTTTGTCAACTGCAGAACCATACAGGATTGCATCAAGGAAACTAGTATTCAGCTGCTCAGTTCTATGGCGAATGACAAATTAATCCTAAAAGCTAGAGAAAAATTCCAATGGAATATATATCCTACCTTTCGTCTACTTCCAAAAGCACACTATGCATTAGCCATGTAATTAAATCAGATGTTTTAGGGCCAACCAAGTCTATCACTAGTACAGAACTATTTTTGAACTATATAGTCCAGCTCCCTGTGCAGTTCAAAGATATTCCAAAAAAGAAGCTTCATAACCTTAGGTAGTCCACAACTTAAAAATGTTGTCATAAGAAAATTGTTCTTCAGTTTATTTTGCTTGAATCTCCTTTCAGACTTCCAGCTTAAGCCTAGAGCCTTCCCATGCCTGATCTTCCCCACTCAAGGACTGACCAAGCTTGTCCTGTTTGTCTTACACAGTATTTCTTCATAAACCAATGCCTACTGCTCCGCTATTTTTCCTTTTCCCTTAGTTCTCTTCCAGAGAGTGGCAGCTCCCGGGTAACACAGGGCTGGGAGCTCCAGGCTCACAACTGCCAGTACACAACACACATGCTGCAGATTTGCATCTTGTTTATCACTCCACAAGTGTCACTTGTGTTTTTGATACAGTGAAGAGCAGAGATTCTCATTCTATGCCTAGCACACAATATACCTGTGACATTTTGTCTGAGTAAAGGTATTTCTGAAAGATAAATAATAAGCAGTTTTTTCGACATAAAATTACACTGCTTTTGTATAAATATATGCTTAGCTCTCCCTGTGCGTATTTGGGCATGCCTTCCAAATGCAGGAGCACTCAGAGAGTTGGGAACTTACAGATCCCTGTGAATCCCACTTCTTACTTTTTCTAGTGCACAGATAAAAATAATGCCAGCCAGCTTGCAGAGGAGGGCCTGGGTGGGTTTCCAAGCTCTACTTCTTTTATTCTTTTTAATGCATATTATTTTTCTAACTACTCCTAGTATTTTTAGAAAGCAGGTTACATATTTTTTGATTGTAGGTTACATTCTTGGAGACATATGTTGCTCTTACTTAAGTTTGCACAGAACTTGGAAAAGCTCAGTGAGACACTGCAATGCTATCATAACTGTCCCTTTGGAGATGATTCACCTACTAATACTACTGCCTACACCATACATGCGAACATCTGAACTAGTACCTCTAAACTCCTTTTATAGCTAGTGATGAACTAATCAATAGCATCAGTGGAATTTGTCATGAGTCATCTCACCCCAAAACAGACACCTACATCTAGCCGGATGAATCAGCTGAACTCCATCGACTAAGTCCCCATTGTCTATAATAAGAAGCTAGACATGATATCCATCTGTGGCCACCTACATCTAGATGTAGCTGTAGAGGAGTCCTACTTCAACATAGATCTGTATCTTGGAGTTGTACTCAGAGGTCTGTTGGAAGAAAGGCATATGGACAAAGACTGTGAACTTGTCTTCCTGATTCCTTGTGATGAACCAGATGCCTTCAAATAGAGGCAGAAATGTTAGTTTACAGCAGCTGAGGGCCTGATCCACCCACTTCATTGTCTATGTATCAGGGGCCAATTTTTCAGGCACATTTTGGCATGTAGTATGAATTACAAGCAAACCAGAGAATTCCTTTCTTTAAATGGACCGATATACATGGAGTAAGTCAAAGCTGACTTCAAAGTTTCATTACTCTTTCAGCAATGCAAAGATGGGTGCTATCAGAGGCGTGGATGTTCCTGACTAAGCATATCTTTAGTTTCAAAGAAAACTTAGTACCTGGCTGGACACCCTGGCCAAACCTGGACTGCTGTACAGGGTCTCAATATGTTAAAAAACTTCCATTTTCATGGGGGTCTGAAAAAAAAGGGTGCTTGATTTGGTGGTATTTGCACTTTGCTTTGAGATATGGAACCATATTCTCAGGTTAGCTCATCCTAAAGTGGTTAAAGACCTGGCCTGAGCCAGCAAATTGCAAATGAAACGAGACAACATAGGTAGTTATCATGTTACCAAACAGATAATTTTTCTGACAGAGGTAGACAGATTTGGTCCTGCGGCAGAGGGAACCATTAGTTTTGTCTTCTACTTGCTCTGATCTTGAAGAGCAGGGAACTTTCTAATTCAGCAGTGAGTAAAAGAGCTAAAAGAACAGACTGTTGCACAGGAAGCCGAGCATGGCCTCTGCTCTTCCTGTGCAATGAGCACTGCAATGCCTCAGTGCTGGCTGAAAGCAAAAGGGGCCCTGGGCCGCTGCTCTTGAGATGGGCAGAGAGCAGGGGGAGAAATCCCACCCGCTGAGATCTGGTCTGAGAAGTCCACAGCATGCTTTTCTGCACACCAGCTGGGAATTCCCTGTCAGAAAAATATTTCAGCTTGCTGAACGTCTGTTTTTGCCAGATGGAAAATCAAAGTGATTCATTTGAAGAAATTGCACAAATTTCACTTCTAAGTGGGTCTACAGGTCATTTCTCTCATTTTCTCTCTGACTCCACTGTCTTCTGGGAGTTAGACTATTGCATTCTCCTCCCCTTAACCTCTTTTTCTGTTCTGAATTAATTGGGATACATTTCCTTAATGCCAGGCCAGTTTTCTTCTGACCAGGCCCTGATATGCATCACTGTGCGTATATACTGGAGAGGGAACTGGACACACAGGGGTGAAGTCAGCTTCCGACCTACACCCCGCTTGCATTAGTACTCAACGTGAGAAAACAGCTGAGCTGGCCAAAATGAAATGCTTTGGTTAGCACAGCAAACCACAATGAAATTCTCGGATTTCATGAATGCCAGTTTTAAAACATGTAGGGTTTTTAAAGTTATTTCCCTGACCCCTTATTTCTGTTACATAAAACGACACAATGGCATTTCCTGCAACAGAGAAATTCCAGCCCTGAGCTGACTGAGTGGTGACAAATACATAGTGGACCACCAACATCGGAAGGAGACTGTCTCCTATGTGGGTTTTAATGAGGCATGCCAGCCTTTGATCTATACCAAATTTACTCTCAAACTTAACACAAGTGTTTTAACAAAGTTACAGCACATTCTCCTACATGGGTCCAAATCTTCTCATAATAGTTGATGACAGTCAGAGGTCCTATCCACCCTGCAGCTTGGGTTCAGCCCTGGTGTGGCTTCTTGCTCTGCTGTTAATGTGTCTAGATTGGTCATTGAACCTTGCTGCATACTGTCTAAAGGATGACCCTGAGGTGAGGATCAGAAGGGACAACAATTGCTGGTATCAGTGCTCCAAGACTGTTGTCCGTACAAAATAAAGCAGAACAGCTAAAAATGCCTTTGGAAATTGTGAGTTCTTGAGCAACCACAGGTTGTTGCAAGTTAGTATCTGGCTTCTCTCCAAATTTATGCATGGATGGTTATCGGCTCACCAGGATATAAAGAAGGCTCTTAATCAGTCAAGGCAGATTCCTGGAGGAAGGACTTTCCTGGTCTATCTGCAAAAATCCATCCTGTCTGCAGGCCAAGGGCTTAACATGTGCATTTAGCGGTTGGCCTGAAGTCCAAGTCATATTATACTCAGAGCACATACTTCCTCACACCGAGGAAGCATAGTAGTGGCTTTTGGAATTTACTGGACCATCAGGAATTAGTATCAAACAGTACTAGCATTCTGCCCCTCCTCCTCAATTTAGGCAAAACTTTGTAAAGCCAAATCAAGACACTTTTCCCAAAGACTCATTCCTAGAATGTACCATTAAGCTGCTACAAGTTGGGACAAACCTCTGAGGATTTATGGAGAGCTGTGTGAAGACCTGTGCAAAAAGGACATTACCCATAAAAAACACACTTGCAGACGTGTGTATTTTAGAGTCATGGAGCTTAAAGTTACCCAGGTAACATCTTATGCCTGTTACTAGTGCAGAGGACTTGGCAGTCACTAACCAGCCCATTATGAAGACAACCTGTGGACAGCTGATACCAAACACACCAACCATCACTGTTACCTCCAATTTGAGTATTACCACATCCACTGTATCATAAACCCCGTTCCTTTGATAAGAGGAGAAGGTCCAGTGAAGGATACATTTCAGTAGGAGTGCTGTACCTGGGTTTCCCTGAGCCATGGAGTCATAGATGAGTTTGCAGGACTTCAGCAAGATGGAAATCTTCTTTTCTGGGGAGTAGGCCTTGTGCATGGTTGTGAACTTGTGAAGGATCTTTTCCAGCACAATGGTTTCAGGCACACTGGTCGTGATGCCTAGGTCGGTGGTAGTTGTGTTTTGTATCACAAGTTGGTTCTCTTTTAGATGCTGTAAAGATCCGTCTTTGTTGTGGATTTCTTTTAAGTAAGAATCAATAGCTTCTTTTAAAGGTTTCAGGACACATTTGTACAAAGCTGTCTCAGCAATCTGTTCTGCACAGAGAAGGGAAACCACAGAAATCCATGATAAATAATCAATACAGTAGTACAGGTGCAAGTAAAATTCCTATGAAAGCATTTGGTAGGTTATTCACGCACTACTGCATAGCTGTGAGCAGGCAAGAGAAATTACATCCCAGAAAGTGAATGGTTCCTTACCAACACCCTTTAGAAGTCCCGTGTAGGCTTGAGATGAACAATCAATGCCTGTTCTCTGCCACTGGAGCTGTAGGACAGCTCCTGCTACCAGCAGCCCCTGCTGTCTTTGCCTGACTCCTGACTGACCAGCACAGCGCTGTCAGGCAGCTCTGGGAAGAGAGGAGGAACCTAACCGTGCTTCTTTTCACAGCCCTGCCCTTACAGATGCCCACATGGGATTCATCTCATGTCCCTTCTGACACCTCTCTTGGACCTGTTTGAAACACTCACTTTGGGATGAAATTAATTGCATCCTCAAAGGGCCCCTGTCTCCACAGTGATTGAAAAGCGGCTGTAGCTGCCAGCTCAGAGGCAGACACCAACATCTGGTCAGAAGTTTCTCACCCTTACTACTCAAGTTACTCTAACTTACTAATAATTAAGTCACTGCTTACACCACCTGGGGATGTGGAAATAGACTGTGTGAGTTGAGCATTTGCTCAATATTTAGCAGGAGACAAAGGAAAACATGAGAAACTCTGAGAAAGTCTGTTGTCTGACTCCTAGAAACCAGAGGCAGAGCTAGAGGGACTGCAAGGTATCCTCTTGTCACCCTTGCACTGAGGAAAAAAGGTCACTGGCAAAAGAGTTCATCCACTTAAGTCAGTGAGGAATGAAACAGAGGGCAGTAACATTTATGTATACAAAACGCAACTGTTTTAAATAATCCAGAGAATCAGTCAGCCTGAAGCAGGACAAAGTCAAATGGTAGATCTTCCATGGTGGGAACCCCTGTCCTTCTCAGAAGACAGTCCTCCCTAGGCTGACTGGGCCATATCATCCTGTTAAGGAACTGCCAGCGAACAGGGCTAGATCTAACCAGATGTGTCTGTGTGAAGGTGGGGGGATTCTTGCTCACACACAGGTCTACCAAGCAGAACCAGGATGCTTCTTCTTTCTGCCTCCTCTCCACCTTCCCTAATCAAGCCTCAAGGCAGAATTCTCTGTGCTGACACCCCCTCTGCCTCAAAGAAAGGGGTCATTGGGACAAAATTGTGGGTGTTACGTGAGGTGCATGAGAAGTGAAGCTGTAGCTCCCCTCTCCTAGCTATGGCAAGGGGCTGGCATCAGGTCTATTCTGCTGGGGAGACTGTAGGATCCTGTGAAGCTTTTGGTGGGTGAGAAAAAAGTCAGGAGGGCCTGCTGAGACTGACAGCTGAGTTTCTCTGCATCCTGGCTTACCACTTTGCTGGGTTCCACCTAATACTGGAGCTGCAGGATCCCCTGGAATCCCTAGTCACTTCTGTGGTTGGCCGTGTTCTGTGTTGGGGGTCTTCCAGCACCCAGCTTGCTTTAAGCCAACTTAGGGATCTCAGAAATAGCTCTGCATTCTTTCTCAGGTTCTCAAGAAACAGTTTTAAGACAAAAGAGCATGTGAGTGCATGCATGCATGCTTTTTCTGTCTGTACAGCTTTGACTGGGATAAAAAGTTCTACAGCTTTTCTTATATTCCCTCATGAATGTACATTAAACAGGCCAGTCTATTTCTTAGCCAGGAGGGAAGCAGCACATTACTCGCTCACAGAATATTGAATGAGAAGCAACAAAACACCCCTAAACAGCCCAAAATACTTTTTTTTCTCCCCAAAGACAAACTGCATCTGTGGCAAAGAGAGGTGAACGCTGCATTTTGGAGCCAGCAGTGGTCTTGCAGCAGGCAGCTCCTCCACGCCTCTGAACTCTGAGGAGCACAGAGCGGGATCAAGTGATTCCTCAAATCTGTGCTGTCACTCAAAATCATCATAATCCTGTCCCTCTTTGTGAGACAGTGACTGAGCCTGATCTGGCTGACCCATGGAGAGAGTTCTCCATCCTCACTGCAGAGCGTGGGGCAGTGGACTTGGAAGTCTATGAGGAACTGTAGGTGTGCAGTGGGAAGCTGGCCTTTTGTGTTTCCTCCGAACACAGCTCTGTGTGTGTGTGCCTATGCATACACATATACTCACATATCTGATGTGTGTACATGCATATGCATATATATATACATATATGTCTATCTCACACACATGAAGACACATCTCTTCTGCTTAAACTCCTCCCTTTAAAACATTCATAGCAAGATTTTCCACCTCATTGGTCTCCCAGTTTTTAGAGCTGCTCCTCCAAGTGATGCCAACCACATAGTGGACTTCAGTTCACACCCCTAGGCTTTTAGGAAGTGGTTTATAATTCTCTAAAGCAGAACACGTGCATAACCCTGTCTTCCTCCTCAGCTTCCCAAATCCTGCCTGAGGATGAGTAACACACAGTCACCTACCTAACTGTTCCTCGGTGTAGGAGGCTGGGTCTATCAGAGATTTCAACTCAGTGCTCTGCACTAAGTAACTCTTCAGCTGTGTCATCATCATCCGGATTTCTTGAAGCATCTCTGTGCTGGAGCTCTGCTTTGCCATCATCTCTAAACTGTACACTCTGTAGTCCTGCACCAGGTTGCCAAAATATGAATCCTTGTCCTGTGCCAGCTCCACTATCTTCTTCTGTAGCTTCCTATCACTAGACAAAAAGACTGTGAAGACATTGGACAGGTTCACAAAGGACAGCCTGTTCTTGGCCTTGCCCAAGATCACGGATTGTGTCTTTTTACTGGATGAACTACTCAGCATCTCCAGGTCATCCTCTGTGCTGCTGGTGGAGTAGGACTCTGGCTCGGATGCTGATGCCTGAGCCGTGGTGCTGCCTCCCGGGCCCTCTAGGGAGGACTGTGAACCTTGCAGTTCGGCTGAGCTGACAGATTTGCAGCCATGACCCGGTTCAGTCTTAGAGTGCATGCAAGTGGCATCACCAGCCACTGTAGCTGAGCTGCTCTTGCACAAAGCCTGTGCTGTGGCCATGGCCATCTCTGCCATTGTTCTTTCCTTCGACTGGCAGGAGCTGGGGATCCTTGGTACCTGGGAAAGCCTCTTCCTTCTTGGTGGTGGAATAGGAGGTGTCTTTCCTTTCTCAATGGCATTGCTTTGTATCTCAGGCATGCCCTCCTTCTTCTCTGCAGCTTCAGGCTTTGTCTCCTGAAACTGTGATACAGCCCTTTCAGGTACCTCCCCAGGCATTTCTACAGCCTTTATGCACAGCAACCTTTTATCTCTGCTCTCTGTACTTGTGTCTTGTTTTTCTTCTGCCTGTTCCCCTTTCAGTGTTTCACAATTTCCAGGCTTACCCACACAGCTCTCCTCTGAGATTTTCTCACACAGCCGCCTCCGTGGGGGGACAGAGGGCTGGGAGCCCTTCTTGGGGCTCACTGCCGAGAGGTCGTTGACTGAGCAGCTCTGCTTCCCTTCTTCTTCTTTATTGACACTGCCCTCAATTTTCATTTCCTTGGCGCTCTTTCCTAGTGGCTGAAGAAGCAGCTCGTTTTCACAGGCATTCATGGGACTCTGCAGAAGCTTCAGAGAAGATTTCTGAACAAGTGCGTGAGAAGGCGGAGGTGGAGGTGGGCGGCAGGGAGACCTCCTTTCAGTGAGTGTGGTGGCAGAGGGGAGATCAGCGCTCACAGCATGGCTTTTAGGAGGAGGTACATCTGGAGGAAAAGGATTACTGCACTCTTCTATAAAAATAGGATTCACGAACCACAGCCTGTCATTTCCTACTGACAGCTCAATTTCACATGAGCAGTGGTTTGTGCTGCTTGCAAAACACTGGGTAGGTCTTAAACTGTCTGCCTGGGCAGTGCTGAAAGCAGAGGCTTTTGCAGGATGGGATAACTCCTCTCCTCTTCTTCTGTGGTTTAAGGAGGAATCCCAGAAATCTGCCCCCAAAAAAAAAAAAAAAAAAAGGAATGAAAGAAAAGAAGAATGAAAAAATGCTCTGAGAGAATTTTCGCTGCTAATGGTATGTAGAAGGCCTACTTTTTGTTAAAAGAAATGGTACACAAGCTTTCACACCTCTGCACAAAACCGTGTGAACAAAGGGTTGCCTGTTTCATGCGTGTGAGATGCTTCAAACCAGGGGACAAGCTCAGAAGCTTCACCAGAAACCTCTTTCTTGCCAGTTGTAGGGGACTCATCTAGTGAAAAGTGTAATGCTGTACAGCCTATGCATTGTGAACAGGAAGGTACAAGTGACAAATATGAATGATTGTGAAAAGGGGTCTATAGCTTGTTCAGTGATCACTGACCTCCAAATGCAAATAGGTGAAGGTGTGCAGACCCCAGGCGAGCCCTGTGTCCCTCTTGCTGACTGTGGGAAGGTGCAAGGCTGAGATATAGACAGCCTGGATCCAATGTGCACCAGGAGCACAGGAGACATCAGATGAAGATGCCTCTACTGTGCAGCAAGCTCATGTGGCAGTCTGTTCTATGCAGAGGTCCGATTCTGCTTTGCAGTACTACCAGTCTGGAAACATGCGATGGTAAGTACCTTCCACAGACAAAAATTATCATTAAAGTCTATAGCTCTGGATGACGATTATCCATAGCCATGCCCACTCCCTGTTTTGCACCTTGCCTTGAGACTGCCTGCCTGCAGGAAAGATGGTGCAAAAGGCTGTGTACATAGGAAGGTTGTATACTGAAGGATTAAAGAATAGTTAAGTACTTTGGTGCTATCAACTGTGACTGGGAAAGGAAGATGGTCTTTCAGATGCAAGAAGTGATTTCTGTATGTCACAAACATCTTATAAGAATTTGTCTTTGAATAAAATTACAAAACACTTGTGCATCTTTTGAATAGATTCGGTATCACTTTTAACGTTTTTCCCTTCCCCCAGAGGTGAGTTTTCAAACCTGTTTGCCTTACCAGTCTGATTGCTTTTAGCCACTCTTAGAGCTGCTAATCTAGGGTTCACTGCTGGAAGCATCAGCAAAGAGGATCCTGCAAACCCCATGAGTTCTGACCAAGGAAAAGGGTATAAACCTCTGAGGATATTTACTGGGTGAGGACTGTACAGATGCCCACAGATTTAGGGACAAGGGGAAGATAGGAAATCCAGCAAACACAGTGATGCAGATAACTAAATAACTGTTTCAGCATGCTTGGTCCCTGGATGCAGAGCCAACGCTGACGGCACACTCTTCTGGGTGGACTTACAGTGGACACAAACGGGGCTGCCACACAGTGCCTGAGCCCTGCCCTGTGCTTGGTGTCAAGCCTTCAGTGCTGAGCACGAGATACAGCTCTCAGGACAGTGTCTTCAGCTGTGACTTGCCAAAACCTGTTCTCCTGTCAGCTGCCCCAGCATAGCCCTCCCACAGGGAAGGGGGCACAGGGCTGAGCTGGCCAGAGGCCTGGGCAGGGTCTGCCTGTGCCTCTGCCTTAGAACCATCACCCCAGAAAAAGCTCAAAGGGACTTCCAGTTAGGAAGGCCATAGCAGAACTCAAAACTGAGCAAAGAAACTCTTCCACTAAAGCCAACACAGAACTCAGGGGTGAAACACATTCAGATAAAATCTCTTCCTTATCCACCGCATCTCCAAAGACAGGCCGCTTCTTCCCATTTCGCTCCCAGATGCAGCCATGACTTCTGATATCTTCCTGCTTGCAGGTGGCTCCACACTGCTGCTGGAAAAGCCATCTTCTTTCTGCCACCACCATGACTTGCCCTCTGCGGAGCTCTGCCTTTCCCCCTCGGTGCCCTGAGACCACTGCTGTCCTTGCTTCCCTCTGCCAACAAAGCTGTCCCCTGGGCCACAGCCGGCTGCCCCAGGGATGGGGACTGTTCCCTTCCCTCCAGCAGGTGCAAGTGCTGCAGAAAGCGCAGGATAGGCAGACTGACTCCTCGCTGCCCCTCCGCCCCCTCTAACCAAGCATTGCTAAACCAGAGGCACAGAGTAAGCCATGTACAGGTGAACTGAAAGGCTGTCTATTCCCATCAGGATAAAATTGCCGATTTAGCCTCTCGCAGCCTAGGCTAGTGTTCATGGCTAATTCGGCTTTGTGAGCATGTCAGCAAGTTTTCTCAGAGGCTGAGGTTAGAGCAGCTTTATTCTCTGATTTCCTACCAGGAGAACAAAGAAGCTTAAAATGAAAATGTTGCCAGGAACTGCAGCACTCTTGACAACAGAATTTGGGAGTAGACATGCAGATGCAACTGCACATAATAGCACCAAGCTGCCAACTCCTCAGGTCTGAAACTCTCTGTGGTATGATTTCCTTTGAATGCCAACTTTACTGGCCAACAGCAAATGCAGGACAGTGGAAGTTGCTTTTTTAAGTCACAGAATCAGAATCCCAGAATCATCTGGTTGGAAGAGACTTTTAAGATCATTGAGTCCAACTATTCACCCTGCACTGCCAGGGTCCCTAAACCATGTTCATCAACGCTACATCTACACGTCTTTTAAACACTTCCAGGGATGGGGACTTCACCATCTCCCTCGGCAGCCTGTTCCAATGCTTCACAACCCTCTCTGTAAAGAAGTTCTTCCTGATACCTAACCTAGATCTCCCCTGGCGCAACTTAAGACCATTTCCTCTCGTCCTGTCACTTGTCACATGGGAGAAGAGACCAAGCCCCACCTCTCTACAACGTCCTTTCAGGCAGTTGTAGAGGGCAATAAGGTCTCCCCTCAGCCTCCTTTTCTCCAGGCTAAACCACCCCAGTTGCCTCCGTCGCTCCTCCTAAGACTTGCTCTCCCACTACCAGCTTTGTTGCCCTTCTCTGGACATGCTCCAACACCTCAATCCTTCCTGTAGTAAGGGGCCCAAAACTGCACACAGTACTTAAGGTGTGGCCTCACCAGTGCCGAGTACAGGGGGACAATCACTTCCCTCCTCCTGCTGGCCACGCTATTGCTGATACAAGCCAGGATGCTGTTGGCCTTCTTGGCCACCTGGGCACACGGCTGGCTCCTATTCAATCAGCCATTGACAAACACCCCCTTGCTGGGCAGCTTTCCGGCCGCTCTTCCCCAAGCCTGTAGCATTGCAGGGTGTTGTCGTGGCCCAAGAGCAGGACCCAGCACTTGGCATTATTGAATTTCATACAGTTGACCTCAGCCCATCTATCCAGCCTGTCCAGATCCCTCTGTAGAGCCTCCTGACCTTCAAGCAGATCGATGCACCCACCCAGCCTGGTGTCATCTGTGAACTGGCTGAGGGTGCACTCAATCACCTCATCCAGATCATTGATAAAGATGTTAAAGAGGACAGGCCCCAGTACTGAGCCCTGGGGGACAAGTCAAAGTATAATGCTGTGGAATCTCATGGACTGGGGAGCTGGTGAGTAAACCAATCTACAAAAGGGAAGTTGGTTATTTTTTTCAGTAGTGGTCAGAATAAGAAACTGTGTTGAAAATGCAATGCTTCACTCTGACTGTGAAGGACCAGATGAGGTGGTCCTACCAAGGGTTACACAGCTGCTTCAGAGGGAGTGTTTTCCAGCCCAGTCATACTGCCTCACACAGCAAGAAAGGCAGTTTGATCATCTCCCATTGCTGTCTTGGTCCTTCCCTTAGCTTAAACTCTGGGAGGGATAATTAAGCAGTTCTTTGAGATTCTGGTAAATCTGTGATGGCATGTGCTCTTTGAGCAGTGCAATCATGCTAATTCTTCTGCTAAAATGCCTTCCGTACCAGTGAGGTCAGGACTAGAGGGCCTGCAGTACATCTTCTTTGACAATATATGTAACAGCCAGATCCTTTGTGGAACAATCCAGCTTGCAGGTAGACATCTTACTTCTACCCCTAAAAAATCATATCACTTTGAAATAAATAAAAAGCAGCACGAGAACTTCAAACAATGCTAGCTTTCCTCTGGAAGTGCCACTTCGGGCAGCACTTATTGTTTGTGTAGCCATTTGTACCCATGAAATTTTGTTCCAGGAAGCAGTAAATAGAATCACTCACTACTTCAGCCTGTTTTACTTTACTGAGACAGAATGACACTCCAAGAAGCTAGTAGCATTTCCCAGGAAATCTTTACACAGCAGCCATTTTTCTTCTGTTGTCAGAAACTTCCCTGGCATCCAACGTACTGTGACAAGTAAACCTCCAAGCGTCACCACTTTTATGACCACCAGCGTACAGGAGAGAAGGAAGGAGACTACAACCAACATTGCTTTGGTGCTAGTGCTTTAGTTAATCCTTCCTTTCAGAAGTTTCTGGAGACTGTCGCCTGAGTCAAGATCTCCTCTGCTGGCTCAAATTAGACTGAAGGTTGAAGAATCATGATACACCTTTTACATTTCAATCTGAATTTGTACACTTGTTATAATAAAATTAATAAGTTTGTGACTTGATATCTCAAGTTGCAAAGTAGCTTTCTTTAAGCAGTAAGTGCTGGCTGGACACCCATACTCAAGGATGCTTTGACTACTTGGAACATATTCAAAAGAGAGGACACTGAAAGTGTTAGAGGAAAACCTGTTAGTCAAATTCAACAGAACTTCCTGAACTGAAACCAGTGGGGTTTGCCCATGCCTTCTGGGAGGTATAATGCAGAAGATCCAAAAATAGATCCCTAAAGCCCCACAGTACTCTAGTGAATATCTCTAAGCGAGCTAACTCTTCTGCTTTCACCGTTGTTTGGCTGTTTTCAACAGCTGAGGGAAAACTGAAAAGCAAAGTAGCACGAGAGTGGCTAACTGTAATAGCTGCCTCAAGTGGAGTGTGTTAAATGAGAAGGAATAGAAAGGAGACCTCCTTTAGTTCACAGAACTGCATTTCCCAACTCTGTAACTTTATACATCCAATCTAAAATTTGCTCATTCGGTGCTGTCACTAAAAATAGCATTCCTTTTGGTAACTGATTAGTGTGAGGTGAGAGAACATGCTGGGATGCTACACATTTCTCTACCAACTAGAAATCCTGAAGAAGCAGCAGAAATATCAAAATTCAAAAATATCACACTTCCATCAGCATTGCCCCCACACATCAGAAGGGGAGATTTCAAAGGTGTTTTCCTCTTTTCATATACCTCGATGCCAACTTCTTCCAATGTATGTAAGCTATCCTTAGAGGCTGTGCTGCTCTTCAGTTGTGGAAAGCCCCAACTTATACAGAGAGACTGTAGGTCCCATGCCCTGCACAGAAGTCCAAGTGGAGGTTTATGTCCAAAGAGGCAAGTGGCTTTTTTTTTCAGTGTGCTTCTATAAACATAAAGATCACAGACATCTTCTGTCTTGCATTCAGGCTTCCTCAGCTATTCTGAAGATAATGGTTCATCTATCCTCCAGTTGCATTATGTCTGTGCAAGGCACCATGGTTCTCATAAATCTGAGTGAAACTGCCTGATTTGGGGGACTTACCTATCCCCAGACTAGAGATAATTTCAAGGTCTTGAAAGCTACTGGCTTCTAATATTGCTTGTGGCAGCTTCAGGGTGAAGGGCAGTAAATCCCTGTAAAAAGAAACACAGTGAAAAAACAAAAAAAGAATAAACCCCACAATTGTTAGGAACTCCAGTTTTACAGTTGGTTTTACTTATTGAACTGGCCCACAATTTCAGCCCTGTTCTGCAAAGTCCTGGATGTTGTCAAAGGAAGATCTCATGGCCAGTAAAGCATCATGGACATTGTGCTGGCTTGGGTTGCTCTCATTTCACAAGAGATCACCAGCTCCTGTGGTGATGCTGCATGCCATGCCTCTGGCTTAATCACTGGGTCTTGGCTTCCCCCTCTGAAAACAGAAGGAACACCTCTCACCTCAGGGGAGGCCACAAGGGTTGAAATATCTTCCCATGAAAAGTGAGGTGTTGCAATTGGTAATTATTCTAATTAGAAAAGCCATTCTTTTTGGTCTGAAGGGGATTTACTGTCCTTTATCTTTCTGTTTACCCCCCTCTCCCTACCCTGATTCCTCTTTTAAAAATCAGTATAAGTGTAAGGCACGGGGACGTGGCCAGACATGGTGGGATAGCCCCTGGGTGAAGTGGCAGAAAATGATGAAGGGCTGCATGACATGAGAAAACACATATATCATCCTCTGCTCTCAGGCTTTTGAATGCCTGGTTTCTGGTAAGATGCCACATTTATTACTGAAAAAAACATTCAGTTTCTCAGAGGACATTAGTTGGGTTTTACTGAAAAACACCCTAAGTCTCAAACAGTTTAACGGAGCTCTTGGGCTGGCAGTGAACTGTTCAGGTTTGCCTCTTGCCCAATGACAATTTGCTAAACCTGTTCCTATCTCAAGTCTCATTCTAACAAGGACTAGAAAAAATAGTAATAATAGTCCCTAAAAGGTATCAAGGAATGGGGTAGGATCATATTACACATTAAAAGGTTTAGCAAAATGTTCTGCAAGCTGCAGGAAATTATTTTAGAAAAAGCTGGCCTTGTGAATGGGTGATCTCCACTACACAAACGCTCCCCCCCAAAAAAATGTGTGTGACTGCAGACCTGAGGAGGATTGTACTGTTGACAGATGAATGCAGAGGGGCTATTTTTGCCCTTATTAACAGATACATATCTTACTGATGTACTGTGTGCTCCATGGGTTCTCTGTGCACCACTGAGCACTCTGTTGTCATATTGTTTGATGTAAATGGATGTAATCCCAGAATAATTTCTTTTTCATGGCAGATATCAGGTTTAGAAGAGTAAGAGGGTCCATGGACATTCTGCTTGCTTTGTTTGTTATTGTTATATGCATGAGTATTTCCCTTCTACTTTTTTCTTTTTTTTTCTTTTTCTTTTTTTTTTTTTTTTGGTAGAAAAATACATCTAAAAATCAGGAAACATAAAGACATTACCCGAATTAAAAAAAAAAATCTGGTTTTATTCATGGGGCAGCAGCTTGCAGGCAAGCCACCAATTCATCTGTTACCTACAGGTGTTATTTTTATGATCTAAGGCAATCTAGACAGGCCAAACTTTCAGGAAGAGTCTGTCAGCCCTAATAAGGTGTTTCCAGCTATTTATAGATGACTATTTTTACAGCCCTGAGAACAGGCTGCTCCACCCACCATCATGGAATGCTCCTACAAGCTGCCAGCAAATGGTAGGTCAGTGCATAAGCAACCTTTTTATTACCTGCTTCTCTCAGAAAATTATTCCCTATTTACCTTTTCTTTTGACAGAGACCTGAGAAATCGCATGAACCATCTGAATGTGTACTTGACACTCAGAAGTAACATCTATAACAGGAACTAACAGAAAAGATATTCTTTCTTTCCGAGACTCTTTCTTAAGCCACGATGCTTTCTGCAGGAAAGCAGAAGTGAGCATATTTTCCACCAGCCATTTGACTGGAAATGCCCAATTGTTGTTTGCATTTGGGTTCTTTGCTTTGGTAAGACAGAAATCTTTATATGGCTCCAGGGGTTAATTTATGCCCATTCTATAGGGTCTATACACATCCAGATGGCTAAATGTCTTTTCATTGATGGGGGTGAGACAGAGCATGGTCCCTTGCATGTGAGTAGGAGTCCTGGCCCAGCAGCATTGAACTCAGCTGGCTGCAGAAGCAGCCCTCAAAATAGTGCGAATATTACCAGCTGGGTAAGTTGCAGCATGCTGTATCATACCATAGATAGACTGTTCCTACTACGTGACCCAGCCAAGTCACTAGCATGACTGCCTTGTAAACATATCCTGAATCTGCTTTCCCCTCTTAAATGGAAATAACTGCTTTAAGAGTCATCTAAGTTTATATGGGGGAGGTCAAAAGTTTACATCCAATTCAAAACCAGGCCTGCCGCAGCAGGAGTGGGCTAAGTAGGTCGTGGAGGTATTGCTGCAGTGTGCTTGGCACAAACACACAGATTAGAGGCGACTGCAGACACACAGGTTTAATTACACAGCAGGACTCATCAGCTGCTGATCAAACCTTGCTGTAATGAAAATGACCTTACAGGTCTTTCCCATCTCTGTGCCCACTATGTTTGGTATTTCTGTGCAGAGCAAACAAGGTCTCTTCTTCATCCCTTTATTTTATTTTTAATTTTTGGCTAAAGAACAGGAACGGTTTCAGGACTACTCCCTTGACAGATTCCCTATAGGTAATTAAGTGCTCCGAGTCTCCCACAGGCAACAGTCCACTAGCAGGTTTGTTAAGTCACTGCCAGGTGCATGTGGATGCTTGAAGCTGCTTTAAATAAGAGATGGCTAATTCAGGACCCTTTTCCTCCCTGCCCTGCT
This sequence comes from Bucorvus abyssinicus, assembly GCA_009769605.1. NCBI lineage: Eukaryota > Metazoa > Chordata > Aves > Bucerotiformes > Bucorvidae > Bucorvus > Bucorvus abyssinicus. Next base: position 16,803,536 of record CM020036.1, read on the forward strand.
AGCCTCAGTCCTGTGCCTCGGTCCTTTGTGGGAGCAGCCCTGCGGACCTTCCTCAGACAAAGCTTCCACCTTCAGAGATGGCTGTGGTTAGGGTGTGCCTGTTAGAAACTGGGTGATCTGGCCCCATTGTAGATACTAACATCTGAAATAGCTCCTGATCTGGCAGGTTAGAGGAAACCGGAGGAACTGCTGGGGAAAGGCAGTCCAGAGGGGAGAGCAAAGCGACCTCTTCATGGAAGCAATTAAATCCAACTCACCTACTGACACAGTAGAAAGCAATCAGTTTGAAGACATCCTCAAACACAAGGACAGATCCTTCGAGGTACAGGACTGATGAAAAACAAAAAGGTCAGTCAGCAACTCTTTTCTTTGTGCTGTATGGTAAGAAAAGCTGGTGAGTTTGGCTCACACATCTTGCTTTCTGTGATTGTCCACCAATCACAGAATCCCAGAATCATCTGGTTGGAAGAGACCTTTAAGATCATTGAGTCCAACTATTCACCCTGCACTGCTGGGGTCCCTAAACCATGTTCATCAACGCTACATCTACACGTCTTTTAAACACTTCCAGGGATGGGGACTTCACCATCTCCCTCGGCAGCCTGTTCCAATGCTTCACAACCCTCTCTGTGAAGAAGTTCTTCCTGATACCTAACCTAGATCTCCCCTGGCGCAACTTAAGGCCATTTCCTCTCGTCCTGTCACTTGTCACATGGGAGAAGAGACCAAGCCCCACCTCTCTACAACATCCTTTCAGGCAGTTGTAGAGAGTGATAAGGTCTCCCCTCAGCCTCCTTTTCTTCAGGCTAAACCACCCCAGTTTCCTCAGTTGCTCCTCACAGGACTTGTTCTCTAGACTCTTCACCAGCTTTGTTGCCCTTCTCTGAACATGCTCCAGCACCTCAACATCTTTCTTGAAGGACGTTCCTCTGTCTAACTGAACACAGTATTCAAGGTGTGGCCTCATCAGTGCTGAGTACAGGGGGACAATCATTTCCCTACTCCTGCTGGCCACACTATTGCCGTTGGCCTGCTTGGGCACCTGGGCACACTGCTGGCTCATATTCAATCAGCCATTGACCAGCACCCCCTTGCTGGGCAGCTTTCCAGCCACTGTATCATTGCAGGAGGTTGTTGTGACCCAAGTGCAGGACCCAGCATGTGGCCTTATTGAATTCCATACACTTGACCTCAGCCCATCGGTCCAGCCTGTCCAGATCCCTCTGTAGAGCCTCCCAGCTTTCAAGCAGATCAACACACCCACCCAACTTGTTGTCATCGGGGAACTGACTGAGGGTGCACTCGATTCCCTCATCCAGATCATTGATAAAGATGTTAAAGAGGACAGGCCCCAATACTGAGCCCTGGGGACATCACTGGTGACCAGCTGCCAACCAGATTTAACTCCACTCTGGGCCCGGCCATCCAGCCAGTTTTTTATCCAGTGGAGAGTACACTCATCCAAGTCATAGGCAACCAGTTTCTCCAGGAGAATACTGTGGGAAATGGTGTCAAAGGCCTTACTGAAGTACAAGTAGACAACATCCACAGCTCTTCCATCATCCACTAAGTGGGTCACCTTACTGTAGAAGGAGATCAAGTTGGTCAAACAGGACTATACTAATATGAAGAAGCATAGAGAACTGGCTTCAGATGGACGAATGCAATGTGATTCTTCAGGGAGACACTAGAGAAGAAAGGTCTCAGCCTGGCTTTCTCAATGGTTAGTTCAAGATATCAGAGTGTTGTGACAGTAACAGAAACAATGGGAAGAAAAAAACCCAGCCAAAGGGTTCATTACAAGCCCATCTGTCTCTAAGGATGTGCATATCTGTAGTACATATGGGGCTGACCTTGTGACTCTCCATGCTGGAATCTGGGTTGGTCTGGATGGACAAAGTGCTTTGAACAAAAAAAAAAAAAAGAAATTACTGTTTCATTGCTATGTGTGTGGGCTCTGACCTGGGTCATGCAGGCAGTGTGAGCACAGCCTATTTGTATCTCCCCTGTCTTCTCCCTCCCATCGTGTTATACATGACAGCACTTTCCTTTAAGTGGCAAAATACAATCTACCACACTGTGGAGTTCCTTAGGATGACCTCCTTTATAACAGCATGCTATGGCACTGTGTAGCCCAAATCGCACGTGCTATTATAGAGCTTTTGGCTGCTAAGCTAGAAAGAATTCACTGGCCAGGAGAGAAAATTTCACATCAACTGATAACCCAAGGCAGAGGGAGATGGATCTGCAGGAGAGAACTGTCCGTCTTTGCTTCAGCTTTGTACTCACAAATTTTCTGTGTCTGTATGTACACAACACACTGTCACAGAGATCGGCAAGTTTAAGGAAATCTGTGGTGGATTCTAAAAAATGCCTGCTTACTGGTGGTGGAGAACTGGAGCCCCAGAGGTGCACTGTTCCTGTCACAGGAGCATGCCAGGAGTCCTTGGGGAGCAGCACCAGCTCACACCCGCATAGTGATGCCCACAGCTGCTCTGCATCTTCCTTCGCTCTGTTTTCTGGGCCACAGTTCAGAGCTGTGGACATGAAGCTCAGCTATCGTGATTCAGCTTTCTCGGTCTGCCACGATTCACAGCCCTGTGAAACATCTCCAGCTCCTTGTCCTGCCTGCCTGGTTATTAGTTCCCCTACAAAGCAGGACCTCCAGCTCCTGTGGGAGGGAGACATCTGCCTGGCTCTCCTTCCCTTGGCTCCATGCCCTGGCTCCTGTTCTCCAGCCAGCAGAGAATCCCACTGGAAGGAAATGCTCAAGCTTGTCTTGTTCAGCCTCGCAGTTCGTTCCCCAAACAAGGCATTTCCCCCTTTTACTTCTCCCTTTGTCCTGACCCAGGCCTGGCAGGTTGCTATTTTGGGCTGAATACATCCATGTAGGCATTTTTTAAAGAGGCAAAGGCTGTGTAATTCTCAGAAGTCATTCCTAACATCAATTTGTGTTGGATCAGCACAAACATACCAATCTCAGACTGCACTGTGGAATTTAAACAATACTTCAAGCAAAAGAATCCCTTTCCCTTACTTTTCTCCCCACTTACTTTTCTCCACAACTGGAAAAATAAATGTTAGGCAAGTTTTTTCTTTTTCCATAGTAAGAATCATATTTCAGTCAGGGATCTTCATAGACATCTACCACGAACAATTTCTGTAGTTTGAAATCCATCTGCTTCGCAGCTCTGACACAGAACACAAAACTAAAGACAAAACCCAGTGCTGTTCCAGAGAAAGCACCAAAACCCAAGAGTCTGAACTCACTCGGATCTCCAGGAATTAAATAAAGCTCTTTGTGTGGATGATGACAGTTTTAAGGACTTTTTTCTGTTAAGAAAAGCGTGTTCCCTTTGGCATCCCAAGTTGCAGGTGTATGTGAGAGATCAGGCTGCACCTGTACATGTTTACATACATGAGCAGATCGCTTGGAAAGGAACTAATGATTGTGTCTGTGCCAGAAAACTCTGCCATTTGGGAGCTGAATTTTAGACAAGAGAGTATTAGTCTGAGCCCTTCAGTGTCAGGAGTATCCACACAGAAGTGCCTTGTAACTGTACAGCTACTTCTCCTCCCATATACAGATAGATAGCATAAAACACCACAAATCACCAGGAATTACACAGCTAAAGCAGCCTAGATACAAAAGCTGCGGGAGCTGAAGGACAGGAGTTTTCACAAGGTGGTATATAGAAACTGGACTGTGCCTGGCCTGCTCTGAGAGGTCATAGAAGGTAACAAAATCAAGTGTATTTGTCAGCAGGCTGGAATTCATCATATAAAGACCCACAGCTCTGCTGGGACTATTTTGGGTGGCCTGCAAACAAGTAAGAACAGAAGAACACAGCTTTAGAAGGATCATTACTCAAGGTACTAGCACCATCAGGACCCATACTCTGCCCAAAATTTATTCTTAACAGTGACGGTGTCAAGCAGTCTGCACAGAGTTACCATGGCCACTGGGACCCACTCCCAGCACAGCACCCATGGGGAAAGCCCTGCCATCTCCTGTGGGAAGGTCTTCCTTGGGAGAAACTGTTAACACATTTTCCTTAACCTGTTTTTATCTAGACACCTGCTGACCTCCGGCAGACACTCCTGAAAGGTACTGCTCCCCGACTGCTTTGCTGTTGTGTGGCAGATGATGGGTTCAGTATAGGAACACCTCTTGTAGGAATGGTCATTCACTTGTGGAGACCATTAAGTGGGTCCTACTGCACATTTCTGGTTCTTGAAATGATGCAGAAAACAGAAAGTTTGGACAGCTAAAAGGGCTCTGCTGGCTGTTGGGGACAACGTATCTCTCCCTGCAGTGGCGTTAGTGCCCTCAAGGCACCCTGCTCTGAGCAGCCAGTCAGGAAGAGGTGCTTTTCTCTGGTGGTGGGTGTGTTGTGGGTAACTGGGGACATTTCACTGACACGAGTACTGCCGCTCAGGGAGGAATTATGATGTTGCCATTTATAGGAACTCATGATTTTTACAAAAACTACAAGCAGACACTTTTCTGCCAGACTGCTGCAATCCTGCTGAAAACTCTAGAAGAAAAATTCATCTTTCTTGGGCTCATAAAACTACACCCAGGGCACCTGAAGAGCAAGGAAATCTCTACGTCTCACCAGAAGAGTGGCAGGATGTCAAGAATATGATCAAAAGCAACAGTAAAAATAAGCTGAGTTCTGTAAGCCAAACGTATTGCCACGGTATATCAAGTTTTACCTGCTATTTAGAAGCCCAAAGAAAAAAGTCACCTTCATGAAATAAAAGAGAAATGTGTAGATCAATGGGAAATTTTGAGCAGTTTGAAACAAAGATATCAGAATTAATTGAAATTTTTATGGGTGATGGAAGCATTAGTATCATGGATTAGTGGTTCACTGTTGACTGTGTTCTTTTGTGTCTTTTGTGCAACTCAGTAAGTGAACAGCACATGGCCAGGTAACAAACTGCTACAAATATTTATGATTGTCTCATCTTTCCCTTTACTACACCACCATACTCTGAAGAGTGACATCTTTAGGCATGGACTAGAATCCCTCTTTATGTTTCCTTTACTCTTTAGATCTGTCCATCATTTCTCCATCCAGATGCTGTTGTTTCCAAGTCACACCGTCCCTGAGCATTCTGCCTCCCTTTCCTCTTTGATTTTTCCCTGCAGAATTGTGTTTGCTATTCCTGTTGTTCAAGTCACATGGACAAACCACACCAATTTCCATCTTCTTACATAGGCTCATGGGACTTAATTACTTCAGCTTCTTCTTCTCTAATGGCACTACTAGTCATATTCACTGGTTTTGATTGCTGTGTAATCCTTCAGAGACATCTGAATTAAAAAAGATGAATTCCTTAGTCCTCAGTCATTGTGTTGACAGAGGACTACTGAGAACACAACCATCCTCAGGAGTCCTGCTTCAATGTGCTTGAGATGCTCTAATCTTTCCAGATTCTGGCAAACTGTGAGATTTGTCATCATGGGAGTGATTCCACTTTTTAATTTCTATTTTAAGACTTAAGAAATCCACAGTCTCCTAAACAGACCTCTCATTGGTGTTTCCATCCTTCAATATAAGTCTCTGGCTTGATACCATGGTTACCATGACTTTGCCTGCGCTGACCTTTGCAGTAAGCAGCACTGGCCAGCTTTGCTGCTGTTCTGCTACCCTCAGGCTTTTACTCGCTATGAAGATGGCATCACTCCACGGCAGAGGTTACCAGCTTCCCTACTTCCAGATGCTGATGTTCCAGAGCTGTTGCATGGGCCAGGTTAGCAGTTTCCTGCTCCTGGGGAATGAGCCTTGGGTATTGTAATAGAGGACTTCAGTGACTACAACAGCCCCAGTGCTGAGGCTGTTGTGTTTGTCACAATACACTGCACTTGTTGCACCTGCCATGCTTTACAGAGATCCATGAGAGCATGATGTAATACCTTCAGGTTACTGCTGCAGTTCCCTGAGCATGTACAAATCTCCTTCTGGCCTTTATTCATACACGAGGCTCATGGTGATATTAAGAGTAAGAGCTTTAGCTAGATAGAAGAAAATTCAGATTACATTGGTGGAATTCCTTAGTGTGTTTATGGTGTCTTGCTGCAACAGCTCTGTTTGTCTCAGTGTTCCTAGTATCTGTCCCTGACATTGTTTCTTGTATTACTTTTTGACGACCTTCTGGACGGTACTAGATGGATGGTCTTCAAGTGCTGTGTTCTGGTAAAACACTGTCACTATCTGTTTCCTTTTCTCAAGGCCTTTTTATTTATTCTGAAACCTGATGCCTCTGCTTCTTCCAGCTGATGTCTAAGCAGTAGTTTCCTTTTCGGTTGTACAGTTCTAGACAGTCTTGTGCAACCCAGGTCTGTTTCATCTTTCTTGACTTTCTTCATGATTCTTTCATGAAACTGTCAGTTTTCTCATCAAGAAAGGGCAAAAACTTCCCTGTTTTGGACTTCTGCCAGAGTCTTCTGTTATGCATCCAACTCATGCTTTCTCACAGGATTTCAATTTTATGGTTTCCTACAGAGTTTAATCTTTCTGACCGTAAAAAAACCTAACTGCTGGTGGCAGTTCCTGGGCAATTGAAACTAATCAATTATGAAAGTGATAAAGTGTTAATGAGCTGGGGTCTTGAGTGTAACAGAAATCTATTTTTAAACTATGTTTTTCACAAAATTTTGTATTGTGTAGAATAAAATTAATGCCATTAAAGAAGATCCAAAACACAAGCTTTTGCACTCTTCTCAGGCTGGGGGTGAGTAGGGGGGACACTCAGCAGAGTTCACTGTTTCCCTATGTACCATGTCCATATGCTGGTGCTAAGAAAAAGGACCGTCCTCACATCTAACAGCCACAAGGGTCTTGGCCTCTCCACTGTGCTTTGGCTCATCCACATTCACCCAAGCAGATGGGCAGCATCTTGGCATCCACTTAGATTTTAAGCCTTTAGTTCAGCATAAACATCTGCTGCTGCCTGACCTCGTTGCCTCTGCTGCAGGATGCTTGAGCAGAAATATGGTGCAGTCATTTCGCTGCTCTGTTTCCTCCTTATTGAGAAGGTGGCTCTTGAGGGTACTTCAAGCACCACTAACCCAGCTAAGAGAGAAGTGTCACAGCATCTCAGTGCTTTCCTTAGAGGTAACCATGTGAACAGTCCTGGCAGGCCCACAGGCACTGCCAGCCATTTCAGGGGTTAAGAGCAGAGCACAATCTAGAGAACGGCTGTTCAGTTTCAAAGCACTTGCTTTCCTTTTCAGATCCTCACCCTGCATCTCCTTTTCAGTGCTCTAATAAACACCTTGAAGTCTGTGGAAATTCCGTACCTGGTTTGCACTGTTTCTTCAGCCATAGGCTGGGAAGATCCAGGGCTTCTTCCCAGGACCAGATGGCAACATGAGAATTAGCCAGAGTTTTAGATATAGCCATGGAGGCTCTGGTTTCTTGCTCTCACACACCAGGGATGAGGGGGAAAATATGGCCTTTCTGAAACATTGAGAGGGCTCCCAAGGACACCAAGTGTGACATGTTCAATTGGTGTAGTCCCTGCTGCAAGCAGTTGAGCACTGTGGGATCAGTGCTGGAGAAGTCACATTTCCACAGGTAATTCAGCATCCACCCAAACATTACAATGGCAGTACAAGAGCTTTGCTGCCCAGCATGGTGACTCAAATGTCAGGGCTCAGGGCTCTGGCTGACAAGACAAACTGAGTATAGGTACTTGCAAGTTGCTCTCAGCAGGAAAATTTCTTTGGGAAAACTTTGTGAAGTAAACAAAGCTTTCAGTTATATATACAGAGTCTCTCCTATGCCTCATGTAACAGGAAAGGACATTATGATTTGAAATTCGGGGTGTTTATTTCTTAGCAACAATTCCCAGGTCATTTAGATAATCTTGAGAATCAATCTTTATGTGAAAAATATATTATCATACAGATATGTTTTATTAAGAACCATTTTTTTTCCATTTACTTTGGAGAAAAGTTTATTTCTCTGACTCTGAGATACATTGTGAAAAACCACAGAGTTGAGGTTAATCATATAGAAAAAGGAAGTTTTCTGAGCATTTTAAGGGAAGCCATCCAGTACTCAGAACCACATTCTGCATGAGAGACTTCCAGGAAGAAAGACCACACTTTCCAAAGGTGAATGATGAAAGGGACTAATGTACTCTGAAATGGCAGATGCCAATAGGGTAGACAAAAAAAAAAGGAAAAAATTATATTTCTGCTTCTGAGGGCTGCAATCTCACCTAGCTGCCAGCCTGGTGGATGAAGGTCTTCTGATTCCCACTTTTCTGAGGGGGATAGATTGCATTCTCACTGACTTTGAGGGTCCTACTCAAAGGTCAAAGTATGAGTTCGTTACTGCCCTTGTTTATTTGGAGCAGTACCTTATTGACCTCATTTCCAAGTCTAAACTCTTGTTTGTTAAGCTTTTTAAGATCTTCAGGTAGCAAACACTGTCCAAGGGCAAAAATTATAATTTGTTCCAGTTTAGCCACTGAGATGAGGGCACTGTATTATGAGTACTGATTTAGAGTAGCTCTTTTAAAACCAGTAAGCTTTTTGGGTTATTTTCAAGGTACTAAGCAGAGTGAGGTACGACAATATTATCCTAGAACAGCATGCATAGTTTCTAGCTCTGATTACACACAGATTTTGCATTACGTCTCTCGGGAGTGAAAAATAAGGCAAAAAAAGCCAAAGTGAGGATTAACGAAGCTAACAAGACCCTGAGGGCTTCCTTCCAACAGGCTTTCCCTACAATCCTATCGGTTTAAAGCCTAAAGTGAAAATGAAAATGTTTGCATGGAAAGAGGGGAGGTAACTCTTCAGGAAGAGAGTTTAAAAAACCAAAAAAAGTAAAAACCACCCGCTATAAGCAACCAGAATGTTTCCAAAACAACTTGTAAACCACACAAAACTTGGCACTGTTAAATCTTGAAAAAGCAGCTGTACAAGTTTCTCATCTTTTAAAAGTGTTTTATGTTTTAAAAGTGTTTCATGTTCTAGAATATGCAGCGTGTCAAAGTGATGTGGAACTTGTGAGCGGAACAAAGTGGAACAAAGTGAGCGGGACTTGGTGAGACTTTCTGCATTCTTTGTGCACGTCTGCATTTAGAAGAGAAATTATAAACTTGCACAACAGGTTATAAAATGTGTCCTCATACCATGTTTTACAACATCCCTCAAGCCCTTGTTTGCTGCTCTTGCCAAACAAAGACTCTGGGCTCCTATTTCAGAGTAGTCTCCTGAGCGGGAACTCCTTGACAGTAACTCAACTTCCAGGGTTAATAATGATGGGGATAATAGGGAATTCATCCTCGGCAGGTGGACTGACCTTGGGAAGATGTCTGTGTTAGACATCCTTATAGGACTAGAAATCATTCAGTCTCTATCTCTAATCAAACCACAGATGGTAGACCAGACAATTATAATGTCTCCTGGGTCCTTATAACAGCCCAAGCAGAGGTGTCTGTGGAGGCAGATGAGATCGAGCAGAAAGCAACAGCGCAAGGGCACTACTTGAGCTGGAGGCCAGGGCTGGGGCAGAGCTGCCCAGTTATCCCATGCCATGAGGCAGACATGCTCAACAGCAGGTTTTTCATGCCAAGAAGCTGTGTCGGTGACAACAGAGTTTTCTCGCTAATGAGAAACTTGCATAAACAGGGGAAATTAGCCCATGCTGAGCCCTGGATGATGCAGGCAGATCGTTATCTGTGTCTGAGTGAGGCTAATCTGAAGATAACTAGGGTAACTCTACATCTTCAGAGCTGTTGCACGGACACACCATCGGCAGTAACAGGAACCACTTTAAAAGGTAAATTCATCAGTCTACTCTCCTTAACGGCAAGGTGTCTACCACAGTGATCAGGAGCAATTTACTATGGGAAAACAGGATCCCAGCCTGCATGCCCAGAGGCCTCCTTACATGCCGATAAACTGCTTAAAATTTGAAGCTTAAGGTTAACTACATATTCAGCTTTTCCAGCCTCCCCTGATAGAAATACACTAAATTTTATTCATCAACTGGCTAATCCTTGAAAAAATGATCTTGGACAAGGTCTACTGCTGAAATGTATGATTTGCTTAATTGAGATGGAATTAGGAAAATCAGCTATTTTTGGCAAAAGAAGGGAAGAGTGATCTTCACTCCCAAGGGCTTTGATAACTCTGTTGTTATTTTTTCCAGCACATTTCTGCTTTTTTTCAGGCTAGTCGGGACCAGTGCTGACAACAGTTTCTTATTTGCCTCAGTGATACACTCCAGCATGCAACCATAATGGAAAACATTCCTCTGAAGTAAACTGGAAAAATTGGCTTTCCTCACAGTACGGCAGCAGAGTTGCCTGTCAGGGTATACAGAAAGCATACAAAAAGTGTCTGAATAGCAGTATTGGTACCTCAGTGCTGAAAAAATTCAAGTGCGTGGCAGGCAAAGGGCTTCTCTGCAGCCTGGTAAATAGGGTGTTGGCTGCGAGATGGCTTCTTAAGGCCCTTCAGCAACCTGTGTCTCAGCTCTCAGTCTATAAAACGGGTGGGCTTCCTGGGCAAAATTCATCTTAATTCAGCTCAGAAGGGAGAGGAAGGGGCAACTCCTTGGCACACTACCAGTGATGGCCTGCACTGAGGGGGTTGGCCGCCATGGGGCAATTTGACCATGGTTTTGCACAGACCTCCTACCCTTCCCAATGGTGCTTGCCCCCTTCCCGCAGCCTCTTCTGCTTACACCATGGGGCAGCTCTGCTGGGCTCCTCCCTCCATGTGCAGCCTCTTTTTGGCTTCTCCCAGAACATCTCAGAGGCTCACAGAGTCATCCAACACCACAGAATGCAATTCCATCCTCAGTCACCTACCTCCCCTCTCCACCTTGTTCCTAGATCTATCTCCAGTCTGAAACCCAGCCTCCCCTCCACCCCTATCACTTTCTTCTAATTTCCAGTCTTTATTTCACACAGCCCAGCACATGGCAGCATCTCTAAAGAATATTGCCCCATCATACCACCTTGTTTTCACATCCTCATGTCCACAGGGCTCAGTCGATCCCAGCCATAACCCGCACGAGAGAGAGGAAAATGGGGACCAAAGGAGCATGAGAGCATGGAGACATGCGGCCAGCGGATGAGGGATGGAGAGAGCACTTCTCGTGACAGCGTGTGACAGCCATGGTTGCCATGACAGTCCCCTCTTTGTCTGCTTTATCGCTGAATAGCAGCATGGGATGCAAAAAAAATTTATAAATAACTTATCTTTTCACTCTGTAATGTCAGGCTTAGCCTCTCATCTATTCAGAGAAAACCAGAGCTATAAATAGTCCTACCCTGCTTTTCATGCCTTAGTTTACAGTATGAAGAATTCCTTCCAGAGTCGAAAGCTGTAGGGTTTCCACTCAAGGAGACCAACAGTTTTGGTTAAAGTGACCGTTTTAAAAAGAATTATAGTACCATTACAGTGATAACAGAAGTAACTGAATGTACTTTCTGACGGGCCCTTCTGCCTGCCCCCTGATGAGCCAGAGGTTGGCTCGAGAAGTTCAGCTCATGAAGGATGGGATGTACATTTACTCCTTGGATTGTCCTACTCCAACTGAGAAGTCCCTTTAGCACATGTGCGAACATAGTCCAGAAACTTTGCACACGAGGAAGTCTATCTCAGCCCACAGCAAGCTCAGCTCTGCAATATGTCACATCTATAGGGCATTACTGGCCTTTTCAAGCATGTTGAGATACCCTGTATGAGTTAATTCCACTGGAAATCTGCACTGATTAAACAAAGCAGGCACATTCTCTTTTTTCCCCAGTACACAAGATATCTACCAAAGAAAGGAAGGTTATGGTTTTGGGGGAGATCACAGGTGAGACACTAATCCAGGAAATATTTATGTTAGTTTTTTTTTCACCCCCATCCCTTTGTAAATCTTAGCAGTATTTTTCCCAGAACCTGGGTCTTAGAGAATGGGAACTGCTTTTGCTGCTCTGCTGAGACATCCCTTCTGAGAAATGATGTCTGCCCTGAGCTCGTCCACAGACTGACTCAGTCTCACTGACTAGTTCCCTCTCACGGGATCACTCAGGCTGTCAGGGACCCAAGAAGGTCTCTAGCCCTGCTCAAAGCAGGGTCAGCCATGAGGTCAAATCAAGTTGCTCAAGGCTTCATACAGCACTGTCTTGAAAACCTCTCATGAAAATCTGCAAGTGCTACCCAAACAAATGGCTTCATCTTAGAAATCAGCATCATGAAGAACAGCACGTACTAGAGTTCATTCATAAAGCTAAGAAGTGAAAGATACCATGATTCTGACCTCAGTCAGTACCACAGATTTCCATCTTTTACACCTCCATTCCAGTTCAGAAGGAACAAAAAATAAATACAATAAAAATGAATTTTAAAAACAGGAGATTGTCTTCCTATAGGTTGTTTTACTATAACTTCTGTTTTCTGAGTCTTTAAGAAATTTTAAGGTTACTTCTTTAGGTTTTTCTCTGCAATTGTGAGGGTTATTTATCTTTAGAAAAAAACTAGTAAAATTTCTGTCTATCTTTACTCTACTTCCTGATTCCAGCAGGCAGTGTGTTAGCAAAAGACTTGCAAACTGAGGAAGCTGTTGCAAGAGCTGCCAACACTCCCACAAAAATATTCACATCACAAAGATTATTTGCACAACTGTCCGCTCTCATAAAAGGAGCTAAATTGTGAGTAGGCTGCAGTAACTGAGCTGTCCTCCCATTTATTTCCCATGACCTCATTTGTGCAGTTTGTTCAATGCATTTTATGCGGGACTTAGCTGTGCCATGTTAGCAACGAGGACATTGGCCTCTGAATTTGTTAATCCAGCCTCAGCAACATGTTTTTTAAGAACTATTAATAAACTAAAACAGGGAAATCTGCCATAATAGAACAAATCTGGCCATAGTGGCCAGGGTGCCAGCAGAGTGCAATAGGCAAGTCCATTATCAGCATCAAAGTGTTTGAGCCAACAAAGAGCATCACTGCAGGGGGCTGGACTAGGTGACCTTTAAAGGTCCCTTTCGATCCAAACCATTCTATGGTTCTATGAACAAAGTCCATCCCCATGTTACTCTAATGCCCCTCTGTAACCATGCTGCTGCCTCATTACTGTTGTTTAATTACCATCTAACTGCTAGTCAGAATGACTGCACATGCCCTTTTTATCCTGGGCAAATGGCACTAGTCTATAATAAAAACCCTTTTTTCCCCCCCCATACGTGCCTGGGAAGAAGGAATGGAAGTGTAGAAGTAGCTGAAGTAACTTGGTAATGATGGACAAAGCTGGCTTTGAGAGTTAAGCTTGCTTTTACAGCATTAGAGTGCACCTATTTGGGATTATTAAGGCCAGAAAATAGGTTGTGAAATCTTAGCCCTTAAATAATCTCTTCCCTTTTCCTATTGATTTCACCCTTCCTAAAGTCCAGAGTGCAAAGGAACTGTGTTTTGACTCCCCAGCAAGGCCTGCCTTCCTGCTGCTCCTAGACCTGGTGTAAGTCTTTCTGTCCTAATGGACAGAGCTCAGTGGATGGTGGATGTACAAAGTGGTCAGGTCTTCCCGAACTTTCATGGCAAACAGATTTCCTGTGGTAAAACCAGTTAGAGAATTAACCAGGCAGGTAAACTGCTGCTGTGTGTTTTATTTGAGTTGTGATCTTCTCCTAAATCCCTACTGTCTGTCTCAAGCATTTTGTATCAGGCTCCAGCCTGCACTTCCTCAGCTTGGTCTAACTTTTAAAAGGGCCAAATAAGGAGACCAAGGCAGGACACTGAATTTCTTTATCAACATCATTTTTGCAACCAGTCTTGCAACTTTGCAGCACTACTCAGTGATTGCTCTTAAATTGCTTCTGAGTGCAGTAATTGCCTGTGTGTTTTCTGTCAAGGTACATTGTGGGTCCTTACCACAAGCCCATACCATATAACCTGAAGTACAGCTGCTGTCCATAAACCAGAAATTGAGTATGAACTACCATGTCCAATGGCACACGTCTTATCTTTCAAAGGTGGTATTAATTGTGATCTAGACATTTTTGTATTACCTGGAGATAATTTATTTTGGCTTTCCTATTTGAATGTGTTAAGGTTATTTCGAGACCTCTGTTATGCTCCAGCTTGTTCACTCTTTGTCTCCAGAGAAGCTGGGAGGGTCAGAGCAGGCGGAGTTTTAATTTAAATCTCAGAATTTTCCTCTAATTAACAAAATAACCACACTACAGATGAGGCTTCACTATAAACCCCTTCTTCAGCTGTTTACTCGCTGATTTGGGGGGCTCAACTCAGCCTTGGCCCAGGGTGTTGGAAGAGATGCTTCTTGACAGCTAGATACGCCTGGTGGCATGTTGTTCCACGTGGGTACAATTTAAATAAGGAAAAAAGACAGAAGCTCCACAACATGGGCTCATGTGAACAGCATCAGAAAAATACACCTCCAAGCAAGCAAAGCCAGCCACTGTAGTGAGGAAGGAAGGAGGCAGGAGGATGATTACGAGAGTGGGCATCCATGGCAGGATCAGGCCAGCCTCAAACCCCTTAGGACCTGAGTCCGAGGAGTTCAATACTGATTTGGCAATTCAATTCCATAGTTATTTCTATAAAAACTTCTACTAATATGAATAATATATTCTTCTTGATCCTGTGCAATTGCTGATACTTCTCTTGCTTTGTGTTGTTTTGTGTATTTGGATAGGAATCACATCCTCTTTCTTTAGTACAGAAGAATTTGGAAAACAATGTCTACACATTCTGCTCCAAAGCCTATGTGTAAGATTCCAGAGACGTAAACCGTCAACTCGTGTTTCATGAAATCGAACTATTTTCAACTATAGTTCACAAGATTTCCCAGGAAAAGAGGAAGCATTACACTCAGTATATGGTGCTAGAGCATTCTTCTGTTAAAGGACTTTATCCCTGTGGCATGCATCTTCATAATTAAGCTACTGTCACTATCTGCACCAAGTGGTTTATCATACTCAGATGCTTCTTTCAAGCTCTCAGTATATGTTACTTCAAATGTGCACATTTACTTTAAACTGCTGATCCTTTCCTTTTTAATACTGCTGCAACATCACTGGTGTCAGAGGAATGATTTCTGACTGTATACACATAAAGGGGAAGTAGAATCAAGACTGAGGTTCAACCGGTTTGCTGAGAAGAGCCAAGGGTAGGGCTCAGCTGAGGGAGTGGTGCTCAGTTGTTAGGGTGTGTGAAGTTAGGGCTCCATTTGGGAATGAAGCTGAAGTAAGGGACAACTCTCAGAACTGAAAGTGCACAAAGTAGCTGAGATTTTAGCAGACCTTGAGAGGTATAGCCCAGTACTGCATCTCTAAGTGCAAGAGGTCTCGTACCAAGCCTTCTCGCTAGGAAATTTCCACTGTTCTACTAAGAAGTAAAGGATCCTTCAGGCTGAGAAGCAAAACCACAGAGAGCCAAGGCTTTGAAAGTTGCTAGGTTTTTCAGCTTCCTGGTGAATTACATGGTATCTGCTCTTGAGTCTCTACCATACCTGCTGCTGCAACCAGGCTCTAGTCTTCCTGTCTCTAGAGGAATTACAACCAAAGATGAAGAACCAGAAGAAAATTTTAAAAATCCAGTCTCTTCATTCTCCTGTTCTATGATTCTAAGAGCTACTTCACAGAACAGGTGAAAATTCCCCACAAAAAAAAAAATGGAAAGAGGTTTTATTTCTTGACCACCTTACCTAGTGGGTTCTTCGGGGATTTCCATTTAAAAAAAAAAAAAAAAATCATCACAATTAAATCCGGTCTTCCCCTCAGAAAACTATACTTCCTTAAATATTTCATCAAATGTCAACAAAGCAGATCTGATATGGGGAAAAGAAAGCTAAACCAAATCCATTATTTGGCAGTGCAATGCTAGGAAGCTTCATTTTTGTACTTCATTGAATGGCCATCTATATATGGATCTCAAGGGCGAGGCAGCAACCTCTGTACTGTCATTGCGATACTGTGGAAAATCTCTTCAGATACTGTCTGAAAAGTAGGACAGGATGAGAATGGCTTTTTACAAAGAGCTGAGCAGTAAAACTTGCTGTTTAAAGCTGCATATGGTAAAAGTAAGAGATGGACATCTCTGTAGAGATGTCACAGAGCCATCACATCACCTCTAAGGATTGTGCATCCTTCTTTGTGTCAATTATGAAGCTGAGATTGCACTGACCCCTTATGAGAAGAACAAGATGCAGCTGGCAAGGTCCTCCAAAATAGTAAGCTGGGATATGTTGCAACTTGAATTTTAACTGGAAGAGAAGATCTCCATAAAATCTGAAGTATGTATGTCAAGGCAAATTCAGCTTTCAGTTTATATCTGAAATCATCAAGTCTGTGGAGTCTAATGAGCTGAACTGAGGTAAAAGGAAGAACTTGTTCCCAATTCTTCAAATCTTTTAGGAGGAGTCAGCTCTCAGTGAGAATAAACTCTCCATGGGACACATTACACAGATCACAGACACATTGCTTATGTGTCAACTCAGAAAGGAAATCCTAGGAGCAGGACAGCAAAACCAAAGCTTGTCTCCAGTACGGCTGGGAAGGGGGATTCTCAAATGGCAGGGGAATTACAGCTGGTCCTTTTGAAGGGCACTGGAAGGGCACCAACTCTACTCCACTTCATGCAGACTCAAAGAACAGGTAGCTATCAGAAGGATTCACCTCACTGTTTGAGATGTTCAGTGGCAAGCTGAAGCCTACTTCTAGCAGACACAGAAGAACTACAGAAGGGCCTTCTAAAGTTGGACTAGGTGCCTGGAAAAGCTCTGCTAGTCTACAGTGGTCCTCAGGCTATGCAGGTGGTGTGCTGCACACACTCTCAGGAAGTATAGCACCAAATCTCCAACATACTTGCATTCCACAGCAAGATAACGTCTCTGGATATGCTCAGAGGTCTCCTGCCCTGACACAGAATAACAGGGAAGAGTAAAGAGCACTTCATTAAGCTAAGGCAATCCAGATGTACCAGGGTACTTAGCAAGGAGGCTCAGGTTCTAGTCTTAATTGTTTTAAAGAATTTGGACATCACATAATTTTACTTCCTAAAAAAGTTTAGAAAGCAGTTGGCCTAATGCAGAGACAATAAATCAAAGCTAATGTATTAGGTTACTTGGAGACACAGATTTACCATCTCCCCTTGTGCCACATGTAGTCCTTTGGCTTTACTGACAGGAATTAATTCGATTTCTTCTAAACTCAAAAGCCAGGCTACTTACCCCAACTGAGAAACGAAGCAAAAGCATGATCGTTTCCATGTTCAGTGTGTTCCTGTCAAAACAGTGCAGGATGGAGGACTAAGAGGCTTCCTACAGCTCAACACTGACAGAACTCAAGCTAAAAATAATGTGAATATCCACCATAGGAATGCACCAGCCTCATGTCCACAGGGATTGCTGCACATGTGACAGTGGATCTCCTGCTCTTTGAATGAGAGCTAATTTTTAATTACCCTCCTCCACTTACTCTGCAGCTTGTGTGAAAGTGATGGAATCTGATTTAGTTCTTGTTCCTACCAGAAAGATGTGTGTTGAGTTAGTGATAAATTAGAAATAGCAAGCAAGTAAGTTTGAAAAAGATGGCAGAAAAGCCTTTCTACCTAGGCTAGACCGCAGCAAAATTTTTGTACTACATTTTACTTTGCCCATCCTCAAAGAAATCAGATCTTCTGTCACGGGGCACAGTCAAGAAGTAACATTTCTATAAATGATATTTATAGGATGGCAGGATTCAACTTTTTAACTTTTATCCAAAGGAAAACTTGAATCATCAAAAAATAATTCTCCACCATGCAAAACCTAAGCCCTAGGTCAACTTCAAATAACTAAATAAAGAAAAAAGCTTCCCCACCCTGCAGCTAACCCTTGCCCTTGTGTTCTTAATCTGGACACCTGAAGTTGTGGCAAAAGGTTTGCTATTCCTGTCCTCATGCAGGAGCACTGAACATGCGCCGCATCTCTGCAGTCGAGTGCTCCAAGGTGCTCGCAGATGAGAGAGAACGAGTTCCTGGGGGTATGCAGCAGGCAGGCAGCTGCGCTCCGTGCAGAAGCAACGCTGCAACAGCCTGTGGTCTGCGCTTGAGATTAGAGCAGATTAAGAGGTTCACTTGTCCCTCTGGCTTTAAAGTCTGTTTATGACGCAGAGGTATGCAAAGAAACATATGAGAAGGAAAGAATTCATTTGAGCAACTGTCAAGGGGGAAGAAATAAGCCGCAACGTTGGTCAGTGGAAACACAAGTGTTTTAGCAGAGAGTAAAACATGCCGGGGGAGCTGGCTTTAGGGCAAAGCTCAGTGACAGAGGATTTGGGAGCGTTCATAGAAATGAACAGTGTGGAGTTATTTTGATAGATGCTTTTAAGTGCCTGTTTCTATGACTATTTTAATGTTCCCGTTTACAAATATTTCTAGGAAAGTGGAAAGCCTTGCACATCCACTTACACCGAGGGCTGCGTCAGACGTGGCTGCAAACTGGGTTTGTTTGCTTGCTCAAGGCAGACTTGGCTGTCCGATCAGGAACAGCACCAACACCCCAGCCCTGAGACGCCACTGCTTCCCAGAAACAGTGAGGCGTTGAAAACAGCCCAACAATTTAGGGGTAACCAGTCGTTCAGTATGACTGTATGAGGTACGTGAAAAGGGAACGTAGCAGATGTCAGGTTCCTGGTGGGCCCCGAATTCAATGGCAGAATAGGGACAGAGTCAGTGAGTTAACAAGGCTGTCTCTCGCTGCCTTGCACTTTGCTCAGGGCTTCCACCTGGTGAAAGGCAGCTCCTCTCACTTGATCAAAACGTTGGCCTGCTCCTTGGGGGAGGCTTTATTTTCCTGTTGCGAGTCTGTAAATGGTAACACAAGGTGCAGAACCGCAGGGGAGCTGAGGTAAAGCAGCTGCAGGAAATACTAACTGAACTACACCATAAAAGCAAGATCTGCTGCCAGTCACAAGAGGAACCTGCTCATTGCAAGTGAGTTTACATAAATACTGGTGATGACAAGAGGATCCAGTACAATAATCAGAGCAAGATCAAAAAATGTAAAGAGCTTACTTGATTTTTCTTCTTTAATGTTGTACTCCAGCACACCAGGAGCCTCGTTCTGCGCTGGCAGGCGGACTGCAAGGACCATGTTGTTCGTGTTACCTTCTTTCCTAACCAAGAATATCTGAAAAAGAAGAAAGGAATCAAGAGCTTAGCTATGTTATGTGAGCTTCTGAACTTTATTTTAGGTCATTAGAAATGAAGTTTTTTTTATCAGTACAATCCACCTTTAAATGATCTTATTTTAGCTTCATTCCACTTGGTTGAACTTTACATGACAAAAATAATGAATAAAGGGTCATTTCATCTGATTGAAATTCAGACCTGTGAAGGAATCAGCAAAACTTTTATGCATCACTGATGTCCTACTTAAGGCTAAGGCAAACTGCTTCACTAACTGAAGAGTATAAAGCTGCACTCACAATTTGCCAAGCAATGCTCCTCACCTAAGTGCCCTAAATCATGGACTAGTCACCCTAGAATGTTCCACTCCGGGTCTAGAACAAGGGAGTCACTTGCACATTGAGAGGGAAAGGATTCAAGTGTTCACAAGCAGAACACAAGGCCAAAGGCACTTGTAGCCACGGTGTCTTGCTGCAGAGTTTTTTCATGGGACCAGAAGATCGCTCAGGCTGGCAGGTGCCCTAAGGGTACTATCATCCAACCCCCAGGTGAAACCATGAGGCCAGATCAAGTTGCTCAGGGCTTTGTCCAGAGAGGTCTGGACAACCTCCAAGGATGCAGGCTGCACAACCTCTCCACACAACCTGTCCCACCACTTACTGTCCTCACAGGGAGAAAACGTTTCCCTGTACCCACTCTGAACCCCTCTGGTTTCAGTGTACACCCGTCACCTTTCCTCCTTCCGCCATGCAGTACTGAGCAGAGCCTGGCTCCATCTTCTCCATGACCTCCCTGTAGGTACCAGGGGTCTGGTCTGTGGTCCCCCTGAAGCTGTGTCTCCTCCTCGTTGAACAAACCCTGTCTCTACAGCCTCTCTTCAGTGGGTCTGTGTTCATTTTGCTGCCCACCACCCCTACAGGGCCTTTCCCGATGAGCTGCCCAGCCATGCAGTGCCAGCCTGGATCACTGCTAGGGTTATGCCTTCCTGGGGGCAACACGTAGTGTGTGCCTTTATAGAATTTCAGAAGATTCCTACCAGCCCTGTCCCCCAGCTTGTCTAAGATCTCTCTGGATGGCAGCACTGACTTTAAGCATTTGGCTGGTCCTGAAATGACAGAGCAGATGTGGTTGGACGGAACTCTGGAGATTGTATAGTCCAACCCCCATGCTCAGAGACAGATTGGCTACAGCAAGTCTCTCGGGATTGTGTCTTGTTAGGTTTTTCTTATCTCCAAGGATGGAGCTCTACAGCTTCTTGGGCAACCTCTTCCAATGTTCAATCATCCTGACAGTAAGAAAATTTTTCTTAACGTTTAAACAGACCCATGCCCACTGCATATCCCACTGTACATCCACTTTCACTGGATACCACTGAGAATGGTCTGGCTCAATCTTCTGTACTCCCTCCCATCAGGTATTCATACACATTGACAAGAGTCCCCTGAGTATTTAATTGGAACCAGTGGAACCATTGTAGCCATTGGTTCCCACCAACAGGGCCAGTGAGATTAAGGAAAGGAAAAGCAAGAAAGAGTAAAGGGGAAAGAAGAAAGGAAAGAAAAAAGAAAATAAAAAATAGAAAGAAAAAAGAAATGAAGAAGAAAGAATACAAAAGAAAAATAAAAAAGAGAAAAAACCCAAGAAAAATACAAAATAAAAAATAAAAAAGAAAAATACTTAATTCTTTGTATTGTGTGAGCTCCTAAGTGTGTTTCTAATTAAAGCTCATTGTCAATGGTATTTTTAGCTTGTACCTTGAAGCTGCAGGTACAAAGTAATCTTCACTTTTATCTGTTCTTTGGTAGCAGGTTTTGGCAGGAGAGTATCAACGTATTTTTATAAATTGAGTTAATTCTGGAGTCTGGACACTAATATTAGGAAAAAACAAGTGTGAGTTGATAAAATGATTAATCACCTATAATGCAGTGGAAACCTATCAAGAAAACATCAATTTCTTGGACAGAGGAATTAAAAAAAGCTTGTCTAGAAGTCAAGACCTTTCTCTGCATGAGTCCCAGTCATAAGAGCATCTCCTGTCACTTTGCAGCACCCATGCTAACCACGCAGCATTGGGGCAGCTTCACAACCTCACACAGTGCCATTGCCTTGGCCTCTGCCATTCATAAGAAACTGAGCCCCATGGGTTCAGGTCCACCAGCAGTGCAGAGAAAATCCAAATAAATGCATTCCAAACAGGTGCATGCCTGAAACAGGCCTATTTCTGATGCAGGGCAGCCCCCATCTTCTACATCACAGAAAGGATCTGCAGGTAGGAAAAAGCCATAGAGGGTCTCCCTTCCCCAGGTCCTACTGCCAACATGACGGCACAGTCCTTCTAACCACCTCTGCTGTGACCTTGGATCCCACCTCTAACTCACAGCTACTGTGACCTTGGATCTCAGCACTTATCTCACATTGCATCGGTCAAGTGCTTCATCTGGAATTAAATTGAGGCAATCAGAGAAGTGAAACCTGGAAATGAATCACTTCCGTTTTCCTGATTCGCACAACTGGTTGCCATGGCCCCAAAGGCTAAAATTGGGCCATAGTTCTTCAGATGAGAGGGAATTGGGTTTTCTGAGCTGTACCTAATCTTACTGCTCCGGTCAGTACCAGTTCACAAACCAGTTTCTTCCCTTTTCACCAGTGGTGAGAAAGTTGAGGAGCTGATTTGGCTTCAGGTGGGCTCAGAGTGGGCAGGAGAGCCTACCCTTGCCATGGGACACCTCTGATGCATCAGCTGTTCTCCTAACTTCTTTGAGCTGCAGCTGAAGACTGAGGACAGTGTGAGCAGGAGGAACAGAAGTAAGATTTATCCCCAAAGTCACTCAGAGGTGGGGAATGGCCCTGTCTGCAGGCAGTGGCTAGTGACGGAGGAGGGTCAGGGACATACGTGGCTATATCAGAGACAGTCACTCAGGTCTCCTCTTACAGTCAGTGCAGAAAAACAAAGAGAATGATTTGCTCAACATATTTGAGAAGTCTGGTTCAGGGTGAGGTGCACTGCACAGGTTGGTCCATCCAGGTTGGTCAGATGAGTCCCTCTGGAGGTTGGGGCAAGATAGATTTCTTGCTTCCCCAAAGCCATTATATCTGTCTTGTGCTGTTGTGAGTGGCTAAAGCATCAAAAGGTCGTGAAAAGAGAGAGCATAGTCTGCTAAATATTTTTGGTTCCACATGAAAAGAAGGGCTGCTTTCCTAACCAGCTCCACCAAGGACAGGAAATGTGGTTGTCTGAACTGAAACCGCTTTGGACTTACCCCTGCTGTTTCTTTGCCAAGTATTACCCCAGCCCTTTCCTGGTTCATGTTCAGATGAAGCCAGATGGGACAGGTCTTGATGAGTTTATCAAGGATGCTGATCCCTGGAAGTGGGAGGCAGTTTCGCAGGGCAGTGGCCTGACAGAGATGTGCCTCTTTCCCCTCTTCACTGGTATCTCTGATGGGGCTGAAACACAGCAAGGGAGTCCCTTGTAAGCAGAACTGCAAATGGAAAACTTGGAGGGACAGAAGACTGTAAATGCAAACACGCAGGCACACACAGAGGCTCTTACACACCAGGAGAGTTCCCCGAGAGGCATCAGATCACAGGCACCTTGCTATGACGGAGGCAAGCTGGGTGCACAGATCTTGACACACAGATACGCCCCGTCCTAAGGACTATGGCCTCATGCTAAGGACGTGCACCTGGGGTTCAGACCACAGGCTTGCAGGGGGCTGTGTGCTGAGGTCTGCTGATTTCAGCTCGTCTATCTACATCGCCTAAGCACAGGTACCCCGAGACAGAGGATGCACAGAGGCAGCCAGTGCTGCAGAGGGTAGACTACACCTGTCCCCCGGACCCCATCCTCCAGCTGAAGGGTCAGAGCAATGTTTCATGGCTTCAAAGGGAGCGATGTGGCAGAGGAAATGGACCACAGACTTCACCAGCAGCTGGGAATAGGTACACACCAAGCCACAGCATCTGTCTGAGGTGCACAGGGGGCAGGCAGCCAGCAGCTCATCCTGTGGCCATGCCGCTGTCAGCACTTCTCTGATGAAACAGGAGCTGTGATGGGCACTGGTGTGGTACCTCTCCCCACTCTTGGACCCTCTCAAAGGAAGCCTGCCAGCAGTAGCCAGAGGCACCGTCAGCTGCTCTCGCATTTTGGCAGCCACCCTCTGTGCCCAGCTTAAGACACCTCATTGCTTAAAAATAACACCACACACTCCCCAACTCCACCAGTGAGTCTGCACTGGTGCTTGCAGAGGTGGATGGTCCTTCACACCTGCACCCAGGGAAGCACTGGTGGCTACTCATGAGGAGGAGGAAATCCTCCACCTCCAAGGTCACCCACAGAGTACAGTAGGAGAAAGAGGATGTGCTAGGATGCATTCACAGCAAGCTATCTACAGAAGATACAGAAGTAGTAATCCCTGCTGATTTTCAAATGCTGATCTGCAGCAGAAGAATAATTCAGAGTGCAGCCCTGAAACAGCCCTAGGTTGCTCACTATGACACAGCAAGTCCTGCAGGACAAGACTCAAAGGACACAAACAGAGTGAACCCTTTCTCTGTGCCGAGGGAGGGGAATGGAAGGGAGAACAGGAAACATGTGAAGAAACACCACAGGGACCTTCAGGAAGGATGAAATAAAGACTTGATTTCCCTCTTTTTTTCCTGCCACACTTGTCCTTTTGGCCAGTCCTAAAGACATAAGTGGAAGCTCCAAACAGATGCATGGGAGATGCTGAGTGACAAGAGGGGCCAGCCTGCAGCACCGCATGTTAGCAATGCCCAGTTGCACCTTATGTCTCAAAGCTTATTCTCAGCAGTACAAGAAGTAAGAATACTGACACTATGCTGTTGAGAATATTAAAGATCTGGGACATACTCTCCTTTAGATTCTTGTTCTGATCAGAGACACAAAGAACTAATCCTATTTATTTTTAGTCCCTGCAGTCTAAAGGCAGACTGGCATTAAATGCTGGTTTCTAGCTATGGTGCTGATTCAACAAAGCATCTATACCTGTGCTTAGCGCTGCGGTCGGTGGAAATACTTGTGCTGACAGCTCTGGTTGTAAGAGCTCTACTGGATAAGGCTACAGACTCATGGATACAGGCTCATCAGTTGATTTTAAAGAAAATGTAGGAGAACATAGACAAAATGTGTTTTTCTGAACTGTTTTAGATGCTTAGATGTCAGAGCTGAATATGGGAGGACTCTCGCTTTTGATTTGGTTTTATTTCAAGTATTGTTATTTTTCCTTTTATTTTTAAAGATATAGATCTTAAAGTAGTGCATTTCAAATAAGGTCAGACTTAAACTACTAAAAAAGAGTCCCTTCAAAAGCCTAACCTAGCACAGCATGCTTATCCCAAAAGGTTTTTTAATAAAAATAGCCTTTCAAATCCAAAAACCAATAGTGAGATTTTATTTTTAGCAGGTTTTTTCTTTTTTCGTTTGTAACCCTACAGAGACAGCTTCCTTAGAAAATACATGTTCCTCTGCAATCTCAGTTGCTGATTCAGGGTATTAGTCAACAGAATCTTGATTTTAATCAATCTGTTTTAGAGATCATAGCCAAGACAGTAATAATGAGAGAACTGTGCTTAGAAAAGCAAATAGAAATAAGAGAAAGACTCTCTCTTCACTTGTGATAAAAACCCAGCTTGTCACAAAGGCAAGGGAATTTCTTTCAGGTGCAACAGCATATGATTTTAGTTAGTATCGTCTGAACATATAGAGTAAACCCGTAGAGGACAAGCTTTTGGAAGTTAACCTGATTCATATCTTGGTTTCTTTCTTTAGAGTAGAAACCAAGACATGCCTAGTAACCATGTGAAAGGAAAACCTGTATTGGATGGCAACAGTCATACTCAGCAATGGGGAAGAAGTAATGAGCTGAAGGAAAAGAAAGGTGAGTTATCATGAAATGTTCCATAACACTCGCAGCAAAAGCTACTTCCCAAATGAGTCACACAAGCACGAATCTGATCTTGCCAATGATGTGTGAAACCTAGATCAAAAGGAGGTCGATGTTAATAACATCTTGCTGCAGCACCAGAAGGTGACAGGCATTGCAATAGCTCCAGCGATGCTGAATTTCGTTGTAAGGCAGTAAGAAAAGCGCTGGCAAAGCACCTGTGCTCAGGAATCCCACTGCCTGGAGGGAAATGAGTGATATCAACATAGACAAGGAAGTAATACAAAGAAGCTTGGACCTGGTAAGCACCAGGCATGTAGTGACACCAGCACAGTGTTCCCATGGGGTAACCCAAGCTTGATGCAGGCAGAGGCACCCAGCCCTCTGCTCCCTTCAATGGGCCTGTCATCTGGATGAAGCTGTGCCCTGTGCCCAGAGAAGCAATGTGGGTTTGGAAACAAGAACAACAGACTCGTGAAGAAAAATCACAGAAGGACCTTCCAAAGCATGTGGCTGCATGTAGGGTCCATCATCTAAGTTTTGGAGAATGGATGAAAATAGAAAATCGTTCCAAACTTTGACATACAAGATAAAAAGCGAAGAGTCTGAAAATATTTGTCTTAGCAGAAACATCCCATGATTTGAGTGTGTGTGGACTTTCAGTGAAGATAATTAAGTGCAGTGGATAAGGCTTTTTGGCAGAATAGGAATGCAGCCTTTTGGGGCCCTCAGGGATGAGAGCCCTGGTGTGGGGTATCCTGCCAGCAAAAGCCAGCCAAGCCCAGCAGGAACTACGTAGGCTATTGTACCTGTACTGACGGAGGAAAGGACAGCTCCGCAAAAAGAGAGGCGTTGATAAAAAGGAAAGGCAAGAAGAGTTATTAATTGGGATCATATTAAACCAGGGGAATGTTAGGCTAGATGCTTCCTGGGAGTGAGCTGTAACAGATGATGGATAAGTTCCCAAGAGGAGGGGAAGGGGATTGCATTGCCAAAGTCTCTTAAAATGTCATGTTTAGAGCAGTAGCAAACACCTCATTGAGTCAAATCCTGTGCCGGCTAAGAAATGGGAGTGAATGACTTAACAGACCTTTTCCAGCTGTAATGCTGTGACCCGTGACACACCAGCTGACACAGTTACAGCACTGATGCTTGACTTCTTTCCTGGGCACAGCTGTCACAAAGATCCAGATGCTGGGCTGCAGGAGTGCTTAATCCAGCAATTTAATCTGGCTCTGCACAGAGAGGAGGGAGCCCAGGCAGCTTCTGGGTTCTTGCTGTGCTGCCAATTGAAGGGATTTGTGGGGACACTGCAGCGAGCAGCTGGCCTTTGCTATTTCGCTCACTCAGAATTCACGTATCGGATGATTTCCAAGCTCACATTTTTCAGAAATAGCATGCAACTTTCTCCTCCTCTTCCCACAGTCCTGCAAGACTGTTTGCCTGATACAGGCAGGTGCTCATTTTTGTTAGGTGTGATGCAAAGCTGAAAATCTGGCCCTAGAGCTGCCTGCTTTTCATTTGCTTTATTGAGTTACTACTGCGAAGTACTTGAAAAACCTGCAGACGCTCTGCTAAATTGGGCTCAGTTGGGATGCAGGGAGCTGTGTGTCACATACTGGCTGGCAACAGAGATTAGTTGATCGCTCAGTGATTACATTCACACACATGCCCCAGTTTGGCAGAAGGTATCAGCTTGCTGGTTGGAAGTAATAACAACAACAAGGGTGATTTGAATTATTGCACAGTGACTGTACACTGAAGTAATGACACTAGCATGACTCATTGCTTTAGAAATGAAAAGCCACGCTTGGCAGTTGAACATTCCTAGAAATCATCAGAACTGCAAGGGGATATAATCCACTGAATGTCAAGCAGGTGAGGGTCTGGGCATACCTTTGCAAATGACTTTAGAAATATTGCCACAAACTTGCTGACAATAAGGGCTTCCCAGCTGTACAGTATAGCCCTTGTCACTCTGAATTTCCCTGTGGCAGCTGAGACACAGAAATCGTGTGCAACAGCAGCAGGGACCATCAGATGATTTCTTCTCTACTGCATGTTTGCAGCTTTTGCCTGTTGCCAGACCAGAACTGAGAAGATGCATCAGGTATTATTAAATCTGAATCTTCAATCAGAAACCAAATGCTCTGTAGTGCACTGTGTTGTTTAAACAGAAGAGGTGTAAAAATTAGGAGCTAGGTTTTTATTATTATGTTTTATTGCTTTTTTTTCTCCCCCTAAATATAGAAGACCTCAAGAGAGAGAAAGAGCAAGGGCTTGCTGGGCTGTCCTCAAGGAAAGAGAGACTCTGGTATATTTATTTATATTCATATTATTTATAGCAGAGCAGGCACCACTGGTCTTAAAATGTGTGCCAGCTGGCTTGCTACTGAGGGAGGAAGAATGAACAAGTGGTCATAAATGCCATGCACCAGGTGAAGAGCAACTTTTTGCACCAAAGCCACCTGGCACCAGAAGGGATACCATTCAGGACAAGCCAGCTCGTGTCTGAAGCTCACATGTG
Organism: Bucorvus abyssinicus; assembly: GCA_009769605.1. Classification (NCBI taxonomy): domain Eukaryota; kingdom Metazoa; phylum Chordata; class Aves; order Bucerotiformes; family Bucorvidae; genus Bucorvus; species Bucorvus abyssinicus. The sequence goes on from CM020036.1 coordinate 16,831,128, forward strand.
GAAACCCTTCAAGCACAGGAACACAGTTTACAAGGAGCACATGAAGCAGGAGGAAAAGATAGAAGCTCCTGAACCTGACACACCAGTCTTGGTGGAAGTAGATGGACAATGTTGGTAATTTCTATGGTTAGAAGAGAGAGTTGGGAGCACGGGGCTTCCTGGAGATGGGTCAGATGATGATGCTGAGATCAAAAGACTGACAGAAAACTCACAGCCCTGTTTCGCATCCTGTTGGACTTAGTTGGAGGGTTCTGTGCCACTGGTGATACACGCAGATCTCTGTACTCCTCTTTTTCATAGCCACCTTCCTGCTGAGGAGACCATGAAGTTCTGAACCCAGCACTCTGTAGAAGGAATAACCAGAGTTACACGGGTAGCAGCAAAAGGAGTGCCACAAGGTTTCATCAGTTTGACTCTTGCTACTTACATAGCTACCTATGCTTTCCTTGGTTTAATACCACTTCAGATTAGATAGACTCATTAAAAACCTTTGTTCGGACACATATGAACTCAAGTGCTGTTACTTTCAGTTCACCACGAGGGCAGTTATGCAGTGCCCTAGCTAGAGGTCATCAAGCTTCATTTTACTTCCATCTTAGATGTGGTCATTTCTCAATGCCGCCTTGTTATTCTCATAAACCAGTCCATCTTTGCTCACTTAATCAGTTCCAATCAAACTAATCCAAGATGGAGGAGAAGGAATAATTTACTTTCTGGTCCTGGTTTGGGTCACCTTGCTAGATTTTCATTTCTTTCTTCCAAGAGTTGGTGAAACTGAGGCACTGCACCTAGCCTAGCTACAAGGAAACCTCCATCATCTATAAACTTCTTGAGTAATTTAATCATAAAACAGAGTATTAGGAAGGTGGGAAGGCAGCAATTGAAAAATCCATAGCACAATAGCTAACTTTGTGCACCAAAGGTTAACGCTGCCTCACAGAAAATTCAGGCTTTAATAATTGCTTTTTCATGATAGAGCCAAAAGATCTGTCAAAAATCAAAGCAACAAACAGGAAGAAAACACAATGAAAATCCCAAAAAGCAGAAAGAGAAGAAAGTTCTCGAGGTTTTCAGAGACCACACCCAGCTGACTGACACCCTTTAGTCAGAAATAAAAAGTTTCATGTTGTCTGATAGGCGAAAAGAAAGGGAAAAGATGTAGGGTGTTAAGCAAGCCACAGGAGCTTCCTGCATTGTAAGTTTCTCAGATGTACAGAAAAATTGGATAATGGAAGTGAAATGACAGGCTTGGGGTGTTCCATGAGGCAGGCTTGCTTGCTTGTTCAGTAGTCCTTCCTACCTTGCAGAATGCTTGTGTTACTGGTCCACTTTGGTGACAAACATGTAGCTCAGGAAGTTGCGCTTCTCAAACTGTGGTCTGCGGGCAACCTGTGGTTGGCAGAACACTTCCTCTTGCTCACTGCTCTCCTTGTTTCCACTCTACTTTTATGTACACCCTTTGCCTGTTTGGTCTTTCCTCTACAGGTGATGCTCCGTGTGTCCAGCCCTTTCTGCTCAGCTGGGAAAGCACCATGTTTAGTAGCCAAGGCAGTGGACTGTTAGAGCTGCCAACAGGTAAAGCAAAGGTCTTCTAAATACCCTGACACTTCATAGCTCAGCAGACCTCGCTGTTCCCCACCTACTCTACTTTCTGTTACAGGTACCCTTGATTTCCACAGTGAAGTTTTGCACCCTGCAATTGAAGGCTCCCTTCTGTGAACTTTTCTGTACCTGTCAGGGATTTCCAAACCGCCTGCCTTTGTGAGGGACAGCAGGGGTTTGCACCAGCCTGCAGGCATCCGCCTTTCCCCAGCTGGACCCTGCCTGCACGTGTTCACATACATTTGTCAAAGAGGAGCAAGTCATCACGCTGTCCAGGAGCTCCACTAATGGGCACAGGGGGATCAGGTGTGGGACAGCTCCTCCACCCTTAAATCAGTCACCAGCTCACCGAGCCCTCCTCTCCCTGGTCCCAGAAACCAGCAGAGGAAATCACAAAAGTGAACAAGTGCTATTACACTCCTTCAGGGGAAGGGTGTAATGGCCACTTGTGCAGGTGGAAGAATGCTAATTCATCTATTGATCTATTAAGTAATAAGGCCCACAGGCAGTCTTCTGCTCACATATGACACTGGATTGAAGGTCTGATAGACCAGCATTGCACTGAGGTAACTGGGTGGAATTGTACTCCTGCCTGCAGAGCTTTAAGGATGCTAGCTGAGCCACAGGAGTTAGGAGTAGGCTCTACTCAAAAACACAGAGCTCAGTGGCAGAATAACTTAGCTTATACTAAGGTCTGGTGCTCTGCTGCTGCTACGAGGTTTAAAGCCAACAAACATATTTTTCCTCACTACTGCCATCATGCAGTCAAAGGACACGACCTCAGCTTACCTGGATTTTGAACTGATCAGAATCCTGCCCCTGGTGAAAAGTCAGGTGTCAGGTCAGTTCTGAAGAAGACTTGCTGGATGGGAGCTACTGACATTGGGAGGGACATGTAACCACTGTCTCTCATCAGAGCACAAACCTGATGATTAAGACTAATGATTTGTTTTCTAATAAAATGAGCAGCAGGGGCAAGTTACTGAGGAGAGAAGGAGGGGGTCCTTGCAGTGCTTCCCATAAACCACCCAACCGCAGCAGCTGCGTTACCTGCTTGGATTTCTGCTCTCATCACTCAGAGAGAGCTCCCATTGCAGGGGTGCCCATCTCAGGTGTTAGGGGCCAGCTCTGAGCTCCTCTAGAAGAGCTGCTCTTCCTCCTAAATTAGTCAAGCTTAGTTGTAAATGCCTGCAGTGAAGCGGTGGCAATAACCCTGTCAAAGCCTCTTGTTTGACCCTGCCAACAATTTGTCAGTGCAGGAGTGCTCTCAAGGAGCCAGGAGGTGCAAGGAAACATTTATTAAGTAGCTAGCTTCACTACATTTCCTGGGTTCATTAGGTCTCTCCCTCCATTTAAATACACAAAGGTATGTGTATTATAAAGAATTGCATATGCATAAACCCCTCAACAAAATACAAGCTAATTCACATTACTGGTAGTACCCAGGTCAGCTCCACTAACAAACAAGCCTTCACAAGCTCACAGCCATGACACAGGCAGAAACAGGATGAAAAGCAAACACCAAAAATTCCCTGAAGGAAGAGGCCTTCTTTCAAAGCGCCCCCCCCCCCCCCTTTTTTTTTTCTTCAGTCTCGCTGTTTCCTGCGCTCATTAATGCAGAAGTTAATGCAGGTGGTGTATGCTGCCTGTGGCCCCACAGTGGACTGGGGCTACTATAGCCTATTGGTGTAACATGTCTTGGCTTGTATTCACCTCACAAATCATGCTGCTATCTACATGCAACCTTACACACATATTTTGCATTCAACAACTTGTCTCATAATATCTTATCCACAGTCTTTCTCTTTTTACTCAGTCAAAACATACTTCTGCAAGTCAAAACCACTTTGCAAGTTTTGCTTACTCCTTACTACCAATGAGCAGTTGCTGTGTCCAAGATAAGCCCTTCTCCCCCATATTCACAATCAGAGCTTTTCAGGTCATGTGTCCTTTGCCTATTCCAAACCCAAATTGTTCTCTTAGGAAGTTCAGCCTATCAACAAAACTAAAGGTTTTTCTTCGTGTGCAGGCAACGAAGGATAATTTATACTTCTGCAAGGCCCTTTCACTGCAAAGAAGAGAGCTTCTGAAACGCACACCTAGCCAGGAGTCATTTCTGGCAAGGTCAGGGGAGCCAAAGAAAGCACATTTTCCTTAACAAAAAAGCTGCAAAAGCATTTGCGAGATAATGCTACTTTAACTTTCTCTGGAAAGGCTCATGAGGTGCGGAACCAGAAGTAAATGTTTGGAAGGAGAGAAACAATTTCCTAAGCAGTAAGAACGTAAGGAAGTCACAGACCTTCCTCACCCTCTGGTGTCAGCACACTGGAAGGGCCCAGCAGAGCCACTGGCTGGACAGAAGATGGATGGGCTTGTTCTGTGCCTTTGAAAACCACTCGATGTGTTGGAAGCCCAGAGCTCTCCCCGTTTTGACTGCAGGGCCGGGACTATTGACAAATGTTTTGTCCTTTCCCAGCTCATCTGGCCAGGAAGGAAGGCAGGCATGAAAACCCGGGGAATGCTTTTCTGTATTGTAGTCACTTAACAAAGAGGGGAAAGGGAAGTGGAAAATAAAGCAGAGGGAGAAATTCCCAAATTCAAACTTCATTAAGAATATGCTGCAGTTTTGCTTAAATAAAGCCATTCTGTTTAAACCCTATATATTAAAAGTTGTTTGAAGATGCATGACGTGTCAGAGCCAAAACCCTGGGTAAATTAGTAAGAGAAACATCATACTAGTTATAAAAAGCAATGGCTTTCCTCACCCTGTGAGTGGATTTAGTGTAGTCATATAATATACACAAGATATGAGGCGCTAACCACACAGATTTGCATATAGCTGAGCAGTCCTCCCCTCTTCTAAAAAATACCAGCAAGTGTTTATCTCAGTCATGATTTACAACTAGAAATGGCCATTTTGCCAAAGAAAATAAATCCATTGAACATTCATCCTGCTGTATGTCAAGGACCAAAGGTCTTCAGAGGTCCCCCCTCGCATTAAGGCACCACACAAAGGGTATTCAAACCAGTCATTCAGTCACTAATGTGCAGTCTTATACGTGAATGTTCATATTTTGGGTAAGATTTCCTTCCAATGTCAGTGTGAATGCATTTCAATACATGATGCTGTTAGTAAAAAAAAAAAAAAAATCTAAACTTGTGAACCTTATTGCCTGTCATTCTTAAGCCTTGCTCGAGTAATTTCTTACTCCTCATATTTAATTTTGATTAAGCATTGAAAAATGTGTTTAGTTCTTGCTTTATGATCTGATAGGATCACTGCCTGCATCCACATTGAGGCAAGGTTAGAGATCTGCCTTCCTGGGGCAAGGAGGGGAAGAAGAAAAAGACTTGTTGGGGTATTTCAGGGATATGGAAATGTTGTAAAAAGACATGGTCCTCCACCACAAGGTGTTATAGTCTGGTGGGACAGCCTGGGGCCAAAGGACTGGCTAGTGGAGCAGTGTCAGAAACAGCTGAAATGTCCCTGCGGGGGCTAGGAGCTCAGCACAGGACTACAAAACCTGACAGGCAGCAAGACAAGTCTGTCAGCTAACAAAGACCCAGCTAAACCATTGCTGTGACCTCAAGCTTGTTCATTTAACAGTTTATGGTCATTTAGTCGCCAGAGCTACGCTGTAAATAAACCATGAGCCAAAGTCTGTGGGTTCACAGCAGTTTAAGACAATCCATTACATGGCTGCCTTGGTCACATCTCCCCAAAACATCAGTGCTGCAGCCACCCCCACCTCTATACTGCCATTGCTTGTCTGACCCTGGGGCAATCTGACTCAGGGGGTGGGAGGGTGGAAGAAGGTTTGTACTGGACTTAGCTCTCTGGCCTGGCTCCCTGCTCAGCTCAGTGAGGCATGAACAAGTATTTGACTTGGATTCAGCCCACTGGCACCAGTCACCATGAGCTGCTTCTTTTCCAGTAAGACCAGAGATCCTCATGGGTGCACAGGTTCCTAAATGGGACACAACAATTAAACACTTAAAGTTAGGCAGGGTTCATCCAGGCTAGACCTAGATACCTAGGGTCTAATAGCAAAGGGAGATGCCAGAATGCCAGTCCAAGGGACAAACCCCTTCCACCCATCCCTATCACAGGCTGCTCTTCAGAGTGTCCCTCAGACAATCTCCACCACGGTTTCCCAGCCCAGGGGACCCATTCCTGCTGTGGGAGGGTAACACAGTCACTTTCCCCTTTGGCTGGAAAGGTTACCAGTGAGATCCAGTCTAAAACTAACTAACTTCTAATCCTTAGAAAGGATTAGAATGGAAGTTCAGTACAGAATTACACAAAAATGTCCTGTGTTATGTCCTTGTCCTCTGGACAGAAAGCCACCCAAAGCCAAGCTCTTTCCTGTCTGCTGATTTAGCAGGAGACGCTCTGAGCTTTGCCCAGTTTCTCTTTTTGTGTGCGTATCAGGAGTGACAAATTCCTTTGAGAGAACTCAAGAGAAATAAAAAAAGGAGGGAGAAAAGAGAGAAAAATTCTTGGCAGGCAAGAGGAAAGGTTGTTATTTATCCAAATATATGGGACAACCTTCTTTTGCCTAGAAGTCTGCTAGCAATTTGCAGAACAGCATTGCAGGTAGCCAGCAGAGCTGTTGATCTCCAGACTACTTCTTGGTCTCCCTCTCTCTCTCTGTTTCCTTGGTGAATTTTCCCAAGCAGCACAAAATTCAACCCAGTTCAGAAGGGCCTGCAGCTGCTGCCAGTTCTGCCCAACAGCTGCTTTTACAAGACAGAGGCTTCAAAAGGCTGGCTTTCCCCAGAGGGCCACAGGAGGGCTGTACCTGAACTGCGTGGATTCTCTAGATTTGGCAAGGTTTTCCCAGCACCCAGAAGCTGGTATGTACTCAGTTGGTTTCAAGAAGCACTTGAAATTCTCCAACAATCTATTAGCCTTGCAAAAGCAATTAGAAAGTACTAATTAACATGGTGAGAAGATAATTTCAAGCAGTAAGACTGTTTTTTCGACCATATCAGGAACAATGTTGATCCACAGACCCCCAACTAGTCACCCAGAGCAAATGTTGGCAGCCCCAGCCCTTGCAGGACCATTATCTGAGCCAGAATTGCAGCCCAGCCTAGAGAACAACTCTCAGGGTGTGGTTTCATGCTCCACCTAACCAAGGGCACTGGCAGGATACTGCAGAAGGGACAGTCCCCTGACCCCACTTGCACACACTGCCAACACTTCACTTTTGCTGCTTCTCTTGCTTCAGCTGGAAAGGCTGTTGTAAACACTGAGAAAGCTGCTTCAGCTCTGTAAACTCTCAGGAACTCATCCACCAAAAAGAAAAGGCTTTCTGAGAACTGGAATCTGTTCCTGGCATCACCCCAAACCTAAACAACAGTCTGGGGCAAAGCCAGAGTTTAACTTCTTAGCAAGGATCCAGGGGATTGGGCTACAAAGTAAGTGACTATAATCAAATCAGCTCCATGGACTCATGCCTCAGTTTCCCTTCCTACAGTGGCAATAGCAGACACTTGCCTTCAGCTGGTTGTTGTGAGGCTTAGTATTCATGAAAGACCCAGAGATCCTCTCATATGTACAAGGGCTTTATATGAATCATACAATGTCGTTACAATTAGCGAAAACACCTTCTCCCTTTTAAAGGATCCAGTAATGCAGAAAGCAGAAATCCTTTACTCAGACATAAATATATTCCCCGTTCAGCAGAAAGGTGATGGAAAGTCTGGGAAAGACACACAGACATGCGTGTATATATTCATCTATTTGAAAAGAGATGCATTCCATAGCACTCCCTGGCTCGTGTGCGTCAAATGGAATATCTATTGAGGAAAATGTGACTAGCATAACCAGCTATGCAGTGCTCACATCTGCTAATCCTCTGCTGCTCAAGTAATCATCTTCACTTGCAAAAAAGATTTATACTATTTTGGGTGCAGACAAAGAGGAAATAAGCACTCCAAATGTCTCCCAGCTGATATCTTGAGGGAAGCATTGCCTTAATATTCCTACTCCAGCAGGGTATATTGAAGCAGGGATCTCATTTCTGGAGGTGGGTAGAATTACTTTAGACAGAGAGAGGTACAAAATGGACAGAGGAAAGGGTTGCGGCTACAATATTTACCATATTGGGTGACGCCTGGAGGTTTATTACATTTGCACAGCTTAAACAGCGCTGCTTGCTTGACCACAGCTGCTTTGCATTGCTGTTCTATCATATGCTTTCACACACTCCAAACTTCACAGTCAAAAAACACCCACTGAAAGCTTGCCTTGCCTCTCTGAGAAGCAAGCACATGACAGCCTGGGATGGATTCTGAACTCCAGCTCCGAAGAGATACTCCAGACTGACCCTACACGTGCCTCCAATTCAGCCATGTGCATATTCGTCTTTTAGGGATTCCCTCCATCAAGGGGAGGATGGCATTGGCACACATGTCACTGCGTTGTTAAGAGCAGATGATGGATGCCAGACACAGCGGTGGAGGGAGAGTGCTGAAGGTCTTCGCAGAAAATACAGCATACACACAAGCAATTTAGTGCAACAGCCCCACGCCCCTCCATAGGAGGTGGCACGCAATCATCGCACAAGGACAACACTTCTCTGCCCTGCATGCCACAGGCAGCCCTCTCTGGCAGGGAAGAATAGAAATGGTTTGACGGCCAGGTTGTAACCCCTGCAGACACTGTGCACCCTTTTTGGCAGATAGGAACTATGGATGCTGTTCGGCTGTCTTCTCACTGCTGTTTCTCTCTGTGAAGCTAGATCAGTGCCAGAGCCTGGGTGTGCTCAGCACCCTGTATCTCCCACTTTGCAGTATAGATGTGTCCTGCCCCCATAATCATGGATTTCAGAGTACTCCACTGCTGGCTGGCTCTCCTAGAAGAGCGATGCAGCCTCATTCAAGTGCTACGCAGAGAGGACAGAACTCAGTCATATATATATCCTCAAGTACTTTGCTCTTCAAATTCATGGCAGCTCCTATTGATTTCATCCCACAGGTGCCGTACAATGTCCCCTGAGGCCCATGGCTAGTAATTCTAGTAATCTGACCTAGCGTTGAACAAGTCCTACAGCTCTGATAACATGGTCAGTAACCCAGCCCACCAGGGCCACAAGGGCATTGCCTCCTTTCATTCCGCAAGCTCTGGAGAAGAAAGCACCTTCAATACGTCTGTTATGTACCACCTGTGCCCAAATTTTAAGAAAGACATTTTCTCATACAGGCAGACAGGCTGGAATGATACCAGAATATTAATGTTGAAGGTTTTTAGCATTATAAGATACTTAAGAAGCCCTTTCAACCCCTCCAGCTCAGATAAAATCATCAATACTCACAGTGGTAAAAAACCACTTACCAGTCCACATACAATACCCCTCCCCCACTCCCCGTCAAAGTTTTTAGAAATGTAACTGAGGAAACAAAAGACTGGCAGAATTTTGGTCTCTTCATCCTCAGATTAAACATCCCACAGGAGCAAACCATTTCTCCTAATACAGACATAATTAATTGACCAGCAGAATTTCTGCTATAGATCTTGCAACCCTGAGAAACTGATGTACGTGCCTACTCTGATCAGAACAGTGGTTTTCAAGCTCTTTTCATCTAAACATCAGCATCACCTTGCCTTTGCCACCCTAAAAACTCCTAACAAATTTCAGTTAATCAATTCTTATGTTGCTCTGGTGATTGTAGAGCTGCTACTCAGTTATTATTCATATCTGTGACAACTGTGGAATGGTGAGTGTTAAGATCAGCAAGCACGAGGTCTTGACCTCTTGGCTGATTTTTGAAAATAAGCACCATTTACTTAGGGGTCTACTTATTTACTTATCTGCACTGCAATAACATCCCCAAATCTCCCTAAGGATAAGAGCACATTCATTGCTGGAGAGGACCCTTACCTCAAACTGGTTCAGTAATCCGCTGTGCATACAATGGATGTGGCTGCAGCATCCTTGAGGAGAAATTCATGCGCAATCCCACTGCCTTGGGGGCCATCTCCAGTGTGAACTGCCAGCCAGTCAGAACCCCATGGATGAAGTTGGAGGAAGAGACCAGGTGGATTTTATACTTCGTTACCAGAGAAGTGATTCTGAAGGGACCAGAGTCAGCTGTGAGAGGTCACAGGAGCTCCTTGGAGGGTGTATGTGTGGGAGTGGGTGGAGAGAAGTTGAATTAAAGACAACTCAGTGATTTAGGCTACCTCCTACCTGGCTCTAGATGAGGATGTACTCTGGAGATTCCACTTTAGTTACTCATGGTTAAATACCGGCCCACCACCCCAGAAAAAAATTAACCTCCAAATTAGGATTAGGAAGTAATCTAGGACACAGGCTGAATTGCAGACCACTGCTTAGACCAGTGCCTACTCTGAGATCCAAGAATTACTACTTAATTTCCTTTTTATCAAGACTTTGCATGAACTGCTTCCACAGGTTCTTGAAGACCTACTTAAAGCTACTTCTCCAGTGAAATACAGCCTTCTTCCATTCTTGTTTTCTGAGTTTGGATCCATAGCTGTTCAGAAAGATACATCTGAAGTCTTTGGTAGTATGAATACTTCAAACCTATAGAATATTATGGGGTTTTTTAATGGCCAAACATCTCAGGTCTGCAACTAATCCTGCTTTAATTCCTTAAAAGTCCCTTCCATGTAAGGCCCCAGATCAGCACAATGATGTAGTTACTGCTCTGAACACCAGACTGGGTCTCTCCCAGCTCATCCCACCCCCTTTGACTGTAGGACTGCTCTCTACTGATGATAATAAGGCAAGAGGGATTATAACCTCTCCTTGGTCTTCTAGAGAAGTTGTCCTAAATGTGCTTTCCCATGGTTCTTTCTAATTCTGAATCTCATAATGACTCGTTAAATACCTACATCCGTTGTCATTAATTTGTAATTCCTCACAAAGGGCAACCTAAACAATCACAAACATACATACTCCCTTCCCTACTCGGGGGGGAATACCTTTGTGATACAGTTGGGAAAGTTCCATAGCCTCCCAGGACATCCTAGGGCTTTTGATGACCATACCTACCCTCTACTCACAGATCCATTTGCACTAGAATGCGGTCAGTCATTCCAAACAGCTGCCTTTTCTTTCCCATTACCTTTCCAAAGAACTATTTTTCTATTCCCAAATGCAAAACCCTTCCTCCCTTCCAAAATTATAATGGCTAAACCTCTGCGATGGACGGTATTTTGTCCTAGTTACACTCAGACACTTCAATTTCCATGCTATTTAGCAATCAAATCAGGAAAGCATTTAAAACTCTGGGAACTGAAGCTTGCGGCAGCTTTCTTTTCTAATGGATTGGTTATAGGTATTGGCTTTTATGTCTATTTTCCAGGTCATTTCGGAGATCCCTCTGAGTCTCACAAGCCTATACTGTCGATCTCAGAGGAACCACCTATATTTACTGAGGGATGAGTTAAAATACAGTCCTACTATAATTTGTAAAAATGCTACAGAATAGATAAACTCTGACATATCCGGACTATGTACACGTGGTTTGATAAGGGATGGAGCCAGCTCAAATTTATGTCAAGCAACTCTCATAGCTCTCCAGGCCTCACTGTTCCACATGTATACTGTACACGCAGAGCAAGAGACATGCATGCGCAGGGGTGTACATTTTTCAGCCTATGCTGCCTCTAAGTTTGACAGTCAACAGTACAAACCCACACACAGCCATTTAGGACAGGAAGTGAAAAACTGTGTTTAGGTGAAACTGTAGTAGAAAGGAGATGAGCAGAACATTGCTCATGTTTGAGTCCCCACTGCTGTGAACACTGGTATGAGGCTGCCTGCAATGGTGAGGGGTTCTCTACTCAGGGGCAATATTCCCAGTATGGTCTACCCTCCAGCAAACAAAGGGACGGTTGCCTGCTGTGCTACCACCAGTAGCGTAACATGCTCAAAGCATCCCCTAAGTTTGATGAGTACTCACTTACTGCGAAGCGCTGGAAAGATCACATGGCAAGTTAGTGTGGTTGTAAACATCTTTTCTGTTAAATGAATTTCAGATTTTACATCTCCTCTCTGGATGCACCAAACTCAGGTATCTTTTGAAAGCACCTACTTCTTTATATCCTTCAGTAATATCCTGATCTTAGTGCAATGCATCTTGAGCACTGACATGTCCTTCCTGAGAAACACCATCTCCCCAGGACTGGAAAGTGTACCCCTTATCAGAGCTTGATAGACAGCAGAGAGATTTGATGACACTGATTTGTTTCCGGTTGCCTGAACTGTCCCTTCCCCACTTAAACACACACGTCACATGTTCTAGGTTGAGGTTTTCTTTGAGCAGTACTTTGCTTTGGGTCCAAGACCTCTTGAGGACAACGGGGACTTGTTCCTCTGATTCAAATAAGCTTAGATTAAGTCCTTGATAAAGGACGGTTCTTGAGGAGTTTCTAAAAATCCTTTTCTCAGTTCAAAACTGAAGATGGTGGTATTAGATTTATTTACCCCACTGCAGGGACAGACATGTAGTCTGGGCAGAGAAGTCTTTTGATAAGAAAGCTTTTGCGGCCAACAAGTATCTAAAAGCTCACATTTCAGCAGTAGTCATGGGTTTGATAGGGTGCTTACCAAAGCAGTTCTCTGGTCTGCTCTACCCAGGAGATCAGACTAGACAATCAAAACAGTCCCTTTTGAAGCTAAAATCCGTGAGCCTACGAGAGTTGTACAGTTTCCAGATTCCTCCACTGCTTGAACTCATTACATCTATATCCATCACATGAAATCTGTCAACTGTGAGGGTGTTTTTTGTGCCAAGAAGACAGGCCACCGAAAAGATGCACAATCATTACTTCATTAGACGGCCTGGTGCCCCAGAAATGAGAACTACTGCAACCCGTCGCAGCTACCTGAACCAGCCATTATCCCAAAGGACTCTTTAATATTTACATATTATGTCTCAGCTCCTGTCTGCTCTCCTCATTATCTCCTCCATACATTTGCCATATGTTGGAATGAAGGCATAAAGCTTTTCATGAAACCATGGTCACCAGGCTCAATCAGCTCACATTTCTCCAGATGTTTTGTGATCTCACCACTTATTAACATGCCTAGGAGTTAGCCTGGCTCTAGGGCAGAATTACTGGTTAAATTTCTCTGTTTCTCTCCCAATCCATTTTGGAAGAATTTGATTAGATTGATTTCTGTCCAGCTCCTAGCTATACTTCTCCCCACATTCCTCTCTGAGGAGCTACTAATACTGGAGGCAGATTTCTCCCCAGGGTCTTTCTACCACGTCAGAGGTGTAAGCCAGCAAAACCTCCTTATTGATTTGCTATATGCAGAATAGACCCTTCAGTCATTTCTAGGAATGGATACATGGATACTTTCCAAGTTGCCAGGGTACTTTTATGATAATTTGCATTGCCATAGTTTCTGTGCATGTAAGTAAGCTTTCCCATTTAATTAATAACCTGAAGACTATGGTGAATCGAGGTGCAATGTTAGCAATTGCTCATGCAATTTTGTGCATAGAATTTTAAAATCAGGTCTAAATACTTCATTGGCAGCTTGCTTTATGTTACCATCCCTTTTGAAAGCTGCCACTTTTATCTACATACACTTTGTGAAATTGGCACCTACTTCAATTGACCGTAACAGGAAATTAGCTAAACATCACTTAGACATGTTTCTAATTCTGTAATGTGCTGAGGCCCACAAGGTATGCATGCCGAAGTGTAATTTTGAGGATCTTCAGCAATATTGTAGCATGTAAACAGAGAGAGTTAAAACATGTTTTAAATACCTAAGTCTCTTGTAACAAGTGGGAAATAGATTGAAAATAAAGACCAGCAGCTGAAGAAATAAAAGGCCATTCTGTTAAATTGTTCAGATGCTCATAAACTTAGGAAGAATGCATGCATCATGCCCATTCATGCTTCAATATTCCTGCAAACACTTGGTTTCCAGTCCACATCTAGCGTCCATGGCTTGTTTACTTTCTCCTGCAACTGTAAACTAAAAGCAAAACTTTCCAAGCATGTGGCTCCTTGCAGACAAGCTGAGAAAGAGATAAACACTACAAACCTTTCAGTACTTAGCATCTTAACTATTACAAATGCAGGGAATATCTGCAAAGTGCAAATTCGTTGGATTACCATCTTCTAAGTTCCTCTTGCCTGTCTATGGGGATTGGATTCTTTCATTTTTTCCTTATGACTGTGTGATCTTTGTCCCTCCGTGTTTAAGTGGAACAGAGGAACTGTACCTTGGAACAGGAGTGTCATTGTTCCACTTCATGTAAACAACTGAACAAGCTAAAAGCAGTGACAGTTGGAATGCAGGCTTCTCCCTCCATCCCTGCACTCCAGGTATGTATTTGGGAACACTGCTATGGTGAAACTATAGCACACCAGCCTGTCAGCAGCGATTTTATCAAAGGGGACTAACTTGTAGCACACTCTGGGACTGAAAATGCAAGTATCCCATATCCACCTATACAGCTACTTCTACTGCACCCATCACGGGCAGATCTGGGAGCTTTTATTCCTGGGAAACAAGCTAAGTGTGTCAGACAGATAAGAAATGCTCTTAATAGCTGATATTATATGTTTTTCCAAGGAGTGGTGGTGGTGGTGGGGTGGTGACCGAAGGTTTTGGCAGCTATGTCATTTTCCCCTGATTGTTTTCAACAGGAAACAGCTTCAGCATGGGCTGTATGATAACAGCCTTGGGCGGATTCCAGCCTGATCCTGGAATCCCAGCAGCTGATTGTCCTCCCAATCAAAACCCATTTTCTCTCCCACTATGTTTTCCTGGGGCTCGATCCTGCAAGGTGCAGTGTCTGTTGGCCAGGAGCAAAGAAAACCTGAAGTCTTTTCCCAACAGAAAGCACACCTGAAGTCTCCTGGGAGTCTGTGGACAGGGTCGGTGAGTGCCTTAGCGTGCTGGAGCCGAAGTGACCATCAGCTCCCAGGGATGAGCCCTTAGCCACTTCTCAGCATTTCGGCAGAAACATAGCAAGCCTCCCAGAAAAGTTTTGTCACATTTCCAAAAGCACAGAACTCCCTTATTCTGTCCTTTGCCCTAATCTGCAGCTTGGTATTCATCATTCCTAAATAGCTAAGATTCAAGCTAAATAGAGGTATTTCAGATTGGTTTCAGTTGGAACATGTTAGCTAAAGGAGATACTGTAAATTACAGTACCATCATGCTGCACCGTTGTGATTGTGTAGCAGATAACTCGGCAGCCAGCTCGCAAATGCAGCTGAGAGCTTTGTTAAGTAGGAAAAGGAAAGCGACAGGAGCAGTCACTAAAGATTCAGGACTTACCCTGAGTCATCCCTGGCTCCCTCGCCTCCCGCTGATGTTTTCATCATTACAGCAAACTTTAAGACACTTTCTGTTTCACAGTGGCTTTAGAGCTCCTTGGTAAAGAAAGCAATTCCTTTCCATCGCTGAGCAGAACCTCCACATCCTCAGGTTTTGTACTGAAGATGATATTTCAAGGGGCGGCAGGGGGAGGATGTTTAAAACCAGCTTCGGGCTCAGTAGTACCGGAGGGCAGAGGACTAAACAAGTACTGCAATGAAAGCAAACTACCAAGAAGGTCTGATTTTAGCCTCTCTTATTTCTACTTCCTGTATTTATATGACCGGGGGATTTCAGGAAGAGGCAGTCTTTGGTGGTCAAGGGTGTGTGTGTGCGTGCGTGCGTGTTACAAAGCCATATTTAGTAGTGAAGGCAGGTTAACCTTATCAGAAAGAAGGGCCTGAGACCGTCAGCTTATTGTTTCTCTAACTTCAGTAAGTTTCGGGGAAAACTGTTTTACTAACTACAGGTACATCAGGAGGCAGCAGAGCATGGTGAACTTTGTAAAGGATTTTATAAGGCAGCAAAGCAGTAAGTCGCCGTCTGCAAATTCCTGAAGCATGTGTATTTCTATTGCTTGAGTAACTGGAACCAGATGGAGCTTGGAAACCTTATATTTACACAGGACCTGAGAAAATGAAATGTCTCACACTGCCAGAGAGCAGCTTTGCAAAAATTTCCCAGTTAAAGTGAAAGGTAATGATAAAGTTGTAAGATGGCTAATAAATGAACAGCGATCCGTGCTGTGAAGCTCCAGTCTCAGAGCACATCTGACCTGGAGTTACTTCAGCAGTCGAGTAGTGTTTGCTGTACTGGAAATATGACTGAATATAGACCAGCTGTGGAGGCTGGGGACTGACAGATGTGCCGTTAGACAGCGCTGGTGGCACTCCTGTTTGGCAGCCCTATTGTTCCAGAAATATTTGATGTTAGGAGAATACATAATGTAAAAAATAAGGTGTAAGTGTAAAGCAGAAGCAGAGAAAAGCATTTGCATGGAATGGAGAGGGAGACAAATGTAACTTCTTGCCCTTCATATCTTCAGAAGGAATTTCCCAGCTTTCTAAGAGTAAGTAGAATGTGCCATACAGCCCACAGCAGAAGTGGAAATGCCAGGCTGCCTGGCATTTGGGCACGAGGGAAACGAGACCTCAGTGTAGACAGAGACAGTTCTGCTGGCATTAGGCTAAGGAGAGTCACAGGGACCTTTATGATCAGAGGGTGTTTAGGCATTTCCGAAGATGTTGTTAGGGCAGAAGAAACAAAAGAACTAGAACTATTAAAAAGACCCAGGAAAAGAACCAGCAAAAATACAGAATACAAGAATCCAGTACTGTGGGGCTACTTCAGTTTCGCATGATTTGAGAGAAGCTCATTTTGGGGTCATTTTGTGAAACCTTTCACACTGTTTGCAATTTAAAGACTGTAGTGTTCCAGAAATTTGCATTTTTGAAATTAGTTTTGTTAAAGAGATTGATCAAACTTCATGAAAAAATCTCACTTATTTCTGCAAAAGACATAAGTATTTCTGTAAAATATTTAAAATATGAAGACTTAAATGAAGATTTAAACGTAAGAAATCTTGCCTGAGGTTTGCTGGGTGTTTCTTTAAAACAGAGATTTGACAGGTTTGGAATGTGACGCTGTGTTCCAACATCAGGCTTTGGAACTAAACAGTTATACAATAGCTAAACGACAAAAGTAATACTCAGTTACTGCAAAATGCCTCTTCTCCGTGATAGATCCAAGCCGAACGGGGTAATTCTTGTCTTTTCCAGGACTGATTCACCCTTTCCGTCTTAAGCCACAGTACGCTGAAGCCCTTTTTTTGTGTTTTTAGGCAGCTGAGTTGGAAAGGTTTAAAAATGGCTTATGGGGGAAGCCCTTAAGTACAACGAGCACTTTGGCTATAATGAAGTGCTTTCAGCATATGCACAGATTATATGACAGTTCTGCTTTCCATACAGTAGGAAGCAGCTGTATCAATAATATGGCATATAAAAGCCTGTAGGAATTGTCATGCCTATTGTGTCACTAATCCATAAATTATGTGCCTTTTATAAAGCCTATTACGTAACAGATCACAATGGGTCATCATATAAAACCTATGAGGGATTAAAAGAGGTACTTTACACATTCAGATTTTGATTTTTAAAAGCTAATTCTATGTGTAAGAAGGCATCACTGTAGCCCAGCACACACCAAAGAACGAACCCTTACACAAAAGTCAAAGAATGCAGGATAACCCTTTTCTTAAGAAAACCAAGAGAAGCTTTGCTTTAACTTGCCTGTGCTGGTAGTGAACTGGCTCTGATATTCATGAGAAGACTCTTGTCTAATGAGCTTGTTGATACACCAGCACATGAGACTAAGTTAACTCTTAGCTCCTCTTTTTCCAAGAACTGCATTTAAAAGATTTTTGTCAGCCCAGAACAGACTGTACCAGAGACCATGTACATATAGCAGAAGTCATCATACACCCTGAGGTGGACTACAGGGCCGTGGGAAACGGCCAATCAAGGCTAAGAGCGATTACTCCTTCTCTTCAGTTATCTCCAGAGCCTAGGTAACTGGGAACGGAAAGCAGTACTGTGAGGCTTTTGGACCTAGCTTCCATCCCCTCTAGTCAGCCTCCAGCACTCCGTGTGAACCTGCTGGATACCACTATACCGTGGGAGGAAGCAGCCAGAATACTCTTGATCAGGGTGTTTCGGAGACTGCCATAACTGCTTCCGGATCAGTGCCTCTGCACAGCAAACTGTACTCTCCGCAAATAACACATTTCTAGTCCCAAAAGAGAAAATGGTGTGTTTCAGAATTGCTGCAAGTCAAACCGAAACACTTAACTCACCCTAAATAATGGCTTGATCCAGACGATACTCCCTGCAATAATGAAATTGTTGGCCTTGTGTCATTCAGTTCAGCAGGGTCGAGATTTCACCAAGAAGGTGCAGGCACACATCCTAATCGGGTCCTGAAATTTTAGTTTTTCAACAATAAATATGAGAAAGCTTATCTGAGAAAAAAAACCAGCAAACATTCTAGTTGTTTATATAATTTATTGATAGTGTACATATTTTTATATAGTGCATTACAATACTGACTGCTATTATCTTTTATAAATGCTGAATTAACTAATTTTTTAAATTTTCACAACAAAAATAAATATCATGCCAACATTTTGTAACCAGTTATCATCACATTAAATCCATTTGGATTTCATGACGTATTTATCTGTACAAATGACCCCATATCACAGAGCATTCACAGTGCATAAGGTCACAGTCATTGAAAAAATAAATAACATGATAAATAGATTTCTGTTATTTACAGTTTACAAACCCATCCCTTTCTGTTTTCAAAGTAAGCAATTCTACAAAGTTTTAATAGTATTTAAAGAGGTATTGCACCTCCTAAAGGTGCATTGCAAATGCCTGCAAGTATGAAACACAGGGAATTTTCACAGGTTCAGAAGCTGAACCTTCAGCGATCATAAACAATTTAAAATACTTTCTTGCAATGGAGGAGATAGCGGGAGCTAAATTCTACTCTCTGATAAAAATTTGTGCAAACTACCAGGACATTAATGAGCACTGGCACCACTCCCAAGAACATGAAGGCAGGAATTTGGTCATAACCTTGCTGCAGAGTTTCAGCCGTTTGAAAGATAGATGCTGCCGGGGAAGCAAATTTGCAAGTGTTCTTTGCGTACACAACTGGTATATGAATGAAGGCCATAATCTTGTAAAAACCCTCTGGAAGGAAGCATCTCAGTTGGTATTAGATTTTCTAAAGATTATACCTATTTGATATACTGTGATACCTTTAGAGTTTGTCATTCTTCTCTATTGCTATAATCAACCTCTGTATTTGTCTTTCAAGTTTACCAAGATGATCTCAGTGAGAAGATGGTAATGATCGCTTACATTCTTTGTGCAAGTAAAAAAGAAAAATAGATGGAATTAAATTAAAACTGGTAATTCTTGTAATAAAATAACCAAATGGCACTACTTTCCCATATCATTCATTTCTTTCAGATAGTGCACTCTATGTCAGAAGACTGGTAGCAAGCAGAACAATGTGATGTACCAATTGATCGCCACAATCACTACACATCTCAGCCTGTGGAGAAGGAGCTACATGTATCTCACTTTTCAGGACAGGGATTTATAGGATTTCACAGCTTTCTCTGGTGGAAAATGTGAGAAAAGTGTATGGCCAGGTTGTTCAAAAGCAGGTTTTTAAACATGCACACAGTAGGTCAGAAACTGGAATGCACATGTCAGTTGAATGACATTCTTCTGTTCAGCAGAACTTGGCTGAACATTCACTGGCACACAGAGTTTTCAAAATAGTTCAAGGGAAAAATAAAGGGTTTGGTACAGAATTGCTGGAACTAAATGCTGTCATTTCCCTGTGTAACTATCACACATATCTCACCACCCAACAAAATGAAAAATCTGGAGTTCAGACTCAAAGAAATAGAAATCGTGTGGTAAATGCATCAGCTGGAGAGATTTTCTTCTGAGCGCTTAACCACAAATAATTGAGAGATCTGAGGTTTGCAATGACAAAACATTATGCTCAAAGGTGATGCATTTCAATTAGGAAGATTCTTTGGTTTCACCTGGTTATCAGTGTTATTTTAGTGTCTGTTTCGTATTACATTAGGTCTGATCTTTCCTTGGCATGAATAATCAGGCAGTATTTATACAGTTTAAAGCACTCTACCTAAGATACCTAACTGCAAATAAATGGTGTTAGAATTGCAAGAAATCCAAGAAAGGAAGACAACAAAACTCATGAGGGATTTGTTCAACTAGAGCAAACACATAACAGAAACAAGTGTGTGTAATTAAAGAACAGTCACAAAGGAAATCGAAACCAGAATAGAATCTTCTCTATAATTGCTAAGTAATAGACAAGTGAAGACATTTTCCATTCATTTACATGTGGACAGAATGTTTACAAATATAATCTAAAACCAGAAACTAATTTTGTTATGGCTGCAACAAGCATATAAAAATAAAATCAAATTGGCACACGAATGACTGAGCCAGGAGAAAGATGGTTGGCTATGCTGTACCTGTTGGGAAGACAAGGTGTCCTTCTAGGCTAGACTTCAGCCCAGAGAGCAGCCCTTAGATCATCAAAGCGTCATTAACAAAACCACAACTGTAGCTTTTTAGATTTAGACATGTAGATCCTGAGCCTGAAATCTTTGCTCAGGCAACACTTTATAATGCAGTACAATTGTTACGGTAAATAAATGGAATCGAACACTGCTGAACTCAATGGAAACTCCCACTTGCTCACTACAGACAGGATTGCACCCTGTGGGTCTTCGTGGACTGTGCTACTCCAGTGGAACTGCAGCGGAAAAGAGCCGCTAAAAGTTCTCCTTGGCCAGCCATTAATTAATTCAGTTTTGATCCTGCTTGCACATCAGGGCAGATGCACAGTTTTCAAGTCTCAGACAAGGAACCAGTTCTCTTATTTACAAATCCAAAGTGGTATCAGCAGAAGTCCACAGCTTCTGGCCAAACCTTTTCATTTGAGAAAGAAATAAAATCTTTAGACTACAAAACCAATATAATATGAAAAGATGTGAATGTGATAGAAAATCGAGAAACCATGCTCCGCTGTCATCTTAGGACAGAATCCAGCAAGGCACTTGGATATATGCGTAGCTTTAAGCATGGAATCAATCCCACTGAAGCTAAGCTTTGCTGGATATGGGGTATCTTTTTCTGAGTGGCATTCATTTTCAGTGTTAGTATGGTGGCAATTTTCAGATCACAGTAACAGTTTCCCCTCTCATATCCACCAGCTTTCTTTTCACTCTTGAGCTGAACATTAACTTACACAACATTGTGACACACACACTTCAACCAGCTAACTTTTACAATGGTTAGCACAACAAAATGGCTACAAAATTCTAAAGACACAAGCTGAACAGCTGCAATACATAACTGTACTAATTACAGAGAGCCAAGCACAAATCACTCCTCGACTGGAAAATGGCAAAATTTCTAGTGGTTTCCTGACCACGTAAGAATTTTTTTTTTTTTTTGTATACATGTGAAAGGCACTAGTTTGCCATTACAGGCAATAGCCTCCTGAATTACTGATACATTCTCATGTGGGTTTATCTGACATAAACCAATTTGTCAATCAGATCTTTCTTGGGCCATTTAGTTTATCTGCACGGCTTGGGTCTATAACTGCCATCTTTATTTATTTTAGCATATGGATTACAACTACATAGGGACTCTTTAAACTACTTCATATGAGTATGTGTCATCAAGGCCCTGATACAGCATCTATAATTCTTTGGCAAACAACATGACCCTGGTCACGTGGTGGTGTCAGAGGAGAATCTTACTAATGTTATTTATAACGACAAGTGTGGCATGACACCTGTCTCATAGCAGAAGATGTGTATGAGACCAACTCATGAAATACAGCATTAGAATTCAGCATAAATTGTCTTGAAGTGTTTCTATGTTTTAGGGATGGCTACAGATGACAGGACCAGCCATGTGATTTCAGGTCTGTATTACCTTCTGAGACTACAACAGAACATGCTGGTTTCCTGGAGCAGGTGATATTCAGTTCAGGCAGGATAGTTCTAAATGATGTCTGAAGGACTCATGGCATTCGCAAACACAATTTCATGCATATTTGGGTATATTTGCTACAGAACAAATTGGTGTTCCCAGTCTTCTAAAGTTGCCTGGCTCAGAAATCTGAAGATACAGTACAATTTGCTAGGTCTGGCACTGTAAACATTGATGCTCTCATCACTGTCAACTCAGCTGATCACTAGGCATTCAAAACTAGATTTTGGAACTACTCTTCTGTAGTGTAAAAACATCTGAGCTGCCTGGACTGTGCACGGAAGAGCAAATGTTTGCTTGGAGACAGATAGTTCTGCAAGCCCACCTAACAGCAGAACATTGGAAAAAAAAAATTTACTCAGCCTCTCTCTCTGCTCCTTTCAGCCTCCTATCTAAGCCATCACAAGATTTTCAGCAGCAAACTGTCCTCCTGAAACATAGCAGGGAAGAGAGAAAGACTAGAGAGGGATGCTCCTACAGTGGTGCAGCATCTTCATGGCCTTTCTGCAACAGAAGACTCATAAAGATGAACATGAATTCCAACTTCTCAGCTTTTCACTGCAGCAAAAATGTCTTAAATGCCTGGAAATGGGGTCACCGGCATACTTGAGATCATATATGTTTACTGTCATGCTTGCCTATTCAGTAAAGCATTTTAATAACGCTGTATTTGTTGCCATCTTTAGGACTGGCTAGTTTAACACGGTAACTACTTAATTAAGGTGGAAAGCCCTAAATGGATACTAATACTGACATTTGTAACAAAGTGTAAAGCAAATAACAGGTAAGTTGCTCTTTTTTCCTTAGGATTACACTGAAAGGATTCAATTCCTAAAAAAAAATTCAACAGCAGAATTCATACTTAATTTGTACAAAAATAATTTTAAAAATACCCTTAATTCTAAACACACTGCCTGGTGTAAACAGTATTCTGCGTGTGAGCTGGCTAAACAGAATTATTTGCCATATATGTCAAAATAGGGAACTTTCTGATTTAGTGTTTATTTGCTGAGGTTTTATAGAATGTTCTCATTGACATAATAACGGGATTTTTTATACATAGTCTTAAGTGCAAAAAATTTATTTAAAAATGCATAAAGTGTTAGTTGATAGATTTGTTTTGGTTTATAAACATTAAAAAATTTTAAAAATCTATGCATAAAGTTAACTGTGCTTCTTTAGAAACTTTAGGTGATCATTCGCATACAGCTTTAAAATATTTTTAAAATTTAGTAGCAATTCAAAATACGTTGTCTCAGTGATTTGCAATCATATGGCTGCTAAAATGTGGAATGCTACCCATTGTTTTTAATACTCTGGGACAGATCTTGCTGTAAGTTACATCCAGAGTAATTCCTTGTATCAAATTTATGCTGGTGGAAAGGATATAAAAACTTGGCTTCTACTGGGGGTTATAAAGAAGTATATCATGCTTCAAATCTTGCATGCAACCAAAGCAAGGACCGTATTCTCTTGACAGACTTGCTTTTGTCTAGGTGCTCCTCATCTGCACTGCTCAGTGTCAGACATTCATCTTCATTAAACTTGGGGGAATAAATAAAAAATGGAGAAGAATACACCAGCTTGTTGACTGATGAAATAAGTTTATCTCCCCCCCAGTCAAATCAAACCATAGTCAGCGTGGGTCAGAAAGTCTGGATTATGTTCAGATAATACTCTCATCTGATAACAGTAACTGATAGTTAATGAGCACCCATTTATATTTTATTTGTTTTAGTTTCTTCTAGATTTACACAATGGGCTTACAAGGGCCAATGCAAAGTTTTACTTGTGGTGTGGTATTTCACAGATGTTTGTTTATATTTATGTATACAGCATTTCTGGTTAATGGTAAAACATATTTTTCAAGTACGAAATTTCTGCATGTAATTCTCTTCTTCGATATGCAGATGCTCTTGACTCTGAGTATGCATCATCACAAGTGATACAACATACAACCATTTCCTCTTCTTTCTCTGCCACACTGTTCATGTTTATTGAAAAGAGTGATAAATATTCAACACTGCCATAAAAAACTGTCAGTGCAGTTCCTCTATAAGCAGAGCACTTGAAGGGGGAAATGATGTCCTCAACAGTGCATGCCATGGTGTGTGCCGTGGATTTTCTAGTCTTGTAGTTGAGATATTTTGACTGAGCCAAGAAAAGTTCTGAACTTGCCTCTTAGTCTTCCACGGAAAGTAAATGTCAAACCCAAAGAACTATATAAGATTTTTTTTCCCGTCTTCTTGCTAACCTTGATGGTAGTGGTTGATTGTCTGCAAAAGGAGAATGAAAACCACAACAGACTCTCCCAGAAACGGATCATTTTAGAGTTCGGCATAAGATCCACACAGACTGAGCAGCAATATCCAAAGAGGAGGAAAATGCTTTGGTTGCCCCGAGCTAGCATGTTAAAAGAAAGGTACGCTTTTCTTCCACACAGGTAAAAGTGCTTGTTAGCTGATGAGGCAGGAATGACAGTCAAATTATTGATGGAAAGAAGATAGAAAAGTGAAACTCCTCCTGTCATTTACAGCACGTGTAATCAGAAGAATTTCAGTCTCTCTCCTTGTTGTGGTTTAAAGTTCTTCTCGGCACATAGGGAAGTTGACAAAGGTGAAGACATTAAATTCTATCAATATAGAGAAACACAGGAAAACAGCATATAGAAACAACACGTAGATGCCTAACTTCCTGTCAAGTTTCCACTTATTTACATGGATTCCAAACACCTGCAAGCAAACAAAGTGTTAGTTAATTGAGCTCCAAAGGAGACCTTTGGAAACAACCATTATATGCTAAAAGTGAGAGTCTTTTGAATCGGAGATCCAGAACAAAATTATATTCTCAGTATTTTGTGGATCAAAAACGCAACATATATTTTTCTGATCAAGAAAGGGAATGTAAAAGTCCAAACTAAGAACTCAAACTCTGGTCTGACTCTCAGATCCTTTTACAAAATATGAAATGAACCCACTTTAAGGCCCCTTCACAAGTTCTTCATGTAATAGAAACAGGCCCCTGAGTGCTCAGTTTCAGCCTATGGTGCATTTTCAGTACACGGGGCATGTTCTTGTCAGGCAGCACTCATTCGTTGGTTCAGTATGAACTAAAGGAATGCACTGAACTACATGAATTGCTCTCCCTCCGTTGTTCCCCTACAGATCCTTTGTGTTCCAGGAGTACACCAGCACCCAATGTTCATTCTTTCAACAGTTTCAGAAGAGGTGCTTTCTTTGATGTTTTGCTCAGCTCCAGAACTAAGGGGAGTTACAAGTTACAGGTAGCAAAGCAATGAAGTCCTCACGAAGGCATCTATTTGCAATGGTGTTGAATGCCTCTGAATTATTATTTGTTTTGCTCAAAAGCCTCCACTGTGCTTTGCTGGAGGGTCCGTATGAATCAGGGAATCCAGCAGAACAAATGAGACAATAATAGATGCTTTGAACTCAGGGGATAGGGTTGTAACTTCTGCTATGAAAATACTCTCTTCAGAAAAGGATGAACAACCAGCACAGTAACACATCTGCTTAGTCCTCCCATTTTCTTCCAAAGTGCTGATTACCAATATGCATGCAGCAACACCAGATACAGCTGATTTGTTATTTCACAGGCACTGTGCAGTATGGCAAAATTGGGGTAAGAAAAGAACAGGCTCCCACAGCTTATTTATCAGATGTATTAGCAAGTTAGTGGCAGAGTGAACAGCCCTGGTCATTCTATCACTTTAGTCGTGCATGGGTGATGCGGTGTTTTTTAAGACCTAGTCATGCAACAGTGTGAAATTTCCAGTGATGATCCCCTCCTCTACAGAGCCTCTACAAAGCATCCACAGGCAATCTGTGAAAGGCATTAGTACAAGTGGATATTTTTATACCTTTGGGATTTGATTCTTCCCACAGAGGGTCCCCTGGCAGTCGTCAGGATCAGACCTTAAGTACCAGCAACATTGACTTTTGAAACAGAATTATTGTTTCACCTCAAGAAATCAAGTGTGTTATGCTGAGTGACATTTAGCATGCCTATTCCAAGTCCTGAGGTTCGCAGTCCTCACAGATTAGTCTTCATTAAGGATTTTGGCTACAGTACTTCATTACTCCAGGCTGGTTTTGGAAATCAAAGACAAGGACAACGGGTGATGAAGCATACCTGGGTCTTGACCCAATATAAAGCAGGGACAGGCCTGGAGTATGCAGCTGGACACAAGGACACAGAATCATTACTAGATCCCACAGTTTCAACACTGCCACTGATATCAGTGAGGACCTACCCGTATCTATCATCACTGACATCAGTGAGGACCTACACGTATCTATCATCACTTACACCAAATGTCAGATTTCAGTTCTTGCTGAGGACAATGGTAGCTCTTCAACTCATGGTATTGCTAGAAGAATGATACTTTACAAGAATCAATGCTTCAGGGATAATAAGCATTTCCATTTTTTTCCTTCTATAACATATAAATACCTAATAAGTATTTTGCAATTGGAATACTTGGAGACACTCAAATACTTACAGTAAGTGCCACTGATCCCAGCAAAAGTCCAACTGAATAGACCAATCCTTTGCTGTTTATTTTAACCTGTGGGAATTAGACAGAGAAGAGACCTTTAAAATGCTCAGTATATAATAACTGTGCTTTGGAGATCAGAAATCAATTTACTGATTTATGGTCCACCTTCTGGTTTTGAATAGTGACCGTTTTGAACAGTGACACATTTTAAACTATACAAATGCATGACAGATTTATCACAATGAAGAACGGGAAGATTAAGGAATCAAAACAAATGTATAAGTAATCCCACCACCATAAAAAGAAAAATCAGTATTTATAATGGATTTTATGTTAAAAAATCCTCAGGAGAAACACACATGCTGTTATTCTCATCTTACAGACAAAAATACTAAGGTACAGGGAGACAGACAGGTGTGCTTGAAGCTGTGTAGCGAGAAAATGACAGAGCCATGAACAGATATCCATGGTGCTCCTGTTGATAAACTGGTAATTAACTGCAGTTCATGGAAGGAGAATTGCTTCCTTAACTCCCGGTTCCTTGGCAAAGAAATAAGAGCTTATTTAGCAACCCATAACATGCTCAGCAGATTGTTGGGGTTTTTTTTCATTTTATTTGCATGCTTTCTTTTTAGGATATATTTTCCTTAAATAGATGAAAAGAACAAAGTAAAGATTTGCCAAGTATACATACAGTTGATCCATAATCAATCGCCACAGTCTGCAAACCCCATGGAACGCCAAGGCCCACGAGAATGTCAAAGACATTGCTCCCTATTGTGTTGGATACTGCCATGTCACCAAGGCCTGTAGAGAAAAAAATAACAATTCTTGGGTAAAAACAAAGTACAGGACTATTACTCTGCATGCTAGAGGAAAGTAAAGGGGAACAAGCCCCTTGGACTGGTCAGAGTAATCTGAGTAGGGAGACAATTTCCATAATCTCTGCATGAGTTTGAAAAGAAGTGCGCAAAAACTGCTCACTCGAACCACATCTTCCTCGTGTCTCGGAGAGCCTTTACTGGGTATGCGGTATCCATTCAGCATCTGAGTTCAATGCCAATTAAACACCACAAGTCTTGTTCTAGGTAGTCTGTAGCCACAGGAAACCTGAAGATTTTGTACTTGATTTAGTATATGGAGACATGGTCTTTATCTCATGTGAATGATGAAGAGCGGTCTTGGAAAGAATCTGACCAGATGGTAATCAAAGATATTAAGCACTTCTGTGAGGTTTAATCAGCAATGATTTCATGTCAGGAACAATAAAATGCTACAGGAAAGTTAAAAAAGAGTGAGTGGTGGTGAAATCCCTAGGCAGTACTTGAAATCTACTCCTAATGCTCATCACTGGCTGGCATCTAATTCTGCACCAGTGTCAAGGGATGTGAGGAAGGCAGAATTCTTCTCTGCTCCTGCTAATTTCCCTTGGGCACTGGCCTAACTATCAAATCACTTCCAAAAACTGAATACTGGAAATGAAGAGGAACTCTGACATAAATGGGACATGTCCCACAAATACTTTGAGAGTACACCGAGTGGAGACAGACACCACCACACTATAACCACAGTAGCTTCTTGCAGGAAGCTGCTGAGGGAAAGCTTATGCTTTGGATCCATATTATGGTAGAGTGTATCTCTCCTTTTTAGATATTTGTTTGCAATCTATCAGTAAACTTGTCTCTTGAATCCAAGTAGTGCAAAGTGCCTGTATTGTCTTTGAGAGAATGGGGCTGCTTTTTGCCAGGCTTGTGCTCACCTTCACTTTCAGAGGCAACAACCCTTACAGTAGTTTTGCCTAATACTGAAGAAGAACTAATCTAAAGAAGTAGTCTGTTCCTTTAAAAATGTAACATGTTTTCCTTCTGTTCTTGCAAAAACCTATTCACTTTAATACTACACTGGGAAAACTAATTTATTAGGAAGGTGGTTCCATTAAGAATCCTGAGCCCTTTTTTTGTATTGCTTTTTGTGAGATTTTCCTGCACTCGAGAAATCATACAACCTGGAAAATTAAATATTTAAAATACATAATTCTTTTCAACCAAGCAACAATTAACAGCACTACTCCTCTGTCAAACTACAAAGACCGGGCTTTTAAGTACTCAGTTTATCATTTCAGAATCCTTATTGTTTGCCCAATGGTGTGTGCTGTCTCATTTCATTATATGATCATCTCATATGAGAATTGAAATAGCGGAAAAGAATATAATTAGGACGTTTTCTTATTCTACTGCAGCACAGGTGATCACAATGTCAGGTTTAATGGTTTTTTCAACAGCAGGAAGGGATGCAGCTACAGGTATTTCTCAATTAAAAAAGGAAATATAAAGAACTTTAATCAAAACTTGAAGATACATGAGAAAGTTTTTGACAATTTCAATTGGAAAGCTGATGAGGACATAGCTGACGTTTACCTAAAACCCTTTTCAGTGTGACTATTCATACAACACAATGGAAAGGACGTCTGCATTGAGATGAGAAGTATGCCTAGCACAACATCACCTCCCTGAGTTCAGCAGGTCTTCTAGAAGTCAGTACAAGTTTCACGTGAACAACTGCTGGTCAGCATATATTCTTCGATGTTTTTAATAGCTGATATTCCGGTTTTGTCTACTATTTTTATTTCTTTACCCTGACTGATACATACCATGCATGGGATATCTGAGTGTTGAATGACCTTCTAGAGTGCTAGGGTGTGCCCAGTCCCAATAAGCAAAAGGTTAACAGGACAGGGATTATTTTTTTGGTTCACAGTAATTAGCAAAGTGTTTTGGCTTTTAACAAGGCCCTGAAACAGTAAAAATAAAAGAAAAAAAGAATAAAATGGCATTGAGAATGTATGTCCATGGAGGAAGCAAATCAAAGAACATGTATGCAAGATTGCAGTTATGTTTCAGCAGACACAGTACCTTGTCTTGCTACTATTAAGCTGGCCATGCAGTCTGGGACACTTGTTCCTGCAGCTAGGAAAGTAATGCCCATGATCACATCTGGTATCCCAAGGGTGTATCCAATCACAGTCACCTGAACAGTGAGGAAAATACATTAACCTAGCATATTTGGAAAGTCTCCTCATTCCAGTACAATCCAATACAGTTGTGACATACTCTTTACTTTGATTTCTGATGTGGACTCTAATAGGATTAGACTCAGGATACTTATCCATGTCTGCAAATTAAATAATTGTGGAATAACCAGCCTAAAATTCACCCTGTGAAAAGGAAAAGTACTTTGGCTCATATTAGTCAACATCTTATGAGCAAACAAAAAGCTCCATTTTCTGTACTTCTACCAGAACATACTGATCTTTTAGGAGGAGCACAGGCATAATCCAGCCTGTGGCATTTTTTTAAGTTATTCCCAAGAATGGCAAGATTCTCATTGGTTCTATTCTCAGAAGGACTGTAACCAATTTATATTGTGATATAGGCACAGAGATTTAAAGAACTTATTTTATTCCAACACATGAAGAAGGAACCAGTTTCTTGCATGACTTCTGATATAATCCCAAAGTGAGCAAGGCTGGTTATACTGACCACTGAGAGACCAGATGCAGCTTTAAAAGAGTTTAGGGAATGGCTGAAGCTTGTAGCAGAGCTCTTGGAAAGGACAGGGACCTGTATTTAGCTGGAACATCTGAAGGCGGCTGAAAAAGCATCAAGAAAAAAGGCTGAACATGCAGCTGAAAAGGAAACAGCCTTGTGAGAGTGAGAAGACTGAATGAGGGACAGGCAGCTGCCTCGCTGCTGACTGCTAAGGGTGGAAGTCTTTCAGGCTCTGTGTTGTTTTCTTGAACGTTTGCCAATCTCCTACAGAAGGAAAACTGGACCCTTCACCAAAGAAAAGATGTATTTTAGGAACTCGTTCACTTATTCTCAGGGGAAAGCTGTGACTCAGAAACAGGAGTGGGCATGATTTTCCTGCTGCAAGTGGTAACCGGGTATTAAGGTCTGGCTGCCTTTTAAAGTAAGCTGTGCTGCAGCCTTCGTGATCTTTGGCACCATTATGCCAGGCAGAATGAGTGGCTGACTTACGAACTTCTCCAACATAGTTCTACATTCAGAGAAAAGCGGATTACTTTACAATGCAAAACTTACATAGAAAGTTGCAGAAAGTATATCGGAGACACAATCTTCCATGACAGGAAAGATAAAACAGTTCACAAAAACCTGACACATTTGAGGAAGTAAGAGATGTTCTCCACCCAAAAAAGATTTTGCAGGTAAGAATCTCATGATCAAAAAATCTTCCATATACAGGACTACAAGAGTATATATACGAGAGCCGCTCCAAAAGTAACACCTCCTATTTTAGGATGCTGGCCCACAAGATCAGAGGCGGATGTTGGGGGTCTGGCAGTAGAGGTTGAACCTTTCCACCAATATTCCATTCGATTCAGTTGCCATGTGACATATGGCAGCAGAGGGGCAGTCTGACAACATGGGGTCTGACATGGCAGTGTGTATGAAGCAAAGGGGCGTAACTGAATTCTTCCATGTGGAAAACATTGCACCCATTGACAGCCATTGACGCTGCTGAACGTTTACGGAGACCAAACAGTGGATGTCAGCACAGTGGGGCGGTGGGTGGCGCGTTCCAGCAGTGGCGACAGTGACAGTGGGTCACCTCCACTGGGGCAGATTTTTACAAGCGCAGCACGCAGGCTGTTATTCATCGCTGGAGAAAATGCCCAGCCAGTGGTGGGGACTGTATTGAAAAACAGCATTTTGTAGCTGCGAATTTGCTCTATCAAACAGTGTTATTGTGCTCTTTGTAGCTGTTGTAGTTTCCATGGAAATAAATAGGAGGCATTACTTTTGGAGCAACCTATGTAAATATATATACACATATATGACTATGAGTGTATATATGTGAGACTACATTTATTCCAGTATGAAACCAGCTAAAGGTTTCTTCACTCTACTTTCCTTTAAAAGGAAAGACTACAAAGATTTTTGCAAGGCTGTGCAGGGAGAAAATTAGAAAGGCTAAAGCCTAACTAGAACTTAATCTGGCCACTGCCATAAAAAAAAACATTAAAAAAAAGTTTTTCTAAATACATTAACAGCAAAAGGAGGGCTAAGAAGAACCTCCATCCTCTACTGGATGTGGGGGGACACATAGTGACGAAGGAGGACGAAAAGGCTGAGGTACTGAATGCCACCTTTGCCTCAGTTTTTAAGAGTAAGACCAGTTGTTCTCTAAGTGCCCAGCTTCTTGAACTGAAAGACAGAGAGAGGGAGAAGAATGAAGCCCCCATAATCCAAGGGGATATGGTCAGTGACCTGTTGCACCACTTAGGTGTGCACAAGACTATGTGGCCAGATGGGATCCCCTCAAAGATCCTGAGGGAGCTGGCAGAAGGCTCACCAAGCCACTTCCCATCATTTATCATCAGTCCTGGCTAACCAGGGAGGTCCCAGTCAACTGGAGGTTAACAAATATGATGCTCATCTGCAAGAAGGGCCAGAAGGAGGATCCAGAGAACTACAGGCCTGTCTGTCTGACCTTAGTGCCGGGGGAGGTTCTGGAGAAGATCTTGAGTTCCATCACGCGGCACGTACAAGACAACCAGGTGATCAGGCCCAGTCAGCATGGATTCATGAAAGGCAGGTCCTGCTTGACTAACCTGATGTCCTATGACAAGGTGACACGCTTAGTGGATTAGAGAAGTGCTGTGGATGTCACAGCCTGTGACACTGTTTCCCACAGCATTCTCCTGGAGAAACTAGCTGCTCACGGCCTGGATGAGTGTACTCTTCACTGGATAAAAAACTGGCTGGATGGCTGGGCCCAAAGAGTGGTGGTGAATGGAGTTCAATCCAGTTAGTGGCTGGTCAAGGGGTGCTCCCCAGGGCTCAGTATTGGGGCCTGTTCTCTTTAACATCGTTATCAATGATCTGGATGAAAGGACCGAGCGCACCCTCAGTCAGTTCACAGATGACACCAAGCTGGGCAGGAGTGCTGATCTGCTTGAGGGGAGGGAGGCACTACAGAGGGATCTGAACAGGCTGGATCAATGGGCCGATAGTATGAGGTTCAAAAAGACCAAGTGCCAAATCCTGCAGTTGGGTCACAATGACCCCCTGCAGCGCTACAGGCTTGGGAAAGAGTGGTTGGAAAGCTGCCTGGTGGAAAAGGACCTGAGGGTGTTGGTCAACAGCTGGCTGAATAGGAGCCAGCAGTGTGCCCAGGTGGCCAAGATGGCCAACAGCATCCTGGCTTGTGTCAGAAATAGTGTGGCCAGCAGGAGCAGAGAAGTGGTTGTCCCCCTGTGCTCTGTACTGGTGAGGCCACATCTTGAGTACTGTGTCCAGTTTTGGGCCCCTCACTCCAAGAAGGACATTGAGGTGCTGGAGTGTGCCCAGAGAAGGGCAACGAAGCTGGTGAAGGGTCTAGAGAACAAGTCTTGTGAGGAGCAGCTGAGGGAACTGGGGTGGTTTAGCCTGGAGAAAAGGAGGCTGAGGGGAGACCTTACTGCTCTCTGCAACTACCTGAAAGGAGGTTTGTTTTGTGTTTGTGTCTGGAGGGGGTTTGGTAGTGCAGGGAGTGGGCTGCTGGATGCAGCCTCTGTAGAAAGCTTCGTGAAAGCTCACCTGGCTCCAAGTCAGCCCTGCCTCTGGCCAAGGCTGAGCCAATCAACACCAACATACAATAAACGTATTTAAGAGGGGAAACCTGTTTGGCAAGGGCCTTTTGCTTTGGGAGCTCTTTTTGTTTTGGAGGGCAGTAGGACAGAGAGACAATCCATGCGGACACCCAGTTTAGTGAGGAAGAAGGAAGGGAGACACTCCAGAGCAGCCATTTCCCTTCAGACTATGGTGAGATGACAGGCTCTATGCAGCCCGTGGAGGAGCTCATGCTGGAGTAGGGGTCTTGCAGTCCTCAGAGATCACCAATGGACAAAAGTTCCTGAAAAAGGTCGTGACTCTGAGGGAGACTCGTGCTGGGGCAGTTTGTTGCTGGGAGAATCGCAGCCCATGCAAGACTCCACACTAGTTGGAGAAGTTCATGGTGGATTGTATTCTGTGGGAGGGATGCTATGTTGCCACAGGGGAGGATTGTGAGGAGTATTTCCCTTGAGGAGGAAGGAATAGCAGAAGCAACATGGAGTGGACTGGGACTGACCATGACCCCCATCCTCTGTCCCACCCCATGCAGCATGGAGGAGGTAGTAAAGCTGGGCCCAGGAAAGAAGGGAGGGGTGGGGGGAAGATGTATTTTAAGATCCTGTTGTTTTTCTCATTGTGTTACTCTGATTCCATTGGTGAATTTCTAGCAGTTTTGTTGTTTAAATTAAATTGATTTTGTTTCCCCAAGATGAGTCTATACTTCGTCCATGACCATAGCTGGTAAGCAAGGCCTCCCTGCCTTTTGTCTCAACCTTTAAGCCTTCTGTTTTATTTTCTCCTTCCTGGATTGAGAGTGTGGTTCTTGGTTGCCAGATGGGTCTAAACCACCACAAGGTTGTAGTGAGGTGGGTGTCAGTCTTTTCTCCTAAGTAACAAGTGATAGGATGAGAAGGCCTCAAGTTGTGCCAGGGGAGGTTTGGGTTGGATATTAGGAAAACTTTCTTTAGAGAAAGGGTTGTCACATATTGGAACAGGCTGCCTCAGGCAGTGGTGGAGTCCCCATCCCTGGAGGTATTTAAAAGACCTGTAGATGTGGTGCTGAGGGACATGGCTTAGTGGTGTCCTGGCAGTGCAGGTGAATGGTTGGACTTGATGATCTTAAAGGTCTCTTCCAACCAAAATGATTCTGTGATTCTATTCTATGAAAAATGAGCATATAAATTCTTGAGCAGTACATCCTACCAATCTTCCAGTTATAGGTATATACAGCTTTTTGATTTTTCCATCTTTTAGTGTAGAAAAAAGTAACTTTCTATACTTCAAAGCTATAGCTAATTTTTCTGTTTTGATCTAGAAACTATTTGAAGAGCTTTCCTACTCATGCCTCTTGTCTGACTGAAAACATAAACTTGAGAAACTGAAAGAGCATAAGAAAGAAAAAATAGGAACTTATTCAAATCTTTAAGCAAACACGTTCGTGAATTTACAACAATTTACAAATCTCCACTTGATACACTGCTTCTCACAGATCTACGAAAAATAGAAACCCACCAGCAATCATAATACTCTTCGCTAAGAAGGATTTTCTTGCATTATTCCAGTCTACTTGAGGTGTTTTATACCACTTCTGAGCCTTCAAATTTTGAGATCCCTCTGCTATTCCACTATCAGACCCCAAAGCCAAATTTCTAAAAGTATCTCAGCTGCTGACAGTTAAATGTTTTAATGTAAACTCTCTTTTACTAGTAGGATGTGGATGTGCACATTCTCTTGAAAATCAAGCTGGCAACTTCCTGTCCTGTATTGGACCCTATACAGTAAAGGCCCAATTATTTGTGCAGAAAAGAGCAGCAGAAAGCTAGAATTATAATAGTTAGAGATTGAGCTGAAGAGACTGGACTACAATTACACACCTTTCTTGAAGAAATACGTAAAAGATCTATTATCTATTTTGAGATGCACATTTCACTCAGTACATGCTACATGCACTTACCATCCACACCATGAAGTAGGAGAACAAGGCAATCCAGAGAGTGGATAACATGAATGTCACCATAAAACACCTCTCCCAGCGTGGTTTACTGCAGTTTGGAATGGTGCAAAAGAGCATGAATATCAACGGCCATGTCAAAATCCATTTGATTTTGTTCATTTTTCCATCTGCAGGACAAAGAAAGGAAAGAACCAATTTAGCTTTCCCATCACTATCACAGGCCCAGTTACACCTCTTTGAACACAGCAGAAGATCCCAGAAGGATGTTTACGACTCTGCGAATCAGCTCATTTTCCAGTGTACCTTTCATCTATACTCGGTCTCGTCACTCTCAGCCAAGTTCTGCATACACATGCATAATCTTATGGTTAAGCCTGCCAAGGTCTACGTAAATCCATGAAAGTATTACAATGATTTAAAAGCATGGCTCATTTTAAAACCAAAATTAACAGCCAGGTTTGTTGCTCTTTCAAACACCTGTATTACTTTTAATCCAAAATAATAAATAAATAAATAAATAAATAAATAACCCAACCAAAAAGCCCCATCCCCTCACCTTTTAAAAAGGAAGATGAAAAACCTTCTAGACAAAATAACGTGTACCTTCTGTGCAGCAACAGAAAATACTCTCACAGACAACAGAAGCACAGACCCAACCTATGAGCATGACAAACTTGTTTCGCATGCCTCACTGTGGTCACTTGGGTAGAACTTTAAACTGATACTTAGGAGATAAGGACTCATTAACTCTCTTTAACTGCATATAGCACCACCTCGAGACGGTATATGGTGACATCCTCTATAAAAGGAAAGAAGGTACTGACTTCCTTCGTACAGCTCTCCAAAATCAACTGGTGAGAAATACTAGAGAACTGTCATTACTGAAGACAAGTACACACCTCCTCGTTTTTAAAAAATGTATTGTAAGTGTGCACATAAATCTCAATACATAAAATAAATAAATGGGCCATAAATAAATGGGGCACTTATATGTTTCATGAGGTATCATGCAAGTAGGGTAACAAATTTGTCTATCAGGCTAAACTAGAGTATCACAGCCAATACCATAGTGGTTTTTATTTGGGTTTTCTTTACATTGTTTTAGATTATGCTAGTAAGGATTTCTATCATTAACTGATAATGATATGCCTGAGATCTAATAAAATATGCCATTTTGAATAAAATGGTTGATCACACTGAATAAAATTATCAGATAAATCTTCCAGTGAAGATTAGCTAAATTATAAAAGGCAAGTAATAATCAGAGAAAGCTCCTATCAATTTCACCAGGAATTTTTTTTTAGCACAGACACTGGGATTTAGGATTTGTTTAATGGGACTTTTTGTCAGTGAATTTAATTAGACTGAAATCTGTCCTCTGGACCAATGTGCACCAGATGCAATGAAATTAACTATTAAACATTTAAAAATTAATGTTACTTTTGTAATTTATGAGGCTATTTACTAGTCTAATTTAATTTGGTGAGTCCAAATGTAAGTCTTTATTAATTTACCTAGGCATGTATTCTAGCACTAAATTGTCTTGCTTAAGTTACAAACCAGCTCCTTAAATTGAGACTGCCTTGTGAATTCTGAGATGCCATCAACCCACCAGGAAATCTTGTCAGGGATCCTGTCTAGTGCCCTGAATTACTTAAACAAATGCTTAACTGTGAGAATTCACAGTGCCTTACCACTGGCATTGCTATGCTTGCTCAGTTCCAGGAAAACAAAAAAATTAGTGGAGGACGACTTGCCTTACCTTTGCTCAGTTTGAATGGATGTGTGTCAGATTAAAATTCCTAGCTTTGTTAGAGGTGATGCTTTATCCACTCAACATCATGAGTCAGAACTGTTTTTTACAGCTAGATGGTCTGTGGAAGTGACATTTGTGATCATTACATGGCAACTAGGCTTGAGACTCTGGGGAATAACAACTGCATGTAATTCTGGGTTTTGCTGGTTAACAGAGAAGCTGACTGGCCATTTGCAGTTAGCCTGGAATAGTCCTGAACCACCATGGCCAAAGCAGCCTACCTGACACATTTTACATTTACACTTTACATTGGCTTCTCTTTTGTGTCAGGGTTTGCTAGCTTTTATAAACTTTTGTACAAAGCCTTAAGTATATCTGGCCTTGGTTCTGCCTCAGGCCATTTTCATCTCCTACTATGCTGGATCATGGAACTTGTGTGGCACCCAGTGCTAAAGAAGTCTGCTCTTATGCTGTGACTTGGTAAGTTACAAGTTCACATGTAAGAATTTAGTTAAGTAAATTTAGCAGCCTCAGTAAAGTGAGACTTTATTTCCTCAGGAAACGGATGACTTAATTAATTTTGACTGGCTTAGATGAATGCACAAACAATACACAGCTTGAAAATTTTATTTTTTATTATTTTAGTTCTTTTGAAATTAATTCTTGTGCTGCTGTGTTGTTTCGTTTTTGACCACCCACTCCAAAATAATCATTAAAGTGATTTAGCGATAAATTTGTAAAACTGAGGTATGCTTCTAGTTCATGACAAATTGTTTTATGATTGTTGCTTAGCTCCCTAGTACATCTACAAGGAAGAAAATTGTCATCCTCATTAAGCCCGTTGTTCAATACACAGCTGTTCTGCAAAACCAGACAAACTGTCCTATTGCAAGACCTTAGCTCAGTTGTTTTAGTAGCAATACCGGCCACTCCTGTGAGCCCTGTGTCTGAAGGCACCTGTGGCAAGTCACAGTTGAGGAAAGGCATATTTTGTTCGTTGCATCCCCAACAAAAAAAATAAAAGAATATTGCTTTATTACAGAAAGCAATGCTGGTCTATATTCTGTTCACTTCAGCCTGCTGTAAGACAGAAAGATGAGGGTTTCTGCATGCAGTTGTTTCTCCTACGTTATACACCCATTTTTCTGTTTCTCCGTATATTTGGAAGCCAAGCATGCCAAGTATTGCAGAAAGGTATCATTATAGAAGAATCTGAAGGCAATGTTTCTGAAAATGAACCAGCAGCCCCACAACAAAGAGCTCTTTGGTAATTTTCCATACATTTCTGGACTTGTAATTTTTCCAGATTTATTCTTACAAGTAATTATTTTCACATACAGACAGTGTCCCGGTGAACAAATTCAACAACACGCATCGCAGCACTGAGAGGAAATGAATATTTCCTTAAGGCACTAAAAGAAGTGCCTTTTACAGGAAAAATACTGTCCTATTTGCAACTTTCATGCAGAGTTGAGAGGAGCACAATACAAAAGTGTGAAACTACATTTGTGCTTTCATTCAGATGAGGAGTATAACTTTGAAGTAAATCTCCCAATTGTCCCCACTTACTGTATTTTGGTTTGCAATTTCCTGTATTTTAGTTTGCAACACAGAGCAGCCCTGCATCACACCAGTAAGATTTCCTTGGTATAAAGCTGAAGCAGAGGTACATTCTTAAAAGTGCTCCAAATAAAAATGGGTACTTAGTCCATGGGACCAAGCTAGAGCTAGTCTGAAAGAACTTCCAAATGCATGGAGTGCAGACAGCCTAGGTGTCCCAGTCAATGAGCTGCATAGAAAGCATTTTTTTTGATTTTGGACAGACTGGAGTCTGCAACTGCACTGTCAGGAGTCAGATCCAAGTTACTGTAGTTCGTTAAATTTGATAGCTTTTCCACTTAGTCTTCCCTTTAAAGGTCAGGCAGTCAAGCATAGACCACTGGTCCACATGTTAGATACCTCGGAATACGCCTCAACCTTCACATGTGAAAAAGCATCTCCTTACACAAAGCAATTAGTAGCTGACTGATCTAAAAAACATAGTAACATTCCTGAAAAGCATGAATCTATTTGGCACACAGGATTTTAATAACTGTATTGTTATGAATTCATATAAATTTCTAATAAAAAGTCACTTGAAAAATGGGAAAGTTTTTCTCTAATTTAAGTCTATCTGCAAAATGAGAAAGACTTCCTACTTTTGATTTCTATTTTTCTGTTTTGTTTTTCTTTTGACAATGGTAAACTCAGAAGAAAAATAAGGCAAGTCCAGGCTGGCCTAGGAAGATTATGGCTGCAGAATATTTTAGTGCTTCACTTTATCATTTTTAAACTCCTTTTATCTTTGTAAAGCTCTCTACCATTTTTTATTTGGGGGGAAAAAAAAAAAAACTCAAACAAAACCCCACAAAACCCCAACTGTTTTTCCTCCAATAAAAAGTGATTTTTATATCATCTATACCCTTGGTCCTAATTAGGCTTTATATTTACAAAGATATATTTACACCCACATATTATTACCAATAGTAATTCAAATCTCAACCTCAAATGTGTAACAGTAACATACACACCTCCACACTGGGAATTTTGTAATAACCCAGACAGCAAGTAAATTTCTGCTAGAAAGTGCTGTTGTTCATCAGAGTTGAGACTGACTCAAAAACCTTAATATATGAAAATTAGCCAATCTGAAGGCCTAATTCATTTCTGAGCATGTGCAATATCCAAAATACAACAGAGAAATATAAATTTTTGTCTCAAGTATGGGACTCAACATAGAAACAATTGAAATAGATAAACCAAACTAGATCCATTGTGAATTTTCAATCAGAATTATTTTCCACTGAAAAATATCTTTGTTGCAAAAAATTCCCGAAAAAATGCTTTTCAATTTGCTGTCAGAAAAATTAACACAGCATCTGCCTCTCCACCTTCTTGGAAAATCCTTATTGATTTCAGCTCTGCAACTTTCCCTAGGAATTCTGGAGACAAGAGACTCTCTGTGTTACCACCCTACAGACAGGCTAAGCAGTGTGTAAAAGGGTATCCAAGAAGGCCCAGCCTTTGTCAGCCTTCCAAGTGGGCAGATGACATATTAAAACGTTTTTATTGCAGTTCTCCTGCAACAGATCTTTGGAAACGAATTTTTTTTTTGTATGGAAAATATCAAGGTTTTACTTCTCATCCTCATCCAAAACAGACTATTTTCCAAACTACTGACACTTTCCTTGGAAGGTCCATTTTCCAGAATACAAGTTCCAAATTCCAGACTACCAGATATGTCCAAAACAACTCAGATGTCTATCTTCAGCCTGTGCCTTTACCACACTTTGCATATTTAGATTTATGCCAATAATTTTCTCTTAAAGACACACTTTTGGTACAGTGGAACTGGGCCAGAAAAAAGAATTTTCTCCAGTATGCAGAAACAATCTTTACTCTTCCCAAAGGATGTTGTAGGTGTTAAATGTTTGCGAAGATTCAATGAGAATTAGATAGGTTAATGAAGAAGAAATACATTACGGATTTTTAAATACTTAGACATTATACCCAGTCCAGGAAGTTCCTTCTGCTGAAAAACAGCTGAAGGCCAGCTTTTCCTGTCTCGTTCTTCCCCAGGCTTCTGCATAAAGCCATGGCTGGAATCAGAATATTAGGCAAGATAAACTTTTGGTTTGACCAAGTACAAACATTTTTTTATGGTTTTAGTAGATACTGTTAATTCCTTTCAGCTTCTATTCTACATGCTTTCTTCATATTTTGGATCCATACAAAAATGGGCAGGATTGCTAATCTCCTTTATTGCCATCTCATTTTAGCTCTGGGAATTATTATTCCTATTTTAGCTAACATCATCATGACTTATATAAAGCATCCATGGTCCAATCCTGTATGAGAAGTTCTTCATTTCTATGAAACCAGCAGGAGCTGAGAACACTGAGTATTTTAAAGGATCCTGAACATGTGATAGTGAATGGGATTTAAGCATCCATTAAGAGATGCACAGAAGTGCTTTTCTGAGTCTGGGCTCTAAAAGACTCAGAGCAATGCAAGGGCTTTTACACATAATTTTGTTGTCAACATATGCATGTTCAGTTTCATCCTGCTTTATTCTGATCTATGGGGTGTTTTTTTTGAGTTTAAGACCTGTTTCTAAACAACTGTAATCGAATGGTAAAGCATCAAATGAGCCTTTCTCTTGGAAGGTAATCATCAAGGCATAAAGGTTAGGCCAAGGAAGAAATTCCTCTTTAAAGAGAATGTTTCTTCCCACACAGAAACCAAAGGCAAAGGCTGGTTTATACGATACCGTATGTAGCTTCCATAAAAATTATATGTATCTCCTCTTTCAAGGTGGGCCTGAAGCACACCCTGGGGGTGGATCTCTCAGGATGTTTGACATATGGGATCTAGGCTGGATGCTGTAGTTTGAGACTCTTGTCACCTAACAATTTTATTCTCCATTTCTGTGTGCTAAAACCCTATATTTATTGCTGAGCACTGCTGTGCACAGAAGATAAAAAAGCACAATAAGCAAAACTTAGAGATGGCAAATGATTACTGGGAATCAGGAATGGTGTCATGCTAAAACACCACTTTACATTTATTTCCGTTTCAGAAAAATACTTGTTCTTGCAAAAGCCTCTGGAATACACAATTCGAAGGAGGAAAGTCAAACTCCAAACTAGGTTAAAAAAGGTGACTACAGAAGAGCAGAAAAAAGGGTTTGAGCCAATTCATAGCCATTCCTCTTGCAGCTCTTAAAATACTGGAGTGAGTTTTCTGCTTGGCACAAGCACAACCGCAAGTGGTTGACTTGGAAGGTCCTATTGGAAAGTGAAAGTCTATTCTTCAGAGAGCTTTTTATAGTACTGAAAGAATACCTGAACTTCTGCTCTTTAGAAAACGTATGTGCCTTATTCCTAGCCTGAAAATGTATCAAAAGAAAAACAGAGGGGATTCTGGGAAACTGTCTGCAAACTACCTTTTCCTTAAAGCCAGTTTTAAATGTCAGGGTTTTTTTAGGCTACTGATTGTAGAATATATGAGTTTAACAATCCAACCAATGGATAACCATCTCCAGACAACAGGAGCAACAAAACCTCCTGAATATAATGATGAGGATTGTAAACAATCACTTTACCATTTTTATGCAATTCTGAGATCATGTTGAACTTTTGCTACATTCCAGTAAGTACTGCATCACCAGTGGTTCCACTTTGGCCTGTTACACCTCAATTATCTTTAAAGACTTTCTCAAAAATGCAGAAAAACTGCATTTAAAGATGGCCAATGGCATAACTAATAACTCCCTCCTTAGTTCAAAGCATTTTTTCTATTGTGAATGTTACACACATAGGAAGCTCTAGTTCAAAATCTGGTTTTTTATTCATAGAGAAGCTGCCTGAGTCTTGAACCAAACCAAATATGGTCTCCAGGTAATGTTTTCCACATGTTAAAATTTCTGCATTGTTCTGGAAAATAAGAAGAAATACATGATTGCACCACCTAATTAAAACTTGAATCCAAAACCTTGTTAAAAACAACTCAGTTAAAAAATCTCCTTTGCCAACACATGCATTGAATCCTGCATTTTTAAGATGGTTTGGGGAGACTTTTGTTTTTTAGAAATTGTTTATTAGTGGTACTGTTATTATTGTTGCTGTTACTGTTATTAGTATTATATCTGTGCTGAGTAAACAGTATTGTTTATTATCTTCATCAATGACAGAGACAGTGGGATCGAGTGCATCCTCAGCAAGTTTGCAGATGACACCAAGCTGAGTGGTGCAGCTGACACACCTGAGGGACTGCATGCCATCCAGAAGAACCTGGACAAGCTGAAGAAGTGAGCCCGTGTGAACATCATGAGCTTCAACAAGACCAAGTGCAAGGTCCTGCACATGGGTCGGGCCAATCCTTGGTATCAGTATGATGAGGTTGTTGAGAGCAGCCCTGCAGAGAAGGACTTGGGGATGCTGGTGGATAAAAGGCTAAACATGAGATGACAATGGGCTCTTGCAGTCCAGAAAGCCAACTGTATCCTGGACTGCATCAAAAGAAGCATAGCCAGCAAGCTGAGGAGGGGACTCTGACACTGTACTCCACTCTGGTGAGACCCCACCTGGAGTACTGTGTTCAGCTCTGAGAGTCCTCAGCCCAGGAAAGACATGGACCTGTTGGAGGGGGTCCAGAGGAGGGCCACAAAAATGATCAGAGGGATGGAGCCAGCCCTCCTGTGAAGAAAGGCTGAGACAGTTGGAGTTATTCAGCCTGGAGAAGAGAAGGCTCCGGGGAGACCATACTGCAGCCTTTCAATACTTTAAGAAGGATGGGACAGTCTTTTTAGCAAGGCCTGTTGCAACAGGACAAGGGGTAATGGTTTTAAACTAAAAGACAGGAGATTTAGACTAGAGAGAAGAAAGACATTTTTTACAATGAGGGTGGTGAAACACCAGCACAGGTTATCCAGAGAGGTGGTAGATGCCCCATCCCTGGAAGCATTCAAGGTCAAGTTAGACAGGGCTCTGAGCAATCTGATCTACATGAAAATGTCCCTGCTTACTGCAGGGGAGTTGGACTAGATGACCTTTGAAGGTCACTTCTAACCCAAAGCATTCTATGATTCTATGATTATTAACAACATGTACATGTGCACAAGCATATTGCTGACTTGGATCCATTCATTCCACCATACGATAAAAAACATTTTTTCATTCTCACTGATTATCAGGAGCCCATCTAATGGGCCTATCTTCAGTGAATCAGTTTGTTTCCATTCTTCACCCCCGATGAAAGTCTATAACTGCTGACTGCAGGATGCTCCTGTAAGAGCAGGCAGTACAGCAACACATGAATATGCACGGTTTTATCCAGTCTTCACATAGTATGCCTCGATGTTTGTTCAGTCACAAACATCTCTTCTAAAATGATAGCAACTGAATCAATGGGATCTCTAAGAAATGAGAATCATATACAACACAGAAAATTCTTCCTTCTTTTTCACTGCATGTGATTTATGACTCACTTATGCCAAGTAATATTTGCAT
Source organism: Bucorvus abyssinicus (assembly GCA_009769605.1). Taxonomy (NCBI): domain Eukaryota; kingdom Metazoa; phylum Chordata; class Aves; order Bucerotiformes; family Bucorvidae; genus Bucorvus; species Bucorvus abyssinicus. The sequence continues at coordinate 16,874,564 of CM020036.1, forward strand.
TAAACAGTAACTGTGTGACAGACAACTACTGACTACACGTCTATGAGGGGTGATCTAGTCACTGCTGTATAATTTCCAAAGCATTTGGGGGAAAGTCAACCTGCAATGTGCTAAGGACACCAAAATGTTAGTTATACATAGCCCTTCACTCCAAAGAGTTTCCAAAAAATTTCAAAAGGTGAATATTTTTACATACTGGTATTCTAAAAACTTTAAATACTGTCAAAGATTTAAATACAGTCAAACACTCTTTCTCCCTCTAACCTTTCTTCCTCTTCATCCAAGAAGCCTTCCCTACAGTTATATATTTATATACCTAGCTGCCTCTGGCCTAGCAATCTCCAGCAGGCCAGGATTAACCTTTGACTTCAAAATTACTAACAGTGAAGTGCTCACTGGGTTGGTCTGACATGTTTTTTTTAATATAAACCTGCCTTACTTGCTTTCCCTTAGCCTCTAGCATTTCTACTTTTACTGTGCATGATAGCTGGAAAACACTTTCCTAAGATCTGCTTTTAGCCACGTAGCCTCCTACCCAGTTTTACTGTCATCAAATCCAACCTTCAGACAGTTAAATCAACCCCCTTCCTCCTCTCTCCCCACATATGTGTCTTTTCTTACAATATAGTGTTTGGCATTTTATTTCTATTCTGTTTTCTTACCATAAACACCTGGAACGTAAGTCTTACCTGGCAATGAAAAGGGAGACAGATTGTCCTGTTCATTTTCCTCCTCTTGGTTCACCACAGGGATGTTCCCATTTTCAATATTCCCATGTCTCCCATTCTGAAGTTTGTTTGAGCCATTGGCAGACTGGATTAACCGCTGACGCTGCACAGTGTCAAAGACAAAACTGCCATAGTTTGGAAAATATTGACTTTGTTAAATCTGGGGTTTGCTGTCTGTCCAGCCCCAGACATGCTTCTCCTCAAAGCCTGCCTTCCAGTCATCAATAAAAAAATCTGTCTGTGTCCTACCTGTCTTCATCAGGCCAGTGTTGACCATCCACCTCAAAATTACTGGCAGGAGTCTTTCAACCCCTGATGGAGTAGTTGTCATACCCGTTCTGCACCATGTTTTAATGAGCATGGTTATTCTGAAGCACTTCTCACTCAACAGTTCCCAATCAAACCAGCAATAGCACCACAATCTAGTGGTAACACTCAAGACACTTCCACACTATTAGAGTTGGCTTACAAATGACTCATTATACAGGATCTCTCCTACTCAGGTTCAACTCTTCTCCCTCCTTCTCATCTCCATTCCTTGCGGTAAACGTAAAGGTCCTACTTGTAATTTCAAAAGCAAGACTAACCCCTGTTGCCCTTGTCTGAGTATGTACTTTCATGAAGCTCATAACTGCCATTTTAAATGTCAGCATCTATACCCATTAATACACTGGAGGATGGGAAATGTAACAGTAACTTCCTACTTTTATAAAAAAATACACATTTAGTTTGTTAGATGAGATAATGTGGGGTCAATAAGTGTTCTCTTTTTCATGACAAATTGTTGCAACTTCCTAAAAAGTGCCCTGAAATGACCTGAAAAATAAAGTAACTGCACAACATGTAAAACCATTTTGAAACTGGTATTAACACACTGTATTTAAAAACAGAGAAAACTCATATCTGAATACCTGCAAAACTTTGGCAGTGATAATACATAAGAATATAGATCCAAAATGCTCTGGTTTAGAAAACGTTTTTTGCAGATGTTGAACTAGCAAGTATCAGCTCTCTGTGAACATATTGATTATAATTTTTTACTGATCAGTGAATTGCCTTCAAAGCAGAACTTTAACAGAATCAGCTGCTGCTGCGTGCCCTATCTGATCTTCCACTCTTGACTGTTTGCCACCAAGCGTTGACTTCCTAATAAACATTTCACTGTTTTACTGTTAAATTGGACTTTTGTAACAAATATTTTAGTGCTGCTTTCTTTCATTGGGGTATTCACAATGCTGGGTAGACACACAAACCATGTTACGATGTTCAAATTCTAGGACCATGCTAATGCTTGTATTTCCTAAACTACTGAAATTAATTTATTTGCCAGAGTAAAAACATCTCATATGTGACACTGTAGTGAGCAAAGGATAAAATCCTGCCTTCATAGAAGCCAAGGTTGGCAGGCCAAAGATTTCACCTCAAGTACTTCATACAAGCTCAGAACAGCTTCACTTGGCCAGTCCTGTCACTTCAGCTGCAGAGTATGAAACAAGCAATATATATGGTGGTGACAATAGAGCAAGTAAGAGTTAACTGAAACTGTCCAGGGCAAATTCCCCTCGTGAAGATATTTTGGTTCATTTTCATTATGTGCTGAGGACTACACTGAAAACTAAACAGGTAGGCAAATATCTGATGGGATCATACAGTGCTGTCACTGTAAGAGCAGTCCTTACAGATTTTTGGTTGCCCTGTCCATTGTCCCTTCTTAGCCTGACCACTTGTGTATTGATCAAAAACAATTCTTTTGCTGCAGGTAAAATCCAAATACGCACACACACACATACACACACACCCCCACCCCCAAACAAACATTTTCTGGCAGGGAGATAAAGGAGTCCCTTCTTGGTGACTGCCCTCCCATTAAGACAGGCAGCATCACCAACTGGGAATCCACCTTCAAATCTGTTGTGACGCAGCTGCTAGAGAAAGACATAGCTCTAGCCCATCCCTAGCAATTCCAGAATCACTATGAGAACAGCTCGTTGGCAATCCCTCTACCTCATAGTCATTTATACATTTCTTAATGAACCTACCTCATTAATGATGAGTCGGCTTGCCATTCGCATTCTGGTGCGTGGTCCAAACTTATTTGTAATCATAATCCGTAATCCAGCTTCAGGGAACCGGTATTTGGGGGGACTGGAGCAGATGATCTCATCCACCATCACAACACTGTTTTTGCCATACTGCTGCATTCCCTTCACTAATGATCACAATGGGCACAGTTAGTTGTGGAATTGATCTTACCATGCTTCTCACCACCCAGAGTCACTCTTTTCAGGCTCAGGTGGGGATAATATTCATCTGAATGCTTGAATTTACAAGTGAATTTCCTGTAATATTTCTGCAGCCTGGTGAATCTGCTCAACAGTTGGCACTTTGTTTAGAATACATGCTGAAAAGGAATTTCACTCTGCTAAGATAGCCACCAACCCACTCTCAGATAAGTGTGAGCAGTTTTTACCCAAACTTTCACGGTGTAGTACCTGTTTTCTTTGCTTATGTCCCACTATGGTTTTGTAAGCCTTCCCTAAAATCACTGTCCCTGTGGCAGTGTAGACAGCTTCTGAAACATCTAAAGCTATCTTACTGGATCAAGGTGCTGCACACCCAGAAGTTCCTAATGTTGTGTTCCTCTTGGAAATCTTCAATTTACCCTCACAGAATATTAACGATATTCTAACATAACAAGATTTGAAATGATGAAAAAACACTTGTCAAGCACCAATGTATAAGTAAGCCTTTGTTAATATAAAGGAACTTGTACCAAGGTCAAGAGTTTTATTCTACTGTGTTAAGAACACAGAGACACAAAATTATATTGGGAATCATCACAAGTACAGGCAAAGACTTTCAGAGCTCAACCACAAACCAGTATTATCACAAATGCTACAGACTACACATAGTAAGCAGAGCAAGGCTCAGCAGACAGGAGACATACCCATGTGTTGTTAGAAAGCAGGGCAGGAAATATGCATATGACTGTAATAAATATTAATTATTACATGTAATAGTATGTACAGAAAAAAAACCCCACCAAAATTATTTGCTGCTTGTTTTCTGCTTTGCTTAGCTTGGCTTCACCCTCCCACTCCCCTTTTGCATTAAGTTACTTACATTAAGAAGAGGAAGAGAATTTAGGAGGTAGAAGTGAAAGATAAGTATTAGTGCATGGTTCCAGCCAGGAAGCAAAGGAAATCTATAGAAAACATTCAACTCAAACAAAGGAATTAAAGAGGACCTGTTCTAAACAAACAGAAATCTACATTGTTGGTTTTTTGCACTGTTATAGCAAGGAAATATTTTTGTTTTTCAGGAAGAAGATTGGATCCAGGCATGCATGCACATCACATCATACAGGGAAGGCTTGGCTGTTTCAAGCATCTTCTAACAAATTTGACATTGAAGAAATACATCCTTCAACAATGTATCATTCAACAAGAGAAAACTAGCAAGGCTGTAAATGACCAGTAAACAGCTCTACCTTTTACCTTTTGGCATTTGAGTGTCTTGCTCTGTTTCAGTAAAATGAGTTTTCAATGAGTGCACTGAGGTCATCTGAAGTGTCATAAAAAAATCTTTGATTTCACAAAGAAATATGCCCTACTCAAAGAATCCACTCTGTGATTTGTGTGGCCACTTAGTATCTTTAATGGAAACTAGAACTAGTAGTAATTTTGCATTTGGTAAATATAAAGGAGCAATTAGCCTTCCCCCACCCTGACATCTAAAACAAATTAACCTTGCTGAGTATTGCAGCTGACGATGCAAATAATTAATCTTACAGTTAAGAATGTAGCAGCTTCCTAGGAGGCTGGCTACCTAGGAACCAATTCTCACAGAAGAGGACTCAACCACAGTAGCTTAACATTTGCTTTAGTTAGACAAAGAGAAGTTTGACAGCAATCTTGGTAAGGCAAAAAGGCCAGGTACCTTTTTAACAGTCTCATCAGATTAACTCAAGTTTCTCCAGTGAAGACTCCAAAGTGCTTCTTTATTTTACAGTGTCACAAAAAACATGAAAGCATTGCAGTTACTCTGGAACTGTTCCTTAGAGCACTAAGGAGACAGTCACCAAACATACTCAGCTTTAATGAAATACTATGATAAAAACCCTCAGCATTGATGTGGGATACATCACTACAAATATATATAACTAACTGCAGCTGGTTTGACTTACTGCAGCACATTGCGCTTATATTTTCATAGCAGCTCTTCAGTTTCCCTCCTTATGTCCATAAACATACATACCTTACCCCCATACAGTACAAACAGGCTCCACTTAAAAAGTCAGAAGAGTGGTTTTCACAGAGGTGAGACAGAGAAAAGCCTTTTTCACTTCTCCTTTGTGACATTCCTTCAAAAACTATCTTCTGAGAATGGCTTTTTCTTTTAACAAACTACCTAAACTTCCTGATCACCATGAAGCATCATCACCCATAACCCTGTCAAAATCAACAGAAAGTTTCTTGCTGACTTTAGTTGACTCCTGATCAGGTCTTCAGAAACCCACTTTTTTCAAGAGTTTCTGGTTTTAGGCAGGAATTGAACCATGCCACCTGGTAGAAATTTGGGTCAACATAATAAAAGCCAAGGACAGTGAGCCATGTTTTTAAAATAGGAGCATTATTCACAAAGTACAAATATTTCACCTTAACTGTGTGTGTAGAACTCACTAGGAGGTATCCTCTGAACCTTGTATGTATGTACCTCCACATCCAAGTGACAGACTTCACTATATCATAGTCAATGTTCACAAAAATTCATGGTAAAATGAGGTCAAAGTATTTAAAAGTCAATTTAATTATGCTACAATGCACTATGAGAAGTAATTTTAAATCTCTATTAAACTATTGTCTAAACACAGTATCTGAGACCAGAGTGTAAGTGTGTTGTCATTGCATAAAGCTGTAGTGACAGTACCTATCTTGAAGAGAACCCAGACAAAACGCTAAAAGCAGAAAAGAGTGGGATTCTCTGAGTCTGCTCTAAATTCCTGTTTGCCACCATTTATTACATGAAGACCTTTCCAAAAGCAACCTACACTGCTGCTGAGCTCAGTCTCCTAGAATGGGAGATTTTTGCAAAGAACAAAGCAAGGAGATCTCGCTCATGAAGAGGAGCCCAAGAGCTTGCTAAACTATACGGTTTGTGCTTTGAAGGTAGGAATGATTTTGCTCTACAGAGAAAAGAGGGAATGGTAAGACTATGATAAAAACAGGCTTAAAAGAAGCCAAAAATACCCAGGTATGTTTGCTTACCTTCAGTACCAGAAGCTGGGTGTCATCTTCTTTTCCTTTACGACAAAGGCATACACAGCAAATAACCTGCATTTCTCAGTTTTATGTATGTGCTTGGCAATGTACACCAAGCTATTTAGGCATGTGAAAACCAGCCTTCTGAGGATCTGAGCTCAACATGTAATCTCTCTTGCCCACTGATCTGCCCATGTCCGTTCCTTCAAAACCCAAGTCTCGGCTTCTAGTTCCAAACTAATTGTTGAAGTGAAAATTACTTTTTTCCTGGAAAAAAAAATTTATTTCCTTCACAGTGTTGTAGCTCATCACTGAACAGGAGATAAAAGGGAGCAAAATTTCAAATGTTCAAAGCAGCTTGTTTTCAGAATATAAAAAAATTTTGACTGGGGTTTTTTCATCTGGCAGTCTGATTGCTGAATTGTCAAGTTAACCCAGTAAAAATTCCTGCTTACGATTGAATAGTAACACTGTTTTAATCTGCATTAAAGAAATAAATAGGATATCCTGTAAACTACTCTTTTTCCAAGTCCTGTCTGCTCAGCCTTACCTTTCCATAGTAATGGAATGGAGGGGTCATCGCAACTAGAGGCATAACATTTATTACCATCTTCCAGCTCATTGTTGACTGTGTCACCATTTCCAACATTCTTGCTTTTAAGGGTGAAAAAATGTTGCATCCTCACATTGTACCTGAAAGTGGAAAAGAGAGGTCTGAAAAGGTTGGATTGTTGCACTTCCTTGTCAAACTTTTAAGCATCTGAGAACAACTTATGCAGGCATGCAGTAAAGCCTAGATACATGTTCTCTGACAACTAATAGGAAGTTAGGAGAAAGAACTATCCAATTCAGTGGCAAGCTGATAGGAAAGCAAAGGCTTTTTTGGAATTTGCTGGAGCTGCAGATTTTGGAGCCAGGACATTCACTATACAATGGCGTCTTTCCTCCTGCATCAGCTTGCAATTCACCTCACTGTTTCTCTCAGTACTGTGTCCCCCATGGCAGGTGCTTGAGCATTTCTGGGACTGTTGACCACACTGTTCTAAAGAACATAAGCATCTATTTTAACACTAGGGCGGGATCAAAGAGGGCTGTCAGCGAACTCTGCTATGGCCTGATGCAGGAGAAAAGGGATGCTGAAGTTCCAAACAGGGGGAGGGCACCAAGGGATAAGTCTAAGCAACTTGCAGTAGAAAGGTGGACTCACAGACCCCTGCAGTAACAGTCAGATCTCTGACTCTCCTGTCAGAGGCAGTGACACTACCGAAGAAGGATGTCAGTAAACAATCTGGTAAGAGATGGCCTGAAGATAAATACATGCTTAGCAGTCTGTCTAATGTTCCTTGACCCTGCTCTCCAGAGGTTAGAAAATACATGCTGTGTGCTTACAATCCAGAGTACCTGGTGGACTTTTTCATACATCTTTGTATAAATGACATTTTCCCTCAACTTTTTCTGAAAGCTACTTTATCTCAGTGCGCTATGAAAAGGGTGTTTGAAAATATTTGCTGTTGACTGAGCACAAATCTAGTACAAAACTGATTAAGCACGAAAAAGCAAGGGATCTTACACAGAAACATGACTGGCTGTAGTGTCCTCAGCAGGAAGGCCAAGGACAAAACCACACCAAAAGAACGATGGTCAATTAACACCTATGGGACATACGGAGGAAAAAAGCACTTACTTCATGATAAGTATGTAGAATGAATACATAATGATGAGTACAACGCTTTCCCACCTCAAAGACACAAAAAAAAAGTGTTAAAAAGCCAAATATCTGTATGCTTTACAAGTTTTAAATAAGAGTGTGCATTAAACATCTAGTACAAGTCACATTTGCATACACAGGATTCACATCATTAAGATTAGATGGTGTCTTAGCAGAACGGGGAGGAAGTAGACTCTCAAGTTCCAATAAGCATGCAAATAAAACGTAATGCATATATTTCAGAAATAAAGTGCTATGCAGATTGGAACCATAGCTACCTTCTGAGGGTCATAATGTCAAAGCCTTTTGTCATTTCAGTGCTGAAGCACAGGCCAGGTACTCTGAGAGTACTCTTTGAGAAGATGCTTATGAGCTTCCACTAGGATCCCACCTTGGATTGTTCTTTGAGACACCTAGCACCCCTATAATGTTAACAACCAGAATGAGTGCAGCAGAACTTTGGTTACCGTCTCTGCACATATGAGTCTTCAGGCCTTACACATAGCCTATTTACTTTGTTCACGCTTCCAGGTTCTTAAATTTTCTTTGAGTTTTCCCTGATTGTCATAAAAAATATGACCAAAGAAAACATGTAGGATTTCCTAGGCATCAAATCCAGTTCATACTCTCAGCATGTACAAACGAAAGCTAATTACACTGCAACTCTATTTACTGATCAGTCTCCTGGCAAATATGGGACCGTAGGGAATAATTTACACAACTTACCATTGTATTTTCTCATCATATATGAACTAGAAGTAAAAAAAAAAAGGCACATAAATTGACCATTTCTCTGATCTATCTTGAAAAACAGTCAAATTTATTTAATAAGTATTAGTAATATCTAGCCAGAAGCCACTTGAGTTTTGACCGTTTCTAACCAAGACTATCACTGTACAGATTGTACCCCTCACAGGCATAAATCTTGTGAACAAGAATTGAATCCTTCTTAGTGATTGTTATAAAGACTATTTAGTAAAACAGTGTGAGTATGTGAAAGACAGACAGATAAGCACACGTGTACCCACAAGCTGTGCTGTGTAAATGACCACAAAGTCATGTATTCTGAAGAGACCTAGCTCTGAGTCCGTCTAATAGCTAGTCTAGTTTTCGCAGAAAAGGCAGTCACTTTACTCTGCTCTTAAGCCCTTAAGTTATACACGTTACTGCACCCTATGTAACTCCTGCAACTGAATGGGCAGCTAGTGATCCATATTTATTACAAAACAAATAAAGTGGATTCTTCCCCTCCTTGCACCAGTTGCAGTAAATGTGTACGTTCAGGAACTACTACACTGCTCTAGATGAACAAAGTGGTATCTCACCTATGCTCTATATAGATTATGTATTATACATATTCTTATTCTGTGGGGTTGTATGAAGTTTTCATATTTGGACCATATTATGGAGCTAAGCCCTTACTTCCAGATGTCACTAGAAATAGCTTGGGAAGTAACTGTTTACCAGTAACTGTTTATGGTTAGCAGGTAGGTCCTCCAAAAATTCAAGCAATGAAACTCATTAATTGGTAAGACAGCTACTTACAACAATAAGTATGACCACAGATATCGTGTAGTACACAGAGTCCCGGAACACAGCCCACTGGGTGAGACAAACCACCTGAAAAATATCACACCTTCAGCCAACACAAACACATGATTCTAAAGACAAAACAAAGGCCTCTATTTTGCAGTCTCTTAGGTGTGTGAGCAGAATTATTATTAGCAATGATTCTGGAACCAATCACAGTTTTATGCTAACAGGAAGACATATCAGTCTGTTAGACAACGGACCTGTTAATAACCACCAGCAATAAAAATCATATAGAAACTTCCATTAATGAAATACATTTCTTACTAATGATATTTTAATTGGTCATAATTTCAATTGTAAAGTACAATTCATTACACTGCAGCAAATTAATGATTCCTACTTCATTATATTTGTGGATATATTGGGCTTAATACCTGAAAAAATATGATACACAGTCTAAGCATCTACTGAGTAGACAGAGGAAACCTCGTGCTTGTGTCCTAGATCTTTGATCACCATCAGTACCAGGAAGGATTAGCAGGTGTCACTGCTCAGTTGACTGTGAACACAGTATTGTATAAAGAGGAACCAGTGTTGTCTGTATGCTACATGTTCAGATTGCTGAAACTACAGAGCAACTTTTTGGAAACATGTGCCATTTGTAAAGCATTTGTACATTCTTTCCAGCATTTGACATTTTTCACAAAGCCAGCTCAATTTTGGTTTTGATGAATATTCTTTTTTCTTTTTTTTTTTTTTTTAAATATTTGCTCATGGAAACCCCTAAATTGTAAGCAACTGAACTCCATAAAGGTAAGTATCTTACTAACCTGTCCAGCAAATATTCCACAGACACCAACAATGCAGAGGATGTTGAAAACTGCTGAACCGACAATGGTTCCTACTCCTACATCTCCATGAGTGATAAATACACCTGCAGAGGGAGCAAAGTACGCATCATTACCTCTGTGATTTCATTTAAGGTCACAGGCAATTTCTTAGAACATGTACTACCTGAGAACAAGAGTTAGTTTGAAAGTTTAACCAAAACATGTTTCATAATAAATGCTCACTGAAGAATAGCCATGAGCAGGCTGAAAGCTTATGTATAAGAATTAGAGACAGAGGCAACAGAGAACCTCATGGCTGGTGTCTACTACAGGCTGCTCAATCAAGAGTAGCTATTGGTGAAGCCTTATTACTCCAGCTACAGGAGACATTGTGCTCGCAGATTCTTGTCCTGCTGGGGGACTTCAACCACCCGACATCAGCTGGAAAAGTAGCACAGCGAGATGTAAGCAAATCCAGGAGGCTCCTGGAATGCACTGAGAATAACTTCTCAAGACAAGTAGTAGACAGCCCTACCAGAGGGGATGCAATACCAGACCTGTTGGTCACCAATACAAGTGAGCTAACTGGTGACATCAAGGCAATGATAATGCACTGGTGACGGTTACAGTCCTGAGGGACATGGGTCAGGCAAAGGTAAAGTCAGGACACTGAATTCTAGGAAAGCAAAATTCCATCTGTTCAAGGAGTTAGTCAATAGGACCTGCTGGAAAATGGCCCTCAGGGACAAGGGAGCAGAACAGAGCTGGTAGATCTTTCCATAGATTGTCAGAGCTCCTGATCCTCAGGTGTAAGAAATCAGGCAATGAAGGGAAGCGACCAGCATGGCTGAATTGAGCCCTGCTGGTCAAACTAAAGGGCAAGAAGGAAATGCACAGGCAGTAAAAGCAGGGACAGTGTAGGGACACTGCCTGGTTGTGTAGGGATGAGGTCAGGAAGGCCAAGGTGAAGCTGGAGCTGAATTTGGCAAGGGATGCAAAGAATAGTATGAGGGGCTTCTACAGGTATGTCAACCAGAAAAGGAAGGTCAAAGAATGTGTAGCCCTGCAATGAACATGACTGACAAACTGATAACAATAGGAACGTAACAACTTTTTTGCCTCAATCTCCACTGGCAAACTCTTTTAACACACCTCTCAAGTGTGTGGACCACAAGACACAGAGTAGGGAAGCAAAGTCCCCCTCACTGTAAAAGAAGATCAGGTTTGTGACCACCTGAGGAACCTGAACATACATAAGTCTAAGGGACCAGACAAGATGCATCCCAGATTTCTGAGGGAATTGGCTGATGTCATTGCCAAGCCACTCTCCGTGATCTTTGAAAAGTCCTGGCAGTCATGTGAAGTCTCTGGTGACTGGAAAAAGGGAAACAGTACACTTACTTTTAAAAAGGGTAGAAAGGAGGGTGCTGGGAATCTACCAATCTGTCAGCCTCACCTCTGTGCCTGGGAAGATCATAAAACAGATCCTCCTAGAAGCTATGCTAAGGCATATGGGGGACATGGAGGTGATTTGAGGCAGCCAGCATGTCAAGAGCAAGTCCTGCATGATCAACCTAGTGGCCTTCTATGATGAAGTGACTACACCGGTGGACAAGAGAAGAGCTGGACTTCTGAAAGGCCTTTGACACAGTCCCTCACAACATCCTTCTCTCTAAGTTGGAGAGATATGGATTTGATGGGTGGACTGTTCAGTGGGTAACGAGTTGGTTGGATGATTGCATCCAGAGGGTAGTGGTAAATGGCTTAGCGTCCTGACAGAGATTGTAGTGAGTGCTGTCCCTGAGGGGTCCGTACAGGGATCACTGCTGTTTAATATCTTCATCAATGACAGAGACAGTGGGATCGAGTGCATCCTCAGCAAGTTTGCAGATGACACCAAGCTGAGTGGTGCAGCTGACACACCTGAGGGACTGCATGCCATCCAGAAGAACCTGGACAAGCTGAAGAAGTGAGCCCGTGTGAACATCATGAGCTTCAACAAGACCAAGTGCAAGGTCCTGCACATGGGTCGGGCCAATCCTTGGTATCAGTATGATGAGGTTGTTGAGAGCAGCCCTGCAGAGAAGGACTTGGGGATGCTGGTGGATAAAAGGCTAAACATGAGATGACAATGGGCTCTTGCAGTCCAGAAAGCCAACTGTATCCTGGACTGCATCAAAAGAAGCATAGCCAGCAAGCTGAGGAGGGGACTCTGACACTGTACTCCACTCTGGTGAGACCCCACCTGGAGTACTGTGTTCAGCTCTGAGAGTCCTCAGCCCAGGAAAGACATGGACCTGTTGGAGGGGGTCCAGAGGAGGGCCACAAAAATGATCAGAGGGATGGAGCCACCCCTCCTGTAAAGAAAGGCTGAGACAGTTGGAGTTATTCAGCCTGGAGAAGGGTCCAGGGAGACCATATTGCAGCCTTTCAATATTTAAATGGAATTTATAAGAAAGATGGGACAGTCTTTTTAGCAAGGCCTGTTGCAACAGGACAAGGGGTGATGGTTTTAAACTAAAAGACAGGAGATTTAGACTAGAGAGAAGGAAGACACTTTTTACAATGAGGGTGGTGAAACACTGGTACAGGTTGTCCAGAGAGGTGGTAGATGCCCCATCCCTGGAAGCATTCAAGGTCAAGTTAGACAGGGCTCTGAGCAATCTGATCTACATGAAGATGTCCCTGCTTACTGCAGGGAAGTTGGACTAGATGACCTTTGAAGGTCCCTTCCAATCCAAAGCATTCTATGATTCTATGAAATTTGCTGCTTTCCCCTTCTCTTTCAGTGTAATCCTGTGTCGTTCTCTTAACAGGTATGGCTTTTGCCATTTAGACATCCTTTCTATACCAATCATGTTTAATATTTCAGAGATAACTCGAAATAATTATAAGTCATGTACACCATGTCCTTCTTTCTGCCTTTAATGGATCTGACATATCTATACATTAATTTGTACTTCTCCAATGTTCCCTGTTCTCCTACTTCCTTGCTAAAATTAATTCCCTTTATCTGTGAAGAAAGAAGCCAAAGAGGCATCAAATATCTTAAATTCTCTCTCAGGGGACTGCAATATATCTCTTCTTTTACTTCCTGTGATCTGAATAGGACATTCCTCTCTGTGTTTTGAGAGGAGATTCACAGTTCCATGAGATATTTTGAGTAGTTAATTATACCATAAACCACAGACTAGCTGACAGCTGCAATTGCCAATTACAAATTGACAGAAGAATGGTAGCACTTTTGGATACCTCTGCTTGATCTGCTCCTGATTTTTTAACAGCAGATTAAAAAAAGCTAGTGTGTGGGCTCCATACCTATAACAGATGCAAACAGTTCTGGAGTGGAGCTCCCTGCTGCCATGAATGTGGCTCCAGCAACATCTTCACTCAAATGTAGTTTCTGGAAGAAAAGCACTGGTAATTTCAGCATTGCTGCTGTATTTACATTGCACAGTTCTACAGTTGCAAACAGAGCCCTTACTTTTCTGGCCACAGTGTTGTTAAAGGACGAACAGTCACTACAATACAAAATTAGACACTGCCTTTTGAGAAGACAAATTTACTTTAGGCAAGTAAAATGTTTATACCCTAACTCAGTGAAGTGTCAGATAAAATCACCTACTTACATATAACTGAATAGCCAACTGTGGCTTAGATATAGCTGATTAGAGAAAAGCATGTCTGCAGACTCAAAAACACTGTAAACATCTCAAATTGTTTTCATTAATTTACTTTTGGAACTCTAAACACAACCATTCAATGCTTAAGGGCAATTTTTAGGGCTTCTAAAATTTTAAAATAAAAATCTGTAAGTGAAAAATATGACCTCTGTGAATAAATCTTACAAACAGCAGGCATGATTCTCGCTTAACTTTAACACTTCTGCGTTAATCAAAAATGAGTCCGCTGACACAGACAAAATTAGTCCAGTCAGTCACAGAGGCCTGTGTATTGTAGACAGTTTTATTTTTATGACAGTGTCTCTTAAGCCCTAACAGGATATAGATAAGAGTTCTCAGACCAGCAGGAACGTGTGTAGCTCCACAAGTGGGCTGCATCAATTTAGTACTGTCTGAAGAACTTTCCCTTGAACTATAAAAAAGGTTTTATGGAGGACTTTTTTCCTTTTTGAGAGTCTCTAGACTCATCTTTAGAACCTTATTTTTCTTCCAAGGATGGAAAAGTGATTAGTGACAAAAGGACCAGTACAAAAATCTGTGTTTTTCAGGCAGCGTGCAACATTTTGAGCTGATGAAAACAGCATCCTACAGAACTTGACAAAACATAAAATTTGATCTATTAGCAGACACGTTCAAATGTAAGTGTGCTATCTGAATTCTTCATAGCTGTTTTCATGTTCAGCAGAACATGACACAAGAGGCAAAGATTTTACAAAGGATCAGTTGACAACTTAATTGGTACAACTTAAATATGGTGTATAAGGTGCACGCTGAAATCAGAACATCTGAAAAGGGAAAGAAAAAATCTCGACTGAGTATTCCACTATTACGTGCTGTCTTCTTTATTCTTCTATTTGTTCTTCTATTGCTAAGTGTAAATACATAGCTCTGAGTAACACTAATAGGAATTTAATACATATATCCATAGGAAAATAGACTTTTTAACTAGCTACAGGAGTTCTTCAGAAAATGGTCACACATGGTTTTTTTTACAAAGCAAAGGAGATGAGGTTTTAATTTTTCCCTCAAAACAATTAAAATCCGGTTTGTATTTTGTATTCATTTTGCAATAGTTCACTAAAGCCTTATCTAACACAACAATTATATGCCAAGTACAAATTCTACCCCATCCTGATAAGCTCATTTAATTAGGATCCTGCAGGTAATTTTGCAAAGTCGTCTCAATTATGTAAAGGAATTATAATTATTTACCTTTTTTCTTTTGCGTATAAAATTTGTAGTCTCATTCCATATCAAACCAAGGTACATACCTTTCTCATGCATTCTCCCTTTTCTCTACTTTATGCTAAGACCACATACACTTGATTTCTCCTTGCTGATACAGTGGTAGATGTGCAATAAAATTTGTATAGACAACACATTAATTTGTCAATGTATGGTTTTTTTTTTCACAAGTGACTTTTAAAACTAGTACAAGAATAAACCCAACTCATCCATATGTCATATCCATCCTAGCTACATGCTTCAGATATATTTGACCGAGGCCAAAAGGTGACAGGAATGAATTTCAAACAATGATTGCACAAAATGTTTCATTCTGTAATATTCTCTAAATATATTTCCAAAAGAGAAATAAAGTTCTTTAACATACCTCACAAATTTTCTCTAAGGATGGAACAAAGAAGTCATCACATACTATAGCCAAAGCATAGAACATATAAAGAGCCTGTAAAGAAAATAAATTTGGGAAATACTTCAGGTTTTTCCTGTACATGAAGGGGGGAGAGAAGGCAATGCTATAAAAAGAGAAGAGAAGGTAATCCTGTATTTATTCAGACTAGCAGAAACACACAGCTTCATTTTTTATTCCATTCCAATTAAAAATCCCTATGCTGATTAATTTATGGCATAAAAACAGATTCTTGAATGTAAGATAAAGTTTAGAACAAGAATGTCTGCAGACCCTAGAATATGAATGTTACCACTGTTTGACAGAATAGGGTGCCACAACAGACTCCATATAAAGGAAAGTAGTGAGTAAGGATTACAAAGTTACATAGTCATCATCTACATTTTCAATTAATTATTGGACCAAGTGATTAAATAGAAAGTTAACACCATGTTGATTAACACCACACCAGAAATAATCACACATGGAAATAAGTGGACCCTGACCATGGCTCACTGCACCAAACCTCTCAGGCATGATCCGGGTTCCCTGCATACACATGATTCTCCCACTGTCTTACGCAGCTTTATGTGCTGTGCTCATGCAGGGGGGCTACTCCTGCTGTTTGTTGTCCATCAAACACAACTCCTTTTTACTTTACTTTCCCTGAGCTGGGAATGGAAAACTGGAGCCCACAGCCTTACTTGTTTTTTCTACAATAAAATATAAAAATCCACATGACATTTCCTGTATTTCTTCAGGGTTGTTTTCTTTTTAATCACAATTGCATCTTTCGCATAGAGGCACAATAAGAAAGAAAAAGAGAATCAAGAATCTTCCACATCATGCTTGATGTCATCAACAAAGGAATCCCAAAGCCTGTTTATACAAGATGAAATACAAACAAATACAAGTCCGTCATTCATGCGGCCAGGATTTTATATCCAAGAGGATGAATGCATAGGCACTTCAAACTCAGTCTTGCATCATTTTCTTAAATAAATCACAGGAACATTTAGGTTGGAAAAGACCCTTAAGATCATCAGGTTGAACCATTAATCTAACACTACCAAGTCCACCACTAAACCATGTCCCTAAGATGTTACCCTTGTAGACATATTAGAAATACTGAAACCAAAGCATTAGAAACATGTTGATATACACAGAGCTCTACTGAGCTAGGTCACTAAGATGATTAACATCGTACAGGACAAGTAAAAGGAAAACAAAAATGAAGCCCAGTGGAGGAAAACTTACAGCAACGATATGAAGCAGAATTCCTCCTTGTTGGCGTTCTTTATTTGTAAACACGTCTTTAGGAAATTCATTAATGGCTGAAAGAGAAATAAACATTTTTTAAAAAAAAAAAATTACAGCATCTATAAATTGAAGATTGAAAAACAAGGATGTATCTGTAGAAATATATGGGCAAACACGAGTGTATCTTCCAATTTATTACATTACAGCTTGCCACCTCAGAATCTCTTCTCTGCTTTGTAGAATAAATGGAAAACTGATACTTAAGTGTTATTATCATCATTCCAGTGACTTAAACCACCTCCACTGTACTAAGAGTTTCACATTCTTAATGCCTTATTTTTACTATCATTTCCTCTGTCTCCCCTAAACACACTTCCTAATCGATAGGCACAGGCACAAAAATTCATCCTGAAAGTATATTCCTGGCTTTAATAGTGCCTTAAAAATTACGCAATGGTTGTAACCTTCCATCAGGTTCTCAACTACAAACTTTTATAGGGCTCCACAGTCTTGCAAATCATTTCATGAAGAAAGAGATTCTAAGTACTTTCTCCAGAAAGTCTACTTTCTAAATCTGGCAAAGGAAGGAACGAAATAGAAATGGTAGGTGGACGACAGGAATGTGCAAAGACATGAATTTGGGGATTATTTCTGGGTGACAGTTAAGTTGTGTGCAGCTCAGTTAAAGGATCTATGTTTCATACAAAGGCAACAGAGTGAAGAAAAGAGTCCAGATGGTGGAGACAAAGACAGCAACTAAATCAAAGGCCTGAAGAAATACATGAGATAAAAACCATCCAGATGACAAGACAGGCAGGGATAGAGATCTTACAGTGCCTCAGACAGGAATCTGGTAAGATTAAGAGCGAAAATTATTTCAGCCACTGCATCCAAATGCACTGAAGTCATTAAATTATTATTCAGAAAGAGATGTTCCTTTCTGCAAGGATTTGTAGATGTCGGCTGACAACAAGATAAGCTCCAGAAGGTTCTTATGAACTTACCATAATATACTGAAACTCGAGGAGGGAAGCAGAGTGACTATATGATCATATTCCCCATATTCAAGTCTGCCAGTTTAAAGAAACACTTAAGAGCAAAATATATGATATTTATGCTGTTCCAAATTCAATGGCTTATTTTCTCAATTTCACAATGTAACTCTGCAAATAATAACTGTGAACACAGAAACCAACTATTTGAGGTATGGTTGATGTTTTTAGCTACTAAACTTCAAGCACTCTAAACCAACCTTATTTTCAGGAAATGTTGCACTGTAACTCTTTGAAGGTTACACTTATTAGAGTATCTTAAATTTGAGTTACCTCTAATCACCACACACACTTGAAAACAGTAGCTGCAGTGAGAGGATGAACTAGTTTCAAAGATGTGAATGACTTCCTATCTCCTCAAACTTTGAGTTTTATATAAATACAAGCATGCCTCTTCTCACCTGTACTACACACACCTATATATGTTGTACATGTCTAGCTTGTCAAAGACTTGAACAGTGTCTCCATGCAAAGTTGAAGATCCCTTAGTGCTGTTTCTTCCTTAGTGCCCACCACCATAAATGCATTATTTTTTAATTAATACACTGGCAGTAGGCAGTGTTTAAAACCTTATATACATAAATCATACCTTCCTTACAAAAGTCAAAGTTACCATTTTATGAAATCTCTCTAAATCCTTCAATCTAATATTTGAAAGCAACTACATTTTTTTTTAAACTACTATCAGATCTATAAACTATTTAGCGTACAATAAAGTTCATCAACAATGACTGACTGCAATTCTTTTACTGATTTTCATTAGGCTTTTCAATAAGACCTATTCTCACTGTTGTATTCTGACTGGAACCAATATCATCACTTGATATGTTGAATAGAGCTTTCCCTGGGTCCATCTTTTCTTTCAAATCTCACACAACAAAAACTCTATGAACTCTAAATTTTGCTTAGGTACTCCTGAATGTGATTTCCCACTCCTAGATAAATGTTAAATTCCTGGCTCTTCTTCCATAATCACCAAAAAGTGGATATAAATATACAAATGCATCAGCACAATAGCACAATAATACCCAGCCACTCACTGAATTATGGAATATCACTCAAGGGTATGCAGAGTACTTCAGTGACTAAAGACCATGAGAACACCAGTGTTTAGCTGGACTAGCTTCAAGAAAGTGGGTCTGGGTTGTTACAGAACTCTACAGTCTTCAAGGGCTGTGTTCTGCACTGTAAAGCCATTTGTGACCTTAAGAAACAGTCCGGGGAGACAGCATTGCTATACAAATGCAAACAACACTGTAAATAAGACATTTGCCTGTTGAGCCAAACAAATTCAAGTACTTCTAAAATTAAAATATGTGAATAAAACATCTTCCTTTCTGTTTGGTTTTCATCAGTGTTACACTCAAACAAGGAAAAGGACAGTGGAAATATACATCAACTGGGAAAAAACTGGTTGTATTGTAGTTTTAAGACACTGTGTATTTGGAGTTGTCATTCTTACTCTTTTACTGGAAGACAGTGCAGGATAATCCACAAACTATTGGTCAAGATACAGAAATCTGCAATGCTTTTATCTACATATAAACCTTTTAAGATGTCAACAGAACCTCACATGCATGTAACAGCCAAGCAGCTTCCCTGTAGTAATATACTGCTATATATAGTAATACAGTAATATCCTTCCCCCCATGTAGCAACCAGGGAGGAATACCCTTCTGGAATGATATTGGAACAACATCAAATTTAAGAACTTCTTGTCAGCTACACTAGCTGCCAAAAGCAAAATTTTTCAGAGGAGTTATTCCCTACTACACACAATAAAGTATGGCAAAAAATTTATCAGCACCCAAAGCATGTGGTTTTAAATAAATTCTGCATATTAACAATTAATGTTAACTAAAATGATTAATAACTAAAAAAGTATTAAGGAGACTTCTCCTTTGGGAGGAAAGTCGCAGAGCTACAGCTCTTGGCATCTTATACAATATGGTTGTTCTTGCATCACTGGCTAAAATACCATGCCCACATGGATGTATTCAGGACCTGTATACTATTTATCTTGTTGTATTCCCCATTCATCCTCTGTCTCCTCCGTTCAATCCACAGCTGTAAGAATACATGTACTCCAGCAACACACTAGGACAGCAGAGACCAGAGCCCTGGGCTGAGACTTTAGCAATCATAATGTGGCCCTGCATATAGGGTACATCCTTTCACACAATCTGGTGCAAAAGTTTTCATCCCTCACCACAGGTGTTTGTGCCATGAGCACCATTCCGCTTACTGCCACCATAGAGCAGAGGGAATATGTTTCTGTTCCGTAACTTGGCAAAATGGATGTGTCATCTGGGAAGCTATTACCTACCTGGTAATCTCATTCAGCTGACTGTAAAATATTTCACAGTGTAACACTAAAAATGGTTAAGTCAGTATAAACTGAAGTTTCAAGAAGTATGAATAAAAATTACTATCTTTCTAGCCTTTCTAATGTGACTTTACACAGGAAATCAGAAGACCAGAAGCTGTCAAAGGTAAGAGGCAGAAGATAGGAATTAGCCCAGTCATCTGATCACCAAGCAAAAGCAAGCCTGCTTCACAGCAAACCATCTTGCTCCATATATAGTCCGGTGATGGAGTATTCTTAATAAATAACTATGTGTAATAAATATCTGCTTGCCTCACAGAGGTAATTTTAAAAGAATTAACGTGAAGACAGCTTTTCTCAGAGACAATGTTCCTCTCGAGACAGAACTCATGGCATGCAATTGTTCTCACAGAGACATAAAATCTTCATTAAAAGTCAGGGAAATGAAGCATGGCTCTGGACCTTGCTAAGTAAGAGTCTTCCTTAATGAAATGGCCACCTCACCTGCCAGTGAGTTCCAAGGTAAAGTTTGGATTTTTCCAGTATATGCATTTGCTATCTTTATGGCTTTATTATCCAGATAATCATAAGTTTTGTATAATTGTCACCTATAAATTCTGTGTATCTTATCTATATGCAGAGTTCTTTATTTACCCACTGTATTGTGGTTTTAGTATTTTAAATAAAGATTTGTTTTTCTTACCTACTGCTGTGATAACCTGGTTGCTCAGGAAAAAGCTGTTTGGATTCCCTTGGCTCCTAGCTTAGTCAAGATCACTTAACTGAGGGGGGCAGTGACATGCCCTCATTTGTTTGAGCTGACAGAGGGGATGGGACATTATTATGGAGTTTGAGAAAGCATAGTCTGCCCCCACGGTACAATCTGATGCGTGTGCACAGCAGGGCACTGCTCTACTTCACACAGAGAGATTTTCTCATGTATGGGAGACAGAGATACCTGGCAGCTCAAGTGCTACATCTCCTCCAGTTCTACTGAAAAGAGACAGAACAGATGGGAGAAGTAGATGGAATGAAGAGCAGTACCTCTAATGGTTTTAACTTTTGCCAGAAAAAAAAAAAAAAAAAGAGTGGAACATACACCCATCACCTTAAAATCAGCTAGAAATACAGAAATATTTATCCTGCTGGTACTGTTGCAAACCTGTGGCTCTTGCAACTCATCTTATCAAGCACACATTTATTGAGGGGAAAAGGAGGGCACCAAGAAAGTCAAGTCTGTACTGGAACTGTCATCATTCTGTAGCTTCTTCCCTCTACCCAGTGATGAAACAAATGGAGAAACAAAAGCAGCTTATCCCACCATGACTAGGAGGGGACACCACCACCACCATTTTGCCTGAGTCATGGAAACAAAATAGCCTTGATTATGCCAAGACAGAAAGGACTATTTGTCTTTGATAAAAAGCTCTGGCTGACCTGTCTGTGGCTAAAGAGCTACACGAGGCATGCAAACAGCATGCCTCAAAACAGAATACAGTAGCAGCTGCAGACCTCAAGCTGCCCGTGTGGCTCTGGAGTGGAGATCTGGTATGCAGCAGCCGGGGTAACCCAGGCATGCCAGCAACACCTGCCTGGACTTAGGCTGTTACCAGATTACTTCTGGGTACCATCAGAGCATTGTTCCCATATACCCTATCCATACTGTGACAGGCAGCCTGCCAGTGAAGTTTCAAAATCTCCTAAGCCTGATAGAACATCACAACCACGTGGATCCGTGGTTTTATAACCTGCCTCAACATGTGATTTCTTCACCTTAGCAGCAGCTGATTTACTCACAGAGGCAACAAACACGCCAGCTCTTAATACCTGCTAAGCATTCAAGCCTGTTACAACTCTTAATTTCTCCTCATAGGGAGAAGGGAGCAGTAGCTGTTGGAAAGGACATGTGCAATCGGCTCTACTCTGCCTTTGCAGGAAGGGGGTTAAGCAAATTATGTACACAGAAACCCACTTCTCCTTTTAATGCACACGTCTTGTTCCTCTGCCCATGTTTTTCTGCTCCTTCAGGACATGTTACGTCCACAGACTGCAATAGCTACCGCTCTGCCCAAGGGGCTGTTGATCATCAGAGTCACCCAGGCATAGGTATAAGAGGAAGAAGGACAGACAGAAGACAGAAGTACATACTTCCACTTTTACACCCTCTACAACCATATTCACAAGCCAGATTGAATATTTCAAATTTGTGTCATTTGTTTAAGCATTGTAAGCCGCTTCAGGCACCTCTGCACTTAGTGTATTTCTTCTTATGTGCAATTCCCTTTTCACGTTGCAGAGTCTGATCTTCCCAAGACCTGCTGTTGCCTTCATGCACGTGTGTTTGTGCCTCAGTGATAGCAACCTTCACGGTGCGTGTTGAAATAAGCTTCTCTATACCTGTCAAGCAAACGCATGCATTATTATCTGGTGTCAGCAGTAATATGTCAACAGTTTGCACACCAAGAGTTGAACTTGCAACACCCTTCAGGGTACTGCAACTTGCACTAATTTACAATTCTGACTAATATAATACGTTAGAAGATTTGAGCGAAAGCCAAAAAAATCACTTCTTCCAACCACATCTCCCTGAATGCAGGGGCCCTATATGAGCTGAGCTGCAATGAATGGGGTAAGTATGTCTCAGAATCACCCTTGCTTTCAAAACATTTGTGGCGTTGGCCCATATAGTTCTTCAGAACCAGTGCACTGGGAAGATTTTTACAGAAAGAAGGTTAGCCACTTTGGAAGCATCCTGATGGCAATGGGAGAAATTCCTCCCCTATTCTCTTTACCACTGATGTCAAGAGGGGCAGTCCCCTGTCACGCTTCACATATTAGCTCAGGTGCCAAAGTGGTGACAGCCTCAGGAATTACTGTGGTGAGCTCCGTACAGCCAAACAGACATGTAGGTAGTAGCAAGGAATGGTGTAATACACTCATCTGATCCTCCTGCACAAACTGCACACTGTCAGCAGTGTGGCAGCAACTGTATAGGAATGAAAAGCAGGGTTGCTTTTGCTTCTTGACTTGTTTTACTTATATATTCGTGTTAACACTGGAAAAAAGTCAATCCAAAGACAGTATTATCACAGTGAAACTAGTTTACTCTCATATAAAATGCATCACACGGAAATCTCCCTTTTTAATCCTACTTCCCAATTTAGATACAATAAATTTTAACAGTCATTAAAAATCATAAAGGTGTCATAGTACATTAAAGTTATATTTTTTATGGAATTACAGAAAGCCTAAATTCACACACAAAAAAATTCGTATAAACCTCAAATTTTAAAATAACCCTTTCTAACACCACAACCTAACATCCCATTAACTCTGAATTGTCAGTGGAGAAAAACAGTATACTCAGCAAGTCCTTTTGTACATGAAAGCTGTAACTTAAAAGATCTTACAAGAACCAAAGAAGAAAAAAAAGAACAGTTCACCGATAATCCTGGCTGCCACCCGGAGAAAATAAGAATTACCAAGCTTTAAGCTCCCATTCCCATTAGACAGCTGTTTCCAGCTTTCTGTAGCAGGATGACGTGTGGATTTTCCCTCAAATACTCAGTTCAGCTTCTGCTGGATACTAATCTAGGCACCAGTGTTAAAGCAAATCAGGAATGGGCAATTCAAACAAATGCACATTTACTTGAAAAATTCTGCAAGGAAATTCCTTTAGAGATAACTCTTTAGCAAGCTGGTTTTGTGGATTATTCCACCTGGACAGCAACAGAGCATCAAAATGAAGTGCCGTGAAATGATACGAAATATCACCCAACTTCTTTTAGAGACATCAGTGTAATCCATCAGTGTAATGCTGTGTGATGCCAAAGATCAAGCTTTCTATTTGCAGGCAAAGTACCATATGGCAGGAGGCACAATAAGCATCCTCCTCCATAGACCTCACCTCACAAACAGCAGAATTATGAGAAAAATTTATCTCTGTGTCATATTAATTAAATTTGCATTGCTCAACCAAAAGAGGACTGTCAAATGTGATTATCTGTGCAATGGTAAGTGGCAGATTATGAAGCAAATAACTGATGCAGCTCTGAACTATTAAATCTGTTTAATATATGTATTGTAAAGTGTAGTATATTAATGAAATAGCCTTCAAAACTCTTCTTCCATCAGCATGAAATTATGAAAATATCTATACAAGACTAGATTAGCTACAATAAAAAGTAACTAATACCTTATTAAACGCTGGACTTAGATTTAGTTTCTTTTCTCTTTTATAAAAAAAGTAAAGTATTTGCACTTATTAAGGCAATGTCAAACAATCAAATACAAATACATTAACAATTATCTACCAACAAAAAGAAAATCAAAAGGCATGATGAAATCTCATCTCCCAGTCTATGGAGTCTGTGATGACACATGGATGCACTGGTGTATCAGAGTGCTGCACTTTGGGTACTGGGCTTTGTATTAATGGTTTTAATGTCCTCAACATAACTCTAAAAGGACCCCAAGGTTTGGGATCATGGATTTTTTTTTTTCTCCCTGGCTTCCCAGCTGATATACACTCTACAAACTGCCTTTAGGGAGCTAGAGATCAAGAACCTCATAGTGAGTTTTCCTTTCTTTCTGACAACGGTTATTTCACATTATTTTCTCACATGGATAGCTCTTGCCTGATGCCTTCATACAGCTGTATCTCAACCTTATTACTGCAAAGTAGCAGCTCCAGAGAAGGTGGCTGGAACCTGCCTGGAACCCGCGATCCAGGATTTCAGTACAGCTATCAAACTGTGAAGTCCACTAATAATTAACTACAACTGAGGACATGAACATTTCTAAATCAGTGCTGAACAGAGGTGAAATTACCAAGAGCTAGTTTTATCACAGTTTAAGAACTACTTACACTAAAAGGTCTGAATTCAGTGGAGTGAAATCTGTCTCCATGTGACAGCTCTCCAGTGCTTATGTGAAATAAGCTGCTGGTCTCAGTGACCAGTCACAGAATTTCTGAACTCTGTTAATATCTTCCTCGACTATGGACTGGTTTTCCACAAAGTGCATGTGTATTCTTCAAAACCTCACCCAAGGACACCAACCCTTTTATTTTACCCCTCAGATTCCTAAACCAGGACACTGAAACATTTTTCACTTTCTCCCCTTCTTATACTTATTGTCTCATACTGCCTCAGCTGTGTTTACATTACTCTGAGCCAAGATTGCCAAAGCAGTTCAAACATGAGCAGGGTTCAGCACTGATGTGGCTTATTTGGACATGTCATTTCCAAGCTTAGGGCAAATGGCTCATCCTCCACTCAGGACTGTATAATCATTGTAGAATAATGTGAACAGGTTTAAATTGTACTACCTCATGACTGTTCTGTGAATTAACCACGGATAACAGCCACCATTAAAAACTGGTGTCTTCTACATGGAATTTCTCTCTGGTTTCTCACTTTGAACTTCGTATATTCAACCTCCCCTCTCCCCTTCACCTTTCCCTCATTTTTTGCCTCCTGAAAGTTGATGGTTTCTATGGTCAACAGCCTCTTATTTCATCTGAGAGAGGGAGCTCTCTGGCTATGCAGGGTTTTGGACTCAACTTGGCTGTGTCCTTTTTAAATACAGGTAGAAAACAATGTCCCTGGCAAAATCACTACCTGTCAGGAAAAAAAGTTTTGGAAAAAGGATAGTGAACAGATCAATACTGTTATTCACATATGAAAGGACAGTTATTAAAAGGTCAGGTAATTTTTCATCCCAATAGAAAAAAAAACCAACCACATTCCTTATGTTTTTCCCAGGCAAATCTTCCAGCTACAAACAAGGCTGGAGAATCAAGCATTGTTTGCTTTCTATGAGTTTTTGGCAGTACGACATCAAGCACAACAAGGTTTAGTTTTAGGGTTTTTTTGCTCCCAGTCAGACTTTAAAATCTCTTCCAGAACGAAAAGATGGAGAGCATTTATGCTAGTTGTTCACCCTATCCATTCATAAACTCAATTTGTTCAACTCCACATGAAGAGGCCAGAAGTCTGCTGCCAAGGAGGGCCTGTATTGTTTGCAATGCTAATGACGTCTGCCAGGCTATTTCACTACAAATCTATTGGTAAGCTGTATAGCCAGGGAAAATGACAGTCTGGTTTCAATACCAAAGAGCTCTGAAAATCAACCAGGCAAGCTGTAGCACCTAACTGAAAAGATTATGAAAAGTGTAACATAATTTTAAGACACTGTGGGCTAGTAACTCTCCTTGAAACAACACACTCCGCTTGGCACAAAAGGATGTTTTTACAGAAGGTGGGTTATAGCTCCCCAATTTTGTTACTGAATATACACTGGAGCTGCTTTTATATATACTGTTGTTGCACTATGCCTAAATGAACAGCTTGACAATCAGAGTAGACCACCACCTTCCCTTTGGTTCTCAAAATGACTCTGTCAGCAGGTGTATGAGAACAACCACCACAGTAGTCCTTGATAGATTTCCCTACGCTACAGAATTTTGTAGCTGGAAGAATCTCTTCTGTGCTGCTTGAATATGCAAGCAAGACAGACCAGGTAAATGAATCTGGCCCGAGACTGAAGTCACCTTTCCCTCTGAACATCTGTCCTGCTTTAACTCTAGGCAGTAACTAAGCACCACACAGCCATTCGCTCACTCCCTCTGTGGGATGGGAAGACAAATCAGAAGAGTTAAAGTGAGAAAACTCATGAATTGACAGAAAGACAGTTTATCAGGTAAAGCAAAAGCTACACACACAAGCAAAGCCAAACAAGGAGTTCATCCACCACTTCCCATGGGCAGCAGGTGTTCAGCCATCTCCAGGACAGCAGGGCTCCATCACGCAGAACAGTTACTTGGGAAGACAAACAGCATCACTCTGAATGTCCCCCCCTTCCTTCTTCCTCCCCAGATTTATATGCTGACCATGACCTCATACGGTATGGAATATCCCTCTGGTCAGTTGGGGTCAGCTGTCTCAGCTGTGTCACCTTCCAGCTTCCTGTGCAGCCTACTCGCTGGTGGGATGGTGTGAGGAGCAGAGGCAGCCTTGGCTCTGTGCAAGAACTGCTCAGCAACAACTAAAACATCCCTGTATCATCAACACTGTTTCAAGCACAAATCCAAAACATAGCCCCACACTAGCTGCTATAAAGAAAATTAACACTATCCCAGCCAAAACCAGCACAACATCTGAAGAACCCATTTGGCAGACATCACCCATTTTAAAACTGGGATGTGCTACTATTCCGTTGATGCCACATAACTGTGGGATCAAAACTGCCCTTCAAACAAAAAAAGAAAAGCTGGTCACCAGTGATAGAGCTAATATGAAAGATGATCACATTTATGAATGGATATAGATGGAGTGACAGGAAATAAGTTTTGCTTAGAAAATATCACTGATACTGTTTAATGAACACCTCTGCTGGCTGTAGAAGTATTTTTCTATACAACAAAGTTCCTTCTTCCTAGCCTCCTTCAGTGAATAAAATAGGGTGCTGCTACTTCCATTATACCTGCTGGAGATAGACCTCAAATAACATAGAATACGAGGTTATTTCAGCAGAAGTGACGACCACATTCAAGCTGCAAAACGACCGGCAAAATTCAACATGATGAAAGTCAGACCACAGATTACATTTGAACTGCTGGTAGCTAGAAAAGCTACCAGGTTACTTGAAAACTGAACAAATTACATACAGAAAACATTGAGAAGGAAGAAACAAACAACTGCAAGAGCTGTCAGAGCAGTTATCTTTCAGGATAGAAGTGTACTTTGAATGAAACTGTGCTATTGTGCCTTCAGCACAGTTAATGCATAATAATAGGCTTTTGAATCCCTTCTACTTCAGCAAAAGCTGCAGTATGGCTCATTTAAAAGCAGCTGTATTGGCACACACCAGTCTTTTTTCCCAAATGCATGGAAAAAGAAAGGAAATTCAGTATTTAAAATACACGTACTTTTACTGGTTTTCTGATAACCACTCCAAGTAGAGATTTTAACTATCCAGGAAAATTGTGTTACTTTCAAAGGTAAGGCAGCACAAAAACCACAGATGATATCTTCCACCAGGCTAAGATTAAGTTAATTAAATAAACTGGTTTTCTAGAAACAAATGGGCATGAGGTAGCAAAGCAACAGCAGACTTCCAAGTCAGGCCTACAGAAATCAAACAGAGAAAGGCATAAAGTCCACTCAGGCATGGGTATTGTTTGAACTTTCTTTACCTAGAAGTTATTCTCTCTGGATATAGAAGGAAAATGCTGGAAGATGGCAGTAAAAAGATACACTCAAGTGTTTATTCCACCCCCCGCCGATTCAGAATGTTTTCCAACAGTGAGTTTTCTTGTGCTTTGCCTGAAAAGCTCCATCAGTCAAGGGGAACAGGTAAAATACAAAGACAATAATAAGGCAGAGGAACGCCCTCAAGGCTGTGCAGTAGGCAACCTTTCCAGGGCAGGAATTCCCAAGAGGCTTCAGCACAGGCAAACCAAGATTTTCAAGGAACTCAGCTTACCACCAACAACATGTTCAGCCCTTATAAAAATCAGGCTGTTGATGCCACAAGCTGAGGTAAGCTGGTTAATTATCTGAAATTTGCTTTTATTTTGTAAGATAGTTAAATTTTGAAAAATTGTTTCAAATTGCACATATTAAGCTCTCAAAAAAAAAAAAAAAAAAAACCCCAAAAAAACCACCCCAAAAAAACAGTGTTAAAAAACACCGGCTCTATAATGAAGTCAGGTTTTGGAATTGAGCAGGGATAATTTTTTGTTCCATGTACCCTTGGTGCTTTGAAAAACTCATTTTCTCACAGACGAACAAAAGTACAATTTCTCCCTGGGAGCCATGATCATGTGGTGTAGCCAATTCTCATTACTTCATTGTAAACCACGTGATATTTTTTACTTTTCCTGAAGCCATGGTTCTAGAATCATGCAGTTATGTAAGAACATCAGCTTTCACTTAAAACAAAAATTCTGTTTCCGGCCTTTGTGTTTGTGGAAGAGGGCCCAAGCCCAAAAATCTAAAAGACTTACAAAACCCAGAAGACAAACACAAAAGAGAGTCAGAGTTGATTATCTTTAAAACACGTCACAATTTTGCAGGGCCAGGTTTACACTTTCCGAGCACTCAGGATTACTAGCATTACTCCTCAGTTCACGTTTTAGCTCAACGTCACACATACATGCATATCCCAGTGTGCGGTTACTGCTCACTGATAAAAAATTATGACGACACGTTTCTTATACCTTAGGCTAAAGCTTACTTCACCTTTTCCACACAAGTAATTCCATCTAAGGCAACCAAGATTTAACACTCCAGCTCCTACTTACTACATAAATAATTTTTCAAATGGCAGATTTGCACAATTCTCTGCTATCTTCCTCAGACAATATTCCTTGGGGCATTTCTCCTTACTCTAGAAATTCAATAAGGAGCTGTAAACACTACTGGAGAACTTTGAGAACAATCGCTTTTCAGTCCTAGCCTCACATTCGATATGAAACAGGTAAGTAAAAAACAGCTGCTTAAAAGGTTTGAAGACTTCAGCAGTTTTAGCAGCATCTTAAGTGGCACTTAAGATTTGAGGGAAGGGAAAGTGATTTTTTTCCTAAATGCATAGTACTTATTCCAGGATGAAAGCAATCTTAATCCAGAATAGAGGCATACAGCAGGAGAGTCCCCTGCTGGAAGGTAAAAAGATAAACATTACAATAATACCACAATCCAAATTTACAGTCCTTACACTGTTTTCACCCGTGTGAAATCCTATTCCATGATTATTTACTATCTGTAAATGAATGTTGCAATGAAGCTCATACCAATTCACAAAAAGGAGAGACATAATCTCCACTATGCATTTCGTGCATACACAAAGCTGAGTACAATGCCAAAGGCCACAGGAATGAAATTAGCAAAACCAGAGAAGAGGGGAGAAAAGAGTACGTTGATTTAGTACCCTATATATAGGTCACTGCTGCAGCTTCTGCTTCACTGCTGCTGGTACCACAGCTAGTTCACTTAAACTCAGGTATTTCTCCATTATTGCAGAAATACTCCAGCTGTAAGCTTGGAATGTTGCTTTCTAAAAACGAACATCACGCTGTCGCAATCCTTCACGCACGTACACTGTCAGAAACCAAGTCAGAGAACAGCACTCCTCATGGCCAAGCAGCTATTTAAAGAGTGCTAGCAGATCTTATTTTATTTCCAAACCTCACTGGCTGACCAGCAAATTGATGAAAGTGGTACCTCTGGGTATCACTCTAGTTCCCTCCAGCTTATGCTGCACTGGTTTACTACACAGAATGAATCCTATGGGGTAACTCTCAGCAGAAAATCCCAAATCAGCACATCAGAAATGTATTTGTACCTGATGGATATTTGCACTTGGCTCAACAGGCACCAAACTACATTGTCTAGCCTTGAGAGGCAAGAAAGGTACATTTATCTAGAGTCTCAGAAAGACACCCATGGGAAACAGTCACTGTCTACAAGTATCACTGAGGTAGCTATTTAAGCGAAGGCAGGGAATTAAGGAGAGTCTTAGAACATGGTAGGAAATGAATCAATGTCTGAAAGCTAAGGAAGGGGGAAAAAAATCAGTTAAATATATGCACTAAATTCTTAACAAGAGGGGAAATAGGAAAATGAGATACACATCTAATCATACTGAACAGTAGCAGGTATTTAAGACAGGTAAATTATAAAGCACTTTCTGAGACCATATACAGCAAATTAAAAACAACTCTAGGAGCACCATCTAAAATATTCTCAAGAAGCATCATACCAAGATGGTGTCCAGCAAAATACAAGTAGATAAAAACAGCTGATTTGAGGGATCTTTTCTAGTCTGGTCTGAATGAAGCTAGACTCCAGCATTACCCACATCATACTTTACAGCGCCTCTCAATGCAGTAAGACCACACAAGATATAACCAGCTGCAAAACATACAAAATGCTTTCACACCTGCCCATGTAGGAATAATACTACATTACTTTTCTTTCTTAAAATAAGCTTGTATCATCTTTGCCTCATTGCATCAGGTGGTTCAAAAAACTGGGTTTGCTCTCCTACCACTTTTTTAGATGAAGAGGAAAACCTTCCTAATATATATTAGGAACATACGGAAAAAATACATATTCTGTTTATATTCTCTCTATATCTATCTATTTAGGTTTACCTCAAACTGTTAGGCAAAAAAACCCGCCATACAGAAATATGGTGGTTGCTTGTATTCCTGCTGTGCAACAGAAACTAGAGCCAGAATCACAGTAAGAAATCTGATGGAATATGGCTTCAGGAACAGAAGAGTGCTGAAAGACCAGCATGGTCACAAAAACAAGAAACGTGGACTAGAACAGTGAGTACTCAAAGACAGCAGAGCCTCACCACAAACTACATCTGTTTTCAGCTGATGTAAGGAGAGGAGAGCAGGAGTCACGGTTTTAAACTGCTGATCTGATCAATCATATCTCACCTGCCCAGAGAGCCAAACTTAACATTTCAAAGGTTATTTATATGCCCTTTTTGTACTACTACATCTATTAACTTATGACGTCACTGTGTCATGTAATAGCAATCTCTTTCACGGTTAGAGGGAAGACTAAACGTATGAAAATGTCTCATACTGTTTGTACCTCCCTTCAACAGCCTGGCTGAACACAGCTGACGAATGCAGCAAGCTGACTGACCTGCCTGTGTGTTTCGATTTACTTGGATTGAAATATTTGCAAACCAGTTACAGGTGCCAAGGGACATTACCAGATGAGTACCATTTTTGTAGTCTTTTATTCTGTAAAAATGATTCTTCTGTTACCTTGCAATCATCAAATACTGGGCATAAAATCTTGTACCTGGTTAGTGTAACAGTAAGGCCTGGTAAACCTTTCTTGCTTAATAATGAATTACACCTCTTAAAATCCTTAACTTGAGCATGGCAGTGCTTCAGTTCACGTCCAACCTTCAAAAAGCACTAGTTACAGCTTTAGCACATCTCATCAGTCATTAACACAATCACTGCAGTCATTCAATCACTGTGTGAAGCTCTTGTTTTCCAGTGCAGTTGCTCTCATCTGTTAAACTAATCCAAGATAGACCATTCAGGTTAATTTCGCAATGAAGACACAAGCTGAATGAGAGAACATGATTTTCCCAACTGCATGGCACAGTTAATGCCACAGTTGGGAATATGTACCAGTTTGATATCCAGCAGTTGTTCCATCCACTAGATAAACCTCTTCCCATTCTTACTGTGAAAGCATATACTGTGGTTTAATGTAAGACTGGGCAGTGCACCAAGTAATAACTTGGGTTTTTCAGATCTTCCCCTCCCCTAAATTTAACAGTTAGGGGAGATTTTTAAATGCGTCTGCAGATGAATCAACAGCTTAAATGACTCAGAGAGCAAAATAATTGTATGGATTTTTTTTTTTTTTTTTTTTGGTCAACATGGGGATTATAACATATTTGCACTTGGCAGACATAATAAATTTGAGTAAAACTCATGTCAGTTCAATTTCTGTTCTCTTTAACTCTCATTTCTTAACCATATTTCTCCTGAAAGGCTAATATCGAAATGAAGAAGCATAGCTCTACAGAAGTCAACGGAGCTTTGCTGAATTACATCAGCTTGAGAGTCCAGCCCACGTATTTTTATTTAGAACAGGTCAGAGACATGAACAGTGCAAACACTCTAAGTGCATGATGTTATTCTCAAGTATGAGTTTAGAACTACACAAAAGAACTCTGAAGCAGAAGAAATGTGTGGATGGTGCATTTCAACAAAGACAGAAACATAGTTTTCATGGCTTTTTCTAACAACCAGAAGGCACAAATCAAGGACTTGAAGATTCTGTAACAGGTCCCTGTAAGGTCATCAGCACAAATCCAGCTCACCAGTTACAGAAGTTGCCATTAATATCGGTCCCATTTCAATTAGACTTCTTGTTTTTTGAGTCAGGCACCTATTTAAGTACCCTGATAAAGCTCCTGTGATGATCTTATCCAAAAAGTCACCAAAGATATATTTGCCTTTACAGTTTTTTTCACTGAAGACAGCTCAAGCTGTAACTAACCGGCAAAACCACATTCTACTAGATTACAGTACTATTTACACTGAGGAATAATTATAAGGAATTATCACTGCTAGGCAAAACAAAATCCTGCATCTTGAGAAGCATATGTTGACATTTCGGCCATTAACTGTAATCAATGGCACTAATGCCCTTTTCTAATGGATTCACACAAGTAAAGTTAACAGAAGTCCAGTTCATGCAGCTACTATAAAAACAGCACAGACAAAATAAAGCCAAGCTAGCACACAGGCTCTGCTAAATGTTTGGAACCGCCAGGTACTGCTTTCTACTCAACTGATGGGAAAAGTACTGAGACATCTGCTCAGACTGGGCTCCTTATTCTGGTTTCTCACCTAGGCATTGTGGGCACTACACTCCTCTAACTGCATGGTGAACCAGTGGTAGCCCTGGATTGACATGATCTGAATTACTTAGGCACTCTTCTAAAACGTGATGCCAAAAGAGCTGTCACGCCTAAGACCTTGTAGAAAGGGAATATAACCCTTTAAGAAAGCATGGATTATGTCTGAGTATTGAAGTATTCCAGTCACATACAGTAACATACACTGACAACATTCCTAGCTAAGACTTACCCCTTTTACTCAAGGGATGCTGTGGCAGTTAGGAATGTGCTTGCCAGACTGAAACAAACTCAATTATTTGTGGAAATATTTGGAACCCAGATCATCAGAGGACTCAAAGACACAAGAGGTGTTTCACACTGGAAGAGGCCTGCTCTGGTTTTCGGGTGAGGCACACTACACTTAAGACTGGGCTGTGAATGGCGAAAAGGCAAGGAAAGCACAGATTCTGACATATACAGTAATAACTGTAGACCTTAAATACCAGCAATACATAGTAATGACAGAGAAGGCTGCCACATCTAAATCAAATACTGTTCAGAAATCTGACTAGGTATGAATTATGTCTTCCAAAACAAATAATCTAAAAAAGAAAATTAAAAGCACCAAAGGTGTGATGAATTCTGCACAGGCTGATAGGTACATTAGATGACCTGGTTGGTTTTGCCCACTTAGTATCCATGGCAAGCCACGCCAGGTGGTGCTGTAGTACATAAGCTTTGCAATTCTTACTCCTAGCAAGTTAATGCTTTCTTGGGAAGATAAACTCCGTATTGGCACTTCATTTTTAATTCCAGATTCTCTCAAAAGGGAATAGTGAAAACAGTAAGGGACGCACCTTGAGCCTTGATCTTATATTAGAGATTGCTCTTGAAGCACAGTTATTGGGCTGAAATTTCTGAAAGAATGGATTTCTTGACATTCAGTTTGGCTACTTCATTTTGCAAGCAGTATAATTGGTTTGAACACGTATTTTAAATTTCCCATACAGTCGCTATTAGTAGAAACTACTTATTCTCTTCTTCTAAGCTCCTAGAAAGTGTTGGAAGGTCTGCCTTTGGCCTTGTATCGGACAACCACAGAAGCCTCAGAGAAGAGTGCAGCAAGATCCAGGTAGTACTAATCACACTCTTTATGAACAGAAAAGTTTTCCAGGATTCTGTTTATTGTACCTTCATCTCCTTCCTTCCTTCCTCCTTCCCTCCTTCCTTCTTTTTTATCACTTTCTTCCCATATTTTATATACTGGCTTTTTCCTTTGCTCCTTTTTTGAGGAAGAGATGGATCAACCTGTAAAGATTTTGGAAGTCTCTGATTCTTTAGCTGTAGTCTTAGGAGCTGAACTCTTAGACTGTCAATATGGCAGCTTTTCAGCTGGAGATAATTATTCTGTTTTACATAACATTTGCAATTAGATTCAAATGTAATTGGCATGTTAGAAATGTTTAGGTTAGTTATTTTACTCAAAAACGTTCAAAGTAGAGTCTTAATGGAATTTCTTGATAGATCCACTGAGTGTAGTATCTCTTACATTACACTACACCTGGAAACCAGAATTTTAGACATTTTCCCTCTAGTATCATGCAATCTAAACTTCCCAGCTGAAATTTTCACAGCTAGGAAGGAAATTAAGGGATTTGTATACCGAATTTCAACAAAATCAGACTAAATCCTCCAGTCATCTTTGAAAACTTGCATCTTTATTCTTTTGCTACTAAATACTCCTCTTTTGTGCTGTGGTTTTGTAAGACCAAGAATGATGCTTCTGGCTTCTTAATTGCTTCCTTTCATTGTAGGGGATAAAAGCGATTTATCTCAGTCCTTCTGTACCCTGTTGTGAGCAGAGTTACCTTAAAATAACTGGTTTTGAGAACTTCTAAAAGATGGGAATAGAAGGAGAAGGGGGAAATACTAGTTATTTAGGGCTATATTGTAAATAGAAGAGAACTATATATTGAAAAGACTAGGAAGATTATGTAGGAAAATGTTATAGACCCTTGCTCTGGCCAACAACCTCAAAATAAAAAGCCCCAAACCAAAACCCAATACAGTCTGTATTGTTTTCTTACAGCTGTGCTTTATAACAATTTCAAATATGTTCTAATTTAGTAAACGAAAAGGAACCTGAAACATTGTTCCCTTCTTTATTTTTCTTATTTCTAGGGGCCTGTAAGTTTACAAGATGCCAAACAGCATACCTAGAAAGATATTTATAACAACTGAAAAATCCCTCTAGCTTTCAACTGGAAGCACAGCCCCAGTCCTTGGTCTAGTATAGCATGTGTTAATGTCTACCCTTATTTGAGAAAGCAAGTTTACCCATGCTTTAAGGTGCTTCCCTAAATCAGGGCCTAAAACAAAATCTAGGAAAAGTGACTGAGATGCAAGAAGGTCCTGTGAGTGCTGGACCTGAGACAGTAAGGCTATGGATTAGAAGTGCAATTTAAAAAGAGCTGAGAGCAAGTTTGGTGCAAAGAGCGTGGAAGGCTGAGGTAAGCATGGGTGAAAAGATGGAAATGTGAAGCTCAGAGCTGGAGAAGTGACAGCAAATGGACAGGTTGGATGATTACTCAGAAACAGGCATTCATGATCACGATGCTCAGACTTTGTTTGGGACACCTGCACTTGAATAAATCAGCCAGATGGAGCTTCCACACCTCCAGTCAAAGAAACATACGGCATATCTCCCTATAAATGTGTACAAAAGAAAAGGTAAAACTAACACTGAAGGACAGATGCAGCTGTTTTTTTTAAAACACTCCACAGAAATACTATCTACATTTTTTTATGTCATTGGACAAGTTTGGATAAAGGCCAAGCAACTTGCAGGCAGGCCTTTCTTTACAATCAAAAGCTTGCTAAGTTTCTAATTACCTCTCAAATTCTGCCAGACACTTTTCGCAATTTTTAAACAGGGTTTGTTTTTTTTTTTGCAACTGCAATGCCATTAGAAAAAGGAATCTGATAAGCTAAATCATTTCTGTAAGTTCTGAGTCTCCATACAAAAATCTTGTGCTCACACATCACCCATTGTCCCGTAAGATAACTCCCTAAAAACAGGCTATTACATGTCACCCAAGCTGAAACAGCCTAAAAGAACCAGTAAATTTCCTTCATTTCATTTTTAATTTTGAAGATCTGTTACCCTAAAGACACCACCTGCCAAGGTCTTCTGAAATACAGAGGGGTATGTTTCAATGGAATAAAACCCATGAAGGTTAGTCTCAAATATACACCATGCTCAAGTGCCAATTGAAAATTCATTTTTCTGTTTGCTTTTCCCCTTCATGTCTCATTTTATGTGTACGTAAGTCATTAAAGTTTCCCTTAGGACCAGCCTACACTTATTTCTTCAGCTTCTTTTCTTTGAGGTTGAAAGTATGCACCGCCAGAACATCATCAACTGCCAGCAATTAAATTAGGTAAAACAGTATCAGGCAATTTTGAAAATAATTTTCAAAGAAACTACTCCCTCTGCAAGAAAAATTAAGTGAGCAAAATATCTGTCATCCCTTGTCAGTATCCTGAAAAACTAATTAGGTCTATGCTTTTGATAAAGTAAGCTGACAAGAACCTTTCACCTCTTCTCTAAGATCCAATTTGCCTTGGAAATTTCCAATTTATCTTTTGGTGTGTCACAAATGATTTATGCAAATACAAAGCAAAAAAAGGAAAAAAAAAAGAGAGAAAATTAAAGATCAAGTGCTTTTGGACTTGTACTAATGAATAATGTATATCATTATTCCAAACATAGTATAAACTTTCTATACCTAAACTTTCATGCCTACCAGTTTATAAAACATACCTTCAAAGTTACCATAAAAATAACTCAAAGATGCTTTTTTATCAAAAATAGTACAAACTGCCAGAAAGTGGTGTAAATTATGACCTCCATTCTACTCATCTATCACCAGAATCTAAACATTTACCTAATAACACCAAATATCTGCAAAGATGGGTTGAGAGAAGTCTTATGGTCCTTGGGAACTGCTGAACCTAGAAGATGTCCAGCTCGCTGTGATATAAACTTTTGCCTACTTATTTAAGCTGGTCTATATCAGACACCTTGGTGACTCTCAGCACACAGGGATCTTGGAAAAATGCCTTCCAGCTTGCCCACCACTACATTTGATGTTAGAAGAGAGAAAGCAAACCATTTAGTCTATTATTAGAATTACATTCTTCAGGAGGGCTGAAATCTTTAAACCAAAGGACTCAACTGGGACTGGTCATACATCCAAAAATCTGAACATCTGCAGTCCCCAAAAATGAAGAGGCAGGGTGCCCATTTTCTCAGTTACTCTTACATTAACTTCAGTGTGCTTTCCCATTTCCTAAGAACTAAGTAAAAAACTAAAGAAAAAGACAAAAATCAAGCAGTGATCATCTGTCACGTTAGGCAAGATTTCTTGTAACCATTCAGCTTCTAAATGCTAACTAACTGCTATCCTTCTGAAGTGCAACTGATGTGGTTTCCTTTAAAGGGTCCCCTTGATAGTGGAGCACTTTTTCAGTGCTCTCCAAATGTTCAAATCAGAAATCCAATACTGTTTGTCCTCAATATTTCACATTAAGTTCTCAAACTCATGCAAAAACCAGTGAGGTGATATCCTAGCATAAGTTTCTATCACAGCAAATGCTTTTTCCTCTTTTCCAATCAGTTTTCATTGATTTGCATGCTTTGAAGCTAAAAGAGATCATTCGGATCAGGTATCTTAATCTTCTATTTAACCTACTGCAGGACAGGTTATGCCAAGAAACCCCATACAAGCATTTGTTTATTAATCCACTCTGGATTTAAAGACACATCATTAAGTCGCTAAGTAATTTTTTTTGAAGCTGGATTATGCTCATTGTTAAAACATTCAATTGCTTTTTACTGTGAAATTATCATAGACTTGCTTGTGATTTCCATTTCCTGCTGGATGAAAGTGCCAATTTTTCAAAGACTGCAGGACACTTACACTTATTTATATCATGTAAGGATCTCCTATCCCAGGGTACAGTTCTGCATCACTACTGCTTAAGACACGATGAGATATAAAACTGCAAGATTTCCAACTTGTCTAATAAATTATTTCAAATGGCTGATAAGCATATGGACATTGAGGCATTCAGCTCTGTAACAAGAAAAAAAATGATGGGCTATTTTTGTCAGAGATGGGTGTTCCTGTGTCCCTGAGTCACAGAGGCAGACACACGCTTATCTCCATAAATGTTTGTAAAAGCAGGTTCTATTCCTGACAAGTGTTCTTAGTAGCTAATTTTGTATATCTACATATTACAGACACAAATAGTATTATATTTTAGTGCTGTAAAATCTTCTACACTAGGAGCTTAGTTACAGCCCCGTACTTAGACATCACTGTACAAACAAGGGCAATAACCAAATGCATCAAATTAATTCACTTCTTATTTAGGCAAAGTAACAGTTACCCAAGTCTTATATACATGAAGCAGGTAACTTTATCTGCATTTTTCTTCATTGTTTTACAAGGGAAATCGTTAGGCTTATGTGCCCACACCAGTCCTACTAAAGCACAAAGTGATCACGAGCAAGACTGATGCTATTCCTTGCTATTCTATCCAGAGGTAAACACCTGCTGCAACCTGTTTAGTGAAAGCAACATCCCACACCACATCTTTTCAGAACACCCCGAATGAAAAGCACACCTTGGCCAGACAATTGTCTCTGGTTTGCAGTTCAGATATTGAGCTAACAACAATGAAATGGTTGCAGTGACTAAGGCTGGAAAGAGTCCATGGCTTGCAGCTTCCCTTGAAATGAAGGGCCGATACCTACCATATGATCCCTGTTGGGCTGCTGGTGATGTGTTGAACCCCAGCTGCAGCACTCAAGTGTCAGAATTGCAAAACAGTTTATACTGCTGTGAATCTACACTGTGAAAAATGAAGAAAAGAGCTGAATCCAAAGAACTCCTAGGTATACTCAAGAGTCATCTCAGGCTGGTGTGATTATGGCACATTTTAAAAGATCTTTCTTTTAATAAAAGGTCAAATTCTGCTATCAAACACGTACACACAAATGATTTTAGTACGGAAAATGAAGCCATAGGCTACATTATACATCATTAGCAAACTTCTCTATATGAAGAAGAACAAGAACATTTCATAAGAGAGGATTTCAATGTCAAGAGAAAAAAACTGTATCTGAATTAGCATTTACTCATTACTGATACGCATATGAATCAAAAAGATGCACATACAACAGGTGACTGTTGTACCTACACATTTCACCTGTTTTCCACCTCTGAAAACAACAGCACTGAACCTGCATGCATGAGTGGTATCATACCCAGGAGGAGTACAGGAGGAATGCATATTTGGAATGAAAGGAAGGATAAAATTTAGATATAAGAGGGAAATGGTCAGATTCAGTGACTCAGCACAAGCATCTACATTAGAAGGGGAGAATGAAGAAAAGACTGGGAGAGTGAGGAAAAAAAAGAACCACATATTTACTTAGGAATAGGCCTTTTCAAACAGGCCTTTCCAAACACGTTCGATGGTGTGTATACCCACACACACATTCCATAGTTACTTAGTAGTAACATTAAAAAGAATGTGTTTGTCTACAGACACCTGAGGGATTGCAAAGGATGACAGCAGCAACAAATTACTTTTGAAAAAAATCTGGAATGAATAGTACTTCAAAATGAAAAAAAACCCGTGTTACACGCATGTTGTCAGAAGGTCCTTTAAATGAGGGCATTTAAAAGAGCAATTTGTGCAGAGATCCTGCTCTTCACTCCTCATACACTGACACTCTTTCCAGTCTCTTCAGCTAGATGTACAGGAATTCTCTTTAATTAATTCTTGAGTGTTCAGTGCGAGCAAGGCACTACTGTGAAGAGACCATACCAAAAAGTGCTTATGGGCTAGACAGAGAAATACATAAGCTTGAACAGCTAGCAGAATGCCTAAACAAGATACACATGAATTTAAATAAGAGTTACGCTTTTTAGTACGAGTTGAGCATACCTGCAGCACTGAAGTCTAGGTTATTCTACAGATTAAAAATACTTCTAATTGCAAAGAAAACATGCATCAAATAGACCAGCATTACTCCCTATCCCTATTAGAGTACCAGCATTCTACTAACACTAAAAATCAAGCTGTTTCCTTGCACAAAATGCTTATGTACCTCAATTATTGCATATGATCAAATGAGCAGGAGCCAGAGTGTGGCAAACGCTGGTAAAGCTAGTAATAAGACAACAAAATCAAACTGTAATGTTCCTTAGTTACAAAGTGACTTCAGTTCATCTTAAAACCTCAACAGCACCATCTCCTTTGTCATAAACTTTAAGTCAGGAAATAAAAATCCATACTGAACTCTGGCTGACTGTAGCCAAATGAGGCTTTGATTCAATATAAAGTAGACCAAATTTCATTGACAATGAACTCCAAGATCTTTCTAATAGGCACAAGAGAAACAACTGCAGACACACACCATCTAATGCTGAAGGCACTGTCTATCACTCTAACC
This sequence comes from Bucorvus abyssinicus, assembly GCA_009769605.1. Taxonomy (NCBI): domain Eukaryota; kingdom Metazoa; phylum Chordata; class Aves; order Bucerotiformes; family Bucorvidae; genus Bucorvus; species Bucorvus abyssinicus. The sequence continues at coordinate 16,915,498 of CM020036.1, forward strand.
CCTAGGCATGTAAAGAGCAGAAGATCAGTTCTCTCAGCTTTAATTCTTTGGTTCCAGTGGCTTTGGTATACTGGATGCCAAGGAAAGTTTGATTCATGAAACTGAGTCGATATTAAAAATTCTGCTTAGATGGAGAAATCCTTGACCACCATGATGGAAGAGTCAACACTTTACAGATAATCTGGCAAATAAAAGAAAGGAAACTAGGCGGTCCTCAGATACAGTATAGCAATTTTCATATTTTCTAGAAGAGTCTCTGAAATGCATTGTCATTCCCCAGAAGTCAAACATGTTATACTCAGTGTACCAACCTATAGCAAAACGAAGAATTGCATTTGACTGGCTTTGTTACAACCTATACAGTGTTTTGAGATGAACTGACAGAAGAAACAAACAATCTAATGGTAGTTTTCAGTAATAACAAGTTGAGTATAAACACTGTATATAACTTTTATGATTGCATTTCTTTATGACACCATTTCAACAAAGCACATAAATTTTCACAGGCCAGTAGCTTAAAGAATATCTAGAACCTTTTTTTGAATTGAGCCCTAAGGCAATCCCAATGAATAGGGAAGGCCTCCATGTAGAATCTAAAGACAACTACATACCAGAACTCCTTCGCAGACCAACATAATTCTTAAGCTCATTTTCAAAAAGCAAAAATGGCCTCAACTAAATCACACACCTGCCTGTTACACATCACCAAACACTTTGCTGTTTAATGTTCAGAGCTTCTTCATGCTGTCATGGAGTTATTTCAAATGAAAAAATTTCATGCTGATGTCATCAGAAAGAAATCAGTGAAACCACTCTTTTTTTTTTAATAGAAAAGAAATGGCATAGAAAGAAATCAGTCAGTATTATTTATGACTTTAAAAATTGCTCCCTTCTGCAAGACAAGAAAACCTTTCAAAGCTCTAGATACTACAGAAGAGTAAATTGTGTTTGCAAACTCTATTCATAGAATCACACGATCATTTCAGTTGGAAAAGACCTTTAAAATCCTCAAGTCCAACTATTCACCCTGCACTGCCAGGTCATCGCTAAACCACGTCCCTCAGCACCACATCTACACGTCTTTTAAACACTTTCAGGGATGAGGACTCCACCACTGCCCTGGGCAGCCTCTTCCAATGCTTTACCATCGTTTCTGTGAAGAAATTTTTCCTAATATGCAGCCTAAATCTCACCTGGTGCAACTTGAGACTGTTTCCTCTCATCCTACCACTCATTACTTGGCAGAACAAACTGACCCCCACCTTGCTACAACCTCCTTTCAGGCAGTTGTAGAGAGTGATAAGGTCTCCCCTCAGCCTCCTTTTCTCCAGGCTAACAACCCTAGTTCCCTCAGCTGCTCTTCACAAGACTTGTTCTCTAGACCCTTCACCAGCTTCGTTGCCCTTGTCTGGGCACACTCCAGCACCTCAATGTCCTTCTTGGAGTGAGAGGCCCAAAACTGGACACAGTATTCAAGGTGTGGCCTCACCAGTGCCGAGTACAGGGGGACAATCACTTCCCTACTCCTGCTGGCCACACTATTGCTGATACAAGCCAGGATGCTGTTGCCAAGCAGGCCACCTGGGCACACTGCTGGCTCATCTTCAGCCAGCTGTCAACCAACACCCCCAGGTCCTTTTCTGCTGGGCAGCTTTCCAGCCACTCTTTCCTAAGCCTGTAGTGTTGCAGGGGCTTGTTTTGACCCAAGGGCAGGACATGCCACTTGGCCTTGTTGAACCTCATACAGTTGGCCTCGGCCCATTGATCCAGCCTGTCCAGATCCCTCTGTAGAGCCTTCCTACCCTCAAGCAGATCAAAACTCCCCCCCAACTTGCTGTCATCTGCAAAGTGACTGAGGGTGCACTCAATCCCCTCATCCAGATAATGATGTTAAAGAGAACAGGCCCCAACACTGAGCTCTGGGGAACACCACCTGTGACTGGCCACCAACTAGGTTGAACACCATTCACCACCACTCTTTGGGCCCATCTAGCCAGCCAGTTTTTTTATCCAGCAAAGGGTACACTCATCCAAGCCATGAGCAGCCAGTTTCTCCAGGAGAATGCTGTCGGAAAGTGTCAAAGGCTTTACTAAAGTCTAGGTAGACAATGTCCACAGCCCTTCCCTCATCCACTAAGCATGTCACCTTGTCATAGAAGGAGATCAGGTTAGTCAAGCAGGATCTGCCTTTCATGAATCCATGCTGACTGGGCCTGATCACCTGGTTGTTCTGTACATGCCATGTGATGGAACTCAAGATGGTCTGTTCTGTAACCTTCCCAAACAACCCACATCCTCCTTCCAGTCCTTCTTGTAGACGGCATCACATTTGTTAACCTCCAATCAACTGGGACTTCCCTGGTTAGCCAGGACTGATGGTAAATGATGGGAAGCGGCTTGGTGAGCACTTCCACCAGCTCCCTCAGTACCCTTGGGGGATGCCATCTGGCCCCACAGACTAGTGCACATCTAAGTGGTGCAACAGGTCACTGACCATATCCTCTTGGATTATGGGAGCTTCATTCTGCTCCCTCTCTCTGTCTTTCAGTTCAAGCAGCTGGGCACTTAGAGAACAACTGGTCTTACTCTTAAAAACTGAGGCAAAGGTGGCATTCAGTACCTCAGCCTTTTCGTCCTCCTTGGTCACTATGCATCCCCCCACATCAACCAGAGGATGGCAACTCTTCTTAGCCCTCCTTTTGCTGTTAATGTATTTGGAGAAACATTTTCTGTTGTCTTTTATGGCAGTGGCCAGATTAAGTTCTAGTTGGGCTTTAGCCTTTCTAACTTTCTCCCTGCACAGCCTCACAAAATCCTTGTATCTTCCTGAGTGGCCTGACTCTCCTTCCATAGACCATAGACTTTCCTTTACTTCCTGAGTTCCAGCCAAATCTCTCTGTTCAGCCATGACAGTCTTCTACCCTGCCAGCCTGTCTTATGGCACACCAGGACAGCTTGTTCTTGCACCTTAAAGATTTCCCTCTTAAAGAATGTCCAGCCTTCCTGGACTCCTCTGCCCTTCAGAACTGCTTCCCAAGGAATTCTGTCAACCAGTCTCCTAAACAGGCTAAAGTTTGTCCGCTCCAGAAGTCCAAGGTGTCAGTTCTACTGACCCCCCTTCCTACTTCCTCAAGAATTGAAAACTCTACCATCTCATGATCACCCTGTCCAAGACGGCCTCCAACCTTCATATCACCCCCACGTCCTTCTCTGTTTGCAAACACAGCTCTAGGAAGGAGCTTTCCCTAGTTGGCTCATTCACCAGCTCTGTCAGGAAATAGTCTTCCACACAATCCAGGAACCTCCTGGACTGTTTCCTTTCTACTGTATTGTAATTCCAGGAGTCATCTGGTTAAGTTCAAGTCCCCCACTAGAACAAGTGGTAGTGATCATGAGACTTCTCCCAGCTGCTTATAGAATATATCGTCTACATCTTCATCTTGGCTGGGTTGTCTATAACAGCCTCCCCCCGATTCTTAACCATAAACACTCAACCCTATTGTCACCATCATCAAGCTCTAGACAATCAAAACACTCCCTAACATACAGGGCCACTCCCTCACCTCTCCTTCCTGGCTTATCCCTTCTGAAGAGCTTATAGCCATCCAGTGCAGCACTTCGATTGTGTGAACCATCCCACCATGTTCCCATGATGGCAACTACAGCAGTTTTCCTGCTACACAATTGCTTCAAGCTCCTCCTGTCTATTTCACTAAGATAGAAGAAAACATCATAGTAATGAGTGACACACAAACAGCTCGTTGTACTACCTACCTGGTCACTTGATGTATCTGCACTATTGTGTTTATCACATCTGTTGAAAGAATGTTTAACCTTAAAAAAATACATCCTAAGTAAGGAACAGTTCATATTTGTACTGCCCAGGATGAAGGTAGGAATCAGAGGCTCATGACCATCATCCTGGCCTGCACATATATGCTCAAATTTCAAATTGCAGTATTTATCAGAACTACACCCAGTATCTACTCTCCATCTAGAAAGCTGAAGTCATTCTCTTTTTGGTTTTTTCGATGTCTGTGGATTTACAACTCAGAGCAGAAAGTGTCTCTCAGTCCTTGGTTTATCTGAGGCAGGGGGAGGATGTATTTTCTTGCTGGAGGAAGAATCACATATAGGCTGAGATTTTTTCGCAAGTCCCAGAATCAGCAAAGCACTTTTGTGGATAGGCGATGTGGCATTTTAGTACTGCACAACACAGGGCTGTGCAAGCTCCAGAATCATATTAGCCTTCCCTAGGTAGTGCTGCACTAAGGCTATAACTTCACATGTAATTAAAAAAACCCAAGTCTCAGGTGGTGGCAAAGCTGGACTAGGAAGGTTCTGTCTTTTATCTGCCCTGACACACAATTTTTTCACTTTTGTTCTTCCCACCATCCAACCTGTGCATGTACATCTATTCGGAGATGCCTTCAAGTGAGGTATCAGTTCTTTACCTAGAGCTTTACCTGAGCTGCTTTACAGCACAACAAAGGTAACAGTAAATTGGAGTAAGGAGTCAGAAACAAGAGGTCAAAGGTTAGGTCTTCTTAAGACAGTTTTATCACCATAGCCAGAATCTTACAGAAACAGCTCTAAGATTTCATGTACTTCGAGACAATCCCTACCCAGCTGCACAGCACCAGAAGTAGCAGCCTAGCACTGCTACTCTTGCCTAAGGCCAGGTTCTGACAGAATGCCCTGTACCGGCATATGGGAAGCTGAACACATCCCTTTACTCATCCATACAGACATGAATACTACAAATAATAAAAGTAGGGTCTGCTATGGATCCCCCTATCTTCCTTTATAGGGTTAGCTGGCTTTTCTTCTCTAATTTATTGTGTCATATGCATGGGGCATAATTGTGTAATGGATGTGTGACACACGTCTGCGCACACAATAAATGCATATTTCAGTAATTCTGAGTATGAACATCTCACACTTCATTTTTTTACGCTATCAGCACTTCTCATGCCTGTATGAGCAGTAAGCACAATGTGAACAGAATCAAAATACCTCCTTCATAAGCTGAAATACATTATACTGGAAACAAAATATCAGCTAGATGCTTTAACACTATACAACAGCACATCTAGTAATCGGTAGTAGTAACAAACATCAGGGATTACCTTGCTTACAGTACAGTAGGTACGCTGTTTCAAGAGATGTGGAAAAGCTTTTGATGGTTCACAATTACAACATTTTTTAGATCAAAATGTACTCTGCAATTTCTTCCCTTTTAGCACGTGTTCACAGATGACTCAATTTTCTGAACAAAAACTTATTTAATACTTTTGCTTAATAGAAAAATCTGTGAGAAAAACAGAAAAATACTGATAGAAGATCCATACTAAAAGTAAGGTGCATACTCTTTCAGTCTTGTCTTTGCTTTCTGCTGCTCCAAATGTTTGACTTATTGGCTGCCCATTTTGTAGCATGGATGTTTTGGGTAGGTGTAATTCCTATCCATTTTTAATATACTAAGAATTTAAGAGATGGATTAAAAAAGAGTTACACATCTACAAAAATAATGTCTTGGCAAAAAAACTGCTTCTGTTTTTGCCAAGTGGAAAGTTTTGAAGACACTTCAAAAAGAAGTTTGGGGAAAACATTAGTAGTTTCTCATTCTTTACTTCAGCCACCCATAAAGCACATGAAAATATTTCTCATTGCTTATAATATAAGGAAAATACATGACAAGCTTTTATTTTGGACAAAAAATAGATCTAGGCTAAAAGCTTATGACGTAGATTAATAAGATTCAGTTACTTAAACCAACAGCTGGAAAGATCCTTTCCTCCTGGAAAGACCAAACGCCAACCTGCTATTCTGTTAGGTACCAGCCCTATGAGCAGGAATGATGAAGTAATAGTATGCCAAAGGGGCTCAGTAAAATAATTGCCACTCTTTCCTGAGTTTTATAGTCTGTTTCTGTTCTGATGCAGCTGTTGAAAAATAGCTGGCAGTGACAGCATGCAAATAATCCCTTTACACCTATCCATCCAACTTGCTGGCTGAATCAAGAGGCTACAGAGTAAAGTGTCCCTCTTTCTTGATCAAATATTAATTTGCTGGTTCCAGGAAAGACAAGTGATGAAATCTGCATTACACAAAGTACAAGGGTCGCCCCGAAAGTAACACCTCCTATTTTGTGATGCTGGCCCACAACGTCAGAGGCAGATGGTGGTGGTCTGGAAGTAGAGGTTGAACCTTTCCACCAATATTCCATTTGATTCAGTTGCCATGTGACGGACGGCAGCAGAGGGGCAGTCTGACAACATGGGGTCTGACATGGCAGTGTGTATGAAGCAAAGGGGTGTAACTGAATTCCTCCATGTGGAAAACATTGCACCCATTGACAGTCATTGACGTTGCTGAACGTTTATGGAGACCAAACAGTGGATGTCAGCACAGTGGGGCGGTGGGTGGCGCGTTCCAGCAGTGGTGACATTCGATGGGTCACCTCTGCTGCTGCAGATTTTTATGAGCGTGGCATGCAGGCTCTTGTTCATCGCTGGTGATGGTAGGGACTGTGTTGAAAAACAGTGTTTCATTGCTGAGAATTTGCTCTATCAAATAGTGTTGCTGGGCTCTTTGTCTCTGTTGTAGTTTCCAAGGAAATAAATAGAAGGCATTACTTTCAGAGCAACCTATGTAGAAATTAATAAACTCCTTTTACCTATATTTACCCTTAGGCACACTAGTGTCACTTTTCTGGCTGCAGCCATCTGATTTCAGCCAGAAGGGTGGACCTTACTCTGAGCCAGACTACTTGACAGTCTGGTCATTAGAACATGCTCCTGGGAAACGTGGCTTTGAATCTGCTTAGGCTGTGATGGAAACAATGCAACTCACTGTGAATTCCCCAGGCAGGCCTTTCAACTCCTAAACTAGACTGCTACACAAAATGCAAGCACTGTTGTCTCTCCTTCAGCCATAGCTTTAGGAGAAAACAGCCATAGTTTCTCTCCTTTGAGCAAAACTCAGTGAAATGATATGCTCCAAACACACTATTGTACCACCCCTGCAGGGGAAGCTCAGGTTTGGAAATAGCTTTGGCACCTGGATACTAAACCTGGGCAATACTCATAGTGCATGCCAGAACTCTGATGTATATTTTGATGCTTCTTTCTCTCATTGTGCTTTGTGGATCACATGATCATGGAAAAACTCAGGCCAGAAGGGACCCCAGGGGGTCTTCAGTCCAACCTCCAACTCAAAGCTGAAATCAGGCCAGATTTGCTCAGTGCTTATACAATCACATCTTTAGAAGTCTCCAAAGACAGACACTCTGTAATCAGCCTGGGCAACCTGGTCCAATGCCTGGCTTCCCTCATGGTGAAAAACCTTTGTCTTACATCCTGTCTGAACCTTTTTGGTTTCAATTTGAGTACAGCCTCAGTCCTTTATGTGCTTAAATTTGTTCCTGAGCTCAGTTCTCTAAAATGGGTCCAATAATTTTTCTCTGTCTCTAGGGAGTGGAGAGATTGTAAGAATAAATTACTTAATATTACTCATTATTGTTAGATCTATTAAGTGAGGGGATCACCTCTGAGAACATTGTAGGCCACCTATGTACAAAAGGTACTTTAACACAGCATATATTTCATTGAGCTCTCAGTCTGGAGCAATGTCCGCTGACCAGTTCTGCAGATGCTACATGATCTGTAGAGGGACCTGAGGGGTGGGAAATAGTTGGAATAAGATCAATAGTTCATGCCAGAAGAAATCTCCACCTTTGGTTTTAAACTCAGAAGAAATGAAGAGGTGACATGACCTTCACTCCTTAAGATTCAAAACATTGCTCTATGTTGAGCATAGTCCATTGCATGCATGGAACAGGTAATAATTAGGAGACAGGATTTGTTTCTTTGTATACAAACAATCTTTCTTTTCCATAGTATTGTTTCACAGTTTGTGAAAGGGCATCCCTCTCCCAAAATAATATCAGGTAAAAAATAAGAAATTCTATTTTGTTTGTGGTCTCTGTTTAAGAACACTCAAAATTTCTACCTTCAGCAGAGCCTGCTAAGAACGTGCTTCAATGCTCTCTTGAATTAGGGCCATAATATTGATTACGTATTGCATGAGATCAAGCTGGCAGTTTATTTTAAAATATTTCCTTAAAGCATCCACAGATGTATAAATACATAATTAAGCTATTTTAGATCATTTACTGAGGCTGCAAAAACGTACTAATAGTAATTTGTCACTTGGAAGCTTGTGCTGCTGGCCTTATGGTTACTAAGGCAGTCTGCCGTAGTTGAGCAGGGAGACAGGAAAAAACATCTTAGTGGAAAAAAATACAACCTTCTAAACATTCTACTGAAGGCAATTTTGCTTTAAAATCTAAAGTAAACAAAATCAGGGCAAGATACAGTATACTATACAGATTTTATTAGCATTCACTTGAGATGACCTCTATTACTCACTAGTATATTCAAACATTGGAAACACTAACAAAACGTTTATGTGACAAAACACAACTGGGTATTCTGCTCCTGCTCTGGTCACTCCCCACACATGCATACATCAGTGACAGCAGGCGTATGACATACATCACAGGGTCTCTCAACTGGGCACCTTCGCACTAGGGTTTTTTAGATAATTATGCTGGAGTAAAATGACTTGCTCTTGCAATCTTGTCTCTCAGAGCTCAAAAATCCGAGTTCTTTCCTGAAGAAGTCTATATTTAACAAGTGCTCCAGAGCATACAATTTAAATATGAGTGTCTAGAATGATAAAACAATGCTGACCACTGAGTGCCTGAAAAGGACAGGCTTGTTGCTGTTCCAAAGGTAACAGGACATAACGGAAATGCTCTGCTATAGTAGAGGAACATGCTATGAGCACTGCTCTTGCACGTGTCTAATCAGATGCGGTACGCTTCCATTTATTTTTGAGTTTGGCTGGTCAGCCAAATTTCTGTTTCCTGTGCTACACTGCACCCATCTGACCAATACAAAATGACTTGCTTTTCACAAATTGAGGAGAACACAGAACATGGTAGGGCTATAAAGCAAAGGAACAAAATATTTCAGCTTTGATATTTCAGCAAACATGCATACTTACAGAAAAAAATATAATCTTTGTTTTCTGGTCAATTAGACTTGATCAGAACATACACATTACTGAACGAATGGAAACATGTTAGTATTCACACATTGGACTGGGAGGTTAAGGACATTCTCCAAAGAGGGATAAGTGAACACGAGATGGAGCTGTAAGTGCAGAGGGAGAGAGGCACAAATGGCACCACATCAGCTTCTTGTGACGGCCCAATTTCCTCATGATATCCATCAAATATACTCTCAGTTCAACTCCTCTATTTAAAAAGATCTACACTACAATAAGTGCCCCTGGTTTATTCAATTATGTTCTTCAGATAGAAGGAGCATTGTTATGTATGCCCCAAAATTACAAAGTCTAATTACTACATCAGCTACTCAGCTGTAACATACTTTGCACGTGAGGCCAATAAGCAGTGAGACATGCAGAAAGCCTGCAAGTCCATCCCCATTTTAGTGACATTCCACACAGAAGGTAGTAATAATGTACAGTGAGGATACTGGGGATTGTTTAAATACAGAATTTAAAAATATAGAGTATGAACAAGATATACAATGTTCCTATTGATAGATCATGCATGCATGCTCAGTAGATTAACAAAGAAATAAATTTAAAATGTGTTCAAAGGTACACTGTAGAAGATAACAACTAGTAAGATGACATATGGTACTGTGTCTAAGGAACAGTCTTGGCTTCTGCAGACTTGGGCTTCTGCAGAATTGAATTCTTCAGTCACAAGCAAAGAGCGCTGAGCTGCTGCCTGGGGCAGTAAGTGACAGCAGCAGTAGTGGCTGGGCAGCCCGACTGAAGGAACCTGTATGACAAATTTCGTGATGAACAGCGTTTGAGGAGCGAGTCAGCACTGCCTGCTCGGTGGGAAAAGGAGATTTGGAGCACTCTATATAAACAATGCTTAAGAGGGTAAATTGCCAGTCCTGGAAGAGCAAGAACATTAGGAGCAACAGCTCCTAATGTTTGATATGAGAGTCAGAACCTGGGAGAAACAATCAGCTGGCATTTTGAAATCACATCCTCCATATGCAGATGTTGACAGTAAGGCACAGTATCTTAATTTTTACTTTCTAAACTTCTTTACGATCAATAAGAAATTAAATGAAGACATCAAAGTCCAGTTACACTATGTATCTCGTCACTTGTTCTATGAAACCAAGCAGTAACGCCTACAGCAACACAAATGAGACAATTAAACATCCTTCAAAGTCTCACATATACAAGTTCTTCCAAAACCATATTTGTAGTAGAAGGGTCTCTTAATGAAAACAATTCACAAAAGCCTAAGACAAAGCAAAATGAAGTCATGGGCAAAATGCAAAGAAATACAATGCAATAGCAAATTAAGAAAGAAGTTGGCCACATTCTACCATCTTAGCTGGGCCTTTACCAGAGTGTACTTAAGAATTGTCTCTCTCAGGATGAAATTTCTCTCATATAGCACTGATTATGAAGGATACTTGTTTTAGAACAAAAAAGTAAGATACACAAAATTCATCTGATCCTCAGTGTGCAATGTATTTGAGTGTCTGTCTCCACTAAAAATAAATATGGTCTACATGATTGACAGTCTGAATTTTAAATGGCTAATATCACATGAAAGTTACCCTCATCATGATCAGCCAACATGATATGCATTAAAGGGAACCAGACTTTAACGATAAGTGCTCACTGCTGTCTAAAGAGCCAAATATTCAACAGGTTAAAAAAACTCTCACTGTCATCACTGTTTTTGAATGGGTGAATATTATTTTAAATCTGCAGATACGATAGCTATAGCATAAGATCTGGTGATTTGGTATGCCGTTTGTAAGGTCCATAATTTTGTCATTAAATACTTTCAGGGAGAAGTTATTTCATCACAATGTTCAATTTGAGAAACAATTTAAGTGTATCTTGGGCAAACATCCCTGTCTAGTGTCAAGTATTCTGTGGTTACGACTGTCTTCCTGTTTGTAGTATTCTGCGGCTTCCATTACAGAAGCATAGCATCTCAGTCTAATGCATGCACCTTCATTGTACTTTTGTGAGACAGTCAAGTATTTTCAGTCAAACTTCATAAATGAGGCCTGCAACACAGAGGATTCGATCAGAACCACCAAATTTAGGGATAAAACAGGACTAATACAGAACTAGAGTAACTAAGTCTAAAGAAATACTCTAGAAAGTCTGCACTAGCACTTACCTGTGCCTGGAAGAAGCAGGAATTCAACACCTCCCTGTTTATCTTGCAGGTTCCCTAGGCAATTTCACCTGCACAGAGATACCTTCATCTGGGGAAAGAGGCAACTGGCTTCTACCTGAGCAACACTACGCTCCAGTAACAGGGTAAAACAGCATTAAAATATGCCAAAGCCCCTAGAGAGGCTAGATCAATTAGGATGCTCAAAGGAGTCCTAATGCATCTCAGTATGGCTGAATTCAGCACAAGCCACAGTTACTATATCCATTTTCATTAAAAAAGTTAAACCCAAATCTTTCAATTTCCAGACTAGCATTCTCACATCTCACTGGTTGCTAATTCAAGAGAGTACCACCTCTCCCCCACCAAAAATATGAACTATAACTATGTCAACCACAGACCTAAAGTTGATTCCTACACTCTAACAGCTCTGCATCTTTGCACATTTACTAAGAAGTCACTTCCAAATGAGTCAGAAAGTTTTGCTAGCAAAACAGGTCCACAGTTGCCAGCCTGCTCCATAACTGCTAACTTTTGAACATCAGTTTTCTCTTACAGTCAAAGACCTTTGCCTCTGCTGCTTCACTGTCCCCTACCTCAACAACTCCTTGTGTGTAGTGTGAAAGATTCTGTAGTGAGGGCAACTCATCCAATCCTACCTAAGGTACTTGTCAAAAACCCATTTTGTGTTCAAAAGTCCTCGCCAACTTCACTGGGAGTGCTGCAGGTATGATTTGGGGTTAGAGACCTACAGCACTCCAGAGAGAAGAATATAGCTCTTCTAAAACAAGGCAGAAAGTTTTCTTTAACTTTTCCCCTACTGTTAAAGTGCCAAGATGTCCAGGTACCTAAAGAGGCACTTAGCGAGATTGCCAAAGCCATCTAACTCCAACTGAGATCCAGAGAATTGAAAAACTTTACACCAAAGATTTCACAGAGAATCTGTCTATATCTAAGTATTGAGGCCCCTGAATTTCCACTCTACACCCCATTTCACTCTCCTGTTCGCGGGAATTTTCCTTACTGACTTTAAAGAGAATGGAATCAATCCGTTTTCAGTAATATATCCACCTATTTCACTGGCAAAGGAAAATAATTTCTATGGACAGGGGTGCAAGTCACACTAGAGTAACATTTTGCTTTATTAAGCTGCCAGTATCAGTTCCATAGCCTTGGAGGCAAAGAAATAGGTAAATAAATTAATATTTAAGGGGCATACAGCGCTTTCGGACCACACACAACACTTGCTAATGTCATCAGGCACTCTTCCACAGGCCAAGGACAACAAATAGCCTCAAGCACAGAGATTTACAGTTTCTGGTTTACCACCCAAAATCATCTACCATGAATCAAAGTACATCTACGTAAAAGACAGCACAAGAATATTGCCTGGAAGTAATAATTTTCACTGTCTCCCTCTCTGAGAGGAAAACTCTTCAAGTAATGGCTACTTTGCTTTCCATCACACAAATCAGTTTCACTGTGATCTCTTCCAGATGTATAACTCATTTAAGCTCTTTGTAAAAGTCCACAGAAACCCAGTTTAACATCTTCCATATGTACTGATTTATAAACTCTTCTTGAACAGCAAAAATAATAGTTTTTAAATGCCCCTTCCCTTGGCTCCCCTCCTTCCTCCTACTTAGCTATACACTCTCTAATAATTTTGATGACACAGGGATATGCCAGTACTTTAATGATAAAATTGAGCATGTCAATGTTTTCACTATGTATTAGTGGAGAAAATACAAACACTTAACAGCAAACTCTGTGACTTTGTATTATTTAGTATCAGAACAGTGATTTTCACTGTTTAAAATGACGAACAAGCTTCACAGACTGCTATGTAGTTCTGTTGTGAAAGAAAAATGGTTTCAAAATGAATTAAGAGAAAACTTTAAATTTTTTCTCTTCTATAAGGCACTAGTAACATGAATTAAGAATAATGTCTCTGTGAATGCCAAAATAAAGGATATTTCTCTCAGTGGAATTAACATTTTAATACTTTGCTTTTGATCTGAATTACACAGTATTCTTTAAATCCAAGAGCACAAAATTCCAGACTTCCATAAATAACCTGGAGCTTGCTAGCACAAATCTGTCTACTAACAAATCCCTCTTCATGTCTCCAAAGTCTGTATTTTTAAAGGTCATTACACGGTCAGCTCACACACTAGCTTCACAGATCATGTAAATACAATAGACAAAGACATGTAAAATCTCCATTCCTCATTTCAAGTAGCAGTGCTTCTTAAGAGTGTATCATCCCTCATGTAAATCAGAGAACCTGCATGCAGGCAGTATCTGCAAGTAACAACAGCAAGATCCTAGCTTGTACTAGATGAAGCAATGCGACGCTGAGTTTTCTGTGTATGGGGAAGTCCTAACTGATGTAAACAGTGACTTAGGAAGGGCCAGTGGGGCCACAACACTAAAATATTCCTTTGGAAGAGAAAAAAAAAAACCCTCAGAAAACTTGATTACTGCATGGGTCTACATCTTCCCATTTTGCCTTACCACAGGCTGAAACATGAATGATCCTTCCTGATGGATACTCAAAGCACTAGAAATGTCTCAGTTTGAGAAAGTATCAACAACTTCAACTTCAGGTTAATTACATGTTTATTTTTGAATTTGTGTATAAATACTGTACTAAATCAAAATGTTTGCTCAAGTAAGCCAAATGAAATAATGAATTAGATCCACCTTATCTTACACTTTACATATACTTTTGTACTTAAAAATCTGCCCTTCAAATGAAGTGAATGCACTGTAGTATGGGGTATTGCAACAAACTTCCAGTTCTGGACAGCTTTGCCGTGAAGAAAATATGGTCCCCTCCAGAGACTGGTGTTTGTGTGCTAGTACCTCAACTGCAAAACTCCATTCCATAGTCTCAGTTTCCAAAAAGAGAAGAAAAAAAAAAAAAAAAAGATGTCAAGTAAATTAAAAATTAATCCAAACACCAAAAGTAAATAAATATAAACATCTACATCTAGCCATACATTTAGACTAACTTTGTGAGAGATGATTATTTCTGTAATACTGAAGTGCAAGCATGTTTGTGTGGGTCATTTCACTTTAGTTGAGATGTCACTCCAGCCTGTCCTCAACGTTACGTGGGAGGTTTACACTAATCAGCTTTTTCTGAGGTTAAATTCTAGCATCACATCAATAGCTGTTACACAACATCAAGAAATACAAGGTGTGCTGATTTATGAAAGTCAAACTGGCCCTATTTTCAAGCATCTGAATTAACAGATATTTTCCCCCATAAAATTATTTTACATCATAAAGTTAAATGTTTTAGTTAAGAACAACAAATAAATACAATGATGCAACATGTTCTAAAAAGCCAGAGCTATTTTACAGTCAGTATTAACTTTTGGTAAGAAAAAAAAAATTCAGAGATTTTTATCATCAATGATTACCTCACAACAGTATGATTTTTTTACAACTTTAGTTACATGTTTCTGCCTTCATACATTGGAGCATGAATGTTTTCCCAGAAGGGAGAAAAAGCACACTCCATTCCTGAGTTTGTTTCAAAGAAAATCAAATTATCTGAATTATTTTCTCACAAAACATAGGCCATACAACTCAACAGCCAGTAAAGCCAAATTTCTATTCCTGGTTTTTGTTATTTTGCAGTGATAAAGCTGCCTGGCACTCAGAGGAGCATCTGAAGGAACACCCATGGAATTTAAGCCTTTCAAATTCTTTGAAAATCTTTCATCTAACAGCATTTCTCTCTAAAGCAACAAGAAAAAAAAGAGAAAAACACAAAACCAAAAGAGAAAAAATAAAAAAGTCAAATGCATGTCCAGTCAAAGCACACATGTAGTCACCTATCAGGCCTGAGGAAGAATCAAAACATAGTGTAACTCTGGTTAATCTCTTAATTGCAAGAGGCTTTTATCCATGGCTGTTAAATAATACGATCCAAGTTGCCTCTCCAAGATTAAGTATATGAAGTCACCACGCACCTAAAATAGCAAGTAACTGAAGAGTATGCTACACCATTTATATAAAGAGAAAGATAATTTTTAGACATTACCCTTGTAAAAGAATTACTGTTGTTTCCTTAACGCATAAATATGTTTACTAGAATATAAATGTATTCATTGGGAACATGACAGCTGTAAAACTTCAAATTTTTACTCCTATAAATGCTTAATCTGATACACTATTTTAAAACAATCTATTTGTTTTTCCCATATTAAACATAAATTTTACAGACAGAAAAGGAGGAAAGTTATTTTTGCAGAGGAAAAGGAGAAATAATCAGAGCAATAAATTGAATAATCTAGGGATAAGAAATAGGTGCCTCATTGACCAGCTACACCACACTTAACACTCACTGTAAAGTGGAATTTTTACTGTGGCACCTAATTAGGTGCAAATTTACCATTGTGAAATCCAGATAATTTTCATTCTCTATGGAGAACAAGGCTTAGTTTTATAAAGATGCTTTTCATGTTCAGAGCCAAATCTAACTGGACAATATTTGTCGGAGGGATAAAGGTATCTAGGTTCCCCACTAGCATTCAATTAATATTTTGCTCCCTGGGGAAGGGTAAAAAAAAAATTCTTCATGGAGTGAAGGAATACAGGGAAAAATCACAAAGGGCAGCCACTGCCACAGCCACAGCTAGAACTGAGGATTTGCTGGTCCCCATGCCATGCTGGAATACTGGATCTGGGTCTCTTGCAGTAAAGATTGATGCATAAGGTTATTACACAGCCCTGTACATTTTATGTCAAGGCACAGACCTACTGAACACAAACTTCAGCTACTACATTAAAATGGTCATTAAAATGAATGACAAACATACCCCTAACTTACAAAACGAGAAGCAAGATTTTGTTGGAAAAACTCAAAACAAGATGAACAAAAAACTCTCTCCGCTTAGTACAGTGACTAAACTTAGTTTTCTGTACAAACCAGATGATAATCTCTTTTTTATAATGACGACCAAGACGTCAGTTTGGGGTCACATCTGCAGGCACTCCAGAACCGTATCACCCCCTACTACGGAGCAGAGAGAGATGTTACAGGGCTAAGCGCCTTAGCACAGACAGGCACACAGCCAATGCCATCCATCATCGCCATTTTCTACCCTACCCTTTGGATACAGAAGGTCCTCATCTCTTCCACAAGTTATCAGATGTGCTGCTCCTCACAGTTGAAAACCCTCTGGAGAAGGACAGAACTGACCCACAGACCATAGTTAGGCCCCTGCCAAAAAGTACCAGAGGTGCAATCTCTTCTCCTCAGAGATGCACAGCAGGGCTCAACTCTTTAAGAGTCCAGTCTGGAGTCAGCAGTCTGGTAGGACCAAAATATTTAGAATCAGTTACTGGATGGAAGGGAAGAATTTTAGTTGTGAAGATGATATTCATTAAGAACTGTATAGTACAAGCATGGCTATTCCCATCCCATGTACAATCCCATCCCAGAAAAATAGTAATGCTAGTGGCATTTCTATAGCATTCAACCCTGCAGGGGCTGGAATGGAATAGAAAACATCAAATTTTGGAAGTGTCCAACAAAAGCAGAAGATTCTGCAAATATTTTCATGCATTCCACCAAATCTGACCAATTTCAAAAGCCACTGAGCTTATAGAAACATAGTGCTTTTTAAGTCCCTGAAGTGCTTTTACGATCACAGCAACTGTCCTTTTTTCAGTGTAATGTCTCTCTCACGTGTGCAAATTGGCCTTGTACCTAAATCTATGGGTTCAAACTGGTGACACAGTTACTAAGTAAAGAGAATTTTGCAAGTAGTTATTTAGCAGACTTCATTACTCTTCAGCCAGTCAGCATTTTTTTTCTTTAAAGCAAATTTCAGTCCTGAGTGCAAAATGAATACTACAACTGTTTCATAACAGTTACAAATACTCCTTTCAGCCTAGGTAATTTGTGCTAGTTTTGCTACCCCCAAGACTACATGAAGAGTAATATTATTTCTACTGTCAAAACCCCATAAAGCATTAGAAAATCAAACTCTTGAGTTGGGTGGGACGAGACTCCCTGCTATACAGAAGATAACGCTGAGCCAAGGTGACTAATTTCCCTTTACCAGTTTGCTGTCTTGCAGAGAGAGCAGCCCAGCTCGAACCTTTAATTACCTAAGTAGTACTTACTAAACTTAGTTGCCCTGAATATCAACAGATTAAAGCAGTTCTGGAGATGATCCCAGATAGTCTTTCCAAGTAAGGGAGCTCCCATCAGGTGCCGTTACTAATCAATCCTGGACAACCAAATAACTATAGTAAATCCATACAGAATTAAAACCATAATTGATTAACTTCAAATCTGAAGTACTTGTCCCGCACTCAGAAATCAGTTACGGCCAACACAAAGCCTCTCCTCAACCCTTACCCCCAATTAAATAAAAAAACCCCAAATATTCAAAAATCTTTGAGTCAGGCACAAGCACAGGTTTGCTCACATATGAGAAAATACTGCTGAACTCTTTCTTTCTTTTCTGTTTCAGCCTGCAAGCAATAAAAGATGTTTACTTTATCCCTGCTATGGCAAAGGAGTGTTGGTATTTTATACAGTCCCTCTCACAGAGTGGTGCCAAAAAACCATTCCCCAGTGGTAGAACCATCACCACAGCAGAGACCCGCAACTTCCTTAATCACAACTTTTCATCTCCATTCTCTGCAGATGGCAGCTGGCCCACAGAGGGACCAGCCAGGCATCTCCTCACCCCCTTGTGAGAGCAACTGAAAAGATCTATATATTCCAATGTTCCTCCATTGGTCCTTCTCCCTCTAAGTGGAAGAGAAGGAGAAATTATAATTGCTCTGTAATGCTACTTGGTATAACAGGCTGAGAAGCAGTAACCACTTTACTTCCTAGAGGCACACTGGTAACTTCACTTGATGACATTTAGTTATCACTGTATATCAAAAACACTCAGCATACTGAAGCAGTTCTGGGCATATCCTTGCCCCATTTATACTAGCAACTAGCCTTGGTGCCCTGTGTTAAACATCTCTATTGTGAAAAGTTACATTTCTCATTAAAAAAACCACAATAAAAGAGTCATGAGCTGCTCAGGAAGGAGAGCGGAGAAATGATGGTGGTAGCAGCAAGAGCTCCAGGCTCAGTGAACTTAGTATGGCTATAATTTATGATTAAGTAGGTCAGGGGGGAATGCAGACCCTTTCTGCATTCTTTGAGCAAGTTGCTTTGCCTTTTTCAGTTTTCTTTTTCCTTCTCCTTGTCCATTTCCTTTAGGCACTCTTAGGGACTGCCACTGCATCTCACAGCAAGGGTGGCCTCCCTTGGGGACCCTCCTCTTCCGTCTTCCTCAGCTAGCAAAGCCTCTGTGCACAACTGAAACAGGACTAATTAATACTCTAGCTTTGACTTCTTCCCTGTCTACCCAATCCTGGCTGGCCGATCTCCTGAAAGCCCCATGATACTCATGGCCCATGAAGTAAGATTCAAAAAAGCAGAGAATTACAACATTCTAAATAGTTTCTTTCACATACTAATCTGCAAGGAGCTACATAAAAATAACACGAAAAGGTAAATGGACATTGGAAACCCATCTCAAAGTTTCAGTCCTGGTAAAGAGAGACGACAAAAGCTAGCAGGAACAGGGAAGGGGAAGGCTTGTGAAAGGCTTAAGAAGGTAAGAAAAAGCCTTACAATTTTATGTAACAGTAGCCAAAGATCCTGTGAAGGGATTTAAAGAAGCATGATATCATCAGGCAAAGAACGCAACCTTTACCAAGGCATGGAAAGTACTTAAAGAGCGAAGATTCTCACCAAAGAACTAAATCAGAAACAGCATCTCACCATCCAGCAACAAATCTTTAGGGCAGAACCTTTGCTGCTGTAAACTATCATGGCTGTAATGACATAGTGGAGATAAGGCCCTGTACGCCAGCGCAGATACGCTCCCAGAAGCTCTGAAGAACAAATGCCTCTCTCTTCAAGAGTCTATGTTTTGGGCTAGGAACTCAAAAAATTCAAAGCACATGTTGATTCACAGTAAATTAAGAAAAAAACTAAAATCAGTCTTCCCCATTTCAGTCTCTTTATGCTTCTAACCATAAACGGAATCCATTTTAACTTTACCATTCCCAAAGTTCAAACGCTTCCTACCACCTGTGAATATTTACATCTTGCTATTCAAGGGTTTAAATACCTCCGTGCAGTAGATCCAGTCATACCACCCTCAACCCACTGAACAAGTGAGTGCATCATATGCAGGAGAAAAATAATTCATCAGGTTTTGGAAATCTCCGAGAATAGTTCAACAAGCAAGTACGTATGGAAACTGAACAGACAGAATAGATATCTTCTTGCTCGCAGGAAGGCACATTTGCCATTGTTCCACACTATGGGTAGAGAATGCCCCTCTCTCAAGACTGTTAATGCAGGACCTGTCATTAACATTACACCATTAATTTACAGTTGCAAAAAAAGGAAACAATTGAATGAGCACATACACATGCAGCCTGCATTCCACCTGAAGTGTGCTCTGCTGTGTCTCAGCTTATCAGCACAGTTCCAGCAGGAATTAATTTGACTCAGTTTCTAAGGCTATTACATTTTCTACTATAATGTTTTCAGTGTCTGTCAACTTTAAAGAATACAGGAAACCATCACTCTTTATTGCCTGAAGGCCTCGCCTTCATGTAGAACAGGAATGATGCCAGTTTAATTGTCAGCAGGTTCATGGAATATTTTCAGGCTGCTAGGTGAATAACCACATCTATTCTGTAAAAACTCACTGGCATTAATGAATACAGTAATAGCTATGTATAATAAAATTTTGTAACTTCAAAAAAATAATACAAAGGGTCCTTATCAGAAATATTAGCAGAACAAAGTTTAAAATTAATTTACTGTAATGAAATTCCACACTGTGACTTTTAAATCAGTCCTTTTGACCCTTAAAACAAATGCTGAGATTCAGAGAGTCAGAGTTGAGGCTCAGGAGGGTCTGGTTTTGGTGGAGCTTCTAAATTGCTATCTGGATGGTGTCATTGGTACAAGCTCTGAAAATGTTCTTTGAGGATACCCAATCCATTAAAAAAAAAAATCCCCACAAAAACCAAAACTAAACTAAAAAATAAATTAAAAAATTGATATAAATTGTGAATGCTTCCAGTTTCATGTACCAAACACAAGGCTAAAAGGCAGTCCCTTTGTAACTTAAGTCCTTTTCAGAGACTTCCTTTGCTTTTCATTCTAGATTCCTTGCCCAAATAAATCCAAAATCAAACCTCTCCCTACATTTTGAGTTTTCGTACCTCTTTTACCCCTTTCTCTGCTTACTACTTCCCAGAGCTTGTCTCATTGCCCTGCTATTCCCAGGATTCTCCCATGGTTCATTACCCAAATGGAGCCTCCCTTCACTCATGTCTTTGGTGTCCCTTCCACCTATCCTCCTACTTCAGGCTCCAAGACTGGACAATCAGTCTTTCTACCACTCAATTCCAAACCCCAAGTTTCTCTATCCTTCTTGCAGCTTCTTGTGACCATTTTCCACCTCCAAGTGCTTTTCACAACCTGCGTCCCTGCAGCCCAGCTCTGTGCTTGTCCAATTTTGCCTGAATCCTCCACATTCCAGGTCCAAGTTACAGGCTGATAAGACACTGAGAGCAAACCCCAAGAGTATGGATTAATGCTCACAGATTGATGTACAATGCCTTTCCAAGCTGCTTCCTACACAGTAAAGTGAGGTGTGCCAACAGTTGTGCACAATACAAAGCAAGACAGCAGCATTTTCTGTCTCAGCTGCAGTACATGGTAACATGTCACAGACAATAAGGTAAAAAGCAAAGAGTGAAAAAGAAATTGCCATGGATAAGGATGGGTAAATTTAAACACAGTTTTTATATCACCAGCACAATTTTCTGAGTGGAAAATGGGGTAGATTTCCACACAAAAAAAGTCCATCTGCATCGTCATGCTACTGAAGAACAGATCTAAATACACATACACTATCCCACATTAAGGGTGAGACAGTGATACCATGGAGATCTGCATGCCCAAGTCTCAATAACTTTGATTTTGAAGGCCTCAGTTCAGGATTTCAAATATGGCCAGAGTGGAACGTAATTCAGTTTGTTTCCATACCAGATCACAAGAAAACTCAGGGTGGATGGAACCTCAGGAGGTCATATTAGTCCAAACGTCATCTTTGCAGGAGCCTAGCTCAGGACTGAGGTACCTGGATTTGATTCTTTGTTCTACCACACATTTCCTCTTTGACCTCAGGTCACTAATTTATACAGCTGCTGTCTGCCTGAGTTGTCTGTAGTCACAGAAAAAGAGATGTTGCGTTATTACTACATTAACATCTGAGAAATGCGGTTTGAAATATAGCCATCAGACATCTAAATATCAGAGCTGGGCTAAAACACAAAACTTCAGATCTTAGTCTAGCACTCCAGAGCATCCAACCTGGGTGTTTTGTCCATTCAAAGAAAGTAGGGACTGTGTCCCTGTATGTTAAATGTGGTTCTGAAGTTGCTACGTTTTAGAAAATCTGGTTTTTGTTTCAAGCTTGCTTCTTTGTCTCACAGCAAAGACATAACTTGTAAAAGTCCTTATCCAAAGTGTGCTTCAACTGAACCAAAAGCAACTGCAAATAAATCTCAGTCATAGAAAATACAGATTATATCAAGCTTTATTAGGTTTAAGAATATACAGTAATATATTAAATAGTATTTCTTTTTACTTCATTCACCCTTGTTTACTACATCTCTAAATGGCATTTTAGTCAGACTCTTATTTACTGTGTGTTAAACTACTTCCTGCAAACTCAGCACTGAGATCTGGGGAAATAGATAAATTACCCTGGAGTTTGTTTTCTGTTCTCATCTCTCCAGGGGATGCTGCTGGCAGGTTGAGCCAAAGCACAGAGATGTTTGTCTCATTTCTTTCCACCGTTTTGGATGCCAGTATTAATACACTGCTAGAAAATGAACAGCTCAGAAAGAAGGTTGGTTATTTTTTAAATTCTGTGCTTTGTTGGAAGCCATTTCCTAAACTGGTTCACCAAAAAGTAACCAAAACAATTTTCCCAATTAACTTCCATGACACCTACCTGCCAACCCTTTTAATACCCATATCAATAAGCCAGGCAAAGAGTCTCAGAAGTTGCACACTTTCTGCGCATCAAGGCAGAGAGCAAGTTCAACTAGAAAGCAGTGGGGAATATTTGCAAACAACACAACACCGCTATTGTCTGTATTACCTCAATGAGACCTTGGTCTTTCTTAGCTAGGTACTGTACAAATGCATAGTAAGGGGGTCTAAGGCATTTATCCCTGCTAATAAATGGAAGTTTGATCTAGGGAAGATCATAAGCAAATTGTTTAAAAGAAATTGTTTGAAGAGAATTTACGTCAGCACAAAATGACATATTCCACTAGCAACAAAGGTATGTTTAGGTCAGTATTTATTGCACAAAGTTTATGATCTTACGTATTAAGGTGTCTGTAAGGATTAATTAAAAAAGGATACATCAATCCAGCATATTGAGAATGACGCATTTAACTAAGCATTGAGTTCGTTAAATAAAACTGATGGAAATCAACGCTTCCTATAGTGTCTGTACTACAAATGTACAAGAAACAGCTTTCTCTATCCTTTTGAAAAATTTCTTTGAAGAGTTAGTCCTATCTTCTCTAACCAGTGAGAACACCATCAATTTTTATAGAAAAAGTAACAGTCTCTTGTACTCTCTATGGTATGTTAACAAAACTGTCTAAGACTTCTGTAGTTTCTCTACAATGCATCACATCCCCCAAGGTTATATCAGTGTAAAATATACACAGACTTAATGACTTTTGATCCTGACTCAGAACTCAGTTATATACATGCTGCTGGGAAATGCACTTCATTTCACTGCAGAGGACTGATTCTTTCTCTCTCACTGCAAGAACAGAAAGCATCCCTACAATGCACCTTTTAATTCTAAAGTAAAAAGGCAGCATGGCTCTAAATGAAATGTTAACCCCTGCCTTTCCCCCAATCCACAATTCATCTTCACCCACTGACAACAACGGGAGGAGCACGCTTGAACCAAATCCTCAGCCATTTAAAATCAATGTAGCTCATGGACTACCCACAGCTCACAAACAGCTGGACAGAAAACCCTACTGACTCAATTCCAAGGCAGCTCACTGACTACTGTCAGAAGACTAATGGAAACATATCCCCATACATTTCTAACTCACAGGAAGTAGGTTAAGTATTCTCTGTACCTGTATACAGGGATTACTTGAAAATGTTCGTGACAGAAAGGAGTCCGGATCAGTTGCTTTAACATCCTAATGCACCCCGGTGGAGTCACACGGTTAGAAACAGTGGCACCACTCAGTCACTCCAGCTTGTAATTCCTCTGGAAACATTACTTAGAGTTCTGGAGGACATGGAGCCATAAGAACATTTTGAAACAAGAGGCGAGCCATTGGAACAGAGAAGTTATAAATCAGATTTGCTGGGCAGATGGCACTGCAAGCTAGTGAGCTGATGGCAGATGGAAGCGAGAGCTTGGATAAGGCAAAAAAAATGGGTTGCAAACTAATGAGAACTGTTAAGATGCTAGAGACAACTACTCTCCCTTTCTGATAGCTCTGCTTTAAATGAGGGTCAGATCAACCCCTCCTCCCACAGAAATTTACAGAAAAGTTTTCAGAGCCATAAATAGAAGGTAGTTTGGTTTTCCTCAAAGAGGGATACCCACAGCAGCCATCCAGGGAGTTAATACGAAGTAAGCCTAAGATTCGTAATTCAAAAATCCCAGGCTCTCATGAAATTTTTGAGGTCCAGAGCCTTCTACACACAATAGTAAGCTCTCCAGCCTGGCTCAAGGGCAGTATAAAGACTTGTATCTTTTCATGGTAAAGAAGCTTCCAACAAGTTTTAAGCCAGGAATGATCTTTAATGGAAAAATGCTACACAACACCTTAACTTTGGTGGGGATTTGGTCTTAGTCCAGACTAGAACTGAGGTTGGCTTGATGCTCACAAATGCTCCACCTCCTTGCTGCAGCTGACCTACAGTTCCTTTGCTGCTGATATGGGACAGGTACTATCTAGAACTTCTTATGACTGCAGAATAGTTAGCATCAGAAAAAATATATAGCGGCTCTTAAGATATTCATGAGTATCAGTCACCCTAATCTCCAAATGTTAGAAAAACTTGTCTCCTCTAGTTTATATATACACACACAAACTTTTTTTTTCCCCTTTGTAGAGCCTCAGGGTTCTTTTTTAAGGCAGCATTGCCAAGATTTCAAAGTTTTTTGCCATTCTGATACGATGGCCCCAGAAGCATTAATAACGTTTCCAGAAGAACACAATACAAAATTATCTACTTCAGTAAATGAGACAGTCTCAGTGTAGGCTATGTGAGCTTCTAGCAAATAGCAGCTTCCATAAGCTTCTAACATTACTTCTAAAAGCTTATGGAGTTTTTCTCCCAAGATATATTACCAAAGGTGAGCCTTTCTTACCACTGCCATTAAATGCAAACATCCTACAGTCTTATAAACTTCTATAGCTGCAATTTCTGATAACTAGGGATTTTTCTTTATTTGTGTGTAAGTAAGAAAAGGGAGTGAAATGGTAAATAAATTAACTGTGATGAAAGCCTTTGGGAAAAGGGAAGTAAAGCTGTAGACTTGTGTAGGAAGCTAATAAAGAGGGAGCACAGCAATAGCACTGCAATGACACAAAGGATTAACAGGCTCTCAGCAAGAACTCGCATTTCTGAAGGTATTATCAAGTTCTTGTATCCTAAACACACATAACAAAAATCCACATAACGTAAGAACACTGCTATATACCATATATGCACCCATGTATTTGCAGAGCCCCTAGTGCTTAAGGCAGATACAGAAATAACATAGGCAAGAATAAGTACTTCTCATAAAGGAACCTACAGAGAGCAGTTTATTCATACAACATATATAAATATTAACTGTCTGTTCTTAAGATTACAAAAAATACCAGAAATAAAGTCCACCCGTTCAAAGTGTTTGACAGCACATTCCTGAGACTTTCATTACATTGAGATAAGCACGTGCCTGAAAGCTTGCATATTCCAACTGAAAATCCACACTCGCTCAACAATTTTCTATGCAATCTTGATCAATCTTGACCTTCCCTGGGTCACTTTCTCCAGATGTAGCCATGGTGTTACACAAGCTGCATTCCCATGGAGATGAGCTATGCTACTTGCTTCTTTTTGATAGGTTTTAGGTCATTGTACCTTCTTCTTATTACAGGGCAAATCTCAATCTCTGGCTACCAGACAAGAGGTGGGGGGAGGAAAACACCCTCCCCCAAAAATCCCCTAAAAACCTAAATCTACAGAAGTTTTTACTGAGCAATAACAAACATGGGTTCTTACATGTCCGACAAACATCATATGCTCCCTTTACTTGCAGCTATCTTACATCTAGCTACTCTTGCAGCATCTAAATCCCCTCTTCAGCTGCAGAAGATACACAGCGATAAGCTGTACATAACTGCAGAGTAACAGGAAGTGACTAAAAAAATGCTACAACTGCAATCCTGTGACATACTTCATCTGTACATCTGTGTTCTAACAGAAGAATCACCTTTAAAAAGAAAGGCTAATTCTAGCACTGTGACTAGAAATCAGGCATTTAATGCAACTCTCATATTTTTCTTAAAAACCTCATCATCCTGAGGCATATTTGGGCCTCTCTTGCATCCAGCTCTTGTGGTTATAGAGAAAAATGCACCTCAACAATCTAAATTTCAGAAAGCCCATCAAAATGACCCAATTGCACTTATTTATTCAAATTGTTCTTAAACTAATCATACAATTTTAAAGGAATGGATGGAGCTGAGCTATTTATTCTAAACATCTGGAGAAGTCAGCACTCCTTCTGGTATTACAATTTACACATATGCATATGCTTTCCCCTGGCAGTTTTATCATATCATTTTAAAAGCTCTCATTCACACTAAATGGAAATCTCCATCACAAAATCTGATGAGCATCTTTCTGATCCAGTTTCT
This sequence comes from Bucorvus abyssinicus, assembly GCA_009769605.1. NCBI lineage: Eukaryota > Metazoa > Chordata > Aves > Bucerotiformes > Bucorvidae > Bucorvus > Bucorvus abyssinicus. The sequence continues at coordinate 16,941,797 of CM020036.1, forward strand.
ACAATTTTGTGGCCTTCGTTGGCTCCAAGTGTGCTACTAAATATACGTTCACACATGATTACATTGATGCATCCACGTATGTGGAAAAAAAGAGGAGTGGGAGAGAATAGTATTGCTGACTACTCATCAAGAATAATTACGTGTTTCCAAAAGGTCATTTTTGTCTTCTTTCTTGTCTGTGAACAACATTGACAGACAAATCAACAGCATCGTAAGTTTACAGATGCAGGCAACAGCAAACTAACACATGAAGTTCTTAACAGAAGCACAGAGAAGCTCTTGGACATCAAGACAATACAGTTGAAGCTTTTGGACCCACATACTTTGCACAGTGTTCTTCCATTCCTCTCTCACAAATGCGAAAGCACAGTAGTGATCTTCAGTCCACACAACGGATAACTCAGCGTTACAACAACCATGCAACTGAAGTGAGGGGAGTACTGCTCCACTCTTCTAGTGCCTGTGGCTGACAGTATCCCAGAACTCACACTCTCACTGTTTGCAAGAAGGCACAGACTGCTGTGATCAAAGACTCATATTTAAAAAAAAAAAATCTGAACTTTAAATTAATTTGGCTACTGCCATTGGCAAAACGTCTCATCTCCCACACGCTGTAAACCACAGAGAGGCAAAGAGAGAGGAAGGAAATACACGCTGGAAAGACAGATGGGAAGATGAAAGCATTGTGGACTAACACTGATATTAAAATGCGTCATCTATCCCCGCCCTTGAATCAACTATTATCACCTGGCCAAGATAGATATCTTGGATTGCAGGGTTTTCATATTACTCACCTCATCATCTTCCTCCACAGAAAATTAATTCCTACTCTGAATACAGTTTATTGTTAAACAAGCAAAACATGATTAAATGTATAATGGTAATGAAGACAGATCACTGTGCTCAGATGGTATCTCAAACACCACATGTTAACTACCCGTAGTTTCAGGAAGAGTACACCTCTCATTATCAGAGCAATATACCCAGCATCCGCTAGATAGAAATCACATCATTAGCAAAAGTCTCATAATGACCCCAAAACATTCTTATATCTGAACATTAATTTTTACCTTTGATAGATAAAGTCATGGCATTATATAGTACAACAAACCTTATTTCTACACAGAACGCTCCTGCTTTTTTAAAGTTCGACACTTTTATGTTTACCCTAACATATCACTGCAGCTTGGTCATGACAGCACTATGCAATAAGCATAAGCAATAAGCAAGAGCTTATGAGACACCACAGTTTTCCCGTCTTACCTGGCTCTGTACAGTTCTTTTCTTCATGTGTCCCATTAGGTGATGCCATCAACCTTCTATTCCTCCATATTTCTGACAAAAGAGGTTTGCCTGGAATAGTTGATTCTTGACCTGTATTAAATAGAAAGTAGTTATGCCCACTGTCACTCGTATTTTCCTGCATCGTCTTAACTGGGCTATATGCCCCCATTAGCGAGGAGCACGGACCGACCATCAGGATGCGAACGCAGCAAAATCAAGGTGTGATTGGGGCACATGCCAACACACATATGCTAGGTGCTCCTAGCTACAAAGGGTGAAACTAGCTACGAAGGTGCAGTATCAGAGCTGTTAACATGTTCTGGCTATCAGAATATGTAGCTGTGACCCACAATGAAAAAATACTCTGCAGCAAGCAGATGCTGAAGCCTGCACCTGTGAAACTCAACATTTAGCAGTTCCTATAGATGAAACCAGCCCAGCTATGCTGACAAGAGCAACAATTACACTTCCATTTAGTCATCTGCATTTGCACATATTACATTACTGATTTCTAAAAAAAAAAAAAAAAAAAAAAGGCACGTGGACACGTTTCAGTTACATTTTGGTTTATTCTGAGTCTTGAGGCTGATCTCTTCAGTGGTGGGTATATGTGGTAATATCAATCCCTGCATAACTTGTCAAAGAAAATAGAAAATAACTGCACTGTGAATCCTCACAAGTCTTAAGAAAAATTAACTTCTTTAGAAATCAGTGGAGCTTTTGCCTAAACTTGTATTCCAGAAGCATTCTCAATGCAACTTGCTGAATAGAGTACAGAAGGAGCACTTGTGCTAATGCAGGGTATGAAATTATAACCACAGCATAATAGAGCCTCTTAATTAAATCACTTCCATCTCAACCTTATCCATTTCACATGACCATATTAGAGTAACAAAAATTCTTTGGGTATTCCTAGAGTTTATTCAGTCACCATATGCTTGTGCTTCTTTAGGGTGACTTGAAAAAAAATCTAGTTTGGAAGATAGTTTGGCTGGAGTATTTGCTAAAATATTCTGACATTGCAATTATAAGAAACAGAGAACAGATGGTCAGTGTTTACGGATACAATATATTTTAAATTAGCCAGCTGAAAAAAAAAAAAACCCTACCTGATGCAGCACACCATCAAAATTAGGTTATGAGGGATTAAGTTGATAACCCAGGAAATTAAAAACTTTCATTAGTCATGACATTTTTCATGTAAACCTAAAAAAGTACTGGAAAACTGCTATCTGCAACAACAACAAAAAACCCCCTCAAATTATGTAAACATAGTCATACCCCAACTGCTTTCTTTCACAAATCAGTAAGTTTATGAAAATAAATAGCTGGTGCAAGGGGAGAAAAAAAGAAGTACAGGCATGACAAACAGTTCTAAATAAAGCAAGAAACAGTACACCTTAAAACCACAATTGAAAAAAAAGTTGCAAGGTCTAAGATAAGCAATATGCTAATACGGTCTAAGACACTGAATTCTATATGGATGGCTTGTTGCCGAGATATATCTCAAAAAACTCAGGCAATAATTTGAGCACAAAAGCATCAGAAAGCACGACAAGTTCTAGCAGATTTAACTTCAGCTTTAATTTAAGCAGATGACCCATCCTAATTCTGCTGAAATCTGATTTTCTTATATGAAATATGGATGTAGGATCTGGGCTTAGTTTGATACTGTTCTTAAATCCTCAAGGACTGTTGGTAGTCCTACCTAAAGACCAGCAACCTGTGTCTGAGGGATGCAAAGCATATTGTAGGAAGGGCACTGAAGCTGCACACTAACAGCCCCAACTGCGCCAGCAGGCCGGGGGAGGAAAAAAAAAACCAAACCAAAACCACACAACCACGAATGGGAATGATGCAGTTAGTTATGAATGCATCAGTTTACCAACACAGCACTTGCACAAAGGATGCAACAGACTCTCTCCATAAAACATGAGATCAGCATTGTTCCTTGTCTAAAATGCAGAATTTTCTGTCAAATCCACACTGTAATTTGGGGCGGGAAGATGGAGAAAAGAAGCAGTGGTAGCTGATGGAGGTTTACCACCTAAGGATAAAAATGAAAGGTCGCCAGAAGTTGCAACGGGGACCACAAGAGGCTGGAGAGGATTCAGCTCTGATGCTGCGCCAGGGGGAAACTACTTCAGGGCCGTTCCCAGGCACGCAGCTGCCCCGTGATTCCCCTTCGATTCCCGACCTGGAAAGCCTTCCAAGAGGCACGGCGGGCCGTCACCAGGACGGGCTCGGTGCTGGGAAGTGACGCCGCTGCCTCCTCTCCCGGGGGCTGTGGACACGCACCTGCCCCACGCGGAAGTTTCTCCTGAGGAACAGGCACTGAAACCCGCACACCGCCCCCGCCCCGGAGTGTTTTCACGGAGAAACTCAAAACGGTAACAGCCAGTTACCTGTGGCGCGAAGCCGCCAACCCTCGGCCGCCCCTGGGGCGGCATCCCGCGGGCCGCTCTAGCCGCCCTCCCCGGATCCGCCGGTCCCGCCGCTACAGCCACTCACCCGGTCTGGAAAGCAGGCTGGACATGCACCAGACGAAGAAGAGGATGGCGCAGATGAAGCCCAGCTGCTGCAACAGCATCTCCCGCCTCTTGCGAACTTTCCTCAGCATAAGCAGCATGGTTTTCGGGGAGGCGAGCGGCGTCTCGTCCAGCTCCATCGGAGAAAGCTGAGGGGGCGGCCAGCGGGTCGGTCGGAAAGCGGGGATCACTCCCGGCGTTTCCCCGCAGACGGCTCCATGCCGGGCTGGCTGCAGCACGGAGAGAAGCCGATGCCCAGCGCCTTAAGTCGGCAGCGACGAAGCAGAGAGGCAGGTGGAGGCGGGCGGGGGCGCGGGAAGACAGCGGCAGCAGAGCGGAGGGGGGAGGGCGAGGCGTCGCGCTCAGGGGCCGGGCTGAGCCCCGCGCCCCACACGCACCAGGGCTGGCGGCGGAGGAAGCGGCGCGGCGGCGTCCCGCGCTCCGCTGGCGGCCGTCTCTCCACAGCGTGCCGCGGGCTGCGAGTCAGTACCGAGTGACGGCGGCATCCCTGCCCGCCCCAGCCAAGTCTAAAGTTTATCCTTTTCCCCGCTCCCTCCCGCCGCCGGCCGTTGGCGGCAGGCGGGCATTAACAGCCGCCGCCGCGGGAGTACGTGGCGCGGGGCTCTCAGCGCGGCGCCGAGCGGCTAGTGAGCCCCGGCGGGCGGCGACTCCCCCGAGCGACCTGCTAGGCCCCCTCCTCCCCGCCTCTCTCCTACAACTTTCTGGGTGCTCCTCCGGCAACGCGCATGTAGCCTCGCCTTCCCCACCTCTTCGGGCGGGGCGGGGGCGGAATTAACTGGCCAAATTAATCCTTTCCCCTAAACGTCGCAGGAATTACCCGCTGTCTGTGTCGCGTTTTGCGGGGCCATCCGAGCGCGGAGGGGATCCGCAGCGGCAGGTGCTGCGGCCCGCGGGCAGGGCTGGCGCCGCGCGGGCAGGGCTGGCGCCGCGCGAGGAGCGCGTGCCCTGGGGCGGGTGGGAGGACAAGCTTCGGCTCGCGCTGCCTGGCGGGGCAGAGGGCGGGCAGGGCCCGGCGGCGGCGGGGCTGAGCGGGGCCAGTGCCGGGCCAGTGTCGGGGCAGTGCCGGGGCAGTGCCCGGTACTGAGAGCATCTGCGTTCTTCCGCCTGCCTCTGGGAGACGTGTTTCGAGATGGGCTGCCTTGGGGCAAAACCGCACTAGGCTGATGCGCGCTGTCCGCAGCTTGCCCTGTGACAGCCGTGTGGTGGTTAGGGCAGCAAAGTGAGTGACGCGTTTTGTGAAACAGCGGCGAGGTCCAGACTGTCCCAAAGCAGTTTTTTTTTTTGTGGTGGGTTTGCTTTGGTTTTTTTAAGAAGAGTTTGGTATTTACGTTAATTAAGTGGCTACTGTTAGCCAACAGGAACAGTTCTGGGAAGTCCCTACAACAGCACAGGCACCAGTTCTGCACTGCTTCCAGGTATCCAGAATGCTGCGCGCGTCAGGGAGCCCGTGCAGGCAAAACGGGACGAACTCACCTGATCTTATTTTCAATACAGCACTTGGTTTACAATTGAAGGCTTTTCAGGAGATTCCCTCTGGATCTCTGTCCTTGTACTTCAGAACATACAATGCTCATCCTGTGTGTTTTCCTATCTTTGTGTAAATGTGGAGTTTTTTCTTATGTTTATGAATTATATCAGCTATAGTAAGATGCAGCAGCATCTCAGCAATGAGCAGGTGCTCACAGTGCTCTGGTACATACCACATGTGAAATTGCTCTAGGTTCAGGCTGAAGGCTGCCCAGTTGTCTCAAATGCAAAGGGGATTACTCAAACTGGAGAACCAAAGAGACACAGTTGTGTTAACCTTGTTGTTTGCTTGCACGCACATAGCTACAGAAATTTGTATGCCTTAACTGTTCAAACTGGAGGGAAACCTAGGCTCTGAGGGGCCTTCGACCTTCTGATTTCTGTTAAAGCAGGAAAACAACAGCGTGTTAGAAGAATGGCACTAAGACACACCCGAGTCTCCTCTCTTTCATTCCATTTATAGCTTCTGAGAGAGGAAAAGTAACTCTGAAAGCTCTTGCCTACTACAAAAAAAGGTAGTGGAGAAGATTCCAAGTCAGCTTATGTCCCTTTATTTCTCTCCATGACCACATAGTCCAACCCAGATGATGAAAGCCGTCCCTGACTGAAAGAGCTTACAGGCTGATCAGATGCAGAGGTATGGGAAACTGGGTGAAGGCAACTGAAGCTCTCTAAATCAGGGCTGTTATTTATAGTGGACTGGTTTTTTCGTTGAAGACCTTTAACGCTTCAGTGAAGTTGTTGGTTGGCCAAGTCAGTAGAGACGCCACTGCATCATTAGATGCCGCTGCATCCCCTGTCAGCTGTCATAATGCCTGAGAGTTAATTCTTCACAAGACTTTTTATCACCTTTTCTGGGACTAAAGCCTTCCCTTCTACTTAAAGTGGCAATGTGAACATCAGTCCACTATCCCCTTGTGCCACAGAACAGTAAGAGCTCAATTAAACTCCGTAAGAGCGGCAGTGCTGACAAGAATGGAGTTTTCTGTATCAAGAATTTATCTAGCAGTAGAAGGATGGTGACACTGGAAGGGATTGCAGAGATCTGTTGTTTTTTTCAGTATCCACTTGCTACAAGTTTATAATCTTCACTGGTAAGGCAGACCAGGGCCATGGCTTCAGAGAGGCTGTCCTGATGGTTTAGGCTCTCCTCACATCTGATGGAGGTTGCTTGTGGTTTTTGTGTTTACCAGCTTTATTCTCTTACTTACTTGTTACACTGAAGACATTGTCAAAGCCATGGCACTCCTGATCTGAAGAATTACTGATATTAAGACATGTGATGACAAGTTTGCCTGGAATTGAGGTAAATTTGGGTCTGGAGATGAGACTGTGATTCACAGATACTCCATATTTGTGTCTAAAGGTTGTTTATACAAAGACCATGGAATTGAAGCAGAGATCCTGAGATTCACATGTGAGGGATTTTCATTAATTCTGTCAGGTCCTATGAACATCACATGGATCAAACCAATGCAAGGAATGCAAGTGTAATGCTGCCTTTTTTGACATGGCGTTTTTTCCTTTTTCTGGCTGTTAAAAGGTTGTCTGTTTTAGAAGTAAGAGTTAGTGACTGTAGAAACCCTGGGGCCATCCCTCTGAGGAACTGAAAGCAAGAAATGGAAAACAAAACCCCGAAGATATCTTTTGTGAATCCTTTACACAAACCTGCTACCTATGAAAGCAGTTCTCAGCATGATTGTGCGTGTCTCTCCCTCTCTGTGTACAGAAACGAGGCAGATCAAAGTTCAGACGGTACTAATCTCCTAATCATAAAAGCTTCTGATTAGCATTTGTAATGAGTCTGGTGATCACAGGGCAGCCCGAAATTGTTCTTGAATACTAAACTTTCAGAACAGAATTCCAAATTACTTTTATTTTGGTGTTTCCTGTGAAAACGTGTCAGGTAACTCTTTGTGTAGGATGTCTCAAAGGGAGGTGGTGCGCTGCAGAATTCAGCTCCAGTTACTTCTCCCCCAACAGCTGGCAGGACCCACTCCTGGAGGGTCTGTCTGAGTGCATTCAAGCCATTCTCATGCAGGTCGTTACTGGAATGATGTCCCAGCATTCATGCTGTCTATGAGGCAGAGGCAAAAAAGAAGCAAATGCTTTCTGCATAAGGTGGGATTAGAGATATTCCAATTTGTTTTTTAAATCTTAAATTATTGCTATCTCATACGGCAACCAGAACTGTATATAAATTCGTTTGGGTCTTTCCATTAATACTCTCAACAACAGCAACAAAGAAAAAAGAAAAAAATAAAGAATACGACACACACGGTTTTCTGAGTGATGCCTTCACAGTGAGTGGTTTGGTGATACTCCGGATGTTCACTTGCTTCCATTATAACCAGAACAAAATGTTTTCTGGACTAGATCTAGAAATTCCCCTGAAATTATATTTTGGAAATTAGAGGTATTTGGGCAAAACAAACTGTAGCAGAAGAAAATATTAAATAGCACTTCTTCCCTTAAACTAATCCAGATGCAAGAAACAATCTTTCTTATTCCTATGCTTATCATTGTGCTCATTCAACTTTTGTGTATGACTCACACTAAAATGCCTCGCTAGAAGCACAGACAAATGCTAGCTTCATCTAGCACTGCCAAATTTGCCTGTTTTTCATCTCAAGCACAATTAGTATCTTGAACTGAGAAACAGCCAAAAGGCTTTGAATTAGAGAAGCATCTCACAGGAGATCCATGAAAGCAGCTCATCTGAGAAGAAAATATTGATGCTGTTGAGAGTCCAAGGAGAGGTATAATGTTTGGATTAATTTTCTATGGCACCCCCTAAAAGGAGCAGGAAAAGCAGCACAGCACAGCATGAAAACTGTTGCAGCATGGAAGAGCCGAGAGTGCATCAGCTGAGAAGCGTGGAGGATTAGGAGATGATCGTTAGTGACAGACACCTAATCAGCACTAAGAGCCTGTTCAAGTCCAGTGTTTCCAACTTGATATAACCAGCATTCCACTACCAACCCCCCTGTCTGCAAAGTCAAGAGATTGTATCAAAGGGAAGCGAACAACGTTCCCTTGAGAAAGACCAGAAAATCTCCTGTAAGCCATAAAAACTCAACTGAGAGAAAAGGCATTGGTGAGGCAGGAGACTGGAATTCTGCTTTTGCTGTTTAGTCAAGGTGGTTGATATGAGGGAGCCATGGAGAGAACCTTAGCTTGGTGCTGTCCATAATCACCTGCCTGTCAAGAAGGGGGCAATCCTGTGCTTCTTTAGGACCCGATCCCTGGAAAAGAAGCACGCACTAATATGACTTGACAATATAAGCTTGCAAAAAGCAAATATTAACACGCCAATATTTAAATATTGAACTGTAACTCAGGCCACCATAGATCCTTAGGTATATACCCAGGTGCCTCTTTAAACATTGGTGAAAGGTGCTTTGCTGAACCATACTTGAAATTTAGAAAGCAGATCCATTGTTGGCATCAGCACTGAGGGTTCCACCAGAGTCTCTGTGATGGCATAAACAACCTCACATAAGCCCAGGAAGGAGGTCAGGCTGCTATATATAATCTTCTTGCAATACAATACAAATAAAAGGTACCAACTAGATCTAGGCTCTTAATGTGATCTACTTTAAGCCACAAGAAAATAAGATCAGTTGGCTCCTCATGTCCCACATGTGCTGTTAACACATTTTCATTTAGGTGCATTGGCTCTATTCATTTCTCTAAGCCCACTAAAATTCTTCTTGCAGGACAGAATAAGACACATATATCAGTAGGTTTCAATGCGTGCTTCTGCCCATAAGGTTTCAATCAATATCTATCAAAAAAACGAATTTTGTTAGAAAACCCACAATATTTGTCTTCTTAAATCAGTATTGTCGAAGGCCTCAGACTCATCACAGCATCTATGTTTAACACCCACTAGATTTCTCAGGGATGTAGGCATCTGTTTAAATGCTTACCAGATTTGAAGAACTCATGCACATGCATAAAGCCGTACTGAAATGGGGGTTAAATTACAGGGACTCTGTTACACAGTACATCCTCCCTTACACACACATACACCATTTCTATCTTTCTCAGTTTCTCAAGCTTGCTATCTCCACTGAATCCCAGCCTCAATTCATTTTACTGGGTTTGCATTTGCCAGTGATTTTCTGTTCCTTTCTGCCCTCACACTTTCTCCTCTGCCCACTTCTCTGCTTCCCCTATTCTTTCCCTCTGTTTGCTCCACATGACTTTGCTCCTCATGTCTTGATCTTCTAGACCCAGTGTAAATTTTTCACTTGTTCCACTCTCTAGAAACATAATTCCTTCCTTGTCTTCAAAGGTCCTCTTAAATCTACACACGGGTTTGGGCTTAGTATTGACTCTAAGCCCTCTTCCCAGAGGCTTGGGGAAATTTAACTGTGTTTATCCATAACTGTAAGGAATGACACCATGCTAAACACAAAGGATTCTGGCTGGTCAAAGCTCTGCAGGTAAACTGCATCAACTCTCTTCCATCACTATACAACACCTTTCTTTGCTCTGCATAATCTCGTTCCTCTCCCCGATAAAGAAACTAGATTCAGTTCTGTACAATTCCCTCCATTTGTTTTTTCTATGTCTGTGAAATAAGTGAACTTCAAAACAGCTATGAGGACTCATCTTCACAGAACTCAATCAACCACACTTTTGTTCAGCTTTCATACCTACCGGATCTGTTTCCAAAACCCTTTGCTAGTCCCTCAGAATGAGAAGAATTGTTAACTATGCAAAAATAGATTACAGCAAGAAAAATTTTCAACTTCTGTGTGTTGTTAGCCTAAACCACAGGCTGCTGTGATCTTAAGTATACACAGGAGGAACCTGTGGAGAATTCCCCTACACAGCAAGCCTCAGATGATGTCAGTCTTGAAAGCCCGGAGGGCGAGGCAGTTCAGTGGAAATCCTGTTGGGGTAGCTGAGAGAGATTCAACAGGGCAGCTCCTTTCCCTCATTAGGTTTGTCCATCAAAATCATTAACAAAAGAAGAACAAGCATTCATCCTTAGTGCTGTGGAAAAAACATACTGCAGACTCCACACGCTATATATAAGCAAGTGCAGGAATGTATGTCCTGGCAACTGATGTCCTTGAAACAACAATATTGAAAAGGTGACAACTGTCTTATTTGGAGACTTGTAGAACACATGCTTGAAGGAGCCGGGAGAGGTCATCCTGTTCATTCCCTTCTTCTAAGTCAGTATCAACTCTCCCTAATGTTGAGTGGGCTTACTCTGAAACTTAATATCCTTGATACTGAAATTGCTGTTTGACTGCCTATCAAAGCTTTTAAAATAAAATTATGGTGAATAACATTAAGAAAATTTACACCTCCTACTTTGGCTGGCATCTTTTTTTAACAGTTAGTGAGCAGAGCTTGGAGAGTTCTGGAAATTTTCCCCCTCATCTGACCACAGATTTTCAAAAAAGAAAATTTCCTCTATTGAAAACCTATCATGTTAAAGCTAAGAGGAATCATAGCTGTCAACCAGAGAACAGGAAGAATATTCTTACCGTTTATTTCTGTAGAGCTGGTAGAAACCATGTTCCTTTATAGGAACTATATGTTCCAGTAGGAAGAAAACAACCTTGCCCTGGGAAGATAAATTCAGTGCATAAAATAATGTAAAATGATACTCTAGAGGGAATGACAATCAGAGAAATCAAGTGAGCAGGAACAGTGCTCAGTGGAATGTTCTGTATGAGGAATTCAGGTCATTTTTTTCATTGCTGTTTCATGTTGTCTCCTGTGGAGGGGATAAGAAAGGAGGGTTAGTTTGCTCTCTATTATGATCAGAAAAGAGAGGGTAGAATGGAGAAGGCTGGTTCAGAGTCCAGGTTCAGAACAGCAAAGGGACAGGTGTTTGTCTAAGGAAGAATTTAAGAGAAGGAAGGGAGAGCTTTGGTACACAAAAACAGGGACATGGTTCTAAGCAAGTGGGCCAGGCACAGCCATCTGTGGGAGCAGACAAAGGGAACCTTAATCAAAGTGGATCAGAAGGGCAAGTGAAATGAGATAAATTGGGGAAATGAGCACCACTACATCCTCTTTGAAGACCAAGTCTTGTACTGTGAATTTGAAAAGGGTTGGTGTAGCAGGAGAGACTCCGCTGTAGCTGCAGTACTTTAAGAAGAACATCCTCATAAAAACACCCTTTAAGTTTACAAAAATTGCCTCATCTGCAGCACAGCCTCCTCCAAACTCAGATAACTGATATTTGTTACCGTTAATGAAAAGTCATGATCAAAGCAAACATTGGCGTATTTTCAGGCATTGGCAGGAACACTTTATACAGTATTTCCATGTTAACTTCCTAATACACTTCACAGTAAAATACTAAGACTATTAGTAGTTATTGCTGATTTTAACAAGAAGTGTTTATCACGGGCAAATATTAAAAACAGTGCTCCTGCAAATTAACCTCTTTGCTACTCCAATCTCTTAACAGACGTTAGCAGCAGGCTGTTTCAGCTCACCTTGGTCATAGGTACGCTCAGCTGCCTCTCAGCATCAGGAAGCAGAGGTTCATTCAGCACAGCTCCTCTGAGCTGGCTGCTCTTTTCAGCTTCTAGTAGGAGAACAGCAAAAGTAGCACTATCCCATAGTTTCCAATTTAATAGCAGCTATTGTGGGTGTCACCTACCTGTCATGTCTGACTCACCCCACCATCTTTTTGTTGTTTTTATTTAAATATTTAAACACTCAAGTATTTCAGCCACTTTACATTTCACTTCCTCAGAAAGAGGCAATGTTTCAGAGGTGTTACTATGGAAACAATGGAGTGAGGAGGCAGCTAAACATGAAAGAAAGTCGTCCAACAGTAAAACCAGAGATGTGCTTTGGGGTAACTCGAAATTTAAAAATGTATAATTGGACTGCTGCTGAGCATGTGTTTGTACTTATTGCTTTATTATAAGTGACAAGAGGCCACCTTTTTGCCTCTGACAAGAAAATAAAATTTCCCTGTGCAGAATTTTCAGTACCTAAAGTCCTTTTTGACACAGGAGATGATACAACTCTTTGTCTCTTTGGAGATAAACACTGAAGTTAGTTATCCGCAAGGTCAGACAACGGAATGGTATCATTAAGGGTCAGCAACACCAGCTTCCTCAAACAAATCAATCCCTACTGGTAGCAGTGGGCTGCGAGCTTTGGAGGGTTGTGATCCAAGATGTTTGCAAAATTTAATCAGACTATGAGAAAAAGAAGATTAGCATTAGTGGAAGTAAAAATGCAGCTAGATATGGCAAGCCCCTTCCAGTTATGCAAATGAATACAGAGTCATTCTTCTCAGAAACGGGTATTAAATTATCCTTGGGGATAAATATGAAAGCATACCTTTGTCAATCTGTCACCGTATATCCTGAAATGCCATAATTACCTCTCTTAAGCACGGGAAAGAACAACTCTTGGCTATGTGCTCACACCATAAAATGATTTCCTGCAACTTTACAGAGCCTTAGCTTTACTGAACTATATATTGTCTGTAGTGAAGGTAACAAAGGAAAATCCAATGTTTCAACCATGTGTTAGGCAACAAAAGCTAAAAAAAAACCAAAACCCTGTAATGAAGATCATATTGATTTCATGCATTGGCAAGTTGACCACAGAATCACCTAATACATTTAAAAATGCCATACAGAATATTCTGTTCAGAACAGATTCAGAAACATAACATGAGAGACTGGAGCTTTAGTTGCTCTTCATAACCCTTTAGATCATGTTTAAACCATCGTGCTTTCACTTGTGGGCAAAGGAAGGGCCCTGGGAGGTGTCTAAAACCTCCCTCTAGGGCTGGAATTTGCCTTGATGTTTAAAAGAAGAATCATTCCCACTATCAGTGGCCACTAGAAAAATACTATCATTGTGGACTGGAAGAGTGGGATACATCTGTAGCAAACCAACAGCTCTGTCTCACTTGTGTGCTGAGCACCTGGCTGTTGGTGCCCAGGGTGGCCTATAGTATCCACTGCACAACTGCCCTCCTCAAGAAGGGTGCCCAGCACCCGCCCTTGGGACCAACTGAGTTTTTTACTGACTTTCAGTTTGTCAAGAGTCTTTGTCCTTGCAACAATGGTTTTCTTCTTCACATGGATTCACAAGGAGATGGAAGCATTACCGGGTGAGCTTCTTGTTCACAGACTTGGCAGTCTACTCTGTGCAGGTAAACAGCTGCTACTGCACATTAGGAGCACCTTGAGAGAAGGCAGGCCAGGTCCTGCAAGCCTGAACCACTGATTTAACCATGCACTGTTGAGAATGCCTTCCTTCTGGAGAGTTGGGCAGAGTGGTAAATGAGACACCCGCATAGCCCACAGCTTAAATAAACTATGAGGGAGCATGAGGAGGCTGGTCTACTGAGGCTTGAGACAGGGAGGGACCTTGCTACAAAGAAACCCCAAGGAACAGAGCCTACCCATACCCAGCTGGCTTGGGAGCATGTGGAAGGAAAAAGCCAAGCCAATTCACAACTGGCTGGCAGAGCATCAGGGCATCAGACAGGCTGTAATGATCATCATAAAATATATTCACTCCACGACTTTTGATAAAACAGTTTTTACAATTCTCTACACACGCACACATATACACATGCACACACGAAGATATCAAATCTCTTTAAACTAGCATGACAGTACAGATAAATAAATGCTTGTCTGGAGAAAACTGATCTGCTGTCCATTTCACGATCATTTAAAAAAAGCAGCGTTGCATTTAGCCTTGTGACTGATAGAGTCTCACAGAATCTGTTATGCTGCTGGCATTGACTGTGCAAAGGAAAAAGAGATGGGCTGTGTTTAATGCAATTTGTTTTTCTCACTGTTGGAAATCTATCATACTTTTCCTGCCCAAGTTATCAAGATGGTTGATAAGCTGGAAATAAATCAGATCATTGAGGTCAATGTTACGTAGGAAGCTATTGTGTAACTGAACTGTATTTCCTAGCTTAGCCTTCCAAATTCTAACAAATTAATTAAAAAAAAAAAGTATTCTGGAAGATTTAGCCTTAAAATTTGATTTTCAGTTTTTAAATTAGTCCTAATTAGTGAATTTTTACTTATATGCAATGCAAAACCACAAAATCTCTGGAGGCTTAGCTGTGACTTTGCCGTGAAAAGCAAGCGAAAGGGCACAGCTTTGTTTTTGTTGTTTATGATGTCTCCCCAGAACAGAGCAGAAGCTTCCCGAGCAAGGCTGCCTCCTGCTTTCCTTCTGCTCTGTGCCTAGCACAGCCTACCCAGGCATGTGCCACAGCTGCATTAGCTGCCATGGCAGACCCTGTCATGCCCATTTGAGGTGGGAATGCAGCAACCCCCAGCCTTCAGGATTTGTGCTGCTGCACGGTTTGCGGTGGTTGGGAAGCTAAGGAGCACATATGCTGCTGCTCTTTCTTGAACGTTTACATCAAGTACCCTTCCTGAACGAAGAGCCATTTTATCTCTTGTCTCAAAAATCTCTTCTGCTTTTCTCTGTGTTTCTGCCTGAGTTGCTGATCACTGACTGATGGACCCTGGACCAGGTCCTAAGAGAAGAAAAATCTTTTAGCTCATCATCAGGTCTCTGAGCAAGCCAGCCACCCAGAAAAAAAAACCACTTAAAGTCACTTGCAGAATAATAATCATGCCCAGGGTCTGATACTTTTTTCCTACGTTTCAACAGGCAGATGAACCAATTAATGTGAGTAGAGTTACTTGAGACCCAGCCTGGGTTTTGCTATCACTGACACAGTGTCCCCGGCTCAGAGCTTCGTGGAGAGGATTACGCTGAGTTATTTGTGACCAGCAGGCACTGAGCATTGGTGCACTCACCAGTGATTCTTAAATGCTAACTTAGAACAGGTAAGTATCCTAGCTGCTCTTTTTCTTACTTATAGGTTGGTTAAAAAGCCATAACAAGAAAATCATTACCACACAATCCAAAATACTAAAATCTTTTCTTTGCCTTGATAAAATATCTGACTGGTATGAATGCTTATGATTTCTCTGGCAAATTCAAAGGTACTAAGGTATCATCACACTTTAAAAAATCTAGTGCTATTTAGCAAGTAAAGCATTTTACAGTCTTCAGACTTTACTGAGAACCAGGCTTAGGAGGGGGGAAGAAAAAATGTTTTAGCTCTAGCTCAACTGTGCTTTTCAACTTCTCGATCATATTTGATTTGCTACCTGAGGAATTTTAAAGAAGTGAAATCAAATGTCTATCTGATTTTAGGTGATGTGCAGTATTTATTCTGAAGGCTCATGCAGCTTCTTTCACTCTTGAATTATTTACAAAATGCACACACTGTCATGCCTCAATAGATCACTTTATAACTCCATTAAGTAAAATGAAAGTAGTTTGCACATTGTAAATATAATATGTGTGTGTATGTATGTAGAGGCTTAATCAGTATTAATGATCACCTGACCATGCAAATGACTAAAGATTGTAATTTATTAAAAATAGGGAGAGGCCTCGCAGGTGGGAACAAATACAAAATTCAGCTAGTCCAGCATGTATCTTGAGCACCAATAAGTAATAGAGGTTGCAAAAGAAGGTCGATGAAATGAAGTCTCAAGAAAAAGACTTGGTTTGAATGCCAGGTAGCTGGAGATTAGTTTAAGTCCTGAAACTTGGAGGAGTTTGATCCTTCAGTAGTTTTTTTGGTTTTGAGGTTTGTTTGGTTTTTTCAGTTTACACTAGCTAATGAGTCGTGGCACCTGTTATAAACGTCCAGCCTTTCCATGAATCTTGCTAATTTCTTAGTCTGTACAAACAGTTAACAGGGGGTTTCTCCTAACCTGGCTTCATACATTTTTTCCTCTGTGCTGAGGACTTGTAAAGGGCTGTGCATATTTGCTTATGAAATGATAATCGATGTGATTTACATTAAAAATCCACGTGGGCAAAGGTATTTTCTTTTTGAGAACATGGCTAGAGTTTTCTCCAGATGTATAATTATGCTTTGATGTTTTAATATTGATATGATGATGCTTTGTAGGGCTACAGAGCTGCTGAAGACATATGTTTATCTACCCTTTATTTTTAAAAACTGTATGCAGGAATAAATGCACCTTTTGACAGGGAAGTACACAAAAGAATTGCACAGGGCAAAAGGAAATCCAAAACTGGGGACTAGAGAAGTGGTGATTCCACTATATGCTATTCCTGAAGACTGCAGAAACCCACGTGAGTGATATTTGCAGCCGTGGGATTCAGTGAGAGCAGAGTTTGGCAGTAACTCCCTGCCTAGCACACTCCATCCTGCCCCACAGAGACCCAGCACACGTTCCATACTGTCTCAGCAGCATTCATGTTTTGTCTGAATTTGTATGTGCCTTAGAATGGAGCTTTCTATGCATGTAATAAAGCAGAATAGAGGACAGTCCAAGTGGAGGGGGAAGAAGATGGGGAAGTAGAGGGAGTCAAAAGCATAGTCAGAGAAAATACTGGAAGTTAGGAAACCCGATGTTTGTCCATTGCTTGTTTCAACGAAGCTCCAACCATCTTCTCCTAGATGGCATCTCCTCAGAGAAGTTTGGAAAGGCTGAATATCTGTGTGATCTGCTGCACTTCTTCCTCCCCATTACATGTCTTCTCAGAAGGGAGTAGAAGTATTAGTTTAACAGGCTGCCGCAGATGGCCGAATATGCACTTCTGTTGAGCACATCATCCCCGAGCCTCACACAGTTCTGTAGTAGCAGGGGTTGGTGTTTGAGTTGGTATTTTTGTTCCAGTGTGAGAGGAAATGTATTTTGCACTAAAATGTTGATACTAACAACCAAGTAATTCTTGTACTTTGCATTGTCCTGATCAGTCACACCATTTTCCCCATAACTGAAAAAGAGAAATAGGCATGGAGAAATCATCACTGAGCACATGCCTTTGTGGTTTGGAAAGGATGGGTCGGGGTTGGAGTGCAGAGGAATGTATTTTGGGTCTTTGTGACCCTGGTCTGTGAGCAAGAGGGAAAACCATGGGTTGTTCAGGGATGTGTTTGTCAGTGCAAGTAAGGGAGAGAAAATTAGAAAATTAAAAAAAAAAAAAATCTTTCTATTCTTGGAAGTCCCCTTTCTCATCTTATTACCCTTGCAATTACACATTTTAATTCTGAAATTTTCCATTTCAGTACCAAAACTACATTCAAATGCATTTGTATCTAGAATCCTGATCTTACCAAACCTTGCCACTGTCTGCTCTGCTGATGTCACTGGACTTTGAGAATTTAGTCTAATATGTTATGGGGCCTATAAGAAAGATGGAGACATTCTTTTTAGCAGGGCCTGTTGCAATACAACAAGGGGTAATGATTTTAAACTAAAAGAGGAGAGATTCAGACTAGATAGAAGGATGAAATTTTTTACAGTGAGGGTGGTGAAACACTGGAACAAGTTGCTCGGAGAGGTGATAGATGCTTGTAGACTCCACAACTACCTGAAAGGAGGTTGTAGCGAGGTGGGGGTTGGTCTTTTCTCCTAAGTGATAGGACAAGAGGAAATGGCCTCAAGTTGTGCCAGGGGAGGTTTAGGGTGGCTATTCGGATAAATTTCTTTACAGAAAAGGTTGTAAAGCATTGCAACAGGCTGTCCAGGGGGGTCACCATCTCTGGAGGTATTTAAAAGACCTGTAGATGTGGTGCTGAGGGACATGGCTTAGTGATGACCTGGCAGTGCAGGGTGAATAGTTGGACTTGATAATCTCAAAGGTCTCTTCCAACCAAAATGATTCTGTGATTCTGTAACATTCAAGGTCAGTTGGACAGGGCTCCGAGCAACCTGATCTACTTGAAGATGGCCCTTCTCACTGCAGGGGATTTGGACTAGATGACCTTTAAAGGTCCCTTCCAACCCAAACCATTCTATGATTCTATGTTTTGACCAGTAATGAGCCAAATGCCCATATTCACAAATATTTTAGAAGTTCATTTTTGACCTGAGTCTACTGCTAACTTCGGATTATTCAAATACTGTAGCTTATTTATCTACTGGTAAAGCTATTGAGAATATTTTATAAAATGCTGATTTTATTAAAAATCTATTTATTTTTAAAAAATCTTTAAAATAAAAAAATTCTTTAAAAATCTAAAAATTTTTATTTATTAAAAATCTACTAAAAATCTAAAAAGTATCTATTCCTGTACTACATTGTCTTTTCTTCTTCCATACTCTGTCTGCAGCCATTCATCCACATTCGAGGTTTTCTAGATTTACTTTCAAAGCTATGTGAAATTCTATGCTACTGATCACATCAGAACCCCAAGCCGCAGGTGGCCGGTTCCTTCTGCAATAGAGACTCGCCTGTCTGGCTAGCTTTCCACCTCCAAAGTCTTTTTTGATGTCGTTCTTCATGCCCTCTAGCAAGCTGTTTCTTCATTTTTCTCATCCTTCCCACATGATTTTACTCCTTCTTCTTGCTGCTCACACAGAGAGCATCTGTATTCACAATCAGTCCCCAGGCAAACACTAATTTTTGACCAGTCATGTACATCTGTGTTGATGCAATGTCTCCCATAGTTCCTGCTATAGTATTCCTCTAAGAAACTTAATCACTTCTTACATTTCTCCCAAATTAAGAGTATATTTAATGCCCTTTAATATAACAATGGGGTGGGGGGATGATGTGGGGTGTGTGCTGATTTTGATCTCACATAGATATTAACGAAGCTTAGTTACATATGGGCTGGTGGAAGCAACCCCAGATGAACCCAGTGAGTGCCTTTTAGTTTCAAGAAGCATCACATAAATCACTCTCTTTCATTTATTCCTATGGGTTCACTCGTCAGAGATTAGAGATATTAGCAGGTATCTCTAAACTAGTCACATGAAAAGTCATTATTCAGTAATGCATGTAAGAGGGAGACCTCTTTTCATGAAAACAAAGGTATGAAGTAACCATTTACCTTTTCTAACATCTTATTTCCCTTTGCTGGGCTAGGTGGGCTGTGCTAAAAAAAAAAAAAAGGAAACCAAAGAATAGCCTCAAGGCAGATGCATTAGTCTCTCCATCAGTATCAGTTTCTCTGCTTTCCCAAAAGTGATTTCACAGTAGGAATTCCAGTAGAACTTAAAATACTTTCCCACAAAAGACACATAGAGAACAAGAGCTGTACGCTGCAGAGTACATTGCTGTTGCACAAGAAAGTGGTATCTGTATTGTTTGTGTAGTTTATTTTCTGTCTTTTCATATAGAAGGCTGCTTAAATAAGACAACAGTTGTCTGTCTGTCCCCCTGTACTTCCCTTTTTTGTAATGTAGATCAGAGTCACAATTTCAATAGCATTTGCCAAAACCATTTTGGCTTCTTTGTGGTGATCCTGAAGTGCTTTGACTTGCTCCTTGTCCTCCTCCTAGATGTGTGAGTCTGTCCTAACATGGAAATCCCCTATTGCAGGATACCATCCATGGTGTCAAGGGTAGTCTTTCTCTGTCAGCCATACAGAACCTGATGTCTACTAAGTTCAGATAAGTGTTCTGAGTATTCCTAATAGGTAACTTTTACTTGACTTTGATGTGAAAGTTACGCATCCTCTTTGTGGTCAAAAATCAATCTCACTGTTCTCTCCATTACATGACTCATTTTTGCTGTGTGAAAATTCCAGTTTCTCTTCTTGATCTTAAAGAAACTGTTTCCTCTCTTTTCATGCTGCACTACTTTTGCTTGTGTCTCCCTGCCCGATCTCTGCAGTTAAGGCCAGTAAGGTGTCTGAAATTATTTACCTTCTGTCATATCGTATACATATCAAATCTCATGTTCGGAGTTGCTGCTTTTTATTTTAGCATGGTGCTTTTTTATTTTTTCATTTTACGTATTTGTAAACTCTGCAACAATTCCCGCACTTGACCCAGTATGCAGGACATTTTCCTCTAGCATTGTCTGCTATCTTATCTACATGTTTTCCTTTATATTCAGTTTGTCTTCTCTGCCTTATACATTTGCACAATATTGGTGTATTTTCCTTGTTTTTAATGAGAAAACTAATTACCTCAGTCTCTTCATTGCTCTGTATTTGCAGATGAATATGTTCACATGTACATGTCTATGGCTCTTAGTAAAGATAATGTGAGCTCCCTGAACAGTCTTAGTCAAGCACCTTTGTCTTGTCCCTATCATTTCTGACACATTTACCTTTCTAGAAGTGACAATCCAGGAGATTACTATTTTGTGATATGCAGGTCTATTGTTTCTCCAGATCTTTTCTCATAAAGAAACTTTTCATTTATGACATCTTTTGAAAGAGTAAATGTTTTTTAAAGCATCACTAGGATTTTATACAGTTTCTCTTGGTTCAACTATCCTGCTAATACATGTAGCAGTTTTTACCAATTGCAGCTGATGGTGTGGCTGAGCTTACTCTGATTTGCATTGTATCTACATGCTGGTGCTAATAAACTGATCCTCCATTCAGTCCAGCCCTGCAGGGGCAGAAGGTCTATGATGTTGCTATAAACAGGTTTCTATGATATTTTTTTTTTTGCTTTTGCTTCTTTTCCTTTGTGCTATTCAGTATTGAGAAAGACAGATATCACAGGCCATGGAATGGGCTAATCCTGTCTTCAATTACTCTATCCACTCATCTGGCACTTCCTGAAAGTAGAATTCCCTGAACTCTTAGGTATAATCATCCAACAGCTTCTCCTATATGTAGTAGTGCCTATTAAAACCCTCAGGTCAGTGCCCTGCTCTGCTGTATACTTCCTGCATGACCTTTGACAAGTCTCATCCTGTCTCTATCAAGATGACTAAATATTTAATAGTGGCATTTATGCCAAAAAGGACTGCTCCATAGTGATACAGATGCACAGGGACCGTTATGAAGTCAAGAAAGTTTGCAGCAAAGCAGTCACCAGCATCTTGCCCCTCAAGCTGAATCATATCCATTACAGGACAGAAAAAAGATCTTCCCATTTTCTTTCCCTTCTTCCTCCTCAAGGCTACACAGAGCTTAAGCCAGTTTTGCTCTGTTATGTTAAAGATATTTTCAAAATAAGTTTTTAATAAAGCCAGCCAGGCTTGGGTGCAGTCCCTGTGTGGATATATATAAGAATGCTCCATATAGATGGGATTGTGTGGGCACATTGTGTGCCCTTGCCTGGCTGAAGATGCTAACAGAAGCATTGCAGCCCTTCTCTTCCTGTTCAGTAAGAACACTTTTTCCTGTAAGTGTAACCACTGTGAAGTCATTACATGAAAATAACCTCTCTGTGAACAAGGTATGGGCTCCTGTCTCAGCAAGAGCAGTGAAGAATGACAAAGAGAAGTAACTCTGTAAATGTTTGATCTAGAATGCAGGTCTACATATGAAATGCCCTCCCAAAATAGAATGAGGAGGATGCTTACAGGGTTACCTATAACCTCAAGTACCAGACAGTTATTGTGGGATGAGACAGGTTTTTCAGTTGTAGGCTTAGTTTGATGTGAAGAGCATGATTGGCCACATTTAAGGAAGGCATGTTCCCTAGCTAGTATGCATTTTCATGTTTTAACCCTGAGCAATGCACAGACAACTTGAGTAAAACTGTGCATGAATTTGTCTTTGCAAGTCATTTCAAGTACCAGCAGGGATAAACAATGCACAAGAATTTCCCAGGCAACAAAATGCACAAGGAGCTCCCTTTCCCCTGGCAGCTTTACATACCTTTAAGGTAACTTAAATCTAATGGTAAAGCTCAGAGTTTAGGGACTTTCCTGGTATTTCTAGCAACCTCAAAAGAATCAGAGCCTGATGAGATGAGGAACAGCTCACACACAGCCAGCCAGATGATTGTGACCCACGTAGAAAGTCATTTCATCAACCAGCCAAGTAAACTCAGCAAAAATCAGGAATTTTTTTTTTTTTTTAAGGAAAAGCAGTTCTGGTATATATAACATTTTCTCAAATGTGCAAGAGAGGACAAAAGGACCTGAAAAGGGAGTAGCTTTTTGTGACATTTAGCTTGTGTGTGACATTTCTGCTGAACTGAATAGCGAACACCATCCTATCTGAAGATGATGTTAACACTGTTAACCAGACCTAAATTTCTCTATCCTGTTACTGTTAGTTTGTCTGAATTCTAGCAGGATTTGTGCTCGAATGCACAATCCCAAGCAGTCTGATTTACCAGATAGGAGTTATAGTACCTACAAGTCCATGTCCAAGGATTTGCTGACCCTTATCCATTAGAGACATAAAGCTACCACCAAATGAAAGCTCAAGTTAGCAACACTTGTGCACAGAAGTACCTTGCACAAGAGAAGGGCATATGACACTTGTTTGCTCAGTGACACACAATGACAATGTAGCTTAAAATGCTGGAGTTACATCCAGGTGTTTGGCTCAGGGATCATGAGTCACGACACAGTTAATTTAGGCTGAGAAGAGTAGAGGAGCTTTTAGACAGAAGAACAAGTCTCAGGTGGCAGGTAAACAGGACTCTGCCAGAACTGCAGAATGATGAAACATTGAACTGTGTGTGCAGACACACACCAAGCAGCCAAATAGGTGCATCAGTGAGGTACTGCACATGGACCATAGGGCCACTATGAGAATAAGAGCCACAAAATAAAGAGCGTGTCACCATTTCTGACAGATTTATATTCTTGCCTTTCTCTGTAATGGTAATTTGCTACTGACAATAGCTTTTTCATATGCTCCAGACAGTTGTTTCACTGAGACCACCAGCAGTAAAGAATCTTTGTCCTTCATTAACTTCTTATGCAAGCGTTAATTAGCCCACAGATTTTAGTAATAATAGGCTAAAGAAACTGATGTCTGAATGTACCAATAACCTCTGCAGTGAGCTTTCCCATCCATCAGCAATTCCAAGAAAGTAACTGGGGAAGGAATATACTCTTATAATAAGAGTTTCTACCAAGATCCCTTTTCCTCCTTTGCAGGACAGTTGGAAAAGGGTTTGAGGAAGCCTGTTTTCATTTTCCAGGCTCATCTTTTCCTTCAGTAGCTTTTAATCACTATGAAGCTTAGTTATTAATGTCTTTGAAGTCAAGACTCCAGCTATTTAGTGTATATTGCTATGCACTTCTTTTGAAACAGCATCAAGCACAAAAGGCGCAGTGTTCCCTCCTGCCTGTTTCTGTTACTGTTGTTACTCCGTGGTAATATTGTGCTGGAGCCGTGGTGTTGAACACTATTAAACACTGGCCATCAAAGCTGCATGCCCCTAGGAGCTAGAACAAGACAGCTAGTGAGATACAGCAGGGAGCAGAGTACAGGGACCAAGCAAGTAGCATTAGTCAGTATTTCAAGCACTGATTCTAGCAGATGAGCAGTCCCAACCCCTAGAATGATTACTGATGGCCCTAGTCCTTGGAAGATGCTCTGTGTACCTGGACCACTGCATCAACAAGGTGGCCACTGAGGCTGCTGGAGCCATGTGGAAATGCCACCATGGTCTTCCCACAGGAAGCACCTTTCAAGATTGGGTCTTCTGAGTGCACAAAAATGCAGAAAATCTCCCCAGTCTCATCACGATCTTTGAATGGTACATTTCTTGTCACGTAGCTGAAGGAGATGTTTCCTTGCAATGGGGTGCGGAGAATGCCAAAGGTGTGTATTTTCTGTGACCAAACACTTAGGTCGGTGTCTTAGCCCATAGTGCCAATTTTCCAGCAGGCCTTAAGCCATCCCTCCTGTAGTCAGAAAACCTTCCAGCATGTAAGTTCTAGAAAGAGGAGTCCAGCAGAGTGTTCAGCAAACTAATCCTCCCCACCTGCAGGTATCATTTATATTACAATGGCTGTTAGATGCCATAAGCTTGGAAGGACACTACCTTACACTCTGAACTGTGAATTTACATGTGATCCTTTATGCCAGCTAAATATCCTATTTCTAAAACTTTCATCAGATCACAAGACAAAAAATACTTGAAGTACCATGACCTGTCTAATTGTCTGTATGAAAAGCGAGTTCTCTGTTAGCACCATGTGACAGTGAAATGTGCAGTGTCCTTATTTTAGTGCTTCCTAGTTCTCTGGGATACAGACACTAATGAACTGTAACCTGGGAAACCACTGAAAGTCTGTTGGCTTAATGCAAGTTTGGCTAGATTAAGGTGTCTTTCAGAAAGGAAACTGAATCAATCATCCTCCGCAACCTCTTGGTCTTCAGACTGTTTCTTTAGACTAGCAAAGTTTCTTGGAAAAAAATTTCTTTTTCTACCTTCAATGAAACAACAACAGGTGTCTGGAAGTGGAAGAATCTCTAGTACCAAAATAACTTGTGAAAAGTGGGAGGAATGTATTGGCAAGATTGGGGTAAATAATATTTTGCACTTTGAGAACAGGATCATGCAGAGGTTTCTAAGCACTGCACACGTGTGAGTTAAACATCATACCATCCAATTAACACTACACTTAGCTTATACTGTAGCTGACTGACAGGGAGGGTAGAGGACGGTGGGACATCCACTCAAACTCACACTGTGAACTGAACTTGGACTAAAGCCAAAAGTCCCCAACATCTCCTTCTGGCCCTCTGTCCAATAAAATGCCTCCCTCCTTCCATAGCACTTCAGTAGCGCTTCTCCACAAACACTTCTGCCCGCTCACCACTCACCCACCTTGGTCCTACTCAACACAGCCGCTTTCTGTGGTCAAACTTGGCAGGAAGCAGCTCTGTTTTTGGCAAACCCTATCTCTGATCTTTCTCTTTTACTGGTTCATTCCAGCAGTCAGCTGGAGAAGAAAAGAAAGGGTTAACAGGTGCTGGCAGTGGCAGGGAAGTGCAAGGGCTGCGCTGTGACAACTCCCACAAAACATCTGCTGTCTACTGTGGCCAGCCGAGCTCATGCCCTTAGGACAACACCTCCTCTCCAACGAAAAAAGGCCGCACCAGATGCCTATTCCTGCTAAAACACGCCCAGCAGAAATTGGTGTGCCAGGAAACAGGACAGGAGAAAATATGGCAGCACTGTAGTGTAAGCTGGGATGTCTAACCACCTGGGTCAAAGCAAAGCTCAAGGAGTAGCTCCTCCACTACAGCCTGCCAGCTCCTGCTAACAACACTTTTCTCCATAGCTTTGCTTCAGTGACTTCTTTTTCTCTCCTCCCTCCCTAATTGCTCCTCCTTTTCACCTGCTGCAGCAGCAGTCACCTGAGTACCCTTCCCAGAGCTGTATCCTTGACTGTCTACTCTCCATCACTACTCATTCCCTGGTAGTCTTACCAGTTAATAGACAACTTGCTGTCTGTGCGTAAGTATTTGACAGATCCATTGCTCTATTTCGTCTGGGTCTGCCTTTCTCTTGCATGCAAATCTGTCTGCCTGTCTGATACCTCCTTGTACATATGTGATCCCTAACACAGTCAACAGGGCTACAGTCCATTCTATCATGTCTCTTTCCTCGTCTCTAGCTCAGTCGGCATAACACTGCCATCCTCTCATCCCTGCCCCTCTGTTTCATCTTCTGTCCCCAAGTCCAGGCAATATCTCAGACTGACAGGTTGTCTTCACCAGTATTCCTGCTATCTACTTCTCTCATTCAAATTCCTTCTAGAAAATAATTTTCCTGTGCTGCTGCTTGGATCCTTCACCTTTTCCTCCTCTTGCACTGCATGAATGTCTTTTCTTTCTCATCTTTTCACTCTCACCTCTTCAACTCTTCATTCCATCCTAGCTCTTGTCTTGTCATTCTCAGAGGGATCAAAGATCAAACATGCTCCTAATCATACTGTGTGTCAGGACCCACTTATTTGGAGCCCTAATAGGCATCATCTCTCTTTATCTTGTCCCTCACAAAAGATAGGCACTATGAAGTTCCACAGACATGCTTATGTACACCCTCAAATATTTCTTAAATTCTCTTTTGCCTTAATGTCACCAAAATGCTACCAGCTGCCTAGGTTCCTGGTAGCTGGAGCCTCCTGCCTCTGATATAGGCATAGTGTCTCCACTGGATCCCATGTATTCCCATTTAGCTGTCTGCATCCTGCTAGCTTGTATCTTATTCTTAGATGGCAAGCTTGGAGTTAGAGGCAGAAATTGCCTTTTTGTTGTGTGTTTGCAGGGCACCTACCACACTGGAAATCAAGTCCTTCATTCCTAAGTCTTTGGCATTAAGTGATAAATAAGAGTGGAATTACAGTAACAGAGTTGTCACAGAGACCAAGTGGCAGCACTGACAACACAGCAGCAGCATCCTTCCTTCCCTTCTTGCTGTTCCTCTGACGCTATTCATTTCAGTACCTCTGTGACTCTGCCCCTGCACGTGTGCAGCCAGTGGAGCAGTAGGAATTGTCACCATCTAGAAGACTCCTTCTAATTATAAGAGTAAGATCACATGGCTTTCTGCCAGCCAAATAGTTGTAAGCTCTTCATGTACAAGAAGCTTTCACTTGAACTTAGCTGCTACAATCCAATTTGCTCAATTTCAGTAAGGTTTAAATTTGTTCTTCCTGCTCTTTCTACACTAACAGCCCCAGAACAGTATGTTAAGAAGATGTAGATAACGTGTCTGAGAGAGATTTTCAACTGGCTATGTTAAAATCTTCCTTTTTGCCCCTGAAAACATCCTGGCAAGAGAAAATTACTAGTTGCAGATACGTATTTCTGTCATATCTATCATCAACCAAGCTAAGCTGATTTGCAACCTTAGACACTAACCACCACTTTGCTTTCGGGTTGCTGAGGACTTGATATATAAGCATGCCAAAAGTTAGGATGCTCCCAAAATAGGACATGCTTTAGGATTCAGCATAGTTAGAACAGAACATTAAGGTGAAAAAGCGAGGAGTTGATCATATTTATAGTGGAGTGCAACAGCACACTCCAAAGAAAGAAAGTCACCTAAATGTTGTATAAGAGAAGATCTCTAGTATTTACTGAAGATGAGGAGGCAGAGGGGTAGACAGCCCTGAGAGGATAGGAAAAAGAAGTGCATTTTCCCCAGCTTGAAAGCTGTGCTAGAGGTGTTAAATGGCCTCCTGAGCCTAAGCAGACTTTATGTGTAATGAATATTTTCCTTTGATGTTTCTTCAGAACAACTAGTCTAGGGCACTGACCACTGTAAACCTCTTAAATTTCAAGTGCTATTTTTATGGCCTCTTTATGATTGGCGTAACCTCACTTAAAGGATTACAGGGGTTACTTCATGTCTTTGTAGCCAAATGCATTGTGGTAAAGATCAGATTGATCTGATGTCAGCTGTTATCTTTAGCTTTGATTGTTAATCATTCCCAAGAACTTTGTTCTTTGATTGTCACTAGGGAATCTTAAATGCAGTGTACATGAATTAGTACCTGGCTTATCAGCAAGATGTGCGTTATCAAATACAAGAAATACATCCCTGATACCATCAGGAAAACTACCTGAAGGTAAATTTAAAGTAATAGTATTTGCCAGATGATTCCCACGATGTTTTGCTGGTTTGGCTTTAGCGTTTCTAGCTGTTTTACAGTAGAGTTATTTAAAAGGCAAGGCAAGTAGGGTGCTTTTTTTAAAAAGTGTTGAATGCTCTCCAACTAAAAGAATTCACAGCCTAGATTGAAGCATTTAGACAAACTAAAGTCAAATAAACAGATTAATATATTTGCCAGGTTATTTAGTGCCAGTCTAGAGTAGAAATGATGCAGACATTTGCTGCTTTCATATTAAATAGTGCATGGGCTTGTTTCTCCCCAAGTGCAGGGCTTTGCATTTCTCCTTGTTGAACTTGATGAGGTTCCTGTCAGCCCATTTCTCCAGCCTGTGAAGGTCCATCTGGATGACAGTATGATCCTCTGGTACATCAGCCACTCTTCCCAGTTTTGTTGAGGAGTATACTCTGACCCATCAGCCACATCATTAATGAAGATGTTACATGGGATTGGACCCAATACTGATACCTCAGGTAAACCACTAATTACTGGTCTCTAATTTTGTTCACCAGTTTTGATCACCAGACTCTGGGCCTGGCCATGCAGCCAATTTTCAATCCTCCTCACTGTCTACTTATTCAGCCCATAATTCATCAGCTTTTCTATGTGAATCTTCTGGGAGACAGTGTCAACAGGTGAAGTCAAGGTAGACAATATCCATTGCTTTTGACATTCATCTACCTTCTAATCATAGAAGGTTATCAGGTTGCTCAAGCACGACTTCCCCTTGATGAAGCCATGCTGATTGCTCCTGATCAACTTCTTGTCAGAGCAGCCTAGCTATGGGATTAAAAGCTATAACAGCAGTATCAAAATGCATCATCAACTTCCAAATCTTATCCAAGCTCAATTCAATTTTCTTTCAAAAGCATTGGTAAGACACCTTCCTTCATTAAGCATAGCTGGATCAGGCCCTTTATTAAAGACATTTTCTTTTCTTGCATTCTGTTCTGTTGGCAAACCTTACATGCCATTCCTGTGTTCTCCACAAGATCCCTGTGAGCTATGCTAGTCTCAATGACAAATATCCAATGAGAAAATTTCTAAGATGTACTTAATTTACTTAAGAGACTGTATCTTGGGTCAGTATGTATTTTAGGCAGGTTTGTCACCTGAAAGATGGAAGAGTTCCAGCCTCACAGTTAATTAGGCAACTCTTAAAGCACTGATACCCCCAATTCACCTTGGAGGTAAGAGTTATTTCTTAAGTAAGAAGTGTTTTGAAACCTGTAGCATTAAGACCAAGAGGTAGGAATAGGATCTTCACAACTTATACCTTCAATGGGATTGATTTCTGTGGGTAATTTGTATACTTTTTTTGAAATATTATCTCTATGTAATGAAAAAAACCCCTCATTTTATGAGGCACTTGCTTCTTGTGTGAATCTGAGATCTGTTTGTGCAATGGAAAAGTAGTGATAAGCTTTTCTGAAATCCCTACTGGTATCACGAAGCAGAAGGGACTTCTACCTCACTGGCAAAGCAATCCACAGAGTTGGCATTAACATTCAGTTTCTGAGAGCTAACCTTACTGGCAGCTCACCACAGAAGTTTATTAGATCAAATAAGTCCAGGTGAGTGTAAACTTTTAACAACTTACTTCTGACAAATTGACTTAGTCTGTCCTTGACCCAACTACATCTATTACAGTGGTAGCTATTACTACCACTCTGCTTTGTGGTTTTATCTTGCTGCTCATCACTTTAGTAGTATCTGAACGTCTTACGAAATATGCAAACACTAATAAAGTCCTGAGTGGATTTAAAACTCCCACTGACAGCACTGGCAGCATTTAAAACACTTCTCTGTCCTCCTTCGAGGATGCAGTGCTGGTTGCTCACTGCTCAAGAACCAAAATCATTTATCACCTTTAAGTTTTGAGTAAAAGCTCCACAGAACGTTATAACCGTTCTCAAGTGTCCTCTCAAGACCATGTAAGAATACATAATAAGGACATTTTCTACCAGGTTTTTGTCAGATTTTATCATTTTAAAACTATTAAAATAGTGCCTTTGAACCGAAGATATCTAAGGCCTGATAAATACTGTTCTAATTATAAAAAGGCTAAAATAGAAGTTTTATTCTTGTCTTTTAACTCACTGCTGAGGCCAGTAATTAGTCAAATTTGAGATGTGAAGGAGATTTGAGGGTGCTTTTCTGTAGGGGATTCTGAGGCCATGAAATAAAAGCGATGGTCATTTTTATGTAAACTTTTGCCTGTGTAACCACAAGATATACATTGGTGCAATGTTTTCATTGGCTACAGCAAAGAGTGCATCTCTTTGCAGCACTGCCAGCGTGTCCTGCATGACTGGCTAATCGGAATTGTGCCTACAGCAGATGATAGTCTTCTGACACTTCAGCCTTTGTCTTGTGTATTTATTTTGCTCTTCCCTCTTTTTCTGCCCTGTTCCTCCTTTCAGGCTTATGCATATCAGAAATAGCCTTTCGGAGAGAATAAGCAGAACCAGTCAGCAAAGGCTGCTTCTCGTCTTGAAGCTAATGCTAACACAAGTGCCAGTCATTGCCTTCTTGCCTGGCATTCCAGATCAGCTGCGCAATTTGAAGAGTAAATTAAGTTGCTGAACTGTGCTGCTCCTCTGGAGGAGTAATATCTTGTCCTAACTAGTCTGCAAAAACGTACAGTTTGGTGCCTGGAACATGGTTAACACCAGAAGCTTGGAGATAACTGGAGCTTTATGTTTTAAAGAATAGGAGGAATTCCAGAAATGTGGCCCTGGTATGTGAAAGCCCCAGGAAGTAAATTACCTGAGTGCATGCACCAGCTTACTGCTTGGTTTTGAACTGGGCAAGGGTAAGTGAAAAAAGTAATAAACTGGAGTGTTCCACTCTGGATACCAAGAGCCAGGTAAGTTCTGCTTACATTAGAAGTGAATAAAATTCCGCTTGCCTGCTTTTACCCTCAGCTCCAGGAAAGTCTCCAATGTATAATTATTCAGGCCTTTCTCGCGTACACTGAATAGACTAACGCTGCTCACGCTCCCAGAGCGGGAAAAGCAGGCAGATACCTGCGGCACTGGGAGGCAGGCGCTGGACTGCCAGGGGACTGAATGGGGCAGGGACCAAGGGAAGCTGAGACACAGCATGGAGCAGTGCCAGCAAGCACAATCTGATAGCCACAGAGACTTGGCTAAAAGCTTTTCATTTAGTCAAAGCAATTCCTTTGCTGCTTATTAAATTGATTAGAATTGTTGGCTTTTTAACAAAGTTATTGCTTTGCTCTTAGGGTCAATACAAAGAAAATAAACTAAAGAAACGGTTATTATGAAATAAAACAAAACATTGCAGCTCAATGAAAATGTGAAGGCTTCTTTTCTCCTGGTGTTTGATTAGAGGTAACGTTTCAAATGGAGGTTCACACATACATAAACAGTTCATTGAGGTTCAACAAGATAGTCACTGTATCTATTTAAATAATGAATTTAAATCATCCTGGTTCTGCACTGTCCAGGTTCTCAAGCTGTGTTTACAAGGTGGCCCTGAAGAGCAGAGAATGAAGGCCCCTGGTTTCCACTGTTGTAAGCGGTGTGAGAACCAACGATTGCCCCACACCTCAATTCAAAACCCATTAGCTCTGCTTTGGTAGACGGGACTCCAGCACAGCCATACACCCACATGGTCTTCCTCTGCCTCTTATTCACCAAATCCTCCCTATTGGCAGCCACATAGGAGTTCTCTGCCACAGGGTTCCTATCTGTATTTTGGGGTAAAAGCATTTCCTTGTGTGATGAGAATTACATTACTGACACCCAAAAATAACATCTAAGAACTAATGCTTAAATCAGAACAAGATTTAATACAAACGATCTTTTTAACATAAAGATAAAACTAGGGAGAAGTTTATGTATACATATGTAATTAGTACACGGTTAGAAGGTGGACAACATTGTCACAGGCTACATATTTTAGAGGAAATTCCCATCTCTAGAGGCTCCACTCTGCCATTTGATGCATAATTACTCCTACAGCCTGAGGAGCTGTAAATATCATCCACAAGCTTCATGTGGATGAGCCAAATCAACTGACACATGCAGTCCAATAACAGAAGTTTTCAACCAAGCAATAGATGGAGAAGATAAAGAGAAGTATTACTAGCATATGAATCAAATCTCTGTTTCCACAAGACAGCTGTAACTCTAACTCTCTGAGTATCAGCTAAAGATGCAGTGGGTATAAGTTACCTTTGGGCAAGGTACAGCCCAACAAAATAGGTATGATCGAAGTATTTCAGCTGTGAAGTATCAGTTCCAGCCTACTTCTGCCTTTCAAGATAATTCAACTGAACCAAAAGTATTCACTAAGTTAATGCCACAGAGGTTTCATTTTTCTCCCAAATGCCCCAATTAGAAAGAACACAAGTTTGAGTTAACAGACCAGAAGGGGTGTGATTGCTGATCCTTATGTAGCAGCACATGTGCCTGATTGGAGTCAAGCGAATGGGTATGATGACCCCAGAACAGGTACATATGCCATCAGGCAGTTTAGGATGTAGGAAATATGACTGGATTCATTGGAAAAAGTAGCTCAGAGGCTGCAGTCTCCAACTTGCCTCTGTGTAATGTGCAAAGGCAGAGGGTACAATGCACCAATGTTTCACCTTTCTAGAGACCTGCTTTTAAAAGTAGGATCAATCACAAGGAAGACAAATTTGATACTTTGACCTGAGGGCTAAATCCAACGGGGAACTGACTTAGTCAGAACCAGAGAGACCTCACAGTCCTGGGTGGGAAGTTTGGGGCTCCCCAGGTTAATGTCACGGAGCAGTAGAAAGTGGAGCTGGCTTTACTGGAAATGGGCAAACTAAGCAAAGGACTGTCTGAGCCTAGACAACAGCGAGGGCCACCAAAAACCTGTGGTTGTGTCTGCTTAAAAATATCAGCTGTGAGCCCATTTCTGAGACTGGCTGTTTAAAGCCAGAGAGAAACAAGTCCAGCTGATGGTTAGATACTTCACCACTTTGGGCTGGTTTGGAGCAAGAACTTGAACTCCATGATGCAAGCCTGCATGATCTCATAATTTTTCTGCGTTATTAGCTCTCAAACCAAAGACTGACATTCTTGAATCCCCTGAGAGACAAAAAGGGAGTACAACTCTTTGGCCTGTTGAGCAGATCCATTGCACAGGTGGATGAGGGGATCTCCCAGATTCTGATCCCTGCTCCATGGACTGTTTATACGATTCCTTCAGTGACTTGTCCACATGAAACACTTGGTCAGGATGGTAGACATCATTAACCTGAGAAGTCAGTGCACTACTTACTCTTCCCTACCATCTGTGGTCCAGCCAACATTTAATCTTTTTTTTTTTTTTTTTAAATTACAACTTTAATAGGCAGGGCAGAAAGGCAGAGTAGTGCATAGCCAACAGGGAAGGGTGGTAAGAATTTGACTCCTTTTAAGCAGAGGAGGAGACTGAATGTATGCCACAGGCAAACAGTCCAGCCACAAGAGGAGCCATTTTGGCAGAAACCTGTTCTATGGTTGTATTTTTAATGTGCTCCAAGGATGCTACCTCTGGTGGGTTAGCCTTGGCCGAGGGTCAAACTCCCACCCAACTCTCACACCCCCAATGAGATGGGGCAAAAAATTAAAGGCTGAGAGAGTTGGGGTTGCTCAGCCTGGAGCCGAGAAGCTCCAGGGAGACCTTATTGCAGCCTCTCAAGATGTAGAAGGGGCTTATAAGAAGGATGGTGAAATGCTTTTTATCAGGGCCTGTAGTGACAGGACAAGGGGAACAGTTTTGAACTAAAAGAGAGAAGATTTAGATTGGATATAAGGTAGAAATTTGTTATGATGAGGTTGGTGAGACACTGCAACATGTAGCCCAGAAAAGTTGTGGATGCCCCATACCTGGAGGCATTCAAAGTCAGTTTGGACGGGCTTTGAGCAACCTGATCTTGTGGAAGGTGTCCCTGCCACTAGATGACCTTTAAAGGCCCTTTCCAGCCCAAACCATTCTGTGATTCTATGATTCTAAATTAACTTAATTTGTTGCCACTTAAAGTAGATATTTAATTACTGATTGAGGTACTGAGAAACAAAGAGACAGACATTAAACCAACAACTTTCTTGCCCCCTTTCCCAGGCTAGACTTTACTCCTCCACTCCAGACTCTTCCCCTCACCCCAGGTGGCACGGAGAAGTTTCTCTCTGCTGCTTCTTCCTTGTCACACTTTTCCTCTGCTCCACCTTGGGTCCTCCCCAGGCTGCAGTGGTGGATACCTGCTCCAGCACCATGAGACACCTCCTCTCCCTCCTTCTCTGACCGTGGTGATCCCCGTGCTGTTTCTCATTCCCTCCTCCTCTCTGTGGCATTTTTTGCCCTTTCTTAAATATGCTTTCCCAGAGGTGCTGCCAGCTTCACTGAGGGGCTCAGCTGGGTCCTGCTGGGGGTCCATTGCAGAGCTGGCTGGAACAGCTATGTCCAGCATGGGGGCAACCCCAGCCTCTGCTCACAGAGGCCACTCCTGCATCCCCACCTCTACTCTAGGGTCAAAAACTTGCCATCTACACGCAATACACCACCAGAACAAGCCTCTGAGCAATATGATTTTCATAGCAGCACCACACAGGCTGCTATGAAGAAAATTAACTACATCCCAGCCGGAACCAGCACAGCCTGTCACAGAGGCAAAGAAGTTTTCCTGCTTGGCCCTACAAAAAGTAACTTTTGAAGGTATCAGCAGAACATCTTAGTACAGAACAGACGCAGATACCTATGGAGGTTAGAAACCTCTAAGCTTAGGATTGGCAGGGAGAGGGAATAGAGATGAACTCCGCTTCTGCAGATTGGGAACTGGGCACCTAAATTCGGCCTTGGTCCTTTCTGTGTCTTGGTCTCACATCACTCTGTAGATGGAGTGCTTAGTCATTAGTGGATGTTTGCATAAATAAAATAAAACATCAGACAGTGGCATTTGCTAGCCCAGCAAAGGCTAGGGCAGAGATTCTTGCAGGTAAAGCTCAAAAATGGTGGCAGAACTGAGGAGAGAAAGCAGGTGAGTTTTGCTCAGGCTCATATAGTGCATGCTGCACTGGTGGGAGGGAACCAGAGCAGCCACCTAAACCCCCTGGTCCTCCTCAGGGCCTCTGCACTGGTAGGCTGCATTACTGGAGCAGAAGGCTTTGGTACAATGTTTGAGGTACAGATGGGCCATGTCCGCTTTACAGATATTACCCTGATGTCCTACGGAAACATTTGCTTGTTACAGCCCTTTCTGGCTTCTTCCTGGGAGCTTGGAAAGCTTTGTAGCTATTAGTAGAACAAGTTCCCTAGAGAGGAGGGATGTGAATGTGCAGAAGTCTAACTAAAAATGAAATTTAATTCTTCTTTGTGGGTGAAATGGAAAGCTATTGCGTTCTGTGCTCCTGGAGGATGCATTTCTGAATTGTTTTAAAGGCTTGCAAATAAATTGCTCAGTTTCAGGTTTTATTATAGTCTTGAAGTGCTGTAGAAAGTTGCTAAAACATTTGAGCAATGCTGATTAAACATTTGAGTGAACCTAGTGGAATTCAGATTCCAGATGAAAGTCATGTAAGCATTACTCTTACTCAGCTTTCATGAAAAAAGCAAAAATAAGGGCATTGGCTTTTGCTTCGACGGTATGGACCATATTCAGAGGGAGTGAACTGCTGCTCTATTTAGACAATGAAGAGAGTGAGGCAAATCCAAAGAGTGATCTGCTGAGCCTGTCGCTGGGCTGAGTGGAAACCCTTCTGGAGTCAGCTAACAGGTAGTACTCAGCACAGGGATACAGAGGCGATCGAGGCTGCCTCACATCGCCCTTCCCACTTGGTTTTCTTTGGAGGAACATCACATGCACAGTGAAGGAAAGGACAAGCAAGCCATAAGAAAACAAGAACACAGAAAAGGCTTGCTCAGCCTGTGGGCAAACAACCATAGCCCAGAGTTGTAATCTAGTTCTTCTCATCAGTGGATTGTTTCTGCAAATATGATTACCCACTGTCCTATTTTGCAGACAAGGAAATGGAGTTACAAAGGTTAAATTAGCTACAGAAGGACCTTTACCACTGCCCAGCACTGCAAGGGCAAAACCAGGAGTAAAGTAGTAGCATTCAGTGATCTGTTGACAGTGCCTACCTCTGCTTTCATTAGCTGATACCATTCTCCATACTTTCCAGCTGTTAGAGCCAGCTAGTGGCATACTGCTGAAAATTTCAGAATTATGCCTCCTAGTGAGCCTTTTGAAATGCAGCCGCTGGGGTTTGGTACAGGCTGTGATCTACAGATGTCATGTCTGGTTTATTTGCAAGACCTGTTACCTGAGAGTGACTGTTAACTCCCTACATTGCAGACTTATCTACCCAACTCCTGCCAGTATTACCAGGTATACCAGAGCTTGGTGCATGAGCTTCTGACTTCAGTAGCTGGTTTCAAAACATTGCAAGTCTGAATCACTATGTTATTTTTTCCCCTCTACTTTTATTGCACCATTTATATCTAGGTTCTAAAAATACCAATAGAAAACAGCAACCACTTGTTCCTAGTAACTACAGTTGTAAGGAGCACAAACCACAGAATTTACAGAGAACATGTCTGACCAAAGAGTACTTCTCATTTGCTATTTCTGTGGGGAAAAAGCCTTGCAGAGTTGCATGAAGGAAAATTATCAGAAATAACTGCCTTTTTTTTTCTCTTTTTTTCTTTCTTTTTTTTTTTTTTGGTATTCTAATAGAGGCAGGTATTCAAATCTGTGATCAAGTTCATTCATCCTAGCTTTGTTCTAGCTGTGAGTGCCAAAGCTCAGAGAAGTGTCAAATGTGAAGAAGTTCCTACTGGTCACAGCTTCTGCTGCATTTATCTCTGGTACTAAATAGCACTGGGTGGGGAGGAAGCCAAAATGGGCTCAGTCAGTCAGCTTCCCCCAGAAGTACCAACTCAAATGGGAGAGCCATTCACCAAAGTGTAATTGTCTACCTGATTTCAGGGTGTGCTTCACTTCTCTAAGATCTAACGAACTTTTAGACACCTAAAATAGGACATATGAATCATGTGACTATTGCCCTAGACTGTGGACTGGAGACCTGGACAACTAGCACAGATAAATCCCAACAGGCAATGACTGTTTCAGCCTTCCCTTCAGGATATCACTTTTTGGCTCCACCATCAGCTTGCATAAATCCCAAATGCCATTACTGTTGGTCCTAAACACAAAGAGCTCCCTCAGCTCCAGGTCTTAGAGTTGGCACCACCACCACGTGCCCTTTCCCCACAGAGGTAACTGGTTCCAGACCTCCAGCCTCTCTGCCTATATCTGTACTGCTAAATAACAACAGGATCAAAACTGAGTCCAAGTGACCCCAGTGTGTCACATCTACATAGACATGGCACTGTATGTCCT
Source organism: Bucorvus abyssinicus (assembly GCA_009769605.1). Classification (NCBI taxonomy): domain Eukaryota; kingdom Metazoa; phylum Chordata; class Aves; order Bucerotiformes; family Bucorvidae; genus Bucorvus; species Bucorvus abyssinicus. Next base: position 16,978,862 of record CM020036.1, read on the forward strand.
CTGGGGACCATGTAATGCTTTGTGGTCTGAGGACGTTATTGGGACAGGGGATGGTGTTTAATTCAAAATGTCTGAAATCATGGGACTTAAACACATCATGTGATTTCAGCAGAGTGATAATTTTATAGCAAGCGCATGTGAAATGTCTGTGCTATACAGCATGGCATAAGGGCATACAGAAGTGTTTGAGGAAGCAAGGCTTGCTGGAGTGTGTCAGGGGACTGAGGAGGGGCTGACTAGATGGTGCACAGTGTCTTAAGCACTGGACAGTCTTTACCCATCTGACTTATTTGGCAGGTTGCTCCCTGCTGTGGCAGGGCTATGCCAGTTGGCAGCCAGTGTGGCTAAGGGAAGATGATGCCTTTATAGGCAGGATGGAAGACACTGTACAGCATCTAGTCAGACCCTCCTCAGTACTGGATGTTGTTTTCTTTCGCTATATGAACACAGAGTCTTATACCCAAATACTTTCCTGGAAAAGGGCTGTATCTCAACAAGAGAAGGACTAGCCCTAAAAGTGCAGATGACCCTGCTACCCCAAGAGCCCAAATCTCAGATATTTTTTTCCCTTACTTTCTCCCTCCCTCAATTTCCTATCCGCAAATAGTGGATAACAGCAAACCAGGGATGGGGCAATCAATTCACTGCAGTCCAAAGAGCATGGAGAGGGCAATAAGCACCAGAAAAAAGCCTGCCGAGAAAACACTAGTTTTGCTTTCAGAGGGGACTCAAAGAGCACACAGGGAATACTGCTGCAAACCCTACTGTGAACAACAAGAGCAGCCTCCAACACAGGAAACTGGGTCCTGTGCTTTCTGATGCTGTTTATAACTCCACTGTAGATGCGCAAAGGATATGAGGCACTAACCTGGATTCATCGTACCACATTTCAGACATGTAACTTGAGTCAGAAGTCAGGAGCTCAGTCACCTCCGGCTTCTACTGCTAATGGAGAGAAATAGGCACAACTTTGTAAGATCCACCTAAAACCTCAATTAGGTTCGTTAACTACAGTAGAGAAGGATGAATCTAGAAGTGAAGGGTTGATTTCCAATTGAAATTATCTTTTCAGGTTATTTTTCTGAGAAGGGTCATAGCTGAATGATGCAGAGCCAGCAGCATGCTGTCCATGAATGTTCCAGTTTATATGGCCCTACAAAGTGAAAGTTTCTTACAAAATCCTATTTTCATACTCTGAAACACTGTTAGCAATTATAGGCAAGGAAGGCATTTACAAAACCGAATGCTGTCTCTGTAATAAAAGAAGAAGTTACTGAACAGCATTTGCAAAAATTTTTGAGCTGTGCTTTAAGAACAGGCCCATCTCAAAGCAGAGCTAAGTAGGTTGCTCTGTTGCAGGTCATCTCAGATTTCTTCACCTGGTGTCACTTATAAAAAGACCAAAAGAGGGTATTAACAGTGAATAATATATGTGGATGTTCCCTGTCATCTTTTTGATATTGTTCTTACAAAAAGGTTTCTAGAAAACAACAGGAATCTTTTTAGAGGCCATCTCCATCGAATTGGGGCACTGAGTAGCTAATGGCTGTGAGAACTATCAGTGAGGCAGAGCAGCATTTTGGCTGCGATGGTTTTTTAGGTTTTTCTTTTTCTCTGAATGCTCTCAACAGATTTGTGGTGAATTAAAGAAATTATTTACAACAATATGATGGAGGAGAGAAAAACCCACAATTACTTTGATTATCATAAATAATTCATCATTTGTTTGGAAAAATATCAAGCTGCTAAATTTGTTTCAGAATATACGGAAATGTCTTCAGGGTGTCTGTTAGAGGATATGCTCATCTATTCAAGAAAATGTCCTTGTTTGACATCAGCGATGCAAAACCTTCATCACCAGTGAGGTCACATCTCAACAAAGAGAGGATTGTATTTCTAAATACCAAAAGCTAAATGTGTCCTTTCACTCTAAGTCACGTATTTGACAAAAATGCAAACATTCATATAAATTCCTCAGTAAAGAGAGAAGCTGATCTCACGGCTCTCTCACCGAGTTCCTCTAAAGCTGATCCTGGCTGTCAAAACAGTACCTGTGCACAGCTCCAGGACACAAAGAAGCCATAAACCTGTTCCAAGAAGCAGGTACACATTGTCTCCACATGGAGAAATCTTCAGGTAGTGTTGAGAAGACAAGATAAAGTCGGTGTGCTGTTAATGCCCAGGGTACTTGCCCTGTAGGGAGAAAGTGCTTGCAGGAGGGCCCTGGGGAGATCTAACTAGTGTATGTGTGCCGCCGTGAGTGGTCATGAGCCAGGCCAAGTCAGAGCAGCACTGAGGCTGCTTCCACACTTGCTAGGAGCACATCAGTACCCTGGGAACCACAAAAGCTGTGCTGGGCCATCTTTTTGCATGTTAGGTTCCTCTCTCAAGTACAGCCCATCCTGATGCCCCGGTTTTCCTCCTCCTGGGCAGCCCGCTTTCTGACCTTCATAGACACAGCACGTGGAGCACTAGCTATGCACAGCACAGGAGAGGTGCTTTGGTAACCTGCAAAGCTGCAACCTGCCAGGAACTACCAAGACAGAAATATTCAGTGAAAAACTAGCAACCTTCAGAAATGCTGGAGGAAGGTCATTTGCAGCATGACTGCGATCTGCATTCAGGCTGATCTGAGGCCTCAGACCAGCTGCAGCACTGAGTACAAAGACTGAGGCTGGCCAGAAATTTTATTTCAAAACTTTTTGTCAACAAACAGTATAAAATTTATATGAAAGCTTTATAAGATCTGAAGAGAAACTAGAGCATGTTTCAGCCAAATACTTTTCTGAGTAAAGCTCTTTAAAAAAAAAAAGTGCATTTTGTTCTGGAAATTCAAAATATAGATAAACTTAGCTAAGATGAAAAACTGACAGTTTCCTGGAGTTCAGTTGCTGAGAATGAAAAAAAAAAAACCCCAAACAAAAAACCTCACTGATTTTTAAGAATTTTATTTTAATTAGCATTTTCCATGGAGGGAAAAGAAATTCTCACCATGTCTAAGTTGGCATTCATTTGCCCAGCAGCCTTCTGGTCCTGTTCTCCTCACTATAGCTCCTTTTTAACTTCTTCCACAGAGAAGATTGTCACATAAACATGCAGAGAGTAGAGACCAGTAAAAGTCTTAATCAGGGGCTTTCCTCTGAGAAGCCATGTGTGACCCAAAGAAATAACGAAAATAATAATAATAATGGGAAAAGAAAGACAAGTACTTGCTTTGGTCCACAGTTCTTAGATACCTCACAGCTATTTCCTAGGCCATGTATCTATCTGCAGCTAGAAACCTTACAGCTCCCCAGGTTCCTGGTGCATACATGTAACTTTCCTTTCTCTAATTACCATTTTCAGGATTTGTGAAGGCATTCTGGCACAGCTTCATCTCTCAAAAGTGTAAGTACAGGGAACTTCAAGGGTTTTTTTTCAAATTCAAACAGTGAAAGCTACATGAAATAGGAAGGATTTTAAAATCTGCAGCAGTTTAAAATACGAAGAAAGTTTAAAAGTGCCAATAGGGCTAAATATTATCCAGATGACAAAACACATGTAAAGCAACTTACATAGTATGGAAAACTACTCTCTGATTTTGGAAGAGCAATATAAGAAAATGCAATGTGACCTTTTTACCATTCAAGTTTCACACAGATGAACAAGCAGATAGCTTATGAAACATCACATAAATCTCATGATCTTTCAAGTGATCAGTCTCTCTTTTAGCAGCATCCGCAGTATCACATCCTGACTGAGGTCAGGTCCCCAGTGGCATGCCGTTCCTTGCTTTTCCTTCAGTAAAGCACCTTCCATCTAATACCAAACTGAAAAAGTGAACGCTTTCTCAGTGGCACTAGTGAAGAGGAAAAATATTTGCTCGTGGCCTGGGTCTTGAAAAATGAAACCAGATCGGTCCTACAATTCAAGCCCCCTCCCTTAGGAGCAGAGTAAAAGACATGCAGGGTTAAAGCCTGTTCCTGTTGCAAGCAGTATTAAGTGTTGGAAACTACCTCTGGACAGCGGTATTGAGGAGGGATAAAGCTCTAAAGCACAGCATCAGAGCAGTACCATTTGGTACTACCTTCTGACAGAATTCATTACACAAGGCCAAGACAAAACTCAGCACTGAACATATTAATGATCATTTTTTCAAGAAGATTTTATCACCCTGATTTTCCAAAGTCTGCATTTCTTTTCGATTGTGGCTTACTCTGTCAAGGACTGGGGTGAAAACCCAAACTACCATTTTCTGTCACTTAGAAGATAACTGTATCTTTGAATGTGCTTTTATTTAATTCTCATGCATAGCACTGCTGGAAGAATTACTTAGCTTAGTATTGGGAAGGTGCTGTAGCCATTTAGAAAGTGTTATTAAATCCACCCAATAGCAACAGTGGGATGAAACTCAGCAGTTCCCACTTCACAGTGGCAGAATGTCAAATGGAAACAAGCCAACAAAGATCAAAGCACATTTAAGGTGATGAGGTTCCGGTTAAAGGATGCTGAGGCTCAACTGTGATGTGGCCTGAAAGGGTTTATGCAGCCACTCAGAACATAACTGAAAAAAAGTATGTAGCAAGCAGGGACTAGCAGGGGCTTCAGGGCACTAAAATAAATTTCCTTTACTTGATTATGTAAGAATCAGGTGACCGTCCTGTGGCTTGTGAGCCATGACACATCATCCATCACTGAAAACCAGCAAAAAATAATTCAGAGCAATAAAAATCTGACAGAATCTGTATGTAAGTAATTGCTCACATGTCAGAGGAGACACACCACACAGAGGACAGACTTGGAATGGCAGAGGTGGAAAAACAAAATTGGAAATTGCTGTTTAGCCCCTAGCCCTCTCCTCAGTTACCAATATTGTCAATAAATATTCTGACAGCTCTTTACTATGATGGATTTCAAAGGGGAGACAGCAAGCCCCTGTCATAAATATCAGATCCGCCAGAGCTCACAAACGAGGAGCAGAATCAGCAAGTGATACTACAGGAAACTCACAGACCAACTTTGGTACTTTGTGACAGCAATGGCATAGCTGAGAGGTTCCAGTGACTGATTTCCACAGGCACAAGAGGAGAGGTGCCTTGGGGAATGTGTACTGGGAACACTGCTCTAACCCTCCTTCCCCTTCTCTCTCTTCTCTCTTTTTCTAGTGGAGGGAAAAAGGTGGAAAAGAGTTTAAAAAAAAAAAAAAGTCAGGCAGATATAGCTGGATCCAGAGTGGAGGCTGGTGATGAGAACCTGCCAACAGCAAAGAGTTTTAAGACATCTATTAAAAAGGAGAGGAGGAGGCTAACAGAGAAGTAAAAGGAAGTTTGAGGTGTGAAAATTTGCATGTGTATTTATATAGATGATATTAGCAGGATCTAAAAAGAAACAGCAGAAGCTGGAAATTCCTGCACACATTTCAGAATATCGCACGTTCCCAAACATTATGCTGTGTGTGAGGTTTTGACACCTTTATCATCTTCAGCAGGAAAGAAGTTTGCCATAAGTATTGGAAATTGCTGAAGATCCATTCAAATGACTAAGAGCAAATGACAGCTGGTTTTCTTATTAAACATTATGTAAAACTTTAACACATATGCCTTCCATGATAAATCCTCCCTTGGGGTATGTGGCCTCATGTGTAAGCCTAAAGCAGCTTTTGCTGGAAGCAAATGAAGCTAGCAGATCTATCCCGCAGCTAGGTCCGAAAGCTAAAGTACTAATGAGGCTCTAGCAGACGCTGCAATCAGCTACAGCAAACATCTGGCTGCTTGGCCACTCTTCCATTCAGGGTGCATTTCAGATTTAATGAATTCATGAGATTGGGACAAAGGTGGCAGGAAAAGCTCAAGGGAGTTGTCTACAACAGCATAAGTTTTCTGAAGAAAAAGACCTGTTGCACTGGTGATACAGCAAGGGGGGTGGTATTGGGATGCCTCCCATCACTCAGGTCTGGAGCTGGCAGAGGAGGAAGAGGGAAAGGGATAGCAATCCCAGATGCTCAGGAAGTGAAAACAGCACTAGGAGACCCACCACAGTGGAAGGGAAGAAGGCAGGAGGAATATCCCAGCTCATTCTTTGGAGCAGGAAGAAAATACAGAGAGGTTAATGTGAGGCATCAAGGAAGGGAACAGCAACAGAATTTCCACACATTCACAGGGAAGCTGCGATCCCAGTCACATATGGAGGCATAGGGGATGAGGACACATATCCCTTCTAGGGAACACCATGAAGGGTCAGGACAACCTGCCCCACACAACCTACCAGAAGCCGCATGGTCTACAGTTACTTCTTTGAGAAGTAGGGAGGGATCTTACCCCTATTCCTCCTTTGCTACAACAGTGTTTATGCAGGGTCGGAAACACCAGCGGCAGAGGTAGAACAGAGCCTCACTCTGCCCATTTGAAATCCCCATCTTAAGCCATAACAGTAAAAATATTAACTTGTGTATTTCTCATCAACAGATCTTGAAAGATTTTATGGAAGGAAAATAACAACCTATTCTCAGTTCACAGATACAGGCATGAACTGGGAAGAGACTTTCCTAAAGCCAGAGAGCAAGTGAGGAGACAGTAGGAGAGCCCTGTTTGGGGACTGCCAGACCTCCTTCCTCTTCAACCAGGAAGGAGGCCATAACTTAAGAAAAGACCCCGTCTCCCCCACTTCTGTTCTCCTGCCAGTTTGCATATCAGAAATGACCAAATGTGGCGATGGCGGAGCCAAATTAAGCAGAAGTTGCTTTTGATATCAAGGATACACCTTTTGCAGAGAACTCGTGGTACTGCTTTGCTGAGCAGATATTTGAATGGACTGGAACCAATTGGCAACTGTCATGTGTTATTTGTAAGTGAATACACCACATCTTTTACTGCACGGAGAAAACAAATAATCAGACCCCCAGATTCACGTACTTTCCCTTCAGAAAGAGCCACACTGTGTTTTTACATCAGCAATTGAAATATGACAGGGTGCTTTGTGTTTATACTCAAAGAAGTCATATACCGATTCCATCTGTTCAACATTTGGAGCAAATTTGCAGTGATTACTCAGGCTGAAAATTGCTTTGGAGTTTTGTCTGCTGTTGCTTTATTTGAAATATATCACTGTTGCGGTGCCCTCACTTTTGAACACAGACGCACATGTCAAAGCAAGAGGACAGCAGATGAACTCCGCTGTTCTGATTTAGAAGAGAGTCAGATGTTGTTGACACTCACAGGGTGGTTTTCTCATAGGCTTTAGAGAAATCCAAGAAGAGATGAAGCTGCTGCTGAGGTGAGGAATTAGTTTCCTGGAGCTTTGTCTCTGCAAACTAAGACTCATTCCACTTCGGACAAAGTCCATCCCATGCCATGGGCTCTTGGACAGAGCCATCAATAGCAAATGTCACATCACAGAGTTGCAGCTGCATTGCTAAGAGTGGTTGCCCAGTAGTCTGATAGAGGTATCAATTAAACTAAGGCACGGATGACTCCCAGCCATTCAAGCTCATGGATCCGGACTTACATCCAAGCTTTGAAGCAGCAACCTCTCTCTGAAGAGGACGTAGCCAAGACTCTGGGTTTCAACAATATCAAGGAGAATTAAGAAACTTTGGAGTTTGCTCCAGCTTTGCTGATTGGGCTCTAAATCAGAGCAATAGAGAGAGGTGTTTAAAACTCAATCCTTGATATGGCCAGAGAGGAAACCACAAAGGAAAAAAATTAATTTCAGTCATTCAAATGTAGTTGAATATACTCAGCTGCAACTTCAGGGAGAAATGAGAGGAGTAATTCAGCTAATTGAATTTTGAGCCAGAAACAGCTCATATTGAAGTGCCAGATGTTCAACAGTAGTCACAAATAATAAGGGTTAAGCTCTACATCACCATTATCCAAACCTTCAAAATCCTTGACTGATGGTAGGTTTTTTATGTGAAGGTAGGCTATTCTTCCAACACTCTGCCTAGCTTGTGAGATCAAGTGGAGTAAAGCAAGATGACTAGCTATCCCAGCTAACAAATTAGTAGGATGAGAGAGCGAAAGCATGTGTTGCTCTGAGGATCAGGCTAACTATGTGGGTGGCAAAGAGATGGGAAACGGGTTGGAGGGATTCAGTATGCATTACCAGCCCCTGATCCTCTGCAAAACTTGTTGACAATGGTACTGCAGCCAGGCAGCTTTGGAAGATGAACAGCTTGGCGGGTGGAAAAACCTGTTCTCTGGCCACCCACGCCGTGGAAACCAGCAAGCAGTTGGCTTCGGATGGATAAAAGGTTATTTGTATGGATGAAACACGCTCAACAATTAAGGGTAAAGTGGCAAAGTGAGGCATTACTGAGCCGCAGCAAACACCCAGTGACTGCAGCATGACTTGTGAGACACTGACACCATGACACCATCTGTTTATGATTTATGCTGAACAGACTGCATATAGAAACAGACAGGAGGTGTCAGCTTTGATCAAAATTGTTATGTCGGTGATTGCAGCACATTATATAGCTGAGAGCCTTACTTTCCCTCACACTTTTATAAAGAGGAAGGTGTTTGTATTCATAGGAGCTCCATGTTACTCAGGGATTTATTCTTGCTGAATCCCCACTGGACAGAGTCCTAAGGTTGTGCAGCTGGGACAGATCTATATTATTGTACTTCATATGTTCAGAAAAGTCACTTTGTCAAGTCCAACGTGCCTAAAATAAGGTCCCAGAATGTCTTTTTGGGGCTAGCTTTCAAGGTCAAATCAGAAACTTCTGTGTTGAAGTTTGTTACGAAGTGAATCCCAAGCACCACTGTCCTTCCAGCACTGCCACACTTGTTATTTCAAGTCTCAACACTAGAAGTTTGCCTTTGTGGATAAAGCTGATAAATGTAGTTCAGATTCAAAATAGCAGAAATGCCTGTTAGCTCTTGTCTAATCTCTCAATTAAAGGAGGATCATTTACCACAATGGAACAAGTCAATCATGACTCTTTCTAGCTGGGGCTTGAAAGCCTCCAAATCTGGAGATTACAGAACCTCCCTGGGCAGCATGTTCAGAAGTCAAAATGCAGATATCAAAGAACTCAAACCATGTATTTGCCAAGCCTGATTTATGATTTTTAACACAAACACCTGGCATAGATAGCTTCAAGAAGAGTTTTCTAGTAGAGATAATACACCATAAGGCAAATTTTCTGTATTATCACTGTCTATGGATTTTCCTTAGGCCACATAATTATTAGGAGACTGAAGTCAATAAATATTAGATCAAAATAACTAAAAAGAATGATATGTATGAAGGCAACTGTTAAAAACTAAACTAATTCAAAGCTTTTTAAAAAAAAATTATTTTCGTAGGAGTGCAGAGGCTTTCTAATATTTCCAGTTAGCTGAACTGGAAAGCCACTCTTAGGAGAGGCTTTCAGTCAGTTCTCAGAAGTCTGAGAGATTTTTTTTTACCTGATTATCCAGAGGTGTTCTCCAAGCAGCAGTATGTTCAAAACTAATCTCACATAAATAGCATCTAACTATGTCCTGAAATGAACAGGGCATAAAGCTACCGTGAGAAACCACACCAGTGGGCAGTGGGGTGCAGTGATCTGCCACGGCCTTCCCAGTTTCTGATCAGGATTTACATGGGTGAAAAGTAAGGTACAAATGCTGCTGAGTGATGTGGGGCAGAACGGAATCTCCCATGTCCACTCACACACACTTAGAAATCTGGGGTAATCCTACTGCAACCAGTGGCGCAGAATTTAGGTAAATTGAGCACAAGAGTGGGACAAGCCCTCTCGTTTTACTTCCACTGATCACTGAGAACGTAAAATGTCTGTGCCTGTGGCTGTTGATGCCTTAAATGCAATGCATCTTTTTGCCACTAAACCACCTTTTCAAATGCCAAGGGCCTTGACCTTGTTTACATCAGCAGGGTGCTGAGGCCCGCTATGTTTTTAAGCGTGAATGTATGACCCTCAAAGATGAGTAAAAGGACACAGGAATGGATTGTGTAGCATGGAAAAATCCGGCCACCTTTCCCAGGAAGCAAAGGGGTTCTGCTAGTGCTACTCCAGGCACAGACCTCAGGACGACTGGCACGTAACTGTAGGTCCTCATTGCTTCTGAGAAAGCAAGCACCCAAGCTGTTGATTAGCTACATGGCGCCCGTCAGGTTCAAGAATAAAAAGCAGCAGATGGCACAGCAAGAGTCGTTATAGAAACATAACAAAAAGCTTCTTTACTTCTTCCTGAAACTACTAAGTTTTCCTGAAACTATAACAAAACGGAGTGTTGTACCTGTCTGACCTGACCCATCTCTCCCGGATGCTGTGCCTCGGGGCAGCCCTGCTGGAGGAGTCACCCGCACTGCTGGGAGCTGCAGGCACAAGGGCCACACACCAGCCATTGCACTTGCAGGACATCAGCAGATATAGGGACTGCTTCTTTTAGGGGTTTTTTGTACTTGCTATATAGACAAGAAAGGGCAGATTAAGACGCAGCCAGCTTTAGGCTGAAGGAGGTTTTCACAAATTTCCCCAGGCCCTGGGGGAAAACCCCACTGTAATTCCTAAACACTACTGGCTTCCCAGAGCCTGCGCTGCCTCACCTACCTGGCATTATCAGAACCGATCCTGGAAATCACCTGTCAGATCAATCACATTAACTTGCCAGGGCAAGATCCAACTTTGCACGGTAAAGATGCAGAGCCCGGGCCCGTGTGAAAGCACACCGATACAACGGAAGCAGGAGGTCTGGCAAGGAGGACGCTCAGAGGAACTGGCTAGGAGCTGCTTTCCCAGTAGTCAGCACAGTGAATGGTTTGCAGCTAGGGACAAAGCCATGGGAGGCAGCTACTGGCAGAGAAAGTTTCCCCATGTGTTTAAGGCGGAGGAGGGAGACTGTGGCCTGTGGAACGTTGCCCTGCCTTTCTGCGCTTCTGTGCTCAGAATTGCTTCCTCTTTGCTCAGCCATTGTGCTGGTTGTGCTGGTGAGCTTAGAAAAGAGTCACCGTTCAGTGCTCTCGTGGACACTCTTGAGATAGCTGGATATGCACGCTTACAGTAACACATTCGGTATGTGGTGGGGAGAGCAAAGCACCTCCCTATTCCTCCAGCATCATCCAGTTCCCTCAGTTCAGCTTTACTGGGCCTATACACAGGCATATAGACATGTCACAGTCCTGGACACCTAACACAATGTCAGCCAGCATTAGGCTGCAAAAACTTTTCCCAGCTTCATCTACACTTGTCAGGCATCTCGCAGAGAGGTCAGCAGAGCAGGAACCTAACAAGGAAGGGTTTCAAACTTTGCCAAGTGTTTGAGCACTGGGAAAATGCTTTCATTTCTTAACTTTCCCTTAAAATAATGCTCATGATCTCTTCTGGGAACACCCACCCAGTGAAAATCCCTCCAGAGGCTGCCTGCCAAAGCCTGTGAAAATCCCTTCTGTGAGCCGTGCCCGCTATTTCAGACACAGCCTGTTCATAGGAACATAAATCTGCTGTCCTCACTGATGGAGATTATTCAAGCTGGATTTAGTGTGCCTAGGCACATCTTTCTTAACTTGGCTCAGACAACCACCTGCTACTTCACGTGCACTTGTTGCTCAGTACACATCTCTTAATAGCAGAGGGCTGCACGCTTACCTTTTCCCCACTAGCTCTGCATATAACTGGTGTTAGTGAAGAAGCCGTTGCTCTCCACTCTAGCCAAGTATATTAATTACCCTTGGGATTCTCTCCAGCTGCAGCATTATTCTAACACGCTGACAAATCTGGGGCAGAGAATACCTGATGTTTAGAAAAGAAAGCAATAGACTATGGCACAATTCCCTAAAAGCATAGTAGAGATGACACTTACAGAAAACTTATCAGTAGAAAGTTACATGAGTGTCTATACAATTTACAAGAGAGTGGGTTACTTTTGCTGAACCTCTGTCTGGAAGTCCATAACAGCAACAAAGTGTCTCCTGTATTTCACAAGGGGGTCAAAACCACTGGAGGAGGATTCTGAATTCTATGGGATGTTTCCCTCCATTCCTGTAATTCCTATAGTAGAGAGGGAGGTAGGGGGAGCAGGAATAAATCCCATATTTTATCACTACTTCTGCTGGCAACTTGTTGAATTGTTCAAAACCAAAGGAATCCCCACATTTTTGGGGACGTCAGAACATTGGCACATACAGGCCTTTGTAAGATTTGGCATAAGACAAGACTGTTTTCCCCCACACCCAAAGAGTACTGCATACTGTCAGCCACTCCAAGCACACTGCCATCTCAACATGCTGCTGGCACCACCTCCACCTAACGCCCCAGCTGAATTCACGTTTTCTGAATGCACTTGCTATATTAGAGAATTTGACTGCTAACAGCCTTGGTGATTTCTCAATATTACCCCCCAGAATCAATGAGTTCTGGTGCTTTAAGGTTTTCTATCTTTCTGAATTAACTGATCAGAAGTCAATCAGTCCTTGTTCTAATGCAAGAATTTAACTCTGTCCATGTTCCTTACAATTCACCACTTTATTCATGTATGTCAGAAAAATAAAAAATATATAAAAAATAGGAAGTTTATGGTATGCTGTGTTTCTAGATAATTTAAAAGGCAGAATCAATTCAAACCAATTTAGTTTTTCTAGTTTGATATAAAGTAGATGAAATAATCTCCACAAATGATTATTTGTATCTCTCAGCCAAGGCTCCTGAAACATATAATAAGGATTAGGCATAATAATTCACGTTCACAATTCCCTTCTAAGGGATGATCAGATATCCACATTACCATCATCTTATGTACAAGTACTCAGCAGAGAGGACTTCACATGGTTGTTCCAGTTTCAAATCCACTGTTTATAAGGCTCAGAACTTCGAGTTGAAGCAAGCCTTCACAAGATTTGTCTTCAAATTTGAAATTCTACCCAGTGGAGAAACTACCCTGTCAAGTGCTATTGCACTCAATTGTTAATTACCTTCACTGTTAACGTTTTGCATCCCCCTGGCTGCCAAGCAAAGCACACTCTATTAGTAGAAGTGTCACAACGTCGATGTTTATCAGCTGAATAAATTATCACTTAACCTTCCCTTTAAGCTAGCTGTATTTTTATCACTCCTGCATTCCTGTTTTCCAATTGCTACAGAGGAAAAAGGGATATGGCTGAAATCTAAACAAGGTAATAGCAGAGTCAAGCATTTCTTGCAGGATCTTGATACTCAAACCTCTGTCCCTGACGCTACTTTCTTCTAAGAACAAACTGACACTTCTGCTTCTCTCCCAATGCTATTTAACAGCAACACAACAAGCTGGTACATGTTGGAAATCCTGAGCATACAGACTGCAAGATGGTAGAAGAACTGATGCATTATAAAACCAGTGTTTTAAACACCTAGGAAACTCTTCACTCAGATGAACTACTACAAAGCTATCTTGTGACTCAAAGGGTAAGAAATGGTCATTATGAGTTTTACTGCACATTATGGTCAAATAAAAATTAATTATTTGCAGAAACAATTCTTTTATTCATCTAATCTGGAAATCAGCAGTAATATCAGGGTTTTTGAAATCATCCAGTGTGCTGAATCCACAATTTTCTAGGTGCCCTACAGCACATTTGCTGAAATCACACACATTCAATCATTGGAGGTATCTGGAAAATACATAATTTTGGGGGTTTGTTCTGAGCTTTTCAAAACAAACTAAATGAGCAATCAATGCTCACAGATAAAAGCAGGCACAGGGAAGTTCATGTAATGCTGTGTTACGTAGTTCACAGAATTGCTGTCTTTTTCTCCATTATTTGATTTTCCCAGTATACTTTTTTGCAATAGACAGATTAATCTCGTCCTTTCATATCATCAAAATGCCTTCAATAGCGTTCTGAATGATTCAAGGTTTTTCTCATGTCTATATATGACTGCAGTAGCTATGACAGTCTAACAACATCAGAGGTAAAATTTGTTGGTAAAAGCAGAAACTTTTATTAGAAAAAGATATGCATTTTATGAAAAAAGATTATATTTTCAAAATATATCAATCAAATAAAAGAGCTGCTCTCTTCTTACCAAATTTTTAAAACGTTGTGTCCGTTTTAGATCATTCAAATATCACAAAACTTCTTTGCAGTAGTAAAACATATAAACATATAAAACATATACCTCAGAACATTTCTACCTCTGTTTGCATCAAACTTTGCCTTTGAAATTATATGGGAGTTCCTCTAGCCTTATACTTTGCTCAATGTGTTGTTTCCTAGAAGATAGAGGCTGTAAGTTTGACTCAACATTAGGAATCATTATCTAAAGTTGTATCTCTTTCATCAACACTCAAGATGTCACCGATGTACTATGTGAGTGGAATGCCAAGAGCTTTTTTATTAAAAAAAAAAAAAAAACAACAAACCACAAAACAAAAAACAAGCATTAAATCTCCCAAGAGCAGCTTTAGAAATAAATTTCCTGTTGACTAATTAGTCTGTCACTTTTGGAAAGGCATTTAAGCTTTATCAAGATGCGTCAGGTGATAATCTCAGATGTGGCAACAACTTTGATGCAACAGCTCACATACACAGCAGAAGGGCTTTTTGCATTTTGTTCCAACAATTACAGTCTTCAGCCTTTTGCAGGAGCTGGACTGCTGTGTGAGTAAGCTCTGAAGGTCGCAAGAGACTCAACAGCTGAAAGAGCACTTGAGTGAGATCTTCAACAAGGTTTCACATCAAGTCAGGATTGTCCACCTTATGGTTTTGTTGAGACCCCTGTACCAACACTTGCCATAGTAGAGTCTCTGTTATTGCATCTCTTTCAGTGTGGGCATGAAATAATTATGTACATTGACTGCTGGGAGTTCTCCCATCTCTGGAGTTTTATCAATACTGAGAAAATGTTGACAATTTGATAATGAACCATTATCATTTCAGAAAAATCAGAGGTTGAAAGAAAACAGCTGGCAAATGGAATTAAACATATTATCTTATTATACATTATATGTGCTCAAATCACACAGAGTATCTGCTGCAGGCCTGCTGCTCAGCATGCACGTTTCCATCATGGGTTACAAAACTTTTTTTTCTTGTTTTGTATCAACATTTATTCTGGTGCAACTTGGATAACTGAAATTATTTGCTTACTGGCCACTGCAATACTTCATCACGTGTATGTCAAAATCCTAACATCCTGTGGCACTGGACATTTTTTCCTTCATATTTTTACTTCAAAGTCCTTTCCTCTCCTTCAGCTAGTGACTTGCTTTTACACTCCAGCAACAATTCCTCCCCCTAAAAAGGGCCAAGATGTTGAGCATAATGAGTCATACTTCACACCTGTGGAAATTTTGTAATTTTATTTGTACCATACCTACTAAAATCAGTCTGCAACCATGTATGAGGACTCAAGAACAGGCTTTCATTAAAAAGACTTTGAAGTATCTATTTTTGCACCTGAATATCAGATCAAATTCTTTCATACCATAAAGATAACTTTTTTTCTAAGTTATGTTTATCAACATGATCTGCTAGTTAAGTAGAAAAGGTCTATGTAATTTTTCAAACAGCTGCTTTTTGCCAAGCAGTGTGCTCAGAGAGTTTTGTTATTTAGAGAACTACCATGAAGTATCTGCTCACTCACTACTTTAAGAAGTTCTTAAAAATCCCTCAAACAATAAAGAAAAGAAAGCAGCAAATTTTTATTTTTTCCCCTCCCATTTTTGAGAGGTAACCTACCTGATAATAAGCTCCCATTAAATGTTAATGAAACAAAGGTTACATAATTCACTACCCAGCAAGGACTAAGCAGGATAAAACCAGATACTAATGACGGTTTGTTTGGGATTAATAGTAAGCATTGGATTAGTTGAGGGCTTCTTGGTATCTGTGTTTCCCAGCTCTCAACAAAATCTCCAACTACAAAAGACTAGTGCCACCTTTGGATGAAAATTTGAATTAGCTCTCTCAGTCAATCTGATCTTCTGTTCCCTACAGACACTGTTTTTGAGTAGATATTCTGCGACACTTTCAGAAAATTTAGTAAGATTTAATCAGAATTTTCCTTCTCTTTCTCATTTTCCTTTTTCATTTTGCCTCAGTGCTCAAATATTATCTCATCTCTTTGGAGTTTATCCTTGGAACTGTATCAGAAAGACTCCTATTAACCATCATGACATTTGATTAAGGTCCATTTCTAAGCTATTTCCGTGAAATTGTTAAGCATTTGGAAAAAAAAAAAAAAAAATCAGTGAAACTGTTTACCTAAGTTTAAGTGAAGGTTTATTTAATTTTTTGAGTCTTTTTTTGGTACTTCACCTATTTCCAGACTATCCTTATTTTACCTTGCTTCAGATAGCCAGAAATATTAATATCTTCATCAGTCATCAGACCTGCAGCATCTAATTCATCTAACAAGGACGGACTGCTTCATTTTGAAAGATGGTCTCTAAATGTGGTGTACCGGGTCCAGCTGGAATGGCTGTGTTTTGAGTTTGTGACTAAAGCAGTGTTGATAACACACCAGTGGTTTTGGCTACTGCTGAACAATGCTGGCACAGCATCAAGCTTCCTTACTTGTCACTCTGCCTCCCCAGGCAGGTAGGCTGGGGAGTGGGCAAGAATTTGGGCAGGGACACATCTGGGACAGCTGATCCAAACTGGCCAAAAGGACATGCCATACTGTATGATGTCATGATCTGATAAAAAACTTGAGGTAGGGGAGTGGAACACCTGCCAGTGCAGCCACTGCTCAGAGACTGGCTAAGCATCGGTCTGATCATGAGAGATGGTGAGTGCACCCTTGCAGAGCTTTCCCCCAGCCCTCTTTCCTTCACTCTTAATCTGTCTTTACCTTGACCTTGCATTTTCTTCCTTTGTTCTTCCTATTCTCTCCCCCACCCCACTGCGGGAAGAGGTGAGCAAGCAGCTGTGTGGGTGCTTAACTGCTGGCTGATGTCAAAGCACCACACCAGGATTCGGAAGACTTTTGTCTCCAAAACAGGCACATGGAAGCATGCGGTGTCTTTTTTCTTAAGGCAAAATTCTATAGCATAACTGACAATCAAATCTACATTCATGTTTGGTATTAACAAAGAGTGGAGACTGTAAGCTAAAATCTCAGAGAGAGACAAATGATGCCATTTGCTAATTGGCTTTGGTTTTCCATCTCTGTGGGTTTTATAATTACACGTAAGCTTCAATTGATTTCAAGTGCTCTGCTTTTATTTCTAGCAGTATCATTTTCCCATTTTTACTGGATGATCCCCTGGAGACCTTGCAATAGGAAAAAAATTAAATGTGATCACCCAAACGCTTCACTTCATATGTTCAGGCATATTTCTGCAGCAAAATGAAACAGATGCCATTTAATCTACCACACACACAGGGAAGTGACAACTTGAGAAAGACAGTCTGGAATTAGTCAAATCAAAATAAGAGACTTTTCTTGATGATTTCCCAATGCAACCAATTAAGTCCATTCCCTGCACACTGTGCAGCCTTCTTTTCCAATTTTTCATGATTTCTTTTTTCCTAACAATTTCCTTTATCCCCTTAGAGGTGAATAAACAACGGTTTATTTTCTGCTGAGGAAATGCTCTGACATCAATGTCCTTGTATGGCCACCCTGTGGCCTCTGATTGCAAATCTGAGGAAAGTTTGGCTAAACAACTATTTTCTGCTCTCTACAGGTTCCTCCTACCACTTTAAGAGAAAATTCAGGGTCAATCTGCAAAGAAATTGTTTCACACATCAACGTGCAATTGAAGTGCTATCACTAATACCACGTGAGCCATCACATAACAATTTATAGGGGAAAGGGCTCAAGTTCCCAGTTCAGTTCTTATGGCTGTTCATCTCGTCTACATGTTTGGCTCTAGCCACAAGTTGCAGTGTGATGTCTGCTTTGTCAGAGGTCATCCCTTTGAACTTACTCATCAAACCTCATTTTAATTCCCTGCTATGACAGGAGGAATTGGGGACAACAGTTATACTCTGACCTTCCTGTAACTCATCCATGTGGGTCGCCAGTGAATGATTTGCTGCATAGTACTGCAATGAGGTCTGATAACTTCCTCCATCAGAATTAACAACTGATCTTAAAGTCTTGTGGAAAGAAAAGCAAGCAAATTAAGAGTGAAACCAGTCCATTTACATGCTAAAAAATAAAACATACGCTTGTATCCCATCACTGTAACAACTTTGATCAGGTTAATTTTCATCATATAATACTTTTTTGGAGATCATTGTAAGCTGTTATATCTATGCCGCACTGTCATATTGCTGATTTGTGAAGGCCTTTTACAAAGGCCACGTCTACACAATTTAATACATTCAAAAAATCCGGAGCTTCTCCATATGCCCTACACTAATGCATGAGTGCCTGTAACACACTTACCACTTTTGACCAGGTCAGATGAATATTAGGACAGTGTATGTCAGAAGATTCCTAGAACTCCTGACATGCTGGGAAGATTTAAAGCATAGCTAGAAACAACATTTTGTGTAACAGCATCTCTTATTCACATTTTATTTATGTGAAAGTCAGCCAAGGAAGTAAAGTGTATGTGCAACTCTTACACTAACTCTTATTTTCCCCATTTCTACCCAAAAAAATGTAGTACATATCCCAGGAGGAACTCTGGAGCTGCAAGCCTGTCCATGTACATTTAATAAAAAGAAATTAAAACAAAGTAGATAGAAGTGGGCCCTGTTTCTTGGCCTATCTGGCACTTAAAGCCACCTTTACACTTCCACCAATTGAGGCCATATAAGCCCAGATCATATCCCAAGATCAGATGAAGTCGAACAGCTCCAGACCGAAAGCTAGATTAAACCATTTGACATGTACTTCATCCCTGTCCTGCCAACAAAAAACGCAGCACCAACAGGCCCTTTCTATCAATACAGCCCATTTATTTTATCACTAGTCCACCACAAGTTTGCAGGTCCTGTCCAGTTTGCTTCCATTAAAGCTGATATTCACTCATACATCTTGATCACACCCAGCTTTAGTGCCATGGTGGGACATATTCAGTGACTGACAGCTGGCCACACTAGCATTAACAGCTGCGTGGACCATCACTAGTTGTTATCTTTATGACTGCAGCCAATTAGTCTTAAAAGAGTAACCTTGTCCTCAGTCAGAATTTTAATGGAGAACACAAAACTCAGCAGAGCTTGGAAAACAGATCCAAAAAGCTGCATAAACATTGGGCCAGAGGATCCAGCCCTGGCCTCCCAGACTGGCTAGTTTAAAACATCAGCTGCAGCAACAGAGAAAAACATCTGCAGATTCTCATGTTGCTCATGACCAATAAGCAATACTCTTACTAGACTTACAATACCTCATGCCTAAACATACATGATACCAAAAAGATGAGCTTGTGACCATATCACAGTATTTAAACTTCTGTATTACCTTGGCCAAGAAGTCAGACACCATCTCTCGCTAGCTGCGATGCTAATATAGGCAGAAGCCGGTAGGCCGCCGGTAGGCCGCTGGTAGGCCTACCTCTCTCCCTGCCCAGGTGGGATTCTTCTTTCTTCAGCAAATTGCTAGAACTGATGCGACTGCTCTGCTATGAGAAAAGGTAAAGGAGTAATTTTGCACACCAGGAGTGGGGGGACTCTGTCACAGCCAGCACCATCTCACCTTGCAGTCTCCCTTTCCAGCAGCCAAATGAACACCTCCCACCCCACATAAACGTACTTTCTTCCCTATCCACCACCCCAGGAAACCTTTAGGCCTTTGTCCAACAGGTTTAATAGTAGCACAACTGCAAAGGGTACAACAATACCAAAGAGAAGCATCGGTATCGTTAAAGATGCAAGTGATGTGTACCTAAATGTATTGCAATGTTTAACAATAAAGTAGGCAATGCAATTCTAAAAAGTCAGTAAGACACGCTGTAATACAAATTTAGGCATAAAGAAATGCAAGTGGACCCCTTATGTCTGAGGCTGTAAGTACCAGCTGAAAAAAAAAACCAACACCAAACCCAAAACATTTCTCTTGCAACTCCATCAGCAATCCCACATCTCCCAAAACTTCAGCACCAACTCTGAACTTTCAGTGCTTTGTTCTAACAGCTTACCCCAGCCAGGATGTCTCCATGTGCCTCCTCCAGAGCACACGGTGCAGCGCAGTGCTCCACTTGACATGAGCAAAGAGAAAGTCACGACTGACACCGTAAAGATGTTCGTTCCACATATGGTTGCAGATCACACTTCGTTAGTGTCTGTTCCTAAATGACAAGTTTATCTGTTGCTTTGATACTAGTTGGCTCATGCCTGCCTAACCATACTCAAGCAACATGACTAACCCAACAGCACATAGGTTCCAAGAAATTCCACATTCCACATAATGCACTCATCTGGCAAAAAATCATACACTGCATAAGCCTTTTAAAGGTGTGCATAGCAAATGGGATGTTTGTTGAGGTCTGCAATGTTGGTAATCTATCACTAGTGGCTGACAACATTTTGAACATTTACGCAAGATGTAATTGTCCCTCCCACTCACTGGGTCAGTGGGCCTGAAGGGACCCTCTTGGGGTGGGCAGTCACAGGCCTGTCACAGGCAGAACAGCCTGGGGACTCGTGGATATTTTCTTAGTGTAATTTATTTGCAATCAACAGCAATTACATCAATTTCCAATCACTGGGGCTCTCCTCCCACATTCTAGTCTCAACTTCTCCTGGGTCACTGGCCAGTTACCGTCATCCCACCTCCCCGTTGAGATAATGAACGAAGCAGGCGGTCAGAGTGGCATGGTTACAGTCTTGCCTGCTGCTCTTTCCTTCTTACTGGTTTTCTGTGACACTCCACATCTTTGTGTCTCCAACCCAGCATTCTGCTCACAGCCGCTGTCCCTCAGTGTGGGGAGGGCATCCCCACCCTGTTGTGAGGCACCCACAGCCACCATCCCTCAGGAGATACCTCTCCTGGCACGGGTCACCTTCTTCCAAGAGCAGCCATCCCCTCAGCATGGTGTCTCCGTCCCCTTGCAGCTGTCACTCTAGCTCCAACGTATCAGTGCTGATGGCCATGGGCTGCCCCTACCACTCAGAGGCTGCTGGCACCAGTGGCTGCCTCCCAGCTCCCGCTGCCCACAGCACAGTGACATGCAGTGACAAGCTGCTCTGCATCACACAGCTTAAAAGTGCTAGAGCCAAACTATTAAAAAAAAAAAGTAACCTCAGTCTACCCTTGCTCTTACACCACTGGGTAAGTAAAAATACTGAAATAATATTAAAGTAGAACAGCACTAATACGTTGGCAGTCTTTGACATGAAATTGTGAAAAATCCTCTTGTGATTTACTTTGGATTTGTTTCTCTGTTCTAGATTTGGGATGTTTTTTCCCCCTGTAGATTTCCATTTGTCTTAGCATATATACCAAAACTGGGCTGCTATTGGTACGCAAATTGTCTCATTCAGATTTCTTTTTATAGATGCTTTTGTTTCAAAGGCTTGCATGACTTGCTAAGGAACTCGTGCTTTAAAAATATACATACTGAAAACAAATGAACATTTTTCTGCAGGAATTTTCAAATATCTGTATGAAGACAAGGTAAAAAAAAAATTACTCTTTTAAGTAGGGTATCAGAAGTGAGGCTTTTTAAGTTACCTGAGGATTATAATGGAGCATTTTGTTCAGACACAGAATGCAGTTTCAAACACAAAACTATCATTCATTTTAATTATGTACTTTCCCAAAAAGAGACTTTATTTTGGGCACCGAGCACACATACATCCTGCTTTCCAAAGAAGCTTCCTTATGATTACACTGAGTTGCACCATCGATGTCCCGCTTTGGCCTTCAAAGCTCCAGCCTCATACCATCACTGAGACACAACACATGCCCTAAGGTACAAGCACAGGCTTTGCATGACAGTGCTGTACGTACCACAGCACAGAACCTGAAACTGAGGAGATGAACATGGCAGGCAAGACATTTCTTTTCAAACACAGGAAAAGCACAGAGGAGGTATTTGCACTGAAATTCTTTCAGTTACTTTCCCTGGTGACTGTAGCAAGGGAATGTACTTTTCATGTCTGAACTACAATGCCTTCTCAAATATTCTTTAATGACATGGCTAGTAGTAACTAGCAAAGAGGATTCTGAAATGAGTAATTTCTACAGCTACTGGATATGATGAAGAGCACTCAAAAACACCCTAGATCCTCTTTGATACTTTATCATTCAAGACAGCAAAAGAAGATTCCACATTATCATTAGGAATGCAACATTCTGAAAACACAATGTTGGTTTTAACAGTTCTGCACACCAAATTTCACCAGAAGTCATAGAAAGTGAGGCATGTTTTTTTTCCCCGTTATGTTTTTCTAGGAGTAAAAGACTTCATGGTTCAAACACTGAGTGACAGAATCTTCATAACTTCTACAGATGTTCTGACTAGATTATTGGGATGTTTGTTCCATGAACTGCATTAGTTTAATCAAACGGCACGGTTAAAGAACAAGCAGCAATGTAGAGGCAAACAACTTCCATTAGCCTAATATCCCATTTCTTGACTGAAGAATTCAACTCAAAACCCGCCTTGCCCCATGTAGGCATCCATACATGCCCAAAGAACAGCAATGCCTCTCTCAAACAGTCAATACACCACAAGTGTTACGAGATAACCCCTAAGCTTTCTGGGCTACAGGGACTCTACATCCTAATTTAAGCTTGATTTCAGAACTGCTACTTCCACAAGCTGAAAAGCCTAGAACAGTGGAAACAACAAATCATTGTTGGTTGACTAAAAGAGTTCACATAAAAGACAAAAAGCAGAGCTGCTGAGCATCCCGAAGGAACCTGTGAGGTGCCTGAAAGAGCCAGAAAGTATGGAACTGTAACCTGGAGTAAGAAATTAAAGTGTGCTGCTTTAATGTACTCCTCTCAAGCTTAGTCTCCCTACTTAAAGAAAAAAAAGCATTTAAGACAACCATCCATCCACTGTATCCATGTGTGAACAGAGACTCCTAAGAGGTAGAAATGCACGAACCCAGTTGGTACCAACGGAAACTCTCAGGTTCTCAGGTTCTGAATCACACTCTCTATTTTCCATAGGCAGCACGGGAACACTGGGCTCCTATTCAGCTAAATTACATACATGGTGTTAGTACAAGACTAACTGTTCTTCTCCCCACACACTGCAGCAGAGCAAAGACAGGAAGACTTGTACAGATCCAATGCAGAGAAGAGAAAAAGATCCCGTGGTTGAGGACATAGTTACATTAAAGTGGAATATTAAAAACATAAATCACAAACAGGGTGAAGCTGATGATCCAGAAAGCAATTCTCAGGCATATTCCACAGAAGTATAATTAGACAAGCAAGTAGGAATCTGCCAGTCTTCACCACTTCCGTCTTTTCCCTCTTGTCTTCCCTAAAGCGTATCATTTTGTCATGAGGGTTGCTCCAAAAGTAACACCTCCTGTTTTATGTTGTTAGCCCACAATGTCAGAGGCAGATGTTGGTGGTCTGGAAGTAGAGGTTGAACCTTCCTGCCAATATTCTGTTCAGTTTTGTTGCCATGTGACAGACGGCAGCAGAGGGGCAGTCTGACAACATGGGGTCTGACATGGGAGTGTGTAGGAAGCAAAGGGGTGTAAATTAATTCCTCTGTGAGGAAAAAATTGCACCCACTGACAACGCTTGATGAATATTTACAGAGACCAAGCAGTGGGTGTCAGCACAGTGGGGCAGTGAGTGGCACGTTCCAGCAGTGGTAACAGTGACGGTGGGTCACCTCCACCGGGGCAGATTTTTATGAACGCGGCACACAGGCTCTTGTTAATCACTGGTGAAAATGCTAGCCAATGGTGGGGACTGTGTCGAAAAACAGTGTTTTGTAGCTGAGAATTTGCTCTATCAAATAGTGTTCTTGTGCTCTTTGTATCTGTTGTAGTTTCCATGTAGTTTCCAAATAAATAGGAGGCATTACTTTTGGAGCGACCTACGTAGATCTCCAATCGGACTAGATATTAGAGGTGCCTTGCTAGCTAAATCTCAGCTGCTTGCATAGTGTCATAAGCTAGTTACCAACTCTGGGACTACAAATTTGCTAAACAATGAAAAAAGAGACCTTGGAGTTAAAGTCAAGCAGTTGACTTGACAGTTTTCAAAATAACTAAAAAATTCTGTACTTCAGCAGTTCTCATCAGTCACAGAGAGGAAGTCAAAGCTCTGTGCAGTAAGAAGTGTGCTGCAATGCTGACAGGAGATTTTATGTTTGTAGATACATCAGTAAGTAGCAGACTTTCAAAGAGCAATAACGTGTTTCATGCACCTACCCTTTTAGAGCCACAATACACAGAAGATCTGGCAGAGCACTTGGAGTAAGAAATCAAGGGTTACAGAAGCGTATGTTTATGAAACTAGTACTGTTTTAAACAATTTTAGAAAGCTCAAGGAATTAAAAAAAAAAGGTCAATGTCATAATGAAAAGTCAATGAATGCAAGGAAGATTTTTCAATATCTAGGAGTCCAACTATAAAAACTCCCTTTAATTCTGGATTTCATTAATTACATTGCATATGATTGAACTATCTAATGAATTATTAAGCAGCAGAATGGTATGATCAATACAATGAAACAAAAACTAGAAGTAAATATTATTTAGTCGAACAATTTACACAAAGCTGTGTATTCAAAACCCTACAGACAAATGGAGTACTGCATGTATTAAAAGTTTA
Source organism: Bucorvus abyssinicus (assembly GCA_009769605.1). Taxonomy (NCBI): domain Eukaryota; kingdom Metazoa; phylum Chordata; class Aves; order Bucerotiformes; family Bucorvidae; genus Bucorvus; species Bucorvus abyssinicus. The sequence continues at coordinate 17,003,477 of CM020036.1, forward strand.
GGAATACACAAGAGTCTTGTAACTCATTATTGGTGTCAACCTGGTATCAGTTGATAAGGCTTAAGTTGCCAAGAATACCCATGATTTCCCTTCAGTGTTCTACTCCATTTGTATTTGATAATGCAAATGTACTATGTATTTTATAATTGTCAAATAATAATCATAATTAGCAAATACATAGTACATTTGCATTATCAAATACAAAAGGCGTAGATCCTCATTCTAGCTTCTCTAACCAGGAAACTGTACAAAATTTAGATTTATAAACCTGATGCCCCCAACTCTGTCCTTAGCCATTACCTAAAGTATAAACCAAATAAGATGAACCACCCAGACCTGCAGACCTTGCTGTGTGATCCATGAATAATACTAACTCTTTCTGATGCTGTTCATAACCCTAACCTAATCTTATCCTGAAGAAAAACATATACCATTCTTTTCTTCTGACAAAGTAAGCTTATAGAAACTGAAAGACCTGCCAGTAAAACTCTCCAGCTCCCCTCCCAAATGAAACTCATGCCTAATTCTATGGGGAACAGTTGACTAGACACATCCATAACTCTTTTGAAGAAAGCAGGATGACACTTCCCTAGAAAAGTCATCACAGTTTTGGTTATTTCTCCCTACCTTCCAAATTGTCTAAAGCTCTTCCTTCACTCCATCCACACCTTATTTCCAAACCAAGAATACCAAGGCATATCTCCTTCCCCGCTCTCAGAGAGATGGTTAGCTTCTCTGTGCAGCTCAGCTCTAAAGTATTCCCCTTGTTGCTAGAAGTGGTATTTTAGAACAATTTCAAAACTGTTAGAGCACGTTCTGATAAGCAAAAGAAAATCCCATTCATAGATCAAAGAAGTAACTGTATAATTGGGAAGCTATTTCTTTCTTACAGAACTATCAGCTGCACAGTCCTGCAAATGTAGGAGTAAAATTCCCAGAAATGTGAAGCACTCAAGTTCTGTACCCTAAGGTATGTAACTATAGACTCTTGTATATACAGATGACACACTGCAGTCTCTAGCTGTGTTTGAGATCATGCACACATGCATTAGAAAAAGAAGCTCCATTTCCGTTCATCAGCTGAAACGTAGTCATTCTTATATACAAACAGCAGCAAGGCTATTAGTCAAATGTTCAATCTTTCCAAAATGTTCCTTGAACCCAAAGCTGATGGCTTCCTTCACTATATATTCTAATACCTCAATTACCAGTACAGAGTCTTTTTTTTTTTTTAAAGCTAGCTTTATACAACAAGCTGTCAGCTGTGTCATAAAACTTGTGCACATGTAAAATTAAGACTATATGTCTTGACTGACCGAAGTCAAGGCACAATATTGCAAGAAATACAGTCATTAATATAGCATGGCATGACTTTTTGGCTTTTTCATAATAATTGTTAAAAACAGTGAGAACAGGCTACACAGAATGAACAAAGAGGTGCAGTCTTGCAGGATGAGGCTGTCATGCAGGTATTTTACAGGTATTCGGTTTGGAAGGTACGGACTACATACATGATTTGTACTTTTCCCAGTTTAATGTTTCTTTTTCTTTTTGTCTCTCCATACAAGAACCAGAAGAATTCAACATAAGTTAAAATATCAACAATCCCCTCTTTCCAACCAATGGGCATAGCCTATGGGCTACTGAAACCACATTTTAAAAAGTCAAGAATGAATTAAAAGAATGCCCAAAACTAAATAAAATCCTGTTTCACACAAGAACAGAAGTAGTATTTAGACAATCCTGGAAGTGAAATCAGAGCTATGAAAAGTCACTACTGAATTTCTATGATAAACATGATATTAACTATTCAAGTTATCAATACACAGAAACACAAAAGCTGAGCTGAAGAACTGTTGCCATCGACTCCAAGAGGAAGCAGGATCACGGTTTGCAATAACAGTGTTTTTTGACTGCAACAGAAACTAAATTTAGACCCAGTTATATAAAAAAATACTAATAGCCTTAACACTTTTAATCAGTGTAAGAGGTTTAGAGATACACAAATGATTTAAAGTCTGTTGGCTAGTTTTATACTGCATTGGAATATTGTGCATTAGTAAAATCAGGGAGATTATGAAAGAAATACTGAAGCATAATAAAATTACATAAAACACGAAAAGCAGGCTATACAGAGTGACTCCAAACTTTGATACTAATAGAAATTTTACCGCAATATATCAAGAGTATAATTTCTGTATAGGTTCCTGCAGCATGAGGGCTAACCGACCCAGGTAATGTAACACAAGTACCTGATAGTTTCAGGAAACAGGTTGGACTTCTTATAAATGCAGTATTTAACTCATGCAATCCTACAAAGGGCAAAAAATAAAATGCTCACTCTCTTCATACTGTTGCACATTGCTGATCCATGGCTAGCACAATAGCACAAAGCAATCTGGCGGGCTTTCAAATGCCAAGCCTGGCATGGTGACGTGCAATATGCTCTGCCAGCTGTGCAACTCCTTCAGGAGCTGCAAAACGGCAAAAAAAAAAAAATTCCCTGATGATTTTTAAGGATCATTCATTATTACGGCTTGCAGAGCACCTGCCAATAGTTTATGACGTACTGATCACATCATGCTCATAGCAGCTAAATAAGATCCCTGAAAACAACAGAAGACACAACAATACAGTCCTAATACAAATAATTAATGGATAAGATGCAACTGTTGCCCCAGGCAAGTGGTAATATTGCAAAACAGGTGGCAACGTTATCATATATTCCATCTCCCACTTTTTGGTGTATTCTACACCATGAAAACATTTTCAGGTTCACATCTTGAAGCATATGCAATAGGACAGTTAGCTAAATGTAGGTAATTTTAACTTGAATAGTTCATTGCACCACGTCATCAGGAAGTATTCTTTAGAAGCCTGGGTCTGTCACTGCGTACTAGCAGATACAGAAATTAAACGGCTGACATTTAGTCCTACTGAGTTTCGGTGATGACTAAGTTCTATCTACGTTCCTTTTTTTTCTTTCAAGGATCTTTTCAAATCCTCTCATACAATTTTTGTATACAATCGGAGTGTTGCTACTGATAAAGACGTATTACCTGCCCCCTTCAGAATTATTTCTGAAACACACTGGTAGTAACACCTGAGATGAACATACTATAAAACTTATCCAGTGGATTTAAAAGAGAAAAAAAAAAAAACCAACTAACTTCAAAGCAAATACCATAAAATACTCCTTAAGGCAAGTATTATCACTGATACCCGGCCAGCCACTTCTGAAGCCAATTGTTCATTCTACAAAAATATAAAGATCTGAAGAGGAAGCGGTAGTTTCTCCATATTAGATGAACTGTAATGGTTTTACATAAAACTGCAACTTTAAACAAACCCCAAGGAAAGGTTAGCTTTCAACTTCTAAGCTATTAATCATTTTTTCTTCACAGAAACGCATTCTCCATGATCTAAGCCAGCTCACCCAGATTAGTTCCTGATGACACCAAGATGGGTGAGAGTGTTGATCTGCTTGAGGGTAGGGAGGCTCTACAGAGGGATCTGGACAGGCTGGATCGATAGGCTGAGGCCAATGGTATGAGATTCATCAAGGCCAAGTGCCAGGTCCTGCAACTGGGTCACAACAACCCCCTGCAATGCTACAGGCTTGGGGAAGAGTGGCTGGAAAGCTGCCTGGTGGAAAAGGACCTGGGGATGTTCGTCAACAGCCAGCTGAAGATGAGCCAGCAGTGTGCCCAGGTGGCCAAGAAGGCCAACAGCATCTTGGCTTGCATTAGAAATAATGTGGCCAGCAGGAGTAGGGAAGTGATTGTTCCCCTGCACTCGGCACTGGTGATGCCGCACCTCAAATCCTGTGTCCAGTTTTGGGTCCCTCAGAAGAAGGACATTTTGTGGAAGTGAGAGGAAATGAATTTCAGATACAAACAAGAACCACATTAGTAACTCCGAAAACTACACAGAGAAGTTAAATTATTGTCTAAAGTGAATGACAGATAAGAACAACAACAACAACAAAAAACCCCAAACCCAACAATAATCTATCAGAGAACTGATAGCAGACTAGGAAAATTCATGGGAATTTGCTTCAGTTCCACACTTCTTACAAGGAATGAACACATAGCCAAGGAGCACACCTGCTCCAAAGCGCAGCTACAGCCTACAATATGTTTACTACAGATGTCCTGTAATCCCCTTCAGGTCTCTCATCACCAGAATTGTACACAAACCCAGCTTTCCACAGTCCCAGCACTCAGACTACTATCACCTTGCATAACAGCTTTCTAGGTCTGATTTCAAGCCACACTCATGCTGAATAGACTAAAAAAGAACAGTTAGCTGTTTTGCTCATACTTGAGCCTTATTTCTTAGTGATTGCACTAATTTGGGGTTCTGCTCTTTATCAGAACACACAGGAATTTAGTGACTGATAACACTACACTTTTGCTTAACTTAGCTGAATTTGAATCAATAGGTTTTAAAAAAACCCCTTTCAATCAGTTTTTGGTTTTATGATCAAACTGACTTGTCTTTATCCCTTTCTTAAAAACAGCACTATTTTTAGTTTGATCTCCTAAGGGGTTTTTTCATTATTAGTATATTCCATACAGGCATGTGTGATCTCTGCCCAACCTAAGCCCTCAAGTTAGAAGTCCTAAGGCCAATATGATCATGTACAAAGTAATGCACTTTATAAAAGTCCACTAGTATCAGCAACGATAGCAATACAATAGTATTCACCCACAAGCATCCAGTGTCGTGCAAATTTACACAGCACTACTACAGAACTTCTATGAAGTTCCTGCTGTCAGTATAACGGAAAATATTTTTCTACACTGTTAAAAAAAAAAAAAAAAAACAACCTTGAGCCATTCAGTCATTTGTAGCCAAAATTTTCTTTGTGTAACAAAATACATTCTCGCTCAGCACTAGATTTCAAAGTTTTTTATATTTTTAGTATATACTTCTAGCAGGTGTTGGGTTTTGGGTTTGTTTTTTTTTTAAAAAAATACTGTCTTCAGTTTTAAGTTACTATTTTAAACAGAATAAATAGTCTGTAGATCAGATAGAAAACTATTTGTCAAGAATTGCAAAGTAAATTATCTTTCCATTGATAGCCCACAGGGCTAGTTTTTGCCACTTTTTCAAAAGGTTTTATTTAAACATACACACAGAGAACACATATTACATCGCTGTTGTATGTAAAAACAAGCAAGCAACCCTACACTGCCAAAGCTGGTAGTTCACATGCAGACAGGAGAAAAAAGGATTAAATAAACTCTCAAGAGGCCATTTGTTTGCATAAGTTAATTTCTAAGAAATTAAGGCGCCCAAAACTGCTCATCTTCACCTAAAAAGTCAGGTCAGTTCCAAGCATCAGCAGCTACAGTAAGTCCCACTGTCAACTAGAATGAAAAATGGCACAAAACAAGCAACTAGAATGAAACGTGGCACAAAAGCATTAAACACATCACATGAACTCAGGTTTCAAGACAAAGGATCTTCCTGAACTTGGCTCATGGCACTCTGAACAAACAGCAGTGCACAGATAAAAGATTTAGACTTTGAAAGTATTAAAATCAGAACTCAGAGAAGATTTTACAGTTGGCATAGTTTTGCAAGAGCTAGAAGTTACAAAGTCTGTAAGTATGTACAGAAATTACTCTGAAGCACACGATTACTGCATTTGAAACTGCCTGACAATATTAGAGACTTATTAGAGTACCTTTACAAAGTAATTTTTTGTTCCTGCAAATTAATACTTTATATAGAATATGAAAGGGTGTTCTGGAACAAATCAGCAAGATGGAGCAAATACAACATTAAGATGCAGCCAGACTAACGCTGGAGGAAGTTTTGGTAGTCTAGCTTTAAGTGGGCTATTGAAAATGTACTTTAACTAACCTCCATTTAAAATAAAAAAAAAAAAATACTCAAGACTGTCCCCTATTAAAAACAAACAAACAAAAATCCAACCAAAACCAACAGCACAAAATAAAAAAACCCAACAAAACCAGAGAAGCCCACAGTTACCTATGTAATCTTATTTTAGAACAGAAGAATGACTTTTACATATTTTGTACTCTTTGGCAGAGAATCTATGAAACCAAAATATGTCCTGACAAATTGAACCTTTCCTGAGAAGAGTTCACAGTCATAAACCCATTTATAATGTGTTACGTGAGAAATGGCAAGTCATAACAGGTGACAGAAAGTCAATAACATGGAATGTACCAACAGATTTATAAAGAATTACAGTAGCAGTTATTTACACGTTCAGGGTAGTTAATTGTTCTTTATGGATTAGGCTTCCCCTGTATAAATTAGAAAACTACAAAAAGTCAAATTTGGGAGAAATCTCCAATGTCTATAAAAGTTAAAGTAAAAACATCTTTGCAGCACTTTCCTTAGACAATAGCGTATTGCTCGTATAAAAGGTCTCTTATCCTATAGAAGTCCTGACAGAGACAGCCTTCCAGTCCAATGCGCCCTGTTTCAGTCTGAAACAAAAGACATGTTTCAAATCATTATCTTTATACTAACGGGAAACTTAATTTTCATTTAGAATATTATTTACCAAAGAGTTTAAGACACACAACACCTACCCTGCGAACAGCAACCAGATTGTTGCACACAAGCACTCCTCCAACAAATTCAGCTTGTATACCTTCTCGCAAGAGAACTTGCTTGAAGTCAGACAGTCTTGGCTCATTCATAAACACAGACTGATGTCCAAGAACCTTTAAACAACACACACAATTTTAATACTTCTGCTTCTCAATACCTTCCATCTTTCCAGAGATCTCCTTGTCATTGTGTTGGCAGCAGTGTGGCCTATTCTACAGGACTATAAATGAGAAGATGGGTTCTATTTCTGTTCGCCTGCAGTGAGATGTACCCAGGACAGGAAGGCCTTCAGAGTTATCTGTCAAGTAAAGGAAAGGTTTCCTTCTTTGCTCACATACTGAAGACAACTGGAAAGCTGTCACTGAAGATCCCTCTTCCAAGCCATGTTATGCCAGGAACAGAGCTGCAGTGAGCTGTACTGCTGATGAGTACACACTTGTATGACATTTGTCATGAATCTGAACAGACTTCAGAGTTGTCTCCCCATTTATCTAGCTTCTAGAACAGACTACATCTTGGATAGTGCAACAGTGTCTTAAAAAGCAATTCTATGATTACAAGGCATTGCAATCATTCAATGAAAAGATAATATCTAGTCACATGCAAATTATTTTAAGAGAAAGATAAATTTATAAAAAAAATGCAGTGAACTCTCAAATCACTACTACAGAAGCAGAGATGTATGAATTTCAAAGATCTGTATCTCAAGTATATGAAGTATTTTCCATAGCATCCATAAAACATAACAAAATCCAAGAGTGACTAAACACCAACTGATTTCCAAATCTCCAAGTATTTGCAAATATGAAACATGCTAATTAAAATCTTATCTTCATAAGTAGATGGTACTGTATGCTAGGCACTGTTAACGGATGAAAGAGACCATCCTTGCTGAAAAGCGTAAAATTGGAACAAAGAACAGTATCAGGTGAACAAAGGTAACCAGGTTTTCAAACAGTAAAATCCAGTTTCAGTTAGGCTTTCATTTGAATAAGGTCACAGTATTAACCTCCAAGCACTAGAAAAAGGCAAATGAATACAGAGCTCTTCAAAAAAGAAGTCCAGATCAGCATAATTTCTGTACCTCATGAGGTGGCAGGGGTTCCAAAGTAGGAATGATCTCACTCTCCTCACACATTTCCTTGTCATCATCACCAAAGAGGCTTTTCATGGCCTTCTGTTGTGCAATGACACTAGAGTCTGAAGAAGGCATATCCACTTGCATCTCTAAGTCTTCATCTTCCCTCAGCTCTCCCTCTTCCAAAATAACTCCAGTATCCACTTTCGAAACCCGCATATCCAGAACACCATCTATCCAAGCCAACTCAGCATCCTTGGCTTTACAGAACTGAAGGGAGCTGACAAGAGAATCTTTTAACCTGACCTGGGTTGCACAAAAATAAAAGTACTATTAGAGTTAGGAAAAACAAAGAGAGTTCTTACTTCAAGCTTTAAAATTCACTGGTTTTTCTCTCACTATCTTTCCACATAGGTTTGATTCACACTTTTTTGGGGAGGCAAAGGAGGAAATTGCTATCACCAAGGCAGGATGTTCTATACTTTCAAAATATAATTTGTAAAACCCTCATGCCACTACTCAACTTAAAAAGTAGCAGAGATCAATACCTTTGTGGTCTTGGTTAAAATAAAAAAAGAATCTACACAGCTACAAATGAGTTAAACTTAAGGCAAAAGCAATCAATTCTTTTTAAAATATCTGAAACCTTTATTGCGGCCTGTGGGTTCCTCAGTTGGCCTTCTCAAATTTGAGGGAAGTTTCTACATATACATTTAGGTTACTGAACAGCAGTAACCAAATTTCAAGCCTCCAACAAAATTATAATTAACATTTTTAATGTAAGAAGGAATGTTGTAAATATCTGATTTTAAAGTGACCACAACACTACCTCACCCTGATTCCTCTGGTACATTCCAGGACTTTAACCCATTAAATAACCTACTCTGAAAGACTGTTATCCACATGAGATTGTGCATGATCGCCACAGTGGAATCAAGGCTGCAACTGCATGAAGGATACTGCAACTAACTATCCATTTGCAGCACAGTCCACTCAAAAGACACTGGGATTTTCATGCAATCACATCTATTATTTTCTAATACAATGTCTCCAGTGTACTTCATCTGTTCAAAAAGCTTCAAACAGAAAACCAAACTAAAGCTATGCAGAAGATTGACTATAAAAAAAACCACTGAAAATTTGAAATCTGAAATTAAATACGAAACAATTACAATTTTATTCAAGTAAGTATTTTGTGAAAAATCACAATTGTGTTGTTTCTCATACACTAGCAATCCTCATAGCTTAAAAAAACCCAACAAACCAAACAACAAAAAACAACCACCAAACACAGAAAACATTGCTGTTTTAAGACTGTCAGAATTGGGTAATTTTGAGTAACTGGAACTTTCCACTTCCTACAGTGTAACAAGTTTTTCTCTGGAAAGAAGCAGAAGAACCTCTTTCAACAATTCTACTGATGTTTTTCTATTAACTTTAAAAGGATGGAAGGAATAAAGGACTAATGCCTAAAGAGCACGTGAGAGACTTTCCTCTTCAGAACTTGAATCAGGACCAAACACAGTTTTCACATACTTCACACAAATTATCCATGTTTTCTCATTTAGAGTTTAACCATGAAAGTTAAATGCAATATATTAATTATTATAATTAAGGTTTATTAATTATTCTAATGAATAATAAGCATAAGGAGAATGCTTACCTAGAGGACAAAAATGCTACTAATGACTTGATCACACAAAACCAAGTGTACACATAGGTAGTATTGTCTCTCCTCTCCCAAAGAACGGAGGGCGAAATTACAGTCTGCCACCACTACAGTTTACAACAGTTACACAACTAACAAATTCTAGCATCTTACCTGGTAAATGTGAGTTTCACTGGTTGCATCTACAGTTTCATGCAGTTTTGGCATGTAAACTTTAATATCTTTTCCACCAAAAGCTCTGCAACACTCTGCAAGGTCCTGACTGGCCTCAGGTGGTCCATGGACAATGATCAGTTGTCTTGGTTTCATTTGGTTAATAATTTTTTTAATTGAGTCCCCATCTGAGCGTCCTTCATAGTCAATGTATGTAACTCTGGCTCTAGTTTTAATTAAAAACCCAAGAATAACATTTTTTAGTTTAGGAGATTAAACATTCAAGTGCTCCAAAATATTTCATTTTAAAAGGGAAGATACTTTGAAATTATTCTACATCAGCCAATGCTGTCAGCACAAGGAATATTATGGATCAGTAAAATACAGACTTGTCAAATATCAGCACGTGTGTGTATTTAACACTATAAATTCCTAAAATTCACTTACATAGTTATCCAAAACATGAGATACACATACTTGAATAAGTCCTTCTTTGAGTACCTATACTAACATACTATTGTATAGTTTGTTCTTTCTCTTTCACTCGTCTCCATCAGACAGGGAACAAACTGCAAATTTCTTAAGAGCAAGGTACAGTAAGACTCTGTACCATGCTGCCAGAAAGACTACTAAAAACCTAACTTACCTTGGGGGAAAAAAAGCAAGCAGCAAGCCCTTTCCCACTCTTAATTCCAAGCTAGCTTGTTACCCAATTTGAACCATTCTCATGCCACCATTCTAGGAGAACTGACAAGAACAAAGCCACTCACTTAATTTCCATGGATTCTGTTGCAGAAATGCATTTTGTAGGAACATCTGACAAATCCTGGTCCATAGGCTCTTCTCCATTTGTCAAACCAGATTCTAATTTGCTTTTTTCTTCTTCTGTTGCTTGAAGTTCTGGAACTAGAAAATCCTCAGGTCTAAAGAATGAAACACATATTTTTTTTAATAGTCTTGCAGTAAAATCAACACACCTCATAATATAAAAACAAACAACGTTATGACTACTCAGTAGTTACTGACAATACTTTTATTACACTTGCCTTCAGTAATTCCATATTTGAACAGAGCTCATTTGGAAAATACCACTTTCCTATCTTAGAAAAGAACTTTGATATGTGGGGAAATACAAGCAAATTGAGGTTTTCTAGCAAGTATTCCTTATCTGAATAGGACAAGTATCACTAGATTTTTCTAGGAGGAACAATGTCCTCTCCCCTCATTAAAAATGTATTTCATTTAAATAAGAGAAAAGGTTGGGTTAAAAAAAATTAAATCTATCTTATAAGATTTAAAAAAAAAAAAAAAAGCCTGGAATGGAAACACATCCTAATTGCTGTGAACACAGGCCAAGGATCAGCACTCTGTAGCTTCAACACTGTCATAAACTTCCTGTGAGACTAACCATCCTAACTGTTCAAAAGTTACTGTGGTTGGAAGAGTATATAACAGTGCTGCAAGAGACAAAATCATGATTTTTATTACTTCTGTTTTTGAATTATTTCATAACTACTAGATGTTAGTATGTATTACCACAACATACTTGATAATCTCGCCATATTCATCCCATTTAATTCTTTCTTCAGGGGCTGGAAACATTGGATAAGATTTCTTTGCCTGTTTGAAGAAGCTTCCTTTCCGGCTACCTTCACCTTTCATCATCAAATCATGTTTGGTCTTATGTACAGTTGGCTGATCAATATCCTCTTCAGCATCACTCTCATCACTGGAATCAATATCTGCCCTGAAATGACATTCCAAAAGAAGAAACTAGCACTTTTTTTTGTCTTCAGGTTTTACATTACTGACTGGAAAGTAAACAGTGGACATAACACTAACCAAGGGCAAGGGCAGTTTACATCTCTGAGAAAGAACTCACAGTCAAATGGTGGATGAAACAGGGCTATCGTAACAACAGATTACAGACAACCATTCTCAATTCCTCAGTGCTCTCAGACAAATCTATCAAAACTACAATTTTCATTTATCCCTGTAAATGATTGAAGCAGCAGAATGATCACACAGAAATCTCAGCCCTGACCATAACAGCAGAATGCAAGAACAGCCAATATACTTACTCTTTAGACTGTTCTAACTTCTTAGCTGCTTCTTTCTTTAGTTTCTCCTTTTCTAGGTATTCTTCAAGTTCTTTTCCTTCCAACTTGACACGTTTTCTCAACTGTAGATAGAGTTAATATTATTGTGAGTAGCTGACATGATTTGAATACTTTTCCTAAATGCTGCTGACAAGAATATTTGTATTTAAGTACCAAGGGCAAGTACAACTTATATGTCACTACCATACCATAAAGCTGCATCATAATGATTGAAATGATTACAGGGTACTCCCATAAATTAACAATGTTTATCAGAGAGAAGAAGACACTGGTATATAAATTATTGAAAATAATGTGAAAGCATTAATAACCATTAATTGTATTCTAATTCCTAGCTTTCTTATCTTTCTAATTCTTGTGGGATATATTATACTAATTGACTTGATTCTCCCCTCATCTAAAACCACAGTATTTTCCAACAAGAATAAACCATCATATATTGTGATCTGTACATCAACTGAAAGCAGAATTTTTTCTATTATAACAAAAACACAATGGAAAGTGTTGTCTAAAGATAAGTATTTAAAAGCAACTTTATGCTCATCTTTTTAGAGTATTGATTTTGCCACACCACCAAAAAGCATTTTGCAGTTCCTAATATGAGAGCTATTCTTATGTAAGTATATCCACAACTGGTTAAACATTCAACACACTGATTTCAGATTTCCCTCCACCAGTAGAAGGCTTTTAAGTAGATAAAAGGGAAACTAAGTTCAGCTTTGCTCACATTCCCATAGATGGCCCACAATAAAGAACTTGGAGATACATAGACAAATCTTACCTCAATATCTATAACTTTTTCTGAAGGATTATCAATCAGAAATCGTGCTAATGTTCCAGGTGTAGTACGATAAGTTAAAATTACAGAGTTTTTGGAATCCTGGCACCACTGAATGAAAAGATCTCTAGAAAATCCACACTCTAAGTCAGGTTGACTGGCAAGAACAACTTTTGGACTAGGCACTCGAGCCAGATCAGACAGACTATGACATAAGGAGAGATGGCGGAACTGAAAAGGATTGTTTCTCTTGTCTTCAAAGCACCTCATCAACTTGTCACTCATCCATTCAACCTAAAATATGTATTAAGAAAAAGTTATCCGTAAGAATAAAAGTTCTACAATAATGTACAAACCTCATATGAAGTACAGGATGCAAATATGCACGTGATTACGTGAGTGCTTCTCAGCAAGTGTAGAAATAATGCTGAGTGAAAACAACACAGACACAAGTATTTTAAGTCCTCTTTTTTTAACAACTATAACCTATGCTAACAAGTGTGATAAAACCAGAAAAAGTATCAAGAAACATGCCCATGGTCATGACTGAACTCTGTGTTACCTCATCAAAAGATCTGAGACACAAACATGCACTATAGGGACAAAATCCAGTATTTTGTAATTTTTTACTGTTAAAAAGAAAACCAAAATGCTATTGCATAAGTTTCATTACCCTCTTCATGACTGCATTTTAAAACCAAAACAAACCTGTGACTTAGAGAACTCCACTACATTGTAGCTGACGTTATTTAAAAGTGCTAGAGAGTAGACTCCTAATCCTGCATCTTTTGTTCTCCAGATCTGATCAAGAAGTTGAGCAAGTTCCAGAACTCTGCCTGCTGTATCCACAGCTATTAATACGTTTCCATCGCCTCGTAATGTCTCCAAAACATTAGCTAAAAAGAATTAAAAACAAAACTTAAACTTTAAACCCAAATTAGAATGTTTGTGGCTTAGGTTTTTATTGTTTCTTATATCACGCTAGTAATCATAATCAAAAGCAAATTGAACACAGAAATATATTAAACATCAGAATAGATCCAAACCCGCATCTCCACCAAAATTAAAGAGAGCTGGGGCTTTCTTCATAGCTCTGAAGATCTCTTTGCCTTGATACTACTTTTTCTTTTTTATTAAACAAACAAACAGTAAAATGGAGTTTAAAAAAAGAATATGCTGAGGAAGGTAATTTAAAAATCCCTTAAGAAGAGATTAATTAATACTGGGTAAGATACACTGTTGTCAAATACAGTTCATTGTTTTCAGAAAAATGTTAAACCCACAGGATCGGTACCATCAGAAAAGAGTCACTCACAATTTGTTAGATTTTAATAAAGGTTCTTAGTTTGGATCCTGATGAATTTCTCTTAGAAAAACAATTTACAGTGGCTAATAAATCATATTACTGCTATTTTCAAGCCCAAACAGAATACATACTCAGTAGCTGCTCATCCCTTTGTTTCCTCCTGGGTTGTACATAAGTAGCATTAAATGAATCTGTAATAAGCAATGAAGGCCTGCTCAACATTTCCAAGGAACATCCATTCAGATGGCTGAGGAAAAAAGGAAAAATCTCACTTTTTGCATTTCTATTTCACCAGGAAAAAATATGACAGCTAGTTTCCAGATGTTTACATGTAGAGAAATCAAACTCCTCAGTAGGTGAATGTTTCCTGCTTCAAAGTCACAAATAAATAAAACTGAGTGGACTGAAGACACCTAGAGGTAATGTTCGTTTCAAATTTAGTAATCTGAATGCAAGTGAAATTAGTGGTCTTATGAGAGCTTTAAAGGCATTGCTACTTCCGTACCTGTTTATCACACACTAAATGATGTACACCTAACACAAAGTCTAAGAAATATATATTGCTAAGTTGAACTTACATCTCCCTCTTGTGGTTGAAATCAACTGCGTAAACAATTTCTTCCTCTCCATCCTTGACAATCTTCCAAATTGTGCCTCCTATCATGTGGCCAGCTGGCAATGGTGTGATTGACAAACCATGTCCTTTGCCTACAGAAGTTTTCAACATTTTAGGTACATCGCATGTATTAAAATCCACTACTCTGAATAAGAGATAGTAATTTTAAACAACTGAATGCCAAAATTTATTAGTGGGGAAAAAAGTCAAATGAAGAACGAAAAATCAGTAATATATCTGTCCTTCCCATTGAACTAGTAACTTTAAAATTTTTTTGTAATTCACTGCTGCTATTTTCCACCCAGAAAAAAAAAACTGAAGATCACTTCTTCCCTCCACCTCCCACTGGTACTCAGAGGCACTGCAGAGCTGCTAAAACTTCAGACCTCAACAACAGTAAATTATATAACAAACATATCACTGGTAAAAAGTAGATCCCTCTCCGGGGCAACATAAAATGTTTACTGTGTCATTCAGTGTCTAGGTACTTCCAAAAACACACACACAAATTACACAAACTGCAAGTTTTGCAGAAGGACAAGCACACTAATCAAACAGTACCAGGAAAGTTGTTCATGTACTGCAGTCAGGGATCATGGATCTTTTCAGCACCTGATGCCTTTTGTTTTTAACGCACTACTGATCCCCACCACTGCTACTGGCCTGTATCTTTGTCAGAGTAAAACCAGACCACCCCTGACCATTACTCACTGACTTCCCTACATTCCACCAACTTGAACAGAAATGCATAGCTTTAATAATAATGAAAACACATATTATCTTCCTAAATTCATCCACTGAGTCTTTTCAAATGACTTCCATTAATTATGAAAAAAGTAGGGTGTTTTTAAAAAGTTGTTCACTAAAATTACTTTTAAGATGTAGAAGTTGGCAGCACAGGCAGAGCCTTGCTACAAATAGCTTGAAAAAGGGTCAGCAGATTTTCAAGGATAGCATCCCATTTCTATTTCCCAAAAGTATAGAGCAAGTGTTTTGGAAAGCAGCATTCAGGAACTGGGAGATACTGCAGCTCAAAGACAAGCTGCTGGTGGTCAGCTTCTAAGAGTCTATGTTCAAGAACACAGTTTCCATTTCATTCTGATCTTTAAACTCAACAAAAGTGAAAAGCTGATTCTCCAGATGCCAGTTTCCAGCAATAAGCTACACTGAGTATCATTCAGTTACTGAAGACCTCCTTGTTAAACCATTCACATACTGTAACTTAATCTCTGCAACCTATTCATTCTCTAGAAAGCTTTTGTTTGTGTTAATGGTTACGGAAAAGTTCTGAGGTATCTACCACTAAGTATGAGCAAATGCTTTTGAGAGACGTGAACAAATTTCAAGAAAAGTTACAAAACACAAAAGCGAAACAAATGTCTAAACATGCTTTCTCATGACCTCCTCCTCAAGTGGAAATTCTACCCATTTCTACACACGATTACCGAAGCAAATGTTCAGCTGATACAGACTAACACAGGGATACTGAATTCAGCTCTGCAAAATGCACATTTCAAAACTTACTTCCATTAAAAAATGTTACTTTAACTCTCAATGACTGTTGCCTTTTGCTAAAAGTCATTTATTGCAACTTTGGTGACAACTTTACCTTTCAAGTTCACAATCTGAGAAAACTTCAGCTGTTGTATCTTATCAAAGGCTGCATCCACGTCATCCAACGTAAAGAGTGTGAAATCTTCGGTATTATGGCGGGACTAAAACAAGTAAGAAGCATAGAGCATTCAAGAACATGAGCACTCTACTACATCAAAGACATTGTGCATGAAAGTATCAACTTAAATATACCTGGTAGAGATCATACATAAACATCTGTCCCATTTTATATACAGGAATAGTTGCGTAAATGGCACAGTTCAACCCCATTTTTCCAACTGCATATGGAAGAGCACCAAGGTGTAAAGGGTCAGGATGAGAAAGAAGAACAGCATCAACCTGGTGCACATGCCTACAGAAAGAAGTACAACAGAAGTTGGTGAAATGAATTCTCTATGGTGTTATATATTCCCTATGATGGCTATTTGAGAATACATACACAGTCTGAATGCCAAACGAGAAAACTTAAATCCTTCCAGGTTTAGAACACAGTTTTTAAAATCATAATTAGAAGTTAGACATTTCCAAATGGTCAAGTACTTAAAAATGCAACTGACTTCGGAAAATATCATTTCAAGGTCCAGAAGACCTAGGTTTCACATCAAATTCTTGATTAGAAAGATCTTAATATACACTTTGACACCAGAAATACATTAACTGAGGGACCAAAAATATTATCAGTGCAGACATGCTACAACTTGTTTATACATCTGCAAACCTAAAACAAGACTGTAACTTTTCTTCTGATGAGAAAGACCAAGTAACAGGACCAAAGACCCAACAATCTTTAAACTGATTAAAGGATCAAATTAAAATGTATTTCTTTAAAACCAGAAAAGGTCAAATATACCCTTTAAGAGAAGTGGCACATAAATTTTGGAGGTTTTATTCATTTTTAAAAACATATTTTTTTCTTCCAAAGTGTTTCATAAGATAAGGCCTCAGACTAAAAACTTACTACCTACCATAATTGAAACACTTGAGGACATAAAACTTAAACAACAAATGAAAATACAAGTTGGGCTGAAAGCTTTTTGTCCCCTCACACAGTAACTGGGATACATGCATGCTTCTTGGTGGATTTTTATCTAATTGCTTCTCAGATGAGACATCAGAAAAATTTTATAAATTATCCTTAGTACATAGTCCACAGTTAAAAGACTTCATGCACTACAAGTGTGTCAATGCTAGAAAAGTGAATATATAAAAACATTATCACAATGCTTAGTTTCTTTCAGGAATTGCCATGTTTCAGCCCTAACTTTGTAATCAGTGCCTGCATCAGCAAAGCTCCTTGCTGTAAACCTGCAAAGTTCAGTATTAGAGTCTAGAAAGGTTTATTTCTTTGCAGGGCTGGGATAACTAATAGAAGCTGTTTTCCTGAATGACAGTCTATTCAACTTGAAATAAGAGGTGAGTTGAACCACTTTGTATTCAGCGTACATACACTAAGGATACTTTCATTTATAACTTAGTTAACCATTCTAAACTAGTTTAGAGCAAGGTCAAGTCAGTCTCCCATGAACTCTGTTCTGTCATGTTCATGAAAAAAATCCCCCAAAACATTCAAGCCAAAACAAACACAGAACAGTTTGAGAATTACGGTTAATAGATTTAATTCATTAGACTCACAAAACCACACAAGTTTTTACTGGAAATGTTTTCCTTCATATAAAACATACTTTAAAGAAACAAACAAGAACAATTTTGGATTTAATATCACCACGCACATTTTGAAAACTTTCAGAAAAGGACAAGATCTACTTCAAAAAAAGTGTATGAACTGAACTACTTACTTCCTCAGAGAATCAATAATATCCATAGAAAAGTTTTCATCCCAGCCACAGTCCAAAAGGAAACGAAATTCATCTACTTGCAACAGATAGCAAAGGGCAGATTCCTCCTGCACCCCTGAAAGCGTAGTCAACTTGATAATGGATGTCATTTTCCTCTCCTAGTGTTTAATCTCCAAGAGAACTAATCTGAATGGGGGAAGAAAATACTTCATTGACTAATCCGAAGGAAACGTCTATTTACTTAGATCTAACTTCATTCACTTCTGAGAATAGACACAATAACAGTTGTGAATACTGTACAACACAGCTATTGGGTACCAATTAAGTCTCAGATAACTACTGATCGTTGTAGGTCTTTCGTTATTAGAAAGAGGGGTTTTTTTTACAATAATAAAGGGATCATTAGGAGCAATGCAGCTCACCCCGGGGCCGGATGACGGCACCCGGACATGGCGCATCCAGGCCTGTGGTCCCTCAAGCCCAGCGACTGCTCGAAGCGGGGGGAACCAGCACGGACCGGGCCGAGAGCTGCGCACGGCGGCTCCAGCGCCCCGGCCAGGCCCGCTGTTAAGGGGTGGGGGGTGCCTGCAGCCCCTCCAGCCCCGAGAGGAAGAGAAGGAAGAAGAGGAGGAAGGGGAGGAAGAGGAGAGCAAGCTCGGCGAGGACAAGCCAGGCGCTTCACGCCTCAGCCCCGGGCCGAGCCCGCTCCCCTTGGAGAGGGGAGAGGCGTCCAGCAGCCAGCGCTGGGGCCGGCCCGCAGCGCTCACCCCCGAACCGCTGCCGGAGCCGGAGCCGGAGCCGGAGCCGGAGCCGGAGCCGGAGCCGGAGCCGCCGCCGCCGCTACCTGCCTTGCGGCCGCCCGCGCACCAGCCTCCCTCAAGCCCACAGCGCCGGGCGCCCACCACTTCCACCCCGCGCGACACCCTCCGCCATGTTGCGGGAGGCGGGGAGCAGGAGGAGGCGGGGTGCAAGGGTAACGGACGACACCACCGCGAGGCCGCCGGGGGTGAGGGCCCTCCTCCCCCACTTCCTGCACAGCCAGTGGGCTCCCCCGGCCTGCTCGCGCCGCCCTTTCCCGTTGCCCTTGGTGTGGCCGCTGCGCGGGGCCCGGCGGTAGCGAGGAGCGGTAACGGATGGGGCCCGCGTGGGGGGCGGGAGGTGCCCAGAGGGTGTTTCCGTGGTACCGGCGCCATCCTTCCCCGGGAGCGCCTCGCCTCGTCCCGTGCCCTATCCCTTCGGCCGGGGCACGGGGCCGGGGCAGCCGGGCGGGGGTGCCCCTCACCTCCTGGGCTTTATGGCGCTTTTGCCCCTGCGGCTACGGGCCTGCGGGGGGCGGACGAGTTCCCAGGCAGGCTGGGACTAGCGCTTTTCCGCGCTTGGCGGGGGGAGAGGCTGGCAGGGCCCTCTCACGGGTCAGTGCTGTGACCGCTGTCCCGAGCCGCCATCGCGGCCGACTGAGGGAGCAGTCGGAAGAGGGCAGCGCCTCTCACCGTCTCGGATGTTGGGTGTGGTCCAGGCAGCCTCGGGTGTTCCGTGTGCCGCCGGCCTGCGGCGGCCAGGAGAGGAACGCGCCGATTGTGTGTCCTCTGTGACTAGTATGCAGTTTTGAGCTCGCGGCTGTATGACTGCCTCGGTGTCTGGTAACTTCCAGCAAGACGCTGATCTGGAAGGCTTTGGTTAGGCTGCGAGAAGACTCGCTGAGTTTCAGAACTGACCTTGCTTCCCTATCTGTCAATTCCCCACTGAATGTGTACAGCTTATTTTTCCGTCTTGTAAAAAATAATAAAGCAAGCTTATGTATCATTAGAGTTACTTAAATGGGTAAATAACTCCAGAACATTTAAGTGAAACTATTTCACTAGCTGTATCTTAAAAGAGATGTTTTATTTGTCTCCTATTTTAGGATAAAATCCTATTTCCCGAGGTCAAGAGAGAGTTAGAACTATTTCTAAGAAAACTCAGTATGGATTTGAGACCAGCATGTGTCTCATAGGAAGTGTTTGATGGCTCTCACATTTATTGTGCTGTTGTAGATCCTAGAAGGTGAGATGAAAGGTGCCAGGTATGCAACAGGTTCCATGTACAGATTGTCAGTAACTCTTATCTGTTATGCTTTTCTTTCTAGCAGTCATGGTGAATTTCGCCCAAGCTGTGCGTGATCACTGGGTTCACATCTTTGTTCCCTTAGGATTTGTCATTGGATGCTATTGGGACAGAAAGAATGATGAAAAACTGACTGCCTTCAGAAACAAGAGCTTATTATATAGAAGGTCTGCTTTAGGATGCCTCATATATATATGTAGTTATTTTGCAAAGTGCTTCTCTGATAATTTTGAGAGTCTTAAGAATGAAAAAAAATCAGTGATATTGTCAAAATATTAAAGGGAGAAAAGGCCTAAAAATCTCAGTAAGCATTCATGAAGGGTTTTAGGTAACTAATGCCCTCTGAAAATTTGGGCTTTAGGCACCATCTTAGCCATGAAAGAAAGGACCATTAACCACTGCCAAGTTTTTAGTCATGAAACGTGGAAAGCATTATTTTGTCTCCCTCTAAAACTTTGGTGGGAAACACAGTGCTTGAATTTTAGTTTTCAACTTTTCAGTGGACTATAGCAAACTTCTGTCTGACATTTGAAATGATCATAGCACTTTTTAACTAACACTTGTGCAAATTTGTCTCATTTAAAAATAATAACCAGGTTTTTGAAAATTAACACAACGTTTATGTTGGCAACTTCTCTATCTTCACGAAGGATGTGATTATACACACTGATCGGTTTGGGCTTGGTGGATGAACTCTCAGGGAGGCTTCATATAACTTAATGCATTGCTTCATCTATGTCAGTTTTAATTCTACAGTAGACCATAAGGTTAACAGAACAACAGAAAAAGAAATCATGCTGCAAAGCATGAAGTCATAGTAGGAATGTTATTACCGGTTTGCAAGTGGATTTTTTTTTTCATTCTGATCTTACCTGAATTACTTCTGAGTAAGAAAATAAGCCTATGACATAATCCGCCCCACTGTTACCTTGGCACTCTTATTTACTGCAGCTGCTGGTGAAGTTGGGCTGGTATTTCAGCATACTGCAAAAATCCCCTCTGCTTTCACAGCCAGTTCTCTTCCCACTAAAGTAATGAATTTTTGTATTTAAAAGAAGTAGGATTTTTCCTTCTGGATGCCATTAAGTAAAAAGTGTTAACTCCTCCTCCAAGGTCAGCAGTTTTGTGCCTCCATTCAAATGAGTGGCAGTTAAGAGGACTCTCTTGAAGCTTTCGAAAGAAGAGAGGAGGCTTATCAGTAGTAAAAGATTTTTAACTGACAATGATTGCAAAGAAATATATTTGTACATAACTCTCAAAATTTATGTATTAATGTAATTATTAGTAATTATTCTACAGAAATTATCCTGATTTTAGTCTCTTCCCTCTGCTTTTTTCTTTCCACACAGAGAGTTGAAACCTGGTGAAGAAGTTACATGGAAATAAAGGCTACTAATGAAATGGAAAATATTTTCATGTGATTGATCATCTTATCTCACGCGTTGAAAGGATACCATTACAGCTTTTCTGTTGGGAGCGTATGTAAAGCTGCTGAAAATGACACTTGTAATTCATCTGTGGTAGTTTAAATTACAATCTCGCTTTTTTGAAGATGATTTAATTCCATGACACATATGTGTGCAGGAATTCTGTTAGTCCCTAAGTGTTGAGAAACTTTTGTCCCCAGAAGTCACGCTCTGGAGTGGGGAGGAAGAAATGTGTAATAAAGAAAAACTATGCACAAGTCATGTCAGTGGTTACTGACCTGTACGGTGTGGAATTCGTGTATTTACAGCTCACTCATGAACTCGCCTTCCAAGGGGTATTACCATAGGCCCAGAACGGGGTCAGCACCTGCTTGGGTTTTCCAACTGAATCTGAACAAGTTTCTCTCTATGTTACCCCGGCAGACTTACCTGTCCCCAGCGGCGGCAGGAGGGGTGCTGCTCCCCTGTGATCGAGCTGGAGGGTGGAAGAGGCGGTCGGCGGGTGGGAACCGGCAGGAAACCGGCACTGCTGGGCGTTTGCTAAACGCGGTGACGTAGGGAAAGAACGGGAATGCGGGCTCTTCCAGGGTTCATGCTAGGAACACGACACGAACGGGTTGAACCCGTTTGTCTCCCTCCCCGCGGCCCGGCCTGGCGCTGCGCAGGGCTGCCGCGCGGTGGCGCTCGGCAGCTGGCGGCGGATCAGCCCGGCGGCCTCCTTGCCGGCAGGGGGCGCCGCCGCGGCCGCCAGCCCTCGCGCCGGCTTCATCTGGGCGCTCTAGCCCAGCAAGGAGCCTGCGCGGACTAGCCGCAGCGGGCCATCGAGCAAGGGAAGATTTGATTGGCTGGGGAAGTCACGTGAGGCGGAGGCTGCTGGCCGTTGACAATAAACATGGAGTCGATCTTCCACGAGCGGGTGAGTGAGGGGCTGGGGATAGGGTCTTGTTGCCTGCGGAGGGCTGCTGGCTGGCGTAGGCAAGTTTACGCTCTCGGCTGTCCCTCCGGGACAGGAGTGTGTTCTTTAAGTAGCTGTTCGGGGCGGTGGCGGCCGGGTCTTCTGTCCCTATGCTGTCCCCAAGGCAGCCTCCCGGCCCCCACGGGATAGGCTTGGTCTATGCCCGGCCGGGCCGCGCTGCGCTGCCTTCCCCGGTATCCTTCCGGTGACAGGATGAGGCAGCGGCTCCGTCCCTCTGTTTCAGGGGAGAGCTGGGGCCCTCTTGCGTGGCGATGCCGGTGCCTGCGGCCCAGCCCAGTTCAGCTCTGCGAGGCCTGCCGGCTCTGCGGGGAGAGGAAGTGTTGTTACTGGAGATCAAAGGGACAGGGCCGCGCCTCAGCCTTTCCTCTTGAATGGTGACTGCTCTTCTTGGGCCTTCAGAAATAGATCTCAAGTATGGGAAGGTGCTTGTGTTTCTGGAGGGAGAACTCACACGACTGAGAGCGTGAAGATGAGCAGCAGCAGGAAGGGCTGTTTCTGTGCTCTCAGAAACATCCCTTTACCTGGCCTGGCTTGGTTGGGGTTGTGTAATGAGCATGGAAAGGGAGATCTGTTAAGGAAATTTTAATTAATGTACTGTGCCTCTGTGCTGACCAGTGGAGGACAAATGCTTCTATGAACTGCTGTGGTTTATCTCGGTTCCCAAATACGCTCTATTTATGCTTTGATGCTATTCAAATATAATTGTCTTTTCATGTACTTTGCCAATGTCTCTGCACTTTTATTGTGTGAAGACTAACACTAGTTTTTATACACTGTTCTCCTGCATAACGGTTGGTTTACTTAGTAAATAAAGCAAGATAGCTGTATAACTATTTTTAAAAAAACCCCACCTGCTCTGAAATCCACAGGTCTGGGAAGTGTTCTTTCAGATGAGGTTTGGTTTGCAAAACTTGGCAAGCATTGTGGTGTTAAACAGCTGCTGTTCAGAGGATGAGTGTTGGATTTCAGCCATTATGCCTCTGCTACAGTGACCTTCAGTTCCAGTCTAGATATAGATATATAAAGGAAATTTAACAAAGCAAAGACCTAAGCAATGTGGCATTTTTAACATGGGAATGCCAACTGCAAAAAGTAGGGCTGAAGGATGGGGCTTAAGGAGCGCGTATAGAAGTTGGTCTTTTCTTTGGCAAGATAAAAGTGGTTGAAAACACTGAAGGCAGGGCAGTGGTTTTATCAGGATAGGTCTCAATGAGGGGATTTCAGATTATGGAAGGATGCAGGATTTTCTCGCAAAGAAAAAATGAAGTTATTGTCTGTTAAAAACTGTAAGATCAGTTTTCTGTGTTTTGTACTTCATAGGTGCAAACTTTGCATATGATAATTACTGTTTATTACTTCAAGATAAAACTGTACAAATACAGAAAGGTTCTTTTAGTGAAATTAAGATTTAAGTCTGAAAATTAGTTGCATTACAAATGTATTTTATTATGTCTTTGTTTCTAAACCAATATCATACAATTCTGCTGGAGAAACGTGTGATTCTTGAGCAGGTTTTTCTGTTACAGTGTTATCATATGACCAGCAGCAAGGATGTGGTCCAGAAGGGACAGGAGCTGGTGTTTAGTCTTGAGTTTCTTGTTGTGGGAAGGCTGTGAGCTGGAGGAGGTTTCTGGGTTCTGTTGAACGCTGGCCATCTAGTTTTAATAACTCATTGCTCAGCTGAGTGGTGAATTCCTAGGAAGATTCGGTAATCTGGGGTAAAGGGAACTTTTGAGGTTCCTGCTGTAAGGGAGATCATGGGAGATTTGTGCATATGATTTGTATGAGCTTTCATGGAGGTTTAAAGAATAATCCTCCAAGGCACGCTCTTGTAATCTTGTTTCTGTGGCTTTGGCAGGAGAGAGGGGTGTTCTTTATTTTTGTTGCAGGGTTTTAGTTTTGTTTTTAATAGAGTACATGCACATCAGAGTTTTTAATGTAAATAAAACTGAGGACTGATTAAAATGAAAAAAACAAGAAGGATTTTTAAAACTGATCTTAAACTTGTCTTGTACTTATGGATTAGTTATTTGTAAAGAAAGGTTGCTTTTCATGGGAAACTGTAATTTGGTTGTTTTGTTTCTTAATAAGACAATATTTTATCTGCACTTAAGAAAATGATAGAGCCTGACATGCCTTCATTCAGATTAGATATTTCTTAATTTGTGCCAAAAAATCCTGACTGACACTTCTAATTTACTCATTTTTAATTTGGGTTGACAGTCTAAAAATGGTATATTGTATTTCTGTTCCTTCCAGTATGCTGCATATGTAACAGAGTATCCAAAGGGTTTTCCATTGAAATGGTTCACCAACAAAAAATACTTTAATTGTTTAATATGCTGAATTTAATTGGTTTTTTTTCCTTGTTACCTCATCACTGTCTCCCAGATTTTAGAACCAGTAGTATTAGCTTCTTTTACCTACCTCTTATATATAAATTTCAGTAGAAATTGAGCTTTACTGCTCCTCCAGCTCCTAATCACTTTAAACAAGTTGGTTGTAACCTGAACTGAAGGAAATAAATTCTGTAGATGTACACTTTTAAATCTCAAAGTACTAACAGTCTGCTTTTCTTTAGCCACATGTGGAGAGCAGATTGCCAATAGCCACACCTGGCAGGGAAGAAAAGCTTGAAAAGAACAAGAGTACCTGTTGCAGAGAGCATTTGTTACTGGGAAGAAGGGATCTAAACTGTTTCATTTTCATGTGGTGGTGACTTGGAAGAAGACAGAATCCATTGTCCTGGTGGTTGCAGAGTCCTTTAGGGTGATTTAGTCAGACCAGTGGCAATTTTTACAGGACTTTCAAAAATAACATTTTTACATTAAGTTTATTTCCTTTGAGGAAATAAAGTAGTATGTGTGTTTGTGATGTTTTTTGCATCACATTGATTGGAGGGTTGTGTTCTATAGCTTGCAGTGTAATGCATCTGAAGATTATATGGCATTCTGAGTGATGGGGCAGGGCAGGAAGTTTGCCAGAATGAAATGGTTGAGTCATTTTATACAGTAAAACATTAACATGATTTTTTTTGTTGTTGTCTTTGCTATTTTTTTTTCCTCTTCTAATGTTAGCAAGAAGGCTCATTGTGTGCTCAGCACTGTCTGAATAATTTGCTGCAAGGGGAGTATTTTAGTCCTGTTGAGTTATCCTCTATTGCACAGCAGCTGGATGAGGAAGAAAGAATGAGAATGGCAGAGGGAGGAGTGTCTAGTGAAGAATATAGAACATTTTTACAGGTAAAATCATCTTAATTTGAGGTTGCTTGGTATTTGCTTGAAATCTAATATTATGCACCACAGAGCTGCTATTCTTGTGTAGCTAGGGAAGGTTAATTTCCTAAATCAGTAGGCCTTTTCATTCATGCATATTAAATTCAGCATTTTCAAATATTACTAGCAGAGTTTTACAATAATTCTACAAAAAGCTACATTATCTTCATCTTATGGAGAGAAGGAGGATCAGCAATTTGCCTTTTGCTTTTGGAAGGCAGTGGCAGAGTTAGGAACAGAAGTTCCCATGCTTGCCTGTCCTTTAAGCACTGAGCATTTTTAATTTAAAGGTTTGAGTTTTGAATTAATAAGCTTATTTGGGCATTGCAATCAGCCTTAGAAATTAGGACATACTGAGTTGTTGCTTCAAGTATGTGCAGTTGTATTTATTTTCAAAACTAAGTTATTTCTGACCTTTTATGCTTACACCATTTTTCCCTTTTCCTCCTCCCAACCTCGCTCTGAGCAGCAGCCTTCGGTAAATATGGATGATAGTGGATTTTTCTCGATTCAGGTAAGCATGGCTCTATACTGACAGAATTTTTTATTTATGCAATATGTGTTCTCTCGTATAATTTAAATGACATCAAGCTTTTTCATCTAGTTTCCAGTTTATAGGCTTAATTGGATTAAGTGCTGGACTTCTAAATCTTCAGAGTGTTTTCCATTAAGAGCAGTGACTTGCAGTTCTTCAGTTCATGGTCCCTTAAACACATGGTGGGAGCATAGACTCCTGAATTGTGAAATGACACCTGCTGGCAATAAGCTTCTTATGGGCACTTCAGGCATAGACCTTGGTCCCCATAGACCACAGGTGAAAAAGCAGACTTGAGATTGTTTTTCCAAATTATAGACTATAAATTGCTTAGTAATGGTTACAGTGTTATCACAGTGGTCTGCAGAATGGAAAAAGCTGCAATATCTGCATTCCAGCTTTTATGACACACTCCAGACACTTCAGAGCACTGGTTTTTTGTTTTTTCTTTTTTGTTGCTTTTTTTAAGGACCATAATGGAAATGTAACTAATAATAAATACTTAAACCAGAACAACAACAACAACGACAACAAAAGGTATTGAACACTGAATTGGGGCTTGTGTCTAGACTAGAGCTGTAGGCAACGCTTTGCACCTTTGGCTGTCTCCTGAGCTTTCAGAGGTGCTTGTCAATGTTCTAGAATCCCTTGAGAGCCTCTCTTCTTTATGGTAAGACAGGGCTGTTTTTCTATTCAGTGAAAAACAATTAACCGTTCGGCATTTCTGTATTCTTGATTGCGCTGATTCAATATCGAAGCTGAAAAAAAATGCTTCCTCATATTCTACTTTTTTGTCCTGCCATTGCTGTGCTCACTTGCTACATAGTTGGCTCGCTGAAAGAAATTGTTAATTTAAAATGTCTTACAGCATTGTTTCAGATAGCTTTAAAGAGTTATTGTGAAAGAGTTTGTGCTAATGTTCCTGACTGATCCTGTAACAATCCAGTGGGGCAAAACCTCCCAACAGCTGTCATGGGGAAGGATGACATTGCATTGGGAGGGTTGGGCAGAGCAGCACATTGAGAGCAGAGAGGTGACAACTAAAGTGAAGTTACAGCTTTGTCAGGCAGAGTAAGTTTGTCAACACATATCAGTTAAATCCTAGTTTTGTTCCTTCCCCTTAGATATGGTATGCATGTTAACTTGGCATATAGATTGATGACAGTTGCATTTTGAATAATGTGACTCCTAGATTTCCTAGCAATGTTTTGAAACTCTAAGTTTTATGAAAACAGTATAATTGTTTATAGCAGCTAAGATGGTTGCATTGCTTAAATTTAGACTTGACTGGTTTGACTTATGAAAAGTGCTGTTTTTTGACAGGTTATAAGCAATGCCTTGAAAGTTTGGGGTTTAGAACTAATCCTCTTCAACAGCCCAGAGTATCAGAGGCTTGGGATCGACCCTATGTAAGATGGTTTTTTTCTTAGCACCCTGCTTTCATTTTACAGAAAAATAACACTCTAAATTTATGACTTAAATCTTTCCTTAAAATTGCTGTTTCTCTTTTGCATTATGATGTTTTTATTAGCCCCCCCCCGCCCCATCTTCAGTTTTTTCTTTTTGGCGATGTGTATGAGCATCTGTGCTGTATGCCTTCATGATACCTCAGTATTTGTGGTATCACAGGTATATGGAGATTTCAGTAATGGTGACAACTTCCTAAATGTTATGAAAGCATTACGAGTACTCTGTAACATCAACAGATGTATTACTGAAATTTTGTTATTAAGTTTAAAGTAGTGGTATTGAAGAACTTTAATATGCCCTCCAGTATTAGAGTATTTATGTATACCTTTTTTTGTTTCTACAGAAATGAAAAATCATTTATTTGTAATTACAAGGAACACTGGTTTACAGTTCGAAAGTTAGGAAACCAGGTGACATTGTCTTTTATTTTTTATTTAAAAATTGACTTCAGAATGGGGGGGTGGTAAAGTGGTTGCAAGTAGAGCATGTGTTGGCCTTCTGCAAGCTTTTGCTGCAGTTTGTTTTAATAGTATCCTATATTTAAAAAAAAAAGAGAGTAAATGTTTGTTCTGTCACAAAAATGCTCAGTAGCTTTTTATGAAGGTTAGCCTGGGTAAAGACCCTAGGATCAATTCCCCAGTGAACATGTCCTCTAGGGAGCTGCAGCTCTGGTAGAGTCTGTGTGATGTCTTCAGCTCTTTTCTTTTTTTCTGCATGAAAAATAGCAGGAAAAACTTTATGGGGGGGGAGGGTGTAGTTCTAGACAAGGATTAGGATCCCTATAGAATGCAAACTGATTTTAATGCACTAAAATATTGACATTGTAAAAATAATTTTGCTCACTGGAATGGACAGTAAGCATAAGAAAAAGTTCAAATTTCAAGTATGTTAATATCTATGATAGCTAGTATTTAATAGTATCCATCAGGATAAGGTTGGGTAAAGTAGAATCACAACTTTGCACTCTTAGAAAACTTTCTAAAGCAGTCGTGTTAGAAGCAGGAAACAGTTACTAAGATAAGGGATAGCCATACTTGTATATGGTACATATATAATGACTGAAGTACATCAATGTCCCTTGTAACACCAATGCAGAGTTTTATTTCAGTAGCTGATCATTGTTCTGGATCATACTGCATAAGCTTTTATACAAGATACGCTGGTTTGGTGTTTGGTTTTTTCCAGGGTTTTTTGTTGTCATAGAAGATGACAACAAATAAGCTTTTAGATTGTACAATACTGGACAGGACTCTTTATCCATTTGGTTCATTTTGCAAGTGGTGGCTACCTGTGTTGTCATCCAGATTAATAAATAAATAAGTCACCTGTGAGTAAACAAACTCAACTCTGCTGTTCTGCTTTAGTTTAAAAATATGGCTGATGTTCGAAGGCAATTTTTGTATATTTGATGTCAAAAAGACTGAATGGTCTCTTAAAAGTATGGGAATGTTCCTTGTTATATACACAACTCTGTTGGGTGGAATTTTGTGAGATAGCATTCTAGCCCAAAATGTTCTGAGTTGGAGGGGGAATATCCTTTGCTTGTACATGTGGCTTGTAAACACACAAAGACAATGCTAGATGTCTGTTATCTAGGGAGTGATGAGAAAAGATAGACAAAATAGGTTTATTTAAATTTGACCTGCTTCCCTTCTGTCACAGTTAAAGCAAAATTAATTTATCAGACCTTTCTCCTCCAAATTCCCTTTTTAAAGTTTGTCTGTGGTCTGTCCGTTGTATGTGTTTACATAACTTTTCTACTCCTCACTCCTATGCTGTTGGTTTTCTTACCCTTTCCTAATGGCAAAGTGTGTTTTTGACAAATTAAGTGACTGAATGGTAGATAGTCAGCAGTATTCCAGGTGAATTATAGTATGGACCTGATTGCAAGTGTATGATGGCCTATACAGAAGCTTGGGTAGATAAAAGCATTTTTGTGAGAATGGAGATAGAATTCTCCTTCTACTATCTGAAATGGTGCTTCCTGGTTAAAATGGGATAATATTGAACAAGTATGGTATAAAAAGGTTCTTCAGATTGATTGCAATATATGTGGGATTTTAAAGGTAGAATATTTTGTCATCCATGTTGAATATATTTTCTCTGTAGAAGAATTATTATAAATGACTAGTTGTCTTCAGGAAACTAGAAATGATCTGCATATACTTACCTCAAGTGTCCCCTATTGTAATATTATGCTGTGATTTTATTATCAGCATATTAAATTTGAGTTCATTTTTCCTTAATTTTTAAATATAAATATCTCAGAGAGAAGTAAACAATAGTTTTCAACATTACCAGCTATTAAAGTCAGAATGTTTTAATGGAAGTATTTCATGGAAAGAATTCAACTTCTGTTTCCTGTATCTATTAATTTCTTAGGACACAGCATTAAGTTATGAAGGGTTTCTTCCTTCATTAGTCTCTGAACAGATTTAAAACTAGGATTAAGCAGAATTTTAGAATGATGTCTGAAATAATTCTACCGTTATATTTTGATTTATCTCCTTTAATCTGTTTGCCTGGTACCAGTGTTCAGTAATGGGAGAGAGCATGCAGTAACTTGCTTACTTCAGATCTCCTGTTAATTGAAGAGTATTTGAAGGGTATAGGTACTGTGCTTCAAAAGACTTTTAATTTAATATATTTTACTAGATTTATTTGGATATTCCATCATAGAAAATGACCACAATGTACAGAAATGGATTACCAAGTAATCTTTATGCTAATTTGTTCTCTCAAACCTTTTTTTTTCTTAATTACAGTGGTTTAACTTGAACTCTCTCTTGATGGGTCCAGAACTAATATCAGATACATATCTTGCACTTTTCTTGGCTCAATTACAACAGGAAGGTAATAGTACCTTGCAGATGTTAAATCTCATTAATTAAAAGGAAGTAATAATCATTATTTATTAGACCTTATATATTCAGTTAACTACCCTTAGTTTTATGATTGAAATAGTGAAATAACCTGAGTCCTTATAACAAAAGGTAGAGCCTTACATCATAATAATTTGCACATCATTGTGTTCCATATAGTGAGCATTTTAGAGTGTTAATGAGTGGACCTTAATGCTGGAGACTTACAATTTATTTTTCTCAGGTTATTCCATATTTGTAGTAAAAGGTGACCTGCCAGAATGTGAGGCTGATCAGCTACTGCAGATGATTCGGGTACAGCAGATGCAGCGACCAAAACTAATTGGAGAAGAGGCAGCACAGTCAAGAGATCAGAGGTAAGGTAAATAGAGATTACATTTTAATAACGTTCAGTATTATTTGTTTCTGTGATTAATGCCTACACGGAAACAACCCCTGTAAGAAGGAATTAGAAGTGCCTTCAGTGCAATACACTCAGTACTGTTGCACATCATAAAAGCAAGTTGGTAGAATACAAACAGTGTATTTTTAAGTGGACAAAAACCACCTTAAGGATTCAATCTTTCCATGTGCATAAGTGTTGTATAGTGCAGATTTTTTACTTCATTAAGTTTTTTCAATTATAGTAAAATGGGTTAGCAAATCCTACCAATTATGGATAATAGTAATCAATCTATAATTAAGACTGGCTTGTGCATTCTATCATAACTAGAAAAGAACAAGAAATCCGTATCTGAATTCCACATCATATAAATCATACAGCATTCCCTTTTGGAATAATTTCAGTGTAAATTTTGTGGTGCTGCTCTGTTGTGATGGATACTGCTAATATAAAACATTGTTGAAAGCATATGAAGTACTACTTCTGCTATAATTTTATCATATTTTTATAGTGAATAAATTGCATACTGATAAAAAAGCTTAAGGCTTTTTAGAGGGATTAATTTGTTATTATGTATTTGTAAAGGTAAACTGGTGTTGTAAATTGATAGAATAAAAACAAACTTGGCAGTAACATGGAAAGTGTGTATGGTTCACAGAGGATCTGTTGCTCTAGTGTGGTCATCAAAGCTTCCTAAGAAGGAGACCACATGCACTATTTTCTGCTGGTGTAACTGTTTAAATAGCAATAGGTTCACGTAACATGTATTACTGCTTTTTGTAGGCTTATCGTTTTTGAAGTTTTTTCCTTTGAACAGATGTCAATATATGCATGGGTTTAGAGTTGCAGTATTTTCATTTTTGCAGCTGCAATCTCTACTTGCAGCCCTTTTGTGCTTTTTCATGTAGAAATGAAAATACCTGTTTATGTAACGGATTTTCACAAGAGAAGTTTTTTTGAAGCTAGAAAAAAAAGTAGAGTTAAATCAGCGGAAAATATTTACTTTAAATCTCAAAGTAAAAGTTAATAGAATTTCTGTCTGAATTCTGCCATAAATGTACAAATTTCACAGGCTACCCAGAAGTGATGTGGACCAAGCAATAGAAGTTAACCATCCTTTTGATGGAACAGGCATGTTAGATGAAGATGAAGAGAATTTTCAGAGAGCCCTGGCACTAAGCAGGCAGGAAATTGACATGGAAGATGAAGAAGCTGATCTTCGCAGAGCCATTCAACTCAGCATGCAAGGTGCACTGCTTATCTAAGTTTCTCTTTTGGTGTTCATGTTGAATATGCTTTAGGCAGCTACTGAAAGCAGTTTCAGTCAGCCACTTTTTGCAGCATGCGTCAGAGTTTATGAAAAGACTGGCTTTGAGGCATGGAAGGACAATCTGGAATTTCCTGTATACATCTCCTTTCTGCTTTTTGAAAAGTTGCAACTTTAAGGAAGCAAGAACAAATTGGCAAAGTGTCGCAGGAGGGAAGGGAAACAGTTCTGAGTCTTAATTAAACTACCCTAGGTGCTTATTTCTCCAACACGTTTCTTTCTTCCTGTTGAGTTTGAAGACATTTTCTTAAGCTATATTTAATTTACTAACTTAATCTTACTGTAATTAGTAAAATATGGCATGTTCTGGTTTTAGGTAGTCGTCGAAGTGAATGCTTGACCTCATTACCACAGAACATTCCTCAGTCATCTCACACCAGTCAGACTGACTCCCTTTCTTCAGAAGAACTGCGAAGGAGAAGACAAGCATATTTTGAAAAGTAAAGTACTTGATAGAAAGCTGCATGTGGAAGTACATGTCATATTTTTCAGTGCTTTTGGGGTGTGGATGGGTTTCTGACTGAGGTCCAGCTTGACTTTTCTCTCATGTTTTTCTAACAGTACCTGAATTCTGCTATTCCCAGGTGGATCCTACAAAGAAAATAAACCTGTAAATAAGAGGGGATTTGTTAGTAATGCAACATCAGTCTTGCGAAGAAAGAAAACATACATGTTGTAGAAGTACTTTAAATGAAATCCTGTAAAGTTCTGTAATTATCTTTCTGAAGAAAAGTATTCTTTAAGACTTTGCTTTTGGTAATGATGCCTCTAATATGCGTCATGTGAAACTGTTTTAGATATTTTATGTTGCTATTCTGGAGTACCTTAATACATAGTTGGGGTATTGTTGCATTCACTTCAACTTTTCCTTATCTCTGTCTCCTACTGATGGAGGAAATAAAGACCAGGGAGAAATGCTACAGATGGGAGGAGTTAGACTTTGCACGAGAGGATAAGAATGCAGAATATTCAAATTCTGGGAATATAGTAATGTGGCTTGGAGTATAATGTTGGGAAAATAAGTGTCTGAAGGCTAGCAGGATGAAACTGTTGAGAAGATTTTAGGTGCAGCGGTTATTGTACCAATTTTGTACTTCTCAATTTTGCCCTCCCTTACAATGAAACAGACTTGATACACGTCTCATACTGATGGTAATTTTACTCTCTTAATTGTTCATGCTTTCAGGCAGCAACAACAGCTACAGCAGCAAGATCGGACCCCGAACCTGCGTGATAAACCAACTCTAAGCTCAAGCACTCTGGAAGCTGACCCAAGTATTGTTTTTTTAAACTTATTGCCAACACTGAAATATTTACCTTCTTTTCACCTTTGTGTTGTGCTCTGTTTCCTCACTTTCCTTGTCTGTTTACTTCCTCACTTTCCTTGTCTGTTTACTTCCTCACTTTCCTTGTTTACTTCCTCACTCCAGCAGCCATTCAGACTATCACAGCCATTAGTCTTTTAAGCAGTGAAGGACAGGATCACTTTCTTAAAGTCTGTTCTGATTTGAATGTCAATATCCTGTTTCAAAGTGAAGAGCTGTTCCTGTTTGAGTTCTGGCTTTGCTTTTTGTTGTCTTTTTTAGCTTAAGATTACAGATTATAATCTGTGATGGGATTTGTGTCAACAATTTGTTTTCTAAACTACTTTTAAAGTTGCATGACAATGTAATAAACTTGCAGTAATATCTGACAAAATTACTGGAACCAGTTTTCAGTAGGCCAGAAGTATGTAGGCCTTTCCAGTATTAGGGATTGGTGATCCAAAATAAATGGGTATTACTTGTTACAAACTGACTGCTGTGGATGGAAAGCTAAGCACATAATGTTCCATGATTTTAAAAAAACAAAACCAAACCAAATTTTGGGGGTGGGGTGGAAACAGGTGGGTACAAAAGGAACAATGAAAGCATTTAACTACAGCTGAGAACTAGCTCTGTGCATCTATTTATTTTCTTTATTTTCTTTAGGCGGCGATATGAGTGAAGAAGACATGCTTCAAGCAGCCATGAATATGTCTCTGGAATCTGTTAGAAACCACTTGAATGCAGAAGAGGAGAAATGACACATTTTTTCTCTCTTCTTGTCAAAACACTAAAGTCTCCATTAAAACTACTGTGTGGATGTTGCACAAGCAGGGTTCATTTCAGAGTTCTGGAAGCGGCAATGAAAGGGGGACTGGGGGTCAGAGTTTAGAGGGAATCTGCAAATCCAAAAAATTGCACTAAATTAGAAAACTGTAGCACTCCTATTACAGAACATCTGTTCACAAGAGCAGCTGTATTAAAATTACTTAAACTAGTCACATGAGCAGTTAGACACATGTAGCAGCTGTAACTTGCATTTAAAAAGCAAGTTTAAATTGTTTTGAGGAATTCTGTTGAAAGTACAAAAGGTGCCAAAACCCAGCATCAACTGATTTCCTTCAGTACTAATGGAGAAACAGATACAAGTAATAAGTTGTGCTTACAAATGACTTAAGTTCTTCATAAGAAATCACTTAAAATGGGAAAAAGAACTACTTTCTGTTTATTTTAGATATAACAATGTCAACTTTACAATCCTGCTGTCCACTTTTGAAATTCCCCATTCTGCAGGAGAAACAGGAATTCATAAATTTCATACTTTGCAATTCCAGGTAAAACATTCAGTGTATTACGATATTACTCTGGAACCTTTTGGTGGCTTCTGACCTTCTAACACTTTCTGCTTTCACTTACAATCCCAACTGTAGTTTTTACTTTCAGTTCCAACTGTAAAATTTTCAGATCCGTGTTTTAAGTAGGATTTTTGCATTGGCCTATTGTCTTTTGGCAGATAACTTGCCTTTTTTTTAATTTGTTTTTGTTTTCTTACGCTCTTTGTAGTTATGCCACTGTCTTTACTATAGAAGTAGCATATAATTAGTTGGGTTAAACAGGTTTTCTGCCTCTTCTGGAGTCTTTTCTTCCTCTTCAAACTGCACCCTTCAATTCTGGCCTTTCAGTGTAAAAGAGCTGTAACTGAGTCTAGGAGAAAGGAGGAGGGGATTTTGGTGCCATAAAGTCAGTGCCACATACGTAAGATGCGTTCCTGCAGTCTGAGATGATCCCTGTGCAAGTAGCTCTTTTAAGAATGAGTATTTATGTCTGTGTGGATGTCCTTTCTGAAATGTTTTTTATGAGTGTCTGTCAGAATGTTGCAGCTTTTCAGGAATGGCCTTTATTCACGCACCTTACAGTTTTGTGTCATGCTGTTTCTGATCCTGAGAAACTGGGGAGCAAAGTATGTGAGATAGCTTATGCTATTGGTTGTGAGACACTTGCTTTGATATCCAGGATGAATGTGTCACAGGGTGACCAAACCTGACTTTCAACTTCAGTGCAACAATTGAGAAAAATTACTTTTTCCTAAATGGTGCTTGAAATACAAATTCTGTTTACATATAAATTATATGGAAATAGGTTGTAGATAAGAGTATGTAAGCTGTAGTCCACTTAATGCATTAACATTAGCACAGGCATTTTAAGAATCTTTTGAAGATAACCCCAAATTTCTTTTATCAAAATATTCTAAAGTTGCATCATTGAACAATAGTAACATTTAATTAAAATCAGTATCGAATGGTAGCTAGATGGAAATACACATCCAGCATCAAGTAGTACTGTACATGAAAGGGCTCTTACCTCTCAGCAAAGATTTGTTTACAGCAATGGTTTCTTGATAGCTTAGAATATTATTATACATAATTAGGCTAAATTCTGTTTTCCTTACCTGTGTGTTGAATTTCCCCCGGTGTCACCAGAACCATGGTATGTATAAGATGATATGGATTTTGACATGAGACAGCACTATTTTTTAAACTGATTTTAAATTTTGTCTTTTTTAAATAATCCTGTCGTGTGCATTAATATGTGTAATGTCTCAGATTAATGCAGCTAAACAATGGCTTTAAAAGTCCATGTGTGCGTACGCCATTTGGAAATGCTGTATTTTCAGGATGTAAATTTATGCTTTCAGTTTTAAATTTATATGAAACTGAAAACAGGAAAGGAATCTCTAAAGCACTGAATTATTTCTTTGCTCCTCTGTAAATTATCCACAGCTTTAATTTCCTTTCTTTTGTTGTGCCATAAACTGATTTTGAAATAAGACTCTCATTTTTATAAATAAGTATAGGCTGGCAGTTTGATACCAGTACTTGGAACTTGGACCTTTTATCCTCTATTATAAGAATATAATACAAATGTTATTTCTACAGCTATATAGTGTAGCAGACCTCTATTAAAAATAATACTGTCTAAGCCCCTGGACTTGCATTAATGGTAACCCGTGACAATTACATGTTTTTATAATCACTAAAGCACGGAGGCTTGCATTTGAACTTTAATGTCACTTTTTAAGTTACTTCATATCCCGAGTGTTTTAGTATGTAAGGAATATAAAGTAACAGTGCCTGAAAAGCACGACTGTGTCAATCATTACAGGGCTAACCATATTCCTTTCTGCACAGAAATGTTGTCACTCTACAAATATCAATCTGATTTTCAGAGGAAAGTCAAGTTTAATACAGTGGACATGTCTGCCTAGTCAAGCAGTTAAGAGGTAGCAGTTTAAGCTACCTACATTAATTGCACCAAAGGAAAAGACTAATACTAATTGCTGACAGGACATGTTTTATAACCCAGTCCTAAAGTTCAAAATGAGTGGTCCTGCCACGAAGCTGTCAATAAAAAGCTGATGTCAATTTTTGGTGTGCATTCTTTCAGTGATAAACAGTTCTCAGCGTGGCTGAACTATGCCCGTAAAGCATTTAGAGACTAGTCCTAGTGTTATCTGTTCTGTCAAGCTGAAGGGTTTTTTTTCCCCACGTAGTAGCTTTAGGCCAAAGTCCATTGTAAAAGAGCAGAAATTGATATTTTTTTATTACAGTATGATATTAAAGGGACTTTCAGACTTCATTCATCCAACAGATTTTTACAGTCTTCCTCACAGTGAATGTGACATAATTTATGGTTTTCTGCTTATAGAAAGCAAAGGCATAAGGGGAATGAGTGATACTTACATTAAATATCTTCCAAAATCAGTTCTGTAAGTATAATTCTGTAAACTGCTTTCATGGTCTTGTAATGAGGGCAGGAGGAAAAAGTGTTGTAATGCAGTCATGCTTGAATGCAATTCTTGTTAGGCACAGCAGGTATAAATATCAGGTATTTAAATGCTGTCATTTTTCTGGGCTTGAAACTGATACAATATGGGCTTACTCTCCAACATTTGGGCTCCTTGTGCCCTTCAAACAACTTCAGCAAGTTGACCTGTAATTTTCAGCTAAGGTACTGATTTTTCATACTTAATTACTTTGCAGACTACTTTAAAACACATTGGAGACTTACTTTGTATTGTTAATTTGAATGTTGAACTACTGCTTCTATTACAAATCTATAAAAGGGTGAGTTTAAAATCACTTCCACATGTCTAGTAAACAATTCTGTTTATGTATCTCAGACAAATATTGTCATTTGCAAGCTGCTTTATTACAAAACTGCCAATTAGGCTTTTAAAAATTAACAAGAACATGTTACGGTTCTAAAATGTCTGTGAGGTTTTCTAGAATTTAGTCATAGTTTCAAATAATGATGAAAGCATACATATGGTGGCCTTTTTACTGAGAAATATTATGGGGGGGTGAGATTGGAGAACTCTAGAACTCAGACTAATAAAGAAGTATTATTCATGTTACCAGCACATACTTTTAAGGGAATACAAAAAAGAATCCAAGGAAAAAAAAAACTGAAGTGGAAACTTCAGATACAAAATTATGTTGATGAGCGAGTAAGCCATTACTGTCTCACATTAAAACAAACTCCTCCTGGGAAATCTTCACAGTTACTCAATTATTTTAAAAGAAACTCTAACAGGTAACAGAGATAGATACCTATTCCCCACATAAACAATCAATTGTTCAAGTAAGAACAATACCAATGCTTAATACATCTGAAATGGCTTGGTGCAAATATTAAACTCCTAGTTTCAAATTAATTGCTTCTTTGTGTTGTATCCAGGTTTGCATCTTAAGAGCATGAGCTGTTTTGCAGTAGACTTTTTAAACCTGCATACACACATTTTGTTTTATTTGCATTTAGGATGTGGAGGGAATGCTTTAGTATTTAACCTGCTGTACTCGCCTCCTTCCCCAATTACAGTTCTTCAGAATGTTAATGTACATTTGAGTTCAACTGCTTTTATGAAATCAGAATGTGTTTATTTTATTTGTTAAGAAGAGCAAGTAATTGTTACTACACTTAGATATTACAGTTTTTTAAAACCCACCTCTCTCCAGTACAGCCATGGTGTGAATGCAGGAGGGGTTTGAACAGAAAGGGATGTCGTATTTAAATGCCACTGTGCAAAAGTAAAAGGTGAAAAACCTTGATGTTGTCTTTAAAGCATGCAAGCATTGATAACATTTTATTTTTTGCTACATGAAACCCCATGTGTACAAAACAGTGTGGAGTTAGGATTTTGTAAGGGAATAATTTTTTTTATCTCTTGCCTAATTGCTGTGTATGTTAGAAATCACTTTCAGTAATAGATTTTTTTTTTTTTTTTTTTTGTCTTGAGACTGCTTTCAGTATCATGTCTTTGGCTCTGGATGCCTATAAATTTTTGTCTCTATTTTGTGTATATAAAGCATATAATACTGAAAAGATTAAAAAAAAAGCAAAGCTGAAGTGTGTTTGTCATTGTTCTCACTGGAAAAGGGCAGTGCTTTTGGTATTTTGAAAATGCTCTCCCACTAGGCACAAATATGTATGGTTGTATTTGATACCACTTTTTAAAATAAATATGATTATAGCTTCTAATGTTTTTCTTTTGACCCAAGTAATTGCATATGTGCTTTCCCTCCTATGTAGATCAGGCACAGCATCATCAAACATTAAAATCTCACCTTTGATATCAATGAGCGTTGCTCCAGATGTTGTATACACACATACATTACCAATGAGGCAATTTTCTGTTGCTCAAAACTGACATTTCATTGTGTCTGTCTTTTCATCTGTTGATATTCCAAAATGTATGCACTGCTCCTGTTAGGAAGAAAGTTGGTGCCAAGGTGGTAGCTATATGCTATATCTTTTAAAATGGTATGCTTTCTGATTTTAAAATAAGCTAATGTTTCCTGTTTTGCTACCAGCTTTGGACACAATGCACTGGTTTTGTAGCTTAGTCAATCCTCAGAGTATACTGGATGGTTACTGTGTATGTTTATCTGCACTAGATGAAGCTGAAAAATGAGTTGCAATGCTAAATAAATCAGTTTCTAGTTTTTCAAATAGTTGGTAAATGGGGGAGGGGGGGAGCCCTCTGTGCTACTTTCTTGGCTTGTTGCCTTACTTGGCATTATAAAATGAACCACACCAAGAAATGGTTTCCCGTAAAAATGAATTAACTGAACAGTACTGGAAAAGATGACACATATGGATGATTGTAAGGGTGGTAAATACACTATTAAATTTAAAATTTGGTAATGCATAAACCTGATGGAAAAGTTGTTTACTGAAGAAGAGGGAAAGCAGTATTTACTAGAAAATTGTTGACCCTGACTGCTATTTTGGTTACTTTTAACTTCTGAACTCTGGGACCACATGCTATGCCCAGCCTCTGAGTGGCACTGAACAATAAACCTAAAAAGGCAACCTGGTATTGCAGGCCAGCTATGAACCCTTCACCAAGGCTCTGCAAGATACCCTTTGGGAAGCAACAAGCTCTTTTTGCCATAGCTGCCTGGTAAGGTTGATCAGCTTCTAACTCCAGTGTGTGTCTTGTGCCTGCTATGTTCTCAGCTCCTCTCTAAAAACGTTAATATTTCACCTGTGAAATACTCTTTCTTCTCAGTTTCATTTTACCATTGATGTGGTGCTTTAATTACTAATTTTTATGTAGTTATTAATTTGAAACTAGCAATGCAATAGCTCCTGTCTTTTATTTCCAACATCGGCAATTTTTTATATTGGTATTGTACTGATTTTAATTCTGTATTTTCGGTAACAGTGCAGTACCTGGTTTGATCAAAACCAAAAGAACTTTGCCTTGGATCAGTGCCAGGACTGCAGCCAGAGTTGTGGCTGGAAATCCGAGCACGCATCCATTGGATCCGCATCCAGAGCAGGAGGTGCCCACTGTGTCAGGCATTGGCCTATTTTGTAGAAATACATATTCCGAGTACAAAACGTCTCCGTTCTTGCAGCAGGTGCATGCTATGTGTTAAGGACACGTGACCCACCGATGTGTACATACGTACATCCATACATCCCGTGCTCCAAGCTCGCGTAACCTCCCCAGCCCGCTCGGCCCAGGCCCGTTGGCCGCAGGCTTACCCACTGCGGCGGGTGGGCTGCGGGCCCCTCCTCCCTCACCGCCCCCGACCCGCACGGCTTCGCGTGGCTCCTGCCTTCCCCCAACTTCACTTTCACACAGATTAAGTTCTCGGAGGTTTTTTTTTCTTTCTCTGACGCACCGGCCGGGCCGGCTGACAGGGTGGGCTCCGCGGCAGAGGCTCAAACTCAACCTCGTACCGCGGGTCTGAGCCTGTTCCCCTGAACAAAGGCACATTTCCGGGCCCCGGGCCCGCTGCTACCAGGGGAACAGCCTGACGGCTCGCAGCAACACTGCCTCAGCTCCGCGCGCCAGCCGATACCCCCCAGCAGCCGCCGGCCACCCCTATCAGCAGCCCGGCCCCTCCTCTTTCACCACTATCCCGGCATCCTCCGCTGCCGCGTACACGTCGTGGAGCCGCAGGGGCGCTCTAGCCGACTGCGGCCGCTGCCGATGGTGTTTTGGCAGCGGGTGTCATGGCGACCGTCGAGGTGGCAGAGCCTGAAGCTGCCGGAAGGAGCCGTTGAGCCGGGCTGTGCCGGGGTGCTGGCGGAGGGGTCGCCAAGACCGGTCTGCTGAGCTCGCAGCAGGAGCCTTCATCCTCCCTAGCGAGGAGAACGGAGGAGAAGGCCGCCTCTTCGCCCGCGGGAGCCGGATGGCAGCTGCGGAGGCCGCCCAGCGTGGGGCTGAGTGAGGCCCGGAGCCCTCTGAGCGGCGGCGATGGCGTCGTGGTTGGGTGGACTGGGCTCGGGGCTGGGTCAGTCCCTCGGGCAGGTGGGGGGCAGCCTGTCTTCGCTCACCGGCCAGATCTCCAGCTTCACCAAGGACATCCTGCTGGAGGGCGCGGAGGAAGTGGGCGGTAAGGGAGGGCTGAGGCGCCTTGGGACATGCGGGGCGGGGGGGGATGCCTGCCGGGGCTGTCAGTTCAGTTCAGTGCGTGCCCGCTGGGATAGGCCTGGTTTCGTGAAGGAGCCCTTCCTCCCGCTGCCGGTGTCTTCAGGGATCGGCAGCGACGAGGGGCTGCTAAACTGCGGCTTGGTACCTTACGGGAGAGCCCCTGCTTTTGCTGGCTTTGTTTTCTGGGGTTTTTTCAGCCCGTTTTCTGTTTTTTACCTGACCGCTGGATCTGGAGAATAAACAAATATATTGTCAAGATATAATAGCAGGGGTAAACCTGTTCTAGGTTTTATTATTGGGAAGTTTCTGAATTGCGTGGAGTGCAGTGTTGATCAGTAAGGAGGGCATACAAACAACGCTCTGCTTCCGTTCAGAGTGCACAGGTTATCGACAGCTCCGCTTGATTAGCTGCTCTTAGAGTGGTTTCATGAAACTGCAGAGGTTTTTTTTGTCACTGCTGTGATCTAAATCTGACGTGTCACACAGGCAAAGGTCCAGTGTTCCTGATGGCTTTTGTTATTTATATTTCAGCTGGGCTGAGAGAAACCTGTCGAATTCTATTCTCCTACAGCCATGTAGGACAACATGTCCTTGTTTTACAGGAGTTAAAAGCTAGAATGATTTATATTTAAAACAAAAAGTTGGAGAAAACATCAGAGTTGAAACATCAGAGTAAGATATTAAATAAAGTAATAGTAAATT
This sequence comes from Bucorvus abyssinicus, assembly GCA_009769605.1. NCBI lineage: Eukaryota > Metazoa > Chordata > Aves > Bucerotiformes > Bucorvidae > Bucorvus > Bucorvus abyssinicus. Next base: position 17,045,535 of record CM020036.1, read on the forward strand.
TATTACAGATTATAGCCTTTTTATATTTTCTATAATGTCATTTTGTTACTAGTTTTTTACTAAAACTTTTGATTTTTCTAGTAAAACAATTGTAGCACATGGTAATAAATACCCAGAGATTAATACCACTAATATTTTTTAACATCATGAAACTATAACTTCTTGAAAACAATTATCATTTTCAAAACAGTTTCAAGAATAGCAACCACAAAGAACAGCTAAGACTTCTGAATACTGAAATGTGAAATTAAATGATTGTACTTTGTCTGCAACTTCACAACTATGAGGCATTGTGGAAGCATTGTATAAATCTTGTTGATGAGCTGATATTAGTGGTCCCATATGGAGAGGGTTTTTTGGTATACAGGTAAAATGTTCAGAATTGTTTTAAATTCTAAAATCCATGTTAGTTTCATTCGGAAACTTATTTTACACTGCTAAACTGTGGAGTTGTCTAGTGTGTTTCTTTTGTATTTTTAAAAGATGAGTTGAGATTCTGATTGACAACTTTGTGCTTTAGTTTGTGCAAGAGAGATGTGCTGATGTTCAAGTTTCTTCCAGGCATACCTGACTGCTAGATTCTCCTGTGAACAACTTCTATTTCCTAAAAATTTCAGAGTAGTGCATTTTTGTGGGTTACTAGCCTTGAGTGGCATCTAAGTACTCTTCTGTAAATACCTTTAAATAGTATGTGGTCTAAGAATGCTTTTGAAGCAGTTCCTTACATTCCTTTACAAAACTTCCTAATGTTCTAATGTTTCCTAATTTTCAGTATTATCCTTATGCTCACTGCTTTGCAATCTGAACTAAAGATGATGTTTGTGGATTATAGACTTTAACATCTTCAGTATCTCTAGTTCAGCAGTTTTTATGGGTGGATTGTTGCCTCTGCAGCACTCGAGCTGCCTCAGTTTTAAACAGCACATAGGAAATGATGCAATACAGTGTTTACTTGAAGATGATATTTATTTCAAATTTTGAAAAGTTGTTAAGGTGGCTTTACAGTAAATTCAGGATTATTTTTCATTAATAAAAGCAAGTGTGGTATTTCTATCCTTTAAAAGTGGGACAGACATGGGAGAAGTAAACATGGCCTGTTTGAGGAAGGTTGATCGTTAAAGGAAAAGCATCCAGGGACAGAATTAGGTGCTTTTTATATTAAATAAACTGGTATGGTAGATTGTGTCACTTTCGTAAAGGAAAGCGAGTCTTTGGGGGGTTTTGTGCCTTTATGTGGGAGGCAGGGTTGGTGTTTTGTTGTGTGGGTTATTTCGTAGGTTTTGCGGGATGGGGGTTTGTTTATTTTTTTGGTTTTTCTGAAAGTATAGTCACTGTTGTGAGTGTTGTATGGAACTAATTATTGTTTTGAAACTTCACGTGAGGTTACTGAGAAACACACAACTCTCATGTCCGGGACAAAGTCCTAAATAAAAAAAGATTCAGTGACACAAATAGTCAAGTAAAAACTTTTAATTTCCCTTACTTTAAAGCTTAAACGCTTACTTTTATGTTAGTTTTGTGATCTGACTTAAAGCCTAGATAAGAGAGAACTAAATTAGGTCCAGAAAGATTCTGATCTGAAAAATACTTCTGACAGTGTTCTGATCAAACCAACTTTTGCTGTTTACCTAGGAATGAACACAGAAGCAGTCTGAAGTAAGATAGTTATTAATAACTGTCATCTTAACTGATATCTACTTAACAGATTAAAAGTAGTTTAATAACAATGAAAATTTTCACTTTCTTTCAGATGCAGCAACAGAACTCCATGTGTCCAATTCTAGACTCAGAGAAATAGAAAGTATTAATGCAGCACAAAAGTTTGAAGTAAGAAATTTTGGAACACGTCTGTAATTAAAAGCAATAAATAACATTTGTTTCTTGTAGAGGTGAAATACTGCACTCAAGTTGCTTGTCCCTGAGTAAATCTAGAAACAAGGATGACAGTGGTGGCAGAATGTGGCTCTCTTTTTTTTTTTGGCGACAAACTGTCGTCACAGTTAGGGGGCTCATTTGTTTATTGGAGTATGCACGTGATGCAGGTTTTCATCTTTTGCTAACTGCTGCATCCTACAACTGTTCCAACCCATCATGTGGACTAGGACTGCAGCAATAGACTTGGTTCTGAAAAGCTTGCAAATGCAAAAATCTTTTAAGTTTTCATAAATTTTAGCTGGTAAAATGTTAAATTGTTTTATAGCATTTCATATATGACCACAGATAAAAGCAGGTCTAGAACGCCTGGTTTTTGCTGGACAGCGTGTCTTTTGCAGAAAGCTTCAAAGTATAGAGTGTTCCCTGATGCAGTTCTCTGTCTGTGCTGTCGCACTGTATGGCAATTTTGACATAGCTGCGGATACTCACGCTCCTCCAAAACTGATTGCAAATCCCCCGTGCCTCTGTAGAAAGTGACTTTGTGTACTTTTACAAAGGACTTGGTCTTGTGACTTTATGGCTGTAAACCAACAACTTTCATGTATGTCTTCAGCCCTCAGAGCAGCAAGAAGATACTATTTTGGAGAAGTAACTGGTCCTGCTTGTCTTTTTTCTGGACTCTTGCCATCTGCTGTTGGCCAGTCTCAGAGAGAGAGTACTGGACTGTATGCATATTAGTTCCAATTCGTGCTCTGTGGCTGTTCTTAAATGCCACCTGTGGATCACGCTAAGATGTAGTTCAGTCCTGAATTTTTCTTCTTGGCGTTTGCCTCTGGTCCCACAAACCTTTTTCTGAAAGCGAGCTAGAACCCCTGCCGTATAAAATTGGAAAGCTTGGATGTGAACGTGATTTTACGCCCACCCTTGGAAGTTACTGTCCCTGTTTTGAGTGGTTTTTGTGTGAGTGAAATAATACGAGAAATCTGTACAATGTACTTCACTGTTCAGCAGAATTATGCTTTTCTAATTCCGTAAGAATGGTTCGGCATTTACTAATTCATTTCTCATTTTTGCTAGAATGAGAGACTGAAAAAAGTTTGTAGTGATTTAGAAGAGAAGCATGAAGCAGCAGAGCTTCAGATAAAGCAGTTATCTATAGAGTACCGAAATCAGCTTCAGCAGAAAGAGGTAGGATACAGAGTAAAATATTTGCATAAGTATGTCCAATGCGCAGGTATTACGCTGTTTAATCTCTTTGTTACAGTAACTGTGTTCTTTCAATGGAAGTATTGGTCACAGTTACAGTTTTTTGGTTTGTTAATGTAGACACTGAGAGACTAAGAAACGTATTTCATAGAGTCGTGTAATATAAATAGAGTTGTCAGGAGATAGTTCGGACAAGATAAGACTCTGGGAATGTCATGCATATATCAGAACTTTTGTTATTTCTGCAATTGCTCTGAGAAGGGACACTTAAACTGCCTCAGTTATCTTTAAGGAAAGCGATGGGAGCAAATTCTCATTTGAAGCAGTTATATTGTCTGCAGATGTAATTATTTATCTTAATGGATACAATTAAAGGGAACAGAACTAGCTTTCATAATTTCAGAAGTGTCTCTTTGTGACAGAAACACCAGCTTTATAATCTATTGTGGCACATGAGATTTCATACCCTTTTAAATTAGTAAAGTTGCCAGTATGCCTAGAATTACACAAAAGTTTTTTAGTTCTGCTTTATTTGTGAATGCGCATGGGAACTAGAAGACACTGAATTGCTTGATGTGTAGAATTCTGCTTATGAAATACAGTAAGAGAGTTGTAATGAGAAATTTGCATGCAGCTAATTTCAGTTTATTGTAAATAAGCTTCCAATTCATTGAGTTGTTAAGCATAAAAGAAATGAAATAAGTAACTGTGAGAGCATCATACATTGCTTAATTTCCATGTCTGACTACCCTCTTTAAATACTTTTTTTTTGTACGACCTATTAGCCTGAATCTGGCTGAAGTACTTAGGTACCTTGGCTGCTGAGAAAATCAGTGAGCAGTTTTACTGAAGTTTTACATAACTGAAAATTATTAAAACTTTTAATATGTGTCCTTGCATGAGATACTTTTTGTAAAAGATCAGCTAAAACTGCTTTTCTCTGTTAGGAGGGTGTTGCGGGTTTTTTTTGCTTTTCTTTTTAGTGCAAGTGATCGGTCATTTGTGCTGGGAGGGAGTTGCTTGGTTGGTTCACATTTCATAAGACCACAAGGGGTAAAGTAGAGTCTATTTTGATATTCTTACGGAAACAATGCATTTTATTCGGTGTTCAGGTGGAAATCAGCCATCTAAAAGCTAGACAGAATGCACTACAGGAACAACTGCAGAAACTACAGACAGCCGCTCAGTCAGCACAGTTGGGAGCTGCTGTTCTGCCACCTGTCACTACGTCAGCTTCGTACGTGCCAGAGCTCGGACATTCCTCAGGTTTTGAAGAAGATAACATGGATTTTGGAGATATAATCTGGTCACAACAAGAAATAAACAGATTGTCCAATGAAGTTTCTACACTTGAATCTGAGGTTGACCACTGGAAGCAGATTGCACTAGTGAGTGGTTCCCCACTATCTCACTCCCCCCTCTCCCCTCCAAAGTAGTGTTTTTGGAGTGGGCCTTTTGAAAATTGATGCTGTACAATTTCTAGAAGCAACACAATTTGATGGAAAAGCTGAAGACTAATGATCTTTTCGTCATTTTCTTGTCACATGACTAGGGACACAGTCGTGACTAACTTCCAAATGCTTTTTTGTGGCGCTTTTATGCATGACTTGTCAAGTTAGGAAAAGGGTTTCATAAACATTTGCTTAGAATACTACTTCAGGGTTTCATTTTTGTGCAGCCTTTCAAAAAAACCCCAATTTCCTTTTTCCTGGCTGTGATATTGATTATTTGTTTTATAACAGCGCAATACTGTTCAAAGTTATGGTTGGATACTTGCACACTGTTTTTACTTACTTTTTTCTCCGTCCTTGATATGTCAGTTGTACTTCATGGTCTGCTGAGACAATGACAAAATATGAGACAAAATACGATCTTTCAAGCTGTTGATGATGTGAGTCATCATTTTTCAAGCTATAGCCTGATTTCAGAGGTGTACTTTTTCTGTGTGGAAATACTAAAGTAAAATTTCGCTACTCTCTTGTCTTACCAGGTGCAATAACATGCCCCACCCCACACTTCTATAATAAAAAAAAAAAGGAAAATTAAAGTGTTTCCATTAAAATGTCTTTTTTAAAAATCAAAATTACTGTAGATTTGAATTTTGCTTCACATTAGCTGTGTTGTTTTCTACTTTTGATTATCAATAGAGGAAGCACTTGTGTGAAAAATACATGTATGTATTAAAATTTTCACCTGAATATGTGATTTTTCTTTTCTCAGTCTTCCAAAGTGCAATTGACAAATGATGCTGAACAAAGTGAAATATGCAAACTGCAAAATATTGTTAAGGTAAGGTGACAACTTTAACAAACTAGTCTTCTCTTATCCTTTATTCTTGATGGTTTTGTTTATGGTCACATGACTTGTGAATGTAGTTAAAATATTGACAACATTAACACATTTTCTCTACTAAAAATGCACGTGGGTATGCAATAGCATAGCGACACTTCAGTCAGCAGTACAATATTTAAAAACAGTCAGTTATTCGTAGAAAGGGTATTTACATGATTTGATGAATATAGTACGTAAACTTAAAAGAATGACATACATTTGTGAGGGCAAATCACTTTCAGAAGCTGTTGATGACCTACGAGACTGAATTTTAGATACACAAACTAATTTCTCAGAAACATCTGGCCTTTTTTCATTGAAGATGCAAAATATGGATTTGCATGTCATCCTTGCGAGTTACTATAAATGTGTTCTAGTGTATCCACTTCCTATGAAAGAGCTGTAATCTCTCTGCCTTGGTTTAATATTTGCTGCTATGTAGAGCATACTGTTTGTGTAAACATTTTTTTAAAAGGAATGTCTTCTAACATGTTTTAAAAAAAACCACTAAGCCAACAAAAGCCAGGAAACTTGATCTTTTCTGTGAGAAATCCTTTAATAAATCCTTCAGTTTTAGTAGTCTTTCTTTCTTAAACTTCTGTCCTGTATTTTACCATTCTGTTTCTCTTAATGGTGTTTTTAGGAGCTCAAACAGAATTTAAGTCAAGAAATAGATGAACATCAACATGAACTTTCAGTATTGCAGGATGCACACAGACAAAAGCTAGTAGAGATAAGTCGTCGACACCGAGAAGAGCTGAGTGAATACGAAGAGCGAATTGAAGAACTTGAGAATCAATTACAGCAAGGTCTTTATTACCACCTACTTTCTTTTTTATTTAATGTTTATTGAATTTTGGTTAAAGCATCAAATATGTATGTAACACTGTAATAGATATTAAATACATGAGATTTAGGAATTTTAATTTCAGCTTCAGTTCATGTTAAGACACCTGTGAGTCCTAGTATCTTACATTCACTGCAGTTCAGTGTGATAGCATTTCATCTTCTAACGCGTATCAGTCTAGAGGATCATTTTCTATACATATCAAATGTTGTGCTCTAAATGCTGCACTTCCTGGTTTTTTTAATTTACTCTGAATATAGATGTGGATGAGACATACAAGTAGAAGATAAGAAAATCTCAGCACGAAGATAATCTTGGTGAGAAGAACTAGGTGCCAATTGGGTTACTTGACAAAAGTTCATAGATTGCCACAAGGACCATGTTTTAGTCTGTGGCTTGACTAGATTGTAGGAGAAGCTTAGTAGTTCCACACAGAGCTTTTCGTTGTCTTGTAGGTATTTCGTACTCCATAAAACAGTCGTGTAGATTGGGTTTCCTTTAGGAGGTTCTTTGCAAAAACATGTACGAATAGCCTGTAAACCTCTATTTCACTGTCTGTTAAAACTTAGACTTCTAAAGAACATACACTCTCCTTTTGGAAAGAGAGATCCTTTTTCCTTTTGGAAAGAAGGGAAATATTTTCACAGCCTTTTAACTTCTAGAGTAGTACTGATAGGAAATTTATTTCTTAAAATCAGATGCCTTGTAAGATGTCATCTATCTTTTACTGCCTATGCTATACATACTGAATGTACACACGGCAGCAGGACTGATTTAATGAAGTCAAAGGCAGGAATCCTGTATCTTTGGCATTACAAGTTATCTGTAAAATAAAGACTGCTCACAGCTTTTGAAGACTTGGGAGTATTTTATATTTTTCTTTCACTGCTTCTATTTGACAACATAATACAGACTGGGGCAGGGAGAAGTGTTAGATTGTACACTGAGTTCACAAGCAGTGTGCTTTCATTTAACTTTTTTTCTGTACATTTTTGATTCCACCTTTTTATATTCTGTTAATTACCTGGAAATTACATGGTGAGGATTGTACGGAGCTGGGAATGTCATGATAGTATGGTGGATCTATAAAATCATCAATTCTGCAAAATGAGATCTTTTGGTGAAAAAATTGGTGCGTCATTTAGCAAATGATGCACTAAATTGTAGCAAATTGTTCTCCCTAACAACCATTCATCAAACCTTTGAAATTCAAGTAATTAACTTATAAACAGGGATTTTTCATCAGACTGAGCTAGATGTGGTTTGATAAATGATTCACAGAAAATGGAGGGATTCCAAATCCTGATAAATTAGATTCTGTCATCTCCCCACCAAGAGAGATGGGGGTCAAGTATATTTCAATTAAATTATGATGAAGTATGTCTTGCAACACTTAACCTTTAAAAATTATTTCGAGCCAGGGATGTGTAAATGTTTGAAAAGCTGCTTATCAAATCAGTAATGTATACAGCACTGCTTCAAATGTTAATTCTATTTAAGTAAGCTTTCTGTTGATGATGACCATGTGTTTTGGTTTAGACTATCTCCCTCTGTCAGAAGGAGGGGTGGAAGAAGAGACTTTTAAGCAAAAGATCTACAGTGCTGCCTTTGGTTTAATATTGCAAACAATCTTTTTTACTTTTTAGGTGGTGTGAGCACTGATTCCGTGGATGACTCTAAAATTAATGAACAGAAAAAAAATGCTCAGAGTCTAGAAGGAGGAAAAGTAGAAGAGTTGCAGGTCATAAAGGACCTAGAGGATGAAATAAGAAAATTAAGTCACAATTTATCTTCTGCCAAAGAGGAAAACAAAATGCTTCTGAAAGAGCAAGAATTGGCAAAAGTAGAAAAAATCCAAATAATGCAAGAATATGAAAATCTTAAGTCTGAATTTAGTATGCTTCAAAGTTCTGTTGCAGAGCAAGATACTCTCCTGAAAGAGCAGGAGAAGAAGGACCAATCAAAGACATCACTACCAGAAGATGTTGTCAGACTACAGCAAGCACTGTTAGGTACAAAGATGACAATTATTTTTTATTCTTTTATTTTATTATTTTTACTATATCTTCACAGGTTTTCACTTCTAATGCTCAGGATTTATTTTAAGAGTTTGGAACTGAATATGAGAGTATGTGCATTTTAAAAGTTGCTACTTTAGAAAAGGGTTGTCTGTTGAGGTAAGGCTAAGCAGAGGAGGAGACATAGCTAGGACTAGCATGATTATCATTGAGATTTCTGATTAGGTATATAATGATGTCTGCCAGTTGTTTGATAGGTTTTCCTTCCTTTAAAAGTACATAAGCCTCAATAGAAGTTGTTTGTTTAAGTTCTAAAAGTACACTTTTTGTGTGTAAACGCAGTCTGTTGCTGATATCTTCTCCTTAGAGAAACACTGAACTAAAGTTTAAGAGGTAAATCTGTATGTAGAAAATATCTTAATATTGCATAACTGATACACTAGTCCACCTAAGTTCTCCTAATGTATATTCAGTTGCAAAAGCAACGCTCTACTTTGTGGTGGTGATTGATGGTGCATTTGAATTTTTTACAGCACTGACGCTTATCACAATATACTGTGAAACTATTTTCCTCTGAGCAGTAGAGTTCTCTTGGGGCAAGGTGGCAGAATGATTTGCTTTTGTTGTTGTTTAGAAACTAGTAAAATTATGGGGGATTTTATGTTTTCTTTTACAGAGGCAGAAAATGAAATAGCAAGACTTTCAAGTTTGAATCAGGTAAAGCCATTTCTAAATTCAGCCAACAAAGTTCATAGGAATAGTAACTGATGGAACACACACCCTCTGCCACTATACTTTTTTTTGAGCATTCACACTTCTACATACCTTGTAATTAAAGAAATAATTGTAGATTAATTCTATAATTACATGTGGAATTGATAGAAACAATACATTTTGACTTGTGAAACTCCACAGTGTGCTCTGTTAAAGAAAACTAGTGGAGTTCCACCTATACCATCACTATTTAGGGTGCTGTAACGTACGTTTTAGAAGTATTAATAGCACACTCTGTAAAATTTGTCACTTTTCACCTCTTCTACTGTGGTATGCTTCAGTTTTGACACTTTTCTCTGTCTGAAACTGCTGTAAAATATCTCTCTTCTCCCATGTAGTACTCTAATAATACTACATTTCATCTTACTGGTGAAGTTAAGCAGTGGAACATACAGTTTCTCTGGAACATCTCTTTTGTTTTCGGCAAGGCTGACTTAGTCCTTTATAAACTCAGGCTTGAGAGATTTGGCTTAATTTACTTCTTATCCAGTAGTATTTTTCAGCTGGGTTCTTCTGTGTTTTGCATGCATTCAAGAGTTCCCATGGCATTCTTCATACGGATGTTACTTAGGTGTCCTTGATGAAATATTCCTGTCTCACCATGCAGCCTGGTACATGTTTAGGTTATCTCTTAGAGATAGAATAGTTTATCCCAGCTGTGGATCCATACCTCTGAGGTGGATATAACTTTGCATGTCAGACCATGGCTTTTTGTGCCAAAGTTTGTAAATTGTACTCTTAAACTTAGGAATGAGAAAACAAATGGGTATGTATGAACGGTAGAGACAAATACTTCACAGTGAAGATTTTTTAACTGGGATAATATAAATAATATAATTGGGATGTAAGCTTAGGGATTCTAACATAAAAATACATGCTTTTAATTGTTGAGGGGAAAAAAGAAACCATTTCAAATCTGAACAGTTTATAAATTTCAGCAAGATAAAGACTAATATTTAGAATTTTTTTTTTTAAGGAGAGACTTGAGAAGGAACTGACGAGTGCACGACATAAAAATGATAATATTCTTTCCGCGTATACTGAGGATCAGAATTCAGAATTAAGTCAGTTAAGACAAGATTTGGAAAGGAAAGAACATGAATTAAATGAGAGTATTGCTGAAAGAGAAACATTAATAGCGGAGTTGGAAGAACTAGACAAGCAGAATCAAGAAGCTACTCAGGTAATAAAAATTGCAACTAAAATGCATGCTTAGATCTGTGTGTGCGTTTGTCTTTTAAGTTGGTATTTGAACATAGGTAACAGGGAAATATAAGTTACCCTCTGAGACTTAAGAAGAATATTGGGACCAGTGTCTCTCCACATCTACCGTCTCAATGCAAAATTCTCAAGTGTAAGAAACCCACTCGTTGTGGACAAAGAAATAATACGGCATGTCAGCTATCCGTAAGAGATACTATTTTTCAAAATCTAGTTAAATGCTACTTCATTTTTCCTTGAAAGAATTTGACAGTTTTTGTCCTGCTAATAATTTGACCTCTGTCTTATGACAGTATACATAACATGAATGATTTTTTTAAAAACTTTTCCTTAATTATGTTGAATAATTAAGTTACTCTATTAGAAGCTCTTCGTAATATGAGCATTTGTGGGGCAAAACCATCACCAGTTATATGTAATCGAAATGATACCTTTTTGTCACTGTTCTGATATATTTGACCTGTAAACATAGCGTTGTAAGCCATGTGTTTTCAGTATTGGTTTCCTATGAAATGAATCCCAGCAAGTGTGTTTAAGCTCAAACAAGAAACTGAAAATAGAACATACCAATATGCATTCACTTCCGTAATTTGTTATTTTAAATTCAGTGCCTCCTTGTTTTTAAGTAATGGGTGTTTGCTGCATACCCGTTCCAACTGCCCTGACAAATTGTGACAGTTCTATTTCTTAGGTAGGTCTCTTTTCATTCCTCGATTTAGGTAGTTAGGGTTCTTTTGGGGGAGATGTGTTCTTGGTTTTAGTGAATGTAATCTATCCCTATTTGATACTTGGTTTTAATTAATATAGCATTGACTAGTTGATACTACTTGCCGACTTATATTGGCAACTAGGGAGCATTTTTGTTTCCTCTCAGGTTTGTTTTTTTTTTATTTATTTATTGTGCAGAGGATAAAAATGAATCAAATGCATAGTTTGACTGGTGATTCTCTCCTAATGAATTCTTGTTTGTGTTCATTTCAGCATATGATTACACTGAAAGAGCAGCTGTCAAAACAACGTACAGAAACTGATAGTATCCTCAAACAGCTGAAATTTGACATAGATTTTGAAAGAAAGAAAGTATCAGAATTAGAAATTGAGAAAATGGAAACTATTAAGGAATTAGATAGTCAGAAAGAAAAACTAAGCCAGTGTTCATATGCACTTAATGATTTGCATATAAGTAAGCAGCAGCTTCACGATAACATTAAAGATCTTCAGGAACAATTGAGGAAAGCCCAGGACTGTAATTTGCATAATAAAAAAGAAATCAGAGAATTGCAGCAGAGACTAAAAGAAAGAGAGGAGGAACTTTCTGTATCCTTGAGCAAGTTAACAGAAAAAAGAAATCAGGAATCTAACTATGCTTGTCAAGATCTGATTCTGAAAGAAAGAGAAGTAGAAATTGCAAAGCTACAGAATGACATTTCAGAAAATAAACAACTAAATGAAGACTTAGAGAAATCTCTATCTGATCTCAGAATAGACAATGGAAAGCTAATAGCAGCCATTGAAGAACTAAAACAGGAGTTAAGTGATGCCATTTCTGAGAAAAATAAAGTTTACTTGGAAAAAGACACTGTTGTGGAGGCTTTGAAAATGGAAAAAAAACACTTGGAGAGCGAATTAAACCAGACAGAAAAGAGGCTTTTGGAACAAGCACATAAGTATAAGCAAACTATTGAGGAATTATCAAGTGCGCGTAGTATGGATACCACCGCATTGCAGCTTGAACATGAGCGCCTAGTTAAACTCAATCAAGAGAAAGACTTTAAGATTGCTGAACTTAAAAGGATCATTGAGCAGATGGAAGCTGACCATCAGGAAACAAAAGAGATGTTGACTACTAGCTTAGGAGGACAAAAGCAGTTGACAGAACTCATAAAAGAAAAAGAGGTGTTTATTGAAAAATTTAAAAATCAAGCCTTACAGGTGAAGCAGGAACTTGAGGAATATATGAAAGTTTCAGAAAAGCGAGATGTCTTAAAACAGAACTTGGAGGAAAAAGACAGAAGTCTTGCAGTCATGAAGGAAGAAAATAATCATTTGAAAGAAGAAATTGAACGCCTTAAGGATCAGCAAAGTAGATCTATGCCTGTGGTTGAGCCTAAAACTCTAGATATTATTATTGAACTTGAAAGTGAGGTAACACAGTTAAAAGTGATAAAGAATAATCTCGAAGAAGAAATAGAAGTTCACAAAAAAACAATAGAGGATCAGAATCAAACAATAATGCAGCTTCAACAGTCTTTGCAGGAGCAAAGAAAAGAAATAGATGAGTCCAAATTTCAGTGTGAGCAAATGAATGTCACACATGAAAGACTTTCTTTAGAGAAAGATGAGGAAATTAAAAATTTGCAGAAAACAATTGAACAAATTAAAACTCAGTTGCACAAAGAGAGACAGATTATTCAGACTGATTCCTCTGATCTTTTTCAGGAAAGCAAAGTTCAGACTCTTAATGGAGAAAATGGAAATGAAAAACATGATTTATCTAAAGCTGAAATTGAAAGACTGGTAGAAGGTATCAAAGAAAGGGAGATGGAGATAAAGCTTCTAAATGAAAAGAATGTTTCTCTCAGTCGGCAAATTGATCAGTTGTCTAAGGATGAAGTTGGCAAACTTACTCGGATCATTCAAGAGAAGGATTTAGAAATACAAGCTCTCAATGCTAGAGTTTCTTCAGCTTCCTATAGGCAGGATGTTCTTTGTCTTCAACAGCAGCTACAAGCTTATGTTATGGAAAGAGAACAAGTACTAGCAGTTCTAAGTGAAAAGACAAGAGAAAACAGTCAGTTAAAAACAGAGTATCATAATATCATGGATATGGTCGCTGCTAAAGAAGCAGCTTTGGTAAGGTTGCAAGAGGAGAATCAAAAGTTATCTACTAGATCTGAAAACAGCAGTCAAGACATGTCTAGAGAAACTATTCAGAATTTATCACGTATCATTCGAGAAAAGGATATTGAAATTGATGCTCTGAGTCAAAAATGCCAAACCCTGTTGACTGTCTTGCAGACATCCAGTACAGGTACAGATAATGGGTCAGGAGGTATTAACAGTAACCAGTTTGAGGAACTTCTACAAGAACGCGATAAACTAAAACAGCAAGTAAAGAAGATGGAAGAGTGGAAGCAACAAGTAATAACCACGGTTCAGAACATGCAGCGTGAGTCAGCTCATCTCCAGGAAGAGTTACACAAGCTTCAAGCACAAATCTCAGTTGAAAGCGATAGTAATTCAAAGTTGCAGGTAGATTATAATGGCTTGATTGAAAGTTATGAACAGAATGAGAAAAAGCTGAAAAGTTTTAGTCAGGAATTAGCACAAGTTCAACACAGCATAGGACAGCTTCATAACACTAAGGATCTTCTCCTGAGTAGACTTGATTTGGTAACACCATCTGCGGCAACAGCTTCCACCATTACACAGCTTTCAGGCATTCAGTACGGTGCTCCTGAAGTACTCTCTGATGAGTCTAAACTCCTTCAAAAGAATTTGGAACAACTGAAAAAGAAGTTGCAAGAAAAAGATTCAACTATCAGGACTCTCCAGGAAAATAATCAACGATTATCTGATTCTGTGGCTACAGCATCAGAGATTGAAAGAAAGAGTCAGGAAGGGACTGAGTCAGAGATGAGGCAAATCAGAGAAAAAAATGATGTCTTACAGAAATCGCTTAGGGAAAAAGACATATTAATTAAATCTAAAAGTGATCAGTTACTTTCTGTGAGTGAAAACCTTAGTAACAAAGAAAATGAAAATGAGCTTTTGAAGCAAGCTGTGACTAATCTTAAGGAGAGAAATTTAATTTTAGAAATAGATATTCAAAAACTGAAAGAAGAAAATGAAAAAGTAGTTGTAAGTTGTAGGGAAAAAGAATCGGAATTCCGAGCACTTCAGGAGACTAATATGCAGTTTTCAATGATGCTGAAAGAGAAAGAGTTTGAGTCTCACTCAATGAAAGAAAAAGCTCTTGCTTTTGAGAAGCTGTTAAAAGAAAAAGAACAGGTATGTGCATTCATTTTTATTAGTATCTTGTAAAATTAGTGACATGGTAATGCATTTTTATGTGTATGTAGCCATCAGGTGTTTTCCTGAAATCCATTTGTGACTCCTTACTACATTACACTGCCACAAAAATAATCCCCTTGCAAAGTTAAGAAATTTAAAGTCAGCGAGTGGTTTGCAATGTTATCTGTTAATTGTGCAGCCATAAACTACATTTTTCGTTTATTTGGAAATTGTTCATTTACTGAACAGCTCCTTAATATTTTACTTTGTCCCTGTTCATGAAGTGCCCTGTATTATGTTTACTGTACGGTGCTCAAACTTCTGCAGACCTGACCAGCAGAACTAGTTTTCCAGTGCGTTTCCTCTAACATTTACCATTTCAATGTGATTGCTTTGCAACATCCCTGTGAGATAAATGGGTGTATGTATCTTGCTTTTATGACTGGAGGAACTCCACGGCAAAAAAAGATAAAGATACAAAACTGGACAAGCTAAATTGTTTCTTCTTTACAATTTGACATATGGAAAAATTGGTACTTTTTTCAAAGACAGTTTTCAAAGGGAAGTTGCAGTGGCTTATTAGTTATCGTTTATGTAATTTGAGGAAGAATCTTTTTCAAAAAGACCAAAGAATTATGTGGCATCATTGATAAACAGGTCAACAGTGTGTTGTATGAAGTGCTGCTGCTGGAGTTAACAAAGTAATATGTGAATTGCCATTTCTTTTTGAGAAATAGGCCTTAAGTACAGTGCAAAAGTCTTCCTGTACTTTTGACAAATAACTTGACAGCAGAACTCCAGGATATAGATATTTTTGGTTTGCATTGTAGGCTCTGAAAGTGAGTGTGTCGTAGTGGGCAGTCTTTTCTGGTAATTAATTCCGAACAGATAATTCTCTTTCTTTCCTTTTCTTCCTTTCCTCTGTCTGCCCAGGTCCCTACTCTCCTTGTCTTGGTGGTTATGGTCACCATTCTTCAGTCTTCTCTTGCAGTTGTCCTCCTGCATGCATACTGTTCTTATTCTCCCTGTTGCCTTTAGCATCCCTTCTAATTTTCTGAAGTTATGAGCATTGTCCATTATCAGGCAGCAGTATTTATGCAAACCAATGCTAAGTAACTTGGCATTAATTTTTTTTTCCGCTGCTGTAAGTATAATAAAGTACTTTATAGAATCATAGAATGATTTTGATTTGGAAGGAACCTTAAAGATCATCTACTTCCAACCCCTCCTGCCATGGGCAGGGACACCTTCTACTAGATCAGGTTGCTCAAAACCCCATCCAACCTGACCTTGAACACTTCCAGGGATGGGACATCCATGGTTTCTCTGGGCTGCATGTTCCAGTGTCTCACCACTCTCATATCTGTTTGAAAGTGCTTCAAACTACTAACTAAATCTGCAGTGTAATGTATTTGGAAAAGCAAAATATGAATTACATTTAACAATGTGTATCTTTTTAAATTTATCATTTGGAAGTTGCAACTTTGACATAATTTATGGGAGAAAACTAGGAATTTCTCTTTTTTTTTTTTTTTTTGAGAAATTTGTCTTAGGACAGATGTGTAGCTCTGCTCATAGTAGAGGTTTCCTGATCCAGTTCTAAAGAAATACTGTAGAATTACAATGAGAAGTTTTATTGTCTCGAAGTGCAGTTATATTGTGAAAAATAGTTTTGAATTACCATTGGGACTTTTTATGTTTATCAGTCTTGCCCAAATAGAATACACTAGTACGTTACAAATTCACACTCATAGTTTTTTTGTTGGTTTTTTTGGTTGGTTGGTTGGTTTTTTTGTTTGTTTTTTTTTTTTCTAATTCTAACTCATGGAAATCTGCATTGTCTGGCTAGATCCTGTATGGTGTGTGTCTTTGGCCTGCAGACTTGCACTCACTGGTGGCTTATGCTTTCAATTTCACAAGCATGGAATATTTGTTTGGATGTTTTTCTTGCACAAATAAGAGAAGTTGCTGTCACATGCTTTGTGTTCACCATGGAGAACTAGGAAAAATAGTATTCGGGCAGTTTTGTGCATGTGTCAGAAGATAACACATCGTAAAAAGAGGTTTGCCTACAGGTTAATGCTTCTACTGCAAAAATAATTTTTCTATATCCAGTTTCATTAATAAAAACAAATAATAGAAGCTCATAAGTATTAGCAATAAAAACAAAGATTAGTTTGCTTTTATCTAACATATTCCAGAGAAGAAACTGCTTTCAAAACAATGTATGAGACAAAAGGTAAAGAGCATGCTGAAAAGTTTCAAATAACTGAAAATGCATTCACACGTACATGTGAATTCTGCATTTCTGACATACACTTCTCCTTCATATGCTAATGTAAAGTTGTAGTAAATTGCATGTAAGTGGGAACATTACTCATTGAAATTTGGCATCTGAAAGCATGATGGTGGTGGCTGTGATTCAGTGAAGGCTAAACTTTGTGCCTGAGGTCACCTTATGGTTTATTTCTAAAGATCTCTTCATGCGTTTAGTCTTAAGTTCAGACCTACCCAGACTGATACTTTACGTGCGCATGGCCTAATAAATGGGTATCACAGGAAATAGATTCCAAAGACTGGGGGAAAAGGGAAACTTTCAGGAATACAAGTGTCTGAGACACTACGTACAGAATAAATGTCTATCATTTAAAGATAGGTATCTTTTTGTTCACAGCAGTCAATTAAGACAATGCATCTGTATAGGGTCTTTTAGCAATAACTTTATTTTGTATCATGAGTGAAATAACTTCAAAATAAGATTTTTCCTGAATGTTTTTTCTGTGCCATAGGGCCATGAATGTCCTGCCATTTTCCTTGTTAGATCAGTATTGTCTTTATGCTCTTCTGGGCATAGACTCTCTCCCCTTTGATAAAATTATTGGCTGCATTTGAAATGCTTGTTTGTGTCTTAAACAGGGCAAGACAGGAGAATTGAATCAACTGTTAAATGAAGTTAAATCAATGCAGGAAAAGGCTGTTACTTTCAGCAAGAGAGAGACCAAGTCATGGTAGCACTCAAACAGAAGCAAATGGAGAACAGTGCCCTGCAGAGTGAGGTACAACCCCAAATAATTTACAGTTGCAAGAAATAAAGAAAAAAGAATAAGAAGTTGCATCTGTGGTATTTTCTGGATTGTTTTTGGTAGCAATCACTTGTGAAAAGCATTTAAAATCGATATGCATGCAGTGTGCTTCAGTGGACATGTTTTATGTTTGCTTAAATTATTTTTATGAAAAGCGAGCAACTTTAAGGTATGTTCTACACAGATACAGCATTTGCGTGAGAAAGAGCAGCGCCTAAATCAAGAACTGGAGCGGTTACGTAATCACCTTTTAGAAATGGAAGACTCCTACACGCGAGAAGCTTTAGCTGCAGAAGACAGAGAGGTCAAGCTAAGAAAGAAAGTTTTGATTTTGGAAGAAAAACTTGTGTCCTCATCTACTGCAGTGGAGAATGCCAGGTAGCCTTTTTAATTTATACAGCAGTGGCATTGACTGTAAATATCACAGTAGTAATATTACTCCGTGTCTATCTTGACTGCTTTAATACTGGTTTATTTAAAGGGATGTTGGTTACTTCAGGCGAAAGGGTTCTTTTTTTCATATTATTGCAGTTGTCCAAATGAACAAATATTTTAATAAAAAAAAAAACCGCAGTCTTTCTTTTATCTTTAAGTGTCAAAGATGAATTCAGCTCTTAACATTCTCAGCAAAGTAATTTCTGAGTTGAGCAGAATTTGTTGTGAAAAGTTGTGGAGATAGTGGGAGGGTTGGGAGAAGGTTGTATAAAAAATATTCATCAGAATGTTTTTTAATTCTTCATGAAACTTGTCAAATACCTCTCAAGAAATACTGCTCATTTCCCACCTGATATGCACTCTTTAAAAGACTGGCATAGGAGTGAATCAGGTTCATGGTATTTTTGAGTAAGGGAAGTTAAATGGAGCATTCAGTGGTCAGTATGGAATAAGATATACTGAGTTCTTGGAGACTGGTTTTAAAAGTAAAAAAAGGTAGAAAGACCTATTGATTCGTGTAGTAATTGAAGCAGACGATTAGCAAGATAGGGAATTTTTTTTTTTTTTTTTTGGGTAAAGATACTGTTACAATAATGAACCAGGAAGATTAGGGTTTTTTTTCTTTTTCTAATGCACTTAAAACAAAAGTAGGTTGTTTATTGCAAAAATTTTATTACCTGACTTATTTAAAATCTGGTTTTTTTCTGGTTGGTTGGTTTTCTTTAAAGAGGATTCAGGAAAAAGAACTGCCTTCATTTTTATAAATTTAGCTGAAAAATTAAAAGTAGGCTATTTTTGCTGGGATTTCATTTTCTCTATGATGACTTCTGTTATTGTCTTCATGAATAATACATTTTATTTTCATTAAGTCATCAGGCTAGTCTGCAAGTTGAATCTTTGCAAGAGCAATTAAACTTGGTTTCCAAGCAGAGAGATGAAACTGTGCTACAGCTCACCATCTCACAGGACCAAGTGAAGCAGTATGCATTGTCACTGGCCAACCTGCAGATGGTACTAGAGCAATTCCAACAGGGTAAGTTTTGTCATGAAATAGCAAAGATTGCAACCGGCATTTTTCAACAGGCATAGTTACCATATTTTAGTGCTTTTAAAATATTAGTTACCTCGTTTCCTTTTTGATAACTTGAATTACAGATTCTGTTGTCTTTTAAAAAACTTAGAAAAAACAGTTCTGGTCCTGTGAAAACTGATGGTTGATATCCCATTTATGAAATTTGAATTCTGCCTCATGAAGACCAGATATGATAATAATAATGTTGAGGTTTTGCAATTGTGTATCCCAAAAAGAGTTACATGTTGTGAATCAATATTTGTTTTGTTTTGTATTTTTAACACTTTAGAAGAAAAAGCTATGTATTCAGCAGAGCTGGAGAAACACCAAAAACAGACTGCGGAATGGAGGAAAAAAGCGGAAGACTTAGAAGAAAAAGTAGTATCACTGCAGGTGGGCCGAATAATTAAATTGAACCAATGAAACAATGCTAATTCTTGACTGAACATTTTTGTTAAGTGTTACTGTCTAAGAATACATCAAGTTAATTAATTATTCTCTTCTCTTTGGAAGAGAGCGGGGCACTAAAGAAGATTGTCAAAGTAGCATTCCTCTGCTGACCATCCATTTTCTAAAGAACAATTGATTGAAGTCCCTGCATCTGTTTATGTTTTATCTGTGTTGTATTAGCATAATTACGATAGTGAACTCCCTTGCTTTTTTCTTTTCGACCCTTTCCTGCCCTCTATTCAGGAAAGTTTAGGAGAGGCAAATGCTGCATTGGATGCAGCCTCAAGGCTTACTGAGCAGCTTGACATCAAAGAGGAGCAGATTGAAGAGCTTAAGAAAGAAGGTAAGTACATTTTTTTTTTTTTTTTTTAAATCTCTGCTTAAAACATTCCAAGCAGCTGAGGAGACAATGTAGTATTCTTAGAAACTTATCAAAATTCATCTCCTATGAGAAAAACAGGAATTCTGTGATACCTTTTGAGAACTTCCTTGTTTATAAAGCAAATTGAAAAAATACGTTTAACTTCTGTTAGGGATCTGTCTCAAAAGACAGCCCTGTAGTAGTTGTTTGGTTTTTCTCCCCATAAATGTCAAACCCCTTGATTTAGCTTTGTAAGTGTCTTTTTAAAAAGTTTGTGAAATACCAAATGTCAGATTTTGCGAAGTAACTAAATACCATATTTGACATAGGCACAGCAGTACAGTGAGGTAGAGAGAAAGGGTGTGCTGTTGGTGAGAGATGTGAGACTGACTGTAGGGGTTATGTGGAAGGTCTTGGACACATCTTTAGATGGTATTTGTAGATCTCATTTTAAATAAGCTTTGTGATTGCTCATGTTTAGAAAGCTGCCTTTCATATTATTCTCAGACTCAGTACTCTACTATTTGATGAATGTCATTACTTCGGATTCGACGGCAAAACTTGGCCAGATGGTAGAGGAATTTTCTGCAAGAAATGGTTTTGAAAATGAAGAATATTTGCAGTGAGGGTGGTCAAACTTTGTATTAGGTTGTCTGAGACACAGAGTGTCCAACTATGGAGATACTCAAAACCCACTGGCCGTGGTTCAGGACAGCCTGTGGTAGATCACTGCTTGAGCAGAGGGGTTGGGCTAGATGATCTAGAGGTCCCTTCCAACATAAATGTTTCTTTGATTTTGTGATTCTGTGATTGTTTTGGGGTGTGGTTTTGTTGGGGGTTTTCTCCCTCTTTCTGACATCACTGAAACATGAATTCTGCAAGAGATGCACAGTCTTCTCTTTCATAAACATGTTTAGCATTAAAACTGCAGGAAAGCCTAGAAAGGCAGAATTACCTTTTACTAAAAACTGGTAACATTTCAGTGTATTTCTGGTTTATGGCCTTATGCTATTTAGTCTAATCAAATGCAAAAAATGAAGCATAATTTCGATATGGTGTGTTTTGTATATCAAGCATCAGCAAGATTTATAATCTCAGAGACTCACTTGGAGGTGACCAAAATAGTTATACGAGTAACATAAGGTCACTTTTATTACTGCATTAATTTAGCTTTCATGAGAAAGGAGTTACAGCGTTAGCTAAAGCAGGACTTAGGACTAACAATAATTTTGCTGAATTTCTGTACTTACAGCTCAGCCCTGACTTGTAATTTTGTCTGCAATGTTTCATTGAACCAAGAGGGAAAGTTAGTTCTGTGTGTAGTTGCTTGTTAGTTGTGATATGGGTGAACTTATTAACAGTACTGACTGCTGAGGGAATGTTAGGCTTTTTTCTTACTGTCTTATCTGTCTTTTCCTCCTCCATTTTCCCAACTGAGTCCTACTTTCTCTTTCCCTCTTTCTTTCTGTGGATCACTATATTTTGCTATTACTGCAGCATCCTCTGTTACAGTCAGGCTTTCACTGAGCACGTGAGATAAATCTAAAATCAGAGGAAACTTGTGATTGGTCCCTGAAGCGGCTCTAAAAAGGGAGCTTGAAAAGCAGAGGCTTGCTCACTATCTGTAGTTACTTAACAGCTCTTTCTGTGGTTTTTCCCCATTTCTCTGGGAAATTTTTGGGTGAATGCCTTTAATTAAGGCTTGCTGGTAGAAGACCGGGAACATTGTCTCTGCTAGTTGCAGTAATAACTCTTGCTCTGAACATGTACAACTAATTATTGCTATTCATTTTTAAATTGTATTTTGTCTTCGTCTTGAAATAAAGCATACTTGCATGTGATCAGATAGTTGGTGTGAAAAGCCATCTGCAAGTCCTCACAATTCAGCAAGAACTGTACCAAAAAGTTACAACTTTTCTACTACATAATTGAATGGGTACTTACTTAAATTTAGTTGTGTCTAAGTGCAATTGGTGTCCAAGGGGGCATCACAGGAGTGCTCTCTGAGTTCACATATGACTGTACAAGCTAAATTAAATTTCAAGTTGCTACATGAACCTGCAACTAAATATTGATTTGGTTTTTAGTTGACTGATCTGTATATCTCTGTCACACTACAGACATTCACAGCAAAAGTTTTCAAACATCCTGGGTTGAAATTAACTTTGGCATAGGCAATAAAGTACTCTCAAAGAGGGAGCTTTTCATTACTGGTTAATTTTGATTGCAAACCTTTGCCTATGAAAGCAGGAGGGGTTTGAACTTTGGGAGAAAACTGAGTCTCAATATTTCATCAAGCTATGTTGTATTGGCAAGCTATTTACTTGCTAAAAAAATTGAAAAGGGTTGTTGGATAAAAGAAACGGCACTATAATGTTGTAGAATAAATCATCATTTTTACAAAAAAAAAGAGAGACCACTCCATTTTCTCTATTTACACAACACAGCATGTAACAACTTATTGAAATTTGGCCAAATACATTCCCAGACAGTTTTGTTGGCCAGATCTTCTGAAGGATTTCTTTATGATTTTTTTAGCGGAAGTTATTTTAATGGACAAGTATAGGATACACCAGATGCAGTTTTTTGTATTGCCATAAATGGTCACAAATTATTGGAGACTGTTGTAAATGTCTGGTTTACAGCATTCCATGCTGAATTTTGTCTCAGGTCTTTTTTGTTATTCAGTCTTTTCATACACATGAAGTATATGTTTAAATCCTTTTCAATTGTAAGATTCTGTTTTAGAAATAACATATTTTTATATTGAATATTTTAATGATAGAACTGCACGGTCATTGTGGATGGAATATAGCTGTGTAGCTGCCCTTAAAAGTTGATCCTCTTTGATATAAAATCTTTTTGCCAGGAAAATAGAAAACAACAATAACATTTCATTTGAAATATTAATACATTTGTTTTAAACTTCATCATGTGAATAAAAATTGAAAAGGAAACTTGCGATTGTTGTGCTTTGTTAGAGCAATAGCAACAGTACTTGAAACTTGTTTTTGGGTGAGGCATTAATAGTTTAACTTCTTTAATTCCCTTATTGCCTTTTACTCTGTGGAGACTCAAATAACACTCAGCTTCCATGTATGCTTCTACAACTGCTGTCATCCCGTAATGATGTTGCAAATGTTTTCCCTCAAATATCAGGGTCCTAGCTAACCACATTTACAAAGTAGTATAGTTTTAAGTAAGTTTAAACTTTGAAACCACGGATTAATTCTCTTGTGCCTCAGAGAGAAGTGCTGAGGAGCAGTCACATCATTGGAATGGATTTCAGTGCATATGGATGTAGTTGTTACAAGAGACATTGTGAATATGTATATAATTTTATTTGGTTTTTAACTTGTTTTGAATAAGGAGCTTAATCCGTATGTTTCTTGAACATGTCCTAACATGACACTAGTGAGTTGTTCTACTCTGTAAATTCATATTTGTGAAGTAAGTGTTCATATAAAGATGTGGAGCATTTAAGCAGGACATATTAGGATGTACCCATTTCACAGCTTAGCTCTTTGATAGATATATATACATATATATATGAAAACTGTGTGTGGATTCTCATGGAGTTGTCAGTGTTAATTGAGAACCACGTTGTGTCAACATAGTTGGGGCATGCATTTATTAAAGATTTACTGAAGATTAAAAGTCATGTGGAAACTAGAGTGGAATGTTTTTCATGCATCCCAGATGATTTGAAGGGTATCAAAATTATGAAAGTCACTTTTCTTACAAAGATTTTGAGGCTTTTTAGAAATTTCCTACAAGAGAGATGTAAGTGTATCTTTTGTGGGTTTTGTTTTTTAATGAAGCACTTTTAATTAGTGTGAGCCCAAGAAGTGTTAAAATGGTAGAGAAATTCAGTTAATGGGCAGTTTTTCCATAAGCATTCAACCTTATAGAGGGAGGAGGCAAAAAAGCTCATTATTTCCGCTCATATAACTGTAAGGTAGAGTTGGTCTTCACATGGACAGTCCACGTTATAACATATTTGTCAAGCTTTTGTTTGTGATTAAGACTTATTTGTACTTTTATTAGGAAAAAAGTAACTGCAAAAGTGGAATCTTGCAAACTCCCAGATTGGTGAAAAATTCTCTTTTTGCTGTCTTAAGGTGAAGCTATTGTAGTTTATCTTCCAAGAATTCTTTGTACCTTCTAATTATTTGTTTTCTTGTCTGAATTATTTACTGCCAGTAATTAAATCCTATGTTTGGGGATTTCAGAGCACTTTTTACTCTGTGTTTTTTGTACAAACTTGTATAGACAGATACTTTTATCAGTTTCTAGTATATCTGAGTTTTTAGAAAGAGAAAACTTTGTGGCCTGTTTACTTACAGTCAGAGTGTTGTAGAATATTATGGCAAGTAACTTACAGGAGAATTCTTTCTTTATTATGAGCTTTTATTTTTATGATTTTTGTGGGAGATCAGAGGAAGCCTGAGTTACTGACACAGAATGATTGGGGTAATTGCGTGTATTCTGTATTTGAGCTACAGGTAATTTGTGCTAATGGAATTCTAGAATTGTAGAGAATTTGGTGCTGTGAAATTACTGGGCAAGAGTGAATATAACAATATCAAGCTGTGGCTCCTTTTAATTAAATGGGCTACTACATTTGTATGTCTCATTAAACACTCTGATGTTGTGAGACTCAGTGTGTAAAACGTAGACAAATCATTAAGATCAGGAACCGAAGAAAGCTGAGAAGTTATACTACTAGTAAATGCGGAATCTAAACACCTTTCTTAATCTTCTAATAGTTCCTTTTTCTGGTTTGTGGGAGGAAAAATAGGGTCCTTTGTGTAGACCAAGAATGTTGTGATATCCTAGATGAACTGATTTCATTGCAGCCACTACAGAATAGTATCAAAACTGGGAGCCAGCTTTCCAAAAAAGGCAGAAAAATCTTTGTTGTGACTCCTAGCACACTGCTAGACAACCTCATATTAATTATATATAACACTGGCCTATTCGGTTACTTGCAGGCCGTGATTCCTGACTGGAAGTGTTTGCCATTTGCCTCTCAGTTTTGTGTTTGGTTCATGGTAGCTGTGGAATTTCAGCTCTGCCATTTTTAACTGACTGTTTGTATTCCCAAAAGTATAGGGAACCTTGCGTCAATCTGCAGTGCCTTTCTTGCCAGTATACTAAATCGTGGAGTACAGCACTGGTTCTAAGATGCATCAGTGTGGCCCAGCACGGTGTTTCAAGAGCTTGCATCTGTTAACAGGAGCCGAAGGGGTCCTAACAAAAGAGACCCACAACAAGTTAGTGATGTTGCTCTGCTAGCCGGTAATTCTCCACGAGACTGGAGAACTCCTTAGTGCTTCAAGGCTTTAGCAACCTGGTAGTAGAGTATGTAGCATAGCTGAGTTTAGGAAATATTTGAGGTTAAGTACTGAGATCAAAAGACCTGATGCCAACACACAGTTTGGTCAGATTATGGAGAAGATTGCCACAGCAGAACTACAGACCTTGATCAAGAATTTCTTTCTAGTTCTGCAGTTCATCAAACCTTCTGCAACTGGTTTGTTTTCTGTGTGTTCCTGTTCTTTAGCACTGAGTATCATTCCGGAAATTTTAGCTTATGATTTCAAATAATAATTTATTAGGTCGATAGTTTTTTAAAAAAAAAAAAAAAGCTGATTTTGATTGATTGTTTTTTAAAAGCACCATAACAATGTTAGCTTTTTTTTATTTTAAAATGTGTGTATTTTAAGTTTTGCAACAATATTTCAATTTTGTTATTTGCTATGACATAACATTTTATAGGTGAGATCAGAAGAGAAATGTTAGAAGACGTACAAATAAACTCATGAACCTTATGAACAGCACAGAAGGAAAAGTGGACAAGTAAGTCTTTTAATGAAAGTCTTGGTATGCGTTGTTGTTCTTTATTCCTCTCAATGTACAGATTTGTTACACAGTTGCAAGAGTAGTGCAGAACTGGGCTTCTGTATGTGATCTTGTAATTAAACTTGGATTATTTTGACATTTTTCAATTGCTTGGTGGTTGTAAATAGTAATTTTGATTAGTAAAACCAGTGTGTAGTAAATTTGGATTACTGTTTCTTAAGTAGAAGTGCACTGCGGTAGTACGAGCTCTGCAAATGGAGATAAAGTTCTTAATGAACATGTGTTATAATGTCTAAGGTGTGACAGCAGGCCCTTTCATGTAGCTGGATGTTGTGTAAATCTTTCTTCGTCTTTTTTTTTTTTCTTCTCTTTACCCATTAGAACTGAAGTAGGGATAGGCAAGTGGGTTCCCCTGGCCCCGTGCTTATGTCTTGATTTGGGACTACGCATAAGTATCTATTTAAACGCTCTCCTGAGTCAAGATCTTAGAATAAACATTTTCCCTGATTGTAGTGCTTGTATCAAAACTTCTTCGTGTACAATGCAGTTCACCTTATTGCATAGAATATTTCTAATATTGTCCAAATTGACACTACTGTGTAAGAAAAGTTTTAAATTGTAGGGGAAGTTAATTGGTGAGGTACCCTTTAGTTCCTCATGTTAGATTTCTTTATTTGGATTATTGGAAATTGGGCAAGAGTATGAGGAATAAATGCATCGATATTACAGTATTGGCTGTTACATAAGAGCAGACTGTATAACAAGCTTCCTTTGTTCTGCAGGGTCCTGATGAGAAACCTCTTTGTTGGACACTTTCATACTCCAAAAAATAAACGTCTGAAGTATTAAGGTTAATGGGAAGTATCTTGGGAATAAAAAAGGAAGAACTTGATCAGGTAATACTTTGCAGAAAACTAGACTTCCTTTTTCTTATTTGTGGTATCCATACCTGAAAATAAAATGACTTGCTGCTAAACTAAATGTGATTGTCCTTCCACTTCTTGTGGGCAAAATATAATTTTTGTTCTCTCATCTGAATTAATTTCTATGCATGACATTCTGATCTTAATGGAATCTTTTGATAACATTATTTTATTAGAATGGATCTCATTTTGCCGAGGAGTGCTGATGCAGAAAGGAAGGGTTTTAACTTCGAGCTGTTGTGTAGAATATGTCAGTTACAGGAAAATTACCCAGTTTTACATGTACCACTAGGTATTGTGAAGAATGCAAAGCTTGTATTTTTAAATAGGTAGGTTTTTAGACTGCCAGTCTTTGGAAGGCAGAGAATAAAGTTTTGACAGTAATTAAATTGTTTTATTTATCTTCAGGTATCCCTCTTAGTTATGGTGAATAATATAATGAGCACAATGTTGCAGTTTCTTTTACTTCCTGCTTTATTTTTTGTTTCCTGATTTTGTTGTTTGTTTGGTTGGGTTTTTTTTTAATCCTTTCTAGTTATTATCTGAAGACCAAAGAGGAGTTACGAGATGGGTGACTGGCTGGCTTGCTGGAGGAACTGGGTCAAAGAGTGTCCCTAGTACACCTTTGAGGCCAACTCATCAGAACATTCTTAATAGTGTAAGAATTAATTGTGCATTCTCTGTGTTGAGTGGAAAAAATGGGGCAGTTGCATATAATGCCGATGTTTGGCTCATGTGTATCCTAAGCTTCATTTACTGATGCTACTGTATCTTGCATTATTTGTTGGTTTTGTGCAACTGCTTTGGCATAAGGTTTTTTCCTGCACTAAATAAATATGTAGGCATTGATGAAAATTATATGATACTAAGTGCTGGGCTAATACAGAAATATAGTTACTGTCCCCTTGGTTCCTGTGATCACTGAGTTCTTACAGTATGGACTTTATCTTGCAAACTGACAGTACTGGAGGTTAAATATATGTGGGAGTCTGGAATTCTACAATACTCAACAGTATAGAAGGCAATGCCATCATATTTTGGTGACTGTGTTCCCATATGCCCTTTAAAATTTAGTTTGAAAAGCTTTCTCAGCTGCTGCAGTTAATGCCTCTTATGTACAGCATATAGAGTTGATATTTTAACTTTCAATACTGTAAAGCAACAGTTCTTATAGCATGGTCCATGGGAGCAGATAATCTATGGAATTTTCCATTTTTCAGACCAGCAAATAATGCACTCAAGGATAAAGAACTGAGGGATTGGGCTTTTGGGATTAACTATTTTTTTTCTCACTGAGCTAGAAAACTGTGTTGAGAATTGATTCCTGCAAATTATCTTGAACTGTAGGGATCTGGTTTTGCCCACTAAAATAGTGCAGGCACTTATGCCACCAGAGGATTGTAGTCTGATTATCTACAGACGTAAAAGAGGAAAAGTAATGCTTTTGTATATATAGTACAGGCTTTACTAAGCAAAACTTTATCTTGTGATGCTACTGACACCTTCATCATTCCATGTGTCCTTTATTCAAGGCTTTTTGTCAAATAAAGCAATGGCTTTTACAAGAAATGTTGAAGTTTTATGTGTTTCCGGAGGAGTGATTTGCTTGAGCATGGACCGTGATGTCATTAGCAGCATGAGGTTATTGAAACGATTGGCTTAAATCAATAACAGAACCATGGAAAAAGTATGTGTGTTCCCTTTAGAGTTTATCAATTTCATATAAATACCACTTACTGAGACAACAAAAACCTGTGTATTTGGGAAATAAATTTCATCGTTGTTCACTAAGGACTGCTTAGTACCGAGTCTGAGTATATGTACGAAATTCTTAGGAGGCTGTTGACCGCTTTTTGTTTATGTATGTATTTTTACCTTACGTACTCTTCAACAGAGCATCAGTAAAATGTAATAACTGGTAGCCTCTTGTAGTCTTTTTCAGAATTGTTTGTGAAATTCCTTGAAACAGAATCTTGCCCAAGCCTTCCTCCACCAAGCTTTCTGTTGATCATATGAAGCCTTTAGGAGCAGCAGGATCTGGTAAAACTAGCGGCACTCCGTCCAACAGTCAAATGCAAGGTAACCTTTGAAGGAAAATTTGAAACTTTACTCACAACATAAATAACTAAAGGTAGAATTATCAAGGGGATTTCAATGATTCAGTGTTTCCTCACTTGTGAAGTATGAATTTGATTTCTTCCCACACCAAATTCCTACTTTCTCTTCTTTTTTTTTTCCTTCCCCCATTCCTCCTTCCCACTGCTTCTATACCCTGCTTCCTAAAATTTCAGTACAGAAGATAGAGGGACCAAATTCCCTTTGATATGGAAAGGCTTTAACAGCACCTGTTAGAGCCAAACATGCTGTGCAGACAACTCCATATGTTCCAGCAGTGAACCCAGTCCTGATTTTCAGCGTCCCTTTTGAACAGCTTGGTTCTCACTGAGTGAAGAATGCAAGTAATACCAACCTCGTAGTGCCTCTCTAGTATGTAGAACTGGTTGCTCAGAGAGGTCTAAAATAAAATGAGTTAAGTATATGGCCTCATTTGAAATCTCTGTAAACTGTGCATGAGTGTTAAATCTAATTGTTTTCCGACTTAGAAAAATCATGCTTATATTATGCATTGAAATTAATGCACTTTTGTCTAAGTGATGTAAGATCCAAATCTTCAGTTTAATCTGGATCAGTTAAACTTGTGTTTTATGTACTTTAAGATTTCACCTTAATACAGTCCTGCTGGTTGCAGAAGCTTGTTTTGACTGAAACTTTTATCTGTAAGCTCAACAAACAAAAAAACCAACCCCCAAAAACCTATGTATTATATAGATTACAGAGAGAGAGAAAGATGCTAAAAAAAACCCTCTTTCAATTTGCCTAAAGTAGTTGGATATAAATGTCTACTGCGGAATACCTCTTTTTTTCTGAAAGCAGTATTTATTAATTTTCTTAATAAACCTAAATTAAGTTTATAATTTTCTTCTTCCTTGTAGTATAACAGTAATATAATAGGTAAAGTACCTCTTTTACTTGGGGAGGAAAAAAAACAAAAACAATTTCCTTGTCTGGACGAACAAATTCTCGGTTCCTTCTATCCACTCAAGAGCTAAATTGCTGGCTTGTAAAACTAAACACTCATTTTATCTATATCCCTTTAATTGTTTGGGTGCTTTAAGTTTTTGTTCCTAGAAATAAACCATATAGTAGCAGTTTTTAAGTGCTGGACACAAATGTCAGTATAATATCCACACGGAAATGCATTTACGAGAATTAGGATGTTTACATGATGAAAGACCTCTTCTAAAACAAAAAAAATCTCAATAAAATCACCTGTCCAAACAATTGGTATGATATGGGAATGTCAGTTTAGTTTCTGCTCTACATCTGCTGTAGGAACCTTGAACAGGTTACATCTGGAGCTGAGTGAGGATTTGATGGGGGAAGGTGAGAGAGGGCAAGTCAATTGTTAGATTTTTAAAAAAAAAAAGTTTAATACTTTTTTAAAACTAAAATTGTGTTAGAATTTGACTAATGAGCACAGATTAAGTTTTGTCTGAAGACTAAATTGTGACTCGCTGTCTGTGATATCACAGGGGTTTTCTTGGGGCCGACCCTGGGGAGGGTGTTCCAGGACACCATGGGGTGGGAAATCTACCTGTGTGCTGTATTGTAGTGCACTCACAAGGGCGCTTGTGCCTTTGCCTAGTGCTGGAGTCAACGTGACTGGTATTTCCTGTCTGACATTGAAAGCATCAAGTGAACCTTGGCAAAGGGCCTTCGTGTTTCCTGTCACAGAGGTGTATGGGGTTTTTTGGGTAGCCTGAGCTGGTACTGAATTTCAGCTGCCGACAAGCACAATATGGTTGGCACGTCCTGAAGTGCCCTGTTCTTCTAAGTCAGTCTTGTAACTGGTGGCCTGATGTGTAGACATAGGGATTGTTCAGCAAAAGAAGCAGTGGCAGATGAGATCCCACATGAGAGAAGACAGAGAATGAAAGTCTTTGAGAGCATCTACAGTCCATGGCAAGAAGATAGGATTTTCATACTGCAAAAGTAATATCCAATTTTAGAACTTTTTGTGAACAAATGCTGTAAAATTGGGTAGAATTATGAATGCTTTCTAACAAAGTAGTTTTGGGTTTGATTTTTTTACTTTTTTTTATATTTCAGATTCTCCAGTCTCAGGAATGAGCAGAAGACCAGATACAAAATCCCTTTTTAGCACCTCGATCTGCAGCAGTGCCTCTTGTAACACCTGCTAGCAGTTCTGGACATCTGCTTATGAAACCTATTTCTGATGCGTTGCCTACTTTTACACCCCTGCCAGTGTCCCCTGATGCCAGTGCTGGTGCTGTACTAAAAGACCTCCTAAAACAATAGATGAGGCTGTATCAATATGGTGATAGTAGCACTTTAAGGAAATGAGAACACTATGCTGTATATAATTTACCACAGTGAGGCCTTCTGTAAAAAGTCATGTACGTGTTTGTAATTGTACCTACATTTCTTTTAATTACGAACTAACCAGCGCTTTGGAAATTCTAATGGCGGCAAGAATAACTGCCTTCTTATAGCAGGCATTCATTTGGGGTGTGGGTTAAATCTTAAACTGAAGAGAAAAAAATCTATCTTGTTGCTAGATTGCACAAGACAAATAGAAGAATTTTTAAGCCTTCGTTATACTTTGAGTTGTTTCAGTTATGCATAGACAGTATTAACTCTTTGGTGTTGAGATCCATTTTTTCCATTAAAATGATCTGCTATTGGCAGTGGGCCTTCAATTGATCTGTTTGAGGTGTTCAATTAATGACACAAACACCAAAGAATAAGACAGTGAGCATATGGGAGTCTGATTATTGAGCAGCTGCAGTCTTCCCACACACAATTAATGACATTTAGTTAATGTACACTAGGACATGCAACTCTTATTTATAGGATTGGTCACGTTTAGGGGCAATTTGAGGCATGTTAATCCTTTTGCACAATGTTTATCATCCACACCCTCCCCCTGACTAATAGCTACATTCAGCAGTCAAACCCATCAGCACCAAGGAGTTAACTGTGAAAGTGAAGTCCTTCATTTCTAGAGGTGTCCATGTGATGGAGAGTGTAATTTAGCAAAAGATAGATTCACATACACAAAGACATTGAGACTCTAATAGTCTCAGGTGTATATTTGAGAGACTTTTTATCTTGCAGGATTTGTAGATCCAAATAAAGGCTTAAAGCTTGAACACATGTATAGAATTTAAAGGGAAGAAGATGCTTCCTTACCTCAAATATGTAAATAGGTCTTCATAAGACCAAGGCCAAAGTCAATTATTCTGTAAATTTTGCTGTGATAACTTGTACACTTTGGCAGGTAAAGAATGAAGTTGACAGGATAAGTCACCTTGCAAAAGTCTTCTTCATAGTGAATCTGAGGTATAGCATCTTCAGTGTGAAATGTAATTTCTAAATCCTTTTATATGCTGTTCCTTGTTTAGTCAGTGTTAAGGTAACTGTTGTGCAAGTTCTATATTAGAACTGTCAACCTTTTACTTCTCATTTTCATTAAGATCCTGGATTAAATTGTAAGAGTTATATTTAAATAGAAGTAATTATTGAAACTTGTACAGAATCAACCAAAATAATGCAAGAAATCTTTGCATTTATTTATGTGGAGGTCAAATAGCGAATTTCTTTTGTTGCCTTGAAATGTCTAAAAGTTTTATCAATTATTATATTTACCTTAATTGCTTGAGTCCCTTTTCATGTTAATGTTTCATGGAAGGCTTATGCAAATTTGGAAGTGGATTGAACATACTGAATTTTTATTTAAAATTTTTTACTCCTTCATAGACAAGGTAATTAATTGGGCAGTTTGATTTCTGGAAGGATAGCAAGCACACATAGTATACCAAAGTTAATTCTGCATTACATAATGAATGTAATGAGAATTTGGAAATTACCTCGGCTAAGAACACTTCATTTTGGTACTTCAAATGTACACCTTCATTAAACTGGACTGGAATAGGTACCTTCTTTTTTTCTACAGGAAATAGAAAACGGAAATCCGATGGCTTCTGTGCAGTCTCTCTTGTTCTTGTAGTCATGTCTATTTAAGGAGATGTAGCTGTTACAGAATAAAACTGCCTTTTGGTGAGCCAAAGCAGAAGAAGATGTTTAGTTTTTAAAAATTACGTAACTTACATAGTATAAATTAGATGTTGACTCCTGCTGCTCACTATCCTCTGAATATACTGAGCAGATCTTAACCTTTTTTTTTTTCATTAATTGCAGAGAATATGTAGATGTTTCTCTTTCAAGGAAGCTTTATAAATGCCAATAAATAACACGTACTAAGTTTGTTTCTGCATTCTGCAGATCAGCTCCAGTTATACACTAAGCTATGAGTTTAAGGAGAGAAAGCTAAAACCAAGAAAGGTATGAAGAACTTTAGAGTTCCTCATTAAACTACTTTGGAGAGAAGAAAGTTCTCTACGGGAGAGATAGAAGAGGCCTCAGTCTGCAAGTCCTAGGGAGTCTGTTGAACTATGGAGAAAAATCCCCATGGCTTAGAGGTTTCTCTTCTGGGGCTTATTCCACAACTACATTGGTGGGGTTTGTTGCGTTGTTACAAGTGAAGTGTGCTCTGTGTTCCAGGCAGTACTTTCCCACTGAAAAGTGTGGAACAACTTCATTGCCTTGTTTCTCCTTTATTTCTTAGACTGTTTCACAGACTATTATAATCCTTCAAGATTTGTTTTATTGAAAGATTAGCGGATATATTTTTCCTCTTAATTTTTCTTCTGTGTTTACTTGTGCTCCATAACTGTTCCGTATATATTTACCTTACCAGTTTCCCACATGTAAGTATGCGACTCATGTAGTCTATCCTGTTAATTGTGTGGGTCTCGCACAGCAACAGGGGGCAGGGGAAATTTCTCTGTGGAGTTTATAAGCAGGTGCAGTAGCTGAAAATTTTTGTTCTTCCTTTAACTTAATTGTCCTCTTTCACCTTGTTTTTGCAAGAAAAAAAAAAAGTATGGTCCTCCTAGTTTATCTAACAAGCAGTCAGTTACTTTTAGTGGTAAGGTAACAGGATCTAGTGAGGAATTAATTTTGCAAACTTGATATAAGGGGGAAAAATAAGGTTGGGATTTTCTGTTCTCCTTTTTAGACTCCCACTTTTTGCTTTTCTTTGCTCTTTCTGTATTCTATGCAAAGAGTAGGAAGTGTAACTGGTTGATCTTTCTAATTGTTACTGTAAAAGAATGCACAGGGTTTGGGGGCTTTTTTGTTTGTTTTTTTGTTTGTTTATTCTTTGTTGTTTTTTAAAATTAAACTCCTCTGCATTAAACCAGTTAGTCACAGCCATATAATTTATCACATTATAGTGACCAGTGTAGAAAAGAATTTTTTTTTACCAAATGTCAGCTCCCAGCTTGCATTTTATTATTATTGCTTCGAATTCATGTTCTTGACTGATTTTGCATAGTTACTAATAAGGCAGGTTACCTGGGGGAAAAAAAAAAAATATATATATATGTATGTATATATATAGCAGTGACTGATGGCTAAAGTGGAAGAGACAGAATGGACGGTGCTTGCCTTGTAAGTACTTCACATTATCACATACTCATGAAAGCTTTGCAATTTTAAGCTATGATGTCTTCTTAATCCCAGTTTTGATGACTATATTGACACATTATCATATAAAAGTTCAAGAATAACTTTTTCAAATCATTTAATCAGACACACTTGTAAATTGATGCTGCATCTTCCCAACACTCACAGTTTGGGAGTAGATTTAACTAGAATAAAATTCTTTTTTTTGCCATCTACTTGAAGATACAAACATTGTTTAGTATTTGGAGACATTAGTGTGCTGTGGAAATAGCTGGGAGAACAGCTTCAAGCATTCTTTCAGGCAGAGAGAAGCCTTTGATTTATCTAGACATTCAAAGCAAAGTAGTCATTGTTTCAGTATGCTTTTGTTAATGCTAAAAAAAAAACAAAATACATATATGTATATATACATATATGGCAGTGGTAACAGTAATGCTTGAGCAATTAAAAACATTGTATGTATTTGTTTTATTTTGGCTCTTTTAGTTTTTCCCCCTTCCAGTAAATTTAATAGTCTGTTGCCTTAAGGAGTTGTCTTTCAGTTGGAAGCTTCTAATTAGCTTTCTTAATAAATAATATATAAGAATTACCAGCCTACAATTTTTTTTCTATTGTGTTGTGCCATTATATACTGCTCAAATCATTTGCAGCCCCGCAAAGCTTAAATATAGAAACCAGTCTTCAATAAAAAAATAAAGGAATGGACAGCTGCTGGCACTTTATGTAGAGGAGGAAAATGACTTGCACGTGGCACGTTGTTTTCAGGAGTAGCAACACTCAGTCTTGGACTGTTGTATTCGTCTCATGCTTTTAAAAGAGTGTGGCATTCTAAATTTCAGTATCTGAAAGCATCACCTATCTAACTCTGAAATACATTTTGTAGCAAGTAGTCGTTCAAGCATGTTATCAGCGTAAGTGCGTAAGAATATGCCTGTTGTTTGCTGGTTGTGTTAGATCTGTTGAAAGGCTAATTCAGACAGACTTATTCCAAATTGGGTGTTCAGCTATGCTGTTAAAACTCTCAAACATTTTGCCAAGCAGAAGAAAATCGTATCAAGTGATTAAAGGCTTATTTTCCTTGTAGGAAATAGCAACTGGAAGGTAACTGTTAATTTTTCATACATAAAAAGGGGCATTCATCATTCAGTAAGTGCCCATATTAAGTACTTAGGGTTGTTCAGTGCCTTCTTATTGAGCTTGTGGCATTGCTGGTAAATCTATTTTTTTTTTTTAAATGTTCACAGATGATGTACATCATCCTTGAGCACCACTAATGACCTAATCTTTCCCTAATCTTGTGTTAAAGAGACACATTAAACATCTTCTCACAGGTTAGATTTCAAAATTAGTATTGCTGGCACTCAAGTTTTCTGGCAGTCTGTGCCAAAATGCCTTTGAACAGGTTAATCTTTTCTTTTGGTTTTTGATGCTCATCCAATAAATATTACTGTGAATATCCACGGTAACTCCAAAACCATCATTTTCCAAGCTTCTTAAGCAGACTGAAAACACCCCTTTTTCTCTATTTGAGGCCATTTCGACTTGAGTTCTTTTATGCCTTGGGTTGGTTGGTGGCTATGTTTTGTGGGGTTTTTTTCTGATTGGGAACCATACACATGATGTATGGAACACATGTTCCCCTTTGAGGAAACATGATGCAGGTCCCTTGCTACTCATAGTTAACTAGAAAGAAAGTGGGTCTTTTTTTTTTTTTTTTTTTGTCTACTTCTGCCAATTCTGTTTCATTCCTATTACCACAGCAGTATTTTCTTCCAATGTGAATGTAGACTTTGGAGTTCCTCCTGTAAATTCTTGCAAATGTTGCAATACCATAAATGGGATGGTTCTTGTGGTTGCAGAAGCTGAACATGTCTGTTCCTAAATCACTTAGCTAAAGTCTTTCAAATGTTTGCATGTAGTTGAGGAGTTCACAGCTGAAAATGGAGTGACATCCCAAATTGTTAGAAGAGAAGTGCAGATTCACACCAAGTTGAAAGTTCAAGGTAAGAAAAGAGGGGGGATGGAACATCGCAGATTACTCTTTCTTGCATCATTTATTAGGTGAACTAGAAAAATACTCCAGTCAAGAAAAATGTATGAATATAGTACCATGGTCCTAGAAGACTTGGTTTTGAGTGAAGTGAGAATAAATTTATCTGATAATTTTAATACAATTACATGTCAATCAAATTTAACATTGATTACCCATATAAATTCAAAACCGTTCATTATGCTTGTAAGATGAAAAAATAAATTATGGAGTCTATTGCTAAGGATTGCAAATTAAACACGTTTTAAAAGGTCAAAGTCAACATCTTCTCAAGCTTGAAAGAACTTTGCTGAATTACACAATTGAGGAGACTTCACACCTAAGATTATGCATTCAGCCACCGGCTAACTGACAGCAGCCCAGATAATTCCATTTCAGTAGTCAGCTTCTGGTCTCCAGTGGGAGCAGCTGCACAAAGCTCCATAGTAGTGTTCTGTTTTGCTGGAATTTTGCACTATATTGATAAAGGAAAAGATGGCTGCAGCTTCTTAATTCAACAATAGAAGCTGTGGCCTGAGCTTCGTTCATTATCTGAGATCGTAGAGAAAGGATCCCTTGGATCCTTGTGGTTTGATTTATACTGGGAGGGACAGCTTGTCATTTCTGAAGTGACTGGTAGACTTTGGATAGTACTGCACATCACTAGTTTTCTGCAACCATCAATCTGTTGTCAAATATTAGGAGTAAAAACTTCTTACCCTTTGAATTACGGATAAATGAGTGTAAACTTTTCTTCTTTCCTACAACGCTAAGACCCGTACAATCTCAGATTGTGGTTCTAATGCCCAGTCAGCTGGAAGAGACCCAGGAAAGAAACTTGTGTGTATGCAGGAGTCCATGGATCAGAGCTAGTCTTCTGAGATATGTAGTTGTTAAGGGTATCTCCAAGAAAATCTATGCCTAACAGTTCAACACTAAGTCTCCTGTGCTGTGCAACTGATTTGCCTGACATATTGGATTTCCTGTTCTGTATTTTATTAAGCATTACATGGAAACCTGTTAAATACAGTATCTTATTTGGTACCTCCTGTTCTTCCAGCACTAAGGCAATTTTCTGAGAGGCTACACTTAAATGTCAGCTGTTCCATACCTTCACTTAATTTCTAAATGTCAAGTGAGTTCTGATGAATTGTTACTCTCTGCTTTCTTGATTTGTTCTACAACCTCTTCTGCTGGTACTTCAATTTTAGGACAGATCCTCCGAAGTGTGATTTTTTTTTTTTTTTTTTTTTTTCTTTTTTAAAAATTCCACTATGGGAACCCATTGAAGTTTTGCTAGCAAATGCAGATGAAGAAGAATCACTTAACTTTCTACTGTGATTTTATCTTTTTTAAGCACTATTTTATACTTCGTTCATCTGTTGGTTTTGCAGACTGTTTGGCAGTTTTCCTGCTCTTGATGTGTCTGAAACAGAATTTATTATTAGATTTTATGCCTCTTACAATTTGTTTCTCAAACTTTCTTGGCCTGCTTTTCTGTTTTTCACATTTAACCTGTCAGAGTTTTTGTTCTTTCCTATTTTCTTTATCTGGCACAACTTCAGCTTCTTGAATTTTGCTCTGAAAGAGTGGACAAAATGGGGTCTGATTGCTTTATCAGGCATTGGTTATGAGCTGTGTTAGCAGTACAAGTGCCTCTGCTGGGAGAAGGGTCTGGTTCTACCAACTTTTTACATGGCTGCTTGAGGTTCTGATTCTTTACAGCAGCTGAAAGGACTGGAGCCTCTGGGAACAGCCAGGCTGCTTGCGCACAAGTCTGTGGGGCCAGATGGGATCCCCCAAGGGTACTGAGGGAGCTGGCGGAAGTGCTCACCAAGCCACTTCCCATCATTTATCAGCAGTACTGGCTAACCAGGGAGGTAGCAGTCAACTAGAGGTTATCAAATGTGATGCCCATCTGCAAGAAGGGCCAGAAGGAGGATGTGGGGGACTACAGGCCTGCCAGTCTGACCTCAGTGCTGGGGAAGCTTATGGAGCAGGTCATCTTGAGTGCCATCACACAGCATGTACAGGACAACCAGGTGATCAGGCCAGTCAGCACAGGTTGATGAAAGGCAGGTCCTGCTTGACTAACCTGATCTCCTTCTATGACAAGGTGACATAATTAGGGGTGAGGGAAGGGCTCTGGATGTTGTCTACCTAGACTTTAGTAAAGCCTGTGACACTGTTTCACACAGCATTCTCCTGGAGAAACTGGCTGCTCATGGCTTGGATGAGTGTACTCTTCACTGGATAAAAAACTGGCTGGATGGCCGGCCCCAAAGAGTGGTGGTGAATGAAGCTCGATCCAGTTGACAGCCAGTCACAGGTGGCGTTCCCCAGGGCTCAGTATTGGGGTCCTGTTCTCTTTAACATCATTATCAGTGATCTGGATGAGGGGATCAAATGCACCCTCAGTCACTTTGCAGATGACAAGTTGGGCAGGAGTGTTGATCTGCTTGAGGGTGAGGAGGCTCTACAGAGGGATCTGGACAGGAACGATGGGCTACGGTCAACTGTATTAAGTTCAACAAGGCCAAGTGCCAGGTCCTGCACTTGGGTCACAACAACTCCCTGCAAAGCTACAGGTTTGCGAAACAGTGGCTGGAAAGCTGCCCAGTGGAAAAGGACCTGGGGGTGTTGGTCAACAGCTGGCTGAAGATGAGCCAGCAGTGTGCCCAGGTGGCCAAGAAGGCCAACAGCATCCTGGCTTGTATCAGAAATAGTGTGGCCAGCAGGAGCAGAGAAGTGGTTGTCCCCCTGTACTCAGCACTGGTGAGGTTGCAACTTGAATACTGTGTCCAATTTTGGGCCCCTCACTCCAAGAAGGACATTGGGGTGCTGGAGTGTGTCCAGAGAAGGGCAACGAAGCTGGTGAAGGGTCTAGAGAACAAGTCCTATGAGGAGCAGCAGAGAGTCCTGGGTTGTTTAGCCTGGAGAAAAGGAGACTGAGGGGAGACCTTATCACTCTACAACTACCTGAAAGTAGGGTGCAGTGTGGTGAGGGTCAGCCTCTTCTCCCTTATAAGAAGTGACAGGACAAGAAGAAACGGCCTCAAGTTGCACCAGGGGAAGTTTAGGTTGGATATCAGGAAAAATTTCTTCACCGGAACAGTTGCAAGCATTAGAACAGTCTGCCCGGGGCAGTGGTGGAGTCCCCATCCCCGGAAGTGTTTAAAAGACGTGTAGGTGTGGTGCTGAGGGACATGGATTAGTGATGACCTGGCAGTGGAGAGTGAATAGTTGGACTCAATGATCTCAAAGGTCTCTTCCAACAAAAACAGTTCTGTGATTCTGCAGGAGGAACTCCTGGTACTACTCAGTTCCGTCTGCTGTGACAACCAGCACAAGTCAAAGCAAAAGCCAGAGATTAAAAGAAAAAAGAAACAATCTGTGCTGTAAACCGCATCCTTTAGGAAGACTTTGTAAGTGCTGCAGCATGCGTATAGCAGAACTAGCAGAGTGGCATTCCCTGCTCAGTGGAATTGCTACCTATAGCATTCTGAATTGCTGCCTTATAGCAGCCCTCATAGCTGCAAAGCAGTGAATAATGAGTCTGAAAGCAAACAGACATCATTTTTATCACTCGGTTTCTGAGCCAATTTATTTCCAAAGAGCATGGTTAACTTAGAAAAATCCAAAAGTAACAGGCAAATTGTGACATGGTGTAATCCCTGCTATGGGAATAGTAAATTAAGTGTAGTAGTTTTTAAATTGAAGAAAAGTTTAAAAGTGACTTCTGGGGTTAGAAAGGAGTTGAGTAAGTACAAAAGAGTCAAAATTATCCATCTCCTCATATGGAAACTTTCTGCCACTCCTATGTCTAACATATAACCCTGGGGATCATAAGATAAGGAAAGGACTTGCTGATTTTTTTTATTGGAAAAAGAAACCAGAAGCCTTTCCTTATACGTGCACCTATAAGTGTAAAACGTTTTAAAAAAGAATGTTTTCCACCACTTGGAAAGAGAGAAGCTCTGAAGAGAGGGCTGGTTTCAAATATGTTTCTACTCTGGATTCATCAGCAGGGTTCTGGCAGGTGCCCTTACAAAAATAGTGCACATACTTGTGAACATTTAAGAATCCCTGTTGAGAGATGGCATTTCCACAGACTTGTTTGGGTTTGCTCAGAACCTGAAGTGTTTTAATGGAAAATGTAGAATATGCTCGATGCTAGAGAGGGCAATCTTTTGCTCTGGATAAAAACAAAGTGAATCGCCTAAGCAGATTGAAAGAATTATGGAAACACAGGAGAAGATGATGTTTTACTAGCACAGATGTCCCAGCAGGTTAACTTGGAAGGGTGAACTACTGTCTCCAGTCAGCTGCTCTAGTGTGCAGCCTGATGCTGTTGTGCCAGATGTGCCCAGTGTGTACGGTGTGGTGCGCAAGTTAGTGAAGAACTTGAGAAACTACAAGAGGCACTTCAGTCTTGAAGCACTGAAGCATAAAATAAATTAGTCCTGAGTATTTCTAAGGGAGATTTTAGTATATACTTTTAACGGTCTGGTCATAATTGAAGACCGATGGTTTATGTATCCCAGGCACTTGCAAGACTGAATGTTGGCTTGCTCAAATAGTGAAACAGACTGGACCAGCCTTGGTCTGGAAGTATCGTTTCAGGTCTTTATTTATGGAAGGTCATTCTTAGCTGAAACTGGCCGTAAAGGATTTGCGCTTGTTATTAAAGGGGGCTTGCAAACATCTTGTCACAAGATTAAAGAGCACTGCTTTCAACCACGCTGTCTAGACCATTTCACTGGAGTACCGTGTTCAGCTCTGGGGCCCCTAACAAAAGACAAGCACAGTCCTGTTGGAGTGGGTCCAGGGGAGGGCCACAAAGATGATCAGAGGGCTGGAGCACCTCTCCTGTCAAGAAAGGCTGAGAGATTTGGGGTTGTTCAGCCTGGAGAAGAGAGACCTTACTGCGGCCTTTCAATAGCTAAAGGAGACCTACAAGAAAGCTGGAGAGCAACTGTTTGCAAGGTCATATGTGATAGGATGAGGGGTAATGGCTTTAAACTGAAAGAGGGTAGATTTAGGTTAGATAAAAGAATATATAACCTTATATATAAGAAATTCTTCACTGTGAGGGTGGACACTGGAACATGTAGCCCAGAGTTGAGGATGCCCCATCCCTGCACGTTCAAGGCCAGGTTTATGGGTTTTGAGCACCCTGATCTAGTAGAAGGTGTCCCTGCCCATGGCAGGGGGGGTTGAAACTAGATGATCTTTAAGGTCCCAAGCCATTCCAACAGAAATCATTCTATGATTGTATGGTTTCAAAAAAATGCAGAGGAGAAAAGACCGCAGCCTAGCTTATGTACGTGTCAATCTTATAAAATAAACAAAACCAGACTAAAATATCTGTCTAGTTTCAGGCAAAATGTGAGTTGCAGTTACCAGAGCTATGCTCAAGGATGAGATTCAACAGAAAAAAAATGTAAAAGTATTAACAGTGGCTGGGGCATCATGTTCTCAGATACTCACCACAGCTTAAGGGGGAGGTGTGAGTTCTCAAGGAGATCTTTTGTCTTTAGGTACAGGATGATGTTCTGTACACTTTTTACAGGAAAATCATTTTAAAAGTATAAATGCCAGTCATTTAAGGATTGAAAAATCAAGAGGAATGAAGTATACTCTAGCAAATTAATAGTAATAGGAAGGGACCTGTTGAGAGTTGTCACATATGCCAAAAATGCTGTGAAAGATTCTGTATTTTTTCCTGGAAAAGTTTTAAAAAGCCTTTATTTTGGTTGCTTATCTTACTTCCAATAATATTACTCTTTTTTGCCTCAGGCAGCCTTCCTAGACCTTCCTGGAAAACACTACAGCTAAACAGGTGATGACAAGCATCAAATTTGATCTCACTAAAGGTAATATACCTGAAATAGTTTTGTTTTACAGCAAATACAGTTCATTGGGCATAAGTTTAAGCTGTTTGGGTTTTGGTGAATACCTGCTAGATTCCACTATTCCTCACTTAATGGGATGATTAATATGTTATCAAAACATTAAAGTGGAGGTAGATGCTAGTCCATGTTTAGTGTTGTCATATTTCAGAATGGATCTAGTGGTGCCTGTGCTTTCCACTGGTAATGTCTTTTCTAAAAGAAATTGTGCTGTTAGGAACCAGTATCAGATTGACCACAGACCTGTAAAGATAGTAACATCTATGAGATGTAGAGTTAGATAAAGTAAAAAAAAACCTTTAAATTATGTGGTCCATCTGGCAGCACATATCTGAGACCATCTGGTCCGTCATTACAATGGCACTCTCCTTACCGTTCTTGGGAAGCAGTGGTATCATCAGCGGTATTGTCATCCCAAAGGAACAAATGCTTCAGACAGATGGGTGACATCCCCATACAGAAGGGAAGGAAGGGGTGCTGTATTGGCCTCCTGTTATTCATAGATATCTCACGCAGCTTGTAACTGTACCATGTTGAGGCAACTGAGCCCCAAGAGACAGCAGCGAGAACAGGAACTGTACTTTGTCCTTCCTAAAAACAGTAGTGTGAGCTGCAGATCAGCACAACAGCATCTCAGAGACTCTGTGTCCGCAGTACATTTAAGTTAGCACTACTGATGTTTTTACAATTACATATTATGTTAATTTTCACTGTTAATTCTTGCTTCTGTTACATTTGGCTAGGGAGGGAAAATATGTGTGGGACTGTGCTTTTGATCTTCTGGCCTGAGCCATCTGGAACAGGTTATTGCATCATTCATGTTATGAGATGGCAATTACAATTCAGACTCTGAATGAAGCAGACCTCAGCTAATAATGTATGGTAGTCCATCACTGAAAAAGGAGAGGGAACCCTCCTGAAACACCAAGAGTTTGCAATTGAGAGTCTTTCCTGGGAGGTGGAAGAAACAAGCCCTACTCTTTTTCGGGCAGAATTAGGGTTTGAGGCTAAGGTTCCCATGTGCTCTAAAGCTGTTCATGTGGCCATAGGGTGAGATGTGTGAATTTCAAATCGCTGCCTGTCATGTGTTATATGAACGTGTGATACACATATATCAGAAGTCTCCAAGAATACTTAGGCTTTTGCCTGACTGTGGAGACTGATCTAACTTGTGCATCTCATGGAGCTTAGGTGCTATCAAAATGCAGCTGTCCTTGCAAATGCCCAGTAGTTGTGCTCTAAGTTTTACCAGTTTTGCTGGTAAAAGCTGGTAGAAAATTTGGTTCCATAAGGTTTGGTAGGAGCAAAATGGATGTTTCAAGCATCTAAAGCTTAGACATATAGGGCCTTAAAGTGTCAGTTGTTGGCAAATTACTTTAGTGAATTCAGGTCTGTATGGCTTTGTGACTTGTCACTCAGAATGACTTCGGGCTCACGCACCTACTACCATACAGATCTGTGTGATTTGACTCTGCTCCCACAGTTTGACAGCATCCTTGAGAATGTTCAGCAAGGGTGAACTTTAGAAAATGACAAGAACATCTAAGAAAGGTGTTTCACAGATGCAGTTCTGGAGAAGTGTAAGTATAATGTCAGAATTAAAAAAAGAGATGAAGTGTAAAAGTTAGTAGATGAAGACTTGGTTTTGTGAGGCAGATTTTTTTTGTTCAGGAGCGCTGAGCGTAATTAACTCTTGCTGAGTTCCCTGGCCTATATACAGCTTTTGTCTTAGCATTCAGAAGCAATTAGATTACATTCTCCGGCGCTGAGGGTCCCTGTTAACCCAGTGTTGTACATTATCTACAGGAGCATGGCACAATTCATACATTTGGTCAGCTCATTCAAGGAGGGAAGAGTTAAGGTTACACTACATGGTTTATGTGTCACTTATGATTATATATTACACAATTTTTGAAATCCAAGTCTTGAACATAATTAGATATATATATAGTTTCAACCCTAGCTATGCACAAAGCAAACTTTTAAGAACATACACAGTTATT
Source organism: Bucorvus abyssinicus (assembly GCA_009769605.1). Lineage (NCBI taxonomy): Eukaryota > Metazoa > Chordata > Aves > Bucerotiformes > Bucorvidae > Bucorvus > Bucorvus abyssinicus. The sequence goes on from CM020036.1 coordinate 17,089,565, forward strand.
TAATAGAGACCCATTTTATACTGGGAACTGTTCTGCACCTCCTCATGAAGACAAAGAAAATGTCAAGGCAAATAAAAATAAATAAAAATAATAAAAACTAAATAAAGTAGTGGATTTTATAACATATGGGGATAGTTGAGACCACTGAAGTGAGAGTGCTGCTAGAGCTGAAGTTTAGCCACCATCTTAAGCATAAATACTGAAGGTGTCAGCACATGGAATTGAAAGTTATGTTGAATTGTCCATGTTTTTATAGGGTGAACAAAAAGGTTCTCACGTACATAGAATGCTTCATATCAAGTTGTGACAAAGATGTGGCTGCATCTCATTATTTTGTGGCTGATGGTAGTTGCAGAAGAGTACTGCAGAAGTTCCACTTAGCCATAACATCAAATCCTTGTATTTAGGAAAAAAAGTCACCACACTGTAAACTAGCCCAAGCTGTGGTTTCGTGCACTTTTTATACTGTAGTTTTTATCCACTCCAGCTGTCAGATGGAGACAGGAAAATCAAAACATTTGTACAGTGTTCCTTCTTAAGGGAGCCCTTTAGGTGGTCAGGTCTGGATTCACCTCCTGTCTCCAGTGCTGGAGCACCTCTGCCAGTTGGCTGATGAATCTGAACTCTTTAGTCTGAGGCAATTATTTGGGAACAGACTGGTGCTGATTCTGTGTACAATGAGTTCGCTATGTGATGGTGAGACAAATTCAGTGGATCAGCAAGTGAAGTATCAACAAGTATATGAAGAAAGCTCTTCATCCACACAAATGGGTGCTCAGAGCAACTGCTTTGGTGTAGAGCTGTTTCGTCTTAGTTTCAGTAGATCTTCACAACACCTAACACAGAGTAGCAATGCTACTTTTAGACTTAGCTAGAAGTTAGCTCTCCAGATCACTGAGTCTGTCGAGGAACACTGGACTTATGGAGTAATGAGAATACTCAACATTTTGCCACAATGAAAATTTGCCCAGTCTTTGCTTTCTATCTCTTGACTGTCTTCAGACCCATGACAAACTTTCCTCTTGCAACATGCCCAGTGTACTTCTCCAGATGTCCCCTTTGGGAGTTTTTGTTAGACTTTTGGGAAGTCTATTCCAAAAAAGTTAATTGTTTCTTGTTTATGTGCAAATGTATTGATGCTATTTGAATAATTCTATGCAATGTAAGTGATGTAAGCAAGTCACTGAGAGAAAAATGGTCAGAAATGGCACTGAGCATCTGGTGCGTCATTTTTTAAAAGTTATTTATTTGGACAATTACAGTCAGTTAGCAAGGTACAGAGCTCTTGCACTTCCCATTGATTTGTGGGTGCTCACAACCTCGAAGCAGCTCAATCTTTGTATCTCAAGCTGGGTACCCGTGCTTAGAGGCCAGTTTTATGAATATCTGTATAATGACACTGTTTTTCTGTTTCTCATCTGTTACAGAGATGGATTTTTATCTTGTTGGATGTTTCATGTTCCTTAGGAATAAAGAATTTCCTCAAATGGAAGACTCAACAGAAATTCGAAGTAGTCATTTAATATCTACGCCTGTATTTAGTTTCGGTGTTCACCTTGGATCTAGCATAATCTTTGCAGCATCTGATTGCTCACCACTCATCTCATAAATGTTCTGCTTGACCTACTAAAGCTCTGCCTATGGCAAAGTTGCAAAACACCTGAAAAAGTACTTTATTTCCTTCCTCTTCCATCATAACTGGCCATCTGCAAGATATGTCTTTCCTGAGAAATATATCATTTCACGAACCGCTCCTTGAGCATGGGGTCAGTTTAAAAAGGGCCAGTGCTTGTAGACAAGCCATTTGTTTTCCTTTGAACTTTTAATTTGTTTACTCCTGTTTTCAATAATCCCCAGCAATATAGTTCCTGGAGCTGCAATCGTTATGAATTCAAGTTATTCAACCTCCCAGAGGGTAAAGACCTTTCATCAGTAAGGCATTGGCACGAAGCAGCAAGTGTTGCATATTCATTGTCCGAGACACCGTGCCTAAGGGCCTCCAAAAAGGCCTGACTTTTTTTGTCCCCGAGCAAGGAAAACAATCCCTTCCTTCCTCCAGTCCTTGATAAGGCTTTTGTCCAATAACGGCTCTCTGCTCTGAGGCACATTTAACTGTGAAGTTTGCAGCGGGAGAGGCTTTCCTTCAAGCTGTTAGTGTTTTATCCTGGCAGGCTACTCGAGGTTGTTGTGAGGAGTCTAGCCAGTTGGTGAGCTTTGTAATCTAAACCAGCTGTCCCAGGCTGAGGCCCCCATTTGCATTGTTTAACATACTTAGAAAATGAAGTGTTCATTTTTAACATTCCTCCTCCAATTGGTTTAATGCTGAATTACAGAAGAGAACTAAGCAAAACCAGGTGCTTTCTCTGTATTCTCTCCAGTGTCTGAGGAGGTACAGACGGCTCCCGATCTTCTCCAGTACTTGCTATTTTATTCTTTGGACTATAAATGACTGAGGAACAGAAGTGCTAGCCGAGGGTAATGTTTGGAAAAACTTTCTAGTTATTCATCAGCACAGACTCTGTTTTTTTCCACTTTTCCCCAACGGCTTTGGACATGCAAGAATTAAAAAGGTAAGTGGTATGCATGAAACTTCTGTACTTACTGAAGGGAAAGCTACTTGTGGAAAATATCTGTGGCAGGAATTCAGTATGCCAATCCACTTGCTAAAGCTGTTTGCAAAGAGACAGGATCTCAGTGGTCAGAGGTGGGGAAAGACGATCTGTCTATTATTAAAGCTGTGCTGCCTCTGACGAGTTCCTTCTTGATCTGTGCTTCATACTCTGTGCTTTTGGAACCCCATCTGCGGGAGTGCTGACTTGCGACAGCAAACTATCCCACTGGCTACAGTGACTGATTTGAAGCTAATTAGTTGCCATGCGGAAGTTAATTACTAGTTTAAGATATTTTGCCTGCTGGAGAAGCTACTGTGACCAGCTGCATATAGTGTTGATAGGTTGTGCTGTGTATCTGTTAATAAATTTTGAAGAGATTTCAGATCTAAAGCAACGAGCAAATTGAGATGATGGTTGGAGGCAGAACACGTATGAGGCAGTAAGGTCACCCCCCCCACACACACCAAGAGGAAGAATATCATCTTGTAATGACGGACACTAAAGACCGTCTAGAAACATATAAGTTTTGTCTGACCAGTTTTATAGTGGATTTTGTTCGCGTGCTCTGCTCTGTAATAATGCAGAGCATAGCCCAGTTGCTAAGTATGTTAACGTTCAGCTATAACCTGTTGTAATTCCTTCTAGTGCTGTTCGTGCTATATGCAAAGTGAGTTTGCAGTCTTTATACCACTGCATGCTTTAAAATATCTTCAGAAAAGATCTGAGAAATCAAATGAAGCGCAAGCCTAAATGGATAACATTGTACTTTGAATGCTTTGCATCCGACTCTAAGGAAAAGTCTGTGCAGAATTTTCATTTTCCTTGTCACTCAAAAGCTGCCAACAAGCATGATTTGTCTCTGCAGCACTATGAACAAGCATTTTAGGGTTTATGTTTACTTTTCAGAGCTTGTGCCTATCTCCTCATTTAAAACAAATTTGTTTAAATGTGTCAGTCACTGTTTGCATGTGGTTTTGTCTGATGCATTTGTACCTCTTGTTCAGCAGATCAGTTTGCACTGGAAATCAAAGACAGCTCTAAAAGAGAAAGTTGGCAGCTTGCTTGTGTAGCAGAACTAAGGCTACCTAAAATATCCCTTGCTTCCTGTACTGGTTTTGTGGGAACATATCAAATACAATTGCCATTCAGAACTAAAATCCAAGATAAGCAAGATGTGGGTTTAATTGTATTGAGAAGAAATTTTATGTAAGGCAGAGGCAAAACATTAAAATCCATAGTACATAGAAAAAAAATTTATTTACTGTCCTTTCCTGGTTTTCTGTCTGTTCGTAAATACTTGGGGGTTCGAGCTTAGTTGACCAGAATTTCTATGCTCCAGGTAAGGAGTTCCAAAAATAGCCATAGAGCTCTGTTAGCAAGGGATCCTCTTCTCTCGATTGCAGTGGAGATCCAGTAGGTCCCACTAGATGTTAAGATGATATAATTGGGGGAGACTCCATCGAAGATAGCAGCTTCTGGTAGCTGATGATCTGGCACAGTGTGTCTACTTGCAGAGCAATGTATTACTGAAGATTGAGTAAAGGGACAGAATCTGGCCCTAAGAAAATGGATTAATCTCAAATATAGTCTCCTGGGGGTGAAATGTGGTTTAGCGGTTAGATCAACTGGCTTGGCTTCAGGACCTCCTGCGTGACATGTCTGCAGCCCTGCCAATGTGTTGCACTGTGAACTTAGGCAGGCCCTGTGCTCTGGTTTACCCATCTCTAAAATGTGCAAGAAAAATTTTTTTATTCTCAAAAGAAAGGTGTCAGAGAGAGGCAAAAATGCTTTATTGAATACCTCACACTTATTCATTAAATAGTGGCTCCATGGGGTGTCATAAAAAATAGATTAGTTAATTAGTACAGTCTGATTCTGAGCCCATTTCCACAGAATCACAGTAAAATTAGTGACTCTGAGATCTGAATCTGGAGTTGTATTACTCCTTCTCCAGAGGCCAAATTCATGTTAGCAAAACTCTGTGGAATACACTGAAGTGTCACTAGGAATGAATTTGTCCATGTGTATTTAGTTCTGTATAATGAGCCTGAATATCAGAAGGTTTTCAGCTTATTTTCTATGCACATTACAGGATACTGACTGCTTTCACACTGGCCGTCTGCCTTTCAAGCCCTGGAAAAGCACAGGTGAGAGGTGCACGCAGAGATTTATGTACTGTTTTGTACTGAAGCACTATATGGCATGAGACTTAACCGGCTAGCAGGTGAATAGGAAGCTTTGTGGTCTGGGGTTTACATGAAAAGGAAGCTGTGTAGTCTAAGGGTTTAGAGAGGAGAACGTGGAGCCAGCAGGATTCTGGAGTTAAACATGGACTGAGCTTATTGACTCATCCTTGCCAGCTCAGAAAAATAACCCTGTAGAAACCTGGACCTCACTGAAAACCTGATTCTGCCTCTGAACTGAACAATTCTGGGAGAAGAAATAAGAAAAGCCATCCCAGGAGAGCAGGGACAGCTCAGTTCTGTGGTGGGGAATATCCACGTCTGGAAAACTTACTCATATAAATAGGCATTTTCTCTGTATAGCAGGATCTTGTCTTAAGACTGTTTAATTTTGTACTGAATAACTGTATTCTAGTTTTCTTTTTAATTTTTGCCTAAAACCATTTTTTGTTCAAGAGGCAGGGCTTTTGAGGGTGGATGGAAGTAAAGCAGCCCAGTTCTTGAAATAGCAGGAGCATTAGTTCTTTGTGTTCTTGGACTTCATGTGGACTTTAAATTAGGAAAAACAGTTCCCAAAGGCATGTTAAATTTGGATTCCTAGTTGATAATCCAGATACTCATATCCAGAGCTGTGTTTCTAACTACCTTTGCCAAAGTCTCTGAAATGTAGTTTTTTTCTATTACATTGAAAACTTCCTGCATATGGCATGCTTATTCATATTTTTGTGAACATTGGATCTGTATAAGAAGTGCTTTTCATGCCTCTGGAGGATTTTTGAGATGTCTTTAAAGGATTGTTTTTATAATGTAAAAAATTTGTTTCCATTGTGATTTTTATAAAAACATCTTGTACTGTAAATTGATTTTTGAAGTCTAAGCAAAAAGCAACTGGAAACCAACAAGATTATTTCTCAAGATATTGAAACTGGCAATTTCAACAATATTGGAATCTTCTCTAGAATAAAGTTCTAGAAAGTTGTTGAAACCAATTCTACAGTAGTTTCAGTGCTTCTGAACCATTTACTGTCCAAAAGAAATTAATTTTGTTAAAAACGATCTTAACTTTTCCTGCTAACTTAGGTGTAGTGTATATGCCACAGCACAGAAAAGAGAACAAAAGGTAGAGTACATACATTCTTTAAAACACGAGGCTGATTATACATTCTCCCATCAGAATATCTTGGCTTTCCTCAACATGATACCAGAACATCTCTGAATGCCAAAATAAATGAAGGCAGATTTCCTTCATACTTGTTTGACACTTCAGGCAGGGGTTTGTGTATTCATATGTGCAGGTGGCAGCTGCAGTCCAAACAGTGCCATGTGTTTGACTTCATGCCCCCTCCCTAGTTCCTGCAATGGCCCACTTCCACTGACCTTTCCCTCTATCCCATTGTCTCCCATCTGCAACTTACTACTTTTCCAAACATGAACCAAGTACTTTGATCTTCCACTAATTTCTTCCACAAAGTCAAAAAATAAGTGTCTTTTTCATTTAGCAACAACAAAAGGAAGGATCTTGAACACACCCCATCCCTCTGCCTCTGGTTACTTCAGTGGTTCCAGTTTTCTGGATATCTCTTGCTTACATTCCTTAGTATAACCTGTTTACTGGCGGGATCCCGTGCTTGTGTCAACTGCTTAGCCCATTGCTAAGTAGCTGGAGGCCCAGTTAAAAGCTAGGGAGAGCAGGAAGTCCTTTTAATGGCCTTTGACACAATCAGCACTAGGACTCTCACTGGGTTAGAAATCCTGAGGCTTCCTGGTGAGGTGCTGAAAACTCAGGGTTGCCACCCTGATGAAGAGTAGCCCGACAGGATAGGAAGGATCAAGGCTTCCAGTAACCTTGTATGCCTAGACCATGTGTCATCTGCAGATTTGTCCTCTAAAAATCAAAAGTTTGATGTGAACGAAAAGCCTTACTTTTACTAAGCTTGTTATGTTTTAACTGTGGCTTCGGTGCAGTCAGAGGACAAACGTGTTGAGATGTAGGTACTGAATGGTCTATCTGTGGCGTTTTAGTGCCTGTTAGAGAGGTTAGCTAGTGCCTTTTCACTGACACCCCCGTTCTGGCAAAAAACAAGACCCCAAAACAGAAGAATGTAACTTTTATGTTAACAATTGGTATGGAGCCCATGGAACGTTGTGTGTTGGTTACCCGGGGGAGAGGAACCGCCTGACGCTGTCATCAGCTGAGGGAACTACCTTCTGAGTACTGTGTGCTGAGGCCTCAGGTCCATGCCTTGCTGACCGTCCTTTGGGGAAGGGACTTTATTTTGGTGTGCTGTATAGTGCTGAACAATTGTACTAATAATAATCCGGATGAGCGTTTGACTCTGCAACCCTCTCATTTCACAGTCACTGAGTGTCCTTTGTTTTCTCATTTTAGCAACAATGCACTAATGGGTTTGACCTGGACCGTGCCTCTGGGCAATGCTTAGGTAGGACTTTAATTCATTTGATACATTTAAATGGAGTTTCAGAAATCCTGACTTCATTGAGTAACATTGTGCTGCTGTTAGCATGTTTTAGTTGAAAAGATCTTACTGTGTGACAATATGTGTGTTTGTGTACATGTATATACAAAAATATATGCATATATATAAATATGTGTGTGTGTTTATGTAGCACAAGTATATACTGATCTTTGACATTGTGGAGATACTAATTGGTTGTCAGCTCTTCTCAAATAGCAATGATGCATTTTGATGGGACCTCAGTCGTCTAGTTGCTAAATTACAAGGGTTTTTCACCCTGATCTTTCTCCTCCAAACTCAGTATTTGCTGTCTTTGTTTGGCAGCCTCCACTTGGAGGCTGAGCTAAATTTTACCACCACTCGGTGTTGAAACTCCAGGTAAATTGTTGAGACAATGTAGGGAAACAAGCACTTTCCCTGTAGAATCTTTCTATCAATGGCATTCAGTCTCCAGGCAGCACCTTCTGCATGCATTAAAGTCACTCAGACAATAACATAAAAACCAGCAACACATCGCTGGCCCTGTCATAGCAGCCTACTGCTTCCATGCCTGAGAACCAGGCGAATGCTCAGTTTGGCTAAAACATTTGTATCTTTCTAATTTAATTCGGCAACTATCTCAATCAGAGCAAGAAAGAGGCCTGAACCATGTCCCTAGATCTGAACATCCCTAATTTTTCCTGTGGGAGGAGCCCAGGAGTTCCAAATCGGGATCCAAGTTTCACAGCTGGGCAAACCAAACCACCGGTGTTTGAAATCCTGATCTGCATGTTGTGGTTTGGACAGACGCTCTAGCAGGAGCAGGCGGTAGCATGCTGTAACCATGTGTACATCAGCGTTCAAACCGACCGTTTATGGAACACCAAAGGAGGCTTTCTCCTCTCCCTCTACCCTCTAATAGTGAAGTAAAGCAAGTAGAACACAGGATATGTTGAATACATGGGAAGCTTCCTGTTCAGCATGAACTAACTTCAAAGTGAGGCTCCCCAAGGAAGGATTAACTTTTCTGTTCAAATAGACTATCCCATTTTTTTAGCAAAGTCTTCAGAAAAGTAAGTTAATGATTTTTTGATAAGTCCCATTAAGAAGCAATCACTCATTTAATTTTTGCCATTTCTTTCCAGATATTGATGAATGTCGGACTATTCCTGAGGCCTGCAGAGGAGATATGGTGTGTGTCAACCAAAATGGTGGCTATTTATGCGTACCCCGAACAAACCCAGTGTATCGATCACCGTATCTGAACCCTTATTCAAATATTTATCCACCGCCCCCAGCACCAGGCCCTGTTCCTAACTACCCTACTGTTACAAGACCTCTGATCTGTCGATTTGGCTACCAGTTGGATGAAAACAATCAGTGTGCTGGTAAGTAGTAGAAAACTTTATATTTTTATTTATTAGAGCTTGTTTGACATTAGAGAAATAATTGTCCTGCAATTGTCCTTTAGTTAATGAATCACTCAGGCCCAGTATTTTGAAGTTCATCTGCATTTTTCTAAAGGATGTGAACTGCATGTTTCATAAAGTCATTATTCAATGCAAGCTAAGATATGATTTAATCCCATTGTTTGATCAGGAAACCCACTTCTATGAGAAATAATGTTTTTATGAGATAAACAACCATCTGATGGCAGGTGATTTGTTGGTGCATCAAAGGCATGCCTTTTATGCTTATGATTCTGTCCTTGAGACAGAAGGTGACCCTCCATTTGAAGTGTTAGATAGAGCTGAGGAAACCTTGATTCAGTTCTTGGCCTTAAGTGAGCTTGTTCAGATTTCTGGACCTCAGGCTTCTTCCTGTAAATGGTGTAAATAAATAAGAGTTGTTTCCTCCCACGTTTTGCATTCTTCACTTAGATTATGAGCCCTTTGGAGCACATGTTCTTATCTAGAGGGTGGTACACAACTGTTATCACTACCATTGCTTTAATGACTACAGACTTCAGCTGAGATTGGAACTCCCTTGTTCAAGGCACTGCGCAAACACATGGGGAAAGAATCACTGCCTCAGCAGAGTGTTGGCATTGTCTTAGCACCTTGATATTCCCCATCTCCAATACAAAAAAAACCCCAAATAACCCTACAAAAAACTTATTGTTGGTAGTTTTTTTCTGCATCTTTTGCTAGATCCTGATCCACTTACTCCATTTTATACTGTGTTTAACTTTGATATAAGCTGCCTCTGTGTTACACAAATTTAAGGGAGATTTACGTTATATCCCTTTGGTTTGCTTGTTTTTGATAATGTCATGTTATGGAGGAATGGAGAGAAAGTTTCTGAACTAAATAAAAGTTAATTCCACTGGCCAAAATATTTATTTTGATGCCAAACTTGGAATCAAAAGATCAGGATCGAACTAATCACTGGTGCCTGCTCAGGGTAAATGCTGGAGATTTAGCCCGCAGCTCTGCCAAAAAGTTTATCTATAACCACTACTTATTTCTGTGTCTCAAATGTTCTGATGATAAAGTGAGTTTTTAATCTGTTATTACATGTAGCTAATTGTCTGAGGGTTTTATCAAAAACTTTTTTTTAAATCGAACTGGTCTTTGACAAGAAAAAAAGCCCAAACCACAGAAGGTATGAGTTTTCAATAGAGAATTTTGCCTGTCTTTAGACTAACATTTAACTGCATTTAACTCAGAACATTTCTTTCTTCAATGCTGCTGCAGAACAACACAAGAGCTAAAACTGATTTGCCTTTTGGGCTGATTCTGCCTTATTGTCTGAAATTTCTGGGAGGTCTTGATTTCAGATGATGTACTTTCTTTACTTCCCTACCAAGGAGACCATGACGTCTCCTTTCATGCCTGTCTCACAGACAGGAGCTGTGAGAGTCCAGATTTAAATTCAGCTACTTTGGGGCACATTTTTCTGTACTTGAATCATTGCCCTCATTATGTTCCAAGGTGGGAAAAGTGTAGTTTCTAACCAGCACTTGTAGTAATACCTACTGGAAAATTAAAAAAACCTGTTTTTTTAATGAGGAGTTTGTGAAATCCTGGGATAACTGACGAGTTTGCTGTAAAAATAAGCGTGTTTACTACCTAGTCCTTTGCAAACAGCAACTAGTCCTTCTCATCAAATTGATCAACATCGGTTATTTTATCTACTGATTTGTAGGTTTCCAGGAGTGTTTTCATTTTGCTAACTTTAACATAGATAAATCAAGAATTGGGGCAGTTAGTGGAAAAGAAGTGCTGAAATCAAAGAGGAAATGAAACCGCTGTATTTTACTGTGTCTGGCCTGCTGCATGCAAACCATACTAATCAAAACAGGTGGCTTTTAGAAACTTTTACAGCAGACCTTCCCACCTGCAAAAGGCATACGTGCTCCTGCTGCCAGAACGTGAGCACTAAGGCTTTCTTTGGTCAGGCCTGTTCACTTCTGTCACTTTAACTTTAAAATATGGGAATTTAATTGTGAGGGAAAGTTTGGTGAATAGAGACATTAACAAGAATAGATGGGAAAGGACAAGGACAAACTGCCATTTGAGTACCACAGTTAGCCGGGAGCAGTTTTTGAAAGTCTACATCAGGTTTGAATTTGGGCAGATGATGGATCATATTTTCATTAAAGAAAGAAAAACAAAACTGAAAGAAAACGAGACCTGTCAGAGCAAATGGGTCTCTGCCAGGGTTAGATTTCATTTTTCATTTAGAGAAATCCTCTGGAGACATCGACTGTCTTGATGCAGGTTTTGGTTTGGTTTTTTTTTTGTATCTGTGTGCCCTAGGAAAGCATGGACGCCAAAGTATGAGTACGTGTCTCACTGCAGTGGTGGTAGAAAGGCCTGATCCCATTTCCAGGACTTCTGGTACAGTTAACGGGGTGATGTGCAGTTTTGTGCTTGAAGTCCTTGGAGACAAGAACCTTGACAGGGTCCTCAAGAGTGACCAAAATTTTACCCAGGTCATTAAGTCTGAATCACTTGAATCTTGGCTCCATCCTGTTATAAGCTAATTATAAGCATTGCTCGTGCTAATGGCATTTCAGTTGCTCTGTGCTTCCCTGCTTGTCAGCATTCAGCATGCTCTTAGGATATGATGCACTTGAAGGGTTAATTTAGTGGTCAAATGGTTGAAAAGAGTAAACTGGAAGCTATTTTGCCCAGTAGCTGAGCCACTATATAACTTACAGGTTTGTTATGTTCATGTTCTGGCACTGCCTTCCAGCACTTTCTTTCCAAATAAAATTAGTCACAGGTATTTCCATTAGAGACAATGAGACTTTTTGCTGTTGACTTCGGGAGAACCAGAGCTATTCTAATGCCAGTGTTTCTGAGAAATGTCCAGTTTTTAACAGAGTACATATTTTTGTCTGGTCAGATATGGGGTTACGGGTCTAGGCCACGTTTTGTATCGCTAGACCAGCAGAAACCTTTACTTTCACTTTGAATTCCAGTCAAAAAAGCTTATTAAACACAGGAACCTTCCCTGGGAGATTTGCAGCCTCAGCTTTGAAGCACTGAGCTTGTTCAAAAGTCTTCCAAAGTGAAACAGGATAAAATCTGATCTGAAAGTTGTATAAGACTTAGCAAGCTTTTATATATATATATATAATTGCCTCCTTTGCTAGAGCTGACAGAAACACAGGAAGACTGCGAGAGGGTCGTTCTGTCCTAGCCTGGCATCTGGCCCCCTGCCAAGGCTCCACATTCCCTGGTGCTCAAGGGAACATGCACCCCGAGTGGTTCAAATAATATTCCCCTTCGTGGGGCCAATATATTCCAACACAGCAAAAAAAAAATATAAGTCATTCTTCTCCTTTTCGAGCTTTTTTGGACTCATCCTTGCTGGCCTGGATGGTCACAGACAGGGGTTAGGTGTCCACATTCCTTCCCCATCCTGTTCATCATTCAGTCTTAACAAGACTCTTTTATCTCCAGATCTCATACTCTGTCAAAACAAAACCTTTCCTGACACAAGTGCCTCTCAAAGGCACAAGTGTCCTCTGCGTTGTGCAGAAGTAGCTGTAGCCATTTGTGACAACAGGCAGAGAAATATTTTAATGATAACTACTTTTTAAATCTTCCTTGAGTTTGATTCCTCATACATGGTATTTTTACCCCTGGAACTGCTGAATGGTTTATATCTTGTAGGTATAAATGTACTGTGTTTGAACAGCATGAAGTCTGTGTAAACTCATTCCAAAGCAGGTTGGGAATGATTTATAACCACAATTAACGCTGGAATAGAAGACCACATACAGGAAAAAGCAAAGAACGTCTAGTGCCAGGGCGCTGCTTGAACTGTTTGTCTTCTAATGCTACTTCTCTATAAATATAGAATGGCTAGTCATAATAATGACTTTTGTTAAGGAACTTGGTCTAGTAACTGTTGGCAAGATTAAACTGGAGTGAGGGCCCATGTTCTTGCATTATACATTCATAAGCTGAGAGCTCTTTCCCATTTCCCTTCACTCCACCTTGCTGTTTCCTGATTTACAATGATCTTTATAACATGCCCCAAACAGAGATCCTTCTGGCGTTGTGGAAAGAACTGTAATGGGTGGGCTCTTATTTTTGCTTTCTCTCTCATTAATGCACATACACAATATGAGCAGATGATGGGCGTGGGGCAGCATCTAAGAGGGCTGAACAGAGGGATTGGAGAAAGCAAATCACAAAGACAGAGAAGTAGATGTTAGGAAGGGTATAAGCATAAGGCAAGATGAGTATGACCTAGAGACAGAAAGAAGGGAGGAGGCCAGAGGAGTTAATAAAAAAAAAAAAAATTGTCTTTATTTTTAAAACAAAAGTTAAAAGTAAAAAGCATGAAAATGGGGAAATGGAAAGATGCTTTTTTCAAGTGTAAGAGAGAATTGTTCCTCAAGGCCTCATCTGTGGAGTAGTCATTGTTTTCTCAAAGACTGCCAGGACCCCCTACATTCCCCACCTACAGCTCCCCAGTCCTACATCCGTCGAGGGAAACTCCTTCCTTCAAAGCATTACCTTTGCACAGATGGGTTTCAGATCATTATCATTATATTGCAAGCATACCTAAAACCCACATCCAAGCCTGCACTGACCTGCCCTCTGTGCAACCTCATGAAGAACAGCCCATGACTAGATGAGTTTTCTAGCAAAATGAAGGAACCAAATGTGCGTGTCTGGGGAGAGGGGAGGGAAATGAAGATTCAGGCAACTGAAAGCAGGTACCTAGGTCTTGCAGCAGGCCCATGGCTATGCTGCCTATAGAGCCCAGAAATCCTTGTCCAATGGCTTAGCCACTAAGCCAGGCTGCCTCCTAATAGTGACTTTTCTAGTGACCTCCCTGGGCATATAGAAACAGGAGGAAGATGAGGAGGGAAGTGCAGAAATGAGATGATGCCCTGGAAGGGGTTATGTAAAGGAAAAACAAATGGAATCCATTCCTGCCATTGTCTTTTTTAACCATATTTGGTTCAGGTCTATGTCTTTCCCTTTTCCTCTTGGTCTGTGAGACAAACTCTTTTGCTATTCCAGAGGACCAGTTCCTGAAGGCTATGCATGGTCTCTGTTAGGGAAGCACTGCCATCATGTCAAATTAACTAGGGGGGGAAAAAAAAAAACCAAACGAAACCTGGTTGTATGCAAATAGGTTCTGCAAGAGTCGAGGGCAGCCTTCTGAAAGGATATGTAATTAATGACAACACCTGATTAAATTAAGGGTCATGACGTGTAGCCTTATTTGTAAAATGGTTTTCCTGTTGGGATTTGTAGGGGGAAACAAACTCGGACGTCGTACTGCTGTAGCAACAGGAAAGTAGCCTCTGAAGCATCTCAAGAAGAAGATAAAGTGGTGGCTAAGGCTTGGGTTGGAGGATTTTGTGTTCAGTTCCTGACTTTGCCATAGATAAATGTGCTGGGTATTTTGGGGCTTCAGGTCATCCTGTGTAAACTGAATAATTCATTTTCAGGATTGTACCAGAATAGTTTCATAAGTAGATGATACATGCTGAGATAACTCCCTGACAAGTATCATGTAAAAATAAGTAAACAGGAGAAAAAATGCAGAGTTTAATAATCCTACAACGGTGAAGCTCAAGGTGAGGCATGTGGAACTCATTTACTTTCCTTGTGCACTAAACTGGTTGGAAATCACTGGGCACTTTTGTCTACGTTTCTGCAGAGATCAGAGGAGAGGGAAGTTACAGAACTTCATCAGTATCTTGCATTACTTCAGGAATACCTGTGCTACAAAAGCTTTTGGTGGTTATTTGATCCCAGAGTTCTTCAGACACCATCTACTTACACTGTGCTCATTTCATGCTTTAGCACACAATTCAAGGTGGCTGACCCTCAATTATCTCATGTAATGAGACTAGACAAGCTAGGTAAAATAAAGATGTGGAAAACACAAACTTTGTACATTAAGACAGAAGTCCACATGCCAGGGGACTAATGGAAGAAGGATCATTAACATCGAGTACAGACGTACTTAACATAGCCCTGTCCCATTGCATAAACCCACATTACAGCTCCAGACAAACATAACTATTAATTCTTCTGGGTCCAGCCTCAGTGCTTCTGATCTGATGGCCCGATCTATTCACAACCCCAGTCTTCATGAAGGTAATCACAAACTGACCGTAAAATATCCACGAGTAAAAAGGTACATCTGAAAACACTCAGAACTCCTTCCTCCCTCAGGAAATCATTGCACCAGCACGGAGGATTGGCCAGGGCTAAAGAAAGGCAAGATTCAGCTAGTCCCTACAGTAGGGTCCATCATTTCCTATAGAAATTTGACCATAAATAAATGTATCCTCCCCAGCAGAATTTACCAAGGAGAATGAGGGTGGAAACACTGTCTTTCACTGAAGTGAATCCATTTGTGGTGGGAGAGTTGGCTTGATGGAAGAGGTTTCTGTATGTGTCTGTCTGTAGCAGGGTAAACTGAGCATTCTGTGGCTTGGGTTATTCCTTTTCATTCCTTGCTAAGTGCAGTGTGGGAGGAGTATGGTGTAGTGGTTAAAGCACAGGCAAGTGCTTCATTTGTTCGTGAAGCTTCTACTACTCCCAAAGAAATGAGTAAAATTGAACCAAGAAATATAACATGCAAGCCAATAAGGCTTGCATGTTATTAAGAAAACTGGCATTTCTGTGCACTGGAATGAAAAATAGCAGGTTGGCAAAGTGTAACAGTAAGTGCAAGTTCATCATTCTGCATGTCAGTGCCTTTCAAGCAACAGCATTTATGTCTGATGATGTGAGAAGGGAAAATAAAATAAACACAACTACAGGACAGCCACAACTGAACTTGACTGAACTACAGTCATACTGGATAGATAGCTGGATAGTCAACTGGAGACCAAAAACTCTTAGACCTCTGATTACAGTTCCCATTGACTTTGGTAAAGATTTTACAATCGTGGAGCAGAAGTTCTTGTAGTGAATTTATTAGGTTTAAGTTAACCTGTCTTGAGCTAAACCACTGACCCTAAGTAGGTTATGGTCAGGGAGTTTGGTACCATATTTTCCCCCTGCCAGACTCCTGATACCATGATAAGGATTTCCTAGACATTGTGAGGGAAGAATAGACAGCTAGTCAGAAGATCACTTTGTGATTCAAAAATGTGGCCACAAGGAGCGTTTGAATTTGCTTTCAGCTTTAGCTTGAGCTAAACTTATTTCTGTGGAAGTGTCTCCACCTGCTTATTAGGGGTGATTAAAAGTTTTCTGGTTTCTTCTTAGTGAGGCAGCAGTCAGGAGGTAAGCACTGGCATACAGAGGGGGACAGCTGAATGAGAATGTGTCACGCTACAAAACGTAGTGGTTTGTATGCAGAGGAGCATAAGTAAGCAAAGAAGGGACAATATCCATGTCTTGTGGATGTGCAGGCCCCAGTCCAGACACAGGCATGTTAAAATCTCTCTAGACTGTGACCTCTCTATTTTGCTATGGGTTTCGGTTTTCTCTTTCTTGGAATTGTATGATATGTTGGTGTACAAGGTGGCAAGAACCCAGGAATCCCATCTCCCTTGTGCTTTGTAGACTGCAGAGGGAAAGAGTATGCAAAGGAAAGAGGTTTAACGGATACTCTGGGTTTTGGTTGGTTTAATGGCCTTGGTTAAGCTTGGTCTCTGAAATGGGGGTTATAGGTCACTGGACTCTGAGCCAAATAATACACAGACTTAGTTGTCACCAAGAGCTAGTTGGCAGGAGGTTATATCTGACTCACTTCAGAGGTGCAGTAATCATGCCCAGCCTGCCATATCCTCAGGCATGTTCTGGCCAGGGCAAGGCTCTCACCCCTGCTGTTAATCTCTGAATGATTCCTTAGACTCACTGCTAACAGCGGTTTGATATGTGGGGCTTTGTGGCCGCCTTGCCTTTATTATGTCTTACTTCCAGGGATTTCAGCAGTGCCAGATCAGTTAAAGCCACTATGTGCCAATTAGCTCTGTCTGCTCTGGAGCAGATTTTGTAAGCTTTCCTTTGTGGGATAGCTGTCATGCAAGGCAGTCCTGCCAGCTAGCAATTACAGGGCATAAAAAAAATGATGTCACTTAACAGTCCTGGAAAATAGACCAACTGCATGAGTACCCTTCCCCAATCCATGGCTCTGTGACTTGTTCTTCTCTCCTTTTCCTATGTCAGTCTTTTGGCTGTGGATGACAGTCCATGCCTAGCTTTCTGCTGGGACCCTCAGTGACTTTAGTTGCATGAGTGACATCTTCTCTCCCTCCCAGTGGTATAACGTGTAGAGTTCAGTATGTGATAGAGTGTCTCCCCTTATCTGGAAGGTTATGTATTTTCAGTGCCATTCAGAGCACTCTGTTCAGGGCTATGTTAATTTTTGCATATATTTGTATCAACCCACAGTGCCCAGAGATGGCAGTGTTCTCAATGACTTAAAAGTCACCGTTTTTCTTGGCCTCTCCCTTATATTTTTTGGGTCAGCTTTGTTTCTTTTTGCTGGTTCCAGCCTGAAATTGGTCATGGTTACATGTCACAATCAACACATTAAGCCAAAATATATAGAAAATATGAATTGGATCCTTTGCCAGTATAAATCAGCTGGATGGACCGCATGTTTTGACAGATTCTATAGGCAGAGGTAATGTGCTGGCTCTGCTCCTTTGTCTTGTCCCTAAGATACCGGACCCATGACAGAGCTGCCATGCAGAAATAGAAGAGCTACCTGATTTTGTGTAGAGTTTAACAAGCTCTGATCCCTTCATCTGCCAATTGACTGGCTTCCCATCTTAGTACTTAAATGAGGTGAGAGAATTTTTCAAAGAAAATAAAGCTACCAGAAGATGATGGGAGTTGCGCCCTGGCTTCCATCTTAGTACTTAAATGAGGTGAGAGAATTTTTCAAAGAAAATAAAGCTACCAGAAGATGAATGGGAGTTGCGCCTCACCAACCCAGTTCAGGGGAGTAGTTTCAGTGTTCTGCTTCTTGGCTGGGACGTGGTCCCCATTGGGCAAGATGGGCTGAAGTTTCTCTTCAGTTTAACACCAGCGAAACCCTCTCTGCTTTTAGTTCTTTTCACACATAACTCATGGTTGCAGGTGCCCTGTGGTATAAGACTATGCTGCTGTGTGAGGAGAAGGATGATCCAGATGATAGGGCAGTACTATAGGTGATAGGACAGCTGAAATGAAGGCCCAGGTCCCCAAAGTTAGGTTGCTCTCACTGACCTGAATCCTTAGTAGAAGTTTAACATGTAAATGCCTATTGATCTGGCCTGCAGTCTTTGCCACAGGCTGCCAGCATGACCTCAGCCCTCTTTCCTCAATATTGTTTTCAGAATTGACTACTTACCTGAGGAATCTCAGTATCTCAGCAACCAGCTGGAGATACTTGAGGAGTCTAGGTTTTCAGGCAGAGGCATTCAGCACTTTCTGAAAGACAGAGTATATATGTTGTCTTCATTTGGGCACCTGCAAGTGTGTCTATACAAAATCATAAGACCTTCTGGAAAATTTCCTTGGCTTTTCTGTGGCTCTACATCAATAACATGCCACTACAGTGACAATAAATCTGTGTTCATGAGGCATTCAGATACTGAAAATAAAAGAATTGCTTCAGCTAAACAGGGACAGCCTAGAAGGGGGAGAGGAGTGCATCATAAACTTGTAGAGTGCATGAAACCATGATCTACTGATTGGTCTGACACTAACTGTGTTATTTGGTTTGGGGTTTGTTTTGTTTTTCCACAAAAAGAAATAATTTTAATGTCTGCTTTATTCTAATATTTTGAGCTTGTTTCCATTTTTTTTTTTTTTTCTATTTTTCCTTTTTTTTTTTTTTTTTTTTTTTGAGGCAAAATACTTGTTTTTCAGCCAGCCACCTGAGTAAATGAAGTATTAGCTGGTGAGCCAGTTAATTGCAGGATGGATCAAAAGCATTAACTAGTTTTGTGGTACAACCCCAACATATTATAGGTGACACTGAATGGGAATATTATACAAACAGTAATACACTGAAGTCTAGAAAAGCTACAGTTGAGGTCAGAGAATTAAGGGACTAGAAACCCAGCGGTATGTGAAAAGATAACCTAGCACATGGCCATCTGATGGAAGATGAACAGTAGAAGGCAGTGATGTAAGAGCAGTGTAGCAGGGGCAGTTTCTGGCAGCGTTGCTGAGACTTCTTATCCCAGAACAGAGAGGCTTCAGTATGTTCTGCTGAGAAATTGATTCAACCTACTGACATTAATTTACTAACAGATAAATGTAGATAAATTTATGGAAATCTCTGCATACAGCAACAGTAAATGGAGGGAATTACAGCACGCTGCTAATTTCCTGCCATCACAACCCCTCTGGGGAATCCCAAACCAGGCATAGCCTGGAGCAGCCTTGGACCGTGCTCAAAGGCAGACTGAAGCAATGTATACAACTCTCGTTGCCAGCAAATCACTAAGCACTGCGTCTGGACCTTTAATTCAGAAGCTGATTGAAATCATTTTAAATAAAAGCAGGGCTGGTTTGTGATGGATTAGTCCAGAACTGTGCATTGACAGCTATCAGTTGGCTTCATGCAGGCATCCCAGAAGTCTGTAGCATGCCAGCTTTAGGAAGGAGGTGTTCTTCCCCACTAAATCAGTACTATTTGAAGACAAGGTTTTGCAAAACCTGTATTATGTTTTCAGGTAGTACATTACATTTTGGGACAAAATTAGCAGTTAAATCAGTGGGTTTTTTAAAATTATTTTTCTTTTTGGCTTGCAACATGGCGATTTGGTTTATTGACATTTCCAAGAGATTTTACTAGTCATAGATGAAAAGTGGCATAAGAGAATAAGAGGGTTTTTTACAGAAAATCTTACACATAAGACTTCCAACAATGCCTATGATTTTAATTGAAAAAGTAAAAATTTTATCTCCATATTCCCCAGGCAATTTTGAAAACCTGAGTGTAGATTTGAGCCCAGAGAGCTATGGCATAATTGTGTCCTACACAGACTGCAGAACACCTCTAAATGTAATTAGCAGCCGACAATTTGCAGTGTATCTGTTAATGGCCCAGCAGGTCATGTGCATCTTGAAGCTGATAAGGATGTATTTTGTCACAAGCGACAAAATACCATCATACTCTGCTCCACCAAAATTTCAAGCTGTCATGTAGAAGCTTGGGACAGGAAACTGTTCAGAAATACACGATGCATGGTTCACTCCCTCTGACCTGGGGAGGGACGTGAAACATTGAATTAAGTACTGTTGCAGTATTTGATTGGAGATGATGAGAAAGAATACAAGTGTTAAAATGCTAATCGTCCTAAGGATTTGCTAGACATGCTTCTGTGCTGGAGATTGTGCCTTCTAAGGCATGCCTGCTCTCTTGCATGACTGAGTAAGACCAGAGACCTTGTGATAATAAGTGGATAATAGAAAGTACTACAATAAAGGAAAAAATGTAATTTAGCTTTTCACTAGAGCAGGCCCACATGATGGAAACTTCACTGGGCTCTGCCTTCTGGAGAGTAAGAGCAGGAGTTGGCTCCAGGAATAACCACAGACATTGAATGTTCCTGCAGGTTGGGAACATTGCCTTTTTTGTTTATTTTTTTGTTGGCGGGGCAGGGGGTGTTGGGTTTTTTTTAATTACCTAAACAGACCACGTCTTTTTCAGGCCAGGCTACTTGGAATTGAACAATTTGTCTTGGGAATGCTCAACGTGAACATGTGTCTTTCTGAGCTTTCATAGATACTGGGGCTGGTGGGACATTGGTAATATGACTGGCCATGTGTTCAGCTTTTAGTGCTAGCCGGCAATTTATGAATTCTAGTGCAAAGAAGGTAGAAGCTTTGAGAACAAAAATATGCAGATCTGTATGTGTGAGTAGGGCAGTCCTGGTTCTAGCTGTGTTTGTACAGCATCCAATGAAATAGTTACCTCAACAGTGTCTAGTAATTTAAGCAGAGATTCACAAAATATTGCTGCTGTGATAAACCGCACTGATAACAAGGTTACAACTAATTTGTGTATACACATTCTAAGCATTTTCTCTTAGCTACCTCCAGGAGTGAGTTTGGTGTGCAATGGATTCCTGTTGCCTTCACAGCCACCCAGTTTTCCCAGTCAGACATATTCCCTGGTATAAGAAAGATATGGGCATAAGGAGGAAAGCTATTGCTGTGAATGTGGTCAAACACTGGAAGAGAGGTTCATAAAAATTGTGGCTAAAGATTGTATCCTTGGAGAAATTCTAACATCAGCTGGAGAGGGCCCTCAGCAACTTGACTGAATTGCCCCCACTTTGAGTGGAGGCTTAGATTAGATAACTTCTAGGCGTTAACTCCAACATGCCTTGTGCAGTGGTGCTGAGACTACAGCGCTTACATGCAGGAGCCTGTGTCTGATACTAGTTTTAGCCTTTAATTCATCTAAGACTCCCATAAAATGAAAGTTATATTTCTTTGTCACACAGACTTCGAGTTTTAACATTAATTTTAAAGTGCTGTAAGATCTTTGGATGGAAGCGGATATAGTAAAGTAGAAGTAATAACCACAAGTGAAGGATTTTATTCTCAGCTTTCCAGTGAAGTGAATCTTGGGTTTCATGGAGTGCAAATTCATTCAAGACCATCCAGATCAACACATCTGTTTTACACCAGATTCAGTACAGGGGTAGGAGATCTGCCCTTACCTCAATTGATTTATTGATTGACATGTGAAGGCCAGGACTCCCACAAGTATTGGGCAACTTCTATTAGAAATTTTCTTTGCTGCAGTTTCAGCCTCACATCTTGTCCTGCCTGGGAGTTTCACATCCATCCAGAACCTGCCATGATTCTGCTCAAAACTGGCAGTTCTTCAGGCTAAATGTAACACAACTTTCTGCCTCTAAAGGCTCCACATCTGCTTCAAGGACTTATTATCTCAGGATTTCACAAATCTTGAAAGTTTCTGTCTTAATTTATGCATTGAAAGTAACTAAATGGGTGAGAGAGAGAGAGAGAGAAAGCGATTTGAAAGAAACACCTCTTTTTCCAGGGAGCCATGAATTGAGAGTAAGGAGAGCAGGAGAATTGCCAGTAGACATCCACATCACACACTAATTGGAACAAAATAACCTCCCATATCCACACAGTTTTCATTTATCCAGGAGGGTTTGCAACCCAGTTGGCTGGCGGCAATTTTTGGAACATTGCAAGCAAATGTGGCTCAATCGTTATAAAACAGTGAATGCCAAATCTGAGTTAAAGCCAGTTATTTGAGCAGGGATTATAGACATTTTCCAATGACCACCACCACAGAAATAAATAAATAGATGGCTTGCTATGTATACACTCAGAGGGGAATATTGCCCAACATGCATAGCTCTTTGCTGTTAACAGTAATGAGAACACAGCTGTCTGAGCCTGGAAGCCAGTATTTGCAGAGGATAATTCTCAAAGATTTTCTTCTCCACTGGCTTTTGTCCACTACCCATTCTTTGCTTACAAAAGAGCCCCAAAGTCCCTAACATTTATACAAGAATTATCTTGGCTTCGTGGCACTTTTGAGACTGCTATAAAGTATAATGACACATAGACAGAGTTGAAACTCAGAGATGAAAAAAACAATTTTCTTCCCTGATAAGCTCCCCAATGCCCTTAGTGCCAAGCATAACACTCTCTTCGTAGTCATTCACAACAGCTCCTAGAGCAGCTGGCAAGGGTTGCTGCCATGGGCAGAGATCTGAAGCTTTCCCTTCCTAAGGACTTCTAACTCCCACTGCCTGCAGAGCTCATGGCTGCGCCTGGGCGGACTGGTGATGTGAGTTGAGTTGTGTACAACTGGTCAGTGCTACAGAACCTCTAAAGCAAATATAAAATTGCCGGACTGTCCAGACACACATTCTGCAAGCACTGTTGGTGCAGCCAGGCTCTTTTCTCTGGTTTTACCATCTAGGTTCAGGGAATAAGATTCCTGGAGGAAGACAAAGCTCTGTAGTCTCCATTGCATGTGTGTTTGATGCACTCAGTTCAAGTAATATGAGACAACCTGCAGCCGTGCCACCTCTGGCTGGACCATCTTTGCATGCTCAGCCAAGCAGCTTTGAATCCAGTCTATTCCTGAATAAGATACTGGTGCTGATTGCTGAAGCTTTGTGAGAAATTTGTGAATCTCATATTACTATTCTCGTTCCCCGTAATGGAGATCCCCTGTTCATATACAAGCATGGGGTCCTCTTCTTTCATGTGTATTAAAGATGTCAAGGTATTCTGTGATGGTGACTAAAGCATCCATACTGCATTTTCTCTAGGGTGTGTACATATTGCACATATGTATCTCTCTTGTATTTTCAGGTCTCCAATACTTCACTCCCACAGTTGCTTGCACAACATGCTATAGCAATGGTTAAGCTTTTGTCATGTCACACATCCAAAGTGGCGGCACTTTAACGGAAGAAGCAACTCTTCCCAATAAAAGTTTCTGTTATATCCTGCAGGTGGATATTTGCATCCCTTTGTTTTCATTGCGGCTTTAATTTCTGGATCCATTTGGATTGATTTCTTCTGCCGTATTAGAAGTAGGGCTGTTCTCCTCTACTATTTATTGTGGTCTATTCACAGTCTCAGACCTCTTTATCCTGCCAAAACACTTGGAAAAGGAGCTTGTAATGACTCAGTTAAATGTACGGTCAAGAAGTTCACTTATTAGAGAAAAAGTAAACTGACCACCAATTGGCTAAACCAGCTGGCTGGACTATTTGTGCTAGTGATTTCTCAAAGATCCCTGGGGTGCGAAACTGGGAATAGCAGTTCTCTTATTTAGTTCTCTCATGCTCTGTACCCTAACAGAAAAGTCTTTGAAATAATTCATTGGAGGAGGAGCCAATAGAGTTTCACAGACATGCTTAAAAGCTTTATAATAGTGCTTTAAACTCCTGTATTTTTAATATTCCTTCTTACGGGGGCTTTTTAAACTATCCCATAGAATTGCAGAGAAAATATAAAATTCAGCCATAGAAAATTCCCTTTTTCAGTGTTAATGGTTCTAATCCCCATCTGTGAAATTTTATAAGGCTTCTCTAGAGGTTCTTGCATAAGACTGATATTGTGCAGCAAAGGGAGGAGTGTGAGGACCTTTTGCTAGAAGTATGTTTTTTTCTTAGTGTGCATTTCCTGACTCTGATTGTGCATCGGTTTTGTTTCCATTGCAATAGAAAGTGTAACTTACATAACCTCCCAGCAGCTGGGAGTATTCTCAGTAAGTGCTCACTGGCTCCTCTCACGACACTACCAACAGATCTCAGTGTAGCATATGATCATAAAAATAGGTAATTTTGAGAAATAGGTTGTACAACAGCAACACTCCATTTATTCATCTGCAGAATATGTTTCCTGCTGATGAAGATGAGACCATGTTGAGCAGCAACTGCTTGGTACCATCAGGCTCAGTGTCATCAGTGGGATGATAACATATCTCTCCTCTACTCCAGCAGGGTACTTGGGTCACTCTTGTTCTGCTGTACCACAGCTGCTTGGAATAGCGCAGGGAAATAACTGAGATTCCCAAATCACGTGCACTGACCATGGATTTCATAAGCTGTGCAGAACCTGCAATGGGATATATTAATCCAGTCCATGGAGTTTCCATGTTTAAGCAAAGCCCTTAATTGAAAGTTTGTCTCATTTTGGATCCCAAATTAACATGTAGACTGTGCATTTGTGCAAAGCTCTCATGGGACACTGGGAATAGTCCACAAAACCAGGTATGATTTTGCACCAACAAGGACCTGGGAATTGGTGGGAGTGAGGATCTGAGGTCATGCAGGTGATGGTAAGTGTATGAACCATGCATAGGTCAGTTCTGACAGAACAGGAAGAGGCTGCTGCCCTTTTTGTCCCCTTCCTATACTATACACTTGTCTGCATGGCTGTCCTATAAATCTCAGTCACAAAGCAGGATAGAGCTGTGCTCAGAGAGCAAAGTCCTTTCACAGTTAGATGTTGTTATCATCTTTGAGTAACGTTAAAGTGTGCTAGCTAAGGAAAGGCTCAGATAGCTGGCAGGAGATCCAGAACCTGTGACACATGTTGAGCAATTTTCATACCAGGCAAAAGGAAACAGCATTACAGGACTCATGCCTCGCGCTATTTAGTATCCACTTCCAGACTGACCATCTATGCGAAAAAACACTTCAATCCTTGTTCAGCATCAACCAATAGCATAATGCAAATGGGATGCAGATAGAAAATTAATTCAGCAATCAATGGATAGTCCTCAGACACTGAAATACGCGATTCAACAGGTGTTTAGGGAGTTGATCTTGGATGTGTCCAAGCTCAGCAGGGCAATCGTTCTTGGAAAAAAACCCTGTCTCCACACAGCAGCAGTTTGAATTTGGCGTCAGTCTGCACTTTAGAATGTGGCATTGTTATTTCTCCCCTTTTCGTATCACATGTAATTATCTTGAGAAAAAAAAAGTTTTGAGAAAACATGTGATTTCACTGAGTAAAAATCTACTACTGAGGAATTATTTTAGTGTCCAAATAAGGAGTGGGGGAGAAGTTTGGGGGAAGTGCTCTGTTCCAAGTATCTTGGAACTCATACCCATGTTACTGAGCTTGGATGTTTAGTCCTGGCCTGCAATTATTCTTATTAAAAAAATAGACATCCATATTTTATTCCTTAAAATGGAGCCCCAAGGGTTTATAAAGTGGCTGAATGAGCTTCAGTGTTTGAACAGACAGTCTGGAACGTAGCTCACACCTTTGAGCTTCTTTGCAAGAACGTTGTATCTCGACAGTGGGGTGAGCTCCTGGGTTTGTGATGGTACAAGAGTGGGACTAAAACACAGAGAGAATAAAATAAGAAGCAGGGGCCCCAAAAATCACACCTGCTAGTAGAAGGTGAGGAAGACTTCCCATAGCAACTTTCTTTCAGTCTGCAAGACCTGTGCTCTCACAACTGTCAATTAAGCTTCATCCTTACTGTGTTGAACCCCTGGTGCTAATGGCTCTCAATATCTGATGGCAAGAGCACACCCACTTCCATCAATGCTTGATCAAAAGAAGGAACACTAGCCATAGCTACTACTGTGACCCACAGAAATCTGTGGCATGATTATCATAATTCATTACTTAAGAAGGAAGTCATGCATGCTAGAATATGTTCCAAATAGAACAAAATGTAACAGTCCATCTGCGAACAAAGCACATTGGCCAAAAGCATCGTCTTGGAATCTGCTGTCCACATTGGCTTTCCTCTTGAATACAGAGTCCAAGCAAAGTTTCTCTTGTAATCACCAAAGTCTCCAAGAATGTGGTTCTAGCTCAGAGATGGTAAGTCTGCGTCCTTCCATGATAGCTAATGCTAGATGCATTATCACCATTGCCAACTAGCAGGGAAAGGAGCTGTCATGGGGGGCGTGGAACAGTCACGCACCCTGACCACAGACCACACCTGTGGAGGGATAAGCGTAGTCACATATCTTACTATTTCCAAAACACCAGTGGATGGACCTTAACACGACAGTAGTTGCCCTTGTTCCTGTAGTGGCACGTGCAAATCTTCTCCTTGGGAGGGACCTTCTTTGGAAATCTTTCTACATGCATTTACTCTGTCATGGCTATGTAACCACATGCTCAGAAATACCAAAATGAAACTCATCAATATATTTACTTAATGGGATTTTTTTCTTTTAAAAATAGCTTTTTGTCAAGAAAGTCTTTTCCTTGAGATATTGGTCCTGTGAGTTAAGGACTTTGTTTCCCTCTGTAGTCTTTAATGCATGAAGTCCTGTTTATGCACAAAATCTCATTTTTCTGAGCAGAAGAAAGGCAGTGTCTTTGCTTAAACTTTCTAACCCCACCTGCCAGTGGACAGTGCTTCCAGTTCCTAAGCACCTCTGCTCCTTCTCTTGTCCTGGTGGTTTTCCTCCCCTGGCTTTCCATCTCTTAAAGTCGCTTAGCTTGCCAAACAGTCCTCCTACTTCCTGCAGGCCCACTTCCCCTAACCTGCAGTTTAGTCCCCTCTGGGCGCTTTGATTCACAGATTGTCTGTGGTAGTAACTTGGACTCTTCCTTGCTTCATGCTTCATAAAGAGGCTATCATTCTATGTGTCCTGAAAGGAACGTGGTTGTCATGCCAAAATCTTTAGGCTGATGACTCAAATCTTCTAGCATAAGAATGTTATCACATTTCTAGGTTTTCCACATTTTTTCTGCAGTTACTACCAATATAGAGGTACAATATCTGTCACTAAAAATTATTGATAAAAGGACGAACAAAAAATGAAAAATTGCACATGCAAAGGAGAAGTCACTTGGGAGAACTTTACAAACTCCTATCCTCATTTTCAGTAGTTTCACTGGCCAAGGTCAATGTCCTAATGGCCTTAGAATGAAAAAAGATGTAAGATAAGCAGAAAATCTCAGGTGAGATGATTATGGATATAGATAAAAATAACTAAAATGCTGAATGATGTTAAATCATTCAGTGAAGACTTTAGACACCACTTTGACCAAATAATCTGTATTTTTTTGTACACAGACCATAGAGCCTTACCCAGCACTGGTGTTTCAAGCACCAGTTTTTTGCTACAGCGTATTTCAAAGAAGAAATACTGTTCAGTATAAGGCCCCAAAGTAAAGAAGCATCTAGCATGTGCTTTATTATATTTTTCAGATGGTTAATCAGTAGTATTACTAAAACTTGCACTTTATTTTTATTTTGAATTAATCTTCTAAACTGAAATTCATAGCATTTTTTGCAGACTTTAGTTACCATCTTCAGCTAAAATCTTTGCTTCCATGCAGATGTTTATAGATCACTGGCAAATATACCTTGAACTTTTCTTAAATAGATTATTAATGGAGCACTGTCTTGCTCTGAGACAAATTTTCATGACTTGGAATAACTCTGTGAAGATTTTCTGATCTTTTGCAATATTGCTTTTTGAAGTGTTGACACCAGAACTGTATTTCAGTAGTTATTTTACTAAGGCAATATACAGTGGTAAGAGCAATTTCCTGTGTCTACTCAAAGTTCTCATGATTATGCTTGTCCTTTCAGCAACACTGTGTCAGGAAAAGTTCATGTTCAAATGAATGACACTGGAGTTTAATGGACCCTAGAGTTATTTCCATGACCAACATTTTTACTCTTGATATATGACCTTGCATTTATCTTCTTTGAAATGCACTTTCAAATGTGCCTACCATATCTAGCAAATTACTTTTATATAAGAGTTCTGCTCACTTTTAGTTCTTAATTCCACCAGCTTGTGATCTTCTGCTTTTATCCCAAATGTGAAAAACCGTGGGCCAAAACCAGATCCTCAGAATCCTGTAAATGGTCACAGTATGATTCCACATTTGTGATTATCTCTTAAGATTTCTGGTTGCCTAGTGTTACCCTCTTTCGTTGAGCAGTAGTTGAATATGTCTGGTCTTAATGCTGGATTAGACTATTGTTTTTCTTTTTATACGTGATTTCTTGCGATATCATTGAGACAAATGAGTGGCCTCAGTCCTGCATTCTTTGTGGACATGAGTCAGTATAAAAGATCACTATGTCCTTCTGATAAGAATTAGCCTCCCCGGTGACTACACTGTTATGCTTCAGTTTGACATCTATGTTTTCTTTCTGACTGGCGCTGTTGTGTGGGGTTTGGTTTTTTGGTTTGTGGTTTTGGTTTGGTTTTTTTTTTTTGGCATGCATGGCTTTAAATTATTGCTTTTTTAAAAGTTTTTGGGCAATGGATTAAAAAATGTCATTCACTGTTCTATGATGTGGCTAAATTCTAAAGAATCCATGAAGATTAAGCTAGCTTTTACAGATAATAAAACACAAAGCCAGTAAGGTCCATGCTAACACAATTAGTTCATATATTTATTCTGACATTGTAAATGAATATCTATCCAGTCACTAGGCATCCTGCCACCCATTAAAAATACAATCTGTACCAATAAAAACAATCATAAAATCATCAGCACATCACATCCCACAAAAGGCAGCCAGTCAGCCAGAAATATAAAAACCCACTTTCTCCACCCTTACAATCCCCAAATGAAGCCCATTGCCCCAGCCACCTCACCTCTGTCAAAATGACAAGTAGACAGAACATCACACCCCAGGGTTGCTAGATCAAACCACCACAGCCATAATTTTTAAGGCAGGCACACTGAGCTAAGAGAGAGGAGCGTAGTTAATTTGGAGTATTTGGCTCAGGCTCTTGCAGCAAAGGCTTCCTGACAAATGCACATGGACATGTACCTACTATTCTCTCATCCAGTCTGTAAACCACAGGCCTTTAAAACTCATGGCTTTGAGCCATGAGGTTCTGTGTTCGTTCTAGGTGGTATTTCTTAGGCGGCAGAGTGGTTGTCTGGATGGGCCTGTGGTTGCTCTCAGTATTCAGTTGGGAAGTAACAAAGTGAATCACTCCACTTGCAGGTCAAATTTTAATTTCAGTCTGGACTTCTGCCTGAACTTCTGCCCTTGGAACTAGCTGTGGGAGCAGTAATGTGAACACAACTGGCAGGAATGGATGAGAGAATATAGATGACTGTTAATTTGATAGCACAGAGCAGCATAATGAAGAGACGAGACATCCAGGGCCAGCATTGGCCAAGCATTTCTTGGCAAGAGAAGTTTTCAACAGGGATCCATCCTGCCCTGCCCTGCTTCTCTATTGTGGTTTAAGTGCTGACAGCTGCCCTCTCAAATCAGAAACCTCTAAGGAGTCACACAGAGTCACTAGTCACCTGGGAAATTTTGATTTACTCACAAGATTAGGTATGACACGCTTTAACATCCACTTGTTTTCATATGTAATTTCACAGCAACAGTCCCTGGCCTGTTTGTAAGGGTAAGAAGAAGTGGGTAGCTAGATAACTCTTTCAATTTGCTACCGTGTCAATAATTCTTTCTCTGCTTCAGTAATTACCAGAAACTTTGAGGTTCAATGCACCATTAGGGTAGAATAGTAATGTTGTGAGTAGCATAGAGCTTAGCTGAAAGAGTCTTTGATGCCTCTGAGGTCTCCTAGTAGAACATAATGCTTTCAGAATGATGGTTAATATTTTATATCTCATTAGCCAATGAGAGGCTACAAGAAATTTCTGAAAAAGTTGCATCTTTAAAGTGTTCACATAAAGGGGCAGGTCGTATTGGGCTACATGAAGAACTACAATGTCTGGGACCTGTTCTTGCTTCTGTCTTGTAGAGTGGTTGCAGGCTAGTCCTCTAATTCCAGTCTTTAATTTCCTGGTTAAAACCCAGGGGCACTGATATTTATCACCAAGTGGGACATTGCAGAGTTTCATAGTACAGTTTGATTTGTATTAGGATTGGAAAGCTTCAGCTGGCTCTTCTTATATAGAGAGAGGCCCTGCCCTGAATAGTTTAAGATGCTAAACAGTGAGGGAGGCTGGACTATGACAGAGATTTTTTTTTTATCCCCATTTTTCAAATAGGAAGCAGGGCAGTGGAAGATGAAGAGCAAGGATGAGTTCACACAGAGTAAATTATCAACACATGAGTTACAGTGTGGTCACTGCTACTGTGCTGGTTCCTTGTCCTACATAGCAACTACCAGCCACTTCGGTCTGTTTTCACTTAGGACAGATCTAATTTATATTTGCTTCCTAGTTCACCTCTTGGCAATTCCTCCTTTTGTAGCCACGTACTGAGTAATCTAGCCAAAATCACAAACGAGGTATTCAATAACACTAGCTATTAGTAAAACCTAGACTTGTTCTTGGGATGCAGGTAATGTTTTCCAAGGATCTTGGCAATGAAAGGTACTAAAAGCAGGTTCAGTACAATGAAAACCATCGCTGGATATCAGTGATGGGTGACACCATCTGATGTTGTCATGGTACTGATGCAGAAATCATCAAATATCACAATCTATTAACACCTTGAATGGGTAACAGTGGGGTTTCTAGGGTTTCTTGCTTGCTTACTTCACTTTAGTAACTCTTCTGCTCTCCAGTTAATTAGACTTCAATTTGGGGCTCAGACAGCTCATTGTGATATTTCTTTCCATGGTGAAGACTGCAACACAAGTTATGCTGGGTCAGAGGCACCCTTCCAGGCTCCAGAAAACTGCATGTCAGGGAATTCTTAGCCACGTGTGCTATGCTTGTATTGAGTAGTCCTTACAATTTTTTATTCTCTGAATTTGTGTTATCCACTTTGAATCTACAGAACTATTGACAGTTTAGTATCATGTAGAGTTAGCATCTCAGATTTACTCTAATATTGTCTATGACCCACCACAAGAGCAAAGATGGTATGAATGAGCTTTGTAGTGATGTTCCCAGGGCATGAACACATCTGAGATTTATGTGTGAACAAGAAATAAGCTGTGCAATCAGAATAAGAAATAATTTACACATTATTGGCTAGCTGTCAGGTTGTTTCCACTTGCAATTTTCCACTCCACCAAAATGCCCTGGGAGTGTTTTGATACAGTTTCTATGCTGGCACTTAAGTCTAGTGAAACCATTACAGGCAATCTTTCAAAGTTTTACGGCTACTTTTCTCCCTAATGGAAATAATTTGTTGGTTTTTTTTTTTTCTTTCCCTGTCCAATGTCTAGTTTGACTTACCACTTACACCAGTTCTCACTGTATGCTGCACTGCATGATGGGCTGGGCAAGACGCCCTCTGTCTCCCAGCTCTGATACTCTTCAAAGGGATACCTAATGGTTAGCCAGTTGTTTGCACCGACATTTTTCTCAGTGTGCAAATATCAGCTTTCACTTAGTCAGCCCATGTAATATAAACAACCCCTGGCAGAGAGGCTGGGATTATACTACCTGTTTGAATTGAGAAGGCTGTTTGCCAAAAGTAATAGATTTGATTGGCTGGGTCTGGCAGCGTTTAATGGTGTATCATGGTAAGGGGCAATCTTAAAGGAAGACAGAGACATGTAATATAGAACTGGCCCAAGAAAAAAGATCTGATGATACCAGTAAAGCTGTTTATACCTGTTGGTTGCATAAAATTTCACTACTGAGGTCAGTGAGGTATAATTCAGTGTTAAATGCAGGGAGTCAAGGTGTTCCGCATAGATGACTTCAGGTTGATCAGGTTTCTAGGGACAGAAGAAACTCCACAGGTAGTCACTCCTGTAAAAATTTTGTATTCAAATGGAAATATGTCTCCAATACCACCACAGAACGTGAAGACTGGGAGTAAGCAAAGAAATCTGCTTGGTAGATAGCAAATAAAAGAGGATCGATGTCTTACTTTACTGTAGTGATTGATTGTACTGCTTCTCATGCAACTGCTACAACGATGACTCGGGAACAAAACTGATCCTGCGGCCACATGTTGCTTTTGGTGAAGCGTGCATGTTGTATCCCTGCAAGAAAGATGCACCACAGAACAGTGGAGGACCTACAGTCATCAAACAGCCTTGCTACCTTATGTGGGTGGTAAGACCCTGACCCTCGCTTTGTTTCCACTGTCACCTATTAATATTACTGGAAGCAAGGAGCGTGGAAAGTAACAATCTCCTTTTTAAGTTCTGAGTAAGGCTAGAAACAGCAGAATTGGCCAGATTCCAAGGTTCCACTCCTAAAACAATAAACAAACATGACAAATAGAAAGCTTTTTCATTTAGAAAACATTACTGTCATTCTTATTAAATTTAGGGTTAGATAAAGTCTGTGTTCAAATGTGATACACTGTACGAAGGAAAGATCCAGGATTTTTAGCCCAATTGCAGAAGCAATAGTTGAACTGAACAATACATCTATGTACCTATATAGTCTAGAATTGTTATCTTATCCCTTTCCCACTTCCCCCACCATTTTGCCAACCTTCACCTGGCCAATAAATACGTAGGAAATGATTTCTGACGGAGCGAATTACCTGTAATTGTGCTACTCTTATTATCTTACCAACTTTGCCTCACCATAAATTGTTCTGGTACAGATTTGGCAAGATAAAAACTCTAGACTCTCTCCATATATATAATATGTATATATTTATTTAGATACCCGAACATGTTGGATACGCTGCTGCGGCAGATTGGTTCGTTATTTCCTGACCGGTGGGATTTTACAGCTGCCTGGCTGTGATAGGTGCCCCAGGGGCAGGTACTGAGACGTAATTCCTGCCCTCTGCTGCCTGCTCCAGCCCGGTACACTTGTGAGATTCTTTCAGTCATGACCCAACAAATTCTGGGTTAATAAGAATTGGGGGGGGATCAAGGGAGTAGCATTGCTTGAATGACACAGTACTTCAGCAAAAACCAGTGCACAGAATGCTGGAATAAAAAGTAGTTTTGGTATCGATAAATAAAACATAGAAATCCGAGTTGGCTGAAAAAATGACACAATTTATCTTTTGATATTTCCATTTCTGACATCTAGAGGCAAACCCAATGCCAGAAACATCAGGGAAGAGACTGAGTAAGGAGGGATTCAAATTGAACTTCTGACTCTGAAAGGCATTTTTAATCAGTTAGGTTCCAGGGTCCTGGCTTATTTAAATGTAGGAATGCTATTCACCTCCTTTGAAAAAAAAAAAAAAGAATAGTCCACAACAAAAACACCCTAAGGGGTTGTAATAAAAACCTAAATACATTAAAAACAATAAGGATGGTAAAAAAAAAATTAAAAGAAAATAATTTTATTGTCAGGAAATTGATTCCAGGCAAGTATACATTTTTTTTTGTTAGGTAAAGGTTGATTTTGCTTGAGCCTTCTATCAGAAAAATTACAGTGAGACAATCTGCTTTGGTGGGGGAAAGAAGTGTTTTTTAATATATGTCTGAGTTGTGTTTGCACGTCCCTCGAACTCTCATACATCTCTTACTCCACAGTGGGGATATGTAGCAGTATTTCAGCAGGCTTTCCCTAGGGCTGAGTACTATCCTGTAGCATGGAAATCCCAGTTCAGCAACCAAGAAAATGTGGATGTAATAAAAAGCTCAAGGTAATTCAATCCCTTTCTTGGGGAGCTCTGAGAAACCCTGAATCATCTGCAAAAAGAGAGGTTGATGAGCCCCTCACTTCTCACCGCTTTCAGACATTTTTTATTATGAATTTTCCTTCAAGTTATGGTCATTCTCTCTACTCCATCACACTTTGGTTCCTTGCACAGAGCCAGTGTACACATTGTGAATGCAAGTCCCTGTACAATGTGAACAATCTTTTGTTGATGTCATTTATAATATTTTCTCGCTGTATTTCTTTGTTGCAGATGTGGACGAATGCGCTTCAGGTTCTCATCAGTGTAACCCCACCCAGATCTGCATAAATACTGAGGGGGGCTACACCTGTTCCTGCACTGAAGGCTACTGGCTGTTAGAAGGCCAGTGTTTAGGTAAAAACCTCATGCACTACGGTTTTTGAGCATCTCTGTGTGTGTACTTGTGAATAGCTGAAGTAATGTCACTGAGCGTATTTGTTAAGCACACCGTTAAACCTTCGGCTATGTGGAAACTGTCTTTCGTCTTTGTAAATGCCAATGGTGTGCTTGGCAGAGAGACTCCCTTGTGGAACAAAAATGTAGATGTAAATGCCCTATGACTAGCATCCATGGAACACATGGAATATTCATATTCCCAGTCTGAAGGATCCTCTTTCATTTAAGATCAATAACAAGCATGTATATAAAAAGATTTATTCCCAAACAGTTGTGTCCTTCCCACTCTGTGACAGTGTGGACCTGAAGGGATCAGTATTTGATACCAAGAAACAGGCCAGTATATCTCCAGAATCACACAGAATCACAGAATCATCTGGTTGGAAGAGACCTTTAAGATCATTGAGTCCAACCATTCACCCTGCATTGCCAGGGTCCCTAAACCATGTCCCTCAGCACCACATCCACACGTCTGTTAAACACTCCCAGGGATGGGGACTCCATCATCTCCCTGGGCAGCATGTTCCAATGCTCCACAAGCCTCTCTGTAAAGAAATTTTTCCTGATATCTAACCTAGATCTCCCCTGGCGCAACCTAAGGCCATTTCCTCTCATCCTGTCGCTTGTTATATGGGAGAAAAGACCAACCCCCACCTCACTACAACCTCCTTTCAGGTGGTTGTGGAGAGTGATAAGGTCTCCCCTCAGCCTCCTTTTCTCCAGGCTAAAACAACCCCAGTTCCCTCAGCCACTCCTCATAAGACTTGTTCTCCAGACCCTTCACCAGCTTCGTTGCCCTTCTCTGGACACACTTCAGCACCGCAACGTCTTTCCTGAAGAGAGAGGCCCAAAACTGGACACAGTACTCAAGGTGTGGCCTCACCAGTGCCGAGTACAGGGGGACAACCACTCCTCTACTCCTGCTGGCTACACTATTGCTGATACAAGCCAGGATGCTGTTGGCCTTCTTGGCCACCTGGGCACACTGCTGGCTCATATTCAATCAGCCATTGACCAGCACCCCCTTGCTGGGCAGCTTTCCAGCCACTCTTCCCCAAGCCTGTAGCGTTGCAGGGGGTTGTTGTGGCCCAAGTGCAGGACCCGGCGCTTGGCCTTATTGAACTTCATGCAGTCAACCTCAGCCCATCGTTCCTGTCCAGATCCCTCTGTAGAGCCTCCCGACTTTCAAGCAGATCGACATATCCACCCAGCTTGGTGTCATCTGCAAACTTACTGAGGGTGCTTGGGTGTGAAAAAAACAATAGCTCTGAACTGGGTGCTGTTTTGGTAGCTTCCAAGCAGTTTTATTTCAGTTGCAGCAATGTCTGTTCATGCTTTTAGCTAAGCCCTGTCAAAAAAAACATCCCTCAACAAACAGCATGGAAAGCCTTCCTGCTCCCCTCTCCTCTAGCTCATTCCCTTCACTTGACATGCCCATGGGATAATGAAGTAGATGTTAATTTTAGGTACACAGGTAGGATCTAGGAGATAAAGATAAAAGGTAAAACAAAGATAAAATAATTTTTTTTTTTTTTGAAAGTTTGCTTGTTATTATTTTTGTCCTTGGTGCAGGCTGTTTGCCTGCCAGCTCTGCAGAGAGGGACTGTCCTGTCACAACAGCTCCTCTGGAAGGAGAACGGGCTTTCCCTGCCCATTCACCCCGGAGCCTCTCCAGTTATTTTCCAACGTTCTCCTCCCAAGTACCAATTCCAGTGAAGGACTGGCTCACAGCTGCTTTCCTAACTAACTACTGCAAACAGCTGCTGTGTAACTCACCTGGCAGGGACAGCGCTGAGCCTCAGCCAAGCTGGGGTATGTGCAGACATAGCCGCTTTGTTGAGTCGCTGTCTTTCAGTTCCCTTGGGATACAAAGCATCCAAGCTCTCTGATAATTTCTCTGCTCTTGGAAAAAAAAGCTTGTGCCAGAGATTGTACAGGCATATGTGATGGGGTGGAGATGAGGGAGGACATTGATCTAAAATACTTCACTGCTTAATGGATATACCAGAGAACTGAAATGGCTGCATTGCTGTTCATGCTATTGAAAACAGGCAATTACATCCCAGTGTTGCCCGCTTTAAGTAATCATTGAGTGGATTATTACAAGGAAATGCAAAGAGTGAAAAGCAAATTGTGTTTAGGGTTGCTGTATCTTTCACTTAGTGTGAAAAAAGTCTCAGTTTTCCATACTTTCCACTGGCCTTGGAGAAGTGATTTTTGCTGGCATAAAGCAGTAAAAGGCAATTGACTGTAATCAGAGGGCTGGGAAGGGTTTTAGAGATGGACTTTTTTGGTGCACTATTAGTAATCCACAGTTACAAAAAGCTACGCTTCTATCTGTTGTAATTATCCCAGTACAGTTTATACAGGAGAAGCCAGTACAGCAGCATCCAGACAAATCACCCACTAGAAGAAGCCCTGTAAAAGTCCTTATCCTCAAAATGTAACACTCTTGAGGTAACAGTCCTGCAAAAGCCAAAGCATGTATTTAAAGTAATGCATTGTGTCAGTGAACAGAGGTATTAATTTACTTAAAACCCGTGTCCCTTTTTGCAGGATTTGGGCCAAGCCTATTGCTGGTGTGTATACCATGGCTGGCCTTGGGTTATCTTGCTAATAAGAATGCAGTGGGAAATAAAAGCTAGTAAGGGTCAGTGTCCTTGTTATTTTACACAGAGAGTATTCCCAAGACTTTAAACATTTTCAGAATGGTTTCTTGAGACTTTCTGTGGCAAAACTGCCCAGACGAGGCCAACAACATAAACTTGAATTGCAGGATATAGCTACTTATGCAATAGATTCACAACATTGTTGTTTTAATGGTATTACCACATCAAGTCGTTCAAGTTGTTCAAGAATTCAGTTTCCCAACACATACTTAATATTCAAGACTAAAACAGGAAGCAGACAGTTTAACTAAAAATGCCGAAATTCATGCAGATATGTATGTATACTCGTGAACCATAGAGAGAATACTGTAATTTTTATTTTCACATGTTGGAACCTGTGGTGGGGGCCGTTTCACCAAAATCTGTGCCTTCCTGCTTTGTTCCTTCTGGCCAGCTGACTGGGGATAATACACATGGTTTTCTACTGAACAAACTTAACTTCAAAGCTTTGAGAGTAGCCATTTAAAAAAATCTCCACAAATCAAAAGCCAGTTGATGCCAAAGGAAATGTAAAGCCTTGGAAAGGACAACTACTTCAGGTGGTTTATTCCAGTTCTTAGTCCAACGGCAAAATTCTTTTAGCCATCATATGTATCTTACAGCATTTTCTTGTGCTTATAACAGTCAGTTGCACGTATTACTAATGCTGCAATTCAGCCCAAACTGCTGTTTTGGCATTAAATTTACATTTTATACTCTATAATTTGGCAGTTAAAAATTCATCTGAAATGTAAATGTGTCTATTTGAAAAAAATATTTAAAGAATATCCTCTCTAAAACAAGATGTATTTAGTAAACGAATACTTACTGCTTTTCTAATACGTGGCTATGGTATATGTGGTTTCCCCTTGGCTGTGCTTGTGCTGACGGGCTGTGCCAGCGATCAGGTATGCTTTGAGGTAGCTGCTTAAAGGGACTGATGCCGGACTTCCTGCTGACGTTGCATTAAGCTGAAGATTCCAGCAATGACAATCAGTTCATAGGACATACTGATAGATGTCAGATGAGGCTAAACACACATTGCTACATTCTTCTGGGTAGAGATGTATTTTAACTATAACTCTGGGTCTGAACACCTGAAAGTTTGGCTGTTACATCCGTAACCAGTATGCCGGGTTATTTCTGTGTTACTGGTACTGTTGAATCAGTGTGTTTGCTGCTTTGTAGCTGCATGTGAAGATGCAGACCACTCTACTTTTCATCTTTCCCATCTATAGATATAGATGAATGTCGCTACGGCTACTGCCAGCAGCTGTGTGCCAATGTGCCCGGTTCCTACTCCTGTACGTGCAACCCAGGCTTTACCCTTAATGATGATGGAAGATCGTGCCAAGGTACTGTGTATGGTAAACCGTGACTGAAATCTTTGGTCCCAACCCAGCAACACCCTTAAAGCTTGCTTAGTTTTTAGAATACAAGTAACCTCCCTAACACTGCTTTTGAAAATGTTCATGTTTGACAGCCTGGGATACTTCTGTGGTTTCACAGGACCTCAGAGGTGTACAGGTGGAACATGACCAGTGTATCAGGCGAAATATGCACAGAGGCCCAAGTCCCCTAAAATATAGTTGCTCAATTCATTGATATTACCGAGAGTTTAGGCACTGAATTTACTTTTAAAGTCTGAGGCTGTGTGACACACCTGAGAGAGGAAACTCTGTCAGAATAGTAAACTTGATCTGAGTCTCCCAAGTTCCAGACTCGGGTCTTGAGCGTCAGACCACCTTTTGCTACATGCTACCTCAAAGTCAACACAACATCTTCATAAAGTGTCTCCCTAGCTAAGCAGGGAGCAACTTCCCACATGCTGCAGGAAATGGTCTCTGCTAGTGATCTTCAGAAGTTGCTGATGTCCTAAAATGGGGGGGAAAAAAAAAAAAATTGGTTTTGTCTTAGCCCTAGGTTTCCATGAGGACTGTTCCTCACTGCACTATCTTCCTCAGGAATATCCTGCTGCATTTTGTCTCAGGCCTGTTACGACAAAATCAGTTCAATGGTTTTAAAACCACAGGTTAAAGACAGAAGCATTTGTAATAAATATTTCTTCCCCATCTTCCATGTTATTTTTTTGCTTGAAGACATTCCCAGAATGCTTAGCTTCCATGTATGTCGTGTTTCCAACAGGCTATTTCCAGGCATCCACCTGAATCCAAATAAACAATACTGACTTGGTTATATTTTTTTCAGAACAAATCATTCTGACTGTACAGCTAATCCCTTTGAAATGCTTTACAGTAATGAATTGAAAATAGAGTTTGGGGAGAAGTCACTGATGCATTGGGCATTGGTTTCCCATAGATGTGAACGAATGTACAAGTGAAAACCCTTGCACCCAGACCTGCGTCAATACGTACGGCTCTTTTCTCTGCCGCTGTGAACCTGGCTACGAACTGGAAGCTGATGGAGTTAACTGCAGTGGTAACTCTCTTTAGTTATTTATTGTTTTGGCTTCTTTAATTCTATTTAGTTTTCTTTTTCCAATGTATTGTTTTGTACATGCTTTTTAAAAAGTTTCTTGCCTCGGTCCACAGTTAGCAACAGGACAGCTGCAACTCATATGATCTTTCCAGTCAAAGCACTCAGCAAATACCCACAAAAGCACAATGGAGGACAGTTTTAAAATGGTTTTAAAGAAATAAGCTAAACAGTAAAAAGCTCCAAGATAATAGCAAAACATAAGAAAATGCTTTGCAATGCTGAACAGGAAGCTTTATTAGAGCAAGTAAAGTAGGGATAGTCCTAGAACATTCTTCCATGATTAAAGAAATACTTTATATAAAGCATTTTTCCATTTGTCTGGTGAATGCATGTATTCCTCTTGCTCTTACTACTGTGCACTTCTGCCTGAAACCTTCCCCACTTTCCCCTGTATGGCTCTGGCTACAGTTCAAGAACAATATATAGTTTCTTATTGCTAATCTGTTCAGCACATAGGAGAAGAAGCTGTGCTTATGTCACTGTACTTTTTCGTCTCCTGTTTTTGTTTTTATTTTAGTGCTTATTTTAATTGAAGGCAAAACTTATTTCTGTGCCTAATGTTCCCACAGCCTGATAAAATTAGAGAATCCAGCCAATATTTTTTGGAAGGAAAAATGCACTGAAAAATACTTATTTTTTAATTTACAGTAAACAGATGTAGCATGTTGTCTCTGAGAGAGAAGACGTGATATGCAATACGTGTATAGATTGGTATTTTCAAAGCCTTTTTTCCCTGCAAACCTCATTGTTATAAGGGAAAGATCAAAGACATATCTCTAAAGGGTCTTACACATTTAAAATGTAAAGCTGCAACATCTAAATTAAGTTTTCTGCTTTCAAATGGAATTTCTGCTTCTAAGACTCCTGCACCCTTTTATGTGCTCCTGAGCTAGTTGGGGGTCTGAAGCAGTTAGGTTCAATGCAATGCCACATAAACATTGCCAGTACAAAGTGGTGACAGAAGAGGTGGTGCCTGAGCCTCATTCATTTCTGAAAGTTAAGCCAGCAAAAGGAACTTTCCACTACCCAGATTTAGAGCAGAAAATCTTGTCTTTACACTTCTGTGCAAGAAAATGTTTGTCAAAACAGGTCAAATTTCTCTGGATGATGTTCTTTCACTTCACAAGCAATCACTAGACATTGCTGAGGCTTGTGAAGGGAATGCGTGGTTAGGAAGACAGTCCTATGAGACACCTGGAATCCAGATGTACATCAACAGCTGCTGGATTAGTCCATGGCATAGCAGTTTACCTTGATGATGGGAGGCATCTCTGTCCCAATTGAAGGAGAGAGGCAGAGATTTCAACCTGGCTTTCCAAACATCAACATTATTTTCTAATCACAGAGGAGTTGCATGTGCATTACATGAGCTCTAAAATGCCTACCCTCTTGTCCTCTGCACGTAGTCAGCAGAATGCCAGAAGTGTTTAGGAACAGCAAAGATCTGGCTGTCTTGTGTGGGCTCAGCAGCAGAAACATAGTCTCCTCAGGGCTTTAAGTCTCTCCAGCGCTTGACAGCAGCTGAGCACAGGTTATATGAATCCAATGGGCTGGAGGTCTGGGTGCACCCCTCAAGGTGGTGGGTGATACCTCTGTCCCTTTACAGAGTCAGCCCTCAGTCCATGTTTTGTCAGGAAGGT
Source organism: Bucorvus abyssinicus (assembly GCA_009769605.1). NCBI lineage: Eukaryota > Metazoa > Chordata > Aves > Bucerotiformes > Bucorvidae > Bucorvus > Bucorvus abyssinicus. Next base: position 17,130,387 of record CM020036.1, read on the forward strand.
GTTTTTTCATTGAACTTACTGAGGCAAGTCACACAGTAACAGGACCATGTAGCTGCAGAGTTCCTTTCACCTCTCTTTTGATAATATGGTTGCAGCCATAAAGAACTTTAACGTATTTGGACTTCAAATACTTTCCAATCCATCTGCACAAAACACCAGAAGTGGATAAATGGACTGAGCCCAATTTAGAAGAAAGGGAAATTCAGTCTGAAGAGTAAAAGTGATTTGCCTGGGAGAGTCAACATGTCAGACCTGGGAATAAGGATTTGGGAGTTCCTGGCTGGGGCTCTGGCCTTTGTTTCTTTCTTCCCCTAAACAGGGAAATAAGGAAATTACTAACTGCAGCCTCCCTCAGTCTAGCGCCTTTGCATGAGTTTTCCCCTCAGTCAGCCATGCCTCCATGTGCTGCTCTGAAGTTCATCTTTCTCACTTCAGCACAGTTTGCAGAATACAATGACTGGTCAGTTCATGAGTGCAAGGGCAAAAGAACTCAATTTCAAATTTCAATCACAGATTCAACCAACTGCTTAGCTTCCTGGGTATCTGGGATGGCTGGGCCCTCCAGTAGGTCTGACCTAAGTTGGGATGAGCTCTGTAGTCTTGCTGGAATGCCTTGGAAGTAACTGGCTAGAGGCTAAGAGACATAAAACAGCCGGAGTTGGCTGCTATAGTTCTGCTGGGACCCATGTGGCCCCAGGAAAGGGAAGTTTGCTCTCCAGAAAAAATGGAAAAAAAAAAGAGAACCACTGCCAAGTCTCTCCTTTCAAATTACAGTTGCAGCTTTGTTGTTGGAGTAGCTCTGTCTCTGACGTAAAACAGAACTGAAAACATGGCCAGCTGGTGACAGGTATTAAAAAAGCAAAATAAATAAATAAAAGCCGTACATTGTGTTCAGTAGCAGCTTTGGTTTCCCTAGGATAAAAATGCTTAACCAAGAACTTGTATAGCATTTTGCCAGGTTGCTGCAGAGCTCTAGGGAGCTGGAAGGTGCCAACCTCCATCTGGGGTGATGGGCACACAGTCTGGATGGACACCTGCCTTTGGGACTGCTTTTCTGACTATAAAGCCAAAGACACTAAACTTTGTTTTACCACTGCAGACATGGATGAATGCAGCTTCTCAGAGTTCCTCTGCCAGCATGAATGTGTGAATGCACCTGGTTCTTACTACTGTGTCTGTCCTTCGGGCTATAACTTGCTCGACGATAGCAGAAGTTGCCAAGGTAAGAACATTCCCACACTGATTAAAACCCAACGGGAGCAGAAAATAGGTCCTCTATCTGGAAAGAAGTTATCAAGAATTCCTGGTCTTGGCAGTGAAATACTTGTAAGGGCCAATTATGTAATTCTGCTAAGAATGTCATCACACGAATAGTTCCACTGAGGTGAATTGGTGCGTTGGTGTTACGTAAGCCTTTTCTGACTAGGAAACAGCTACACAGGAAAGCCCTCAGATGCTCTCCTCTCTGCTGCATGTTTCTTTTTGTTTTTCCCATTCTCAAGGGTCAGTTAGCTCGAGTAGCCAATTTCTTTTCTATTTTTGCAGCACTTAGCATATAGGAGCACTCCAATAAGCAGAAATGAATGAAGTAAAAATGGATCTTAAAAGAGGGGCCAGTTATCAAAAGACCACTTCTTATGGTGCAAGAGTGTTACGAATTTTGTTTGGGGCAACTCCTTAAGATGCAAACCAGTTTTTAAGAGTGGTGCCTTGCACATATTTCCCTGCTTGAGCTTTCTCTTGTTTCTTGTGTTTTAGATATCAATGAATGTGAAAACAGAAATTTCACCTGCACTCTGCAGCAAACGTGTTTCAATATCCCAGGAGAATATAAATGTTTAGACCCAGTAAGATGTGAGGATCCTTATATCCAGATTAATGAGAAGTGAGTAACATACTCAGAACCACAAAAGCAAATCCTATCTGTGTGGCGCCTATCTAGAGTGAACCAGATAAGCTGCATTTTTACAACACAGCCATGAAGTGTGTCTAGAGAGCTCTACGTACATGCTGTTGCCACATTTACCATTGATAATCTTTATAAAAATAATAAATTACAATTCCTTACCAGGTCACCAGGTGGGATATGATATGATATGATATGATATGATATGATATGATATGATATGATATGATATGATGATTATGATATATGATATGATATGATATGATATGATATGATATGATATGATATGATATGATATGATATGATATGATATGATATGATATGATATGATATGATATGATATGATATGATACTCAGATGTGTGGGAAGTTAAACTGGAAAAACACTTATCAGTGAGCAGAGAAAACAGCAAGGTTTGTAATGTAATAAGAGGTATTTACTTTACATCACTAACTGACTTCAAACACAGCCTGTTATTAGTATGAGTATTTCCTGTAAATATTAACTAGCTTATGTCTGGGAAGTACTTCAAAACATTAGATGATAGTTATAGCAGGATACAAGTAGTTTCCTAACGCTTAAAGGTTAAAAGTGCTAAGTCCACAGACTTTGCATTGTCCAGAAATTGGGTATGTCTGCATGGGGCTGTTAGCACTGTTACTGTTTGAGCAAGCAAAAAAAAATATTCCCACATTTCTAAAAACTACCTCTATCTTTTACATTTTTGTAGGTATTTGCCTGGAGCTCAAAATATTTCAGCTCCAGACAGATCTCTATATACTGCAGCCCAAAGTACTTCATCCATCATGTTTGCACTAAACCCAGTTACTTAGGATTACTTGGTAGCCTAATGTATTTTATAGAAAGACAAGAGATGAAGAATCAGATTCTTTCCGTTATAATTTATTCATGCCTTTACATTGCTTTCTGAACTAGGGCAGCTGAGGAGTAGACACGTTCTGCTCTTCTGTTTCTGGGTTCAGAGGTGGTGGGGTATTAAACTGGAATTTGAAATAACTGAAGCCTCTGTGTCAAAATTCCTCAGAGCCCAACTATTGAGTCCTCGCAGATCAGCTTGCACCAGAACTCTTGATCTCTGAGCTTTGTGTCTGGTGACTTTGGCTTGTGTCTAGCTGTGAGTGCACATAATTTGTGGCATATATCTGGAAGTGGTCAGTATAATAGCCAAGTGAATTCCTTGAATCTGTGTTTTCTGGGGTAGGAATTGGGTGTTGGTAACGCCACGAGCCTTTTTATGGGGAACATGCCAGATGAATTGTCTGAAATTGTTATCAGTAGTGGAAGTTTATAAAAAAATAGGCAAAAAGATCTTTTCCAGTAAATTCCCCAGCACAACCTTTATAAAGGGACATCCTGCCTCACAACTTTATTAGGGTTCTCTGTAGAAATCAGCAGCAGGTGGCTAGGGCACATGAGGTGATGCAGAGGTTTTTGGGTTTCCAAAGCCTTCTGAAAAGAACCTCACACAAGGTTATTATGGAAATTAAGCAGTCATAAGTAAGAGAGAAGTCCTTGGCACAGAAGAATAAGAGGTCAAGTAGAGTATAGTATTAAATTGTCACCTTTCACGGTGGGGTTCTGCAGAGGTCTGAGCTGGAAAAAAGGATAAACCATGAAATGGGCAAAGTCTGCAGCAGCATCTGAGAACAGTAGAGAAAAGGGTAGGAGGAAAAGAACTGTAGAAGGAGCCTCAATGACTATGCAATAAAAATGGCAGATGAACTTCAGTGTAGATGAATGTGAAGTAAAAAGACAACCACAAATTCACAAATTAAAGAAAGAGCACTGATCTAGGCTGAAAAAGGGTAGATTTTTATTAGATATTAGAAAAAAATTCTTTACTGTGAGGGTGGTGAGACACTGGAAAATGCTGCCTAGAGAAGTTGTGGATGATCCCTCCCTGGAGGTGTTCAAGGCCAGGTTGGACTGGGCTCTGAGCAATCTGATCTAATGGAAGGTGTCCCTGCACATGGCAGGGCAGCTCACCATCCAGAACCTGACCACCACCTGCTTGGGAATTCCAAGCCCTTTTCCCAGCTAGCTCCCCCTGCCCCCGTATATATATGCCCAGTATATATACCGGACATGACATCAGTATGGTATCGAATATCTCATTGACTGGTTCATTGGGCTAGCCTTGCTGTGGCTCTTCCCAGCTTCTTGTGAAAATTAACCTATCCTAGCCAAACCCAGGACATTATCCACTCCTTATTCTATACCATCTACATCATGCCCCTTCATCATGCACTTTCCAACTATTTACCCCTACTTTTCCTGTCCTATATATACATGTACACATATAACTACATATACACAGATAACATTCCCTTAATCTGTGGGCCATCCCTCTAACGTGTCCATTGAGTTCATTTAATCCATGACTTTGTGGCTGCATCTGTTATAACGGTCTTTAAGGGCAGGAAAGATGGTCTGGGATTGTTGTATGCCGCATCCAGAACTCGAGGCTAGTGTCTCTGGCACAGCCCATGCTCACAGTCTGCAGGTTGAAGATGTTGAACTTGAGGAAGTTGCTGGGCACCAGTTACTGAAGCCAGTTCAGGTTCCATCACTGCTGCTTCTTGCTCAGTTTCAGCAAAGTCCATCCCTCATTGATCTGAGTGATTCTTACTGTAATACTATTGATATGACACACCACAGCTGCAGTAGTGATGACATACAGTGACCATTATTTAGCAATTTACATCATACAATTTAATTCACCAGCTGTTCTCACCCAAAATTAAATCCCCTTGAGGTACACATTGGACTTCCGCATCCTCCCACATCACCCACCAAGTGTACCCAGGTTCCTGAGCAAAAGCAATCCTATGGATGGGTTTGCCTTTGCCTGAAGCAGGACTAACCCAGACTGTCTTCCCTAATACATTCTTCATGTGCACTATGGGACTTAACTGCCTTCTGCAGTGTGTGGGAGTTTTGACTGGGCAGGGCCAGCTCGATTGGCAGATCCTCTAGTGTTAAATAACCAGGTGGCTTTTGCCAAGTGTTTATCCCACTGTTTGAGGGTCCCACCCCCTACTGCCCTCAGTGTAGTTTTTAGCAGCCCATTGTATCGTTCCATTTTCCCAGAGGCTGGTGCATGATGGAGGATCTGATACACCTATGCAACACCATGCTCCTTGGCCCAGGTGTCTGTGAGGTTGTTTTGGAACTGAGTTGTCTGACTCAATTCTTTCTGGGATGCTGTGTTGCCATAATACTTGCTTTTTAAGGCCCAGGATAGCGTTACAGGAGTTGGCAGAGGGCATGGGATATGATCTCAGCCATCTGGTGGTTGCTTCCACCATTTTAAGCACATGGTGCTTGCCTTGGGGGGTTTGTGGGAATGTGATACAATCAGTCTGACAAGCTTCCCCACATTTATATTTCAGCCATTGTCCTCCATACCACAGAGGCTTTAACTGCTTGGCTTGCTTGATTGAAGAACGTATTTCACATTCATGGAAAACCTGTGTGACAGTGTCCATAATCAAGACCATCCCTTGATCACAAGGCCATCTATATGTTGCATCACTTCCTTGATGACCTGAGATGTCATGGGCCCACCGATTCACCCTTATCTTGCCAGTCCAAATCCACCTTAGCCACTTCAGTTTTAGCAGCCCGGTCCACCTGCTGATTGCTCTGATGTTCTTCAGTGGCCCAACTCTTGGGTACATGGGCATCCACATGACGTACTTTCACAACCAGGTTCTCTACCTGAGCAGCAATATCTTGCCATAATTCAGCAGCCCAGATGGGTTTACCTCTGCGCCTCCAGTTGCTGTCTTCCATTGCTGTAACCAACCCCTCAGGGCATTTGCCACCATCCACGAGTCAGTACAGAGATAGAGCACTGCCCACCTTCTCACTCTATCTAAATATCTAAAGCCAGTTGGATGGCTTTCACCTCTGCAAACTGACTTGATTTACCCTTCAGCAGCTTCGGCGACTTGTCGTGTAGGACTCCACACAGCAGCCTTCCACCATCGATGATTTCCCACAGGACCCATCAGTGAACAGGGCATATTGCTTCTCGTTATCTGGTAGCTTGTTACATGGTGGGGCCTCTTCAGCATATGTAACTTCTTCCCCCAGCAACATTCTGAAATCTTTGCCCTCTGGGCAGTCTGTGATCGCTTCCAAGATTCCTGGGTGGCCAGTGCTCCCTATTCGAGCCCGTTGTGTGATCAGTGCAACCCAGTTACTCCACATGGCATCAGTTGCATGGTGTGCAGAGGAGACCCTCCCTTTAAACGTCCAGCCCAGCACCAGCAGCTGGGGTGCTAAGAGGAGCTGTGCTTCAGTACCGACCACGTCCAAGGCAGCTCAAACTCCTTCACAAGCTGCCAGTATCTCTTTTTCAGTTGGAGTGTAGCCGGCCTTGGATCCTTTGTATCCCCAACTCCAAAACCACAAGGGTTGGCCTCAGGTCTCCCTGGGTGCTTTCTGCCAGAGGCTCCAGGTGGGGCCGTTCTCCCCTGCAGTGTGGAGCACATTTTTACCATCTTGTCCTGCTGGGACTGTCCCAAGGACTACTGCATGAACTATCTCTTGCTTGATTTGTTCAAAGGCTTGTCGCTGCTCAGGGCTCCATTTAAAACCATTCTTCTTCCAGGTCACTCGATTAGAGAGGGCTTACGATCAGACTGTAGTCCGGGATGTGCATCTTCCAGGAACCCGCAATGTCTAAGAAAGCCTGTGTTTCCTTTTTACTATTGGTGGAGACACAGCTGCTATCTTGTTGAGCACATCCATCAGGATCTGGGAACACCTAACTTTGCCATTTTATTCCTTAAAACTGGATCTTCTGTGCAGGTCCCTTAACTGTACTTCATTTTATGGCAAAACCGGCCCTCAAAAGGATCTGATCAATTTTCTCCCTTTTTTCGGAAACCTCTTCGGCTGTGTTGTCCCATACGATTATGCCATCAATGTATTACAGGTGTTCAAAGCTTCACCCTGGACCAGCGCAGTCTGGATCAGACCATGGCAAATGGTGAGGCTGTGTTTCCACTCCAGGGGCAGTCAATTCCAGGTGTACTGGACACTTCTCCAGGTGAAAGCAAACTGTGGCCTGCACTCTGGTGCCAAAGGGGTTGAGAAAAACGCATTAGCAATGTCAGTTGTGGCATACCACTTGGCTGCCTTTGACTCAGTCCATACTGAAGCTCTAGCATATCCAGCACAGGAGTGCTCAGCAGCAGCATGACTTCATTCAGGCCACAATTGTCTACTGTTAGTCTCCACTCTCCATTAGACTTTTGCACTGGCCATATGGGGCTGTTAAAGGGTGACCCAGTTTTGCTGATCACCCCTTGGCTCTCCAGTTGATGAATCAGCTTATGAATGGGGATCAGAGTCTTGGTTGGTGTGATATTGCCACCTGTGCACCATTGTGGTAGCAATTGGCACCTGCTGTTCTTCAACCCTCAGTGACCCCACCACAGAAGGGTCCTCGAAATGTCTTGGCAAGGTGGACAATTGTTCCACTTCCTCTGTCTCCAAGGCAACTATACCGAAAGCCCACCAATATCCTTTTAGGTATCTGAAATACCCTCTTCTGAGGCAGTCTATGCCAAGGATGAACAGTGCCTCTGGACCAGTCACACTGGGGTGTTTATGTCACTGATTCCCAGTGAGGCTCACTTCGGCTTCCAGTACAGTGAGTTGTTGGGATCCCCCTGTCACCTCAGAAATACGGATGGGTTCTGCCCCTTCATAACTTGATGGCATTAAAGTACACTGTGCACCGGTAGCTACTAGGGCCTTATACTCCTGTGGGTCTTACGTGCCAGGCCACTGGATCCACACAGTCCAGTAAACCTGATTGTCCTTTTCCTCCATGTGGCTGGAGGCAGGGTCCCTCTAATCCTGATTGGGGTCACTCACTTGTGAAAATGACTTAGAAGTCCCTTCAAGAGGATCAGTGGTAAAATCAGCACTTCTACTCTGTCTGGGAAATTTCCCACTGGAAACTGGAGCAGCATTTTTCTTGGGGGAATCTGCTTTCATGACTGTTCTCCCTCACAAGTCACGTACTCGGGCCTCTAGGATCTAAGTGTGTTTTCCATCCCACTTCCTCATGTCCTCTCCTTGGTCATGTAGGTAAAACCACAAGGTACTGCTTGGTGGGTACCTTCCATATTCTCTCTCTTGAGCAAAGGGCTGCCTACTCTTAATAGCTGAGATATTGGCCCTTACAGGTGGGGAGTAGGACATGTCCTCTTTGAGTTGCTGGAGATGCCAGGACAGTTCCTCCACAGCCAAGACACAAGCCCACAGGAAGGACGAGAGAATTCCTTCATATTGCCGGAGTTGGCCAGCCCGTTCATCCACCATTTGTCACTCACCTTCTTTCTGGTCACTATTGCCAATGCGTTGGCATACGATGCTGGTACGCTTGGTAAAAACTTCTGCCACATGGGTAATGTGCATTGGACTTCATCTGGATCTGTAGGTAACTGCTCATTATTCAGATCATTATAAATCACCTCCAGCACAACTAATTACCTCAGGTACTGGATACCTCTCTCCATGGTAGTCCACTTGCCTGGGTGACCTGCTTTTGAAAGGAGACCTTTCCTTCATCCCTGACAGAGGCTGAGGGCTTGTATCTGTTTTCCAATCACTTTGTCAATGCCCCCTTCACTAGATGGAGATCCCAGCTGCTTGGCTTCTCTACCCTCTAATTTCAAACTACTGGCCCCATTATCCCAGCACCAGTGCAGCCAGGTAACAACGTGCTCGCCTGGATGACGGCTGAAGTCCTTTCGCATATCTTGCAGCTCACTGAGGGATCACTTCTGGTTCTGCCTCTTCCTCCTGTTTTCGTGATGGCCCTGGTTCATCTTCATCCCTCAGTCAGCAAACTGATTTTTGTGTATTTCTTTTTCTGTATAGGGGCAACCGACACTGGCACAGGTTGGTTTTCTTGTTCAGCTGCAGTGGCCACTGGTCTGTTTTTAGGTCCAGAGACCTTCTTTTCTCCTTGAGGGCACTAAATAGTGTTGAAAAGGGCTTGGTAGACATCGGCCAGGTCCCAGCACATTGCAGTGATTTGTTTATCTCTTGAATTGACAGGTTGACAACATACTTCTTCCAAATATTTTACTAGTTTGTCAGGATTCTGCACTTGTTCAGGGGTAAAATTCCAAAACACTGGAGGTGACCACTGTCCTAGGCAGTGGCCCATACTCTCCCCCATACCCTGCTATTCATAACTATCCAACCTCAGGGCAGATCTCTGGGTGATATTCTTGAAAAAATTTTGTGTAACCCTAAACAAGACCTGGGACACATTCAGAAGGCATAACAATAAGAGCATGCTGGCTTGGACATCCCAAGAGTATTAAAAATTCTCAAAAGCTGGGGAAGTATCCTCCCCTGTCTTGCCCATAGTTTGCGTGAGATTACTAATAAACAACAATGTTGCATACAAATACCAAATTAACCTTGTCACCAGTGATATAATCATATCATAAGTCAACATTACCCAATACAGCAACATGATAGTCCTGATCCATCTCTTAGATATGATAAATATCACCACAGGGAATACATAGTGCACGTAAGGATTTACATAACACAACCATGCAAGCAAATGGACCAATATTGTGACCATGGACCATTAAGTAATATAAGAAATGCATATAACAAAATTGTTTTAACATGCTTTTGTCAGACTTCTCATTATCACAACGCTTCCTGCCCCATGTTGGGTGCCAAAAAGGACTGTCATGGTGCTGGCCCAGCCAGCAACTAAGCAGCATGTGGCCGCTTGCTCACTCCTGCTCCCTCTTCCCTCCTGCCACCCCCTGGAGGGATGGGAAGGAGAATTGGGAGAAAAACATAAAACCTCATGGGCTGAGATAAGAAGAGTTGAATAGAAGGGCACAAAGAGAGAAGAAACAACAGTAATAACAATACTATAATGAAATAATACATAAATTGAGTAATATACAATGCAACAGCTCATCATCCAGAACCTGCCGGCCACCTGCTCCAAACTGCACACGCTTTTCCCAGTCAGCTCTCCGCTTCCTCCCTTTATACATACTGGGCCTGACATCAGTATGGTATCAAATATCCCATTGGACAGTTCAGTTCAGCTAGCCTGGCTGTGGCCCCTCCCAGCTTCTTGGGAAAAATGAACCTATCCTAGCCAAACCCAGGACAGGTGTTAATAGGTAGAGAATATCTTTAGAGCATGTGCCATTGTGTACCCTTAGCTTCAAGACTGTGCAGTTCCTTCCCTTCCTCTCAAAAGAAATACAGCTGGACAAAGGTTCATAATAATCAATGAGGATGATTGAAAGTATGGAATAGCTTCCTAGTGAGAAACAACTAAGTTAGGACTCCAGCCACGAACAGGGTCAAATACGAAACCTGGAGCTGGGCGAGGAGGATGAATAGGGATTGATTGGCTGCTCTCCTTTCAATAGAATTGCTGGGAGAATCAGGTGAAGTCAGCAAGCAGCAGTGCAGAGAGAGGTGAAGGAGGCTGTGGAGATCCTGGCCCCAAGGGGCTGTGGGTGCCAACCATTCACGGAGGAGTAAGGGGAAGCTGGGGTAAGAAATGCATTAAGGGCTGATGAATTCACAGAAGACATCTTTGTTTCAAGAATTTCCTAAATCACAAACAATTGGAGGCTGTTGGTGGAAGCGTCATATGCTTGGGTCGCCATGGTGCTCTTCCTTAGGGATCTGCATTTGGTTCTAGAGCTTTGGTTCGATCCAGGATGTCTCGCTGTACATTTTCATGTAGTATATAAAGAATACAAGGTTTATGTAGAGCCATGAGTGAAATGATCCAGTAATTAACGTTCTTTTGGGGACAGTTCAGTTTAAATTGCTATCAGAACAAACAGGTACCGGGTATACTACACCTGTAGAGCTGCTTTAAAGAAAGTACAGATTTTCGAGTGATCTAAAGTATGATCTAAGGGACATAGGTAGGCCAGAATAGCAACACACTAAAAGTGAGAAAATTCATTACAAGTTTCATTGATTCTTTTAGCTGGTCGACAACATTATTTGTTTATTTATTTATGCAGTTGTATTTGCATATAAAGAATCAAATGTTCCAGTAATTTGTAACCCCTGATGACAGTCTTATCTCTGACAATTAGCCGCTGCATGTGTCCAGCTGAAAATGCCGGCTGCAGAGATCAGCCATTCACCATCTTGTACAGAGTGATGGATATGGTGTCCGGGCGGTCTGTGCCTACTGACATTTTTCAGATGCAAGCAACAACTCGCTACCCTGGAGCCTACTACATCTTCCAAATCAAATCAGGAAACGAGGGCCGGGAATTCTATATGCGGGTAAGTCTGGCGCTCACTGAGAGAAAACACTCAGTATCTTCTCATTATCTGAATATCCTGCTGACAGCAGAACTCAGTTTTTAATGAGTATCATTTAACCTTCAGCGTAAGGTATTTTTACATGCAGACACGCAGAGCGATGTGCTGATCTGCAGGGGCTGCTCGCTCTTCCAGGAAGACAGCCTACCCACAGCAAACACACTTGTGTTACGAGACATTAGGTTCAGTAAAGTATTATGAGACATTAGGTATTATGAGACATTGGGTTCAGTAAAGTCAGGGGTGGTACCCATAGCTAAGGACGGCTCAAGTCTCACATGGTCAAGAGAAACTATTGTGCCAAACTTTTTTTATTTGATAGACAATCAGTAATTGTCACTGAAAGAGTCAATGTTTCTCATCTTTTTTATTAAACACTTCATAAAGTTGAAAAACCTAAAAACCAAAATGTAGGCAAAAAAAACCAAAACCTTTATCGTAAGAACTGACCTAATGGGTTCTTTGCTTTCATTTGGTATGTATTTTTTTCACTGTGGACACTGTTAGAGAAAACACAGATACTTTTTTCCTTGACCCTGAATTTTCCTCAGAAGACATGTCTGTTCCCCAGTCATCTTCACCGCAGCTCTGACACACAGGGCTGATGGGAAGTGTCTGCACAGAATGAGGCACCTAAAGCGCTCCGCTTGCCCCGCTGGCAGCAGCGCTGTTCCCTGGCAGGCTGGTAGCCAGCAGGTGGAGACTGCCCCGCTGCGGGGGACCGAGGCGCGGGGCCTCCCCGTGCTCCCCGGGGCTGGGGCACCGGGCAGCCCGCCCGGCTCCTCCTCGGGATCCTCTGGTCAGAGATAACACAAACACTCGGTTTCATGATAGAACAGGTCCCTCTTTCTGTATGTAAGTTTCTGCAGGAAAACAAATTGCCCTTGGTTTCAACGTCAGAAGCTCGGCTTTTGAAATGCCTATAATCCACTGTTCTGGCCAGTATTTCAAAGGTCTGCTTCCATTTACCAAAACACAGATTTTCTGAAGTGCCTCCACACATTTAAAGCTCCCTTCAGAAGGTAAGGTTTTGTGACATTAGTGTATGCAGCTGTACAACAAATGCTGATCCCGTTCACATATGGACATCCGTTCTCCAGGCTCTGTTAACATAACCACGTCTTGGTGTTTGCTGCTTCAGAGTAACAGCGTCCTTTACATCAAACAAAATACTATCTCACACACACACAAAAGGTGTCACTACTTGTTTATACCCTAAATCCATGTTTTAATCATTTTCTATTTGGACAATAGCAAATTTCTACGTTGACTAGCTCCCCTTATGTGCAGGGCTCCCAAAGGCTTTACAAACTGTAAAAGGTGATGGTTCATACAGAGCACTGAAATGGAGCCAAACGTTGAAGTGAAGCTGTCTCTCCCATGAATTACAGTAGTTTCAAACAATGCAACAGGAAACGGTTATTTTGGCTGCTTGAAGACCATAGTGAGACAATAGTTTTCAAGAGCCGTTTTTGAAAATCTCACCTGATTTCTCCTGTTTTGTGCGCAGCAAACCGGACCGATCAGTGCTACTCTGGTGATGACCCGTCCCGTAAAGGGGCCCCGTACTATTGAGTTGGACTTGGAAATGATCACTGTTAACACTGTCATCAACTTCAGAGGAAGCTCTGTCATCCGACTGAGGATATACGTATCACAGTACTCCTTCTAAACCTAGAGTTTGTATGTCCTGGAAACATTAAAACAAAAAAGACGGTTTCTCCTCCGCAGAACTCCTCAGAAGCCTGTACGTATAGCAGCTCCAAACCAAACCAGTATTTCCACAGACCCAGTGACCTATGCCTGTCTGAGGAGGAAGGCCTCTTCGTGCACAGTCCCTACCAGAATGAAGACATCTGAAGATGTTTTGTCAGTAGATTCCATAAGATTCTCTACGAGATCATATATTTTAAGGACTCCTCTTTTCATTGTAAACACTTCTAGGGTATGAGTCTATGATTGAAAGACTGTGAACCTTTGTAGCTCCAGGGCTGCTTAGCAAGAAGCGCCAAAGAAACTGAGGAAAAAAGCTGGCTTTTGCAGTCTTGCCTTTTTTTGTTTGTTTGTTTTCATGATAAATGGAAAGCAGACAAACAAGCAGAAATACAACCAAAAAGCCACTTATTGAAACAAGGGATCTCAGAAGTGCTAATTTACATTCCCAATTATCTCTGGAATTATCAGTCAGGCACTTTGTCTCAATTCACCCTGCATTTGTCTTAGTTTCATCTGTTTTTTCTTTGATTCTATTTTATAGTTACAATTCATTGTAAATTCATTCCAAAATACATGTTGTACTATGTAATCTTCTACTTTCTAACAAAGTGTCACATGTTTTGGGTTCCTTCCTGTATTAAATCTTTCTATATAACAGAGTTCATAGAAATCTATCACTGGATGGTATGTTCTACAATATTTAGGGTGTCGTGCTTATTTGACACAGGCCTCCACTGCCAGAATAGTGTGCAGGGACTTCAGAGCAGATAAGAATCAGAAACTTTACTTTTCCCTGTTTTCCTGAGTGTGATAGTCACAAACAGTTTGTCATGGTTATAAGGCAGTGATACGAACTGTAGTTAAGGCTGCAACTAATCTCCTGTTCAAAGAACACTCCACGGGTCTGAATCTGTCCAAATTCCTTCAGAAAAAATGCATTGTTCTGTTCACGTGCAGTCTCTCTCCTACATTCTTAACATGGGGAGAAATAAGCTGAAAAGGACTTGAACAAGTCTTATCATTCGTGCCTCTGCTACGAAGCAGACCCCAGTATACCAGTGCCCAGACCTCGAATGATGGTATCCCACAGTTTCCGTAGGCAAAGACTTCTCAGGTATAACTGCTGTAACCAATAGAAAGTTTCTCCTAAAGCCTAATCTGAATCTCCACTGTTGTAATTTAAATCCTTCGCGTTTTAGCCTACTTCCAGTAGAAGGAGAGAACAGTTTATCTACCCCTTTGTGGCAGTCTTTAACATGTCTGAAGACTGTTGTCATGTCTCCCCTCAGACTGTTCCTCTGTAGTCTAAACAAAGCCAATTCTTTTGGTCTTTCCTCATACATCACATTTCCTGAATCTTTGATCATTCTTGTTGTTCTCATCTGGATTCTCTCCAGTTGGTTCACATCTTTCTTGAAGTGCAGTGCCCAAAACTGTGAAAAGGATTCCAGCTGAGGCCTCACAGTGCTAAGCTAAATCTATATATATAGATGTCTAGAAGTTTGAAGATAAAAATAAAAATTTTACAGTTTGGAGATATAATGCTTACCTGTTGAAGCTACTGGCAGTTTGGTCTTTCTTTTAGTAGGGATGAGGATTCATATGCCTTGTTCTTAAATTTCTCTGAAGCAAGCTCTTCTGCTTCTTCCCCTGCTTTTTCCTTATCGGCTTATTTGCTCTCCAGCATTGCTAGGGCAGGAAAGATAACCTTTGCTTCATCTTTTTGAGGACTGGAAGTGCTTAATGCTACTTGGCAAAAGGAGTTTATGAAGATTATGGTGTGAGCAGGCTGGCGAGAGTAGAAGCATTATGTGAGGTCTTCATTAAAGGGGTGTATTAAATGGCAGAATACAGACTCAGAAAGTTATCACAATACAGACTGCACGACACAATCAGAAGGTTGTCTTTCTTGTTCCCAATAAGCTTTGTGAGTTAAGTCTGGTGTTGCTTGTCCCTAGCTTTAGTAGAGACTCTGCTCTCTACTTGTACTCAGCTTGAAGGAAGCCCTCATGCAATGGCTCATAGCAATGAAACGCTGAGTTGAGTGTGCTTTAGCAGCTTCATTTCTTAATGGTTTAAAGTTTTCTCCGTGCTGCTCCAATGTCCTGGGGCTCAGAGCTCTGTACACAGGCTGTCCTTCATTGTAAAAACAAAAAGGCTGGAGCCTGACTCCAGGGTTCAGTGAGCCAAGCTGAGGGCAGGAGGCCAATGAGTTTTGTGAGTAGCCGATCTGGAGAAGATAGATGTAGAGGAAATCTGCAAAGAAATACCAGAACAAGAATGTGTTTCCTGAGCATATCACGGCTCATCATATACCACCGTCTTGGAGGGGAAAAGAGATGACTAGGAAGGAGGAATGCTGGTTTATAACCATGGGCCTAAAAGTGCTCATGACCCCCAGATGATGGAAACGAGACATGGGAAACAAGCAGGCTCTGGTGGCCCAGGGAACAGACAAGGGGCAGGCAGGGTCTTGCATTAAAGTTGTTAAACTCTTAACATGCCGACAGTTTTCCCAGTGCTTAAAAGACTCTTTTTCCCCTTTTTGTGCCCCTATGTTATGGCTTCTTCATGCCCAGTTGAGTCCTTTCTCCTCCTGCCATCACATCACCTCCTGGAGAGGAAGCGCACCCTGCCAGACATCAGACAGTTTCTCAGTTCTGGGCTGTTCTCCCATGGCCCCCATATACCAACCTGATTTAACCCTGATTTAGAAACATCAAAACCCAGAGGAATTCCATAACAAAACACTTTGTTAAAAGAGTAAAGCTTGAATGCTTGCGTTTAGCAGGGTCCAGCAAATAGTCATAAAACAATATTACACTTTCTATATAAACATTCTGCGCCTTAAAAAAAAGTGAAAAGTCTGGAAACAAAGGAATTCAGCCACTTCTCAACTGCCATAACATCTTTCATCACTCACTATCACTCCAGCCAACTTTAACTTTGCCAAAATATATGCCAATATCAAAATAATAAATTACTAGCAGTTTATAACATCTAAACTCTCCATTTCCTAGTCAGGGGTCTGTTTCCAATAGACTATCGCAGGCTCATATATTACAGCAATTTTCACCAAATAAAAAAAAAGACTGTGCATGTCAGGTTTTTATAGCATGAAAGTGAAAAATGCAAACTTGCAACCGCTGTATACATTCATGTTCTCCTTTGAGGCCAGGCCTCCCTAAAAGCAGACAGAACTCCAGGTCTGCTCAGAAAATTATTTTTTATTCTAACCTATCACAGACGATTTTCTGCATCAAACGTGAAGAGTTTTACCATATGGTTAATAGATAATATTCTGGTCAGCTCCAGATGACGGCCCTGACCCTGGTCTGGCTCCCCTCCTGCTCTGCTCTGACACACTTCCCGCTCGGCATGGCAGAGCCGTTGCGTGGCTGAGTTGGGGAGGGACAGCTCTTTGCTTCTCCTGCCTGTCAGCTCTCGTGTCTGTTTAAACAAAGGTCCTCAGGAGACAGACTGCCTCTCACTATGTGTTTGTACAGCACCTATTGCCAGTGCAAGAATTTGAATAAAGTAAAAGAAAGCAGAAATAGCAGTAATCTTTGATACAGATCACATTGACAGGGAAGGAGACTCTATTCCGATAAATGAACCAAGTGTTCATGCTAGTTGGGTTAGGTGCCAGAGGGAGAAGAATGGCAAGAGATCAGTGATCCAGTGCTGCAGAGCTGAATGTGTCCTATCATCTGGCTTCTTTGACTTTGAGATATTTTTAAGGGATTTACTTTTTTTGACATGGACAACAAACCGTTATTTCACCTAAGAGTTTGCTGGATCCCACAGAATCACTTTTCAACTTGTGCTTCTCTGACAAGAGTAACTTTGTTTAGAATAGCTAAGCTTCTTTGAGCACCTGGTTGTGCACCATCACCAAGTGTAGTGTTCAGGGCCATTCACACAGAAGTTTTTTTTTTTTCATGTTGGGGGCCTGTACTCATATTTATCTTTTTGGGCTCAGCTTTTAGAAGAGTCAGTTTTCATTGTCTCATAAACATGGTATTAGCATCGGCAGAACTTACGTACTCATTTTCTCTGTCCAGAGCAAACAGAGCAATAGAATCAGTACAGTTTGTGGTCATTCAAGTTCTCCAGTCTGGCTTATTCAGAGAATATGCTACTGACTATGTTTCATAGCATGTAGCTGTATTAAAACCCAATGAAAAATTCCATAGCACAAAGATGTTTAAAAAAAAAAAAACAACCCAACAGAATAAAAGTATGCCCTAATGTTATTCAAGCCTGATAGTCACTATTGTTAAATAAATCTCTATCCTGGATGGACAAAACCCTCAGCTGGTGTTAATTTGCATGACTGCTGCTCTTTAAGAAAGATAAAAAGTACCCTTAGGATCTTCCCTGTGTGAAGCTCTGTGCATGTATCTGTACACCACTAGAATTTATAGTTGTGGTAGTGTGGCTCTATATTTGGAAGTCAAAGAGTTGTAAGATAACACAGCACAAGCAAATTGTGTTTCCTCATCTGACATGAGTGCCAACAAGTGATTTACACCCAGCACATTTTGTTGTTGAACAAGTCTTTGAACTCTGAATAGCTCAACCCCAAAGCAGGTGCCATGCCTGAAGACTGAGGCTGATGGCCATAACCAGACTTTCAGGGATTCTGCAAAAAGCCTGCCCAGAAAGGTGACCTGTGCTGAAGGATCAGTGCTGTAGAGAGTGTAATGGTCCAGAGGTATTTGTGCAGGGTGGTCTGATCATGCAGTTGCCTCTTTTCTCACCTGTTTCAGTGCAGAGAGCATCTGATGTTTATAAGTGTGCACATCAGAGGTGGAAATCTCACTAATTCCAGTCTTAGTTCAAACTTCTGAGATCCGACTAGTGGTTTCCATTGGCCAAAAAGATCCCCTGTGTAACTCAACTAATATTGGTGAACTCACATGAGGGAGAGTTTTGGTTCAAGGCAGATAACACTTTTACAGCAGCAAGTGAATAATGATGCAGTAATCTTGATGTTAGAATTGAGGGATGTAGCTGGCTATCAAAGGGATCTTTAGAAAACACTTCAGCAACCAAAAATTCCTGAAGTATCCAGTCTCTTTCAATTCCTTCCTATATCCCAGAAGCCACTCACTCTTCCTTTTGAATTTGTCCTGGACAAGTGATCTCATTATGGTCAGGCACTGCAAGCACCTGCCAAGTGAGGTCCACTCCTCTGGCACTATATAACATTTTTCACTTTGTTTTTTGGAGATCAGTTGTAGGCTATGTGTGATCTTCTAGGCTCTGACTGACCTCAGTTGCTTTTCTCATAGCCAAGGCAGATCCGTTATTTCCCTGCCAGGTTCCTCTGCACCCACCATCTGTACAACAAAGCTCTTCATGTGTTTCACTGGAAATGCAGACACTGCTGTGGCCCATCTGCTGCTTTTTGATCCTCCTCCCTCTGCAATGTCGGTAGACACCCTTACAGCAAAGTACTAGGTTTGAATGGCTGAAGGCATTGACCAGCCTGCTGGCAGAGCTTAGCTTCACGAAAAGGATCAAAAAAAACCCCACAACACCCCAGTTTTGAAGGTGATAGATGCTCTTCTAGGTCCTGATGAATCACTTTTCTCTTGAAATTGCATCTATATCATGCTGGCTCGATAGTTTCAAGGCTTTTTAAGAAGTCTGATAAGGACATGCTTATACAATGCATTCTTAGGCTCTTCACACCTTGGACGAGGCTTTCCCAGTTTGCAAACAGAGTATTTGGTCCAGTCAGAGAGAGTGCAATGTGATCACCACTATGCTGAAGTCAGTGATTGCTAATCACCTTACATCAGGTCTGGATTTAGCCCAGTTTTAAGTCTTGAACCTCAGTGCCAGTGGTACAAACATAAACAGATAGTTATCGTGTTTATAGTAGAGCTGAAAGATTGTTTCCGGTAAATAAACAGTAGTATGACTGCAGTACCTCTTTCTCTGTGGGCACTATCTCTGAGTACTTTAAGATTTCCTGAGATCTCTTTTGACACTTCAAAACTTCCTCAAGCCATTTATTGATGTGTTTCCATGAATGATTCCTCACTCCTGTTCTTCAAAAGCAAATCCAGGCACTTGACTCTACATACTGATAAAACAACAAGCTACACCCAAGCCTTTGCAGAGGTACAGCTCATGCATCATTCATAGAAATTGCTCCTCTCTGTAACCTATAAGGGATTATGTTGACTTCCTTGAGATTCTGCAGTGCTCAAAGTAATGCATGTGATTTTTCAAGACTGAGACCTTAGTCTGGAGATTGTTCATCAGCAACTTGCTGCAAATATTCCATACTCAGCAGGTGAAATCATAGCTACAACGGTGAGATATGACAAAATCCTCAAAACGTGTGGTGTTTCCTGGCTGCCTACATATAATGCAAACAGAATTCAGAAATTCAGCACCAGAGTTCAGCACCAGAGTTCAGCAGTCATAAGAAGTCGCTGTTTTCAAGAAACATATTGGTCAGTAAACTCATTTTGTAGACTATGTGAAATGCAAACAAAGAGGTGGAAGGCCTGCTGAGATTACACAGATTTGTTATTCAAATCAATATCCCCAACAAAACCTGAATCTAGTTCACCATTTAAAAATATTCCTTTGGACTCTGACATCTGATGCCATTCAGATAGGGGAGGGGGCCAGAAAAACTGACTGCTTCCAACACAACAGCAGCTGCTCTACAGAGATTGCGGGGCTCCTACAGCAACCAGAAACACCTGTCAGCCCAAGTCTGCACTCCAGGTCAGGGAGAAAAGCACAAAATTCATAGAGACGTGTCCTCAGCTGGAGGAGAGATATCTTTGTTGACTTCTTAATGATGTCAAGTGGAGAGTTACTTCATAATGTATATAAAATTTCTCCTTGTGTTTATACATCTATTGAAAAATAAAAATAACAGGACCAAGCCATTGCCTACCGCATGCATACTACCTGCAGCAAGCTCTAGCTTATCCGTCTGCCATTCCCCAGGGTTGTGGTCACTTAGAATTACCCAGTCTGATTTGGTGTGAGTTACAACACTGTAAGTCGCAGTGTTTGGCACACACCAGTATAAAGTCATTCCCATAGATGAAAAAAGAGAATTATTGAGGATAAAATTACGACTGAACCGGAAAGTTAATAAAAAAGAGCTTGCACATTAGTTAACCTTCAGTGCTTTGGTTATGATGTCATTGCTATGGACAAAAATAATCAACCAGAAACCGAAAATATTAAAAAGAAGATTATGTCCTTAGAAAGAGGACATAAGGCCTTTTTAGGCTCATGTAGCCTACAAATAGCTCTGGAATTAAGACATCTCACACAACATCCGGAAAAGAAAGAATTCACCCCTTGAACTCCAGCATCCCTGTCTCCCACCAGCAGGAATAAGCACGGCTTATCCTTACCAGGATACAGACGGAATGGCTGGCTGATGGATGGGTCAAGAAAGAGGCAGGCATGTGGCCAGAGGCCAGGGAAGGACAAACCAAGATAATATTAAAGTACTAAGGAATGCTCTCAGTGTGCAGGATGTCTCAGACAAGTCTCTCTCTTGCTGTATGGAAGTGTTTTAGCTTTGCTTGGGTCTTTGAAAGACAGGAAAGTGCTAACAGTCCCTTCAATAAAAATTGGAGGGCAGCATTCACAGGTTTGAATGCAGCATCATTTTTCAAAAAAATCAGGTTACTCTGGCCAACCTCTTGCCTAATGAGATGCACTGGACACTGGAAGCCTCTAAGTGCAATTTAAGGTGTAGCACATATAGCACAATCTTATACCAACAGCTTCTCTTATAACCAGTACAAGTGCAGGGAGAAGGACTCACTGCCCAGCTTGACGAATGTTCCACAGAACTTCTGCTTCTGCTTAAACAGTCATTTCCCTAACTCTTACTTGCAGGCTTCCAGATTAATAAGCATGTTACATTTTGTAGTCTTCATTCTGGCTGGAAGAGGAGTACTGTAGTTTAAAATGGATGGTTTCAACGTCCCTCATCCTGCCTCTTTAACCTATAACCATTGCTTCATTTGCAGCAGAAAATGAGCTTTTAATTCTTGTATTGTTTTACAACTTGTGAACAATTTACCTTGAATATGCCAGTAGGGACTATTTTAAGGGTTTTTTTTTTAATAAAAAAATATAATGCTAACAAAAATTATAATCGAATTCTAGTTTATTTTGATCGTTGCCTAGTTTACTCATGATCATACAGGATCAGTGCAAGCATTCATGCTAGAATCATGTAAGTTCCTTGTAAAGCAAGTTGAACGAGGATCAGTGATGCCGGTACATCTATTGGTCATAAGTTCTAGTTAAGTGCTAACTTAGTAGCAGAGAAAACGTCAAAGCAAGATACAAGTAATTCTCAAGAGGTTCATTTTCTTCCACAGACTTTATGTTGTAAACTTGCCCGTACTTGGAGGTAAGTGTGTGTATTTTAACTTCATTTCCTGCTGCGTTTATGCATAAGGCTCAAATTAACATCTTGCACAATACTACTTTATCTGTACCAGGAGCTTGACATCTCTGAGGCATTTCTTTCCCCTGCAGTTCCACTGAAGATTGGAGCAGGTCATTGCTTCGGATGGCAGGGATGACTCCCTTGCCTGGTTCTTCCAAGCACCAGCCACGCTTTACCCAGCACGTGTTCAGAATGTGTATGGGATGGTGTATGGGTTGCATGCAGCAGCCTTGGAGGCATTTCCAGAGGATCCCAGGACATGAGCTCTCCTCCCAGCCTGATGTGGTACCACTCTCCTCTCCCAGCTGCCTAGGGTCTGGGAGACACAACGTGGACCAGTGAAGGTAGGGGTTTGTGTAGTAAACACGAGGCTATGGGCAGAGTTTGGCTTAGCTCTGCAGAATAAACGTGTCTCCTTAACAAGTAGTGTTAATATAAGATAATTTAGAATGAACTGGTTTCCTCATACATAAATCATTAACTAGTAGGTAGTTCTCACTTCCACCTGCACCACATAGCTTGTGACTTTAGTACAAGAAAGGCTTTTCCACCCACACCATAGTCAATTATCCATGCCTAATGGGGTTTGGCTGTTTGTTGGTTGGGTTTGTGTTTTGCAGGTGGAATGTTCTTATTTCAGCAAATTGCAAGGGCAGCCAAGCCTGGCTCTGGTTTGCTTTGCAGGAAGTGAATGAACTTATGTCACACAGTTGCTCTCTCCCATTCTTATCACTCAAATAACTCACTGCAGAAGAGAGGTAGGTAATACGCCATTCACTGGGCTTGTCATGATTTACAAGCCACTCAGAAAGCTGATAAAGATCTTCACAGCTGTTTTGAACTCAAACAAACTGCCACTGCTCATTTACAGTATCACGAGGACACGTCAGTTCCCTCCACTACACTGCAAACGCATTAATATTACTGCATCATACACTCAAGAAAAATCACACTGAAACTGGCACACATGCAAAGCAAAAGAGGAGAAGCCAAGTGCAGGAATGCTGGTCTGTAGAATTTCAGGAGAAGCAAACAACTCTAGAACTGCTCAAAGAAAATGAGAAAGTAGGTCTGTGACCCATGATTGAAGACTTAACGGTTCTTCAGTCCCCACCGGAATGCCTTGGTAGAAGTGGCCTGACCAGTGAAGGCACAAAATGCTGCGCCTTCCACTCAATTTGTTGGAGAACAGACACTTTAGGAAGCAAAATGGCTCAACTTTAGCTGTTGGCATACACCTCAAGTAGCCTAAGCTGAGGTTTCCAAATATGAGCCACTGCATCCTACTTTCTCTAGCTGCTTACAGTCTGCTTTTCAGGTTGTTCTTATTATACATGCCATCATGTTTGCCTTAGATGAGGTAGCACAGGGGACTGAATAGTGTGACCCCCTCCCCTTTTCTTGCTCTTTTCACCATGGAAGACCAATCTGCTCTGACAGCATCTTCCCAGCCAAGGGTCTCTCCATTCAGCAAGGGCTCTGTGGTTAAGGCAACGCTATCTCCCAAGCTGACTCTCAAGTGTGGACAGCAGGAGAAGGTTGTACTTTCTCTTCTGTCAGTGCTGTCCAGCCAGCTGGTAAAGGACACTGTGCTGCTGGAGAGATGGGGTTTGGCTGAGCTGTAAAACTAATATCCTGCAGGGATTTAACCTCCTGCTGCACTTCCTTAAGGGTGAGCAATAAATTGTATTTGCTTGAGAAGTCCCGTGGGCTGTATTCTGTGTACCAGGACTCCTGCCTTCTCCTCCCTTCCCTGTTTTTGGTGGCACCAGTTACTCCTTGGGCCTGCAGGTGCTGCTGAATGCTGTTAAACTGTTCTCGCTGTCAGCCTGCACATAGCCACATCGGTAATGGAAAAAATGAGCCCTACGTGGTTTTTCCAGGAAGCCGGACAGCAGCAACTCATCTCATACAGCTGAACATTTTCTCACACTAGTAAATCATTAGGACAGCATGCATGAACTCGGATTTTTCACACCGATGAAAGGGTTCATATTCTACACCACTGTTCGTAAGGACTGTCCTGCATGGCAGCTTATTCCTGATCTTTAACAGCACATGCATTTCCATTTTTTCTCTTTCTAGCCTGTGTTATTTCTCCTTTCCTGGACTCTTGCACAGTTCAGTCACCATCTTGCTACAGTATGATCACCAGGGCTCCCTAAAATCCAGTACTGAAACACAGCCTCTGACCGCCTGATAATGTAATTCCTTGGCAGTCATGGGATCACCACATTAGTTTAAGCAAGGGAGCAGCCAGAGCACTGGCTGGGAAATGTTTGTTTAGATTTTCTAAGATCTTGAAGAACAAGTTCAATAAATCCTTACTTGCTTGAATGAGTGCACCTTCCATCTCCCACCACATTTTTCGTTGTGCCACTTGGATACAAACGCATGAGGTTTTAATGTGAAGTTAATCCCCAAGCTGCAGTAAAATAATTAACCCTTCACCCTTGAATTCCTTGCTACCATGTGATACAGTTCTTATGGAGCTAAGAGTGACAGCAATAGTGACAGCTGAAAATACTTGAGGCAAGTTGGTATTTGCTCACTGTGGAAGGCCACCCTTAATCATACATAAATAAATTTTTTTGGCTTGGGAAGCACAGGTAAATAACATGGCAAAGCTACTGTGTCCTGCAAACAAATGTTTGTACCTACAGTTGCTACTGCTGACTCAGGATTCTTGTCAGAAAATACTGTCATGAATAAATACCCTGCAGTTTGCAGCTGTAAAACTTTTTGTTAAAGCACGAGGTCGTGACACGTGCCATTCAGCATGGGTGTACCACCAAGTTGTACTCGGACAGTAACCCACTTCAGTCTGTTCAGTGGAGTGGTCTCTGAAGGGCTGCATGTTCTCTCCGGGTACTGCTGTGTATAATCAAACATGAGTTAAATATGCATGTTCCTCTGCTTTGGGGTGAGAGTGCATCTTTATTCCTGCCCTAAAATCCCTAGTGTTATCAGCAAGGGTTGTGACACAGCACATTTACTTCCCAGTGATTCTGGGTGCACTGGTGAAGGAGCAGCCAGTGCTGCGGGTGGGCCTGCAAACTGAAGGACAGGAGCAGGGCAGCAGGTTGGTTTTGCCTTATTTTATGTAGCTTGAGTGCTGTATACTGGTGTGTTTGCCTGGGAACGGGGCCAAACACCCTGCAACTGGATTAAAGCATTAAAATTAGGGTAGTGTGGGCTGGTAGGCTCTGTTTCTAGTCATGCTATTTCTTAAGTGGCTTTAAGTATCCGGTCAGACTGGCCTATTTTTGCCTCCTTGCTTTTCCCCAGGGGATGTGCTCAAAGCTCCAGCTAGAAGGTCAGCGTGTGCTCTCATTTTAAACCGAGACGTTTTAGATGGAAGAACAGCATTCCAGTTTCTGTGGGTGACCGGTCACTGGCCTCCATGGATGTTCTTCCACACTCCCTCACGTCCGCGAGGCCAGCAGGCTTTAAAGTGCTGTGATTTCTGAGATGGCTTTCTGCCTTCACCTCCTTCAACCAAGTTGTTTTCAACTGAAAGTAGCAGGGAAAAAAAAGTTTTACAACTGGAAACAATACCTTATTTTTGTGCTTCATAAATCGGGCCTTTCAGGAAGGCCCTTTTTTGTGCTGCCCTTGCCCTGTGTGCGGGTGACACCTGGCTGGCCCCTGCATCCCGGGGAGAGGAACATCTGCTCATCCTCAGGCAGGCCTGTGTCTTTTTTTTGGGAGAGAGGCCAGCTCTGAGGCCCTGAGCAGATCCCAGGGAGAAAATGGTGTGAAAACACAGGGCAGGGAAGCAGCACCTGGCCCTGAGGTCCCAAAAAACGGAGGGGAGGAAAGGGGCTGAGCAAGCATTTGGACATCTCCTGTCCCTGAGCTGGCTGCCTGCTCTGCCCTTTGCTTGGGCAGGCAGGTGCTTGGGCCCTGAGGAGACTGGGAGGACCTGGACAGCTGCCTCTCATCACCTCTTTCACGTTGAAAGAAGCATTTCTGGGCAGTGTCACAGGCACGTGGGACGGAAACAGTGTTTGGGGAGACACCTCAGAGGCACCCCAGGAGGTGCCACCATGCCAGTCCAATGGGACAGTCCCTGCTGGGGAGATCGGGCTTCACAAAGATCCCAGGGAGCACCCCGCAGGTATTGGAAAAGGGCTGTTTCTATGAGGTTTTCACTGGCCCAGGTAAGAGAAGGGAGAGAGGGATAAACTGCAGGAGTGATTGTCTCCAGCTCCCCAGAGCCCTGGTGTCCACATGTCCCTGTCCCATCCTGTCCCCAGCTCCACGAAGGTGCCTAATGCCTGGGGCTGGGGCTGCCTGGCTGCCCTGCTCGCTGGCTGGGGGTGCATATGGTGGCCTGGTTTCCTCCTCAGCCCTCAGCTTCCCCAGCTACCAAGGCTCCCTGCCAATTCCCTCCTCACTGCCTTCATAGAGCGGGGGCGTAGTGAAAATACAGACGTGCAATTTAAGCAATTCCCTGCATTTGGACTTCTCTTTCCAGCCCAATTCTAACTGCAGTGCTTAAACCCCCCAGGTTTTCACTGCCAGCTGGTCACAGCTATCGAATGAATGATTTTGAGTCAGATGAACTAAAAGAGTTCTGTGAGATCTGTTATGTCTCTGGCTTGTAAAATACAATTTCTTACTAGGTTACACTAATATTTCATAATTCATTCTTAATATTATTCTTCAATAAAGCTCTGTGCAAACAATCTATCCCACAGGAGGAACTTCTGCCAGATCCCAGATGTCAAACACATTTGCTTCAAATCCAGGAGTTCGTGACCTTTATGTTTGTTAATGTGACGCCATGGAAATTATTTATAATAAATAAGCATATTTCAGAGTCAGGTGCTCCATGGGGCCTTTCTCAATGATACAACAGGCTTTCCTGAAACAGGTCTTTCCTGTTTTGTTTTCTTTTTTTTTCCCCCTAACAATGAAGGTTTGGGAACAATTTGAAACCCTGTTATTGAACTGAGTCCAACTACTGCACTAAAAGGTAGACAGGAACTCAGTGATATCTCAGATTTCAAATCTTTCCTGAAATCAGCAACAGATAAGGTGCTTCCTTTCTCTTTTATCCTTTACCCTGAAAATGCAGTTTTCAAACAGCAGACCGTATGGATCCAGACAAACAATATATTCGCTTAAAGAGCCAAATCAAATGGGAAACTACTGGAATTGGTTGGATGTAAATGACAGACGTGATATGCCAACTGATTTTCGCATGTAGCGTGTGCATTTTTAAAGGTGGGGTAGCACCGTCTACCCACAATCTTGCAGGTATAAGAGGTCTAGAAAATACCTGAAGGTATCAATACATTGATAACATTTAATCTTACTATCTTTTCTCAGCAGGTGTGACAATGTCCTCCCAAACCCATGCCAGGATTAAGAGCAGCTGGCCCTTAATGAAGCCAGGCAAGAAAAGGATGCAACTGCAATACACTGGAAGGAACATGCCTTGGCTCTGTTTCCTCCTTTTGTCTGCTCAACATGAAGGTTTATAATGCCTCCTGAGTTTACTGGGTTCATCATCCTGGATTCCTAGACAGCAGCAGCAGCAAGAAGTGCCTCCTGAGGAGGAAACCAAACCATTTGCACCTGCGTAGATATGCACCCACAGTCACTCCTGTTTGTCACTCCAGGCTGAAGCTGATGGGCTGAAAATGTGGCCCAGGCCCTGCACAGCACCCTTTTGCCTCAGTGGTTATCCACTCAGGAACCTCACCTTGCCTTGGGCTAGTCTGGGGCTGGCAGCTGTTTAGGAGGTTGAAGCCTGCTATGTAGCTCAGAAGCAACTGCTGTAGCCTGCACAGATGTGGGATTGGCTGTGGAGAGACAGGACCAAAGTGTTCTGGTGCACGGAGGATGAGCCTTTCTTGGATTTATTAGCAGAATGTATTAATGATGTGTGTGTGCGTACAAAATAAATCTGCCTTACAGATAAGGCAAGTCATAACAACCCAGCAAATCTCTTTTCAAATTCACTGAACATCAAATCTAAATGACATAAAGAGATGGTCTAGTTTGGACAACAAAGTGTCTCCACACAATTGCTCCTCTAGGCGTCCTAGCAACATTTTCAAAAGATCCAGGACATTGTGCAATAAAGCTGTTCTTCTGCACCACTGTGGGAGGAGGCAACTGACTGCAGTCTCAGATGGTGGACAGGATTACAACGGATTATGTCAGGAAAACAGGACGTTAAACGTGCATTTGAAAAAAAGCAGAAAACAACAATAGTCACACACTGAATTATAGCAGCTTTCTGTGATGAAGTGTGTGGACCCCACCCAGCATCTGTGGCAAAGGAGGAAAAACCCAAAGGTTATGATGGGAATGGAAAAAGCCAGGCTCCAGCTGAGAGTAGGACAGGGAGGATGAGGAAACAGTTTCATGTTTCTCCCAGCAAAACCTCAGGGGATAAAGATTACTGCTGCAAAAACTTTAGCGGTAGTAAAAGCCTCTGGCTGCAGAAGTTGTTTGTAACGAAGGTGTATTAACTGCTTAGAGACTTCAGCTGAAAAAGACTCCGCTATTTCACTGGAATGTAGGTTGCAAAATCCTTTTTTCCCTCTCAAAAAGCATCTGCGTCAGAAAATTTAGTGGCTACACATGGAGTTCAGCTGTGAGATGTATGCTGTGTGCTGGACCTGCCCTGCTTTTAGGACCGGACAGCTGAGCTTATCACTTGGCTATTGCAGTATACACTGGATTATAACTCTGATCATAAGTACATCACTTCATGTTAGTTTCTGACACTAAGATATTTCACAAACAGCAGTGTTGGACTCTTGTTTGCTCTGAAGGATTCTCAGCAGAGCTGGGGAAGCTATTTGCAATCATCATCTGCTTAATTGCATTTATTTTTTTGCAAACTAGTCAGAACTACTAAGCAATGATGTTTTCCACTTTTTGCTTGAAAGATTTCAGTAAGCTCTGTGCAAACATGATTCAAACTCTGAACCGCTTGATTTTTAACATGGAAGCTAACATGATTCAGCAAGTGTGCATAAGTGGAGGGATCAGGTTTCTGATGCAAAGGATCATGAGGGAGAATTCAGCCTTGATTTATGCAAAGCTGCAGCCTCCATCAGCATTCCTACTTAAAACCTTGTTCACTGGAGTTTTTGTGCAAAGTTAAGAAAAAGGGTCTTAGTCTGTTTGAAAGCTTTTGGACACACACAGAATTACTCAAGAATACTTGCTTCAGTATTCATACATGGGTTTTTATTGTTTCGAGTCTACTTCCTAAAGGTTGGAGGCCCAAAGACAACAATACGCACTCCTGCCTGTAGCTATTCTCTATGGTCCTCTCTTCTGGCTATGACTTGTTCACTGGGAAGTTGTAATCCAATAGCATAAACAGCCTCAGCAACAAGTGAAGTGTGCTGTGCAGAGGTTCAAAACAGATGAGACTGGCCTCGCTACAGGATATGAGAGGTGAACCATAGCCCAGACTAATAAATTCTTCTCTTTTGGCTCTGTACGGGTCTGCTCAAGTGTCTCAGCCCTGCATTTTTGGAGCTGAGAGCACCGTGCTTTAGCAGAGTCAGCCAAAATTAGCCCAGTTTATTAGCTTGGTCCTAGTACCACGGGTGCCCTGGGTGGAGGTAGCATGAGGAGGCCAGAGCAGCTGCAGAGCATCAGGAGCTAGAGAGGACAAGTGGATGCAATGACAGTCTGGGATGGACACATAGGAGGGGGGGGCCGAGAGCAGGCATCAGTGAGGCAGGAGATTATCACCAGGTTTCTCAAGCAAGGTTTAGTTACAGAGAGATTAGCAAGTGCTAAAGCAGAGCATGGGGCAATCTCTATGGTGCCAGGCAGCTGGCAGGGAAGAAGGACCATGTCTGCAGTTGACAGAGAGGTCTAGGGAGCCAAACACAGGTGCATTAGTTTCACTGCTGATCTGCATACTAGGTTTGTTTGGGACAAAAATCTTTCAAGGGAAGGGTTTGTTTCCCAAAACAGCTGAAAAAAATCACAGCACAGTAATGTTCTCCCCCTCCACAGAAAATCAAGCCAGCCACATCCCTTACCATGCACAGCTGAAATTTGTGCTTGTTAAAACAAACTTTCCAATTTTCAAGCAGCTGAAAGCAGACTGGAAGGTATGTCCCAACCCATCAAAAGAACCCGAGGATCTGAGAAGAGGGCCCCTCAAATTACAGAGGACAGCCTTGCCTTGAGAAAGAAAGAAGGTAGTCTTGCAAACTGTTTAATTTTTTGTGTGTTTGTTTAAGGGCATTAACTGTTTAATGCCCTTTGCTTCATTGGAAAGGCAACCTGCAGTCCAAAAGGCTGGCTGCTACCCTGCTGCCAACTCCAGCAGCTGGAGAGCTGCTCAGGCAAGACTGGAAGTAGCTGAAGAGCCTGGAAAAACCCTTGAGCGTGAAAATGCTGACGTAACCTGATAGCAGCAAGCTGCATGCAGGGACCTTATCCATAGTTAAACAGCACACTTCTATGAACAGTGAAAATAAAGCTGTTCAATCACAGAAATTAATTCAGTGAGATGCCTTGAAATGTGTGCTTTATGTGCACCTCAGGAGGGCTCAGATAACCCTGGAAGCATACCAGGTTACTGGTATTTCTTTAAAATAATCCCATAAGTTCCATTAACAGGAATCCGAGCCGCTCCACTATGTGATACCCCAGTGCTCTGCGACTGGCTCTGTGCAGAGATGAACAGAGATGCTTTGTTAGCTCAAATATTATGAGTCTGTGCTTTTGGCAAAGGGTCTCCTCTTACAGTGGCTCTGGAGCTCGAAGTAGCTGCGTTTGTTACACTATGTGATGACAGGCATGAAATCCTTAGTTAGCAGCAGGTCTGTGATACTATTAAATTAAAAAAAAAAAAAAAATTGTCATAGAAAAACCACAGTCTTGGTGTATGGGGAATCCACCACAGGCTGCAATTCAAGAGCTATTAGGGTGCCTATGCAAAACTTCACTGACAGATTTTAATGCTCTTGAAGTGTAAACAGCATTTTCTTGAGGAAATACTCCCCTTTTCCTACTAATGCAGCCCCACTTCTCACTCATATTTGCCTCCTGTGGTATTTTAGCACTTATAGCGATTTCTGAGAAACGGGAATGGAGAGAGGAGAGAACCTTGACTCTCACAAAACTTTTGCTTCCTGCACTGAAATTTCTGAACCTGAACTTCCTGCTGAAATTTCTGAACCAATCCACCGTATGCGATCCATAAATGATCCTACAGACTATGCGCTCTGTGGCAGGGGGCTTTCTCTCACATGTCTACAAAAAGCCTAACTTGGCAGGGATCGATATTCCAGCTGGATATGCCATTTACTAAGAACATTATAAAAAAATTAAAAATAACTTTTCCTCTGAAATATAGGCCTGGTTTTGCTTCTAGCAAAGTGGAGGGCAGCTTTGGCCCTGAATTTGCAGGTGTAACGGTCAGGTGAGTTCAAGGAAGGGTTGCTGGCAGCTGTTTCGAAATAAATTCGCCCCTGTGAGCACCTCCGGTGACGCGGGTGAGTTCCGAGGCGGCGGGGAAAGTCCTCCTCCGCGGTAGGGACGGGTGAGTCAGTGCTGTGGGAGCGCACCTGAAGCGCCTGGCTAGGAAGGGCAGGCGGGGGCCGGCAGCCGCCGGGCGGGAGAGGCAGCGAGCGGCAGGGCAGGAGCGGCGGTGCGGGGCGCGGCCCCAGGGTAGGGCAGTCCCGCAGGAGCTGCGGGCGGGAGACGGCCGGCGGCAGCAGCAGCAGCGGAGCGGGCTGGCGGAAGGGTGGCGGGGCGCCCTCCCAGCAGGTACCGGGCCGGGGGAGATGGGCCGCGGCGGGCGGGAGCGGGGAGCGAGGGCGGCAGGTGCGAGCAGGGGCCGCCGGGGAGGCCGAGCGCCGGGCCAGGCTGGGCCGGGGTAGCTGCCCCGGCGGGCGCGGGCAGCCCGAGGCCCCGCGGTGGCGGCCGCCGGCGGAGTCGGGAGCCTGGCGCAGCACACCGGGACGGCGCGGATGTACCCTGCGGGCGGGCTCTCCTCGGGGCACCGCGGCAGGTGGCGGAGGTGGTGGGTCGCTCTCCTTGCCTAGTCGCTCATCGCCAGCGTAAAGTTGGGCTTTGTATTTCCATCAGAACCATCTGATGGCCGATCCCCGGCAGCCTCTGTAACTCGTGGCACGCCTCAGTATAGCAACGTGGGCTGTGGGTGCGTGAGAGTACCTGGGACCACGCGAGCCGGAAAGGCCGGCTCTCGTTGGGCTGTCTTGTTGAAGTGACTCTTCCATGTGTATCACTGATGGGATTGAGTGTAACGTAACGGCCTCGTGTGCGGATTCTTGGAGTACGTAAATGTGAATATACAGCGATATTTCTGCAATTTGTAAATTACTGTTTGCTTGCTGTGCATATAAGGCTCCTGCAAAACATAAAATAATGGTCTTTTTTACAAACCCTGATGTATTTCACCTGATGCATACTGGTAGGTATGTTGAATGGGACAGCATGGTTTTAAAGACAGACTTCATTAAGGATGTCAGCTTATTGACCTACATGTTTTTTCTAAGTAGGCTAAAACTTGACAGACTAATTCAACTTGCAGAACGTGAATCGCAAAAGGCAGTGTTCCTGAGCAGTTCGTGTTGCAGGGGACGCCGCACAAGTGTAGCGTCTTGCCACTACACTACGGTATGGCTGGAGGTTTTGGAGTGAGGACCTATCAGTGACTGGGGTTGGTTTGGTTTTGGCTGTATGAGTGTTATTTTGACAGTGTGCTTTCAAGATTTGTCTCCAGACTATGTTTTCTATCAAGTGACAGACCTTGAGAAATGGAGGCAGGTAGAAAAATAGTAACTATATGGAACTACTACAGAATTAAATCGTATAAATTGAGTCCGAGATTAAATTATACTTAAAACAGTCTCAATCTGACATTGCTATAAGAAAATGTCCTTGTAAAAGAAAAATATTCTGTGTGAATTTACGTCTAAGTGTTATCACAGGCAAGAAATAACTAGTAAGATCACCTTCCCTAGGAACACTTCAGGTAATTAGAGATATGGTTTAGCCAAAACTCAGAAGTTGTGAACATAGCTGGACAGAGTTTCCCTTCTGTGCTGGATGAAATTAGCATCAGAAAATACATTACATTTACTGCAGTTATAACCTGCTGTATCCAAGAGGACTGTTAAAGCAGCAGTCATGACTGTAAGCAGTTTCAAACTGCCCTGTTCAAAAGCCACAGTGTACTTTTTTAATGCATACCATCCAACTGGATTCCTGGGTGGTTCAGATCACTCTGGTTTTCAAACGGCAGTCTGAAATAAAGTTAAGCTGGTCTTGTAACTTTCCTTTGATGTGGAAACGTGCCCAGTGTCTCATGTGATGCATTTCTCTAGATAAGAATGGAAAGGTCAATATCACGGCCGTTCCTACAATGTACGCTTCCAATCAGTGCCGTTGTAATTGTGCAGGAAGAGACCTAGATCTCAAGAGATGTACGCTGGGCCACAGCTGCCAAGTGTTTAGGCATCTAAATGATCCTGTAGGCACCTGCTCCTTGGAGCTGGATCCTTCCCACCCACCTAACTCTTGGTCTCTGATCTGTGCAGGCTCAGGTTTTCCCCAGTAATATTCACTGAATGCATTGAGGTCTGTTGCTTGATGGGGCTTTAGTTTTGACAGTGTTGATTCGTCAAGCTGTCCAGGGATCCAGAAGAGAAGTGTTTCTTGACAGGTTGCTCTTGGAGAGCCAAAGTGTCTTCAGATTACGTGTAGATGATCAGGAGCACTTAAAAACCATGCAAGGGAGTATATTGCCATGCTTTTTATTTATTTTTTTCTTATTATTCTTTCTAGGCTTTGTCTAGAGCTGTTACTGAGATGTGAAGAGCCAAGTTCTAAATTTGCATCTTTTGTTTCTCAAGAGAGTGCTAGAGCTGTAAACCTGTGTGTTGTTCTGGGCTGGTGGTCTCTGACTTCTTACTTATGAAACTGTTTCATCTTACTTTCAATACAGAAATATTCATTACGTGAGCTGTGATCCTACAACTCGGTGGCTAGGGCATGAATCCAGGAGCGAGGTAGTTTGATTTCTAGTCCTTTTTTCCAGCTGCATGTTAAATATTAAAAATATATTTGCAGAATATATGTGGTTAAGCAATATTGAATTTCAAGGAAAATGTATGTATTATTAAAGTGTCTCTTGATTCTTGCAAATACTTATCACACCTGCTAAAAATGCTGCACCCAGAAGGTGCGTTGGACTCCACAGAAGTCCCATGAACTCCACTGCTCTTCCCTGCACTTAATTTAGGTGATGGATTCCCAGGTGATTAAGTCCTCTCTCTTTGTATGCTATGGAAAGAATGAATGTGGGCAGGATTGTTCAGTCAAGCGTGTGTGTAGGCTATTAATTTACAATGTTGGAGAAAAAGCTCAGACACTGGTCTCTTTTTCCTTGTCCTAATTGTTAGGCTCCATCATTTTACTTGTTTGTTCTATCACTTGTGTTTCCTATCAGCTGGTTTGGGTTTGCTTTTGTTCATTGTACTCGTAGGTGTTTTAGTTTCAGATGTACGTTACTCTAAATGCCCTCCCCAGGGTTGTGGGTTGGCTGTGAAAAGGGCAGACATGCTGCAGCCCCCTGTTTTCCCCACTGCTCATTCTGACCCCACCTTGTGCAGTCAACCACAGGGAGAGTTGGAAAAATACTTTAAAAAAAAAAAAAGTTGTTTATTTTGGTGCTTTAGCTTTGCATCTAATCAGTGAGCTGGGCCAACTCAGAGTGCAGCTGTGTGTTTACTAGATCCAACAAGAACGGTTGTTGGCAAGGGAGAGCCGAACTGCCCCTTCAGTAGCAGCCAGCCCTTTAGGCAAGTTCAGGACAGGTGGATGCGGTCCCTATGTGTGGCGGGCAGAGCATCAAGACCTGCCTTAGAAGGGCAGCTTCTACTAGGTAGCCAGGCTTTGGCTAGCTTAGGCCTACTGTCTGCCTGTGAATCCTACCCGCTTTGGCTCATACCAGAAG
The DNA here is from genome assembly GCA_009769605.1 of Bucorvus abyssinicus. Classification (NCBI taxonomy): domain Eukaryota; kingdom Metazoa; phylum Chordata; class Aves; order Bucerotiformes; family Bucorvidae; genus Bucorvus; species Bucorvus abyssinicus. The sequence goes on from CM020036.1 coordinate 17,164,830, forward strand.
TACCCTTTTGACTTAGGTAGAAACATTTATTGAACTTGCTCTCTTGGTTAAAATGCAATTTACTTCATTTAGTGAATTGTGTGTGATGCGTATCCTGAACTATTGCTCCCCTCCTCAGACTCTTGTTTAATTTTATAAAAGAATGACTGTGTTTACTCTGAATTGCTAACTCCCAAGATACCTTAAATGTGGCTAATATTCTTTCTCTAATCTAAGTAGGACAACACCCAAACTCTGTCAGCAGAGAACCTAAGATCTTGTCTCTAAAGTGAAAGGCAAGGCGGGCTTTGACTTTTAAGTAGGACAGGCTGAGTTTGGGTTAAGCCATGTTGTCATTCTGTTAGTAATGCTCTTCAGGCTCCATCAGAAAGATTGCTTGTGCAAAGAAAAATTATGTTGCTAGCCTTTTGCGGCCAGGATGAATCCTCAGACCAAAACTGAGGAGCTTCATGTGGGAAGAGGTTCAAATCTGGGGTCTGGTTTGAGCTCATCTGTGTTGCATCATATCTCTTACTCACATTAATACATCAAACTGTGCAGAACTAGTGAGGAGACTTCTCTTTAGTATGAGTGTTTGTTTGCCTGTCATCACAGCTGAAGTTTAAGTTAATTTAGTGCCAAAAAAAAAAAATTATGTCAGCACTCTGATGCTTATCTTTTCCTGTAAATTGAACCCTGGTGATTTTGTTTTGAAGCTTTGTTTTTCAGTGATCTAAAAGCTACATTTGAACTGGAGAGAACAGATAATTAGGTCCCAAATAAAGGCCCTTGGTGTTTGAGGGGTTCTTGTGGTCATTGCAATGAGTTTTGGGTCTGGCCTGAAGAGCAAGTTCTGGAGATGCTGCTTTGGCAATTAAACCAGCTTCGATGTCCAAAAAAGCGATCTAGAAAGACTATGACCCAGTGGTCTCAAAACCTATGAGGCACATAAATTAATTTGGCACCTCTGCTTTGGAGCCCAGAACCTGGATGTGGACTCATACAGTGTGCTCCAGCCTGGGCAGGAGGGTGCCTGGCTCCTTGCCCATCTTTCCTGGGCATGAGGCAAGGCAGGGGGTGCTGTGCGGGGCTCCAGAGCCCCTGTGGCCTCATCAGCAGAACGTGCTTGGGATACATTAATGCACACATGTAGAGCCTCGGCTTCATCTGAAACATGGAGAGCTAGAAGGCTGCTTGGCCTTGTCACCAGAGCTGCAAGAGAGTCCCTTCCACCTGCAGGAATGCAGCCCCTTGCTCCCACGGAGACCTCATGCCTCCAGGCCATGGGGGCTGCCTGTGGCCCTGTCCACCCTGCTTGTTGAAGGTAGGCCAGCACATACAGTGTCAGGTGGTTCATGTGGCCAGAAGATGGTCCAACCCTTGACCAGGACTTGGCAGGGGCTGGAGGGGGCAGATAAAGTGGCACCAAGGGCAGGTTCTCTTTACAAAATTCAAGAATCCAGTCCACTCTGTGTGTACATCTTCTGATGAGGAAAGCACCTGCCATGCAGAGAGGAGGGTTAGTCAGAATGAGGTTTAAAAGAAGCTTCAGCTACTTGAGCAGTACTTCTGTGGTTAGTGGTGAATGGTACAAAAACAAGTTGTGTTTCCTGTTTCTGAGAGATTCATAAAGTGTTGTTCAGTACTGATCTTCTAGGTGACAACAAGACATTCTCAAGACCAGTTTCATTTTCTGGTAGAGGAAAATTCAAAATGTTTTAGTTCTGGGTTGGATTTTTGGTGTGATATTTTTTCCAATTTACTTTTGCAAAATGGGATTGTTGGTCTTAGAATGGGAACTCTCTGTCAGTCTCCTGTTCAGGTTCTCTGTCCACTTAGCGGTGACCAGAGTAGCTAAAAAAGTTTCCTCCATGAAACCTTGATTAAACACAGAACATCTCTCTGAATCATCCTGGGTTTCAAGCAGGTATGTGTACTTCCACATCTAGTTTCACCAATCTGTGAAATCACAGCTCAAAAAATCTCTTGTAAAGAATGTTGATTTAAACTCAAATGGTTAAAAAACTCCCATACATTCATGGTGTAGCTGTTGCTCACTTTGTTGTTCAGCAAATCTGTCTGCAGGAGGAAACGGGAATGGTAAGTTCATGCTGTCAACTTCTGCTCTCAGGATCTCTGTCTTCTCTGAAGGGAGCAGAGCCCCACCACTGTGCCCCCTAGTTGTAGCAGCATTTAGCCAATAATAATTGGGATGTTAGATGCTCCCAAAAAATTGAGACAATTCTGATTTCTGCTGGTTTGTCCCAACGTCTATGCCAAATTCTTTAAAAATACTTGTTTTATGCCGTGCCTGGTTACCACTCATCTGCCTGGGCAGCTGCCAACCATTGCAGCCAGTACAGCTCTCTGAGAAGCACTGCTGGGGCTGTTAAAAGTGGTTGTGGGTGGATTTAAAGAAGAAAATAATAAATAGTTGTACCTTATAAAGAGAGGATCCTCCTGGTCTTCTATTTTAAAGTGTGTTTAGGCAGCTTCCTGAGCTCAGAGCGTGTGCCCTGCAGAGCCATACTCCCAATCTAGTTTGGATTTGAATTACTTAAGATCAGTTCCCATTTCCTGTTGTCTCTCATTCATTTAATCTGTTTTCATATATGAGATGTACTGCAGTCACCCGTTTCCTTTCTTAATCTCAGCCATAGTCTTACAACCTTCATTTATACAATGTACATATTTCCTTCCTCTCACCACAATGCTGTAACTGTTATAGAGTGACAGTGCCGAGCAGATGGAATCCTCATCTGGGGAAACTGCGTAATTTAAAGTTCTTTGTTTTCATCATGAAAGAGGATAATAATTATATGTAAAATAACCAGTAAAAAACTGCTTCACCTAAACCAAAAGAGCAGTAGATGTGTGTATGCATGTGTATGTGTATAAAAGTATTCATTCCATCTTGACTCGTGTAGGTCAACAGGGTTTCATTAAAGTAGTTTCAGTGGTAATGAAACTCTATTTTTCCATGCAAAACTGTTTGGGTTTTCTTCTTTTTTCATATATACAGGAGGTTCTATTTTTCATTAGCTGTCTGTATATTATATGTGTATCCATGTGTTTTCTGTGTGGCTCAGTGGTCACGGCAGAGGCTGACAAGTCCTGGATGCCACTCAGTGCTCTCCCTCAGTGTTGCACTGAGTTGGTTTCCAAGGGCCATCTTTTCAAAGCTAGACACATTTAGCCATGTTAGGGAACTCCACTGCACAGGCAGATGCTCAAGCCTAAAATACCTTCTTCTTGGCTGTCCTGTTGAAAAATGCATCCAGATGTTTCCAGTTCTCTTTGGTATCAGGGCTATAGAGAGACTGCTGACAGTTCTATTTTTGCGTCTTCCTGGCATTACTGCAGAAGGAGAAAAAAAATGGATTAAAACCTGACACAGACTACATAAAGAAAGTGTTAAATTAGATTATAAAGTAACCATCGGCGATTGTCATGATTTTTTCCTAATGTGCCTTGAGCAAAGGATTTATCTTATGTTGAGTTCTTTCCATGTTCTCATAAAAAGCCAAATTCTTTTTACAGAGATTTCAGTCTCTGTAAGTTTTCTTTTCTGGTGTCCTGACTTCAACTCTTGCTTTGCTGTTTTCCATCTGAGTCCAAATTGTTCTGCTGTCCAACATAATGGATTTATTCTTTTTGTGTTTACTGCCCCAATACATACCATAATGTACATCCTTGTCCAAGTCAGTGAATTTATCTACAGTTCACAGGAACAGTGTTGTCAGTTCAGTAATTGAATGAATTGGTTACTTGCCTAATGCAGCATTAGGAAGAAACACTACCTCTATAGGCCAAACTTTTATAGCCCAGAGCATAAGGGATTCAGCATATTAAAATCCCAAGTTTTAAGCTTTATTGTGGGATAGATTTATAATGTTCCCTTCTTAATTCAAATATAAATCTCACACGAGAAAAATTGGCTCAGATTTATGAAAATTGTTGTTTTGGCCCTTGTAAATTATATTATTAATCTTCTGCTGGGGCAGGCTTGGATTAAGTCTGCATTTAAGGGCTGCAGGTGCAAGGCTATAATGCTAAGCCAGAGTCAGGGTGTCCCTGGGGGCCATGTCAGAAGGACGACTTTGGATTGTGTACTCAGGCCAGGGCTTGTTCCCGTTCTCCAAGGGGTGCCTGGAAAGCAGAGGCAGTTGTTCCTGTAGCACAATAGCTCGAGCACACACACCTGCTCAGCTTTATTTTTCTTCAGGGAAGTAGGCAACAGCAACTAGTTCTTCTTTGTGACGTACTCTGTTTGCTGGTTTGTGCCTGGGCTGCATGTGCAGATGCGCTGAAGGCCATTTGGCCTCCTCTGGTCCGGAGCCCTGGGAAGAAGCAGCTGCTGAACTGAAGGAGACTACAGCTAGATTGCACAAGTTCTCTTTCTGTAGGGTTCAGCTCAGGGCCTGCACAGAGGGAGATATATATTAGATCATCTTCATCTGGGCAGAGAAGCTGGAGGGAGAAAGGAAAGTTGCAGTGGGACATGGTGTGGTCTCTCACAACTGCATGTAAGAAGATGTGGCTGTTCCAGGCAAAGCTTCTGCCCTGGTTCAGTTAGAGCTAGAACTCCTTGGCAAGAGAACATATAAAGCAGCTTGTGGGATCACAGTGAGCTCTGCTTTTACTGCTATGACAACAGCTCAGCTAAGAATTGACTTCCGAGGTGGTTTTCTTTGCCTTCTAAGCTGTATAAGTAATATTTTTGTACAATTGTCACATCCCAACTGGTATCAGTGAAGTATTAAGCACTCCTGCCTATTACAAGGGTTTTAAACTTTATGTGCAACGGTTATCTCTAGGAGAGCCCAGCAAACAATATCTTACCTGAACACTGTGGCAGTCACCAGAGGGACTGTGGAGATGTTCTCTGCAGGCTCCCATCCTCCTCCTTTTCTACTTGCTCAGTATATAGTCAGGAAGATGCACAGGCAATGGTGGATCAGTAACAGTTTGGGATCTCAATACAATGCTGTGGGAGTGAGAGCAATTTGCCCTTATAAGTATTAATTAATGAAATACGTTCTCGCTTTAGATTATCCTGTGACATTGTTGAGTCTGAGGTGCATAGTTCAGTTGTGGTATCAGCCTGAATAAAACTGGTCAGAGAAGCGGGATAATATTTTGAGAAGAACTGTAAGAAACAGACTTGAATGGTGTAAGCCTGTCTGCATGGCTTGCTTTGGTCTACTGAACTTACTGAAGAGGAATACAAGAGAAGGTTAGATCCTAGTCTTTAGGATCTGAATGAAGACAAGAGACACTACTGATAATTAATACTCTTAAGATAGCAAAGATATAAAAACTGGGACAACATTAAACTGGAAATACAGTTAAAATTCTAACAACGAAAGTTATTAGCTATTGAAATATTTTCTGAAATAAAACCCAAGTGTCTTCCTTGTTTAAGTTGCTCAGCGTAGTGCAGGAGCAACTGGTTGAAATCCAGAGGTGTCAGTAGCTGAGGAGGGTGGGACAAGGGTGCATGAATGGGACTTCTGGTCTTCAGAAGTAAGATTCTGCTTACGGCAAACTGTAAGTGAATGAGAGGAGTTTGCAGGACAGGACTGTGCCAGTTTGGACCAGTGGTCTGTTCAGTTTCCTGTTTCTGGGATCAGCGAGAGGAACCCGTAAAGCTTCCCCTGGGCTGTTGTGTCATCATCTACCAGCACGGGAAGGTACTTCCTGTGCCTAGGCAGTTAGTGGTTTGTTTGCATCAGAGTGACACTTTCCCCAGCAACTTTTTACCGTCTATTTCTGTTACCAGATTTAATTCTGTAACTACTTAAATAACACCACCAGGCATTTTGCCCCAGGAAAGCTGTGCAATGGTCCACCCAAAAACCCCATATCTAAACTAGTTTAATGATGCATAGTCTTTTTTTCAGTTTTAAATATGTAATTAGACTTTTTGTTCATTTATTTGCTGCACTGGGAAAGCTTTGCATTTCTTCATTATGTTTTTGATGAACTGTAAGATGTGTCTCACAAGAAAGCCTTTCTGGTTGTGTCCTTCGAAAGCCTTCTCATAAATTCTCTTTTTCTGTTGTGTTATTTCAGCATCTTCTTTGTGATCCAGGGCTTTGTGCTACTATAGCAAATTACCTGGAGGCAGATTTTTCAAAACCATTTGAGCTGTTTTACTAGTGTTGACCAGTTCTGAGATGCAGCGGTCACAAACCACCCCTCTTCAGATGAAGAGCTGTGCTCAGACCGGTGCACAGCTTTCATGTGCTCTGTCCCAGAAACAACTGCAAAACAGCTGGCTATGGAAGTTAAACCTTTTGCAGCATCTGCACTGTCAAAAGAGAATCCATCTGACCCACGGCAGAAGCAGCTTTTTCTGAGCTGTGTTTTTGTTAAACATCTGGAGACCTGTGCTGGTAATGTTATGCCCTTTGAAGGATTTATGTGACTGGGATTGACTGCATCTCCTGGATCTTAAAGGCAGAAGGGCACAGAGGTGGCATAAACATGGTGTTTGGCTGAGGTGTGAACTGGAAAGCTCGAGCTTGCTTCCTCCACAGGGCAGATCCTCAGATGTTGCAAAGTGTCATGGCTCCACTGGGGCTCCTGGAGCTGTAGATACTTACGTCATTGAAAGATATGTCCCAAATGCTTAATAACAACTAATCATCCCTGTTTCCGGATATTTTCTTTTACACCTCCTGCTCTGTGAGGACTTACTGCTACTAGAAATTTTACTGTTTCTGGAACACAGATCTGAGAATGCATTTTCTACATTTATGACTGGTAATTACTCTCATAACATTTGAAGCCTCTGGTTTAGCCAGCTTTCCCAGTCTGACATCACCTATTTCACCTTTGTGCCTATTGTGTAGTTTTAAATGCGTTACCTGATCAACTGCTATGGAGCAGTGCTGTGACTACACGCAGTGAAATACATCGGCAGCCTACAGACTTGTTGAAAAACACACCCTTTCATCGTAAGGGAGCAAAGACCAACATTTCTTTTCAGACTGCTTTCAGCTTTTAATATTTACTATTGCAATCATCCGTTTTCTATCATGTACTTTTATTTAATGAGTTGTTGAAAATATTTACTTTCTTCTCCAAACATCTTTGTCTTATAACCATTCTGGAGGCATCTGGAACTGAAGTCTTTGATACTCTGTTTATCTGATTTTAGCTCATTCAAAATTTCTATCAGAGAAATCTGGAAATCGTTAAGATAATTTATGTTCTCTATCTAAACCCATTAATATAGTAGTGATTGTAATTCTCTAGGCTCGGTGTATGTGTGTGGTTGGTTTTTAAACTTTGTTGTTTCCAGGATGTTCTAATAACCCTGGCTCTCCCTCTGCCTTAGTGTGGAAGGACTGTTGCTGAGTTACATTTGATTATCTTATTTTGGCTTGATACTGGGAAGAAAAAAATTAAAAAGCTTACTAAAATCCATGGAAAACACCAAGAAAGAGAGAATTTGAGACAGTTACAAGATCTGGGTTCAATTCCCTCTTCAGCTGCAAGTGATTTGATTATTTTTTTGTCTGAAAATCAGGGATAATTCTCCTTTTTTTTTTTGTCCTTTTCTCAGTCTAATAGCTCAGAAGTGGAGGATATCTTTGACGTATGCATTTTGCCTAACAAAAACTGACTCCAAATCTTAGAGGTGGAGTCAAGGAGTCCTAACTTCTTGTTAAGATGGATGACATTGTTGGGAAGTTAGTAGATCTTTGGAATTTGGTGGTGCACTGAACAAATGTCTCTGTGGTTCTGGTTTATTTCGTAAATTTATTCCCAGACAAATGCATGTTAGCACAACCTTTTAACAACTGTTAAATGATATACTGAGGACTTTTGGGTGGCTGACACCAGCAAAAGGTTCTGGCACGTGGGAGAAGTTTAACCTTTGACAGAAATGTCAACCTCTCTCAAGATCATTAAATACATTTTTAATCTTTTAGAAGATTTTTGTTCATTTTCAGTTAATAAAATATACAATATAACCTGCTAAATTTCTCTCTGTCCCACATGGTTAAGACAAAACTTTTGTATGAAGTGAAAGTTGTACAACTAATCATAGGCAACTTGGGAAATACAGGTATGAGAAAATAAATATAACTGGAAGCCAAGCCATCTCATTTACTGCCAGGATTGCTCTTCTGAACTAAACCAACAATAACAAAAATTTATCTTTATAGCTTAATTAAGTGAATTAAAACTTTAAAAAGTATTGAGACCATCCATGCTGTGATTTCACGGACGAAGCAAACAGAATGAGGGAGGACTGTATCTAGATGATCTGTCCCACAGCAAATGCTGTCATATTTTTGTAATGTGGCTGTGGTAGAAGTCTAGGAACACAAGTGCAAATTTTGTCACTGAAACCATTACATTTTTAAGCTTAAAGTGTAAACAGTGTTCTAGTCTCTTATTCTTGGAACTTTCTTTTCAAAATACTGTATTTAAGCTGAAACTGAACTGGAAACTAAGCTAAGCATCTGTATGCTTTGGCACTGGCTACTGATATTACCTTGCCTACAGACAGTAATCTGTAAATAGTGTACTCTCTTCTCTACAATAGGCAGTGATGAATTACTTTTTATTTGTCTTCACATAACAAAAAAAATGTGTGAATGTTTGTGTATTGATAAATGGGGAGAAAAGATAATGGTGAAAGACTATCACAGGTTACTTGGTCTTACTGTGAAAAACATAGGTTTTTTTAATGATAGAAGTACAAAAGAAGTAGAGCTGCATTATTACTGTTCTATCCTTAATACCCATATGTAGCCCTTTCTCTCTAGGTAAGGCACTCAGCCCTGTGATGGGAATCACCATGCTTGTGACACATGATTTACATTTGTTTATTTGCTCACATTAACGATTCCAGCTAAATTCTCGGCACAGAAAATTACTACCATGAACTGAATTTTCTCTGATGCAGAAAAACTGATTTTTTTCCACCTTATGTAGCCGGAAAGCAGGGCTGTTACTAACTTTCGGTTTCTTCACCAGCAGTAGCAAATAAATTAAACCTGGACACTTTGAGATAAAAGACTGGTTTGCCTGTGCAAGCTGCCACTGAGGCTTAGATACCATTGTTGCAAAGCTTAGAGCAAACGAAGCAGCTGTTTCAGCCCAGTTTAAACATGGTGAACAAGAGTAAGGTATATTAACTCCAGCTGTGTACTGACAACAGCTGGGAATGACAATCACTGCAAGAGAACCTTAAAGGAAACTTTGAATTCTAGCAGGCTTAGCTACTGTGAGTGCGTATCTGAGGGAGGAGCAGCAGTGAAAGTTGGATCCTTAGAAACATGGAGAATTTAATGAGAAGTTCCCGTGCCTCTTTTTGTACTTCTGTAAAGATGCAGAGCAGGCTCTGGAGTTGATGGCATGGCCTCTGAACATTTTCAATGCAGATTGCATACTGTACTTACACTCATGGGCAATATTGACATCAGGCCAAGTACTGACTGTTGGATTCTTGCAGAGTAATGGTGTCCCTTTCAAAGCAGGTTATTGCACCCCTGCCATGTCTGGTTAGAGACTATGCCGTAATCTCTTCAGTAGCGATCAGATTGCCAGAATGTGTTCTGAGGTTTTTGTATTCAGGTCACTTGCATTTTGTTCATTTTGGTCTGTTGAGCACAGAGCGCAGTGTAAAACTAGAGGAAATAATTAATGTCACTTAGTGGTAACACCAGCAAAAATTATTCAGAGAAATTTTATTAAATGAAATATTCCCTTTAGGTCCTTGTTACAATAGAATAATGGTTTACTTAGGTCTGATAGGAACATATTCCCAAGAATTTCCTCTAAGTGGTACTGTGTGATAGCTCACGGTTAAGAATAATTCTGGAACAGTTAGGATGTTGTAATAATAACCCTTCATTATATTTCACACTAGTATTTAAGAAAAGTTAACAAGTTAATTCAAGGCTTCCTCATGAAGCTGTGTGCTCTCAGTGATTTTGCAAAACCCATAAGCTAACAGATAAATAGCAGTGCTGAGGTACTGCAGAGTGCAGAAGAGCAGGTCCGTAAGCATATGCTGTATTTGGTCAGGATTGGTAAATTGCTACATCCTTGATACCTTTTAGTTGCACCCTACCCATGGGAATAAATAATGTTAAGACAAGATGCACGTTTTCTAAGTTAGATGAAGTGTCTGTAGCTTAGTAGCTCCACTTGGCATCCATCAGAAATTTGAGGGGCTTTTAATGAAAGAAAAATTTTGGGGATATTAGTCTTATTTGTGTGGTGCCCTAGCTGTCTGTGAATGCACATACAAAGAAAATGACAGGACTGTTCAAGCTGCGGGAGCACAGAAGCTTTCAGCAATTTCTTGCAATTGAGATAACTGTTCTACAAAGAACCTTTGGTACTGTAGGTGCATGTAGAAGGACTAGACTTAGAGTTTTGGACAGGAGGCAACACAGCTGTCTGTGTCCCTCTGAAAAGAGAACATAATGATAGGAATAAAGACATTTAAATGAGGCCAGTTAGTATTGTCATAAAGTTCTTTTAATGTTAACCAGCTGTTATAGACTTGTTCTCATTCTTTAGTAGATTACATGCCTCTTATTTTGCTGGAAGTCAGGGCTCTCTATTTCTGTGTGCGGAGCAGACAATTATATAATAAAACAGGTCTTCAGTTTCATGTGTATACAATTAGGAGAAAGCAGTTCCTCAAAGGCGGCAATTTTGGCATTGTTCATAAACAGTGCTTTCAAATGTAAAGTATGGAGTATGTTAAGAGAAAAACGTAAACGTGTATGGATGTATGTGAAAAAAGTACAAGAGTGAAAGAGGATAGGAGAAATATGAACAAGGGAATTGGAATAAAAAATGTATCTTGCAAATGACTTGACAAGACCACATCAAAACAGCTGTAAAGCTGAGTGAACTCCAAAGCCCAGTGGCACACACAATATGAGGAGAATTTTAGTGTTCCTGAAAGACGGGGACTTGTCTGAGTGGGTCACTGAAAGTACTTGGATGCCATACATTAAAATTATTACCTCTTTCCTCGTGCATTTATATAATAAATAATTTGTCTCAGTGAGAAATCTGATGGCTCTGATCCTTTTATGACTGAAGTAACTTTCTCATTGACCCTGGGACTGTATCCAGTAAGTGATCACATATCAAATAACTGATAATATTGCATTTTGATTTCGATTATTCCCATCTACTGCAGTTCATTATATTGTGTCTTTCAGGTTGGATAGCTACACTGGATCTTTGCAGTCTCCTCTAAATTGCAACACTGAAAACAATGGCAACAGAATGTATAAAAAAATGCTGTAGATGGTGTTTCTGCATGGAAAAAGGAAATAATGATCGTGAGTTCTGACATAATGATATTGACTAAGTCTTCTGCTGTTCTGGCTTTATTAGTGATGAGATTTCCCCTTAATAAAATGACTGTCACTCCTGACAAACATGAATTCTTTTACAACATCCAAAATTCTTTCCATACCTTACTTGAAGATTGAACACATGCTTGTTAGAGTTATGAATTGGAACTGAAAAATAACACTTGTTTGAAGTCTGCTCCTTGCAGCCTAGAATGCTGTCCAAAAAAGCCAGCTTTTTTACCCAAGGTTGTGTAAAGGTCTTGTATCTTTCAAACTCTGAGTGAACACTTTTTAACTCCCTGTGGATTTGCTGTTAGGATTTTCTTTGGTGTCTTAGTTGTTTGAAGAAACCTTCCATGGTACAAGTGAATTCTTGTAAAAATTCAGCTATAAATATAAAAGCCTGGGCAACAAAGAGTTTGGATCATTATAGGTGTCATGAGAATGAATATCTTTTCCAGGTGCCAGGCCTGAATGCTGATAAAACTGAATACTAGCAGTCGTTAAGCGATATATCAAGTACAGATCCTATTAAATAAGAGAGATCTGTTCACAGTATTGTTCAAAACTTAATGCACATATGTACTGTCTATTTTTCTTGCTCTTTATTTTTAACAGTTTCTGTGGTGGAGAAATCTGAAGCAGCAGCTGCAAGCAAGTCAACTATTGTAGAGAAGCCTCCATTGTCTTCTGTGTCAGTGAAGCGTCAGGTTGGCTGTTCAGAGGATTATCTACTTTCTAAGCTGCCCTCGGATGGTCAGGAGGTACCATTTGTGGTCCCTCCATTCAAATGGGCTTATGTACAGCCAAAGAACCTTCCTAGTATCTCACATGCTGGAGGGATTCAAGGTAAAGCATAAACAGCATTGCTGAAATAATTGTTCACCTTCTGCTACTCTGTAAAAGTTGTCAATTATTCCTGCTGAGAGAATGTGTTTGCAGAACTTTATTCTAGAAGCCTCATTTTGTTTATTTTCTCTGGACACCCAGAGAGGTTTTTGGAAGCATGTCATCCCACTATGAATCTCTGATGTTGCGTGAATAAAACTGAAAGGGAGGTTGCGCTCCAGTGCTCATACTCAAAGTAATGGTAGACACTTAAAGGAAACAGAAGCTTTAGTAAAGAATTTATTGGAGACAAGGAAAGACCTAATGCATCCCCCGTGTCCGGACCACTCAAGTAAAGAAGGAGGGTGCTCTGGCTTTCGTGTTTATTGTAGTGAGATGTTTTAACATACTAACATATCTTCCTTTTCGAATTGCGCCAATAGATAGCATGTGTTACTATATGGCAGAATTTTTTTGCCCCTACTATTTCCTGCTTTTCTTGCTGCTTTTTGGGAGGCCAGGGGTCGCAGATCTGCACATAATACTGTGAGTCTTTGCTTCACAACAATCTTGTAGTTCAACCTGTGCCAGTTATTCCCATTCTCAGACTGCCAAAATGATGTACAGGCAGATTAGGCACAGTGGCATTTTAAAAGAACAGAAGCCTGGCTCGGTAACATGAGTTACAGGGCATATGCTATCGCGAGGCTCTTAGTCCTGCCAGGAGATGCCTAGATTAGGTAAGGGAAAGTTTTGACACAGGGACATGCCTGAATGGTTGCTTTCTCGAGAGTTGCTTTGCCTTGAGGGTGTGATAAGCTTGTAACGTGCTTTTAGTCCCATGTGATTGTAGTTCTTTTTTGAGGGTGGAAACTTTAATAACTGAAAAAAGTCAACCACATTGTTGCATAATAACTGATGCAGTACTACTTAACTTTTTTGTGCTTGTGTGGTTTTACACCCACCCTTCTCTCTTCTCCCTAGGTCCTTACTGTTGCTTCTCTTCTCCTCCTGCATGCCTCTTACCAAACTTCCTCCTCACCTTGACCCGCTGCTGCTAGTAACACTGGTACCAGAGCCAAGCTAATCAGCGTAGCAGAGCTTTTCAGTATAAAATGGCAATTCTGTGCCTGATCTTTTCAGTGGGCTTTATCCGTGATGTCTGCCTGACTAGACATGGACAGGCAACCTAATAGCTGGAGGTAGAACATGTGAGGCCCTCCTCATCTCTGATCCTGGTCTCCTTCACCCTCCCCACTTGCCTGCCATTTCAGTAGCTACTTGTATGTCCATACTTGGACAAGGTATGGAAACGCAGGACATGCTCCTGGTAATTCCCTTTCTTACTGGGTCTGAGTTCAGGCTCTGCCTTGCCTTGTCCTGCCTCATCAAGATACTGGACAGAGAAGTGCATCAAGGACTCTGATGCACAAGTATTCTCCAGGAATAAGGAAGATGTGTTGAACAACCTTTAAGTAAATGTTTTCTTTGTTCCTGCTGTGCTACACAATCTTACCAGTCAGTGACTTATAAACCAGTGACTTGTCTTCATTGGGAATTCTGCTTCATCATCATTTCTGAAGGACCTGGTGAACAGAGCAGCCCTTAGGCTATAAAGCTGGCAGATCTTCTGGCAGAATGACCTGATTTTTCGTAATCATCTCTCTTGAGCAAATATTTAAAATTCTTGAACAAATATTTGAAAAGTGACTCATATCAAGTAGGCAACATCCATTTCTCTTTCCAAATATAAATACATATTTTTTTTAAAGTACAGCTTTTAAAGCCTCATTAAAGTTGTGTTTAAAAAGGCAAAGTTTACTTTTTAGGGAGATTCACTAAATACAGTGAAGTGTGTTGTCATTCCTTCTTCACATTAGCCAAAGCACCAGCACATTCAAAAATTGTATTTAGAGTATTTGCTGCTTAGACGTTGTTAAATATCTGAGGACATCCAAGTTCTGCTCTCAGTTCCACTGTTTTCTGTGCATGTCTGACCATTTTCCTTTAGAGAAACAGGACATGCTCAGTGATAGCTCTTGGCATCCCTTCTGAAAGCAATTAAGTTCTGGCAGCCTTTCTCTTCAGTACTCATTGCAGTGTCTCTTGCTCTCACAGAAGTAAGCTAGCAGGAAGAAGTGTGCTCCTGGTCTGGAACACTGGCTTTTCTATCATCTGCTGTGTAGCAATTCTTTATGGCCTCATTTCTAGCATTAACCCTAATTTACATCATGCTCAAGCCCATTATGCTTGAATTTTTGCTTTGTCATCTCTCATGTTCCATCTCACTGTTTTAGTTATTCTTTTTTACTTACTCTACTAACATCTGGAGGAAAGGATTTTACAAGCAATAATACCTTGCCTCTTATCGTGAGACTTTGCAGAATCAAAGGCGAGTAAAGAACTTGTTAACGGATACGTTGAAGTTCAGGGAGGTGAAGTGAAGGAAGCAAATGTCAGAACTTGGCAGACTCAAGGTCACCCCATCCCTGTTCTCTACTGTACTGTTATATATGACTTGTTTTCACTCCAGGCAGACAAAACGAAGCACTACAGCAATGTTCTTCACTGTTCCACTGACCAAGATGTGCATGTTTTCTCTGAAATGATTATAAATAAGGAAAGAAAAATAGGGCAGCTGTGCTGTAATGGGCTAAGTAAAGGGCTGGGATTCAAGCATTCTCAGATCCGTCTGCTTGTGCCTCAGCCAACAATTCAAGTAATTTGGACCAGTGATTTTACCACTGACAGACTTCCTATGGAAATTGTACGACAAGGAGACTGCAGCCACAAGTTGCATTATCTTTCTATACAAGACCCTCCTGAAGGACTGAGGGTCCATTAGCCGAGAGGGAATGTCCTGGGCATAGGTAGCCAAATAAGTCAGAGGTTTTCTGTACACATGACTCTACTTTCCCTCCTAATTTCTTGCTGTCTGTCTTTGGAGCCTTCTGTAGTTTAACTAGTTAGGCATTTATTGTGGAACTCCAAGACAGAGTATGCATAGCTTTTTACGGCCAATTTAATTCCAGTGTTTCTAGCACGCTGTGGAACTCTAACATGTATATGTGTTTTCCTTACTTTTTCTTTTTTTTTTTTTCCTTTTCCCAAAGTAGCTAATATTGAAATACTTTGTCCTTTGCCCTGAAGGCATTCTGCCTGCCTTATGAAGCCAGGCAGCATGTGTTATGTCTGGAACTCTTGCATTTGATGTTTATTTGTTCTCCACAGAATCTGCCAGAGCCTCATTTGGTGACCGGAAAGCAGAATTGCATGGTGTGTACCAATGGCCCCAATATGTGTACAACCCCTTCTACCTGGAGCAACGGGTCTCACCAGATCTGATTAGGCGCTTCGAAGCAAAATCACATAATAGGAAATTATATGGATCAGGTGAGAAGGACTGCACTGTTACCTCTCTGTCTTCCTCCCTTTCACAGGGTTTATAGATGAGAGAGAAAAGCCATTAGTCTATAGAAGACATGTTTGATTATAGCAGTTCTCAAACAGGTCTATATGTTACAGACACTTCTTGCTTGGTGACTCAATCTGAGGGGCCAGCTCTTACTTGATTTCCAGCTGCGCTGTTACTTTCTGTGTTTTGGAGGCTTAACAAGGCTTGCATGTGTCACATGAAGGTAGACAAACTGGCAAAGCAAGGTAGTGTAGCTGCCTCTGATCCAAAACAAGATGCAGTACTGGAGATTCCAGCTACCAGTATTAAGAGTTAGGGAGACAGATCATAGAAGTCAGGCAGTGTGTTGAGTGGAGGAATGCCTGAGGAGTGGAGAGAGAGAGAGAGGAACAATCACCAAAAAAACATTCAGGAGCAGATGATAAGAACGGGTACAAAGTGGAAAGTGATGTTATATGCCAGCTTTTTTGTAGCTTGCTTTTGAAGGTGCAGAAATGTCCCCACTGCTCATTGCATTAAGTGTGTTTAAAAATGGGAGGGCTGTGAGATAGTAAAAGATTAGATAGAAAGTGTTTGGCTACCTAGGTAAAAAATTTCTTCTGTGCTATTCATTGGTATATGTATCCTGTCATGAATCATAGAATAGAATCATAGAATGTTTTGGGTTGGAAGGAACCTTAAAGGTCACCTAGTCCAATCTCACTGCAGTCAACAGGGACATCTTTAACTAGAGACCCGTCCAACCTGACCTGGAATGTTACCAGAGATGGGGCATCTATCACCTGTCTGGGCAACCTGTGCCAGTGTTTCACCACTCTCATCATAAAAAATTTCTTCCTCATATCTAGTCTGAATCTCCTCTCTTGTAGTTTAAAACCATTACCTCTTGTCCTGACATGGCAGGCCCTGATAAGAAGATTGTCCCCATATTTCTCATAGGCCCCCTTTAAGTACTGAAAGGCCACAATAAGGTCTCCCGAGAACCTTCTCTTCTACAGGTTGAACAACCCCAACTTGCTCGGCTTTTCGTCATAGCAAAGGTGTTCCATCCCTCTGATCATTTTTGTGGCCCTCCTCTGGACCTGCTCCAACAGGTCCATGTCTTTCTTGTGCTGGAAACCCCAGAGCTGGACACAGTACTTCAAGTGGGGTCTCACCAGAGTGGAGTAGAGCAGCAGGATCACCTCCACTGACTAGCTGGCCGTGCTTCTTCTGATGCAGCCCAGGATATGATTGCTGTTCTGGGCTGTGAGCACACACTGTCGGCTCATGTCCAGCTTTTCACCAACCAGTAGTCCCAAGTCCTTCTCCACAGGAGTGCTCTCAATCACACCACCCTTCAGCCTGTGTTGATACCAGGTGCAGGACCTTGCACTTGGCCTTGTTGAACCTCATGAGGTTCACATGGGCCCATTTGTCCAGCTTGTCCAGGTTGAATGAATGCTGTCTAGAGAAAAGAAAAACTAAGTGTTGCTTGCTGTAAGTGATTGCTAAGGCAAACACATTCAGAAAACTCATACCCTCGAAATGTACACACATTTCTATCCAATCAGAAGCTGGCAACAGCACGCATTTTTAAAGATATTTTATTTAGAATGGTATAGCATGCTTGTTTTACAGATGGGGGAATGTCTCAGTCTGTGTCCTGTTTTAAAAATAATTCTGAATCACCATGGAGACTATATGAAAAGACTATGCCATATATATATATTTTTTTTTTTAAGAGAATGAAAAGCATGTAGAATTTCAGCAGCTTTTAATGGATATGGTTTTGCTGGGCTTTGTAAGCACCTGTGGTGGGAGCCAAATGGGTTTTATGAAACTGTCTTGAACATCTTCCCTTCAGTTCATCATCCTTTTTTCCATTTTTCTTTAAGCTAAGTAAACACTTCACTAGTTTTGTTTTAATAAACTTAAACACAAGAAAGGTCACTTAAGTGTGTCTAGAGTGCAGTTCTAAAATGCATTCTTTCTCCAGAGTTTTTTTGATGGCTGTTTCAAAAGCGGGGTGATTCTCTTCATGTGCATCTATAGACTATTTAAGCAATATCCTAAGCCTATTTTGTTGCAGCAAGTACCGTGATACTTTTCATGTGTGTGGGCTGAGAACTACAGAATGTGTTTATTTGGAAGGTATACAGTGAAAATCTTGAATTTTCGTATGAAGTCCCTCCTCTTCTTAAAAAAACCCCCAAAAAACCAGAACAGCAGTAAAAAACCCTGAAAAATAAATCCATTAATATTTTTCCAAAATTCTAGTTATTATTGGTAAACAACATATGTTTATGATTAAAATTTTTCTGCTTTTCTATATCTTACGGGCAGATTTCTTAATGTAAAAGTAGTCAATTTTTTTAATTAAAAATCCTAAGGTTTTGAAAAAGGCACCATCTCTTCCTCCCCCTCATGTTCTTTGAAAACTTTCACCAGCTTTACTAGAAACAGCAGATTATGCTGTTTTTAAAGACTTTCGGTGAGTTGTAACCTATAGGCTCAAGATGGTGTTTCCCAGTAGTTTGTGAGAGTCATGAGTACTGAATATAGAACTAATTCCCATAACCATAATCAGTTTCAAATCAACTAATGGGCTGGTCTCTCCTGTTTGCTCCCATTATACCAAACAAGGCTTCTAGGCCTTTTATGATACTATAATGCTATTTCTACACAAGACTCAGTGAACAACTCAGCCCTTTTGAGTCATGCACAAGGGATAATTTGGAACTCATGCCAGACATACAGGCCTTCATTAAATTTTATGTAAATGATGTCGTTACTTTCCTTTTCCTCCCATGGGTTGTGAAAGCTTTCTATATCTTTTTTTCTCTTTGTTTTCCTTGGAAAAAGAAAGAATTATGCTTTATTGTCACATCTCACAATAACTGTAGTTGGTTATTTCTTTTGATAGCAATAAAAGGGAAATAAATTTTCAGTAAAGAGCGATGTAATTCTCCTAAGGTACAATCAGTGAATTGTAATGGAAGTCTGAAATACCATAGCACAGCGTTGCAACAAAAAGCAGTTCATTGCATCAGATAGTCTTAGAAGTTAAACCGTGCTGCTTTCATTCATTTCAGAATGGGTCAGTTTTGAAGTCAGGAGGCTTTAAAAACCTCTTGAACATTACTGGAGTCAGGAAAGATTCCTGAAACAGGGGCATTAGTCCAGCTCTCATTTTCTACTGTCGCTGCATAATATGCATAGAGAATGTGCTTTAGTTCTGTGTTGCTTCGAGGTCAAAAGAAAACTGATCGGAGCTGCTTAACCTCCAACAGCCAAGAAAACTACCCTTCTATAAAACAAAGATCTTGCTTTTGTACTATAACATGTAGAGTTAAGACTTGCCTTGTCTGAGATCTAGTAAGGGTGCAGAGCATAGTGCTTTGACAATGTGATCCATAAAGGCGGGGAGGTGAGGCCAAGTTTAGCAGGCAGCATGTGTTTGCTACTGGGATCTTTACTGTGAAAAAAATTTAAAGGACACGAGGCTAAGCCCCAGTTCTGGCTGACCAAAGACAAGGCTGTTCTGTTTTGCTAAAGCATCTACTAAAATTAACATTTCTCTTGAAGAAATAACTTTGAGGCAGACTCCCCATTCTACCAATGCTACCAATGTGACCAACTAAGTTTGAACTATTTCAAAGATGGAATTGGTAAGATGTTTTAATGGCTTGTTCTCTCCATTTTGTTGTTTCGGGAGTGTTTTGGGAAAGGAACTGGGGAAATGCTGGCATCCTTCCTTAGATGTTGTTTAGCTAGGTTTCAATTCTCCCATAGGTCTACTTAAATTTACAAAAAGCTTCTTAATTTTTTTTTTCCTAGCAATGATGCTTACATGATCTATATTGTTCTCTTGCCTTTTTAGTTAGTGATTTAAGACCTAGTGCTTTACCTGGATCGTTTGATGTGAGTCGTTCAATGTTTGATCTCAGAAGCCCACCTCATCGATTCATGAAGGTGAGTTTCACTTGTAACTTCGGTTATACTGAAAACTCATCTTACCTGGTGTATCTGCTCCCGTTGCATTGTATTTTCAAAGTAAACACTGAAGGGCATTGCACTGGAAAGACTAGAGGGAAAAGTTCAATGGTTGACCAACTTCAAGAGGCCCTTTCCTGATGTCTCCTCTGACTACTGCTGTTCTGGCCCAATGGGGCTGTTAAGAAACCCGAGTAGGCTGTTACGCAGGACACAACAGACAAGAGGTTGTGGTTCATCGTCTTCTGATTTCTCCCATTGGCTGAAAAGTGGAACACTAGAAGTTTCCATCGATGCAAAAAGCACTGCATTTTTTTCATATAATCATCTCTTTCGTAGAGATGAAGTTGCATGTATACCAATGAGCAAAAAAAAAATTTGTGTCCTGTATTAGCTCTTTGCATCAAAGTAGTAATTCCATGCTGCTGGATCAAGAGATTAGTAGGAAATGAGACAATTACTTGAAACTGGGTGTTGTTTTGTTATCAGCATTTCTTGTCTAATGGTAGAATGCCTCTACCTCTTTGCATCTGTTCCTCTCAATGAAGTGACCTTTGGTTTTTTTTTTTTCCCCCAGAGATATGATTCACTCTCCAGTGTACCTAGCAGTACCTCTTCCAGGAAGGATTCGCAGGGTAGTAACAGGAGTCTGGGTAAAGTTTTGTTTGTTTACCCTGTAACGAAATGTTTCCCTTAGCACTTGAAACATTAAGCTGTCTCTACTGTTGGTTGATTTTTTTTTTTTTTTTTTTTGAGACTAATCTGATTAGTAAGTCAGTTTGGAGATTACTTTGCAATATTGAAATTAAGAGTTTTGGACTTGAGCCTTTCTGAGGTCAAGAGATTGAGCAAATGAGTGTTTGAGGAGTCCTCACTCATGCTTTGGAAAAACTCATCCTGGAGTTCCTACCCCAGCGAAGAGTGTTAGGATAGAATGCAGTACCCTGGTCACAGCTCTAGTCCTTTTTCAAGTATTTTTCTGGGAAGTAGCCGGAATCCAATACCCATATTACACTGAGTTAACTCTTAGGCAAGAATATTGCATGCAAAACTAGTATCCTTACCTATAAAAGAATGGAAGAAGTGGAGATACTGCAAAATAAACCCTCAAAAAATTAATCAGGTCCCCACAAAAGTCACCCTGCTGGGAGTCAAAATTTTACCCAGTCTCTTCAAAAAGAAAACTGGGGGGCAAATGACCTAGTTTCAGTCATGACAGAGAAATGCTGGATATTAAATGGCTCTTCTGCCTTGGAGAAAAGATAACAGTCAATTGTTTACTAGGCTGGAATTGAAATCTGAGAAAGATAAAAAGCAGGCCAATTTATAAACTTAATGATGTAAGTGATTAATCTAAGGGAAGTGATAGATTTTAAATGTGTTCTGGGTGTCTCGGACACATGCTTTTTTCTTTCTAAAAGTTGTTCAAGTAAAACACAAGTTATTAAATTCAGTAGAGATAACGGAGATAAACATGAAGACTTCTAGCTATGCAGAAGGTCAGGCTACAGGACTTCATGGATTTTTTTTTTTTTTTTTTGTCCTTGAAATGTAGGTGTTAAGGTATTTCAAACTTATTTTGAGAGAAGTTTTCAAAGACAGGCAGTCCACCTACTAGTGAGTTCCTTTATTCTTGGAATTAACTTTTAATAAGATGCTGCATTACTTCTAAAAACACTAACTGGCTTTCTTCCATAGATACTATTACATTATCGGGCGATGAACGAGACTTTGGAAGACTGAATGTGAGGTTGAGTTATGTTTCTTCTGTAGAACAGATTTGGATCACAGTTTTACATGTAAGCAATTATAAATAACTTGATTTTTACTTACTCAAATGGCTATTTCACTATACTTGGTGTTAATTTTCATTAAATTTGGCTCTCTGTTACTTTAAGGAATACTTTTAGGAGAAAAAGTTTAGTCAAATGTAATACTGGGTTTCATTCAAAGTATCTTCCATCCCTCCCACACACACACCTTTTTTTTTTTTTCCTGTTGCAACCTCTGTTATGCTGCAGTCAATAGTAAAGAGTAGTATATAACACTTGTATGTTACCATACATATGTTCTGATTGTGAAGTGAGGAACTGGTCAGCATAGATAAAGCTGAGCTGGTCATAGGCTGGTCCTGCTGTGAAAATTTTCTTGTGGAAATTTGGAGGCAGCAAATACGAACAACTTTGCAGGCAGCATTTAACTTACTTTAAATCTAACAGATCATTCAGGGCAGAACCTTAACAGCACTTTGAGGACATGTAGCTTCTTGTGGCTTTTTTTGTTAGCTAATGTGATACTGTTATGATGGCTTTTTTTATACATTTCCAGGAATTGTGAATAATTTTTAGGCAATGGAACTTAGTCAGAAACCTCGTAACTACATCAAGTGATAAATACAACATAAGGGATTTCATGATTTATCTGTTGTCAAACTGCCACGTAGTGAAACCATTAAAATCTACTGAATAACTTTTTACCCTCTGGCTGTGAAAATTAATTATTAAATAATCTGAAGTGGCACAATCATTACACTGGCTCTGATTTATATGCAGTGTTACAGGAATTACGCATAATTCAAGAACAGTGCAGAAGACTCTGTTTCTAAGTTGTCTGAAGGCCAGAGTCTTATATTGTCTAAACTGACGGTGTTTTCAATGTTGTAGTGCAAAGACCTGAGCTGGCCTTCGAGCTGCGGAGAAAAACCTCATATTTGTGTCAAGGGAATTCTCACACTGCCCAAACCAGTGCATTTCAAATCTTCTGCCAAGGAAGGGTGCAATGTAAGTAGAGGCAAGGAAAACACACACAAAAAAAGTGAAAGCTAAATGGATTTTTAAAATGGACCGCACATCCACTCCTGTGCCATATGTGCTGTGGTAATCCCCTAGGTTCTCCTCCTCCTCCTCACAACTTCTCAAAATACTGTTAAGAGCCATGTTCCACTTTCTGCCCTCCCCCCGCCCCATATCCTCCTGCCCTTGCGGTGTACTGTTGCCCTCCTTCTCCCTAAGTCTGCAGGAGAGATACACTCATAGGGGACTGAACCATGGGCTGCTGGCCTTGGTAACTCAGTGGTGGGGGACTGGAGGAAGACTGGGCATACCTGTAGGTGCACGTTCACCCCAGGAAAGGTAGAGGATGTACTGCCTCTCACTAGGGCAGCAGACAAAATTCATACTTCCTCTCTACAGAATGTAGTAAGAATTTGTCGCATTTGACAAGACTTCTGATAGTGGCAGGAAAGGAATATTAAGGTACTGCAACATAAACCTCCCATAACGTGAGTCAAAGGTGAAAGAAAATAAAATTAGCAGGAAAAGCAAAGCAAAAGGCCACAGAAGAATTTGCTATGACAATGTGTGTATGCTGTTGTAAAGTTCCAGAAGACATGGCCTCAACTCGTTACAGTAGTGAAAAATAATCCAGAGCTTTGTTCGTGCCAGGATGAGGTGGTGAGTCTGGAGGGCCTTACCACTGTATAGGCACACTTTTCCATGGCAACCTAAAATGGTAGCCAGGAGCACTGGCTATAGGACCAGGAAGCCTTGGTTTCTAGGTTTTGGATTTGGAAAGAGTCTCTCACAATGGTGATGTTAGCTCCGTTTTTCTTTCTAGGACATTGAATTTATGGAAACTTTTGTATTTGCTATTAAACTGCAAAGCCTGCAAGCTGTCAGACTGGTATTTAAAATCCAGACACAGACTCCCAGGAAAAAAACAATTGGAGAGTGCTCCTTGCCACTGCGGGAGCTCAGCTCAGAGGAGTCAAGTCATTGGCTGGATATATCTCCTCCTTCCAAATCACCTGTAAGTGCCAATCCTGCAAAACTATGTTGTTATATCACCTAGAAAGAGTTGCTGGAAATGAAAGTACAATATTTCAGTACTAATTCAATGTTAAAAACAGGGGTTTTCTTTTTTGTTCTTTTTTTCCACTTTCTTGAGGAAAGGCATTTTGATGGGGGAAAAAAGGAGACTTTTGAATTCTGCACGTAGCTGTTCTGGTCATAAACTGCAGCTGTTTCTGGGAAAAGAGCTAGAGCAAGTTCTTCCACACTGTGACCCACAGCTTGAGGGAGGGGCATTCTGGGGAAATGTTCAGAAAATGACACTGGGTAGTTGCCTTTTCTGACCAAAACCGCATCAGAAGATCCTTAGGACTCACAGCAAGAGCTCAGAGCAAATGGAATCTGCTTTTGTTATGGAAGAAAAGTGCTGAGATGTTTAGTGGCTTGAAACTGCAGAGACAGCTACGTATGTAATGTTCAGGTTGCATGCTGTGAAGTAATAATTCAGGCAGTTCATTTCCATTAGTGTAATAAGAAGCAGGTGGTTTTCACAGTGGGATTTCCTTCCCCCCTACCCTCACTGTGTTTGTTTCTTTTACAGATCATGGCTAGACATTTGAATTTTCAACAAATTAAACCTGAATTAGCAATGCAAAACCAAATTTTACCTAAGTGTGTCTGAGTAATGTGAGTGATGCTCTTGATATCTAACCTAAGTTACACTTGACATTTTTTAGTTCTAACAAGAATAACCATATTGCTTCAAAAGCAGTAAGATTAAGTGAAAGAGGAATGTGTTACAGAAACTGTTTCAATCCAATGTAAAGTCCCAAATCATCTCATAGTTTCTCTCTCTCTGTTGGTTTTCCTCACCGTTTTATCCAAAAGCCCTCCGGACACTGCAGGAATTCATCCTGTACTATCCTGTGAGGCAGCAAACTACCCTGCTTGCCAATAGGGAGCCAAAGCTCAGAGTCGAGTAAGTGGCTTCCTCTTAGGGTTACACGGAAGCTTTGTGGCTGAGCTGCAAAGACAATTTTGGTCTCTTTGATGAACTGGAGCCTGACTTCTCTGTGTGTGACCTGTTGCTCTCTTGCTTAGTGCATTTTGCTTCACTGAAGTGTGTTAAAGCTTGAAGGGAACCAGGACTAGCGAAGTCCCTTGAAATGGAAGCTGTCGGGAAAGCTGGGTCTCCACTGGCCTTCTGCTGTTCTTACAGTGTTCAGAGTACGTTGGCATCTGACGGGAGGGTAATGAGGATACCTCAGTGCAACTTTGCCACTATAAAGAATTCTGAAAATTTCAGACTGGAGATCTCAGTACATTCAGAGTGTGCGTGTCTGTATGTGTGTTGGCATGTAAAACACAAGTACTTCCATAACACAGAAACCCCCAGAGCATGCAGTCACTCTAAACATTCATGACGTTAAGTGGCCAGGCCTCATACCTGCAGAAAGCATTGCTTAGATCTCCATATTGCATGATTCAAAAGCATGGGAAGGTTTTTGTGTTAGTGCAGCATACTTGGTCTCTCACTTCCACACCCAGGTTTAGCAGGTCTGTTTTTTCCTGTATTTGTCTGCTCTTACCATTGAGGAATCTTTTCCAGGTGAAAACTGAGGACTTGTTTATTTGACCAGTACCTGTAGCTGCAGCCCATGAGGGCCATATGTGCACTGCACATAAGCAGCCCATCAGTGGAGCACATGTACTGCAGCTATGACAAGTGCAAGATGCACTTACTGACTGTGCATCTGCAGGTTGTGTATACAATACATGCTTATATTTCTGTCCAGGAAATCCCAGCTAGAAATGTGGGAGCCCAACATATGACAGAATTCCTGTGTTTCCTGAGTTTATAAGCAACTTAATCCAGATTTTATGGCAACATTCTTCTGCTTGTAGGTGTGCCGGGTAGAACTTCAAGTAGGAACTTGTTTTCAAGCAATAAACAGGAGGATTCAGTTACAGATTCTTGAAGCACAAAATCTTCCAGTTTCATCTACACCACTGTCTTCAAGTAAGTTACACCAGCTGTCTCATGCCGTTTGTCTAGAAAACATTTGTAACAGGTAAATTGCTGCTTAAATGGGTTAGCAATTCATAACATTCCTTACAAACCTCAG
The DNA here is from genome assembly GCA_009769605.1 of Bucorvus abyssinicus. NCBI lineage: Eukaryota > Metazoa > Chordata > Aves > Bucerotiformes > Bucorvidae > Bucorvus > Bucorvus abyssinicus. The sequence goes on from CM020036.1 coordinate 17,190,286, forward strand.
ACTAACATACTGTGCAGTGGATTTCCATTGCCAAGGCTTGTTTCCACAGTTGTCTTACTTGATTGCTTTTTGTTTGGTTTGAAGCTACGTGTTTATGTGTTTTGGAAGATTTTTATTCCAGTATTAATCCTGACATACAATAGCATTAGCTTGCACTTGCCGTTTGGATACTGTATTAATCAATTCAATATTATTGAACATACTCTGTGTGACTAGTCAGGAAAGCTATTGTACGGTTCTTTTGGCCAGACTTTTGGGAAATTGTTGCACTTTGAACCATACGTGTGGATCTTGTCAGTTCCTTTTTGGGTGTGTTTGTGAGTAACCCTTTGTGTGCTATGCCTTTTTCCCTGCCTTTTGTGCTAGATTTCTTTGTGAAAGTTGGAATGTTTACTACAGAAGGGATGATCTACAAGAAGAAAACTCGTCTTCTGAAGTCCACTAATGGCCAAGTGAAGTGGGGAGAGATGATGATTTTTCCAGTTAGCCAAGCTGAACAAGGAATTAGCTTTCTCATCAAGCTCTACAGCAGAAGCTCAGTGAGAAGAAAACACTTCCTAGGCCAGGTTGGTTTCTGCTAACTAGCATGATTACTTAAAATCCAGTTCCACAGGGTTTTTTGGTATAAGCTTTAAAATACTTTAAATAAGGTGACAAATAGCAAAATAGTAAATTCTAATAAACTCTTCTGGAGGTAACCCAAGAAGGAATAGTCCTGGGCTCTTAAACATGCACTCACATCAGTTGATGGGAGTTGACATGTGATTTTTCTTGTAAAAAGAAATCCTTAAGTCATTTTTGTGTGCGAAGTCATTAATATGTGAAAGATTCTTTCCTACAGACAGACATACAACCTCCTCCTTGCCTCTAGGCTTTCTAAAGAAAACAAATATAACACTCACAGGAGCTCCACAACTCCAATGTACTGTACAGAAAGGGTGTGTGTTGGCTTACCATACCACTTTGTACACTTACAAAGAGGTGTGTGCATATGGAAGTATCAACAGCTACAATATCAGACCGCCTTCCTGGGTAAAACAATGCTGAAATCAGCATGATATCCTAAATATGTGTGATCAAGTGGTAGCATAGGTGACCAAACACAAATTTATTCTTTAGCTAAGTGTTCTTTTTTTCACTCTGTCCTTTTTTTTTTTTAACAGCTGGAACTTCAGTAGTATCTCTTCAAAAGCATTTGACTGATATTTATTTAACCACCATAAAACTTGGTAGACTGGTCTCTTTTTATTCTCTCTGTCCTCTTACCCTGGTTGTTCTATTTACCATCAGCCTGTCCCTTTCTCTTCCTCTTGCTAGATTGAGCCATAGTGCTTTCCCTGACCTGGCTAGATTGAGTAGGAGAATTTTAATATATGCATAAATGAATAATGTAGAATTGATTTTGAGACCCCAACTGTAATGTCCCCTGTCAGATGAAGGACTGTGCTGTCCTTAGGTACAGAAAATGGTACTGTCCCATTCTGGAGATTTCTTGTGCCTGATGAAGATTAGTTATAGAAGTTATTAGAAGATATTAGTTGCTGAATAGAATATAGTTATATAGAAGTTATTAGTTGCTAAAGTTATAGGAGATGCTGATGTGCTATAGAAGTTATGTGCCAGTAAGAGTTACGTGAAGTTCCTCCATTTTATGGAGCCTCATGTCACACGTTCCATCTTTCTGTGATTCCTGTTGGTGGAATTGGATTTGGAAAGGAAAAAAAAACAACAACTTTTTTTCTAGTTGTGCTACCTTGGGTCGAAAATAACTGGGTATGGTTTTTGCAGTCACTTAGCAATATGTGAGGTCATCTCAACCTGATGAGTTACATATAATCATGACTCTTACTTTCAGGGGGAGGAAATGAGCTACTTTTGTTCCTCAGAGCTTCTTTGGAAAAGGTTGTTTCAGCTCATGCAGGCAGATATTGCCACATAACACATGAAGACATAAAATATGGCTCAGGGAGAAATGTACTTTGAGCAATTGGCTGAGTAGCTGGAAAAAGATGAATATAGCTGGATCTATTAACTTTGTTCTTCAGAGAATGATGTTTAATTGGATGCTGTTCTAAGCAGACAATACTTAGATTAGGCTGCTTTTAGAGGCATGTCTTTAATCATGAGCAAGATGTATATTGAGTCTCTGTGGATGAAACGTCTGCTGCCTGTGGTATTCTGGAAGACATTATTCTCATTTCTTGAGGACTCACGCCTCAACAGTGTAGGCTAAATGTACTTCATGGTGAAGGTTTCTGAGAAGTCTTAAAAGGACTCATTCTTGGAAGACTTGAGGAAATCGAGTCCTGTAAATAATGATACCTACATACATAAGCAGAATTCTTTTGGCAATGGAGGCTGGTGATAATGTTCAGGGGGAAAATTTCCTACTTGTACCTCATTTCCTCATTTAATGGCCACTATCCATTAATTGAATACTGAGAAGAAATGGACTCCTACTGCGTGACTATGTGTGGCACGAGCATGTGAGTAACCTTGTGGAATACAGGTTTGGCCCTGTCTGTTGGAGTGTGCAATTTTAAATAATCATGAAGACGCTGATCAGCTAGCTTGGGATGCCACAAGGCTTGCAGCCAGCTGGAGTTTGAATGCATAAAGCATCACTGTGCCTGATAAGCCATTCACCCCAGTATGTGCATTTGAACAGAGTAAGGAATGCTCGACTTAAAACATCTTAAGAAGAGAAACATTAGTGAGATCTCTAAACTTATTTTAGAGGCAAAATTTAAACCCAGACTCCCTGTGTTCCCAGCTGAAAGCCAAAATACGTTAGTCCTAACAGAACTGTATTTGTTGCTATTATGTTTTGGTCACAGTCTACACGTATCTCATTCTACACTTACATGGTATTTATTTGGAACTAATAAAGGCTTGGCCTCTGTGTTTTATCAGGTAAACTCATTTTTATTTTTCTCTTTGTTTCTTACTGCAGATCTGGATAAGTTCTGATAGCAGTAACAGTGAAGCAGTAGAGCAATGGAAGGATACGATTGCTAATCCGGAAAAAGTTGTTCTTAAATGGTACAGCATCGGTCCATCTTGAAGACTGGAGAATAAACTCGGGACTGATTTTTCTACAAAGATATTCCTACACTGTTTAAAATAATAGAAATAAAAAGTAAAATATTCTCTACACAAGTTCTTCAGAGGTTCTCCACTGCATCACAACTCCATGGTAACCGGGAAAACTCAGTTTCTTCAAGAGAAATACTGGCTAAATATTATTAAGAGGAAGACTTACAAACTGGGGAAAGTGCTCATTTGATTTTAAATACCCACCTTGAAAAATATATTTTTGCCCCTTTCAGACTCCATAAGAGCACAGAAATGCAATCTTGGAGAAGCAGCTTGGATTAGTATCTTCTCTGCTAGTCACTATCATCATCCTCATCTGCAGTCTTGTCTTTGGAAGACTCCAAAGTCCACAGGAACCAGTCCGGTCAGTGGCTTGCTCCTAGGTACCTCTGAGCGTCTGGGATTGCATCCATGTTGACACCATTTGATCAGAGTAACATGAGCCTGAGCAAGTGGGAAAGCTGTGGCAGCAGGAGAAGGCATAAAAGGAACTATGCATAAGCCAGTACCCAAAGGCTTTTCTAATGTCCATTAAGAGGCAACAGCCCTGCCTAGGATCAGGGCCAATATTTTTAGATCAACTACTTTCTTATATAGAATTCCTATACATAAACCACTTCCTAGCTAACCAGCAATGTTCTAGCATTTGCTTACATTGCTAAAACCCAGACTAATGTGTATGAAGGAGTAAGCAAATACTGATGTAAGTGCTTTTTGATATTAATTTAATGCAGCACAGTTAAAGAGCTTTGTTTAAAAGATGGGCGACTACTGCAGAAGTATTTCTTACATGTCTAGGAGGCTGAAAAGTTATGTGTGGGAGTATATTTTTGCTACTTGTTTCTAGCAAGAAGAAATTATTGTATTTTTATCACAAATTATATTTTCCCTACAAAATCCTAAGATTATTTTTTCCTGTTAGTCCCCATATTTTCAGGGGTTTATTCACAATTATTCTTAAGGCAGGAAAATGCCATGTATATAATTGATAATATATACATCTAAAAGTGCAGACCTCTTCACACTACTTTAACTACTGGATTTAAAAAAAAAATATATATTCTGTTAAATCCACTGCTTACATGTTTAATGTTGTCTCTCTGGACTGTACAAAGATGTATGTTCGAATAGACGCTGAATAATTCTATCTTTTTTATAACTCAGGGCCCATTCAAACTTCTGATATGAACTACAGTGGCAGTGAGAGCACTCACTGCTGCAAGGCAAAGGAACAGTGGGGAGCAGAGAAAATGTAACAGGAAAGCACACTCTATTTAAGCATAGAGCTCAGAGCATCTTTATTTTAACTTCTTTGACTTTGAGTAAGGATCAAGAAAAAATGAAGTCTCTTAGACATTTTCTTTAATCAGCTGATAATTGAAGCTTTTAAAACTTCAACTATCCAGATTCTTGTGTTGAAATTTAATACTTTGAAAATGAGCAAACAAAAGGATTTTCCCAGGCTCTTACATGTCCTCCTTTTTGATCAGTTTTTATAAATGAACTGAAAAAGTTTTTGCATATCACTCAAAGAACAAACATCAGTTCTAGCTCTTACTGACACTTTGAAAAACTCCTGGTAGGCCCAGAGGACCTTGACTGACAGTGTTAACTTCCAGCCATTTGCAATTCTTGGGATGAGCCTGGCCTATTGTGTGCGGTGGAAAAAGGAACTGGACCTAGCTGATATTCTTGGAGTACCTTTACTTGAATGCATGGATCTTCTTTAGTCATTGTGGCTGAACTGCAGTAAACAAAAGTGCAAACTGTTTCCTTATGCAGAATGCTGCTTTATTTGAAAGAGAGGACAGGGAATATCCTGGTGTTCTAGAGGCTTCAATTACCACAGCAGTGATTCTGCAGAGATTGCCAACTCAGTGGGTACTGTATAAAACGGACTTTTGGGGCTGTTTTAGGACACCTAGCCTTTTAAAGACCTAACTAGTAATGTCTCCTTTTTCCTATGTTAATATTTAACCTATGTATTTATAATAAAAATTATGAACAGAAAATATTCCATCTTTTTTTTCCAATTGTTTATAATGTTTACCAGCATCTCAAACTGAAGTTCAAGTCCTACCTTTTTCTCTGAGAAAATGCCAGCTAAGGCACTATATTTCATGCAGTGCTGTGTGCAGGGGAGTTGACTGCTAAAGCATCGAGGAGATAGGTAAGGCCTCTCTTTGCACTGTGCACACAGGGACTAGACTACGCTGAAGAAGGTACTGTGAGGTGCTGCTTCCTCCTGTGCTCCCTATCAGGCTCTGGGGTTTTCTGTGTTTGTGTGTGCATTCATGTAAGAATTTAATGAATTCTTAATAATTGGTTAAAGATACTGTGCTGCTTTTCTACAAAACTGGAGCATGTTTGTCCCCCAGATTTGTTGCTCAGGTTGTGCAGAGCACTACAGTGTTCTTGAGGAAACTGACTGTATTTCAGGTTTAGAAAGCAGAAAGTCCTTTATTTGTCCCATCCCACAAAACTTAGCTCTGCTTGTTACTAGTCTCAGCTGACTCAATGCACACTCCATTACTGAGAGCATGGCAGCAGAGCATTGGGAGGGCCATCTCTGTGTGCACTCCAGCCTTGTATGTGGTGAGGAAGAGAGGGAAACAGGCAATACTTGGCTGCAATAAGATGCTGAAGAAACCTATGTTGTACTGCTTGGCTTTTTTTTTTTAAACTGCTGCATCCTACTTGTGTCCTTAATTACTGGTTCCTAAGACCCTGGGAGGAAACCAGGAATTCTCTTTGCTTTCACTCCTGAAGAAAATCATATAGGGATGGAGAGGGACCTGCACAGATCAAGAACTAAAAAGTAACCACTCATCGCATCAGCATTTACCTTGCAAGCAGACCAAAGCTGTGCTATGAACAACCCACCATCACCTGAAAGAATGGTCCAGTCCTCATAATAATGCTTGTTTTGGTGTTTCTGAGGATCCCTGCCAGGTAAGGGGCTGTCCAGAGAGTTGCTTACAGGGGGTTGGAAAATTAAACTCTCTTGGAGCTGGGGGCTGCCAGTGAGTTAGTCATGTGAGGTTATCTGTATCAGAGGTGTTGCAGAGTATGTGTGGGAATGGATGTCCTGGTTTGAGTTAGAACTAATTCTGTTCAGTGATTTTACTTTTCAGCTCAGTCTCTGCTAAGTGACTGCGCTTTCTGAAGTTAATGACACATTTTTGCAGACAGCATCTGCTTCTAGCAGTGATAACACTTGATGTTTACAGTTACTACCAGGGACTGGTCTGCAGAAAGGCTCTGGCTGACACTTGCTCCTGTGCAGACCCAGCTCACTGCTCAATCCTGTGTCCCACGGTGGGGTGCAGTGAGTGAGAGGCTGCATGTGCAGGGAGGAGCGGACAGGACAGGTGACCCTAAACTGACCAACAAGGTGTTCCATCCCATAGACATCATGTTCAGTATAAAGCTGAGGGTCTTGCCCCTTCTCGCTCTCTTCTTCAATGGCTGACATCTGAGGAGGACTCTGTCTGTTCTGCCTTCAATCCCAGGCCATGCACCTCTGAATCCAGTTCCAGAATCCAGCTCCCGCATCTGGTTCCCATCTGTTGGTGAGCCCAGCCTGGGCCTTCCCCAGTGCCTGCCCTGCAACATCAGTGGTGACGGTGACGTGGTTGCCATCAGGCAGGTTTGGTCCGGTATTGGTATTGTATATATTTGTATATAGTTCATTTTATTATTATTGTTATTCTCATTAAAGTAGTTTTAGTTTTCTTTTCCAATCCATAAATCTCTTTCCCTTGCTCCTTTTCTCTTTCCCCTCTTTGGGAAAGGGGGGGAACAGAGGAGGGGATAACAGAGAGTGTCTGTCATTCGTCTGGAGCCAGTGCAGCTCTAACCCTTGACAATGGAAAATGGCTGGAAGGAGAAGTTGTAGATTATTTTCTTCCAAGCGGATGTTGAGAAGACACTGGGGTGCATACACACAGTCTGACTCTTGCACAGAATTGTGAAAGATGGAAGATAATTTGTGATGTAGTAGAATCAACCAGTTAGACAAACTTACTAGCTGTCACATAAGCATTTTTCATTGATGATCCATTGGGTCAGTATGGTTGTTATGTTAGACATAACGTGTTTAGAAAAAAACATGAGACAAGGGAATTCATGCGTGTTCCTAGCATCAGTCCCAGGGTACAACTGGCTTTAAAATGGGGTATTCCAGCAGGTGTTAATTCAATTTGAAAGTCTTAAAAGGCCAGCTAGAAATCACCTGGGATGTCTTGCCTTTTAAGTGCAGAATACTTTGCTTTGCTGCTTAGTGACTGCCTCACTATAGATGCATGTGAGAGTTTGGCTCCTCCAAATTCAGCTCCTGGGTTACTTGAGACTAAGGCAGTTTTCCAAAAAAGGAAAATCATGCATCATTTGAAGACCAATCCACATAGAAACTAGTAAGGAACTTTATGTACTCCAGGATATGTGCAAGAACAAGAAAAAAAGGTGTCTCAGAGCAGTCTTCTGATGGTGACAGCTGTATGATGTCTAATGCAAGTTCAGCCACTATTTTGACTCTTACATCCAAGTTTACTGCCATTGAAAATACTGTTATGAAAGCTGTTTTTGTCAGTCCATTTAATTTATAGATATAAGGCACACATGGTTTATAGTTGGATTTGCTGTTGCTTCTAGTTAGTGACTCACTCAGCTTCCTAACTTACCACAATTTTGATGAAAGCAGAGGTTCAGAAGCTGCACCAGTTATATTTCAGTCAACTCCAAAATGCATGTAGGTGAACTGGGAGAACAATCGCGATCTTACATTAAATATAGAGAGATCTGTGCCTGTTTAGCTAGTAATCAACCATAGACTAAACTTAATCAGATTTTCCAGAATGTGTGTATATAATTCCACTAGTTAATCTAACAATTCTGTTTTAAGTTTATTTATTTATGACTAATAGCATTCTGTATGTAAATGATGCCAACAAATTTATTTTTCAAGTCTTTACATCTCAATGGCATGGCATTCCTTTTAAGAAAAAAAAAAAGTAAGATTCTATCTCAGAAGATATGTGGGTCTAAGAGTTTCTAAAACACATTATCATACAACATTACTTGGAAAACAATTGTATTTGAGTATCCGGTCTTTTGTGATCACAAGATGAACAGTGCCGTATTGCTAAATCCATTAGGCATCCCTGGCTTGTTCTTGTGTTGGCAGGACATTTGTATAAAAAAAGGTAATTTTGTAAGCGTTCAATTCAGCACATATGCTGTTTGTCTCAAACTGTCTGCCCGATGGAGGTTGCTTTTTGAGTTATGAGTTGATTTTGCAGCCAAAGCATAAGGTTGTCTAGAAATTGGGGGCAGGTTTGTCCCACTTCTTACTTTCATCCTGCCAACATACGTATGACATGGGAGGGAGGCTGCATAGTTGTGGAAATCTTGGCACAAATCATGCTGGACATGATGCACCGTCCTTGTTTTTCCAGCTTCTGCTGAAAAATTACATCACCATGTAAATACAGCCCTGTACATGATCTCATGCTTGGTGCATGGAAAAAGCCATCACTAAAATCGGCACCATGTTCCACAAACACTGCTGCAGCAGATTTACGTTCTCTTTTCTAGCTTGCACTGAGGGACAGGCCACCACCTCTCACAATCTATGGCAAACCACTGCATTCCACAGAAGCAACCAGTCTTCAAAGCTGTTCTAATTATTTCAGCATTGTGATGGTATGATTTATCTAACAAAAGGTTACACACAGCTTAATTTGGTTTGTATTTTTAGAACAGATAAAAATCTGTTCACAGTAGAAACTGGGTTTCATTGAAAGTGGGTCTTAAACATATTGCAGTTCTTCCCATAGATTTCAGTGGCTTTGAAACAAATCCTCTATGCTGAATTTTTCCCCCATACTTCTGACTGCACAGCTTTTTCCTTACTTTTACTTGCCTGTAGACTGCTCTTCTTTCCTCTCAGCGTAAACAAGTCTTTAAATGAGGTCTGCTTTTTGCAGTTAACTCCCTGCTTTTCTAGTAATGTTTCCCTTCTTCTTTATCTAGTGCTGGGACCAGCATTATGCATGTCCTACTTTTGCTGCTTAAAGAACTAGCTACAAACAGAAGGTTTTCAATCCTAGGGCTTGGATCACATCTGATGCTCTGTGCTTCTGAGCTGCCTTTCTCACAGCTTTGATGGTATGGTTCTTCTGGAGCTCCCAGAATTCCTGTGTTGTTTACCACCATTGAATACAACAATAGGATAAATCAGTCATAGCTTTTCGTATGTACCTGGGTATCTTCCTTTGCCTTTCTCCACCTTCAAAAATTACTTTAGGAAATCATTTTGGGTGATGAAAAGAAACAAGCCCCTTGTGCTTCTGACCTTCAACACAGACCTGTTGGACTGTGATTATCTGTGCTGTGAGATAAAGAGGAAGGCTTAACGAAGAGTCACGAAAAGCTGTACTTTTTGTATATATGATCTGGGAAGTGCTTATTAGCCTGGGAGCTGGAATCTCTTCCCAGATGCCCAAAGGGAGGGTTTGTCATATTTTAATTTTTATCCTTATCTTGCCAAACTCTCTGGAGCTACAGAGCAGCTAAATAGGGAAATTTTCCATAGGAGGAATGGTATGGTTCACAGATTTCTATGAAGCAGAGCACTGACTGAAAGATCTTGGGAGTCTTTGGAAAAAAAATTTTTAAAAGTCATAAGAATGTACTTGTTAGTTTTAAATATAGTCAAGCTTTGTCACTTGTCATAGGAGAGAATTCTTAGTTTGTGATACATAGCAGAAGGAGAACATGGCATGTACACCCAAAACAGGGCTGAGACTCCTCTGCACTAGTACTCGGTAGTCCTTAAAACTCTAAGGTGGAAACAGATATGTTTATCTGCCCTTTTTCCTGCAGTAAGGACAGGTTGGGTGGGGGATTGTGAAGGCAAGTTAGTGAAGGAGGTAAAATAAAAGCAGTGCTTTTGTTTTGAAAAACATTGTTCTTCACAGCAATGTAACGTGCCTGTAACTATTGACAAAGCTTTTGTTTGACGTGACTTAAGGTAGATGATTACGCATTCAGGTATTTGCTTAGGTTCTTGCAATACTTCCCGGCATTACACTGAATTCATCCTGTTTTGTTTAAATAGTGCTTCATTCTGCTCTGTGGTTGACCTTTGAGCTCTAGACCTAATTATGCCTGACTTCCTATGGATTCATCCCTCATGGTTGATTGGTGTGCAAACTGGGATAGACCACCTTGAATCTTTTTGCTGCACATCAAGTAGTTACAGATTTTCTCTCCCAGATGGATTCTCTGGTTTCTAGTAAGTGATGAGCTCATGACAGCTATTCCTTCACCTCGGAAACTGGGAGCTGGCTCTCCCTTGTCTGCTTGAGTGTTGTTGGGTTTTCTTGAAACCTTTGGAAACACAATTATCTGTAACATCTCTACCATCAGTCAAATTTGGCTGCAATGATTAATGTGCTAAAAAATTATTGTGGGTTTTGGAGAGAATGACAGAAAACAAGCTCTGCTGCTTCAGGACCCTGGGGCTTAGCTGTGCTTTCTTCTGTTCTGCCACAGGCCAGAGCAGCTTTTTACATCACTGCTGATTGTGATTCCAGCAACACTACCTGTCAGGGCAGCTGAGGCAGTTTCTCTGAAGACACATTTTTTTAAAGCATGGATGTTTTGTAGCAGTATGCTATGGAGCTGGCCACTTGCTGAGGTTTCACAGTAATGCAGTTTTAAAGCTCTGGGTGAAGAGAGTTTTGATGTACCTTGAAATTGCCATTGACTAAAAGAAGCAGCAGAGGTTTAGTTAGGGTTAGTGTGAAGAAATGCTTTAAAAGCTTCACTTTGAGATAAGAAAACAACCAGTAGCAGCAGACATCAAGTCCCCTTGTAATCTCTAGCATGTACATCTAAACAGTACTCCAACAAAGCTCACAGGCAATAATAATGCCTTTTTTTAAACCACTAGCTTTGCTACATTTCACTTGGTGCTGCCGTTGAAAAATCTCTGTGTTCCACTGGCAGAGTGAGCGCTGACTCTGGCATCTACAAGTCATCCTGAACCTTGGGAGCAGGACCTGAGATTTCTAACCACTGGTTTCAGATCTACCTTGTGACTCGTGCAGAACATTAAAAAAAAAAAAAAACCAAAAAAAAACCCCCAATGGAATCATCTTAGTTTTAGGTCGTCTGACTTGCTTTTGGAGCACGTACCTTATTGAGAGTTGTGAGTCTGTGGATCTAGATTTACTGCACAAATATCCCCAAAGAACTGGATGATTGGATGATGACTCAAAAGTTTTGGAGGGTTTAAGAGATGGACAGATAAGCCCAAGGAATTCTGGATGAAACTGGGACAATCAAATCTGCGTTTGTGATTAACATGACTGGCTGGAGCTGATAAGCCTGTGTGGAGATATAAGTGGGTCAGAATGCCCATGAGAGCAAAGTAGGAAAAATTGGTTAAAGTGCTGTGAAAATCAGGATTAGTACACCCCCTAATTCCAAAGACAAGGAAGTAGACTTTTGATGATTTAGGGCCACTTTAACCAAGGTCTTGTGCTAAGGTGAGGTAGATCTTGGGAGTAGAAGAGGATCTCTAAGGCTCTAGTCTGTTGCTGTGATTTGTTAGACTTTGCTGACTCTCCACATTAAGCATTGAGTAGACCAAATGCAACCCCGCTGATTACCAGATTACTATTCTTTAGTGTAGATAAATTGCATTGTGTGTATAACTTAAAGCCATAAGTGTGATGGATTCAAAAGTATACCACAACGGGATTCCTGGTATTAACTTTGGCAGGTAATGCCAAAATTCACAGAGAAGGACATGTGACATCAGTGTGGATTCAGTATTCTCTGTCGAGCAACACTGTTCCTACAAATACCTTTTATTTTTTGAAAAAATGCAGTAGGGGCTGATCTTCTAGTTGAACTAAGTGGTGTTTATGGCATCCACTTGTTCTCAGCTACTTTATTTCATCAACACTTTGTTCTCTTTCCCTGCCTGTACCTCTCTTAGTTGCCTAAGAGACAATGTATGGTCACAACATCCAGCTGGTTTACTTCCTTTAATCAGCCCCTGGAAGGTCATCGGAATGACAAGTTTCTCCTGTGCTTTAGAAACGTATGTCAAGTCTGTTTGCAAATGCCCTTCTGTATGAACAGACCAAAGCACTAGCCTAGTCAACAAAACCAGCAAGTGTATCAGCCATGCCAACTGCATCAACACTTCAGCAGAAATTTTGGCAGAACAAGCCATGAATCCAATATTCAGGTGCAGATTCTCAGCTGATGCAGTGTAAACTGGACTGTGCATTGGTAGATCTGAGCCAGCTCAGCTTAGCTGAGGGCCTGAACGTGCCAGCCACAGAAAGTACAATCTTCTGCTAAAAAAGTAAGAAGATTGTGATGGTTGCTGTTCATCCCTTGGAAAGCTCAGCAGGCTGCACCAAGCAGCCTCAGAAACAAGTGTTCAGGGCTGGAAATACACTTTCTGCAGCTCACATGAAAATAGGAAAGAAGAACCTTCACCTATAGTCTGGACTGATGCAGAGTTCTTCTGCATGGCCTTTCATATCGCTGGAAATCCATTATTTGCTTACTCAGTTTTAATGTTTCTTGATTAAAATACAGATTCATGATCAACTAATAAGCCTTATATCCATTTGTATCTGTCTTACTAAATAGGATTTCTTGATGTGGCAGCAAAGAGGTATGTACAGGGGAAGAATATTTACTGTGATCCCTGTCAACAATAAGCTGCTTTAATATTTCTCTGAACGAGTTGTCTGTGAGCTGCAAGAGGGAAGCCACTTTTACCCTAATAGAAAAGGTTAAGATACTGAACTCAGAAAAAAATGGACTAATTCAAGTCTTTGACACTGACACCAAGTCTGTTTCTTCATGTGATGTGACAGAGAGAATTCTTTCTTACCTTAGAAAAGACTGAAATCAGTAAGTACCTAAAATGTATTGCTTATTAAAACACACTATATGTATTATTAATTAAAATATAGTATTATATTTTCTTACCTGTGTTACTAAATACCTTAAAGAGTTAAAATAGCAATGATTTTTTCAGATGTTTGCTTTTTCTTCAATTGAGCTCCTGCATTTCTGACTTTGGGCAATGCAAATAAATTGGCCATATTTACTTTGACTGAGACTGGATTTCCTTCATGCAGTATTCATTCAATAACTGTTTTTCTGTAGAGGATGTTTAATAACTTCTTTTATTGACTGAATTCAATTTAAAATCTGAATTTTATTATATTGCCTGTTTATCTGCAGTACACCAAATAAAAATTATATAGGTTGTCAGAAGCAAAGGGAACAAAGCATTTACAGGAAGGGAGCTCTCGAAGGACGCAGAACTGATTACTGAGTTGTAGTTCTAACAAGTTCAAATACACCTGGTTATCCCTGGAAGTAGTCAAGCGTCCGAGGTTGTTCAACAGTCTTCTCAAAACAATGCCATGCTTTCAGTCCAAGGGTGTCTCCTTCTCTCAGAAGGTGTTCACAGCTGTTAAAAGAAACAATGGGAAAGATTCTTTTGACTGTGGGACTTTAGAGTCAAGCATGAGACACAGCATTACTAAGGCTATGACAGAATGTATGTAACAGGTGATCCAAACTACAAGAAGAAAAGAAGGTTAAAGAATAGAGACATGCAACAATAACGTAGAGGTCATAGGAAGAAACCCCATGCTCAGTCCCCATGCTGCAGCAAATGGCACAAGCTAAGACAATGCTCAGCTTTTTATGAAGATGCACAACCTGCAGTAGATTAGACAGGCACACAGGAGTTTCCTCATGGCAGTATCTGTGCACAGATGAAGACAGTAGCATTGCTACCACAAAGAAATTCTTCACAGGGAAAGGATCGGGGGGCCATGTTGTGGCAGGTAAAGCACACAGTCCTCATGAAAGCACACAGGCTACTGACTGCTATTAAACAGAGTCATGGAGTGAAAGCTGAGAAACGAACAGGACTGTGTTCATGTTGGAAACTGGCATCCAACTGCCTGGACATCAGAGCCAGAGATGGCAAAGAGGAAAAACCCGGATATTCTGGAGTTCTGGGACCTGTCACTTACTTGGCTTCACACGTGCATTTATACACACACACACACCCCCCACACACATATATAAACACGCACATAGTCTGGGAGACAAATAAGTGGTCTTGGCAGCAGCATCATAAGAGGTGGTCCTGTTTTTGAGTCAGCTTGTTACTGTGAGTAGAAATAAAGCAGCCAAAAAGAAGGTGACATTTTCTTCAAATCCCACACAGCTAAATGTCACATTTTGCCCAGGGAGCCAGAATTCGTACCATCTCTCTCTGTGAAGTTGACATCTTTCTCTATAAATAGCAGGCTGGCAGTCATTCAGTTCCATAGTACCCACAAGAGTATACATTAAAAAAAGGCTGACCAGTGCTTTGGCAGCAGATCTTTTTGTTATAGTGGTTGTAAATGTAGAAAGAAGGTGCAAAATAACGTGAACTGCAAAAGGGGCACAGCTCAGTGTCACGTTTGTGAGGTCAGGTATGGGGACACTGTAGCCAACTAAAAGACAGAAAGAATGACATGTCTTGGTACCACCACTGCAGCCACTGGCATCTGACACGATGACACTGACTCTTTATATCCCATGCAATTTTGAGTGTGCAATCATGTCAGGGATAATATTCCAGGGTGACGAGGTTAATTGCTTAATCGCTGTTTATCCAAGCTGATTGCAAGCCTCCCAAATTACATTTATGTTAAAAACTTTTAAATGTTTCCTGATGTCTGTAATAAATTAGCCTGCTGTTGGAATTTACAGGAAGGAGGTAGTAAAGGCAAAATTATAGCACAGTAATTCCTGGAGGTTCATACTGAAAGCCAAAGTGGGCATAGTGCACATTTTCAGATGCTGAAACTGGTATTTTGTGTTTCAGAATCAAGATATAAACTGGCAATATAGCACTGTTGCAAAAATGAGAAATAGCACCCTGAGACCATAGATGACACAGAGCTATGCCCTGCTTCACCTGGTGCTGGGAAAGCCCCAGCTGGAGGATGGTATCGAGCTGCTGTCATCATCTTTCAAGACAGGTACATAAAAAGCGAAGAGAGTTTAGAGGAAATGATGAGATTAGGAACAAGAAAACCTGCCCTGTGAGTAAGGAGTAAAGGTACTGGGTTGTTTAAGCTAGAAAAAAACATGGAGATAAAATTCTAATATACTAATAGGCAAAAGTCTGTGGAAAAGGAGGACAGAGAATGACTGTTCTCTATGTCTGCTAGGGATGAACTGAATACTCATGTCACCACAGATGACACAGAAGTTTCAGCTAGAAAATATCTGCTTCAATTTTTTAGACTGCCCAGCAACATGCTAACATCTCTATAAAATACTGAGGCAAGAAGTGCTCAGATATAACCTGTGTATCTTAAAAGCTTGATTACTGCTGAAGATGAATGAGAAGGTGGTTTTCTTTACTTCTTCAGATTGCTGGCCTGCAGAAGTCTTTAAAAAACAGTTCTTACCAGCAGTCCAAAAATCAGGTATGAGAAATTTTTAGTGCAATTAAAATAATATCTCTTTTTGTCTGGCTTTTTAATCCTTCCATGAAAGTTTGGCAGTTCTCAGAATTAAAATTGACAAAACGTTAATTTTGCAAAGGGGATGTGAAGCCCTCACCTCACTGATGACAAGGAAATAACCTTATATAATTCACCCACTGAGTAGATATATATTTCTGATAGATTAATGGTCCTCATGGTAAACATAATGTTAGAATTACCATAAAGCACGACTTTCAGCAAACAAAGCATCTCCTCCTTTTGCTTAATCCATTAATTCCTTGTTGTCTGTTCTATCCCATAAACGTTGTCTTGTAAAAGCTTTCCATTTTGTCAGGTACGAGCAAAAAGCTAAAACAAAGGTTCACTGACTTCCTCAGTCAGGGGCCTCCTCACACAGTCCTTGGGCACCTTTCATTGCAAAGGGTGTGTCAAGTACGCACGGGGTTCCTGGTCAGGCCACCAGCCAGAAACACGGGGTTATAAAGTACTGCTGAAAAGGTTTAGCGAGTGCTGGATTTTGATCTCATTTTGGAAGCTGCCTTAGTGATTTTCACTGTCCAAGCCCACTTGCATCAGTTTAATTGTTAACAGTGACATTTAATGAAACAAGGTGAAGATGCCTGCAATAAAATCAGGGTGGCATACAGCTGGGGTGGATTTGTTCCAGTTCTCTCTCCTGGAAACAAGCAGGACCATACTGAAATCAGTGAAAATGATTTTTAGTTTGTTTCTTTTCTTTTTACATCCCATCCCATGGTACCATCAGCTTCTTTTTGACTTAGCAGCTGGAATCTGATACTTCTGTCTATGGGGACAGTGCAGTTTAGTCAGAGTGAAGAGCTACACTGATGATGTGGAACAAACACTGGCAGCAAGATAATACATTCTGCTTTAGGTTTAAAGTGAAATTTGCCTTAACTTGGTGAACTGATGGCTGCTTTGAACTTGGATGTGTTTTGACTTATTAACATGTAATGGTATTAATTAAAAAAACTCACATTCTGTATTAATGGGACACACGCATGAGGTAAAGTTTAAGAGGGAAGCTTTTTGCTTGATCTTCTCTAATGTTACTGTAATGTGCAACTGGAAACTCAAGCGGCACCACTAGAGACAAAATGAATTTGTTTACATTTCAGTCCCAAACTATTCACATTTATAGCACAGTCTGTATTTCCAGAATAAATTGATTAAGCCCGTTTGAATTTTGAATTTCAAAGCCCATCTGCGCACATTCATATTTGTTAAAGAGTTTGACGCAGAAGCAGCTCTCTGCTGATT
This sequence comes from Bucorvus abyssinicus, assembly GCA_009769605.1. Lineage (NCBI taxonomy): Eukaryota > Metazoa > Chordata > Aves > Bucerotiformes > Bucorvidae > Bucorvus > Bucorvus abyssinicus. The sequence continues at coordinate 17,207,226 of CM020036.1, forward strand.
CCCGAAAGACTACAGGTTTAACCGGACTAGGCCTACCATGTCTTATGTTGATTTTCTGATTATGTTATTCTATTGCACTTAATTTACATACTGAAACCATTTTGTTTTTCTTTTACAGAGCTTCCTGTTGGCAACATGACATTGTGTAAACGGTATGTAATCTTGACTCCTTTTGCAATACCGTGTGGTCTAATGCCAACTTTTTATTTAAAAAGGGTGTGAAAGGATTTGACCTACAAGAAAATGATGCTAAACATTAACTGTGACATCATTTGAGCACCTGCCTCAGGATTAACCCCAGATACTCTCACAGATGCAGAGCAGAATAGAAACTTTTAAAAATCAATTTCAGCAAGAATTCTGCCATAAAATCCCATGCGTCCTTTCTGTCTTTAGTTTCTAACTTAAGTAAAAGTTTTGTTCTTGTTTGATGAACAAAGAATTTTTAGCTGATACCGAATACCTAATTACTACAAACTGTATGCTCTGGACAAAGGCCAACTGTGATAACCTTACTTTCTCTTAGTAAGTTTCTAATTAATTTTGTAATCTGTTTAATGTGGTTATCAACTTCCCATCTCCACTGTGCAGCGTTGCTAGGTGCTCTTCACAACACCTGTGATTCACCTCTGCTCGGCTGATTTTGTGAGTTTTCCTCTGGGCACAGAAAGCTTTGAAAATGCATAGGTTGTGTTAGCAACAATAAAAACATCACAACAGAAATCATGAATGGAGATTTTTACAGATGAAAATGAATATGCAGAAGATCTTGTTTATTTTCTAATTACTTAGACCTTTGGCCTTGGAATGAGTCAATGGCCATGAGTGGTTTCAAGGTTTGCATGTGAAGCACTGAATGAAAAATGGAACAGAATTAAGTGACTTAATTGAGTACTTATTGTCACGTTCTCTTCAGAAGCTGTTTTCTTGTAGACAAAACAAAATATTATTCAGCTACACTGCTAATTCTTTGTAAAAGGCTTAGGTCTTAAGGTAAGGTCTCAATGTGAAAAGCTTTTCCTTCCCATCCAGTCATTATTGCACAGCTTTCCTCTAAGCGCTTTGTTGTGTATAGTTGAGGGGAAGAGAGAGAACTGCACCCAAACCTGCAAGTCTTTGGTTTTAAAATATTATATCCTATTCAAACAAAACAAAAAAAGAGTTTTAATGATGGAACAGATGGAACTGAAAATACACTATGGGGAGTGGGGTAGAAAGGACTAACTACATCACACCAAATTCAGTCACTGAAGACAGGGCTGGGGAGGTCAAAAGACAGACCAAAACCACACTGTAATTGAATGTTTGGGTTTTGTATTTCACAGTAAATCAAAATCCCTGTAGTAGAACTGCCCTCTGAAAACAGCTTCCACCTCCAGTGACTCTGGACAGAGTTGCGGTCAAAATTAACTTCAGCTGAGCAACTGCATTAGGGGGGTGTTTGTCTTACTCTGTCAGTGAGGAAGGGTTGTCCTTACACTCCCTTCAAATGCTGAGTAGGAGTCATTTTAAGAGAGTACCTTTTCTATGGAAATAATGGCCCTTTGAAACCAAAGGAGCTACTTTGGAAAAGTAATTCCTAAAGCTATGCTATTCCTAAGAAAAACAGATTTTGTGTTAAGAAATTACAGAATCATCATTAATTCCCTGTATTTTCTCGATAAACTATTCATTGCATCAGGTACGTTGCACAGAGTGGAATAAAAAGCAGAAGACTTAAGAATAAGCCATGCCCAAGTGAATATGGGGTAGCAGAAAGCTGATGTGTGTTCCTCTGCGTGAGGTTATGCATTTGGTTTACATGTATCTATACTGAGGTACCTGTAGAAGGAACCGTAGAAGAAACTAGCAGTAGGATGGCAAGGTAGTTGTGTGGAGAGTGAGGCCCAGGGAAGAACAGAGAAGCCCAAAAGGTAGCAGACACTCGAACAGTAGAGCTGAGCATGGCTAGATGCTTGTGCTGCTCTGGCAATACCAAGTATTTCTGAAAACTATTTGATTATTCAGTGCACAGGCTGCTTTAAGATGTTCTGGAGTAAATCAAACCAAACACAACTTTTTTTCATAACTATTAAGGTAAAGCGTGAGATGGCAGAGCTAACGTGATTTTCATGCTCAGACAATATATTTTCTGTATCTTTAATGTGCTAGGTTTTCATTAACCTTAATTCCGAGTTTCCTAGGTTTATCATGTTTAGTTTAGGAGTAATAACAACATCACTCTAAAGTCATCTGGAAAAAATTGTCTGTATTTTACTCTACATTTATGAAATCCATTTTCAAGTAGTTTTGTCAAGGAATATAATTCCCAGCATTGGTTGAAACAATTTTGGCGGAAAATTAGATCTTTATTAAATGCACATTTTTAAACAAAAAGCCTGTTTTCTGAGGAAAACCTTGTTTTCTTTTAAATTAACTAATTAAATACTCAGAACTAGTCTTCTAGCCAAAAGCTGAAAAGCCTCACTTTGGAAACACTCCCATCTCGTCCCATAGGACTTGTAGCTCAAATGCCTCATCGTCTTCTATTAGCAGTTGCTCGCTCTAAGGAGACTGCAACTCCAAGGAAGCACTGCAGGCAATCGCCAAGGCAGGAGACTGACAGACACAGTCACAAGCCAAACCTGCACCCGCAGTTAGAGCTCCAAGGACCCAGCAGGATGAGATTTTTTAGGTTCAAACTTCTGGAACTCTTAGGGAATAGCAGGAAATGTGACTTCCTCTTGTGTTCCAATATTCCACACCTTTTCTGCAACATAAAATTTCCAAAAGCAGTGCAAAAAAATTGCTATCAGCTTGTCTTCCTCTTTGCTCCTTAGAAGCTGGCATTATTCATATCTCTGATCATGGGAACTATAACAAGGTTTTGGTGTTGTGGGTGCTTGGTACCTGGTAGTACTGGTCCCACTATCTTCCAGAACTGTCAACTGCCAGTTAACTTAAATCATGTTATACCCAGTGTCTGTAAATTTGTTTGCCTATACCGGTTCAAATTTATATAACCCTTAACAATATTGTAAAAGAAAGTTCATGCACAAAGTATCCATCAGCATAGCTTAATAAACAGCCTTATCTACATTTACATTAGGCTTCCACTCTTTCCCATTCAACATATGGTTTCACTTTGAAAGAGCAGACTTACAGTAAACTGTATCATCAGTAGGCTGATAAATGCTGTAATTCGTAACAGTACATCTGTTTGAAGATTTCCTATGCCTAGTGAATGGTTAATGGCTTTCTAAAATACTTCTTTTATATACTTCAACATTGAGTACTGAATATAAGAAAAGAAATTATAGCTCTTGCCCATCTCTCCAAGAATTTTAACTTTTATTTTACAAGTACTTGCTGGTGTTTGGATACTTAACAGAGATGCTAACCTTCAAGATCCTTTGTACTTAAGAGGCAAGCGGAATCTTCATTCTACCTCAATGCCCTTGGGTTTGCTGCTCTTGTAATGTGGCACATTAGAAGTTCTGAATAATTTACACTGCACAATAGAAGTGTGGTGGGATCACCAGGTCCCACACTGGGGGCTGAAAGGTTTCTGAAAACCTACTGGCCCAGACAGACTTAGACCTGCCTATATGAAACATTTTGCTTGGAGGTCAGCTGAGGTACAGAGGTGACAGAGGTCCTTGACTTTTTTGAGGTTCCTTGTGACTTTTTTTTTCTTTCTTCCTGTTGTAAGACAGCAAAACTGGACATCACTGGAACACATACCTGATTAACAGGAAGCCAGTTCCCACTTGAACCATCAGTGTCTTTTGCCCCAGGCAGTGAAACAAATTACTGCAGTGAGACTATTTCTCCGTATGCGGTAGTTGTGAACACATCTACACAGCCCCAGATGGAGGCAAAACACACACACCTTTAAAATAACAGAACTAGTGCAGGTCATTGCCCAGTGCTTTGTTCTTGTAGACTCCAGTCTGCAAAGAAATGCTTCCAGAAAAGTCTGCTCAAGTAAGATGTATACAGAGTGGTATGAAGACTAATCACATTGTAGGACTTGAAGTATGCCTGATAAAGTACTGCCATGACCTGTAAACATAGGAAAGGATTAAGGTCATATCAACATGCTGACGCAGGAGGTTTATGACTAAGTTAATGATCCTGTTTGAAATGCAAACTTGCACCCATCAGAAAAGCATACAAAGGGGACACAAGAAGTGCCTGGAACCAGAAATATCCAGGTACTACTCTCACAGACAGAACAGCTGGCAAAGACAGATTCTGTAGATAGAACAGGCGTAAGGCAGGAGAAAAGGGACTAAAAAATCCAGGCACTCCCTCCCTGACTGGTACAGAATACTATGTCTAGCAGAAATCATTAGCAGAAATCATCAGCCTACCCTTGGTGTTGGGTTCAATAACCTACACCTCAGGATAGCAAGTCCTGGATCATTTGGCAAAAGAAAGATCCGAACCCTGACCAAGCTTTTCATCAACTTTACTGCATTATTAAAAACAGACACATTTTGCAACACCCTCAGGCAGATGAGGTCACAATGCAAATGCTGATGCTGCAGATATGTTGTAGGATCATTGAATCACAGAATGGTTTGGAAGGGACCTTAAAGATAACTAGTTCAAATTCCCCTACCCTGGGATTCTTCCAGGGATGGTGCATCCACAACTTCTCTGGGCAACCTGTTCCAGTGCCTCACCACCTTCATAGTAAAGAATTTCTTCCTAATATTTAATCTAAATATACCCTCTTTCAGTTTAAAACTGTTACCCCTCAATCTATCACTACACAATCTGATAATAAGTCCCTCCCCATCTTTCCTCTAGGCCCCCTTTAAGTACTGCAAGGCCATAAAAAGGTGTCCCCAGGATAAACAACGCCGACTCTCTCAGCCTGTCCTCATAGGAGAGGTGCTCCAAACCCCTGATCATTTTGGTGGTCCTCCTTTGAACCCACTCCAACAGGTCTATGTCTTTCCTGTGCTGAGGACCCCAGAGCTGGACACAGTACTCCAGCTGGGGTCTCAGAGCAGAGTAGAGGGGCAGAATCACCTTCCTCAACCTGCTGGCCATGCTTCTTCTGATGCAGCCCAGGATACAATTGGCTTTCTGGGCTGTGAGCGCACATTGCTGGCTCATACTCATTTTTTCATCCTATGCCAAAGAAATGCTCCATTTGGGGCTGTTCCAGCCCCTTGGGAAACAAATAATTCCCTGCGTAATTGTCACTGTTGCTGGTTTTGACCACAGGTCCGTAAGGGCACTGAGAGGTTTTTTCTTCTGTGTCCCCAAATCAAAGCTATAACAACTAATTGTGGAGACATTTGGATATCCAGATATGATGGAATGAACAGTTTCTCCCTCAACTCACAAGTGAATACTATATCCAAATCTGGTGTCATGCTTTAAGTTGATGAAGTGCTGTAAAGGCTAGGGAAGGGAGGGTACCTTGAAACACCTCACTTTGCCAAGTGATACTGGCCCGTTCCTTTTGTGACTGACTGATTAGGAAAGGTGCTTTAATGACACATTTTGACTTTACTTTCACTCAGCCTAGACAGAGCTTCAAGAAGTAGGATCAGTCTTAGAACCATAGAATCGGTTGGAAGAGACCTTCAAGTTCATCAAGTCCAACTGTTAACCCACCACTGCCAAGTCACCACTAAACCATGTCCCTCAGCACCACACCTACACATCTTTTAAATACCTCCAGGGATGGGGACCCACTGCCCTGGGCAGACTGTTTACAACACTTTCTGTAAAGAAATTTTTCCTCATGTCCAACCTAAACCTCCCCTGGTGCAACCTAAGGCCATTTCCTCTTGTCCCATTGCTTGTTACTTGGGACTTTAGACGCTTCACAAGCTTTGTTGCCCTTCTCTGGATACACTCCAGCACCTCAATGACCTTCTTGGGGTGAGGGCCCAAAACTGGACACAGGATTCAAGGTGTGGCCTCACCAGTGCTGAGTATAGGGGGACAATCGCTTTTCTAGTCCTGCTGGACACACTATTGCTGATACAAGCCAGGATGCCATTGGCCTTCTTGGTCACTTGGGCACACTGCTGGCTCATCTTTAGCTGGCTGTTGACCAACACCCCCAGGGCCTTTTCTGCTGGGCAGCTTTCCAGCCACTCTTCCCCAAGCCTGTAGCATTGAAGGGGGTTGTTGTGACCAAACTGCAGGACCTGGCACTTGGCCTTGATGAACCTCATACAGTTGGTCTCGGCCCATCAATCCAGCCTGTCCAGATCTCTCTGTAGAGCCTCCCTACCCTCAGGCAGATCGACACATCCACCTAACTTGGTGTCATCTGTGAACTTACTGAGGGTACACTCAATCTCCTCATCCAGATCATTGATAAAGATATTAAAGATAAGGGATACTCCTTATTATGCATCTTGTCTGATAGTTGGACCTGTTCTCAGGGAAGCTAAGATGTGGTTCCAGTGGTGAAACTCCCTCTCGCACTCCCTGATGCATCTCAACCTGCTACCTCCTCCTGGAGCTCTGTCTCTAAGCGGGGGAGTTCCTCTACCTGGGCACACCTCCCACAGGGATGCTCACGGCTGCTGTCCTGTACCAGTGTCACAGCAGGGCACACCCTGCAGCCTGATGCCTGGGTGTTCCCACTGGGAAGCTGCAGCAGTTGTGGTGGGTGCAGAGCTTAGAGAGGCAATGGCTTTCTGCCAGGTGGAAACCATCGGTCCCTGGAAGAGCTTTCAGCATCCATCCTGTACGTCCTTCCACATGAACTGCCAGGAAAACTTCAGCGCCATGCTCTGGTTGCTTGCGCTGCCCAGGTTCTTCTTTTATAGGCGGCGAGGGTGGGGGCAGTCGCCATTGCCCTGGCAATGCCCTGGCCTCGTCAGCCTCTGCTGCAAGAGCCACCAGCTGCTAGTGGGTCTTTCCACTCTGCTGGCGTTTCCCTGCCAAAGGAAAACCTCAGGAAAACTTCTGTACACTGAGAACTACTGCTCCGCTGGAGATCGGGCCAGCTCCGAAGCAGCTCCCATCGGGGACTTGTCATAGTCATTTCTTGCAGCCACAGTTAATCAACATTTAAGCTTTCTCACAGTTCTTCTTTCCTGTTTAGTTGCAAACCTGTTTTACCTGTAACCAGTGCAAAGCTGTTGCTTGTAGAATTGAGGTGCTTATAGTCTTATATGGGTAGTCATCCTATCAGCCAAGCTAAATCAAATTTTTTAGCAAATTAAGCAGCCCCATTGAGACTAAGGTCCCCATTCCTATGTTGGAAATACATTCTACATGTTTTATAAAAGCCAAGTTACATGCATGTTGCCTTTCAGGACTAATATCATAGTTCTGTAAGACTACACCATGAGAAACAGGAACATTTTGGCCACTGAAATGTAGTACAGGTTTGTAAGACAGATGTCTTCTCCAAACAAGGTATAAGGCACAGACCCATTACAGAATTCCTACACATTCCCATAATGAGCAAATAAGAAGTGAACAAGTACAGTTGCATTCCTTAAATTTTTAATTTTCATGAGTTTCTATCAAAAACATTAGCTTAACATTTGGATCAGGTTTCCTGAAACTTTTGCAAATCCATATGGGTGTTTTTGTGCTTTTGCTTTTTTTGTAGCCTTGGATTTCAACATCAGTTGTTCCCCTAATTTTACTCAACACCGCTCTCTAAACAGTCTGGTTTTGCCTGAAGTGTGTTTTGACACAGTGGCTTTAGTTAAGAGATGTAGGTTTGGATTGGTTTGTTTTGGTTTTGTCTTCTAGTTTGTCAATACTCAAGCAAATGTGCTGAGCCTGTAGCTTATTACACACACTACATCACAGACAATCATATTTATCTTTTGTTTTGTATTACCCAACTCTGTTTATTTCCGTTGTCTACAAGCACGCTGAGACTGTGACATCTTTTCTCTCTTTGTATGTGATGATTACTTCAAAGAGGCCCTGACTCATTTCTGAAGACTTTAGTACGTAATTCAAAATTAACATGAAAAACAAAAAATCACATTTTTAAATGAAACTCCCAATCAGGACATATATATTCAGTAAGTAATTCCATTCAGCATTGATGTTATACACTGAAGTGGAGCTGCTTAAAACCCTGCTTGTCCTCAAGATGTCTTTTTTGCTGTTACGTGTGGATAACGACATACCAGCTTTTCAGTTCAGTGGCCAAACTAAACAAATGGAAAATAATTTTGGTTTGAGTAGAACTGAAAACATTTTAGTCAACCCAGAACAAAAGGGTTTGATTTCTTGTTACGCATTGCCTGGAAAAACAAATTTAAAAAGAAAATGTAATTTTAAAACTATTATTTTGTCCTGGGTTTGCAGCAACAACACACATTGATTGCTCTCTATTATTTTCAGGTCTTGAGAAAAACTTTTTTTTAAGTGGCATCTGACTTTGTTAATAATTGCGATGTTCTGAAAGCATGTTTTTCACTCTGCTGTGAATATGGGTCAACGAGTTTTCTGTTTAAGAATCGTTGGATTTTAAGGGGGGGGGGAAGCCAACAGGAACTCCCTGGAGTTCTGTTTATTGTCTTCTGTTGAGGGCATTATTTTTAAATTCAGTTTTAATTCTGTCGCCTGACTGTCCTGCACATCCCCGTCCAGGCAGCTCCTTCTGCTCAGAACCAGCGCCTCCAGGGCCCGCCGCCGCCTCTCCAGGGCTGCCCTGCGGGGGCTGCCCCGGGCACAGCTCCTGCTCCAAACCGGCCCCGGACGGGCAGAGGAGGCCGGGGCGCGCTGTCCGCGGCAGAAAAGCTCTTACGAGCCCATTAACTGAACGAACTGCCTTCACCTGGATCCTCTCGCACCTTTATAGGTAATTAACTGTCAGCTAATGGAACACTTGCTGCGCTAGCGCTCGTTACTTCTCCGGCGGTGCCTGTCCCCGGCCCCGCGGGTCCCCACGGGCCGCGCGCGCACCGCAGGCAGACAAGATGGCGCCTGTCCCACGCCGGCGGCCGCGGGCCGCTCTCTTCCCCTGCTGCCCGCCTCAGAAAATCGTGGTCCTGATCTCTTCTGCCACACCGTGGCTACTGTGCAGAATTGCCCGAGAACCATATGGCAGACCTCTGATGAATCGGGGGACTCCAGGGGAAGTTTAATCCCCCCTACCCGTTTTGGTCACGTCAAAATGCAACTAACCGGCCGCTTTCTCCAGGCCGGCTCCACCCTGCGCTCGCACATCAGCACACCCCGAGCCTTCTCCCAGGCTCTTCCCAAGCTCCTCAGCCGTGCCTTCCTTTATAGGGGGAAAAAATGAACACAAGCGGTAATGAGTGTGATTTATTCTAACACGTTATTATCTCGTGAACTGGCCATTTGAAAACGGGGAAAGAGCCATTCTGGGATCTGCGGTGCCCGGAGCAGCCGGCGCTGCTGTGCTGGCGTCCCCGTGCTGCTGCTGTTCTGAGGCGGCAGGACCAGGTCCCACCACCGCAGCACACAGTGCAGCAGGACTGTCTAACTAACCCACCTCCACATGCAGAGGGGATATGTGTCTCCCTGGCATCTGAGCTGATGTCTTGCCCTGCTGGCTGGGCAGCACCGGGCTGTGTAGACATACCAGTTTGCTCGTCAGCTCCAGTCTCTCAGAGGGGGAACTACGCTGAATCATAGAGGCACTGCTTTAGGTGCTGCCAAAGAGACAACCACTGTTCGGGAGCTGCAGACCAACGAAAGCAATTCCAGTAGGTAAGGAAGTAGTCCTATATGCTGTTGTAGTTGATTTGAAGGGAAAGAGGTCTTCTCAAATTGGTTTGGCAATGTCAGCACATTGCTACCTTCAGTCAGCTGAGGGAACTGCTGCTTTCTTCATTGCAGAGGGTCTGAATAAGCTGCTAGCAGGGAGCCTCTTTTGATTCACAATTCAAAGAACTGGATTTATGGTGTCTGAAGTACTGAAGTAAGGAGCCATCTGATGCATTTTTCTGATGAGCTGGAAACACGTGGATTTCACCACAACCCTGACCCATCTGAGAATGGACAGAGATTAGGAAGTGTTTCTCTTTACCAGCCCAGCTTATCTTCCTAAAAGAGCTACACAGAGAGACTATATTAGGCTAAATCAGATTTACTCCATCAGCTAAGAAGGTTGTGAAGCCAGTGTCTTGCCGCCCACCTCATTGCTGATATTACTTGGCAGAATGAATTCCTGATCTTCCTTGAACAGGAACTCTCTCCATTTAAGGTTACAAAATGTATAGTCAGGATGGTATTACTTTTCATTTATACCATCCAAGAAAAGTTCAATTTAAAAATATGGCTTGGTTATGCCATTTGATTTCCTGAAAAAATTGAATTTTCATGTTACTTGAAAAGGAAAAATTATGATCCTGCGCAGTACACATGTAGAACCTATGAAACCCTCTCCTCAGGTATTACTCCATGAGCATTATTATTCTTACTCTATATTACTGAAGGGTCTGATTCATTGTCCATTGAAGGCAGTGGCAAATTCTCCCTTGACTGACCCAGTGGTCGCAGACAAGGGCCAGGCAGGGAGCAGGTCTCTGTTCTGCCCAGTTTCAGCCAAAGACACACACAAAAAAGGCAATACCTCTCCCAGAGAAATTACAATTTAAGATAAAAGATAATGGTAGTCTGCCATTTCCTGCTGTTCCTAATAAACAGTTTGAGGGTTCATAAATTTCAAAGAACTCACTACAAAAAAATTCTTCAGTTTTAACAGAACTGTGCCAGTGTAATTTGTCTGGGACATCCTGAAAGTTTCTCTCCCCCATCTAGCGACTGACATTCCAGCGTTAGTTGGGAGACACGTATTAGCACTAGAATGAACTTTAGAAAAAATTTCCTTTTAAATGGATGCACTCAGCCAAGTAATTTCCATGTTGTCTCTGCTAATTCTGGAGCTAAGTATATTTTAATAGAAATGTATCTTCTTAACCTTTGTTTTCTCATTTGGCTGAATCTGCAGGGATCCTGTAATCTATGTTTGCAAAATGAGATTGCTGCTACAGATTTACTGCAGGGTTGAGTATGATGAAAAAGCACATTGAGAGAAAGCCAAAGCCTTGTTAAAACACAGATGTCTTAAATATTACAGATGTCATCCATGTTTAGCAAATAGGGCAGGGGCCTGTCTAGCTGATGAGATTGATGGTGAGTGATCAACCTTTCACTGTTAGACCACCAGGCCTAAACACAGAACGGTGAGAATTACCGGTTACATGTTTGTATCAGATAATATAACATATGCTTGCTGGCCGTTATCCATTTCACAGTGAACAAATCCGGTCTTCTTAAAAACCTACGGAAACATAAGAACTCATTGCTTTATCACAGACACCACCTAATCTAAAGCCTTTCTTTCAGCGGCAGATCCTTTACATTAGGATCGGGGGATATTCATATATATTGTCCTTGGGCTGTACCTCTTCTACTGCTATAGAGTTCAGGCCTCAGGAATGTAAAGTGAGCACCCAGTAGTAGCAAGAAATTTAGAAAACAAGAAGTCAGCCAAAACTTGGTTTTGGAAACTTACGGAGATTAGACTTGGGGACACCACTGACCTTTAGATATTCTGTGATGGGAAGGGAGTGTGCTGTTTACAATCAGGATTTGGAAAGCTCTCACAGCTTCCTTGAGACTAAGAGAAATGAGTTTGGCAGTAGAGACTGCACTATGACCTTCTTTATCCTTCCCAGTGATTGCAGAGTTTATTTCATGATTGACTTTCTCTTGAGAACTGAACTTAGCAGAGTATTATTATACCTAGTGATTTCTTTCCTTTGAATTTAAATTATCTTTAATATAAAAGCTTCCTTTATTTCTCGTTTTTTTCTCTTCAAATATTCTTTTCTGTTGTTTTAAATGGTAATTTTTCTTATAAGTACAACTTTTCACTGCTTATTTTGTCATGTTTCACTGGCTTACCATTGCTTTTGCAACACAATATTTGGCAACCATTGCTCTCCTACGCTGGTAATATACTACTATCATAATGACAACATGGTCTTATTTTTAAGACACTGACCCAATTGCTTGTGTAATACATAAAAATCTTTGTACAGATTACAGTGTACTTTGGATCAGTGTTGGAAATCAGAAATTGAAATTCTGAGGTCAAAAATCTTTTCCTGTCTATGTCAGAGACATTTTTAGGTGAGTTAGGAACAACAGTGTTCACCACCTTATCTTATTTTCACCATCTGCTGTGTGACTGTGCCTGTCTGTATTTCAGGCACGTTGGAACTCAGCTCGTTGGCATTTGTAAAATACTCTAACATCTTTGCAAATGTTATTAATTCTATGAGCTGAGCATTGTAATATAGAGATGTTAATGTTAGATGTTGTGTCTATTGTGACAAGTTAGACTGTGAAAGACTTACCACTGTTGTCACTTCCCAGTCCTATTGATTTAGGGGGCTGTTCTGATGTTGTATAAATACCTATATTTGTAGGTATGTATACTTAGACATTAACATGCACAGGGCATATATTGGCTATGTAGGGCAGTAGTGTCACTACTGGTTTTATTCCTTCAGTCAGTTTCCACCTGTTGAACTTCCTCATTTTGCAGTTTGCTCCAGTGGACGCTTGCCATGGATGAGCAATTGTTACCCTATATTACTCCTGCTCTGTCCTTTGAGGCTTGGGAGGGCAGAGGAGAAATTCAGCTATGCTGATACCACCACCTGTGAATAAGGCTTTACTATGGTTTTGTGTTTGGCCAGCTCATAGAACTGCCTTCAGTCATGTGGACAGGATATTGCTGCACAGCTGTTCATGGCACAGTAACCTGCATCCACAGCTGGTGCTCTCTGTGCTCTGTAAGAGAGGGGGGAAAACACTAAGCATTCAGAGCTGACTGATGCTGCAGTCTTTACTCACTGCCTATAGAAGGATAAATATGGATACTTCTAAAAGAAATGGCGTCTTTAAAAAATAGGGGTATTAGTGATTCTCTTTAGATTTTGTTCTTTGCCATGTCTGGTCTGGACTATAAGAAATCTATCATAAGTCCATCAGAGGAAATAATGTAGCTCACACCAATTAAAGGTATGATCAGAAGATTGCAAACAGATGTATAAGGGCTACTTCAGATGTTGCTGACCCCTCCATTCAGCTGGCTGCAAGCACAGTTCTCACAGGTGAAAAAGGTGAAGTAAGGTATGTTAATCACCCTGGTTGTCAGCCTTTTAAACTGCTAAAGAGAAAACACAAACTGCTGCCACTGGTCTTCATGAGGTCAAAGGTGAAATGCAGGTGAACTTCAGCTCTGTAGTGACTGAAGCCATTGAGGTGTCCAAGGAGTGAAAGGAGACAGAGCCAACAGCCCTGCTTTCGGGGAGGGGCGTGTGTGTGTGTGTTCTGTGGCTCTGTTTTCCCAGAGGCAGGGCTGGCTGCAGGGGATGGTTGGAACTTCTAATAGTCACCTTAGATTCTTAGGCCAGGGTGCTCCAGGCAAGGAGCCATGGTGGCTTGTTGCCAATCTCACAGAGCATGGACAAGGTGACAGAGAGGTCTGGCTGGGTGCAGTGGGGAGAAATAAACAGCCTCTCCTGCTGCCTGCACTGCAGCTGTTGCTAGGAAGGAGTAGTACCTTAAATGCAGGGAATGACAGGAATAAAGCTGAAGTGAGGACGAGCAGATGTGTAAAGGAGGACTTGTTAAATGAAACAGGGCATCAGGCTTTACATTTATACTATACCTTCTTACCTAGACCTCGGTGCTTTCTAAATAAAAGCTCTCCTGATGCTTCCTGAGATGGATGTGGAGTTTGTGACACTTTGAGAATTAATAACTTGTCCAAAGCCACACAAAGTTGGGCAAACATGGACTGGATCCCTATTCCCACCTGTGGCTGGTTACTGCTTCCTATGCTCTCCCTGTCTGACCACAAGGCAGTGTCAGATAGGCAACATGGGTGATGTAAAAGCTAGCTGACTTGTTCACAGTCAACAAGGTGTCTAAGGCAAGTGGAATCCAGAAGTCCTCAGTTCCAATAGAAAAGTGTTGTGAAATATCCTCATTTCTTATAGAAATATATTTCTGATAGAAAATGTCTCTTCTCATAGATTGTCAAACTTCTAACTGGAAGATTTCTTTTGTTTTAACAGATGGAATTGCAGATTTTCTGTATCACTGCTGAAACAATTTTAAAGATGTTTCCACTGTCTTCAGGAGCTCCACATACTATAAGAGGCAAGTTGACCTTATTATTGAGTTGTTAGTTCTGTTAATTTATTGATTAAGCAGGACAATAAATAGTTACAAATTCCCTTGTGAGTCATAAATGCTGGAAGAGGAAGGTTAACTTTACAAAACGTTTTCCAACACCCTGGGTTTAAGGTGATGTCCAACCCACTTCACGATAGGATATATCCAAAGGAGGCTGACTCTCATCAGCTAAAGAAAGGTTTGATATGCAGTAGGGGTTTAATGGCCAGATACAAAACCATAAATGATTCCAAGGGTTCTGTGAACCAGTGGGGTCCTAGTGTATCCCCACTGCTTCAGCCAGAGATAAACTCAAGGATAAACTTGATAAAGTTCTGCTCTGAAGACTTTGTATCCAGCAGATTTTACCCTCAGACTTAGTCCTGTAATGGTGCAGTGAGTCATGGGCATGTAACCCATATAGCCTTTGCAAGAAAGTCTGAAAGTCTCTTTTAAATACAGGCTTTCATTTCTAAGGCAAACTGGAGACAATGCAAGTACTTGGGACATTGTTGTCCCCAGATAACATTATATATAATACTGGTAAGAATTTTTAAATCATACTTCATATCAATATGTTTTTCTTTGGATACAATTGACTTTTCTGCAGCTATAAAGCTCTCCCATAGTCACAGAATCATAGAGTCATCTGGTTGGAAGAGACCTTTAAGATCATTGAGTCCAACCATTCACCCTGCACTGCCAGGGTCCCTAAAGCATGTCCCTCAGCACCACATCCACACGTCTGTTAAACACTTCCAGGGATGGGGACTCCACCACCTCCCTGGGCAGCCTGTTCCAATGCTTCACAACCCTCTCTGTAAAGAAGTCTTCCGGATATCTAACCTAGATCTCCCCTGGCACAACTTAAGGCCATTTCCTCTCATCCTGTCCTCCTATTATATGGGAGAAGAGACCAACCCCCACCTCACTACAACCTCCTTTCAGGTAGCTGTAGAGAGTGATAAGGTTTCCTCTCAGCCTCCTTTTCTCCAGGCTAAACCACCCCCGTTCCCTCAGCTGCTCCTCATAAGACTTTCTCTCCAGACCCTTCACCAGCTTTGTAATTAGTTTTCCTGTCTGTGTTCAATGCTCTTTTGGTTTTATTGTCACTCAAATATTTGCAGATTTTTTTTTTATCCACTTACAATGGTATCAGACCCATTCTACAGGTGGTTGGTTCTGCTAAAATTTCCTTTAAATATAAATTTTCAGTGTTTTTCTTTTTGTTTTCTTTATTTTCCAAAGACTTTACTGGTTGGAATGCAGTTACTGAATGATGAACAAACACATATTCAGCTAACTTTTTATACGAATGGTTTAGCTATGCATTTTTTTAGCATCTATGTACTGGTGTTCTTGCTCAGTAATTAGTTCCTGCTAAAAAAGAGTCCTGATAGCACAGGGAAGGATGTCCTTTCTGTGAGCATCTTTATCCTATGGTATTTTATAAGATTGAAACATTTCATTAAAATTAGCTTCATGTTCAAGCAGGCATTGCGCCAATAGAGGAATGGCTTGTAAAACTCAGAATGCTTCATAGATTATGTATATTTACCACTGAAGGAATGTCATTGGTGAGAATAAGATAAGGCCTAGTCCTCTTATATGTTGAAACCGAAGGCTAAGGCAGTGTGCTATCCCAAACATCTTTCCATTGAAATCCAGTCCCAGCCACAACAAACGTGAGGTTTCAGATCTGGCAGCTCTGAAGATTAACTGTGCAATCTTCATAGTGTTCTTTTTTAATACAGATGCATGTAAAAGGTGACTTAAGAAACAAAAAACCTCTTAAATTTTACAGAGATGCTTTTTGCCACAGCATGTGTACCAATACTGCAACAAAAATATGTTTAATGAATTTGAGTTCTCAGTGTTAAAAGCATGGTCCTATATTTCAGTGATGTTTATTTTCTTGATATGTGTTTGTTAATAAGTGTATTCTGCCTTTCTTGCTAGAGTTAAAGCTATTTAATCAGTTCATTTTCTTACATGTTCATTATACTTAACCTCCTATCTATCATGTTTGTCATCTTATTCCCCAAATCCGTAATATCTCAAGACTGGTTCATATGCATACAGCTTATTCATGGTTTATCTGTTAAGTAGCTGGACATTTCTCTTCCACAGAACCTATTCTTCAGTGGGAACTTGGTGAAAAAATATTCCCTAAGGACTTCGATGCTGTAATACCTTGTAATATCTTAATACCTTATAATACCTTAAATATCACATTGTCAAAATCCCCTTGCACTAATGATGTGGTAGTCATTGTTCTCTCATCTGTAGTGCTACAGTTCATGGTAAGTGTCGAACTCTGGGCTTTCACAAATGCAAAATGAATCTAACAAGTGAAAAGCAATGAATGTGTGAAAGGACTGAAATACTCTGAATTAGCTATAACTTATCAAAATTACTTTCTGCAGTCCACTGTGTCTTTTTTGCAAGTTCAGTGTGTCTGGATAAAGCGTTAACTTGTTTCTGTGATATTTGTCTCAAGTTTAAAATTATTTTTAAAAATGGTCCTGAACTTCTCACCTACTTTTCCTCAGATGTCCTTGCAACTTCCTTTCTCATCAAGACAATGCTTGTCATTCTGTCCTGGTCATGTTTTACTTTGTTCTGCAGGCTTCGTCTAAGTTCTTTCCACTATTATCCCAAGATTCAGCTTTTCCTTTTCCTCCCCAAAGCTGAAAGTCTCATGATTTATCCTCTCTCTTGATTATTAAATTATCTTCTGTATTGGGCAAAGTCAGAAATCTTATACCTTCACATGCACTCAGTGCTGATGGGGGGGAAAAAAAACCAAAAAACCCAAAGCATTTCCTTGTATCTCTCTGCTTCTCCCCCTTTACTGTTACTCCAAACGGAAGCTGTTTTTTTCTTTAGTGTGAAAACCTTTTACAGCCTTTCCTTACTCCTCCTTGTCTCATTCAGTATTTACAATAACCTATGATGCCTTTGTCCATATACTTGTTGAATTTTCACTTAACTTTTTTCTTTCTCCAGTATTTCTCCTCACTCTTGGAAGAATATGCTGACACTTACTGAGCTGTCTGATCATAATTTCTCAAGTCCCTCCTGTCCTGGTTTTGCTGGGACAGGATCATAGGCCTGCCGTGGTCTGCAGGCCATTAGCAGTCTGCTGTCAGCCAGGGCAGCTGACCTGAGCTGGCTCACAGGGATATCCCAGACCATGAACATCATGCTCAGTATAAAGGGAGAAGTTTGCTAAGCAGCTTCCTGTTTGGGATCCTGCTCTTGCTTGGGCTGCTCCTGCTCCTCCTCTTCCTTCTCCTGAGGGGTGCTTTCCTGTTTATTGTGTCCACTGAACATTCACTGGGCTGAGTATAACTTTGTGTGCTTTATATTGGCATTTGGCATTAGTTTGACTGTTACATTAAATCAGTTTTCATTTCAGTCCATGGGTGTCCTCTCCTTTTCCCGATCCCCCTTCTCAGCTGGGGAGGAGTCATCGGGTGATAGACCAACTGCTATAGTTTAGCCCCAGATGTGGGCTAAATGTAGACAGCTCCTCAAAGCAGTCTTCTGCATCAACAGCTCTACTATTAAGGGTATATTTAGATGGCTTCTATGCAGAAACCATGGCCTCTCATGCTGAACAATATCTAGTTGTCTCCTGTCTTCAAGTATCCATTGTGTCCCTTGCTTAGACTTTAAAACAGGGATGATTTTATATATTTATTCTGTGTTTGTACAGCACAAACCAAAGGGGGATATCTCAGTCCTTTATTAGGATTCCTAGACACTGTGGTAAAACAAAAATTCCATTACAGCAATACTGAAATTATTAAAGTAATACTTAACATTCTTCATAGCACTTTCCAGAGACGTATATGCTATTTTTACTGTTTTCTAGATAGGCACCTAAGGCACTGAACAGTGATATGCCTGGCTCCAGTTATTCAGTTTGTTGATGGATTTTTTCCAGTCTCTAGCAAGTTATGCCCGGCCTCAGAATTTGTGCTGACCATTATCCAGATGCAGGTAAAAAGTCACAGTGTATAAAAGGATTATGCAATTGACCACTGTGAAGGCTTTAAAACATCCTATGAAGTGGATGTGATGGGCTATTACTGGAGATTTAGGATTTGCTAGGTAGTCACTTGAAAATAAGAATGGTTGAATGAATCATAAGTCATAATTCTGGAAGAACCCAGGGTGATCTTTCAGTCTTTACTGTAGAGTTTTCCAGGTTTCCTTCTAGAGAAAGTATTAGGCACGTTGGCTTTGTGTCTCTCCACCCTCTAGCTGTTCCAGGCATTGGTGAGTTCAGCTATGCCTTATAGACTGGTGGAGCCTAAAGGACAAGCTTTAGAAAATGAATGGTTAAAAAAGAGAGACTATTTATGTGTCAGTGAGGGGCAAGTAGCAACCTGCACATACGCTTTAATAGACACCACGCAGGAGATCCACAACCTAAGTGTTCCATCTTGCTAAACTAATTATCTTGTAATGGTGTGTTATTTAGAGGCATATCTGTCATTTATGTCTTCTTAGGATAAACAAATCCAATGTTTAGCAAGCCAGTTTTATATACCAGTATATGATTTGCTGAGAGGATATACAGACTGTAGTG
The DNA here is from genome assembly GCA_009769605.1 of Bucorvus abyssinicus. Classification (NCBI taxonomy): domain Eukaryota; kingdom Metazoa; phylum Chordata; class Aves; order Bucerotiformes; family Bucorvidae; genus Bucorvus; species Bucorvus abyssinicus. Next base: position 17,225,983 of record CM020036.1, read on the forward strand.
TCTGCAATGACAATAAAAGTGACTGTTCCCATCTAACGGGAAATGGTAAAACAACTGAAAAATAAAATTAAATGTAATCCTACTCTACACCAATAACTGTAGGCATGCAAAAAGGTATTTTCCCAGATCCAGAAAGTTCAAAATAGGACCTAAATAGACTGGGGAGTGGAAGAATAGCATGTAGGTAAAAATAACAAATAAAGAATATTTTTAAGATGCTATTTATGAGATGCAGGTGATTTATATGAACTACCATAAGCATGTTCTGTTGAAATTTACCTCAGTTTTTCAGAATGGCTTTGCAGTTGCTTATTCATTAATTGCATTGAAATGGTGGGGTAGAAATGGAGGCAAAAGCAGTTGCTAGGATTTCCTGTTGAATTTTTTAATGAGAACTGAGAGCATTTAAATTTTTCATTACAAAATCACATGGAAAAAAATAGCATCTCAAGAGAAGAAAGGCAGAGTTAACATAAGAGCGAGCATTTGATCATTTCACTTAAGAAACAGACAGCTAAAAGTCTTTCTGCTTACACCTTCAAACTTTGTTTTATATATACATATATATATGAGTGGGGGGTGCGTGAACATATCCTTCCTTTGCTCCTGTGTTCTTTTTAAACTTTTTTGCTTTAAAGTCCCATTGCCATCCTTTCTGAAAAAGTCTGTGTGCTGAGTAGAAGTCTTTCAAAACAAGGCCCAGAGCAAGATGCTTATAGCTCCTTAAACTGAATATTGCTCAGGATGGTACTGTGAATTGTATTTGAAATGAGGACCATCTTTTCTTTTTTTTTTTTTGCACAGTGTTAAGCACAGACAGCTTGCACTAAATAATAAGTGACCACATTCCTAGCAAAGGGCTCAGGATTGACATCAGTTGTTGTTCCAGTTGCAAAATAAATCTGAACCAATTTATACTTTTATGTCAAAATTACTGATGTTGATTAATCTAAATAAAAGAAATAAACCTCCATATCTGTTCATAGAAGTTAAGCACAGCTAAGACACAGAAGTTTGAAATGAGCTTGATTTTTATTCCAGTGGTCTCAACTCTTTACTTGGGTCTCAGATAGACAGCAGCTCTATTAAAGTTACTGTACTGAAGCATTAGAAGTCTCAGAATTTCCAGACATTATTCTGATTTATTCTTTTCATTCTAATTGTGTTTTTACTTTTTTAAATTAATAGGGAAGTGCTATATCTGTTCCATGAAGAAAATGTATTTCCTAAACAGGAGAGATTTTAAAAATAAATCTCTTTCAATGTTGTTGGGGGTTTTTTTAGATTATTTTTTAGGTGTCTATGTAGGTGTAAGCTACACTGGATTTGTAAATGAGGAAACAAAGTGGTTCAATAGGACAAAAAACCTGTGTACCAAACTGCATAGTGGTAAATTTTGATTTCATAATGATTTAGCCAGGCAAATCTGGTGGGGAGATTATACCAAACTAATAAGATTGGGGAGGGGAAAAAGTATAAATAAATATGTAAATTTATTTATTTATTTAAGAACACACAGACCTTCTTTGAATGTAGAAAAAAAAGCAATACTATTTTAAGTGAAGCATTCTAATTTTAACTGAATTTGTTTAATGAAAATAAATAATAATAAAGGAGTGGGCACAGTTGTACTGGTGGAACTCAAGGGTCAGCAGAAGAACAGAAGTAAGTTGTGGGAAAAACTATCATGTATTGTCAAAGCAATATCTATAATTTGCTATATCAAGCAGAGTTACAAAAATGAGCTCCTGGATGCTGCTTCTAAAATTATTTTGTAAGTCTTCTTTAAGAATCAGGACTAAAAATCAGCACTTAAATGATCGCACCCAATGATAACTGAATGTTTGTACATTTTTATTGTCTGTCTTAGTGGTTGCTTGATTTTATGAACTCTATTTGCATGATGCTATATGGGTTACTATACAAAGAATATTGTATTCTATATATATACACCTGGAATTACAAAGATTTTGATGATTCATTTGTGGTTGTGGAGGAATTTTACATTTATTACTCAGCATAATCTTGTTCTGTTTAGGGAGCGTCGATTTAAAGGAAATAAGTTTCTGATTCAGCTGCTAGGATGTTATTTAAAAACAGTGTTGGTCTGCATATAAAAGGAACTTCTTTGACGTTGGATAGGGGAAGCAATTTAGTTTAGATGTTAAAAACCTCTAGTGAGCTGTATATTTAGACATGGATGTTACCATCTTTGTGTCAATCATTTGTAAAGCACTAGAGCAGCTTGTTGCCTTGTCAGTATGATCTTAAACCTGCCTAGCTGTCTGCATGGAGATGTCCCTCCACGCCAGTCAGCGCATACTATGTGAGTACTGTATTATCTAAGGAGTGTGCTTAGCAGTACAGGTTCAAGCGTAGGTTACTCTGCAGGTTGGTTGTCTGCATGAGCTTCCCCTCTGGCTTTGAGGGGAAATTCTGGGTGTTTACGTGAATAACAGAGGGTAGACTTTAGGAACAGCAAATGATGTGTGAAGGGAACAAAGCAGCAATTCTTCACAATGTTCATTTTTTCCCTCCCCAAGTCTGTGATGACCTATCACTTCTGAATATCATCTTAACAAAACACAATTTATTAGTCCTCACAATAATGGGTTTATTTGTCAGTGCAGACTTAAGCTGTCCTACTGGGAAAAAAACCTTAAAATTAAGTCATATAAAATAGTTTTTTAACCCAGTTTTGCAAAATTTCACCTAAATAGGAAGAAAACAATGGTAACTATTTTCAGAGGGGTATCCTGGAAATATGACACTGTACATTTTCAGTCTTCTGCTTTCATTTTGTGAAGGATTACTTTTTGAAACTGTCAGTAAAAGATGACAAAATTAAAGGCAGTGAATAAAGATGAGAAAGCTAGTGCTCATCTTTCAAAACAGTACATAATGTTCTTTAAAGAATAAATTCTATACATGAATTGACTATATTATCAAAGTATTTTGAAAGAAGTATGACATTTCCAGCACTCATTATTATTTTGTACCGCTTGCAGAAAGAAAAATTAAATCTTGCACAGGAAGTTAAGAACTGGTCTATTAATTTCAAGCTGCCAAACAGCAAGGTTTTCAATGGATTTTGTTCATCTGAGTGATGTGAAATCCAGTTAGCAAAGCTGATTTGTTCTTCATTTTAAAGATTTTTTTTTTTTTTTTTTTATTCTGCTCTGCTTACTCTAATCAGCATTTTAGGATACATATCATCATGGCTTGGCTTCGTGGATGAAGATTTGGGAAGGGCTTTGCCCACGCTTATTGCAAGCGCGTTGATGGCTGAAAAGGCCAATGCGGGATAGGCAAGACCGGTTGCAAAGAGCACACCGGAGGGTCTCCTTGGGTGGTATAGTCGAGGCACGGTTCTTTCTGCGCTGTCTTTTCTCCTCGAGACTGATTCTACGCGTGCTCTCAAAGGAGACAGCAGCGTTATGTATGGTGTGTCTCCAAATCTCCCGATTGGAGGCCAGGGTGGACCACTGATGGTGGTCAATATGGCCTAGGCTGAGGTGTTGTTTCAGGGAGTCCTTACATCTCCTCTTTGGAGCTCTTCTCTTGCGGCAGCCGGTGGCAAGTTCACCATAGAACACGATCTTAGGGAGGCACTGATCCGCCATCCTGGAGACGTGCCCTGCCCAACGCAGCTGCGTTTTCAGCAACATGGCCTCAATACTGGTGACGTCTGCCTGTTCAAGGACAGCAACATTAGTCACGTAGTCAGTCCAGTGGATGTTTAGGATTGTGCGGAGGCAGCGCTGATGGAAGCGTTCGAGGAGTCGCAGATGGTGGCGGTAGATGACCCATGATTCAGACCCGTACAGAAGAGTAGGCAGTACCATGGCTCTGTAGACACTGATCTTTGTACTTTTCTTCAGGTGTTTATTGCACCAGACTCTTTTATGGAGTTTTCCGAAAGCTCTGTTTGCCTTTGCTATTCTGTTGTCTATCTCTTTGTCGATCGTGGCATCTGAGGAGATGATGCTACCCAGATAGCTGAACTGCTGGACTGACTGAAGCTCTGACTCGCCAATGGTGATGCGGGGATGATGGTAATCATCTTGTGGTGCTGGTTGGTAGAGAACTACTGTCTTCTTCAAGCTGACTTCCAGCCCAAAAAGCTCAGCCGCCTCTGCAAAGCAGGATGTTAAGCGCTGCAGAGCTGCTTCTGTGTGGGCAACAAGGGCGGCATCGTCAGCAAAAAGCAGCTCGCGGACAAGGTGATTCAGGGTCTTGGTGTGGGCCCTCAGTCGCCTTAGGTTGAAAAGGCTCCCATCGGTACGATATCGGATATAAATGCCGTCTTGTTCATCGAGGTCTGCCGTGGCCCTTTGGAGCATCATGCTGAAGGAAACTGTGAATAAAGCTGGTGCGAGAACGCAACCTTGTTTCACCCCATTGGCTATTGGGAAGGGCTCAGAGAGTGCATCGCCATATCTGACTTGGCCGCGCTGCCCCTCATGTAACAGGATAATCATTTTGAGGAGCTTGGGGGGACATCCTAATCGTTCCAAGATCTGCCACAGACCTTTTCTGCTCACAGTGTCAAAGGCTTTGGTGAGATCAACGAAAGTTACATAGAGACCCTTGTTCTGTTCCCTACACTTCTCTTGCAGTTGTCTGAGAACGAATACCATGTCTGTGGTACTTCTGTTGGCTCTGAAACCACACTGACTTTCAGGTAGAAGTTCTTCTGCGATAGCGGGTACCAATCTGTTCAATAGTATTCTTGCAAGGATTTTTCCAGCAATGGAGAGCAGAGTTATGCCTCGGTAGTTTGAGCAGTCTGACTTTACTCCTTTTCTTGTACAGGGTGATGATGATTGCATCACGGAGATCTGGTGGTAGTTTGCCTTGTTCCCAACAGCGCACAACTAGCTCGTGAAATTTAGCATGGAGCATTTGGCCTCCATGTTTCCAGATTTCAGGCGGGATTCCGTCGACCCCAGCTGCCTTGCCAGTTTTCATCTGCTGTATGGCCTTAAGGGTCTCTCCCATAGTAGGGGCTATATCCAATTCATTTTTCACCGTTTGTTTTGGGATGAGCTGGATTCCTGAGTCTTGGACTACACGGTTGGCACTGAAGAGAGTTTGAAAGTGTTCAGACCATCGATTCAGGATGGAGGTTTTATCTGTGAGAAGCGTTTGGCCATCTGCGCTGAGTAGGGGGCTTTGAACTTGGTGTGTGGGTCCGTACACTGCTTTCAGAGCCTCATAGAATCCTCTGTGGTCACCCAATTCTGCGCATAGTTGAGTCTTTTCTGCTAGGTTGAGCCACCACTTGTTCTGGATGTCTCGAAGTTTCTGTTGGAGTTTACTGCATGCAAGATGAAAGGCTGCTTTTCTTACATGGCAAGATGGCTGAGCGAGGTGTGCTTGGTGAGCAGATCTCTTCTTTGCCAGCAATTCCTGGATCTCTGGATTGTTTTCATCAAACCAGTCTTTGTTTTTCTTTGAGGAGAACCCTAAGGATTCTTCGGAGGACTGCAGGATGCTATTTTCAATATGTTGCCAAAGCACTTCAGGAGAAGAGTCTATGGGATGGTCTTCAAGCCTAGTTTGAAGGTTTGCCTGGAAGCTGTCTCTCACTGCAGCTGTTTGAAGATTGTTAACTTTGAGCCTCCTCCTCAGAATGCCGCCCCTCTTAGGTTTGGGCTTAAAGTGGAGGTTAAGTTTGCAGCGCACAAGGCGGTGGTCTGTTTGACATTCTGCACTAGGCATCACTCGGGTGTGACAGACATCGCGAACATTTCTCTGGCGCACTAAGATATAGTCAATGAGGTGCCAGTGTTTAGATCGAGGATGCATCCAGGTTGTCTTCAGGCTGTCTTTCTGCTGGAAGATAGTGTTGGTGATGGTAAGCTGCTGCTCAGCACAAAACTCTAGCAAGAGGTGACCGTTGTCATTGCAGTTTCCAACTCCATGCTTGCCTAGTACTCCTTTCCAGGCTTCAGAGTTCTTACCTACTCGGGCGTTGAAGTCACCAAGGATTATGATCTTATCATCCGCAGGAACCTTTTGAGTAAGGCGGCGCAGATCGGTGTAGAATTTGTCTTTTTCTGTAGGGTCAGCTTGGAGAGTTGGGGCATATATGCTGAAGAGAACAACATGTTGCTTGTTGTGTAGCGGGAGGCGTAAGGAGATAATGCGATCGGAATGACCTGTTGGCAAATTTTCAAGTTTAGAGGCGATGGAGTTTTTAATCATGAAGCCAACTCCGGAATGATGACTTTCAGTTTTGGGTTTGCCTGACCAATACAGTGTGTAGCCGGCACCATGTTCTTTAAGGCTGCCTTCCTCATGAAGGCGAACTTCACTGAGAGCAGCAATGTCGATGTTGAGTCGTGACAGTTCGTGAGCAATTATAGCAGAACGGCGTTCAGGACGCCCACTGTCTGCTGTATCGAGCATGGTTCTGATGTTCCAACATGCGAGTGTCAATCTGGACACACCTTTGGAGCAGGTGTATGCCTTTGTCTCTTTGTCTTTGGTTGACCGCAACAGGAGATGCCTGTTGGCCGCGGCTAGCCAACCGGATTGGAAGGGGAGATGAGCTTTGGTTAGGCCACCTTTTCTAGGCCCCTCTCCATGTGGAGCAAGCAGTGCTCTCCTTGAAAAAGGCTGCTTGGTCATTCAGGATGCTGCCGAACGAGACTGTCATCTCCCGGGTCAGTCTCAAGCGACCAATGTCCTGAACCGCCTGCATGCAGGGTTGGGTCTGCGGCTTCCAGTGACATCTTTCCACCTGCCGTTTCGTCCCTTGCCTGTCGCTACAGGGCTTTGCAAATGTGAGTACACCCTTCAAGCCTGCGCGGTGGATTTTTTAGGTGAGGCGCAGTGTGCGCGGGACTGGCCCCACCCTTTACACCTGAGGTTCATCTGCCAGGGCCCAGCGAGCTTGGACGGTGACAGTGAAGTCCTCAGGTCGTAGGTTTGGTTAGAGTATCCTTCTCTTAGATGGATGGCCTTACAGGGCTAAACGAGCTCCATCTGCCCGGGTTTGGAGTTAGAGTTGTCCTTCTCCTAGGATGGTTGCCCGAAGGCTAGTGAGCCCATCCTGCCCGTGGACACACTTTGTCTGACCCTTCAGTTGAGACCTGTCTGGCTTGGGAGACCCTACCGGAGGCATATGCCACCACCAGCATAGCTCTCAACTTCACAAGGGCACGCAAGCTCTTTCCCCACGGCAAGGGGGTGCCCGTGAAAGTGAGGATACATATAATTCATTATAATCAATGCAAAGGATTAGGCACTGCTGTAAATGCATGATTCTTGTATCTAATATTATTTTAAAGTAATATTCTTCACTCTATGTTTCCTGTTTAATGGTAGACATATGTTTCCCTTGAAATTGTGGGCATTTTCTTTCAAATTAACCATCTCACATAGTCATTTCCTTGACAGATTATTCTACATATAGAAGTGATCGTTCTATATACAGAATGGGCAATTTATGTGTAACTTGGGAAATAATATATTGCAAATCCTCATAGTGAGTACTGATGATGTTAATTGAGACAGAATTTGGAACCAGAGGTGCATTGCATTTCTGACTTAACATTTTCATTGTTTTACAGAACTAGGACAAAACAATGTATTTTTTCCTGACTCTACCCTTAGAGTTAGATGAATTCCAAATTTTAGAAGAGTCAGCCTGAGACAGAAAGCTTGAAAGGAAAATTTCACTCCAAATAGAACAGTTCATAAATTTGCTAAACCAGCTATGATTCTTACTAGAAGATTCTGTGTTCAATTATCTTAATAATGAATGATGTTACTAAGCCTGTTTTTAATGCAACTTCCATGGTGGTGGCATCCTTCTGAAATGAAAAGACTCCACATGAGGTACCTGACTGACTCCAGTTCTCTAAACTGGCTGTATGCAAATTTAGCAACACAAATCATGTTTGTATGATGGACACCTATCAGATGTTTACTCACAAAATTAAAATCAATTAAATATTCTCAATAGCTGTATATTTGTGCACTGGAGGACCAAGACCAGCTCAACAATATAATGCCTCATTAAAGGATATCATTATCATTAAAGGATAACATTGCATTAGCATTTGCAATAGCCAAGGCCTATGCAAATATTATTTTGTGACCTGATGATAAAAGAAACAAAAAAATAAAAATAGAAAAAAGAACAAAAAACCCTGTAGAGACACCAACAAATCTCTTTTCCTATCATTACAATTTGTGCTCACTTTATTGTGTGCTACTTTTATCCTTCTTAATTCCTTTCTTTCTATGATTCTCTAAAGTAAGGCTCCATGTCCTTGAAAAGGTAAGAAAACTGGAAATATCTGTTTTCGGTCCTCATATTTGCAAATCTCTTCACAGGAGTGGATATTTGTTTGAAAGTATTTGAACTCTTTGGGACCAAAGAGTCCAACTGCTTAACATCTTAACACAGAGACATTTTAGAGCAAGCCAAGATATTAGAAAAATGCAACTTTAGATTGTAACTCTGGAATGTTAGTTGCGGGTACTTGAACTTGGCAGGGATTTTGCCAGCGGATATTCTTGTGAGAATGCAAAGGGATGTTTTTAAACAGAATGAACCAAGCTTTGATTTTCTGTGTAATCAGAATAATTAGATCTCCAGTGGGTGGTATTGCTGCTGCTGCTGTTTGTTTATGTTCAGTTACTCCACTTTCCTAACTGGGAGAATAATCCACGTGCCTTTTCCTTGGAGGTCTTTCAGAGTACTAACAAGATTCCATCTTTCTTAGCTTGAGATCAGTCAACCTTTAAGTGATCTAGCAATATACAAACACAATGAATCATTTGTTTTGCCCATCTCTTATTGAAAGTAAACTTGTGGTATTTATAGGTTTATTTTTATGTCAAAGAAGATACAATCACTTTACTGATTTCTTTCTTTTTATTTCTCATAAAATGATTATTTCAGTGCAAGTGTATGGCGTAATCACCAATGTCTAACAAACAGAGAAACCAGTGAAGGTAAAAGATCAGATTTTAAATTTAAGAGGAAGAGAAAAAAATAATAAAAATCTTAATGAAGACCATTCAGAAATATCTCACTAAGCATGTATAGAATTTGGGGACCAAACTCCCTAGTTCATGTGAACATCTCAATTCTTAATTGCCAATATGCCTTTAATTTTAGAGCTATTTAATCTCTTAAATTTTATCCTGCTTCTAATATTCTTCCACATCTCCCTGTATCTGGTGAAATTAACAGAAACCGATGGTTTTGACACGTCAGTACAGGTACTGGAAAAGCCGGACGGCAAGAACCCGGTGCTTTCTGCCGGTGCCCCGCGCTGCTGCCCGTATAGGTTCGGCCGTCTGCTGACAAGAGCACCACCGTGTGCACCGACAGCAAAAAGCACCCGCCGTTCCAATCATGCTGCCAAGTGACAGGTCAGACACATCGCTTTACTGAGGTCAGGATTCTTTGTCGGCTATTTCATGTAACGCTCACGTGAAACAGTTACTCAGGCCTTGGCAAATAATTAGCTTGTGCGCAAGTTAATACATAGAGACAAGTAGGTTGAAAGATACCTTTGTGTCACCCATGCTATAAGTGTATTTTGCATAAGGAAAGGAAGACATTCAAATACCAGTGCTTATTTTCTGGTTCTTAATACTGTTTTACATAGTTATTTGAATTCAAAACAGCTACTCTTTCAATACAGACTGGAAACAACATTTGAGAACTCCAAATCACCAGTTATTCTCAAAAGTGTGTGTGTAGGTCCTCTGAAAGCTGCCATATGCAGAGGTTGGCATGCCTATGTCAGTGCAGTATACTTAAAGTTGAAGGGAACGATCCTTATGCCAAAATTATCCATTGTGAGTACACCTCTATTCTTTGTCCCATTAAAGACACGACTAGGAAAGGACTCAAATTGTGACCAGTGAGAAAAAGGTCTGGGGAATTTCTCAAAGTACATGTCTGAGTTTGTTATCTTTTCCCATGCCCAAACACTAGACTAGCTGGATCTTTTCTCCCTTTAAATGGCTGTTATTTTCTTATATACAGAACTATACTTTTAATTCTTTAAAATAGTTCTTATTGTTTCAATACATGGAAGAATATGCTATAGAGGTGCTAATGTTCCTTCTAAACTGCCCAGGGGCGTACCAGTAGGCACATCCTCTTTTGTATGCAGAGCAAAGATTGTATCATTAATATTTGTTTGTGTATAAAAATCATTCAATTATACAAGATGATATAGACCCTGTTTTAAAATTACTTAGCACATTATCTGAATTTATTTTTCTTTTAGAGATAGAATTTTTTTAGAGATAGAATTTTTTAGGTAGACTAATGAAAGCTTCATTTATTCTACAAGATGTTGTCAGTGTCACATTCAACAAAGACATGGAGTCAGGTAAGAAAATGGAAAGTTTACATTGACTTCAGCAATATGAAGCATAGTACAAGTTTGCCTGACAGCTTAATAATTTTAAGATTCCTATTTCATTCTCTGCCTGAGTATTTTAAGCTTTAATATTGTTAGTCCATAAATACTGACATATTGCATCTCTGGATTAGAAATTTAAAACTGCTGTTTAAAAATTGCTTTCCAGATTATTTAGTCAATAAATTCTACTTCATACTATATCCTGATAATCCTACTGAATGGTACTGGTAACCTCTGGCCCTTTTAGGATCAGTAAAGCACTAGACAGTTGCGAGCAGCTTTTTGCAAGGACTTAAGATGAAGATCCAGGGACCTTAACTAGAAATTCCTTATCAGAAATAATTTGTTATAGGAAAGGCTGCTGAACTTTCACCTCCCAAGTGATCATTCATCTGGTATCAGCAGATGGAAAAAAGTTTGCCTTAGTTTCAAATGAATGTTAACTTCTATGCAAGTAAAGTTCAGGACTTGAATAAATCCAAGTATTGCTGAAGGGTTTTGTAGAAGACATTCTACCTTGATACTTCTATACCTTTTATTTAAGCATGTGGCACTGAGCTAGTTTATGCTGAGAATCTGATTTTAACTTTAGCTTATGGAAACAGAGCAAACTCAAATGAGCCCATTCATGATGTCAACATGCAGAGATTACTAACAACATACTTTCTTTCTCTGAGGTGTTGACCTGTTTTTATAGTTATGATCCCTTCCCTAGTTGGACAAGTTGTCTTCCTGGAGGACTCAATGACACATAAATATCTTCCAAAATAGTAATAGCATTTCAGATTGATTATGAACAGAACACAGCAATAGGTATTTTAATGGTTCAGATAAGTTATAAAGCCAGGGACAATTTCTCGGTCTTTGCCTATCTATATTATGTTTATAAATTAGTTTAAATTGATCATTCTTACTTGTCATTCTAGAATATTTGAACAAAGAAGGCTACATGATGTTAGTGAGCAGTTTAGGCAAGACAGTTCAACCTAGGAGATAGTGGTGCTGTTCTCAGCTTCTTTACTGTACAGGCAAATTGTTTTGTTTCTTTGTGTACTAGTTTGCCTATTTCTAAATAGGGGCAATTTACAAGAACTTAGGAGAATCTGTTCACTGTGTGAAATTCACTCTGAAAAGACTGAGGGGAGGTTTACAGAATGCAAATGCTTTTCTGGTTTATATTGTACTTCTGCCTGATGATAGAGAATTTCTCCTAAGTCTCTCAATTTGAGATCTCTGCCAGTGATGTACTAAAAATTGTAAAATAGGGATGATGTATTTTTCTCTTTTATTTTTCTGTGCTCTTTCCTCTTCTCCATACACAGGACCCAAAAACTTAACTGACAGTATCTTTTCATCAACACAATTATTTTTATTTGAGTGAATTTTTAGATTCACCTGGAAACACAATCTGCTTCTCCAGGCTTCCCACAGATTCATCTACAAATTCTTTGGTTTAGCTACAGCAACTTTCCCTCTTCTTAAAAACTTTTCATCTTCCAAACACAGGAAAAATATCCTTTCTTGAATATTAAAGGTGACAATGGAGTTCTTGTATTTGACCAGTTAAAGGAAATACACATTTGAAATCAGATATGTAATATTTACTGCTTACTTTCTCCAACATATGTGTACTGTTTGCTTTCTCCTGACTTTAAATTCATTCCCAGCTTAAGCATACTGTCTACTCTTACTTTTTTTGGTAGTCTATATAATAACTGCATAGCCATTATACTATCATCTCAAATATTGATATTTAATGTCTTATTTCTCTTCAGAAAAAGTCAGTGGTTGCTCTTTAGAATATAAGAGGTCACAAACGGTATCAGAATCCAAAACTTCCAGTGTTTTTATTTCCAAACACCAGATTTTTTTGCCATGTGGAATGTTTTTTCACCCACAGTCATTTCCTCTATGTTTACAGAAATGTTGAATTTGAGTGTAACTTAACCCACCCATCCTGTTGTGTGTCATCCCCACCCCCTCTTTTTTTTTTTTTTCTTTTTACATAGGAAGTAAATGGTCTGAATCTGTTGTTAGAACTGTTCTGGCAAAGTTCTCGCTGACTTCAGTGGGATCAAGCTCAAAATTATTAGCTTCATCCATTTTTCAATTACTGGACTCACTTTTTTGCAGGGTTTGTACCATCTCTGTCAGTCGTCTCATTTAAATTGTGAGACTTTCTGAAATAGTAGTTATTCAATATCAGTACCATTGGCAGAAATTGATCTTTAGTGAGGAAATCCTTCATTTTAGGCTTTTGTAGAGACTACTCAAGAAGCCATCTGTAAATAATTTTTTGTTACAAGGAAATCTTGAATCAACAGGAAGAGGTTTTATTTTACAAACAAGGTTCTGTGTTCTGTCAGTTTGGTCTATGCACAGTAGTTTACAGGCAATTACTAAAATAAATGGCACTTTTATATTTGATAGAAAACGCATGTACTCTTTTCAGAAAATATTAATTAATAAACAGTCTCTGTAGTGACTCTGCCTCTAAGTATCCATAATAATTCAGCAGTGACTATTTAACAGGTTTGGTTATCTAGTGATGGAGGCAATTCTTTTCAATTATTAATAAGTCTGGAAGATGAAAAAATTATAAAAGCATACACATGTGTGTACAGTCATTCAGTCACATTCATGAGTGATAAGGGAAGCATTTTCTTTGCTAGGGCAGGTGAGGAATTTAAACCTACCTTTGCAGTGAAGCGAGGCATGGCAACTACCTGAAAAAGCTCCTGCATTAACCAATCTTCACACATACCTTGTTAGTGCCATTGTACAGTAACCATGTTCTCTACAGAAACAAATACTTCCTGCTGATAAGTTCTGAGTGAATTGACAGGGTAGAAAAGTTGCAAGGAAGATAAGGTTTATAAAAAGTAGTAGTACTGTTTCATTAGTTGTGTAGTTGGCAGAACCAAGCTTGTGATCACACAATCCTTCACCTAGTTGAAGAGCAGCAGGCTTCAGGCAAAGTATTATACTGATACCAATATACAAACAAGGAAAGTTTAGCATGTGATTGTGCTAAGCACAAGGAGTCATGCTTCATTACTAGCTGAGAGGCCATCAAAGGACATAGCAAGTTAGTCAGTCATACACCATATATTCCTTGTTCATCTGCTGCAGAACGCAGATGGCTGTAATCAAATAGCTCCTGTATTGTCATGGTATGGTTTTAATCTTAACAGGCAGCCTGTCCTTTCTCGTTTTCCATTTGTTGTAGTGTGCTGTGTATCGCATACTAGGATAAAATTGGCTTATATAGATGGAATCAGGAAAGTACAGATTTAATTAACCAGTCTTTAATTAATCTCTTCACTTGAAAAAAATAAGAGTTCTTTAGAATTCACTTTCTGTGACATAACAGTAATTCACCAGTCCAAGAGCTGCTGAATTTTGGTGAATCTTTTTGTACTATACTTTACCAAGAAGAAGAAAACGTGACATTATTTTTGTGTAGTGACAGTCCCATGAGAATCCAAATCCAGTTTGCTCACTGCTTCACTAATATACAAAAAACCTTCCCAAGTTAAAAGTACATACATAGGTTTCACTGGAGGGGGGTGTGTACTGATGCTTTAGCAAGATGTAAATTTTGTGTAAAAGATTATGGAAATCAATAGGAATTTTGCCATTGTTTTTGCCATGCTTTGTGTTGAGCCCTAAATTTTCCAATCCTATAAAGAACTATACAGACACGAAGCCCTTTGTTCTTGTAGAACCTTCTTAAATTTATTAGATATAAGTATCCAACTCCATGACCAGTGCAGGATGACGCACATGCTATCTTTTGTGATATCTTTGGAAAAAATATTCTATATTTTGTTCACCTCTTGATTTGCTCCGAAGAGGTTCTTTTCCTCCCTTTACTAATTTACTGTGAAAGTGTTTCTTTAGGTCTATGTCAAAGCAAGACATCTGACTGATTGAAAAACTGAACCTCGCTACTACTCCTGTATCACATTAAACACCACGATTTTTGTCTTCTCCTTGTGCATTATCTACTTCTAATTTATTGCCTGTATTTCTTCTTTGAAGGTTTGGAAATATATGCCAGGTCTGAGACTCTAACAGCAAGTGCTGTCAGTTTATACTATGACCATTTTGGAGTTTTGCATCTAAGTACTTTGAATAAGTCAAAGCCTAATAGGCTGGAAATAAGGAAGCTAGATGTTTTAACATCAGTGGAGGTCAGCTGTCAAAAATTTTTAAATAACTGTTGCAAAATATCCTTTAAATCTGCAAAAAACAGTCACTGTGCACAACTTCAAGATTTGATTTGTGCAAGAAACTGAATGAAAAATATACGTATTGTATGGAAAAATGCCAGGCTGTTGCATATATACAGCTGTATGTACATTTTAAATGGACTGTGTGACAACTAATCTTCATTCAGAGTAATATTATGAGAATAGATAACTATGAATCCTGTAGTACCAATCTCCGTTTTGCCACAAAGAGAGCAAACTGACCTCTGTATTTAGAGCCCCTCTACAGCTCCCTCCAAATCGAGCATACTCGAAAAAGCCTTTTAATCCAGCTTGTGAGGCCAGGCTATACTTGTCTGGTGCAGACAGCTTTGAGCATTCGCTTTGCGCTTGGAACGCAATATAGACAGACATTACTGTATATGAAAAATTACATTTATGACTTACTTTTCACTTACCCGTGTTGAACTTCACCTGCCCTTTTATAATCAGCCACATAATACCTTGACATCCCTCTGCAACTCTACATAGAATCACTAGTGACATTCATCATCTTGTTCTTCATTCTTTTCCAATTTAGTTTTGCATAAATTGAACACAAATATGCTGAATGCAAAGGCTCTACAAGTATCCTCCCTTCCATGAGATACGGTGCTACTAAGTGTACTGGCATGGCCAAGTCCTCTTTGTATACTTTGTGCCTGACTGTTAGTGTTCTGCTGATAATGGCATAATATCATACCTGCTCAATAAATTTAAGTAGTAATAGCCGTCATCCAATAATATAATCCTTGTACCATATACTCTTCATTTTTGCTGACACTTCAAATGATCAGTAAGAAAATGGTCTGAAGGAATACCTTGGTTGCTATTTAGAGATTTTTTTATGGCAATCACACAATTCAGCTAGGCCTCTGCTATAAAAAGGAAATATTTATGGTATTATAGATTCTATTAATTGAGATCAAATAAATGTAACTTATAAAAGGATAGTTATTCTATAGACAAGATGTCCATTACAAGGTGAGGAAACAGTCAGTTTTACAGAAAGAAATTATTTTCATTATTTCTGCTTGACATTAGGGGTTTTTTTTATTGTATTATGTGGCATCAAAATAAGTTTATTCTCCATTTCTAGTATGATAATATATAAATAAGATAAACTTCTCTTTTTTTCCTGACCTTTTAGGAAGTAAACCAATTATTTGACCATGTATTGTGCCCACAATATATCACTGAGCAGCAAATAATATTTTTTTGAGCATAATTCAAACAGAAGGAAAAGTGATATCAAGAGCTCAGAACTTCATAACCTCAATGAAGGTCAAGTGATACAGTAAGATGATGATAATATATCAAGACTTAATATGCTAGTATTTAATACTTTCAAACAGTAACTAGCAAAAGGTAATTGGTGAAATACTTCATATTTCTAAAAATAGAAAATATTTTAATGGTTTTGATATGCTGTTTTAGAAATTATAAATAATGTTTCAACAAATGTGAAATTTCATAATTTGATTGTAGAAGTATGTTTGACTATGGCATTCCTTGGGTCCTGGTTTGAGCTAGAATAGAACTAATTCTGTTCTGTGATTTTACTTTTCAGTTCGGTCTCTTCTAAGTGACTGCACTTTCTGAAGGTAACGGCATATTTCTGCTCCTAGCAGTGATAACACTTAATGTTTACAGTTACTACCAGGGACTGGTCTGCAGAAAGGCTCTGGCTGACACTTGCTCCTGTGCAGACCAAGGTCACTGCTAAATCCTGTGTGCCATGGTGGGGTGCAGTAAGTGAGAGGCTGCACCTGCGAGGAGGAGCGGACAGGACAGGTGACCCTAAACTGACCAGTGAGGTATTCCACATATTCAATGTAAAGCTGAGGGATCATGAGGGTCAAGCTCTCTTCTTCAATGGCCATTCCTCTCTGTCTGTTCTGCCTTTGATCCCAGTCCGTGCATTCCTGAATCCAGTTCCAGAATCCAGCTCCTGAATCCAGTTCCCATCTGCCACTGAGTCCAGCCTGGGCCTTCCCCAGTCCTTGCCCACAGCATCAGTGGTGACAGTGACATGACTGCCATTGAGGTTGGGGGGGGGCACTTGTGTTCAATATTGATTTTTTTTTTAGTATATATTTGTATATATTTCGATTTATTGTTATTATTTTCATTAAAGCAGTTTTACATTCTCTTCCTCTTTGGGAAGGGAGAGGGGTTAATAGAGAGCATCTGTCATTCATCTAGCGGCCTGCCCAGCCCTAATCTTTGACACTTCGTCAACTATTACTTTTTCAGCTTTTCAAAAACAGATCCACTAGTAGTAATTCAGATTAATGCAAAACTTTATCAAAGGGCTGTGAATTCTCACAGAATATTACAAGCCACTGTCAGGTAGTGAACAGCAAAGATTAGAATGATTACCTCCCTTGCCGCCTTCCTGGTTGCTGGAGTGACATCAGCAGCAAATAAACTAGTTGAAATAGCAGTCATTTGAATAAAGCACAGGTAGTAGTTCTTGGAAACTACTAAGTAGAATAGATCTTTGGTGGAAATATTGGATTATATAGAACTGATGAATCTAGATTCTGAAATACAATGTTGTAGGGTTTGTAGAACCTGTGTTTATTACTTGCTGTCTTTGTATGTGATAATGTTGTATATCGAATCAGCAGTTTACTTGTGCAATAGGCTTCAGCAGTCTATCAACAAGACCACCAGGAGTGGACCAAGACTTATTTGCAGATGACTCATTAGTGTTTGTAGTAATATCAGCATTTACATCTTGAAAATTAATATAATGCTCATTCAAGTGATTCTGTACTCTGTACTGAAAACAGGCTCTTGAAATATTTGGTTTCTTTCAGAGAGAGTGTGAAATAGGGAAAAAAATGTTTCTCTTTTCTATAACAACTGAAAAGACTCAAGAGGTCAGAAGTCACCTCCTCAGATTGTGGAGCATATCCCGTATATATCAACCTCTGAATAGCCCTCCATCGAAAGTACTTAGCAGTTCTTCTTACATGGTTTATCGAGCATTTTATTCAGGCCCCAACTGTCTTTTTGCCACTCAGTCTGAGAGGACAGATCCTTGCATTAATTCTCTAAGCACTGCTAGAATAGATTCCTTGTTCAGGGAAGCTAAAGTCAACAGTTCACTATTCTGATGTCTTTAAAGAAGAATCCTCCTTCAGACCAGCAGTACCAATTACTTCCTTGTATTTGCATGCACAGTTAAGAGTATAAAATGGGCTGTCTGCACTGATGATTGGCACCTCTGCTTTGACGGGAACAAGTTCTGAAAGCAGGGGCACAGCCTATTTAGCATAAAATATTTAGCTCAGTATTGATGACATCAATATTACAATTTTTAGTTCCAAAGATTCATAGAGTCCTTAGTCACCTACGTGACTCATACAGAAGTCTGGAAAAGTCAGGAGATCTCTTCCTGGATGAGCTCAAGAACTAACAGATGGTGTATACCTTGAAGTTAGAGACAGTGTCTTACTTTTTGAGTATTTGTGCAACTCAGTCCAAGCAAAATGGTTCTGTTAACCATCCTAAAGATGTCTCTTCTCATTATTACCTTATCAGAAGTTTTCAGAAAGACTCAATGAGAAACAGAAGTTATATATCATTAGTGCATATGATAGCTTACCAATAGCAACAGTACCTGAGAAAATCTCTTAGGACACCACCACTTCTAATAATCAGTCACACCTGCCAACAAAATCAGTTTGATAGGTATTGCAAGAGATGTCAGTCAATCCCGAGAGATTTCTATCCCTAGCTACCCTTTGTAGGAAATCATTTTAGTTATTCTCAAAAGCTGCATGATAGTACAATTTCCAATACATGGGTACTCTACAGTTTCAACCTGTCTTGCATATCTACTTTTCTCATCCTTGTTTACTAAATATGTATTTCTTTTCCAGAAGAGTTCATTCGATTCACATACATAGGCCTGTGCGAAGTGGCTCTTCAAGTGCATCCACTGTTAATCTGATCTTGTTTATCTTTCCAGCTGTATCAGTTGTTAGCTGTATTCCAAATTTTTATAGGTAGGTGGAAGTGGGAAGAAGCATGTTGGAGAGATAGGGCATTTGTTCCCATACTGCATTTGATGTAATCACTGATTCATGTGTAAATCAACAGAGCAAAAACTTTGTGGTCTCTCAACAGTACTTCTGCAACATATTCTTTCTTCTATAAAGTTTACATGTACAAAACAACCTAACCATCTTTGTAACATTCTAGAAGTTTGGGTTTGTTTTTTTTTTAAGAAATTCTGTTATTTTAAAATAACAAAATCCCACATCTGTTTTCTTCCCCAAAATTGCAAGTTCCTGAAGAAATGGTTGCTCTGTACATTTCAGATGTCATTATATAGAAATCTCTTACATTCTTCACTGTCCTTACCAACCTATTTAAGGACCAGGCAATTTCAGCTAAAGTATGTGCCACCTTGCATGAATGCATGCTCCCAGACAGCTCTTTCAGAGGCCAGAAGGCAGATTACTGTGTATTCTAGCAAAGAAAAAGGAACTTCTGCTGCTTCTTGTAAGTACCTCCGTAGAAGAGAGACCTTATGGAAACTGTATTCTGTGCATATGTGAATGTGTGTATTGTATCTATTTACATGCATATAGACAGAGAGACTATAATACTATAAGAGTCTTTTTGTGGTGAACATTCCTTAGCTAACACAAATGCTTACGTCATTTGACAAAGGTTTTGTGATTCCCAAGGTGTAATGAGCAGTTTTGAAATAGTGATACAAAGTCAAATACTCCTTTCCCAGACCTAGTGTGGTGACTTGATACCTACTTTGGTCACTTATTTTCTCTATTTTTTTCTTACTGCATCCAAAAAGGTCTCACTATAGTGTTCTGAGGAAAGAATACTGCCTCCCAAATGCCTATTTTTGCCTAATTACTTTCTAATTGCACCCAAAGGTGATTTCATTATCTGCCCTACAGGAATTTTCTCAGTAGCTTGTAAGATCTTTTCTGTTACTGGAAAATTATGAGGTGAATGGTAAAAAATCAGCCTCTCACAAAGTTCAATATTGTGCCAGATAACCACGTATATCTTTGTTAAATGCATATTAACCAGAAAAATCTCTGGTTTTGTTGCATTGATTTTCAGGAGTAACCTTGCTCTAGACAAATCTAAAAGAAATTCCAGAAGCCTTTCTCACCTCCTTTTCTTATCTATACAGCAGTTATTAAATTTGTTGGTTAAGATTAAGCAATTGCAGTTCCCCTTGCACTATCTGTTATTTGTAGGAAACAGCGTAATTTCAGGGATATATTTTGCTTCTAAGCATCAAGAAAGTTTGAAGCCAAAAATCCCCAGAAATCTTGGCCATAAAACTGAATTTAACTAATCCTTTTATTAAAATTTAAATTAAAAGATACTGTATCAGGAACCATTCTCACGATTTCTACCCTGTCAAAGGAGAACATTTCTACTACAAATCAATTGGTTTCCCCAACATACCCATAGCCTGAGTCTTCATGATTCTCTTCCTGACACTATTTCAGAACAATTTATAGTGAAATCCTGACAAAACTGCTTCATGACAACTGATGTTCAAGTGCACAGTTTTATCCCGAAATAAATATCAGCTAATATACGGGCGCTTATTTTATTATGGATGGAGCATAGATGACATCCCATTGACCACTGAGTAGATGTTGGGAAGCTATACACTAGCTAATGCCACAGTAGGGTATGGTGGGCATGCACTTGCTAGCATATTTCTAAACCCATGGACAGACAGACATCTAGATGCACCTTCACAGCTAAGCAGTGCATATTGAAACAGGTAATCTATGTTATCCTTGCTTAGGCATGCCCAGCATAAGTCTTTTGGAAGCTCTAGCGGTTCTAGGTGGAGGGTGTTGCTGTTTCAGTTCTCTAGAACTAAATGAACTTCAATCACTTCTTTAATAATTCCTTTAATAATTTATGAAGGGCAGCTGCTATACCTGCCAGTTTCAAAAGGACTTAAGCCTACCCAAACAATATTTTAATAAGGTTTTAAACAATTTTTCACTTCCTCACTGTTGTAAATTATTACAGAGATTATTAGT
Organism: Bucorvus abyssinicus; assembly: GCA_009769605.1. Taxonomy (NCBI): domain Eukaryota; kingdom Metazoa; phylum Chordata; class Aves; order Bucerotiformes; family Bucorvidae; genus Bucorvus; species Bucorvus abyssinicus. The sequence continues at coordinate 17,246,695 of CM020036.1, forward strand.
ATTTAATGTCACATTCCAATAGAGTCCAGAAAATGCACAAAGAAAGTAAAAAAAGACATGTAAAGCTAGCTGGGTTACGAAGAACTAAGAAAGGCAATTTGAAATGTGGACAAGGAGAGGCTGGTCAGCAAAACCCTTCTGATCAGCAAAAACTGAGATCTGAGCTGTTCACATACTTCCTGATTCTTTCTTCCCAGAAAGGAAAATTACAATCAACATCTATGGAAAACCAGTATACTATAAGTCTGAATTGTCCTTCCTTTCATGGAGTGTATGTCTGCAATTCCTTAACTTTGGCTACTTAAAAATAATAATCCTTAGTTAAATTTTATACAGTACTATTTTTAAATTGTTTTAAAAGCTCAAACAGGATTGATTTCCTAAAACAAAAAGCAGCTACATTATTCTTAAATTTTGTTACAAGTACGTGTAAGGTGATTCTGTGAGGTTTGCTTAGCAAGTTTTATGCTACACCTAAATTCTCTTCTGGTGTAGCTGTTGAAATCAAAATTGAAACATAAAAATTCAGAAAACCAGACATGACTCCTGCTGCAGTGCACAAAGCAGAGTTTGAAGTTACTTTGCAAAGAATGGGGCAGACCCAAAAAGGTGTTTCTATGTCATTTCTTGCCCGTGTATTGGTCAGAAAGTCAAGCATAAATGAAAATAAAATTGTGGTTAGCTAGAGGATTTTTCTTCTATCCCTTCCCCAGCTGTAGTAATGTCATGGGATTGGTGCTTTGAGGGAAAGCAATTTTCATTACTATTTTAAAGTGAATTATGGGATATATGATGTAATCATATAACTTTATACATCATGTTAAAATGGAAGTGCTGATCATAGCATGGATCCTGCCTCTAATGGTGAGATTGCTGTAACTAACATGAATTTGTTAACAAATGAAGAATTTTACTCAGAAATGTTTATGAACATTTAAAACTGAAGCTATAGGGCAGATTGTGTTTCTTTGTGGTCTTTCAAGTAGCAGAGATAAGGAATTATTTAAAATGAAGGTCATGATTTGCCCACAGGACCACAATGCTAAGAACAAACAAGCAAACTTTAAGTCCCTGCTTTGATTTTCTTAGGTAAAAATGAATTTAGAAGCACTGACTAGGAAAAGACAATAGTGATTTCAAGGAGCAGCAGATTGCCAATCACAAGAATTCTAGACAATAAAACTGCTATAGCAGAGCTCATCATCCCTGACAAGGTACCTTTCAACAGGAGCTTTTCTTCCAAGCAATGGTTCTTGGATGACTTTGTTACTATAAATGGAAAAAAACAAAAAAGGGATCTGAAGTTAGAACCGTGCGAGTATTTGAGGCAAGACTGTGATAATATTGCAAAGAATAGCATTAAATACTTGGATCTGAACACAACCTACACTTTCAGATTCGAGCACTCTCAATATACAGGTAAGAGACTTAGCGTTTAGTCCTTTTTTAAGCATATAGTTTGTGTGCAATACCTGACATGGCCATTAGCTAGTTTGTGTGACTTTGCACAGCTCAGTAATCTCGCAAATTTAAAATTTAGGATTGTCTACTAAATGATTTCTTCCTTACTTTCAAATGCTAGTACCTCGGAAATGTATTCTAAATGCTTATATTCAACCAAAAGGCAATCTTACCAGATTCTGTCTGTCCTGTCTTCTACTGAGAAATAAAAGCACTTTACTTTGGCTATTATGAAATCTTTTTAAGTCTCTTTCAATTTGGCAGTGTCCATGTAGGTGTTATCTTTTGTCAAGTGCCTTAGCACTGGCCTAATTTAATGTCTTAATCTAGCTATAAATGTGAAGTCTATAGGTTCATCTGTAATTTTGATTCAATGTCTCAAAGTTAATTTGAGAAGTGGGCACCATTCCATTGATTTAAGTGTGCTATACATATGACCCTTTGTTTTCATCAAAGAAAAATGGCTTTTGACAGTTTTGAAATGACAAGCATATCAATAAACATAGCTAAAGACATTTAAAGTAAAGCCAAATAATTTATTTTTTAAAGTATTTATTAATTTTCTATTGCATGTGGATGTAATTACTGCCCCTGATTCACATACACAACTTCTTAAATAGTTGATCCTTAGCAGATCTTTGAATAAGTCAAATTAATAGAATAAAAGCAAAGAGAGTGTAAGTAACAGAGCTTGGTGCTTAAATAGAATCTTAATCTAACAAAACAATGCGTGTGGTTTGACAATTATTTTAATTGTGTGAAAAACAGTCTAGATTTTGGTGAGATTTGTTTTGTAAAGTTATTTCTACTGGTAAAAGTTTGCATAGTAAAGTTGTTTAAGAGGAGATTATCATAACCACTAAGATAAACATCTGTCACCCAGACTTGAGAAGGGTAATTCTGCAGTAACTGGTCTTGACTAGTTGGAGTTTATCCTGACTGGCCATTTGTTGAAAAAATAAGCATATGGTAGTGTTATTACTAGTGTTCAAATCACTAAAGAAAACAGTGTCTATATAAGACCTTAACATTCTAAACCAGAAGGACAAAACACTTTAAAGACTTATTTCCTAAAGACTACAGCATTTATGAATGCAGGTCCCTTTGGGAAATTAGAGAGATTTATGCTCTTAGATCCCCAAGACACATTTGAAAATCCCATCTCTCACCTGTACAGAGCAGACCTTTGCATCTGATATGATGTGAGCTACCTAACCTATCTGGAGGGGCAGGAAGGAATTCAAAATATTCTTGACACCACAGTACTTTATCCTACACTGAGCAAGCACCCTGTTGATATCAGAAAGTAATACTAGGATTTATAGCTGATTGTGCGGGGATTAGGTGACCTACCGAGATGCCTACATAGTCCTACAGTTCCATAAGCAAATTCTTTCATGGAAAAAGTATGCACAACCTTCAGGAATGCTAAAATCTTGAGAGTCAATTTACTAGTTTCAGGCCCACTTACTAGTGTCAGTGGTACCTGTCTGACCTTTCTGCCTCTTAAAGGAAAAACGAGCAACTCTGCTGCTGCCACTGATGCTTGTGTACACTGCAAATATACTGACAATCTTGCTCTGACTGCTGTGGCCTGAATTGTTCCCTCTGACAGCTACCAAATGAGTCTGTCCTCTGCATGTAAGTGCTTCATTCTGAGTTCTCACTCACTGCACAATGACTTTGCAGCTTAATAGCCGAACTCGGGTGTGTGGTCTTAAGACTATTGTTATTAGTCACTGGAGTAAGGAATCAAAACCAGTTCCAGCCATCAGCCAGGAACTTAGGACTCTCTCTTCCCTCAGCAGTGCTATCAGCTTGAAACATTATACTCTCCTATGCATGCTGTATTTCTGGCTTCGTTTCCCTGGGCACGTGGCTAACAGCAAGTATTTCAGCAATAGGAAAGATGGAGAGAGCAACATGCTCTCCCTCAGCTTTATAAGCTAACAGTCAGGATGCTCTCTTGAGAAGGAGAGCACTTGGACTTAGGCTGTGGAGGACGTTGAACATAGGGCTTGTACTTTCTGGGTGAGTGCTCTGACTAGGAGACTGTACTGCCAATGCACAGCATGCCTAGCAACAGCTGGGTTTGGAAAACTCAAGTAGCTACACATATATTTTAAAACTGAAGAGAGGCAGTTAAGATTCTTTTTAACCTGACTCAATGTGCCAACCTGACAGACATCTTTAGGAAACTGATGTGCTACTCCATTTACATTTGGATCCCTATTAACTTGTGTGAGAGCTGGTTGGTTACTTGCATAGGCCAGAGCAGCCTGGTAATGCTCTGGAGTGGTGAAAGAATGCAACGACAAAGGCAACGGTCACAAAAGGAAACACGAGAGAAAACTATTTTACTATTAGGGGATCCACCATCTGTGGACTCTCCATCCCTGGAGATATTCAAAACCTGACTAGGCAAGATCCAGAGCAGCCCCTTCTAGGGGATTCTGTTTCATGCAGGGGATTTAGACTAGGCAGTCTCCAAAAGTCACTTCCAACCTCAATTATTCTGTGAACACTGAGAATTTGAAGGCCAAACAGAAAGGGAAACTGGCTTCAGACTCAGCTTTTGGTGCTTGAAACTCAGATAAATCCTATTTTAATTACCCAAGTCCTTATTGAGACCAAAATAAAGCAAAGCAGGTATGAAGAGAACTCCCTTTACACTTGCATGTATTTTCTTTCATGCACTAACATGGATAAACTTCAAAAGGAGGTGGGGGCGTGGGTGTAGTGGGTGTTAGAAACAACAAAAAAGAGGGAGGGAGCTGGCTTGTAAGAAAGAATTAAACCCAAGGACTGGAGAGCTCAAAGCAGTGGAAGACAGAAAGGAAATTCTTAAATCAACGCTTTCTACAGATTTTTAAAGTGTGAAGTAAGTGCAGATGGAAAGACTACAGACAAAAAAGTTAAGTATGCTTCCACAGTTGCTTTCATTGTCCTTGGCTACAGTACAATAAAGGACTAATTAGCCAGCCAGCCAAACTGGCAAAGAAGCAATTACTGGTATGGTGAAGGGAGTACACGCAGAGTTATGATGAAGACATTTTCCCTATTCCATTCACAGAGCTTTGAATGGAAGTAAGTTCTAGAGCTTGAATGAATTTTTTTTATTATTGTTCCTTGGGATGTTTTTCAACTACAGAAAACAGAGTACTGAATACTCTTCATTTTCTTGCTCAATTTCACAGCCTATCCAATGTTTCAAATGCGATTAATAAACCTTGTCATTGGCAATCCATCACTACTAGATTTTTTTACTGAAATTTCCTGATGATCTTTTCTCAGTCTTTATATTGAACACTAATATATGTCCACAAAGCATTGTTCAAAAATGTTATGATATCTGAGACTTCAAGTAGGAGTATCCCTCTTCTTCTGTTTTTAGTTCACTCTTCTTTCTCTATTACTACTTCTTGCAGTTCCTTCCTATTATCCTCCAAGCAGCCAGTTTCTTTCTGAACTTTCTCTAATTTTGAGTCCTTTTCCTATTTGATTACATAAATGTGTGCATTTAATTATAAATGTCACATGAGATGTAGTTCAGAAAGATTGAAGGAGCAATAGGCATTGGGTAGATCGCTCTCTGTAATAATGTCTTCTGATGGAATAGAACTACCTTGATATAGCAGGGTAATGAGAGATTTCAAGAGCTGGAAAATAATCTGAGAACTCTCTCACACTGACATGATATTAGAAAGGTTTTAGAACAAATCAGTTAAAGAATATAGTAAATAACTGTCAGGGCATAGAACAGTCATTCAAGGATTTAACACATTGAAAATTGTGGTGCGTAACCTATTGTTTTAATCAGTCAGGAGAGCAGAAGTTGACAGACATGCCACCAGTTTTTAAACACTACTTCAGGGATGATTCGAGGGACTACAATACCCAAAGTCTGACTTTCATGGGTGGCAAACTGATTGTAGAAATTTGAATATATTAAAATATGAGAGAAGAATCAACAGGGATTTTAAGGAAAAAAAAATGTGTAGCAAATGTACCAATCATGAGGCTGAGCTTAGAGATTCTTGCATATTTGGATCTGTAAAATGCTTCTTTGAGGAAGGTACCTTACTAAAAGCTCTTGAAGTAGTTGAGCTGTCATGGAATGGGAGCAAAGATCATTATGGACTAGCAACTGGATGGGAGATCCAAATAAATGATAATTTTTCACATATAATAAAGAAAATAGCAGTGGGGTACCACTGGGTCTGCAGAGGTCCAGATCCTGCTCCACCAGATACTCACAAATGACAACGAAAAGGTGTATACTGAAGCAGGGAAGTTTGCAGAAGATAAAAAATTGTGCATCAAAGTCACAAATAAAGCAGACAACAAGGATTTGAAGACAGTTTTAACCAATGCTGAGCAGCCAGACAGTAAAACCTCTCATATAATGCATGCTTAAACATTCAAACAAATGTCCTCAAATGAAAAATACAAAACAGAGAGCTCTTAGCTGTTACTGCTTCTGGAATGGAATTGGGAGTTATTTGTATAAGCCGCACCACGCTCTCTAGCAAGAAACGACAAAGTGAATATTGCAATTATTTCCTTATGAAGCTCGTAAAGACTGAAACAGGAAAATATCACAATGCTATTGTACCAATCTTAAATCTCAAATACATGCACTTCTTGTCATTCATCTCAAAGACCCGTGTAGTAGCACTAGATAAGACACAGGGAAGTTAAACCACAGTGATCAGAAACAAGTGATAGGTTTTGTATAAGGGAAACTGAATAGGACATTTCATCCACAAGAGAGGATTAAAGGTGGATAGGGCATAAAATCAGTGGTATAAAGATGCCGATTCATTGATTTTTTAGAAGTGCAAAAGCTATACAGCAATTTGAAAAAAGCAAGGAAACATTTTTTTTTACATGTTGCTTAATTGCTGAACACATTGCTAGAGGATGCTTTGGAAATCAAAAGTATGGATAGTTTTAAAAAGGGATTAGACAAATATAGGAAAGATATGACCATTGCTATTGAATTCAATTGTCCAAAATGCTTTAACAACTCATTGTCAGAAATAAGGACCACTTTGTGTTATCCAGTTTCTTACACTCTTTTTCTGAACAGTCACAACTGGTCACTGCACAGAATGCTGAAATAGAGGGACCTTATGTTTGTCCAGTGTGGCAGTTCTTGTGACAGGCACTTTGACTGTATTCAGTGTCATGCTGAGGGAACATCAGTTGAGCAATATGAGAAGTTCAGTATAAAAATAACATCCTTTTCAAAGTATTCTTTCCGTTTGTATCTACCACCCCTCTACTGTGGCAGGCATTGCCAGTAGCTAAAAATACACAAGCCCATAAATAACATCAGCACCAATCAGGTGTGGCAGTGATCTGCTTGTACCATACTTGTCCACATCATTTCTGTTATCAGTTTTACCAATGCATAATTGGCAACTGCTTCCCCCAAGTACTCATTGCCACATACACTAAAAACTAACAAAATCAGGCTTTGTTTCATTAACAGTGCAACTATGAATTCTTCAGTCATAGTGAATTCTCACTAAGCACAATCTGCTATAAGGCCATTCCTAACAAAAAATAGGATAAATTAAATGGTCTTCTGATCTTTACCATAGGAGTGTTAGAAAGAAAGAAAGACAGTTTTGAAATGAGTGGCTCCAAGATAAACAAATTCAAACCCATCCCTTTATACCTAGTGCAGCAGGCAGGAGGAGCAAACTTTGCAATGCAGATATAGCCGCCAGTGCAAACATGATATTTACTACATCTTTGTTTTGGGAATACTATTTTATTTTCACAACATAGCTACCTATAGGGTAAATCTACAACAGCTGAGATTATTCCAGAAGCATCGTGTATTTGTGATACAGTAGCATATAACACTGAAGAGTGGCGGTTTATGTAGGAAATCAATTCATTACATCTCTCCATTTCCAATGACTGCTGAACCGTGGCTACGCAATGATCCAAAAGATGAAAATGGTTTTCCTCTCCTGAATGAACTGCTGGTAAGAAAGCTAAGCAGCCATTAAGTGGTACCTAGGGACCGGTGCGGAAAGGGAAGGACTTGCTACCTTGTGCATTCATTTCTGCAAAAGAACCAGGAGCACGTGTGTATACTTATGTGTGTGTTTATCTGAAGAAGTTGTCAACAACAGCCTACCAATTGCTGTATTGAGAATGCATTGTGCAGAAATAAATCCACACAAAAGCAGACACTAGACTGAAAATAGTGTGTAAGATGAGTCTATTTTTAATGCATGCTAAATATGCCTTTTGCTGTTTAGGTTGAATAAATTAAACTGCTACTTTCCATGTAACTTCATGACCTCCCAGGGCTTTTATTTTCAGTACATTTGGAGGAGAAAAAAAAAATAAAAATTTTGTGAGGATCTTTAAGTTCTTCTGCTATGAAGGATCTGAACTGAGATAGCTGGAGGCAAGAAACAGCATAGTTCCCAATTATGATACCATTCACACTGTCCTACTATTAGAAAATCAAGTACCATTTAATTATCATTCCATAAACATCCCGTTTAAATAGCTGAAGAATTCTTTTGCTAAGAAGTTTTTGTTTCATTTTGTGAAATGCATGGTCTTGAGTTTAAACCATTATAAAACTGCATAATATGCCCTATGTTTGATATGCAACTGATTAATAGAAATCATATCTCATATTAAACTTGTATTTCTGATTTTGTTGCCTAAGAAGTCATATACTCTGCTCATCTTTTTTATTTAAACTTAAGACAAGCTTGTAAAAATAACATATATGTTGAAGATCCTTAGGGTTCAGTTGCAGTGGACTGAAAGCATCTGATGTCTTCTGAACATGGTTTCTGAGCAATGTCAGGTACAGGTGAGAGATCACCTGAAAACCCTGTCTGTCAGGACCAAGACCCAGTCAAGAAATTATGGGCAGATATTAAACCCCATAACTCATATGAATAGTAAGCACCTGTTGCCTCAGTTGTCACTGCTGAGGTGATGGCTAAGAATAGAAAAAATAAAAGAAATTATAGTTCTTCTTCGGAAGGACTTCCTGGGAACTGAAATATTTGCTATAGGTGAATGACTTGCTTTGTTTTGATGCTTTGGAGTTTAATGCCAAACCATTTCTTCTGTTGTATTATCTTGACATTAAGAATAACTTTTTATCATCCTTTCTGCACAATAAGCATATATTTAATCTACATTCCTTTGTCTTATGGTGTCTTTATAGGTAGGTAAACTACAGACCTGTATCTGAACAGAGAAAAGGTATTCCCTTTGGTGAAACCATTTATGATGCAGATCCCAGCAAATTAGAACAATAAATTATCATAAGGATTCAAAAGTAAGTATTTTCTAATACTGAACATATCTTAAAATGAATTATTTTACCATCATTTATTTCACAGGCAGTGTTCTTTGTTTTCCTACAACACACTTTAATAATCAGTATTTCAAAAAGCAGACTGTACAGATAGAATAGTTCAGTGGTATGCTTACTTCAGCCTATTTTCTCTCAATTAAGACTTTTTGGTTACACATTATTGGAGGACACATATCTTTATATCAGGGTCTGAAAGATGCGATGGTGCAAAATTATGAATATTACCTTAACAGAGAGGATAGACTGTGGGACAGAACAGGAATCAAAATATAACCATGTAACTTCAACATAAATTCTTAAATCATAGTCATTAATGAGGAAAGCACCTGTGGCTGAGTTTCCACTTCAAATCTATTTCTCATCACCACTGGCAGAGGCGCTGATATGATGTCATGAGTTAAAATAGAAAGACAGGAGAGAATATCTGTAGACATTGCTCTTTCCCTCCCAAAACACTGTTGTTAAAACAACTGGCAGAGTGTGCCAGTCGTGATAATTCTGAAACTGAAAGACATATGGGGAAAAAACCCAGCTTTTTTAGCAATATTTTTAAATTGGGACTTTTAAACAGGTCTTTATTTTGTGTGTTACTTAACCTAAACAGTTAACACAGAGTTGACACCATACCAAGAAGTAGCAGAAGTTTTATGGTTCCTCTGTGAAAACATCATGTGGAATGTGCTCACAAGTGTCGTCTTTAAATTCATACCTGTCTCTGTGTTCCTGACTTTCACCTACATGGCAAAAGGTTTCTAAACTTTAAAGATCTGCTCTTTATAGACACATAATAACAATGAAAGCACAGGTTTGCTTTCTGCTCGTCTCAGGAAAGGGAAAGGCCCATTAGATGGCTTCTCACCATATTAAGAGTCTATAGAAACAGAACCTGTGACAACGAGATAAGTTGGGGCTGACAAGAGGAAATCTCAGGTGAGCAGCTGGGTCATTCAGGAAGGGTTGCCTTTAGGCATAAGTACAGAAAGCAGCTGCTTCAGCCGGAAGTTCATGGAGGCATCAGAGGAGCTTTCCCAAGACCATCCTCCCACAATGAGCTCCCTCAGCACCAGCAGGTGCTCACTGCTTATTCCCTTGGCCCCAGTATTCATGTGCCTTTATTCCTGCTTCCATGCTACTGAAGGGAAAGGCCCAGGAAAGTAGCAGTATTCACTCCGGTAATGAAAAGTAGGAAGATGGTGTAGAGGTTTGTCTTTCCACTTGCCTTCCCTTCTCCTCCTTGGTTTGGGCAGGGGAAGCTTGATCTATCCAGTGCTGGTCTTTTTGTTTTCCAAAGAGACTTTTAGAAATTTCAAACACAGTTCATTTTTCTTCTCTAATGGAACAATTTTCTGCTGGGAAATCTCGTCTCATCAAAACAAAGAATACTGTCAACATTTTGACAGAAAATTACTGAATTTTTTAAAAGTCAGAATTTTTTTTTATGTAGTGGATATTAGTGGAAACAATAAAGTACAGATTAAATTTTTAAATCTTAACAAAAGCATTTTGTAAGTCTGAAAAACTTATTTTTAATACAAGATTCTTAGAAAAATCGTAAGATTTCAACATTTTTCATGATTAGAAATTAAATAAAATTTTTGGCCTGATATCTGCTGGTATCTGAATTGTAGCAAATATCATTATTTTGAAACCACCTACACCATACAGGGATAGTTGCATTGGTTTACTCATAACTTCTCCTGTTAAATTGTATTCAGGATTTAAGACAAGAAACTGAGCCAGAATCCGTTTTCATGGCCTTTCCACAGATTACTGAATTGTGTAAAAAATGTGCTGACAAGTCATCTTGGGCTGAATGCAACTGTACCCTGGCTGAGAAAATGTCTTCACTTCCAGCGTTCTCAGACTGTACGGAGAAGGTAAGAAATAATGCAGAGGTATCAAAATTATTGTCTCTAAGCCAAATTCTGTACTTGTCTAGACACCCAACCAGTATTAGGAGTAAGAATGGCTCAAGAAAAATTTGGCTCAAACTGGACTATAAAGGAGACATTCCAAACCACCACCAAGGCTTGAAAGGTTTCATGAACGCCTGAAATAACCAGAGCAGTTTTTCCTTTAAATGTAGCCATATAACAACATACAACTTAAATTTCAGGTTTAAGAGTAAAGTATCCAGTTACAATGCTTCCAATCCATTTCCAACTTAAGCATTTTAGGTCCATTAGAAATCTGTCACTTTCTTATTTTGTCACAGTTACTGAAGTCAACTAAAGGACATGCTGGGAAGTAAGAGGTAAAGCAAATTTGAAATTTGAAATTATAGAACAATTTTGACCCTAATGAGACCATGGCAAAATCCAGTAATTTCAGTGAAACCAGGAATCATGATCTTTAAAGGTCATTGCATAGTAACAGAAGCCAGAAATATTTCTGAGTATTACTCTGAGAAAATCATCCCTTTCCCCCCCCATACTGTTATTTTTCTCACATCCATGGCTTTACCATAGCTTGTGGTTACATTGGATTCTCTATACAGTTATTTTGCAACATTATCAAGAATTCTTTTCCCCTTGCCACTCCTCATGCCCACAAAGAGGCTAGACTGAACTACATGACAAGGCTGTGTGCAGGAATCCCCCAAAAGTCATTTCTTGGGAAAACTGAGAACAGTGTTTGCAACGTGGAGAAGAAAGGGCACATGGGATAAACCAGAGGCTGATACATGACAGAGGAACACTTTCAAGGCAGTATAAAACAGGAAGGAGGATAGTAAAAAACACTGAGAATTTATTTGGCCTGAGGAGGGAACCAAGTTCTGCAGGACCTTGCAAGTGTAGAGATTACTCCTATAGCAGGGCACATGGTAAAGCGGAGATGTCAAACTAGTCATGGGCATGAGCAGAATGGCAGGTGAGAACCTAGCCTGAGCACAAATCATGTGGATGTGCTGAAAGCATTTGAGAGAAATGCACTAATGATAGAAAGAGAGCAGCTGCATGAGTGAAGGAGGGTGATGAGCATGATTTGATCCATGGTTTCCTAGGTGAGAAGGTCAGCGAAGGGATTTACTCTTGGTCCATATGATATATAAAAGGTAACAGGAAAACATAAATCATAATCCCAATGATTTGGGATTGTGAGACATGAGAAGCACAGAGGAAAGCAGGAAGGGATCAAGGCTGCAGCTTTACTGACTGGAATTAGTCTTGTGTTCCTTTATCTCTAGTTGCCCTAGAATTCTCTCATGCATGCAAAACACTGTAAGATCTTTAGGTGATCAGGGCTCTAGGGTGTCAGTGTCTCCAGTTTCAAGAGAACTCAATAAATGCCTGTTGTCAGCTGACAATTCTGTTGTCCCCATACAAATGCATTAAACTGAATGGCTATGGTACCACATATTTGAAATACTAGAGAATGACTTTAAATTAGTCATCTTCAAACACCTATGGAGGCTAATAAAAATCAGAAACCCCAAAAAGTCTAATAGGCACAAATGAAAGTGAGGAAAAAATCAAGCCCACAAGTTTTCCATTCACTGCTGCAAGAACCCAAAGAACTCAACTGACACCTCCTGCTGCCGTGTATGTACTATGTTAGCCAAATGAGGGGGGGTTAGATTGTTTATCCAGTTTCTCTCCAGTGCTGGACTCCCTAGAGCATGACCCTACACATCTTTCAGAGCATCCTGAACCAGACGCTGAGCCGAAGATACAAGTCCATGGCTACTGAAACGTCGCAGTCATTTGAACAGCATGAACAGCACCTACCACCGCCTTTAAGGACTTCGGGCTGTTTTGTAATGGAACTCAAGACTGTCCAGCACTGAAGGTGCTTGATCAGGTTAAGCTGGAGTCTATGAACAGCAACTCAGGTATGGAACTTGCATGATATGCTGGGTTTTTATTCTCTTTCTCACAAAGCTTCACTTTATATATTTGGACAATCTCTCACAGTCAGCAGCTTACTCTACAGATCCTTGAGCATTGTATTAGAAACAGAACTCCAAACACCATCAAACGCCTCTGTCAATGGCGAATGTAATCTCTCACCTACTGGGAGACAGTGCTCAGTGCCTCACAGGAATCAGTTAGGGAAAAGTCAGAACAACAACAAGAAAAAAAGAAATTAACTAATTCTTTTTTCCTATCTGTCTGGGAAACCAAAACTATATTAGGTCTATTTAATACCCGGAGATAAAAAAGTTTAAATAATTTTGAAGGTATTTTTTTTAATTTTACAGGTATCGATTAGGCACCAGGAATGATAAAAATAGAAGACTATTTATGAAAAATACTCCAGACTATCATATATATATATAAAATCTAGAATCTATGTTCTTAAACATATTTGTAGGCTTTATAAGTTCAAATAAAAATAAATATTATGACCAGAAATGCATATAAACCACAACTCCAGAACTAAACACCATTTACCTTTGAGGCAGTTTATATATGAATTGAAATATCTTTTCAACAACATATTTATAATTTGGGGCCATTTCTAGATGGGATAAATTGGGGGTTATATTTTATGCATCACATAATCTTTTAAGGTGGTAGTCCCGGAACCAAAGAAGGAAACTTTTGATGAGTCTTTTGTCTATGACCTTTTGGAATAAGTTGCTTTAGACATGTTTAGACACCTTGCCTTTTTTAACTAATCCATTTATTCTATACACTGTCACCTAGATTTTTTGCCTTAGAAATAAGACACTAATCTGCGTGATTATACTGACTTAGATTTTAGAAGAATAAGTATGCCTTATCTGAATGAATTGAATATTAGTTGATTTTGAACCCCCTAAATGCCCCTACAGAAGCTGTCTCCTAATGCACTGGTTTATGGGAATTACAGTCTGGGCCCACATCACCTGTTTAGAGCTGGGCTCTGATGATGAGACTGCCTCTTTTGCAGTGGAATGTGGCCCTGCTACCCAAACCAGGAAACCGCACTTGTATTTTGAAATGACTTACATGGAAACCTTTCTTATTGATCAAGAAGGAACAAAATATGTACAGAAAACAGTGACCCAGCTTTCAGTCTGCTTTTGTGAGCACCAGAATGTAAAAAATACTCACTACTAGACAAAGTTGTTAATCAGCTGAAGGTCCTTACTTAAAACTTGTTTGATTGCATTTAAGAGCAGCATAGGTATGTTCCTTCCTAGCCTTACTTTTCTCAATTTATAGTCAAAATTCAGCAGTTCTTATGGAAATGATTGAAAATGGTGTCAAGTGTTTCTATTCAACAAAGCCTACATTTTATTTAAAATTTTTTTTCTACAAAACAAAGAATCCACCAGTGACAATGATGATCTCTTTTAAAAGGGATCTGGGCTTTTCCATTTCAAAATATCAACTACTCCTGGACTTTCCCATTCACACCTGTCCGATGAGTTTCAGGTACCATAAATAGACTGTAATTTATGGCATTTATAGTCACTATATGTCATCGTGTCATTATAATTGAGTGTCATTTAAAAAATAATGATCATACCATTTCATACGAGAAACAAGTGAGTTACATCAAAAGTTTCACTTGTGCAAGTCCAGCCTTGGCTCTTTTGTTGGACTGTGTCCTGATGACATATTTGGACATTTGAAGCATCAGTTTCCCTCAAATATTGCATTATAGCTTTCTAAACGTGGTAAGCTGAATCCATTTTGGTCAAATTCAAACTCCATCTAGACTGCGCCTGCCAGTTACACAGAGATCTGGAACCCCCACAGCTCTGGTCTCACCCCTCAGCCTGTGCTGGCTCTTGACATGCCTACTCTTAGCACGCATCTCTAATGGGGGACTACCAGCACAAGGACTGCGCATTAACTGCCACTCAGTCTCCAGCCCTCTGCCTGCCTGCAGAGACGTCTCCAAGAAAAGGTACTGCTGGCCTGTGTCCCTTGTGACCCCACACAGGTTCAGGCAGAGGACCTTCATCAGCATATATTATTTGTTAAGATGACTTGTTACGGTGTGTATTGATAGACAGAAAGTGCTTTTAAAAGGTCATTATCATTATCTTTGTTTTTCTGTTGGAAAAGGATAGCACACGAAGATCCATACTGGGGTTTGGGGCTTCATTAATCAATGTATTATAAAAAATCAGACGTAGAAACAGCCCTTAGCCCAAAACACCTGCAGTCAAAGAAAACACAAAAAAGGTAGAATAAGGAACTAACTAAACTAATTCTAGCTCAGCTTCTTATTTACAAAATACCCTGTTGACATAACACAATTGATACCTATGATGTAAAAACATCTTTTTTGATATTCTGTAACTGAAATTGCTTTCCTGTGGTGACTATCCACCTTCCACCTTGCAACGTGGCAATTTTGTTCTGAAATACTGAAGCAGGACAAAATTTCTGCTGAGCTCCCAGATTGTTTGCATCTCAGAGGAAAAGACCATACTCTTCTACCTCTGTGCTGAGAACAATTTAGATTTTGTATTAGAAATAATAAATTCAATGCATTAAAACTTTGATATAAAAATTCAGTAATAAATGAATAACAGATACTTTAAATGTTTTCTGTTTCAGATTTATGTTGATGATGCTGTGACCTTTTCTGAAAAACATTCTATTTGGGTATCAGCAATCGTACTATGAGTGGGCATTATCTTTGCAGCGCCTCTGAGACAAAATTATGATGGAATCATAAAGAACAAAGAAACTTAAATTCAGGAGAAATAACAAAGGATCACCATTACAAACTTCAAATATTGCAACTGTTACTTCAGCCTAGGTGGAGGAGCAGTGTGTTCAAATTACGTAAAAGCAGATACTGAAAAGATAAATTATTTCTTTCCCTGCGTGTTTACTGAACCTCTTACAGATGCTTTATGTTGAAAGTAGGGTCTGATTTCATAATATATTGCTAATCTTCTGAAATTTTTATTTTTACATGTTTAAATTCTCCATTAGAGTTTGAGTTATCAGTCCCAAATTAGTTTAGAAATCTCCAGAAACTATATGTTTACAAGATTTTTTTTTATGCAGAAGATTTCAGAAAAACGTAAAGAATTCTCACCATACTGTTTTAGGCAGTATTAAACACAAACAGGTAGAACTGAGATTACTCTTATAGAGTCTCTCATGATTATTTTCTCAGTTTCTGTTACCAATGAAAGCCATAAACCTCATATATAAATCCTGCACCTTAATTACTTTAGATAATTGTCAGTGAATATTTAATAACTATTAAGTAATTTCTATATAGTGAGAAACTGCAGGGATGATTAATGAAATGGTGTGCACTTACTTCCACTGGTTTTGTCACAACATCTAAGTATGCTCTTAGTCATATTTATTTAGGACTATTTATGAGTCATATTTATTTAGTCCTATTGCCACGAGTCCGACAGCTGCACAGTAGAGGTGTTGGGGCCCTGCGGCACATGTAACAGTATTCACACTACACTTCAACACACCGGGCGTGAAAGCTGCCTTATCCCTTTGCACCTCACTGCTACAGACCTTGCAAGCACGCACACCATTCCCAACCTTCTTCCTCCTGCACATCTGCTGATAATTCCCGCGTGCCACTAATGCCTTTGCCCATAAGTCACAGAAAGTCTCTGACTTAAGAGCTCTGCTATGAGGCTATCCATACTATCTGCAAGAGAGCCTGGTAGTAGTTTAGCACATTGAACTAGTACATTGGACTTCAGCATCCATGTCACCTTGCAGCAGAGCATTCTGTCACTTTCTTCAGTGATGTATGAAAAAAAGATTTGTTTTGACCATCCCAACCATTCGTTGGGCTTCTTGCTCCCCAGTTCTTATTTTGGAGAAGACATTAAACAAGGGACATTTTCACTACTGGATGAATAAATGACCCAGAGATGTTCTCTGCATCCAATAGCTTCAGCAGTGCTTTGAAATTCCTCAGTCTTTGATGATGAGGCCTACATATTCAGATAAAAGTGTAGCATTTCCAGAGAGGCATACAGGAATTAAAAACAAATTCTGCCTTTGCACGACTGTGCAGTTGCACAGAATTCTTAAAAGGAAGCTCTGCTTGGAAGACTAAGGTCTTTAGGGCACCGTGAAAATTAAGACAACAATATGGATTGAAAGAAAGATGACATTTATGTTGAGGGGATTCATTATGTAGGAGGGAGAGTCACAGAATTTTAACTCCTGACCTACACAGATTCAGCTTTGTGGTTCAGGTAAAAGAACAGAGCTACTTCTCCTAGGTGATCTGCGGCAGATGTGAAAACTGAGCAGCGGCATCTGAAACAATCCATAAGGCATGCTGCAAAAACAGTGTGTGCTGCAGCAATCAGATGTGTTGCAGTGCAACAAATGGATCTCCAAAAAAAATTAAGTTCTTCACAGCAGTCCTTTCTGACCCTTTTCAATTTCCTAAAATCTGTTAACAGTGAGGACACCAGAATTATGGAACATGTCATTAAAGCTACTTTTGGTCCTGATGTTACATTCTTCCGCAGCTCGATAGCTTACAATATACCAAAAAAGGTTTTAGATCTTACAGACACAGCATGACAGAAGAAGTTCATGTTGGGTTGCTTGTTTACTATGCAGCCTGGGTTCTTTCAGAGCTGCCTTACTATTTATTTCCATAGGTGTGACCTTGTATTTGGCTGTATCTGAATGGTCCTATTTAGGAGGTGTAAGTCAGAGCACAACCCGGCCATCCATGCTGACCATGATGCTGCGCACCCTGGCTTCCTGAGCTGCTCATCCAACAGCTCTTGAATTAACTCTGTTTACAGCTCACCTTAAAAATGCAGTGAGGACTGGGATATGCTTATGAGCTCACAGACACTTGTAAAGCTGGAATAAGCCAGAAGCAGCTGCCAGTAACCCTCCCAGCTGTCCCAGGCTAAGCCATTCCTTCTCCTCCATCAGAGCCTTCGTATGTGAACCGGTCTGCTTCTGACCACTCTGTCCTCAGCTGTATGTATAATTCTTCCAGGCTCTCTGAGTTCTACACTCTTTTTATTCACAGAGATTTTTACATTGACTTTCTAATCATTACTACAAATCTTAAATAGCATCAGTCCTATTCTTGATTTCTGCACAATCATCTAGAATCATCTCCACTGAGTGATAACTCCTTTTGAGCTATGCCGCTCACCTCCTATCTGACCCATGCAGCACAAGCCTTCTTCATAGAGTACAATGGTGCCTTTCCAGAAAAATACCAAAGGGCTAACCAAGTATGTTATATCTGCACCATTACCCTTATGAACAACTTTGTAATTTAACAAATGAAACAAATTTTTCCATAAAGCCACATCAGCTGCTACTGCTATCTTCCCCACCTTGTAATTCCTTATTGCACCCTGTATCAGCACTTACTGTCTGTGATTGATGTGATTGATAAATCAGTCTATTATTATCTGTGTTCTCACTTGTGCGATTTGAATACTTAGTGTTCCTGCCTTGCAGAATTTCTGCAATAATTTAAGCTTTATTAGAAGTTAATATATTTTCATGCTTCCCAAGACTGTTCATGCAAACTCCTTTAAGATTCTCAAATTCAAGTTCATTAGGACCTGTGTTCTTTAAAATGCTTCTAAGAAAAGTTGTTCAATATCCTCAGTGATGACCAGAAAGGCACTTAGTCATCATCATATGACACACACACATCACACATTCTTTCAAGTATAGAACAAATTTATTTATTAAACAGTTCTACTTTTTTGTAGAACAAATATCAACTTTTTTTAAAATCTAGATATAATAGTCCTATAATAATGTTAAGATTTAGAAAACTTCAGCTGTTCCTAAAACTACCAACCACACATGTGCCTTAACGTTCTCATCCATTTTTCTATGCTTTATAACTTGTACTGATTGCTAGGTGTTAGGGGTTGAGTTTCCGAGTAGAACTGAAAGTCCCTAACGCTCCTTAAATCCCTTATTGATATAGGGGAAAAGGGAAACAAAACTCAAATCTCGGAATATATGGATGGGAAACTGAAACAAACTTTTAATAAAAATTCTAAAATACTATCATATCACACAACTATATATTAAATGCAAAACAAGAAAACAATACAGTAAGAGTTAAAACACTGCAAAGGGAGGAAAAGGAAAAAAACTACAATTATGGCCGATTGGCCACAGGCCAGGAGAGGATGTCACGCCAGGATGGTAGCTCAGGAGATGGCGTCTATCCAAAACGGCAGCGGGCCAAGTGATTAAAAGTTTTTAACAGCTTAGGGAAGTATTTTAACGAGTTCACAGGGAGACCTTTTTCAGTGTCTGTAAAAAAAAACATTCAAGGACACTCCTGACCGAAGCAGCGGCGGCTTCAAATGCGGATAAGGAGAAGCCCTTGCGGCCGGAACATGAAGGGGGGTGAGCTTCCCCCGCATCCGAATCCAGCGGTAGATTCTCGCCGAGTGAAAAATAGCTCCGCTCTTACCCGATACGAGAGAGAGAGATGCTGATTGAGTCCCACAACAATTCACAGTAGAGCTGGGTGCCGATAGACAGAACCAGTTCTGAGTTAGGCCCCGGGTGCGGGGGCCAGGCCGCAGGCTTTCGGCCTGGTCGGTAGCCAGCCCTCTCGCTGTGGCTCTTTCTCCGAAGCTGCCCGGTGTCCAAAGAGGAGGAGACTCCTCCTGGCTGCAGGTTTTAAGGAGCATCTGCCGGAAGAAATCTTTTGACCTGCACTCTTAGCCAATGTGATGCCGGGTTTATGGAGCTTGTATGAAATAATCCCGATACTCTGTTGGGCACATTTCCAAAACAAGGAAGTCTTGGCTCAAACTGGGACACTAGGTTTGCCTTTTTTCTACTGCCTGTATGCCTTTATTTCAAACTGCTGTGTTCACTTCCCCACTAAACTAGAAACATATTTTTCTGAATCTCTCAACTCACCTAAGATCACAATATCCTGACTTATTTTATAGATGTCTTCTTCTTTAAAGACTGTCCCTACTTTGATACAGTTTTTCTATGTAACTTTTCTTTTCACTCATTCATTTTCCACAGCTTTTATGGGAACAAGTCCAAATATGTCTTGGGAACAAGACGATACAGTCAGTGTCCATGTGTGTGCATATAGTATGGATTGTAACAAGCAATCACTAGTGGGTTTTTCTTTCACATCTGCTTTCCAACATAGGAAGCTGCCCTCCCTGACCAACCTTTCTTCTAGAATCACTGTGGTAGAAACATTGGAAACCCCCTTGTCAAATATAATGCGAATTGGGATAAAACCTGGCAAGTGGACACTATTGTTGGGCTGAGCACTGTTCAGACTGGTAGCCAAATAATACAAGGCAAATTAAAAGAACCTGAATACAAAATTTTCATAAAGCAAACTATGCAAACTGAAATCTGATTGAACTTCTTGTTTTCAATTCACAAAAAACCCTGAAAGAATCAAAACTGCAGTGAACAGTGGTCTATAATCTGATGGCCACAAGAGGGTACAATTTGGAAATTGTAAATGAGTGTAACGGTCCCACGGAGGTTTCTCTAAGTGACACCAGTCTTTTCTGAAGCCACAAAAATCCATCTCCAGAACTCTCTAAGAGAAATTCTGGCACAGCACCTCCACAGGTATGTCCCCTCAGGGGCTGCACAGGTCACCTTCATGAGGAGAGCCTTTCTGGGCACATGCTGCATGACAGTTTCCCTGCATCAGGGGACAATAATCTGCAGTTCTCAGACAAGTGAATCTTTCCAACCCTTTCACTGCATTAGCCCGGACCACCATACTAAGAACACCTGAGCACACCATACTTTCAGCTACACTACGGGCATCAAACAATGCTCTTGAAGGCATTTGTATTCTTAACCAGTCCTTAGGCATCAGAGCCAGGCCTGACAGCAAAGGCCAAATGGCTTCATCTGAGCACGTCAGGAAACTAGGTATCAGTTCTCGAACCAGACACCGTCTTTCTTGTGGGACAAACAAAATAGATGATGGAGAAAGGAAAACAGTGCTTGACCGGAGGCTTCCTCATGAGGCATGATTAATTCTGGGGCGAAAGCTCATAATCTGTGGTTTTGGCTTAAACCAGCCCCAGTATAACTCACAAACCAACACTTGTTTGGAAGTGTAAAAAAAAAAATTTAACCAACTACATAATTTGCAGTGAGCTCCCACGTGTGTTGCATGTCTGGAATACACTCTGGAATGGACTCTCCTACAGTGGTGTGCCTGTGGGGTCCCAAATATACTAGTGGTTTTGCACATTGTAGGGCAATCTGTCAAACATATGTTCAGATGTTGGCAGCAGTGGCAAAACCAGGGACTCGACAGCTTCTGGTTTGCTACCGCAATTGTTAGATCCTCTCTCTGCCCACGGAGACCCAACAGCCGCTCAGACAGACGCTGTTTAACTTTTGGATCGCTCAGCAATGTCTGACAGGAAAAAAAGAAAGAAAGAAAGGAAAATCCTTCTGCGAGACGACCGGTCTGATCGTGCTCACAAAGTGAAGACACCCCGAAACACGGTCCCAAGCGCAGGGAGGTGAGGGGCAGGATCAGCCCCCCGAGGTCTCCTCTGCGGTGGGACCCAGGGCGGCGTGCTGCCCGCCCTGCGCAATGTGCGGCTGCCGGCGGACCCCGCCTCGCCGCCGCTGCCGCCGTACCGATCGCGTCGCGGCCCGACAGCACTCTCGAGGTCCGAGGCGCAGAGCGCGGGAAGAGCCGCCAGCGGGAGCGGCGGACATCAGAGACGCACGGTGCTGCTCCCCGTCCCCGTCGCTCCCCCGCTCCCTGGGCCTGCGCAGGGCCCCACGCGTGTTCCGCCCGTGCAGATCCGAGAGCGATTCCGGCCGGGAACTGCGTGGAGGCGGTGCGGCTGCCGGTGCTGCGTGGGGCGGCCCGCAGCGCGCGGGGCCCGGCGGCGTGTACCTGCCCGTGGGCGCGGGGCGCGCACCCAGATCACTGCCTGCTCGGGGCCGCTGGCCCTTTAAATCCTGGCGGGCGGCCCGTGCTGCCGCTGGCTGGGAGACCCCGCGCCTCCAGTGAGAGGTGAAACCAAGATGGCGGCCGCGCAGTAACTGAGGCGGGGACGGAGCCGGTGGGAGTCTGGCTGGATGGGTCGTGCTGCACCGCGCCGTCGTCGCTCGCCCACTCCGTAGGTCAGAGCGCCTCTCTGCCGGCTGGGCTGCGGAGTGCCTGGAGCTTAGCCACGTCGCAGGGTGCGCTGAGGAGTCGGGACTGAGCCGCCGCAGCACAGGGAGGAGGAGGAGGAGGAGGAAGAAGAATATGGCGGCGGAGTCGGGCTGGGAGTGAAGCCGCCGCCTCGACGGGAGCCCATGGGGGAGACGGGGCGCTGAGCCCGCCCGACCGCTTCATCCTGCCCTGGGACAGGCAGTGCCCGCAAGCCCCGGCCAGCCCCGGCGGGAAGGAGGGCGGCTCCTCCAAGCCCCGTGCTGACGGACGACGAACAAGGAGCCTCGGGCCTGGGCAGCTGCTGCACAATAGAGCCGAGCTCCAGGCCGGGGCGAGCAGCCCCTCTCCCGCCTGCTTTCCCCCGCCTGCTTCGTCCCGGCCTTGCCAGCCTCCAGCCTGCTTCCCTCGCTACGGCCTCGGCCTCGAGGGTCGCCTGCTTCTGTCACCTCGGGCCGGCTGCCCAGTGCCACCCGTGCCATCTGCTGTCCACCGCTGCTTCCACTCCCGTGGATTCACTTTTTCTCCAGGATCCCTTCTTCACCGCCTCTCCTGCCTGCCCTTCACCCAGCAAAGAGCCTCTCTCCACTCTGTGGCTCTCTCCTGCGTAGGCTTACTCGCCTTTTGTGCAGCGCCTGACTGTGCCTGAAGCAGCTCCCCTTTCACCTCTTGTTGCCTCTCTTCCCCTGCGCCCCTCAATCCTGTCACCCTCGATAATGAAGGTCCTGTTGGAGCACTGAAGAGGAATAAGAAGAGCTTGCTTGGTGTGCCCGTGTGGGGCTGCTACCTTCTTTCCTGCTCCCCTCCTTTGAGGGGGGCCTAGCCCCCGACCAGCCTCCTGCTCCTCCAGCAATTGCAAGCCAGAGTGGTGGCTGTGGGGTGGCAGGCGGCAGGATGACTGACACCCGGCGAAGGGTGAAGGTTTACACGCTAAATGAGGACCGCCAGTGGGATGATCGAGGCACAGGACATGTGTCCTCTTGCTACGTGGAGAGGCTGAAGGGCATGTCTCTGCTAGTCAGAGCAGAGAGTGATGGTAAGTGTGTATGTCTGAAGGTACAGTCTTTCTTCATCCTACCTAGAAAAGGAACTGGGCTTAGCTTTGTGCCTGTTGCCTTAATGCTTTGCTGTGTAATTCAAACGTGATTCTTAAAAGCAAGTAAGCACTAAGCGTAGTTCTTTCGTGTTAGGCTCAGTGAAAGAAATGGGAAGATTGCCACCAAGTGCAAGCATAGAAGGCACTTGGGTCATAGTAGATACACAGTGTTGCGTACAAAATATGGTCAGGCCTTGTTGTAAGATCTGTCGCTAGATGCCCAATGTACTCGACTTTCAAAACTGATCGTTGTGATATAGCCTTCCTTAGATGTTTCTGTAAACGATACCCTCATGAAAGGAGTTGTTCAAAACTTAGATAATTTTTTTTAGTGTGTAATTTTTTAAAAGGTCATTGGGCGACTAACACCCTTCTCCCCCTGCCCCCTTCTTTGGTAGCAAGAATTATGCAAGACATTCTAAAAGCCATCAACAGTTATCAAAGTACATTTATTATAATAATAAAGACAATACAGTGGTCAGAACAGCATTTTCAGAGTTTGTTTTTTTCTATGGAATGGTAGTTCTCAGTCCTTCAGCAGTTCTAGATCTTCCTGGAAATAAATTTAAAACAATGCACTATCGACTTCCTTCACCTTTTCTGACAACTTATGACAATAGTATAGGTTCAGTAGTACTATCTACCCCTGTAACTACGTGTTTGAGCTGGTCTTGATAATTGGTTGAGTTCATGACTGCTATGATCAGAGTGGATTTTAAAATGTGTACTTTGCAGTATCTAGCATGTACCTTTTTGCTAGTAAAGTCAGTCAGTGCGTGTCCTATTACTTCATTAGGTAAATAGCTATTGTATCTAGTGACTTGTAGATCTAGTTGTATCAACAGACCTTGTAATTTTATTTGACTTTTTCATTGTCTAAGATGAAAAGCAGCCTGAGAATCATTCATTCTTACTGTTTGAGAATCTTCTGACAAACTGTTCAATAATTCCTACAGCAAAGATCATAAACTGATACAAACTTGCATCTGAGCGGGATTTTGATAATTGAGCTTCTGATAAGCATGAATTTCAGGGGTTTTATTATAGTTTCTTGATTATACTTTAAAAAAATTAAACTGAGACTTGATTTTATTTATTTTACACTGAAGAAGATGCATTGATAGTTTGTCCAGCTTTGTAGTGTAAGAGAAAACATTCAGAATGGAAATATGTTTAGTTTAATTTCAACATGGGGGAGGGAGGTAAAGCGAAGGTTACCCCTAAATTTTTAGACTAATCTTCACAATATGTATTTTTGTAGTTAGGATCCTTTCTGTCTACATGGCTGATGTGCTCATCTTTAAAAACTGGCATGTCTTCTATATGCTAAACAGTTTTCTGATTTCTAATTTAAAAAAAAAGGAAAGCAAAAGAACTGCAGTTCATAACCTGCTTGTGAAGAAATAGCCCATTCAAACTAAAATCCCTTTATTGACTTTCACTGGGATATGTATGCTTAAGACTGATTAGAACCTGAATTGGTCTGTTGTGGCCATATTATTGTAAATGAACATCTGTAAGAAGGAAAATACAAATTGGTATGAAGGATGGCAAAACAAAGATGAAGTCCTTACTTCGTGTTGCATAGCTAAGATACCCTAATGAAAGCAGAACTGTCTCAAACTTACTAATTACACCTAATACACAGAAGTGTATTTACTAGAATACGCACGAGACCTCTCTCACAACATATGTGTTCTTCAAGAGTATTGAATAATATGCAGAGTTTAAGTTCTTAATTTAGTAGGTAGTACCAGTCCTGCGTAAATGTGCACTCTATTAATAGGCTAGTTTTTCTAACTTGTTTGTGTAAACACCTCATAAAATCTGATTTATATTTTGAGTACTCCCAGTGTCAATTGTTTGTGGTCTGATTTTGCAGGCAAATGCAGTCATTTTTACATGTGAGCAAATGGTTTGGAAAAAGGTAATGCTAGACTTGTGTTTTAGGTACTACACAATTTGTGTGTTCCCTCATGTCCTTGTTTCACTTACATGAAGTTGTTGACTGAATTTTTTTCATACAAGTACTATGAATCTGACCTATACACCGTTTGCCTCCATGTTTCCATTGCGTACTTGTATTGTCTGTCTTTGTCAGCTCCTCCTCTTTCCACAATGAAACTTCTTCCTTCCTCCTTTTCTAAACCAGCTTTTCCTAGCGTTTGAGCTGAGATTCATTCTGTGCACACTGGCAAGTTCTTATGGACTTACTACTCCAGGAAGCTGACTGAAAACCTCGGAATCTGCCTGGATTTGAGGGCTCTGTTTCCTGAGTGGGGGAGGCCACAGGGGATGTTAGCACTAGTTCCTGCTGTGTATGGGAAATTCCCACTCCCGTTAAAAGGCCAGTTTGGCTGTGCATAGAGTAACAGCCGAATGAGCAGAGGTTCATCTGGCTGACCATGTGGGCTCTCACATATTCAGTCTTTTGTGCAGCTGTGACTTGCTGTAGCTCCATAGCTGCTTTACAAGTGGTGGGTCAGGGTGTTCAGATAAGGGAGCTACAAATCAGTATGCCAAGTCCAAGGTGAGCTGACATCTGGAATTGGAGTAATAACTGAGTAAGAGTGTAATTAATTTATTTTATTGAAAAGAAAATAATTTTCTTAAAAGAATTCAGGGCAGATGAGTGATTTGTGTTGCTGTCTGAGATGTCTGATGCTCCCAGGCACTGAACTTTGTCATTGCAGGCAATTTTGAGTAATCTGTTATAGTACAGAAATGTCATAAACTGCTTTCAAATCAAATATTATGCTTTGAAACAGGGAATTGTTTTGGGGTTTTTTTACACTTTAAACAACTGTTAACTTTTTTTACTTAAATCCCTGAAAAGTTTCTCTGCATGATTCCTAGTTGCAGCATATTCTACTTGAATCGCAGTAGAGAAATAATAAACTCTTTTCTTACAAATGATCACCTTCCGTGTGAGTTTCTGTGTGCAATCAGCAGCCTTTGATTTCTTACCCATTTCTCACATGGTATTTTAGGCTGCTGTGGCCTGCCTCATGCTTAAAATGTCTGTGTGCTTCTAGATTTTCACTGCGTGGTTTCATATCACTTTTTTTGTTCTGAGCCCAGATGACTGAAGTGGTCTCTAAAATGAACTTAACTGTTCAACTATCTTGGGTTAATTTGACATCTTAAACCTTAACGTTTACTAGTCCTGTAACTACACCTTTTGACAAGCCAAGGTGACCTCCCCCATTGGAGGCCATATTTGCCAGCTATCTTTTAGGAGCTCTCTAATCACTTTTATTGAGAAGTTGTAGTTTGCCACTTCTGAATTCTGTCTGATAATGACTTTGGCAACAGCATGGGCGTTTGCATCCTTGCTGTTTCTTTAGACGAGGTATCAGTAACCCTGTAATACTGCAAGAAGATTTAGCCAAAATTTGGCTTAAGTTAACTTTACCTTACTTAAACTTAAGGGTTGATTTAAAACAAAAACCTTATTTGAAGGAAAGCAACACAGAAAATTTTGTGGTTTTATACTTACCTTAGGTTAAAATGAAAAAAAAAAAAGGGGGGGGAGTGGGAGGATTTTTTTTTTGTTTGGTTCTTTTCTCTTGGTTCTCCCCTCTCCTTTGACTTTTGGGTTTGACCGATCAGAAACGTATTAGGCTGAGGACTGGTCTTTTGCGAATGCAGAGCTCAGTTTTGGACCTTAGCTTAATCTGTTTCCCAAGTTTCTGGGGATTGGGTTCTGTGATTCAGTAGCAGCAGAACTGATTGCAGAACTTAACCCTCTGTGTGTATCTTGCAAAAAACCAGCTATTGAATTGAAATTTCATTTAAACATAAACATGTTTATGCTGGTGAGAAGTAATGAGTGACCTTTTCTTCTTTTGAGAAAGAATTCCCACAAAAGTTTGATGGAAGAGGAGCAGTATTTCCATATCAGCAGATCTCCTCCATCTATTTGCATATATGTAAACAAGTTACAAATTTGTTGTTTAAGACCACTGGATTGGGTTATTTGATGTTCTCTATGTATCTTTGAGAATAGTGGTGTGTATCTGTATGTAATCTCTTGTGAGCAAATCCTTCCCTGTACAGGCATTCCTTTCACAGCAGAGAACACTGTTGTTACATCAGCAGAAAATCCCAGCTGTGCTATGTTGCATTACGGTGGCAAATAACAGAATTTGGCAAATCGGTGTTTTCTTCTTTAAAGGTGGTTTCGGATGATATTTCTGGCACCAGTGTTTTGCAGTTACCTTTACAAATTAATTCAAGGCTATAATTTAGAAAATAACTATATCTACATGATTTTGGGATGTTTAGTAAAACCGTAGCTTGTATAAGGTGAGTTTTCAGGTCTTACCTAACTTTGAATTGAGTCAATGAAGACAAAATTTGTTGGTCTGTTTTTATAAAGTAGCCTGGATAGTTTTAACATATTCTAGGATAGTACCAAGAGGAGAATAGCTATGTAGAAAGTACTTGCTTATGATGAATGCAAGAGTAAGCATCTTGAACTATAGTTAGAAATAAATATCACTATTGACTTTGAATGGAGAAGAGCTTTGTTTGCTGTATGTTAAATTTTTGTAACCTTTTTCTAAAGAATGTATTTGCATTACAGACATGTTACTGTTGCCTGGTTCCCAGAAGCAAGTAACAGCAACCTAAGACTGCCTCATGCCAGGAAGGGACCTGATCATGTGAAAACTTACTGTGTGAAAACAAACTCAATGAACTTAACTAGTAGAGTAGTCACTGATTTTTTTTGAGTCATTGCACCCTTTTTGGGGAACAGATTGCACGAACAGAGCATCAGATTCTCCAGAAGGATGGATTTGTGGCAGTTTTAGGTTATAGAGCAGTTTATGTTTCCGTATGTGTCTATCTCCGTGTTTTTCTAGTTATTGTCTGGAATGGTGAGCAATAAGTTGAATCATGTGGTAATGAGAAGCAAGACAAGCCTTATAAGGGTTGATTTGTCTTTTCTACAAGCACCAGGTTTAGTAGAGAAGAAGAAATGATCTTTTGTGGTAAGTCTAGCAAAGAGGTCATTCTCCAGTGTCTGCTTCTAGCCTGGAAGATGAAATGTCTGCATTCAATTGCCTTCAAGATGTTCTTTTTAACAGTATTTTGTCAAACATGGTGTTCAAGTTATATATGATATTCTGCTAATTTCAGGATTTCCATGTCTGTAGATGTGTTATCTGTGTTCAACAGTTTTTATGTTTAAATTTCATAATTTCTTTTAATTCTTACAAGATTCTAGTTTGTATTTGCTGCTACTAAATACTTTAGACAGTAAAGAATGTCCAGAAGTTAGTAGTCAACCAAGTTAATTGCACGAAATAATGTTATAAAACTTTAGGTAGTTGAAGCTGAGGCTTTGAAACTGAGAGTAAGATTGAAGTGTAATGCTGCCTGTAACATGATCGTAAAGGAGAAGGGAATGCTGGTTTTAGGTATTCACTAGGCATACCCAAAATTTAAAGCTTGAGACTATGGCTGAAGTGCCACAGAGTATTGGATGCATCAGTAAAGCTCATCTTAGATGCTTTCCTTCTCTGTCCTGCTCTATAGTTTGATTTTTAATTTTTTCTTCAGTTGGGTTGTCACACTTGAGCAAGTAAGCTGCTTTGTTAACAGAGCTGAGGCAGGTTAGGTAACTGGAAAAATTCTTAAAAAGAAAAAATGTATGTGATTTTTAGGGGGAGATAACTTTTTGTTATTTTTTGTTTTCCCTTGAGGGTATTTAGTTCAGTTTTGTTGTTGGATTGTATCTTAGTTTGTAAACAGCTCTATACTGCAAGAGCAGCTGAGACAGGTCAGTAGCCAACTTCATTATGAAGTCTGCTTCTTGTAGAACAGCAGACTTAGGGAGAAACAGCCATCACGGGTAAGTTACTTTGTTAATTTAAAAAGAAAAAAACAACATTAATTGTATCGGATTATCACATACATAGTAAGCTAATGCATATAAATATCCTCAGTAAAGCTAAATTCATGAAGTAATAACCTTTCTTACCCCACTTGGAGTACTGCATCCAGTTCTGGAGTCCTCAGCACAGGAAAGACATGAACCTGTTGGAGCGGATCCAGAGGAGGACTGCAAAAATGATCGGGGGATGGAGCACTACCCTATGAGGACAGGCTGAGAGAGTTGGGGTTGTTCAGTCTGGAGAAGGCTCTAGGGAGTCCTTCTTGTGGCCTTTCAGTACTTAACGGGGGCCTATGAGACAGATGGAGACAGTCTTTGTGTCAGGCCTGTTGTGTCAGGATAAAGAGTGTGATGGTTTTAAACTAAAAGAGGGTGGATTTAGACTAGATATAAGGAAGATACTGTTTACAATGAGGGTGGTGAAACACTGGCACAGGTTGCCCAGAGAGGAGGTAGAAGCCCCATCCCTTGAAACATTCCAGGTCAGGTTGGATGCGCCTCTGGGCAACCTGATCTAGTTGAAGATGTCCCTGCTCCCTGCAGGGGCAGGTTGGACTAGATGACCTTTGCAGGTCCTTTCCAACCCAAACCAATCTATGATCTTCTATTAGTCAGTAGCAATTCTTCAGGAAAGGAGTATGGAGTGTTTTTGTAAAGGTAACCTGTAAGATTGAGGATGGTGATACTTAGTAAAGAAACATTGGTTTGGGATATTTTTTTCTGTGGATTTTATAATTGGTACACTCTTCACTTAGTGAAAACTAGCTAGTCATTGTTGATTCTACTGTGAGATTTGGAAGTGCAATTTTCAATTCCAAGTACGTTTTTCAAATCCTAGTAATATGTTTTCTTCAAGTTCTCAGGCTTCCATATTTGAGGTATCGAAGCATTTTAATTTTTCTATAGTGTAGATTTTGTGAGGCTATTTGGCAAATATTCTGGTAATATAAATATAAGACTGCTTTAGAACTATAGCTGTGAAACTGAGAAGTTGAGACTTTTCTTAAAGAATAAATTGAAGCAGGTAGATGAACGGAGATGTGCCTCTTCAAAGGGGTGCTTGCAGCCTTATGTTTTAATTAAAAGGCTGACTCTGCACGTTAATTTATCAGTACTTCGTCATGTATGTTGAGTGAAGCTCTGCAGATACCGAAATTTAAGTTACGGCTTTAAAGAGTACCTTACTGGCATTTGTGAAGCTGAGCAGCAAGATGGATGAGGCAAGTGATTGGACAAAAATAGAAGCAGTTTTAAGGGTGATTTTCACCTAAATAGA
Source organism: Bucorvus abyssinicus (assembly GCA_009769605.1). Taxonomy (NCBI): domain Eukaryota; kingdom Metazoa; phylum Chordata; class Aves; order Bucerotiformes; family Bucorvidae; genus Bucorvus; species Bucorvus abyssinicus. The sequence continues at coordinate 17,276,870 of CM020036.1, forward strand.
TCCTTTGAACCATAATGTTGTATTATCACTAAAGCCTATGCAAAAGGAAGGAAAACACAGACATGAGAACAGAATTGCTATTCTATGTCTTAGATCAGTATAAGCTGCTGTAAACCACTGATCCTGAGTTTATCATATGTGAAGCTTTTTGGTATTGGCAGTCACAATGTTTGCCACTCAAAGCATTAGTTTCTAGATACACTTTCCAGCAAACTAATGTGTTTTAGCTAAACTTTAAGAACAATTACCACATGATTAGCAAATTTTGTCCAAAACAACTGTATGTGATCTGTGGAATGCAGTTGTGATGGATTTTTCTGTGCTTATTTTTGCACACTTTATAATTTCTAAATTTTCCTTACTCAGAATAAGAAAGAGGTTAAAAATCTACTTCTGAATGTTCTGTACTACGTGAACAATATCTTTGAGGGAAAAATAAAATGTAAAGCTGTAGAATATGGGTTAAACAAACTTACTGTTCATAGGAAGGATATTAATATCTACTTGGGGGAAAAAGGGATCAGAAAATTCATGTTGAGATTGAAATTTTAATACATATGTAAATAAGTGGAACTTTTTTTTTCTAGGCTCTCTTCTTTTGGAGTCCAAAATTAATCCGAACACTGCGTACCAGAAGCAACAGGTAAACATACTTTTTTTTCCCCCCCTCACATTTAAAGACAAGTTCTTTAACTTCAGCGATACTGTCCATTTTTTGCCTCTCTTGCAAATTATATTGTACATTCTTGTACCAAAAATAGGAGGCAAATTAATCTGCAACATTTTTATGCATTCCATGATACGTATGTGTTATTTCTCTGCATTTTTTATGAAGTTACATAGATAACTTGCACTCTGTTTTACACCAAAAAATGCTGGAATAGATGGGCAAAGCATAGTTGTAAAAATCACGAAGTAGCTGAGATTACCGAGGATTATAGTATCTGAAACCTAATATCATCTGTTTTTTTTTTATTCTTTATATTTCAGATACTACAACTTTCAATGTATTTTATTTAAGAGAAGACTAGAAGGCTTTAAAGCTATTTACATGTTTACCATTGGCTTTTACTTAGAAGATGCATGTGGGTTACTGCTGCTTGAAAGCATTCTGTATACATAAAAGCAGCTTCTCACCTCTAGTTCACACCTTGCTTCAATTATTTAAGCCATACATTGTGAGCCTGTAATGAATGGTACTGAGATGGGCGAGAATTGAACTGTAGGCACATGTTTGCTGTTCATCTCATTGATGCTGAGAATTACCCTTAGAGGTTTAGAAATGCTGAAACATTGTATTTGATTGCCTGTCTGGGCAGCTCGTACTTGCTAAAATCCTGTCAGATACAGTTAATGTACTAAAACACTGTTCTGTCGTCAGCTTTAGTAGTTTATTATAAGCACAGACATACTGTAGTTTTGCTCACAGGCAGTCCCAGTGGTTATGCTGCTGCAGCTGTTTGTAGATTGTATATTGAGTTGAACGGGGAGAACCAATCTGGGTTTAAAATATCCTTCCTTGGAAAGTTTAACCTGTATCTACCCCTTAACGTAATTTATGATGCATAAACAAACTGTCATAAACAACTGGTAAGGCCAGTGTGGGGTGGATAATCAATTGCAGGGTGTAAGAAAGGACAAGACCAGCAAAAATGCTAAGCAAGCTAACTCTTAGTTGTAATCCTGAGGTCATGATTCTATGATACTGTAACTTGAGCTTTAGGACTCCTAAAAATGACATTGAATATTTCACAGCTCTATGGCATAAAGTGCTGATCTGGCATAAAGTTCCTTTTCTGCTTCAAACCTGTTCATAAAGCATCAAGGGGTGAGCTTTGTATCAATAGGGTTTATGTCAGATCAAACACGAAGCCTGCTTAAAGTAGGCATAAAATTGTAAGATCAGTGCAAACCACCACGCATGCCTGTCAGTGCAACAGCATTTCATATCTGTGCTTGTTGCATCTCTAGGTCAGACATATACTGTAATGTAGCACTGCACAGGTCAGTACTGGTGATTGTGAAAACATGGTTAGAGAAAAATATTAAACATGAATCTGTCCTGTTAGAACAGCACTGGACATTTTCTGTGCTGGAGAAGGAAAAGCGCTGTTCTTAAAGCTTTCAAATGCTGCGTAGACGGAAATTTGTATTTGCAAGTGGATTGTTCATATTATTTAAGCAAAACACTCTCTAATAGAAATTGAATGTAGGACTCCACTTTAAGCATTAGAAACACCAATCTCTCTAGGTGTGTATATTAATCCTACTTGGTAGCACTTTCTTTCAGGTGAAGCCTACTTATCCTTTCCCTTAGTAAAAGGCAAGTTCAGAGTTTAAACCTGATTGCATATGAGCTAAGCTTGGGGTTTAGCAGCTGAAAGAAAAAGTTGCTTCTTTCTGTGCTCGTGGAACTTTGAACTGCTTAAACTCACTAAACCACAAGCAAATGAACTTGGTACCCTAAAACCCTCTTCAAAAACTGGTAGCAGTCTACATCAGTAGAAGTTTCAAGCCACCTCACACAAGATCCATTTGTGGAACTGTGGGATAGAAGAATGAGATCTTTCCTTTTAGGCTGCAGAATGGCTCTTAGGTCACTGTAGCTACTAGTGAAATTGCAGCTGAGATAGAAGATTACTTTTGAGCTTGCCATCAGTTGTACTCAAAGATCTTCTAGAAATGTAAGACTTAAAAACTTCAAAGTAACTTTCCAGCATTATGGACTTACCAGCCTTTCATCTCATTTTTGTTATGAGGGTGAACATCCATGTCCTTTTAAAGGGGTACATAGCAGTACGTCAGAGCTGGTTTTACTGTGATATACTTTGAATGTGGTTTGTGGGCACTTGGGCGTCTAATGGAATAAGTGGATGACTATTGTCTAGGCTGACATGAGGCTTGTAAGCAGAAACAGTCTTTTATTGGACCAACTAACAATATGTAGCATTTATCTAGATAGAAAGCTGATATGGGTGTGGACTGGAGTATATACTTTTCAATATACTTTCAATATACTTAGCAAATGCTTTAGTCATAGAGCAATATGTCTTTATTGACATATGTTAAACTTTATTTTAGATACATCCATGTACATCCTGTAACCCAGTGATGAGTATGCATTACATCCCTTTTTGTTCCTGAAACAAGGAAGAGTTGAGTTGCTTACAACTTCCAGCTACAAAGTCTTGCCTCTGCGCTAGAAACTTCCATGTCATGTGTCGTCTGCTTTTGCAGTCCCTTTTTCAGTTCTTCACAGAATACAAAGATTAAATTCATCTGGAGTACCATCTAGTAGCTATGTAGCTTGAAGGTGACTATCCTTGAGTGATGGAGGGCAGACCTATTAATAACAAAGTTAAATTTTGAAAAGATCTCAAAAGGCACTGGCAGGATGCTCAGAGAAGATGAACTTCCTATCCTTGCTGTCAGGACAAGCAAGCCAACAGTGAGACTTTAAATAAAATTTGTGCCTATTGTTGCTAAGATGGTAAAGAAGAGTGTGTGGTTTTGTGGGGTGAGGGGAGAAACAAGGGGAGTGACTGCTCTTGGATCATCCATTTTAAATGATCACGTTCCTTTATCTTCATGCATGTTTTCCGGTGAAATCTAATGTTTCTGCTGTTTCTGAGTATGGTCACTAGGACAGTGATTTGAGGTTCTGTTACAGAACTAATAAATTGATTTATTCCATGTGATTTATGGGATGCAGCTATGAAATCATGAACTGAAAAGTCACTTATGATTGTTGAGCTTTCATAGAAACTAATAGAATACATTTTGCCAAAAGACTGTGCCCTTTGATTATATTATTCCAGTTTTTGGGATAACTTGTTAGCACATCCAGATATCCAGGTGCTAGGGAAATAAATGTACAAAACCAAATGCAGAATTGAATCTTTTTATTACATTACTGGGGGCTGGGGGAGGTGAGGGTGGTTTTTTAGCCTGGAGATTTTTGTGCAACCTAGCATGATAACTATATATATTTAACTTACAAAACCTGGGTAGTGCCAGTAGTTTATTTCATAAGCAGAATGCTGCTTATGAAGCTGTACTTTTGATTGTAAATAATTAGCTAGCAACTGAAAGGTGGCTTGGCATGGCCAGGGAAGTGTCCGTAACTGTAAACAGTATGAGAGCTTAGATAAGGAAGGCTAGGAACCAGGCAGTCCAAGGTGGGGAGAAACAACCTTTCTGTGTCTAACTTCCAGTGGAGGCTAGGGAGGTGTCACAGGCCTAAATCATTTGAGAGTTAGTAGGAAGAGATTGATTTGCTTTTTAAGATAGAAAGTAACAATTTATGAAATACCTGTCTGATCTGGGGGATCACTGCTTCATAAGAGTAGCCTAAATCTCATAGGGCTGCCAAGAGAATATTTTGGAGCTGTGGGGAAAACTAGTATTCTCTCTAGACGTGACCACGAGTGAGAGGATATTGTCAAACAGTAACAGTTTGCTTTATCTTAATTTTATCACATTAGGAAAGAAATCTTAAATCAATTTTACATCACAATCAAATCTTGAGTACTAGTTGCTCTGAAATTGCTTACATTCTAGGGCTTTCTTTGGAGATTTTATGAATGCTGTCCAACACAGCTACTAATCAGCTTGCTAATAGTTAAATAAAACTGATTTAATGTTCAATAAAAGCATAACTTCCAGTGTGTGTTATGGTGAGAACTCGAGACTGATTGTGTATATTCAACAACTTTTCTATTAAGGAAAGTAAGCCTTTTTGAAATAATTTCCAAAAAAATGAGGAGAAAGCATATGGTAGATACTAAGCCCTGTCCAGCTAGGTACAATTGCCACTGCTTCCTGCCTTAAACTATTGCAGTAGTATTTTTGAAGGTTAGCTTCTTAAGAATGAATTATCAAATAAAGCTGTAGCACACAGTAGTTCTTCCTTGAAAACTAAGAACCAGAACTTGCTCCCTGTGGATTTGATGCAGCCAGCAATGAGACAACCAGCAGCAGAAATCCCCCTTTGTACTCAGAAGAAGTTTTACTTCAGGCTCTATCTTTATAAGGATAAGTGTGCAAAAAGTTAACCTCCATCAGTAGAAATGATAAATACCTCTTTATGGGTATGTTAAATACATAAGTCTTCTGAAAAGAGGATGTACTGAGAATTTTTGGTTCAAATTAAGAATTCTTGATTATATCTGAAGTCAGAATGAAAGACAACGAATTTATATAAATGATCTTAGGGAGACAGCAAATTTTGTATGGGCTAAGGTAGTGATGTGCCATCTAAGTGGCACTATTGTCAAAATATTTTTTGCAAAGCAGCAAATGATTTTCAGGTTTGGAATGAGATCTTGAACTCTACATACTTTCCTGATTATCATCCTATTCAAAAAAGAAAAGAACTTGCCAAGAACTCTAATGCTGAAAAACGTGAGGAGCTAGAATGCTAGGATTCTTGCAGAGCACTCAGTATAAAAGCCTTCAGTGATGAAACATTTGTCCATGTTTACGACATAGTTCATAGAATTTAGTTATGATTTAATACTGCAGTTTCACATTGTAACTGCGTTTAATAACAAGCTAGATAAGAACAAATTTTAGATGTTTATTTTAGACATCCTGTCCAGTTACTTGTCTGGAGGCTAACATTTTGTATGTAATGAAAAGAAAAAAATATTTTTTATCAAACTGAGCCGGAAATGCTTTTATGAATTATATAAGATTGAAGATTTTACGCTCATGGGGAGTAATGTGCAAGACTCATCTCCTTACCTCTCTAACCAACAGCTGCTATTTACGAAACAGCTATTAAGCATGTTTATTCATACCCTTTTCTCCTGGAATGGAGGAGGCAATCTTAAGAAATTTCAATTGCTTTCTGGAGTTGAAAGAAGTAATACTCAGCTTTTGGAAGCAAAAGATAGTCCTAATCTCTAGGTGAGAGATGGAGTAGTTAGTGAATTCAAATTACACTGAGAAGATTTTAGATCAAACACGGATTCTTTTCAATAAACCAAGCAGAAACTAGACTTTTATTCATGTTTTTTTTATCTTTAACTACATCGAGAATTTCCTTCAGTCACTTCTCCCTACACGTACATATCTTGTACTGCTCTTCTTTTTGATGATTTTAAGCTTTGTAGGACTAAGAAAATGAAATTACATTTAACAGTGAATTTAAACTCTGACTGAACTGTGTGTTATGCAACACTGAAGTGCTTTTCTCACTTGGGGTTTTTTTTTTTATAAACCCTTTGAGGCAAGAAAGTATGTACAAATGCTCTCTTACTAAAGATCCAGAGAGCTGCAATTGATGTATTTCTGTTGAGGCACTGATACTAATCTATAATACAAAATCCTTGTGTGTTAAAGACAACAGGAACTAATCATTTGAAATCGTTAGTGTTGGCAATTGAAATTGCTCTTCTAATATTAATAAATATTAATAAATAATATTAATAAAGCAAACTCAATGAATATTGTTCTGCTACTCAATTTTTTCTGCAGTTTTTGCTTTCTGAAGAAGAAACAATTAAAAAAAAATCAGAATGTGTAGAGGTGAAAGAATACTATCTGAACGTCCATGAACTTGTATGATAGTAGGTGATCTTGTTTAAGAAGAACAATTGCTATACTATGGCCAAATGCACTTCTGTACATCTGTGACTATAGTTTTCAAAAGCAGCTTTACCTTTGTGTCTTTTCATTTTTCTCTTCCTGCCTTCCTCCCTGCATCCCTCCTTTCCTCAGATGAAAAAGACAGACCTGTCTTGGTCTAGTGATGGATTTTATTCAGCTTAGTGCAGTTAATGAAAATAACACTGTCCTTAGCTGTATTTTTTTTAGTCACTTCCCTGTTTGCTAGTCATGTTCTTTATAAAGAAGAAAGTAGGTTTTGATCTTCTTTTGGAAATGGCTTATGTAGAAATCTAACCATTTTCAATTAGATGGAAATATAATAAGGAATGTTGCACGTTCTACTAGGGTCCATTTAAGATTTAGTGTTAGGATTGTTGCCTTTTTTTTTTTTAATTAAATTAGCGCTACTCAGTGGGAAGCTGATGCGACAATGGCCTTCAAAATCACTGCAGTATAAATACTGATTGCAGAGGTTGATGTATTAGATTTTGAACCTGATACATGTAATGAATACTGCAGTAAGGTACGTACTGTTCTTAAAAGATGGTACAAAAAAATTGTTTTGGACCTTCCCTTTCTAAATTTTTGTAAACTATTATTTCTCTTACTCTATAGAGACAGGAGTGCTAGGTGCTGTCAATCTGTTATTACCAGAGTATTTGCACCGTGACCTGTCTTGTAGAGAATAAACTATTAATTGTGACTTTCTTCTTCCTTTTGTATTTTGGAGGTGGTCTTCCTAAATCCCTTTCTTCTGTGTACCACCTCTTCCTCAGCCCCTTGGAAAAGGAAAAGGTAAACTATTTGCTGTTTGCAAGGTAAAGCCATTAGTGCCTCTGAAGCAGTATAGCTGCTCTGGTAATAGCAAATTGATTATGTTGTATTGCTTGACTGAATCCTAATGGAGCTAGTTGATAGTGCTATTTAGATTATAGTTTAGTATAGGGAGTTTTCGAATGTATATCAAAATCTACATGTAAGATTCCTCATTGTCCTTAATGTTCATTTTAATACTTGAAATAAATTAAGTCTAATTAATAAACTGTTAAACTTTTTAAATGTCTGGCAACTTACAGTGCTTTTTAAAAAATATTTAAATATAATTCCTTTAGGAATAAACACTGTAAGCAAAATCTATACTTAAGGAAGCACAAATACTCTATGGTTCTCATTGAAATGTTTCTTGTCCTAAGTGAGTACATGTTTTAACACAACTGGAATAATGCAGTTTCACAGGGCTATATATATTTAATGTGGCTGTATTTCAGCTAGGTGTCAGAGGAAGACAAAAGGCTTTTAAAATAAAACTTGATTCAATATGTAAACAATGCAGATTATATTTTCTTTTTGTGATTTTTTTTCCTAACAGTTATTTAGCAGACTGTCTGTAAACTACTGCATCAAATATCTTATCAGTGTGCAATATTGCTATTTGCAGCATCAGCTTCCACTTCCAAAGCTTGTTTTTGCATGCAATATGAGGGCTCTGATAAACTCTTGAACTGTTCTAGTACGTAGATGAGAGCTTAAGTGTCTGAGTAGTAAACATAGCTAAGCACGGTTTCAACTAAATTGTAGAAATCTAGAGCAAATCATCCTTTCAGAATTGTGTTTGGAATGAGTAAGAATGGTGTGGGTGGTGCAGTTTAATAGGTATTCGCACTCTTAGGCAGTTAACTGTGCATATTCAAGTTTCTGTTCTTGTTTGAAGTTTGTAGGCATCCTGGGGCTGCTTTTTAAGCAGCTGTTCTGGGCTTTAGCACAGTGTCTTCTGGGGCCTACAAAAAATGAAAAAAATGATTGTAACTTTGATCCTACAAAAGATGAGCAGTTTTATGTGATCAGATTGAAACAGATTTTAAAAAAAACAATAACAAAACCTGTTGCTTTTGTTACAATATTTTATCAGAGGATGCATTGAGACAGAGGTACATATTCTAGATCAACCTTTTTGAGATTTACAATATTATGGTCTCTTGAATTAAAGAACTAAAACTTTCTGGAACTTATTTTGAGTTATGGACAAATGTTTTTAACCCTAAGAATCTCAGAACGTTTTTAAAAAAACTTAGAAAGTATGTTGATCACATTTGTGTCGTAATACTGTCCTGTCATAGTTAGATGTCAAGTGGTTTTTATTTTAAATTTTTATGCTTCAAACACTATTCAGGTTTGTATAATCTGAAATAACATTGCCTGAAAATACTCTTCCTCTCTTTAAAGGATACCTTGATTGTGTGGTCTGAAGCTGAAAATTATGATTTGGCACTTAGTTTTCAAGAAAAAGCAGGATGTGATGAAATATGGGAAAAAATATGTCAGGTAAGTGTGATAAATGGAATATTGAAACAACTTAATCTTTTTTTTTCCTCCACAATTTTCAGACTATCCTGAGGTGACTCTGAACATGGTAGATGTAAAGTAAAAACTTATAATCTTAGCCACCTTCTCCAAATTTTGCATTTTTGAGTTTGAAAACTTTCTTATTCCTCCAGAAATTTGATACGAACTTAAAATATGTTTGGGGTATTTTTTTAGAGCATTTTCAGGACTTTTTGCTTAACATAACTTTTTATCTCTATTACCGTCCAAGGAAGTTTAGCTCAAAATGAGTGCTTAAAACGTTTTGTAACAATTAATTTCATAATTAACATTTTCCATATAGACTAGAAAGGAAAAGGTTACCTGTCCAAAGTTTTATTGTAGAGAGAAGAAAGTATGTGAGCTCTTAGTGAATTTTATAATGTATTTCTCATGGGTTTAACAATTTCTTACATTTATCTGTCTACATTTCTCATTCTTCTCTTACCTCATTCTTCTGTTCCAGATGAGGGGAATATTGAGTTTTTAACAGAAGTGAGTGTAAATGTGACGGTACGCTTCTGCTAACTGTCAGGGTATGAAAGATTGATCGGATAGTTGAAGTAGGAGAGAGATAGTTCTACCCCTGTATTATCACTTCAAAGCTATAATTTTTACAGTTTAACAAAATCAAACAAATTTTAGTATGTGCTAATTAACTCACTATGTTTTACCACTATGACTGGATGGCTGTAGAGTCATCGAATCAGTACAGTTTCTGGATAACATTTGGTCAGGTATTAACTAGTGGCCAATACCCAAAAGAGCATAGTCAATATATTCACTGATGGTAATTCAGTTTGTTAGTTCTTATTTGAGGGTTTTTCTTCCATTCCAAGCATTGCAACTTTTCTGAATTTCTATGCTACATTAGGTGGGATTTCTCTAAATTCTACATGAACTCTGTCTGCTCTTACCTAGCTCTCTTCACTCTGTCTTTTGGAGTTTGTTCTTACTGATTTCAGACAAAAAAAGAAATCTGGTTTGGTAATTGCATGGGTATAGATCATTCCTTTTTCTAGAAATGAGTCTTTTCAACAGTTTACCACTTACGTAAATAAGCACAGAAACATCTCCAGGAACTTTGGCAATCAAAATACCAAACTTTGGGGACAAACAAAATGGGGAAAAGGGGGAAATAGTGTTCTTGGGAAACACTCAGATAAGAAGTCCAGCTTCCTCAGCCTCATGTGAAGGTCTGATATTTTTGTAAGAAAGCAGTGTCTTTACATCCTGTTTTGAGGCCATGCTATTGTATTTGTGTCTAGTGTACTTTAAAGATCTTAAGCTTCCTCAGCCATTAAAGCAGAAATCTTCTAAAAGGAAAACTTTGATTCCACTGTTACTGGAAGAGGTTGCTGATGTATAAGCAGAACAGCATGTGGGTTTTAACAGCATTTAGATTTTAAGCTAAGTGTAGGCTTGCTGTTATTAATGAAGAATTATTTGTCCCACAATTTTTCCTGAATTTCAGCATTAGAAAGAACAGTACCTTCTACCATTCTACACAGCCATACTTTTCTGGATTTGACACATCAAACTCCAAGCAGATACTATAGTTAAGATGTCATTAAAGCTGAAACACTGGTCCTCAAGCATCTGTCTTGGTGTTTTGGGGTTTTTTCTTTTTCTAATTGCCCTTTCCACAGTTTCCTCATTGTATCTCTAGAACGGTCTTTGCAGATCCTGTGCCTTGTTTTTCTGACAGCTCCAGATTTCCACTGCTCTCGTGCTGATGATGTTTTGGGGTTTTCTGTTCTTAAGAGGAAATTCTGTGCCTTTGAGTACTTAGTGCATGGTAACAGATTTTGACTTGCAGCTCTCCAGAACTGAAAACAACAATTAAATTAACAACACTGGCCTCTCTTCTCTGTTTGAGGTAGCAGAAGCTTTGAAAAACATGAAGAGCAGTTAAATACCCTATAGATAAATGTTTAAAGCTATCATTGCATTAATGTAATACTGGATTGCATTTGAAAAATCTGTCTGCAGAGAATAAAGACTAGAAACAAATAGCTTAGTTCAGTAGTTTAAATCACTTAGTTCAGTAGTCTATTAAAAAGTTGTCATCCATGCTAGTAATTATGAATTTTCTTTTTCATTTGAAATACTTGGAAAACATAGCTTTTTTTCTTTATTCTTACTCCTTTTTAATAGAAAATAGCTGTACTCGATGTTAAACTTATATTTGCACTTTTATTTTGGCCATACGAAGAAAAACAGCGTGACATCTGAGATTATATTTTTAAACAACCGTTTCAATAGCAGTAAACTTTAAACTCCGGTTTTTTGAACACATCTTATTTTGTAGGTTCAAGGCAAAGACCCTTCTGTCGATATTACTCAGGACCTTGTCGATGAATCTGAGGAAGAACGTTTTGATGATATGTCATCACCAGGTCTAGAATTGCCATCTTGTGAATTAAGTCGACTAGAAGAAATTGCAGAACTTGTGGCATCTTCGCTGCCTTCACCATTACGTCGTGAAAAGCTCGCACTAGCACTGGAAAATGAGGGCTATATTAAGAAGCTCTTAGAAATTTTTCATGTGTGCGAAGACTTGGAGAACATCGAAGGACTACACCACTTATATGAAATTATCAAGGGAATTTTCCTTTTGAACAGAACTGCACTTTTTGAAGTCATGTTTTCCGAGGAATGTATAATGGATGTTATTGGATGCCTAGAATATGATCCATCTTTATCACAGTCACGGAAACACAGGGAATTTCTGACTAAAACAGCAAAATTTAAAGAGGTGATTCCTATATCTGATCCAGAGCTGAAGCAAAAAATACATCAGACATACAGAGTACAGTATATTCAAGATATGGTCCTACCCACTCCCTCAGTTTTTGAGGAAAATATGCTATCAACGCTTCATTCTTTCATCTTTTTTAATAAAGTGGAAATAGTTGGTATGCTACAGGTAAGTTTTAGAATTTCACAGTCTTATTTATTTGTGCTTGGGCAGAGAAAGTTGGATAATTTTTCTTGGAAAGAGTTGCTCCAGTGGAATCTTCACTTCTGTGATTCTGAAAGCCCTTTTGAAGTATGAAATAAAAGGCATGGATTTAAGTACTGAACTGTTAAATACATGTTCTTAAATTTCAAGTTTTGAACTAGATTCTCTGTAACTGATTTAAATGGAGCAAACGTGTAGAATCCTGAATGAGGTTGTATGGAATTAATAGTACTGCTTGCATTTTGAACTGTTGATTTTGTTAGGGTCTTTTTTTTTTCCTGTATTTTGGGACTTTTTAGGCACTACAGTTAAGAATAATTTTTGTCATGTTACCATGAGAAAAAAAATTACTTCACCTAAATTTCACAAATATAATCTCATACCAGGATATAACTGCTTCTGATTTTGAAGTAAATGAAATTATTTGTTTGGAAAATGTTTAGAACATAACATTGCCTTAGGTGCTCAAATCTATTCTTAATTTGTCTTATAAGTCCCTAAATAATACTGCTTGAAATTACCAGTTTTTCATGACATATGTCTTACTGCAAATGTAAAGGGACTATATAATGCTTTAGATGTCATACCTAATTGTCTTAATGAAGAACCCAATGTCTTAATTGTTCTGCTGCAGCCCATGAACTTCCTGAACTGTATGGAAAGAGGTGGCACATCTCTGTAATGGGAGCTTCCTGAAGCTTTCAGCTAACTTAGCAAAGTGTCATAGCATATGTATTTTGGTTTGTAAAAGTTAATTTTCATTATCTTAATTTTCCTAATTTAATAATTGAATAGCCACTGTCTTTGTAGGGGCTGTCTGATCTGGAGAAATGGACAAAGTGCTAGATGCTACTGATTACCTTAATCATGTTTATCTTCAATTGAGTCTCAGAATGCACCCTGTTTAATTTTGTGGAAAATACAGGAGAGAGAAAATTCCTTTTGCAAGCTCATATGGCAAATCGTTATCAAAACTAGGCTTCCCAACTTTTCATCCACCACACTCAGTTGATCAGGATATTGATATTATTTAATCCACTCTCTTGGAGCTTTAATCTGTCATGTGCACACATGGAGTATTTGATAAGCAGCCAGATGTGCAAAATGTCACTCAGGCCTAGCAGCTGAAATGTGTGCTTTGTGGACAGACCATCACTTAGTGGAGCAGCCACAGGAGAGGCCTGGTGGGACGCCTGGGGCATCTTCAGTAGTACTAGACCCCAGCTCGCATCCAGCTGAACCAAACTCTTCATGCTGTATGTGTCCTTGATAAACAAGGTCAGAAATGTGTATCTGAAACAATCAGAAGGCCTTAATCATTTTTGGAGGGGCCAATTTGAGAATGCTTACAAGCGTCACTTTGAGAAACTACTGAAAAAGATGCAGTTAAGGTGTCTCAACTTGAGTATCCAGTATGACTAGTGTCTCTAAAATACTTGACCTCTTTGCAAGGGTTGCTAAGAGCAGAATCCTGAGAATAGTATGTTTTGGCTTGAGAAGGAGGAGGGGAACAATTATTCAGGAGTTTTGGTGTCAGTGGCTGATCCTGAGAGGGTTCTTGAACTTCGAAAAGGAAACTGAGCAAGGGAAAAGGGGACCTGATCCTGCAAAATTGTTAAGGGTGTTTTTCCAGAAATCCTGAGGTAAACTTCATCTGGCACTAGTCGCTGATTAGTTTCCTTTTTTCTGTTTCTTACACCTCTGTTAAGTTAGTAGATGTAGGGTAAGCTTGGGTTAGAATATCAGGGTTTAGCGTGGTTGCAAAACTTGGTAGTTATGGATTATACTTGAAATAGAGGCTCAGATCTGATTTTGATTTGTTGTGTGACTGCAGGTTTCTGAACCTTATCTTCACTTCTATTGCTGTTGTCTGTGGTTGAGAATAAAGTATACTTCCTATGTGGTGAAGCCAGAAGAATTAGCATTGCATAACTTTCAAAGTTAGATAAGTATTTCAAATTGTTAAAGTGCTTTCTACAGCTTTGAGGAGCCAAGAGTAGTAGCGCACAAGGAAAAAAATATATCCTGTGCTGTATTGCATTTTCTAGTCCTTTCAGAGTACAGTTCTATAGCATTGAGGCGGCAACTCCCTGAGTTTATAAATAAGAATCCATTGGAAATTTTTGACATTGATGATCAGTTCCTGGTTTTGAGGGAATTAAAGAGGCTGTCACACATTATAAGCCTGTTGCATTTCTAAGTGATTAAAAGGCTTGATTCATTTTTCACATTTTCACAATGTAGCTCTAAACCAAGGTTTAAACCTACTTACCTGTCATTTATTTGTAGAGCACTATGTCAGGTTGCACTTTTCGGTTATCTCTGTTCCCTAAAGTTTCATTTTCCGATTTCCTTTCTCCACTCTCCCATTCCCACATCCATGTACAAAATGTATGATACTGTTCCTTCTCATTTCTTTAAGCAGAATAAATAATGTTCTGAGAACAAAACTGAAAGATTGCTTTTGTTGATTTCACGTCTGTGACTGATTCTTCAGGTCTGTCTTCTGTTAGTGTGTGGTTTAACATGCTTTCTGTAGCTGATTGTATCACAATGCTTCGGTGTGTGTGTGTGGGTATTATTTCATGAAAGATTTAAAATTGTAATTGGAATTCCTGGCATTCATTATTTTAGATCTTATGGCAGCCTGGTGCTCATTAACTTTATATGTGTATTTAAGAAGCTGTTTCTTTTATAAGTCTTTAATTGAAGAGTTTCTGGGACGCTTCATGGTAGTTGATTGGGACCCACGAATGAGACTCAAGTTCTTAGCTGATGCATAACACAGGTTGTTAAGGCTTCTGTTGACTTAGGTTGTCTCTCCTGGACCATTGAGGGTGTGCCAAAAGAGCTGTCTTTTTTAGGAAATTTTACTTCTCAGGTTAAAAGTATACTCCCTGAGTAGCTGATATCCTGCGACATGCTACTACTATGGTGTGTACAAATGAGTCGTTATATTCTGTTGTTTTCTCTCACTGGCTGTGAGGGAATTTAGAAGAAAAACTGTTACCTCAACCGTGAGAAAAAGATGAACTCTAAAGAGCCCTTTTCATGTCAGGCTGTGTATTAACTGAAGAGGCACTTTGCAAAGCCCTCGTCTCAAATTAACTCAGCCATACCTTAGTTACAGAAAAGTGACTAGAAGTTTGTACAAGACTCTGTGCAGATTGTGCCTGATGCATTTTGATAGGAGGAGTAACATCACTCAAAATTATCACTGTGTCTTACTTAAAGTACTTGGTGACAAGATAGGACATTTAAGGTCGTTAAAGGTCACTGACATTTAACGTCAGTTTTTCAGTTGTAACTAGTGACTTCTGTAAAGAAGAATATGCTGATTCTTAAGAATTCTGGCTCTATTAGGAGAGATTTTGGATGCCTTTAAAAAAAAAATACAAATTCAGTACTCATGGAAGATACCTGCTTCCATGATTTTGCTATCTTTGTTAGGTAAATAACTGTGATAAAACCAAAAATAGAGTATGGGTCACCTTTTGCACTTAGGGTTATGAACTGTATTTCTCCCTCCTTCATTAAGGTTAGCTTTCCCCTAGTATTTATGAAAATGTTTACACTGATGGGCTTTTCTGAGAAATGGAGGTTAGTTTATTTGTGATTTGTCTAAGATCTGTCATTTTAAATAACTATGTCATGATCTCACTGAACTAGATATTGTTGGTCATGATGGATAGTAAACCCATGATACCAGTATTCCCAGTCTACAGAATTAACTGCTGTGGAAGCCTGCTCAATTGCAGATTTTATGATTTGCTGTACATAAGATACGAAAGAGGTATATAACGTTTTTTTCCAATTTCAGCCCCTCCTAATATGCTCTTACTACTTGGGGTCCAGCCTGTTGTAGTCTTGAGATGTCATAGCCTCCAAGAAACCTTGCTGAAACATGGAGTTCGCCAAGTTTTGAGAGTGGGGGAGGGACAGGTAAGTGGTGTTTCTTACTTTATATGACGCTCTTTTGCAATTTAAAAAAATATATACTAATGTTCACACTGGAGGCCACCAGTTCTTTCCCTTTGTATTGTTAACTAGTTCTTAAAAAAAAAAAACCAAACTTGCAAAACTGCGCCATAGAGTGAGCAAACACTGTTTCCTTCCGTTCTCTCCCTCCTTCTCATTGGCGTGTTCTTTTTGCCAGCAAGATCCTGCAGTGGTTTTATCTTCCAGAATACAGAATATTATTAGGATTACTTCTCAGTGTGTGCATCTAAACTTTAGAGTCTTCTATTTTCAGAAAAGTAGAGAGCGGAAGGGGAAGATTGGACATATGGTAAAATAATTTATATGCCTAGAAGAGCAGTGATCACATGGCATTAATATACTGGTAAACCAGATTTTTAAATACAGAAATCATGATACTGATAGTCCCTATCTCGCTTTTCAACAACTAAAAAATTGTAGACATTTAGGTACATTGACTGGATTTATATATAACAATAAGCTGGTTTTAATTTTGGAAGTGGTTTTACAAATAGTTACTTATTCTTAACAGAGTCCCATAGATGTAAATGTAATTATCTGTAGTTGGTTTAGAGGAAGAATTGTGTCAGTGTGTGTTTGGTAGTTTTGCCCAAAGGTATTAGGATCTCCTGCTGGTCTGCTGTTTTGCAGGACTTGGCTCAGGAATACCTCTGGAGATTTACTTTCAGCAAAATTTACCTTGTAATGAAGTGTAAAAGGATGCCACTTTCTGGGAGAAGTGACTTGGTGAAAGAAGCTTGCAAGTGGTGCATGCCTGTGATTTCTGAGATTAACTTCTTCATTGTAGAAAATTATTTTCAATGTGTACAGAAACTCCAGATAGGCGGATCTCACTGCTGTTTCAGTGTTGTCTCGAGTGGAAATAGTGAATGAAGGCACATGTGGGAAGGCAGTCTGAGGCAAAGGAGATTGAGACATTTTAAACTATGAAATCTTCTGGTGTGGTAGCAGGAAGTAATGTATGTTTGAAGCTGTAATTTCTGTTTGCTGGTAACATTTTATGAAATTTTCACTTTCTGGGCTGAAATATTGTTTCTGTCTAAAACTAATACAGCGGTGGAAAGTAGGATGGAAAGTACATTCTTTTTCCAGCTTAGGTGTCATGGAGTTCCTTGGATGTTTTTTGAGAAAGGCCTATTTTTTGTCATTTATCTAATCACAGACATGAAGTATCTGATAACTGAAAGTTAGTTATATGTAAAAGAGGTCTGCTTTTGAAGAATGCTTTTTAAGCACCTTTCAGGAAGAGAAGGACTCTCTTGAAAGTTGAATCACAAATGCAAATTGTGGGGTTTTTTGTGATCCAGCTTGGTGGGTTTTCTTGTTTTTAAAGTCATAAACGACTAAGTAGATGGCCTGGCTTAATTTTATCTTAATGAATAGGAGCATCTATTTAGACCTTGCAAAAGCATAAATTAATATACTTAGTGTTTGGTGTATGTATAGTTTAAGAATTGCACATTTAATAATTTCTGTGCATGGGAAAAATAGCTAGATTCTGCAGTTACCTCGTAAACTATGGTTTTCAGTTTTGTTTTCTTGTAAAACAGTTGTGACCTTCACAGCTTCTAAGATACATCCAAACAGGTTTTGATACTTGTTTGGCTGGAAGAGGCCAGATACTGCAAAGAATTATGTATTTGCGCTGTGTTCACTTCTCAGACGTATTTTGGGGGATTTTTGCAGGTTGGAAAAAAAAATCAGAAAACATTTGGTATTGGTGCTTTGTGGCATCTGAAATATGTGAACTCTGCTTTCAGACTGCCCATTTCCATAGGTTCTGGTAGTGTTACTCAGGAATGTATCTTTAGATATGCTGCCCTTGACAGTAATTTTACAGCTTGAATGAGAGGATCATGTGTTTAGAATGTTCACTGCCTTCACAGTTCTTGTATAAATGTGAGAGCGTTGGGTTTTTTTCCCCTCAATAACTGTTCACCTTTCATTAAGTATCTGGAATGAGCAAGCGCCTAAACGCATTTCAGGGCTAAGACATAATGGCAAAGTTAGTAACAGGTTTTTATTTGCTTGGAATAACTGCCATTTAGTGCATATTATCCATGTAAGGTGGGAGGTTTCGGATCACTTGAATCCATCTTAATTCATCTGATTTTAAACAGATCATGGTTGTTCTGAGGGGTAGAGGTTTCAGATAATCCTGTTAATGTAAAAATAGAATGTGTTTAATGGAGAGGAGATGGTGTGGGAAATGCTTCAATACTGTATTTAATACAGAATTATAAATACTGTATCATAGTATATATGTGGAAGGCCGAAGAAGGGTTACATGCTGAATTTCTGCAAATTCTTCATGAAATGTTAGGTGTCAGCATTGAAGTCTTCATCACTTTCCAGTGTTAGGAAGTCCCCTCTGCAAGTCCCAAATGTTTGCAAGCCCAGTAACGGGGTGAGTGGATTGGCCTCCGCTGAGGATGGCTACATCTTGAACTGGACAGGGATGTGACATGATCTGGTCGGAGAGCTGAGCTGGTGTGCTGCCCAGGCCTTCCTGCCCAGCAGGGTCCTGCCTGCTGTGCTCTGCTGTGTAGTGCTGGAAGTGCAGCCTCCCCAGTCACCTCTGTCTCTGGGACTCTGCAGACTCACGTAACAAGAGCAGTACAGAGTCTCTTCCTCTCCTTCCATGGTTTGACTTTACCCAAAATCTTTAATTTTTTTATGCAGAAGCACACTAATCATGGCTCTGACATACTGAAATTCTGAATTACCCATTATTTTTTCCCAGCAATCATTCTGAGGTATTTCTGTGGTATTGATTTGCACTTACTCTCAGGTATCATCAAGTAGGTGAAAAGTTCATTTCATGGTGAGGATGACAGTAGGGTACGCTTTCCAGTTGGGGATAAGCATGCATCTTCTCGGTAGTTTTGATAGATGAGAGTAGTTTTACATCTTGATCAACATAGCAAAAAGAAGTTAAAGCGAACTACTTAGCCTTTTCTTACATCTACTACAAATCATGGAGAATAACTTCCATGTTATTCAAAAGAACTGGGTTTTAGATTTTATTTTTTGGGTTTGCATTGGTTTTTTATTTCACTAAACAAGGGTGTCAGTATCTCCATTGTGAGATTAATGTCTAACAAGTTAAATATTAGAACAGAAAACTTCTCAAGCCTTGTAACAGCTACATAGCAGGTAGTCAAACATCCGTGTAGTCTTTCTTCACAGCCTAAGTTATGTTTCTTGAAACCAAGGACGTTAATACTGGTTTTGAACATGTTTGACCATTGAAATCTGAAATTCAAACTTTACATTTCCAGTGCTTGATCCTCCAGAGTGAATTCTGGTAAACTTCAAAGGAAGCTTCCCTGCTTTTTTTTTTTATTTTGAAGTAGTCAACGGAAATAGCACCTGAAATTGTATCCAGAAATCATTCTTTCTCATGATCACTAGACTGAGGGTCACGTTGGAAGCACAGCATCAAACAAGAGGAAACATGTGGCATATCCTAAATACAGGGTTTAACTTACAGTGTGGTGAAATGCCTTGTAGGATAGTATCTCATGTTAACCTATTTTGGGCTTATCCATGTGCAGTGCCACGTAGAGATCCTGGACTGGGTTCTGACAGTGTTACAGCTGCATTAGAATGGTGTACTATCAAAACTGAGGTACTCATTTTATCAGCAAGGCTGCAGGGTGAGCCTGGATGGGGTACCTAGATAATTTGCAATATAAGAAAGTTTTATGTGGATGTATCTGAACTACTTTCATGGTTGTGCTTTATGATGTGTAAACATAAGCAAGGCAACTTTTCTAGCACTGGTTTTGGGTTGGAGGGATATTGCATGTGGTGTAACTGACTTCACAAGAAAACACTCTGCAAGCTTTTTGAAAAAAAATTTTTCATATCTGATATACATTATTTATATCTTCTTCAACAAGTGCTGTCTTATTACTGTATAGTATTGGGAAAAGGATAGGGGAAAGTTTATTTCTGTTTTAGTAGTCTTATTTTTTAGGACTGTAAAGGTTATGGCATCTAAGTATTTCTGCTTTCAGTCTAAATAAACATTTGTAATGTGTTGGCTGCTGTTTGTAGTTTTGCTAAGGTACAGCAACATGAAAAATAACAGAATGGTTTTTGATTGCTGCCAGCCACAATGCCCAATAAATGCTGTATGTAATAGGACAGTTGTTTTGATTTGGTTTCTAGAATTCACCCTTTTCACAGCATTGAGGGGAAAGAATCTCACCTTGTTCCTGCTATTAGGCAGCTCTCCCTTTGTTGTGTCCTTGCTTTAGTTCTGCTGCAAAGATCTCGTAACATTCCAAAGCTATATGTGTGTGTAGAGCTGAGTGGGAGATCATGTTTATATATGTATGTAAACAGTTGAAGCAAGAGTATTGTAGTGAGGTTCAGGGGGATGGGCATGTGGCAAGGGGGCAGGAGGTTAGAGAAGTCAAATACAAAATTATGAGAATGGCAGTAGGAGATAGTAAATGGACAGCCAAAATGCAATACAAGATATATCGTAACTTGGGGGGTGGAGTGGTGTTGAGCATGATAAGAGCTCAAAAACAAGATTCATGTTAATTTGTTTGAAAATGGAATGAAAAAGTTGATACTGGTATGAATAATTACAGTATACAAGCATATGTTCTCTTAATTGCAGGAGGCATGGTTTTAAACCTTGATGCCTTTTGATATTGTAAATAAACAAATGGTATTGTTTTGCCTTTGTAGGAGGATGAAAAATTTCTGACAGACTTGTTTGCACAACTAACAGATGAAGCCACAGATGAGGAGAAAAGACAGGAATTGGTAAGAAATCTGTAAAGTATACACAAAAGGGCCAGTTACTGCAAAGTGAGACATGCATCTTTTTTAGTTACTAACTAGTATATTATTCTTGTTTTTCAGGTAAATTTTTTGAAAGAGTTTTGTGCATTCTCTCAAACACTGCAACCTCAAAACAGAGATGCATTTTTCAAAACCTTGTCAAATATGGGCATACTGCCAGCACTAGAAGTCATATTGGTAAGTCAGATCAGTTTTATTTGTGATAACAATTTTGTTGATCTCCAGAGAGGTATTTTTAAAACGTAAGTTTGTCAAACCTTAGTCACATGGTTTTCTGAAGCTTTTGCTTCATTTGTCTTGGCTTGACTTGAGATTCAGAACACTTGAAATATCTTTGTAAAAACTCTTAAGAGCAGTCACAACATGACGTTGGTAAGTGCCCTGGCATTCTTTTATTTTTGTTTTCCCATTCACTTTCTTACCTTTACATGATTTTTGGTGTACAGTTAAGTAAGAAATAAGGGAAATAGACCAAGGGGCAGGAAACCATAAAATGTATTTTGCCCAACAGCTGTCAAACTGTTGTTAGAGTCAATTCAGTTTTAGTAATAGTTAGGCATGACTCATAAGTAGGAATTAAGTTCTATATGCTTTCTGATTTTCATTCCATTTAAGCCTTTTATTTTAAGGAAACATAAATTACTTTATTTATCCAGGGTATGGATGATGCACAAGTACGAAGTGCAGCCACTGATATATTCTCATATTTGGTTGAATACAACCCATCAATGGTACGAGAGTTTGTCATGCAGGAAGCGCAGCAGAATGATGATGTAAGTAGAGGGTCCCCAGAAATATATGTATTGGGTTTTTTTTAATTCCTGTTCTATATTTGCAACTCTATTAATGCTACGAGCCCCTGTTCTGAACAAGTATGGAATTTAGTCATGACAGTTACAGGATACTGAACGATCATATTTTTAAAAGTTCCGTTAGTCAGGCAAGGTGACTGTTCACCTGCTTACGTATCCTTGTTTGATTGCATGTAAGTGAAACAGGTAACAGTCAATCACCATTTTGGTTAACATCAGCTGTCATACAAGCAAAACTAAATGTTTGTGAATGGCAGCCTCCTTCAAATGCAAAATATGAATTTCAATCTTGATCATATGTACATGTGTTTTTAATTTACTTGTAAGAAACTTGTGTTCTGATAACCATCACACACTTTG
The DNA here is from genome assembly GCA_009769605.1 of Bucorvus abyssinicus. Classification (NCBI taxonomy): domain Eukaryota; kingdom Metazoa; phylum Chordata; class Aves; order Bucerotiformes; family Bucorvidae; genus Bucorvus; species Bucorvus abyssinicus. The sequence continues at coordinate 17,298,803 of CM020036.1, forward strand.
AAAGTGGAATTATGATCTGAAGTGTTTAAGAACACTTTTTGACAGAAGCTTACATTTCCCAGAGATCCTCTGTAGCACAAAACTAGTGTAAGAAAGGTATTTCAAAGTGGTATTCAATGGAGAAAAAACATTGTGCTGCCTTTTCCATAGAGGAGATAATTTTTTCTTATATCTGCTAAAAACATGCCAGAAAACAGGGAACTGCTGGTGCTGCTACTTCTGTGCTGGAAGAAAGTGGCAGCTGGAACAGGGAATATTGCTGGTGGTTCCAGCCACTTGAATCTGATGACTGTCCTCTTTTATGGGGGACAGTGGTAACCAAGCAACTTCAGTGTAGAGATTCCTAAATGTAAATATTATTTTCTATTTTTATGTGTTCCTCTTGTTTTCTGCAAATACATGTTGAGGTTATTTTTAGGTGAAAGTAATCTCATCAACTTTGATAGCATTATAAAATGTACTGTTGTAAGTTTGTGTAAATAAAACCCTTGTTATATATTCTAAAAGGGGATACAAATTAAAACTTCTGTACTCTGAAAATGCTTCAGAAATCAGTTGAATTTTGAGACTGTTAAGTATCTGCCTTTGTACTTTTTATCTTTTGGTGTTTCAGTTCAGACTAAATTGTAAGTTAGATTGTTAATTGCAAAACCCCTTCTAGTTGCTTTGAAAGATTCTTCACTGCTTGCCTTCTTCCTGTTGGACCACTGACCAGAATGTGTCGCTGGCATGTAAAGTTAATTTTTTCTGTTAAGTTTGGGGATTTTTTGGGTAGTTGCTTACATTTCACAAAATTTTGATAGAGCACCATTTTTAACCAGGTGGTAACCCTTTTAGAAGATAGTTTCGGATTTGGGGTAAGGGACTAGCATTAGAATTGATTTTTGCTTTTTTTTTCCCCCCCCCCCCCCCCTTTAGGATATATTACTCATTAACCTCATTATAGAACACATGATTTGTGACACAGATCCAGAGCTTGGAGGGGCAGTGCTACTCATGGGTTTGCTTCGTACTTTAGTTGATCCAGAAAATATGCTTGCCACTGCCAATGTAAGTAAATACCTTCAACTTAAATTATATTTGATTTTTTTAGAGTACTTGGTGATACGTGTTACATCTATAATTTTTTTTTCATTCTTTAGAAAACAGAAAAGACAGAGTTCTTGGGTTTCTTCTACAAACATTGTATGCATGTTCTGACAGCCCCTTTATTGGCCAATACTACAGAGGACAAGCCTAGCAAAGGTAAAGCCACTCTGGATTTTGGACACATTAAGGCTGTTGAATGTGTATGTTTAAAATAGAATAAATGTCAAAGGATGTTTTCAGTCTTAAAAGACCTGATTTAAGAAGTGAGCAGCACTTGCTGCAGATTTTGCTTTAGCAAAAATTGAAATGGTTGTATAATTTTTAGTAACTTGGGCTGTTCAGTGACATAGACTTGTAAACATGTAAATGTTTTTTAAGGTCAGGGATTATTAGATAGGATGCAAAATTGCCCCTGAGAAAATGTGTATCACAATACTGTGCTGAATTTGAGGATATTCATTCTATGTCAGACTAAGAAGGCAGAGATCAGTGATGAAGTAACTGTTCTTGCTGGCTACTAGCAGCAGTACTGTTTGCTTATTAGTAGTATAGCCCACCCAAAATGGATGTAAAAGGAGGTGCATAAATGATGCATAAATGTTCTTTTAAATTAAGTTTTTAATTTATTGTGTAGATTTCCAAGGCATTAGTTAAATTAATCTGTTTTATCTTGGCTGGCTTCCAGATAGACTGGAAACAAGATTTTTTTTTTTTTTTTTTTTCTATTCAAAATACTTGTGTTCTTTAATGGTCAACAATCTGGCAATATTTTTAAAAAGGTAGTGCTACCTTTTTAAAAAAAGATCAAATCTTGCATCTATTTAATTTATTACTTGTCTACTTAAAAGCAGGATTTGAGTTCTGTTTTGAATATGCTGATATGATTACGTCCTAGAAGTATTAAAAGAGCCTGAGATATATCTTGCATAGTACTTTTGTTAAAGGGCTTAATAGATGACATTCTGGGTACAAACTTAGTCAAGGCCCTGCATATATGGCAGTACTTCATGATACAGACATGTGGACACATCGTAATGAGATTTGGTTAAATAAGCCTGACTGCTTGTGTTAGTGTTAAGTTCTGTACTCTGAACCTTCGAACACTGATTTAAGACAAAGTATAATAGTTTCTACAGTTTAAGAGGGTTTCCTGCCGTATCTGTATACACAGAAACTACTCGGTCCATGACAATTCTCCAATTGTTCAGTTTCTATTTTAAAGACTAAACATAGCTTGTAGCATGTTCCCTAAGCTGTCTGTGGGAATATACAAGAACTTGGAAATGTTTACCAGAGTGCAGCTGGGTATTTGAAGTTAGCTTCTGAAGGCAATATCCTATATATGTTTAATTATTTTGGTTTTGTTTTTATTACAGATGATTTTCAGACAGCCCAACTCTTGGCATTAATACTGGAATTGCTAACTTTCTGCGTAGAACATCATACTTATCACATAAAGAATTACATCATTAACAAAGATATCCTGCGAAGGGTGCTTGTTCTCATGGCCTCAAAACACGCTTTCTTGGCATTGTGTAAGTTTGAAAGCTAAAGAATAAACTAGTATTCTGTGAATGTGAAGTGTTTCCTATCTTCATTCTGCTGAAAGAAGACTGTTCACAGGTCATGACAATTTGTGACTGAATACAGAAAATCTTTTATTATACTCTGTGTTTCTCATAGCAATTTATAGCTATTTCAGCTAGTATTAGTAAATAATTTTGCATTTATGGATGTCTTTTTTTTTTTTCTAATAAGCAGGATTTTTGTTAATCTCAATGTTGAGGTAAATTGAAAAGCTGTTGTCTCAGTATTGAATATCCTAAGAGAACCATTGTAAGTTTTGACATTGTTTTTTAGTAGAGGCATTTAATTAGAGATGCGGTTACCTGGCTGCATTAAACCGCCCGGAACCTCAGTGTGCTGCTCTTTAAGCTCTGGTAGTTTCTTGACCATGCTCAGCCCAGTAATAGCAAGTAAGAGTTTTTTCCATGATTCCATTGTGCATGTAGAGTAAAACAAAGCCTGAAGTTGACTGAGCAGTACTATACAATACCTTTATAATTTATAACTGAATCACCTGAGTTTGCTTTTAGAACTCTTGAATAATTTTTTTTCCTGTACACCTAGTTGCTAACCAAAATGTGCTGCCTTATAGTGAGATGATACTCTACTTTCTGTTCAGGCATGGACATTCACACACTTGTGTACACTTTGGAGTTTCAGAAAAAAGCTTTAAACTGGATGTAAATCAAGCCTTTGGTTTAGCTTGTGTGTAAAGATAATGCCATTTATCAATTTTAAAATGAGATAGGTTCCACCCTAATCAAGTAGGGCTCAATTAAATGTAATCAAACTTACATTTGACTAGTAGAATGATAAGCATATTTCCCTCTTCTACTTTGGAGAAAATATTTTACCTTTATCATAAGTAATTAAAAAAATCAAAAATACACCTGTATGTTAACAGTAATATATTTAAACAGTAGTATATTCTTCGTTCAGTGAACACAAGGTGGTTTCACTTACACAGTTATGATGAAGGATTTCTTTATGATGAAACAGGTAAGTAATCTTCAGCAGTATAGTCAAGACTGTTGAGAAGCAGAGAATACCTGAAGGTGTTACTGGGTTCTAATAACATAATGCTGTATAACAACTGAGGTTGTAAATTGGCCTAACTTAACACATGAGTAATTTCTGGACTTTTTTTTTCTTTTAAATTTAAAAATTCTTTTGACAACACTTCTGTTTCAGGTGCCCTTCGTTTCAAGAGAAAGATAATTGGGCTGAAGGATGAATTCTACAACCGTTACATAATGAAAAGTTTTTTGTTTGAACCTGTGGTCAAAGCATTTCTAAATAATGGTTCCCGTTATAATCTGATGAACTCTGCCATAATAGAGATGTTTGAATTTATCAGAGTGGTGAGTACTGTTATATGCTGAAGATAATTACTGTATTGTTTAATCTTGTAGTTCTAGACTACTTTTCCTTTTGTTTGTACCCTAAATTATGCCTTCATAATGAGACCATATGATACTGTATTTAAATGAACTTTCTTTGATATCGCTGTTAAGTGGTTTGTACATGTTCTTTCTTGCATTCAAACAGTACCATGACTTGAAAGTTAAATTCACTCAATGGTGTATTCACAGTACTTAGGTATGCAAAGGCAGCACTAATCAAGTTTCATCATACAGATTGGATGGGCCTATTATGACAGGAATGTAATTTGAAATTACTGCTACAAAAACATCAAATTTAGCTGTGCTCTGTAATGTCAATTCAAGAGAATATGGAAACATACAGAAGTGATACCATTGTGTCCTTATTATATCAATGGAGTGCTCTAAAGTGCCTTCCATGGAGAGACTCTTAAAACGTTCACATGAATTTGGCTGTCAGCACAGTACTGTTTCCTCGTTGTTTGCATCCAGTTGCTGACAAGATGCTATACAGACTGTAAATGTGGTAAGGGGCCCAGCTAGGATGCAAGACAGTCATGGTGGAATAAGTGGGTGAGGAAAAAAAGCTTTGTCACCTCTTGAAATCTTCTGTGCTGATGACCTCTTTCCTTTCTGAGTTGGGACTCAGCATAATTCAACACTGAGATGACCTGATCATCATTGAAGAGTTGATTTAAAAATGGTTTTGAAGCTATGAAAAAAGTTAATCCATATAGGTGGCCCTGACTTCTGTGCTGCGATCTTTCAGTACTCCTTGGGATTGGGTGCTGATTCTACAGTTCATGCTGTGGGGAAATAAATCATCTTGTATTTTTTTTATCCTCGTTTTCACATAGATACCCAGGTTGCATTTCCATATACTTCCTGGTAACCATCAATAATTTTTGTCAATTTTATTTTCATCCAGGTTTGTTTTTAAAGAGAGCAAATTAAAAAAAAAAAGCGTGCTTTTTTTGTTACTGATGCATTACCATTCATAAGAGGTGACCTTTGAGCATGTAACCAAAAAGGAAAATACTCTTTATATTAAGATTTATGTTGCTTTGCAGTGTATTCCCAGGGCCGTACAGTGCTAGGAAAGCCAAACAACACACAGGAGCAAATTTCCTGCTGCAATATGCAGACCTGTGCTAGTTTCGGCTGTCTGGAGTGGCTTTGGGCAGCCACAGCGCTGAACTGAAATAGCAGAACCATTGGGAGGCTTTTGTAAAGGACCTTAACCAGCACTGTATGGCCACAGTGGAAAACCTTGATGTTAGTTTATGGTGGTGATAAATATTTTTCATGTTCTCATCCTAAACAAATGCATTGAATAATTTTTTACATAAGTAATTTATTTGCAGTCAGAAAAGAGCCAATGTGAATGTGAAGTCTGTATGTTGTAAATGAATTTTTTTAATTGACTGACTACAACAGGTATCAGTTAATCTGTCAATATAAAAATACAGGTTACAGTGGGAAAGACCTTTTAGAATTGGTTTTGGTATATTTTCTATCACAGTTTTAGGTTCTGTTCATATGTTTTGAGGAGATATTGCTAGAAAATTGCTGCTGTTACGCCTGTTGCACTAATCAAATATTTGAAGCTCTAGATTTTTAACTATGCTTCAGTGCATGATACTTATTTTTGCATAAGCTAATTGATATTATGCTTCCTATGGAATGTTTAAAAATCATCTCTCAGTTATTTTTTATGTCATATTAAATAAATTGTTTTGAATGAAAATAAGTCACTTTATGTTTGTTCATTCCTATAGGAAGATATAAAATCGTTAACGGCTCATGTAATTGAAAATTACTGGAAAGCACTGGAAGACGTAGATTATGTGCAGACATTCAAAGGACTGAAACTGCGATTTGAGCAACAAAGGGAAAGACAAGATAATCCAAAACTTGACAGGTAAAATGCGCTAAATGCTCTAATTAGTATATTAGTGCTTTAATTCTGTTTTGAGGATGTTAGTGGGTTGTTCTGTGGTAGTGGGAAATGTAAATCATTTAGACTCCTGCTTTGCATCTCGGGCATTGCTTAATTTAACTTGATTCAATGTGTGATTTCCAGATCAATTGCTTCAAACTCTTGATGAGCTTTCAGCTAACACTAGTTGCTGGACCCCCAGTAATAATGCTAAGTGGTTATATCCTAAACTTACATACGCTTGTAATGAGCCTGGAAGCCTATCGAGTATCTGAAGTTCATGTGCTTAAATAACAGATTCCTACTGTTTGATTTGAAAGACTGCTTGGTTGTGAATTATCATTCTGTGGATTTTTCCTTAAAAAATTCACGTCATATTTCCTTTTATTTTAGTTGGTTGTGGGAGTAGATATTTAGATAAGCTCTACCAAAATGACCGAGAAATAGAATATACGAAGAAATTTTCAGAGAATGCTTTCTTATCACTGTTAGATTTGCTGATGGAGTACAAAACAATCTGATGTAACACTTGAATCATTCCTGTTTGAGAGAGCAAAAGTTCCCTTCCTAGTACACAGTTACCCAAGGTTAAAAGGTTAGGGTGTATAAAAATAGGAAGTTTAGGACTATTACTCCATTTATTTTTGGCAAATGATACTACTTTTGTGTATAGTTTCATTAAAACAAAATGGACTGCTTGTATGATGAGTTACTCTTAAGAATTATTAGCAAGACCTGTTCTTTTTCTGTTATCTTGAATGACTTTGAAAACACATAAAAAAATCAATGCTGATTAATCGTATGAGGACATCTTGACATTTCAGACTTTTATTTCCTGCCACAAGATTTCTTAACCAATATTTAAATTTGAGACTTGTACAATTAAAATGAGAGTGTAATTGTAGATTTGTTATAAAACATTGAAACACTTTGCAGACTGTGTGTGGGATCTGCAGTTTTGAGTTCTGATGTTTTACAGGTGAGATGTTATTATTTTGGCTTGTGTCAACTGATCATGTAAACAGCTGTGAAATTCAAGCCCGCAAGTCTTACGTTAATGCACGTGTTAGAAAGAACACCCAGCTACTTCCTTCAGTAATTTCCATCCAGTATAGAAAGTAAAACGCTAGTCTTTTCCTGGCTTAAGTTGAGCTAAGCCATTGTGTATAGTTGTGCCGCATGAGTTTGTCCAACACAAAGTTACAGCTTCAACAGGTTTGTAGCTCAACCAGGCCAGTTTTTACCTTCTTCCTACATCTTATTATAGTGGCTGCACAGGCCTTGTCATAATCCATGTAATTTCTTAAGTGAAAACCCAGAAACAATAAAATTCAAATAATAATAGTACACATTTTAGCAAAGAATAGTTTGGTAAGGAAGGAGGCCAAAAATTTTATTGACGTGGGCCACAAAAGTATTCAGAAGAGTGCCACTTAAGTAATAGTTTAGCACTATTAGCAGAACTTGAATTTAAATGCAGTGTAAAATGATGCAATATGTATAGATCCAGATGATCATGTTGACAAAAAAAATATTTAGAATTAGATTTATTTTTAAAAGTACATTTAGCATTCTTATTAGATACTTCATAATGTCCTAATTTTTCCATTCTGGCTTTTTCCTGCAGTCAGTAATGCAAGACTTTTTCTCTAAATAGAATAAGCCTAATTGTGTTATTAACTTTTTGATTCCAGTAACAGACACTTTATGAAAAACATTAAATTTCAGATTCACATTGTGGCCAATAAATTTTGTAGAACTGCTACAGAAATTTTGTCAAGAGTTTCACAGTTTGGTTAGAATCAGCATCTAGCAATGAAAAGAGCGTTTTCAATCTCTCTTCTACTTCTCCCCCTGTTCTTCAGGGTGTGCGTCACTATCCCTCTCCTTCAAGGCCACAATACTGCTTCGGTGAGAAAAAAAGAAAAGGAGAGCAGAGCTGAGATAGAGCAACACTAATAATAGGTCTAACGGGAAGGGAGGAGTAGCACTTTGTATCCAGGGCTCTGAAGAATGGAAAATACTGATAATGACCAAAAATTGTAACAGGTGGAGGTAGCAGAAGGAGATAGTTGTCTTTTTACTGTATCTGTTTTAAACTGGAGTCATATTTAAGTTAGATTTTGGGTTGTTTGTTTTCTTTTTTCTTTAACACACTGGACCCCAAATACTGACAAGTTGTATTTTCAGAAAAAAAAGTCTATAGTTTCTAAACTCTATTTTACAACTTTTTATTTACTAGTGCAAACTGTTAAACCAAGCCTGAATGCAGCACTTTAGTGAAATTTATTACTTTTAATAGTGCTGTTAGTAAGCTACAGAATTTTGGACAGATAGTCTGAATATGCTGTTAGCAGATTTGTGCTTCAATAATGAAAAGTTTTTAATGATATTTGCATTGAAATTCCAAAGATTCACATTACAGAATGATGTGCTGGTATTTTTATTGCTGTGCAGTCTTTGTATCTGTAAGCTGTCACTGTAAATGCCCGTGCCGAGTAGAAGTTTTATGGTTAATATGAGTTGGTTTTTTCAATCAAAAGTTTTAAAACTTACTCTTCTGCAGCATGCGCTCCATTTTGAGAAACCACAGATACAGAAGGGATGCAAGAACCCTGGAGGATGAGGAGGAAATGTGGTTTAATACTGATGAAGACGATATGGAAGATGGAGAGGCAGTGGTGCCCCCTTCTGACAAAACTAAAAATGATGAAGATATTATGGACCCTATCAGTAAATTTATGGAAAGGAAAAAATGTAAGTGTTAAGAAGCATCCCATATGGCTTATGCAGAAGCCATAACTTGTATTCTTTAGTCCTAGTGCAATGAGGATTTGCATGTATTTATTCTGAAGTTTATTAGATTTTGAAATTGTGACACAAGTTGGTGTACCACATCTTCAAAACAGATTTTGTTGTCTTTAAAAGTGGAATGATACAAAATGTTGTTGATTTCTTAAAGCATTTGAATGACAATCTTAGCTGGTAGTCAAGTTTTTCCTGTGTTTTATTCAGGTTTGTAAGGCAAGATTTTTGATGTAAATGTTCAGGTGATATCACTGGTAGAACAGACGTGTTTATTCCTGCCCAATGACATCAGCTGGTAGGTGGTGTAGTAGCATGCAAAAAAAAAGTCTACAATAACTCACTTTATCTGTTGTACATGAAGTCTTAAGCCTTTTCCCACACAATAAAGTGATTTGTAATTAAACATTTTCTCAATAACATTGCTTTATTTCTGCATTTTTTTGTGTTTATTTTTTTTTCTCCAGTAAAAGAGAGTGAAGAAAAGGAAGTTCTTCTGAAAACTAACCTTTCGGGTCGTCAGAGCCCAAGTTTCAAGCTTTCCTTTTCCAGTGGTACAAAATCTAACCTTACCAGCCAGTCATCTGCAAGTAATCTGCCTGGCTCCCCAGGGTCTCCCGGATCCCCAGGGTCCCCTGGGTCTCCAGGATCCGTTTCTAAAAGCACATCTCAGATGGCAGCTATTACAACTAAGGTAATTTTGAATGGACATAGGTTGACTTCATTGTTCCAAACTGTAAATTTGTTATAGCGTCTCTCATGTTTGTGTGAATTCTGACATGTTAAGCAGTAATGGACTGTCTGGTTTGTGTGTACTTTTTGTCTGACCTTTAGCATTTTTAAGGAGATCTGATATTTATATAAACAGAAGAAATAAAAGCTTTTTTAATGCCCAGACTCTTAAAGTATGAAGCATACAACTAGCTGCTGTTTGCAGCAATCTTTATTGTGAAATACAGGTAACACTTCTGTTAAATTGCACAGGGATATTTGGCAAGAATAAATACATAAATACTTCAGAAACATTGCCAAATTTTGCCAGACTCGTCAATATCCTACCACCACCATTGAGAATTTCTACCGTTACCATTTTTAGTGTTGTTCAGAATTATCTAACTGGCACATGTGAATGAAATAAATTGTATTATGGAGGGGTGGTTGCTGTAAGCCAAATCATAAATGACTTTTAATATCCTAGCATGACTTTTTTTACCTTTTGAAATAATACATAGTTTTGGGTTGGAACATAGTGAAGTAGAAGAAGAAAGCCCGTTTAGAAGAGTCAGTATCATCATCATGGCTTGGCTTCGCGGACGAAGATTTGGGAAGGGCTTTGCCCACGCTTATTGCAAGCGTGCTGATGGCTGAAAAGGCCAATGTGGGATAGGCAAGACCGGTTGCAAAGAGCACACCGGAGTCTCCTTGGGTGGTATTGCCGTTTCGTCCCTTGCCTGTCGCTACAGGGCTTTGCAAATGTGAGTACACCCTTCAAGCCTGCGCGGTGGATTTTTTAGGTGAGGCGCAGCGTGCGCGAGACTGGCCCCACCCTTTACACCTGTGGTTCATCTGCCAGGGCCTAGCGAGCTTGGACAGCGAAGTCCTCAGGTCGTAGGTTTGGTTAGAGTATCCTTCTCTTAGATGGATGGCCTTACAGGGCTAAACGAGCTCCATCTGCCCGGGTTTGGAGTTAGAGTTGTCCTTCTCCTAGGATGGTTGCCCGAAGGCTAGTGAGCCCATCCTGCCCGTGGACACACTTTGTCTGACCCTTCAGTTGAGACCTGTCAGGCTTGGGAGACCCTACCGGAGGCATATGCCACCACCAGCATAGCTCTCAACTTCACAAGGGCACGCAAGCTCTTTCCCCACGGCAAGGGGGTGCCCGTGAAAGAGTGAAGAGTCAGTATAACTTGCAGTGAATATCCAAAGCCAGCATTTTTAAATACATTTTAGGATGCTGTTAGATTTTATCAGATTTTTGGTTAAAACTCAATTTAAACCAAGTCAGGGAAATAGTGATTGGTGTTTTCTCAGCACTGAGGGACAGATGAGGTAGTGTTGGTACAGCGTAGTTTGGATAATGAGAATTTACTTCATAATAAGCGTATCCATTTCTGAAAGTTCAGGTATGTTTCTCAGTTCTCATCTAGCCTTGGAATAATTCTGATCATCTTTATTTTTCAGTGCCACCGTACTGCTTGTTCACCTAACTTCTAGTAAAGGCAAATGGGGGTTTAGGTTTTTTTCACTCTTACAGTCAAACATTGCTTAAGAGTTTGTGTTTGGATTCTCTTCTGTTGGAAACTCCTGAATGAGGAGAGTTTGGCTGGTGGAAGAACTAAGGGACACTTCCTCTAAATCCTTCTGTGGAGGAAAGGGAGGCAAATTTATTTCATTTAGGAAAAAAATACAGTAGTTCGTAACTTTTTAGAAGGCTAAATTCTATAATTGGCTTGGAATTTAGTTCAGTCTATCCGTATTTCTTCTGGAGGCTTGTTCTTTCCCAGACAGTGTAATTCCTTAAATCTGAAATGGAGTTTTTACATATGGAGCATATTGCATACAGTATTAGCACCAAAATTTCAAGTTGTGGTGGCAAAAGAAAAATGTTCAGGTTACACTGAATATGCAGTGCACTGAAAAGCCATTCTTGGATTCTTCTTTCAGTAAAACATATATGTGCCGTGGTCGTGAACTAGAAACAGTGTTGAAATTGGGTTTTTTATTAATAATTGATCCTGTGTGGTATACTCAGTGTTACGTTGTATGTGACTGTATAGAATGTGTGTAATTGTTTGTCAAGTTGTATTTTGGTGTATACAGTTAACTTAAATTTCCTGGTTTGGATGTCTATCATTAGACACTTGAATAAGTAATGGGATCTCTGAGTAAAGTACTAGTAACTGCCATTGAAGTCAAATGCTGGTTAAGCTTCAGAAATTAGAACATACTGTAGTTAGAGGAAGTTTTAGAAGTTCATGCTGCTGCTTCATGGGTCCAGAGATGCCTAATCTTAAAATTTGTGGTTATTTGCAATACAAGGGAGCTTGTAATGTTACTAGGTACACTTTCATTTTCAGCTGCCAAGTTGTTTAAATTTTGTAACCTGTACACCTCATTCAATTATATTATACAAAAGTTACTACACCTTTAAACTAGCTCTTGTGAAGACGGTGTTCTAAAAGTATCATAATTCAAAAACTCGAAGGATATTTTGTATTTGTTTCTGAAGTGCTTCCAGATTGCTTGTTGCTGCAGACAGATATGCTCAGTAAAAAAAAAAAAAAAATTACATCTTTACAGGTAGAGCTGCAGTGACACTTAGCAAAACCAAGTAGATTTTTGAATTTTCTTAAATTTCAACTGGAAATATTTCTATCCAGTTGGATAGGTAAAACCCCATTTTGGATTTATTCATTTAAACATTTTTCAGACAATGGCATTGTCGTTCATGCTGAACGATTTATTTTTGTTCTGCTTCGTTTTATTCCAAACTTCATAAATCACTATGCTTCTGGCAATATTCTGTGCAAACATAATTTTCCAACAGAAACGTGAAGTATCGATGTGCAAACATTTTCTTAATAGTAATTGTGTCTGTCTTTGTAGGGAGGCCTTGTTGGGCTTGTAGATTATCCTGATGATGATGAAGAGGATGATGAAGATGAAGATAAAGAGGAAACTTTACCGTTGTCAAAGAAAGCAAAGCTTGAGTCATCATAATGGCAACTGCTGAAGAACATTACCAGTTGGGGGAAGGATTTTTTTTCCAAAAAACAAAACACACCCACAGCAAAGCAGCAATCTTTTGTGAATTACTGTGTGTGACACAGATCAACCTATACAAACGGATTTCTGCCAATCAAGTGCCAATTCAAAGAAGCAGAAGAAGGGGAAATACTTTGTTTAGGGGAAAGACTTACGCCTTTGAGCTCTCCAGCTTGGACCACACGTTGCCCTTTTCTCAGGGAAGGAAATGGAAAACAAAACTAACAAGCAAAGCCAAGAGGGCAGGAGTTTTGTTAGTGGAACTCTGGATTGGCTGGTCAGTTGCTACAATCAGAATATGCTTTCTTGGACCATGTATGAGACTTCTGAAGAAAAGGCGGGTTTTGCCATAATTCTTCACTTGTTAAGAATGCCAGCAGTTTCTTTGTATAAAAGAGACCTGCCTTTGAAATCGTACATTCTGAACATTTTAGTCAAGCTACAACAGGTTTTAAAAACCTCTACGGGGGAGGGCCGAATATAAAGTTTCCTCTTTTTTTTTAATCTGTTCCCTTTGCCCTTTAAACTGCAGAATTTTTTTTTTTTGGAGGTGGGGGATTTGTTTGTCCCTTCTTGATTAAAGATTGAGTGGAATTCTAGATGTGGTCACTTTTGTGTCATAATTTTTTTTGCCCCCCTGAGTGTATGCTTAGTTGTTGAGTATATATTTGGGACCATTAAAATTTTTTGATGTAATATAATCTCACTGTTGTGCTGGTACCTGTTTCACCCTGTGTAATTTTGTTCTGCATCACAGTTCTTAATATGTTTAGGATTTTATGGAAGATGGTATAGTTTTTATTGGAAAAAAAAAAATCTTACCACAATGTGCATAAAAGCAATACTATTTTGTGACTAAATATTTTATATTAAATTTTACATCAGCAACTGTCAAGAAAAAATTCAGGGAAATAGGATGGAATAAAAAAATTGAAACCTATAAATATGAAATTAGTATTCCAAAGAGATGTTGAAATAGCATAACTGAGAACAGCGATGGTAGACTAACTCTTCAAAATGCAAGATGGATGATTTAGGAATACCAATATATTGACTCATTTGACTTACAAAAATAAAAAAAATAATTAAAGCTGAAGGAAAACGGCATTAGTGGTATTTTTTAAAACCTCTGATTCCCTTTGGAATACCAGTTTTAGTGACTCAAAGATGGTTGTAGAATAAAGTCATTACAAGGATACCATCTTTGGAAAATTATTCTAACACTCAGTTGAAACACAGCAATTAAACTTTGGTCTAACTCAATGACTACATTCTTTCCCCTTTTAAAAAAAATCTGAATAACCTTAATTACTAATTTGAAATTAAATGTTATATCCTACCTTACTGCTTTTACAGAAGATGGCTTTGATGGCACAGCAGTGCTTCCTGTGAAGGGGAGTTTATTCAGTTCCTTTGCAAACAAGAGACCCTTTCTTACATATATTTTCAAGAGCTGGTTTCCTTTTGGACATTCAAAGCACCAGTGTTGCAACAATCGTGATGTTATATGTGACTGGTTCACATACAAAAAGAAATAAGAGAGATGAAAATCTGAGGCTGGATCGTACATGATCAGACTCAAGTGAAGATTAGCACTTTGTTTCTGAAAATGGTGCATTCCATGGCAAGTTCTGTGCTAACTACAAAAAGTCAAAGCTTTTGTGCTTGGACTTTATTAATACGTGCTAGTAATTTCAGATTTAAGTAAGAGTGCATTAGGGAAAAATAACTAGCCATCTTTTCCTTACAAAGTTCAATTGAAATCACTTTCCAAGGTTGAGTTTTTACAATGTCTGTGAAATGTCACTGACAGGCCAGTTCTCGGCAACAAATTTTACAGAGAGGGCAGGAGTTGAGCACTTCGTCACTACGAGATTAGAAACAATCTTCTGCTGCAGTAGGAGAGTCCCATGCTGTCTCAACGACCTGTCTGAAACCTGATTTTTACAACTTTGGTGTCAGAGCAGACATCATGACAAGGAAATCTGTAATTCCGCAGGTTTTCTTAATTAGCCTGAATTTACATCCTTTCCAATCTGTCAAACTTTCCTCGAACATAAATCTCTCAAAATTTATCCATACAGTCATCTTCATGTCCTCCAGTCTATAGCTGAGGAAGTCATTCTTCTGAATTGGTTGAAGGAACATTTCTTGTTAGCGTTTCTTGTGTTCCTTCAGCTATTGAGTGCTTGATCCTGTGATGTTTGATGCTGCAGTCTTCTAAACTTTCAGATACTTTCTTTCATAATACTTGTAGGAGTCTTGGATTTTAGACTTTGAGTACTTGAAGCATTATATTTAAGAGAAGAAATACTGTCTTTAAGTTACTGGGTTCAGTCAAAATAATGGCAGTAGAAATATTTTTGAACTTATTATATTTTTATGAAGCTCTAAAGGACTGGTAAAATATGAAGCTGCACATCTTCTAATGCTATCTAATCTGTAGATGGTTAGTTGTCTTCCCAATTACCTGACACTCGTGGCCTGACAGGATATGTCTTCACTTGAACGATATATTCATGGAAGTGGGAAGTAGTCAGGAAGTAGGTGAGTTGGGGACAGTGGTGGGTATGCTCTTGCCCAGTGACTTTCACTTTTGTATTCATGGAAATACTGAAATATGTCAGGGAAGAAAGGAAACAGTGTGATTGAGAGAAGTGTTGGATTTAGGAAAAAAAAAAAAGACTAGGAGTTAAGAGGTGGAAAAAATTTTGTTATGAAACAGTATTCCATTCTACATCGTTCTGTGGGCTGATGGGGGTTTTTTATTCCTAGTTTTAATACCATTTGTCTGCATGCCAAGAGAGCCGCGTGTATATTGTGTTAAACATGGCTCAGTCGTCTTAATTGCGTTTTAACTGTATACTTAAAGATGATTTACAGGATAAACTCCTAAGTATCGTTCCGGCAAGATAAAACGTGCTTGAATCGTCAGTACAGGCCCCTGTATTCCTTCAGTGGTTGAGACGTGATGCTGGCTACTCCGATGTACACTTCCCAGCTTTGAGCCTCGGTTCACTGAGGATGCCAGACAAAAGTACATGGAGTGCCTGATCCCCCCAGAAAGGACACCTTTACTCTAATGACATTCCAGGTAATCTGGAATGTTTCCAGATTTTCTTCCACTGTACATGAAGGGTGGTGGCTGCATTCAGGTGACAGGGCACATCACTGAAAAACAGATCCCCTGTGTCAGGAGGGCAGAAGGATCTGAAAGCTGGTGTATCTAACAAGAAGTTGTCTCTAAACTGAACCTGTCTGTAATATACCTACTCAGTAAACAAGATCAGACTGTTCATCCTTCTCTCAGCCCACCCAGGTGAGATGTCACATTCTCATGGAATTAAGTGTCAAGTAGGCCCAATCCTTTTAATATACCAAGGATAAAGCCATTCAGATTGGGTTTGGCTGTGTTTTTACATCTCCGCAAATATCAGAAACTGCTAAGAGTCTTTTCTTGTATTGCTGCTACGGCTCGCGAGGGAATTAGCTGCCTTTCAACCAGCATGAGGTATGTTGGTTGCCTTGCTAAATTATGTGTCTTTGCATCTGTAGAGTGGCCTTTTACAACTGTTTTTCAGCTACAGAGGCATCCTGGAGCAACGCTGTCTATACTAGAGTAGTACTGCAGTTCCTTTGTCTTGAGGATATCGAGACCCATTCCAGGTAAGTTGTGAAAGTAGGAGATCAGATGGGTTATTGCTTGGGCTCGCCTGCAGCATAAGTGTAAAACCGAGCAAGCGTTCAAATAGGAGCAAGTTACCAGCAACAGAAGGTTTTTAAGAGAAGTTGTCTATGTACATATTCTCTGCCTGCTCCTACTGCTTTTTCTTTCTGGAGTCCAGAAGAAAGGAAGGTATATACAGCTTGTAGTTCAGTCCAGAAAGGAGGCAAGGCATGTTGGCATGCTGCAGATACAGCAAAAACTTCCGTAGAAGGATTCGTAATGCCTGTCATCAACCAGAGCCACAATTTAAAGTCTGCTATTCATGCAAGGGAGACATAACCTACTATATTTCTGTAGGTGGCTGGCTATCAGAAGAGCTTGTATCTCGATTTAATATTGGTGTAGTTGCAATTGCATTCATTGGAGCATGTAAATCTTGTGGAGTTTTAATATAAATTAATAAAACCATTCAAAGCTGAAATGAAACCCTGTGGACTGCTGGAAAAAAGGCAATCTGAAAAAGGGAGGGGAGAGATACAGTCTTCTGTACGCCAATTGTACTTATGAGCAATGTGAAAATAATACATAAGCCAGTGGACGGTATTACATAAAAAAAGGGCAGGTAGAATGCTACTGGCAAATATTTGAAATAGCTACTGATTTACAGAGATTTCAGACCTATGCCGGTAGCCTCGCTGTGTGCTGTTGCATCCCCTGGAGATGTATGGTAAGGTCTGTCTGAGAACTTCTCTGAAATGGTTCCATGTGAACAACTGTTTGTGGTTTAGGTTGAGACCTAGAAATTATTCAATATAAGTTGGTATTACATTCAGAAAATGTGCATGTGTAACATAGACTGGGGATGATTTGGGCTGAGTAACATTGATTTTGATACTCCACTTGTTAGGAACTTTAAATTCCATCTATAAAGAGACTTTATGTGGGCTGCCCACCTAACAGGGTTCAGAAGCATTCAGTAGTCACGTGTATCACTGTTTGATAGCATTGTTTCTGGAAGTACGTGCACGCTAGAGCCCTTACATTATGCTCATGAGTTTTCAGATGGGGCTAGTTTTTTCTCTTGTGTGTCAGATGAACACTTTTAGTGGCTGAAATCTTGCAAATTTGATTTTAAAGTGTGCTGACCTCAGTAAGGCTTATTTTAAACCTGCTTAGGTTGAGTCGCCTTTTGACAGCTGTGGTGTTCAGATGGGCTGTTGATGTCATTAGGTTGGAGAGTTCAGTACATCCTCCTGGTGAGGCCAAAGACAGTACAACTGTGCCTTCATGCTGTCACTGAGTGGGTGTTGAATGGTCAAGATTCCCCATGATCAGGGAGGTGTGATTTGTTCATCTTGCCATTCAGCAGGATTTGATCAATTGTGACTAAGGATGAGGAGGTAGCTGGAAGCAGCTGCTGATGAACTGATTGACAGGAGTCTATGCAGAAGTCTGTGCTAAACAACAAGGAACATTTGGGAGAAACTTTAAAAACCTACATTTCCAACCGGCTTCTACTTTTACATGTCTGAAAATGGTGGTGTTACATCATCCTGAAAAAAAAAAAGCTTGTTTCCTCCCTGTGACTCCCACAAGTCCACAGTTCCCCCAAAACAGAAGTGACTTCCACTGCTGCTGTCAGTTGGGATGTTGTAGATTAGCCAGGAGAGCTGGAAGCTGCAATTCTGAAGAATTCTGCAGCTGAAGAAATAACTGCTGATTAAAACCACCAACACAGCACAGCTTTTAGTATGTTTGAGTTTAGCCTCAAAATGAAAATAAATCATCTTCTTCAAGGTCTAGATTACCTGCAGTAAGAAAAAATAAAGATGTAAATGTTTATATTTCTTGGGTTGGAGAACTAGGTACCAAAGCTAATAATAGAGTAATACAAGTGTTTGTCTGGCTTAAGTTTTTTGTATGTGTGCGCTCTTTATAAAGCCCCTTTCATATTTTCTTAGTATTTATATAGCTACCCCTATCTTTATTTGAATATATAGGCACTATTTCATCTTCAGTGCATGTGTCCCTTTGGAACCAAGTGTGGACATGCATGTATTTTGTTAGACCAGTTGTGCGTGGGATTTATTTTTTAATACAGTTGTCGATCAGGGCCATACAGATGTTCTGCACAGATGTACTCACAAATCTGTGAGAGTAACCACAGCCCTTGCTGTTCACTGTTACGAACAGGACAACAGGTGGAACCTCTCAAGTACCCAACTAGCTGACCTTCAGGCTTGCCTCTTGCTCAGTTTGATGAATAAGATGAGCTTTCTGTATTTGGACATTCAAAAGAAGACCTCCCTGTAGAGTGAGCTGCTTGACATGAGTGACCTAAGCTAGACTCAAGCCTGTAAGATCTGAACTCCACACATTTAGTATGTGTAATTCTCCTGATTGAATGCTATCTAATTCATGTTAATTTTGTAGTAAGGAAGAGCTACTTTTGCATGACATGTTTGCAGGTAAATTTATCTTGACAACTCTTCAGCTGAGAGGTACATGACTGTGGCTACATCATATGTGACCTGAAGGAAATGGCTGTGGTAGTTACGTAGTTTGTTTGGAGCTATGTGCTGTCTTCTGCAGTCTGTTGCTAATGTAAGGATGCTTTACTGTAACCCCAGGGAAAATCAAGTTCCTGTCTCATAACCTGGCAGCACTAGGGCTGATGCCTGATGGCTTTACAGAGAACACACTTCAGCCTCTCATCCCTGAGCAAAACTTGGGTCAAGTTGTACCCAAGTCACTACTCCAGTATCCTTATTTTTCACACCTAACAACTGTGTTGCCCTTCTACCCTTTCAAACAGACTCAAAGAGCTCAAGATGGGAGGGACAACACTTGCATGGCAGTAGCTTAAGGGAGAAGCAAAGTGCCAGTCTTTGGCTATCCAGCTGCAAAAGGTGAGTCATTTAGATACCTGCAGCTGTATCTTCTTTTAATACCCAAGAACAGGACAGACCTTTTCCCGCTGTCACTATTAAAGTTAGGAATAACCAGAGCATCAAGTTGGCATGCTAGCCCTGAGAAGCGTACCACCCTGACAAGGGGGCAGCCACAAATACACTAATAATGTGTATCAACTTCTGGCTGTGTGGCTGGTGCCATTGCAGGGGTTTTGGATTTTATGACAATAGGTCATTGTTCAATGAACAAAACCTGTTAGGATGGGAGTGAATCCACCTGTCTAGAAGAGGCAAGGAAATTTTCAGGAATTTGGATTAACAAGTTTTCTTTCTCAAAAGAAATTTTTGCATCAAGTGTGCTAAGCCCATCCCACCCCCGTAAATTCACTGGGCATTCTGGTACATGGAGAAATTGGTGTGTGACCCGTTGTTTCCCCACACGTAACTTGAGGGGTTCTAAAAAGAACTTGGTTTGGATTTTCCCAGTTGCACCAACAATCCTGGTTTTATCTTCACTGATAACTCCTTTACAAGTGTTAAGTACTGAATACGAAGCCCTAGAGTCTAATAAAAATCTACTTTCTCTTTCCCCAGCTCCAGGGTAACCAGGGGTTCAGCCGGGGATGATACCTCTGGTCCCCATCAATCCTCCTTTTCAGCCCCAACCATCATTAGTTTCCTTGCCCTTGGGGTGAACCCTGATTCTCTCTGTGGACATTCCTTTTTCCAGTGCCCTTTCTGCTTTCAAATCACACACTGATTCTTGACCAGCCGTGGCTTCCTCGGAGGCCCCAGCTGTTTCTCACCTTTAAGTTCAGTTTGTGCCCCCCACTTCGCTTGGCTTAGTGCAGCCAAAAGCCTGGCTTCTCTCTGGTTGTCCCTTCAGACCTGTTTCACCTCTTTTTGATTTTTTTTTTTTTTTCCCTGTTACTGGACACTGTCCATGCTAACCTGAGCATTGTACTCAACTTCCTAGAATCCTCCCCCTGTAATTTTTACAGCTTTCATCTGCTATCAGGAAAGGATTGTCCCATAAAGGTTAATGCCAATTGTTTCTTATTCTCGTCTTTTTCTGGATCCAGGTTGGTATATTTTTGTGCAGCCGTTTTAATCTTTCCAGGAAGGCTGATGGTGACTCCTGAGGTTCCTGTTTAATTTAATTAACTGATTTTGGCATAGCATGTTTAACTCCATATAGGATCCAGTCCTGCTATCTACTTAGAGCTGTGGCTGCTACCGCTGCTGCCACCACTGCTCCCCCCTTGCCTCATTGTTCTCATCTTGCTCCCTGAGTGGGGCAGCGGCGGGGGCTGCAGAGCTGCTGCCAGTGCAGCCACCACAGCTGGTGCCGGTGGCACCGCCTGTGCCGCAGCTGCCCTTGCTGCTACTGGCGCATGGCAGCTTGTACTGCTGGCATGGCTCCCAGCGGTGCTGCTCCCCTGCTGCAGCTGCCCCCCACCCCCCGCCCTGCTTCTCACCCACCCACTTACTACCCACCAAGACTTACTAATAGATCTACATCCTCCTCCCATTTCATCAACCCTGGGGTAATACATGGTTTTTCCAATGCTGAACACCAAACAGCCTTTCTCCATTCTATTTTTCTCCTGGATTTTTTCTGTCTCCAGTACCATTACATGTGAATCCTTCAGAATCATCCCACATTCCTCTTGCCATTCTGTATGATCTCTTAAAGTGAAAAACAAGGTAACATTTCCTTCCTGCTTACAAAATAACAATAACTGTAAGACAGTATTTTAATCAGTAATTCTAACTTACTGGATCCCCCACTGCGGCGCACAGGATTTAGCAGTGACCTTGGTTTGCACAGCAGAAAGTACGAGCACAAACCTTTCTGCACACCAATCCCTGGCAGTAACTGTAAACATCAAGAGTTATCACTGCTAGAAGCAGACCATGCCATTAACTTCAGAAAGTGCAGTGACTTAGAAGAGACTGAGCTGGAAAGTAAAATCTCTGATCAGGCAGGAAAGATGTTACAAAATACAGAACTCCACTGACTGTTTTCGAGTCAGGGAACCACTGGTACATTCCATCTGTTTCCAGTGGCTCAGTGTACACCACTCCCCTTGCACGGATGAACCAGATGTACCGTTCCCCATTTATAAGGAAATGCCCTTTACCTTCCCAGGGGTCTTGCTTTGAGCTCTTTGGTCCAAGGATCAGAGGTTCTCCCTGAAAATTCCTCGCTGCCGGCTGGAGGTCCCTGCGATCCCAGGATCCGCTGAGGTTCAGAAGCTCTGTCCCATCTGGGGTCGCCAAACTGTTACCAAAAATCAGAAGAAAAACTCCTTAATACCAATGTAGCATTAAGAAGCGGGCATTTTCTTTTTATTATCTGCGCCGGGCACATGGGGATCATTCCACCAATTGTGTGCGCCATGTGCTCCCCCAGCCAAAGCTTATATCACCCGATTACATACATATTCATTATTTCCCCTGAAATAATAATACATATTCATTCTGTTTCTAAAAACTGATTAATAATTTTGCATAGCTATTACACGTATGGCTTAAGCTTAAGAAGATCCATTTTGTGTACTATGTTGTGTCCTACCGGTCGCCAAAGAAATAGCACTTGAAGATTTTCACTGGAATTCTCCCATATGTGGTGGCTAATTGGCACAGACAAGAGAGTTATCAGAGTTTGTTGTGATTTATGCTGGTTTCAACTGGTCTTCAAATGGCTTAGCTCGTCTTCTCTCTTCTGTTTTGTCTCCTTCTGTTGCTCTCCCGGACCGCAGACCTGCAGTTTAGATTTTTCTCATGCCTTTCCCAGACTGCCAAGGTTTTCGTATCTCTAATGTACAGGCTGGTATTTACAAGGTGACATAACACAGTAATCACCTTCCCAACAGGCCAGGCCCTATCGAGCCTTTAAAACCCACAAGACACCTTCCCCTCTCTGCTGCTGCTTCAAATGCCATCTCTCCCAATTTGCTGGACACAGAGTTCCCACACCCCTGTACCTGAGCTCACTCATCAGCATTCCTTCGCTGCTGTGACACTTGTTTCTTTGAAGAGTTCAAGTCAAGGAGGTTATGCCATAGATCCTGTGTTTGCCTGGGATGCAAGTACTCCTCCCTCATTTTCAAGTTCATGCAAAGCCATAAACCACTGCTGCCCCTTCATCTTCTCCCCATATCTTTTGCTCAGTGTTAACTTTATTGTTTGCCTTGTGTATTTGACTCTGTAGTTATTTTCTACGGACTCAGACATTTCTGCCCAAACTCTCTCTCTTTGTATTTTAGATTCTCTGTTGTGTTAATCTCACTGAGAGCCTACGCAGCTGGCTTAAATTTCAGTACTGAATGAGCATCCTGCCCTGTACCAAGGGTTAACGCTAGGCTTTCTGGGAGTTTCTCTCTGAATGTTTGCTTTCGGATACCAGCCACAGAGACTCTGTAAATCACCAGCATCCCCCGCTCCTCACATTCAGATTGATCTAAGGCACATAAGCAAATACTTCTGGTAGGTTTTTTGTGTTTTGGCAACACATATAGTTTTGCTTCTTTTTATTTTCAGTCAGGTTTCTCTTAACACAGTTTCTCTACCACCAATACTGAAAACGGCATTTCAGAATCAGATACTGGGAGGAGCAAAGCTATCTTCTGGCCACCATCTTTTTTTCCTGACATCCGTTGTTTACAGCTCCAGAGTCTATTTAAAGTAAACTTGCTTCATAGCTGAGAAGTTGGTTGATGAACAGTACAGTCATATTTACAAGAAAGCTGTTTGATGATAGTCCCAAGCAAAGGAGGAGAAAAAGCCCTCTCCTGATTACCATGAGTTTAACTCTTGCATTGTAACCTTGTGAATTCTGTTATTCCCATCCCTCAGCAACTTACACTCCAGACAGGAGATGAATGGTGGAGCTTTGTTGATGGTTGTAATCGTTGCTAGGGCACAGTCTGAGGGAGGTGAATCATGCCATTTACAGTCAGCCTAAAGGAACATTTGAAAATGCTTGAGCTTAGAAATTCCCTTCTGTGGTCTGTGTTGCTGGAGTCCAGTGCTTTGTGGCTGTGAAGAGTGCTTTAGAAATACACATGATGGTCACGGAGGCATTAGACATCCTGGTGTCTTTGGTTGCTGTATATTTGTATGCATGTTAAATTGTTCTGGTGCTTCTTATTTCTTTGATAATTATGTTTTCAGTTAAAAGCTGACCGTGTGCAAATGGTATGAAAAGAAAGTTGGTGCAAATAACATTAAAATTTAATACTACGAATTTCTTCACTGTAACAAGCGTGATTTCTAAATGCAGTTGCATGTATGTGTCTAGATCTGAACTTTCTTGGATATTTTCACAGGCATTTATTTTATTTTGTGTGCTGTGGGAAGAAGGCAGCTTCAGGTACCACCAGAAATGAGAACTTGATCCATAGCAGGTAGGTGAGGCTTAAACAAGCTCTGTCTTTGGTGGAACACAAGGTGGGTGAATAGAAGTGCTCACACTATAAATGCTAAGTCGCAGTTTGGAGAGAACATGGAGGCAGGAGCACGCACCTAGCTGGGGCTGGCAGGTATGACAAGGTATTACCGGGGAGAAGGAAACCCAGCACATGCAGTTTGGGGTCTACCGACCAGGGCGTGGTTTTTGCTGCCGGCAGGCAGGCAGGCAGGCAGGCAGGCAGCCTGACCCCCTCGGCCCTGCACTGTGTACCCGGGACTGAACGCCGCCGCGCTCCCGGGCAAGCCTGGTCTTGTTCCTCGTCAGGTCAGCAGGGCTTTGCCGACACGCAGCGCTCTTGTGTGGCCAGCTGGAAGTCTGCGGCTCAGCAGAGCAGCCGGACTCGGGCACTGCCGCGACTCACGGTTCAGCGTTTCGCAGCGTGTCTCCCACGGCCCTTCAGCCGCTCGCTCGTCCGCCGCGGGCTGTAGGCCTCCGCGGCACTCCCACTCCCCTTGTCCTGCCTGTGGAAGCAGTTTAACGGTATTTTACACGCTACATCGGTGGCACTGCTTGTCAAAACAGGAAAAATGCTATTTCCTACCGCTGCTTTGCTTTCAACACCAGGGATGAGACCTCAGCACCCACCCCGGTCCGGGGCACCCCGCTCCCGCCCTCGGCCCCCGCCCCGGCGGGACGCGCCGCCTGCAGCACCCGCCGCGGCCGGCAGAGGGCGCGCGGCACCCGCACACCGAGGCCGAGGCGGCGTCGTCCCCAGCCCCGTCCCCAGCCCCGTCCCCAGCCCCGTCCCCAGCCCCGCCACCAGCGCCGCTTCTGCGGCTGCATCTCCAGCACCCGCTATGCTACTGCTAGAGGCCACATTTTTTCCGTAACGCGCAGCACCCTTGAACACCGCGGGAGCACTTGGCTCCCAACAGCGTCCCCTGGAAGATGTCCGGGGCGAGAAGTCCGCGGTTCGTGACTGTGCTCCGCGACGCGCCCGCGCTGCTGGCCCCGCCGCGACCGGACCCCGCCAGTGCCGCTTTGTTTCCGCAGGGGCACGCTGCGACACACGAGTCGCGTCCAGCTCGTGAGAAGCAGGAAAGCATTCTTGCCTTTGTATTCTGTCTCCTCTGAAGGGGACGACGTGTTTTTCAAATATTAAGCTCTTTTGACTCGGTCGATTAACGCACCCGGTCGCTGTTGTTAAGTTCTGCAGTAATGGCTTTAAAATTTTATTTAATGAAATCTGTTCACGAAACAGGAGTCCATAAGGCTTCAAGAAGTTCAAGTAGAGCCGCCGCTTTCTCTGAGGTGTGGAGAAAGTGTTAACCGTTCTTTTCCCCTCCACACCTGAGCAGGAGCTGTTCTGCTCAAACGCATACCTATTTCTCCTTCGCACTCCCACAGAGAGTCTCCTTGAAAACCTTCCTTCTGCCCAGGTTCAGAACGCCGGGACTACGTGACTCACACAACAAAGGGTTCATTTAACTGTTGGTACCCTCCTGGGACATCCTCTCAAGAAACTTGGAGCGAAACAGCTGTACAAGCTGGTAAACAAGGGGCAGTCCTCATGGGCCAGGTCCGGCTAGCAACCAGCAGTCATCCTTCCTTGGGCTGCAGGTTTGAGGATCAAAAATAAATCGCATGCCTTAAACAGTACGTTCACCGGCTAATTGAGGGCCATTCCCGTGTAATAATGGGATTCATCCAAATGCAAATCCCAAGCCTGAGGCTTGGGCTACTCTTCATTTCTTTAATGAGAAGCCAGATGCCTCCCCCGCGGGGCTGATCTGACGGGGTGCACCGCCAGCCCGGGGGGTGCGAGCCGCGGGTGCCCCCTCGGGGGACCGAGCCCCTGCGCAGCTGGGGGCAGGAGGGCGGCGGTACCGAGTCTCCCTGCCTGCCCCGTTGAAGTCTGTCAGAAGCAAACACAGCTCACTAAGGTGTCAGTGACTGATGCTGTCAAAAAGCGCAGGGTCCTCCCGTGCGCAGGGCTGCCTGCAGCAGGGATCCTCGTGAAGCAAATCATCACCCCCGATCTGCGGGGGGACACGCAGGCCGCAATGACGGACACCAGGGTCTATCATGTACTAATGGCTTGCTGGCAAACTGCTCAGGTCCCTCAGGGAAAACAACAGATGTCCCTCCTTCAGCCGAGACACAAACACACACGTACGCGCACCTCCCTTTCCAAAACTATGGAATTTTAAAAATGTAATTCAATAATAAACAGAATTTCAGGTACGGTTTGCGTAAGATCCATTTGCGATTTCAGTACGATCAAACAAGAAACGCAAAATGCATTAAGAAGTGGCTGCTGCAAAGACCGGTAAATACCAGAGATAAAAGACCGCATCTGTGAAAAACAGAGCAAACTACCAGCCGCGAATCCCAGCAAAACCAAACCTCACCAGTAACACCCAGCATGTCATGGTTCAACTTTATGACCAAATTGTATTTCCTCAAAATCTGAGACTGGCATAATTAAAGCACTAATCATCCGCATTACCTGGGATTTGTTGGGGTTTTTTTTCTCCTAACTAAAGATAGAATAAATTCAGCCCCCTCAGGAAAATAATTTACACCCGGGGTGGCAAACCCGCCCCGTTACAGCTGGCCGTGCCCTGGCAGTACCGCGGGCAGCGGTGACTGACCGCACCCCCGTGGGCTTCGAGCTGCGCCAGGGCAGGGCCAGCGGCGGAGCCCCGCCAGGAGCCGACACGCACCGTCCGTCTCGGCACCATCCGGCCTCCGCGAGGTCCGTAACGCCGCGGCGCGCTTGGAAAGCGGCGGGCAGGAGCGCTGTGTGCACCTTGGGGCATTTTGCTTCAAACGGGCACGCACAGGCGCTGCCTCCCGATTTCCTCAAAGTGTTCCCTTCTGAGTTTTTGTGCTGCAATAAGGGGTTTTTGAAGCATCCCTAAAAAAGTTGTTCTTGCCCGCTGAAGTACCATATGGGTAATTTCACGCTTTTAAAGCGTGAAACCTGCGCCTTAGCGTTCTGCACCGGCGTGGCTCCCCAGCAGAGGAGGGCACAGCGCCTCGCAGGTCCCAGCTCGGAGCACGGGCAGGGCGGGGGGGACAGTCGATCCCACAGACCTCCAAGTCCCGGGCCAACGTCACCGCCGGGTTCAGATGGGGGAAAGGGGCGCAGCCGCGGGGGGAGTGGGGCCGCCTCAACCTCCTGCCACCCCAGCGCCGCGCCACGCTGGGGTCGGCCGCAGAGGGGCGGGCAGAGGCCACCAGCGCCCCTCTCTCAAACTCTCGGTCGAGGAGTCCCGCCTCCGCGGTGGCGGGACAACCGCAACGGCTCCCGGGAGGTGCAACGGGAGGGCGAAGACGGGACGCGCCGCGAACACCACCGACGCCCGCGGCAGCTCGCCCCAGCTTGGCACCGCGGCCCGCCCCCGCCCTCCACCGCCCAGGGGCGCCGTCCATTGGCCAGTGCCGACCCTCTCCGCGCCTCTCATTCGCGGTGGGCCGTGCCTGTCAGGGCGCTGCTGCGGCCCGGGTCTAATTGCCGGGGCAAGGGCGCGCCCCGCCACAGGTAGCGCCGCGGCCGGAGCGGGGCTGCGCCGTTTCTTGGAGCTGCCGAGCGCTGCCACGCGGGAGCTTCGCGCCTCTGCTGCCGGCCTCGGAAGAGTTCGCTGCGGACAGCTGCTCCCCTTCACCCTTCCCCTCCCCGTGCGGCTCGCTCCTGCCCAGGCAGCCCCTCCTGCGGCTGCGGAGCGAACTCGGCGGGGGAAGACCGGCCTGTTGCTGCTGGGAGGAGGGACCGCGGCGGTGAGCGGCCCCGCGTCTGC
The DNA here is from genome assembly GCA_009769605.1 of Bucorvus abyssinicus. NCBI lineage: Eukaryota > Metazoa > Chordata > Aves > Bucerotiformes > Bucorvidae > Bucorvus > Bucorvus abyssinicus. Next base: position 17,326,148 of record CM020036.1, read on the forward strand.
CCCCGGCGCAGGGGCGGGGGAGTGATGAGCCGCGCATTGTTTCCCCTGTAGGCAGCGCCCGGCCGGTAGCGGGCTGGCGGGCTATGGGCTCCGCGCCTTTGTCTCCCGAGTGAGCCGGCCTCACTCCCGCAGCCTCTCGCCGCCGCCAGCCGGGCCCCGGCGACATGGACGTGACCGTCTCCGAGCTCCTGGAGCAATTCCTGCAGAGCCCCTTGGTGACCTGGGTGAGCAGAGGGGGGCGGCGGGGAGGCTGCCGGCGGGGTGGCCCAGCGGGGAGCTGTGGGGCCCTTCCGCCATCCCCTGCAACCCCCCCGTCCTTCCTCCCGGCAGGTGAAAACCTTCGGGGCCCTGGGGAGCGGCGACGAGGACAACCTCGGCGTCTACATGGAGCTGGTGGATGGCGTCGTCTTGAACAGAATTATGCTGGAAATGTGAGTGTGCTCCCAAGGAGGAAGGGAGGGGTGGTAGCCCTGCGCCGAGCGGGTCCGGCGTGCTGGGGGGGCGGCAGCGCCCAGCACGCCTCGGCCCCGCACCCGCGGGTGGCGTCGGGGCTGTCGAGGGAGAGGCCGCCCGCCCCGGTGCCGGGTGCCTCTCTAGGGTCGGGCAGCGTCTCAGCGGCTTTGATCGGGGGAAAGCTTTCGCAGCGGGCAGGCTCGAAGGACGGGGTGTAAGGCGAAAGCGCGGCTTTGCAGTTCTTTTCCTTGTCGTTGCTCTGTGAAATCAACAAAAACAAAGGAAAAAAAAAAAATACCGGACTAATCCAGTTCTGTAAAATCTGCTTTAACAGTTTTCTAGGATTTTTTTGAGTGGTACGTGGTTTTTGCTGTGTGTTTACCCACCCCCCCAACAAGTTACTTTCTCTTAGTTGTTCATATATGCTTTAGGGGAAGATATGTGGCAGTACAAATAAGGAAATGAAAGTACTTTATAATGTGAAGCTTTACTGGGAGGATTTAATCTGAAGTGTGTCTGCTCTTGTGTAAACTTCGATATTAAATACATAACTTAGAAAAAGAAAGAAACCCGACATCTCTGAGGTCTCTTTTGGGCAGCACTGTAAGGATATGTCTTGAGGAACCTTATGAATAGGTTAAAAGAGCAAACACTGCAAATGCCCTAACACTGAAGTGAATTGTTGATAGAACGTGTACATTTTTGTAACCACCTCCTTTCCTGTTGCTGCATGCAGATCCTGACTGTTTTCTATCATCTCTGGATTGCTTTTAAATATTCTGAAACGCGTCTGATAGAGTAGGGGAAGTATTTGACTTTCAGGGCAGGAAGCTTTGAAATAATGAAATTTTGGTGCTGTACTCTTCTAAGTGAATGAAACCAGTTGATGCTCCACCAGAGACTGGCAATGTTAGGCCAAGTCCAAGCACTTAATATGAATTATTCATTTTAAGTGAAACTTTTGAAAAGTTACTTTAAAAAAAAAGTCTGACAGCCCATGCCCCACCCACTCTAGCTGGCAAGTTTTGTTATCTTCTGGAACCTGTTGCTCTGTCTCAAAAGGTAATAAAGTTTACTGCTGGCTTGATGTTTCTAACAGTGAGGATTGTGCACTGGAACTTGGATAGTAAAGCTGGTGAAAGTTCATGATTCAGAACAGAATCCAGATCAATCATCCCACTTGGGGATAACAAACTAGTGGAGTAAAATGTTAGCTGGGATGTGTGAAGACGTAATTTCCAAGGAGTAATTATACTTTAAAAAGAGAACTTTCTGTAGGTTAGAGCTTTGAGTATGAGCGTTCAGATCCAGACTTGCAGTTTTCCACGGTATAGGAAATTGGATTTTGATTTATGACCATTGTGTATGGCATGGAGATGACAAACCAAACTATCAAGGAGAAGCACCAGCAGCTGAGTCTGCTGTGGATTTAACTAACTAAACTATCACAGTTACCTTAATATGTGAAAGCCTCTTATTATTTCAAAACAAGGAAAAAAAAATACTTAGTCGCTCTTGAATTTTATTATTAAATAGGCTTTTGAATGACTAGCATTCATATGAGTGATGTATTTTAGAAGTGCTTTATCGGGTGGAGTATGCAACCTTAAACATTTTGTAGTTGGTCGTTGAAATGTGTTTAAGATGACAGAATTCTTAATTTGCTTCATAGACTTAAACTGCTCTGGGAACAACGAGTGAACAGCAAGACCTCACTGAAATGAGCAAGATAAGCATATAGGCTGGCTGAGTGCAGTGACACTAGTTGGCGTTTTGTCACATATCTGTTTGTGAGAAATGCCCTGGCATGTTTACTTCAAACAGTCAGGAAAATAAGTTTGCTGTTTCTGAAAAGCATCTCTGCCAGCAGTGTCGCAGAAAGCGTAAGTGGGGGAAGCACAAGCAGTGTGGAGCAGGAGACTGTCCCATTGTACACAGTCAGGCTCTTTCCCTCTTTTTAGGCGTCTTTGGCAGTGCTTCTAATGGTGTCTAAGGAGCTTGAACCCAAGAGCCTGGGACTACTTAACTTGGGAGGGATTGCGGTTGTATTTATGTATCCCAACCCAGCATGGTGCTCAGGAGAGGTGCTGACTATGACCTTTACTTTTTCCTGACTTAACCTTTAGAAATTGCAATACAATTACTGCTTCCCTGTAAATCAGGAAAGCCTTGCAAGGCATGTTTCTGCCCCACAAAGCTTTCAGGATAGAAAAATAAATGTGTTTTTTAAAATGCTTGTTCATCAGTTTTAAGTCCTCATTACTGAAGATGACTTTCAGTGCTTGGCTTGAGATTTCTTCTTGCTGAAATTGTATTAATGAGGGCCCCTGATAAATCCGCTAGAACACAGTATGCCATGCTGTGATAGCGTTGATTGCCCCAAAGCACAGAGGCATACGTGCACACGCATGCATAGAGCAGCAGGTAGCTGGGTGAAAGAGCAGGGCTCCTGGTGTGGACGGCTGTTCTCCTTACTCATGCGTTACTTCACTTTTGGTTTTTTAGGGTAAATATCCTGCTTGTGTGCTTACTGGGACACAAATAACACAGGCATGTGAGCTTGCATCTGAATGCCAGGTGTGATGCAGTACTTTGCTGCAGATCAACAGGTTTCTTTCAGTGAAGATTTCAAAAGCCTAATTCTTGGGAATTTCATTATTAAAAATAACATCTGCTTTGCTGCAGAACAAAAATGTTTTAAGTTTAATCCATGCCAAAAAGACAGGTGGATCTGTGGAGAAATCCAGATACACCTGTTGAGTGGAGATTGCCGAGTGAAAGTAAGGCTTTACCTGTTCGAGGTGTGAGTGGGCTGCATGAGTGCAGTCAGCCTCTAGGTTCTGTTGTAATAGCGTGGGGTTTCCCCAAGTGTTGTCTGGCAACTTAGAGTGGGTGGAGGAGATCCCCACTGCTTGATGTTGTGCTGTCAACGGTTTTTTAGGCGGGGGGTTCATATCAGCAAGGCAGCTGTGTCACCAGCAAGATACATGACAACCATTGCTTTGCCTGCCTGCCAGGTCCCTGCTGGCTGTGTGACAGGCAGTGCGAATAGAGCTGTGCCTTCGCTCTATCCTCTTCAGAAGTGAACTGCCCCCAGGAGTGCTAGCCCTGAATGAAACCTGGTTTGCTCAGGCACTCTAAATGTAGCCGTGGTACGAGGGTGGAGGAAGGGAACCCAGCCTGGGCTTAGGCAGATCCTGGCCACAGTGTGGTCAGTAGGTAACCAGTGGTTGGGCTTGGCTGGAGGTCTCTTTGCTTCCTGGTGATCCCTAACAAAGCAAGACCCTTTTTAAAAGAGAGTTGTGGATTACTTAGTTCTCATAGTGGTGCCTAGCTACTTAACAAGTTAAATCTAATAGGAAGAGACAGACAGCAGCGTTTGGTTTCCCCACTTACATTTTAAAACAAGATAAATATTTTTCCAAGTAATTTTGCTGTAGATAAGTGGTTTCCTTTTCCTATGTTCTGTCCAAATGCATACCCCAACCTCATCAAGGACACGTTGATTTTTGCGGCGCGAGCTGAATACTCTGCATGCAAAAGTGTTTGTTAGTCTTCAGAGTGGAACTGCTGTGTCCTGAGCTTCTGTGTTTGTGGTGGATGTGTGTGTATCAGGTTAGCTTCTCGGCAGACTAATTTTAAAGAACTCTTTTCCGATGGTTGTGTGTCACTTCCTGGTATGAAACTAGCACATGGTGACACTGCATGGACTGCCTTCAGTGTTACAGTTGCAGCTGTGGCATAATAATGTACAAGCATAAACAAATATTTGCCCTGTTTAACTTCTTACAGAAAGTTTTATTTGGGAAATGGTGTGGGGGTTTACACATGCAGGCATGTAAGTACCTAAGTGTTTTCATATTGACTTGTTCTAAATCTAATTGATAGCAGACTCTGCTTTTCTGTTAAAACATTCAGCAAACAGGAATGTGTGTTAGGAGTACAGCTGATAAAACTACTTGTATTAAAACCACATAATAAAAATGCACAATAATAGTTTTTTCCATTTCAGCTGTCATGGTTTGTGGTACTGTCAATCTGTCGTCTTCAATTTAGACCACGTGACAGGAACAGCCACGTTGTGAGTGCCCCCTTCTTGTGGTTTGTAGCAGATGGCATGAATACCGGAAAGTTGAAGATGTGCATCCGTTTAATTTAAAAAATCTCATTTAGAGGTGCATTTTTCTACTATTTTCCAAGCAATTTAGAAACAATCAGCCTTAGTGGTGTCATCCCACTTGATGATAGATGAAGAAGTTGGATGATAGGAGAGTTAGACTGATCCAAGAGTGGTGTATTTTCAGTTAGTGAGTTGCGTGCAGAGGGAAGTGCTGCGGCATGCTGGGCGCAGCTGGTTTCTTCTGACATCTTGGCCCTTGGGCCCAGCTTGTGGTCTTCCCCTGTACTCATCCAAATTTCTTGCCAGAAATTGCTTGAATAGGATTGTCATTTTGAATTTTAAAAATTATTTTTTTTATTACTTTTTAATTGTTACTTAAGGGGTTCCATCTTCAAGCACTCATGCTGTTGGCCCAGTGCCTGCTGAATTCGTCGCTTGGCCTCTGTCTCCTGGCCCTTCCTTTCCTCTGTGCTCCTGTAAAAGTCATGAAGGTGTACAAGCTGGAGGACTTCTCTAAAATGTTTGGATACATAGTGAGGTGTCAGACTTTTCTTCTGTTTATTTGGCTTGGATGTTTTTTAATGATAAACGAAATACCTTCCTTAGTTACACCTGTCACACCACCTCAGTCTTACCTAAATAACTTTGATCTTGAGGAGTAGGTGTTTTTCAAAAGAGAATTGTAGTTTTCATTATATTTGCATGTAAAGGAAAGACCAAACATCACAGGACTGAAAAAGCATCTCATTGAGGTTGTGTTCAGGGATTTTTCAGATACATTCAGGCAGGAATTTGTTTGGGTTACCTGTTCAGCGTGGCAAAAAAAATCTCTTTAATTTTCAATATGATCCTTGGAAAGAGTTTTCTTCCTCGAGGACGCTGCTTCCCCTCCCTGCTTTTTCATGCTGGTTGTAGTGTTTTGTGTACCTCGGTATCTCTAGCTAGGTTTTTAGCCCTTTCACTTCTCTTGAAATCAGTGAGCGTGCGTGGCTGTGGGTTTTCTGGCAGCTTGCTCCTTCGCAGTGTGCAGGTAACCTCATGTCTGCCCAGTCTGGGGGTGCTGCCCTCTTCTCCTGGGGCAAGGCCTGCCTGCCCTGGGCGGTTCTCTGCTCCCCTTTGGGGAGGAGGCAGCAGGTGGGCCTGGGTCTGCTCCTGCAGCAGGAGACCTGCTCTCTGGGCTCCTCTGTCTCACACTGTCCATGTCCCCTGAGATGTCTGAGGAGCCGGATGAGTGATGTGGAGGAGGCAGCAGGAAAGCTCCAGCTGACCTTGCATCACGCCACACGGTTATCCTAGGCAAAAGGTGTGATGCGGAAAATATTTTGAAAATGCAATGAATATATTCTTTCTGAATAAACGCATGCCTCGAACCCTTGATTCTTGTTAGGTAGAAAGGTGGTTTGCCAACTGGATAAAATCAAGCTTACCTGGTGAATGGAGAATAAATCTGTCTTTTTTGGGAACCTCCCACTGCCTCCAAGAGCAACTCTCTGCAGCTCCTCCAAGTTCTCAGCTGTGAAGCTAGGACAGCTGTAGTTAGTACTTGATCTTATATGATCCAAGAATAAGAAAAAATATGGTAACAATTTTTTGTTACCATAAACGAAAAGAAGAGGGTTTCTTGTTGAGGAGAGGGTTATTTTCCCTGTGGAGACGACAAGCCCTGTGGTAGTTTGAAGCGTAGGCTGTGCTGGCGTTTCACATCTTGTGCAAAGGGTCTTCTTTGGAGTGAGCTGGGGTGCTGGGTGAAGTTGGTTACACAACATATTCAGAAATCCAAACCGTTGGGTTTTTTTGAGCTACATTCTGTTTTCAGTAAAGCTTTTAACTTCCTTGTTTGCGAGAAGGAGGCAGGACTGCCCCAGTGAAGTTGTGTTGCAGTTTGACTGCAGGGTAAGAGGACCCTGAGGTCAGTGGCATTACGGGCTCTTGGGGCAATCAGTTACCCTTAATGATGATGACAGGATAAAAGCTCCAGAACTGCTTCTGAGGGCCTGGTCCTACCGCTGTGACGAAACATGAGCAGATCTTGTCTTGGAAGGAGGAGTTTTTCTGTCTTCTGTGCTTTTGAAAAGCTCATCCAAGTCCTGCAGTTAGGCAGCCTACAGCAGCTGAAGAAATCGCCTCTCCTTTGCTGTGGCCAGTGGGTGCATTTTGTGGATTTTTGCCCTCTTTTGTGCGGTTTTGGGAGGGTTTGTGGATCATTGCTCCGCTATACAGTCTCTTCCTGGCCGTGGACCTGGGTCGCTGCCACACAGTAATATGGCAGCATGCTGCATATGTGAGCTTTCACGTGGAAACAAGAACTGTAGGCTGACCCTTCTGTTTGGCCAGCTTCTCTTTACTGTATGTTTTTTCCCTTTTAGCTTCCTGGTTTGTTTGTCATGACCTTGCCTAAAAAGGCTAAGCATCCAGCTTTCTTCGGGATCTAGCATCTGCTCAGAGAGTACTGAAGGCAAGGTGCTCCTCAAGCTCAAGCCCAGGTGCCATTCTAGCTTCTCCCCCTTGCCATGTTGCTGAAGACCCCTACTGTCAAACTCCATGTGGATATGGCTTCTGCAGTCCTGTATCTGAGCATCAGTAAAATGGAATGCTTATTACAGACTTGACTTTAAAATCTTGTTACGGCTGCCTGTCTTTGTTCTCTTTTTTTTTTTTTTGTAATTTGTTACAGTACCAATCGGTATACGAAATCCTTTGCTGCTGTAGCAGGGTCTTGCTAGTTTATGCCAGTGGCAGTTTTGGACATCTGTAATTAAGTTTGCTTGAACCCTGGTACATAACTACTGTGACTGATATTATCTGATGCCAAAGCTGTTTTTTCTCATCTCTGGGTTATACATAGCACTGCTTTCACTAGAGAGGTGCTTTGGAATGGTTTTGTTTTTTTTTTTAAAAAAAAAAAAAAAAAAAGGGCAAAAAAAAAAAAAAAAGCTCTTTGACATACTTATGTAAACTTTGGCATATATATATTTTTAAAATAAATATTGGATTGGTTCCTCTTTTATTTCCTTGTCAACGCCTGAGTTCAATATTTGGCCCTGGAAGAGCTGTGAATGGCTTAATTAACAGCCAAAGCAGAGCTCTGGGAGGCAGGTGTTTGGATTGTGTAGGAGTTTGCTGATAAGAGTTTTGATTAGAGGGGAAATGTAAGGCTTTGATCTATGCTATTTGGCAGGTAAAGGTTTTCAGGTTCCTTTTTTTGCAACATGTTATGGTGTACACAGAATCTGAAGGTACACATTCATATTAAATTATTTGCAGCTTTTCCCCTGTGTTTTATTGCTTCAGGTACAACTTTGATTTTCTTCCTTTAAAAATAAAGCAAAACCTTTACATTTCTTTTCCTAAAAATTTTTCAACCAACTTTTTTCCTGTCTTATATCTCTACCTGTGTTTATATTTTGTTCATATCTTGAAGCCCGGTGGAATTAGAGCCCAGTATAGCTGGTTTGGTGTTTGTTTGTTTTCTTTTTTTTTTGTGACTCAGTGGGTATATGAGAGACATCTAGTTAGATGATGTGTATAATAAAAGTGCAGTGCTTCTTTTTCCCTTCAGTGTATAATACATCTGGGTTTTGCACTTTGCACAGTGATCAAGTGTTAACACCCTCCTCTTGTCATAAAACTCCAAAGCCAGGGAAGGCATGGTAGTCTTTCCTAGGCTTCCCTTTGTTTGAATAAGATAAACCCCTTATCAGAAGCTGCTTTGATCTAGTGTGCACAAACTAAATATGCTCTTTTCTTAAGGAAAAATATAAATACGGAGGGAAGCTGCCCTGAATTGCTGTGTGAGTTAACCTAAAGTAGGTTAGTTAGCTAAAGCAGGAAGATTTCCAACTTATACATAGGTGCAAAGGTAATGAACTTCTTCTGTCATTAATGTATATGTATCCTGAATAATTATGTCAGTACATTTAATGAGTAAATTTTTAAGGGTTTGCTAACGGTGTGTTATTGAGATGCTCAGTCTTAGCACTGAGCTGGCCAGGTTGGACGGGGCTTTGAGCAACCTCATCTAGTGGAAGGTGTCCTCGCCCATGGCAGGGAGTTTGGAACTAGATAATCTTTAAGGTCCCTTACAACCCAAACCCTTCTATGAGTAAACCAGTAATACTTTGTTTGCTTTTTCCTCTTTTTATAGAGATCCTCGACCGACCAACCAACGTGTCAACAAGCACGTAAATAATGACAGCTATCTCCGGGTTCAAAACCTGACCATCTTAGTCAGAAACATTAAGACTTACTATCAGGTGAGATTCCTGCTGGTTCATCTGTGGTGATTGCTATAATGTTTCAGCTAACCCTAGGGTTAGTGGCTCAAAAAGAAGCTTACTACAGGAGATGGAGAGGAAATTGTGTTTGTGTAAAAGTACTTTCAGCCATGCTTTCCTTATGGCAATATGGCTACCTTCTCTACCCCTAGTGGCCGGAGGATGCTTCCCTGCCTGCCACGCCCCCCTTTTCTTTTTTTAAGAAGAAACTGTGCTTGAAGGGTGTGATAGCACTTGCGGATACATGTAGCAAAAAGGCTCTTTTGTAGTGGGGGTTATGGGTATGTATGTGAAAGGGTTTGCTGAAATTGGAATAATGTTTTGGGTACAAAACTTGTTTAGAACGAGTAACCTTCTTTTGAAAGGGGCTACCCGCAAATAAATTGGCTTGAAGTACTGTCTTTAATGATAGAATATAAACCTCAGATTAATGTGATATCAATTGGGGAAAATGAATTTGTGCTTGTCTTGAAGGTAAACTTCTCATGCTCTGTACCTGTTCCTAACTGTTAACGCAGCTGTTTGTTCTGTACTATTTCTCAAAGAGACTTAAATAGAGGAAAGACTGCAAATTCTCAGAAATGGTGCACTACTTAGGTGCATTCTTGAACTTGCTATCAGTGTTCCTCTGCTGTAATAGTGCTCCCCTACAACCAAGGTGGTGACAGCTGAGTGCTTCTGCAGACTTGGATGTGTGTTGGGTGCTGCTGGAAAGCCATGAGTGAATTCAGTTACTCTAAATAGAATTTCTGTATATACACTGTAGTGTATATTTATACCCTTTAGTGAGAGTTCTACTGTTTCTTTTCAAACATCTTGCCAGATTTGAATGCTGTGCAGTATAAACCAGTCTGAAACCACTGAGGACTGTTAAAATGCTTCTGTGCATATGTGTCTCAATCATGTAATGGACAAAACAACTGAAGTGTGGGAGTTGATGTCAGTGTGCTCATTCTGGACACTTCATCTTTTCTGTACATATAGAAGAGACTGTATTGACTTTGTCTTCAAACTACGGAAGAGGTGTAATGCATAACTACAGTAGTGCCTTTTGATGCTGTTCCCTTCTAGAGCTTGCCTACTGCCATTCCATGTTCTTGCCACTACTCTGGATTTGATTAGGGAAGCCTGAAAGAGAGAGGGTCTTCTGAAAAAGTCAGATGGGTTGAATGACTCATCTGTGCAAATTCCAGCAGCCTGCTAGAAAAATGAAGTGTGTGACTCAGGTTTGAAATTATGTAGGAGAGCATCATGTATTTCTGAAGACAGCTGACCTGTGTCTTGACTGTTGAGAACTGGAGATGCTGGTGCAGTGTGATGTCATTCCTGAGACTGGTGATTTCTAGGGGGAATTTCCATCTGGTCATAACTAGAGGCTGAAATTTTTTTTTTTTTCTCTGTTACCCACTGAACAGTGTAAATGTATATGGAGTCTACAAGCAAAATGGACTATGTTTAAGGACAGGGATAGAACTAGTCTTTCTCGCTCCTCACACCCACAAGATTTACAGTCTGAGAGTATAGTCCTGCAGGTGCTGAAATTCTGAGGCTTTTTATTCATGCGGGTTCTTTGTCTTGGAACTGATAATCTACACTCTTAAAGGAGTACCTGAAGAGAGATCAGAGTCAGGAAAAAAAGAGAAGTGATTCAGAATCATGTGATATGTTGCTTGGTGTCTTGTTGACCTAGCTGTTGAGCTGTGAAAGCATAATCCAATAAAGCTAGCAACAACGAAAAGAGGTTAAGATGCAGAGTTTTCAGTGGAAAACAGTAGTTGAGGCTTGCAGTAACAGCATAACGGTGATCTTCCTGTTGTAGTCCAGAAATCAAGTGGATTTCAGTATGAATCTTGCTGCCCGAAGACTGCATATACTATATGTAAACAAAAGTCATGGGAGCTGATCATTGTTTGCATTTGGTCCTGAAAATTGTGTCATTACAACACAACTTAATCACAATTTTTTTGTAATTATAACATTATATAAGGAACTTATTTGTCCTTGTTACAGTCACATATTCAGGGCAAATCCAAGGGCTCAATGCTGAGCTGAGATTCCCTTTCATGTGGTGGTATGCAGCCTTCAACTCCCTGTAGTCTGGGAGGAGTTCAGGCCATCGATGCTGTAACTGAGCTCTGTGTGTGATTGATGCCGAGTATAATGTCGCATCTGTACTGATGTCTCTGTTAGGTGTTTGGAGGGTTTCTTGTGTTTAAGGATCTAAGTAGCTTTTATTAGTTTTTTTTCAACATGCAACCGAATGGATGGTTTGGAATATATTAAATAGTGTTACGCATATTCTCTCCTGAATGTTAGAGATACTTTTTTTTTTTTTTTTTTAAAAGCTCAGTTGAGGTTGTGGGCAATCTTTCATGGAGTAGCTTAACTTAAAATGAGGGTAGTGTCTTACTGACCTGAAAACATGTCATCAAATTTGATTGCAGACTGGATGTGGGTGGGGGGAAGCTTCTTACAAACAATAGAAACACAAATTTGCTGTTCAAGAGGGGAAAAAATAAAGCTCTAAAAATACAGTGTTGGCCTTGACATTTTACATTCCCTTTCACTTACTGGACCCAAGTCAGGTTTATGGCTTAGTTAGTGAATTTAGTAGAGCAGGATTCCTAGAATAAGGAAAATGCCACCTTGTGCTTTACTGAAGGACATGGGTAGGTATGGAAGAATGCTTGTCCCTCTCTGCACTGGGCAGGAAGGTGACCTAAATGGCTACTAAAATTAACTCCGACATTCACAAGTTAGTTGACGTGTCAGATCATGTAATTGTCTGGTATATCTGTATCTAATATCAGATTTCTTGTATATTCATGTAGCTAAGCTCTTTGTTAAAGCAAAATTCTCATTAATACAGATAATACTTCAGAAAACAAGGACAGATCTAATCCAGAAGCATGAATCCAGGTATTCTCCGCAGTGTTGGTGCTTTCCCGATCTCTTAGGCTGAGGGTGTGTGCTGGGAATGACTATGAACAAACTAGGTTATTGCTGGAATTTGGCTTTGATTTGAGCCATAGAGATCAGTTTCTATCTGTGCTTCAGCAGGCATAACTTGGGAGGGGTCAGTGCAATGGAGGAGCCTTTTTCCAGTTCAAATAACATCTCATTTTTAACTGACTAGCTGAATTTGTTCATTAACAACTTTCTAAAGAGTTGACTTCTCACAACTTCTAGCTGCATAAAACTGGATTGCTGAAGGCTACTAGGAAAAAAATTGTCAAGACCCTTAAAATGGAGGTTTTGGTGTTTATTTTTGTAATTGGGTATGTAATATTTGTTACTGATGGTAGCAGGCAACACCTCTGCATTTCCCACGCTGAGCAGTTGCACTTTTGCAGGTCTGTTATTGGCTTGAGAGACCCCTCTTGTGAAGCCAGGCAAATGACTAATTTTGCTTTGGGATTTCCTGAGCAGTCAAGAGTCTGTCATTAATTGAGCGCTGGAGAAATGGCTGGTACATAAACCTTCTGGAATTGGTGTCATATCTTGGAAAAGGGCTGAGCACAGCAGAATGGGTTCATTGCTCATAGTGTGAGTTTTCTGTGTCTCTTCTTGCTCTGACTGAATTCAGACCCTTGGCTGTCTTTAAACTGGAATTCAAAATGGTTTTGTAAGGAGTAGTTTAGTCAGAGAATTACAGGTTACTGTCTTGACTGTGGTGAGGATGTTGATTAAAGGGATCACTAGTGAACTGAGTATATTGGAGAAGAGATGCTCATCCGCTTCTCACTGGTGCAGGTGTTGTGCATCCTGGTCAAAGGGTGAAGTCTTTTCCCCATACTACAGCTAACCAGTGTATATGGAAGGGATTGACCTCCAGCTGTTGTCTGCTGCTTTGTGTGGATAACATGGTTGGGAATGTGGGTCCTTAAGCTGACACTGGCTAGCCCAGTGCCACACAGATGAAATTATCTTGCTATTACTGAGCTCTGTCTTCCCTTTGAAGTGCTTCTCTTGTTAGCCTCTCTGAGACTTATCTACTAGTCCAGTTAAATTGGCTTGAATGTAGTTCAGGTGTGAGTAGTGCAAGGCTGAATGGTGTTTGCCTTCACTGAAATAGGTGCTCTTGGCCCTTGTTGACAGTGAGTTTTTGCAGCCTTAATTCCCTGAAGCCTTGTGCTTCTCTTCCAGTTAATCCCAGTTGTGGTAACTGTCTTCCTAGTGGTGTGGCACTATCTCTGTTTCTAGGAGAGTTTGTTGGCAATGTTTAAAAAAAAAAAAAACCACCAACAAAAAGCCAATACCCAACTCCCCTGAAAAACCCCTTAAACTGCAGCAACCTTTGCAAGAGCTATTATTGTTGCTTGTTCTGTCACTGATGATGATGGAAGAAGAAAGCTAGAAAGTCTGAGGGGTGTTGGCTCATCCCTTTACTATGCTGTAGAGAACGTCTAAATCCTGTAGGTGCTGGTACTTGAAGTGCCTGTGTAAGAGCAGCTGCCCTGATGTCTGCAACACTAGGAGAACAGGCTTATACCTGTAGAGTTTTGGAAGAGTCTTAAGGCAGGCTGGCAGGGAAATCTTGAAGTGGCTTTCCTGTGTTTCCTCTGCTCATGTGTCAGTCCTTGGGTTTAGTGGTTTTTCTAAGGAATTAAAAATCACTTAGATACCAGTTAATAAAAATAATTTATGAAAAGATCTGGTTTTATGTCAGCTGGTTTACTAACCTTCAGAAATGTCAGTAATCACTCCAACAGTTTATACGGCACTCTCAAGCAAAAATTCCTGCCATTTAAATGGAAAACTTGAGGTTGATGGAGAGAAGAAGAAAAAAATAAAGTGATTGTTCCTTGGCTAGTCCCTGCATGGGTATAATGGCCACATCTGGAGTATGTGGATGGGAAATACTGCAGTGTGGTCATGGCTGTATTTTTGCTGCCTGTATTCCCTGCAGTTGTGTCCATTAAATACTTGGCAGATTGCTTCATGTTTCTAAATAGGCTGGAAGTACTTTTTCATTAAAAAAATCGTACAGAGAGATGGTTCTGAAACTGGTCGTGACTGTGCAGCTTCAATAAGAAACTCATACCCCTTAGCATTTCCATTAAAGTGAGGATGTGGGGAAGTATAGATGAAACCATTCATTGAATTTTTAGAGACTTTGTATCTCCACAGATCCTGCCCTCTGCACCTGAACTCACTTGGCTCAGATAATGGTGAACAAGGATGCCTTACTTTTAAGTCATGTTTCTTCAGACCTGTGTCCTCCTTTGACTTGGCTGCTCTCTCTTTGTGTGAAACAAGTACAAGCAGCAAGGTGTTTATCAGGCATGTTAAAGGCAGTTAGCTACCCCTGAGTTTGGCTGTTGCTGTCAACAGTTCGGTGCTGGGGTTGCGTTTCCACCCTCTGGAAAAGAGACTGATTTGTCTTCAAGCTGAGGCGAAAGCTGGTTCTCGGAGCACGTCAGCGAAGGTCCTGCAGTACCAGTAACTTCCAGATCAATAAACAACTCCTGCTTTTGTAGTTGAAGCATTGAGTCAGGTTTAGAGCTCTTGACAGGACTGCAGGGGGGAATTGAACCTTGGAGCTCCAGATTTGGGCACAAGTTACGGACCAGCAACTGTACTAAAGCTGTAAATAAAGTTCTGGAAGTAGTAGTATTCCCTTCTGTGAGTTATCTTTCCCTACTAGGCAGGCTAGTTTTAGTGGGCTAGTAATCCAGTCCTTAGCAAAGTAAATAACGAAATGCTAGAAACGCACATAAATGCTCACACCCTTATGTCAAAAACCATTCCTCTGATCTGAGGGGGAGTGTGTACTCACAGCGGCCTACTGTATTAGGTAACACTAAGATTTGTTTTGCTAGCCGTGTCCATTGGTGTGTTTAAACTACAGTACGCCTGAGTGACTGCCTGCCTTTGATTCCTATTCCCTAGAGATCTTAATTTAGCAACTTGGCTGAGGGGGAACCTTTCCTCATCTTGAATTTTAAATACACAGATTATTAACTGAGAATGTCAGCTTTCTTAGGAGCAAGATATCAGAAGGTTCAACAGATGAACCCTAATTCAAGTATTTTGCTCATCTCATGCACGCTTATCCCTTTCCTGTGTGGTGAGTGGGCTATATGCATACAGTCTCCTTAATTGTTTCTGCATTGGCAGTTGTATTGTTGTGCCTATCAAAGGCAGCATGCTTGTTCTTGTGGCCTTAAATTACAGCTGCCCAAGAAACACTGGTGAGCAGCCACTGAGCCTCTCTGTCTTTTTTTACAAGTCTACAGTAAATAAGTTAGTATGGCAAATAAGTTAGTACTAGGATACTGTGTTCTGGTAAGGCAGTGGGCTAGGACTCGGGAGATTCTGCCACTGGCACAACCTGGAGTAGGACCTCGTTAGCTTTGTATTTGTTTCCACTCCTATTCTTCATTTGACTTCTAGTTGGTTTGAACTTGCTAAAGGCACAGGCTGTCTGTATGTATTTATGCAGTACTTACCTTAATGAGGCTGCCTTAGTTCTGCAGTGACAAAAATGTTTTGAGTTAGGCTTTCTGTTCTGCAGTAATGTCATCATGAGATGTGAAGGGTGCATGTAAGACTGATATTGTGAAGACATTCAGTTAATGTGGTGGTGGGTGCAAGGCAAGGAAGGGAATGAGTAACCCTGGCACAGACATTCTGGGAAGTGCTGAACCAGTGATGTTAGTCTTTGATTTAGTCCTTGACCTGAAAATAGTGGTACCACTCTGCTGCAAGCAGAACGAACATAAGAAGAATTGCAAAGATTGTGATCATTTTGTATAGGTCCTGTTATCAAGTATTTGAATGAAAAAGAAAGGTGACTCGCTGCCACCAGCCAGACTGTCTGATGCTTTTTCAGTGAGAATTGTCTTGCTCATTTCCAGAAGCACTAGACAAACGTTTCTGCCCCAGAGCTGAAATACATTTCTGCAGAGGTCAGTTTTAAAAGTGTTCCCAGGTTGGCAAGAGCTACCGTTTCAGGTGGCTAGTAGTGTGCTGTCACACCTGATTGAGATTACTGGCTGTGATTCTAGGATGAATGTCATATAATTTAATGTAGATTGAATTATATCTGGGAGTTTAATGGAGGACTGAGCTTAGAGAGACTTTTTGGTTTTTCCCCCTGAGGCTCTATTTTAATACAGAATGAAATAGTGATCTCAAATAGATGGAAGAGAATAGGTTGGTTTTTAAGCTACTTTAGTGCCTGTAATTTCCTGGAGCTAGCATATAGAAAGGGCCGAATAGGCTGGCATGTGTCTGTGTAGTCTTGTCTTTGTTTTGCCTAATAAGCTAGAAGGGTGTGAATTCATTGTGCAGACAAAAGAAGAAAACAAGCCAAGAGAAGAGAGGAGCAGTGTCCTAAAATAGAGGCAGACGAAGGTGACCTATAAAAATTTTGCAGCATGGAATAGCTGTTTGGTTCCCACACAGCAGTGTATACTTAAGCTCTGACATGTTAATTGAAAACAATTCTTGGGATGTCTGAATTACAGAACATGTCCACTGTGTCCTTTATGTGGCTTAAAAAAGGGTAATATGAAAGTATGTGTGGCTTTTCTTAATGAAAGCCAAAGTCTAATGCTGATCTCCTGAACTATTCCTGTGATTACTAATGCTCAAGACACAGGGTATTTCAGTCCGCTGCTACATAGATATTTTTGGATATTAGATTTAAGACATACATCAATGTTCAGACAGTCTCACCAGCCATGTTCAATCCTGCTGACTAGATTTCAGGCAAAAGCCCCATTTTTGTCAGCTGAAATTTTGCAAAGGAGGGAACTAAGTTTTGTAGAGCCTACCAGTTTTGGGTAAGTTAGAAAATAGCCTGCATACCACTGTAGCTGAAAATAGCTTTTAGATTTATTTTTGCCAAAAAATAATAATAAATGAAAGTAAAAGATTGCTTTATCGCTTATGCTTCTGTAATGAATTCCATGTAATTTAGACCTTTTCATTAAAAAGTCTTTAAAAGTAACAAGAAGATGAGTTCTACAAATGTATAAAGTGTGATTGCAAAACAACCCCCCAATCGCATACCAGTTTTCAAAGCAAATAATTTTCTGCTTTTTAATGGCAGATAGCAAGTGAGAGTGAGTGATGTTCATATTTTATTTGCATGGGCTGCCTGTGAAAGTGTTGATTAATCCAGTGTGGCTTTTACTGAGGATATTGTCCCATGCTGTATTGTGGCACACTGGATTCAGTCCGTAGTCTTGCTCTGACTCTGGATTAAGGTTTGGTGTCAAGGCTTGCTCCCTTTGGTTTCAGTGACATTGGTGACTCTGTGGTGTGGAGCGAGCGAAGGTGTCTCTTTGTGCCTGTAAGTCAGCTGGCCCAGGCTTTCCACTCCAGCAGCGTTGTAATCAGCTTTTGTTACAAAGGTCTGTAACAAACTCACCTTTTTGAACAGTTTTTTTCATTGACTTGTTAGACCTGTAAGCAATTCTTTCACAGTGTGTCCTCATCTGAAATGGATATTTGAGATGTGTTTTGAAGTGGTGTTTGTCTGTTTTGAAGGAGTGATTATCAGTTTCAGAAATGCATGGGAGATACGGATGATCTTGCACAGAGCATTGTGCCCAAATGCAGAGGTGTATTTACTTCTGAAAACAGTGTGGTTTGCATTGTAAAGGTCTGCTCGAGATTATGTTCACCTCCAGTACTTTCAGCAAATATGAATGCTCTTGGGCCAAGAAATGGGTGTGGAGGTTGTGGAGTCACTGTGCCTGGTTAACAATGAGGGGGTTTACCCTTCCGAGCGGGTCTCTGGACATGAGGAAGCAACAGACCTGGGGACAGGAGTGATTTTTAGTGTGCTAGTGTCTCTGAAGTCAAACCGCAGGAAAGGGTATATTCCTTACTTTATGTGATATGTGGACTTTATGCCAGCACAAATTCAAGAAGGCACCTGCATGTGAATGCACAGAAATGGAAATGCTGTCACTTGCTGATGGATGCATACATCTTCCATTTGCAAAAATGTTTTTTACAAGGAAGGATTTAAAAAAACAAACTCTAAAGAACAAATAAAGCAGCAAGTTGATGTGTGTGTGTGTAACACTGCACTTTAAGCAGAATGCCTTTTTTTATAGCTCTTTAGATGGGATATATGAATATAAGCTGTGCATGAGCTGGTGCCTTTCCTGTTTCCTGTTATAATTAAGAGATGGAGCTGAAGGGGATTTAAGTGTTTAAGTAAATTCTGCTGGGTCCTCATATGGCCAGTAAAAGTGCCTAAATAAAAATCTGCTCAGCAGACTGAAATGGCCCCTGTGGAGCTGTCACTGTCTGTCCTATTTCATAATTAGCATTATTAAAAGTCTCTAGATGTTTATTTAATTTGTTTTTTAGACTTAGAATGACATCGTTAGTGGCTGTTAGGAGATCAGGATAACAGTGATAGACATCTGCTCCCTTGGGAGGTGGTAGGAAAGACTTGTGGCCTTTGCACAAAGGAAAAATATTGTATGAATTCCACTTAAGTATCTTCCTGTCCTGTGAAAATGAGTGGGCTATTGATATTTTAAAACTACAATAGGTGGTGTTCTTACTTAGAAAAAGTCACCTTTACTTACCTGATGTTAAAGAACTGATTTCAAAAACATATAAATTACTTGCTGTAGGGTTGAGAAGCAGAAAAAAGATAAATTCCTGTGGCACTTTAAAGAGTTGTTTTGGTTTTGTTGTGTGGGTCAGTTTTTTTGATGATGATTCCATCTGTAATACATCCACTGGAAAGCCATTTGTAAGGGAGTGCAGCATTGGATTTGTACAACAGAAAGACCTGTTCTGGTGTGCAGTGTGCATTACAAGAAAAGGGTAGTACTGAGCTTAATGTCTGGCTTGTTCTGGAGCAGCTGTGTTACGGTAAAGCAAAGTGGCTGGAGTCCCATGGGAGGCATAGAAACTGGAAGGAAGTGAATTTCTTTTTAAGTTTTGATATTAAATGCAGAATTACTTTGTATGTTGAAAGGCACCTTTGTCAGCATGTAGGTTCCAAAGAAACAGAATCAGTCCTGGGAAATAGTTCACTTTTTTAAAAAAAACTTCTAATTTGACTAGTTACCTGTTTAGAGTTACTTGGATTGTAAGTTAAGATTGTTTAGTTCAAAGCAGAAGTATAACTTAACTACAAGGTGTTGCCTTTTAATGTAATAAATGTCTTAAGGTCACTTATTCAATTTAGATCTTTTAAAAAGGAGAAGAAGAGCCACTAACAATCAGACAAAAAAACCCCACCCTGTGTGTCCTATGTTTTCCTGAATATGAAAAAGCTGTGTGTCAGTATTGAAAGCTTTGTCTTTGTTTTCAAGTTTTATGGCAAATGCTTATCTGAACAGCATGTGGATGAATCCTTACCGTTTTACATGCAGAAGGAATGAGTCTGTAGTAGAGGACCACAAAAGCTGCCATTATTAGAAGCCTTGCTTACACTTCAGTGCTCTGGCACTTAATCTAGCTCCCAGTTTCCAGTCATGCAGAAGAAACTAAACCAGAGTGCTCTGCTTTAATTCTCAGACTTGGTTGAGCTGTCCCATGTTTCTTCCAGTGTGCATTTCTTCTGTAGCCTGAGCCAAAGTTTTGACTGGAAAGGTGATTTTGATCTCCCTTTTTCATTTAGCCCTTTCTCTTTATAAGTTGCTGGGTCCACATTCTATGCAGTTGAGGGATTCAAACTTCAAATCATTTGTTATTGCTTGAAAACTTGTCTCTAGGATAGATGCAGCTGCGGTTTGGCTTCTTGTTTCTTAAAACGTCTTGTTTAACACAACTGCACTCTCCTTGTATGGGATAGGACCTGATTTTAAGTGGTACTGACTTTCTTGGACTGACTTGATGCAACTTGAGATGTCAAGCATCTTGCATAGCAAGATCTTCAAGCAGTTTTGCTTTGATACCCTTGGATATTGTGAAACCAGATTTGTCTGCCAGATTATGGTTTGTTTTGGCCCTTCTCCTTGACAGCATACTGCACCCTTTACCAATGTCAGGGTATTTGTCAGGCTTTATCAGTATTTAGGTTTTGCAGTGTTTATGGCAACTGTTTGAGTATCTGTAGAAGGACTCATCCTGACTTGCTTTCCCAGTCTTGAGCTTAGCAGGCCACTTAGTTTTGGAGGCTTTGAATGCTCTGCCCAACCTGCTGGTAGAGAAGCACTTGGATGAGAGAGCTGAGTTGATGAGACAGCGTAAAAGACAGTTGTTTTTATAACAATCTGAACTGCTGTACTCTTCCAGCACACAGACTCTGCAGCCAGGCCTCTGCTCTGTCACTGGTTTATAAAGGACAGATAGTTTGAAATTTCTTTTCAGTTTGTTTATAAACAAGTAGAAATAAATTTGTAACCAGTGACTTAACCTCTTGAGACTCCAAAGGGGAAATCTTACATATTAAATACATCTAAAAAAACCCCAACAAATCCCAAATCAGACCACCTTGATCTTACTGGTACCTCTGCAAGTCTCTCCAATTAGGCTACATTAATCTTAATTCCTCAAAGTATTTTGTAAGTCAGGAAAGTGAATAGTGAAGAGTAATTTTTTTAGTTGATTAAACACTGCAGAGTGATACTTAAAACACGAGCAAGTTCCTGATTTGTTCTGCTTTCTGTAACAGGTAGCATACAGTTCCCAACTGAAAACTTTAGTATCCACTGAAGTCTTGATGCTTCCATCAACCATATTTAATGCCCAAAGGAGGTGGCAAGCAAATGCATTCAGCACATTGGTTTTAAATAAGCTTTTTATATGCCAGTTTTTAATGTACCTTTGCAGCATCACGAAAACAGAGGCTATAGCTTACTGGTTGTGTGTGATACTTTTGCATAGGTAAATCTGAAATTCTAAAGCAGCTATCTGACCAGCATGCCAAAGAAGGTTGTCAAGTTAGCTCTAGATTTAAGTCGTCATAGTCTTTTCTTGAGTGTATTACTGTTGCACTTCTCTGTTTTGTTGTATTGTGTATGTATAACTGGTCTAGAGGTGCTGCTGAAAGATACATCTGTGTAAGCAAAGAAAAGGCTGGGAAATACTCTGTACTTGTCTTTCATCCCAAAACAAAGCCATATTTGAATCCAAACAAAACTCCCTCAGAGCTGCTGTATCAAATATTTGTATCAAAGACTAGTTTTTTGAACTATATGTTTTGTTGTGGGTGGTTTTTTTTTCTTTAAGAGTAAATGCACTGTGTGGGTATATGTTGTCGTGTCACAGTTGCTACCCTGTTTATCTTCTGTGTCTGCTGGTACCAGTGATGGGAAGCGGTTGACTACTACCACAATATTCTTTCGTTGGGGTATGTGCTACCACGGTTTTTTCTCTGCTGCGCTGATAAAAGAATGGTTTCTGCCTAATGGAGTACCAACAAGTTCTGAAAGAGGCAGGTGTACAAATCTGGAGATACCTGGAACTCCTCATCATGGAGATTTGTTGTACTGTCAAGTTAGTCTGAGAGTTATAATGAAGTGTAGTTGAGTGTAAAGGAGGAGAGCTGAACCAGCACAAAAATACTGATTAATATTTAATACCAGTCAGTTCAGTTATAAGATGTTTCCAAGGTTTTTAATGCAGCAGTTTAATATTTCAAATATGATTCTACATGGCTTCTTGTTTCTTGATTCTACAGTAACAAAAATATCTATGAATAAATAGTATGAAATTTCAACTCTTTTTTTTCATTTACTGTAATAATTTTATTTATGTTATTCCACTTTCAACTAGGACTGCGATTTTTTTTTTTTTTTTAAAAAAAAATCCTCTTTCCCCCTTCCTATCTTCCCAGCCACCAGGTGAGGTGTTTAACTTGGCCTGAAATGTTTTGTTTGGGGCACTTGTAAGAAAAGCAGAAAAGACCTAGTTTTACAAAATAAGAAAAAGAGTGATATTGACAGTGGCTTTGACTTAGCTGAAGCATGAGTGTGTATGAACTGGAACATTCAGCATCCCAAATTTCCAAAACTTGCAGCACAAGCCTTCCGTGAGATGGGTCGTGGGTTCTAAGAACTGGTTCTCTCCATCAATATCCATATGGGATATGCTGTGACTGTGGTGGGTGTCAAGAGTTTCCAGCTCTGATCATGCTGTGTAGGGCATATGACATAAGACAACAAGAAAATCTGCCTTCAGGAGTAGTGACTCCCTCATCAGATGTAGTAAACTCACTCTGAATGTGTTGCCTTGTGAAAGCTTACACCCGTACTGCCTCGAGAGACATGAGTTTTGCTGAGGAGTGTTTTGATATATTCTGGAGTCTTGATGTTCTGCAATACAAAAGGAAGCTCCCATTGAATAGATTTTACTCTTGCACTTAATGGCTTGAATTTCTGCAGTTCGTAGGGCCATCCGCAGTGGCAGAAGCTGTTGCTTTCTTCCCCAGGTATGACGTTGGGAACTGTAGTCATGGTCAGCTTCTTCAACAAGGCAGCTCCGCCCCACATAAACTCTGAAGCTTCTTATGCTAGTATCTTAATATGTACCAGCCGTATCCAGCTGGCTAGCATAAGACATGTCGTTTAATTACTCTACACATGCAAGGAGGCGTTCAAATGCTACGCTGGAGTTAGTGCAGTGCTTTTTTCTGGGTACTCTGAAAAGACTAGTGGAAGAATATTCTCTGCTCTTCCTGTTAGTCTAAGATTTTGAAAGGATGTTGAAGATTTTCGTACTCTGTGATGCAAATCTCAAGCCCTTAGGGAAGTTGTATGTTCATAAAAAGGCGTAATTTCACTCCTACCATTAACTGAGATCCACCCACTGCACTTGCTATTGTGAGGGTGGAGAGAGAGGGAGGTTTTTGTGTCAGTTTAAGCACTCCCAGTTTGTTTAATCATCATCCACTCTGTGTGATATGGACCCTTTTGAGTTCCTCATCTTTGGCACACACTGCTGCTGTATCAAAGAGAAATTATGAATGGACTGAACTGGTTTCCTGGCACTTGGGAAGCCAGCAAAGTTTGTGCTTAACAGAACAACCAGGCTGGCTAATGTAATACAATGCTGAATATGCAGCAGCCTAAAATAATTTCTGTTTGCAGGGACAGCCCTTTTTTTTTTATGTTTCCCTCTTTTAGTATATCATCTAAACAATTATTAAACAGTGAAAAATAACTTTTTTTTTTTAAATTATTGCCTTTCTAAGGAACCAGCTAGGAGATAGTAGAGTTCAACTACCAGCTCTCACCTTTTTGTAATGACAAGTCATTAATTTTTCTTTGCTATTCAGAGCAAGTCTGTTCCAGTTCCCAAGACGTATGCTGTATGCCCTCGAGTGGGAAAGCAGTTAAGAATTACAAGGAATATTATGCTTCACAGAAATAAGCAACCTGCTGAAGTAATAACCTCCTATGTGTTCCTAAGTCTCTCTGTATGAATCAGGGCTTTAAAGTGGTGACTGATATACAAGGAATATGTCATCTTTGAGACAGCTGCACTTGAGAGAGGAGGTATACATTTATTTTCATGTTCTGTAAGAAGAAGATTCTTTGTGCAAGAACATTCAGTCTTGAGTAACTGCTTTAACTGTTGTTGCAGTCCTTGAAATAATATGGCTCTTCTACTGAGACAGTACGGGTTATAACATACGTTATTGTGCTGTAGCTCTTATTTTCTGACTGCATTAACTGCCTGAGATTTTTCTTTCTGCGACAACTTCTTCCATTGCAGAAACAGTCCATTTAAACCAGTCTTGCTTTCTAAATATCTTTTCTATAATAATTTCTCTAGCTGTCTGTCAGTTGGATAAGTAACCCTGGTGAAATGGTTCTTAAGATGTTTTAATACCCTGTGGTATATTATGGAGTAGTGACTCATTTTCTTGGCCACGGAATTTCATGCAGACTGGTTTGGGAAGAGCTTGGGTGGGAATGGAGTAATTCACTTTGAAGAACTGCTGTGGGTCTGTTTCATGCCCGTCTCGACCCAGGAATTCAAACACTGTCTTCTGCATTAACCACTGGACTGCCCTCTTCCTTAGTTAATTGTATACATGTGGAGTACAGCGCATTTGATGAGGCAGATGCATTGAAAACACACTTCAAAGTATATGTTATAACATTTCATTACAAATTAACCTAGTGAAAAAAGTCACTGTTAATTAAAGACTCTGTGAGCATGCTCAAAGAGTTCAGAATTTAAAGTTCATGTTGTTTGGCTGCTAAATCTTTAAAAAAATTCCGTGAGATTTTTACTTTTTTTAAAGATAAAGAGCTTACACATCTAGCTCTATAACTGAGGTATTTCTGATCCATAATGAGGAGTGGTGTGTTACAAAGCAGTGGAAACTACTTTGCATGGTGTGCGTTCATAAAGAGGCACTTATTAAAATACATTTTTAGTCACCACCTGTTATTTGTTTAATATGATAGGTGCTTTACTGCAGTGTCGTATTATTTTTGTCATCCTTCTTTTCCAAAGTGTATTATTCATCACTTTGAACCATATGGGCAGAAATATATTCTGAACATCTGATTTCTGTACTGGCCATTCCCCGAGGAAAGACTCTAATGTCCACGTTTATGACGAACCTGCAAAGCCTTTCATGTCATCTTTTCATGAAGATTTCTTACCTTCTGCGTACCAAAGATGCAATTAGGAGATTCACAGCTGTGATGCTGCAAGACAAAAGTGGGCTGCGCTTGATTAGGCAGCAAAGGTCTCTTTTCTCAAATTCATAAATAAAACCAACTATTTTGGGGAACAGGGGAGAGATTTCTGCAGGTCCTGTGTCCTCCACAAACCCTGCTTTTTTCCTCATGGCTTGCACCTGATAAGTAGGCATGTGCTGAGGCGTGTGCGGAGCGAGGTGTATGCTGACCTGATTGTTGCCTGTAGCCCTTGCTCTTCCCTTGCTGGGAGGGATACCCAGGGTCTCCCTGTCAGAATTTCAGAGAAAATCATAAAATTCCTCTGGATCCCTCTCAGAAAAACCATGATGGAAAAACGCCTGCTGAGTTGCTTTCATTCTCTTTCCTTGACTGCTCCAAATCTTCTCCAATGTGTAACTGGGAATAAAGAATCCAGTTAACTGTGCCACAGCACTGCATTTCAGCAGTCTGGCTTTTTTGACTGCAAAACTCCTCTGCTTTGGAGATAGGACGTTTGCATTGTGCTGTCTCCTGTTTCTTTTTCATGATAGCATGTCCAGTAGCGCTTGCATGAGTTATACACACTGACCAGAGTATACATGCAGAGTAAGACAATATAGTTTTCTCTTAATGGGGGACTAGGGAGAATAGATGGCAGTGTGTCCTTTTCTTTCAGTGCAGTGTGAATTTTTTCTTATTTAACAAGACCAGTGGGCAGGTTTCGTTCTCATTCTTCTGCCCTGTGCACGTATCAAAAACCTGCCATGCAACCTGGTGTAATCAGCAGTCTGCTCGCAGGAGGTCTCGAGTTTGAAACAGCAGGAGTTTTGCAGCTTGGAGCTGAATGGTGTTGGCAGAACTGTTTGAAGAAGTTTGCTTAGTTCCTGCCCGCATTGTGCTGAGCCATTTTCAAAGGGGCTGTTTCCTCCACCTCGTGAGAATGACTTTTAGTCAGAATTCGCAAAGAATCATGTATCTTCTAATCTGAAACACAGCAGACAGTCTTTTTATTTTCACTTTCAGTTGTGTCTTTTGTATTGTTGCTTAAAGCAACATCAGTGACTGCAGATTAGCTTGGGTGAAATTCTCTGTTTTACTACTGTGTGTTAATGTTCAGTGGTAAGTTTTGGAGACCTAGCAGGTCTGGATATTTACACTGTCAATAGAAATTGCTTAGCTAGGAGATTCAAACTCAAATGCCTGATTTTAACACCCTGTATTTACCATATTTACCAATTTTTACCATAATGTTATGGAGATACAAATGCTGGCTTATGCTGAGATTTAGAGAAATGGTGAATTCAGGTAGTGCCAGGGCATCTAGATTTGCATTCACATACTGTGTTATAACTGCTGGATTTCATTTGATTATTGCCTCTAGATAGTGAGCAACACTTTCTCCCTTTAAAATCAGTGGGAGCTGTGTGTTTTCTGAGCACTGCGAAGCAAGACCATTAGTTCAGATGCCCAGCTTCAAAATGCGAACTATTACTGCAGGTTTGAAGAGCACAAATTGTTTTACTGCAGCATTTCTTCTGGTGTGTGACTCTGCTAATTCCCATAGAGCTCCAGTTTCTGATCGGCCATTCATCACTCAACCAATTCATAATGCTCTCCGCAAAAAAACAGGTTTGTCAGAGTAACTCAATGCCTCCACCAAAGTATGTTTAAACAATGATGCAGAGCTATTTTAATAAGTTATGTGAAAAACTGTGTGTAAGTCAGAAGAAAAGAGTCCTTACTCCAGCACTTAACATTGTCAGCATTTTGGAGTTTGCAGTGGACCTAGCATTGCTCCTTTCTTTGTTGTACAGCTGGGTCTCCTTGCCAAGGTTTTGTGCTTCGCTGAGATGAAGGGTGTGAACACTCTCTGCTGATAAAATGTTGCTTGTGCTGTCTTTCTCCGATTGTAGCGTCCCTTAAAACTTGGTCCGAGGCTGCTTCTAGGAGTCAGGCTTTTTCCAGACCACCACATCATGCTGCTAGGCTTAGATCATCTGCTCAGGAGTTGCAACAACGACGTAAACTTTTATGTAACCTGTGTCTTTTAAAAGTCCAACAATTGTTTTTAGGGAGCAATGCACCCCAGTTGTGCTAGACCAGAGAAGGTGTTTCTGCTCTCTGCAGCCTGAGGCTTGAATCACTCCTGCCTGGAGCAATCTTTCTGGGGATTTACCCTCCCCTCCTCTGCTTTCAGCTAGCTGAGAGGCCAGACCATCATAGTTGTACTGCTGTTGTTTGTGATCTGGTTGATAGGGAGCGCAGGTTACTTGATACATCATATTAAGTTTCCTGCGATTATGTTGCTCAAACAGTAAACCTGAGCTCTGCTGAAGGAGGCAGCTTGGAAACTGCCTAGAAACATACATTCCTGCTGCTTTCGTGTGCCATTTAAGGACACTGAGGATTAAGAAGTATAATTGAAAAATGACACTAGTAATACAAAAGGGTGTTGGTAGTGTGCATAGTTCTGCTTTTTCTGCCTGTAGCCGGAACAACTTGTTTGGGGGCTCTTGCTAGTTTTGAAACTTTCGTGACCATTTTTATAAGGTTTTCCTTAGTAAATACAAGGTCTTGAAAGGGGCTTTTTCTTTCAGTTATAAGTGAGGCTTTTGTATGAGCACATGATAGATGAGATTTGCTTTCAGGAAAACACTAAACATCACAGCTGAAGAGGAAATTGTATTTTGTTGACATAGAAGATCCAGTGGTCAGAAGCCTTAAAACTGGCATAGCAGGAGAATTAGAAGTTAATCTTTCCTGACTGTTGTTAATAACATAGTGACACAGTTTACCTCTGTTTCTGTGACAGATGGCGTAAAGGATCTTCTAGGATGCAACTGCACCCTTCACATATTTTTCTTATGATACCATGTGTATTCCCAGGGTGTTGTATGCCTTCTGTGCCGTGACTACTGGTGAGCGCTGATGAAGAGAAGTATAAAATGAGGAGAGAAAGTCGTTCTTAAAAATGCACATCAGTTATTTAACTGGATGTTCTGCATCAGAAGCTCACCGTTGCTGCTTAACCGGCTAAGCTGTCTGCTACAGCTGTTGTTAAAGAGAACTCTTAAATTGAGGTCTGTAGTGTAAGGCTGATGGGGGAGCAAGAAGGGTAAAACTCTCCTGAATTCATTAATGTTAACAGGAGTTATCTGAAAGAGTCACAGTAGATTAGACAGATTGTATTAAGCAGGGTTAATCAGTCCTTTCAGATCCTTAAAGGGACACTGTTAAGAACTGGCGAGACTGAAGATTCTTCTTGAGAGTGTTTGCATTTTCAAGTATGCATATGCATGTGAAAGTATAACCTTGATTACCATTGATAAGCAAACTTTGCCTGGCAGCAATGACACAGGGAGGGACATCGGCTATTTCCTGTTCTGTGTATAGGTGAAATTTTGGCAGCTTTTGGAAGTGACTTTTTCCTTTCACTTGGTGGGGTTTTTTTTTTGCCATAACTCTCTCTCTTCTTGAATATGAAATATTTCCTTTGCTGTGCAGCTGCAACAGTAAGATCTTTGTTATCTTGTGATATTAACTGCTACTTGAATTGTGAACTCGTTGAGGCTAGATGGCTTTTCACCATTATGTTTTAATGGTTTTCTCTCTTGAACATGTATTAAATAGAACATGGAAGGTGACTGGGTTTTGTAAGTGTCTAGAGGATGAATCTGTCATAAAGGGAGGATTTAATGATTGCAGATTTAATGCAAACACAGCACCTTGTGTTGTAATTTTCCATACTTGTCAAAAATGTTTGAGTTTTTACTTTCTTATTTCTTTTTATTAAAGGAAGTGTTGCAGCAACTAATTTTTTGTAATTTCAGGCTCAAAGTAACTTGAATAACTGAATTTTCCTGGCCCTGAAAGACTAATCTTAAATTTTATCAAGTGCATAATACCACAGTTTAACACTTTTGCAGACTTTGTGTTTGTTTGTTTAAGAAGCCAGCTTGTTGCTGTGTGGTATAGGGTAACACTCCTAAGGCGCTCGCTGCTGAGCCATGGGATTCTTAAACTTTTGAACACGGGACAGTCTTATGTATAGCAAATCTAGTGGTGTTTCCAGAAGGATTTTACTTGTCCCACGTTTGAGCGGCTATAGTAATTCCAGAGTGATGGTGGAGAGAAGTGGTAGGAATATAACTAAGAAATGTAACTGTACATGTGTATCTATATGTATATAGATACACGAGTATATCAGTGTCTCCAAGAGCATAGTATTTCTGTTACTATGTGATGCCCAAAAGAGGGGGACAGTGAGTGAACTTGGCTGAGGTGGGGATGGAACAGGATGGGACCTGAGCCCCAGTATCCTGGGGCTGAGGATGTACTGGGGCTGCCCCAGGTACCTTCTTGGACCCTCTTCCCTTGAGTAGCTGCTGAGGGCTAAGCATCATCTCTTTTTGTCATGGTAGTTCTGGGCTGGCAGTTTACAAAGGGATCAGGTGCCAGTGAAAGGTCTCCTTGGGGTGGGACTGAGGAGAAGGCTCCTCTGTCACCTCCTTGGTGACAAAAAGTTGGGAAAACCGCAAAGGCTGTTCCTGGCAGCCTGACCTGGTAATTGTCTGTGAGATACGCCTGACTTGGCTTTGCTGAGGTGCAAATTACTGGCAGTGAGCTCTGTGAATAGCCCAATGTCAACTGTGAAGGACTGTGCGTCCTCGCTGTAGGTAACTGTGTCCTCCTTTAAGGAGGATGCAGTAACTGTAGATGGGAAGGTTGTTTGCTGTTGAAAACAAATGAGCATAGAAAACCCAGAAAGGGAAGGATGGAGAGGCCCAAAGGCTATTTTGAGGGCATGGCCCCTATTTCCTTTCCCTGCCCTCTCCCATTTTATTCCTGTAGTTTTTTACCTCTTCTAGTTTTTGTGGTCTCTTTTCCTGTATTATAACTGTACAGTACAAGAAGCCTCTTCAAAATCCCTTGCATGTTACCTGCCTAGGGCTATAAAGAGAAACAACACTTCACATTTGTGCACGGAGCAACTGTCTGGTCTGACTTTAAGCTTCTTCCTTTACTCAGCGTAAGAAAAAGATAGTGGGCTGTTGGTACAGTGGCAAGTCTCCTGGATAGGGACTGTCTGGGTGTTTGCTGAAGTTGTTAATATTGGGTAAATTAGATGATACTGCTAATGCAGTGATATATTGAGGTAATGATATTGGACATAAATTCTGTTTTGAAATAATTGGCAGGCTCATAACATGAACCTGCAATGATACCCCTTAAAGTTTTCTAGGTATTTTGACAGGGGCATTCCTGAACTGGGAGGACTCTCTCTCTACTGGTATTTTGGTTTTTAGTGCTTCTGATAACTGGTTGGTAACAGAATTTTGCCTGCAAAAGAGAGCTCTCGGAGATGAGAAGGTCAGATTGTTGCAGATAGGTTTCGGGACCCTGGCAGTGCAGGGTGAACGGTTGGACTCCATGATCTTAAAGGTCTCTTCCAACCAGATGATTCTATGATTCTATCTATGAGCTCCTTGTTTTTATTTTACCTTACAGACACTATCAATAAAACCTTTCCCTCTCTGTACTTCTTCAACAACCTCATTTGTCCCATAGCATCTTGCTGTCTGGTCAGGCACGTTGCAGGTTGAGGGAGCTTGTCCCTGCACCCTCTCTGTCTTCCCCTCAGACCAGCTGAAATCTTCTCTCTTCCATAAATCCAACATGGATTTTTGCATGGTTGGCTGCAAATGATGCAAGGACCTCTCTTGCCCATGCTGCTGTCCTCTCTTGAAGTTAGATAATAAACTGATGACATAGTGATCGTTAGTGTGCTTTCTGAAACATTGATTTGTTGTTCAATACTAGGTTGCCCACCAGCTGCCCAAGCACAAGAATCTTTAAGCTTGTTGGAAACTCATGGTTAAAAATCTTTACATAAATTTTCAAAAGCTTATCAGTTTAAATTAAACCTAATTGATTTTTTTTTTTCTTCATGTTTATATACATGTTAGGGGGATAGGGGGAGAGGGTAGGATGAGTGTTAACAGAGCAGTTTCTCAGTTCTTTCTCCGGTATTCCTCAAGTGCTCTCACAATGCTTTTCTTCACTGGGAGAAAAAATTGGCTTGGGATTACCATTTTTCCCACGTTAAAACCTGAAAGACTTCGAAATGCATTAACGTGACCAATAATAACCAAGAACTTATGTGGTTTTATTCCATAAAATCCCTGCTGGTCATCACTGCCTGAATGTTATCCATGTATTTACTGTTCCTCGGGATCCAGATGGTGTTTTCTGCATTTCTCCAGTACCATCCATTTGAGTTTCTCAAAATGGTTTGCCAATGTAATGTGAATTAAATCTTATTTATTCAGGGAATGTTATCCTGGAAAGACCGAGCACGTTTGTACTTGTTTCTGAGTATTTAACTACCCTGTCTTTGAGCATCTCTGAGTATGTTGGGAAGTAGTGAAGGGAACATAAGAAAAGGTAACGAGGGCACCGTTTGCTAACAAGGAGAAATACTTTTTCGCTGTGAGTTGACCCCGTGGCAATCAAGAGGGCTGCTAAGACACTAGGACGTTACTCAGCGTTAGTAAGAGTGGCAGGGTAAAGCAGCTTGTTTGTTTTGGAAACTAAGGGGTAGATTGAAAATTAGTAGTGAGTTCCTACTTCAGACTGGAGATTAGTAACAGCTGACCTGGATGTTTGTTTTACTTCTATTATGCTGTAGTCACTGATGAAATTTGACTTGTACATGCACATTAAACTCAATTGCATCTGCTAGGCCTTCTGTTTGCTATTAAAATATCGTTCATAACAAGGAATTCAGTAGAAATCCTGGAAGTATCCTATTCTTGTGTGTGTCCCCTCTCTGCTTTATTTTTTTCTAGTTTCACAGTTTTGTTTTCTTATTTAAACTTTGGCTCTATTTGACTTTTCATTGTTTGTACTAGAGAACCTCAAAATGATTCCTGTCACACATCCTTCTGTGCCCTCATGGGATTAACGGTTTGTTTCGCAGAGTTTTCCTCGAGATGCGTCATTCTCTTTTAAGCATCATTTATACTAATAAATGACTTGATGATACTGGCAAAAGTGTATTTATACTACACAGCCACTGCTCATTATTCGTCTTTCGGAAAGCAACATTGCTGCGATGTGTAATTGGTATTACTACATCTTCCAGTCTCTAACTCCTTTGTATTCTTGTACTTTTGGCCGCTGCTTTTTCAGGCATTGCATTATGATTGTGACTCCAGTGGCTGGCTGCTGCTTTGGAGTTCATGGTGTCTTTTCAGAGCCTGGGACTCACATTGCAGTGTTGAAGTAGCAGTGCAGATCTCTAGCTCTGAACCTCTAAGTAAGCCCCACAACTCGCCATATGCTTGCCTCGGGTTAATTATTTTTGTATTTCTTCATGGCAGTATGGAAATTGTATTAATGAATTAACTGTGTTTTATGTGAACTGGTATCATGTGCCCAGTTAGGTGTTTACTGAATCTGTTCCGTATAAAAATGTTTTAGAAATACGTGTTTTCTACCATTTCTTTTATTACATCTTATACATAATCTTCCCAGAAATGCTTTTATTAGGTTGGTGTTTTTCTTCATGGCAAGCTGTACTTTAATATTAGAAATTATTTTTTACTCCAGTGAACAAGGCCAGTGAAGCAGAGTTTGTACCTTGGAGCTCTGCATGGCTAATGTACTTTGGTATCAGCCTTGAGTGTTAAAAGCTGAACTACACTTACTCAGTTTGAGAGTTTATTCTGAAAACTCTTGTTGGGGTTATCCCCACAAAATATGCTCAGACCATGTGTGGGAAAACTCACTTCTTTTTAAAACAAGTGAATGTGCTTGGTGCTGAGTTTCAAAGAATTCAGAAGTGCTTCAAGTCTGTTCTGATGGCCTGTGGTGTTTCTTTTTAATGTCTGTTAGGCTAAATTATTACGGTCCTTAGAGACCACCACAGATTAGCTGGAAGCGTGTTGAACAGATGGATTGCGTTTTAGGTGGTTATATTTGTAATGTCGAGTGACAGGCCTTTAACACAGCACACTTCATATTCCCTGTCACTGCATGAATCACCCCAGGACAAATGTAAGGTGAAATAAAATAGAAGTCAAGAGTAATTTGTCTGAATACCCCTATAAACATGTGAAGTCACTTCCACATGATTTGGAGAGAGAAGTTGAGGATAAATCAATAGGCTTTTTATTTTCAGCAAAGTAGGTAAATTAGACAAAGGTGCTGCTGGCAATAAAAGCAGGAGAACACAGTGCTCCACAATTGGATTTTCTCCTTTCTGGGTCAAATCAATATTGCCACCAGGCACAACCATAGAGTTGTATGTTGTAGTAAAGTAAGTGATTCGTCTTGGAGTCAGTGAAACTAGGGTAGGAGATCTGCTACAAAGCCACTGAACATTACATTTTTTTATTTTAGAAATTAGTGTGCATTTTCTTAATTAGCTTGATGTTTGAATAAGTACTTTTATTTAAACATACATAGAACTTTTGACATGAGATGCAAATAATGTGCACTGTAAACAGTTCGAATTGATTTTAAAAGCAAGTCTTTTTATCAGGACTTGCCTTGCTCTCTAATGTCCAGAGTTCTGTGCCAGCCTGGAGCAGTTGATTTAACCAGTTCATAAAGCAGCGAGAGTGCGCACAATGGATGACATTATAACCACTGAATCTTATTTCCGTTTCTTTCCTCCATTGCTTGTTACTCTTTTGTCATCAGACTACTGATGCCTTGAATGTGTATATGACAAGCTCTTTGTTCCAGGTATATGTCTCTCTCTATTTGTACAGCTTGCAGCAGATGAGGTCCTGGCTGGGACCTCTGCACTGCTCCAATACAAATAACAAAAACTGAGCAGTAACAATGAATTGGTTAGATGATTGTGCTTGGGTGCTTTCTATTTTTTTTTTTTAAATATCTATATAATGCTTTATTATGTGCCATCAAGATTGCTTATGTGTGGTTTTTGTTTTTTATTTTTTTTAAATAAAACCTGATCGTACAAAGGGTACTTCTACATTGAGTATATTTCTGTCATTTGGTTTGCACAGGCTGAGCATGGCTAAGACTAGGTATGATTCCTTCACATCCCCTCCCACTGAGATTCCAGTCTATGATTGTCAGAACTGATTATTTTCAGCAGATGAGGCAACAGTTATTTTAGTGGCTTTTGGGTTTCCACTTGAAGGGTCTTTAGAAGCAGGCTTTGTAATTTGCTGGTTTTCAGGGAAAAAAAAAATCCCTTTTAAAGACAGCTAGTCCTCTAGTCAGTCACATAACTAAGACAATTGTTGCAGAGATGAGAAGTTCTTAACCAAATTTTGTCATGTATATAATATGTTGGCAGGGAAGCAGTGAGTACTGAGTCACACGCAGTGTCATTGGGCGTGCTCACATGGTAGGATGTACACAGAAGACATCTCAATAAAAGATCTGTTTGTGTTTCACTTCCTTGTCATTCCCCTGCAACAACTGGTTTCATCTTGTCTAATTTTTTGTGGGACCCTGTTATACAATTTACAGGATCTTGCTGTAAGTTATTTCCCTGACACCACTTAATAGTAGTGAATTAAAAAAAACTTAAATGGTTTATGTATATTGGAAGATAAATCTTTTTTTCTTTTAAAACATAACCTCCTTGTTGTAGGCTGCAGAATAACTTGTTTTCATTGTTATATTAAAACTGGAAACTTTGAAACAACATATTTAAATAAACACTGTTGTGTCTCAATTTGCAGCTTAAAATATGTTTTAGTGTTAAAACTCATTCATTACTCCAAACTTTTCCTCAGAGTTCTGATTCTAGAAAGCTTGAGTTCAGTTGTCCCTTGGACTTAGAGTGCACCTTGCCGGGAACGTGCGGCTCCCAGCCTGTCTTTGTGGTAGCATCAAAAGGGACAGTACAATGTGTAAGGGCAAAGCTCTCACCCCATCCTGCTGCTAGGAGGCTCTGAGCTGGTGCAGATGACCACTGACTCCTGCTGAGACCTTATCTAAGCATGTAGTGTCTCCTTCACCGAATGTTTCCCACTCCAATGATGTCTGAGATCAGATCATACTGAGGTTATCAGAGAAAGATGTTGGCTGTGCTGCACAGATGGGACTCTGCTGAACTGTTGTGCTCTGTTGACTTGAGTTGCAGCTGAAATGTAAGCCAGGTTCCCAGGCTAAGTAGTGTTTGCTCTTGCTGGTATAAATAAAGTTGGTGATGGTTTTTCCTCATGGGCATATTAAGTAGGAATGCACCATTTGGCTTCCAGTCAGATGGGCATTTAGCATTTTATAGCCAGGCAGTATTCTTAAATGGAATTGCTTGGCTTGAGCATTGAATTACAATGGCCAGTGGACTGCTGCTGCCCTTACATAATTTATTTAGTACTTGCTTCTTGTTTAGGATTCAGGCAGAGGTTAATTTAATTCTGCATGAGAAGCTGGTAGTTACTTTACAGTAATGCTGTGCTGTACTGCAGTGCAGTTTGTATGTAGAGCTTGTATTTCCCGGGTCTCTCAGTGCTGGGAAGGACAATTTTACCTATTCCTTTCCCAGCAATGCATTCTTTGCAAGAGCTGTTGGTGTGCTTACATTGGCACTTAACGCAGCCAAGAATAATATCTTAAGACCATTTTATTCCATGCTGTTGCACATGTATTTTTAAGAAGCAAATGTGTCTTGAAGTGTATTATGGACCAGAGAGACTTTGTTCCTATAAAATTACAAGGGGCCCACTTAGCTTGTTACAGGTAAATAAAAGGTTAATATGTGACCATGGTGACTTGAGAGTGAGAGCTGCCACTGCATCTCTGCTGATGGTCTGAGGCAGAGAGCAAACATCCGGTGTGTGTGGTCCTGGAAGTATAAAGAGAGTAGGTAAAACGTGCCTCAGCACTCCAGAAACAAATTAGAAACTTTTAGATGGTGGGAATTAACATGTTTGTTCATGCTTTTAAGCCTACGCACTTAACTCACTGCTTAGAATTTTATCCTGAGTCTTGTACGTGTCTTGATTTTTCGTAAAGCCCTTGACTGCTAGAATCAGTAGGGGGGAATTTTGGTTTTTTTTTTTTTTTAGCTCCTTTTGCAAGCTCTTTGAATCACTTTGCTAAGAATGTGAAGGGAGTACTTAGATGCCAGGAGGCTGGTAATAAGAACACATTTGTGTTTAACCTTGTGATTTATAGGTAACTTAATGTTTTTGAATCCTTAGGGTACCAGTCCTGGAGGCTTAGCTGCTTTTGGCAAAACTTAGCTCTGGCTTAGGCAGCATCCTTCTTCTTGCTCAGATCTGCCGGCTGTCTCAGCCTGCTTCATGCTCTGCATCTCTGTGGGCAAGCACAGCAGAAGTGATCAAGGACTTCACACCCAGTTTGACCCTCACTTAGAAAGCCCTCCCTATCAATACAGGGTCACGTAATTCAGCATGCAGAAACTTTTATGGGCTTTGTCTACTGAGTTGAAGGATTTGGCTCAAGTAGTGTAAAACTTGGCTGCTGATCTTCATATTTTGTGATAGTGGTGGTGTCCTACTAACTAGAAACATCCATTCTTAACGACAATCACAGCTGTCAAAAGAGCTGATATTTTGGACAGATCTCTTCAAGCTTAAAATATCCTGATCCTTGGAAGATTTAGCATTTCAGGCACCTACAGATGCTGCACAAAGGCCTGACAGGGATTTGTTTTGAACTGGATTCCTTAAGTAACACTTTAGATACCAACATAATTTTTTTGATGGAGATGTCATTAGCAATACTAACAATAACACAAGAAAAAAGGCAAAGGGTAGTCTGAAGGAGGTGATTCCTGACATTCAGTAGCTGACATCTGAGTTTGTTAATGGTCTAGGTGTAAAGCTGGCAGCTTGGACCTTAATTGTTCTAATAATTAGGGAAATTGTTACCATATGTTGTTGCTGTAACCTTTATGGTTTTAACCAAGCTTTAGTTGTGCTGTAAAGATGATTAAAAGGTTTCTAACAGGAGGAATTAGATTTTTTTTTGATTGTCCAGTTGCTCTCCAGAGTACTTTGGGGTTTTGTGGGCTATTTAGTGTTTGAAAACCCTGCTCTGCTCCCCAGCAGCTCCAGCCTGGCCATGCTGCCCTGAGCCCTGCTAGTCACCTGAGGAAGGACACATACGTGCCACCTCCGCCTCTGCTGCAGTGCCTCACAATTTTGATCTTAAGCATAACAGCATCCTTCTCTGTATTACAATAACTTGCTGCCCTTTTGGCGAAGTGTTGCATTTTTTCTACCATTTCTTTTGCTGGCTGGGCTTCAGCGGCATGTCCAGGTTAACCCAGTGTCCAGTGTAGCTGTATCATGGGAGACGGTCATGTCCATGGATCCCATTGGTCATCAGTGCCAGTTCATAGGCTGGTAACAGCACAGCTCCCTGCCTGAAGCCCAAGTTTGACTTCACAGGATCTTTGGGGTGGGATGGTAAGATGTGAGGGGAGCAGAGAGGCCAGTCTGAGGCACAGCATTTTACTTGTCAACCCGTTATTGCTGCTTTAGATAAGGAAATCAAGAAAATACTGATAAGTGGATAGAAGTTGAAGAATTTCTGATTTGCTGTTAGGGGAAGGGACTTCGATTGTTATTTCCAGATGTGGGATTTTAAACAATGGACGTGAGATGTGGTCACATTATCCCAGCTACTGAGTTAGTCAGTGGGTATCAGCTGAGCCTTACTAACTTTGTTTTTAGGCTGGATAAAATCTGAGCTAAATACATCAGTGTAAGAGTATTTTGTCTCAGACTTTTAGCTGTGTGAGTGGATAGCTCATTGGTGCATCTCTGTAACAGAGGATAGTTTATTAAACTTTCTTTCTTTGACTCGCTTTCCTTATCTTGAAAAAGGAGGGCAGTGACATCAAGTGACGTCAACCTTCCTTTATATAAAAGTGTTGAGATCCTACACAGTCAGTGCACTGCAGACAGCTAGGTATTAATCTGAAGGTGAAGGCATTTAGAGCAATAAAGATGGTTATCTATTTAAACAATTTATTTTAAAAATAAACAGGGCAGAGTATCATCTCTAGCAACAATTGGAATCTTTCAATCTGAATTAAGAAATCACTCTTCACAGGCTCGGGGCCATTTCTGCTTGTATTTGGTGACTGTCAGATTCTTGCCAGAACATACTAACTTCAGACAGCTCTGAGGGCGTTCAGTCCTGATTATGTTGGGTGGTATACTCAAGTAATTGTACAGAAGCAGCTTATGGGAACATTCGCAGCATGAAGGTTAGCTGTAATGTCTTTTGTTTCTGCTAGGTAGTGATCTGATGATTACACCAAGACAATGTAAATTCCTTATACATTCCTGACTCAGTGCTGCTTCACCTGCTGGGTTACTGCAAGCACAATTCGTTCTGGGTTTTTTTTTCTGCCGTGGAAGTTCTGGTTAAAGCTCAGTCTTTCAGTATATGCAAATTCTGATTTGTTTGTTTGTTGAAAGCTTCAGTGCCACACTGTATTGTCATAGTAGATATTGTAGTCCAGCCATATGCTGTTAAATCCAAGAGGTTTTGCACCTGTTTTGGTACCAGGTGCAAACAGACTTTGTTTAATGTGGCTCAGATGCACAAAACTGTAAAATGCATTTGGCTAATGATTTGGTGAATGCATGCTTGGTCGCATCAGCCAGACTTTACATTGCATGAAGGTCTGTAGAGCCTTGTTTCTTAACAGCACCAAAATCCCTCTTAGCTGTGACACTAAGATATTTCTACTTTATCTAGAAGAGAAACTGCTGAGGAGTATGTTTTGGGCATGGATCAGAGGAAAAATAATAATGAAATATGTTATGTCCAAAACAGTGTAGGGTTTTTTTTGTTGTTGGTTTTGTGGGGTTTTTTTTTTGGGGGGGGTGGGGTGTTGTGTTTTGATTTTTTTTTTTTTAGAATATTCCTCTGATTGCTTATCAAATGCAGCAGGCTCACTGAAATATTTCCTCTTTCAGTCAGGCTTAATTTTTCTCCTATGGTAACTTTGAAAGCAGAGAAATAACAATGGGGAGACTTGGAGCGGAAGCGTTTGGGTGAATGGGTGATTGTTTCAGGAAATGTGTTTTTGTGCTCAGCTTCAGTACTTTTCCCCCTGATTCTGAATGCTCTGCAAGTATCAATGCATATGCCTGCCTAGAGAGGGAAATGGAGAGAAGCAGAGAAAAGGCACCTGCCAAACATTTGGTAGAGTTGTATGTGCAAAGTTTTGTTTCCTGAGTCCCAGCACGTTTGAATCACTCAACCATTTTCCTCTCAGGCTTTTGCTGTGAAATAAATACTTGCCTCAGAATGTTTTATTTGGATCATTACAATTGAGTGCTGGTACCTGCAGTTTGAAGCTAACAACTGTACTCTCTGTATTACTGTGTATTGCTATTCAGAGTCCCCTTTGGAATGTATTTATTTGTCCAGCTTTAAGCATTTTGCCTGTCCCAGGGCTTGTAGCCTTTCCTCTCCCTTAAGCCCATTTTGTCATTTCAAGAGGAGCTTCAGGCAGCTGACATTTAAATGTTGAACCTGACCTAGCAATGCACCTCCCTTCCCTCATCTCCTCCAAAATAAAATGACCTTTAAACAAGGTTCATGACATGCATAGCTCTGTTTTACTCTCCATTACAAACAGTGCAAACAAATCTAGAATTTTAAATCCAGTTTCTATGAGTAGTGCCAGATGCCTGTTAAATAGCTGTCCTCCCCCTTACTTCCCTAGCCCATCATTAAAATCTCAGACTCATGAAATAAATTGACCAATTATTTGAATTACTCAAACTTCACAGAATGGCTTAGATACCTTTAATGAACGAGCTGCATTTATACGCCCTGAAACATGACAGCAGCTGTATGTTGAACATCATGAATACAGACCATGCCTGGGGTGAAGGCGTGGCTGATCGGTGTGCCTGGCGTGGCTGCGCATTTATCCTGGTTAGTGCCATGGGACCCTTTAAGTTCTATATTAGTCATTGTTAAAAGAGGCGATTACTGTATGCTAGCTGTGCAACCTGATGCTGTCTTCAAATAGTGATTTCTCCCTCAAGTGGGGCTTCTTGTGACCTCTGACCTGCCAGTGTGTTAAAAGCTTTGTAATTGATGTAGCTCTATTCTTTGTGGTGTGATTGATTTGGATTCCTTCACAATGAATTTTGCCTGTCATTCTCTTTTTGTTTAGGAGGTCCTCCAACAGCTGATTGTGATGAATTTACCAAATGTTTTAATGATTGGCAAAGATCCTCTTTCTGGTGAGTAGTTTATTGGGTTCTTCACCTCCCTCCTCTGAAATTTTAAGTAAAATTTGTATTTGTTTTAATTTCTTAAATTAGAATTATAGAATCATTTAGGTTGGAAAAGACCATTAAGATCATCAAGTCCAACCATTAACCCAGCACTGCCAAGACCATTAGTAAGCCATGTCCCTAAGCACCACATCCATGTATCTTGTAAATACCTCCAGGGATGGTGACCGCCACTTCCTTGGGCAGCCTGTTCCAATGCTTGACAACCCTTTCAGTGAAGAAATTTTTCCCAATATCCAATCTAAACCTCCCCTGGTGCAACTTGAGGCTGTTTCCTCTTGTCTTATTACTTGTTACTTGGAAGAGGAGTCCAACACCCACTTCACTACAACCTCCTTTCAGGTAGTTGTAGAGATCATAAGGTCTCCGCTCAGCCTCCTTTTCTTTGAAGTAAACAACCTCAGTTCTCTCAGGTGCTTCTCATAGGGCTTGTTCTCTAGACCCTTCACCAGCTTTGCCCTTCTCTGGACGTGCTCCAGCACCTCAATGTCCTCCTTGTAGTGAGGGGCCCAAAACTGGACACATCATTGGAGGTGTGGCCTCACCAGTGCTGAGTACAGGGGGACAATCACTTCCCTCCTCCTGCTGGCCACACTATTGCTGATACAAGCCAGGATACTGTTGGCCTTCTTGGCCACCTAATTCTGACAGGCAGTTTTCCAGCCACTGTTCCCCAAGCCTGTAGCGCTGCAGGGGATGGTTGTGACCCAAGTGCAGGACCTCACACATGGCCTTATTGAACCTCATACAGTTGGCCTCAGCCCATCGATCCAGCCTGTCCGGATCCCTCTATAGAGTCTCCCTACCTTCAAGCAGACCAGCACTCCCGCTCAACTTGGTGTCATCTGCAAAGTGACTGAGGATGCACTCAATCCCCTCTTCCAGATCATTGGTAACGATGTTAAAGAGAACAGGCCCCAATACTGAGCCCTGGGGAATGCCACTTGTGACTGGCCACCATCTGGATTGAACTCCATTCACCACCACTCTTTGGGCCTAGCCATCCATCCAGTTTTCAATCCAGTGGAGAGTATACATCCAAGCCATGAGCAGCCAGTTTCTCCAGCAGAATGCAGTGGGAAACAGTGTCAAAGGCTTTACTAAAGTCTAGGTAGACAATGTCCACAGCCCTTCCCTCATCCACTAATTATGTCATCTTGACATAGAAGGAGATCAAGTTAGTCAAGCAGGACCTGCCTTTCATAAACCTATGCTGACTCAGCCTGGTTGACTGGTTGTCCTGTACATCTTCAGTTGCAGCAATATATACACATCAGAAAAGTCTTGCAGAATTGCCCTGAAGTGTGAAGGAGCTGTTACAAATGAAGTGTGGGGAGAAAAATATGTGAGGATGGAGAGAAAAATACATATATGACAAATAGGAAAAAGTGAGGAAGAGAACGGATGAGGAAGAAAAAAAAAATCTGACCAAGTTTCTAGGCAAGGATATCTGTCATATGAGGTATCACATCAGAAGTGACCTGGAAAACAATGAGCTTAATGAGAGTCCAGTGTCTTTGGTGAGACAAAAGGAAAGCTGTTTAGCCTGAAAACAAAGTTGACTTCTCCTTAGAACCACATTTCTGAAATGAAAAGTTTTGTTCCTGTGGTTTTTACTTTTTTTTTTTGCATGCCCGTTCTATTTCTGCCTTAGCCCCATGCTAGTGCCAAGGACAATGTATTTGTTTTTACCAAAGAAGGAAACTGGATGAGCCCTGTCAGCAGTGATGAGGAGTGACATGGTAATTGGCATCTCCGGAACAAACAAATGGCAGAAACCTTGGCAGCAGATTTATTCTGCTGCTCTTAGCAGCAGTAGTGTGTGTATGTACAAAAAGAGGTTTATCTCAAAAAAGAACATCA
The DNA here is from genome assembly GCA_009769605.1 of Bucorvus abyssinicus. Classification (NCBI taxonomy): domain Eukaryota; kingdom Metazoa; phylum Chordata; class Aves; order Bucerotiformes; family Bucorvidae; genus Bucorvus; species Bucorvus abyssinicus. The sequence continues at coordinate 17,367,708 of CM020036.1, forward strand.
ACTTACAGATTTGAGATCACTGAAACTCATAGCCTTGGCACTTCTGCAGTAAAATGAAGGTGAGACTAAGGCATTCATTTCTTCAGCAAGCAGATTGAAGTCTCCAATGCCAGTCAATTCTGCTGTACAGGTTACTGTTGTGGGTAAAAAAGAAAATAGAAATAAAAGAGCTGTGGCTTGTCTTAGTCATATGGGCAGTGGGCAGAGCCTGGGCTGCTGGTGTTAAGAATGCTAGTGAATGTCTGGGCCACCAAGGCAGTGTCTCTGCTGGCTAAGTGTCAGTGGAAAAGGCGGGCTGGTTGCTTGTCAAGGCTCTTCCTGAGCGACAGCTGGCAGCAGGTTTATAATGCAATATCCACAGTATTGGTTCCTGGGGAAGCTGCACGCTTGAAAGTGTCCTGTAGTGAGCTATAATTTCCCACCATGTCCTGCTGTTTTTGTCAGCACTGTGAGTCTTTCTTTGAAGAAAGTACCTGATGTTTTCAGGTGTATATTGGTCATCTATGTGTTTCTGTCTCCTTGAATTACAAACAAAAATTTTGCCTCGCTTTCTGACATTTTAAAAATCTGATGGGGTTTTTGAGGTGGTCTTTTAAATTTTATCTCTGACTTATCATTTGCATTATTCAGAACATGGGAAGAGAAAGTATGCAAAATGTAACTTCTGGATGCCTAAAATTGATGGGGTATGTGTTTATAAAAAAATAGAAAGTTCTTGTTTAGCCGTATTTTATAATGGTTTTGAGAACCAGTCCTGGCTTCGACACTACAAAGGAAGGTCATGAACAAAGAAAGAATTGAGATGTACTTGCTCCAAAGAATGTATTCAGGGAGGAGAGTGTCTTGAGGAACAGGTTTTCAAGATAAACTCATCTTAATCTTACCCTTAGCTAGATGATCGCTGGCACTGGTAAGATGTGCTGAAGAAATGGTTAGAGAAGCAGAGAACTAGAACTTCCTTCAGGAAGAGGAGCCTGGCTGAGGACTAACATGAAGCTTGGAAAGAGGGAACAGGGAGGAGAACGCTGAGGAGAAGTTAGTAAAACCAACACAAAAAAACTGAATGAAGGAATAGGCTGTGGTGAGCGATGACCAGGTGATTGTCAGGTTGATGTCTTTGTTACTGAGTGTCTTGCAGAGAGGAGTGAGAGGAAAGCAGGAGGGGGAAAAACAAGTGAAATGAGAAATTCTGTCAGCGAGAGAACTAAAGGAGGGCTGCAGATTGAATAGAGATGTGAGGAGAAAGCAATCATCAGCATGGGAAGCAGTGCTTCTGGCTTGAGTACAGAGGAGCCCAAGGGAAAGCCTACAGAGAATCAAGGAGGCTGGCAATGACAGCAGTATGGGGGAGATGATGGAGATGGTTATTTCAGGTGGAAGTGTTTAAAAGTGGGAAGAATGGTAGAGGAGAAACCTCTTTCACTGTGTCAATGATCCAGTCCTGGACGGAGACTGAGAGGGAAGGGGGAGAGTCCTGGAGGCAGCATCTGCACAGACAATGCTGGGCAATGTGGGAAGGAGTAGGAGCTGGAGAGTGAGGTGCAGGTGGTGTGCAGGGCTGGGGTGGATCTGAGAGACAGTGATGAAATTCCAGTTTTGCCTTCCCCATCCTGTAGGTAAGTTAACTGAATTAAAGGTTCCTCCTGACCAGAGGATGAAAAATTGATCCCACAATCACGTTCCTGAAACAAATACAGTGTTGCTTTATACTGTCTGAGCTGGGAAGGCTCCTAATGACTCCAGGACCAGAAAGCTGTTAGATCATTTAATGTATGATTCACTGTGTAACAATTTCGTTGAGTATTCCTTGTAGCAAGCCCATATGATGTTTTGCAACGCACATTTTTCAGAGCTATTTGTTCACCAGTGCTGTCTGCAAATTTTACTTTTTCCTTCTAAAACACAGCCAAAAGTGGTGTTACGTGTATTAAATTATGAACTGAACAGTTCTACAGCTGAGAGAATGCTGTTCTTGGTGTTTAGCTTCCATTTGGCACTCAACAGTTGGGACTATTGAAGGTTTCTGCAGCTCTGCTTTTGAGCATGAGACTATTGGAAAAGCAGAGCTGCCAGCACTAAAAACGCAGTAGCAGTTGGGCTTTTGCATAGGAGGAGGCATGTCTGCTGAGTTTAGGAGCTTTACTTCCTTTCGTGTCCTCTAAATCATTTTGTTGCAGGCCATGGCAGTTTTTCCTACTTCAGTTCATTTGGCCGTGGGCAGAAAAGTTGCAAAAATATTTGTAAGAAGATGAAGGCTTTGACTGTTTTCTAGACTATAAGGAGCTGAAAAGAAACTTGAAAATATAATTACAGGATTTGGAAAATTTTCCCAGGAATCTGACTTGCAGGATGATGCAGCTGACGTTACAGGATTTATTCTCTTCACTGCACTGTACAGTGGACAGCTGCTACCATTAGATTTCCTGTCTGGTTTTGTCTTGCCCCATGTTTTTTCCTTGCTGAACAGCTTTTTCAATTCATTACTGCACTACAAATCCCTTGTGCTCATTATGAGACTTATCAGTGTATTTATCATCTATACTCATCATTATAATCACCTGTTTATAGTTACCTCTGCTTTTAGCATGTGTTATAAATGGCCACTCATTCATGTGCCCTCACAAGGAGTATCAGTATACAGTACTGGTCCTGAACCTCTGTTCAGAGGTGTTTAATGTCTTAGTTTCTAGACATGCGTAGTAAAAGCTAGTGAGTGGAAACTGATGGCAATTAAACCTTTGAAACAGTCATAGTTAATTGGGGGGGAGGATTTTAACTTCTTTCAGACTGAGAATGGAAATAAGGTTTTATTTGCCCAAAATAGGCTCATTTCTGTCTCTTAAAAAAGAAAAATTACGATTTAGATGCCCTTTTCAAATTACACTATTAAATTTGTGAATGAGAGCCCAAAGTCCCTTTTAACAACTGTCTACAGAAACCGGTTTTCATTAAAATCATTAAAGATGTCTACTCTCATTGGGGTATTTTTGCATGTTTCCTTCCTCACTTTGTTTCACAATCCTCCAGAGGCACAAAGGTTCATAAAATAAAGTTAATAACAAAACACTGCCTCAACAGTGTAAATTTAGCATTCAAGCTTTTCTCAGTCAGAATGTTGCTGCAGTTGGAAGAAATGGCACTTATGTGTTACTGTCCCACTTTCTCCGCATACCCACTGTCCACTGTGTGTAATACTACATACGCTGGTGCTCCCTCTCTTCTACTAGAGTAGCATTGAAGTAGAAATGTGCAGAAAGAAGTAGTACAAGCTCAAGATGCTTGGACTCTCATTCTTGTTTTCTCTGACACATTTCCTACTGTGCCTTTTTTTTTTTTCCTCATAGTCTGTATTCTCTCTATACCTTGATCCTCCTTTTATTGTTGATGTGTCTCCTAATCCCTCTGCCCGCCTTTTCCCTGAGTCCTGCCATCTGTTTCCCACCCTCCATCCCCTGTGAGAGCAGAGGGGTCTCCTGGCTCTGGTGCAGGGAGGATCCCAGGATGCACAGGTGGTGCTCGGGCTTTCCCTCCCTCTATTTTCTAGAAAACCTGCTGACTGTCTCTTGTGGTTGGGAGCAGATGGTCTTTCTGCAGACCCCCCAGGTGGCTGGCTCCCTTGCAGGCACAAACATGTGGCCTGAGAGCAGCTGCCCTGGAATTTTCAAAAAGGTGTAAAAGAAAACAAGGGGGTTTTTTGTAATTAGCACCTTTCTGTTTAAGTGAGTATGAATCCTGTCTATTAGTTACAGCTTTCGGGTGCCTGTCTGCCAGGAGCTGCCCCAGACCTAAGCATTTGCATCCTAAATTGTAGGAGGACACTGTCCTGGTAAGGTCAGCTAATAAGGCTGTGTGGACCCAGCAGGCTTTCTTCCCAGCTGTCTAGGAAGGACTTCTGTCATCCCAGTGAGCCAGCATAGGGAAGCCTGCACGTTCCTGCCTATGCAGCTGCATGAGGAGCTTTACTACCTCATTCTCTGTTCAGGAGGCGTGACTGAATTGGGGATGAAGATCACTTGCTTTTGTTGAACATGTGTTATGGGATAACTGTACTGTCCTGAGTGTAGAACTTCGCTGCTGCACTCTGTAATAATCCTAGATGTTCTTCCGATTCACATAGTCACCTTGGGCACTCCACTTAAGTGTGTGGTATTTCAGTGTTGGTGAGATAAAAGGAGAGGGGTACTTAATCCCTTCCTGGCTCATTGAGGTTTAATTGAAAACTCTCTCTAGAGCACTTTGGATTGGAAGAGAGGTTTTTCCATACTCATTCCCTGTTTCTTCTAAATACCTCCTGTAAATAATGTTATTCTATGACACTTTACAATGTTACTCAAACCTAGCTTCAGTAGGAGTGATCTCAGAGTGCCTTAACGCTAACAAACTGTCTCCATCCCATGGGAGACTGCTTCAGAGTGAAAGCCCAAGGAATGAACTCTTTAAAAACCGTCACACATGGTTTTCTGAAACACTTGCATGGCTGGCAGAGCAGATCTGGTAAGTAGACCTTTCAACCTGAAAAGCATTTCTCGTAGGTAGTACAATCTCATTTTCATTACACATACGTAAGTGTGTCTGCAAGCATAAAATAATTTATTAAAAATAAATCTTGGAAAACTCCTGACAGCTAAGTTTTCTGTGAAAGCTGCCAGTGGACCAAGCAGACTGACGTGCGCTATCTTTAAAACAGTAACAAACTAATAATCTCATGCTTACCTTGAGTCTTTTCACTCCTTTCTATGAACTCTGGCTTGTCCTTCCCTGCCAAGGGGCTTGCTGTGTCTGCCTCAGCTTCTCTTCCTGATGGGAGAGCCCAGGTGGGAACAAGTTCTCAGAGTGGTATTTTCCAGGGGAGATCAGTCCCTGGTTGAGAGAGCAGGGTTGACCTTGCTAAGGTACTCCAGTAACAGCTGAAGGTGTTTCAACTCACAGGGTCATGCAGCATCATCAGTACCCGTCTGTTATCTCGTGGAGAGAATAGCAAAGCCTGCTACTTTTGGTCTAGAGTGTGGTTTGAATAGCTTAAGTAGCTCGCATGTCTTTAGAATGGTATGGATGCTCCCAGGGTTGGAAAGTAGCCCTGAGCTTTTCTAAAATGAGTGATTTTAAGCCACTAAGCTTGCCTTAAGGATAGCTGTAATGCCATGGTACACAGGTTAGAATTTATGGCCAACAGATGGAGGTGCCCAGAGCATGGTTATAGGAACAGTTCAGAGTGCTTGTGTGATCTGGACGATGCAGTCTGGTGTGTACTCCTCCAGTCTTTCATGGACAAGATGTTCTACTCTGAGTAAGTTTGGGAGAATGAGACACATACACTTGAGTCACTTTCTGTAACTTATTAACATGCTCTGCATTTAATCCCTGGTCTGCATCTGCTCTGAAGGTGATGCAGAATGAAACCCAATGCTGAAACTCTAATGAGAATTCAGTTTTGTGAAAAAATGTCTTCTGACCAAACTAAGTATGTCCTTGGGCTAGTAGTGCCCTCAGAGGAACTGGTCATGGAGCCACAGATCTTTTTTTATTGTTGCTGAGGGTTTTTCTGTTACACTGCCTACATTTCAGGTTGTGTTATTCAGAATCATATAGAACAATGAGATTTTCACAGACTGAAATTACAATTAAATTGTAATTTTTCAGAAGAGCAAGACAGGTCTGCTGCTAGATACAGGGAGAAGAGTAACAATAATCGTATGTCTTTCAAAACCAGTTTTAAACTATTCTGCAGGGTAATAAACAATATTGTATTTACAGTGTGTGAACTAGCATGTTTTAGATATGTCTGTCTCTGCAGAAGAGAAATCCCGCTTGCAAACTCATAATGATTAATAATGTGGGACTCGGCTATTGAGAGTTCTAGTGCTGATTCATACAGCACACTGATAATCTCTGTGAGACGTTGAGGAAACATTTTAAAGATCAGCATTCCTGAAAGTTGTTGGAAAGTTGTTCAGCAAGTAAGGCACATTTAAAGACTGGTTTAGGGCATTTGTGTGCCCTAAAATCAGGAAATCAGAAAGCAAGTTGTTTCCTAAGCTACCTGCGTATGGCCGCGCTGCCTTGCCATGTTCTGAGAATGGAAGGGACCTGGTGGTAATTTAGGTCAGCGTGCTTTTGTACGTCTGGTGGGCTGTGAGTCACTTTAACTCCAGTTCCCTGTGCACATGCCTCTATGCCAATGCAGCCTTACAAGGGCACGGTGTTGGTGGAGGAACACAGTTGCATTCAGAAAGTATTATCTGTCTATTTTGTGATAGAGCAATTGAACACCCAAGTAAAGCAGGGTGTAAAATGAAAGCCTCTTGCCCCGCAGTTTTATACTCTGTGTCAGGAAGCATGCAGATGTATAGAGATCAGAGAAAAATATATGTGTCCTGTTCTTCTCTCATTCTCTTCCTCCAGTGTGGATGAGGACAGCCTTTTCCTGAAGTTAACTCCGTAATGATTTTTTATTTCCTCATTGAAGCTCCTTGCCTTCCATCTCCCTTTGTCTACATTGATTTACATAATTTTCTTTACCAATGCCCACATTAATTTTGTTGAAACAAGATCTGGAGTCATCTCAAAGCCACACCAGTTCCCCTTGTGTGGCTTTCTCTCTCCTAACCCTAGAAAGCAGCCAGCAGGGCTGTTGGTCACAGCAGGATTCCTTGCAGTGACACCCTGCGCGTGTCTCCTCCCCCCGCCGGCTCCCCGAGCATATGGTTAGTTGCATATTCTCCCTTCTACATCACTCATTTTTTATCCCTCTTAGCACATAGGGTCTGCGCTTCCAAGTGTGAGCAGGCTTTGATGCAGGAAGAATTTACTTGTAAGACATCTCTCGGAGAGAATTTATGTACGCAGAGTGTCATTCAGCTTTGGAACGTCTGAGTGGCAGCTATTTTACACAAAGAGGATTTAGGACAAGTTCTTTGAGAATAACCCTCCTTTGCTTCTGCCTAGGGTGTTTTGTTTTGGTTTTGGGTTTTGTTTGTCAAGGCGGGGAGAGGTGGTGGTGGTGGTTTGGTGGGCCTTTTTGCACCCTTGTTAATCACAAAACAATGGACAAGCATTGAGCATATGTGTTGGAACTATTAAAAGGATTTATATTTTTCCTGGGTTGCTCAAAAAAGCCTCACAAAATGTAGGTGAGGATAGCACGCTGAGGGGGGGAAAAAAAGTCTTGCTGGATTTGGGGTTTTAAACTAATCCCTAAGAACTGTATTCTCACATGGAAAGTATGGTAACATAATGTGTACATACATATTGTTCAGGCACTTATTCAAAGGTCTTATTTCTCTTTTCAGGCAGATATTTTGGAGGAGATCACTTGCAAGTAATTTCTTGTACATATGTACTAATTCCCTTTTTTGCTCTCTAGGTAAGAGTATGGATGAAATTAAGAAGTTGCTGTTGTTGGTTCTGGGATGTGCTGTGCAGGTGAACATTAATTAAAAGCTTGAAAAATAAGATTTTTTTAAGTGTTTCTTTTTTCTTCACTGAGAAAATCCACCCAAAGATCAGACAGCTTGTAAGCTGAGTTTGTGAGGAGATATGGTAGGTGAATTAAAGTGCAGGGGGAAGGAAGCACACTTTGTGATAGCAGTAGCCTCGGTTTTCTGCAAGTGCTTAATCAGCCACAGGATAGGTACTTGTGCAACCAAGCAGTAGTCCACTTCCATAACAAAGTGGGAAGAGATATGCCTTGAACAATCTTGATTTGTTATCAAGATTGTTCTTGGTTTATTTCCTTACTGTTTTAAGATATAGAATGGAACAGTACATGTTAATGCCAAACAAATAGGTAAGCTGACAGTCTAAAGATTTGTTTAATCCGGATTTTATTAGCATAATCTTTTGATTAAATATTACATATAGAAAATAAAAAATATTTACTTGGGATATTCACGTGGGGATTTTTATACAGCATTTGTTAAAATAAATAGGCAATGTATAAGGGAACTCCCCAGAAATGCAGGACAATTACCAGATAAAGAAATCAGTGTTCTGCCCAGCAAACCTCTGTGGCGGTAAACAATAGAGGCATTACGGGCCAGCCTTTGCTTATAATTGACCTTGTTTGTAGGTCTGTCTGCTGTTTTTGTCATGCCTTAGGACACTTCCTCTGCTCAGCTATGTCAAGTCAATTATGTCAGGGTAAAGCTGCGTGCATATGGCTGCTCTGAACTCTCTCAGTGTTGCACTGCAGCTTGAAGAATAAAGGTCGGGTTTGGCCAGCTGCTGTGCATCCTCGGTCGCTGCTCACGGGCCTGAGGTTCTTCCCAAGGAAAGGAATGGTTGACACTCAGAACCTGGCCCCAAAAGGACATTGTAAATGAGTTATAAAGAGCTTCAAGTAATGCTTAACTTCTCTACAACGTAGAGTCGATACAAGAAGGCAGTAATATTGTTAGCGTACAACCAGGTACAGATAGCAGATGTCTGCCTCTTTTAAAGCTTTAAGTAAAAGATTTACTAAAATCTGTTTGTCTGAAATGTCACTCATTTTTATCCAGAATGTTTCTCAACCCCATTTTTTATCTAAACCACCTGTTGATTTAGTGCAACAAGCAACATTATGCATTGATGTGAATAGTATCTAAAGTGATGCATCTCTTTTCACTGCCAAAACCAAGGAAATTGCAAACAGCAAAGCAGACAGGGTAAATGATGCAGTGTAAATGTAGGTTTATATTTGTGCAGCTCCATTAACGAGCTGTGATGATCTTCTGCGGCTGTTCCCACACTTCTTGATCTCATTGCATGTTGACCTTGTTTTTAAAGAGCAAACTTAGCCTTAAGTGTACTGATTGTAAAAAGTTTAAATAATTCATAATTTGTCTCATGCTCCATATGGAGCACTGAACTGTTTTACTTTCTAGTGTGACAAGTTGTAGATCTTGAACATTTTGTTGTTAGCAACGTGGGGATTTTTTTTTTTTAATGAAAAATTGTGCAGTAAGCTTACAATATATAGCACTGTTTCATGGTGTGTTTTCTTTTAAAAGTGTGAAAGAAAAGAAGAGTTTATTGAAAGGATAAAACAACTGGATATTGAAACCCAAGCTGCCATTGTGTCACATATTCAGGAGGTGGGACCCTTAGTATTGTCTATTTTGACTTTTTGTCTCTCCCTTCCTTGACTTAATGGGTTGATTTTTGCTATGAAATATTAATGCTTGGTATTTTATAGTGGATTCATGAACTTCACAGAAACAAGGATTGACTATGTTACTGGTATCAAATTATAAGATGAAAACGATAGGCGCTGGGAACATTTCTTGGCTCTGGTCTTTTAAAGAGATGCAGTGGTAAATGCCTTGCTCTCCAGTTACAGGCTATGTCAAAGGAATTGTTGTAAGGATACGCGTGCAGTACTTCTAAAAAGCATGTAGGGCTTAGAAGCTGCAGTGCCCCTTGCAGCAGTGGTGTAGGCACTTAGTCCCTGGGCTTAGAAGCTGCAGTGCCCCTTGCAGCAGTGGTGTAGGCACTTAGTCCCCAAGTCCTCCGTTAAATGAGACACAGGCTCTCCAGTGGCTTGCTTTGGGTAGTGGCCTCTGAGCTCAGGTGGTCTCTAAAAGTGCACTCTGCAGCTGAAATTGGACAGATACGCTGTTTTTAAAGAGAAGTTTGATCCAGTGACGAGTGTTCTGGGACTCATAGGTGTTAGGAGCCAGCTTGCTTTGGAGACCCAAAGGAGAGCCATGTGGAAAGGGCCCCTGCTGGGTGTGCCTCGCCAGGAGCGGGCACTGGCTGCCACTGGGTGTCAGTGCGTGCAGGTGCAGAAAGCCCAGTACGCTCAGATTTGAGGAGCAAATATTCAAAGGAACTTTAACACTTAAAATAGTTCTGCTTTAAAAAAAAAACCGTGATGAACAAAGCACGTGGTTATGACAAAACTTGGAAGAGTATTTAACTGTGCTTGAGAGACTTGTCTGACATTTCTGCTAAATGATTCAAAGGAAGTCGGTTTGAGTGACATAGCAGTTGAAAGGTACATTGCTAGCAGCAACCAGAGACATTTCTGCTAAAGGCAGCTCCTCCCAGCCATATCAGCTGCAAATTGCAAATTCATTGAAAGCAGGGCTTCTTCTTGGTGAGACACCAGCCTAACTGTTCAGTGTGGGAACAGTCCCTTCACATCCCTGTGGCGACCACCTCAGTGCTTGCAGTGAGATGGTTGTGTACTTGTAATACGCAAGCACACGTGCTATTAATCATATGTATCTGATCACTTTTTAAAATCAGCCTAAAAAACCCAAAAATACCAGAAATTGCTGGATAGTGTTACAGTTAAGGTAGTTGTGTTTGTTACTTACAACCTGCTTTTGGTGAAATGTGGTATTTTTTTTTTTTAATTGATCAGTAGAACAACCTGGGGGACGCAGCATATACAGCAAACAAATTTACAAATCAGCTGGTGGAAAGACGGGTTCTTTTGTTCCTGTTCCTAGGTGACTCACAACCAGGAGAACGTCTTTGACTTGCAGTGGCTGGAGCTCCCAGATATGGCCCCAGAAGAACTGGAGTCTCTCTCCAGGAATATGGTTTTCCACCTCAAGAGGCTCATTGATGAGAGAGATGAATGCACAGAAGTACAGTGTCTTATCTCTCCCATGAGAAGGAGCAGATGCAGGCTCTGTTTATTCACTTGTGTCTTGTTTGTGCACTGGGTTTCTATTTCTTCTGCACCTTCTTCTGTGACGTTGTCTTGAGATTTTTATTCTCTGCATGTCTATTCAGTCATGAGTCTGAACACTGCTTGCCTGTCTCTCCATTGTTACAGGTTCCAGTGTCTCCTCTAGTTTGTTCAGTGTGAGGTTGACCCTATCCAACTCATCAGTTACTTTCCCTTCAGATCTCTGGAGGAGGCTTCTCCTCTTTTTTAACCTGTTAATTTTCTGTTACGCTTTTGTCTGTGATTGTGTTAGTTTAAACTGTTAGTTGTTATAGGCTTTTAGGAATTCTACAAGCAAAACAGATTGCTCAGACCACTAAAACATTCCCCTTCCAATGCTCAAAATAAGCACAGTGGAGACTCCTTTCTCCTCTGTGTAACCTTCCCTTCTGGCTATCACTTGAATTCTGTATAATGCCAGGCTAATATTTTTCTACATTTATAAGTAATTTTTAGATACTTGAAAAACAAAGTATAATTATACTATTTGTATCTTGACAGTAGATAATTCTCTGTACTTGCAGGTCATTGTAGATCTCACTCAAGAAAGAGATTATCTGCAGTCTCAGCAACCACCAAGTCCTCTGAAAGCACCAAGTCCAGATTCTTCGCCAAACTCAGCCAGTCCCCTTTCTAATGAAGACAAGCAGCACCTTGCAGTTGAGCTGGCAGACACGAAGGCTAAATTGAGAAGAATCCGGCAGGAGCTGTGAGTCACCAGTGATATGTGCTTCTAGAGAGACTTGTGTATTAAATCTCGTGCATCCTGTAAATGCAGGTGCCTGTCTGCTTCAGTACACTGGCTTCTACGGGAGCTCTCTTCTGTTCATAGCAGTAGGAAGCTGGTATGGGTATTTCTTCTTTCTTAACTGGTCATGATTAAACACAGAGTGATGGCTTCTTCCATTTTTCTTTTTGAGTCTCATATCTCTCTTCCCCTCTTCAAAATGCAAATTGCTAGCTGCATTTTTTAATTATTAGTGGGAAGTCCAGAGGCCAGTGAAGCTAGCTATGGCAGCAGTAGCACCAATGAGATTTAAACAGATGTACTTGGTATAAAAATAGAGTTACAAACTCAGATCCATGATATGCGTATGGAATCGTGAGATAAAACCTGCTGCTTTTATGAAGCTTTCGTGACAAAGAGGCTCTATATTCAGAATATGCTAGGAAATTTCTATCTTCCTTTCCAGATTCCCAGCAGTGTCCATGCAATCAATCTTGTTTCAGGATTTATTACTAAGATTTTTCTAATCCTTTTCAGGGAAGAGAAGTCTGAGCAGCTTGGAGATTCTAAACATGAAGTTGAGCAGCTCACTGTAGAACTGCAAAAAATAAAGCAAGAGGTAAGATGGGCTTGTTTTACTGTGACAGGCTTCCCTATTTGAAAAGGACTCTTCCAGGGTGAGGCTATACCTAGTTTTTAATGAAGAAATGAAGTTACTCCAGCAAGCTGTTTGATGATTATGGCTATGGCATGGCAATGCTACACTTTCCACTTAGCTGGTGAGAGCAATCTCATCTGTTCAGTTTGCAAATAGCCTAGTAATGCCTGAAGCTTGTGCAGCACCAGGCATTAGAACTGTCAGAGTCCCAATAGGCTGAAGAACCACTCAGTCTTGTAGAGAATTTACTGGCTAATAGCAGAGCTCTCTTACTCCTGAACCAGGGAAATGCTATTTGCCTACTCTTAAAATAAGCAAGGAAGTAAATAAAAATAAAGTTTAAAGAACATGCTTTAAAGTATTAACTAAGATTTTTCTCCCTGCTTATTCCTCACTTCTCACAGAATATCCACCTGGCCTCAGATGCTCGCTCTGCCCGAGCATACAGAGATGAACTTGACTCTTTGAGAGAGAGGGCAGACCGTGTGGAGAGGCTTGAGACAGAACTTGTTCGGTGCAAAGAGAAACTTCATGATGTGGATTTTTACAAAGCTCGCATGGAGGCAAGTAAAAATTGTGAGGAAGATTTGATGAGTAATCCTTAATGTTTGACTTTTGTTGTGTTACCAGTTCATGTGTCATTTGTCATTGAGCTGACTGTAGCAAAACATCAGAGCAAGTGGAAATTTTGTAATGTACGTCATAGTTATTGGCTTAGCAACATTAAAACTTCTTTCAGTGGCAAGAAGGACTTGGTGCGCACAAAAAATAAATACCCATTGGTTTTAATAAACTCTGCTTAATTCAGCATTATGTGGCTAAACAGAACAGACCTTTTCTGGTTGCTGCTTCTACGCAATCCAGACTTTAAGTCTAGCCTTGAAAATTTACTCATAGGTAAAACACCTGTGTTCCAGAGTTGTTCTCTTGACCAGCATTTTAAATGTCATGTATAAATTAGCTAAATGAATGTCTTGGTGTTTTTCCTTAGGGGTTTGTAGCAGATGCAACTGTTGTTAAAATGGCTGGGCATTTTTAAGCATGACCTCGGAGGACAAATTCTAGCCACTCCCTTTTGCAGCCCTTGCTTACAGTAGAAAGGAGAGAAAATTTGGATATTCTGTAGTCCCCTGAGTAGTGTTATGTCAATGAGAAATTTATAGCTTTGTTTGAGTAGTAATGCCAGTTACTCAGCTTAGTCACCTGCAGCTATGACTGTCCTGGAATTATTGATTAACTTAGGTTAAAAGGACCTTGGAGATCATTGAGACAAACTCATTGCTCATAGCATGGCTGACCTTATGTTTAGGTCAGACTTGCTCTTATTTTCTGTCCTTTCAGTTCTTTGAGCCATTCTCACCTAAACTCTCAATAATCCACATACATAATACTTCAGCCAAAGTCAAATAAATATCCAGACTCGATGAACATATGAAGGTTCAGTAATTGACAACCTCACTGTAATTAGATAAAATCCCAGGTCTAAGGTAGAAGAGTGATGTTGAAACACACATTTGCCAGGCCTCTGGCTGAGAACACAGACCTTACTTCTGCTCTATAAATTCTGCTTCATAGGTGATTTTTTTTTTTTTCTCCCCTCTCTCTAACCTAAGGGGCTAGCTAGCTGCTTCTTCTTATGAATAGATTCACTAAAATGGATGGTTATTAAATGTAGTAATAGACTACAAAAGCCTGTCTTCCTTCTCAGGGATTCGCAGTTTACGTTAGGAATCACGAAGCTCTGTCTCTGTCTGTTTCCCTCCCTCAAGCTAGCAAATCAGTTGTATGTTAACCTGGCACTCAAGCTGTTAGCATGGTATCCTGGCATTTCCCTTTTGGCTGCACACTGGAGTCACTTGGCTTCTACGTGCTGCTCAGAGAATGTAGCCGGAGCTAGGAGAGGAGTTTTTTAGTCTTGTCTTCGTCTGAGATCAAGGGAGTAGCTATTTCTGTTCTTGAATTCTCATCCTCCTTGCTTGTCCTAGAGCCAGCATTTTCCTGCTCTGCTGTTTGCGTGCTAATCTTGCTTAACATCCCATTCAGGAAAGAGACCTCCACTCCAGTTTCAGATTCGTTCCAACTGTCCTCACTTACTCCCTCTTCCACCCTGATGGTTTTTGATGAAAGTATTGAACGTCAGAGGCGAGTGCTTGCTCTCCAAGGAGTGTGACAAAAAATATTTCCCATTGATATGGCACTTTCTAATTCTAGGCCACAGTGTGGCCTCTAGCAAAAGTTGTCACTGCCGAGGGGCTGAGCTCTTCTATTACGCATCAGGATTGCACAGCTGTCTGCAGGCTGCTCTGTGGTCTAGAATAGCCCAAGAGTTTCACATGCTTACCACTCCCTCTTCCACCACTGATCAAGCCATGACACAGCCATGGACTGCCAGTGTTGAGCAGTGGTAGCATCAGGCAAACCCCACTGGTTTCATGATTCAGAAGATTCCATAGGGTGCTACTCTGCCTTTTTTATGGTCACAAAGGCTGTGCATAGTAGCCAGGATCCAACTTTCCATGGTCCCTCAGTTTTCTGTCTTATCTGTCTCAAGTCCTCCACCCCTCCAAAAGAAAGGTTAATGGCTGGATTCAGTTCATGTCTGCTCACATTCCTCCCACTCCCTCAAAAACTGTTTGGCTTACAACAGCAAGTTGTAAAATGTGTGCAGGGATGTAAAATGGTAGAGTTTTTTCACCATGAGACAGTGCAGTGCTAATTCATCTCATGGCATTTACAGGCTGTGGGTGGCTTCCTAAGCTCTAAGAATGTCTTAAAGGTCTCTTTCAACCAGATGATTCTAAGTCTTACAACCTGAACAAATCTTACAAAGGCACAACAATGAAAACGTAGGTGTGTGAAGTACAGCATAAGCCACTATTTTATGGTAATGTGAGACCTTAAGGCTCATAGCGTCTTGACAGGGTTGTTAATAAACAGTGACAAGTTGGTAAGTCAGAAGAAAAACTGGGTTTACCTTTGTGCATCAATGCAGAAAGCTATTAAATGAGCTCTTAAAAATCTTTTCCTTCTTGTAGTTCATGTACGCATTTTGTAGTTTTGAGGAAAAAAAAATATGGAATGTGCTCTGAGTATGATACTATAACAAAGTTTAGGAATTGTGAGCAAGCTTATAAGTAGTTTCTGAAAGCCCATAATACAGATAAGCTGTGGCAACAGGAAGATACTTAAACTATTGCAGAAGAAGTGCAAATGGAGCAAGTGTTCTGCTGTGTGAACGTATTTAGGCATGTGTGTTGTTTTACTTCTCTGTATTTCTTGACATAGTTGTTCAGAAATATTTTAACTTGTTCAAGGAACATAGAGATGAATATGTTCTGGAGACCTTCCTGCTGGGGTGGCTTAATGAGGTCGTAACTGTGAATGTGGAGGAGCAGGCTTAATGCAGGTCTTGCTCCAAGGAGGTGTTTCTCTCCAATGTAAAGCTTCCTTCCAGTATTCCTCTCCACTGAACCTTGTGCTGCTCCGGGAGATCAGGTTATTTTCCGAGGCCAGGGAGTCTGCCTTTCCCATTCTCTCTCCTCCTTACTGCAATCACATTTCCATACGAGATGACAGGAGGAATTTCTGTGAATGCTAAAAAAAAGTATCTCGTATATTTTCATATAGCTGTCCGAGGCAATTGTTTATTGTCACAAGGTGTTAACTATGTCATGGCTCAGTGGGCGCAGCTTCTCAACTGCCAGAAGGGAGGGGTTTGAACTCTGTTTAATAACTAGGACTGGATGCGTGTGCAAATTCCCTAGTTTCAGATTTAAACAATCTGATTGCTACTTTAGTTTCTGCAGATGTTTTCCAGCAGCAACACACTCTGATTGTGCAACCACTTGCCTCCAAAGTTAATTGTAACCATATGAGTACACAATGGACATTTTTAAGGCTATTTCAAGGCACAGTGATACAAGATCAAACGACAATATGTAATTTATTTTAAAAATTACAAGAGCAGAATTATGTATGTTAGATATCAAACCATCACAATTTAAGTGATATAAAACAAAGAGGTTTTTTAATCCCGTGCATAATAAATTCATTTTCAAATTTTTGTTTAAAAGCAAATTCACAACGAACTATTTTTGCTGTCAATTTAAAAATAAACTCATAGTTTATAAAATAATGTCGGTGGGTTTGTTAATTAAAGAAAACTTTCATTCCAGTGGAAGCACCACCACCTGCTGACTAACAAGTGCGATTTGTAGCCAGCCACATTTTCAGGTTGACTACATTATCCCAGAGACTTCTGGGAGATGTTAGTACTGACATGTTTTAGTTAGGACAGTTTTAGCTTCCAGGCTTTGAGATGTAACTCTACAAAGCTCCCATGGAGTAATTATTTAAATGATATGAACTTTTAAATGTTAAGACAACCTCAGATCATGGGTATGCCAGCGAGCAATGTTGACCTTGACATAGCAGGCACTTCCACCAGTTCATTAATTTAAGATTTCATCAGAACTGCTTTGAACTGACGTGTCCACCCCTCCTGGGCGCTCGACAGAAAGAGCTTCTGTCTTCCATATATTGCAGCTTCCAGTAATGTGTGGTTTGTACCAGAGCCTGGGTATGTGCATATGCTTGGCACTTAGCTTGACTTTTCATGAGACACTAAAATAACTAGTTTCTGCTTGGTAGGCAGTTTGGTGGATAGTTCTGAGGCCATGTTTTCAAGGTCAGACACCACCTTCCTTCTTAGGGTTGTGGTCCCGATTGAATGTGTTGATCTAGCAAAGTAAACTTTTGTCATGTTGCTGTTTAATTACAGATATTCTGGCAGCTTATATGACACCCAGCACATCTTGTGTTGTGTACTTCCTCTGGTCTGTCATCTGTTTAGTGTCAGCCTTTTTAGTTTGCCCGTCCAGAAGTGACCCGTAAGATCAGCCTTGGCCCAAGGTGCTGGTTCTATAAAAGTCGTGTTTCAGCATTATTATTATCTTAGCTACTAGCTTACTCGGATGTTTTAATTGTGGTGGTTGAACCACATCACAAGCACTAACATACTTGTCCTTTTAATGCTACTGTAGTACAGAAATTTTTCTCTCATATCTTGCAAGTTGGTAGCTGACCCGCTGGGAGATCAAGGGCGTTATGGTACTACATAAGGTAGACTTTCAATATTGTGCCATCTACAGTCAAGATACAGCAAACAACTGAGATTACTTGCTATATAAGGCTATTAAATCATGGCCCTATGTAGTATCAAAGGGCAGTGGGAGTGGCTGTCATCAGACACTCCTAACTTGTGCTTTACAGCTATCTTTCTCTTTTTTTAGTTTTCCTTTTTGTTTTTTAAATAACTGAGCCACATAAGGCTTCTTAAGGCTAATTCTACTCCAAAAATGAGAATGTAGTTGCTGATGAAGCAGTGAAGGTGGTTTGCTCATGCCTGGTGATCTTTCAGGAATCTACTTGGTTTGGATGTTTGTGGTCTGAGAGAGCCGACATGAGCACTGATGTCAGCAGAGACTTCACATTTTGAAGACAGTTGTCCAGGAATAAATTTGTCAAGCCATAAGTGTTTCATCCTGCATGTGTGTATTTTCTGTTTTTGGAGCAGGGGAAGAGATGGGGAGAGGAGAGAGGAAAGCAAAGAAAGACAAAAGGAAATTTCCCTAGAGAATCCAGTGATCTGCTGCTTGCCCTATTGTAACTCTTCTGGGCAAAAGTCCTTCCTGTATCCATTTCATCTTTTAAATGTTGATAGGTTCCTGCCATAGAAAATTCTGTCTCTGACTCTCAGTTTATCTGAGGATCAGCAATAGTAAAAGTTGATCAGTGAGGTGTTACAAAATTTTAAATAAGACATAATTTAATAAATATGTTTAAAGCATGACCAAGAATACATGGCCAGATTTTATACTTCAGACGTTACATGTTTGTGGAGATGAGGTACTTGAATGCACATGGCTTCATTTGTTGCTTTGCAAGGAATGTTCAGAGCGCAGTGTAATTAACTGGTTTCTAATGCTGTGGCTACAGCAGAATAGTAAGTTGAACTTTTACTCGGTGAAAACAGATCCAAAACCTGTGATGGATAAGCAACATGGCTTGTGCAGTTAATGCTTGTGTGTTTATTGGGGATGGGGCAGAGTGTATGTTAAGTGATAAATATAAACCAACTTATTTTAAGTGAATGAAAATTCTATTCATCAGAGAAACTTTATTGACATGTAAGTATACTGAAGCAGGGATATGGACATAGTAAATATTGATGGATATTACTTCCCAGCATGTTTTTAATACACTATTACATCCCTTGAAAGTTAAATTTGTTTTGAAATTGGGGGAAACTGAGGACTGTGGTGAGTTGACTGAAGAAATGGTGTTATAACAGTGGAATTG
Source organism: Bucorvus abyssinicus (assembly GCA_009769605.1). Classification (NCBI taxonomy): domain Eukaryota; kingdom Metazoa; phylum Chordata; class Aves; order Bucerotiformes; family Bucorvidae; genus Bucorvus; species Bucorvus abyssinicus. Next base: position 17,386,113 of record CM020036.1, read on the forward strand.
GAATTGAACAGTTGCTCTTCTGTGTCTTGATTCTCTGCACCTCTCAATCTAACCTTGTATAAAGCAAAAGGAACTCCATTAAACTTCTAAAATTCAGGAAAAAACCGTAAGAAATACTAAATTTCCTTGCATTAATGACTCAGATAATCAAATATACTATCTCCCCTTAAAATATCAGGTAAACACTTTGTTATGAAACAGAGAAACATGTCAGATTTCTTTTTTGTGTTTTGCAGTGGCTGTTTATGAAAGTCACTTGGGTTTTGAAAAGTTTAGCTAAAGAGTTTAACATTGTTCTTCTTTCTCCCTAGGAATTAAGAGAGGAAAACGTGGTATTAATTGAAACAAAGGCCATGGTAGACGAACAACTAAAAATGGCAAGAGCTCGTGGTGATAAGCTGCATGAATTAGAGAAGGAAAACTTGCAGTTGAAGTCCAAACTTCATGATATAGAGCTGGTATGCTCTCTCTTTTTCAGTATGCTAATTTTTTGAACTTCTTTTTTTACGCTAGGTCACAGATTCATGTCACAGAAACCAGTGGAGATAGGCAAATAAATCAACAGTGTTTTTAAACAGGCCATTAGTTTGAACTTTGTGTACGTGAATTCTTGAAATATTATCACGTTAACCGTGTACATATTGCCAATGCTACTTCATGTGCGACTAATGAATTTAATTTTATGCAAGAAGGTATATCATAATTGTAAAATACAGATTGCTTTCATGCATATTAATAATAGAGATGTTAACATCTGTCAGTTAAGTAGAAGTCTCTTAGATAGAGGAAATGAAACCTACTGTAGTAAATGATCTTTATTTTTGGAAACAAAACATCCAGCCATTACAGTGACTTCCAAAAATCCATTACCACTGTAAAAGACAGAAAAATTCCCAAATTTATTTCTGTGTAAATCAGAGACATGGCTTGTTGCTTCATAGACAAGGAAATGAAACAAGTGGCAGATTATTGTCTACAATTGTTTCACACTAGAAATAATGAATACTCTTCCATGTCTTGTATTCCACTTAACAGTCCTCTTATCCCACTGCGTTTTGAATCCTTGTGGGTTTAACTGTATAGGGTTTCCAGCAGAGCCTGTTGGAAACAAAGATGTTGAAGGTGCTGCATGGAGTTACATTTAATGACTTATTCAGGGCATTATAAGGGTCCTGTGATGCTCCAGCTTTTCTAAAGTGGCTGGTCATTTTGAATGATGCTTTTCTGGGTGACTTGATGAATTTTTGGCTAATGCTTTCTGAAAATTTGGGACACTCTGAGGCACCACTGCAGCTCCCACAAATGCAAATGGCCAAAATAGTCACAATAAGCAAAAATAGATTCATTTTCCAGATCTGTTTTCTGGATATTTTAAAACCCAAATTATGAGGCAGGTGTTACTTGCCAATCTGTATGACTGGATTCAAATTTGACATGAGGAGTTGAAGAAGCTTAGTAGAATTCAAGGTATCTGCAGAGTCTCCAGTGTGTCAGTGCATGATGCTGTGTGTTTTTGAACAGCCTAGCTCTGGAAACAGCTTGAATCCAACCTGCCTTACTAGCTCTGGCTTATACTGGCCTTACCATCATGCAGTATGTTCTCACTCCTGTCATCCTCCCTTCAAGTGTATCATGGACCTGAGATGACTCTGAACAGGGTCACTTGGGTGTTTCCACACTGCATTCTGTAGCACAGCAAACGTTTAATGTTGTACATGTATTCCAGTGCAAAAGCAAAGTGTTTAATGAGATTCTTCTACCCTCGAAGTGTGTGGTGCTTGTAGCAGTTAAACTGACAGAGCAGTCTTGCGGATAAGCTGAATATGCATTTTCACTCATGAGTGTCTTGTACAGGACTGGGACACGGACAAGAAGAGAATTGAAGAGCTGCTGGAGGAGAACACAGCCTTGGAGATCGCACAGAAACAGAGCATGAATGAGTCTGCACACCTAGGCTGGGAACTAGAACAACTGTCTAAAAGCACAGATATTGCAGATAGTGAGTACCAGCTGGAGTAGCTGTTTTTGTGGTCTCTTGAAGAGTAGACAGGTTGGTTGACTTGAGACAGCAACAGAAGTGGACCTTCCTTCAGCCAGTTAACTTTGAGCTTATTTTTTCAGAACTTCTAAAATTTATTCATTCTGGTTTCTTTGACTTTCTTTTGAAAGCATTGAAATGTTTTTCTTTTATTTTGTTCATCACTGAGAGAGTGACTTTTAAGTAAAGTGATAAAAAAAATGGAAAAAAAAGCTCTGTAAATGACACAGCAGAAATGCCACATCAAACACTGGATGTTTCTGACTGAATGGCTGGCAGGAGTCTGTGATCTTTGGTATTCTTTAGTACAATTAGTACAGACGATTAGCTGGTCTTTAAGTCCCAGGAAGTAGTGTATGCTGAAGTCATTTATTTTTACTAGATACTGAAATATGTGTACAGTTAAAATAACTGGTTGATTAACTTTTTTGAATGGTTGATTTGATTTCCATAACTATCTCAAACGTAACTAATGCTTCCTTCACTAGTCAGGTTTTAGCATTGGTTTCTGTGTTTAACATTCATTCTGTCTATAATACCAGCCTAAATAACAATGCTAAATGGAACTTGGGAAATACAAGCTATTTTATGCATTTCAATGTGCAGCTTTTATTGATTACTCACCTGATTCTGCTAAGACTCGCATGTTTGGCTTTGTGTACCAGTAACAGTTTAACTTGGAAACAAAGGAATAAATTAGAGTAAGCTGATGTTCTGTTTTCAGTAAAGCTGTCTAGAAGAATAGCTTTGTTTTACAAAATAACCATTGAGAGCCTGACACCAGCTCTCAAAGATAGTTGCTGTCTAGGATCTGACTTCTCTTTACTAATATCAATGGCTAAATGCAAAGTAGATTTACCTTACTCTTAGAAGTGAATGGCACGCACTCTATTTCTCCTTACGTGTAATCAAGGGTATTGCTTATTATAGTGGTGAAAAAAAATTTCTCAAAACTTAGAAACTTTGAAGAGTGTTTCAGGAAAATGTAAAACTGTCTGATTTTCTGGCTTGCTTCAAACAGCAAGTTTTTTCCCCTCCCTGATTTGCTTTCAAAGTGATGTCATAGAAGGAAGGATACTAGTTTTATTTTGTTATCTGTTATTCATTTCTGTTAAACATAACTTTCAAAACTTGCTCAACAGAGTGGTTTAAAAAAAAATGAAAAAATGAGATTCCTTCACTGCACTGATGCTTAGTATTTCAGCACTGGAGCTCCAGAAACCCTCTGATGAAGTAAGAGGAACTAGAACATCAGTAATCTTTTGTAGTCAGAAGGAAAAAAAAAAAGTGAAGGAAGCCTGATTTTTAAAAACCTAAGAACATTAAACTTTAAAACTTTAAATTAATTCACAGAAGTGATGTCCTACTTTTACAATAATTCTTTTTAATGAGTTTCATTTTAGTGCATGCTGCTGTTCTGAATGCAGCTTGTTTGTACAAATAGGGACAGTCTGCAAAACTTTTTTGGAAAACCTCCTGTTCTTCGATTTCAAGTTGTTTGCAAAAGTGGCAGATAGCCTGAGATTTTATGTGCCGCTTCGGAGTATTTTATTCAAAATCATTTAAAAAATAAGCATGGGAGAAAGTAATTTAGATGGGCTTCGCTTCAGGACAGAATTCAACTGGAGTATTTAGTTAATGTTTACTGTTTGAGTCTTCATTTGACCAAATTCTCCAGATGATGCTCCATAAAAGTGACAAATGGGATTTTACCGTTCTCAGGAACTTGCAATTTCTAAAGTACTCAGTGTGATGTACGTGACAGCACTGATTATTTATTTAGCAGGAGTGAATAATTTTTTGAAACTTAAAGACAAAAAGTCAATTTCGTATGGAATGTCGTTTTGAGGTGAAGGGTAGCAACTATTCCATGTGAAACAGAGGGATGCTCTTACAGTTATTCAGGTGATGAACACAGAAGTAAACAGAACAATGAGGCTTTGGTGCTGGGAGTTAAGGCTGAGAGGTAGAGACTTTTGCTCTACAAACAAGTAGAGTAAAATAACATCTCTGTTGTAAAACTTGGATAAATTTTGTTAGTTCTGAGACTTCAACTGCAGGCACTTCTCTATGATCAACATTCTAATATATGTCCTGTGCTTGGTAGTAAAATATCCTTCCTGATTCAACATATTCCTGGTGAAGTAGCTGTGGAGATAAGCACTGGAACTCACTTCTGTAAGAAATTTTTACATGACTAAATATGATCAAATACCTATATTTTCACTAGCTTTTGGAAGTGCACTGTCTTGCTGTTTTAACAAACACTTTGCAGTGGTTTACTTGCCTCAGTTTCCTCTGATGGAAGTATGAGAGGGTATCAAAGTATATTTTGCTACTATCATTAAACATGCTATTAACATGGCTAAAGCAACTTTAAGGTTAGGAATCTAAGTAACTTTTAAGATGGTTATCTGTTCGGATAGGTCTCTATTTATTAAAGATCTTAATTGTTACCTGTGACAATGACTTCTGTTTCTAACACTTTGCTTAGCAGTTTAGCTGAAATGATAAGTCTGTTGACTACAATTATCTTCATATAAGTGAATCTTATGGAGCTAGGAACGGAGATGTTTGTGAATTGGTTAGTGCCACCTTCTGATTCTCATGTTTTTCAACAGCCAGAAAGCCCTTTGTGTTTGAGTTGAATGAATGTGCTTCCAGTCGCATACTGAAGCTAGAGAAGGATAATCAGAGCTTGCAGAACACAATCCAAGAGCTGAGAGATGCCTCCTTGACCTCTAGAGAGAGCAGCCTGAAGTTTATGGAACTGGAAAAGGAAAATCAACAGCTTAGCAAAAAGGTAATTTGCTCAACAGGAACAAACAGAGCTCTTTCGTTTTTAAACACAGTGTACGCAGGGCTGTACAGCATTCCTGAGTGGTGAGGGATTGCAGAGAATTCGCCCGTGTTCCCTAGAAGACTGGGCAGGTTTTTGTACCCATCTATTTAATTGTCTTCTAACATTGGTGTGTCCTATTGCCTTCTACTTCACTGGTACTTAAGTGCATCATTGTAGGCAAAAGTAACTGTTTCTGTTTCATAAAAGCTGACCCCTGTCAGATGGTACTGTTGATTGTGTCCCTTTTTGTTGTCTTATGGCAGTCACTACTAGGCAAGAAAGCCATGGCCACATTGAAATATTTTGTTTATTTCAAAGTTTTAATATTGTATCCATGTAAGTCAAATCTCACCAGTGAATTCAAGTTAGCGTATTGTTAAATAAGTCTTTTTTGCTGCATCAGCCTTTTGTCTTGTCCTTTCTGCTATTAGAGATTCTATAGTGTCTCCCTCTCTGCAAAGGTCTGGTTTCTTTTAATCTTTCTAACAAACATGCAGGTCATCACTTTTTATTTTTATATATACCTGTGTTACACTCCACTATTAGCTGTGATTACATTTAAACTCAAAAGCCACCTCAATGCGTGTCCTTATGAAACAGTGCTCAGTTCTTCTCCAACCACTAGCTTTATTTTTGTCTGGCGAGTAACTTGCATCCATAATTCTAATCAATTGAGCCAAGTGCTGGTGGGGAAAGAGGGTACTTGCTGGTCTGAGTATAAAAAATTCCAGTACTTTCCGTGTTACTTTGATAAATCATCCAGAATATAAGGCTCATTTCTCCTTTTCTCATTACTGCCAGTGTGTGTGAGAGACACTGATACAAAGATTTCAGTCCTCTCTGGCCTGCCTATGGGCTAACTGTTTGCTTTAAAGGACAAGGGGAGAAAGAATCTGGATATGAAATGCTGCTCATGGATTAGTATTATCGTAACTAGCAGAGTGCCAGTTTCTCTGCCAAGAAGAACGGGTATCCATGACTGCATCATTCCATCTTCTGGAGAGATTCTTTTGCCAAGTTGAGAGACCTGTTCTACTTCTTGGCTTTCTTCTGCGAACAGTGAAAATTGTAAAAATTTAGTTCATTGTACTCCTCCTTCTGCACTCCCGTTTATGATCTGCTGTGTGTGAGTGATTCACTCCAACTGTAATTCAAACGCTTAAAATTTGAGATCAAAGCATATAAAGCACTCAGCAGATACCTGTGGTGTACAGCACTTTAAGTCATTTGAACAACTGTGGTCAACCTTTGGTTTTGCCCCAGGCACATTCCTGTGGGCACCTCTTGTTATGGCACTATATTGGTGCCAAAAGTTGTGATTCCAGAATCAGCCTGCTGGTTTTGATGGTGATGAATGCATTGACATGGTAGGATCACCTGCAAGGCTGGTAGTTAAATAAGGCAAAACCCAGTAGTTGGGAATGCCTGTGTGGTGAAAGGGGAGCACTGTATGTATCAGACCAGTGAGGAAGAAAATGGCAGGTAAAAATACGGCTATTAAGAGCGATTGAACTCTTTACCAGAGAAACACAGGATATGATGAGAGCTGTTGACTGAATACCACAGGCCGGTCAAGGTGTTGATGGACTCCACCTCCCATTCAGGGAGATTTGGGAGAAAAAAGGTAGTAGGCAGCATTTTGTAGCCTGTGCAAGACAAACAGTTGTCTCTTGGTGTACAGAGACCTGATACATGATGTGTAAAATAATCTTTATTTGAGATGATTGAATTTGTTTAGTTTCTTTTTTTAATGTCTTTTTGTTACTTCTCTCACACATGTATTAGAGGGTATGAATGTCCGCAGGAGAGTGTGCTAGGGGAACAGGGATAACAGGGGAAGTCTCTGGTTCGTTGCAGAATGGTTGCTACAGTAGACAGAGAAGAGAGCAACAGTTCTTAAGGCCTGCTGAAGACAAGCATGTATAAAGTCAGAGGACAAGAGATAAAGGAGTGTGTGGTTTTTTTGGTTTTTTTTTTTTTTTTTCAAGTGCTATGTGCCCCTTGGGGGGGAGTTTTGTAACTTTCCTGAGATACCCATAGTAAAGTGTTGCCTCCTTCGAGATGTTTAACTGCAGTCAGATTTCATCTGCTGACTGAGACTTTCAAGAATTGTTGTTTGAATATGTTTGGCTTTCTACTGATCCAGTGCTTGGAAGGATCATGTAGGCAGAACAAGATTATTCAGGTAGTACAATAGGAGATAATATGAAGGAGAAGTCACATACATAATTTTTTCCTTCCTTGCAAGGTTTTCAGAGGAGCTAATAATAGAAAACCCTCCTTTCAGGCACAGTCAAGCAGCAGCAGTCCTACTACCTATCTGTTTTCTCTGCATTCCTGACTTCTCAGACTGAATCAAGCTGTAAACAGGAGGTTTTTTTTACTTGCCTTCAGTTTTCTGGGAGGTGTTAATGAAGACCAGCTATTTCTGAACTGCTGAGTTTGTTCCAGCTTTCTCTGAACAGCTCCCTTGAGACCAATGAACCTTAACGTGGCTACATTTTTAACTGTTAAGCCCTTCTTATCTCCAATCTGGGCAGCCCCTGCTTGTTTAAACATTTCCTGTGATGAGGCATATGTTGACATAGGCAGAGCCCAGCCTCCAGCTATTTCCCACTTGTAAGAATTATTATTAAAACCTTTTTCACTGACATTTTCACTGTGGGCAAAGTTCATAATACCAACACAACAAAAACGAGCTGATACTTGTGCAGAGCTGTAGGTGCTCCCAGTACTTCACAAGTATGAAAAGGAGTACTCCCTGACTTGGGGAGCCTAGGTCTCTGCACCTCTTTCTTCTAAGTACTGAAGAGCTACTGCTTTTTAGAGCGTAGCGCATTACAAGTACAGTGTTCAAAAGGAGGGAGTAAGGTGACATCATTCATTGTAGGACTGGGTCCTCATTCACAAATCTTTCAAATATGACCTTCCAGGGAAAACAGAAGGCCAACGGAGCACAGGGAGAGGGAAGGGATACTTGCTTCTCCTCTGGTACTGATTTTTTTTTTTTTTTTAAGATCTATTGCTCACTGAATTGTCTTAATAACTTTGTCCACATTCACTGGTAGATTAAGGCCACCAGTGATGGATTGGCTAGGAGGAGGCAAGTCCCTCAGAACTGTGAGTACCATAAACTTAATGACTGACGACAAGAGCACGACAGGGCTTTTAGACAGGCAGGTGAAGCATTTCTTACTGCTTGACCTTATATGATCTTATCTCAGTAGGCATGAAGGAGATTTTTGTCACTGTGAGAAAAACAGAAGAGTCCATTTCATCCTCTGAGACTGGCAAGCTGCAGAAGGGAGGGATTACATCTTTCAGCCACAGTCCTCATCTGATTCCTTTCTGGTCTTCAAAATAACTTGAAGTGCAAACTGTCATTGTGTCAAACTGTAGCTGATGTCTTTTGGTGTGTTCACTCCACACAGATTGAGAAGTTACAAAATCAAATTGAAAAAGAGAAGCAAAATAATCAAGATCTGGAGACCTTGAGCAAGGAGCTAATAGAAGATAAAGAACAAATACAAGTCATCATGGAGACTCTAAAAGCTGACAAAGACAGACAGGTGCAAACTTCACAAATGTAATATAAAAGTATATGCTCAGTAGTGTTAATTTACTGATGCCATTTAGAGCATCTGGTTCTCTCAGGGAGACAAGGCAATTTGAGAGCTATTAAGTGCAGGCTGAACTTGTTCAAATGTAAGTAAAAAGCTTCTTCAAGCAAAAAAGCCCAGCATGTTTTGCTAGCTACTGCCTCTGTTACCATAGGGAGAATCTTCAGGCTGTTGTAAGGACAGATCTCTCCTATTTGGGGAGTAAAGCCCTGGATCTTACCAAATGGGATACCAAGTGGTTTTAGGATGTACAAATAAAACCCCATTTTATTGCAGAAGATTGACCTTCTGTCAGCTGTGTGTCCTGAATGGTTTTAGTTGGGGATTTTTTAGGAACTCAACCTTTTTTTTTCTCTATTTAAAAAGATGTTGAGAAAGCATTTATGTCTTCTGGATTGATATTTTAAATGCCCTTCAGCTTTTACTACTGTGCTGCAGTTCACATGCAGTGCTTTGAAACTATCCTACTATAGGTTTGTGCAAGGTATCACCTCTATTAATTTAACAAGTGAAGAAAATACAGACACAGATCGTTAGAGACTGGTCTGTATGTTTTCAACCTGTATTAAAATTTACTCCAGGTTTTGTGGGGTAATGATTAAATAACAAAATGTCTTATTTGTGTAGTGCTTTTCATCTTGAAAGATTCTTACCTAGACTTCTACCTGGGAAGCTGCCCTTTACCACCAAAATCCTACATTTCAGTTAGAGCACACACAGACTCCTTGTGGTAAGAATTAATGAATACTTAACAGGTAGGGCAGGAAGTAAAACCAGAAGTATCCTCAGTCATCAGAAAAAGGGCAGATTCTGATTTTTTCAGGTCTAAGTCCTTTTTGATTTTTGTGGATGTTGTCTAGATAAGAATCAAATGCAAATTGCAGTCTAAAGAACAGTTGCTTCAGCTGGAATTTGACCAGTGGGGTAAGTAAGCATACTGTTCTTAAAGAAAGTGTGTCCTTAGTGAGAGCTATAACTGCTATAAATTTTCAAATGTTTTGGGGTTTCTGATGCCTTATCAGAGACAATTTGTCTCTTCAGATCCCAAAGATGAAAGTAAACCTAGACAGAAAGATACCCCTTATTAGGGATGATTCCTGAGAAAGCATCTTCTCCAAGGTGTTATCTGAAGGTCTGCTGTCTACTTTCTCCCTCTGCCTCGACTTTCTTAGCTGGTAGCAGAATATAGCACTATTTTTAATTCGTTATAATCACGGGTTACCAGACGTAACAATTTTTTTCATTAATATGGGTTGTTGGTTTTAATCAGGCAAAACTGCTGAGAAATTTGTCTTGGATTAAATGGATGTGGTTTTGTTAACATCTGTCCACTTCGGGACTAATTTATACCACACTTTGTAAGGTAGATGAATAACATTTGCATGACTTTTTTTATTGTTTATGTAGATAAAGGACCTTAAACAAGAAAATGATCACCTTAATCAAGTGGTTTTATCCCTGCGACAAAGATCTCAAGTGAGCAGTGAGGCAAGAGTAAAAGATATTGAAAAAGAGAACAAGATCCTTCACGAAACAGTTACAGAGACTAGTAGCAAACTGAGCAAGCTGGAATTTGAGAAGAAACAATTGCAAAAGGATTTTGACCAGGTGAAAGAAAAAGTGGAAAGAGTGGAAGAAATGGAAAAAGAGCTCCATCGGCTGGAGAAGGAGAATGAACAGCTCACGAAGAAGGCAGCAGCGATGAAAATTGTGACAGAAAAAGTGGAAGTTCTTGAGCGGGAGAATGGGGATCTGGAAGTGGAAAATAGGAAGCTAAGAAAATCCCTGGACACATTGCAGAATATTTCCATCCGGCTTGAGGACCTAGAAAGAGATAACAAGCAATTGGATGAAGAAAATCTGGAGCTCAGAAGAGTGGTGGAGACCATGAGATTTACCAGGACAAAAATGGCACAAATAGAAGCAGAAAATAAAGATTTGGAGAGGGAGAAAGAGGACTTAAGAAAAAATGTGGAAAAGTTAAAAGCAATGAACAAGAAATCAGAGAGGCTGGAGCTTAGCTATCAGAGTGTCAACTCTGAAAACCAGAGGCTTCAGCAAATCGTGGAGAACAGCAGTAGAAAGATCCAGGAGTTAGAAAAAGAAGTACAGGGAATGGAGAGTGAAAATCAAGTCCTCCAGGGAAACCTTGAGGAGCTAAAGATTTCTGCCAAACGGCTAGAGAGATTAGAAAAGGAGAACAAAGCCCTAGAACAAGAAATGTCTCAGCTTGAGAAGGACAAAAAAATGCTAGAGAAAGAAACAAAACGGCTTTGGCAGCAAGTGGAGCTGAAAGATGCTATTTTGGATGATAGTACAGTAAAGTTGGCAGCTGCTGAGAAAGAAAACAAGACACTAGAAAAACAAATAGCTCAATTCAGAGATTCATCTAATAAGCTGAAAGAATTTGAAAAGGACAATAAAGATCTCATAAAGCAGGTTACAATTGATAAGAAAACGCTAGCTACATTGAGAGAGGTAAGCCAAATAATACTGTTGGTTTCAGTATGATGCTTTTTTATTTCAGCTCTGTGAAATACCAAAGGGAGACATCTGTCCCATGACTATTTAATATATGAGCTAGGAGATCTTCACAGCCTTAACAGCCATCACTGGATGATGCTGCCTTGGAAAGTGGAACTTGCCAAAAACTGCAATGTACCACTTTGTGTCCATAAACACAAAGTCTCCAAATGACATCTTTTTTCCTGCAGAATAGGGTTTTAACACAGCTCCTGTGTGGTAGCTGTAGGTGATAAGTCCTGTAACCCTGTGACCACAAAATTGTTTGCTAACATGAGAGCTCCAGCAAAGGAGATTGATTCTTGAGCCTAGAAATTAGAGCACTTGTTGAGGACACATTAGCATGTCTGTTCTAAAACAGACTTAGCCAAGACAAGAACCATCCCAGATGACCAATTTCACTAACAGGTGCACCAAGATTTTGCTTTACAACCACCTACAGCGTTTTTGCCCAAAAGGTTCCATGCAGGGTAAGAGCACATTAAGCAGCTCAGTTGTTAAGCAGCAGTGATCTCTTCAGCACCCTTCTCCACTGCAGAATGCAGTAATCACACTTGTCCTAGTAGTAATCTTTTGAAAATACACAATTAGCATTAGGACATTGGCAGACTAATGATGTGTGTGCCAGAACCTGACAATCTTCTAAGTGGCCTGTGAGCAGGTTATTGTAAACCACTCTCACTGCCTGCCCCAGTTGCTGTTGTCCTTCTGGAAACAGAATTTCCTGTGAAACAGCATTCAAAGGAAAGCAGTCAATGCTGCAGTAGCTCAGTGAAATAAGTAAGTTTAGCAAGATTAATACAGTAAGCAATTACTTGAAGATTTAATTTTATTTTACTTTTTGAAGCAGTAATTTTGGAGAGAAGAAAGTGTTTATCAGTTACATTTGAAACAGTCTCAAGTTGCATTTCTATCCAACTTTCCTAAAAATAAAGAAAACAGTAGCATTTCTGAGAAGGCTACTCTTTAATCTTTCCCTTCTTGGACTCCTGCATGTGGTGCAGTCCCATACAGAAGCATGTCGTCTTTTCCTTAGTTACTTCCTATAGAATCTGCAGAAGAATTTTATGGGTGTTGAAGGGACCTGTTTACAGAACATGGACTGGCACTGACCTTAACCTAACCTTTTTCTCCCTTGCCATGTGAATGAATATGCGGCTAAATTTGTGATATCAGAGGACTATTGAATATCTACAGTTCATGTTTAACAGAGTATTTTTTTCGAATGTTATTCTTGCTTCTGTTTGATATCCAGGATGATCTTTTTTCTTACCTAAAGTGCTTCAGTAACTTTGTTCTTTCTTCATGCCCTGTTTAAGAAGACTTTTGATGACCATGACCAATGTAGTTCTCTATGGTACACTTACATTTCAGAGAATTTTGAATAGTAGGCATCTTTGAACTTGGCTATGCACCAAAAATTATTTGTCCTTTTTAAACATGCAAGCTAGTATTATGTCTTCTCAGGCTATTTCCACTCAGATAATTTTACGGGCATAACAGTAAAGGATTGTCCCAGTATACTTTCTGGTACAACTCCATCAAATCTCCTCCTTGTATGAATTCCTTGTCTGGTTCTGCTTAAGTTTCTTCCAGAGAAACCTAAATGAAACCATAATGGGCCAGTAGATACCAGAAGTGACCAAGCTCTCTAGTCTCCAGAGGTGCCCTGTGTCTTACAGGATGATGTCATTATGCATTTTTGGTTTTGGAATAATTTACCGTATGTCAGAAACTCAGAGTCAGTAGTGAAAATGCACTATTACCAAGCCCCTTGGTAATAACATCTTAAGCATATTATCTCAGGAAACTTTGATACTGAAGTCCTGTCACTCCTCTGTGCCTGTGCTAGTATTGGCTGAGCTTTTCAGCAGGGCTTTTTGCCCTAGTTGAGAGGTAGGAACTCCCTCTGCTGGTGTCCCCTGACTTGCACACATCCCTTTTGAGGCACAAGGGCAGGATGTCTCCTGGCCTGCATGCATTCCCCATTTTGGCAGGAGGGCAGGATGCCAGTGCTGGCAGAAGTAATTCAGTACAGTGAGCGAGACAAAGGCCAAAAGAAGCATTCTTCAGATTTATTCCAAGTAAACTATAAATAAAAGCAATCAGCTTAATTCTGCACTCAGCTGTAACTGATGAAGAGTTTTAGCTGACCTTCTTGGAACCAAGATTTTATCCAATGACTTTTTCAGTAATTTAAAAAAAAAATATATAGTGCTGGATAATGATCATCACCCTTTGCACAACAAATCATGTTAGTGCTGTTACAGGAGCTGGTCCTGGAGAAACTGAAGAATCAACAGTTGTCTACTGAGCTGGACAAACTGAGCCAGGAGCTGGAGAAGATAGGACTGAACAAAGAGCTGTTGCTACAGGATGACAACGGCAATGATGACATGTAAGGAAACTGAGCTCTCATTCTTTTGATGCTACAGGCTTTTCCTCAGCCTAACTCAAGTCTTTTGCCTTCCTTTTTGGTTCTCATCTGTCTCACTCCAATTACCCGTACCAATTTTGGACATGAAGCATATTTTTCTGTAGTGAACTTGGCAATATAGCACAAGTTTTGCAAAACTTGGATGGAAGGAAAAAATGCCTTTTTCTCTCTCCATGCCAGCCAGTGTTAATGCAGTTCCACCACCACCCCCCACTCCCCAGCAGAGTAGCCAGGTAGCTATTTCATTGTGTATTCCTCCTCATATTCTCTTTACAGGTAAGAATAGTGTCTATTAAATAGTGTCTGTCATTATTCCATGTAATTAATGATCCAGTCATCTATTAATATAAACATAGATGTTACCTGAGAAATTCCTGATGTCAAGGAATTCCTTTGCAAGTCCTAGAGTAATAAAGAAACCCCAACAACCCATGGGCCTCTTGGTAAGATCTAATTAGAGAAACATACCCATCTTGTAGGAGTCTTTAGAATCTACTGCAGATTTTTCTCCTTGTCAAGAATGTACAAAAGAACCATGAGAAGACATTTCTGTAGTGTAATTAAGAGAGAAAGAGAAAAGCTTATTTTCTATGACGTTTTGTAGCTGTTAACTATTTCTGTAGAACGAAGCTGGTGTTACCTCTGTTAGAATTTATTTGATTTTCCCCAGCTGTAATATATCAGTAGTGATCTATGGCAGTAGATGAAATAATTTTCCTGAAGAAGCAAACACTTATCATGTAACACGTGGTTAGATTCAGAATGGGTGAAGGTGAAGTCTACTATATAGATGGTGGTTCATATCCTAGTTGCAGACATTGGAAAGCTGTTCTCATGTCTTTCAGAAAATACAAGATTCTGGAGAGCAGAACTGAATCGGCACTAAAAACAACACTAACTGTGAAAGAGGAAAAGATTGCAATGCTGGAAGCTCAAGTGAAAGACTCTCTGGACTTGAACCAGCAGTTACAGAATGATCTAAATATGGTAAGAGATTAACTGAATATTAATTGTTCACCATGTGATTCCACACATTCACACGCATTTTATATTTTTTTTATATTTTTTTACTCAGCAAGAAGTTGTTATCTCTGCTTCCCCCGCACATCCTCCATACAGTTACTTCCCCGAAACCTTTTTTGACTGGACTGCTTTCTTCTGTCTATTTCTATAATGGCATCAATTTTGGAAAAATGGTTGAGCTGGGGGCACAGCAGGAGTTTTTTTATTTAAGCGCTTTTTGCAGATCTCTGTTTTCCCACTTATTTTTTCATTGCCGTGGTTATGTTTTCATTAAACAAGGCAGAAAAACAAAGGCTGAGGAAGACCGCAGTTGAAACATCTCATCTAAGAACAGCCTGTTTATGAGGTGACAGTGAGCTTGAGTCAAAGGGCACCTGCCTGGAGGCCAAGAGACATGGATTTCTCCACTTGTCTCAGCTTCTCCATCTGTGAAATGAGGGTCATGGTAGTTGAATCCCTTAAAGTCCCTACAGTGCAAGAGAGGAACTGAATATCCCGTCCCATTATTAATATAAAATACCCCTGTTAAATCAGTGTTGAAGGTTGTTGCTTGTTGGCATTGCAGGTAAAGAAGGACTTTGATGCACTTAGGCAGGCTCAACAGGATGGGCAGTATGCTCAGAAGTCACTGAGGTATTCTGCAGAGAAACTCATTCCCAACCACCAAATGAATGAGAAATTGGAAACGGGGCACCGAGAAGCTACCATGGAGCTGCTGAAACTGAAAGACAGGACAATTGAACTGGAAAGGAATGTAAGCCTTCTCCTGTTTTCTATTATCTCTTGGACTTCTGTTGCACTCATGAGTGGGTTGCTGGGAACTGGATTTTTGAGCTTATAGGAATCTGGTCGGTTTTATGGCGCACATAAGTCTACCAAATTCCTCGGGTATCTCTTAGGACTGCTTGGGACTTTAATGCTGTGGATGCTTCTCTAACATCATTGCTGGGATTAATCATGAGTATAAGATAAGTCCTGCCTTTACATAATGCTGGGAAGAGTTTGGTTTTGCACATTTGTTGCAGAATGATCATCATTAATCGACTCCAAATGATCAGGGCAGCTGTTTCATTTCTTCCTGTCACCCTTCAATGCCACCTCTCTTTCAGAATGCAGCCCTGCATACTGAGAAGCAGCTGCTTAAAGAACAGCTGAAGCATTTGGAAACACAGAATGTCTCCTTCAACAATCAGATCCTGACACTACAGAAGCAAAATGTCTTCCTTCAGGAGCACAACACTGCCCTGCAGACAGAGACGGCCAAACTCCAGGTCAGGACAGCCTTGCACCTCTGTGCAGAGACACTGGATTTGATTATAGTAGTGTGAGGAAGATGACCAATAATAATACAATGTTTGTATTAGTAGGCCAGTGTAGTGATGTAAAGATGAGCCCATAAGTTGGAGCTTAGTTTGAGGTCTCTACTCCTGCAAGCTGGGAGGAAAATTGGCTCTGTAGCTAATGTGTGATAGCTATCTTCATTAGGAATGTGGATATTTAGAGAGGAATTTTAAAAATCGGCTCAAGACCTTCGAGACCCGCAACAATTCCAAAATGATACTTAATTGTCCATAAATATCTTAAGTCTACAAAGCCATGGATGCATTCTTGGTTAACTATGTACAGATAGAAAATGCTACTACATGTTTGTTTTACGTACCAGTAGGCGTAAATACGTAATGCTTGCTTTTTATTTGAGAAACTTTAGGTAGAAAATTCAACCCTCAGCTCCCAGAGTGCTTCACTGATGGCCCAGAATACTTTACTCCAAAATCAGCAGACAGCCAAGGAGAATGAGAATGAAAATCTCTTGAAGCAGAAGGAGCAGCTGAAAGCTGAGTATGAGTCGTTGCTTCAGGACCACGAACACCTTGCTTCACTGCATGAACGGCAGTCTGCAGAATATGAAATGCTAATAAACCAGCATAGCTGCCTGAAAGCATTACACAAAAACCTGGATCTGGAGCACAAAGGTCTGGGTGAGAGGTACGCTCACTGCTCAGGGCTGTAGTGTAGCCAGAATGTGCCTGTGTTAGAATTTTAGCTATAAATGATGGTCTCCAATTACAAGTGGAAGCTATTAAGTTGTTCCCCTAAAAAAGCATCTTCTCATTCTTGCTCTCTTTAGGAGATTAGATAAAAATATTTGCAAAGCTGTAGATTTTAGACCTCCAGAGGTGGCAGACCACAAATGACTGGTGATATTTAAGCAAATGTGGGCTTGGGTCCTGGGGATGCTTTGCCAGAAGTAGTTTAAATGCTCTTACTACGTTTATACACACACAGAATCATACAGAATCATATGGTTGGAAGAGACCTTTAAGATCATTGAGTCCAACCATTCACCCTGCATTGCCAGGGTCCCTAAACCGTGTCCCTCAGCACCACATCTGCACATCTTCTAAACACTTCCAGGGATGGGGACTCCACCATTTCCCTGGGCAGCATGTTCCAATGTTTCACAACCCTCTCTGTATCCCAATATCTATCCTAGATCTCCCTGGTGCAACCTAAGGCCATTTCCTGTTGTCCTGTCACTTGTTATATGGGAGAAGAGACCAACCCCCACCTCACTACAACCTCCTTTCAGGTAGTTGTAGAGAGCAATAAGGTCTCCCCTCAGCCTCCTTTCTCCAGGCTAAACAACCCCAGTTGCCTCAGCTGCTCCTCACAGGACTTTCTCTCCAGACCCTTCGCCGTCTTTGTTGCCCTTCTGGACATGTTCAAGCACCTCAATGTTCTTCTTGAAGTGAGGGGCCCAAAACTGAACACAGTACTCAAGGTGTGGCCTCACCAGTGCTGAGTACAGGGGGACAATCACTTCCCTACTCCTGCTGGCCACTCTATTGCTGATACAAGCCACGAAGCTGTTGGCCTGCTTGGCTGCCTGGGCACACTGCTGGCTCATCTTCAGCTGGCTGTCGACCAGCACCCCCAGGTCCTTTTCCACTGGGCAGGCAGCTTTCCAGCAGCTCTTCCCCAAACCTGTAGTTTTGTAGGGGGTTGTTGTGGCCCAAGTGCAGGACCCAGCAATTTAAGGATCTGTGCTATAATAGCATGCAGCCTTAAAAAGATTGTGTTGTATTCTGTTGTGTGGGGTATCTTTTCTTGTCATATAGTAAGGTCTATAAATCACCTAGGTAATTATCTATGTGTGAGTAGTATGTATCTTGAAATTTAAATCATTGAAGATTTTGTGTGGCATCAACCTCATGACAAAGGAGGCTCTCTGAAGGAAGCTGTATTGAGCTAGCTGTGAGACAGTGATGTATTATCTATTTTCTTCTAGTTCTCACAATCTGAGGCTTTTGCTTCAGGCCCTTCAGTTGAATTGTGAAATCAGAGTAATCTGTTTATTGTTTAGTCTCTAGTCACTCTGCTTTTCTGACAATTGTACCTGGATTGAACAATGTATATATAATGTACTACTACATAACTGCCACTCTGCCTGCACCTCAAAACTTTTCTTACACAATTCAGTCATTTCCCTCAAAATAATCTGAATTTAGGTTCAGTTTCTGCAAGACTGTGAGTTGGATTCAGAGCAGCTAAAGGGTGATCTTTGAGGGTAGAGTTAAAACAGGTGCTAAACTTTTCTTTCCTAAAGACTAAGGAGCTGGCAATACAGTGCGTGGTAGATTTTGATAAAGTACAGAAATAAACCTATTGTAATTAAAATATCCACCAGGGCTGTGTGACAGGACAGCTGCTAGGCTGTCAACTAAATGAGCTGTAAGCGATTGCACAGGCAGTGTTCCTGCTTACCAAGTTGCTCTCAGACTGATTAATGCTTCCCATTGATTCAGGCTTTGCTTGAGATTATCACACTGTGGTGTGTTGAGGCAGTTTGCTGGGTTCTTTTTTTTCTGGATGAGTACCAATTATTAAACAGTTCTAGCCTAAGGAAAAAGTGGATTTCTAAAAACAGGTTCTCCCTGGTCTTAAGTGCTCAGATCACCATTGTAAATATTAGCAATTGGGACTAGCTGGTACAGAGATGTGACTGCCAGTGAGAGATGTTGCAGGGGAGCAGATGGTGGCCTTTTTTATACTCAAAGCAGGTTGATTTTGGCAGTTTTAAGAGTGCAGTGTCCTCCTCAGCAGATCAGTCTGAAAAGATACTTATTAAGGTGGTTTGTCCAGGGACAGCCTGCATCTCCATTTGGCACTCAAAAAAAGAGACAAGCTACTTTTCTTGTGTGTGTGTTTTGTTTTCCCTCTATCATGTGCTACGTGCAGTTCATCTGGCTCAGGGAGCAGAGGGGAGAAAATTCGAAAAACAGCTTTAAGAAGAGTCTTTTATTCTGCCACTCTGAGGCATTTAACTGCGAAGATGAAATATCTCACTTTCAAATATCAGCTAGAATGGACCACCTGTTAAATTTTCCCAGAGCAGCTCAGTGCAGCCAAGAAATTTCGTTGTGCAGTGTCTAAGAGACGGGTTTTGCTTGTCCCAAGTACAAGGTAATAGTTTTTTTTCTCAGGTGGTGACAGCACAGTAATCATAGTTCTGTTGCTACAGGCAGGATTGCATGCCTGCACAAACCTATGACTGTAGCTCATCTAGTAGAAAAATCCACAGCAACTTTAGTTAGCTTGAGGACTCCTAACACCAGTTACAGCCAAGGTCCCCAAGGTTTGTGTAGTTCCCTCTGATGCATTCTAACCACAGGATATTTTCTGCACCTGAGCAAACTTCATTAAACCTCCCTCAGCTCTATCTGCACAGTAGTAGCACTGCAGTGGAGATTTAATAATGGGCTGTGCATAGCTGCAGTGAAATGGTCTGTCATAGCCCAGCAAACCACAGACATGTGGGTTTGACTTAGCAAGGAAAGGGGAGTTAGAATGTTAGTGTCGTTTACCATTAATAGCAGTCTCTTGACTTTGCGGTGTTTGGCTGACTGTCTCAGTGAACACAGAATGGCTGGACTCTTCTTCTGCATTTTTAAAATTACTTTACATATTACCTCCCCGTAGTAAATGTGCAAGAACTTATAGCTACAATTGATTAGCAGATCCTCGAGCATTTCTTTGTGGCTTACTCTGGAGAAGTCTAATTCTAGAGACGCTCTGGAAGCTCATCTCACTGGAAAAACAGAATCCCTGCTATGGAGTGTTAGATATTGCAGGGACTTGTATTATTATGTTAACAATGCTGGCTGATAATTATTTTCCTGGGTTCCTTTTGCCACATGATTTGTATCATAGCTGAGCATTTTTAAAGTTCTCTCAGTCACAAATACCTACCCACAGTATTTCTCCTAACAAAACAGCAGGGAGAGTGAAAGCCAAAAGGAGTAAAGAGGAATATGATTGTTCAATCCCAGAAACGGATTGCATCAGAGCCAAAATGGATTTTATTTGCATGTATAATTTTGTTTTTTTTAAACTCCCTCTCTTCAAGTGCCTGAAGCTTAAAGTAGTGAAGTGAACATGACTGCTGAATAGCCTAGAGGATGGGTATCCTTAGCCCAGTCGATGAGCTTGTCAGGTTGCACAAATCCTGCTCATATGGTAGACTTAATGCTGAATCTGGACTACAAGAAAATTTTGCCTGGTGATTTCATTAGGGCTCCCAAGATGCAGATTCACTTGCATTTTTGCAGTCAGTCACTTTTTTTCTTACCTTGCACCTAATATGTAGAGGACCAGCTGTGGTCTGTCTCAGAGGTTCTCATGCTCAAGGGCAGCATGTGGAGCTGGGCCAAGCTGGTAAAACTGGACCAATATACTGCTTCCCTCTAAGTAGCCCTCTTTAAAAGATAGAGGACTTGGATAAAAATGAACAGAGTAGCACTATCATACAGTAATGGCAAAAGAATTCGCAACACAGTTTCTGCAGAGGCAGCCATGGTAATCTCTGCCAAGTCACTGACTGTGGAGTTTGTCTTCTCAGACTCCGGATTGGCATGCAGTCTGTCTTAAATCCTTCTTGGTGCTGGATGTGAAGCCTTCCTCTGCTTTCAGGTTCTTCCATTTGTTGTACGGACATTGAATTTAAAATGTCCTTAAGCTGAATGGAGGAAGAAAACAAATAAATAAGGTTAATTAAACTCCACTGCTGTTACTGGGAATGAATAGCAAAAAGCAGCTTTTGTCTGGGAGACAGGTACTTTTCTGTGTGGCCCTTCAATGGACAGGAATTTGGGACAGGCTGTAATTTGACCCTGGGATGAAGGGAATGGTAGCCTGAAAGAAAAACAAGTTGGCAGGAGTCAGTGTATTTGGTGCTGTCTGCTGCTTTTGTTTTCGTTTTGAAGTTCTTGTGACTGCAGAGTAACTGTGCTTTGCATTCATCTCTGCTGAGATGAGAGTCGCTATCAGATAGATGATGCTTGTTCTCTCTAGGTTTTTCAAGCAATGCTCTCTCTTCCAGCTAGCTGCTGTTTTAAAATTGCTTAGGAGGCTGTTCCTCCATGCTGGCATAGGTGTATCTGCCCAGGGGTATTTTGAAGCAGTATCCTTTTATAACAGTCACAGAAAAGTGTGCTGATGACTTTTGACATTCTCTGCACCAGTGTCCCCAGTAGCTTCTGCTGGTGTGTGTATATGGGCACAGAACATGATGGAGGCCACCGGGGGGGGGGGGGGGCGCGGAAAATCTGGTAACAGCTTGCTACTTTGCAAAGTGGTCTTAAGCCACCTCGTTCTTTGCAGCATTTTCCGAATGCAGACAGTGTAGCAGCTCAGGGAGGCTGAGCCTGCCTAATCGGTGCCTGTGCCAAGTATCGGGGCAGTTGTTCGGCACCTCTGTTGTTTTAGCATTCCAGAGATTGAAATTAAAGACACAGTTGATGGCATCTGCCCTCTGTCTCTGCCTGACTCCCCATCCTGAGTGATTTATGCACAAATTGTATAAACCAAGTAACAGTGGGAGCCTGGACGTGAACATTGGTGTTGCTCTTGGGTTTCTCACTAGGGAACAAGTAGAGCCACTCAAGCAGGTGGGTCAGCCTCTGCTTAAAAGTATTTTGTTATCAACTAGCCTCATCATCTGCCTGGAATATGCAGGAGATTATTGCCTGTGCAGGATGCTATTACCTGTGCATATAACCTAATACACATTAGGTTGTTACCGAGTAAACTGTTGCGTATTGGACTGCTTTCTTGTTGCTTTTTGTCTGCTGCTTTCTGCTTTTTAGTCAGGTTTTTGAAACCTGCCACTGACAATTATTTGTGAATGGGATTCTAGTTTAATGGTTCAGTATTCACTCATCCTGGAGACTCGCATGCTTTTTACCAAATGATCAGAATTGGAATTGAAATAAGGTTCTGGCAATTGCATTCCAGTTTGCTTAAAAATTCTTTTTTTTTTTTTTCCTAAAAACCTCACTGTTGACTTAGACTAAGCTGAATTTCCATGCATAGTGTGGAATTCTTCAGCATTGGTAGATATTTAACCACTGGAATGTATATGAAACTAAGCAGGCAGGAAAAAAAAGGTCTTTCTGGTCATTGTGGTGTTACCTATTAAAAATCTTAAACTGGAGCAACAAAAATGTTTAAATGAAAGCTAAGATGATGCTACTCCTCTTTTTGCAGATACAACAGTTTAATGAAACACAAGGCAGAATTGGAAGAGTTGGAAATGGTTTTAAAAACTGAGAGAGAGGTTCTGCAACAAGAGAGGAGGTCAAATGCAATAACCACTGGGGAAAATCAGAAGCTGAGGGAGGAACTGGACAGGTATGGTTCCCTTGCTAAATTCTTGTACATATCATTAAAAAAATCAAATTATGCAAAACACACAGTTGTTTTGCTGTGAACTGTAGCTCCAGAATACCTTCATTAATATGCCTATTAATTTTCCTCAATCTCTGTTGTCTTAATTTGATAATTTTGTTTAACTCCTTTAAGATTATCAGCTTCATGGAAACTGTCAACAAATACTGTTATTAGTGCTTCAAATATGGTCTGATCCTGGGACTTTTGCTCATTCAAAATAATCTTCCTTGTGTGGTTCAGTTCAAAAGTGTTTCTGTAATGAGTTGTTTCCAAGTGCTTGTGTTTTAAGTAGAACTACAATACCTAAAACCCCCAATAATATCGAGAGTTGGGTGAAATGGTTCCTATAGCTGTAGGAGTTGCCAATACTGTTTACTTCTGCCCAGAGAAAGCTGCCATTTATTAATACTTGAAAGAGACTTGGTTCTTGTTGTTTACAGTGGTCTTAGTGATTCTCATAATCACTGGGTAACTGTTAACTCATGTCAAAACCCCTTACATTAATTAGCATCCAAACTTTACATGATGCAGCAGTAACCCTCCCCCCACCGGCTGTATCCCTACTGGGGCTCTCTTCGTTATAACCAGTTCATTGCCATTGATTAGACTACAAAGGCTTTTTGAGAAGTAGTTTGGTACAAATAAGGGTCATATCAAGTTAAAGCAATGTCAGACTGAATCATATTTAAAAAGTCATGTATTAAGTTCAGTCATGAAAGTTTCACATGGTGTCCCAATTGTAATGTACTTCAGAACACTGCAGAGCTCTGCAAACGAGGTTTCCTCAAACTTGCTATTTCCAACTCAGTTTGTTTAGGGCAAAGGAAGAGGTTGCAAAATGTTGATTGCCATGCTGGCATAGAGCAGGGATCTGCTTCTCTGTCAGCAGATACAGAATTTAATCTTTTTTATTTATCTATTTATTTAATTTTATGCCCTCATGATTTGTAGACAGATTTACCAAAAGCTATAGAAGAATGCCACAGTATCATCTTGCAACATTGCAATGTTTCACTGTTCAGGGCACGTTAATGCTCATATTTCATGAATCAGGAAAACAAACTCTGTGAGTATTCTTTATTTGTGCCAAAGACAGCTGCATTTATTTCCAAATGCTCTTAAATACTTCATGGCTCAGAAGAGTGTGGCATGTTTCTTATGCATTGAGCAAATAAGAGTTTTATGTTTCATCTATTTTCCTTTCAGTTCTTTTGTATATTTGAAATATTTTATAATGCTATTACTGCTAAATAAAATTTTATTATATACTTAGAATAAAAATATCTTTAGGAGTTAGTCTTTGGAACTTAATGTTTGATTTAGTGACAGCTGCACACCGATGGTGTGGTCTTAGAACGTGAGGTATTTTCTCTGAAGTGTCCTTCATAAGCCTCCTGGCTTCTTTGTGTTTAGGGTGAATTTCTTGCACAACCAACTAAAGGCAGAATATGAAGGTTTACATTCTCATACTAAAGAGCTGAAAACTTCCTTGAACAACTCTCAGCTGGAGCTGAATCGTTGGCAGGCTCGCTATGATGAGCTGAAAGAACAGCACCAGTCCATGGATATCTCTCTGACCAAGCTGGATAACCACTGTGAGGTGAGTAGCTATAGGCAGGTATACTGCTGGGTGCCTGTTGGAGTGCTAACATTCATTGTGTGAAGCTTTTGGCACACTATATATAGGATGTCAAGCTATGTGGTCATAATAGCAACCCCATATACGTTGAAGTTTATCAGTTTGTACCCTAGGTTCCTATGCTGTCGTGTTAGCTTGATTATGGTGCACTTCCAGGGAAGCCAGAATCAGAGGAGAGATTAATCTATCTTGTTTAACAGCTGCTGTCCCGTCTAAAGGGAAATCTGGAAGAAGAAAACCATCATCTCCTGAGTCAGATTCAGATGCTGAGCCAGCAGAATCAGTTGTTACTGGAGCAGAACATGGAAAACAAGGAGCAATATCATGAAGAACAGAAACAGTACATGTAAGAAACTAGAAATTTTAATTGTGAAACCTAAAAAATTCATCTAGACAAACATAGAATACAAATCATCTATCAGGATGGAAGAACAGGCAGGAGAATGATAGGTCTACTTGATATCTGGCTAGAAAAGAGGATGGTTAGGAAGAGATAATATGTAATGGGGAAAAGCTGCAAAATTTCTTTACACTGCCTTACTACAAAGGGATGTTCAGGAGACACCTGGACAAGCACAGCTCATTTCAAGTAGTATAGATGATCTTATGTGGAAAACTTAGATATAAAAGATGAAATACTAAACCCAGTGGTATTTCTCAGAAGTTTCTGAAGTGCTTGGAAAACAGCTGAGTTGCAACAAAAATTTAGTCTCATGAGAGTAATTTTATATTTAGAAAGGCAAATAATCATACTACTCTAGTTTCTGTCATTTGCATTATAAGAAATACTTCCTTTGATGTCCTTTTTAAGGATGCAAATGTCAACATACATTGCTGCATCCCTCATGCACAGGGTGACATGCTTCAGTGAGATACCTTAAATGTACATGTATTGTACATTTACAAAAAATCGTGTTCTCACTGCAGTGAATTTCTTTTGTAGGTATCAAAGAAGGAAGAAAAGTGTTTTTAATCCCAAGAGGTTTAGCCTAAGCACCTCAGGATGATGTGGGAGTCACTGACTGATTTTTATTTCAGTACTGGATTATATGGTTCAAATGTTAGAAATTGTTGCTGAAATTGGCTGAATACTGTTCAAATGTCCTTTAACCATATTTATCCAGATGTCTGACAGTTCTGTGATGGAGGTACATTAGACCTACTATTTGAATGAAAGCAGATTGGCTAACATCCACTGTGCAGGTTAATAAAATAATGAGTTAAAAATAGCAAGATTATATGACACTGCTGCATGTGCTTCGACACTGCTTGCAGGAGACCAAAGTCGTCTTAAAAACATAACCCAGTATGTATTTCTTTACTTGCAATAGAGTAAGAAGAACAGGAATAAAATACCCAGTTATCACGTAGACAAGAAGTTCAAAAAATGTAAGGTTCTTAACCCTTAAGTAATTGTCAGTGATCTGTGAATAAGACTGTACAATCAGCAAGCACATTTTCAAAAAACAAGGTTAATCTTGACACCCACCAAACAAACTCTGCCTGAGTTATTAATGAGTAATCTAGCACCAACCTACTGTTGTTCTTTCACCTTTCATGCTTACTGCACAAAAATCATCCATCAGCAAGTTTGGTAGGCTTTTGTGTTTGCCCTCTCTCAACAGTGAATAAGCTCAGCAGGATTCTGAAGGTTATTTGATAGGAAGATATTTCAATCTCTTTCCTCTCTTGGTGGCTTTCAGTCTTCAATTTTTTGATTACGCTTAATTTCATACAGATGATTCAGAATGTGCTTTTCCCCCTCACAGCGATAAATTGAATGCCCTCAGGAGACACAAGGAAAAACTTGAAGAGAAGATAATGGATCAGTACAAATTCTACGATCCTACTCCAAAAAAGTAAGTCCCATATGGGTTCAGTTCTGCTATTGTACAGATTTGTAAGGGTGAGAAAGGGCTCCCCATACCTGGAGATAACGCAAATTTTGTCTGAAACAAGCACAGTGTCATGTCCACTTCACTCTCACTCCGCAAGCTATTCCCTGTAGCAGCAGGTTGTGTTCATATAGAGCACAGTACCTCACGTGGGGCCCTCTGCTTTAATACTGGAATCTGAAACAGTATGAATTGTAAAAGAGCCACTTTGTCCTGAAGAATATCATCTTGTCCCTAGCGGAGGGGAGGGACTCCCCAGTATGGTGACTAGCAGTAGTAGGAGCTTCCAGAGCTGCTCTTTCAAAGGAGATAAACAGTCCATCCAAGAGAAATTACTTTAAAAAATTATATTGAGAGCAACAAAGAAGAGCCAAGCTAATTCCACCACTCATAGTTCTGACTAGCAAAGAGAGGGATTCATCTAAAGCAGTTTTCATTTCCTTCCTTCTCAGTCTGTTCCTGTAGTAGAGCTTTTCACACTGTTAAAATGTCTTATGTGGGTCCATATGTGTAGTTTAGATTTCTAGCAGAGGGAACGGTTGTCTTTCTCACATTTCTCAGGCTGAAGAAATATTTCTGTAAAACAGACTTTGGGAGAGAAATGGATCTCAAGTTCTGTGAAATTCATGCTACATCTTTCCAACCAATTCAAGACAGTAAAGAAATAAGAATGTAGGATGCTTTAATGGCTTTAGCACAGCTGTAAGCTTCAGGAAGCATCTCTTTTAGCATTTTATGAATCCCATTCACAAAACATGCTTTATCAGGAAAAACCACTGGATTGGAGCCAGAGCCTTAGTCAAACTAATCAAGCCAAAGAAGGAGACTGCAAGGGAGCGGTTGAAACCAGCAGCAGAAAGCCCTCCATGGCATTCTGAATGCCCAGAGATGGTAAACTCTCCATCTGCCACCCAAAAGCTGAAACATCGAGAGTCTCAGGATAATACCTCTCAAGGGTCAAACTCAATGGAAGAGAGAGAGAACCCTGGGGGTTCTTCAAGCAAAGGTAAGGAATGCCCAGCCTAAATTCATGATCTGAACAGTATTTCTTGAGAAGATCTTAAAAAGATGTGAGAAAGATTTAATATATAGGTTGTGTTCACACTCTGTCACATTATGTTTTAGTTCACTTAAAAAATGGATATAAATGTTTCAGTAATCAAAAAAACCCCTAAACTGAAAACCTTGAGTAAACTGAAAAGTGAAGTGTTTTTCGTTTTGGTTTGTTCCTTCTATCTACTTCTGCCTTCAGCTTTTGTATATAGTTTCGTGGCTTGCCTGAATGTATGGCATGTTACTGAATAGGTTGGTAGAAATACTTCATTTACTGGGGTTTTACAACAAAGCAGTTTAAAGTTGGGCCATAAAATATTATGCCTTACTAGCAACTATTCTTCAAATGGGTAAGAGCTGGTCTTACAACCAGTGCCAGGAGATGGCGCACATGCAAAAGAAATAACATAGAAAATACTAATGTGTTCTAATGCATTATTTTGGAGGATGATACTGTGTTTTTGACTTTGATTCAAACTAAGAATTTCTTAATGTAAAATGATGAAAGTGATTTTTTGAACGGTTTAAGGTGAATGTAAAGAAGATGGAATGATTTTTTTCTCTTTAGTTCATACAGTAAATCAGGTGTACCTAATTATGAGAAATTTAAAAGAGCCTCAAAATAAATACTTTGTGATCTTTATTAGAAGTAATATATATTGAAGCATTGCTTATTTTATTGAGATCACTTCTGTCAGCTTCTTTATATAGATCCTTGTCCTCCATGAATACTTTTCAAGAAGCAGTTTTGAAATTAATCCTTAAATAATAATTCCTGTCTTCCAACTGGGGAATGCAGGAAACAGAAGATAAACAGCTGAGGAGGGTAGACCTGTTGTTATAAACCACTGCAAGTGTCTGTCTGGCTGAAGTTTTTATTTTGGTTTCAGTTTTTATTTCCCTTTCTCCATTCTAATTCTCCAAGGTCACTGATTCACTTAGAATAAAAATGCATGTCTCAGATAATCCATGTGATTCAGGAGATTTTAAGTCTTCAACATGCTTCCGAAGCTCAGTCTGGGAATTCGGGCATGGATTTCCCAGAACAAGCCCCTCATGGAGTGCCAGAGATAACAAAAAGTCTCTGGGCTTCATTCTTTTTGATGTTATATGGAACATGCTTATGTTGAGATGTGAACATCAGTATTAAAGCCTAGGAAATTTGAGTATATTATCACCAAGTAACATGCACACCTATTTGATTTTACTTTATTAAATAAAAACATTTTGGGTGATCTAACCACAGTTTCTTAATGGACTCACTCAGGTTTTATGTATACGTGTTAATTTATTTGTTAATCTGAGTCAGATTAACTGTGCATTAATCAGTCCTCCAACTAGATGGGTTAGGCTTTGTTTAGCCTTTTTTGCCTTTACTGGTTGTATAGTCTTTAATCTGTTTTAAGACACTTAAGTTTTATTTACAAGGTTTTTTTTACTTTTTTTTCCTTCTTCTTTTTGGGATACCTGGGTGATAACAATTTAGCTGCGCAGCGCAAAAAGATTGCCTTTTTGAGAAGCAAAATCAAGAATAAAGAAAAGTCTCCTAAGTCTCCATCGAATCATCAGTCTCTCTCTAATCGGCTCCGGTTCTGGTCTTCTTCTGACATCCCATCCTCTCCTAATGAACCTCTTTCCTTCCCGGAATTGGGAGGTTTCTAACACCTTCTCTTTAGCATTTATCTTCATTTATTTCTGACAAATATTTTAATAAAAAAAAAAAATCCCACATGCCTTAAAAGAACACACACCTTGGTAAAAACACCCAGCACGTCTTTACAATACTCTAATACGAGCACAGATTAGTGAACATCGACTTAAGTTTTCCTGTAGAAGATGAATCACTATTGCACACTGTGGATCATTTCTTCAATGCAGCACATTTTAGGGGACCTCATGGCATACAGTTTGCGTATGTATATTGGCTGTGGTGCATGTTATAAGTAAGTGAAGTTGCTCTGTGCTTCGTTATTTTCTTGCAATCATATACTTGCATCCTGTCCAGTTAAAATGTTGAACTGATTTGCTGTTGCTATGCTTTCTACAATGCTGTAGTCCTACTAAAATACAAATCTAATAGAGTCTAATATATAAGCAGTCTCAAATCCTGGAGAATTTTCCAGTATTCTGTACCACTAAATGCTAAAAATGGCAGGTTTTTAACATCTTTGTCTGCTTTTAAATAGTGAGTGGAAGCTACTGGGAAAATTATTCTTTGCAAAGTGTCTTGCCGTTTGCATTCAAACCTGTTGAGCAAGGTTTTACACTTCCAGCTATGAAAATTCGTCTCAAATTGAGCTAAAGTTTCAGTTCCTGCTGCTTCAGTTTTAACAGATTCTTTTGGAAGAAAAAGGTGTTAAGATTGGGAATGACCTTCATCATGGATTCATTGCCTGGAATTCTTAACTGCCTGATACTCGTGACCTGGTAGTTTCTGAAGTGAATGTGTGGGTCCAGTTCCCACTTTGTTAGAGAAATGCATGCAGCAGGGGTCATACGCTACAGGGAGCTCAGCAGAGAGGCCAAAAGATGTCATCTCCCTTCTTGCTCTGACAGTTGGTCCTCTGTGGCACTACCAGGGACACTGGCACAGCAGCCTGTTGCTGCCTGTTTTGGTATTTATAGAGAACATTTGTCTCCAGGGCAATTAAAAGTTTTGGCATCTATGGAAGGTGTTAAACGCATCTACAAAGTCAATTAGAAATACAGATTTGCATGCCAAGCCTTAGCCAGTAATTGCTCCTACGTGTGTCCCATAAACTTCAGTTCTGAGGGAAAGTGCCGGCCCTGTGCTATGGAGCCCAGGTAGACTGTGACAGAAAACACTGTTTCTGAAGGCAGCTTTCAGGAGACATCTAAGGTGGCAGTAACTTGGTCCGTTCCTCCAACACGACTGTGCTGCTGCTCTGTGCTTTGAACTGTCTGTCCATTGTCTCTGCAAGTTGTTTTGTCTTGACTGCTGCACTCTGCTGTGTTTTCAGCATTTAGTTACTGTAGTTAAGCAAGTACTTAATAGAAAGATTTATGAAACTAGAATCTTGCAGCTCATTTCCTATAGTAAATTCTAAAATTTTGTTCTATTTTATGTGTTACATTCACATTACAAGAAATTAATTCATCTACCTCATCCCTAGGAAAGATGTCTTCACCTTTCTGAATCTAAATAATATTCTAGCAGGTAGCTTTTGTTGTTTGTGTGCTAAGATCCCAGGAATTCCTCTTAGAAGTCATTGCACCAGAATATCATAAGAGCAGCAGAGTTTTAACTTTGTAGAGGCTGAGCTCTTCCACCACAGCAAAGATCTAAACCTGAAAGCAATTAGTGTGCGGATCATGCTAGATAATTTCCAAATGTGCATTATTTCTCTTTGAATAAGAGCGTGACTACTGTCACTCTTCCCTTATTCTATTACTGAAATAAATGCTTTAAAAATGTACCCGAAAGGAATAATGTTATGGGAATTTCACACCTCACATTTTCCACATTCATGTCTTTGCTCCTTTCCTTCCGCCTTTCACGGTAATTGTTGCATGTATAATATCAACCCTCCCACTGGCACTAAGCAGCCCTTGTCACTCCCACACTTTACAGAGCACACATGATTGAAAAACTGGTGGCAGAAATTTCCTATCCAATACTGAACTGTTTATGGAAACGCTTGCAAAACCAGCGCCTCTGTTGTGCAGTTTCTTTGTGCCTGCTTGTCATGTTTGTATGGGCAGACAAATAAAAATCTCCTAATGCTTTTTATGTTGACTTGTATTTATTTACCTCTCTTCCCCGCAGTGCTTATGGACCTAAAGCAAAAGAGGAATTCCCATCACGGAGGCAGCAATGATAATGTTGAAATTTCAGTAGACTCTGCGACAAAACAAGGCTGTGTGGAACTGGCTCCCAGGACCTGCTCGACCTCAGCTATTCATCTGCACACTTCCACCCCCATCTCCAGGCTCCAGAGCAGACCAAAAGGTGTGCAGTGCTGTTGTGATACACCAGCTGCTAGTAGAAGTCAGGCTGTTTCATAGTTCCTGCTTGGGTGAAACATGACTTCTACTGGCATTGAAGTAAAAATCAGAACACTAGTATTTTCATTCCTACTTTATCTGCTTGATATAATTGATGAGATACAGAGTTTCCTCACTCTTGTAATGTCATCAGCTTGACAGACCACATGTGGATGTCAGGTCTCTCGTGGTTCCCTGCCCAGTGTTTTGCATCAGTGGTTAGAAGATGGCTGCTTTTCCAAAGCCGGCTCTATAAAAGCCTCTTGATGACCTCAGTCTTCTATGCTGCTAGAAGACACTGGAGACTGACCTGAAGGATTAACTTTCCGGTGTTTAATATTGGCTTTTAAGTTTTGTGTTCTTTTCAGGCTGTAATTCAGAAGATAACCTATGTGAACAGTCCCCTGAGGTAGAGTTTGCGAGCACCAGACAGCATGGTAAGCTTATAGCATATACAAATGCTCTAAACCTCTACATTAACAGTTGTTTCCTTGCTTTTCATGGATGTTTTCCCAAAATAAATTTTCAAAAACAATGCTAATACTGAGACAAGTTGCCTTGCCCCAGCAACAGACCCTCTAATGCATGTCCTATGGATTTGTTGCTGATTTTTCTGGACAATGTTCTATTCCTTCCTTAAGGGAGTGAAATAGCAATAAAAAAAATTCAGCATTACATGTACAGTGGGAACATGGGTGCAGCACTACCTGCTTAGAGATTTGTGGAAGACTTAATTTACAGGCTACTTACAAGCTCCTTCCAAAGAAACAAACTGAGATAGAGACAGCAACTTATTGTTGAATTTCTTCAGTATTTACATTGCCTTCTTTATAGCTAGTGTAAAAGCAAAACCCAGAACATATTTCTTTGTGCCAAAAATAAGTGAGAAAAACAAGATGGATCTTGAAAAGCTTGACTTGAAAAATGAAAATGCTTTCTACTCTGTCCAGACTTTGGCATCCTGTGTATATTACGTTGTTAATGTTTTCAAAGTGACTTAGTTGCACAGGTCCTATTTTCAGAAGGCAGGCTGTAGCCAAGTCTTTCAGAAAATCAGAGGAACTGAAGGTCTCTTTGCTCAATGCTTGTTTTGTTTTTCAGTGTCCAGGCCAAACAGTTTAGAGAGCAGTAGAAATGCTTCCAGCAGTAGTTCACCTCTCAATTTGAAAGGTAAAGCTTTTACAGCTGAGTTCTGACAAACAGAAAGTGAAATGCCATGAAACTGTGTGCAAAATGCTGTTCTCCTTCCAATTAAATTTGAAGACTGTTGTTTTGAAATTGTAATGATTGTGCCATTGACGTGGCTGTCTTGGGAATCAAAACTGCTGGCAAGAAGTATTTTTCTAAGATTGATTCTGGCAAAGGTGGCTTTTAAGGCAAGCAGTCTAGTTTTGTTTCAATCTGACTGGCATTGTATCATGAGAAGTATCAGGCCACTCAGACTCCTTTTACAACAAGAGGTCACTGCTGTTCTTACTCTGTACACAGCTTGTGTATGGAAACAGTGTGCTCTGGAGGTTTGCTTTTGCTGAAATTATGTACCCTTGAAGGATGCCAGGAGACCTGGCACTACGGAAAAAATCTGTTCCTGCTTTCCCACTGTCAGGTTCTGGCTCTCAGATCACACACAGCCAAAACTGGGAGATCTTCTAGTGGCACAGAGGTGGTAAAGAGGCCCCCTTACTGTCTCTTATTCCTGTTCTTTGGACAAATGCTTGTTTAACAGAAGGGCTCAAAATATCTAGTGTAAGACATTGACTGGTCCTGATTTTTCAGAGTTTTGTCTGCCTTGAGTTCTGTGGGAGAAGAAAGTAAGGTCAAAAATGCCACCCAGTCTGTGTGGAAGTGGCTGTAGATGATAAAAGTTCCTACCTTGGTGAGAAATCTGTTGAAATGAGGGAAAAAACAGTGTTTTTACTGATATTTATGCTTCTCCTCAGGTTCCTTAGATCATATCCGTGGTAGAACTGAGAGTCTCAGCAGTGAAGATTTGGTGCCAAGCAGAGAGGCACCAGCCTTGCTCCGAGACACCTATCCCTTTCACTCTGCTTCTGTGGTCTTAAGCCCTAGCAGCAGGCATGAGTCCTCCTCCCAAAGGAACGGTTTGATCTCTTACGATACACCGCAGAAGAGTACTCCATCCCAGTCTTACACAGGCAGGCAACGGTCTGCCTCACCTGGCAGCGAGATGGTAACGTTGGAAGAGTTCTTGGAAGAGAGCAACAACCTGTCCCCACCCAGCGTAAGTAAATAGAGCGAGATGGTACATCTTGGATGTCAAAAAACTATTCAAAGCTGATTCAGGGGAACGAGAACATAAGAAAACAAGGAAGGACATGAAGATCCTTGTTCATAAGGGTAGAACTCACAGAGAACTATCGAATCTTGCAAAACGAATGAAACTAAGGCAAGATTACCTTTCACACAGCACTTTAATTTATCTTGGTGTATCAGCTATGGCAAGTCAGGCAGATAATTCACTGCAAGTACGATGTGTGGGAATGCTGGGTCATTTTAGTATCAAACGCATGGTTCAGGGTTTTGTGTTATAACATCAGTTCTCGGCTCCCGGTATATTTTTTTTGTGAACAGAAAAGTTTTCTGTGTACTTTTCAGCTGCTAAATCTGGAATTAGAAATTAAACCTCACAGTAGTTTTCAGTTGAAGTGCAAAAAATGCAGTTGTTAAAACCATCTTCTAATCTGAAAATACCATCAGTGCATTTGAGAGAGAATATTTTTCTTGCCAAAGGAAGTTCTCGATGCTTTCTCCATGCTGCTTGTTTGTGTGCTGACTGGCACCATTCTGTTGGTTCAGTGACTGAATATGCTGCACGTTGAAGTGAGTTGTCAGAAATGGAATGTTTATTTTCTAGATGGCATTTGTCTTTTCCTGCTCAGATGTGCTGTACAGTAATGAAGTGGTACAGTGTTGAGCATGTTAATATCTTGAGAACAATTCACTGATAGTGTAAGTGAACAGATGTTTCTCTTCCGTGAATCCCTTGGTAACAGTATTGAAATCAACAGAGCTGCACCAGTTTATGGCAGCAGTAAATTCTGGTCCTTGAATTTTCAGAGCAATATTTAAATATACCTGCTATTCCCTCATTATCCAAAATACAATTCTTAGCTTTAGAGTTGATTTTTTTTTTTTCTGTAACTACCTGACCATGTCTCCGTTTTCATTCTTTCTGTCATGCTTGTTCCTTTTCAGTATCAGTGCAGTTCAAATGAGAGTGAAATGATTTCATTGCACCAATTTCTGTTAGAAGCTCTTGCACTGTGTTGCGCTAGCTACTCCCTATGTCCTTCTCTGTGAGGAACCTTCACAGTCACTCGAATTGGTCTTCAGTCATTCATGTCCCGACAGCGCGTGAGGCACAGAACGGGCAGGGGAAATAGGAGATCTGATTCACTGTATATCCCCAGGGTATCCATTGTTCTTGCAATGAAGGCAACAGCTCCCAACTTACCACAGCTTTTGCTAGCATATTAATACTCACAGAAGCATACTGTAACTCTGAGCTGTTATTTTAAAGGCTATCAGATCACTTGTATTAATTGCTCATAAAGTATTTCCAGTGCTTATTCATAAACATGCATGGTTTTTTGACAACTAGTCATGCTCTAAAGTTAATTGTGTGTTTAACAGAGTTTAAAGTGAAGTTAAAAATAACCCTAATGCTTTAACATTTAGTTGAGCACAGAAATCTTCCCACTGCACTAATTACCATTGATGGTGTTTGCCTCTAGCAAATGAGTTTTGTTACTGGAAGAAATGTTTGGAACACTAGTGAAATGAATATATTAAGCTTTAACATACTTCCTAAAAGAAGAGTAAAGAAATAAACTGCCTGAGCTTGTTTCAGCACATTTTTTGTGAAGGCAGCATGTCTCTTAACTATTCTGAGCATGTCTCATACTAATAGTCCAGTGGCAGCTGATCGAGTATCCCCATTTTTGGATTGTATGGCCCATCCCCATTAAATACTCTTTTACTGCCAGTTCAATGTCTGGCTTGAAATTTGCAAGTTATTGTGGACAAACAATTTCTCCATTTTTGTAATGACTTTTTTTGTACCTTTCATTATACGGTACATGCAGCTTTTATCATGTATAGAGTATTGACTGAGGGGGGGGCGGTGAGGGAAATCAGTGGAGAAGCAATGAAACTTTTTTGTAGTGCTAGTACATCTTCCCAAGGTATTCTTTTCTGATGTTACAGTAGAGTGCTATCCAGATGAACCATATTCTAGAAGATAACAGAGCATCCCCGATATCTGCTGATACCAATGTCATTAATTGATATTGATGTTACAGTGAATAGTGGCTGATGTGAAAGGAAGCAAAAAAGCTGCTGCCCAGGTTGCAAGTGAGATGACTTTTTTTAAATTTAAGACAATTAATCTGGCAAACAAGGCTGTCCTGATCTATTTATGATGATCATGTTACTCCTTGATTTGGATTTATACCCAAACATTTTAACATTTGTATCTTCTGTTCCCCAGTGTAAATATAAAATCTGTGGTTGTATTTGAGTTGAATTAAGTGGGAAGGAAGATTATCTGAACACAAAGCTCTGCAGGATTCTTTAAACAAAAGTGTTGTCCTTAATGTGGCATGTGCATGTTTTCTCACACCAGGACACCTCCAGTAACAGAGATGACTTGCTCAGTGATTATTTTAGGAAAGCAAATGAGCCTTCAGCTACTGGGAACCTGCTGGTTCAGCCATCCAGAAAGGAGGCTGCTAAGATGCCCACTAGTCTCGTTGCTCCAACTGTAAAGATGACTATCGCCGGTGAAGAGGGAAGAACAGCTAAGCCTGGAAATTACATGAAGCCAAACCTCAGACAAGTTGAACCTGAGCCTCTGGCACACTCCCAGGGGTCCCTTAAGCTTCCTCACACACCACAGCACCAGCCTGCCAGTGGTATGCGGCAGATGGCACAGCCTCAGCAGCCTGGAACCACGAGCAGGAGGAGTACATCACTGAGCAGGGCGTTTAGCTTAGCCTCTGCAGACCTCCTCAGAGCCACCGGCCCAGAGCTGTACAGACAGGAGAGCCCTCAGAAGTCAGCAGCAGATCTGCGTGGGGGCAAGGACGCTGTCAGTCAGACCACTAGAGCTTCTGTGTCAATGAGCTCCCAGGCAACCGTGAGAGAAAGGCCACAGTCTGCAAAGGTGGCAGGTTCCTTGCAAGATGTTGATTCCCGCTGTCGGCAGCTTGATGCAAGACGCCTTTCCCTGGCCCCACCAAAGGATGAGAGTCCACTCCCCTTCCATCAGTTCTCTGCCTCACCTACTGCATCCACCAGCAATGTGAACATGCAGCAACAGGAGCGTATGAACTCTGGGCAGCACTACTCACCTGCATCACACACTCCCTCTAAAGTCAAACCCAAGCCAGCCCCTCGTACTGGGGAAGTGGCCACAGTGGCCCCTGCCAGAGCTGTTTCCAGCAGCACTGAGGGAAATATTTCCCTAGGGCAAGGCCAGGGTGATACACTACTTAGCAAGTGCCAGGGTAAGCTGCCAGAAGGCAGCGCTGGGGCTATGGAAGAGCCTATGAGAGGAAGCAGCTCCAACAACACTCCTGGGTCTCCAGACCCCCAGGGGGATCAGCAGACAGTTTGGTATGAGTATGGGTGTGTGTAACCCATGGATGCTGCTAGTAATATGTGTTTGGCATTGCTGATGTCTAGGGAGCATTTAGCTAGACACTGTGCCAGGTCTTAAAAGGCATCACCTGCATGCTGCTCTGAGTGTTCTCCGGGTAATGATTTCTAGTTGGAGAAAGAGAAACAAGGAGCAAAACCCCAGCCCTTCTTTTGACACTGTTGTGCCTAAAACAAAGTGGAAGCCTGACCTAATCTCACAGCAGGCTTGGCACCTAATTCTCACAGGTGCTGAGCATTCCCTAATCCAGGAGAAGCTTAGCAGGGTCCTCTGTCGTTGCTGCACTGTGCACCCCTCCTACCTGCATTGAAGAAAAGTTTCACAGGTCATGTGTGTGTGCTGAACTGACCCCCACCACTGATTAATAAACTTAACCATACTGAAAAGGTCATGGAAAAGGCAAACGACTCCCCCAAAGACAGAAACAGACACTTGGCTTAAGTAGCTCAAAGAGAAATCTGAAGAGCAAAGGTGTGTGGCTTTAGCCATGGATCTGTTAAAATTAATTATTCTTGCTACAGCCACATTTTATAGAGGTAACTTGTAGACTTCAAGGGTCACATCTTAACCTTCCCTGTTGGGACTGTGTGAACACAGAGAGGCCAGTGTGATTACCCCACTGCCTTCACTATAGCTGCAGCTCAGTGGATCCTTGACTCTGCAAGCCTGATGGTGCTGCCTTTTGAAACTCGTTTCGTCTTTTATACAAACACTGGAACTGATGCAATCTTTCAGGGTAGATGCCATTTCAAGTGCAAAGGTGGCATCTCATGTAAAAAGATGTCTTTTAAGTATGTATATAAGAAGTTCAAGTATTGTATAGGAGTGCTGTGTAAATTGTATTATTACATCCTTGTGTGCATGACAGCCCATGTCCTAAGCAATATGTGGGATTTTGTCTCTTAAAAATCCTTGTTTATGTCTCCAAGAACTTTACTCAGTATAGAAAAGAAAATAAATTTGTATACATGTGAAGGAAATATACTTTAAAAAATCTATTTATGTGCGAAGAAGTTCTTTGTATGTTACTGTCTGGACTGTCACCAGCTGCTTATGTATATATGATCAGATGCTATCTTTAATTCTATTTCATGATTGTAAAGCTGTTTCTCTTGCAGTAGACTAAATCCTTTAAAAAAAATACTTGTTTTGCTGGTTCTGATTTAATCTAGTAAAAGCTAAACCTGATTCAACGGAGGATGTTTTTGTTACCTAGTATGTAGTAATCCCATTCTGGAAACTACAGAATTGTTTATAATAAAGATTAAAATAAATGGATGTTGTACTTTTTTTTTCCTCGGGGGAAAAAAAATAATGTGATTCATGGTGCTGGATGGAGATCTGTCTGCAGAAGCTTTGTGTAAGCCTCAGTTTTGGTTTGCATCTCTGTGTGGCAGAGTTGAGTTTGTTTTTATAATGTTGCTACAGAAAGTGTATCAGAAATCTTTCCATTTGATTGTAACCTTCTTACTTGAAGACTTCAGAAGGATTGATCATGCAAATTAAGTGACTTCCAGGTCCACTGGAGAAATCAGACCATTAGATTTTTATGCTTCTCTGTCCACTTCAGGCAGTGCCAAGCATGCTCTCAGTTTTGACCAAGTTTGCATCTTGTGCAATCTGTTTCATGCTTAACTCTTAGGATGCCTTACAAAAGTGAGGATTACTCATCTTTGAACATTAAGAGACTGGCAAAAAGAACTTTCTGCCTTTTCTGCTATTTTAATGGCAAACTACAGTTTTGCAACGATTTTAAAATTATGTGCTATACAGCAATTTTAGAACATACTGAGAGTTTTTGGTAAACTGAAATTGTGCTTTCAGAAATTCCCTCTCAACATTGGTTCTTGTCCAGATCACTGAAGGTGAAAGACTGGTGTTTCTCCCTGTTTCAGCAACTTTTTGGAGGCATGTGCTTGATTGCTCTGCAGGATGGGCTGCTGAGAAATTGATCTGTGAGTTTTCAGTTACTGTAGATCTGCTTTTGCTATAAATATCTGCCCACCTTAGTTGTAATTTTCTGAGTTATTTACATTTACTTAGTTTTAGTGAGTTTGAATAGAAATGTACTTAATACTTCATAGTTCCTTTCAAGTGTGGCATAGTTTTAAATACAGGTGTTATTACATGGAACAGTTGTTGAAGCGTACGGTGCTGTGGTACTTGGGGGCTTCCTTAGGAGGCTAAGGGGAGACCTTATGGTTCTCTGCAACTACCTGAAAGGAGGTTGTAGGGAGGTGGGGGTTAGTCTCTTCTCCCATATAACAAGTGACAGGACGAGAGGTAATGGCCTCAAGTTGTGCCAGGGGAGATGTAGGTTAGATATCAGGAAAAACTTATTTATAGAAAGGGTTGTGAAGCATTGGGACAGGCTGCCCAGGGAGATGGGGGAGTCCTCATCCCTGGAAGTGTTTAAAAGATGTATAGATGAGGCACTGAGGGACATGGTTTGGGGACCCTGGCAGTGCAGGGTGAATGGTTGCACTTGATGATCTTAAAGGTCTCTTCCAACCAGATGATTCTATGAAAATTTTTGTACAGGTGCCTGTCCTGCTGTGGCAGGTGGAGTAATTTTGCAGTCTGCTCAATTCATTAATTGTTTTCAACTCTTCTTTGATAGATGCGGTGGCTCCCTGGTCAGCATGCTCCCACTGTGTGCTGCACCATCAGGTAAGAAGCAGGGTGGGTGGGAGAACAAGGTCTGCCTGCAGCTAAAGATGCTGCTACTCTGCCTTTCTGGGGTGCCCAGAACAGTCATCAGTAGGATAAACAGGCGTTTCGGTCTGTCAAAGCTAGCACGGCAGGGAAGTCAGTTGTGTTTAGAGAGAGAGAATCAGCAAATCCTCCCACCTTTGTGCTGGTGGAGCTGGGCTGCTAGAGTTGCCGTGAGGTGCCGGCTTGCGTGAAGTGGCGGGAGCTGCTGGGAGAGGTTTTTCTGAAGCGGAGGGTGCAGAGCTGCCAGACCATTTCAGGCTTCTCAGTTCCTTCCAAGAAGAAAAGGAGAAGTGCAATGAAATAGCCGCTGTTTGAACTTGCACAGCTTCAAAGGCTACTGAGACCCACCACACAGGGCTGTGTGTGGGCAGGCGGCCAGGCCAGGGTTTTGGACTGCCAGCAGCAGGCTGGTGAGCACCAGCTGCAGATGTGCACCCGTGCACTCGTACCTCTTGAGCACCAGGGAAAAGGGTCATCTCTCTATAGGAGCCCTAGGCTTCAGGAACACCGGCTTTTCCCATCTCTGTGTGGCAAAGGGCTGTAGGATGCTGATATTACCTGACATGGAGGAAAGCACGTACTCTCTGAAGATTGCTATTTGAGTGTGCTAAGTCGTGCTGTGAATGGTTCTGGACGTTAACCCTTCAAGTATGTTCAATAATGGGAGTGCTTCAGTTTGTATACATGGTTCATTAATTCTCTAGATCATGTTTTCTGTTCGAGGACAGATTTTTGAAGGGGATCCCATCCCAAGGATGCAGCCAAGTTGCCAGTAGGTCTCTGAGAAAGCCCAGGGGCCATGCCTTCAGCGGCACCCACTCCCTGCGGCATACTCGAACTCTGAAGTCAGTTGAAGCTGCTTGATGCGAGGAAACAAATTTTGCTTAAAATCGCACACACTGCATGATGGTGGTACTTGCTTGAAGTAAAAGAAA
Source organism: Bucorvus abyssinicus (assembly GCA_009769605.1). NCBI lineage: Eukaryota > Metazoa > Chordata > Aves > Bucerotiformes > Bucorvidae > Bucorvus > Bucorvus abyssinicus. The sequence goes on from CM020036.1 coordinate 17,426,246, forward strand.
TGGCTGCTGTGGAAATTGCTTCTAGGGAGTTGTATGCTCTGCAGTGACAGAGAATCTCCTTGCCAAGCAATCTGAAGCCCAGGACCCTTACAGAGACACTGTGTCATGGAAACCTTTTTCCTATTAGATACTCTTCAGCTGTTCCTTAAACTTGGAAGCTGATTGTGAACAGACCTTTTCTGATTTCAGTTAATTGTGTTCAGAACATAAAATCTCCAGAAGAAGAATTAAAAAATAGAATTTACTTTCTTCTGAAATGGAGGAAGTTGCAAGTGTTAAGTGCATTGTAAAAATGACTAGTACTTAGCTTAGTGTTCCTTGATGCATTATTTCTCTATGTGGTTGGAAATTGTTTCTGATCATCTAGATGTTTGGGGGCATATTAGAAGTTCAGCCAAAGGTAAATGACTTTAGGACAGAACATGGAAGAAGTGCTCCAGAAATCATCAGTTTATATGAAATGGCTACAGCCTGGGTGTTGAAAGGATGTAAAGAGAGGAACACAATTTTTTTTTTTTTTTTTTAAACATGCACCCAGCTGTGCTGAGGGCATTTAAACTGTAGTTTTGCAATTTTAGATGAAAGTGGGGGAGGAGAGGGTGGAAATCAGTTGTGGTAAACTTCACTGAAAAAAATTTATGCTAACAAATTGCTTCTCTGCCCATCGGAGTCAAGGAATATCAGATCCTGGCAGCACTGGAGACGTTCAAGGGAAGGTGGAAAACCTGGGAATGTTTTGAGAAATAGCCAGTACCAGGCAGAATTAATCTGACCTAACAGTGCAGAGTGAAATAGTTCAGTTACTAAGAATAACAAATGACGTTATTGTTATGAGGGGTTGCTAGACTGGAGAAATAGACTGGGCTGTGAAGGTCTATCTTGAAAGCTGGTACTAGAGGCTGCCATAAGAACTAAGAGAGAATGGCATCAGCTGGAAAGTGGTGAAAATAATTACAATTTGAGAGAGTATTGGCAAGCATTTAAGGTGGCTGGAAGAAACTATGGTAAGTTTTGCAAAACATGCAAAAAACGTTGTTTTTCCAGTCAGAATGATGTCTTCAAAAGTATGAAAACAGTAGACGAGAAAGCTTCTCAAATGGGAAAGTCATTAAAAGGCTAACTGGGGTCCTAAAGACAGTGAAATATGAGTTGATTAAGTGTGACACAAAGTTGAGATTCGTTCGGATTTGGAGGATTGTGAAGAATCCCATTAAAGAGTAACGTGGATGAGTGGGCACCCCAGTGGCAGACTACTTGTGCTTAGCCCTGCTGAAGCCATGGAAAGGACAGTTTATTGGTTGGTGGAGTTTTTTTGGAGAGTAGTGGTGGGGGACTGAAATTGTTTTTACTGACAACAGAAGAATGAAAATGTGGTTATTCCACAGAACCTAAAACATGTCCAAAACAAACCACAGAATTCCATGGAAACTAATGTCAGCTCTCTATCATTCCCAGATGCTGTTTGGATCAGCTCTAGTTAAAATACTTGCATGTTTTTAACCAAAGATTATCGTAACGGAGGATTCTGTGGCGCTGATGTTGAGGCTATGCCGAAGTCTGTAGTGTGTGCGGTGCATCCCAAATGAGTGAGTGCAGGAGATCTCAGCATTGGCATTAGCCTGTGAAAAGCGTGTATTGTGCAAAGGGAAAACAGAAGTAGCCCACCTCCCTCTTCAGGGGAAGCTTTTGATTTATGATGTGAGATAGTTTATGGGAGACCTAAACAGCTTCTGCTTTAAGAAAACACCATCAGGTAAAATCTAAGAGGCTTCCCCTCCTCTCCAATATCAGGTGTTGGCTGCCTTCGGATTCAGGATGGAGCTGGGCTACCAGCTAGGAACAGTGGGCACCTTCGCCCTGTGAAAATCCTTTAAATTTGCAAGTCAAAGATCACCTCACTCCCTTTTTCTGTAGTTGGCATGCTGTGGAAGTATGAGACACACTAATGGCAAGTAAAGCACGGTTTGTGTTTGGGAACACGCTGCTAAGGAAGAACATGAGAGTTTGAGAAGCATATTCCAGCTGGAGAAGCACAACTCCCCAGTGGACGGCTGAGACATCTCTGGAGACTTGCATTGGAGGGACGAGGGAGTTTTCTGCAAGAACTAAGTGGGAAAGTATGTCTGTGAAGGGCTGAAGTGAGCATTTTGTAGTGCTTCTAGTCTGATTGTTTTACCATTTGGCAGAGTATTTTGAAGGTTATGGGATGTGGAAGTCGTATGTTCCCTTGCTGCTTTAAATATCTGACCAAAATTATCCCATTCTTGTTAAACCCGTGGAAAATGCTTCCCTGCACCTTTGCAAGAGGATTTATTTCTCTAGTTATCCAAAACTTGGAAGTTCCATGTGTGTGCACTATGAGCCCATAAATTACCAAATCCAGAGATGTGTGTTTCAGACCTGCTGGTTACCTGGGGATGTTCAGCTGCAGCATCTCAGCTTTCTACAGACGTGGAAAACTCCCAGTCAGTTTGAGCGTGCTCCTGTAGGACCATTTTGGCTATTTGTGAGTGAAAGCAGCAGAAATGGTAAGAATCGGGGAAATGTCCGCAAAGGGAAATCTTGAGAACTTTTTTTAGAACTGCAGTCCTCTTACTAAGGATTGTTTGCTCATAGCAGTGCAAAAGCCTTTCAGAGTTCAAGGAGCATCTGTACAGCTCTTAGTCATATGGTTTAGTGTTAAGTAGTCCTGTAAGGAGCAGGGAGTTGGGCTTGATGGGTCCCTTCCAACTGAAGGTATTTTGCAATTCTGTGGAAAGGCAAATGGAGAAAACAGGCAGGTACAAGATGTATGGGATAGACCTTGTATCAATGTAGTTGGGATTTAACTAAAGGTAAGTTTGGGAGCCTTCAATTTCCTCAGTCTCGAGCTTGCTCACAGCATTTTTGGTCCATAAGTTTAATGAGACAAAGGGGTGGAATGCTTTAGAAGCTGTATTAATGGTGTTGTGTAAGCAGAACAATACAGCTTATACTCCATTTCCATTAGACCTCCCAGCTATCTCCATGTAGACTAGTTTTAGATCAGTTAGGGCACAAAAGGTTTAGATAAGCATCTGATGAAGGCACCAGTATGTACACTCCAGGATGCAGCTTTGGTACCGTCATTGACACAAGGATCTCTCTGCTGTTGCTACTTTCTCTTACTTTATGTTTCCACATAGTAGTATGTTGCTCCTGGATAGGTAAGGCTTAAAGGGGCTGGGTAGTGTATGGTTGATGGGGAACAGTACATTTTTAATGTTTTGGTATGCCCTTAAAAATACTTCTTCCAAGAACAACCACTTGGTGTGTTAGCAGAAAATTCTTCACATGAAATGTAGATAGTGGTAGATGGTGTCCTACAGCTCAGATAGTGCAACCAGCTACAGCAGTCTGGCCAAGCCTACTTTATCTCCAGCAAGTTTAGTTCCTTCATGACTTCTCCTCCCCAGCACTAGAGACTCTTCAACCCAGAGTGTTATCTTTAACTATTTCCTACCCTTGAGTTCACTTTTTATACCCTGTTTCACTCCAGAACTAGTTCCAGCTTTCTCTACTCCTTTCACGCCTGCTTCCATTGCTAAAGGTTTTAGTCATGTACTATCCAGCTCTCACATTTTTGTCATTTTTTTTTCTTGCCATTGTCATGTTTTTGTACCTGTCCACCTATGCCAGACTCTTATGCAGTCACACTCAAGTTGTGAGGTCAGTTTGTAGTCCTGATCTCAGTATCTGTTCTCAGCGCTTTCTGATGCTTCCTTAGCTTTTCATCCACTGTTGTCTCAAACATTCCCCACATTCCTTTGCCTCATCCTTGCTCATTCTGCTCGAACATTTTGCCCAAGTACACCAGTGCCATCAGTTCAAGGGGCATTTCCTCCTTCACATCAGAGGGCTGGAACACTTCTACTATGAAGAAACACTAAGAGAGTTGGCGTTGTTCAAACTGGAGAAGAGAAGGCTCTGAAGAGACCTTATTGCAGCCTTTCAGTACTTAAAGGGGCCTTATAAGAAAGATGGGAACAGTCTTTTTAATAGGGCCTGCAGAGACAGAACAAAGGGTGATGGTTTTAAACTAAAAGGGGAGGTTCAGGCTAGGTGTAGGGGTGACATTTTGTACAATGAGGGTGGTGAAACACTGGCACAGGTTGCCCAGAGAGGTGGTAGATGCCCCATCCCTGGAAACAATCCAGGTCAGGTTGGACAGGGCTCTGAGCAACCTGCTCTAGTTGAAGATGTTCCTGGTCACTGCAGGGCGTTGGGCTAGATGACTTTTAAAGGTCCCTTCCAACCCAAAGTATTCTGTGATTTATCATAGAATCACTATGTGACACTGCAGTCACCGTCTTTTCATTGTGCCTCTTCCCCATATCTTCCTTTAGCTCATTTATATTGTTCCATTTTGCTCACTCTTTGTGACCAGTGATGGCCAAGCCTTGAGGCGTGTGCTAGAAATCACTGCAGGTATTTGTAATGCAGAAGATACACATTTGAATGCAGTCTAGAACCAGTTTTGTCATCAGATTTCAAAATCTACTGATTATTTATTGAGATGTCTTTCAAACATATATTCATCACAATAAATACAGAATTCTACTCTCTGTAGCAGGATTTTAATACAAAACCTTGCAAAAATTGCTGAGCTTGTCTGTGACACATTTTGGACCAGCAGGTAACTTTGATGGTTAAAGTTCTGTGAGAATTTGTTAGCACTTACAAATACTAATAGGATGATAGATGTATTTAAGAAGGTCTGTATCACAGTTTGCATGTTGAGGCAGTATTATTTCTATTTAGTCATAGGTGTTTTTAACAATATGAGTTTCCACATAATTTTGTATTGTTTTAGAATTTCCTTCCTTGCTTATTTTGGCTTCTTTAATTGAAACAAACCTTGAATTCCCGTAGCCTAGTCCTATTACCCACATGCAGCTCCTGTGAACACAGATCCTTTTCCTTGTTTATTTAACCACTCCTATCAATGGTAACAGCATCCCATTTGGCAGATCCTGAATATTCCCTTCAGTCTCCCACCCCATCCTATATGAACATGTGCTTGTTTTTTTCTTATGTAATCAGGCAAATGACTGAAAACAGATACTAACAAGGCTCGATTGGATCAAATTTCACTCCCATGAAGTTTTGTAACTAAAATCAAAAGAAATGTTCCCTTCATGTGTCGAACTCTTAACAGGTTATATCTGTTTAACAGACAGTGTTTATTGGGAAAAGGAGAGTATACTTACAAGTGAATCTAAAACTGAAAGTGTGAAGAAAAGCAAAAAATTGAACTAGCTCAGTAACACCAGCCTGTTGTTTTTAGCACAGTGTCTTTTTAGCACTGTTTTACAGGAAGTGCCAGTATCTGGAGAACTGTGTACACCATGCTTCAGCTGACTGTCTACTGCAGTTACTGAAAACCAGGGACTTTGAAGTATTGGTTCAGGGGCATTTAGGTCCCATCTTCCTCAATGCATTGGGACACTGGCATATGGACAACCTTATGACCATAGTTCTCAAACTAAAATTCCCAGATCCATGCTAACAGGGAAGAGCAGCAGCACGGGTGTTGAAGTCCACATAGCTAGCCGTCTTGAAGAGCTCCACTTACTCGTGACCAACCTTTTTTTTTCCATATCTGAATGGAACTTCACACATGCATTCAGAGTGAGTACAGCTGGTAACTCCCAACATAGCCACAGTCATCCATGGGTTCTTCACACAACTAGTCATTGCAAGGCCACACACCAAAGCTAGTGTCTCTTCAGTGGCATAATAGATGGGGAAAGGAGGAATTCAGTCTGTTGTTCTGCAGATAATGAGAACAGAAATATTCTAGCCAGGACTCTGAAGTAGCTGTGATGACTACAACTTCTCTGCCCCTGCCTCCTAGATTTTGACAAAACCTTTTATTCATTCTGATAGTCTTTGCAAGCAAATTCCTACGTCCTCAACTTTCTTTATGCTTGCATCTTTGTCTTGTTCAGTACTGTGAGTAGAAACGGGCAGAGCTCCTGGACAGCTGTGTAATATTCATATCACCTTTGTCTTCACTCTGTAAGAGTGATGCTTTTCTGCCTTTACAGGCAAGGAGGAGGACCAGGTACCTGGAACTGTACCACAGGGACTCTCTCTAGGACAAGCCAACTTATCTTCTACAGGTTCTTAATTCTCTGCAGACAACCGCTAATCCAAAGGTACACACCGTACAGTATTAGTAGGGCACCAAGTTCAGCCACGTGAAGCCCATTTCTAATGTGAGAAATGACGTCTCTGTGTCGGATGTTTGCAGTGTAGGTGCAAAAGATGGTTAAGTTACACTTTCAGCATAAATGAAACCTGTTTGCTGCCTCAGTAAGAAACTAGAGAGGAATATGCTATCTGGCAAAAAAAAAAAAAAATCCTGAGGGGATGGCTTGCTGTCCACATTTAGTTTACTGGATCTTTGTTGCCCTTCCAGGTTCCTACATCTGCTGAGGTGGGCAGAAGTAGGAAATTATGAGCACTTCTGAACTTAAATTTTGAAGGAGCTTGGGAAACACCAGCACGGTGAGGACAAAGAGAAAGTTTCCTGCCGGTTACAAGATGTGAACATGTTCCTGTGACGAGCTGCGGTGGTCTCAGTCTGTGTCACCATGCTGAGCTTTAATTTGTGGCAGAATATCTCAAATTTTTCTGAGTTCACAAAGGTGTTGCCAATCTTTTTTCCACCTTCCAGGAAGTAACTGCTGAAAGTGCCAACTGAGAGCCAGTTTGGTAACCTCTGAGCTAGGAGAGAGTTTACACCTGATGAAGGACACTCTCCTGAGGAAGATCCCTGGAAAGAGATAAGGTACATTGAATTACGAAAGCATCAGTTCCCCAAGCTAAATTGCCTGGTCCCAGATTGTGTTTCTAGCCCTGCAGAGCCTGGCTGATACCTGGCAAGAGTTGTGCTAGCCAATGTGATGTAGAACTGAGGCACTAACCCAGCAAGTCAGCTGAAAGATGCTGCTCACTGTCAGTGGATGCTGCAAAAGAGGTCCCCAGCATGTCCTGACTCCGTCTCTTCTGTGGGGCATGACAGTGAGTGGGGTAAAAGTCTGGTCAACAAATACTACTAGCAGAGAAAATAGTGACCCCAGCCACAGGCCTTGCATATTGCCGTGGTATCAGCAACACATCTTTAGGCCAGTGTTCCTCACTGGTGCTGGCTCTGTCACAGCCCTCTCATGCTGCTGGCAGAGCACTGACACACGTGGTGCTCTGCTTGGTGAGCACTTCGGCACTTCTCCTTTCATTTATTTCTTGGAAATGCAAGCATGGTGCTTTTCTGTTGGGTTGGAGGAAGGAGCTGAGCTGTAGGTCTTGTGCTGAGTCTGGGCTAAGGGGAACCCTGCAGGGTTTGACGGGAAGCTGGGAAATCCCATGAAGTCATGCACTGTGTGGGAGGAGAGTGGGTCTAACCTGACAGTTTGCCAGCACTGTGTCAAGGGCAGACACCTGAAATTTCTTCTGGAGGCAGAAGACTGGCATGGGTGATGGAGCTTATTTGGGAGATGTGTGTTAGGCAATGACATTTTTCACTGGGAAGGGAACTGTGAAGCCAAGCTCACCACTTGGGGCACATTTGGACATAAATTCTGAGACATTGGTCCATGCATCTTCAAAGCACCTGGAGTGCAGATCTGAGGTCTGTGCATGTCCCCTGCAGAGTGAAAACTGAGAGCTGTGGAAAAGGTTAAAAAACTCACAGTGCAGACTGGGACAAGAACAGGAATGAGAAAATAGGAGGAGAACAGATAGATAAAGCAAGGTGCTTGGGCTGCAGTGAACCCTGCAGCAGTGATGCCTCTTGCACTGAAACGAGAGAAGCCTTGTGTTGCGGTCACCCCTCAGTGCAGTGTAAGAGCAGGACTTGCAGCAGCTCTAGAGATGGTACCAGGATGGAAAGGCAAGCAGTAGCATGTCCTTGTTTCTCAGCTACACAGAACAGGAATGTGCATGTGATTATCACTGCAAAAGAGAGAGAAATTATTTATTTTCCAATCCTCAAAAAAATGGGTTGGAAGGGTTTAAATAAAACTTCATTGGAAACTTGACCCTTATAGGCAAAGCACAGATCAGGTAATTGGAATTAGACAGAGCCAACACTGCCAGAAAGGGCCTCAGCTGGAATGCGCTTAGAGAGAGATGATGATGACTGGAAATGAGACCAGTATGAGTTAAGCAGAGGTCTGGAAAGCATGGTCTATGAAGAGGTCTGAAAAAACGGTATTGTTAAGTCTACAAAAGAAAGGTCTGAGAGAGACAGGATGATTAATCCTCAGACATTTAAATTAAACACTGAGACAACACTCAGAAAAGTAGACTGTTTTTCATGTCCATTCACAGAAGGACAAGAAAAAAAAAAAAAGAGTTGGAAACATGGAAGATCAAGATTTGCATAGTAGTGCAAGCTAAGAACAAGGCTAGCCGGGGGATGGAGACATTGCCAGAGGAGAGGCAGAACCTTCCTCAATGGCAATTTAAAAGAAGCAGCTAAAGCTCTGGAGGAGGCAGCCTAGCTTTCCATATCAAGCTGCAGAGTAAGGAGGTGGTCTAGACGACCTCCTTCCTGCTGCATTTCTGTGGCATCTGTGACATTTATAGGACCAGTTTAGCTCCATTCTTTTTGAAGCTTGCTGCTTCTGGTTCTCACGCGTGCAAGCCAGGAGCTATTTGATTCAGTGGGGTTACTTAATCATCACACACATTAAAATGATTTGAGCAAAGCAAGAATTGCCGCTTGCACTGAATAATAGCTATTTTTCAGCTTTAATAGTTGCCATATAATTCATGGAGATAAAAGGTTACAAAAACTGTAATTGCTTTTAATTTTTAGAGTTTTAAATACGGACTAGCGTGCAGTTGCTGAGTGTGAGTGATGGAGGCTGTGGTTTGCAACCGACACTGTTCTGCCCCCTTGGAAGTGACGGGGGCAGGTGACTCACGCTGCCAAAACCTCTTATTTTAGTGACCTGCTTTACAGCATCTGTGTGCTGAGACAAGAATGGCTGCACGAACGAAAAGCAAACCGAGATTATTTTGGAGTGTATTTTGCTTTGTAATTTTTTAGAAAGGAGGTTGGTGACTGTTTCTGCTCCACTTGCAAGGCCTGGTTTGCCAGCGGCGCTGGTCGAGTGCGGCCGTATTAGCGCACTCTGATAGACGTATATTGTGTCTTATGACCAAGGCGCTGGCTCTGCTTTCTGGACGTTCTGGTCACCTGTACCTAACATCTGTCTAACAAATCTTTGAGCGTGTTCTCAGTTCAGCATGACAGAGAATTGCAGCCAAGGTGAGGAATAGGAAGGAGATGCTGTCCACAACATTACTTCCACCAGTGTCTCTGCTCTCCTTGGCACCCAAAAGAGTAATCACTGTCTGTGGATCTTCGCAGGACTTGTTCCCCATCTGCAGCCTGGACCCCGCAGGGGATGGATATGTGTTCCCTGAAGCCACCAATGAGACCTGGAGATCAAAGCATTCTCTGCTCCTGGCAGGCTCTCAGGGAAGGCAAGTAGTCCAATATAATGCCCTGTTGCTCCTTGTTGAAGAGTAGCACACATATTACTAAGGAAGTAACTGCATTTCATTTTTTTTAATATAATCATTTATAAATCATTTGAATCTCCTAAAAGAGCTGTGATATCCAAGGGTACATAACCGTGGATTAAAAGGCACTGAAAGAAACGTTCTACTTTGCTTCCTGAAAGATTGCAGTCTGTGTGGTGGTCTTAGTATATGTATTCTTAGAGACGTACATAAAAATACATATAAATAATGAATACTAAATGAATACTACATAAAAAAAGAGAACAGAGGAGGGAGCATTCCAAGTAGCCCTGATAAATTTGATATCCACCCAATATTCTTTAATATTGCACAGGGTGTTCAGCCTCCAGCTGTGCTCCTGGGAGCCTGTGCCTGGCCTGTTCAGCCAGGTATGCTGTCCGCATCTCTGCCACCCTCCGAGCAGCATGGGGAGCCTGCAAAGGACTGTTCTCTGCTTTTTGCAGCCTTTTCTGGCCTTATTCAAGAGTTTCCTGGGTTTTCTGCTGCATCCCTGCTCAGAAACTCAGAGCGGTCCCTTTACCCCACGGATAATTTTGGATCTTTGGTCTGCCAGAGGCCCTGGCAGAGGAAGGGCTCTGCTATCTGGTAGCCTGTCATACCTGAAGAGCCCTTTGCCTGTGTTTGGCGTGAGGAGTTATTTTTGATGCCAGTTCTGACGTTAGCCATGGATACTCCTGGAGTATTTCCAAGTTTTGTAAATGTCATTGTATCCTCTCCTTGTGGTGTTTTTTTTTTCTGTTTGGTTTCTGTGCTTATGTCACTCTGCTTTCCACCAGGTTGGAAATGGAGAGCATGTCTCAGAGGACCCTGCACAAGACTCCTGTTTCCAGACTTACTGTCTCTGGCTGCCCTTGGAGCGCTGTTACCCTGTTGCAGTGAGCAGATGGGAACTCTTGTTAGGCGCTGTTCTGAGCGTGCAGTGTCACTGGTGTCCCTACAGCAGCACAGCAGAGCGCTGCATCAGGTGAGTTACATACCAGTTCAGACTGGTAACAGCTTTTCTCCCAACTTCAAGGGTGTAATTGGTATCTATCTGGTTTTTTAAGAGTAGTGCATTTCAGTTTGAATGACAGACACTTTAATACATAACCCAGGGTGCAGCTTTCACTCCTGTGGGAATAAGAGTAGTGGCGTAAATTAGCAGGAGGTCAGCTTTCACATCTGCAACGGTCTTCCTGAATGACCTTGGACAAGCCCTTTGATCTGTTTATGTCTTGCTGTGTAGATGAGAGAGGAAGGAAACTCCTCTTCACAGCCCTTGCTCTTGCGCAGTCGGAGGAGATGCTGCCTTGTGCAGAGATTGGTGTCTGCTGTGTTTGGATGTAATGAAGGTCCAATCTCAGAAAGCTCTAGAAACAGCTTACTGTAAATAATACTAATAACAGCACTAACGCACTGTATACTTTGTAATACGCCTGTGTGAGGCAACATCTGAGTGTGTTTAGATAAGCTGTAAGCAGAAGTATTTGGGCTTTGCACCAGCTGCTGTGGTCATGGTGCAGTTATCTGCTGGTTCGTGTCTGTGCCGGTGGGTATGGGTACGAACGTGGCTCTGTGCGCGTTGCAGTCTCCGTATTTAGTGTCTGCTTTTGGCACACTCACCTCTTTCGTTTATGAATGAGTGGATGAGAGAGGAGAGGGCTGGGCTGGGCTGACTCCTTTGCAGTTGAGCCACCAAGAGCACAGGAGCTGAAACACAATCTCCTCCTCCTCCTTCCCTGTGCTGTTTCACTGCCAGCCTCACTCACAGCTGGGAGGAGGACAGCCTCACCAGCAGCCTCAGCAGAAGCTGGGAGAAGGGAAGTTTTGTGCTCTTCACACTGCAGGGGGGGAAACCTCTTTGCATACCTCTGCTTGCAGGTGAGTTTCATTTTTATCTATGCGTTCTTAAAAGCTAGTTAATTTTCCATCATTGAGCCAGGTTATACAAGGCTATGACACCTGGAAAGGTGGCAGGGCTGTTTTTTGGCTAGGTTGTTAAAGCAAAACAATGAGACAGCCCAAGGACTCAGCCAAAGCGATGTGCCCAAAAAATTCACAACCTCAAAATTAGTTCCCTTGGCAAGTTCCCACTAGCGGAAACTTTGAATAAAAGTTCATCCAGAATAAGTTTCTTGAGTTCCACTTAGGCGCAAGGAGAGCTGAATGTTGAAGTTGTTTTGATGACAGGAAATTGTTAAGATAAACCGAGAAACTATTTCATGTTTGCAGCAGGTATCCAGAGCAATAGCCAGCAGATAAATTTCAGTAGTCATTTTCAGAGAACTTAGTAGTACTGTTTAAGTTGACAAGATAGAAGCTATTTTGAATTACTAATAAGAGATGTAAACGCTTCATTTCCCCTGAGAACACAAGCTAAAACTTAGACCTAACAGGGAACTGCTAAACCACATACTCTGGTGTGTGGGTGCTCTGTATAGATCTCTGTATAGATTTGACTTCGTATCTTAAAACTATGTCATTACTGTATTTTCCAAACAGAAAGCCACTTTTCTTGCTGCTGTTCAAAACCTGACTTGGGAAACTTGAACTGTGAAGGTCCTTTCAGTGAAATTAAATCCATTTGGTCAGAAATGAATCTATTCTTTTTTTTTTTTAATAGGATTAAACCTCTTGGTTTATTATTGTAGGTTGCCTGTGTTACGAGTACGTTTTTCTGGTTCTTGACAGTCTTTGTAAAGAAGCAAGACCAGTACATCACTGAGTGATCAGCTTTATATGTGCATGGGGAAGGGAGCTGAAAAGAGAATTTAAAAGAATATAAAAGCCTTGTCCTGACCTTTCCTGTTCAGATCACATGTAGGTACTTATTAATAAAAATTTAAGGAAACTTAACAGTGAGGCAAGGAAAAATGGCTACACGTAGGCTGATAAGGCGTGACACTGTCATTGTGGGACTTTCTGAGCAGCCTGTTAATCAGCTCTCCCCGTGACTTTTTCCCCATTAGCACCCTGTATTCACACTGGCTCCAGAAGGGTATGATGACTGACCACTTCTTCTTTCAAGTTTTCTCTAATCAAGGAGGCAGTAAAAGTGAGTCAGTCCTGTGTATTTAACTGTATTTAACACTCTTCCATTCCTTTTCTGAGGAAATACAACTTTTTACCGTCCTCACTGCTATCCTTCCTGCCTCCCCATCTTATTGCTAGTATGTTGGTGTTCCCCCATATCATGCCGCTCCTACACATGCAATTGTAAGGTCTTTCTGTTACATGAGGGAAGAGGCAGAAGGTGCCTGTTCCCACCTTATTTTACACTTGGTGCTATACAGCAGTAACTTAGATGATAACATGGAAGATACATCCCCAGTTTTAGGAGTCTTTCTGGGGTCTGGGGAGTACTCTGTGAGAAAATGTTGGATTTACAGAATCAGACCAGTATGTTGGTCTGCGATAGTGGGGCACAGCTGGAGGGGTGATGATGTCTGCATCACAGCATTGCGATTTGAATATCAGTTTTAAATGAAGAAAGATGAGGTGGTTCCAATATCTTGTTATAAAATCCCATCTCACTCGACATCTCCAGTGAGATATATTTATCTCACTTTGTGGCTAGTGGAGAAAAATTGACTCCGTTTGTTCCGGGGCCTGAGGAGTGTAAACAGTCCTAGGCAGTGGGAAAAGAGAGAAGGGAGTTGTAGGGAGAAGGGAGAGAAGGAAGGAAAAGGAGTCCCAGCCAAACTAGGTGTACATAGATGTCATCATACTAGATGTCATTGAATAGGGTGGGCTTGGGGGATGGCTGCTTCCTGAGGTTGGACAGGCTGGAAACTTCTTAGCTGTGGCAGAGCACAGTTGCATGGGGCCAGGTGTACAAGGGTGTGGGCATTAATGTACGTTTTCTTCCCCTAACCAGCCCTGTGGATGTTGTCACTCAGATTATCCAGCTGATGCTTTAACTGCAAGTTTTCTTGGCATCCCATTGAACAGCGCACAGAGAAGAAAATTGTTTCCCCGCCAGTTTTTCTAGACCTGACCTGAGGACGCATTCGTGTTGCCCTCGGGCTTCATTCCTGCTGACTATTTTTGTGTCAGCATGGTGATACCCAGAGAAAAAGTTACTTAGGACTCATGAGGCATTTACACAACTTGCTAATTCTTTTTAAGTGAAGAACTGTGGAAAGAGAACTCCAGACGAGGCGGCCTTGTAAGGCTCATTACCTTATAATTAGCTGAACGTCTCCTCTAAGAGGTTTGTTTTTCCTATAAAGCTTATTCTGAGTGGCTTTTAATGCTTGTTATGAATTATTCTGCCAGCTGAAGCATTTGCGAAGCTGCTGTCCCTGACAGCTGATGGCAGTTGGTTTTGAAAAGACACAGAACAGCTTTAATGTTTAGAAGAAACTGGCCAATAATTTTAAGTAAAGGTATTAGTAATCAGCAGCTAAGAACAACGTTGCAGTTTATCCTGTGAGGGATGCGTCCGCTGTTATTCCTTTTTCTTCACTAGAAACCACGCTCTGAACTCTGTAAACCTACTGGCTAGCAAAAAGAGAACTTTTTAGACACTTAATCTGGAAGCTGTAGCTAATCTGTCTGAAAAAGAAAAAAACCCTAAATAATAAGTGTAAAACACTGTTAGAGGGAGACTGAGAAACAGCCTCACCCAAAAGTATACTCTGTTCCTCTCTGTGGACCCCTCTTGCCAGAAATTGTTTCTGTGGCAACAGATTTGTTTCCAGCTGGGTTGTCTTGGAGTTTGATCTGGAGTTGCTTAGGCTCAGGTCTGTTACCATGCCAGAGGCAAATAGAAATGCAAAACTGACCTGGTCTACAGGTAGTGGAGAGGACACTCTGCTGCTGTGACTGTCACTCCACGAGAGATGTCCTGCTGACGTTCTCCGCTCAAAAGTTGCTACAGACAGCTATTGCTGCTAGGATAAGCCTGGTCTCTCATTTCTGAACATCGTTGCTTTATTCCACAAGCTTTCAAGCTTCCTTTCTGTCACATTGTTTGCTGTGGGTCTACAGTAAAGACACATAGCTTTGAAGAGAGGTTAGGTAGCTAACAGAGAAGGGGAGATCAAAAATGAATGCATTACAAAAGCAAACGCAATCAAACTATCAAACTTAAGTCACTTTAATGACACCTGAATAACATGCTAAAATGGGAAGAATGGAAGTAGTATTACAGAGATCTCTTGGTTTGGCTTTCTTATAACTCAGTATGTTAGTAAAAATTAGAATTTGATCATTTTACATCTGGAAACATTCTGTCTTCCATCTACGAAAGGAAGAAGGAGAATTTTTTCTCTGTGAGGGATAATGATATAGTGTCTATGCGCAGAGGATGTATCTGTTTTATGCTCTGTGTTTAAGAAGTGATCAGACATAGCTTTCAAGATACCAATTGTCTTTTAATCTCACAAGAGGCTTAAGCTAAAATCCCTTAACTTACTGTGTCAGGACATTATTATTTGGAATTTGAACTTGTGTCCAAATTTTAGAGATGGTCTTACACCTCCAGACCAGAGCAGGACCTGGATTTTGGAACAGCTCTCCAGTTTGGAACCCCACATCTCCTGTGCCAGCTTTTCCATCTGCCACCCAAGAGCTCGTCAGAACTCCCTTGTAACAAGAATTTGATTCTGTCCCTTTCTTCTAGTCAGATGCATGTTGGGAAGCGTGAATGGTTTACAGTAAGGTTGTTGCTTTTGCTGTGAATTGCTTCTCGGGTACTATTAAAGAAGGTTTTGGGTTTGTTTTTTTTTTCATTCATGCTTCTTCAACTATTTTTTTTCAATTTTTATCTTGAACCTGTTTTATCCAGATGAGTACCATTATCATGGCTAGGTTGTTCCTCCCAGTTTTCTTTAAAAGAAGAGTAGAGGAGGGTCAATCAGTTTTCAAGCATATGGATGGCTGAGTTGTGCCTCCCAGGAGAGAGGTGGCAAACCTGATGGGGCTCTGACAAAGGGAAGCGGGCAGTCACTGCTCATGGGGATACCAGTGTCATCCCAAGGGTGGGATGGAGAGGTGCTGGAAGGAGCATTTAGTCTCTTAGGCAGGACACTGAAGTACAGGAATTCAGCAGCATGGTGCTGAGGAGGGCGTCTCGTAACGTATGCAAGGCCAGACAGAGGTATAGAGAGACAGCTTCAAGGTATGACTAAGAAAATGGAGGAGGGAAGATTAATTCATATACATCAGGAAAGGAGGGCACTCACAAGTAAGGGAAGACCAGACTTTGTTTAAATCTTAATGAAAGCAAGATAGCACTTAAAACTGTGTGAGTACTAAAAGAAATATTTAAATGAAAATTAAGGGAATTGAGGAAATGAAAATTCTGGAAATGAAAATGTAAGCAAGCCTGCAGATACAGATGCCAGAACTTTGTTTAGAATCATTTATCCACTGGGGACTAGGTTGTTGGAGTCCTGTATCCTCAAGCAGAAAAAAAGAGAAGGGACTGAAGTTTTCAATAGTCATCTAGGGAGCGAGAGCAACAATGAGGGAAAGAGCACAAAGGAAAACCTTCTGCAAGGCGTGCTGCTTCTACGTAATTGTGAGAAGTCTGAGAAATAACATCGGGGAACACGCCTTTCATGTGAATATTGACTTAGATCTACAGGAAACTTGGTTCATCTCCAAAAGGGAAACTGGAAAAAGGAGGGAGGTTAATTAAAGGCAGCAAAAAGGGGTAGTTTAGAAGAGTTAAACTCCACTGGATAGCTGGGGACTATTTGAAGACATGCACAAATGCGTGTGCACAAGGCATCCAGCCACTCCCCACCACCACCCCCCCAATTGCTGGATCCAAGGAAGAAATACTGAAATACAGAAGAGGGCCAAAAAAAAGATTCAACTGAGTCTGAAGGGAAATGAGCACATGTAAACAGCAGTGCGTGGAAGGGCAGATGGTGTGCCAGACTAGAAGGAATTGGATCTAGAACAGAAACATGTTTGAAGAGCACACTGGGGATCAGCATAAGCCAGAAACACAAACATAATACAAAGGCGCAAAAGAATTATTCCAGTTTTAGATGGCAACAGTGCACACAGTGTTAGGTGCTTCAGGTGAACGGGCTTCTATTCTATGATGAATTTTGTCTCTTGATTCAAATAAATCCAACAGAAGAAAAAGAATGAAGTCAAAGAAAAATGAGGGAAGGAAGGAAAAAATCTCCAAATATTGTAAACAGCTTTTCACTTCACAGTGTCTTAAAACTT
Organism: Bucorvus abyssinicus; assembly: GCA_009769605.1. NCBI lineage: Eukaryota > Metazoa > Chordata > Aves > Bucerotiformes > Bucorvidae > Bucorvus > Bucorvus abyssinicus. The sequence continues at coordinate 17,442,995 of CM020036.1, forward strand.
TTGCTGTACAAAATGAATCATATACTGAATCATGTGCAGAAAATAGCATTTAAAAGAGATGACTTTATTGAATGTATCATTATTTGCTGATGCGTGGAATAATGAAAAGGTTAACATTCTCCTTGAACAGGTGTGTTTGATCTCTTTAGGCACAGCAGTTTCAACCACATTTCAGTTAGACCTAGCAAGAAAATTTTTCTCTCAGACAGCCTTTGCTATTTGTCAAACATGATTAGTCAAACATAGATTATTGATGTCCCAAGCTACTGCTTGTCAGCAGCACTGTAAAATCAGTTCTATCCACTGAACTATCAGTGAAGGAGGAGAAAAAATTGTACAGGTGGATGTTTGGTTGCTTTCCAAACTGCTCCTGGTTAATGAGATAGTTCTGTTTGGAGGGTGTGATGTGCTGATACTTGGATTTAATTATACCTTGTTCTGTCTGGAGGCAGTGGCATTATGGAAGATGCAAGTAGAAAGATAATTTAGTCCCTGCTTTGGTCTCCAACTTGTTAGTTTTTGAACCAAAGTTTTCCCTGATAACCAGCGAGTGATGCTGCGGAGGCTTGACGGAAGGGACTGCCCTGCATGTTGTCAGCACCCCTCCCCTTTCTGAGAGAGCGTATGGGCACCGGCAGCGAGTCGCTCTCAGTACACGCATTGGCTATGTCTGTACAGTGCCATAAGCATCTGGGCAAAGGTACAGGCTAACAGCCGACTCGCTCTGCTCAGCCATGGTGCGTGCGTGCGTGCTGACCGGTACGGGGTGCCAGCGGTGTGCTGTATAGGGGTGTCCCGTGCCCAGCTGCTGGGAAACCTGTGGGGTGACGCCCACGGCTCCCTTTGGGCTGTCGCTCTGTGAAGCAGGGGCTGTATGGCAGTGCTGGGGGTAGAGGGGCACGCTGGCAAACCGAGGAAGGAAAAAAACCATTGAAATGCAATACAGATATGACCTAAACCTTAAGTCACTGATTTCTCTGCAAGGAATCTGGTGTTGCCTGATGGAGCACAGTGCTGGTGTCAGAGCAGGCTGCAGCCTCAAAGGAGACAATAGTACAGGGTCTGGGAAAATGAATCAGAAGAGTGGTTTTCCCCAAGGCTGTAGATGGTAAAATGAATCAGAACTCATGTAGTTCAGAAGGATGAAGTTCCTATTTTTGAGTCCCAGGCTACAACAGTTGTTCCATTCCTTGTTCCTTACTGGTAATATTGCATGTTGATCATGGCTTGTGTGGCGTCTAATCGGGAAAACCTGCATAATCTTGGCTTTTCTTGCACTGTCATTTTTAAAGAGGGTCAGCACACAGACTCAGGATGATAAGCAGCTCTGTTGTCTGTGATTGATCGTTACTTACTTGCCTGCTGCGTGTTCAATAGATACAGGATGGTGCTTTGACTTCTCTGTCAAGCAGGGTTGTGGGGAGAGGGAGGCTGACTTACTTGCCTGAGAATTGACTTGAGGGGAAAGGAAGATTTGGAGTTGTCCTCTGAAAAACAGAGGGATTTAAGATTTCTGCAGAAAGTGGCATGATGTGTTTTCCTCCACCCACTCTCCTGTACTCAAGCAAGTCATCCACGAAGCCTCAGGGAGATGTCCCCTGTAGGTAGGAGCTAGTCACGACAGCTCAGCAGTGAAATACTTGGAGGGTCATGTCATCCACCTGGCTGATCTTTAACAGCAGGAAGGAGGAGGTAGATAAGGGTCATTTTTAAAAGCTTTGAGGCAGCTGTGGCATGACTAAGTCCTGTTGTGATTCACCTCCCTGATACCTCTTGGGTTGCTTGCCTGAAATTACACATTGTATGAACTTCTTATTACCATAAATAGGGATTTTCCAAAGTGTTCTTTCTTTTCAACACTTCCCTGTCCTCAGCCAGTTCTTCAGACCTTGCATTTGGTTAAAAGGCCCTAATCCTGGATAAAGAATAAGTAGTAGTCTGAGATATTGGCCTAACTGTGCTTATTATCCTGTCTGCCTTCCTTGCCTTCATGTCAAGTTGTCCTTCATATGTGCAAGCCTCATCTAAGAAGGCCAAAGTCATAAAAACCTGAAAAGAAATGGTACTGCAGCAGAACATGGATTTTTTGGTATTAGTTTTTGAGCATGTAAAGTCATATAGATTTCACTTCGATATAGCTTTCATTTCTAGGAAAAAGGTTTCAAAATGAAAATCATTTCATAAAAAAATCATTGGGAAATGATGATTTGTTTAAAACCAAAATTCCTTTGAGGAAATTATTTTACTTCATTTCAGATTTACACAGTTTGTTTCTGTGCTGTTTCATGTCACTAAGAGGGATGAGTTGTGTCACGTCACCCGACAAACAATAGTGGAGAACAGAGTGGGAAGGTCCTGAGAGCTCCCCAAACATTTCTTTGCCTTCAAGGGGCATCAGCTGAACCATTCTCAAGCTTTTTGCCAAACTGTAAGATCTTCCCAGATGATAGCCCTACATCCCCTGCACCATCTATCCCAGTGCTCCACTTGGCTTTGTTAGTGGAAAGTTTTTCATGGCGTTTAACCCAGACTCTCTCATCTTTGCAACAATCTTTAACATGTTTGAAGGTTGTTGCTGTTTGCTCTCTATCTGGTTGTCTTTAGACTAAACAAGCCTAACTCCCTCAGTCTTTGGCTTTGCAAGACCTCTGACCTTTCCCCTGCACTTCTCCTGACCACAGTCAGTTGATCCCAGAGGATCTGTGCACCTCTGTAGAGCCTAACAGAGGTGCACTGCATGGAGGGGTAGTACCTACGGCCTTCTGAGATATCCCAGTGTGATATGTATGTGTGGTGGGTTGTTCTATAAAAGTGTTTTCTTGACTTCGGTTTGGTATGTGACCCCTGGAACCCCCACATTCTTCCTGAACTTCCACTGTAAAATAGGATATGCTTTACTACTGACTTCTCCTATCATATGGAAATACGTAATATGTACAGCAGTTTGCACATCAGGTAAGAAAGAAGCTGGATACTTGGTGTTCTAATTAAAATGACAACTCTGAGCCTAGGATGATAACCTCCTGGCTTATTCAGGGCATTTTTTTTTTTCTGCAATGCTGACATTTTCCAGGAATGTAAATCTTGTGTTTCAAGAAGTCCTCCCAGTGATCTCTCCCAGTGTAGCCTGCAGGGTACTATTACAAGTTGCTAGTGTGTGGTACCTTAGCTCGCTTATGGTCATTCAGAAGCGCTCAGCTGCTTGCCTTCGAGGTGGCTTTCTGCTTAACTGAGAGTTTGTTTGTTTGACTTAGGAAGTGTGTTAAATATAGACCGTTTAGGTTTGTGATCTGTACTGATTCAGCTATTCCTTACAGAGCTTCATGATCTGTGGGCCAGGGCACCTGAAGATTAAACTACATTACCATGTCATTACTGATGGGAAATGAGCATTGGAACTAGACTTAGAGGTCATGGAATTCTTTGAATTAATTATGTGGCTAATAAACGTGGGCTATCTTCATTGGCTTCTAGCTGCATTGCATTCATCAGCCCACACTGCTTAAGTTAGGCTGCACAGGTCAGATTTCTCAGTTTTTGGTGATGTCCAGCCTAGTGCTTTCAACAAGCATTGAATTCATTATGAGAAAAAAAAAGATTCATGATTGTCTTCCTTTAACCCCAGCCAGCAACTAAGCACCACTCAGCCACTTGGTCACTTCCCAGTGGAATGGGGGAGAGAATTGGAAGAGTAAAAGTGAAAAAACTCGTGGGCTGAGATAAAGACAGTTTAACAGGTAAAGTAAAAGCTGCACACGCAAGCAAAGCAAAATGAGGAATTCATCCACCACTCCCCACTGGCAGGCAGGTGTTCAGCCATCTCCAGGAAGGCAGGGCTTCATCTCATGTAACGGCGACTTGGGAAGACAAATGCCACAGCCCCGAATGTCCCACCTTTCCTCCTTCCCCCAGCTTTATATGCTGAGCATGACCTCATATGGTATGGAATATCCCTTTGGTCAGTTGGGGTCAGCTGTCCCAGCTGTGTCACCTCCCAACTTTTTGTGCACTCCCAACCTTCTCACTGGCAGGATGGTGTGAGGAGCAGAGGCAGCCCTGGCTCTGTGCAAGCACTGCTCAGCAAGAACTAAAACATCCCTGTATTATCAACACTGTTTTCAGCACAAATCCAAAACATAGCCCCATACTAGCTGCTATGAAGAAAATTAACTCTACCCCAGCCAAAACCAGCACAGTGATTCAAGTATTTTAAAAGGAACCTGCTCGTCAAATCTGCATGATCAATTCCTAATGACAAATTTACAAGTTGAGGGCATGAAACCCTCAACTACCTTGCCACCGTGGGCCAGATGGCATCTGAAGTTTCAGCGATGAAACATTTAATGTTACTAGCTTACTTCATAGTTTGGATAAATTCGGTAAGCAGAAATGAAGAAGTTGGTACAAATTCCCAGGATATCAAAGTTCAAGCAAATGGGAGTGATTTACTCAATGCTGTGAAAAATAGCCTATCCGTGTTAGGTAGAATTGGACATCGGTGACTAATTAGTCTTTTGTTTATGTGGGTTCTGAAAAAATGTTGCTGGCTTCCTTCTTTGACAATAGGTTTATAAATGGAGTCATACAATAATGACGAAAGTAAAGTGATTTGTAATTTACGGAATACTTTTATGGTTTCCTCCCACTGAAACAGATACACAGAATAACAATTATTGTACACAGAGGTTCACATTAGAAGGGTCCACTCACAAGTTAACAATCGCTGAATGGGTTGTGTATAGATGTAAACTAACTTCAGAAGGGAATTCAGTTTAAGGAGGAATTGAGTTTTTGCCTTTTTCCCCCAATTTACATAAGATGGTTTCAGAGGTTTAAAAGGATACAGTCTCTTTTCCACTGTATTGCCCTGGTAAGACTCTCTTGCAAAGAGAAGGACGTACACAGTTTGTTCTTCTAATGCAAAAAAAAAAAAGCAGACAGAAAAAAGTAGAAAGCAAGTATAGCAGAGAGGTAGCCTTTTGCTTTACAAACAGCAAAACCAGCAGAAGACAGAGGCAAAACGCCTTGTGGCCAACTGCTCTTCACGCAGAGGTTTGACAAAAAATTTCTATATGCATTCCGTTTTAGTGATTTGTAAGATACACTCTTAGGGACCATGTATCTGTCTTTCAAGTGGTATATGTTTAATTCCAGATTCACTGAGAATGGTTTAGAAATGGATCCCATTTAAAAACATGTGGTATGGTTGATAGAGAAACTAATTCCATGCCCTTAAAGGTATGTTGATGGTGCACATAAAATGAGCTGCACTGAACAAAGCCAAGCATCAAGGACAAGTACTTTAGGGTCAGGAATTAGAAATCTTGAGGTCTCTAGTGCAACCTAACTTTTAGTCCATTTGCATACTTAAACCAGACTATGATCTTTAAAGACTAGAATCATTATTTTTACTGGGCTGTTGTTTCAATGTAAGCCATGCCAGCTCTGTCTGAGTTCAACAAAACCTGTGCCCTGCTGAGATGCTGGAGCCAAATCTGAGCATCTTTCGTGTACAAACATAATGCAGTAGACTGGAATCACCTTGGCTTTCTTCTTGCACCCTTTTTCTTTGATCTGCCAGGCCAAGTATCACACCACTGCAGCTTTGCTGTTTCTGGTCCCTGAAATAACAGTAATGGCTTTGCATTGTGCTCCTAAGAGTAGCTGTGTGTTGTGTTGCCTTATCCCAAGTGATGAACAAGGATAAAATATCTTATATGCTAGAATAGTTTCCACCTCTAATAAATATGCCTATCATCCATTTCTTTGTTTTATCTACAGCAGTCATTGGTAGGACATTTGAGTGCTTCACAAGCACTATCAACTTACCTTCAGAAAACTCCTGTCTGCAAGGGAATATACTTTGGAATTTGTGAAGACAGAGAAATGGGGATTATATGGTTTGATTATCTAAAATATTTGGACAACTTCTAGTTTGCCTGTTTATCTCTTAGAGTGCAAAAGATTCCAGAGGCTTCATCAGTGGTGAGCAGAGAGGACACATGACTTTGTGCATCCCACTGTAATTCTTCTCAGCAGTAACAGAGTGAATTAAGTGCAGTGTTACCCATCCTTCTGCACAGCCAGGTATTCCGCATTGCATACTGACAATGTGATTTTTTTTTTTTCCCAACCACAGTAATTTTGCATTTGCCCTCAATGGATTTTATTTTGTTTTCAGACCAAGATCATGTTAAACTCTGTTTTGTTATGTGATCCTTCCCAAGTGAGTATCTTTTGCTGATTTAATAAGTGCATTTTCTATCCTATTTTGAATGGGATAGAAATTATGAAATGATGAATAGATGAGAACACTGACTCACATCCTGAAAAGAGCAGATTATTGCACACTCAACTTAGTCCATCATTCCAGATCAATAGCGAACTACGGTGGCTGCCTTCTGAGTGTGGTCGTGTGACACACCCAGTGGTATATAATTCCTTTACAATTTTTGAAGTGTTAATGAGAATATACATTGGGATGTGTCAAAAGTCTTCATAAAATTAAGATGTACACTTGTTGCTTCCTGCCCAGCGGTTCAGCCGCATGCCTCACCAAACAAGGAGATGAAATTGGTCTGATACTACTTTTTCTTGTTGAACCGTGTGTCTCTTACTGCAGGAGCATCTCTAAAGCAGCCTTCCGAGCTGTTTGACTGCAGCGCTGCTGCCCTTGCTGCCTCTGTGTCTTCCCCCGGTTCTCCCTGGCTTTTGCGAGCCCTGAAATGCAGCTGCTGACACTGTTCCCTCTCAAGTCCTGCCTTCCCCCTGTGCATCAATAGCCCTGGTGCATGGGGGTTTTCTGTGAGAAAGGGATTGGTAGGGTGTCACGGGAGCTGGAAGCTGTTGAGGAAGAATCTGTCGTGTCTGAAATGAGGCTGCAGAGGCTATGAGGACAGGGGTGGGGCATTAAGCTGGGAGCTGGGGTACTGGCATGACTGGGATGATATTTGGGTGTACTGCTGTGAGGGGCAGGACTGTCTGTTGGCAGGGAGGGGAGGAAATAGGTTCATGGATTAATCAGGGGAGATGAGACCAGTTTCCACTAGTGTCCTTTGTAATTTCCAATGCTCCTGTGCTTTCTCCTCACTAGAGCAGCAACATGATCTGCAGCCTGGCAAGTCTGTATGTTGCAGGGAAAACAGGGGCCATCCATGCCTGCGCTGGTCCTCCTACAGAAAGCAGGCAGGACTGAGGCTGGAGCTTCTCCCATCTTTCTGAGATAGGGTGTGAAGTAAGTGCAGATGCCAATCCCAGCCCAACTTCATCTTCTTCTGAAGTATGGCAGGACTCACCTGGAGCGAGTCTCCACAGCTGCAAGTTACTTCTGTAAGTGCATGGATATGTCTATTGATTGACTGATGACTTGTTCTGGTTGAAGCTAGGCTGACTGGTGTGTAATTCTCCAACTATTCTTATTCACAAGACAGATATTATGTCTATTTTACCCCAATCCACCGTAATTTCTGAAACATCATCAGCGGTAGTTCACAAATTACTTTAGCGAATTCCCCCAGAGTGCACACAGACTTTCCAAATATCTCTTAGCCTTTGCTTATCTAGTTCTCTATGCTTCCATCCTACTGTTAAAAACAATTTAGTTAGATGCTGGGTCACAATTTTGGTGCTGAAGATTGGAATCAAAAAATAACAACAGATATTTCAGCTATGTTTAGTTCTATAATTTGTGCTCGTGCCTCATATGTATGTCTTTCTTTTCCTTTACTTTTCTTGTGTGTTAATAGAAACATCCCTCATTGCCTTTTATGGCTCTTTCTACTTGTGACTCTTTTAGAATCGCAGAATCATAGAATGCTCTGGGTTGAAACGAAGCTTCAAAGTTCATCTAGTCCAACTGCCCCCGCAGTGACCAGGAACATCTTCAACTAGATCAGGTTGCTCAGTGCCCTGTCCAACCTGACTTTGAATGTTGCCAGGGATGGGGCATCTACCACCTCTCTCGGCAACCTGTGCCAGTGTTTCACCACCCTCATTGTAAAAAAATTCCTTCCTTATATCTAGTCTGAATCTCCCCTCTCTTAGTTTAAAACCATTACTCTTATCCTGTCTCTACAGGCCCTGATAAAAAGATTGTCCCCATCTTTCTTCTAGACCCCCTTTATATATTGAAAGGCTGCAATAAGGTCTCCCAGGAGCCTTCTCTTCTGCAGGCTGAACAACCCCAACTCTCTCAGCATTTCTTCATAGGAGAGGTGTTCCATCCTTCTGATCATTTTCGTGGGTCTCCTCTGGACCCACTCCACAGGTCCATCTTTACATTATGATTCTTCCAATTGAATCCAAACGCAATTGTGCCATTTCCTCATACTCAGTCATGCACTCTGATTTTCACTTTATTCTACTTCTTTTTTATTGAAACTTCCTCTAAGGGTATTAGCCAGTTTCTGCCCATTTGGTATTATTCGACCAGTCCCTCGTCTCTTCTGCTGGTCATCACTTCCCAGCCTCTTTACCTGACTTCATTCTTCCAGGCTTTGTGAACCAGGATCAAACCAAGCTGACAAACCCTCCAGTGTTGGGAAAAGCTTAGTTTGTGAATTTAATGGCTGGTGTTTGTGTAGGTAACGAACTGAACCAAATCCTAAACTGAAACAACCTCAGATTTCTGGTTCCAAGATACGCAGCACAGTTCAAGTCCTGCAATGACAGCCAAGTGACTCAGGCCTGTCTGCGGTTTATGGCAGGTGCAGGGACAGATTAAACAGCAAGAGAGGTACTGTCACATAAAGGCACACGACCATGTTATGCTCCCTGTTCATGGAAATGAGTGCTTTACAGAGGAGACAAGCTGTGTGCACAACTTTTGCAAGTTCCTGCAAGGAAATCCTTTGGCAAAGTGTCATTTGTCCCTAAAACTGTGTAGGTCTAATTGCAGACAGATTTCTTAGGGGGAAAATTGTAGCAGTGTTCATTGAAACTGAAAACACCTACCCAGGCTCCATGCTAGTACTTGGTCCAAGCTGAAGATGTTGTAAGTGGCTCTGAGCTACGCCAGCAGGCAGCGCTTAACATGTGAGCTCTCCATTGTTCACCGAGCAGGGGCGTAGTCAACCTTTAAGGCATAAAGTTGCTGGGAAAGAAAAGAACCTGTTGCAAACTGTCCAGTGAGTAATGAAAGTTGGCTTATTTAAGCCAAGAAAAAGTAAACCGCTCTGAAGCCCAAGGATCCTTGGCTTTTTTTTAACCCGGGAAGAGGAGAATAGTTTAGAGCTCATGTAGATGGCGAGAGTCTTCTAATTTTTTCCAAGACTTGGGCTTAGATGGGTATCATCTAAAAGATGTAGGTATATGTGAGAGAGAAATATTGCCTGGAAATGCCTGCAGACTTAGGAAACCGAGGTGTTACATAAACTACGCTCTAAAAAATCCCACAGCTGCACTATTTCCATATTAAAGCTGTCTAGAAGGAATGCCTGTGTGTTCCCATTCGTAACTGCTTTCAGCTTTATGATTATCTGCACCCCAGATGTTTTTCATACAACAACTTGTTTCATTTTTCTCCTCCCCATATCCAAATGAGGTCAGTAACAAGGGGGAACTATTTATCTTCTCTGTCCCATACCCTGCATCATCTTTCCTTCAGTTTCCACTTTTCCAGACAGCTTGCAAGGTATTGTGTATTATGTTCTTAAAAATAGGGTGGGCTCTTCCGCACCCATTTGTTTAGCACTGCCATTGCAGTACTTCGATTCCATTTCACCCCCTGGCTGGTGCAGAGCTATGTTTAGTACCCTTGGTGTTGGAGGAGAGGTGAACTACCTTTATATTTCCATTTGGCTACTGAGCCTGTCACCAGGCACGAGGGGGCAGAGGTCACAAAGGTGTCCAAGAGCCCACTGCACTGGGGAGGCTGAAACGAGGGAAGGATTTTGTGTCTCACTGGTGTTGCTGACCAGAAGAGCAGTATAAGACAGCTATTGCACAATCAAGAATCTGGAAGATCTTTGAAATTGGAAAGGGTTTGTTAGCACAAGGCGAAGAGGCTCGTAACAGCCAGCCTTCTCTTCCTGCCCACTGAAACAGCCCGCTCCAGCACTTCCTCCAGGAGCAGGAAATGTTGCTGTAATCAGCAGTGTATATATATTAGCATAATGTCATCTCAATAAGACTTTTGCTGTCTCCTTCACATTCTGCATTCTGACAAGACTTTTAAGCTAAAGAGAAATTATTTTTACATTTGGGCTGTCTGTGACATAAATGTAATTTAATAAAAACATTTTGAGTTCTTAGTGGAAAATAAATACTTTCAAAAAAAACCCAGTTCAGCTGTAGAGTACATCTGCTTTTACTCTTGCTGTGATCCATACTGAGTCACTGGGTAACACTGAACAAAACTCAGCACTGTTGAACTTCTGACTTTTCAAAATTGTCGTCAGCTTTTGAAATACTATTTGGCCTCACCACCAGGAGCTGGGCACTGACTGGACACTTTTAGTTGGTAGATTAGATGATAGATCCCAGATTTTTAGGCATTTTAGACTATAACTAGGTGTGCCAACCTCCTGTGCAGGCAAATTCGTACAGGTAAAAGTCACCAAATCATTATACAGAAATGAAATGGTATCAAATACAAACTCAGATGCAATTGTACTTGGCCTGGAGCTCTGGACTGGAAAAGCTGGCTGGGGCAACTAGGTTGTGAAACCTGCCTCAGCAAAGATGCTGTTCACTGTCCTTGCGGGTGTGGTGCCAGGTTTCCTGAGGATAAAAATGCCACGTGATGGTTTTGAAGCTGTTGAGAAACTGGATAGTGCTACAGGAGAGCTAATGGCCCCTAAGTAACAGTCCTTTGGGAAATTTGTGTGTAACTTCAGTGATTAATTTCTGCTGTACACATCGGCACTGCTAACATCACCGTCATTATTCCAGGGGAAGGTTACGGCCATCGCTTGGAGCAAACTTCACACTGAACCATGGGTATCTGTGACTGGATCCCTTAAGCAGCATTTCGTCTGCTGTGCTTGATTTGTCTGTACCAACTATTGTGCCACCCACGGTAGAGGGGGTGAGCTGCTTAACCCCCAGAGGAGCTGTGTGAGAGGAGGAGAGCAGAGCTTGCACTGTGCTGGACTTGACCAGTCTTTCACATGAGTTGAGATGGACAATGGAGTTAGAAGTTTTTGAGAGAGTTGAGCTTATGTTGCTCTCCTGCTGTGTGGCTAAAGGTATCTGAGATCCTCAAGGGTACTTCCACCAAAACTGGGGCTGATGTTCTGTCTGTTGGTAAGAAAAAGAGGAAAAGCAAAGGAATGAAAAACACATTCTAATTCTTAAATACTTACATGTGTCCTTAAATTTGCTGTGATCTCTGTGGGACTGGGCTACATTGGTTGGAGCTAAACACTGCAAGTCTTTGCAGCTTTGGTCACTTATTTCAGCCAGGCAATTCTTTTCTGGCCTAAAGGAAGTTATTTGCTTTTTCAATTTCTACAGGAGCAAAGCCCACCACTATTTAAAAAAATACTTATTAAATTATTTGAGAGTAACATCCTCAAATGCTGCAGCTGACTAATTTTACTGTAGTGTGGTCATGTTTTCACAAGGGTTGCCTTGGAAAAAATTGTATGTTCCTTAGGCAGGACAGAAGATGATGACAAAAACCACAAATTAGGATAGTAAACAGGAGAAAGACACAAGGCCTTTTATCTTCGTCCCTGGATAATGCTGTGTTCTTTTGAATCCATATTAACCGAAGCTGCAGGAAGAGTACACAAATCATTAGTCTTACAAAAGTGTACACCACAACCATGCATTTTCTGGAAGAGATTAAAAGAAATATGCTCTGCATCGTCAGGTAAAACATACATCTCCTCCAGACTGGGCACAGTTTGCCCCGCTGTTTTCCAGTCCCGAGCATTTTTGCCAATGTGAATGTATCACATGAGGTGATAAAATGCTGACTGTGATACTTCATTTACTCTAGGGTTTAATCCCTGAGAGCTGGCTCAAGGCTGGACACTTGTCCTAGTTGAACTGAGTGCTAACCGGCTGTGATTTTTCTAAGTGTCTTAAATAGTAATAGTATAGCAGAGGAATGGTTTGTATGGGTATGTGCTTGGATTATAGGAGATTTTTCAGATGAAAACTATTATATTAATATTCAGTGAAGATGAAAAGGAAAGATACAAATGGAGTAACAGCAAATGAGTGTCTTTGAAAAGAGTCAGTGGCAAATAAGGAATCTGTAATAGCATATCCCATAGGACGGAGACAGGGGAGTACATTGCACCAGATTTTTACAGTGTCCTTCCAACAGAGAAAGGCAGCTTGCTCTCAGGATTGTGTTTGCAAGTAACCGTAAGCAAGACTGCTACACATTCCTTTTTTTTTTTTTTTCATCCTGATGGGTTGAACTGCATGTTCCACGGTATGTCGTATCTAAAAGGATATTTAAGAAATGGAAACTAAAAATCAACTCTTTTGTGCACCCTGAATCCTCTAAGGAAGTCCGAGTAGACTGCTGGTTTGCCAGAGACATTTTTTCCATCATGGACAAATCAGATTACTGCTTTTGTGCCTTATCTGCAAAAGAGATGGTATTTCTTCATCTTTTAGATACTTGCAAAGCTAAAGCAAGCTAAATTACAAGCTTGTAATTTGCTTTGGGATTCTTGGGCATGAAATTTTCTCATGCTTTTCTGGTAAGTACTAGGACTTGCTCACATGAATCTGATTTTCCAGACAGGCTTTATCTTCTGTAAAGACTATAAGAAATTTAGGGCTAGGAAAAGGCAGCTTACTCAAAACTGTACTATATATTTGACAGTTGTATCCCTTCTGAAGATTTTCATGTGTTTTACCTTCAGGTTATTAACATCCTGCAGCAAGTCATCACTTCAGCCTAAAGGTTTGTGAAACTGGATAAAATAGAATTTCACTTCTTTTGATTCGGAACCCTGATGAATGATACACGGGGAGAGGTAGAAGATGGTGAATTTCACAGAGAATGCAACTGAGAAGTGCACTATTAATCACGATATCCACCAGACATTATCCCCTGTGGTATATATATTTGTATTTATAGTAGGCTTGCCAGCTAACTGCCTGTCGCTGTACTATGGGTATTTACAGATCAAGGCTAAGAACGAATTGGGTATCTACCTTTGCAATTTGACTGTAGCAGACCTGCTCTACATATTTTCTTTGCCTTTTTGGCTGCAGTATGTTTTGCAGCATGACAATTGGACCTATAATGAGCTGCTCTGCAAAATTTGTGGCATCCTCCTGTATGAGAACATCTATATCAGTGTGGGTTTCCTCTGCTGCATCTCCATTGACCGCTATCTTGCAGTAGTGCACCCGTTTCAGTTTCAACGGTTTCGGACAATGAAGGCTGCTGCGATTGTGAGCATCGTTATCTGGACCAAAGAAATAACGACATGCTGCTTTGTCTTTATGCACGGGGAGATCAGCATGGATGCCGAGAGCCACATGGTGTGCTTTGAGCATTACCCCATCAAACAATGGGAGCACAGTGTCAATTACTACCGCTTCTCTGCTGGCTTCCTTTTCCCCTTCTTTCTGCTGGCCTTCTCTTACTGTGGGATTTTACGAGTTGTCCACAAGAGTCATGGCACTCAAAAGAAGAAGAAAATCCAAATTAAACGACTGGTTTCAAGCACTGTTTTAATTTTTTTAGTTTGCTTTGGACCATACCACATCCTACTTGTGGTTCGCAGCTTGTTGGAGAAAAACTGCTCATTTGCTGAGAAAATATTTAATGTTTACCATGTTTCTCTCCTGTTGACTACTTTTAACTGCGTTGCTGATCCAGTATTGTACTGTTTTTCCAGTGAAAGCACTTACCAGAACTTTGCCAAGATGCGAGACTCTTGTTTAACTTGTTTAGGCTGTCTGAAGGTTGAGATGAAGGAATCCTATTCGCTGAACACCCCAGAAACTCCCGACAGGCCACAGCAGGAGCAACAGCCAGGGTTATTACAAATACTACAGGATGATACTGGAATGAAAGACTCCTCCACAACTAACAAGGGCAGCCTATAGCATTCATCATAAAAGGACATTAAACTAAAATCTGCAGCTATGACCATGTTTGTGTATCCATCTGATTTATCTGTGTATTACCAGCTTCACCTCCCAAAGGCTTACTAGCAATGCAGTACAGTGAGGTCATTTCTGGAGGTGATCAGACCTTGGCAAAAGTGAGGAGAGCACATGCTCAGTCAGTTCAGTTACAATCATGTGTCTGTTGTCATTGTGGTACCACTCAAAACCTGTTGACTCAATGAGTGCATGGACTGGAATAAGCTAGTACTCATGGTATGTGCTTCTGTTGAGTTTGTCTTTAACTACTTTCTGTTTGCCCCTGTGGCATCTAGAGAAAATAATTCTCTACAAGCTGTCATGTACTTTTAAAAAGAAAGAAGAAGAAAAAAATGCATTTCTGCAACATTTCTGTAACTCCTTGAAATAACTTCTCCTTCAACCAGTTCTGAAGCCTGCAGAGACCGTGCCAGAATCAGCCTCCTAAAATATCCAATCCGGCAATGTGAGATGTTCTGGGAGAACATTTCAGCATGTGCTGAGACCTTCAGTCTGTTGATAGACTGTGAATCTCAGACTGTTGAACCTCATCATAAGGCTCCTATTGACTTCCAGAGGTATGAGAAGTCTTGGCTCTGATGGGGATAAATCATTTGGTCTGTTGACTTGCAGAAGAACAGGAGGTTGGTAGTACATGAGGTGCTTTGAACCCATGTGCTTCTCTGAGTTACTGTGTTCAAAGGCAAATTTAGTTACGTGGAAATTCTACTGTACCTTACTAAGGTTTTGATAATGTCCTTCGCGATTTGTGTGTCTTGTGCAGCACAGACCATGCAGGCAATTAAATAACAAAGCATTTGTCAGGGAAATTGTTAAATGGATTCTGTTTAAACTCTGTTTTCTCCCACGGATACTATAACTTAGGGTTCAGTAAATACAGTATCAGAAATACGATGAATGAGTGATCTATGTTTCCTGGTTTAGACAGAAACAAAATACAGGACTAAGTGGAGATAATGGCAGTTAAAGATGTGGGAGTTGTGCTCTATAGTGTTGTTCCTACCACCATCTCCTCTCTAGATTTTTTTTCTTTATTGTATTAAGGAATCCTGAATGATTCTTCTTTGTGATCTTTTTGTATCTATAACTGTTACAGCATGAATATTGCCTTGTCTGTTCTCTTCTCTGGTTTCAAACCTTTCTTGAAACACCTCTCTCTCTGCACCTTGGAGCTGATAAATTCCAGCAGTATAAGCAGTTTGTTTCCTTTCTTTTTTTTAATGTCAAAAGATTTTCTAGACAGATGGTTTACTCCTGGTATCTGAAACATATCATTGTAATGCAGCCTTGCTCGTCATCAGTTTCTAAAAGGAATATATTCTAGCAGTTTTCTGGAAATGACCTTGAGAGGGCAATATTAGAAATAAACAGGGGATGTGTTTAATAAATTTTTTTATTATTTTCTTCCTATATTTGTTCACTCTGTGTTGAAATAACTATCTTATGGCTTTGGCCCACAGTTTATATTTGTGATACTACAGAACTTGTCCTCCCTTCTCTTGCAGAAAGGATTCGTGTCCCCACTCCCAGGAGGGGATTAGGTTTGATTAAGTTCACATTTGCTGTGTTTAATTATTTTACATTTCTTTATATTTGGGCCACTCACCAAGCTGGATTAATTACCTTATACATGCATTTTTTTTCTTCTGACTGTTAGAGCTGTTTAGTTTTACTTTCTCCTAATCTTTCCTCTAGTCTCCTGTCTGCATCAACAGGGTCATAAGGCAGGGACTCCCAACTGCCATAACGCCGTGCTTTTGTACGTTGTTAAGCACTGAGCCAACTACTTGGACTGCCATGACCTCGCAGGCTCTAAGACCCACACGTGGTTTGTTCTAGGATGAAATATTTGTTGTCCTGTTTATGCTTTACTTCTTTACAGTTACCCATGTTGTTTAAATTAAGACAGCTGGAATCCAGAGCATGCCGTATTACATTGAATTGTCGTCTTAAGGATTAAGGCTTATTTGAGTGGGTACTTTGATGTGGTCAGCTGCTGCAGTTTAAAGTCAGATGGAAACTTGGGTAACGGAGTCCAGCATTCTGCTGCAGTTCTCAACATTTAACCTGCTAACTTTCAAGAGAAGAAGGGACATGTTTCTTCTTTTTCTTTTTCCTTTTTTTTTTCTTCCTGAAGTCAATATTTTATCAATTCCTTCTGCATTGTAACTGTTAGGCTCAAGCTGCAGAACTGTAACCACTAGGGGAGGAAGGTAACTCCTACTCAGAACTTTTTCTTCCCGTCTCAGCCAGAATATAGTCAATCAAGGGTCCTGCTATGGTTGCTAAAGATATGCTACATGTGGCTATCAGATTAAATACAGGGTTTGGGGCTGAACAGGAGAAGGGATCTTAAAAACACACATTTGGCAAAAAGATAAATTATTACATTTTATATTTCTGAATGAAATATGACTGGTAAAACTTGCACTTTGGGGAAAAAAGAGCAAAAGTGTACTAAATGAGGCTTTTTTTGGCAGGAGTTAATGTTTGGAAAGAATCATATACACCTGTTAGTGTAATATGTCAGTGAGCTACTGAGCATGTAGCACACAGAGAAGGAAATCAGCTGTCTCTTTTCCCAAACTTACATTTTTAAATAATGCC
The DNA here is from genome assembly GCA_009769605.1 of Bucorvus abyssinicus. Classification (NCBI taxonomy): domain Eukaryota; kingdom Metazoa; phylum Chordata; class Aves; order Bucerotiformes; family Bucorvidae; genus Bucorvus; species Bucorvus abyssinicus. Next base: position 17,459,687 of record CM020036.1, read on the forward strand.
AGTTGCACTTTGTGGGTTCTATGCATCAGTGAACATATGCCATCCTGTGGGGTTACTTGCTTTGGCAAAAACCTCAAGCACTTCTATAAAATATTTTACTTAATAGTTATAGTTTTGAGAGTTTGGAGACTTCAAAAGGAGCTATTTTCTAACTGTGAAACTTCAAAGATCGTTTCACTGCAACATCCTTCTAGATGGATTTAAATAAAATGAATCCAAAAAAGTGACTGATCCATAAAATAAATGTTGTGAGGTTTGGTGAGTCTGAATGTCTGTCATGAAGTCTGGCATTAAGATTTCTTTCTCTCATATGTGTTCAACTGTTTTAAGTCTGTAGAGGCTGTGTATCCTTAAGGACTTCAGAAGATTAATGTTTGAAGTATGCTGGTGTTTGTGGTATGAACTGATTTTTCTCATTCTCAAAAAGTTATGTGTTTGTCTTACTTAAGAGAAGGAAAATAAAACTCACTTGCCAGAAAGAAAAGTAGATACAAGGTGTTTTTGGCTGCTGGAGATCCACTGTCCTTTGGAAAAATTAGTGGCCAAAGACAACTGCCGTTCTCATCCCGTTAAAGCACAATGGTTTGATGCTCGCCTTTTGTACCGTTTTAAGACAGCTACAGTGTCTGAGAGGTGCAGTGCCACATATACCCTGTCCTCTCTGCTGCGAATCCCAGAAAGGGACAGAATATATAAATGACAGACTACTTAATATGAAGGAGGCTTGCCCTTTACACGGAAGGTCTGCACTGCTGCCCTTATTTTCGTTAGCTCAGTTAAAGCTCTGCGCTCAGTCTCCTCACCCTTCCACAAGCTATCCGCCACCACACGAAGATGTGTGTTAGAGGGGCTACAGGAAGTGTGCAAGGCACCTGTATTTAACAACTTGCATTACTGTAACTCTTACTGGGGATTTTTGTTTTGAACCTCCCCTCTCCACTGCAGCTGTTTTCCCCACCACAAGGTATTTTTAAATCCAAGCTGCTGCAAGAGATACTTCCTGTTGCAGTTATGAGGTTAGTAAAACAGGAACAGCAATGCAATATTTCATTCTAATGACAGGCTTTCTTTGTAAAGGCCAGATCACTTCTTAGTATATAATATCATTTAATATCCATTATCCATTATAAAATTACAGAAAAAAAAGGTAGACCAAATCATCACGATGACAGCCCCTCCTCACTTCACAGAGATGTCATGAGGGTAATGATGAAAGGTTGTGCGCAGCCAGGACAGCAGAGATGAAAAGTCCTCTTGTTCTATCTTTTACACCTTGTGAGAGCTGAGGGAATAAAGAACTAACACAGGAGCAACTCTTGATAAAGCAGTCATTAGGGGCAGTCACTGCACTTCTTGCAGCAGCTTTTCAATCATAAGGGAATGGGTGTTGTAGAAGGGCAGCCCGTCCACTTCCATTTCTAGGCTGGCAGTTTTTCCACTGCGGACCCCGAGCTGCACAAGTGTTTTCAGAAGCTTTTCTTCCTTAAAAACAAAGAAATAGAATATAATTAAAAACCTGAATCTCACAAGAGCATTCATTAAGATCTTTATTTTAATTTTAGGGGAGACTGACCGCATTGTCTGTGATTATTTGGACGGCAGTTTGCAAACATCTTTTTTGCCTTGTCCCAAAGAATATGTGTAGCATCTGGAACTTAGGGAGTGTCAAAAGGTTTATATGCCTGACTGCTGTTTAATTACTGAATGATATTACTTTCTCCACACTCCCCCAACAGCACATTAGTGTAAATTCAGAAATGTGAATCCTTTTTTGCTTGGTTTCAAGTTCCCATATTGCACAAATTGGAACCTCCACAAAGTCTCTCAAAAAAACTACCTGTCATTTCTGCAGTGTGGCAGCTGGCTGCAGATGCACTTTTAAAGAAAAGGGAAAGAGGTTACAGAAGAGGAAAAAAAGGTTACTGAGAGTGCCTGAACAGGCTGCACAATCACTTTCCTTTCCTGCATCTTCTGTGATCTCTGCATGTCTTCTGCTCTCTGTCCTCTTTTTTTCTAATGATTTTATGAGAATTCTGGTTGCTTAGGGAAGGGAGGGGGAAGAAAGAAACCCCTGAAATTGTGCTTCCTTGGTATTCTCTGAAATAGCATATACGTTGTTTAGAACTGCAACTCAATTTCACACTTGTAACAGTTATTTTCTTGCTTAACAGTAATGTAAGATGGCAAAGCATGTCCCAAGTTGAGCTGCTGAAGTACATAGAGGGAACAAAATCCTCGGTTGTGAGGTACAGGCCAATTAGCATTGCAAGATGAAAAGATGGGATGAAATCAGCTCTGAAAAAACACTAGTTCTATGAACAGTGAAGACCTGGTTTGAATGGACGTATGTCTAGTATAAACTGCTTTGCTTTTCGTTTGACATAAAATGTGCATAGTAAAACTCTTTCTACTGTCTTAGTATTTGCTATAAAGAGAATTTATTTCTCTAATTCTGTTAATAAAAAGCTAAGAAAAATAAAAAGCCCAGTCACATCTCAGCTTCCCCTTGCCTCAACCCCGTAGTAATTTGCATAAGACCTTGAAATAGTCATATACCTGTCTTGTCTTCCTTTTCTTTGCTAGTAAGCCTTTTCTGGTCTTTGGTCAACTGTTCTGTTTCCATTTGTGTTAGACCCTGCTTTGCTGGAAATCACTGCTGAAACACCCTACCAGTGTGCTTGACAAGCATTTCTATAGTTGTAAATATTTTTTGTTTAATATTCCCATACAATAACCTCTAGCAAAGTCCTTTATTTCCTGGACACAAATTAATGATAAAAAAAATTATGAAGTTAGGGTTTTTTCTAGGAGACCATAGAACCATAAAGAATACAATAGCTTTAGATCTAAATTTAGATGCAATATGGTTGTATTCTACATAATACAGTGTATGGCCAAAATATAAACATTTCTGAAAGAATTAAAGCACACCTTGCATGATCAATTAGCAAAGAATTTAGTATAATTAGATAACCTGCATTCTGAATGCACTTTTTAAAGATTTTCTGGTAATGCATCTTAGTTCTTAACTGCAACAGAGTTAGATGAGGCACTGGTTTTCTATTAAAGAAAAAATACGCATAGTTACATCGTGTCAGTCGTGACACCGTGTAACAATACAGCAACCATACAGCTATTTAAGGAAGTTATCTGGATACACAGGTAGCATAAAATTTAGTACTTTTTAATTTCTAAAATTATAAATATAGATCAGCTTATATCATATGAATGATCATATATATAAACACAAATCTAAGCACCTGATCTTTCTGCAGGAGAGAGGTTTTTCTTAGCACTGAGTATCTATAGGCAAAGTGGTAAATTAGATCTTTCATGTCACAGAAGAGATACCTCAATGGGACACACAAAATGTCATTTCTAATTTGAATTGTTTCTCCTACATATTTAGTTAGTTCAAACTCTTTGATCTGCTTCCATGTGGAAGAAATGCGTGCTTGCTTAATGCTATTTAACTATGCCTGATAAACCGTGTTCCATCACCACATGCTGTTGTTTGTATTTGTAAGGAACACACACAACGTACAGTATGATTCCTTAGCTGTAAAGTGCTGCAATTTGCTCACAGTTCTCTCTTTAGTAAATAATTATATTGGGAGTGGTGTAACCAGAAAAAAAAATCAAATTAATAGAAAAAGAACTTGTTAATTTGGACTTTATTCTAGGAAAAAACTCCCTTATGAATGACAAAGCTAATAAAGAATACTAAAACAAATGTCACATCTTTATATATTGCTCATTTACAAAGTAATTCATAGAATCATAGAATCACAGAATCATTTTGGTTGGAAGAGACCTTTAAGATCATCAAGTCCAACCATTCACCCTGCACTGCCAGGTCATCACTAAGCCATGTCCCTCAGTGCCACATCTACACGTCTTTTAAACACTCCCAGGGATGGGGACTCCACCACCTCCCTGGGCAGCCTGTTCCAATGCTTCACAACCCTCTCTGTAAAGTTTTTCTTGATATCTAACCTAGATCTCCCCTGGCACACCTTAAGGCCATTTCCTCTCATCCTGTCACTTGTCACATGGGAGAAGAGACCAACCCCCACCAGAGGTCATAATTTCAAAATAAATACTATACAGTTCATTTCTCACTATTCATAAAGAGTTCAGTAAAAGAACAACCACCTGATATATTAACCTGGTTGTGAGATGCCAGGAAATGCAGAGCTGACTCTAGGATGTTTAGCATTAGCTGCCTTTGGGTATGTATGAATTAATATATTTCCCTAGCAGTCACTGTGGTATAACAGTACCACGAACATCTGAAAAATCAAACCAAGATTGTATTAACCAACATAACCTTGCTTCAACTCCACGACTGAAAGGTAAGTAAAAATTGTTTAGATCAAATTGTTTCTTGCTCACCACATTCTCAACAAGGAACAAATGCTTTCCAGTATCTCTTACAAAAATGTATGTCAAGACTAATCGGTGCGCTTTGAACAATCTGAGCGTTCTGTTCAGTGGGAATGGAGAGTTCCACAGTTCTGTGGTTTGTTGCAGTGCAATCCTGATACTGCTTGAACGTGAGGCTGCAGAGAAATAACCTGTGTGCTTCAGGGGAAGTCTTCATTTAGTAATTATGATCTGTAGTTTTCACAGAAGGAATTCCATTTTTGGAAGAAAAACACATTATAAGAAAGCTGTCTGGTGCTTAGGCACTCCTTCAAATGTCTTCTTTCCAATCACAGACAAATACAAACACTGAGGTGGGTAGGTGTGGCAGTGTGCTTTGTCTTACTAGGGTAATTATTACAGCATTAGAAGGAGCTGAATTGGGCAGGAAGTAGCCATATAAACATAAATGGTCTGGTTTTTTTTTTTTATACTAATGGAGTATGTGAACACTAATGTGTTTAATCTTCTACGCTGTTTACTGTTGCGTGGTTTATAATTAAAGATATCATATTCTCCTGTCAGACATTTTGTAATTTTCTCTCATCCACAAAACTGTTTCCATTAATTTTATCTCAATAGATTTTAGCGTTGCACTTTCAATAGCCCATTATTGGATCATTATCAATATTCCCAGCTGTACAGCTTCGTAAAACAAAAACAAAATGGATTTCCTGTACACAATATCGCATTTAATTACAGTATCTCATTACCAGGAATTTTGATCATAGTAGTTTTCAGGATATGCTGATTTAAAGGGCAAAAACAGTAGATGTAACTGGAAGAAAACACTGAAAATCTATTTTTGGAAAAGATTGCACTGAAAGGTGCCGTATGCTTTGCTAGGTCAAAGGATGAGTGGCTATATGGCTATGCTAAACGTGGGAATCAGTTGCAGTTTTATGACCTTTAGATGAAAAATCAAAATAGCAAGAATTAAAAAAAAAAGTAAGACCTACTCTAAAATACTGGAATAATGTTGGAATTTCACACAGAATGTACTGTCACCTCAGGGGAAATACTACACTGCTGTGGGCAGTGTCTGTGGTGGATGGATTACATTTTGCTTGGGATTCTTGGAGGTTACAAACTTACTGGTTTTGTCCAAGTCTCTATAGAGGTACTCTGCCAATACAGCTGAAGTTTGACGTTCCTAAGTTACTACGAATATGAAACAAACCTTACTTGATTGTTGAGGGCTTGGGTTAATTATTATTATTAAACACCACAAAGTTAAAAATAGAGCCACACGCTTAGCAGGATGGGCACAGATCACAGCAATTTCTCACCCCTCTCAGTTATTTTACTTTTTGCTCAGTCTGAAACCATTGCATTCCCAGAATATCACACTGTTTAGAGCTGCATTAGTCAAAACACATTTTAAAATATGCATCTGGAAATCTTCTTCCAACTTTAATTTAGAAACATTCAAAACTAAGTATAGAAAGGTTCTAACATAACTAGACAAGGTGAAAAGATCAGAAGTAAGGTGCAAAGTTCAGAAGTATGGAGTGGCTTCAGTATTAAGACTGTGATTTTTGATTTTGGAAGACAGATATCTAAAGGAGGTTACAACAGAGATTTATAAAGTCATGAACGATGCTAAGGAACTGAATGGGGAATTTTAATCACTGTGTCACAATACAAGGATTTCGTGCACTGCCCATAAAATTGTAGCGCTGTCATGTGCTTGAAGTAGCAGCACATGAATACATTGATTTTTGAGGATTTTTATGTTCAATCTATCTGGAATCTTTTGCAGAATACTCTAAGTATAGTGTTGCTTTTTGTTCTCCAAGGGTTCCCAAAAGTCACCAAAAGACCATGTGGAAATAAGTTATTGAAATGGACTGGGCAGGATTTAGCTTCTGGTAGCTACATGTGCCAAGCAAGTCAAAACTCCCTGGCCCTACAGAATTACCTTGGTCACTGATGGAAGTGCCGATAGCCAGACCATCTTCTTTGATAACCGTGGAAACCCAACAGCTTTCCTCAGATAGCGGTCATGTGTTTCACAGGTGTTGAGAATATACAGAGCACAAGCAATGGCATAGCCTCCCCAGTTAGAGACCCCTGCAAAAGAACATCACTGTGAAATCAAAGTGTAAAAGAACTCCAGCAATAGTTATTGCAAAGATACCCAACGTGCATAAGCTGTTAGGCACGTACGATTGAGAATCATGCAATGATGGTGAAATGGAACGTGGATATGAATTAAACATTGACATGAATTTGGAACATTTATTTCAGAAATACACAATTGTTTAACATATTAAAATGTTTTCAGTAGTATTTCAGACTGAATTTCTGCAAAATTCCATCTAGCTTAGTTTGCGGTTTGCCTTTCCAACAAAGCAAAACCTCATGTGCATGGTCTGTAACACAACTCCACTTGGCTTAACATGAAGTACACGAACTGCGAGGTGGTGTCTTTTGACACCTGGTGTCTTTTGCTTTTAGCCACACAGAGGTAGGAGATCGATAAAGTATCCTAAACCAGGCAAATATTTACTCGTGTCAGATTTTTAATGGAATGCTGTACCATTGCAGAGAATCCCTATTTGGTCACAAATTAAGACTGATTAAAGAGTTCAGCTATTTTATAAGATAGGAAGCCGTGATGAAACTAATTGTTTGTGTCTTGACGATTTGGACCATATGTACAATATGGAAAACTCAGTTCATAAATTGGTCCTTGCTGAACATGTCTTTCGCTGTGTATTATATTTTGTGCTGGTTAAGACATTGGTAGAAGAGGATTTTAACTATTTTAACTGTACCATTCATCTTTTGTTGTACATCAGTCCTCCAGTGGCTGTTTGAAAGGACTTAACATCTCTGCATGTAAGAGCAATATGACTGTGACCCTGACAGGGCCACACCCACAGAAGCTCCTCAATTATACTGGAAATTTGTATGTGTATAGACATTTTAAGTCCCACACTGAGCACTTCTGCAGTCTTCCTTGTTATTTTATTTAAGGTGTGATTTTTCAAGAATATTCAGGATTTGCCCAACTATTTCCAATTAAATGCACTTTCTTCACGAAACATCCTCAATTTTCAGGCATTGCTGCTGGAGCTGTAGTTGCTTAACTATTCAGAAAATTGACATAATACAGAGATAGATTTTTTTTTTTTCCTTGGTCATACAAAGAAAGGGCAAATACAAATCAGTTGGAAAGACAGATGTTTTCAAGTCTATTCTCAAACATCAACAACCTCCCCCCCTGGAAAAAATCCCTTACCGGCTACAATAGTAAAATCAGCTTCAACATCACAAGCTATAACGTCTCCATTTTTTATGTGCTTCTTTACAGCATCTTTTACTTTGCCCATTCCTAATTCATTTCCTCCATCTCCAACACCTTTATTAAAACAGAGAAAAACCAAGTAAGTATGGGCCCAGCATATAACTAACAATCAACTTAGAGAGCATCCAGTGTCTTCTCCAGAGTTGCTGTGACAGTTCATAGCTCCATACGAGACAATTTATCCTTTTTAATCAAAAGTGTTTAAAAACAGAAGACTGTGAACAAAATACCTGAAAGCATCACCTCACATGTGCTAACATGTAAGTGTACATATGTAATACATGCTGTGCTGGTGCAGGCAAAAGAAATCAAAATCATCAAGTGCTCATCAACTGCAGTGAGAATTAAGATAGTAAATGTTCCTTACAGAAGGCCTTCAATGGCGACTCTATATAATGCATTATCATATTCATTATCATATCATATTCATTATCATATCATTAGCACCAACATAGAAAGAAGATAGAAAACAAATCCAAAGCAAACCTGAGAAGTTAGCTTACAATTCTATAATAAAGCAAGCAGAGAAAACTTTGGTTTGTTAAAAGCTTTAATTAAAAAAGAGACCATATACAAGAAGCCCAACCCTGTGTACTATTCCTGTTTTCATTTATTCTAGTAATTTATGAAAAAAATAGCTAGCCCTTTGTTTCTTTGTTTGTTTGTTCATATTTTCAGGGTGCAGGGCCTTGATTTTGGTTGGTCAGGAAGAAACACTATGTATTTTTCTCGGTGACTGCAGGAAAATTCTAGGCAACCATGCGCTTGGGACATAAAATTGTTAGATGCCAGTCAGAGGTCTGGAGAATGAGGATAACACGTAAACTAGGAGCTTAATAAAAGCTGGATGGTACCTCTAGCCTCTTATCAATATGTAAAAAACCACAAAAAAAAAAAAAATTCCATTTCTTTACATGGAAATGAAGATTTCTCTTTCATCTGTTAGTCTAAATGGCATCTTCTAAAGTTTGAAGATTTTATAGAAAGATCCTTGTTAATGTCTGTGAAATAGAACAATGAAGAGCTCAAAGTCTTCATTACAATATATTGTATTTGAAGTCAAAATGTGACTTTGCTCTAACGCCCAGTGTGTGTTACAGGAGAGGAATTACAGTATTTATCATTTACACTTCAAGCCCTGAATATTGATAAATTTAACACTTTTAGTGACTGCATAAATATGTCATGTCTGTAGCAAATTTGTTCTTTAAGTGAAATTGAAAATTATTTCTCAGCAGCAATTTTTTATTTAACTTCTTAAGTCTATATAGTCAAGGGGAGCGTAACTGAGTGATGCGTAACTTACATAAAAGGATTTGCCATGGAACGGTTAATCTTTTTTCTTATCTGCTTTAATAATCTGTTAACATTTGCTTTCTAAAATCTGTTTGTTGGTACTTTCAAATAGGTAATGACATGATCATGGTATCTCTATTATCATACATAAATATGGTAGCTACTACTGTTTTGTAAGAATCCACACATTTTCATTTTTCTTGTATTAAAAATGCAAAATTTTGTTCTTAATATTCTTTAAAAAGGCTAAAATGAATTCTTGTCCTTTGAAAATCATCAACAGTTTCTTTAACTGACAGATAATCTGTTGCTCAGGGTTCTTTTGCATCAGCCTTATTTTGCTTTTTCCTGTCTTTGTGGAAGTCTTGTCACTAGGATGGTTACGCAGTTAGTAGATCTACTGCTGTGGATGGATCCCATTAGCATTACATGGGGAGGAAAAGAACATCACACCAAGAATTTCCAGTACCTTCTGTTTTTTTCTTCCTCTACACATCAGCAGAGGACTACATTTTACTGTAGATATTTTGAGTGAGATTCATCTGACAAAACGCAGCCATCTACACATGAGCCAGTCAGCTACACTTCTTCTAAAGTAAGGAGAAACAGACCCTTTAAACGTTCAGTTCATCTCATCCCAAGGCAGACATCTCAAATATAGATGTCTGAAAATAGACAAAATGAATCCTTTTCTAAAAGCCTGAGTGCTTTCCAGGCAGAGGAAAAATAGTTCCGTTGGATCCTCCATGCAAGATTTCACTGACTACGTTGGTTTCTGAAACTACATTCATGAAAAATGCAGGAAATGTCAGCCTTCTGTGCTGAAAATCATTGGTATGAAAGGAAATCAAGTGTGACCCCATTTTTTCATGCAGTACTTTGGCAGGCTTTTCATTAGCTCCTATATAAATAGCATATAGCTATGTCACTTGTATGACAGCTGAAGAAAATTGCATTTGGTTTTGGTAACATCTCTTAATCTTTTATTTCAGTCTGTTGTGGAAAATGAGTCCTTTCAACCTCAGCCTTTCATGTCTTCTTATTTTGTATATTCCTGAAGGTTGCTGCTTACTCCATGACTTTTTATGATAGCGGTACCCATACATTGTTGGCATTGTTCATGATTTGTCCATGGTCAGACTCCTAGATCAGGTTTTTTTAAAACACAGGCCTTGTTTTAAACACAAAACTTGACAGCAATTAAACAGCATATAACACATGTTCTAACACTTCCCCTCTCCACCTACTAACACAGTACTTCTTGCTACTGAGCACGAGTATGTATTAACTTCTGTAAGGCTGAAAACTTGATCTTTCTAGTATCCTTTTCTAGTCTATAAAGTTATTTGACTACTCCACCCTAATGCTGCATTTTATTTTGGAACTAGATGTATGCCTTCAAATCCCTACTGACCTTGAAGAAAGTCAAAGATAGCCCCACCAGAAAAATTTATCATAATCAGTAGCAACACATTATCATCAGTAATGAACGATGGGAGACAAAGGCCACAGCCCAGATTCGTGCCTTGTTAAGCTAGGCTTTGCAGAAATACACTGAAAGAAACAACAGCCATCTCAAGAAATTAAAACACAGACACAAAAAGTTAGTGTGATAAGCAAAATAAGAAATGTTAAGTAATAAAAGACAATGTAAGAAACAATTACACTGATTTTCTATAGATAATCAATTAGTTCTCCAGCGTAGACTATCCATATACACAAAGGTCACTGAGCTGCTGAAGCGTATCCTGAGAAGGACAATGAAGCTGATGAAAGGTCTAGAGCACAAGTCCTATAAGGAGCGGCTGAGGGAACTGGGGTTGTTTGGTCTGGAGAAATGGAGGCTGAGGGGAGACCTTATCGCTCTCTACAACTACCTGAAAGGAGTCTGTAGTAAGGTGAGTGTTGGTCTGTTCTCCCAAGTAACAAGTGGTAAGACAAGTGGAAACAGCATCAAGTTGCACAAGTGGAGGTTTAGGTTGGGCATGAGGAAAAATTCCTTTACAGAAAGTGTTGGAACAGGCTGCCCAGGGCAGTGGGGGAGTCCCCATCCCTGGAGGTATTTAAAAGACATATAGATGTGGTGCTGAAGGACATGGTTTAGTGGTGACTTGGCAGTGCTGGGTTAATGGTTGGACTTGATGGTCTTAAAGGTCTCTTCCAACTAAAATGGTTCTATGATTCTATGAAATTCCACAGGAGATCAGAGCAGATACCTTCATTATCTTTTGAAGCCTATGACTTGTTAAATCATTTTCTATGCAGACATCTCTTCAGAGACAATTCATTGCAATGGTACACAGTGAACCTGGATAACTGCTCGTTTTCCTCTTATTCACAAGCCTGCAGTATTTTTAATTAACGACATTTCATAGTATATTTGAATACTCAGAGAATGTTTAAAACAAACTGAAGTCTGCTGAACAGATTCAAATTCCCACCTTGCAGAACACTCCAAACTCCACCAAATCAGTAATATACTTTCAGCTGCTCTGGGAGATACTTGAAGAGATTAGGGTATTTTTATTAAAGCAATCAGGATGTGATAGTTTGTAAGTAGCTGGAGAGACCAAGTCTTTGTATCAACAGTCTAAAATTAGGGATAAGAATTGGAATCAAAAGCAGCAGATAAAGCTCTGAGGCATTTTGCTAAACATCTTTATGAAAGAGAGATTTTTCTATCCTTATTCAGTCAATCTTTGGCTTCTCTGCTGAGATGAATCCCAACAGAGTGCCATCTAGAGTGCTGCTTTTTGAATGTTGAAAGTTACTCTTCAGGAACAAGAAAAAAATTGAATTAAATCTAAGTAAAATGTATTGCAAGTTTTAAGATAATACAAAAAAGACCAGTGAACTGTTCTGCTATGCAGCTTTTAAATTATTCCAATATATTGAAATCAGACTATGCATTTTCTCTGCAGGAGCTCTCTAAATTCTGTGGAAACATATGAAAAACATCAAACGGAGAAGTCAAAGTTTCTGAGCTTTTGGTAAGCTTTTGGTAATACTTAGGAGTGAGTCCACAGCCCTATAAGAAGAAAAAAAAGCCAGATCGGCAGACATGTTCTCGTGTGACTGAAATCAGCCTGGCTTGTGTAATTATTTCTAATTTTGTGACAATTTCTATTTTTGTTTCTAATATTTATATAGATTATATAGCTCCCAACTCTGTTTTGGGGCACACAGTGTAGCAGTAAGCGTTTGATTGTATGAAGACATTGTACAACACTTTATATACCCACCTTGATTTATGGCATATTTTTTCAAAACCAGATACAAGTAAGTTTTCAGGAAAAAAAGGACTGCCCAAAAAAGAGAGGAGCACCATGTTGACAAAAGCATTCTTATTAGACAATGCTAATGAAGTTTTGGCAGGAGGGACAATATACTCCTGTAAAGATTATTACTGGATACATATGTTTTGTTAGAGGAGGCACTATTATAGTAGATGCAAATATTTAATCCCTGCTTGGGAGAACATTCTGCTAAAAGACAATATAAACTCAGATTCTACCCAGACTGCTGTTTTAACACAGGTGTAACAATCATAAAAACAACTAATTTTTTAATATTAATGTTTCTATTCAATAGTCATTTGTTGTCTATGATGCCGTTCAAACAGAAAACACAGAATAAAGTCAGTGTCAAAAACTACGCTTACAAAAGTGTATATTTGCACCCTGATTTATAGATAATACCCATATCTGGGCTTGCTTTTTTTTCCTTTAGTAACTTTGAAGTCAACTTCTTTTTTTTTTGGCTGTGAGAACCCTTCAATAGAAACTTTTAATTTTTCTCCAGCAGTGGTCTCTTTAAATGCAACCCCAACAGACAGCTGTAGCCTGCAAGCAGTTATTCAGCACCTGCCTCCTGCTCCTCTTCCAGTAAGAATTCCCGTTAGGTACTTCTCTTGCTTCTGAGAATATGACACAAACTGACACATACCTGTTGTTGTGACTCCTGGAATGGTTTGTGCAGCTAAAAATAGTTCATCTATGGGATCCACAAGATGTTTAATGTTAACTTTCCTGGCATTGTAATAATTGCCATCAGCAGCCATCCCAGCACGCTCTATTGCTACCAGGTGATCAAATCTGGTTAGAGACAAGTGAAAAAACAAAGGAGAGGAGTCAAAGCTGTGATTCTCACATAACAAACTCTTCTCTTGGCTGCTTCTAGTGTTGCACTTGGTTCTAGATTTTGACCATTTGGTATTCAATGTAAAACTTGGATACTGTTTGCTATTTCTGAATTTAGTTCTCTACAGGTTAGTCTCGTTTCTTTACAGCTTTAGTGCAACTTCCTCAAACCACATTTGCTATCAAGAAATGGAGAAGTTCCTGAGATCCTCCTAACCGCCAGTCCTTTGGGTCAGCCATCTGGCTTTGCTCTGTTTCATGTTAAAATACATAAAATCTTGTAAGACATCACTCTTTGTAAGTGTTTTCAAAGAAAACAAAAATTTGGCAAATTAATGATAATCTAAATCCTTGTTAGTGCAAATGTAGTGTCTGCTTAAAGTACATTGCTTGGCAAATGTTTTTGTTTGAATCTTTAGATTTGGGGGATTTTTCTTAAAGTCTATTGCTATTTTGCTAGTTATGAAAGTAGACAGATGTACTGCAGATGTCCTACATTTTAAGCAGAATTATAGCACTCAGTTCCGCCACTATATGTTAAAATGAAGTTATTTTGTTTCTGTTTCTCCAATTTTACTGGCAAGAGGTTACTAATTCTGCTGAATTACTTCACATGTTTGCAGGTGGTGACTACAGTCATCTACAGTGACTCCAGAGATCTTAAGCATGTTAGTTGTCTACTTTAAAGAAACATTTCCTTTAGTTTTTTGAGACTGTGGGATCAATTGATATAGAAACTGGCTGTAATTATATATAGCTATAAAACACATTTTTAAAAACAATACATAAAATGAAGATATTATCATGTATACTATTTCAGCATATATTTAGAGCATGCACTAACCTGTGGAAAGAAATGGGAATTGAGTAAGTTGATGAAGCAAATATCAGGGTGAAAGATCATTTTGTTAAAGAGAACAAACTGAAGGCAACTACATTAAAATGCTTTTCAAGGAAAGATCAATAAAAATGAACAATGTATGCCTATTTAAAGGAAACGTAAGACTCTAAGTTCCCTGCTAAGGAATGAAATGTGTGTACTTAGCAAATTCTCCAGTGCATTAACCCTTATCACACACTTCGTTTAACTGAATTTTTGCCCAATATTGTATACTCAACAATGTATATGCAAGGAGTTCAAATCACAATTGAGAAGTTCGTGCATACATCTATACTTTTGGCTGTTGCTGCCTAAAGAAAATAGGATGATCACTTTCACACTATTACAAACGCATGACGTTTTACTAAATTAGATCAGGTTCCCCAGACTTGAGCCAAAGCTCTAGAAAGTGATCACCCTCCACAATTCTTTTCCGAGCTCTTTCACTGACTCTGACATAATACTTCCCCTTCCTGATTTTCTCAGTGATTTAAAAACTGGTAAAATAATTGCGTGTGTGTGTGTGTGTGTGTGTCTAGATCTAGATCTAGATCTAGATCTACAGAATAACAGCAGAAAAGCTTTCAGAAAATTTTCAAAGGAAAAGAGCTGTTGATATATGATGTACTGTTTCTTTTTTTGTACTCCAGAAATGCATAATTGCAGAATAACATGGAATTCTGTACTCTATGTGTGCTCCAATACCAATGTTTGATTTCAAAGTTTGTTCCGTTCATTCCAAGTTTAAAGGATTTACTTGCAACCATTACACTTTTATCATAACTTTACACAGTAGAGGTGACCCATTCTCAGAAACTGAATACACATACTTAGGTCTTCCAGGATTCCCATCCTCACACAAAAACATTAAAGCTGAATCAGCACTTTCTCTTTGATAACTCAATAGAGGGACAGGTCTCTTCAGGATTCCTACAGGAAAACAAAATACAATTCAGATACTGTGTACCTTTTCTTTAAATGTGTGTTTGAGTAACTTTGGGGGGAAAAAAAAAAGCAGGACATTTAGAATAGTAAGGACTCAAGGTCTTTACACAGTTCCTGATAAGCTCCCTGCATCCTTACTTTAAATTACTCATTTGGAAGTTAGTGCTAGTAAATGGGACCTTGAAATAGAAAAGAGGTCTACAAGAATAAGAAGAGACATCCAGAATTCAGCACAAACAGCTAATCCATAATCAGAACACAGACGTGTAGGCATTAACTTGATGACACCTAGGTTTGAAAAGATGTCATTGTACCAACGCTGATGAGAGCTTGGGGGATGAACTCTGGTTCTTTCTCCAGAAACAAATAATCCTGTACTGAGTGACAATGAGTGGCTCAAACTGGCAAGATAAAAACTAAAAAACGTGTCTCTTACCTAGTTGAACAGCCTCTTCAATAATCTTTTTATTCAGATTCATAGCTCTCTGATCTGTTACTATGGCAACCTCTTTCTCTAAGGCCTGCAATATAGCTGCAATAGCGAGAGCTCCTGGAGGCCCGTCATTCTCTTCTGGCGGTTCATAACTGAAGTGGGTAGGAAATCCAGTTGTTATCAGCACCGACCGAGCATGGGAGATGGACAGACAAGCCTTCAGCAGCTCATTCTGGCGGCATAGATGAATTATACCCCGGTCTCCTATAAAAGAGGTTTTAAAGAGAGCAGTATACTTCAATATATCGTTCTCCTTTTGAAGTTTCTGTGCAAGTGAACCCGCATAATTTAATGACATAAAATGGGTTTAAAAAAAAAAAAACAACCGAGAAAGAAAAACCTCTGTTCAAGGCAGGAATTGGGGTAATTTCCTCAGGAAACCTAGGAAGGTGTAGGATGTGAGTAATGAAGATAATAGGCTGTGCTTCCAGGTTAAGAATTTCAGTTAACTCGATTTTGAAAATTACTATACCTAGCATTTCTAGGTATTTGCTTTTTCTGAGAGCTTATTACATATTGTTTCTTTTCCTTTGGCCCTCTGTTTTCCTCTGAAGTAGTGACAGTCATGCTAGACCATGTCTAGCTACTGAAGCTAGATTACAACTCAAGCATCCCAGATCTTACAGAAGTTTCTCTGCAGACTTCAGATGAGTTATCTGGTCCTTTGTCTCTATTTAATTTTATCCCTTTAAGGAAGATCTAATTCCCAAGTAAATTCCACTTAATGAAATGATTAACCACAGAAGTGAGGTTTTAGAGACATTGTAAGTTACCAGGGGACTTCATAAACCCAATTAATACAGGGATATCCAGGTGACTGCTAGAAGATCTTGTAACCCTTCATGTAGTAGAGAACCATGTTATCTGACCTAGAGAAATAGGTGAATAGTAACAGATGTCTTTTCTCAGGAGGCAACACTGTGTTATTTATGTATGTCTCTCATTGTTCAAATACTTCCTATCCCCTCTCTCTTCCCCTGCACTCAGAAAAAGTTCTCAGCGCAATCCTTTCAATTTGGTAGCACTTCTGAATACCACAAATTCCAACATGATGCACCCATATTCATGGGCTGATAGCAACTGCAAAAGGCAAGTCCTCACTATTGTTTTCTAGCCTCTTCACACGTTCATCTTTCTCATCTTCCTTCTCTCCCCTCCCCTACACCTTCCCCTTTTTGTCCTCAATTTCCCCCTTTTCCTCTGTTCCCCCTACACACAGCCAAAATATAGATAGTGGACACAGAAAAAAGTTCTGAACAAAACTGAATTAACAGAAGCATGGAATATTAGTCTCTGAGAAGTGGGGTATATTAATTGAGATAAAACTCTGTACTCTCCTTTAGCAATAAAATGAGCTAACTCTCAAGTTAGGTCCTGTATTTCTGCAGAGCGTGGCATTGTGCCAAGCTGAACTCCAGAGAGTGGGAAAAGGAGAGGCCTTGTGAGTAAAAATAAACAGACCCAAACATATGCACACAGCCCAAACCCAGAGCTTGGGAGTGCTGGGCGTAAGCTGTTTTCCACTACTGCCTACAGAGGATTTCAGAAAATTTATGGGAAACTGAGATCAGAATTTACAGCAGACAGAGAGGACTAAGTCAGCATGTATTTTAGGAATGGTTGTGCTATTCATTTTGCCTTTATTTCCCTCCCATCTTCCCTGTGCACACATGTAGCCCTACCTCTCAACCTTCTGAGGTGATCAGGTCACTTTGGTCCATCGCACAACACCTCAAGTGATGAATATGTCATCAGAGCTTGATGTAATTCCACCCATCAGAGAGGGATGTTTGAAAAGTACATGCAACCACTAGAATTTTCTGGTAGGAGCACAGTAGCCATGAATATACATAAAGAAATGTGCTATTTACTCAACAGGAGCTGTTACCAGCATGCTGAGGTGCCCTCTTCTTTATATACCCACTTCAGTTTTATTTGGTAACAGTTCTTACTCCCTGTGGACTCTCCAGTCTACTGTAAACAACGATCCTTCTGTGTGCTTAGAGAGTATACAGTCATCAAGATCAGATATTCCATGACCCATAAGGTTGAATGGTTTTGGTCAGACTCTAATACTAAGTATGGTAACAGAAAATGTTAGATGTAGTTGTATTAACTCACTGTATTCCACAAAGAACCTTTTAGATGCTTACTCTGTTCTTTATGAATATCTAAATATCTAAATAACAAATCCACTAAAGGAAGAGAGGTTTTGTTTTTACCTGGATCTATTCCAATTAGGGTCTCTAGAGTCTTTATCTTTCGGGCTGCTTCTGCTGACACAATACTATAATGCAGAGGATCTTGAGAAATGCAGTGAACTTGTGGGACTTCTCTTGAGGATCTAACTGTGACATTGTCGTTCTTTAGGTCGGTAATGAACATACAGCCAGGAGAATGAGTAAAAGCTAAAGGAGCTCCTAAAATGGGTGGAAAAACTTCAATTAAACGCGTTGTTATTGCCATACATTATGAGAACGATAAAATTGCAAAATGTTATTGAACAGCACAGAATCCCTGCCTGATGACACTTATCATAAAAAAGGTGATATTTTAAGTTACACTGCAGCAATCAATACACTTTGAGAAAGAAATGTATACATATATACCTGAGAGTGTTTTCACTTCTAAAAAGCTCATGTGGGTAGTTGAGATCAGGTTTTTCTACAATATCCTCTCTGTTATCAACTTGAGGCAACTTAGGAATTGAACACTGGTACCCTCCAAGGAAGTCTGTCAGGAACTGGCAAGTCTGAAAATTGGGTTTGATATGCATGAAGAAACTAGTGCATCAGTGTAAGAATAAGTTAATGCTATAGTTTGCACAGTGGGTTGGTGATATTGTTTCTGTAAGAATAAATTAATTTTGTAGGTTCTAGAGTGCTGCTGGAAGCTATAGTGTCTCTCTTGCTCTTTTGAATAGCCTTGTAATAGTGATATGACAAAACTATGTCAACTACTGCCTGATGGCTAGGAGCAGTGTATCAGATTCAGAAAATGGGGACTAGCATCTCTGCACGATGTCTTGCCAGCCTATCTAGGAGACCTATGAACTGGCAAGGAATGATGACAAAAGGTGACCAGTAATTCTTAGCAAAGGGAATCTTAGCAGCATCGAAACCCCTGGTGAACAATAAGCTGAGTTAGACCTGACAGCGTAGCAGCTCCCTAAGCTGAAAATATTTGCTGTCTTTATACTAATTCTAAAAGTCTTGATCTAGATTATACTTGATTTGGCAAAACTGGTATGTTGTTGGATAAATCACAACTGGTATACTTAAGCAAGCAAAACCTTACTTTATTAGGATGGTGAAAAGGGAGGAGGTATTTCCTTAAGAACTACACATGTGCTTGGTCTGTGCTAGATATGTTGGGAGTCTATGGCTAGTAATTTAAAAGCAGCTGGGGACCATGGTTGTTGAGGTTTAGTATACCTTACTAAACAGTGTGAGTAGACAATGTTTTTTTGTGAGAAGCTTGCAGATTCATTTAAAGTACGGGTACTGGTAGTATGGCAGATTGGTATGGTAGTATTATAACTACCTAGCTGAAAAAGGAGCACAGCAAGGGACAAACTGTCCAAAAAGTTCCTGGCATGCAGAAATGCCAACTGGTTTTAAAACAGAAAATGGAGAAATAAACAAAAGTAAAAGTAGCTTCCAGGCAAAGGCAGAATGGACAGCCGCTTTGGGCAACAGATAGTGGAGAGGTTGGCAAATTTTTTCTCTCCTTTCCCTGAATAAGAAATGAGAAAGATGAATAGAACTGCTGGAGAACACAGGAAAGAGCAGGGTTTTCAGCTTGGGTTTGGGACTGAAGAAAAGGGATTGTATGCAAGAAAGAAGAATAATTCTCTGCTCCTAGTGCTGAATATATTTTCAGCAGGTGTTGAGAGCACATGCTGAGATAAACATCTGTAAGGAACCACAAGGATGTAGCAGACCCTGTAAGGAGAGAAGAACAAAGCAGATGACCTCCCAAGGCTCTCCCAATTAGACTGCTTGTGATTATTAAGCTTCTTGTTCAGTAAAATATGAGATTTCATTCCACACTAGTGATTTAGAACAGTATAAAATACTGTCACTATGGTTTAGTTGCATTTTCTTGCCCTTTGTTACAAATGACTGGATAAAGTGAAGGACATCTCTGTGCAGGGGACAAAGCTTCATTTATGTAGTGTGTCATATTTACTTCATTTTAGAACAAAACCTAAAAGCTTAAAAATTTTTTCATGAGACAATTATGGACTCTTTTCCAGATCAATCAATTTGCTAGCTCTTAATGTTTTGGAAAGATATCTGGTTGCTTTGCTTTATTTTTTCTCCCCCCATTTAATATTGTTTCATTGAAATGTAATACAAAATAATATTTTTAAAGGAAGAAGCTTAAAAATTAATGCCTCTAAACTTCTCATTTTTAATAATGCTTTAAAAAGATGCTTTGATGCTGCCAGAGCTTTAGAGTTCTGCCTTTAAAATACTCAAACAAAAGTGAAGAAATTTCAGTAAGGCCTTCCTTTAATGTAGACCTGTATTTCACAATGGAAAATATTCCTGTCAAAAGGTTTTTTGTTGTTTGGTTGGGGTGTTCTTTAGCTTACCCTAAAATCAAGCCTGCTAATCAGCCAACTCATTCAGTCCTCATTTAAAAAAAGAGAGAGAAAAGAGTCTCCAAACATAGTACATACTGCAGTTGATGATTGCTTCTATTCCTGTTACTCCGCAGGCCCAAAACATCGGAATATCACCAGGGTGAAGATGAACTGAATCTCCATAGTCTGGTTTGGAAAGATCTTGTATTCCCAGCAGACCTGGCATTGATGAAAAATTAATTCATGAGATATTCCAATTAAGTACTAATACTGCAAAGCTGGTGGGGGGCGTGGACCCCAAACATCATTCAACGACACTGAGCTAGGATTGCAACAGAGGCAAGTCCCATTGAAGTGGCATATTTAGTTTGCCTTTGAGTGCCCAGAACCTGAGATGACTTGTTTTCCCTTTTTGTACATCAGTATCAGTAAATTGATTTTTACATCAGTAAAAATGTATTCACTTTATTTCTGCAACAAAATGCACGCTAGAAATGTATGCTGAGTTTCTAAGATATTATAAATCTTCTCTATCAATTCATGGCACTGGTGAACAAGAATAAATGACTGCAATGCAAAATGGGTTTCTTCTAGAATATGTTTTCTACTCCTTTAGCTTCCTACGTTCTTTAGCTAGAGAAATGAGCAACTGCTTTTTTACCTCTCTGGGTTAGATAACGATATCTCACTCTTACCCAGCTTTCACTAAATTGTCTTTTGCTTTATTCTAACACCTACTTGTAATATTCTGGGTCATTCTAAGCACTTGCTTTTTTCCCTTGGTTTTAAATTCTTTAGATGCTTTAATATAACACTGTCTTCTTTGGAAGTAACATATATAAGCTGCATATATAATAATTCACTCTTTTCTGTTAAAAATAAATAAATAAATAGTGGAGACCCTCACTTGCCCAATTATCTTGTTGCTTTACTCAAACTAATGATTTATTACTAGTTCCTCAGATTTAAGCACTCAGACCAAATACGTTACTGGGGTAACCGGTAACCAGTGACATCTCCTTCCATGCTCTGCAATGTGATCTCTCTGTGTATGCAGCCCATGAGTCTATTGATTGACAAATTCCTGTCAGAAGAGGGGAAAGGTTTTTTTATTGCTATCTATCTTCATCTTACAGGTGTTTGCTTGGTTTTGTTCTTTTCCAGAGTCCTGTTTTATAATTTTTTTTTCAGTTTTCCCTTGCGAAGAATAGGCCTGTACTTGTTTGAGATTTTTTCTTTAAAAAACAATATATTCTTGTAATATTTCCATTTATTCTTTCTTAAGTGTTGTGCTCAGTGTATCCTATTTCAGTATTTTTAAAAATAATGCAGTATTTACTTTCACGGTCATCCACTAAGACACAAAATGCATCAACACATACTTCTCCCCATGCTGTCAATCACTGCTACCCTGTCACTGGAATCTCTGACAGCAAGAAAGTATTCACATATAAATGAAACTGCATACATTTTAGAAAAATGTGATTACACTTTTTTACCAAAACCACCCCTGCCGTATAACAATTTATGTACATTCAACAGCTATCTTTTATCTGAGAAATCTCGGTGTTCAGCTCATTCAAAACCTACTTTTTTTTTCTTTTTCAGATTCGTGACCATTAGAAAGCATTAAGGATAATAAATTTACTGGTGCAGGTATTTCAGTCCTACCACTTCCCATGGTTCTCCCCTTCATTTTTATACACAGTAAATTGCATGCAGACTGAAAAATTACCATCACTGACCAGGGTCCCCTATGTGAATCGGTGCTCCATGGGCCTCTTTTAATTCAGATGTTGCTAGCACAGCCGACTCCAACTTGCTTTCAGAAATAGGTCTCATTGTGACTACTAAGTTGCAGCGAAAAGTAGAAATGCTGTAGCAAGGCACAGCTGTCTGGCAGTTTAAAAGAATCCAAGGTGTTAGCAGGAATATTAAATAAAACTTCTAAAGTATTAGAAGAAATAATTCTAAAACTTCGTGCTGTAGTTGAGTTTAGAAAGGACACATGCTAACATTCCTTTTAAATACTTTTGAAAATTTTTTCTTTTTTTTTTTTTGTAAGACCCAGCAGTGTAAAACACTCCATCCTTGAGCTTCTTTATATAGATCACTAAAATTTTCAACATTATGCATTTCTTGCTTCAGTATGTGCAGCATAGAGTGTGGTGAGCTCAGTGTGTTCTGAATATTGTCAGAAGTCAATGGTGTGCTCCCTATACAGAAAGGGGAAAAGCTAATAAAAAATATCACACAGTGATAAATCTACTTGGTGTGAATCCACTCTCTGTACTGGAATTCAGGGGAGCCACAGTGCTCTGTACTATGCAAGGGTGAGGAACTCCCGCTTCTACAGAAGCAGCATGCTGGTTCCACACATACAAAATCTTTTGTGCCTTTCAAAACGTTCTGTGGAATTCATCATCCTCACCAACTGGGATGCTGAAGCACCTTTTCTATTCAGAAAGAAAGCAGTTCAGCTTTTTAGAATAGAATGTCTGATATCTAAGTTGCATTTTGAACATAAACAAGATATGTAGACAGCTAGAGCAGCGTGGAAAATGTTCACTAACAATCTTTATATAAAAATCTTACCTGTCACTGAGGAAACACGCTGTACAGCTCTTCACAGTGTTGATGTGCTATAAACTATAACATTTTCCTAATTCTGAAATGCTATAAGCACATACATAGTTGGTTTTTTTTCTTTAAGCTTGGTAGAAGGACTCACATAAGAGGTACAATCGAGTGTTCATTTTGACAAGAATCACAGCAAAAAGATTGCGAAACAGTAACACTGAAAACAACAATAACCTTTGTCTAGTAGAAGAGCATCCAAACTAAATGTAAAAGGCATGCAAATCTGTGCTTAAGTATTCTTAAGTATTCTTAAGTGTTCTTAATATTAAAGGGTCTACCTACTGGAGCCAGAATTATTCTAGGACTTCTGCCAACATTAAAATCTGAACTATAAACTTTCTGAGCTTAGTTATAATTCTCAGTGCTATGGTGGATATCTCAAGCCTTTGGGAACATCTTCTGTCCCAGAGGTCTGGTTTCATAGGAAATATGCAGTTTAAAGGCTCTACTGTCACGGGAAAAATAAAAAACGTGGCTGTCATATGTGCAGAAGAAACTGCTGCTGTCATGGCTCATAAAAGGAATGTTTCTACTGCATCTGGAGCTGGTGTGGAGAGTGGGACATGTATAAAGGCATGGTCAGAATAGTGCATGGGTCATTGGCTGAAACAGAGAAGACAAACCAGAAAGAATCCAAATGAAATGGCTCCCACAGCACACAGGGAATAACCTTGTCACCATAAATGAATAAAAAAACTAGACTGGCCTTGGAGGAAGTTGAGAAGAGCACTGAACTGAGGCTAGGGATTTTTTTATCCTCTATTTTATGCACTCAGCACTAGGATGTGCCTGAAGTTACCATGCAGGTAGGAAAAAAAATTCTGATTTTGAGCAATAGGTACATGCACATAATGCGAATATGGACAAATACTAAAAGGCAAAGCTACACACAGACTATGTGTGTGTGCATATACTTACCTTATACATGCTTACATTACATTTTTGCTCAACATTTCTTATGGGAATGCCACTATTTTGGACTGCTTTTTCAAAAGAGAAGCTGCAGCCTAAATAAAAAGTCACCATGTCCTTAAGTTGTTGAGAATACTCCTTCAGGCTTTTCAGTGATCCAGTACAAGCCCCATGCTCATATATTCTGTACTGTAGGCAGTCAGTTCTAGTGAAACAAGAAGTTACCACAGCTTTATCATACTCTTTGAGAACAAGGTGAATAGTTTGACCTGACATTAACTCAGTATTAAACCACAAGATACAGCCTGCTTTATCCATTTCTTTTCCTTCTGAGTAACAATGAAACAAACACGTGCAAAAACCCCAGAATACCTTATTCTGCACAAAACCAAGCCAGTCAACAGAACATGTTTGTGTTTGCTATTTTTTAGGTTTTATAGGTAAGCGTCCCTTACATGTTTCTTGTCTCAAGACTTCAAAAATTAGGGAGCTGTTTTAAGTCTTGCTTTTAGAGTTTACTACAGGAGTACATTTTTCAAATTTCAGAGGCTATAAATATGCGGTCACCATGTCTGCGTTACTACTAAATAAAACACAGGTAAAACCCTGTTATTTAATTCTGCTGGCTCAGCCTGCAAAAGATTTAGAAATTACACAAAATTTCACTTTTGCATTAGAGAAATACTTGTAATACTGAAATTATCATTACATAGTTTTCACGATCAAGACTATCAGGCTGTTACGCATAGTTTTAATTCAAAAGTATAACTCCAAGAAAAGAAACTTGTTCAAAATGTATAACAGGGGAAGCTGGCTGTTCCTAATCACCACCAGCATTGACTGCAGAACTTTGACAAGCAGAGTTGATCTATAGTTACCTGATATCAGAATCACTACTCAGAGAAGGACATTTCCAGTCACCTGGTTTGCTTCTGTACAGCAGTGGCAGGGGTCCATCATTTGCATGGCAAAACTTCTCAAAGTCATCAGCCAGGGACTTGTGCAAAATCACAATGTTGGCCTGTTTATAGCCTGAAATTGTGGAAGGTAGGTGGTTATTAATTCAGCTTTTTGTTTGCGAAACTAAAAAATTACTTAAAGGAAATTTTTGGTTCAGCACTCCACAATTAAATTAAACAACTTTTTGAAGTGTTTTTAAAACAATAGCTAGATGTGCTCTGTATGTGAAGTCTTTCACAGCTAAAATAGTTGGCAGGCCTGGGTAGTACTATAATATGAAGACAGCATAATTACTTTAATAAACATTTCTGTGAATTCCTATATGAACATAATTAATTACCTAACCTGGGAAATAAGTATTCTATAGAAAAATGTTTTACTTTGGCACAGAGTCAAAGAAAGGCTATTGCATACCATACTTTCACCCTTTCTTTTTTTAATTTAATGCCAAGCTATAAATATGGCCAGTCCAACAGTAAACTCCTGGTATCTTGATGTTATGTAGCCCAATCTTTAGAGTTTGTTGGCTATGGAATTTTACTGTGGGCTGCAATTTAACAAACATAATAACAGCTCAGGAATAAACTCTTGCCTGTCACACTGTATCTCAGACATTTCTACTAATTCTAATTTTAAAAAACTCTAAAATTAAAAGAACTGCCACACTTTCTTCACTTGGAATCAACTTTGATTTAAAAGGTTGTTGACGATACCATGCAATAACTTCTAAAGGCATTAATATTTTTGCAGTGAGTATCAATGAAGGAAGATCATACTAATTTATTTAGCAAAAATTTATTTTCTAAACATTAGTAGTAAATACCAATGCCATTTAAATTTTCTGGCATGTAAATAACAGCTGTTCAAATACAGAGAGTACAACCAGTCTGTGGGGTATAAGACCACCAATTAACAGACCCTAACTCCTGTATCAATACTGTATTGACAAGTTATTACTGTGTCTGATATCAGACAGGCAAGTAAGAGGCTGCATAGAACCTCTCACTTTCTTAAATATGCAGTGGTTTGTCATCCAAGAGGCATTGAGTCAAAATCAATGATCTGCCTTAAAAGGCTGTAAAAAATCAGCCAAATCTTACTCTTGACCAAAACTAACAAAGAAATCAAAAGATAAAATTCTATTCCTGATGGAAAATTGCAAACCAAAGGCTGAGGTAAGCATGTATTTGCATACCAAATGTGCCCACAAACTGCACTCTTGGGAGTACTCAGCACAAAAATTCATTTTCTTACTAGCAAAGGTTACTAAATACAGAAACAGTTTCTTGCTAAATACAGAAATACATTTTTGTTAAATAAACATACTAAATTTACCCCTGAATAAAATACAACGTTCAGTTACTCTTCAACTTCATTCCCTGCCATCCATGTGAAATCCAAAGGCACTTTCTACCTTGCTGGTGATATTAATGAATTCTTAAACTTATGGTTTTAGTCAGCGCATTCAACTCAGACAACACTGAATTTAAAATACTAGTCTCAGCTGACAAACTGAATCTGCAGGTCACTTTCAGGTATTCTATAATCCCTGGAAGCTCTATTGCTCCTCCTGATAACTATCCTTACTTTCTTTATAGATGTGTCTACAAAGATATTTTCCCCTTCCCGTATCTTCTACATACATACTTGCATTATGTATCCATCATTATGAATATATTCATGAGCAATGTTACTGAAGCTGGATATGCTGATCAACCCGTGCATTAATTCGACACACGTCCCAGCACAATTCATGTCTCAGTTCAGAGAAGTTTAGAAAGAATTTTTCATCTCTTTGGTGAATGACGAGAGCAGTAAGAAATAATTATTTTCCTTGTATATCACCCAACAACTTAAGACAATTTTAAGGATTCTGAGAAATTCCAATTATCCTATTTTTTTAGTCTTTGCTGTATGTCCATGGCTAGAAGTCTGAATTAGTTTTGTATGTAAACAATGCTTTTTTCAAATGTTAAAACTAACCCATTTAAAACTACTGCAGCAATACATGCACTTAAAAATACAGTTGGGGCAAACTGCAGATTGTTAACGTTATAACATGTTTTCCATTAGTATTTTTCAACTTATGTACCGATGGAAAAGAAAACTCGCTATGATTCTATAAAATGACCCTTAGTCATTTTATGTTATAGTAATGCTATGACACACAGCTTTGTTGGCCACAGTATTTTAGTTAAGTTACATTTTAAAGTTGATCAGAACAATGACACAGACTTCTCTTCTTCTGTAAAAGTCCAGCTATGAAAGGCAAGACAGAAATAAATTTTCCAGAAAGCATTCAGCTGTCTCAGTATAAAACTGTTCTCTCACTCTCTGTTATAATTCCCAGTCTTGCTGAGTCAGTAATTTTTCCAACTTCTGCAACAAATGAAACAGAAAACCACTTCTGTAACTGTATGTCTCTAATTCTTCCCCAAAGTTTATCCGAAGCACTAAGTAAAGCCTTGGTCTCTGAAGAACATAGTATGCTATCCTACAAATGTGATACAACGTATGCAATAAAAGACGGATTTTTCAAATATTTTCTGCATCTATAATTTCTCAATGACATAACTGGGAGCTGACGGATGCACTGCAAACGTTGAAAACAAAGTCCATGGACTTTACACAGTAGGATGATATATTTTCTCTGTCGTAGCTTTATGGTTTAAGAACAAAGAGTCAGGTGCTTACAATATGATTTCAAAAACACCCAAGTGCCTTAAGAACGTAAATCAACATTTTCTTCATTTTCTTCTGTTTTACTTCATGATATTCCCACATTGCTTCACAAACAGAAAAAGAAATCACTTAGCAATGAATCTAAAACAGAGTCACTTTTGCACTTAGAGCAGTTAGGTTTACTTACCCTCTGCCATTCCAGAAGTATTACTAATACTGAGTTTGTTGCATCGAATTATTCTTCTTAGCACATGCGGAAGGAGAGATTTCAAGCCTCCTGTCAAAAACATCTCCTCAGCCTCAACAGAAAAATAATTATAAATTTAAACACAAAGCACTTTTTTTTTTTTTTTGACATTTCAAATTCTGATTTGCTGGAGAAATTGGCTTAAGTTTCTTCCTTGTGCTCCACCAAATTTTTTATCACTGGGAAATTCTAAGTTATAACCCAAAAGGCAGATCAAAGTCAAAAGGTTATTTCACTGACATTTTATGACTAAATGCAAACTGAATCTTTCCGTACACTAGCCAGAGACATGCACTTCACATTCAGGATAAAATGCAAAGTTTTTCTGGCCCATAATTTAAGAAACAGATTTCTTTTCTCCCTGATAATATTAATTTCCCAGAGTAATCACTTTTCCAAAATTCATTCTAATTTCAAAAATGTAAAAGCACAAATGGATTAACCTACCGAGCTATAATCTGTACTATTACTTCTCTGTTCTGAATGCTTTTAGACAATTATCAATGCAACCTTGTGGTAAAGAGAGAACTATATTCAGAAAATGTTATTTTAATACATTCTACCCATATTATACTTTCCAAATATTAATTATGTAGAAGTTAATACTGTGGCTATTCTTCCACTGGAAAAGCAGACATACAGACATCTAAGTTACTTGTCATACAATCTGGAGTGGAACAGAGATAAGTACTCTGATTATAATCAATATCTGACGCTTTTTACAACTTTTGGAGATTTAAGAGATCTTTTTTCTGCAATTTAGTCAAAGTTCACACTAAGTTTTTCCCTCAACCTAAACTACCTAATAACTAAGAAGGGTTTATTACAGCACTAATAGGAAAAAGTAAAAGATAGCTCTGGGTAAAATAATAATTTGACTGCTTATGAATTTAACCTTGGGGTCACTTTCAAGTAAAGAAACTGAGCTATCCTCAAGTAATCAAATTACCAACCTCCAAGTTTTCCTTTAATTCAGAAGAAGCCATTCTTGCTGTCATTTGTGAGAAGTAATAAATATGATACAAGCTGTGCCACTTTTAAAAGATGTCAGTAAATTAATGAACAGTAAGATGTTACAGCCTTCTAGCAAAAGTTAACTTTTTGGTTAAAGGTCCACAGTTTTTGTACTATAACTATGAGAGTACAAAGTTTCACTCTCACAGCAAAGTGGAATATAAGTGAAACACTTTATTGTCGATATTTCTATCTCTGAGCAACTCATTCCTTAATTAACTTGAAGTAAGAGCAGTGACATGTTTTGACTGAAATTATACTCTCAGCGTACATTGTCTGTCCAAAATGTTTCCGAAAGCTTGTAGAATTCTGAGAGGTTAAGTTGGGTGCACTGAAATTTAGAGGAAGTTTTGTGTCTGTTCTTAATTCTGAAATCTTTACATAACATTGTCAGCCAAAAGAAATGTCTGCATTTTTTTTCCTGACCTCTAACTTACTACTTTCTAACTCTTCTCATCTGTTCTGCTTCTACATTATCACTCTGCATGCTTCACAAAAAACGGTCTTCGTTACAAAATCATGAACAATTCCAAACACAATCTTTAAAGATAACAAGAAATTTGATTTAGAAATGTAGCTTAGCTCTAACTCAGGCCTATAACTGTCAATTGAAGAGACATTATTCTTACTGTAAAGAGAATTTCTAACACCAGTCTCAAATTATTCGAGAGGTTTCAAATTAAATACAGTGATCCTAATAAAAAATTCCAGAGGTGTTCATTATATTCTTTTAGATTGTTTTTCTTTATTTCTGAGCATCTTGGAAACCATCTAAATTATCTATAGGATTGATGGCCTTAAGAACCACCAGCTTACTTAAATTTAAAAGACAGTCTGAAGCTCAGAAAACTAGTTAGTGACAAAAGCTGTCTTCAGCTAGGTATTTTATCACAAATGCCCTGGTCTGGTGTTGGGCAAGCCTGATTCTCCCCTCATAAAATGTGTGCCCAGTAGTAGAAATGGAAGTACCTATGAGATTTTATCAGCAAACATTTAGGGCCCTAAAAGTTTTAGGTTCATATAACAGCCAGTGGCTAACAAGCTGCAGGACTGTGAGTATCAGTGGAGCCGAAATGCTGGCTGTAAGTACCTTAAAGAAACACTTGAGCTTATAGTTCCTATTTGTGAACCTAGCCCCTAGCTGCAAAGCAACATATACTGTTGATGACTGTTTAGGAAGTGAATAATTTAAACATTAGCTTTGTATAAAAGCAGACTGATTAATCTCTTTCAACCAATATTGTAAAGCTTCATAGCACTAAGTGTCAAGATCATTCTTGAAGAACCTTTCCTTAAGCATTTGGTTCCAAATTAGAAGCACAATAAACACTTTTATTTTTAGAGGTTTAAATGAAGATTTAACGTATTTCATGTGTATTTTGAGGTTTGCATACTGAAACGGACAAATATTAAAATAGATTTATGTCTGAAACATTATGATGGCACTTACCCACTATTGATTTGTGGGCATTACAAGTATCTTGAGCTGCACTTCCAGATCTTGATAGAGATGATGAAACTTCAAAGCTGGAAAAAGATTATAACGTTCAAGAATTATCTATAAGAATGATGTAAGGAGCTGTGTGATCAGACAACGATGGCAGTATGGCATATGCCATATCAGTAGCTCAGAATAATGAATCACTTGTCAAAAACAATATTGTATTGAAATGACAATATAATATATATATATTTTTTCAGTATAAAACTTTTCTTTGCATCAAAGTGGCAGTCAGGAATTACAGCTATGTACCAGCTTTGGTAAAAGTTCTAAACGGGTCTTGGATCTGGTTTTAATAAGTAATGTAAAATTGATAGGTAACATCTTCATTTAGTGTGTATCTGTGTAGCACCACTCCAGTT
This sequence comes from Bucorvus abyssinicus, assembly GCA_009769605.1. Classification (NCBI taxonomy): domain Eukaryota; kingdom Metazoa; phylum Chordata; class Aves; order Bucerotiformes; family Bucorvidae; genus Bucorvus; species Bucorvus abyssinicus. The sequence continues at coordinate 17,490,087 of CM020036.1, forward strand.
GAGTTACGCAGATACACACTACGTCATTAATTTGGCGCAGCTGATTTGCAAAAATATCCCATTGCCTAGACAACAGCAATTTTCAGAAAGGTCAGATTTGGAGAGTAAATATTTTTTTATCCAGAAATTGTGATCAGTTGTTGCCATGTGATGCTCTAAGTCACTAGCCATTTCTACAAGATGTTCTCAGTGCACTAGTTGAGTACGAGTGTCTGTGTGCAATGAGGAGCTGGCCTTTGCTGAGGTGATTGGAACAGGACTGATTCTAAGCGTCATCTTTATAACTGATTGAAAAGAATATGCTTTATTTCCCCTGAATCTTACATGAACTCATGCTGGGCAAAAGGCATGATGAGAGGAATGTTACTTTATCCGGTTAAAAAACCCTACTGCTCTCAAGAGGTGTACGCTTGCCTGTCGTATCACTTAGAGATTCACTGTTTTTTATTTTAAAGCCTTGTCTGATAACAAAGTTAGTTGTTTATCCATGTAAAAGTTAAATATTCAACAGTAATGCTTGGAAAAAGTGACCAATACCATCCACCTTTGCCAAATCATCTGCAACCCAATAGGAAGCAAGAAAAATGCAGTTCCAGACAAGATTTAATAAAGAGGTTGCCTTTTAGGTGACTTCTATGATTGATAGAGTAGCCTCTTTGCACCACCCTATTTGCACATCCCAGGCTATTTCTTGATTCTTTCATCTTTCTTTTAACTACAGTGCACCTCTGACCCTGCCTTTTTTCCCCCCTGAGCTCAGACCTCCATCTCCATAACTCCAAGCTGGACTGACCTTTACAGGGCTTGCTTCCGTGGTTTGTCTGACTGCATCCTCTGGCAATATGGGAGTTTGTATGCCTTCTCTCCTCTCAACTAGCTCTTTTTAATTTATATACTTGCTATATCTCTCAATTGTACCTTAGTTTTCAACTTTAAATGAGCTTTTCTTGTTCTCAGTCTGAGACAAGATATTCTAACTTCAGAAATCACAAAACACAATAAATCGATGAAAGGTTTCATAGACTTGGAAGATGCAGACACCTCAGAACCTCAATATCTATACTTAACATGTATAAATGTGCATATATATATCTCTCTCCCCTTTTAATATTACAGATAGGCTTGGATTAAGCATAGTTTTTCTAACTATTTCCTCCTTAATTTTTGACAGCAGAACCACCAATTAGCCTTGCAGAGTTACATATCTTTACAGTAAACTGTGATTGAGCTAGAGTTCATAAAGTATTTTTACAACCTGCAAAGCAGAATCTCTCTAGAGAAAAAGAAGTGCAGTCAGGGAAACATTCTGTATTACATTAAAGCTTTCAAAATGAAAAAGTGAATCTGTAAATTTCACAGATATTTAAGTATGAGCATAGATTCTTTCCAGGCCCACATTGTAAATTATTCATTACCCAAGAAAATGGAAAAGTGTCATTCACGTGTCAGAAAGATTATACTTTGAGATGCAGTGGGTGTGTCCGTATCGCTGTGCTAAACCATACCAGACAAAAATGAATCAAAAAATTACATAACACAAAAGGATTAAAACGTCTTTCAGAAGTGTCAGTGTGACTGCTTTGCCTCTACCCATGTCAAGTATATTCATGAAATAAAACCAAAACCATAGAGTATTCCTGTAGATTTAAAAATGGATCACCTGAGAATAAACAGCCTGTAAAAAGTACTGCTGATAAGAATTACAAGATAACTGGCTCGAAGATTGCAAAGTAGTTAATACCAGCTTCTGATGTCACAGATTACAGCTCTGTTTCTCCAGTGGTACCAACACACTAGTAAGAATATGGTTTAATGCAGTGACTTTTCAAAGTGTAATCTGGAGACTGGCTTGCAAGGAGCCCAAAGACTCTTACGAAATACAGTCTTGCGTGGTTTATATCACTTTTGTCCTATTTTCGGTTTAAAGTTTGGTAATAAGAATAGGTGGTGGCATGTACAGGTTCATTGGCCAAAAAAGTGCAGAGGTCACTACTTAACTTTGCTGGGCAGGGTTTTATAGATACTGTCATGCAGATAGCTTACCCAAAGCTGCTGCTGCGCTAACAGGAACAGCAGGGTAACTTGAAACATGAGGCAGCCCACGGGCTGCCTTTACTGATACATAATGGAAAGTAATCTAAACTAATTATAAGCTAACAAACCCTTTGTGTACTATGCCTTGCCCTAGTATGAATATGGTTACAGAGGTTTGTTAATGTAAACACGGTTTACAATGACCTGCTGCTTAATCATCAAGCTGATCTGAAACTCTGCCAAGAGACTTCCGTGAAAAGCACTAACTTCTCTAAAAATTTACGCCATTTGATTTTCCAATTGAGTCTCTCAGTTTTACTTGTGATGTTTTATTTGAAGAATCAATTAATGATCCTTTTTCTGCCCATCTGCTATGAATCATTTCAAAGCACAGAAGTGCTTTGTGTACCATTCCAAAGAGGAAGTGCTTTATGCATTTTCAGACAGCAGCTCATTCAGCAAATTAAGATTTAACTTTACGTTTGAACTACAGCGGTTTTGCCTTTTAAGTGTATGCACCTTAGATGAGGGCTGCAAATAGAAATTTAAATTAGTTTCCATTAGCATGCTCTCTGTTGCTTAAAGCAGCTAGCCTATACTTGAGATCCTGCAGATTGTTGCAGAATGAGAAACTCACAACAGAATCAATGTTAGTTTTGTTTACTTGCAAAAAAAGACACAGAACATTTAGTTTCTCCCAGTATATTAAGAACAAATAACAGAAATAACCAAAGCAAGCATTTCAGACAGCACTACGTGTTGGTGGCAACATGTCTTGCACAGGCTCCCTGAACTTCCACCACTGTATTTTTATTTTGCACTCAGCTGCTTCTCTGTGACGAAATAAGTTGTTTCTCAGGTAGAGAAATATGAGCAAAGATCAGAGAATAGTTCAGGCCAGGGCCCTGCCCTTGCACAGGCACAATCTATGCAAAATCTCAGCTGTTTAGGCTTTTTTATCCTGCGAAGGATGAGGCCTTATGATTTCACACACCCTTTCAACCCTTTGGGTCATAGCCTGATACCTGCGTACCCTGCCCCACCATCTTACAAAAACACATGACCAACAAGCTTTATAACAGCCTCCTCATTCATGTGCACATTTGGCAAGATATGGTACACACGTGAGAGGAGACACGGGCCTGTATTGAGATTTAAAAGCACCACTTTCATGCCTTTGACTTTACTGACAGGAATACTCAGCAGCTGCAGGAAGAAGAGACAGCAAATGATCTGCCAGAGGTTGTTTTCATATAAGATGACAAAAAGTACTTAATCAACTTCAAGAAATTGAAAAAAACAGGAGGGTGGTATTCAAATATCATTTCCCAATCTACACTGAGCTACAAAAGATCTTTAGAATTGCTCTACAATTCTCTGGGCTGGGTGCAGTCACCAGTTCTCTGTCTTGGCCTCTTCTAGCCAAGAGAGACAGCCCAAGGATAGAGGAGGATCTTGCCTGCAGGCCACCTGCCAGCCCGCCTGCCTGCCAGCCTCTCCCCCGCTGCCTGAAGCAGCACTGCCCAGCTAGCAGAGCACTGTGCACTGAAGCCAAGACCACGAGCATTGGCTGGATAAAAATTCCTAAAGCATGGAAAATTTTTCTTCCCAGTCTTACTCACGGAGAATGAAAGTGGATGACCATAGAACAAAGTACAGTGCCTTGTACTGCTTTGTTTGCAAGACAGCAGCCATAGGTGCTTATTTTGATAATGTTACTGCCTAGGTTACACCTAGTCATGTCATGCATGGTCACAGGGCTGACAGCGTGCGTGTTCCTCCCAAGAAATACCATCTGGAAGTAAGCAGGTGAGTGATGTTCTGCTCCCTACACACCATAAAAATAGTACCATGCTCCCCAAAAAACATGCCATGCTCCTGCTGTCAGGTCATTCAGGCTACCCCACAGAATTATGCCACTTCTTTGGCGTTCACCTGTCTGCCAGAGGGTGCTGAGTCACTGCATCCAGTGCTCCTTGCCAAGCAATTCTCCTCAGATACAGTCACTAAAGGAATGATTGCAGCCTATGTATTTACACAAAGATAGCGTCGTTGAAATGTGGGTGTCTCAGTAGGCTGTGTCTGGGGAACCTCCAGTGAAGTGTACCTCTCCAAACACTACCAAAGACAAACATGTTCGCCTCCACAAATACCTCTGATAGAAAGATACTGTCTTCTGTGGTTCCATTGCTTCATTCAGCTTAGAGACCAAGAAGTACTGTGAACAGCTCAAAAGGACCAAGCATCATTTCCTTCGTGGAACTCCTGGCTTAAGCAATGCTATTCAGATAACCAGGTGAATCAGGGGCAAGCTCTGCAAGAATACCTCACTGCAACTTCCAGGAGTAAGCGTAGATAAAGTGCTGTTAGCAACTGTGCTATGTGATGGCAAATAGTATGCACTTGGAGCGCTGTTTTATCTTGGAGCATCCATGCTGCCCACATATTAAATGTTAATCTGCATCAAGGATGCCTGGACAGATTTGGTCTGCAACATCCATTCTAACCGGAAAAGCTCCATGACGTTTCAGACAAGTTACAGCTGCATTACTGTTTTCATTACTGCATACCTGACAGCTATGGTATTATGTGGCAACTATAGTTGTCACGATGATCTGGAAATTGCACTCAATGGTCTGCAAACTGCCCTTGATGGTCTGTTTGGTGCAGTAGGCACCTGCAGACACATTTGCACTCTACCTGTAAGAGTCAGGGCCTGACTGACCAACACTGAGTAGAGCAGTGTGATGAAATTCCTTTTACATTTCCTTTTTAGTGATGAGCAGTATTATCAATAATCAGACATATACTCTAAGGCTGACAATGACCATAATTTCTATGGAGAAGACAGTGCTTCTTTGTCCCTACTCAAGATGCCCAAGCTCTAGAAACCACAGATGTCACATACTTACTTTTCAGACTGCATCACAGAGCCCATAAATCATCAATGACAATGTTCACCATCCTTGAACTTGTGAACAAGCCCTTGCAGAATTGGTGAGTTATAATCCTGAACAGTCAAAGCCCCTTGTGGTCAAATGAATATCTGTACATCATCCATAGCTCTTCTTCCCCTGCCTATACAGACACAATATGAGACTATGCCATGTGAATATGAATATCTGCATCTCTGGAGATATTCAAAACCCGTCTGGGCGAGATCCTGTGCAATGTGCTCTAGGTGAACCTGCTCTAGTAGGAGGGTTGGACTAGGTGAACTCCAGAGGTCCCTTCCAATCCCTACCATTCTGTGATTCTGTGAACCTTCGAGGACCACAGCTTGGCAGTAACATGGGGGATGGAAAACCTGGATGATGTGGCAGTTCGACCTAGCAAATCAGAGTGTTGCTACACTGACCTGATAGTCCAATCACCTGTTCGAATCAGGAATGAACTAGTTTTATAGTTTAATGGCAATCACACTGACCATGGGAAGAGAGGTTCTGAAAGTGCTGTGTTGGTGCTGCAGAGTACCAACAGTGCCTTCAGTTGCCCTCTCCATCTCTGAACTCGTTACAGTCACTCAAGACCAGCATATGATGTAATCCCACTGGGCAACTGTCCTCATCCACCAGAAAATCCTTGATGAAGCAGAGAATGGGTCCCCCTATAGCCACAGCGTGCCATGGTACCTACTACCTAGAAGAAAGATGGACTGGAACTGAAGCTTTGTTTTCTGAAAAGGAAATTCTCCGTTACCTTATGCTTTTAAATTGAGGAAAAGGATGGAAGCCCTTATCAAACTGTCCTGGACAGCCTGATCCCACAGCATGTGGATGGTTCTGATGCAGTCAGCGTGTCACGGTATCCTCAGAGCATCAGCATTGGTGGTAGCAGAACCATGGCTGTGCAGCAAGTGCAAGGAGAAGTTTAGGAGCTCTGCTAGGCTTGGGTCCTAACACAGGTCATGCAAAGAACTTCTTCTATAAGTTTCTGGTTACAGAGTAGACCAGGTACCAGCAGCTGTCACTCTGTTGGCCATTCAGTGATTCATACAATGCACTACCATGTTCAGTGCAGTCAGTGACTACCTCAAAGTGCTGCCGTCATGTGCATTTTCAGCAGAGAACTCAACATGTTGAAAGAACACACAGTTCACCTTTCCAGTTCATAGAATGCACCCTGAGCTTTTCCCGCTTTTCCCTAGGTTCCACGGGTAAAGAGGGTAAGGCCTGCAGGCACACCACCCTCACCCCTTTTATCACCCTACTTGTGTTTTTTTAAAAAGAGCTCCGCGTTAAAGAGATGACTGTGATGGGCTGCTAAATGCCGACATTAGGTATGCTGCCTGAAACCACTGTTTTCGGACAGGTGCTGCTCTGTGCTGTTAAGGTGGACTGCCCGGCTGTGGGGAGCAGGCCCGGCCCCCGCCAGCTCTCCGCCCTGGAGGCGCCAGCGCCCCTGCCTCCGAAGAGGGGCAGAACCCGTGGCCAGCTGATCGCCCCTCCCGAGGTCGGAGACGTGTCACTGCGCATGTCCGGGGACCCGCGACCCTTCTTTGGAATGGTCCAGAAGGAGCAACTGCGCACGCTCAGCTGGGGAACCGAGCCCTATAAAAGGCAGGACCCCGGCGAGCCTGGGCTCTGTGTATGAGTGATCCCACCAGCATGGGAAGTCGGCAGCGTCAGCGGACCCTGCTGGGCACGGACGAGCATCGCTGTAGGCTGTTCCAAGGGTGGTGAGGCTTTTCATCCTCCTATTTTTCCTCTTTCTTCCTTCTCCTATCTTCTCTGTTTTCCTACACCAGAGTTCTAGTTCGTGCCGATGCCAAACCATCGTGGTTAAAATCGTTTGGCTTTGCCTAAACACTTTATCCGATACCCACATGAATTCAGCCAGTGTTACCCAGCCCATCGGCTTGAATAAAGCGGGTTTATATTGTTTCTCTGAGACACTGTCGGGACTCTGCCGGCTTCGTGGTACTGCCGAGCAGAGACCGGTCCTGTAGCCGGTACAGCTTTCAGGGGACCACAAAGATTCACCTGCCTCGCAACCCACCAGCTGGGACGAGGCAATGACTCAAAATGCTGCAGCACCAATTAGCTGACTTGAAAGAGATGTTAGTGTCATCGTTAGTGTCATCATTTTGATTTTCATAACCAAACAATGAGACGATAAGGGTTGAAAAGTCTTACACATTTATCACCTCAGTTTACATTTTTAAAATATAAATAAGCTACAGAGGTTGGTGTATCTTGTGCTCTGCTTTCAAATTCCCATTTTAATAAAGATTTGAGCCCATATTTTGTATAGAAGCAACTCAAAGTTGAAGCTATTACTATTGCTTATTTATTTAGGATTTTGTTCCCAGATACAGTTGAGGTAATCAGCATAAAACCTTGTCTCAGAGCTTGCAGTTGAAGGACCCAAACCCATAGTACTTCTACAAATATAAGTAACAGAAATAAGTAGTCTACTGAGTTCAAGGACAGATGAAATGATTAAACATTTCCTGTATTGTACTTCATCTGCATAAGTGTTTGCATACAAGCCACATACCATACACAGATCTGCGTAAAGAAAAATGTGACAGAAAAGTTAAAGTCAGCAAAAGATATAAGCCAAACATAAGCAATACAAATGCTTTTTATAAACACGTGTATGGATCAAGCTAGGTGGAGTGAATGAATTCGTATTAATTAACCATAAGGTTCAGAAATAAGGTTTAGGCCTTTTTTTGTCTGCTTAGCAACCATTGATCCTTTTTTCTGTTTTCTGTATACATGCCAGATAGGCACTTACAATGAAGTATCTTAAAATTCTGTAACTTCTGTTTAGTAGGTGCTTTAAGATATTAAGTTTTGAATAACTTTGCTCTTGAATTTTTTTCACATAACATATTATACATCCTAAGTATAAAGAGTGTGCTAAATTTTGTTTTACTTTGTTTTCAAATGAGAAAACTCTTGGCTTGTTTGCACATAAGGTTTTGATCTGGCTGAATTTTCCTCCTTCTCTGAAATGAATTTACACTTTCCATTATATTGTAGTGTCTTAAGACTGTGGTGTGGATTAATGCATGAATAACTTCCAAACAATTTAAGAAAATTATTACAACAGTATTATTCAGAAGACAGGATTAAGGCTAATTCAAGCGCAGCATCCTGACTTCGACACCAGCCAATAATGTGTTCCTAAGGAAGAATTTGTCAATGTTTGCTCCAATTTCAAAACTTAGCTGGTATGTCCTTCCAGCATTCCATGATCTGTGGTTCAGGAACTTCAGAGCTAAGCGTGATTTCTTTCTTTGTGGAGGTTAACATGAAGACGGATAGGCAAGTGGATTTTATTCCATATAACTGCAGCTTGCAGCATATTGTGGATTCCAGTAGCTATCTCCTAAATTTACTTGGGGAACTGTCTAGATGCAAAAGCCAAGAATTTTGCATGGATTGTTTTATTAGGATTCTAGTTCCAAAGCTAATATACTTAAAAGTAACTAAACTATCTTTGTATTAGAATGCAATATACAAACACAGACATTCCTTTAATCCCAATTCCATAAATAAATATCCTCTTGAGACAAGCAGCTTAGAAAAGTGTTCCAAATACAACTGATTAGCTATTACCAGCAGTATCTTCTTCCAAAGAAGCATCAGACTATGCAGTACATGCAGTGAAAAAAGACAAGACAAATTAAAAGCATTCAGCAGCTTGCATTAATGGGCTCCAAGTCTAAATGAACAATTAAGACAGAGAATTCACATTTGCAAAAAATGAATTGGGAAAATCGATGGGATTTCTTTCCAAAAGATTGGTCAAATGTGTGGGGTTTTGATTGCGAAGAAAGGGACTAGTGAGTTTGGTTCAAATCTAGGCCTATTTAGCTAGCTGCTCTTTAAAAATAATTAGTATGAAGGCACATTTTTGGGACCACCTAGAATTTTGAAAATGGAGTGAGTATTTAGGATCAGTATTTTTGGACAGAAAGAAAAATCTACAAAATGGATAATTGCTCAGCTACTTGGAAATAAAAACCAAAAAAATCATCTAGAGCATAGTATATTATATATTGCCATATCATAGCTATTGGGAAGTATTTTTAATAATATGCAAAGATGGAAGAAGTTATCTGAATATAGGCTGAAGGTGTTTTTCACTACAGAAAGAAGAGAGAGTATTTTAATCAGCTGAAAGGATGATGAACAGTTACTAGAACCTGCTATGATTTCCAGTCAGGCCGATGGAGCAGTAGAAGACTGCTATTAAAAAAAATAATTACTGCTATTAAAACATTTGAAAAAATGATGGTAGCTAATGACTTTCAAACTCCATTCTCTACAGATGGATTTCCCTAATGGAAATCTCTTCTCTAATCTCATAATACTTTGTAAATTAACTGACTTTGACACAGAAAGTTTGGTATACAAGGCTAAATTTGAATCTATTAAGCACTTCAAATGGCAGATATACAACATAGCAATCATTGTGTCCATGGGAAAATTGTCAGAAATAATGCAAGTTCACTGGAGCATGAAAGTAGAGTGGAAAAGTGAGACTGTCTTGCTTGACATTGAAAATATAGTTTAGCAGAAGACATGAAAGAATATAAAACCACATATAAAAATTAGCAAATGAGTGTCCTCCTGATCAAAAAAATAAACATGCCCCCTGCAATCATGTTCTGGAAATCTAAAAAACTAAGCATTCTGAGTAGATCCGGCTTCAGTTTGGAAAATACTACACAATATTTTCCACTACTTTTGAAGAAGGAAGCTATCATGATCAGTACTTGATTTCAAACTCTAGGCCAAAAAAGTGTGTGCATATATATAATACATATGCATTCATTCCGTGGTTGATCAAGTAAAGCAAACTGTTGTCAAGTAAAGAATTATTTTAAGACTGCATACATTTAACAGGATAAAATGAATATCTTATAGTTCAAAGAAGAGAATGATCTGTATGTGACTTTTCCATTGTTACTAAGTATACAAAAGAAAATAACTGGGCATTATTTAGGATATAATATATGTATATTAAGAATTACTATGTATTAACAGAAATGTATCTAACTTCAGTGACCTTGGGTTCATGAACTCTGCAGAAGTAACACATTTCAAATTTCATTTTCTAAAAAAAGACAGGAACAGAGAGATACCATGCTTATAGATAGCCCATTCTGTTCCTGATAGACATGTATTTCTGATGGACAACCAATTTCTGACCTTTACAGTAATTATCAGCTTCAGTGAAAAAGTCAAAAGTTTTCCCAGTTTTCAGCTGAGCTCTAAGGGCTTTCATCAGAGCACATTCATGAGAAATTTTGGGAAGCACCTTTTCGTTATGGGTCTGTATATTGCTCAGCACAAACGAGTGCCAACCTGTAGCAAGGGCTCTTCAGCCTTAGTGCAGTGCAATGGTCATCTCTTACCTGCACTGAACACTTGTCCTGTGACTAAAACCATAATCATGTTTTCAATTAGAGATTGAAACTTCTGCTGAAAACCACCTCAATAACACCTATAAAGTAACATTAGAATTAATTCATTAGACCTTTTTGTAATAAATCAAAATCAGAATACATTTGTGGCTTCTTTGAAACTGCTTATAAATATTGTAGGTAACTTGACTGCTGGAATATTTACTACATGAATATGTGGACTTAATAGGTAGATGCAAGATAAGCAAATAACCAGGAAAGAGAGATAAGCCTCTTTGAAGTAAATAGCTAAAGACAAGCAATGAACATTCTATGAACAGGGGATAGTAATATTATTAATAAGATGCATAGGCAGACTTTCTCGAAGGTTTTGGGTTTATTGTTATTCTAGACAATAATAAAAGATTTCTATATTTGTCACTTAATAGGAATAAATTTTCCAAAACCAAACAGAACAACCAAATCCATAGCACCAAAATAGATAGAACTGTAGCCCAGAGCTTCAACTATACAAGCGGATGCACTGTGAAGCTTCAACCCAGAGACATAAAAGCTTTAAAAGGAAGAGACAAGCAATGGTGTGCAGACCTGCAGCATCTCCTGCAACTATGACAGTAACATCCTTGGCTTTCTTAACTGAAGACGAATGTTGCTGCTACTGTAGAAGAGGCAGGGAGGGTGGGGGAAGGCTGCTGTCCTCGGGCATGTGGGTGGGGTAAGAAGGCATTTACTTCTGCAGACAAACACTGGGAAGATCAGTCAACGGTTGCCTTAGAGGAGAAATGATGACTTTTTCATGGGATATTTGAAGTCAGAAAGGGTACATAAAAGGCTACAGAAAGCATGGTCCTGGTCTGGCTTGGAATACAAGATTAAATAAGGGATTAATACTCACTCTGTGTTTGTCAAAAGCAAGGAGAGACTATGAGTTTTGCAGAAATGCCCTTCATCTCCTCTCTATATATCCATGAAAGGATAGCGCTCCACGACTGCAATGGGTTCATGTCCAACTCCAAATGATTTATAATTCTGTTGCTTTGGTACTCGCTATCTAAAAGCAATTATTTTGTCTTACGTATAAACCAGAGTACCTCATGCTTGTTCACTGTCTTCAATCACATAGCTTGTAAAAGAAAAAATATTGTCACACAGTGGAACAGTTTAACCAGTTTATTATCTAAAGTCTTAGGAAGATAAAGGAAACCATCTCACAACCACTCATTAGCACCCAAAACCAAAACTTTTGGTGGCAAGACATCGTAAGGCCATGTCGCAGATAAACGTTACTCAGGGCATGAGTGATAAAATTGAAGTCAGTCCCTAACTTCTCTGCATATTACAAGTAATTCTAAGAATCTCTGGGGCTCACCTCATTTGACTTCCCATTTTGAATATGCATCTCACTAGAGTTGTAGGAAGGCGACACTGACTCCAATTGGAAGCAAATCACTTACTACGGAGTTTCTATAATGATATGGTGGGTTTGGAGTAATAAAATCTGGTTGAACAGGAATGTGTTCTTTTGAAGCTGGAGAGAGATGTGGTATTAGCGTAAATCTTCATTAAATCCCAGAAAATGCTGTGGGGTAAGGGGGTTGAAGTAGCTCAGTTAACAGAGTTGTTTACTATGTCAATAATCTGTACTGCTGTAATGTTCCCCAGCAATATGTTTAACAAGCAGTCACAACAGAAAAGTAACTTGGAACGTGACATGTTGTAAGAAGGAGGATGCCAAGCCTCACTCTCAGCCAGACTTACTAAATGAGAGCCAGAGGAAAATTGCTTAATGGGATGTTGCTGTACTTCCTTACTTTATCAGACAAAACACAGATCCTGAGGAATTTACAAAAGGAGTGTAAAATACCTTCTGTCCAACTGTATACCCTCTTGAAAGACTGTCACAGCACTTTACAGTAGAAAAGAAGTGTATTGAAACTGAGGGCTCTAACATCTAAATAACTGAAGCTTCCCCTATAAGCTCTTTATCTAAGAAAAATGAAATAAATGAGCCTGTGCATAGACTGCTGAAAGCTCGATGAACCGCTAGCGCCTCGTGCATAACCCGTACCTGGAGCAAATATTTTACTAGATGTTTTGAGGTGGGGGGCCTAGTGCTTCACGTTCTGGCTTTGCCTGTGAAAGAGGAGCAGATCCAAGAAAGAAATAAAAGGTAACAATTCTTCACTCTATTTAACTAAATCATTATGGGTCATCAGATGAAACTAGCAAATGGCAAAATCAAAGCAAACATCTGGAGATCTTTATTCATAGACTGCACAGTTAAACCTTACAAGTTTCTTACCACAGTTTGTCATGACACTACACATCTGCTATCAGGCAGTGCTGGAGATGGGATGCTGAGCGAGACATACCCTAGTTTGTATCCTAGATCTCAATAAATCAGTATGGGATGAAGAATTTAAGAAAAACAATAATGAAATGATTGCATTGATGAGTACCAGTTACTGGTTAGCTCTAGTCCAAAGTCATACAGTTTACAGTGCCAGTGTCAAATATGCAAATTCAGTTTAAAATCCCCATTTTTTAGATGTATTGAGAATTTGTAATTTATTATTATAGATATCAGTTTTACTACCTGATTTTTCACAGGAATAGTTTATATCATCTGGTGTGTGTTCATAGAATCATGTTTATCTACTGTTTTTATAACTTTTTTTTTCATTTTTTAGAACTATGAGTAATCTTTCAAATCTTTCATCAAAACATTCTCCTGGTCCTTTTAAAGTTTTTGGTTGTAATGCTGCTTAGATTAAACCATACTGTATTATAATATGGTATTACACTATGTTAAGAAGTGCCTTTCAGTCACCTGATACTTGAAACTAATGAGGAGCTCCAGTCCTTCCAAATTCCGAGAGATATACCACCTGACTCTGGAATACATTTCTTCTAATTTATCCATCTTTTTCAGGATTTTCTCTTCCGTTAAGTCATGGAAGCATCTTATCTTTTTAACTTTGAAAGAGCAGGTCCAAAATCAATAACCACACAACTTTTGTCAAGGTAAAGGGCAAAGGAAAAAAGGAATCTGCACTGTTGTTCACTTCATTAAATCCCTTTTGGTAATTTAACAGATGCAGTATCTTTAAATGTCAGTAGAAAAAAGTTGTGGAAATGAACTTGTTTAATTTATACTTTTCAAAAACTGCCTTCCCCCCTTTATTTTATGTGGCACTTCATTTCACTTACCTCCTTTTCAGTGCGCTCTCTTTAAGAACTACAATGCATATCTTTAAGCTCTGCCATTTAATCACTTCTTGTCTCATGTTTTTGCTTCCTTCTTTGGCGGTGGAAAGCAGATGCATGGCTTCTGCAACTATCAGGATGCACTCAGGATGCACTCATGGTCTCCATGCTGAGTTAAAAGTTTTAATTTCCTCATCTCTAGCTTTCAGATCATCTTGATTAGCTTTGCCTTTCTAAAGTCCCCATCTCCAAAATTTACAGTCAATTTTCAAAATAGTGAGAATTCACGAGTCTTCTGAAAAACATTTTGAGTTCAATTACACTGCAGTCAGTGTTAGAGTGTACATAGTGTTACTAATGATAACACTATGCAGAACAGCTCTCTGAGTTTCTTTCAACAAATTTGAAAATAATACCAAATTATTGCAAGTGAGGATAGGGATCCAAAAGTCAACCCTTGGTATTAACTAGAATCTCCATCTCTGCCTAGCTTAAGCATTTAAGCAAATCAGAACTTGAATAAACCCCTATATCTGTTTTAATAGAAGGTGCTGCTTTGTTTCCCCTCTGGACAGTGTTCATTCATTTTCCTTTTCCTCATCAGAAACTGAGTAATATGAAGACTATTTTTATTGTTTCTCTTTTACAGTCATGTAGATTTTTAACAAACTTTTGAAAGTGTTGCCTGCACTCATAGTTGTAACTCTACTGTAACTGAAGAAAAAATAGATTAATTTTCAGTGAAGAAATGAATACTAACTGAAACAGCACTTAAGTTTAATCAAAGATGTAACCCTAAAATCAGTAGCACATCTTCACTTATATGCACTCTTTCAAGAAACAATCCATTTCCTGACAGAGTTGTACCACTTCTGTTAAGAGAATTATTAGGCTTGGATGCTTAGCATAACTTCTCCTTTCATGGTAAGACATTAAGCAGTTTTAGAAAGATAAAACTGTTGGCCAGAGCAGTTTCATACAAAAATGCTTTAAACAGCAAATTTACCTACCCAATCTACTTTTCTGACAGTTATCAAGCACAAAATGTTCAATTGCAGATTTAAACAAAAAACGCAGACAATATATGTAAACTAGAAACTAGGACTAATACTGTACTAATATCTCACACAAAAGCTGTTTCATGTCCTGACAGTCTTCCACAAGTTCCCTAAGTTCATTTCTTGGATTTCCAAAATTTGATCCTCTTTTTCTCTTGCTGTGCAAATGTTCTCCATGGAGTGATTAAGTGGAACATTTTGTATCATCTGGCTTTCCAACATTTGTACTTTGAAAATATACCTATTTCTGTAATGACCACAAGAAAGCTCCAGACAGCTCCAGCTCTAGCTCCATAGAAACTACATTTTTCATATGCAGCTCCCCTTCAGGAAGAAAGTACAAGAAGTACCTCAAAACTGTAAAGCGGTGACACCCTGGAAGTATGCAGATACAGCACTCATTTTGTTCTCTCTCTCTCATTTCCTCTCAGAAGTCTGTACACTGAGCATTTCAGTTTCACCTCAGTCCTCAAACAAGCTTGGCACACCACCTCTTCTAGAATCAAAACGGATATGTTGTGACACTTTTTCTTAAATGAAGTTCAATAATATCTTTCCATGTGGGTATTTCCCACAACATTTTTTCCTCCCTCTCTTCACAATTAGAAATGGCAAGTAAATACACATATTTTTGAACAGTTGTGTTGTGGGGTAGAGAAGGGACATCTATCTTTAGAACTCTGTTACTCCCTGTTCCCAAACTTGCAGCACATGCTCAGCCCGAACATTGAACTGCTGGTTGATTGACCTGTCAGGTTGCTCTTATTGTATATATGAGTATGAAAATACTACTTTAAAAAAAAAAAAAAAATTAAACTATGGAGGGAGAGTGGCTCTGCAGCACCCCATAGTTTTTAATTGTTTTTACATAAAATAATTTTCCTTATAACACTGGAGAGGTAATGTATTGATGCACATCATACAAATTTTTTCTTTTGTTTGATGTTACAGCACACACAAATGAATATTTAAAATGCCAATAACATTTTCATGTCAGTAAAATTGCACTCAGAACTGCACTTTTAAAAGTACAGTTGACATAGCAAGGGTGGTTTTACTTCTCCAAACTATAAAGGAACCTCTTACAGACCATTCTGTACTCCCTGTGGTTCTATAGCCCATCATTGTTTCTGTACTTTCACATGCCTGCTTTGGCTGCAGGCTCAAGAAAAATTTCCTCCCTTATCTGACTCTGTGACTGTCTGTGTTAGTGATTTAAAGGGACAAAGGCAGAATCTGAGCGCTGGCACATGACTATCCATACTTCTGACTGCTGGCATACTCTCAGGAATGGTTGGGCCCCTGACTAAACTCTCCCAGGCAATGTGCTTGTACAAGTTGGGGGCTAGCATAGCTCAGTAACAGTTTGCAATCTGTATAAATCCAGTAGACAGTATGGAAAAAGCCACCCTGTTTTGAAGGGGAGAGTTGAGATATGCGCATGCAAGCTATGCCCATACTATGTCATGCCACTTGTCCTGATACTGAAACAATGAGTCCTGATCTGCTTAATTTTCTGGTAGAGACATAGCCTGTGTATTTCCACCTACCTGTAAATCCTATCTACCCCCTTAAGGCTGATTAAATGGTGTCCTTTTACAAGCAACCACAAAGCCATGTGACACTGCTTCAAAGACAAAGGTGACGGAGGGAATGAAACCATTCCACTTCGCCTGGACCATTCCACTGAAGGTAGGTCCACTCTTAAATCAAGCTCAGTACTGAGTTTAATCCTCCACTGCTCCCAAAAGTTCATTTGAAATGAAAGCTTGAGCATAGTCTTGTACTCAAGGACTCCTGACAGGAGGTTTAGGATTTCAGTGCAAGTATAGCTCTTTTGTCAAAAGGTGGGATTCTTTCCAAGCATTCAGTAGGGCTGCTTAGCTATTTCTGGATATGACGCAAGAATCCCATTGCAAAAATATTTTAATGCTGGAGAGATTTTTACTTAAAAATATCTTTATTTTTTTTAAATGGAATGACCATTGCTCAGTTACTTTTTCCAAGGGACAAACAAATCAGCAGGTTCCTCAGTGATAACAATGAACTTTCAGTTCATGCAATAGTACTTTCCAAGCCCAGTCACAACTTAAACCTAAATATGGAGGCTAATCACTGTGTCTTATATGCATAGTCAGCAGCCATCACAATGAATCATTAATCTTGGTTCCATGTTTTAAGGTTATCGTCTCATTCTTTAAAGCTATTTTAGCTCAAATTTAAAAGGAGAAAAGAGAAGGTTTCAGCCTCAGGCAAATAAAGCCTGTCAAGCTGTGAACATCTGAAACCAAGACTACTACTGGATTCATTGCCAGCTCCACTCACGCTGAGTGCTAGTTAGGAACGGAGTGGAGTCAAATTTCAGTTTCTCTCTTCTCAGGCAGCCAGGGACAGTTAGTCCAAAATGTACGCTAGCAGAGTCACTGGATGAAATATAGTACTAGCGTTTTTAAAATGTAACATCTGGGACAGAGAATAATCAGAAGTGGTTGCTGCTCCTTGTAAAGAAGTAAAACTGATACTCCCACTAGTTGTACAAAGGAGCCATTAGTTACAAAGGCGCAAAAAATTTGACAATGAACTTTATCAGTTTATTTCATATTTTCCCGTTTGTAGTTTATTATTATGCTGATGTAACATCTACTGTCTCTGCAAGAGAGAGGTTTCTAAAATCAAGTGACAAAAGTTAGTGAATTAATTATTTTTCAGTTTGAAAACATCTTCTGTGGTCAGACTTTCTGTATTTATAGTCTTGATATAATACTGTTGGAAAGGCAGTAACTGGATGGACGTTTTCAGTGAAGTTATGTGTGTACCATATGCTACAAGGAGATACCTCAACAGACCTCTTGCAGTGCTTTGTGGAAAACACTTGCAAAAGTTTTGCCAGTAATACTATGAAACCCTTAGAGTATTTTTAATTTCTGGGAAGAAAACCAATCCCAAAAGTGCCCTAAAAATGAGGTTTGATATTTAAACAATTCTATAGTAGAAAGTTCTTACCAACTTTAAATAGTTAATCTCTCTATAGGAAACTGTAGAAATGTGTATATATACATACGTACATGCACTTCTTATATGTGTACACACACAAATATCTAACACTGGAATGTGAATAAAGGATTAATGGAAAACATTTTATTTCACTGACATTTGATGTACCAAACTCTTTGTGAACACAGCTGTTCTATGTGACATGGCATTACAAATTAGCATCTTGTTATACAATGTCAAAGGATAGGAAGTAGCAGCATTCAAAAGCATTAAGTCAGATGAATACGATGAATATCATCAATGATGAATAAGAACTGGAAAGAAAAGTGGTTTGTGTGATCTATCTCAAGGAAATGTGGACTGCTTTAGATGTATCAGATTGCTTCCAAAACACAACAGACTGGGAAGCTTGAGATGAACAGGTCTAATATAACTCAAAACACATCTTAAAAACTAAATCAAAACCGGCTGTCAGGATAGTGTCTCCCATGCAGCTAACAGGACTAAATTAAAATGCCCCAAGCAGCATGGTGTGAACTGGGTACACGGATGTATCTACCCAGCGCCTTTTCCCACTCCGGCCTCACACCAAGGCAGGCATACGTCCTCAGCCGGCATAACCAGCCAAGCTCCTCTTTGCTTTGTGACCTTTCAGCGATCGTAAGTTATTTTATCTTCCGGTAAATTCGGCCTGCCAAGATGACGGCTCCATTCGCTGCCCTGGCTCCATTCGCTGCCCTGGCGCCAGGCCGCGGCTCCCGCCTGCTCCCGCAGCCCAGGCCGTCTGGAGCCCCGGCCCCAGCTAAGGGCGAAGGCCGCGTCAGGTGGGACCCGCGGCGCCTCTATCCCCGTAGCCCCCCGCAGCGCAGCCCGCCCCCAGGCCTGCGCGCACCCGCCACCCGGCGGCCTCGCCACCCAGGCCCTCGTTCTGTGGGGCCCTGGAGCCTGCGTGACCTGAGGGCGTACCGCACGGCCGCGGCGCTGTCACCTGGCGCTGAGCGCTGGCCTGAAGGCGGGCGTACCGACCTGCCACACTGATGGCGTCAGCTCTCCAGCTGCCCCAGCCCAAGGAGGCGGCCGACTCGAAGCGTGCCGTGCCGTGCCGCGCCGCACGGACGTTGCCGCCGGTGTGGGCCCGCGCACACCGCCCGTTCTATGCGACGAGGCGGGCGTCAGGACCCTGCGGGAGCCACCCCCGACCGTCCTTCGCTTCGCTCCGCCCTGCCCCGCCGCGTCCCTCGGCGAGGGGATACCCTCCTGTCCCATTCCGCGCGAGGCTGGCGCTCTGCTCGGCACCCCCCTGCCTCCACTGCGAGTGGGGAAGCCCACGGCTGCTCCCCCCGCTCCCCAGTACGATGGAATCGGCCGGTAACCTGTGGGAAGCGCGCGGCTGCCTCTCCCTCGGATGATTGCCAGCGCCAGTGGTCAATCAGCGCCTTCCCTTTTCGCTAGGCAACCCAGTGCCCGCCCTCAAGAGGGAGTGGGGAGTGGGAGAGGCGGGCGGGAATGTTTACAAACAAGGTTAGGGAGTAGAGGGATTGGGGGGGAAATCGGGGGGGCGGAGACAGCGATTGGCGCAGCCGTTGATCCAATGAGGGAAAGCGCCGCTCGGCGGAAGGGCGGGGGGAGGCACGTAGAACGTTCTCTGCCCAACAGCTGCTGGGGTTCGCGGGCGCGCGCGGCCAATGAGCGCTTGGTGGGGGGAGGGAGGGGGCGCCAGTGCCTGAGTAGGAGCCGCTCCTGACGGCTCCCCCCCACCCCGTCTCGTTTAGCCTATCCTGGCTGGGCCGCACCGGACTCGGCTCCGCTCGGCTCAGCTCGGCGGTGCTCCGTTCCGCTCCCTGCTGTTGGGCGGGGAGGGCGGCCGGAGCAAGGGGGAGGGGAGCCGCAAGGGCATGGGCTGGTTCTGAGGGCCAGGGGAGGGAAGGCGACGTGCGTGTGCCTCCCTATATTTTAATAACTGTTTGTTGTTGGGTGGTGTGGTTTGGTTTTTTTTTTTTCCGTTTTCCCCAAGGCGGAGGGGAGAACAGCCGCCCCCAGCGCGCCTGCATGGCTCCTCTCCTCCGGAGCGCCCCTGGAAAATAAAATCCGCCTCAGGCCAGGTGACGTCCCCCGCCTCCGCGCTCACACACACGGGGAGCGGCAGAGGCGGGGGAGCGCCCGCCTGTGAGAACATGGAGGGACCCTCGGGCCCGGCGGAGACGGGCGAGCTGCCGCTCCTCACCGTCAAGCACGAGCTGAGGAACGGTGAGCGGGGCGGGCCTGCGGGGCCGGTGCGGCCGGGGAGGTCATGGCGGGATGGGGGGTGGGGTGGGGGGGTGTAGTCGTGGGTGCGCTGAGGGGAGCGCTCCTGCCTGAGGGGAGGGCGTCGGGAAGCGCGGGGGGTGGCAGAGGGGGCCCGGGCTGCCGGAACTGGGGCAAGAAGTGCTGAGGAAGGAGATTCAAGAGAGTTGATCGGGACCAGGAGGGAAATCTCAGTGAGGAAAAAACCCGATACGCTGAAACGTATGGGCAGGAGCGTGTGAGATGGGGTCGAGGAGGTGCCGCCTTTTATTTCTGAAGAAAGTATTTCAGTTGGACTTGTGCTGCGTTTTTTGCTCCCGTCCCACTTCCCCAGTGGCATTTGGCGCTTTTGAAGGCGATAAGCGTTAGCCGTGGTTTTGTTTTGTTTGTTTGCTTTTTTTAAATTGCGTTTGACTTTTATGGCTATGTCGTTTTGGAGGGTGGGGTAAAGAGCTGTTTCTTACAGTCCTAAATGATGTCGGTTTATGTGACAGCTTTTCTCTGACCTCGGTGAAATGCCAGAATTGTAGGGAGGGGAATGTGCCAACATGTAACCACAGAGTTACCTGGCTTTTCAGTCTGTGAATCTTCTTGTAGCTCAGTAGTCACTTGAAGACCCTCTGGAGAAGTAGCTCAACACGTGAGACATTTCAAGACCGTTCAAACTACAGCAGAAATGCTCTGTCTTAGGTTGTTGTGTTGGGGAAGATCTTGATATATTTCTAGTAGGAAGTCTGCTTCTCAGAAGTTTCCAGGCAACTTGAATACTGCAGTAAATCTAGATTTTACTGTTAATTTAGACGCGTGTGTAAAACGTAATCAGGTTGTATATTCTCTGTATTTATTAACAATGGTGGTGCTATTAACCCATGTCCTTCATTCCTTTTCTTTCATCTTTTTTCTCCATGATGAAGTAAAAGCAAGTATATGATGCTGTTCATTGCAGAATTTTGCGAGAACCAGCCTTCAGGTTAATGTAGTTGGCGTTCTCTAATGGGCTGATGAGGAAGGCAGGTGATGGTACTGGGTCTCTTCAGTCGTGTTCAGCGTTCTGTCCCCCTGTCACTCGGATCTGTGGGTGCAGTGGAGGTGCCCCAGCGGAACATAGCTATCACTGCAGCCTAAAAAAAAAAAAAGGAAAAAAGGGCACTCTTCCTCATAGTTACGCAGACACCAAAGGAACTGTAGTTTTCTTCTTTCAAGAAGCAAAATAGCTGGTGGAAAGCACACTTGTCTCATTGGGTGTTGCTAGATTTCAGTGTGCAGGCAAAAAAGGGGTAAGAGGAAAGGAAGCGGAACATGTTTATTCTATATGTTTACCTAGCTGTGTCTAGCTTTCTTTCATAAAAGTTGAGACAGCACATATCCCTGTCAAATAGTTCTTTAAAGATAGATTGAGGAATAAACACATTCATATAAACTAGACAAGAGCTGTCTAATGCAGCATAATAAGCAATTTTTATTTTAATGCTGATCTTAAAGCTTTGTAGATTCAGGAAGTACCAATACTTGCTTTTCATTAAAAAATTCTCAGCCTTGCTTGTTTCTTTTTAAGCTTCTAAAATTCAGCTTAATCGGAATCAAGTTGCTTGTCTGCTCCTTGTTCTCTTCTTATTAAGTATTTAGAAGACTCTGCTTTCTGAAAAATGCTTTCTAGCAATGGCTTGTCTATTTCTGGAGCATTAGGGTGGAGGAGGGAGCTGCTCTGTCATGTACTCCTGGGAGACTCCTACTCTTGAAGGTGTCATAGTGTCATCACTATTTGAGACGTATCAAGATACCGTTTCAGAACTTGACTCTACACAATGCACAAAGATGTGATAATTTGGTGAGAGAAATTGCAGTCAGCTTCTGTTTATAGAAATAATCTATAGGATACTTTGGATATTTTTCTTAGGTTTTTTTTGTACTGGGTCTGGCTGTGCGGGTGCCTAGCTGTTGGCGAGGGTCAACCCACCACAGTTTTAAAGCGTGCAGCATAATTATTTACTTTTCCTTCATTTTGAGAAAGAGGGTGTGAGGATGTGCAAGAACTAGAATTGGAGTCAGAGGACCTTTGTTGCTCTTAAAATACTGAAATTGTATACCATAAATATCCTCTAATGTGTGATTTGTTTATATTCTAGTGTTCCCCTCCTCTCTGTGTTCTTTCTTTGATGTTGCTAGCTCTGTGACTAATTGAATGATTTAGAATTACATATCGAAAGTAGCTGTCAGTTGGCAGATGAAAAAGAGGTCAGCCTCCACAGTGCTTTGAAAGAATGTACTATTGTGGTAGGAATAGTGGCTTCTTTGAGAAGGGAGTGTCTCATTTTCATATTGTGGAAGTTGTTGCTTGAACCTCTTGATAACAAACTCAAAAGTACAAAGAATTACATATACAAATCAACTAAATGCTGGTGAACTTACAGTAATACTTTGTATTTGCAATTACTTGGGGCTTGGAATTGCTCTAAAAATATTAAACAAGTTAGAGACAGGCATTGATTATGATCAAGTGAGTAAGTCAACATATTATAAAACTTGAATTTAAGATGAAATGAGTGTCTTAAAGAATGAAGCAGATGATTGTTACCTTCATGTAAGTATTGCAGCATATGAAAATCCACAGTTAGAGCATATGCAGTGCTATTTGTACACAGCTTCCAGCTGATTGTTAACCCTATCATACCATGGTTTGTCTTCTTTTAAACTTTGAAATTACAGTGCTGGCTTTGATATGTAGGGTCAACCTTAATTTTACCTTTACATCCCATATTCTTAGGGCTCTTAATCTCCTCTGTTGCATGACCGAAAAGCAATTGCTGAAACAACATCACTTCATAGGTATGTAGATTGGGTCTGTGATAGGGAAGGAACTGTGGTGCATAACACTTGAGTGCCTCTGTGAGATGCCATGTGATTTGTTGTGTTACAAATACTGGGCACAGCTCTGTTGATGTATATTTTAATGATGCAAAGAATCAGAATGTCCCCCTACTGCTGGGAAAACTTTAAGTATGCGTATGTTTCAGTGATTGTTCCTTCAATTGGTTATTTTGCAGGTTAGACACAGCAGTGACTTTTAGAATATGTTTCAGTTAATAATGATGTTCTTCTAATATATTTAGCAACTTTTTTCTTTCATATTTTCCTGTCACACAAACATTTCTCTTCCTAGATAGAAAACTCACAATTCAGCCACTTCAGAACAGTCATCTCTTTCTTTTCTCACTTTGGGAAGGAAATAACTTTTTGAGGAAAGTGGAATCACCTTTTCTTTTCAGGAAGTAGAAAAAAAAAGTATGCCAAAGATCAAATGGTAGGAAGTATTGACTGTCTCTGATTCTCACTGAGGCTCTCCACTGAAAATAGTAAGAAAATGAAATCTGCAGTATCTGTTTCTGGAATCTTGTAAAGGAAGAGGTTTAATTTTTTTGAAGGCTAACCTTAGAGTACAAATTCTAATCTTTTTGGAGACCTAAGGAGTTATGTATTATTATTATGTATTAATACTGAAAAAAAGAATATTGTTGCCTCATCACATTTTCTGTTTCCTGATAGTGCAGTGGAAGTGAACAATGGCAAATGTAAAGCCTATTTGAGATGAATTTTTGTGTGATAGGGAAGGATATGGTCAGAGAGGTCAAGACTTGTGATGTAGGAAGGTAAGAAAGAAACAGATCTGTTAACAGTGAGATTTCACACCCACACCCCCCTTCCTTCTGTTGGTTTCTGTTGTAGCTCTCGTTTTTGGGGAAAAAAATAAAATAAAGATCAAAGGATCCTGAACCTTTGGTGTATGTGACTAGGTAGGAGGTTGCTCATCTTACAGCATGCATGTGCACTCCCTGCTTGGCCCAGAGAGAAGCAGAGATGAGCAATACTGGGATCCTGAAGAGAGACATTCAATGAATATATGGGCAGTAGTCTGTATATATGTTGTTTGCTTTGCTTTAAGACATTGTTCTTCTGTCAGTTTGTTTTGAAGAGTGTACTGGATTCATTTTAATGTTGTCACAAACTTTGGGCTAAAGAATTGCTTTAGTTTGCAAGTTGTCTGACTAACATGTGATGTGCAAAAAGGCATGTAGAGCCCCAAAAGTAGCAGTGGCTGCAGGGCTCCAGAGGTGGAAGAATTTGGAACTTCCACTTGAGTCAAATAGTCTAACTTATAATTCAGTATGAAACTGTAAAAGGCTTCAGACAATAAATACGTGGACTGTTTGAAAGATTTGATATTGCAAATTCTTAGTTACCCCTTCTTGAAGGAGATCTTAAACTAAAATGGATTTATTTGTAAACTGTAAGGTTCATGTTACATTGTAAGGCATTGTGAAAATTGCTATGGCTTAACCTATGATGAATCATGCATTGAATAGCGTATTCAGCCTTTGCTATGGAGCTATACCTGGCACATCTGCAGTATTCTATATTTTTAAAAGGAAATGTTCTTATGACAGACTAAAGATACTTTTAAAATTATACTTTAAGACAGGGCTTATTTTTTTATTTGACTACTCATTCTGTATATTGTTTAGAGATCAGTAGATGTTAATAGTTGAATATTTTAATGCTTGGATTGCTTTTACTTCTGCTTTTCTCTTTTGAGCACTAAATATATGTTCTCATTGCTGTAGGAAGTATAAAGAGACTTTTCAGACTCCTTAATACAACTTAAATCTCTAGATTTTACAGTTTACAGAATCAACGCTTTTAAAAAACGTTTTGTAGTCTAAGAATTTTTTATTCTTTTGGTGGGTGGTCGTTTGTTGGGTTTTTTGTTTGTTTTTTTTCCCAGGCTTTGGAATCTAACAAACCTAGCTAAAATTATCTGTAAAACGGCCTGGTACCATTGCTCATTTTGCTCTTATTGCTTCAATGAGTTCTGTAAAATGCCTAATATGAAGGAGGGCTAGTAGTCACAGTATTCATTGTCAGCCTGTTGTTTAGCTTTGTTCCACTGTATTCTAAATATGATGGTTTAAAAGCTCATGCTGGATTCTACAAAAGAGTTAGGATACTTATAGGGCACTTTAATGCAGCTCAGGATTTTATTCAGGAGGCAATTCAGAAAACACTTACCAAAGTTACTTAAGCATATGAGAAAGCCTAGGTATCTGAGTGTGTGATTTGCAGCTGTATTCTTCGTGTAAATATTTCTGTTGGATCCCATTCATTGCTTGGCATCATATCTTACAGTAAACATTCTTTCTCTCCCTCTCTGTCACCATTATACAATCCTAATGATGAGGTACAAGCTCCACTAAGATTTCTTTGCTTCTGACTCATTCTGTAGATAGGCAGATGACCTGTTTTAGGAAAGACTTGTATTACAGTCACTTTGTTTTTGTGTTTTGTTTTGGCACGTATTGTGACTGTTTCCTCTTCCCATTTTTTTGTTGACTTTTGTGAATATTTTATGCTGGCCTGGACAGATGGTTATAAAAGCTTTACCTGAGAGAGGATAATTCTGAAGATAATTCTTAAGTTTCCTGGTTAATGTCTGTATAAACTAATATGTAAATAGCTTCCATCAACATTTAAGATGTCAGTTCTTCTTTGTTGATAATTTAATCTACATTCTTGTTACTTTTAACACTGTGTCCAAACTGCCTGTGATTGAATAAACTGTATTTTTTTGAAGTGTTTTATTGATTTCTAATGGTAGAGAAGACCAAAGTTGATTCATATCTTGCACTTAGATATACTTGTTTGAAAAGGTATGCACAATCTTTAAATCTGCTATTTAGATCTGACTGTTTCAGCTCTGTTCAGCATTAGATTACCTATAGCAACTTTATTCATTAGCATCTTGACTAATTTAATTTTGGATTTGGGGGACTATTATGTGATGTATAGTGTTACTGCACATTAAGCTTCTAGCTAACCATGGAGGTGCTTTGAGGTTGAATCTTGCTGACCTCATGGTGATTCATCTCACAGTAATGAAAAACCTCATAGCAGAATCTCTAATAGCAAAAGAACTGCTGCTGCTGAATGCAAATGGATCTTAGCATGGAGCGTTTTCCAATTCAGACTGGTGTGTGTCTGGATTGTTAATCCCAGATAAACTTTTATGATATATGTTTTTAAACTTTTATCTTAATTTGCACATCAGAAGCTGCAATAATAACTTTGATGGGATAGTATTCCGTAGCTTCAGTCTATTTTCATAATGGTAATAATGTTTCCTGTCATGTTCTCCACAGCATTTTGTGCTTCTGAATTTTCACATACTGTATTCCTCTTAGCTAGTACTTCAGAGGTCTTTGTCATCTTTGGCTGTGTAAAGTTTTGGTTTCCAGGCCTTCTAGAATGGGATCAGCAGCTTTGTGAGATCTTGAATTTTTTTTCAGTTCATATGGTCTTTTCCTTAAGCTCCTAATATTACAGAGAATGAACAATTGTCACCCCAGTTATCCTAGTTGTGACCCTAAAGTTCAGAGTAATATGAATTGCATTTTCCCTGCTTTGATGAGAGTTCAGAGCTGTGTGCGTGTTTTGTTTTTGCTCTAAAATCTTTTTTGGCCTAAGAAAAATGCAGGTAGGCCTTGAGATGCTATGCTCTTTAAATTCCATTTTAAGTGTGTAAGGTAGTTCCCTGTCCTGATTAAATGGTACTCTTGTTCAGAGACCTGACAATTGTTGTTGTTGGTCCATCAAATTTCAAGGACTGTGGAATATTTTTTTGCTTCCCTTCACAAATAGTTCTTACTTGCTGTAACCAGTTGCAATCCAAGTATAATTTTTATATATAGCAGAAAAACAGCGTAACATCCTAGATGCATTTTCTTCCGTGGCTAACAGGCAATAGTTGTATGGTTTCTGTTATGTGTTATTTTGCGGTGGTTTTTTTTTTTCCAGAAAGAAATGTGCTAGTTTTGCTTAATTTCAAGGAAAACCACCCACTCTTCACTCTAACTAAAGGATAATCTCATGTTTGTGTTCATACATCTTTGAAAACAGCATCTGGTTTTTTTATTGCTGTGACTTAAAATGAGGTGAGTGGAGATGGGCCGTTCTCTGAAGTAACAGGTTAGAATCAAGTTGATCTTGATACCAGGCATTGGATACCTAATAATTTGCAATATTACAGAATGTCTTCTGTCCTGTTTTCCTTCTTGCTTTCTCTGTTCTGCTTTAAATTGTCTGAAGTTCATTGTTCTACTCAATAAAACAGCAGAGCTGGTCTCATGTTGCAGAGAATAGTAGAGACAAGTCACAGCTTTCAGGCAGAGCTTGTCTTTGAAGGTTGCTTGATCTAGAAACTAGAGCTTCCTCTACTGCTAGTTTCATTTGTCTTCTTCAAAACTTCTATGCAATGGAGTCCAGAAACAGAGGACAGAGGACATTTTAACTTGAAAACAACCACTGTTAAATATTATTTCTTAAGATCATAAAAGTACAATTAAAAGCAAATAGTCATTACACAGTACCAGCTTCCACAGTTCTTAGTTCACACTTGGCTGTCTTAAAGTTCAGGTATAGTGCAGGTAACAATCAAGTCTCTTGTGTCATCTGGAAGTCCTCCATCAAGCAAAAATACTTTGTTTTGGTTCACAAAGTTAAGCAGACTGTCCTACTTCCAGGGAGCTGAGAACAGCAGTACTGATCTTTGTGCATTGGTGTCCCTGCATATGGAAGTTTGTTTTTGCAGTGGGAATATTTCTAGATATTTGCATTCTTTTTGCCTTCAGAGGTAATAATTGTGGCCAGTACCACAATTTCCTGTTTGTCTTTATAGATGCTATAATGTCTTGGCCTTTCCCTTTAGTCTTTGTTTCTGGGTTGATCTTTGTATCTCACTGTTGCCTTCACCTGCATACTGTCCTTCTTATTGTGTTGGTCCAATGCTAATTACTGTGGACTACAGTAGAAAATCAGTAAATAACTTTTCCTAATGGTGCACTCATGCAGTTAGCTTGTCTCCCAGAAGGTGCCATCAGCTTATGTCTTTTTTCATGATGTACCAGCATCCTTTATACTGCTGTGTCATGTGTAACTTCAGATCATTTGTGGAGAAACTCTCGTCCTGTTGTCTTAGGCAGTACTTTCTTTCTGCCCAAGCTTTAGTTTCCCTTCCTTGTTATTCTTCAGCTGATGTGTCAATGGGCTTGAAGAAAAAGTGCATGGAGAAATAAATCTTATGTTTCCAAAACTGCTTCTCTTGCACTCAGTACTTAAATTAAGAGCTTTTCCAAAGCTGCTGTTCCTGAATGGCATCTTTGCATACACTGAAATGTTACGGTACTATTTGCTAGAAACACTGCTAGCTAGATGCTGGAGTGTACCTCCTCCTGTTTCACTCTAGCAAGATAATATTTTCTTCATGCAGGTTGCACAGGCAGTTGTTGGGACAGGTTCTGATACCAGTCCTAGCATGGTGATGTCTTTGAGGTGGGAGAAGTCTTTCACTGTTCTGTCAGTGATAATAGTGGCCTTGTTTCAATCCTTTAAAGCCTCTCAAACTTGGAGCAGTTGTCTTGTAATTGCAGAAAGCATTCCTTGTGAAAGGTCCTCCAGTAGCGGTCATTTATGTTGCTGGGAGAGACTGATGAATAGAATAACTGATCTTTGGGGATTTATGCTCCTGAAAGCAACATGAAAGAAATGTTGGTAAGACAACTTCCATTCTGGAAAAACTGCACATCATCGCAGCTAGATGTTGAAAAGTGCTGTACCTAGTTTCAGCAGAGGAAGACAAAAGAGCTGCTCTAGTAGTGTTACTGGAAAGAATGTGGCACAGACATGAGCTCTTCAGCTTGCTTTTCTTGGGGTATGACTTCAGAGATGGACTGAGTGCAGCAACTGAGGCTGTTGCAGCAAACCATTGCCAGGCATGGCAACATTGGGAGAAGCACTTTCTGGGAATTGTTAATCTTTTCTTGTAGCTTTGAAAATTTGTTGTGGGTTTTTTGTTTGTTGCTTGTTTTTTTTTTTTTAATAAAGGAAAATTCTCCTTCTTTATAGGGGGTAATTCAGAGAGAGCGTTTGTATGTCTGAAGTGTCCTATCATATATCTGTTACACGCAGCTCCTTTTAGCTATCTGATCTTGTGGGATGGCTTCTTTTCCTTAGTATAATGCAAAAAGAACGGGGTGGGACTTATTTTTTAGTGATCGTATGCTTATTTGTGATGTAGTTTTCCCCTTTTACTATGAAAGTAGTATACTAATAATCTTCAAGACATTTAATCTCTTAATTTCTTTTCAATTAAACATCCTAAATGGAACAAAAAGTTGAGTTGAATAGTGCAAAATTACAGCTTCCATTGGAACAAGTACATCATAATTCCAACTAGGTATCACTCAGCTTTTTGCTGTGTAACCTCGTGAAAGTGGGAAAGGTTTTACCAATGTTACGGAATGTGGAATACAAGTTAAATTGAGTTTATGGTACAGTTTAGATTAATGGACTGAGTTTAGGACTTTATCTCTTTTTAGTACTATAGCCAGCATTACAAATCTTCAGCCTGTTACTGGAAGTCCAGCATTTGTCTGCATTAGACTCTCTCAGTCTTCCTTTGCAGTTCCAAGAACATGGCAGGATTGAATGACTGTTTTGCTTTCTAGAAGGCTGTTTAATTGAAAAGCCTTCTGTTAATAGGTCTTAAAGGATGTGAGATGGTAAGACTTTTCTGGAGTACTTGATAGTGGAAGATACAAATCAGTGGATTCCCCAGTGAAAAATTTATTGCCACTCTGAGTTCAGCGCTTACTTAACTAGTATCGAGAAAGTTCTATGTCCTGAATCTCTTCAGTGACATCAAGTGCTTCATTAAAACTGTAGACATTCCAGCGCTGGTCTCTTCATGATAGTCCCCTGCCTCTGGCAGGAAAGACGTTATTTTGAAACTGCGTACATTGAGTACCTCGGTACTTGTTAAGAAGAGTAATATGTAATATTAAGTTGCTTCAAGACAGACTACTTTCTGACTGTGACGTGGCATACTGTAATTACATAAACACTAACTCAATCTAGATTTGTCTTACCCGCTATTATGCCTTTCTTGGCACATGAATGCATCTTTCTTGCTGCTGACTTCAGCAATGACTGATGTAGCACTAGCAACAGCATTTGTTCTATTTGCAGTGAAAATACTACAGCAAGCGTCAGTTCAACTCATGTGGTGCACATTGCCTCATTGATAATGATTCTGATACTGTCTTGCCTAGTACATGCTATTAAAATGGAACTGATCACAAAAGTAATATTTCTCTAATAATAATTCCACTGTGCTGTGTGTTTGGGTTTGTTCTTTACATGTACTATTAGGATAGCTTGTAGATTCCCTCAGATTTACATATCATGTGTGCTTCTGTTCAAGGAAAGAAATGAAAGCTCTTTTAGACTTTTTAACCTCCAACTAATTTCAGGTGGCCTCTCTGCACTTACTTCAAGTTATATTAATCCCTTGTAAAGATGAATGATAAGAATTGAGAAGATACTTTAGATGAGATTATCAATGCTTTGCATGAGAACACTAATGTTCCATCCTGTCCCAGCTGGATGCATTTTGTGTATGTATACAGATTCCTAGGATTGTTGGAATAAGTCATGAATTTGCTTTTCAATTTGTTTAGTGTTTGAACTTTTTTTTAGTGCTTGTTCCTTCTTTGCAGAGAGATGTCTTTCTGAAGCTTTTAAGTTTTCTGTTTGTTTTGAGTTGTTGAGTTACTGCAGTTATGTGGATGGAGGTTAACTATACATTTTGCTAATTAATTCAGAAAGCATATTGTCTTGATAAGGTTTCTTAGAAATATCAAACCAAATGATAATTTCTCTTGAATAAGTTAATTTCAGCATCTCCTATCAAAGAGTTTTTTTCTTCTGGTTAAGAGATCTTTGTACTTGAAATCTGTGGTGCTGCTACTGAAAGCTTCTTGCACATCTTTCCTAAACCTTTTTTTTTTTTTTTTAACTAGCTTTTAGACGTACAGTTTGGCTTCAATTTGTTCTTTGAGAGGCATTCTTTTAGCAGCCATGAGAGCCTGTGTAGTTTCTGCTGCTTGATGCTGCATCCTTAATTGTGCTAGTAAAATTGCTTATGCAGCTGCTCATTAAACTGGATCAGGGAGCTGAACTTGGTTAAAAATAATCACACTTAGTTATTTTTTTGCTCTACTGCTTTTAACCTGGATTATTTCAATGAGCAGCTTTGAATGGCCTGCAGTCGTAGTGATGCAAGTGGATAGATAATATTACGATAGGAATGGATGATGGAAAAAATGGGAACTGCTTCAGGCTTTCTTCTAGCAGCTTATAAAAGAAAAATTTAAAGACCCCCAACAACACACCAACCTACCGCAATTTCTTTTTTTCAATAAGGCTCTTCACTTGTTTAGAAAAATGTCTGATGGACAAAAGAAAAAAAATACTCGGTGGTATAGATTCATATAAATGTAGAACCTCCTTCTCCCAAACTCTTCAACAAATGAAACAACTTTGTAGCAGCTTAGATTTTTCCAGACTTGTTTTATTATGTAGACTCAAGGTCTTTCTTACAGTATGCAACTGGAA
Source organism: Bucorvus abyssinicus (assembly GCA_009769605.1). Classification (NCBI taxonomy): domain Eukaryota; kingdom Metazoa; phylum Chordata; class Aves; order Bucerotiformes; family Bucorvidae; genus Bucorvus; species Bucorvus abyssinicus. The sequence goes on from CM020036.1 coordinate 17,521,548, forward strand.
TGTCCTTTTAGTGCTGCTTAATTAATTCATCTGCTAACTTGTTTTTACTGGAGCTGTAGTAATATGTCAGAATGATGTTTCAGTGTACTACGTATTTGACATGATTTTTTTTTTTTTCCCCTTCAGCAAATTTGACAGGCCATGCAGAGAAGGTTGGCATTGAAAACTTTGAACTCCTGAAAGTTCTTGGAACGGGGGGTAAGATGAACTATTTTTCGAAGTTGAATGTTGGAAGCATTACTCTTAAGTATAGTTTTGTTTTCTAGCTGAGGTTTTGGTAATTAGAGCATTCTTTAGGAAGATATATTACTTTTGTATTGTGTAGCATAGTTTTCTTCGCTTTTTTCTCGCAAATATTGTGCAAAATTGGAGATCACATTTTCTAGCTTACAGCACTTGACAATGCCCTTTTTAAAAAAAAAGGAAAATAAATTAGATTTGTGACAATTTAATACAGTTTGTGAAAAAACTGTTCGAAATTATTGCATGAGCTTGATAATTTCAGTATATTTTCAGACCATGGTTTCATGAACTTCTGTAAAAAAACCTCAGTAATATTAGTACATTATTGAATAGGATTGTCCACTTTTTAACTATGTGGTTTTTTTTAGAGTTGGCATTGGCTCTACTAGTCTTCTTCTGTCCTATTCAAATCCCAGTAATTTTTAAGACGGAAAATATTCACTGTTGGATTGTGGATTTCAGCACATTGTTGGAGATTTGTAGGTTGTTGTAGGGTTGCTGGCTGTAACCAACAAAAAAAGCTTTGTTTCTCCTTTGTTAAAGGGACACACGAAGAGGCCTGTACACAGACCAAAAGTAATGGCTTTTATTCTTCTAAGTGTGTTTACACTTTTTTTGTCAGTATTAACATCAGACACAATGTTGATTATGTTGGGATAATCATGAAGGTAGATTATCATCAAAGTCTGTAGAAGTTATTTAAATCTTTAGTGTTATCAGCAATTAACAGCTAGCAACTGAGGCTGTAATTGCACAAGCTGCTACATCACTGAAAAGAGCAAAGGATTTTGATTTTCAGATTTAGCTGTCATACAGATTCCTCCACATATTCATTAAGCCATTAAATCACCTGAGAGTGTATTTTTCTGTTTCTGAAGCAATTTTTTTTAAAAAAATTAAATTTACCAGGCTTAAGAATTCAACCTTTGCTGATAACTTGTAGAGGCAAGGAAGCTTTAGTATTCATAGATACATGTTGCATATTCATAGGTAGAAGGAGCTATTCTGTTCTGAAGTGGTCAGTATTGATTTGAGTGGGGTTGACAGAAATGAAATTATTTTAATTATGCATTCATGTGAGGATGTCTTTGTCTCCTGCTGATGGAAACATTGGCTGGATTTTTAGTTATATGTGTGTAAGAAAACCAGTCCCATACCTGCATTTTTTCCTTTTTCCTTACCACTGCCATTAGTCTGAAATCACCTTAATATTACAACTATTGCATTTGGAATATAAAGTAAGTTTTCATAACCGCCAGTCTTTCAAGTTCAGACTAGTAATAGCCTGACCTCCTCCTACTGTCTTTAGGCAGTACCTCTGAAATGCTGCTGCTGTTAAGCTGTTGTCTGTCATTCTTTGATACCTTCCACATCCTCTAGTCTTCATGAGCAGATTAGCCAACTTTCTCTTGGCCTGAGATGCACATGGTCCATACTTAAATTCATAGTGCAATGCTATCCTATTCATTCAGGTTAACAGGATAGTTTTTATGTAAAGGCTACTTCAGTGACAATGGAATGGACAGTGTGTGTTCATGTGAAGAAAAAGAAGTTGAGGAAGCATGCCTGTCTGACTTCACCCTGCTCTAGTAGTCATGTTGCTTCAGAAACATCTTCTGTCTTAGTAGACTTTAAACTATTTCAAGATTCTTGCAAACTTTAGGAATTCAAGGATGCCTTGGGTATCCTGGAATGACATTTGTAGGAAGAGTAGTATTTTTTTTTTTGTCAAGGAAAGGTTAGTTATACTTTTTAATAAGTAATTCCAACCATAGCCTGAGGTTCTTGGTTTGGAAATCTGGGCCATCAAGTCAGTGAGGAAGCTTTGTTCTGTCTTAAGCTTATCATGGCTAAGACTACTGTATTAGATGTGTCAAAGGTTGTTTGCCTGTCGATTACTGGACAGCATTAAATGCAAATGACCTGATCAGAATGAAGCTAGTTGTGTTTGCTTTTGGGAAAGTGACCATCTGTGAACTGTCAGTGTTTGCAGTAACATGGAATTGCTGAAACCAGGACTGGAATGGACTTGAAAAGGTCCTCTAATTGCTTGGCCTGAGATGCAGTTGGATATATCTGCACCACCTCTGACAAAAATTTGTTCTTAAAAGCCTCCAATAGTAGAGATTCTGCAACCTTCCTACATGTTCTTGCTGAAGATGTTTAGTTTATTAACTTGAGAAGCACTCTGGGGAATGCAGAAAGCAAAAATCCCCTCACATTCTTGCAAGAAGCTCTTGAAAGAGTGTTATTTCACAATAGGATATACCTGTGTTAAGGCATTTCTTCTGTAAATATCATCCAAGAAAAGGTTGATGCATCTCTGAACACCATCTTAATTTTCAGTGTATTTCTAATTGTTATGGTCAGAAGAGTCTCTGGGTCCTTTTCCTTGACTCGACAGAGCAGAACAGAAACTGAAGCATGATTCTGTTTGTTTTTTCCTCACAACTTCCATAACAGAGAGATTATTTTTTCAAAAGCTTTAGACTCTAACCACCTGTTTGCATTCAAAGTTTGCCACAAGATCTTAAGTATATTGTGTCATGAGTTGTGGGGTTCTGTTTAGGCCTGCAACTGCTTGTTCTCATCTTGAACTGAGATTGAAGGAGTGAGTATGACTACTCTGAATTCTCAGTTCTTTGTACCAGAATATATGTTTACTTGGGGAAATGGGAAGCAACATAAAGAAAACGGTCTATAATCACAATAACATCAGTCAAAAATAGTTGGAATAGCAGGCTTTTATTGCAGACTTGTCTTAAATGATACTGTAAAAGAGTAAGGCCTTATTTAGAACTTGTACTCTCTTGTACAAAACTACTTGTCTGCATTTCAGTTGTTGTCCTTAAGCTTGCTCTTACAAAAAGAGGAAAAAGTTCAGAAGGTACTTGCATGCCTTCTGTATTGATAAGTAACAGTCTGAATTATCTTGTTCTGTAGTTTTTATTCTAATAGAATAAGAAAGGAGGTTATTTTCTTCAGTGTATATGTAACTATTTTTTATCTGTCTATAGTTGGTAATCTAATTAAGGTAAAGTTAATTGCCATCCCTCTAAGCAGTAACTGCCTGTGGCTAAGTTGCAAGTCGGAGGTGCTTATTAGGTGCCTTTTACCTTTCAGCCAGGAAAAAAAAGAGCAGCAATAATTTCATTAATTCAGAAATTTGAAATATGTCAAGTATTTTCAAGTGGGGCGCATGGGGGTGGTAGTGTTTTGTTGGAATTTTTTTGTTTGTTTCTTGGGGTTTTTTTTTTTTCTTTTTCTTTATTTTTTTGTCCCTTTCGTTTTCAGTCTGGCTCTGTGGGGAAGGCAGGGTGATTCCTGGAACCTAGAGACTTCTCCAAACAGCCTTTGTATCACCATTAGTGATCTGCCCCCAGATTATGGGCAGGATGATAAGAGAAAACCCTGGTTTGTTTTGGTTTTTTGTTTTGGGGTGTTGGTGGGTTTTTTTGGACAGTTTTGAGAACTTCTCTGTTCTCTTACACTAGTAAATTCTATGCAGTTTAAGATGGGACTAGGCTTTGAGGTCATCTTAGACAAATCCAGAGATTCAAAAGGGAACCTATAATTTTTTTGGGGAGCAACTTGAAGAAAAATGAGGAAGAGGGCATCTGATGGCTTGTTTGCATGTTGCTGTGTATTTTTAGGCAAGAGCTATCTTTATTCTGGCAGTGAAAGCCTCATCCTGGTGTGAGCTTTTAGATATTGCTGATATTACTGTAATACAGCTAGTGCTAAATAAAAGCTCTGATGCTGTTTTAAAATTCTTCACAATGGAGTTATGCAGAATGCAAAGTGTTTTCAAACTATCTGATACTTAAATGATCTACAGTAATGCAAGGCAGAGTATATTGAAACCTCACAGTCATATTAAGTGATGACTGTAGATGCTATTTTAACTAATTACAATATTTTAAATATAGTCTGCTATGAAGCAACTGGAATAACACATTTTGAGTATCTTCTTTAGTTAAATGATACCTTGCTTAAGTATATGTAATTGTAGTAGTTTCACAAAGACTTGATGGTAGTTTCATTCACAACAGTGAAGGTTTATTTAAATCTTCATTTTTAAGTTTTATATTTTAAAAAGACAAAATATTAGAGATAGTATCATTGTACTGATATTTCTCCTGTGAAAACATTTTCTTCATGCTGTGGCTTAGCGTAATTTCATACTTATTATTTTCTTTATTTTGCATTTCTTTCTTGTATTCCTTTGTTCTGTACGCACTCAGTTGGAAGCATGCTTGTTATATTTTGCTTTTTGGTGTTAAAAAATGTCATAGTATACATATTCCTCTTCTGACCTGAGTCTCACAGGAAAAGACAAGGAAGCGAAAATCTGTGTTAGTAGTCTTTAATCTGAGTTGGATTCTTTTACGTTGTATTAAGGAGCTATTAATAGAGTAAATTTCCTCATTGAAGAAATAAATTAGTAACACAAAATACACGAGAGTATGCCACTGTTAATAAAGCTATTAATAATGTAATTGTTGCTCTGAGAGCAAAGTATTGCTTACTGGACTTGCCCATGTTCTATTTGGTATATACTTTCTGAACTTACAGACTCCTTTTGTTTTTCCTTGAGTCCTTTTCCCCTACTATTACTGTATAGCCTTGCTAATTTTGAATTTTCAGATTTCCTGTCCACTGAATTTGTTTCCAACTGTCCCTCCTATCTAGTTAAAGCTGATTTTTCCTGTAACATAGAAAATCAGTGTCTATTCTGTAGAACAAGATTACTTTACAGCAAAGTAATCTAATTGATTCCAAAAGCCACGGAGGGAACAAGAGAAGGTAGCTGTGTTGGTTTTTGCACACCTACTTGGCTTATTAGCTTCACTTTTTGTAAATGTGCTTTTAAAATAAAAAGAATGTAGAGTGCATTCTGGGTCATACATTTTTCGTGGCTACATAGATTGTTCCTTTTTTCTGTTCAGTTTCTTCTGACTTGAAATGCCACTTTTGTTCAGTCTTTCAGCTGTGCTTTAGAGACAATACAAGTGGTTCTTGAGCATATGCCCTAATAATCTGGGCTGCTGCTTGAACTACAGTCCACTAATTAAGATAAAAAATATTTAGAAACAGGAATACAAGTGTCATATATAGAAGAGTAATTTATACATGATCTTTTGGAATTCAGTGCTTTTATGGGAAGGATATTCTCCCTATACGTGGAAGATACTTGGAATCTGAAGGATATATTTATATGTAGGGAACAAAAATTGGTAGGATGAATGTCAGATTTAAATAATCAGCTCAAAAATCTTGTTATACAAAAAGTTATAACGAAGTTCCATCTAAGAGGTCAGAAAGTATTTTGATAAAGTTGACTGTGAAATTGTTAGATCTTTCAAAGCGTGTTGAACAAAATGTAAAATATTCTTCTCTCATAAAATGAGGAAAAAGAACAGTGGGGCTACTGTGCTCAGGAGAATGGGGCAAAATTAGGGAGTGTCTAAAAATAGTTTCACACTCCAATTAATATTTTATTTCAGTTTCTGCTGAGGACAGCTATGATAAATAATGAATAGGATGGCTAATCGGAGGCTGAGTTTGGAAATGGGAAATTATTTTTCTGTACAAAGAGTGCACTGAAAAGAGAGGACTGTGTTCAATTGAAGAACCTGGAACCTAGATGAATTAGTCTCAGTCATCCATCAGAATTCTGAAAGAATCTGAACATGAAGTTGGAGATCAGCAGCAAAGATTCTTACTGGAACTACTGCCAGAGATGGTTCTGTGTAACTGGAGAGAATAGCAAATGTGATCCTACGTTTAAGAAGGAAAAAAAGTAGTAAGATGATGATCCAGACAATTATTGGTTAATTGTTCAGACCTCATCTGACTTCAGCAGTGTGCCTTCAAAGCAGTTTCAAAGAAAATAATTTACCTTAATTTTTGTAATAATTAAAAATTAGTGGTGTGCTTATCAAGTGGTAGATTGTATTACATATGAGAGCATTCTTCTAAAAACTTACTTTAATAAAAAAGGTGGGCATTTTTTGCCTGCCATACCTATTTACTGTAATAACATTTACATTTTTTAAAAAAAGCAAGCTAAAGGCAAAAAAGCACAAAAGCAAAATGCTGATAGAAATGCATTTTAAGATGCAACCTACCCTGTCCTGTCACTTTCTGCCTTTCTTAACTATCTCACTCTCTTGTTAAATGTGACATGGAACTTGTTTTGGGGGAAATAAGTATGTTGAAAAAAGTCCATTAAAGATTCTTGCCTATCTGATATTTAAGAAAAGATGACGGAGAATGCCTCATCTTTGTGAATTTGATGGTGCACAGTAAAAATTAGAAATGCATTTTCAGAATGCTACTATTTGATCTTTAAGGTCTTGTTTGTTTGTTTGTTTGGCTTTTTTTTTCCCTTCTGTATTTAACTGCTAGACCTGTATGCCTTTCTGACTTTGCCACATCCTGAATTTTAGTTCATATGGACAGATAGCTGCACAGTGAGAGTTCTGCCTTCAGATTCTTTAGGAAGATTAAAGACTATTTTAACAATAAAAAGTGCAGAGGAAAGTGGTCATAAGGCACGTATCGTGCAAGAAAACAGTGAAACTTATTGAAATCATTGAATATTTTGTAGCTCTGAGCCTTTTCCTATTGTTTTCTCATGATTAGTCTTACACTGACAGTAAAAAGTTAATTTAAGAGGTTTAGCTTGTGTTAACGCTTGAAAACATTGTTTTAAAACTCTCTGCATACAAATGTCAAGTTTTGATGGATTTAAAAGTCTGCATAAATGATCCTGTGGGCTATAAACAAAATTAATTACTTGCTGTTTTCTCTGTAAGTATTAGCTGGCACGATGCAATGGCTTAATGTGCTTGCATTTATACAAAAAGGATAAAGAAACAAAGGATACTTCATATTTTTAATTCATTGTCTTTCAGCAAGTGTGTACTTCACAACATTCTAATGATTTGCTGAATTGTTATTTATGGTGATATGTATTACTGTGAATGTGTATTCATGAATGTGCTGACTTTGGCTGGGGTAGAGTTAATTTTCTTCATAGTAGCTATTATGGGGCTATGTTTTGGATTTGAGCTGGAAACAGTGTTGATAATCGGGGGATGTTTTAGTTGTTGCTGAGTGGTGCTTACACAGAGCCAAGGCTGCCTCTGCTTCTCATCCTGCTCTGCCAGTGAGCAGGCTGGGGGTGCACAAGAAGTTGGGAGGTGACACAGCTGGGACAGCTGACCCCAACTGACCAAAGGGATATTCCATACCATATGAAGTCATGCTCAGCATATAAAGCTAGGGGAAGGAGGAGGGAGGGGGCAGGGGGCAGTGGGGAGACACACATTTGGAGTGATGGTGTTTGTCTTCCCAAGCAACTGTTATGCTTGATGAAGCCCTGCCTTCCTGGAGATGGCTGAACACCTGCCTGCCAGTGGGGAGTGGTGGATGAATTCCCTGTTTTGGTTTGCTTGTGTGTGCAGCTTTTACTTTACCTGTTAAACTGTCTTTATCTCAGCCCACAAGTTTTCTCTCTTTTACTATGCTAATTCTCTCCCCCATCCCACTGGGAAGTGACCAAGTGGCTGAGTGATGCTTAGTTGCTGGCTGGGGTTAAACCACGACAGTGTAAAAGGCAGTAGGGAAAGGAAAATTTTATCCCCCAAGTAAATTTTTCTGCCTTACAAATTAAGTGATAATTTGGTATAAATTGCTGGTATGAAATCTCTTATCTTACAGGCCTGATGTCCATTATCAGTCTGCAACTAATGACTGGTTTTTTTATTTAACTTCAAATTTGATTTTTTTTTTTCCTTGTAATAAACTGCAAGGTCAGTCTAACATCTTTTGTGTTTGTGTATGTATATGTGTATATACATATAGCATGTATTATATAGTCCTTTAGTTCTTCCATAACTTAAAATATTTTTATTTAATTTTGGGGGTGAATATTTGGTGACTCTGTGTGTTTCTTTATGGGGGATATTTTGCTGGGTAAATATTTCTACCTTGGAAGTAGCTGAGATGTGGATCAGATTTTATGAGAATGAACATTAAAATGTGGCTCTTTGAGATATTAAAAAGGCTTTTCTGAAACAAGATTATCAGACAGGGTGTTCTTGCAATTACTTTACATGCCTTCTCCTTTGCTGCCACTCAGATGAGTTGCTTTTGCAGTGTTGTCTTTTTAAGTAGATTTCTTGTGGTGATATCAGAGATTCTGATGTTGAATATATCATGAGTCATTTGATTATAATAGTGGAACTTAAGGTTTATTCTCATCAAATTGAGATAAGAATCCTCATAATTCTGTCAGTCCTTTTCAGATTTCTAAATAAACAATTTGTATTGTGGTAAAGCTCTGTGTTGCAAATTCTCTTATAACACTAGGATAGTTTGTAGAGATTTCCTCACAGCTATCGCACGTATCAGATAATTTCTTCCTGTGCTGTATGAAGAGCTGTAGTAGGTGCTGTTAATATACTGCTAGGATTCTGCCACTTAAGTGATTATTATCATCCTCATGTGGATTACTCATTTATGTATTTGGAATTTTGTCTGCCACTTTATTTTTCAGCGACTTAATATTTTGATACTGTGGTACAGTTTTCAGCAGTTGGCTTTGATTTCTGTTGCAGTGGATAATTTACTAAAACAAGAAAATCGGTGACCTTACTGTTCATATATGACTGAATCTGGCAGGATGAATTCTTGTGGTGACCTTCTTTCACTGAAAAAGCTGAATATTTATTTTTAATGTTTTGGGGTTTTGTATGCAAATACAGCTCTTCAGTCATAAGAGGACCCCCCCCTCTTTGCACACCTGGTTGTTTAGTGTTTTTAAGACCCTTTTGTAAGGGAACGTTTAAAGTACCTTGAAAATCTAAATAAGTCAAATCATATCATTGTTCCTTCCTCCTGATTCCTTTGAGTAATCGTTAATACAAATAATGATAACCAACCACAAAAGTAACACTCATTCTCTCACATAGTATCCTATTTGTGTATCTACAAATTCTAACATGTACTGTTTCTACAGATTTGTCTAATAGAGATACCAAATTTACTTGTCTACAGTTCCCAGGAGCTCTTTTTATTTAAAAAAAAATCAAACCAACTAAACAAAACCCCCCAAAAAACCCCCAAACCACAAAACTCCACGTTTACCACTTACTATGTCAGTATGGAGTGTATTATTTAACCAAATACGTGAACAGAACACCTAGATTCAATACTTTAAAACTCTGGAAAGACTACCTTTTTGTTCTTCTTTTCTTCTACTGTTTCTGTTAAACTGTGTTTTGGGGCTGATTCCTCTAGCTTATTCTCATTTAAGTCCAGAGCCTCAGAAAGTTCCTGTATGCTAAATACTAATGCAAAGAATTCATTGGCTTTTCAATAGGTTTTTGGAATTTCAGTGCCGTAAAGCTGGTAATGAAGGCGTGTAAGTTGTGCAAGTATGGGCAGACTATTTTGAGGGCAAGAAAATAGCATCTCTTTTACTCCAGACTCTTGCTAAATTCTAGGTATGGGAGCTTTAGGTTATTGCGAAGGAAATCATCAGCTTTTAGGTAGTTTTTAAATAGTGAAACTGATTGTTTTTCCCACTCCTGGTATGTTCAGTTATGAAGCTCATTTGGTTGAAATTTTGCTCAGAAACGAAAAAGCGTTCTGGAAGACTTTAGCCTATTATGTTTGCCACAGCAATGAGCAGTTGAAAATAATAATGATATCAGCCAGACCTGTAGTACAAGTAGGTGATTTTTTTTTTTTTTTTTTTTTTTTTTAATTTCCTCTCCACTTTGTCTTTAAGCCTATGGAAAAGTGTTCCTAGTAAGGAAAGTAAGTGGCCATGATGCTGGAAAGCTGTATGCCATGAAAGTACTGAAGAAAGCAACAATAGTGCAAAAAGCCAAAACAACTGAGCACACAAGGACAGAACGACAAGTGTTGGAGCACATTAGGCAATCACCATTTTTGGTCACCTTACATTATGCCTTCCAGACAGATACAAAGCTTCATCTCATTTTAGGTGAGTAGTTTTCAGGATTCAAGTCTTATGTTAATGAAAAAAAATCTGTCCTTTTATCTCCTTACTGTTTTGTAGGGTTTTTTTTAATGTGGTCTTAACTACTGTGTGTTTGGAGATTGCATGAGAGACCATAGGAAGGAAAATACTGTTCATCACTATCTGTGTTTGTGGTTTTCCTGTTTGAACTTCAGTGTGCTGCTCTGGGGGGTGGGGGGGAGCATTATCAGTGGCTTACATGCAGCAAAAATGTATACGACCAGAAGTACCTAAACCAGAGAAATATTTTCTTGAACTTACCTAGAAAATGATATTTTGAGGTTTTTTAATTGTTATTATATACTGCATTAGCTTTCTACAGACTTTCAGACAAACTGCTACCATGAATGAAAAAGTTTGTCGTCTTATGAGTATGGGGCACTAAAGTGTTTCAGCTTATTTTGTCTGCATACTGCATTTGCATTTGTGGCACAGAGATTATTGGTGAGGTGAGATGACCAAAACTGATTTTGTTACTGGGGTTAGTTGGTGGGGAAGAAGTAAGAATCCTTTAATCAGCAGAAAGCCTTCCAGTTCAAATATACTGCACATTTCACTCCAAGAACACATTGTATATTGTCCTCAATGCAATCAGTGTTTTTGAAATCTCACCTGAGAGGACAGTGCTACCTGTTAGTTACTGTGTTGGCCAGTTAGTACACCATTTTAGCACTGAAATACTGCAAACTGAAAGATTGCATCTGGCAGGTCTTTTTTCTGAACAAATGCGCTCTTACGAGTGGGCAATACCACTTAAGGATGGTTGTGCTTTCATTTATTTCTGGAATCTGCAAGTTGTTGGTACGGTTTCCTGCTGTGAAATGCTGATGAAAATGCTTGTACTGTGGATCAGTTTCTTGTTTTATGCACTGTGATACTTCATTTTTGTAAATTCCACCAGAACTTTCATAAATCTCCATTTATGAGAAGCTTGATAATGACCTATTGTATAGCAAGCCTTATTCCACTTCTGTCTTTGCCGTTTTGATGTGAAGAACCATATCTATCTCTGTAGCATTTGCAAGGTTGGCAGAAGACTGATCAGGAACTTTCTTAGTGTTTTCAGCTGAGGTGTAACTGAAGAACTTTTCTGATAAGAGGAATACTTTGAGGAGTATTTGAGGAGCTGGAAAAGAGTATTAAAATCAACTCTAAACCTTACTGCTTCAGGAAAGCTTTTTCTGCCAAAACTCTTTGTAATGAAACCTTTTGATCTTTGAGTATTGAGATACTTGGATTTTTCAGGTTTTGGGTGTTAAGAGGGAGTCCAAACCCATGTGTTCTGTGCTGAAAGTAGAGCTTGTTCATAAGGCTTGGTACCTTATGAATTCTTTAAAATTAGAAATAGTCCTAACTTTCAGATCAGCAGCAAGTTTTGTGTTTGATATATAAGATGTATTTGTAAGAAAATTACAAGCCTTTTTTTAGGACTGCTTATTTTAAGAGTGGCCTAAAAGAACTGGAAAATGAATGATCCAGTTTATGCTTGGATGCAGAATACATGTTTTTGTAGTGAATTATTTGTAAAAATGAATGGTCCTTTAAGTACAAGTTTCGCAATTTCTTTTAGCTTGTAACTTCCATTTATTGAACCTTTATTACCAGGCTGATTTAGCCTTAAATTGATAGAATTTATTAATGTTATATGAATACACACCACTGAGTGTCAATTATTAGGAAGGTGCTCTGCATTTCATATACTACAGCGAGATAATACAGGTATCTGAGGAGCTCAAGCTTAAATGGATTATTTCCTAGATTCCTTTTGCAAATGAGAATTGGAAGTTATAATAAAGATACTTAAAAATTCCTCTAAGACATTAAAGAAATATGTAAAATGTTGTCACAGGCTAGAACACAGTAGAGACAAAAAAAGTTAAATACATAGGTAGCTCTGTGATTCCTTGATGTTAGTTAACGTTTAATAATTAAAGTATTATATATTTTTTTTGTATTTAAGTTATTGACTAGTAATTTGGAAATTTTTTTTAAACATTAAATAAGACAAAATGTATAATAAATATTACAACAGCTATTAAAAATATTACAGTACCATTCTTTAAATCCGGATATTTTGGCTAGAATGCCATTTAGATCCCAGTAGAAATATTAAATGTGCAGCAAACCAAACCAAAAAAACCCTCACACCTGAGATCGATGTAGTTACCTAAAAGTAAATAGATAGTAATGGAGAAATTTAGGTGACAAGGATAATTAGAAGGCCAGAAAAACCTCTTAAATGAGGGATAAATTAAAAGTTTTGACATCTATGTTCTCAGAATCAGAGGAGGGAGCCCAGTAGTTCTGAAGAACATTCCATAGCAGATAATGCAGACTGGGCACGTGCCCACCATAACACAATGTTAAAGTGATATTTAAAGGAAGAAATTCAAAGCTGATGCACAATTAAAGGCTTTTTTGTTGCTGTTGTTGTTGTGGGGTTTAATTTTTTGTTCAAGTGTGGGGTTTTTTTTGTAGGGTTTTTTTTTTGCTTTCACACAAAGTATACACAAATCCATTCTCAGAATATCAGTTGGGGCCAGAAACATCCTTTTTTCTTTCTTTTTTAGGAGAAAATGGGAATAATTGGAGGGGTTTTAAAAAATGCTTTTTTTTTTTTGTAACAGCAAAAATCTCTTCTACTTATGTGGCCTAAAGCTACTTTATAATTCAACTGGGCTTCACACCCTCGGGCTGACAAAAAAAAATGTTTGTTGCAAGTTTTTTTATGTTTCATTATGTAAATCTTTGTAAATCACTTCTTTTGGTTTAGTTTTAGAATTTATGTGTTCTAGAGGCTTCTTAGTTTTTGGGGAAACCAGTCTCTGCCTTTGTACCTGGCTGAACATAGCGTATGAGCAATATATTTCAGTTTCAAGAGGGTTTAGAGTTGGAGTCTCAGTGCAGTATTTAATACAGTTCTTCATGTCATCAGATTACATAGCTGTATGAATTTAGCCTGGATCAAGTGCAGACATGCAGCTGCATTTCTGCCAAATTTCCAGAGTTTGGAGTTGATTCCAGTTTTTAGGTTGACTTTAAGCTGTGATTGAAAGGACAAAGTATTGTATCCATGTGAGTACCAAGGTCACACAAGGTTAACCTACTAATACTTAAAAAAAAAAAAAATCTGAACTGTCAGGTGGAGTTCATATTGCAGTAATTCACCTCACCTCCCCCCACCCCATTATGTCAGTGGTGCATTTGATCTAGCACCAAGAATGCGAAGGCTGGTTCTTTCATTGGGTTGTGGTTAGCTGAATAGAATTAGGCTTGTACTGCATTCCTATGGCAGTTTTGGTTTGCATCTGTCGCAGTCCTTAGAACAGTGCCTGGGAATTCAGTTCTTACCTTGTATGAAGTTCTCGGTTCTTATTAGAAATATATAAAATTTTTTTCTGTTATCTTTGTTTTCTCCATGATTAGAATGCTGAGGTTTTTTTGGAAGAAGGAAGCAATTGTAATACGTGAATTATTTATATGCTTACTGATCTAGATAAATAATCCTCACATTGCTTGATTACACTAATATTCCTTCCCAAACAGGGAAGTAGACAACTAAAAAGAGGAGAGAGATCAGAATGTCTATAACTTGTATATGTGCTTTCTCCTTCAAAGAGAATCCTTATAATAGGATTAGACCTTTTTCATGGATTTATGTGTTATACCAATGAATCTATAGAAACCATATTCAAGAAAACATTGAGTAAGATGTTGTAGGGTGTATTCCCTGCTCTGTATATGTAGACCTCAAATACAATATGGGGGCTGTGGGATTGGAAATGAATGGCTTTAATGTACACTGCTAGCATAAACAGCTCTACCTCTAAAATGTGTTTGTGTTGCAGTGGAGCTCTGTTGTAATATTTACTCCACCCACACCCCCCCAACAGCCCCAACTGTGGGAAAACCCTTGTATCATAGCCTGCAAAGAATGAAAGTTTTCCATGAGGGAATGTATGTGGAAATTATCTCCTCCAGTAAGTTTTGCCATCAAAGTTCCACTTGCGAAGGGTAAAACGTGTAATTGCCCATAGCTGATTATTTCACCTAATACCTGTTTTCTGAATTGCCTTTCTTTGTCAGTCTGCTCTTAAGTATTTCATAAGACTGCAAGTGTTCTCTTTGTAGTTAACATTTATACTCCGTTCTTTTCATATTCCTAAATAATTAAAGGACTGATTTTGCAAAATATATTCATATTTATAATACATGGATATTTGAGGCTTATTTTATGGTTTTGCTGCTTATTTAGAAGTTGGTGTTCCTCTCTCTCAGTCCTCTAAGAGGAAAATTGAGTATTGTACAAAGTGACAAAATACTACTGAATTAAAGTAAAAGGATCTAATCCCAGAACATCTTATTAAATAACTTATAAAGTACCTATTAATATTCCAGTAAGAAAATAAAGTTGTCAGAAAGTGAAATTATAAGGTTCTTTATTCTACTTTTTAGACTATATAAATGGAGGAGAATTGTTTACTCACCTTTCACACAGAGAGAGATTCTCAGAGAGTGAGGTGCAAATTTACATTGGGGAAATCGTTTTGGCACTTGAACATCTCCACAAGGTAAAATAACTTTATTCTAGTGCTGATTTTCATGGAACTGCAACTGTATTCTTTTCACATCCTATAAAGTTAGTCAGGAGAACTATTTTTTTTAGATTGTTTTAAATTCAAACTAACTTTAGCAATGGGGCATTAGTTGTATAATTAGAAATACTTCCCAATGAAGTGTCTATTCATGTGCACCATATTAAGGCTACAAGTTTTTGTCTGCAGCTTGAAGAGTGGTGTTACTGACTAATGATAGTTAATTTTTAGTAATTCTTATGAAATGGAGTATGTTAGTAAAACTAATTTGTAATCAACACAAATGGCATTTGGGTTGCACTGTTGTTCAGTTGCACTTGTTTTAATATAAGTAAACAGCAGATTTCTGAAGTTTTGGCACAACTGAAGACATGAAAAGTATTAGAGTTTTCAGAGGCAGATTCGTAGACTATTACAGGCATGCTTGTATGGTCTAGAACATAGTACAGAAATAGCCATTTTCATTCTTAATGAAAGCTGAACTGAGTTTTGCACTCAACAGCATGTATTCAGTCACTTTTAGATTCAAAAGATGTAGCGTGTCCTTTAAATTTTAGGACACTAATGCCCAGAGCAATTTCTGAGAATTTTTGTTGTTTGAAGTTCTTTCTTCAAAGGCATATTAAAATTTTCCTTTTTGAGGTGCAACTTTCAGGTGTCAGAACACTTTAATGGGAGTTTTGCTAGCTTTGTATTTAAATGGATTCAGAAACGTCTCCTTGATATGGCTATACTGATTTGGAAAAACTTTTTCTTATATTCTGTTTGCAGTTGGGGATTATATATCGGGATATCAAACTTGAGAACATTCTTCTTGATTCTGATGGCCACGTGGTGCTGACAGACTTTGGTCTGAGTAAGGAGTTTCTTACTGATGAGGTGAGCATTTGAATCTCCAGTAACTGTACAGATTCCAGCATGATCACGAAGTCAGATTCTGTCTCATTGAAATCATGAACACGTATGATAGGGGAGGAAAAACTGCTTTCTAGACTCTTACTTCATAGAACAAAATCTAGTAGTCTGTTTTGCTGGATTTTGAGCTTTCAGTTCATTGGTCTTTGCCTGCCAGTGTTGTCAGACATTTTTGTCTGTTCTAGTTTTCCCTGTAATGCCTTCATGCTCTGTCCTGCTGCTCTTTATGTGAAAGAGACCCACATAAGCCTGAAAAGCCACTTACGTGATCGTTGTCAGATGCCTTTCTAAAAAACGCTTGACTGTGCTAATGCTTTGCAGTGACTAGGCAATTGGTGTGCTATGACTCTTCCTTATGCTAATAATAATTAATGTATTATTATCTTGTCTCTTTCTCATGTCTTTGTGTCACTTTTGATAAGCTTAATTGCAAGCTTCTAGGATAAAAGCTTATCTCTTATTAAATGTGCGCATAGTACATAACATAGTGATCTCTGACTGTTGATGTTAGTTTTAATTATTTGTAAGGTACAGTTTTGTCTCCAAATACGCCTTTTAGATTTCAAGAGAGTCAAAATTGCAAAGGATTTTATTTGTGAGAGAATTGAAAAATGGCTATTTTTTAACTTTCACTTCAAGTACCAAAGGTATTGAAAACTGGGACTGCAGATCTAAAAGTCTTTGTTAGAAGCAGCAATGGGGTTTTCTAAAAGTAGTTAACTGGCAGTTTCCTCTAGAATATTTGCGTGTCAGATTGAGTCTGGTAGGATTTAGGAGGTAGCATTTTAAGAGATATGAAATGTTACTTTCTGAATCAGAGAAATAGTACAGATAATGTCAGTATATTCCTTTTAAATTATAGCGTAAAACCAAGAGGAGATTCAACTGGCATGATGAGGAATTAGCAGCAGATTGCCAGACCAAAATGCAGGAGAGGAAGTACAGAGAGATGCAGTTTTCAGCAGGAAATAATGATAGTAAAACGTGTGGCTAGGGAGAGTAGGATCTTCTTAGAGTTGTGAGAGAAGCTGTGCTGGGCACTAGAGACAAAGTACATGGAATGGTATTACTGTTCCAATGGGAGAAAAAAAGGAGCAGTCCTTTTGAGCCAAAGTTCAATGAAACAGAAAATTTCCCTGTGATAAGAATTTCACAATGAATCAGGACCTTCTCTAAGTCTCAAAACATGTGGCTATAGGAAATAGACTTGTTTCTCAGCTGTGCTCACCTTCAGGACATCATTTACAAGCAATGCAAGGAAAGGAGAGGACTTGAATAAGCATCAGAGATACTTGTCTGCTTTTCCCATGCTGTGAATCAGATTCCTCTTTCTCTAGTCATGAAATAAAGCAGTCTTGCTGCTTGGTCATTTAATGTTGGTTCCTCTAACTCTAATCCATTCTGGTTTCAGTATATACCTCAGAAATGTGTAAATTTAATAATATTTTTTCTCATTCTCCTTCACATTTTATTTTTGTCTTCCCTGTCAAAAAAGCTCAACATTTCTAGTGTTTCTTTTAAGGAAAAAAATAATTGCAATTGTATTATTTGCTTTCAAAATCTTAAATTGTCTGCACTTGACTACAGTTTTCATGTGCACTATTGTAATTTAGCTACTGAACCTAAACATGATTACAATGGCCCATTTGCACATAGAAATTGACATTTTATATTGTATTCTCTGTAGACAATCCAGCTACTACTCGAACACTTACAGTTCACATTGCAAAAGAAACCTAAGTTGCACTTCTGTATTTACAAGAAGTAAAATTTGCATGTGTAACTGCATAGCTATCTGTTTTCGTGCTCACCGGGTAGCACTTCTAAATAAAATTGCACAACTGCTTAAGTCAGATAAGCGTGTAGCCTCTGCAGTTTAATCAGAGCAATATGCTTTCCTTTCTCTCCCTTTCTTCACACTTCTTCCCTGGCCCACCCTACTTCTTGCAAGAACTTTGCTATTAAAAAAGTATATTTAGGCAAGTGGAATTTATTCTAGTAACCTCATTCTTTGGATTGTATTTTCTGAAACAAAACATATTTAGATAAGAATGTATAAAAATTATCAGCAATTACAAGGAAGTACTATGTTTAGAATTCTTATCAGAGAGAATTCTGTACCATGTGTTTATGATTTTCAGATGGTTTTGTAATTAGGGATACTTGCTAGGAAACATTGTAGTTCAAAGTGTTGGTTATCCCTGCTTTAATCTGATGGTTGTTCAGTATTTCCAGGTACCTGAGCAAGTATGGAATCTAAACAGAAGTTGTTTTATAATAAAGAGAGTGTACTGTTTCTTGACTATAATAACTATAGCAGATTGACTCTTCAATAAAGAGATGGGAAACTGTTTTTCCTAAGTGCTGCTTGAGTGAAAGGAAGCAAATGCATATCACATCTAGGAAAACAGAAACCTATTGATTTCTGTCATGCAGCTACTGAAGCATGAGTTTGAAGATTGCATTGTGAAGCATCTTCTTTGTTTTACAATTATTATGTGATAGTACTTACAACATGCAAGAATTACAAATTCAAGCTGAAAGCAGTGTGGTTTCAATAGATGTAAAGCATATTATACTACTGTTACACCTAAAACCTGAGATAACGTCTTGTACAAGTGAAATGACAGTCTGGTTTTGCCTTTGTTTTATCTTTAAAATTAAGTCTGTATGCTTGTATTTGCATGCAAAAAGTAGTAGTACCCTGACTGGGATAAAGTAGGTGAATAAAAATAAATTTTCACATAGGATTGGTCAGTATCACAAGATATTTAGGTATGAAATGATTTACTCAAATTTTATTTCATGAAGGCCTACAGTTTGACTCGCCTAACCATAGAATGGGATTAGGTATGAGATTGGGATGGAAATGAATAATACCTTTCTAGTACTAAGTTTTATGGCATTTGTATTCTTGCCCTGTGATGAATTTAAGGCTAGCCTTTCTGATTTTTAACTCTCAACTAAAGTGCAGGGAAAATCAGGGTAAAAAGGGGCACTTTTTAGCCTTATGCTTTCATGTATCTCAGTTGAGTTCCTGTCTAACTGGGATGTAGAATATATTTGCCCATAACATTAATATAAATATCAAGGGTGCAGGCAAGGATAGTACTGACAGATTTTGTATTGAAACTTCTACTACACTGTTTTGTTAATTGCATAAGTGCAATCATTTTGATATTGCTGGGTTTTTTTGCCATGAGTCTTGCATTTCATTTACCTTTAAAAAAAAAAAACCCAAATCCCTAAGGTGTTTTTTTTTTTTTTGCTGTCTTATTTCTTGTGTATTATCTTCTGGATTTGTGGTTAAGGCATATTTTTATCTCATTAATAGCTCTATGTGTATGCAGGAATTGTTTTGATTTGGTTAATGTCAATTTAACCTAATTATCAGGTCTGCTCTTCATTTTAATGTTTATTGTTAAAATACTACTTCATTTTTTAAAAATCTTTTTTCCCCCCTCTCATTTCCTTTATTTTTTCTAAGACTTAAAGATCTCCATATATATTAAAGTATGAGTTTTAATGTAGTTCCAGACCTAATCTGAGCACATTAATTGAAATATTGCAGTAGTACTTTATTCTATTGGACTGTGCGTGACAAATAACATTTTTTTGTTGTTGTTGATTACAGCCCATAAAGTATATTTCCCCCCCGCCCCTGAGTATAGTGAAATGCTTGGTTCTTCTGCATTGGTACATGTCTTCTGCATTAGCTTAAGATCGTTTTGAAGTTCTTGTGTTTGCTTAATGAAGTTTTAAAATCATTTAGTAAATACTGAACACTGTCAGTCATCAAACAACATGCCTGAGAGCATACAAATGACTTACTAATAAATAATATAATTGCAGATATTCTGGATAAGGTATGATTGAATTGTAATCTAAATCAGTTGCATGGGTATCATTGTATATCTGTCTGATATGTAGAATGAATAGTTCGTATACATTATTGTTTTCCCATCTGAAAATCTCTTGATCAGAGTTGCAAATTTAGTTCTAACTGTCAGATGCTTTTCACTGTTGAATTGTTGTTTGTTTTTGTTTATTAGCTAGTTGAGTGAACCATTTTGTTCTGGAAAGAAATATATAATTTTAAAAGATTTTAAAAATTCTTAGATTTTAATGAAGAATTTTAAAAGAAAAATGATAGAAAGGTGGTTAGTCCACTATGGGTTTTGGTAGATGAAGTACGAAGAGATTCTTACACGTTTTTTGAGCAATTTTAAGGTAGTCCAGCACAGAGGGAAATGACTATAACTTGGCTCTTCCTCAGAGCTATATGAACTGTAATCTCACTTGAGTGACCTGGTAGATTAGCTGTGCATTTAGCCTTAAAAGACCATTTATACTTGTCTAAAGTGATGATATCTGATTATTGAAATTTGATAGTGCATTCTCTGAACATTGACCATTAGCTTGTGAAGATGAGTTAGAATAACCCATACTGTGGATGACTTACTATATCTGCTTCCATTTTAGTGGTTACAGTTGTTCAGTGATGTAGACATAGCACAGTTATAAGGAATAGACTTATGTTTCTGCAAAGAGGAAAAAGAGAAAACTGGTTAGTGAAGTGAGTCCACAGAAGTTAACACTGGTTATAGAACTGTCTGGACAATTAGTCATTATATCCCTAACTTTGGAAAAGGAAGTAAAACAACGGCAAAAATGTTTTGCTTTAATTAGTGTACTTCTGTTGGTGTTTATAAATGCCCTGAAATCGAATATTGAGAACATACCAAACACTCTAGACACATAACTGAACTGGACTAATTTAATTGCAGAACCATGTCATCAATGATCAGTTAGTCGTTCGTGCCTTAGTTGAAGAGGTATCCCTTTTTCAATGCTTATCACAAAGATGATTGTGCTTTCCCAGCACAGAGCAGTAATGCAGAAGACAGAATACGTTTTGTCCAGATTTTGATTTCAAAATATCGATGTATGTTTAAGAATTTTTGCAAGACAGGTCATGATTTCTTAACTGTTCTAAGGATACTGTTTTCTTAGTGTAATATACCACTTAAAAATCATGTTTTGGGGAGGAATACTGATCTCTGTGTTAAATAGCCTAGTATCTTCTGTTGGATCTTAGAATAATATGTTGCTAGTTAACTCAAGGAAAATTCTGTTTCTGTTTTCCGGGGGAAAAAAAAGTAACTTTCTGAGGGCAGATGCTGCCATCCTTGTTAATCTTTTCTTCTTGTAGATTTTTTTTTTTTAACCTCTTGAATTACTACGAATACATACTTCAGGGAAACTTGGACAGCTAAGTGTGAAAAACTTACATGACCAGATATTCTTGGCCATAAGAAAAGAAATTTAGAACCAGTTGGATTACATTGAACAACCTTGTTAGCTCCTGTTCCTCTGCCTTTTACATCTGGTGCTCTCTGGTAGTATAAATGTTTTTTAGTATTTCCTATGCATTTTTTTCTTTACATTGCAAGCCTTTCAAAAATTTATTTTTAAAAAAGACAGTGGCAGCTAGTAGAATTCTTCCCAGAATCGGTACTCTTTTATACATTATAATTTTGCCTCTATTTGAAGAGGGTTTTTTCAGGTTTTGCTTTGTATACAGTTCTTCTCTCTTTTGGTACTGTTACCTCTCTCATATCAAAAGATGATGCTTTAGAAAACAAGTCTTCCAAAAACTGGAATTTTGAGAAGAACCTAGTACAAAACATTCATCTGGGATGACAGTGGTACATACTTGCATACCTCCCACACAATAATGTGCTGTTTCTGAATTTTTTCGCTTGCAGAACTGAGACTTTTGTTTTCTTTTCTTGTAGTTATTTGCTTTACAAATCCATTATCAGGAACTGGTTTAAAGAATTCCTTGCAGAATTGCAGTAGCATTGCACTGTGAAAACAAATACAGTCATTGTATAAATCTGTGAAAAGGGTTTCTTGAACCTCCTCTTGACATTAGATGAGGGAGTAGCCTTGCATTGAATTATATTTTGGGGCCACAGCTGTAGAGGTTGCATGTTTCTTGGCTGGCATGCAGTACGCGGTTCAGCTGTTCTTGCTTGAAAAATGCAGTAGCTTGATGCCATGTCTGTTTTGGAAGTCATTTGTGTGTCTAGCTCTGGCACAAGGTATAGTAACCAAAATGGTATTTTGACTTAGCTGTTGTCTTCAAGTAGGAACAGCCACCAGGATAAGATTTTTAACTAATTCCAGATGACCTTCTAAATTTATTTTTATTAATTCTTCTTGAGATGCATTTCAAACTACAGGACCTTTGATCTGCCATATTGCAACTGTTCATGGTCTAGGCTGACCCTTTACTTTTGTATTACAGTTTTCATTGAATGCAGCAGAGCAGTCTAACTAAGACATTTCTTGTCTTTATTCTTCCTCCTGTCCCCTACAGAGATCGTAGTTTTGGTCCTGAATAGAAGTCACTGCTACAGAAACAAGAGTCTACATCTGAGAGATCTTTTGGGTGAAGCTGTACCCTTTCTAATATGGACAGCTTAATTATTCAGTGTTATGTCTGGTTATCATGACCAAAAAGACTTGAAAAAAACAAAAAAGTGAAAAGACAAGAATAAGCCAGTCAGTTTGGCATGTCCTTTGTTGGAAAGGATTTTTGGTTTTAATTTTAAATCTGCATCACGTTTTTGTACCATGAGAGGGCTTTTCTGTCAATTTTCATATGGCTTCCTAAATTGAGACTATAATTATTGTTATTCTGGACAATTAAAATGATGGCAAAGAATGTTAAGAGATCTGATTTCTATGGAAATGGGTTTTTATCTTTGTGCATTTTTATTTTTGAGGTAAATATCAATAAACCCACTTTCTGATAGGATGACCTCTAATGCAAGGTCTTCATATTGATCATAACTTTACCAGTTCCAAAACACTGGTTTGAAAATTTAAGTCTTCTGGATACTGGCTTTCCTTTTGTTATATATATTACATGTAGGCTGCTTCCAATTTATTGTAGGTGAGAACTATTTTCATGGAAGACTGATGACTTTTACTTGCAGTTCTGAGTATTTTATACAAGTTGGAAACAGCAGCTGATGTGATTATACATGGTGTATGCATTCACATGAATTATAACCTATTAGGTGACTGCTTAAAGGGAAGATCCAAGCTAGGTGGAATTTTATGTAAACTACAATTTTCATCAGTTTGATTTTTTTCATCTATATACCTGATCTGGAAGTTGATATGGAGTTGGTACCCATGCATTAAGGAGGAATTGTCCTTGACTTTTAAGTAAAAAGACTGTATCTCTATTAAATTAAAAACCTTGTTTAAACTTCCTATACAATTTCAGAGTACCTCCAACAACAGTTAAGCATTCCTTTTGTCTTGCTAGGTCATAACGTTTTGAAACCTTCATAATGATGAGGTCAGATTAAGTGAATGAAGCAATTTAATTTGCCAACTAACAAGTATAGACAAGCATAGGAATCTCATAAGAACGTTCCTGAAATCTGTATAAGAACCCAGCCAAAACATGCATAGTAATTCCATTATTTCTCTGAAACAAAAATGTGACAAGAACCAGTAAGTAAATTTTGTCTGGACTGGAGAGTATTTCAGCGTGCTTGTGGAGAGTCAGTCTGGCTATCTGGTCCCTTCTTGTCCGTTGCACCCTTTTGCTCTGTGTCGCTAGGTGCTACTCAGCGGCAGAGTTGTTGCTGACAGATGAAATACGTGCCATTGGACACTGAAACTTTGACTCTCCAACTCTAGAGGTTGTCTTTGTGTTCTTTGGCCCAACAGCACTTAGTGTTTCTAGGGTTTGGGTTTGTTGTTTTTTTAATGTTGAATACACTAAAGGAGTAATTCTTAAGCTATTTGATTGTGTTCCTAGAATATTTTATATGAATACAGAATATAAAGAAGTTAAAGTTGAAGCCAATTTAATAGCTGAAAAGTACCCTTTTCCTAGTATTGTGTAGTTTCCATTTCTTGAACTTCTTACACTAGAAATTAAGTACTCTAGGGTTTAACCAAGCCTTCTGACTGTATCCTACTATTGCTTCTTTTAGCAATAGGAATGCCTATTAGAGAACACATACGCTATTAAAGAACCTTTAGAGGAGAGTAGCTTTTTTTAAAAAAAAAAAAAAAAAAAGAAAAAAACCTGAAGTTACCAGATTAAAGGAATCAAGTTTCATGGTTCGAAGGAATGTGATAGTAATATGGTTTCAGTATGTATCCTATCTGATGTTCAGCATAGTAGTCCAGCTCAGTTAAGAACAAAGTATTTGTTTATTAAGTAGTTAGAGAACAGAAGCAGTCTGTTCTCTTTCAAAGGTGACCTTTCATGTAGTTGGAGAAGTGGGTCCTAATTGTGAATGCTGAAAAGAATGGCTTCAGTGAATACTTGGCTAATCCTCTGGCTAAAATATGTTTGCACAAAGACTATTGTGAATAAAATAAGCTGTAGGATTGTAGGGCCCAAGCGTCTGTTTGAGCAGTGACACGTGTTTTGACTGTAATTCATCAAGTTGAAGTAGTACTTCAAAGGGCATGTATTTAAGTGTTAAATAATATGTCTTAAAATGGCAGAAAGACTGTCTTAAGACACTCGAGGCCTTTCCCTATCTGCATTCACGCTTTGGACATAGAATCACAAATGCTGAAGCTCTGAAGCAATTTCCAAAAGCAGTATTTGGCAAAGAGATGCTCTGCTTAGGCTTGGTGCACTCATGTAGAACAGCATACTTGGAATATGCCTCAGTGTTCTGAGCCAGATACTCTAGCTAGAGCATCTGGTTATTCTTTGCAGGTGGTTTTTTGTTTTGTTTTACCTATGTTAGTATTCTGTTAGCTAGCTTTATCTCACCCTTTCCAGCATTCACACCTCTGTAGTCCTGTTTCATGTTTTTGTTTGGCTGCTTTGTTTTGCTGTGTGTTTGTTTTGTTGCTGAGGCTTCTGAAACAAGACCTGTGGTTTTTTTAAGACTTCATTTGAACTGTTTTTATTTTTGTTTTTGCTCCCATTTTTCCAGTGGTCAAATGGCATGCTCCAGTTTGCTCATTCTGTCCTTTGTACAAACAGCCAATTTGGCAACAGATGGGTGTATTTTGTGCTTAATGTTTGTATTGATTGTGTTTCTTTTGATGTAACTTCTAGTTACTTGCAGAAGTCTAAACAGAAATCTTTCTTTAGTACTCAGCAGCAACATATGGATGACACCATTGACTCGGGAGGTACACAATACATCAGCTCTGGCCTCCTTGATGACCCTTTCACCCTTTCAATGCAGGTCATATCCTTTTGCTCTGGGGCTGCTTTGGAGCTCCAAAAGCTGTTCTCCCTACTTTCCTTCAAACCGACTTGGATGCCCTGTGTGCTGTGCTGTGAATAAGCATGACAATCACAGGATGCACTTTCCAATTATGCAGAATCTGCTTTTCCAGAGGGTATGGTTAACTTGATATTCTTTTTTCGAATCCCTGAACTAAAAATGTTCGCTGCTTATTGAAGGAGTAATAATACCACGTAACAGTCTCTTGGGATCTTGTCCTCTGCTCTAAGATGACTTTTTGTTCTTTACGAATGCTAATTTGGCTCTGACATTCAAGCAGTTGTTTACCTGTGTCATCATAGCTGAAGATGTCTTCAGCGAAGTATTAAAACACAACCTGTTTCTCAGATAACGATTTTTGGGTGCATATGATAAAGTAATGCAGGTCTTTGCCCCCTAGGTGTTGGGAAGTGACCATTCTGAATCTGTTGTCTCTACTTCTTTGCTTGGTTCCCATGCCCTTTTGGATGTGTAGGACATTGAATTGGACATTTTCAGCGCATCTGGGCTGTGCGAGTTTTTTGAGGTGCTGGAAACTGACACCAGCCTTCCAGCACGATGACTTCTTAAATCAGACTTAATGCACAGTAGCTCTTTGTCTAAACAGTTGGCTGCCAAAAGGCAATTTGGCCCATAGAGCTGAGTCTTTTAGGAGCATGTTGTGCATGTGTGATTTCTTGGCCATCCTGAAGTCTCATCTAATTCCTGTGGTTCTGTTTGGAATTACAGTTCTTGTCCACATACCCAGTTATGATATGTCGAACAGTTAGGAGACTTAACTGTCAGAGCTACCATTGCATATGGTGCTAAACTGAATTTGCAATCCTGTAGTCTAGGATGTGTACTCTCAAGGACACTTCTTGTATTATAGTAGTGACTGTTTCTCTGTCAGTTAGGCTTTTCCTGTAGACGTGATGAGTTTGATCAGTTTCTGCAGAGATTTGGAGTTTCTTCCTCTTTTTTTTGCCACTGTTAATGTGCCTTTTTCACTTGATGAGAGAGCTCATTAAAGAATTCTGAAGGCATAAGTCCTCTCTGTCTTTGAGGACACATGCTTCCTGCAACTTCAGGTGGTTTCAAATGCCTGCCAAGCATTCCTTGGTTATAAGGCAGGGCCAAGTGGTGATACGACAAGATCATGAAGAGCATGATAGTGCAAGACCTTCATCGTTTTGTCAGCACTTTTGAATTCTGAAGCTAGGTTTTATGGTCTCTGAAAATGGTGTAATTGTGGTCAACCTGCTAAGGTCAGTCTACATAGTCTTAGCAAAGACAGCACTGGTCTGATCTTTTTTTCCTTTGGGGAAGTGACTGTCTGCCAGGATGAATGCTAATCTTCATTACGCCTCTCCATCTTGGACAGTCACAGAAATTTAATTCTGTCTTAAAGTTGCTTGGTGGCTAAGTGCTGTAAATTTTCTGGTTGGAAGACAAATTATGCCCTTCCTTTTTTGATAAAGGGGATATTAAATAAATAATCTGGAGAAAAGGCTACAGGGTTCATTATAGGCATGGTATTAGAAGTGCCCTAGTAAGTTAAAACAGTTAAATTTCACTAGGATGCTCAGATCAGTCAGAATGACTGCAAGGAACTTAGAAAGAGGGCAGTGCACCTTTTTTTTTATGTTGCCATAAATGAAGTGGGAAAAGTTAGAGGTCTACCCCATGTGTAATACTAGAGAATTTATTAGCAACATTCTGGTAATCCATATAGGCCCATCACAGAATCATCTGATTGGAAGAGACCTTTAAGATCTAGTCCAATTCACCTGCACTGCCAGGGTTCTTAAACCAAGTCCCTCAGAGCCACTTCTACACATCTTTTAAACACTTCCAGGGATGGGGACTCCACCACCTTCCTGGGCAGCCTCTTCCAATGCTTCACAGCCCTCTCTGTAAAGAAGTTTTTCTTAATATCCAACCTAAACCTCCCCTGCTGCAACTTGAGGCTGTTTTCTCTCATCCTATCACTTGCTACATGGGAGAAGAGACCAACCCTCACCTCTCTACAACCTCCTTTCAGGTAGTTGCAGAGAGCAATAAGGTCTCCCCTCAGCCTCCTTTTCTCCAGGCTAGACTACCCCAATTCCCTCAGCCACTCCTCATAAGACTTGTTCTCCAGACCCTTCACCAGCTTCGTTGCCCTTCTCTGAACACGCTCCAGTACCTCAATGTCCTTCTTGGAGTGAGGGGCCCAAAACTGGGCACAGTATTCAAGTTGTGGCCTCACCAGTGCCAAGTACAGGGGATCAATCACTTCTCTAGTCCTGATGGTCATACTGTTGCTGATACAAGCCAGGAAGCTGTTGTGTCAAAGGCCTTACTAAAGTCCAAGTCAAGTAAACAACATCCACTAATTGTGTTACCTTGTCATAGAATGAGATCAAGGTCGTCAAGGACCTGCCTTTCATAAACCCATGCTGACTGGGCCTGATCACCTGGCTGTCCTATACATGCTGTGTGATGGTACTCAAGATGATCTGCTCCATGACTTTCCCTGGGACCGAGGTCAGTCTGACAGGTCTGTAGTTCCCTGGGTCTTCCTTTTGGCCCTTCTTGTAGATGTGCATCACATTTGCTAACCTCCAGTCAACTGGGACCTCCCTGGTTAGCCAGGACTGCTGGTAAATGATGGAAAGTGGCTTCCTGAACACTTCCACCAGCTCCCTCAGTACCTTTGCACGGATCCCATCTGGCCCCATAGACTTGTGGACATCGAAGTGGTGCAGCAGTTCACTTACTGTTTCCTCTTGGATTATGGGGCTTGATTCCACTCTCCATCCCTGCCTTCTGGTTCAAGAGGCTGAGCACTCAGTGAGCTGGTCTTACCATTAAAGACTGAGGCAAAGAAGGCATTCAGCACCTCAGCCTTTTCCTCATCCTTGGTCACTGCATTTCCCCCTGCATCCAGCAAAGGATGGAGACTCTCCTTAGCCCTCCGTTTGCTGTTGATGTATTTACAGGAACTTTTTTTTGTTGTCTCTTATGGTGGTGGCCAGACTAAGTAGAAAGGCTAAAGCCCAGCTCGAAATCTTCTCCCTGCACAGCCTCACAAGAACCTTATAGTCTTCTTGAGTGGCCTGCCCCTTCTTTCATAGGCCATAGATTTTCCTTTTCTGCCAGAGCTCTCTATTCAGCCAGTCCGGTCTTCCACGCCACAGGCTCGTTTTATGGCTCACTAGAATGGCCTGCTCTTGAGCTTTGAGAATTTCCTTCTTGAGGATTGTCCAGCCTTCCTGGACCCCTATGCCTTTCAGGACGGCCTCCTAAGGGTCCCTGCCATCTAGTCTTCTAACAAGGTCAAAGTCTAGTCTGCCCTCTGGAAGTCCGAGGTGTCAGTTCTATTGACCCCCTCTCCCTACTGCTTCAAGAATAGAAAACTCTCTTATCTCATGATCACTGTGACTAAGAGGGCCTCCAACCTTCACATCTCCCACAAGTCCTTCTCTATTTGTGAACAACAGGTCCAGCAGGTAGTCTTCTCTGGTTGGTTCCCTCACCAGCTGTGTTGGGAAGTTGTCTTCCACACACTCTAGGAACTTCCTAGACTATTTCTTCACTGCTGCGTTGTATTTCCAGCAGACATCTGGTAAATTGAAGTCATCCACAAGAACAAGTGGCAGTGATTGTGAGGCTTCTCCCAGGTGCTTGTAGAATATTTCATCTAAGTCTTCATCCTGGTTGGGTGGCCTATAGCAGACTCCCACTGTGATGTGTGCCTTGTTGGCCTTCCCCCTGATTTTCATCCATAAACATTCTACCCTTTCATGACCATTGCTGAGCTCTAGACAATCAAAAACACTCCCTAACATACAGGGCCACTCCCCCTCCTCTCCATCCTGGTCTGTCCCTCCTGAAGAGGTAGTAGCCGTCCAGCGCAGCTCTCCAGTCGTGCATGTAGTCCTGCCATGTCTCAGTGATAGCAACTGTATCATAGTTTTTCTGCTTCACAATGGTTTCCAGCTCCTCCTGGTTTTTTTGCCCATGCTTGTGTATTGGTGTACATGCACTTCAGCTGGGTTATTGATCCTGTCACCTGTTTTTTGGGGGGAGAAGGCCTAATTCCCACCTGACTGTTTCCAGGCACTGCCATGATTCCTAGCAATGCCAGTGCGTAGCTCATCAGCAATGCCAGTGTGTAGCTCATCTTGAAGAATAAGTGTAAAGGGAATATAACTTGGTTTTTTAATTTAACAGAGGGATGGTTTAACAAAGTGAACTGCCTGGCTGTCCAGGTGAACCTATGTTCACTGATCAAGAACTGTAACAAAGTTCTCTTTGTATTGGTGGCTTCATGAAAAGTTGTTGCACTCTTAAGCAGCTAACTGGCTTGAAGTAGCCACTTTGTATACCTTTAGTAAAAAATACGCCATTGCATAAATATTCAGGAATGATGATGAACTTGGTGAAGAAAAAAGACATATCAAAACCAGCTGTTGTGTGCTAGAAGGCTGAAGACTAACTCCAGATTATCTGTGAACATGGCAGCACTGCTGATTTGGAGCAAACATAATGACACTCTTTCACAGACAAGGTCAATATTGTCATATTGAGCTATTAGAGAAGGGCTAGCTGTGCTTCTGATTCCTTGTGTTAGTGTCTGATTGCTTGCTGCTCTGCAACTCAGAAGAGGGAACCATGGTGTTTAAGGCGTGCATGCTGAGTGAGGGAAGAAAACGAGCATTCTGCAATATTGTCCCCATTTGAAAACCAAGCAGCCCAGGTGACGGTTGCTCCCAGACCAGTGTTATCTCCCCTGGGAGGACATCAAAAGAAACTGAAGTGCTCAAGGTGGGAATGAATGGAGGGCTTAACACACGGGCAAAGAAGCAGGCTTGACTAGGGGAAATGAAATTAATTTAATTCAAACCAACAAAAAACCACAGATCACCAATTAAAGTAGGGTAGGACAGAGATAAAGAGAGAACAGTGAGATCTTAAATACATATATGTGTATACCTTCCCTCCACTTCCCCGCCTCCATTACTTTGAGCTCTCACACACGCATTTGATGCCGGAGGTGGTGGTGGGGGGTGGGTGGAATAGGAGTGGGGGGTGCAGTCCTTTTAACTTCTGGCATGAAGTTCCAGGCTGGTCTGTGGGACAAAATTCCTCCGTACACGTAGCCCTCTTGCCCCACAGGAGGCAGCTTGGCATGGCCTCCTCCATCCCATGTGTGGGGATGTCCATTGCCCAGGCCAACTTCTCTAGTGCTGTGCCGGCCCAGTTCCAAAGCTCAAAGTCACTGTGTTTCCAGGGGGTAGCCAGGTCTTTGCATTCCAGGGGTGCCCTCTCTCTCATCTCTCTGACCTGTCTTCTCTTCCTTTGCTGGTGATCAGTCATTTCTCCGTATGGGAACGGGGGCCTGGCGGGGGGGGGGGGGGGGGGGGGGGGGGGGGGGGAGGGGCGAGTCCCTGCATCCAGGTCCCTCTTCGTTTCCCCTGCCAGTGATCCACAAAGTTAAAAGTCTGCTTGCCACAAGGAAGATCTTTACTGTCCCAACATGTACTGGCAGCAAACTTCTTTGTTGCCAAGGTGACTGCTCAGTGGTTCTCTCTTCTCTTTTGTCCTTCTTCCAAACAAAAGAGCGCACCAAAAAGAGAAAGAAACCTGTTTGTTCCTTCCTATTTATAGTGTTTTTCGTGGAGGCCTTGGGCTGAGGTGGGCGCAAAATTGGAGCTGGAGGCTGTGTTTTGCAATGCAAGTTAGAGAGGCCTGTAGCCCCTTCCCTCTGCTACCTAACCATGCCAAAACAAAAGGCAGCACACCTCCTTTTGCACCCAAACAAGGGGGGAGCAACCCCCCTTGCCCTGGAGACAAAATCCTAAACCACAACAATTATGCAAAAAATTCTTACGCTTTATTAGTATTTGCAAAATGTGCATGTTCAATGAATTCACCTGTAGGTAATCCAACTTATTGTTTAATAACTTCCTTTCTTGTCTTACATCGCATAACGTGAAGATATTAAAGTGGATTCTGGTGTTTGGATTCACGTTATGAACTTGAATGAAATGTAAATTGGAGAGCAGAATACAAAATGGGATTTGGTTGTGTTTTTTTAATTTTTTGAGAAGGGCTTCATACTTAGAGTGAAATGTGATTTCACAAATGAATGGTGAAATACAATTCACAGTGACTTTTTGCCACAGAATTACAGAATGGTTGAGGTTGGAAGGACCTCTGGAGGTCATCTGGTCCAACCCCCCTGCTCTAACATAGTCACCTAGAGCCAGTTGCCCACAACCATGTCCAGAAGCCTTTGGAATATCTCCAAGGAGAGAGACTCCACCATCTTCCTGGGCAACCTGTGCCAGCGCTCGGTCACCCTCACAGCAAAAAAGTGTTTCCCGATGTGCCAAGGGAACCTCCTGTGTTTCAGCTGGCACCTGTTGCCTCTGGTCCTGCCAGTGGGCTCTGCTGAAAAGAGCCTGTCTCTCCCTTCTTTGCACCTTCCCTTCAGGTATTTGCACACATTGATGAGATCGCCCTGAGCCTTCTCTTCTCCAGGTGGAACAGTGCCAGCTCTCTCAGCCTTTCCTCATCTGTTCCAGTCCCTTAATCTTCTTAGTGGCCCTTGGCAGGATCTCTCCAGTATGTCCATGTCTCTCTTGTACTGGGGAGATGAAAACAGAACGAAAAAAAGGAAGCTGTTACTGGAGGTAACATTCTTTCAAAATGGTTTTAAACCCACGTGTAATGCACAATAATAAAGACTGTTAGTGTCTCCCTATAAGAGGCATATTTAACAATGACAAACTTATATAAGTGCTTCTAGTGAAACTTAATACTGTAATAATTGTGTTCTGTATGTAACTGCTAGCTGTAATTGGTGGGGCTTGTAATTTTGAACAGCATAAATGGAGATGTCTAACAAAATCTGTATCCAGATTTTGTGACTTAAGCTGTCTGCAGTAGGAAGTCCTGATTCATCTTATGAAGGCAGATACATGTCAATTTGTAGTGGAGTCAGAAAGTTGGCTGTATTAGTGTTATGGGGAGCGCTGTAGTCCTCTGAACATTGGTGTGTGGTTAACTAAGAAACCATAAATAGTTGGTATCAGAATTATTTTTCTTAATGGTCACCCTGTAACAGTCATAAGCTGGTTCCAAGCAGGGCTTCTGGAATATGATACTAGTATATATAATGGCAAATCGGAGTTGATTATGAAGAAAATGCTCTTTGGATCAATCTTTTTTTTCCCTACCCAATGCTGTGTTACAATTTACTAAATTTCTTGTAAAGGACTCTCCTTGTGATAATCATCTGGTTTCATCTTATTGGCTCTGTTCAAGCCTTGAATTTCAGCAGTAGACTATTTCTAAACTGAAAATGAAGCAGGAGCTAAAGGATAGAAGTACTTACCTATGTGGATTAGAAGTTGGGGCTTTTGTAAACCTCATGACAAACATATCTCAGAGTGTTTTCAATTCCTAAATGCCTGTTTGTGACTTAACGTATGAGTTTTTCATATTGAAATTTAATACTGAGTAAGTATTTTAAATGATACAATACCAATTTTTTAAACCTCTGAAATACTTTTGAGGATTTTAAACCCTAAATTTTGTAAGTGACAGGAAAAAAAAAACCTCAGACATGAATTTAAGAAAGAAAACTAATTTTCAAATATTGTTCCATAAATTCCATCTTGCATATTAAAAGCTAAGATGATTTTAAAAAGTAAAAAAGGTAAAAAATAAATCTAATTGAAAATCATAACCACCAGTTATGTGTAGTAAGTTTTGTAATTGTTCCTCAAAAAAAAGCTTCTACTAATAATTCTGCATGTTTTGAAATGTACCGGTAAAAGGTGTCTGAGATGGTAAGGTTTCTGCTGTACCGCTGTATATGTTCATATACAACTCCTCAGTCTGTTCCTTGTCACTGTGGTATCTTCTAGCCTAGCTTTATTACAGAACGTGGGAACAAAAAAGACCAATTTTGTGGATCATTTGCTGAATTTACAGCTAACTAAATGATAATGTTTCTCATCCATTTCTTGTGATATATTAGCATTATAAATTGCCTTCATAAATCTTAGCTCGGCTGCATTATCTTTACTCTTTGGAGAGGTGGCAAGTGAAGAAGTTTTGGTTTGTAATTTTCACTCCCCTTCCTTTTCCTTCTTCCCCTCTCCTTCCCTCCCTGCTGAACAGAGGGTTGTATGAATAGTTTCCGAATGGCTGATGCCAGGATGGAGGCCTAGGAATTTCTGAATTTTTTGTTTTGATTTTGCTTTTGCTTTTTATCACTAGTTTTCCTTTAAATAACAGGTACTGGAAAACATAATCAAAGAGAAGAGGTAGATGTGTCAAAAGAAAGTGGAATCCTGAGAAGTTTATCATTTTATGGTTGTCTCAGAAGTTAATATTTCAAGTTAATATTTTAACATAATGAGGCCTGTAACTATTTTGAACTCAGAATTTTAGCCCCCAAAACCAGTCACAGTATATGTATTTTAATAAATACAGTTGAATAATATGCTGTTGGACTGTTTAATTTTTATGCCTCAGGGTAGCACTGAGCACTATTTCTACTTTTAGAAGATTCCTCTCATTAGTGTAGTACTTTCTCTTATATAGCACCTGTTTTAAACTCCAAATCTGAATCTACATATGTAAAACCTGACTTTTGAAATATTTGCTTTTTTGAACACTCTTCTTTAAAGGACCTATCAGGATCTCTCCCCAAAATGCTAGAAGCTTGAAGGATAAGGGAGGAACAATGTTGCATGGCCCAAACACATGTGCTTTCGTCATTAGCAAGGTACAGCATGACCTCATGTTGACCTCAAAGGTAAATCGCTAACAGGGAACAATTATACATGCCTGTGAAAGCAGCTTAGTTTTGAACATAATCAAGACGATGACTTCAGTGTGTAGAACAAAATTAGATTTACAACTCTGTCTGCCTTTCTCTTTCTTGTCTCTCTCCAAGTCTCTTCTTGAGAGAACATTGTGGGTTATTTTTATATGTGTGTTTTGCAAAATAAAATTACTTTTCTAAGGTCATAATAAA
The DNA here is from genome assembly GCA_009769605.1 of Bucorvus abyssinicus. Classification (NCBI taxonomy): domain Eukaryota; kingdom Metazoa; phylum Chordata; class Aves; order Bucerotiformes; family Bucorvidae; genus Bucorvus; species Bucorvus abyssinicus. Next base: position 17,555,667 of record CM020036.1, read on the forward strand.
TTCCTAAATGTTGGGAACCCAAAGGATCTTGTATCCAATTTAGTCAAATTGTACATTTTAGAATGAAATGGTCTTTTTAATGGAAAGGTTTCATTTGTTGTCTAGAGTATTGATATTGCAGCCTTCAGAATGTGTGTCTATATTACCTTGGGGAATCTTGTGTAGTTCTGAAATGTATAGAACATTTAGACTTATGGGAAAGTTTTTAAAATATCAATTTGTTAGTTTTTATGTGTTTATTTTAAACTGCCACACAAACCTATGACGTTTTATTTTTTCATAGAAGACTGTAAATGTTCTGTAGCACTATGTGATACATCTCTACATATGATTTAGCTAGCAGTTCTGAGCTATTTGAAGAAGAATTGCTGCCAGCATCTTGGAACTATTAGTCATATCTGTCCCCTATGATTTGTACAATATAATCGTTTGACTTGAAATTTATTTTCTTTTTTCTGCTAGAATGAGAGAGCATATTCTTTCTGTGGGACAATAGAATACATGGCTCCAGATATTGTAAGAGGAGGAGATACAGGGCATGATAAGGTATGGTCTATCAAAGTTTATTACTGAAAAGAAATTAATTCCTTAGGGAACTCTGTTGTTCAGCTTGAGGGTTTTTTGTAAAATGGGATAGAATGTAATTTAAACATGCCTTATTTCAGGTTGTCCTAAAACAGATCTTTGCTTTTATTTAAAAACATCAATATGATATATTTTCAGGTTTTATTCTTAAGTAAAAGGCATATTTATAAAGGTATTGAGGCTCATTAGTGTTCTGTTCAAAATTTGTTCTAAACGTTCAGTGGGACAAAAAAAAACTTAGCTGACACTTCCTTTTAAATAAAAAACTTACTTAGTTGAGAGTGGAAAAATTACTGTTTTGTGGCTAATTCTGATATATCTTTTTAAATTGTACATAGGGGAAATCTATTATAATTCTTGAAGTATGGAGTGGTTAATTAATATTATAAATGTTCTCAGACTATAAAAATTAATTCCATTAGCTTGAGGATCAAGTTTTATTATGAGTGAAAGTGTCAGTAATAGATGGGAAAGATCAAGACAACCATAATTCCCAGGTGATATTTAAACAAAAAAACCCTTACTCATCAGAAGATTTCTAGTCTTCCCAGGTGGATTATTCTGATTGCTCACTATATGGAGAGGTTTTGGAGACTTTTTAATCTTGGGGGGGGTGGTCTGTAGACTTTACTCATTTGTAGAGTTGACTCTTTTTTTCTGTGGGGGGTCATGAAGTCTAGTTGATTGCAGTTCCTGTTATAACAGCCTTTTAAAGCACTGGCAAATGTTATGTCACCCTCCATCTTCTTTTCATAGACTAAATGGACTTAGTTCAACATATGCCTGAGAAGGTTCTTTTGTCTCTTTCTATATGCATTCTGCTTCTCTTTTAGTCTGAGTTTGCCTGTATATTTCTTCAGGTAGGAAGTACTTTAGTGAGCACAGTGTATCATCTGAGAGTTGGCAGTTTGAAGTACAGCAGAATGATTACCTCCCTGATTCTTCTGTTAAACAAAATAGCATGTGCCTTTTCTTTTCACTTAGTTATTGTCTCAAACCTACTTTGTATTCCACTATAATTTCTGCTTCTTTTTCGAGGGTACTGCTTGCCTAGTCATTTATAGAAATGTTTTTTTTATGAACTTATGAATTGAAGCTCTTTCCTGCACTCTATTTCTTAGTTTAGTCTTGCCAGTTTCAGAGCATCTCTCCAATGTGTCAGTCACTTTGAATTGTGATTCTGTCTTCTCAAGTGCTTACAAATTCAATATTGTTGCTGATTTAAAGACGAATCTCAGTTCTGTTACTTTGATTAGATGTAGTGCAGAGCCATAAGAGTATTCTATGAGAAATAGCTTCACAATTTGATACCAAATGTTAGCTGATAAATAAGGGTGATTTTGCAGTTACCAGTGTGATGGTAATTGTTTATACCACACACCCTTTGCCTCACCATTGGCAATGTCATGTGATGCAGTGTTAGAAGGATTTTAGTGTATTTCATACTTACTGTGTATCTAGCAACTCAAAGGTTTTGTTTAAAAATAGACAAAATGAGATTGCTTTAGTATACTGTGCTCATTAATCGATGTTTTTGATTTGTAATCTCTTCTAGGCATCTGTATTTGTCTAAAGGACTTGCTCTCATTATTTCAGTATTTATTTTTTTTTTAATTTGATTTCTGATTCTGCAGATCCTCCTTTTGGAAAAACACATACCAAGAAAAAATCCTTCTTTGGGATTTTCTCTGATCATTGTGTATTTGCAGACATAATTACTAACAGTACAGAGACTTCTTCAGCTAGTTCTTCTAGACACTTTTGGCTGAATATATGAATCATCTTGAAGCAGAAAACCTAAAATATTGAGGTCAAATTGTCATCATTTCACAGATTGTCTTCCTGTATTGGATTAATGCTGTCAACATAAGCAAAGCAGAACTTCAGTTTCATTGATTTGCAAGTTTCATGGAAGTAAAACTGAGAAGTTCAAACACCTGTAGTAAAATTAATTTTGTTGAAATGACTGAAGTTCTTCCTTTTGTTATTCATAGTAGCATCTTTTATTTTGAAAGAGAGAAATATTTTCTAAATTGTAAGGTATTGGAGATACGAATAATATGATTAGTATATAGGAAGCCAAAGATGACATGTGTTACCAAGTAATATAAGATAAAATTCCACAGCATTTTCAGGTGCCCTGATTGACTGTGACCTGTGCTTTTTGAAAGTTCCTTAGTTTCATTCTGAAGCTCCTAAAAGCTCAGGTTCTGCTACTTCTTAGCAAGGCTTAGGTTCTCCTGTTATTTTGAGAATGTTTTAGAATTCTTACCACTGCACAATGGTAAAAATAAAAATTACTTCTGGGGAGAAAAAAGAAGTTAAAGAAAACTTTTAGTAGTCAGTGGGAAGAGTTCAGCTTGAGAAATTAGTTGAAGAAGCAGAGTGGAGAGATTTCAAAATAAAATTATTTTATCATAGAAAATACCTCCAATCAGTACTGCAATTGTTTATGCATTATTGTATCCAAGTTTGCCTTTGTATTGATGGGTGGGCTCTGCCTTTGTATTGATGGGTGGGCTCTTCCTTTGCTAGTTGCTTTCTGGGTGCATTGTTTTGTTCCTTCTTTTGTTAAACAATTTTACTTCAACCTATTGTAACATACATAATTATTTTTGTTCTATAGGCTGTTGATTGGTGGAGTGTTGGTGTTCTTATGTATGAATTATTAACTGGAGCATCACCATTTACAGTTGATGGAGAGAAGAATTCTCAAGCAGAGATTTCTAGGTAAGGTTCAAATCAATAAAATATGCCTGCTTGCTCACAAAGTGATGCTTATGCCATAATATATGTTTTGTGAGAGTTTTAATATAAAACTTAGGAAGAAAGTGCCACCAGAGTAGTATTTTAGATGTTCCAGTTCTGTTGAACAGGGTGACATCTGAAAGCAGGTAGGTTCTATTAACCTCAGCAGTTTATTAAAATAATAGAGCTGAGCTTTACAAAAGACCTGTTTTGTTTAAACTACAGTGGAACCACAGCTTTGTAGATACTCAATCCTGTTGCATGTTTACTGTTGAATAGGAAGTCAAATGGAATATGAAATTATATGTAAATAGTATTATTACATTCAAAATATTGATACATAATGAAAAATATATTTAGCTAGAGAGACTTTTGTCAACTCTTGCTAGATCACTCCATCAAATTATAGATTTAAAGTGTTGGGATGTACCCTACTCCCACCTTTTTGTCACGGGTAATATTTATTTTATTAGTGTATAAGGTGAAACAAATAAAGTGATCTTTTCTAGCCATACTTAACATATCTGAGAAGAAATGAATACTTAAGGAAATGAAATAACCTATATCATTCTTATATTTTATGTGTAAGCTTTTCCTAACTATCAGCTTTGTCATGTTCAGTAATCCCTCCACTTTAAAGGTTAGTTTTCATGTAAAAGCATTGGAGCATTTTAAAAAGATAAAGCAATAAGCTTACCCAAAACACATTACTGAAATCTCCCCCCAAAATGATCATTTCCTATAACTGGATTTCTTTTGCAAGAAATTTCTCTTGGAGCAGGGAGCTGAGGACTCTAAATTGTGCAAGTTAGTAGCTGCTGTCAAGATCAGCTTGTAAGTCCAGTCCCCAAACTGAGAATATTCTTGCTCCTATTCAAATGTATTACCATGGTTCTGACCCTCACCTAAAATAATTTGATATTTGAGGTTATAATAGGCAATGGAAAATAAATAAGCTATTTAGAGTATTTATTTTGCTTCTAATAAAAGTTAAAAATTCAGGCAATTTCTTGGAAGGTTGAGACCTGTTTATTGTTTTCTAGGTCTCTGCCAGAACAGGAAACTTAAAGGGCCATTTTCAAAAATACATGAGTGGAGGGGAATCCACTAACAAAACTCAAGACTTCACCCTCTTGGTCATTATGATGGAATTAAATTAAATCTGTTTGACCTCTTTAAGGTTAGAAATTGTGTGGATCTCTTACTTACGCCATGTCTGAATTCTTAATTTTGACTCCCAAGGGTTACTAAATGGTACTCTAAAGGAGTTACCAATTTTCTAGAGAGAATCTTGACCTGAATTTTACAGGTAGAGTTTTTTCCAAAAGCTTGGGAACTTTTTAGATATGTATTCTACAGGATTGGACTGTCTTTTGGTAGGTCCTTATTTGCTCTTTATTACCATAATCCTTCTGATAATTTAAGATTAAATTCAAAGTTGAGAATCTACATGATTGCTAATATCCATCCTCTGATGGCCAATAGCCCCTTTTCTGATCTAAATTTAGTTGTGGCAAGTTCACTGCGTTGTTGCTCGCTATGCTTTTGTTCTAGGTGATGTTTATGCTGCACATTTATAGCCATCAATCCTGTATCTTTCAGCTTTTATTTTGATAAATTTAGAAGGTAAATTCTTAGTTTTATGTATTTAAAGATGTTCCCCAGTCATCCTGTGTCCTTAAAAAGCCTTTTCTTAACTCAGTTTGTGGTGTTCTTTCTTATGTATGGACAATTTATTCCTTGTTAAAGTTTCAAGAGGATCTTGTTTAATGGAATTAATAATTCGCTATCTGAAGAAAAAGATAGTCTTTCCGTTTTTGGGGAGTTCCTCTTGTTGATGCCAGTGGTGGACTGATAGATCTAATTCTCTCTCACTTTCTGCCACTTCCAACTGATAAGCCCCTAGTTTATAGCTGAAATCTCACTAGTGCCAATTGTATGACTGCATTTCAGATTTGATTTCATCTGTCTTCTGTTACTTTGGTACTTATAAGACCCATGGTTTCTGAATCCTTTTCATTGATAGCAGTCTCTGTGCTCAATGACATCCCTTTTGTGTGTTAGCAGTTCATTGTGTAATGAATGTTATGTTCCTTTTAAGAGTGTGGCTGAGCATATGAGAACCTTGCTGTTCTCTCTGTTGTGGTTGCCGCACTGAGTCGTGTGGAACTTTCTTGGAAATGGTGGTTGCTGCATGCCTTGGGGAGCAACAGGAGTGTGTTTGGAGCTTTCCCTGAGGGGTAGGGTAGGGCAGGCAGATTAGATAGTGAGATATCAGCAGACTGTGGTGCTCCTGCAGCCCATGCAGTGGGTGAGAAGACTAGGGAGTAGAAGTACATCTCAGAGAATATGGAAAGAAAACCTGTTTTTAACGATTGAAGGGGACTGTGTAGAGTTTGCTGCCGCTTGTGAAGCTGTTGAGCTACTTTTTTGAGAGTATGCCTGAAAGAAATGATCTGACCTTCCCAACATACTAGCTTGTTAAATTTAGAAATGCTTGTTACCATATTCATGGCTTTTCAGAAATGCCCTCTCTCACGGGTTAGGGCTGGGCTGGCCAGATGCTCTCTATTACCTGCCTCCCTCCCCAAAGGGGAAGAGAAAGGGAATAAGGGAGAGAGGCTTATGGATTGGAAAAGAAAACCAAAACTGCTTTAATGAAAATAATATGTATATAAAAATATCTACAATACCAGTACGGAACCCAGCCCTCCTGATGGCAATCACATCACCATCCCTACTGATGCTGTGGGCAGACACTGGGGAAGGCCCAAGCTGGACTCAGTGGAAGATAGGAACTGGATGCAGGAGCTGAATTCTGGAACTGGATTCAGGAATTCATGGATTGGGATCGAAGGCAGAACAGAGAGAGTCCTCCTTGGACACCAGCCATTGAAGAGGAGAGCTTGACCATTGTTGATCCCTCAGGTTTATACCAAACATGATGTCTATAGGATGGAACACCTTGTTGGTCAGTGTAGGGTCCACTGTCCTGTCCGCTCCTCCCCGCAGGTGCAGCCTCTCACTCACTGCACCCCACTGTGGTACACAAGATTTAGCAGTGACCTTGGTCTGCACAGGAGCAAGTGTCAGCCAGAGCCTTTCTGCACACCAGTCCCTGGTAGTAACTGTTAACATCAAGACTTATCACTGCTAGGAGCAGAAATAAGCTGTTACCTTCAGAAAGTGCAGTTACTTAGAGGAGACTGAGCTGAAAAGTAAAATCACAGAACAGAATTAGTTCTGTTGTAGCTCAAACCAGGACACCCTCCTTGTATTTATCTCTAGCTCTTTCAAGAAACAACATCTGAATTTTCAGTACCTGTCTTTATCCTAAGCCTGTCTGGCCTAGTAGCTATGATACTTATTTCCTTTTTTTCTTTGATAGTTTTGTCACTGAGGATACATTTGCAATTTACTCTTAAAGTCCTTTTTTTTGATAATTCTTTCGGTGATGTCTGCATCACTAAACGTTATTTCTATAACATTTTCTTTATAGAAAGATGCAGACTCCAGATAATTTTAAACATATAAATAAATAGGTTCCAAATTCTCTCCGTGACTATCTTTGCTCTTTCTAGTTTCATTTCCTCTCTAAACTGATGAAAAACTGAATTGCTGATAAGTTCATCAGATATTTACAGTTGGCAGCGGTAATGAAATCACTAGCACTTGCACAGAGATATGAGTTGATATAAAGTTCTTTCTTGATGGCAAAGTTATTCTAAACAGAAATTGTATTCCCTGACCTAAATATGTTTAACTTTCCAGTTGTTAAAGTCTCCAAGCAGACTTGGAGAATTTGGTTTTCTCTTACTCAATCACAAGACCTGAAAGCATAGTTTCCATGGCCTTTGATTTTTCCAAGTTTAAGGAAAAAAGTTGTCTTCTAAATTAATCCAGGTCTTTATTTTACCTAGGTGGGAAGTAATCTTAGATGGGTTTAGATAATTTTATTTCCTTTGTGTGGCACAATGGCTCTCTGCTGTTAAATTGGAGCACAGATTTTTGTTCTGAAATCTCTCTTTAATGGACAGTTCAGTTCTGTCAGAAATAGTTACTGTGTGTTTTGTATCTTTTTTTACTCTTTCTGTTGAGAGAGCGTGTTCAGTTCTTTTATTATAAGTTTTTTGACAAGATTGTGGATTTCACTTTTATGGCAAGTGCAACTTAAGTAGTGCATACTTTAATTTCTCTTATGTCGCTGACTCTGTCTTGGAAGACTTTCTGTTCACATGCTTTGTGTTATGCATTAGTAATCTTAAATATTTTTTCACAGAATTATTTTGAGTATCTTTCCTTTTCTAGTATGCCCTCTCCCCTTTCTTTTCCCTTCTTCCTAAACCCTTCTTTCATTTTTGAGAATTCTGGAATTCCGTTGCTGCAGAGCTGTGGATGTGACCCATCATGCAAAAGCGTAGGTAACATCTGGATTTGATTACAAACACAGTATTTTCAGTTTGTGAGTGATTTGTAGTGCTGACTTGAAAGACAAGACAAATCCATTTTAGAGTGTTAACTTTTGAGGGTCTTAACACACATATAGGGATTTAAAACAAGCACAAAGTTTTTGGAGTATTATTTTGCTGTTGTGCAGCAGCTTAGAAAATCTTACCAGCTTTGGGGTTATGAAAAGACAGATAACTTTTTCCATTTTTGTACCTATATAAATCTGTAAAATAATCTGTAGAAGTGTAGGATGCCACGTTGCCATACTAATGCTAATAGCAACCTATGCTCTTTTATTTGGCTTAATTGGTTAGACTTGAGATAAACTTCATAGAGGATGGCTGAAATTTGACCATCCATCAGATGCTATGAAGATACTTTGTCCATGATTGTGCAAGAAACTTTTTCTTGCTAAAACTGTTGGGAAGATGCACAGCAGGTGTATACTGGGATTCCCTTCTTTATTCTCTGGCTGTGAAGACTCTAGTGACTGCTAGAGTTTAAAGAACAGAGCAGTCATTAAATCCAACTCGTAATTTACATGATGTCTTCTGAAATTTAGTCCTAGAGCTTATAACTGTCTACTTAAAATGTACAGGAGTCTAGGAACTGGTAGATATAATGTAATGATGCTTTTCTAACACATAGCAATGAGTTAGGAAATTTCTGCCACATGAAGGAAACCATTTGATGCTAGACTTTGTGAATGACATCAATGACTGCCTACAGATCTCTTCAACCTTTCAGTAAAGCAGATGGTTTTATGCAAGTCATAAGTATTGCTTTGAAGTCTTTGACTTGCCTAGAACTGGGGATGCACGTACAGATCTGACTGCTCAAAGCAGAATCTGGCATTATTAGTTCTGATATGACAGGGTATTCAGTAGAGTCATTCTCAAATGTGAAGGTGAAAACTCTGCTTTAGAAGCTTGTTCCTCTGCCCTTTAACAGGGTTACAGCTTGGGTTTGCTTTGTCTTATTCCCTGAACATCAGGATGAATATGCATCTTTTTGGTGATGCTTATAATACAATTCTGAGGGCCCTTATCATAGACTATAGTAACAGTTCTAGCATAAACCTCATGTTTCTGTTGGTCAGCTATGGTGATCTTTTCAGTTTTTCCTGATCTGATTGTGACTTTTACCTAGTGGAAGCAAAACAAGCTTCTGGTTCTGCACTTGCAATGCTTTGTTATCATCTCTTCCACAGTCAGGTTCAGGCATCTGCTTTCAGGCTAATCACAGTGGAGGGTGAAATGTGGCTTCCATCTCCATATCACATATGTGGTGTTTATCAGGGGGCAGTCCTGCAACTGGCACTGTTTAACATCTTTGTTGGCAACATGGAGAGTGGGATCACGTGCACCCTCAGAAGCGTGCTGACAACACCAAGCTGTGTGGTGCAGTCAATGTGCTGTATGGAAGGGATGCCATTCAGAGGGACCTTGACAGGCTTGAGAAGTGGGCCCATGCAGACCTCATGAAGTTCAAGGCCAAGTGCAAGGTCGTGTATCTGGGTTGGGGCAAGCCCAAGCACAAATACAGGCTGCGCAATGAGTGGATTGAGAGCAGCCCTGCGGAGGAGGGCTTGAGGCTATCAGTGGATGAAAAACTGAATGAGCGAGGCATGTATGCTCACAGCCCAGAAAGCCAGTTGCATCCTGGGCTGCATCAAAAGAAGCATGGCCAGCAGGTTGAGGGAGGTGATTCTGCCCCTCTACTCTGCTCTCATGAGACCCCACCTGGAGTACTGCGTCTACCTCCGGGGTTTCCAGTGTGTAAAATCTTTGGTTGGTTGGTATCTAATGGTTACCACTTCCTAAACTGTTTTGTTCTCCTCCCTTATAATTAGTTTCATTTCCCACTGTTACTATTTTACCAAGTTACATAGTTGTGGTTTCCAGTGATGAATTGGTGTTAATTTGTTCAAGAACCTAATCTTCATTTAGTTTTCCATAGCTTATTATGCTTTACTTCTCAAAATGATTACGCAGTAGATACATTTAATAGCAATGTTTACAATGTAGTTTAAAGATTGGTCAATCCAATGCTAAAAGATAAATTGATCAAACTAGTCAATTCAAATTGCCAAATTGGTCCTGTTGTCAATAGATGTTTTCATATTCTTTAACATAAATTGGATTTTCTCAGCTACACAGTGCATCAGAATTTTTAATGGTTAGCTGTTTACAGAGTTAATTAAAATGAATAATTAAGAAAATATCCTTCAGCTTCTGGCTAACAGCGTATTTTTCCCCTTTCATTTTATCTTAACCACTGGGAGCAATCTGCTGTTTCCCAATGAAGCTGTTTCTCTTTATAAGGCCTTTATTGAGCATTGCAAGGGCACTTCTGCTTAAGGCCTTACGATTATCACCCTTGAATGAATGAGGTCAGAATCCTCTTCAAATTCTCTGTAGACTGGCCTTGTAGCCTAAGCCTTTGGCACATGTTTTTTGCATTTCTTGTTGGTTTAAAATACTGTGCTTTCTGTAGAAAGATGTTTTATTCAGGCAACAAACGTATCCCATCTCTACTGCTTTGGTAAAGAACAGGTAAGAAACCTGTGGTCAGTCTGTGTAATTTTTAAACTCTGAGCTAGCATAGATCAGCTATGAATTCTTCATAACAAAATCAGCGAGTTCCTTGGCTGATTAGTCAGGCACAGCAGCCTGGACCTGTTACACAGGAGTGACTCTGAAGATACTGGTAAAGAGGAGGAGCATCATTTCCCTACTGTATCTTCCGCTCACTGAAGATTAAGCATCTCCTTCTTCTTATTCAGTAGCACGTCCTTTGCATTATCGTGTATGCTCTTGGTCTGTAGCATTTATGGGAGAAACTCATCAAAGCTTAAGTTCCTGAAAAACAATACCAATGGGGTTAGATCCTAGGTTGGCATCACCTGCCGTAGAGAAGGGTAAGATGGAAATGATCCCAGTCTTCAAAGTGATAATCTCCTTGAGCTGTGCAAGGGACGATTTCTCTTAAAGTGTTTTCAGTGCAGCCAAAGTGCTCTCATCAGCAGGCATAATCTCCGCTCATCGCAACTCAGAGGGGTGGGCTAGGAGAAGCAGAAAATACAGCAGAGTAGTTGTTCAGCAGCTTTGACCACAGTTGCCACTTGGGAAACTTAATTCTTCCCGCTTACTTCTATCGCTGTTATTGGACCACATGAACATGAAATGTCCAAGAGGTGATTCAGAAGAAGAAAGGAAGGTTGATGCTAAAGGCTGTAGCTTCTTTGCAGAAGCACAGTCATTCCAGGAAGGACTTTGGCACATGCAACTTCCTTCCTCTGAGCACTTTATGGGCTACTGTTAGAGCCCTGAGTGACTTATCCTTCAGTACACTTCACTAGTGTTGTACTAGTGAAGCCAGACTCTCTTTACTTGATCAAGCTACTTGATTTGTCTTTACCAATTTCTGCTCTCACATGTTGTGAGAGACCATATGGTTTTTCTTTTCTGACAGCTTGCTTTCCATCCTAATTAATGTGTATACAGCTTCACATACTTCAGTACCATTATAATTGAAAGTAATTCTTGGAACTTCTAAAGAAATCAGCTTCATTCTTCACTACCTCTACAGTGTGGTTCTGTGAACCAGTGAATAGCATCATGAATATTTTATAGTATCAGTCAACCTCAAAAGTGTTTCTGAATGAATGTCACTGGCATGTATAAATGCAGCTTACATGGAGGCTGCTTGTACAGCATGGCAAAATGTTGCCTTCTCTGCAGCAGGCTCTAGAAGGATCAACAGATGGAAGATATTTCTCAATATAATCATAGCTTGCTTTTCACATAGCAAAATACCACTTCATTGTTAATTCTGCATATAAAAAGAAATAATTTAAAACAGTAATCTTGGCAGAAGGTATGAATTACTGATGCTGTTGCCACAGAAGTTTTCCATTAGGTAAAATGCAGTGTTATACCAAACTATTATTTGCAAAATATGTATGGTAATTGTTTTGACAAATACAGTCTTTATAGGGGATTCCTTCCCCCAGGACTTTAAGGATTGGTTTTTACCCACAGCAAAATGTCAAGTAATATGAAAAGTGACTTTATAAACCCGTCTCAGTCTCAGCTGGGACTCTCTGCTAGTTACCACACCAGTGATACAACTGATTGCAGTTCTCAGGCTGACTGAAGACATGCAATATGTCACTGGAAATCTGTCATCTAGAAGGATGAGATTTAGTAGTGGTGTTACGGCAGAAGTATTTCTTTCGGCTAAGAATTTTCTGGTAACTTTGCTATGCAGGGTTCTCTGAAAGACTTTCCCCTACTTACATTTGTTTCACGCTCTTTTTCTTATGTGAATGTTTGCATTTGCATCATAAGCCTGAGACATGGGCAAAAATCTTATTGCTAGCACTTACCAGCATCACTGCTACAGAGATTAATCTTCTGAGGCTGCAGGGAAATTGTACTCATTTGTTCTATTCATTACCCATGTTACTAGTCATCCCAATTCAGTGTCTTTTTTCAGAGACATTTTCAAATTTTTATCTGACTTGGCCATCTGTAATCTCTGACACTTTCAATGCAGGAAAGTGCTCTAGAATTTATCTTTTGTCTCAGACATACAACAATTAAGATTTTAGTGCTGCCACAACTTCATATAATTTGAGCCTCACAGTCTCTCATAGCTTCAAGATCTTTCAGTCTATTTTTAGTCGAGGCACTCTAAGTCCTTCTTCTATGTGTCATCCTTCCTAAAGTCACCACAGTGGTAGTATGCATAGAGATATATAGACACCAAGTTGAACAGGAGCCAGCAATGTGCCCTTGTGGCAAATGCAGCAAATGGTATCCTGGGCTGCATTAGACAAAGTATCAGCATGTTGAGGGGGGTTATCCTTTGTCTCTACTCAGCAGTGGTAAGGCCACACCTGGAGTACTGGGTCCAGTTCTGATCTCCCCAGTACAAGAGAGACATGGACATACTGGAGAGATCCTGCCAAGGGCCACTAAGAAGATTAAGGGACTGGAACAGATGAGGAAAGGCTGAGAGAGCTGGCACTGTTCCACCTGGAGAAGAGAAGGCTCAGGGCGATCTCATCAATGTGTGCAAATACCTGAAGGGAAGGTGCAAAGAAGGGAGAGCCGGGCTCTTTTCAGCAGAGCCCAGTGGCAGGACCAGAGGCAACAGGTACCAGCTGAAACACAGGAGGTTCCCTTGGCACATCGGGAAACACTTTTTTGCTGTGAGGGTGACCGAGCGCTGGCACAGGTTGCCCAGGAAGATGGTGGAGTCTCTCTCCTTGGAGATATTCCAAAGGCTTCTGGACATGGTTGTGGGCAACTGGCTCTAGATGACTATGTTAGAGCAGGGGGGTTGGACCAGATGACCTCCAGAGGTCCTTCCAACCTCAACCATTCTGATTCTGTATGCTGAAGGGTTTTCTGTGTGTATTGTTTAAAAACTGTTGACCACTTTGGTATGTGTGGTCCGTGAATGCATTCTCATTTTTCCTTCAGAATCCTTACTCCAAGTCTAGATATTGAAGCCAACTGAAGGAAAACTTGCCTTCCTCTTTATATAAGAGGTACACATATAAAAGATAGGTATTGAAATGTGATAATACTTATGTTTCCAAGATTTTGAACTTCCACTAGCTTTCTTTTGCAGCTCCTAGTTCTTGTTTTGGAAGTGACAGTGAGGTCCCTATCCGCTTTCTCTTTACTGTTTTGAATGGGACAATATGCACAGTACCCTTAAGTTCCCTTTTCACTAAACTGGATGGTCCTCACCTTTTTTGTAGATCTTCATATGGAACATATTCTGTATTTCTGATTAATCTTGTTACTCTTTTTTTTAAACTTTTCCAGTTATACTGCCTCCTTCTGAGAGCAGGGCTTGAGCACTGCATGCAATATACAAGTTGCAGGCAAACCTCAAATGGCCCAAGTGTGGGGTTTTTTTTCTTTATTTGAAAATACTTTTCAACATTGGAACTGTTTTTAGTTTTTAGACTACTGTTAGGCATCAAGTTGATGTCTTTGTGAAGCTGTCTGTTGTAGCTATGAGGTTTCTTTTGAATAATAAGCACAGTATGTACGAAGTGAGGATTGTTTTTCTTTTGTGGATTAAGTTACATAATTTATCTCCTAAAGATGTGTCTGCATTTCCTCAAATCTTACTTTATTTAAAAAAAAAAAAAAGGTTGTTTTCACATTTGTCATCCTCCTGTCTTTGGGTACGACAGCAGTTTAAGTGAAATGTTAAATGCTACCATTAGTATGGTAACTTTTTGATTTTAACACATTAAAAAATTAACAAATAGTTGTTATTTTGTTTGTTTTACAGGAGAATATTAAAAAGTGAGCCACCTTATCCACAAGAAATGAGTGCACTGTCTAAGGATATAATTCAGCGTCTTTTGATCAAAGACCCCAAAAAGAGGCTAGGTTGTGGTCCTACTGATGCTGATGAAATCAAACAGCATCCCTTTTTCCAGGTAAAACAAACAACAAAACTCCCCAGACACCACTTATAGGGTCTTTGAAATCCAAGTCTAAAGAAATTCTGTTTTGTTAACAGAATAGCTTAGAGGCATGTTAATTGCATGAATAATTGCATTAATGTTAGTAAGAAGTGCTTATGTGTATGGAATTTGTGCATATTATAAGAGCATGGTAGATTTTAAATATATTCTGTCTGTTTAACTGTTCCTTGAAACAGCCAAAAGACACACTACTCAAACCAGAAGGTTTAATGGAAAACACTTAAATTATATGTTATTATTAAATGTTATAATTGTTATGTGTTGTTTTGGTTTTTTAAAGAAAGTTTGCCACTAACATTGTTAGCAAAATCTTAATATTGATAAAATTCATTATTAGTCATAAATGCCTCTTTTGTATTTTCCTTTCCCTAATTAAATCTTCAGTCTTGTTTAGTAGTTTTTAATTGTGTTCAAATTTCAGTGTATTAACATTTGGTTTCAAAAAATGATGGAGATTGAATTTGTGTACCTCTGTTCCATCCATTGCAGTTAAAATTGTTTGTATGCTTTCTTTGAAAAAAGAAAATATGTATTTCTGGTGCTTCTGAAGTTAAATGTATATTTTATTTAGTATAAATCTTGGAGTATTTAAGGTTGGTAGTGTAAATGAAACCTTTCAAATATTTATTTTCAATGTAATTATCAAAACATTCAGCATGGGCAATATCTTGGCTTTTTAACTTGGGAATTTCTTCTCATCTCTTCTGTATTTCCTTCCTCTTGTAAGAAAGTCTGACAAAGTAGATTTAAACTTCCTTTATTCACTCTTTGTTTTGGAAGATACATTTTTTCCTGACTTCATTTCAGTTCCACTCCTTTACAGGAATTGGGCCATTTTTGCATAGCTGCTAGATCTATGCTTTCCTACTTCTAGGCATGCATTTAAGTAAGAATCCCAAGGCATTATGCTCTCAGGGCTGTGGAAGCTGAGATTAGTAATTAAGCATAGAAATCAGCAATGAAAAGTAGAAGATACTGCATGTATGCACTGTGGCTTACCAAAATGTAGATGTTGTTTCCTCTGAGATAGCGTGACAGCCCTTAAATTACTTCCTCTAAGTGGCTGGCTTCTCTCCACTGCTAAAGTTCTGTGTTGGTTTTTATATTTTTTAAACCCACTGAATTCTGTCTACTTACAAGTGTAAGTATGGTACTTCTTGCCTTTACCTAAGAAAATTAACAGGGCATAATTTGAATGCTTTTCATATCTGTGGAAAATAACAAATGGAGTTAGGACTGTTTGTGTCTGTTCAACTGTCTCTTTCCAATATCTGTTTCTGTTAAATTTCCATTTGATTCAAACTTAATTTCCTGGTTTTGGTTTAGAATATGAATTGGGATGATTTAGCTGCCAAAAAAGTATCAGCTCCATTTAAGCCAGTAATCAGAGATGAGTTGGATGTCAGTAATTTTGCAGAAGAGTTTACAGAAATGGATCCGACATATTCTCCTGCAGCAACCCCTCAGACTTCAGAAAGAATATTTCAGGTATTTTAAGAATTCACATTAATTTAAAAAAAAAAAAAAAGCATTTATTGAACAATTCCACGTGTATAGCTAGTGTTTTTCCTGCCTTCAAAGTTATTGGGAATTAACTATGTAATTTCCAACCCAGTTCCCAGGGCTGTTTGTTCAACATTTGCAAAATAAGAAACATGGAAACAGTACTACTGCAAACAAACTTTCACGTGTCTCTATTCTCAGCTGAATGTCCTACCTGCTGGACCGAAGTCGGTCTGTCCTTTATTGATTCTTCAGACCTTAGGTGTCTTGTCATCTTGACTCCATCAGCCTGGGCTACCAGCTTCGACAACAGCAATGTAGTTTGCCCATGTCCACATTATGCTCTAGTAGGTCTTCCATGTCCTGTAGGAGTGCTCAAATTACTAGGCTACTGCGTACATGTCAAGAACAAAGCTTTCCTTGCCATCTCCTCCGTGCTATTAAAGAATGATCCCTTCTCAGACTGCACAGTCTGGATGTCAAACAGGCAGAAACACCTCATGTGCAACCAACTTGGTATCAGAGCTGCAGAGGTGAACAGCAGTTCACATTGCTTTCTCACCTCCCCCTCCTCGTGCTTTGTTGTTTATTATTGTCTGGTTTTGAGAACCTTACTGCTTAGTGCTCAGGAGTATAGCATCGTATTTTGGAAGTTGTTAGATTTGCAGTGACTGTAGCAAACAATTTATGCATGTCCTAATATGATCTGATTCATCCTGCAGTGGTAGTCACAGCTTTTCTTGTTACGATACACAGTCATTAATATAAAGCTTATTTTGGCTTGCTATTTAAAATAGTTTGATGCTTACGTCACAACTTAAACTATTTCATGCCTTAACTTACAGGTGTTCTGGGAAGCCAGCTAGCTTGAAGTATGAGCCTTTATCGCTATTGCAAAGCAGTTGAAGCTGAGCCAGATTTTTAGCATTATTTACCACAATTTGTGTATTATTGTTGTTTTATCTATAACTGTGGAGAATCATATAACTAATTCCAGGAATACCTGCTCGCATTGAACAGAGTAATATCTGCCCATCAATGAGCTCATTATGGTTTCTGTATTGTTATGAAAATTCTGATTTCTTTAGAAGTTTCAGAAGAATTTTTCAATGTTTTGTATGCACTATGATAGTTTGTGTGCAACAATTTCAAGCCATGCCCTTTTCCGATCTCTTAATTTCATAGGGATATTCTTTTGTCGCACCTTCTATTTTGTTTAAACGCAATGCAGCTACAGTAGATCCACTTCAGTTTTATATGGGGGATGAACGGCCGGGAACTACAACTATTGCCAGAAGTGCTATGATGAAGGTAATAATAATATCAAGAGCTGAATTAGTTTGGTTAACTTGGAACTGCGTATAACTTTCAAAGCAGCAATCATAAGCTAGGCTACAGATTACATTATAGTCATTACTCATTTGTCTGTTCTCTGTAATGATTCCTCAAATGATCCAAGCATAAAATTTGCATGTGGTACTATTAAGAAGTGCTTGAAGTTTATTCTGAAAAATTAGGGGATTGTCTAGTTTTCCAGAAGACTGAAGTATAGCAGTAATAGTAATTTGACTCCTGACAGTTCTTATTCAGCCAGCCATTGTAGATATTTTTGAAGATACTTTAATTATACCAGAATTCCTTCTATGATGTATCTGCCCAAAAGCATGTATAGTTTTTTGAAGACTTATAAGAACACATGTTATTATGTTATCTTCAAACGAGCACATAGTTTTGTGGATAAATGTACGTACAGCCATCTTTGATCCTGCTTGTCTGAATATTTTGTATCTTAAGCTAGTGTAGTAGTAATGATTTATTTAGTCATTATGTTTGTTTAATGTAACATAAGATTTACTCTTTGATTGTTAGCATAAAGTTTATGTATTTTATTAAATAGAAGATTATATTTTATCAAAAAGAACTCTTTTACAATTTTAAATGTAGATTAAAAATTCTCACAAAACTTTACTCTTTGTCTTTGACTGTGTATACTAAAAGTATTCTGCAGAACTAAATACAGACAGTTTCCTAACAGGACTCTCCATTTTATCATCATTATGAACTGGATCTGAAAGAGAAACCATTGGGAGAAGGAAGTTTTTCCATTTGTCGAAAGTGCTTACACAAGAAAACTAGCCAAGAGTATGCAGTAAAAATAATTAGCAAAAGGTATAAATATTCTATAAGACAATAAAAATATTTTCTTTGCTTACTGTCACCCATGGATTAGAATAATGTTCGCTACATTTTTGGAAGTGGAGAAAACTTTAAAATTTCCTATTTGAAGAATCTGCGGAAACTTATTGTAACCTTATGACCTTTAAAAGATTCTGAGAGTCTTTTGGAACAATGTTATTGTTGGGAAGGATACAAGAAGAAACCTAAAGAGTACTTCTCTGGTTCCTAGTTGGGTAGAATACCAATTTATTGGTATTCTTATTTTGCTTCTAACCACAGTAGGGTATAAGGCCCTCCTACCTTTAGACATGTGAACTGAACGTAGGCTTATGCTAGCTCCCTGTCCCTAAGCAGCCCAATCAATTGCCTAGGGTGGTGCTCTTAAGAAGGATCTGTAGTGTGGGTTGCCTGAGATCTAATTAATTGTGTGTGTGTAAAATGGAATTAGACTATGGAGTTGTAAGCTGCATCTTGTTTCCTGGATGTTCTGAAGAGAACACCACAATGGAAGCAGCTGACTTGCTTTGATCGGGACCAGCTGGTCCTCTTCCACGATATATATCTCTGGTAGTTTCTGCACAGAGTAAAATAAAGTTAAGGGATTCTTTGAGGAGTGGATGAATTTTTAGCTTCATTTTGCAATGTTCGTTAATAAATATGTCCCTAGGGTGTTGTAGAATGCTGGCAGCAAAGTGTAAATGTTCTGCTATCAGAATGATAGTTCACATTGATATCTTTTCCAAGACATTTGGCTGTACCTCTGTTTTTCCAGACTCTAGAAGTAACTGTCCACCAGACTTAAGTGTTTCATCACACTCCTTTTGGATAGAATAAATTCAGGAATAAGACACCTAAATGTAGGGGTCTTAGTCAGTTTTCCAAGCTCTACCACGATCAATGAAGGCCTACTCAAAACTATTAGTGGAGCCTACAGAGAGACTTGAATGACCAGGCAGTAGCAGTGTGGTTCAGTAACTTAAACCTAGGCATCTATGCAGTACTGTTTTAGCATCCATTGGTGTCCTATCTGTCCTCCAATTCCCATCAGTCTTGAAACTACTACCTTTTATGTAGATGTCTTCATGGCTGATGTCTTCCAGGCTCTCCTATGCTTAAGCTACTGAATCCTACTCTAGGTATGTATGTTCACCCTGTAAGATTCATTAACTAGAATTTCACTCATTATAATAAGACCTTAGACAAGGAGTATGCAGTACACACCTACACTGGGTGTTTTAATCTGGAAGTCTCTGCCTTGTGTCTACATTCAAAATTTTTTTTCTGTGGTGCATGCAGAGCTACAGATCAGTACTCCCATATCATCTTAAACTAATGGATTTTTTGTTTCTGGCTAACAGTGAGCAAACTAGTATTGACTTTCCCCATAGAACTAAACATTTAGGATCATTTAGGGATGTAATATCACTCACAAGTTCTTTTGCTCTTTCTCCTTCATATTGGTGGACCAGGCTAAATGAAGGTAAGAAGTGGTCTGTATAGAGAGATCTGTTTTAGGACTGCAGGCTATGAGTGGAATTGGAGCAGTTTGTGTAGTATTTGAAGGTAGCATTATAACCCTACTCTCTGAATGACTGGACACAAACCAGCCTTGAATAAGAAACTGTTAAACTGTAAATAATGCTGCTCTAAGGACCACACTAGTAACTCTTGCTAAAAGTATAATAGGTTTCTAGTAACTTCTTAGCCTCAAAATCAGCCTTTCGCTCCTACCATCTTTTTAAAATCTGAGATGGTAACTATTTATAGAGCGGGCATTCTCAGAGAAGTCCATGCACAGATTTCAAATGCTAATTTTCATGATACTGAACCTTTTTCATCTTTTTCCTAGGTCCAGCTTCTCCTGATAGTAGTTTAGGGGGAAAAGACTATCTGAGGCTTTTCAATTTCTTAAGGACCTGAAATCACTTTCAGTTTAAACAACATCAGCAGAGATGCGAGTGGAACAGCTCAGTTTACTTCTTATATGATTATATGAAGCCTGCAGGAATACAGAATTCTCTTGCACAAAATTCTCATCAGGCTTCTGGTTCTAATTAGGAAAAAAGAAAAAAGCAACCAAAAATTAAGAACAGGTTTGGTAAGAGAGATTCTGTCTTTGTTATCCATAAGACCATTCTCTAAGACAGTACAGGATTAACCTTTCTTGGAGAGAGTTTTGGCAAAACTTTTCAGGCATAATATGCCCAAAGTAAATCAACATATGTATTTAGTGGAAAACAAAATGTTCTACTCTTTCCCCATTCACATAGTTTTTATAATGTTCACTGTTTTTGGTTTTTTTGGGTATAGATTTCAGTACTTGAATTTGTGGAATGATTTTTGCTCTGGAGCTAGTCTCTTTGTATGGCCTGTTTAGGGGTTCATTTATATAACAGTTCACATATAGATTAAGTTACCCTTTTTTTCTAGTAGGAGCTCATAGTTTTCATACAGCTTTGGAAGTACTTAGCTCCTATCAAAATGGAAAAGGATTCGGCCAATAATTTGAGTATTCATGATAAAGTTGAACTAACAAGTATTTATAGAAACAGAGGTGAAGTCAAATTGCCCCGGACTAAGAGAAAACAGAAACATTATTTGATTTAGGGTGTAGTTTCTTTAATGTCCTAACTTGCAGCGTTATTAAATTTGAAAAAAAAAATAGATGTAACACTTTGAATGTGTAATTTTTTCAGTAAAATTGGTACAAAATGACTGCTCAATTTTTCCAGAATGGAAGCCAACACCCAGAGAGAAATAACAGCTCTGAAACTCTGCGAAGGACACCCGAATGTAGTGAAGTTACATGAAGTTTATCATGACCAGGTATTTTGAAGAAACTATGATCAGCACTTGTCAAACACATTGCTCTGTGTTTTCCACAGAACTTCTAGGAGTTAAGTGTACTGTTACTATGGAGGCAACTTTTTTTCTAGGGCTTTTGGTCAATATAGAAGATGCAGTTACTCATAAATCAAGAAAGTGTTTGGAAGAATTAGTCCTGGATTCTGGTTCTGTCCTTTATCTACTGTTAATCATCGTACAATATATTCATGCCCTGGTTTTATATCTGTGATACTGAGGTACCTAATCACCTTCCCTTGGAGTTGTCATGAATCTTTAAGTAATATTTGTGAAATAATTTGGAAATGTTGCTTATGAAGATTACATATCTAGCATTTTTTTCTTACGTATTAGTAAATTAATGGAGATAACCAAGTAGCTTGCTAAAGTACCAAATGTGAAAGTAGAGCCTCTATCTGAAAAGGTACTGAGATCAGTTTAGGGTTTGTTTAGAGACTTTAGTTGCCTCTTTCCATGCAAGCTTCACAGTATGTTCAGAGAAGGGCAACAAGGCTGGTGAAGGGTCTAGAGAACAAGTTTTTTGAGGAGTGGCTGAAGGAACTGGGGTTGCTAAGCTTGGAGAAAAGGAGGCTGAGGGGAGACCTTATTGCTCTCTGCAGCTACCTGAAGGGAGGTTGTAGGGAAGTGGGGCTTGGGTCTCTTCTCCTATATAACAAGTGACAGGACGAGAGGTAATGGCCTTAAGTTGTGCCAGGGGAGATCTAGGTTAGATATCAGGAAAAACTTTACAGAGAGGGTTGTCAAGCATTGGAACAGGCTGGCCAGGGAGATGGTGGAGTCCCCATCCCTGGAAGTGTTTAAAAGATGTATAGATGTGGCTCTGAGG
Source organism: Bucorvus abyssinicus (assembly GCA_009769605.1). Classification (NCBI taxonomy): domain Eukaryota; kingdom Metazoa; phylum Chordata; class Aves; order Bucerotiformes; family Bucorvidae; genus Bucorvus; species Bucorvus abyssinicus. Next base: position 17,577,341 of record CM020036.1, read on the forward strand.
GACATGGTTTAGGGACCCTGCCAGTGCAGGGTGAATGGTTGCACTTGATGATCTTAAAGGTCTCTTCCAACCAGATGATTCTATGATTTTATAATAAGCTCTCATTTGATCTAACTTGAAGGTTGGCCCTGGTTTGAGCTAGGGGTTTGGACCAGATGTCCTGCAGAGGACACTTCCAACCTAAGTTTCTCTGATTCTAGTCTATGATTTTGTAATGGAACATGGGTTTTCTTGCCTCCTCATATATCCCACTCTATCTCTATCATGCTTTTATGCAAGTACGAGCGGAGCACTCATGTGGAGTGCTTCTAAAATTAGCTGAGATGATGAAAAGTTGGTACTGTAATCTTTAATGATAAGGAAGCAGGGGTTTTTTTTGCATTTATGTACAGCATTAGTATATATGTGTAGAACAGCAAGTTTTTTTCTCTTCCCTTTGACTAAAATTACTATACTCAGGAATATCTAAAAAAAAAATGTTCTTCAGATTGCTCTGCAACTAGATAGGCTACTCTCAACCAGCCAAACCATTGTATTTGTAGTTGCTCCTGGTAGCTCCCAGGTGTTATCTTCCAGATTACTTAAGAGTGATATTTTGAAGACCAGAACTGATCAAAATTTTCTGGTTTAGACATTTCTGTGGTTTGTCTTTAAAAAAATTCCAATTTTTATGCTCTAAGATCAATCTGATTAAATCCAACCATAGAGTATTTGGTTGCAGTCTCTTTTGGCAAGCCACGAAAAGTTTTCTAGCAGAGAAAAGTCTCATTATCCTTTCTGACTTTCCTGTCAGCTATTCCCAAGACATAAAGAAAATTTACAGGAGAGGATCTCTTACAAGCGCTGCTAGCAATGTGACAAGTAGTCACCTTGCTTGTTCTAAGAAGTGTTCCCGCTTTCTGTCCGCATAGCTCTGCTTCTGTTTCTTGGTATCTAAATACCGTGCACCTTCTGCTCCTGACTATTTCTTTGAACTTCATTTTTTTGACCTCTCCCCAGAAGTGTTTTCTTTGCTTCCAAATATTACTTTTGTTACTGTCATTCATGGGAAGGAAATCCTAGAAGCCATCTCATGCCTACATCCATGGCCTTTTGAGAATGCTAACTTGACTTTCCTCAGAAGTCTGCTGTTTAATGGCAAGATACTTGAATTTCTGTTGATTGCATGCTAATGTGTTCTTATAACCAAGGAAGTCACTGCTTATTGATTGTCTTGACAAGAACAACCATTACTTTCTTTAATTAAATGCTCTTTAATGTTTGGGAAGGTTTCTATAATGACTTTAATGATAGACTGGCTTTGGCTACTACTCTGTAGGGGATGAAATCAGAAGAAATTACAGACAAGCTTTGATTTCACAATAAAGTTTCAGGGTGCTTTTAAAGGATTTAGTAACACTAAATGGCTAATTCCTTATGCATATTAATAGAAACGTATCCCTATATCAGAACAGGTTAAAAGGTAAAAGTATAGCTTTTTCCAGCTTTATTTGTTAGCCTAAAGAAAGGCATTTTGTTTCCCTACAAATTTATCCATTTACATGACAGCATTGCATTTTTGTAATAAATATGGGTGGACATGGGGAAAATGTCAACGTTCTTCAGTCTCAGTGAGATTGATGGAGAAAAATGTAATCTGAGTTGCAATGTAGTGCTTCTTATTGGCCTTTGAAATTGCTGTAAGTGGCAGTTTTCTTTCTTCAAACTTTGAGAATTGGAATAGCACCTAGCTCCTGAATGAATGTTGGTTTGTAATGTTAAATTTCTAACATGCCATATTTTATTTTGTTTCAGCTTCACACATTTTTAGTAATGGAATTGCTGAAGGGAGGAGAATTGCTTGAACGTATTCAGAAAAAGAAACATTTCAGTGAGACTGAAGCCAGTCATATTATGCGCAGACTTGTTTCAGCGGTGAGCCATATGCATGATGTAGGAGTAGTCCATAGAGATCTGAAACCTGAGGTATAGTGACTTGCTTTATGTTTATGCAATATGTTTAGATCTGAACTTATTAAATATCTGGAATGTGACACTTCTGTTCCTCCAGCTTTTATTACAGATTTTTCTACTTCTGTATTTTTAATAAAATATTACCACTTTTAGCAAATTCTGTAGCTATTTTTCTGTTCGTAGGTAAAAGTAACTGTTAGGAAACATCTTTAATTTTGTAAGCAACAAACTCTAACTTGTTCAAAAACATTCTTTGCCTATTTGGGAACAGTTTTTACTAATGGTTAAGTATATATTTATTGTATGAAACAGTTCACAAGCAGAGCTAGGTTCCTTAGTTGCTTTGCCTGTACGTTTCCGCCTTTTGTTTCATGATAATTCTCTCAGTTGGGCTTTTTTGGAGGTAGCTGCAACACTCTTGTACTGTCTTCTGTCCCAGTTAAACACAAAATGAGCCACAAACTAATGCAGCCAACTCATAAAGATGTGCAATTTTAGTTCAGTGAGTTTAGTGGTTCCCCAAAATAAACAATTATTTAATATATATGTTTCAGTAATTACTTGTTCTGGTATTTTTATTGTGCAGCAACATCTTACCTTCCAGACAATTGAGTTTACTATGGTGAGGTAGACCACTGTCTTCATTCTGCTTCCTGTAGCCAATATTTGCTCTTTTTTCTTTGCCAGCCATGAGTTTGGTTATGTACTAGTTTTCTTTATCCCAAGAATAGTGTAGATTGATGTTAGTTCATCCAGAAAGGATGTTGTATTGATGATTACAGTCATCGAACCTCAGGAAGTAGCTGCTACCTTTTTATCTGGAGTTTAAAATGATCCACCATTCTTCCTGATGTTGTATCCTTTTGTAACATACTTTCTGGTATATTACAAAATTAATTTTTTTATAGTAATTCCAATTAAACAAGTAAAGAAGTCTGCTGGGTGGTGCTATTGAACTGTTTTTGAAAATCAGTCCAAAATAGATGTTTGAAAAGGTCTTTGTACTGGAGTCTCCGTAGTAAATAAACAATGAAATGAAGAGGGGCTATTGTGAAATTCTAATGTCTCAGTTGAAAATGCGATTCTTGGAAGAAGTTTTTCTGCTGACATCATCAAGGAAAGAAAACAGCCTTTGAAACAAGTCATTATTAAAAGGACAAAACCCAGAAAACCTTTCTCTCTTCCTATTCACATCATTTTAGTCTTATTACCATCTTGACTATAAAGGCCAGATTCTGTAAAGCAGAGCTTTAGCTGCACAGTAAATTAGGCAGTCTTCAATGCTACATCATGTTCGAGAACAGAAGTTTGAGAAGTCCAAGTAATGAAGGGTTAGCAAACAGCTTGCAGAATGCGTTGCCTCCACAAAGTTGGACTTCATCATCCTGTCTCCTTCCTGCTTGTTGTTTTGAAAGTTACTATTTTAGGTTCAGACCTGAACTTAGTGTATGGTATGTGCAGGCTTCCTAATATAGATGTGGTCAGTGCACCCTTCTGTAAAAAGATGTATAGGAAGTTCTCTGACTTTTCTAAAAATTCAGGTCAGATTTGTTTGATGTTCAACTTTGACATCTAATGTGATACTGGTAAGTATTTTAAAAAATACAGCTGGTTACATGACACTAAGCATGAGGCTTTTTTTAATTGTGTGGACTGGAAGACTTCTGTTTTAAGCAATAGTAATTAGATCACGTAGATTGCTTCGCAAAATAGAGGGAAAGTACTTGATAGAAAACAGAGAATTCACAGAAATTCAGAATTCATGCAGCATATGTGACCATTTGGAGCCTCTCAGTAGAGGATTTGAGGAGTGTTTCTGTGAAGTGATCATTAATCTGTGAACTGGGTTCTAAAGATATTAGAAAAAACATACCAAGGCAGAGATAATGTTGTCTATATAGCCTTAAAATATGTGGAATATAGCTTTAAGTGTGGATTTTTGTGAAACATGTTATTTACCTAATCGACAAAGTAGTCTGAACCCAACTTAGGACATTTGGACTGTACCTTTCTTTCTGTACATAACCAATTTAATCTGTCTTAAGAAAGGAGGTCTTTTTAAACTGATATTACTGTAGTTCTTTATTTACTTGTGGGCTATTTAACATCACCATAGAAAAAAGATTGTTGTATTAATCACCTATCCTCATTGTATTAATGTTTTTTCTGAAACTAGATTTCCTTCAGATCCGTTTTGTACAACACTTTAATAGGGAAAACTGACTTTTCCAATTGTACATTAAGCTATAGCAGCAATACAGAATGCAAAAATACTGTTCTGTAGCAGATATTCTCTTTAATCCATAATGAATGCTTTCAGCTTCTCGTTATTGATCTGCTAGCAGTATAGCAATCATATTTTTTTTCCCTTTGTAATGTGTTTGAAATTAATTACTTTGAGTCATTCACCTTTTGTATTACAAAATTACATGGGGTTATAGGATTTCTAATATTGAGACTTTTTCTAGCAACAAAACCAACAGCAAAATTTTACTCTCCTGTCAGAAGTTCAAGAGGAGAGTAGAAATAATTTATCTTGGCCTCAGCCAGCTCTCCTAAGACTTAGCTTCACTCTTGAACCTTTCTTGGCAAATACTTGGGGAAAAGAAGAACAGATTGTCTTAAAACTTCTTTCAAACTGTTAAGAACTTGTCTGTCTTCAGGTCTAAGATGCCACATTCCAGTCTGTAAAGCTGGAATTCTCAGAGACTGCTGTACCAAAGTTTCTTTACCTTGGTGTAAGGAGTTAGGCCATTGGTTTGCGTTTGGACTGCTATTGACCTTCAGTGCTTGAACATTGTCCCAGGTCTCTTCCAGAGACCATATCTCTACTGACTTTGAGATCCATGCCAGATAGCAGTCAGTACAACTACTGAGCTGTTGCTACACTTTCTAGTACACCATCCTTGCTTTCAAATTATTTTTTTGTATTACTGTGCCCATGGCAGTCTGGCTTCAGTGTGTTACCACTTGAGGACCAAAGACTATTCAGTCACAGCACAAGACGTGCAACACACAAGAAAGCTATTGTTCACCACATGCCAGAAGGAAGTGGAAGCATAAGAAAATTTACTTGTGTTTGAGGAAGAGTTCTTCCCTTATGTTGATGGCTGCTTTTCTTCTTGTCGGTGTTGCCTAAATTATTTTCCCCATTGTTCTTTGCTGAATACCCATTTTCAATAATAATCTGAGGCAGAGCTATCCTGACTTGCAGATATATAGGAGGCAGATAAACACATCACATTTTCTTACATCCCAGAGTACTGTTATTTCTACTTCTCCATTTTTTTTTTTCCCCCAGTGTCTCCCAGTTCCCCTTTTCTCTAGATAATGGGAAGTTTTCTGTAATATATGTATGAAAAAAATAACTATTAAGTATTCTAAACCGTTTTCTACCCAGCGCTGGTATTGATTTTGTCTTTGCTTTTCAGAATTTATTGTTTACAGATGAAACTGATAATTCAGAAATAAAAATAATTGATTTTGGCTTTGCTCGTTTAAAACCACCTGATAATCAGCCTCTTAAGACTCCGTGTTTTACTCTTCATTATGCTGCCCCAGAGCTCTTGAATCACAATGGTTATGACGAATCTTGTGATCTATGGAGTTTGGGGGTCATTTTGGTGAGTGACTTGAGGTTTTTAATTGTAACTTTATGTATTTGCTTTTTGTTAAAATGAAAAGGACTTGACACAATTTCAGACTTGAATTGCGTAGATGCTGAATTCAAGTGAGGTGAAAATACTGCTGCACAGGTAATAGGTGCTAAACACAGATGTTTCCTAAGGGTGGAGATTTTTTTTTTCTTAAGCAGTAAATTAAATTCAGCATTTCTGGGAGTGGTAAAAATGCTTGATACAATCTCATTCTTAAAAAGATAAATTCTTGTTAGGAGGTCTTAGGCATCCATATAATTTTCCTACAGTTTCAGCTCAGAGAAGGAATCAGCATGCATTCTTATTTACAGAAAATTAATTTCAATACACTGGAAAATAGGTAGAAATACCACAGTGTTTTATTTATAGTTTCCTGAAACATATTAATGTTTTTTTCTAATAAGGACTCCTGAGAAAATCTTGCATATTTTAAATTTTTATAGCCTTGAAGTTAGTCTAGTCAAAGTTTTATTGTATAGTGTTGGTGATGCGAACAACAGCATTCCATACCTAGTAATAGGGTGGTCAATAAATATACTGTGTTTGTTAATACTGGTTTTGTTATCATGACAGTATACAATGCTATCAGGACAGGTACCATTTCAGTCTCAAGACAAAAGTTTAACATGTACCAGTGCATTGGAAATTATGAAGAAAATAAAAAAGGGAGAATTTTCCTTTGAAGGAGAAGCTTGGAAAAATGTTTCTGAAGAGGCTAAAGAGTTAATTCAAGGTAGGTATTCACAAGTATTACATGTACCTTATATTTTTATCTCAAAAGATAAAATTTAGAGCACTATATAATATCTGGATGCTGTGAGTGCCTAACATGGTGGAGTAGTATCCACAGCTTGAGCTACGTACTGTCCCCTGATACAAGTTATGGGTAAAGGTAGACGCATCAGAGTGGTGTTACAAATTGCTTGTACACCAATCAGAGAGCTTACTAATGTTGTGAGATGCTGATAGAAGTTTAGCGAGGTTAGAAGTAACAGATAACGTGAATTCACTGTTTAAAATACATTTAAAAGCAGAGTTTTTCTTTTATGTTATTTTTGCTTTTGTAAAAACACCAGGTTATGAGATGAATGTTTTAAAAGCCGAGCTTTTGCAGAAAATGAATTTATTACTAGAATTTTTTTCCTTGAGCTGTTTTTGAATGCAGGTACCAAGACTACTGTATTTCTGAGCTGCTTCATTCGCATCTGCCATGCTTTGATTCTCTTAAGCTTTTGAGCATCTAATCAGGGTTTCAGCACGAGATAGACATCAGTCTTAATTCTGCTAAGATGGAGTTCTGAATTTCTGTAGAAGCAGGCTTGTAAGGCTTTTTTTTTTCTGCCAAAAAAAGTAGGCATCTCCAGATTCAGAATTCAGTGGATCATGCAGAGAATATGAGGCTTACTCTCTTGGACTTTATCCTAGACAGGTTTTGAGTGAAGAAATCATTTGGTAGTTCTGAGTTTGTGTGAAAAGAGATGTGAGTTAAATAGCAATTTCTTGCATTTAATGATTCTTCTGGAGAGGATGATAGTATAATATTGTGTGAGCCTTATCTAGGATAAATATTGGCATAGCTAGGATAAATATTGACATTACTTATGAAAGCAATGCATGCGATTTTCTTAAATAATTGCATTTTTCTATTAAAAGAAGACAAACAGCTCATGATTTAAGAGAATGTAATATATTTCTATTAGGACTTCTAACAGTGGATCCAAACAAAAGAATTAAAATGTCCAGCCTGAGATACAACGAATGGCTTCAGGATGGCAGCCAGCTGTCATCTAACCCTCTAATGACTCCTGATAACTTAGGCTCTTCAGGAGCTGCGGTGCATACGTATGTCAAGGCCACTTTTCATGTAAGTTCTAATGTGCTGAATTTCATAATGTGTTCTAGATTTTTGTATGTTTCTTTTAATTAAAAATATGTATTTGTCCTTGTAATTCAGTGATTGCTTATAGCTGCAGTTTTTTCTTCAATACCTAACATCTGTGATTGAGTACAGTGAAAACATGAATGATGAGGCAAGAATACATTTCTTGAAGACATTTATGCTACCAGGGTTTTGGGGACTGAGGAACAGCTGTTTATGAAATAGCTATTATAAATACTTTGGTTCTTAGAGAAATCTACTAAAAGGTCTTCAAACTTTTATATAAAAGAGAATAAACTTTCTATTTAACTTAAGTAACTGTTTGACTTTTTGTCCTTATGGTTACAAAATTGAGGTAAAATTTCTGGAACATACCTAGTTCATCAGTTTTAGTAACATGGTTGCTTTTTAAAATGGACTTGCTTGTCTACCATTATATATTTACTGAAAACATTTGAACTGCAACTGTATTATACAAACACAGTGATGTTTGTCATGATGCCTTCTACAGAGAATAAGCTGAAATTGAACATATTTATGCTGAAATACTTGTAGATGCTTATTATCAAGAAGAGAGAAAGAGAGGAATTGTTACTTGGAGAGGTCCTGATAATGCAACATGACTTGGGATGAAAGAAAAACTAATTTAACTAAATGTGATTTCTAAATTAAAAAGAACAAAGAGGAAAAGCTGCCAATAATGTTATGTATTGACTCTTAAATACACGTAAGGGCTAGTGAAGTTATTGTTACATCTACAATAAGATTTAGTAGTGATCTGTCAAGAGATTACAGTTTATCTTACCACAGAACATTCATAAGGTATGAGCTATAAAATGTCTAAAACCTCTTGAAAAGCTTAGAATTACCTTTTCTTTTGAAACAGGCCTTTAACAAGTACAAAAGGGAAGGATTTTGTCTCCAGAATGTTGACAAGGCACCTCTTGCAAAGAGACGGAAAATGAAAAAAACAAGTACAAGCACAGAGACACGTAGCAGCTCCAGTGAAAGTTCACATTCTTCTTCCTCTCATTCTCATGGTAAAACTACACCTACAAAGACACTGCAGCCAACAAACCCTACAGACAGCAATAACCCAGAAACCATCTTCCAGTTCTCTGACTGAAAAGCAGATAATATCCTGTCTTGAAGATTTAAGTGGTTAAAATCTTGGTAGTACCTATATTGTCTTCTCTCACCCTTCCTCCCTGTGGCTTACAGGCTACAGGAATATGTCTGTCGCTTTAAAAATGTATTTCAATCATACCTTTTTAGCTTTATATTTCAATACATTTCTTTTTAGCATTATGTTTGGTATCACTGGATATGGTATAATGCTATTATACAACCAACATTGTATTCTCTTAGGGCTAAATTACTGGTGTGCAGTCAAGCTCAAGGTAAGGAGCTATGCTGCTCATGGTACAGCTTGGAGGAAGACTTTGTAAGTGTCAGAATCTTCCTCCCAGTTTATACTCCACTGTTCAAAGAAAGAAAAGCTCTGTAACATGTAGAACTCTTGGATCTTCTGCTATTACCCAGCTCTGTGAAGAACATCACAGAATTTGATTCTTCGTGCATGTAAAGAATCATTGGTACAATGCACCAAAGCAGTATAGTACTTTAAAGCCTCTTAAGTTTGTGGTTACATTCTATCCCATTTATCTGAATTTTAAGAGCAAAATGAAGCGTTATGGAACTCCTATGTTGTTTTACAAAGTAACTCCATATATCTTGTTCTAAATAACTGGGAATATAAGCCTTAGGATGTTGGGTTTTTTTAAATTTATTTAATTTTAAAAAAACATTGAGTAAAAGATGTCTGATAGGGTGAGGTGTCTAGTACTGTGATACAATAATTTTTATTTCTACTTTTTGAAGTTACTAACTTTTAAAATGTTTTAAAAAGATTCTAAAATGTAATGCTGTAAGAGAAAGTGAAATTTCATATAGAATGCTTTGGAACATGGTCACATGTTAAAAATATCTATTTCAAGAATTAATTATATTTTCTTTTTATATTTACTCAGTAGCTTTAAAATACTAAGAGTTTTTTTTTTTTAAAGATGCAAAACTCCAGTTTCAACATTTGTTATTATAGGGTCCATACAAAATGTATACCAAGTTATTTGAATTTTGCATTGTGCAAATATGGCAGTTTAATAGTGACTGTAAAATATTAGAATATATGTTTTCTTTTTTGCACTTTATAACATCAAAAGGAGATGTTTTATAATAAAGTGCACTCAGATCTCTCTTCCTACAAGGTGCTGAGCACTGTTTTACTGGGTTGAATGACGTGAAATCCACCATATTTGGTGGTCGTGGTCATTGTGAAGGAGAATTCTGTACTTTGCAAGCTCAAATCCCTATATATTACCCACTGTTTCCATTCCTTACTTTAAACTGCAAAGCTCTTTCTATCTTGCTTTTACATTGTATATAACAAATAATAGACCTGGGCACCTTGTGTAGTGTAGATGTTAACAACTTATGCACTGGGAATACTAAAGGGAAATTATATTGAACACTGTGCTTCACAACTTGTTCACTGTGGTGTTCTACAGTGAAGTATTTCCTACTGTGATAGTATAGTATGTACATAACTGTTTGGATCATAAATGTGACTTACAGAAACATCAGCATAAACTTTTAAATCAGTATATTTTATAAATTTAAGGAGAGCTCTTTTATTGCTCATATTCTCAATTACGTAAGTGCAAAAGATGACTCCAGTTTTGCAAATGCTTACACATGTAAGTTTCCACTGAAGTCAGACAGACTCCTCGTGTAAAGTTAATCATATGTCTAAATTTGTGTGATGGAAAGACTAATTGATGGGGGGGGATTTTGTTAACAGCTTGCTCCACCTTAAAATAACCTTAATCCAAACCCTATGCAAAAAAGGTTATGGGAATTGTTTATATCAGTGGTTTTATTTATAGAATTATATCAGATATCAGTATTGACAAATACAATACATCCATGTTTACAGGGATTGTGTGTATCGAAACAAGGCTTTGAAGCCCAACATGTTTGTTCTGTGTTTCTTTAATATTAATAATGGCATTCTGAGTTTTTGGAATTGCTCATGTGAAATAGTTTACTACTTTCTTGATGTGAATGTCAACAGTAATTGCAGCATTAATTTCAGGTTGATGTGAATATTGAGATTTGCACTGTTTGTGTAGAAGTAGTATATTTAAAGATCAGTATATGTGCTAAGAACACAACCAATTTTAAGTGGCTGATGTTAAAATGTTGAAAAATAATTGTCAATGTAATATATTCAGGTTTGCTTTCTGAATGCTGTCTTTGGAAGTAATCTCAATATTGAACATGGCTCGTTTGTAAAAGAATACTTTCCCTCTCCCCAATAAACACGCTGTAAATACAACAACCAAACCACCATTAATACTTGTTATGATGCAGTACAAGTGAATTAGGAGGTTGGAGGTGGATTGTAAAGTTTGCACTTGGAGTAGTTCTTGGAATTTGTGAAGACAACAAAAGGCAATTTTTGGTTGGATTTCATTTAAGTGTAAGAAACTCTTTGATACCAGGTAGGTTTGAAATAATGTGACTCAGCTGAAATAACTTCTTAAAGTTAAGAACACAGTACAGTTGCTTTCGTGTTGGGAAGTTTAAACTTTTGCTTGACAAACTGATGGAACAAGAAAAAGAATGCTTGCACAAGATACTAAATGCTGGAAATAATGGCTGTACTGTCAGGTTTTTTTCACACAGGTTTTGAGAGACTGTGTGAGACTAAAATTATTAGTATACATGACTTGTATCAAAGACAACTTTTGTAGATGAGTATTTCTGTGTACTCTTTGTACTCTAACAGTAGTTACTAAATAAAAATTGAAAAACGGGGTAATTCTTTTTGGCAGGGGTAAGTATGTTTAGGTGTCACCTTGGATTTGCTTTGAACCAGTTACGTGGGGTAGCTAAACGTCTGACTTTCTGCTGCCACCAGGTAACAGAGCTCTTGATGGGGTGTGTTTGACACTAAGTTGTCTGAATTTTTCGATTAACATCTTTACATAAACTGCTGATCTCCATACACTTTGATAAAACTGAGTTGCAAACTGTGCATCTCAAGAGCAGGTTCACTTCTTGTTCAGATGTCCTTGCAGGAGACTGGTTACTCTTGGCAGAACAATGTTGTCTCAGCTTAATCTGTTGTCCAGCCTGGCACTCTAGGTCATAGAAAGACCATGGGCCAAAATTTTCATACTCATACCACTATTTCAAATCTGAAGTGTACAAGCAAATCTTAAAGTATTTATAGTACTAATTATATTGCCTTGGTAAAGAGATGTTAGGCTATAAATTATGTTTATACTCAGATTAAGTTTCTTTCACAGTGCTGCTATGCATCAAGCAACTTTAATCTGTCTACTGTCTGCATTACTTTTCTACTGTCAGAAATGTAATGCATCAGCACTGTTGTGGGCAGATCTGTTTGAAAAATCAATTTTCTTATTAGTAAAGATTTAAATTTTAAAATACTCAATGTTCTGTAAAGCTATTTCTTTGTAATACCTTCACAAACAAATGTTAGTAATTAAGAGGTAATTCTGCTAAAAAGTTTCAGAGGAGTACAAAGGAAGTTACATGACTTACTGTTCCTCTGGCTTAGTGAAATTTCTGCACTTCTATATAAGGAAAAGCAGCTGAAATATTGTTTCTTTGTAGAAGGGTCAGTGCATTTGGCATATGATTGCTTACTGCTACGAAATAAATACTAAAATGCTTCACTAAACAGTTCGGGGTGTAACACAAAAATACAATATTGCAGAATGGATCGAGGCTTCAAGTTAGCATTGCTGATGTACATTATTTTCTCATCCCTTTTCCATGACTGCTTTTCTGAACAAGATAACGATACCTGCACAGCTGTGTTCCCTAGCACTCATCCAGGAACAGAATAATTCTTGGCAGAAAACAGTCACAGAATGATGATGTATGTTTATTGGTTGTGATGAAGTGTTGCACAAGCGTCTTACATTTTTAATACATGCATGTACGTAGATACATGCTGTATTGCATGTCTAGACCTCACTTTAAAGTAATATGCCTTGTTTAAGAGAATCTGTACTTAAAAGTGAGTTCTTGATGCATACAGATTCACAGGACCAGACAAGGAAGAGGAAGAAGGTTATGGAAAGTCAGAGAGGCTTCTGGGAAGGTGTTTTCCAGATTCAATTTCTCCCCTCGCTGTCTCGGTGTGTGTGTAACATTCATTGACTCTGAATTGCAAGCTTTCTTGCCAGTTACCCAGCATAAGCACATTCCCTAAGTCTGCAGGTCTGTTGACTATGTTCGTGTGTCTGTCTACACGTGTGTATCTTTATATGACATTTTGGTCTTCAGTTGGAATTTTTTGTCATTTCTCTAAGGATCGTTCCAGGTGTTTTTACCAAGTTGGTGGTCTTTACTCTTTTCCCCCATATACAACAGTCTTTCTCAGCACCAATTTTACATGGCAAAACATGACATTGTCTTCCTTCAGTCGATAGCTGACTGAATTCTGGATTGAGAGAACAGGAAATTGTGTCTATGCTGTAAAGGGATAAAAGTGCTTTGATCTTTGTCTACCTGTGAGAAACACTTCTCAGTTTGCTCCCTTGACCCACAGGCCACTGGATTCCATTATAAAAAAGAAATGTGGAGCTGTTTACAAGCTCTTGCTTGCCATCCCTCATTTTTATATATTGTTCATTCAATAGATTCTGGATGTTCAGAACACCTCTGTAGAAAAAGAAAACTTAGGATGATTCGTGTAGTCTGCACTAGTAAATAAAGTGATGCTTTCAATTACATAGACCAGCTGGAGCAGTCTTGTTTTTGTGCCTGGAAGCAGCAAGAGCAGAGAAACCTAAGACATCTGCTATAGCGTAAATTTGAAGAAAACCCCTGTATTTTGACAGCCTTTGTGTTCTGTGTGATAGAAAGGGAAGTCTGCAGCTGCCTGGGAATCAATGGTAAGTATTTAGGTAGATGAGATGGTATGGGTTGGTCTGACAGCTTACTGTCACCCAGGGGCCATTCCTGATCCTGACTTCTGGCCACGTGCTCTACCTTTTCTTGGTTCTGGTGTTTGTATCGCCTCTCCAAGCAGAGATGGGGGAATAAAAGTGTTCTGTTAACTTGGCTAAGGCACTTTGGTTAACATTGGTTTAACTGATTTCATAGTTAATTCAAAGTAAAAGCAGTAATGAAGCATTGCAAAACGTAGTATGTTACAATGCTGTGATTTTTGAAAACTCGTACTTTATTCAGAGGTAGAAAGGAATCCATAGTATTCATACACAAAATCGGTTTTTAAAATAGGCAACCAATCTGACTATTCACAAAATTCATGCAGGAGTCTGCTAACTCCCTTTGAAATGCCAACAATAAAGCAGAAAAGACAGAACTCTTCTTTAATTGCTTAGGATGTGCTCGAAAACCTATCACAGACGAAAGTGCAAACTTCCTGCATTTTTCTTAATACAAAGATAATTTTACTTTGCCAAGAAATCAAGCTTCAGTTCTTAAAATGGGCATCTCATTTATGTTCATCTGATTTTTTCTTGGGGTTTTTTTAAAATATGTAATTGTCTTTAATATGATTGTGACCAAAGGTTTATTTTCATAAGTATGAGAAAATTTAAGGATTTAGGCTAAAAGCCTTGTGAAGAACCAAAAGAAAGGTGCTGGGAAAGGTAATGGCTAGCTAGCTAGTTTAGTTCAAAATAAACACATACATTACTGGTACTTGCTGATACAACTACATCCAACCAAGTAGATTTTTACATCATTTACAGGTGTGATTTTGTGGGACGTGCAGCTATGCCAAAAAAGCTTTCAAGTGTAAACTAGTCTTTGGAATTAGGGCAAAATGAAAGGAGGGGGAGAAGTTTATATTTAAAGAAGGTGATGCAAAGAGGGGAAAATGCTCAAGGTTTTGTCTCCAAGTTTATGCTGACAGAGGTGACTAGGCGATAGTATCATCATATTGTCTGTGAAAGCTTACTCATTAATAACAGCATGTGTCCTTTTTCCTTTAAAAATCAATATACAGTGGAGAAGAGAAACTAAATTAATTTGCAAAAGCAGCAAGTACCTGAAAGCTTTTTTCAGATGTGTCCTTAATGAGTTCTCATCCTTTACAGCTCAGCTGTACGCAGTAGATACTCTGAAGCTATGCCTACTTGAGGGAACAGGATCCCACTGTCTGGTGATGCATTCATTGTACAGGGATTGTACTAATTAGAACTCAGGGTGCTATATCCTTGCTGCTTTTAAGTTCAAGTGTTAATACTATTTTACTTAATATGCATTGCCATGTCAGTCTGTCCATATGCAGCCCTGGCAGGTCACCGAGTTCAATTTTAAAGCTCTCAGATTGAAATGAAAACTTGAGATCTAGTTCAATAACAAAGTGCGAACAGGGCTTTAATAGTAACCTACATCGGGATTACAAAAATGAATAAAAGCTTGGTATTGGCTTTCAACCTTGACAGACTTATCATTATGATGCTACTGCAGCAAATTTTGATGCTTACAGATATCTCTACTGATCTCTTTCATCTGTAGAGGAAAAAAAACCTGCAAAACTATATCCTGTCAGAAAAAAAAACCCTCTCTTTTGCTAGAGTCCTTGTAGAAAGGTTCATCCTTCATTTTTACCTTTACCTCTGAAGCTGTAAAGGCAAGAAATTAATTGGTGACAGATTCTGACAGCTGGTTATAAAGGAGCAGGCTGTGTTAATTGGCAGTAAGTGGAACAAGGCATGCTATTTCTTGTGTCAGTGTGGGCAGAGAGAGGGAAAGAAATGGGAAGAAGGGAATGCTGAGTGCTTTCCCTCACTGTAACGTACAGGACATTCTAGTTGCTCTAGTTGCATTGAAGAAGCAATGGTCTCCACCATTTTCAAATGGTAAAGGCAACAGCAAAGACATTGATTTCTTTAACTCGCTATATGCCAGTTATCAACAGATTGCAATGAAGTTTTCTTTCTGGCAAGTGTGCACTTCTCTAAAATACTTAATCACATCAACAATGTAAATCCTTGTGGCAGAAGTTTACAAAAAAGCAATGGTTTATTTTACCCAATATCAGGCTATTCAGAAAATGAATGAGGATAGGGTTCTGATTTTGGATGTGAAAAAGCTCTAGAAGAGGGAATCGTGTTGTGAATGCAGTGGTGGAAGAAATGCAAGACAACTGTTTTCTGGAAGACTGCTCAGAACTCTTTGAAGATTTGTGGAACAAGACATCAGCTGAATGCTGCTGTTTCTAGAGCTGTTAAAGCCTAACCATGCTGATCTGGAGGATGGTAAGCCCAGCTCGTTGGCCAGTCCCGTCAGAGCCACAGGTTTATTAAAATCTGGTGTTAGGCCTTCTGTCTTGAAGGTACTTTCCCTTATTTGTAAGTCTTGCTAACCACCAGGGAATGAATGGCGTTTGGCAAATCAGGTTCTTTAGCTGTGTTGGAATGATAACTGTAATGAAGGTTTTGCTCCTCAGTCAGTCCCTTTGCTTCTCCAGGCCATAGTGTTCAGAAATAGGAAGATATTTTCTTTCGTTGCCCCAAATTGTGTGTTTAACTACTGTGGTGGCTTCAAAGTTAACACCAAACAATCTGGAGAAGTACCTCATGTCATTATTAACAAGTGAACCTTGGTTTCCCTCAGGAGAGATTCTTGCCAGAGCAGTGCATAGTGCAGAGCAGCAGCGTGGGTATCCCCTTTGATAGCTAGTGGTACACGTATCCATTGTTCTGACTCTTGAAGTTGTGCTGGAACTCTTCTCACAAAAGAATTAAAAAGAATAAGCTGAACATCTGAATGCTAGACAGACAATGCTTGGGTGAAAGCAGTTTTGTTAGGTGATAACCAAGGATGTTTATTGGCTGTTGCATTATGCACAACTTTTATGGCATTAGGGAGCGGTACCTAAACAAGTCGCTACGACAGACTGATAGTATTTGAGCTATTACTGATCTCCAGTGCTGCCAGGAGCTTGGTTTTGGAGGAAAATGTGTGAATATGCCTCTAAGTTTAAGTCCTATGGTGTAACACTATCAGTATACCTATAGAATCCCACGTTCTTCTAGTGTACATTTGGGTTAAGTAGGTTATGCAGGATTTGTTTCTGTATTGTTTTATTTCGTTATTTTTACTCCCCATATTGTATACTTAGTTCTGTTCCTTTCCTGAGCTTTCTGTTTGTTAACCCTCTTACCTCTTTGATTTCTCTAGGCTTTTTGTCCTGAAAGGCAATGCATGGATCTTTCTGCCCAGAAAGAACTGCAGAGGCAAACATCCAGTATATGGGAGGAATAAAAATATGAAGGAAGGCTATGCAACAAACCCTTCCCTTTATCAGAAGTGTAGAAATACCAAGCTTGAAATACACTGGTCAGTGCATGGGTATCTTACTCTTCAGACAACTGTTCCATTACAAAAAGAAAAATTTCTTTTTTTTTTTTTTGAGAATGAGTGCAAACCCAAAGGTACAAACTCAAATTAGCACCTTCAAACTTGGTGTCAGATCTGGCGGGCTAATTTGCCTTTTGCCCTTTGAAGTAGGGTTAGGTCAGAAGCACGCAAGAGGAATCTGCTCCTGTACTTGGACACAGCAGGAGCAGTAAGGGGCTGAAAGCTCGCAGTTACTCATCAGAAACTTTGCTCGTGAATCATCTTTGTGAACTGTAGATAAAGCCCTCAGAATGATAGTACACATCCATCCCCAACCAACTGTAGTCAGAGTAACGTTACTCTCTACCTCAGTTTTTTATCTAGCAGTTAAAAAAGGCACATGTTTCTGTTGTTACCTGGTCTGTGCCGATAAGGTAGAATGAGCTCCAGGGCAGTGAAGCAGACAGGAAATTATCTGTTCTGTGGTTTTGGGTAAGTGCTAGACAGTTTGGAGACTTCTTTGATCATTTTATTGTATTAATAAATTGTGGCTCATTCCTAATTTGCCCTAGTAAAATGTAGTTGAACTTTTCATAGATAGGAGGTATGGCATAGCAGAGTACAGGAACAGGAAAAATTTTGAGTCTAGAGAACCTCGGAAGACCCAAGCAGAGTATGTCTTTCTGCCAATAGAGCGTTAGGGAATAGACTTCTGAAAGGTTGAGTGGGGCCAGATTAAGTTGCAGTGTGTAAAGCCAACTGAACATTGTAAGAACGTAAGAAATGTCCTACTGAGTCAAACCAATGAGACGAGAAATGCACGCAGCGCTCAAGATGCAGGCATGCCGTGGTTTACAGAGTGGCAGAATGATGCCTGCTGCTTTGTTCTCAGTAGCCTTCCTGGTGATGCCTGGTGTTTTGTAGGCTGCTAGTGCACAGTGGAGCAAGGATTTTGGGGAATTGTCTGTGATTTTTCTATCTAACATCCTGTGTAGAATGGGGTATCAAATGTAAATCAGTTAGTATTCTGTAGAGCAAATAACTTGTGTTTGACCAAATCATGTTACCTGAAAAGCATCTAGTCCTGTTTTGGAGACATCAAGACTTGAAGAATCCACTGCCTCTTTGGTATTTGACCAAGTAGTTAATTATCCTGATAGCTTGTAAAAAGATCTAATTTCTTATATAGATTTATTTGTTGCAGGTCTACAACTTTGTGGTGTTATTTTCTTTATTAATCTATTTGTAAATGCTGTTTTCTTTACATGAAGTTTAATTTCCAAAACATAAAGCCGGTATTCTCTTGGTTCTGCCAATTATTATGGCAGAGATAGACTGTTGATTGGCTGGGTCTCTTAACTCTTACTTGCTGTGCAGAAATAGCGGCTAGCATCCTGTTACTGGGTCCACGTTTTGCCAGTTCTTAGTGTTTCTGCCCAATTGGAGATTGCCCAGATCTCCTGGAATTTGCCCCAGCTGATCCTAGGAAGTCTCTTTCTCCCCTCTCTGCTGAGGACCTTTCTTTTGGAACATCATGATGTAACATTTTATGCAAATTTCCAGGTTTTTCCCTTAGGGTGACATCAGGCCAGGCAAGCTATACTGTACCACTACTTTCTGCCTTCCTTTGGCACATAGGCACAAGTCCAGTGTCCTTATGATGCCCTGGCATTCCATGAGCTGTTCAGAGGGATGTCATGAGACCAAAGGGAGCAACCCTTTGTTTTAGGACTTGTGTGTACTAATTCTGGATCTGCTGATTTTTAAGGCTTCCCTCCAGTTATTAATGTCATTGAAAAATCTAATTTAATGGCATAATTTTCATTCTTTCCAGGCACAGAACAAAAATAGTTGCTGAACACTCCTTTATCTGTATCACAAACATTTTTCTTATTTCCAGACAGTAATGAACTGATGAGGTTCCTCTATTTTTTTCATTATCTTTATCCTAATCTCCTTGGATTCCTGTAATTTGTTTCGTTTCCCTTACCCATTTGTTGTAGTACTCACAACATAGAGCAATTTCTGTTAAAGTTTTATACTGTAGCCTACAGGTTTAGACACTTTCAGAAATCATATGTAGTTTTCGACTCCCTCTGGTGGTTCGGCAATGTAGTTGGCAGGTGTTTAACTGCTAATACTGGCGGTAACAAGGAAAATGTTTGAACGCGGTATGACACTGTAGATGCTTTGAATTTAACCATCACTGTTTGTCCCTGATGCATTTAAATAGCAAATGGGGGAAATACTGATGTTTATTAATAATACAAATAATTTTGATTACCAATGAGTAGCTAGGAACATTGAGGGGGGAAAAAAAACAAATGAAGAAATGAAAAAGTGAAAATTCAAATCTTTTCTTCTATGTAACAATTGATTTAAAGGGATTGAACTTTGGAACTGGAGAAGAGATGTAATTCAACTGCTGCACTCAGTAAATTCAATGTGAGAGACCCTTGATCTTCACCTTCTCTTAACTGGTCAGAGAGGTGCAGTTTGAAGCAGCAATTACGTGAAGACAGTGATTCCTGTGTAGACAGAAACTGATCTGTGAGTAAAACCCAAGTATGATTTTAGCTAATAATGGAATGAAATCAAACACTTGTACTGCAGAGGGAAGAGCTGCCACTAATGCTTTGCTAGCTAAAGAGACTTTTATTCAGGTTTAAGAAGAGGTTTGTATTTACTGAAGTCTAGTTTTCTGATTTCCTAACGCATAATATGTATATCACTTTTACCCTTAGGAAATAGTTAAAAATGGTTCATGGCTTGTTTTCTGTGCTGGATAGAACAAAAGGAACAGAAAAACAGTGGGATAATTAAAATGTAAGAATCTTGTGTCTTTCTAAAAATACATTTTTATTATTTTTTAAAAATCCAGAATAGTTCTAATCTGGACACTTTTTGCATAATTGAGTCAAAAGAATAGGAAGATGTATTTTCCACTGGGGTTCAATTTGTCTAGGAAGATTTTTTTAATTATTATTTCAAGTGAATGATTAAGCTACAATCTGCAGCACATCTAGAAGTTAGCTGAGCTGTTGCTATCGGTTCTGTTACTGTGTGAAGACAGTGCAGAGACCCTCTTTACCTGCTTCCCTATGAGCATGTGTGGGGCAACAGTTTGAAATACAGCAGGAAAGAGGCCTACCATGGGTGTAACACAATGGGGGGCCCAAGATCAGACTTAACCTTGGCTCTTCCCTGAATTTATAAGTAGCCAAAGCATTTATTTGAAATCCTTAGACAGTTGAACAAGGCTGAAAAGTTTTACACTGGCACAAGAAATGTGAGAAACAGCAAACTATACTTTTTTTCTTCCCATTTTGCTTCCCGTTAGTTACTACATGTTACTATAGGATAGCAACTTTACTGGCAATATAGCTTTGTAAAAATACAGTGGCAATTCAGATATAAATACATCTATTCAACCTATAAACACGAGTGAAGTGATTTTTTTTTTTTTTTTTTTTAATTCTGGGACGTGACTTTTTTCTTTTTGTTTTTTTGTATATGTAAATATATGCATTTTTGATGCAGGAGATATTTCCAGAAATGGTATGGCAGGTTTAAAACGTGGTATTAAACAGTGGGCCAAAACAACATGATTTGAATATATATTGCCAGTTGAGTGATACTCTTGGTTGCCCTTTTGTTGGCAGTGCCGGTTCCCATGTAGTATGAATGGGCTTGGAAAGGATCTCATTTGGAGTATGATGATTGTTTTCTACCTGTTGCAGCAGGACTAGTAATCAAACTTCAGATTCACTCTATCAATAGCAATGACTGTTAGCACTGTCATTTATTAAAGACTAAGAGTTAACATCAAGGGATTTCATACAATAGTGAAAAATAAGTATTTGCCTGATTGTACAGGCATACATTCCCTCTTAAGTATCAATTCCACTGCTCATTACGCAGCATGAATTGAATCAGTTTGAAAGCAACAAATCAGAAAATCAGAAGTCCATTGTGAAGGAAAAAAAAAAAAATGCTTTTCATCTTCCTAGGTTTTCCTGAATTGTTTTGTATGTGATTTTAACTTTCATGAAGCGGTAAGGGCTTAATGATTTACAAAATAATGTACATTCACAGATGTAACTATTTTATCTGTAAGAAAATAAAGCTAAGTACAAAACCTTGAAATGTTGAAATATTTTGATAAAGCGTATTTCACTTATATGACTTGTATTACTTGCTGTGAGGCAGGGGTGGCCGGTTTTATGATGTGCATCTTATCAAACTGTTGATTTTGTGGATGCTCTTCAGTCTTGCTTTACTTCCCCTTAAACTGCAATTTGATACTCTCAGGAAGGAACCAAGTGTCACTGTGAAATTATTTTCTTTAACAATTTTCATATGGTCTGTCCTAAGTTTCATAGAGACTACTGGCTTCCGTAGGAATGGAGAACTCTGCAGTTACCTCATTTCACTAACAGCGTTACACTAACTGGAAAAAAAAGGCTTAGATTCCAGTAAAGTTTTTGCTTCTATAATGCTTATGAGTTGTGCTCTTCACTGTAGAGAAATTACTTCTCACATTAATGCATTTTGGCCTGAAAATTTTTGTACTTCACATTTGAGAAAATGGCAGAGGGTAGTAGGAATTGAATATGATTGCTTTAAAATGCAAGTAATATTTGAACTGCATCTCTGATCACTTGCAATAGAATACATTTTACATCTTAATAGACATTAAAATGTTGATTTGATTTGAAAGATAAGAAACTGGTAAAATAAGGATTTGTGCTGAGGAAAAGCTACTTTTTAATATTGACTTTTTAATTCTGTTTTACACTTTGTGGAGATAAAATAAGGACTTTTGTGCTGTCTTCTGTAACATTATATTTCTCTCAAAATCATCATCTTTCTGTGATGTATGCTGAGGAAAAAAATGATTTTAATAATCAGCACTTTGATTAGCAGCTTCAGACAAACTCTGCTTGGAAAAAAACCCAAACCGCTGGTCAGTGTGCCAGACTGAAACCAGAGTAGTAACTAACTTGCATATTAAACACTTTTTCTGCAAATAGTGAAACACTTGCCATCAAGCCTTTGACACAAACCGGATGTTAAGGTTTGATTCACTGGTTCTCCAAAGGGCCTCCATACCTGCTTTCAGCAATGAAAATATTGTTTAATTTTTTTAATTTTTTTTTTTTTTTTAGAATAATGGCAAGCTTGGAAAAAAGATGAGGTTTGGTTCCTCTCCTGCCACTTGAGCAGGATTTGCCGAAGAAGCCAGAAACTCAGTGCAGAATAAAACCCAGTGATCTTGTATGTTTGCATCTTTTTTCACTCACGTGAGTTCCTAATGTTCTATTTGAGTATGTTACCTTTAAAAATGCAAGTACTTTTGGAATTGGATTTTCTGATTCCTTGCTATGCAATGTTTAATATCCTAGTAGATATTAAAATATTACTTTAAGTCAGTTTATATTCTCTATACCTTTTACACTTTTACCAGTTTAAACCCCCACCACTTGGTTTCTCACAGTTCTGCAGGGACTACTGGTGCAGGAAACTTCTTTATCAGGTTTATTTTCAGGTTACCAGAAGTATCAGAGTACCATATCAGTGTGTTCCTGTGTACTGAGAAGTTCCTGTTTCTTCATACCAAGCTCATGAAATTGTGCTTGAACGATCCATTATTTCTCTTATTGCCCTGTGTTTGGGGGGTTGGAGTGGAAGAGATGGCCTAAGGCAAAATGGTTGACCAATACATCTTAGTTACTCTTCCTGCATTTTAATTGCCCATCGTTTTCAGGAACCAGGTATCTCTCTGTATCTTCTAGCTAGCCAGCTACCTTGCCTTACAATCAGACTTTCTAGCAAAGTGCATGTATGTGTGGGTCTGTGCCAGCAGGTTACTACCTAGGCTGTTTCCAGAAATCCACGCTTTGTTTCAGTTTGAAAAAATAAGTGGGAATTGACAAAATACACAGGATCAGACTTCTTTTCTATGACTTTTTTGCTATTCATTCCAGGTCTGTTACTGTATACGATTATGGGTCATGTACGATGGAATCTTCTCAGAGCAGACTTAGGTATATGGAAGTTTTGTTGATGTTGAAGCAGACTTCCTAATTGGTCCAATGCATTTCGAAAGTACGAATTCCTTTTCTCACTTTGTAAATAGTAATGGTAGACATAGTAAGTCTGATGAACTGTTATGTAAATATTTTAATAATATTCTATTGCTAGTAGCTTTTACTGAAGTGATGTGATCAGTGCTAATAAAATGTGTTAATATTGTTGTGAATAATTATGAATAATCTTCATAAGCAAATTAACTTCTTTCAAAAGTTGAAATTTTAGTTTTCATATTCATGTGTGTAGAAGAACTAGTAGTTATGATATAAAAGATTTTGAATTCTCCTTCCTTTCCTGCCTCATTTTTAATTTAATCACCTTATCTCTCCAGTAAAACACCATGCTATAATCAGTTTAATGTTCTCCGCATCTTCTGAAACCTCAGGTAAGCAAAAAATACTTCATCAGATATTTCTCCTTTTGCTTTTGTTACAGTATTAAATCATCTTTCCAGTCCTGCAGTACTCCATTGTATTTCTTGAACGCTGTTATGTTCTGCTGCTGTGTTTGTATTCAATTTAACATCTGAAGTATACTTTGTTTGAAATTGGACTGCAACCTCAAAGTGCTACAGCAGTGTTTTGGTAAAAAGGCAGATTACAGTACCTGAATTTTGTGCTATTATGCTTTCAATAGTACTGGGAATGAAAAATAAATTAATTGAAACACTAAGACATCTGATACCTGTCAGAGTTGCAGTAGCTGTGATGGTCTAAGGATAGAAGCAAAGCAAGGTTTGTAGGAAGTGGATATTTATTACATTGAGGATACAGCTGGGGAACACACGGACAAGCTTGTAGTCACACAAGCCTGGGTCTGTTCCTAATCAGTTAATGATTTGGTAACAATTTCAATTTCCTGTCTTTAAAAGATGCATCCCTTTTCAGATCTTCAGAAAGCACCTGTCCCTGGTGTATATGACACACACACAGAGAGACCAGAAAACTGCTTAGAAATTCTGTTATGTGGACAACGACTGTACCAATGCCCATAGGCATGTCATATTTACATTTAACTGATCTATAGATAACAGCACATAAAGGTGATTGGTGATAGTATCATTCCCCAAGACGCTGAAGATCATAACTCGGATGGTTTGGGGAATAAGATACATTGTTCTTAGTTATGAAGCAATGATTGACCTGTCTCAGGCTGGTAATGTTATGTTTGCCCAAACTCGCCTTCTGAGTTTGCGAAACTTGACTGAAACGTGCTAGATCCAGAGGAGTACAATGCATCTAAGAGCAGTAATAGCATCCATCCTCTGTTTTGAATCTGCAGACCAGCAGGGAGAGAATCATCCTCACAAACGCAACCACAAATACCTGTTGGCCTCACTGACTTCTCCTTTCTGGGGCTTAAGAGAATTAACTGTGCAAGTCTGCACTATAACCCAAGGACGTGGAGCAAGACATTTAAATTATTTAAATTCATATTGTGTTTAACACAGCACACTACATTGCACTACTGAAAAACTTGTTATTTCTGTAAATGGGCTGTATCCCTCTAGGAAAAGTAAATAGCAATTTGCAGGTTTTTTCTTCAGGGCAATCTTGATACTTCTGCTACAGTTTTCAGTGAAACATTTTCATTTTCACATTTTCCAGTGAAAATCATTTCTGGCAGTTTTATTCTGAGGTGTGTGTAGGTGTGTGGAACTGGTATATCAAGTATGTGTGATGTAGCATTTGACAAACGTACATGGTATTTATTGAAAGTGTTTCAGCTAGTATTCTTATTCCATGTAAATGCTGGAAACGCATTTATTTTCTCAAAACATAGGGGATAATCTGTGTACAGTGCTGTTCTTTGTTATACAGGCACTGCTCTGCCTTCTGCTGTTTAACTGAGGAGCAGGCGAGTACGGGCTGGCGGGCCATGCTGAGGTCTGCCTTTCTGTGGGACAAGATGCGAAGGAGTGGGTCAGTGAAGCAAGACTGCAGAGAAAGCGTGGTGTGAGGTACGTGGATGGAGAAGACAGAAAGGAGAATGCCCCTAAATGGATTAAAAACCCTAGAGCTAGTGTGGATGAATGGTTTCAAGGCGGAGGAAGAGGTGACCATTAACTGGCAGGAACTGCTATTGTTACATTTTGTGGAAGGGGAAAAGTACAGCAGATGGGGTGATGGTGCATGTTCCTCATTAGCCTGTAGAAGGATGAGATTAGGTGAATTTCACAGCCTGCTGCCCCCCCGCGCCCCTGTGTAATTTGGCAAGTCGTTCTAAAGAGCACTGCCTGCCCGTGGCCGCAGGAGCCCGGCTGTACCGGGCCCCGCGGCAGCAGCGCGCCTGTCTCGTTGGGCAGCCGCCCTCCCTCTCTCTTCTCTGGGTGCCAGGGCCGTCGCACCAGCGCCCAGGCCCACGCCGGGAAGCAGGCACAGCCGCCACCGCTACCCGGGCCGCGCTCCTGGGCGGGCTCCGGGCCGCCCTCGGCGCCTGGCCCCGCCCCGCGCTGCCTGCCGCTGCCCGGCAGGTGGCGCCACGGCCGCCGCGCGGCCGCCAGCGCGGCGCGGGCCGCAGCCTTCGAGTTACGCCGCTCCAGTCGCCGCCGCCGCCCCGGCGCCCGGTGCAGCTGCCGTCCTTTCCCCACCTCCCCTTCTCCCCGCCGCCCCGGCCCCTTCCTCTGCCGGGGTCCATCGGCCTGGCCCGGCCATGGCCACCAAGAAGGCGGGCTTGCGGCTGGAGACGGAGATCGAGCGGTGCCGCTCGGAGTGCCAGTGGGAGCGGATCCCCGAGCTCGTCAAGCAGCTCTCGGCCAAGCTCATCGCTAACGGTGCGGCGCAGCGCGGGAGATGGCAGGCCGCGGCAGAGGGCCCGCGGAGGGCGGCCGTCAGGGCTCCCGGACGCCGGCCCGGCAGGTGCAGCCGGACAGGCCGGCGTGAGGGGCCTGCGGGCCGCCTTGCGGTGCCCGGGGAGGCGGTGGAGCGTGGGGGCCTCTCGAGGGGCGGGGAGCGAGTCGGGGCGGCCCGGCCGGCGCGGCCCCGCAGAGCAGCAGGGCTGAGAAGGACAGTGGGGAGGTGGGTGCCGCCGAGGGCCTGACCCCGCCGTGCGGGCGCTTCGGAAATCGCCCCCGGGCGAACAGCTGGGGCGTGCAGCCGAGCCTGAGCACCCCTCTGAAGTCCGAGGGAGGCTGCATTTCGTCTCGCCGGCAGCGGGGCCCCGTGCATTTGCGTCCTGAACTGCTGGTTTAGCATGAGTGTGGCAGTTTTGCAGGCACAGCCAGAGTATCAGTGCACAGTCTATCGTATGAAGGCTTCTGTCCTTTTTCTTAAAACCATGCCTCGGCAATAGCTTTGCTTATTTTCTTATAAAAAAAAAAGAATGGTTTGCTTGATCTCATGTTTCTTATGTCACAAACTTCTAAAGGAGGTGAAAAGCAGTGCTTTGTTTTGAGTTATGGAAGTGCCCAATGACCAAGGGAGGTGTATGGAAGTTCTCTTTGGCGTGGATGCCTTCATTCTGTGTGTGAGAAAAGACATAGGGATAGCGTCTACTTCTCTCTGGGCTCACTCATCTGTTTGAGGTGGACCTGAAGGTATTTTTAGAGAGAAATCAAGTCTGCAGAGACAGAACTTGGGGTGAATTCAGAGGTATTTAAGTTAACAGAGAGAGACGATGAGGAGGTCTAAAGTTGGCGTCTCTGGAAGTATGTTGCAAAGGTAGTGATAGCTTTGCACATTTAGGCAGGGAGGAAAACTGCATGATTCAGGTTTATAGAAATGCAAATAAAAGAGGAAAAGCCTAAATCAAAGTAAAGAGAGGGAATTTAAGAATAGATGGATGGGTAGTACACAACCTTAGGTTTATTGGCCTTAAGAACAACTGGGTGATGATCCTGAAACACACTGGTGTTATACTAACTAAAAATAAACATAAGTGAAAAGATGAAAGGTATTATGTTTAGTTTAAGGACGTGTTTCCTTGAGTTATAGACCGTGAACTAGTTGGACGTCATTTCAAGCAAAGGCAAGTGGTTTGCGGTTGTCTGGTTGAGAAGCGTGATCTTCATAGTTTTAAGAAATACTAAGGTATTTCAGACATGTAGGGAGAGCTAGGCAGAAGATGTTATTGACGGTTTGTCTTAAATTTCTCTGACCTGAGTGCTTTTTGCCTGACTGAAGATTATGCAGTCTGCATAACTTTATACTTCAGTGATTTTCATATTATGGTGTCTTCTAGATTTGGTACCAGTCAAAATACAAATTATTAGAGCATTTCCTGTTCTTCAAAACATGGGGAAGTATCATGTGTAGATTCTGCCAGCACAGGAATGATTAAATCGATGTCCACGGCTTCAAAGTTCTAGCTAACCGAGAATGTCAACAGTCAGTAAACTAAGTGATAGTGAGGGACTCTTCTTTTGTAGTGGAGTAACACAGGAAGAGAGTAATTTATTTAATGAAATACATGTCCCTGCTGTTGAGAGTGTCTAAAACTATAAGTTTGTGTTCTAGATCCTGGTGTACCTAACAGGTTGCAGGTCAAGGTTATCAGCTAGTGAGACTACGAAGGAGGGGCAATGCCTCTGTTCCACCAATGAAAAGAGATACGAACTGAAAGGCACTCTGCTGATGTTAGTTAATCTGAAGCAATTAATTGAAGAAAAAGTACTCAGTACTTTACTGCTTCTACCTGTAGTAATACTCGGTTTTACAAATCAGCTAGGGAATGGATGACAAAAGATCTGGGTTTTGGCTGAATGTAGAACAATGTGTCACAGTAATTATTTAAAAGCGTGAGAGGAGGAAAAAGAGGGGAGAGGATCTTCATTCTGTCTGTATATTGCTGTCTAGGAAATTGGCTTTGACTTTTGAATGCTGGAGCATTTTAACTGAGGTTATCAGCATTGTGAGGAATAAGGTTTATTGCTCTTCGAACACAGATGGGAAGGAATCCTTTAGAGAAGCCCTCTTGTAATCTCTTCAGTCTCGCACTATCGCGAAAGAATAGACTGTTACTTTACCGGGACTTAATTACACCTGCTGTTTGGAAGGGGGGATTAGAGAACTTGACTGATAGTATAGGGAGCCAGTTTATTATTTGAGCTGTCTTGCGTTGATATAGTACTTCCTGTTATCAAGTTCTCATCCCTTGAAGTTTGCAACCCAAATTAAATGAAGGAAGAAAGAGCAACAACAGCTCGCAGGATGAAGGTCTGTGTGAATGCATAAGGCAATAGCATATACTTCTTGAGAAGTACAGCACTTGAGAGGAGTATTTTGAGTGGACTTGATTACTGTATTGTTTATTCTGTTTTGCTCTGCTGATGGATCCTATCTGGTCCCTCACAGAATTAGGAGTCTGTATAAAACCTGACAGCAGATCAAAAAGGAATGACAATTTACGTAGGATTTTTGGTGCACAAAAATGATCCCTAGTAGAACCAATTTTTCTATCTGATGGGTTGTATTTAAAAGGCTTCATGAGCTTACTGAGCTTTAAGATAAAGTGGGAAGAGAAATGTTAATGGACTGATCACTGCCTTTGCTATTCTATAAGTAATAGTCATAATTTGGATCATGGAAAATGTGTGCTCAGTGGCAGGCTTGTGACTTGCATTATTTTTCACAAAAGTTAGAGAGGTGAAAAAGGGTCTTTAACTTAACTCGGAGTTGTTAGGCACTTACCCAGTTTGTATTACACTTCTTCAGAACCAGGACTCAGCAGCAGTAATAGCATTCATGCCATGTAACACAAATCTCCGTTTGAGCTCTTGCTTCATCAGCACTCCCATAAAAGTTTGGATGTTAGGTGCAGGTGTGGTGGGTTAGCTTTGGCTAACAGCAAGTGCCCACCCAGCTGCTCAGTCTCTCCCTTCCATAGTGGGACAGGGGCAGAAAATAAGATGAAAAGACTCATAGCTTCAGATAAAGACGGGGAGATTGTTTACTAATTACTGTTGTGGGCAAAACAGGCTCGACTTGGGGAAGATTAATTTAATTTGTTGCCAGTTAAAATGGATTCAGATAGTAAGAAACAGGCAGACATGAAAGTAACGCTTTTCCTGCTTTCCCAGGCTCAGCTTCAGGCCTGTGCCCTTCCCTGTATGGTGCGGGGGGGCAAAGGGGTTACAGTTGGTGCGAGGTGTTTTCTTTCTGCTGCTCCTTGGTTCTCATGTTTTTCTTCTGTTCTGGCAAGACCTCCCCACTGTGCTGCAGTCCTTCAGGAAAAAAGTCTGCTCTGGCACAGGCTTTCCATGTGCTGCAGGTCCTTCAGGGCATATCCACCTGCTCCAGCTTGGGTCCTTCCCAGGGTGCGGTGGTGGATATCTGCTCCGGCACCATGAGGCACCTCCTCCCCCTCCTTCTCTGACCTTGGTGTTGTCTCTGTTGTTCCTCACTCCTTTTGTTCCCTCCTCCTCTCTATGGCATTTTCTGCCCTTTCTTAAATATGCTTTCCCAGAGGTGCTGCCAGTTTTGCTGAGGGGCTCAGCTGGATCCTGCTGTGGGTCTGTTGGAGCCAGCTGTGCCTGGGACAGGGCAGCCCCTGGCCTCTTCCCACAGGGGCCACCTCTGTGGCCCCACTGCTGCCAGCACCTTGCTGTTTACACCCAGTATAGCAAGATTTACAAAAACTGTAGCAGCTGGCAATAGAAATCGTCATGCTGCTCTGGGGTTCACAAAGATGTGGTCCTTGGCTAGTCTGTAGGCTGTTTGGTTGCAAGAAAGGTGCTGTCCTCAAGTCTTCTCATCCTGAGTATCACTTCTCAAATGGAACTGAGACAAACTCCAAGTTCTTAGATATAAAATCTTAAAGCAGTATTCACTAATGAAACTTAGAGAGTGTTCCCAACTAGTTTAACTAACTGTAAAAGGTTCCTTCTAAGAGAATGATCTGAAGAAATTCTGATGAATTTTGTCTAATGTTGTAAACGAACAGCATGGTGGGGAAGCTGCGTCACGAGAGTTAGCAAAACCTCCATGTACAAAACTACTTGTTCGCAGAGTACTGGAAGGGGTAAAATAGCAACTGTTGAATGTCTGAAATGAATGAGAATGTATTTTTTATAATTGGGAAGCATTGGTTATAGGTTTCTTTTATTTTTTAAGCCAGTCTGAATGGGCTACTTTATTAAATAAAGGCCTTAATCTGTAGGAGAACCGTGTACAATTTTGTCTTGGAAAACTTGTTTGGCATCAAACCCACAGTTTTATGAGTGAAATGCCACATGCCGTAAGAGGGAGATTTTCACTGAGATCACAGTTAGTGTAGCAGTCCCCAAAATAACTAGTGTTGACCACAACACTTTGATATTAATGATCACATGTATTTGAAATCCCTGTTATTTTTTTCCATTAAAAGCTTTTGTTTTTAAAGAGGTCTGTAAAGTTGCTCTTCTCAGATATTGAAAAATAAGGCTTATGAAATAGCAGTGATGATTCTGGTTCATGATGACTTGTGTATGTTATAGAAGTGTTAAGGTTTATGAGGATTTTGTTTTGAAACCTCTTTGCAACAGTTTTAATGAGAGTATTGTGTCATTCATAGCTTTGGGAATTGGGATTTTCAGGGTGCCTGGAATTTTGTGGTGTTTGAATGATGATTTGGGAAGCTAGCAATCACATTTCAAAGCCAATTGCAAGTCTGTCCTGAATTTTTGATGAAATGGTAGTGTCTCAAAGGAAGCGGCTACAATGGAATACAGTGTGAAGGTAGCGTCTGCTCAGAGCATTCTCAGGACAGCAGTGCTCTAATGTTTCCTTCCTTTGGAAATGCAATGAGGAAACCTTAGGTCAGTTCAGTGGCAAGCTGAATGGATAAAATAAAGGATCCCTGAATTTCCATGGGTATTTCCGGCCATTCATTGTTGCTGCAATCAGAACGTGACCTTGCTCAAGTTCAGCAAGATATATGACTCTGTCTGGAAAAGTACTGAGGAGACAAATTTTTATAGTTCAACTAAGGTAGGATGATGTAGAAATCTTAGCCAGAATGAAATATTGCATTACTGTGGGGAGAGAATGCATGCCCTGGAAGTTCATGGATCTATATGCTACCAAGAGCATTGTGACATTGCCATAAAAATAGAACATTACCTACAGGTATCAAGTTTGCTGATGGAAATACACCAGTCTCTTAATACGCTGCTTTCTTACCAATTGAATTTCTTTCTACCATTACTATCCTGTTTCTGTCTGTTCTTTTGTTCTATGTGTGATCTTTTCTCTAATTGCCATTCCTCCCAACACCTTGTTTCTGTAGTTTCTGTTACATCTTTCCTCACGCTTACTCTTGCAAATAAGTGAGCAGAGAGGAGTTAGGAGGAGAGTAGCAAAACCAAATGATCAGGAAGTATTTTACTTGTCTGGTTTTTGTTTGTCACTTCCTATGCTATTTCTTTATCTGGATATAAGTAGGGTGTAAAAATAGAAACATAGTTTTCATTTGTTTTGCTCCCTTGTGAAATACAAGACCTCAGATGTATGGTTAAAGCTTATCCTCAGAGTAAACCAAGGATTTCTAAACCTCTTAGGACTCATGCCCTACTTATAAAATTTGTTGGGCTTTTATCCATAGAGCTTGTAATGCGGTTTATATATACAAAGGTTTCTGAAGAGACCTACATCTCTACCAGAAAAGTTTGCAGACCACGCGATATACCTTTTTGCATTTCCACAAATGTGGAAATGAAGCGGTCTCTTCATTTATCTTTTTTGGTTTTTTTGTTATTTTCACCGTCATATTTACGGCACAGGCATACTAAGGACGCACACTTTTCCGAATGAAGACCAAAGGTGATGATAGTACTAAGATGTGTTATTTTTGACAGTTTTGTTTCTTCAGATAGCCAGGGGTGTTAAAACAGTGTAAGTGATGATGTGGATCTGCTGCTTGTATTCCAACTGACTTGTCATCTGGAAGAGTAAATGCTAGCATAGTCAGTATGATTTCACATGTAACCAAGCTGGTCTAACACCTTGCTGCTATTGCTTGGAGGAGCTCTTTCTTCCTACCTTTACCCAAGCTGCTCCTCTCTGTGGTTTCTTCTGGTTACATGTTCCTGGTCTCTCCGATGTGTTGGTGAACACCAGAGGTGGGACTTACTGTGCTGGGCCAACAGAATAGTCTATGCTCCTCTTTCTGGGGTTAGTTTCTGCTGGCTTGCTGAGCTGATTTGCCTCCCGTAGGGGTCTGAAGAGCATGTAACAGCTGGTGGAAATTGAACGGTGGCAGCAGGCAGCGAAGGGCAAAGGCAAGAACTTTCTTCTTCTCCCCAGTGTGAGGAAGCATGTAATTGATCTGAGTGGAATGAACTAAGTACTTCTGAGTATTTGGAGCTTATAGCTGCTCACATTTGTAAGGATACTTCCATATATTATGAATGTAATTATTTTAGAAATTAGACATCTCACATATTAATGTTGGGTTGGTTGCGCTCCGTTGCTTTGTTTAAAAAGTTATAAGAAGAAACAGTACCCTGACTTATCAATGTATATATACTGCTATGTGCCTGTATTAGAGCCACACTAGGTCCCTTTAGCCTAACTTCAAGGGATAAAGCTTAGCATTAACTTTTCTGTAGGGAAATATGACCATTAGCATAAACTCAGGATCATTGATACCACTTTTGTTCTGTTTGAGTTTGATTTACATGTTAGCAAAGAAGGGGACAGGAGGTCCTTAACCATGCCAAATGTGGGTCATTCCCCTCTCTACAAATCTGTCTTGTAAATAATCAGATTTCAGAATTTGATGATTAAATTCACTGCAGCTTTCTCTGCACTGAAAATGATTTAATTGGTGATCTGATAAAGAGTGAGTGAAGACAGTAACTTTGTAAAAACCAAAGTGGCAAGATGTTGAAAGAAATTGGAGGGAGTGAGGATGTCTGGCTAATAGTGCTGTGTTTGTTGATAGCAAGACCTTTAATCACTGGGGAGCATTTGATCTCTGCTCCAGGCTCTGAAGGAAGAGGGCTGAATCTGGGCATTTCTCTGGTGTCAGCAAATGTGTGGCAGAATGCATAGTGGCAGAGATGTTATCGGTTGCTCTGTTGCTTCAGGAGTTGTTGCATGAGTTTCTGCAAGTTCCCACCCTGCTGATGATCTGTGTGTGATTGGTAAGATTCCACTCAAAATGTGCATGCATAAACAGAAGTCCTTTACTACAATCTCATATTATCTTCAGGAAAAGGGAATGCATGACAAGTGGTGGAGTTTTTATGTGTAGTTGTAAAGTAATTTTAAATCTCCTTTTCACAGATTTTGCTACAGCTTTACCATGTGTATGCTGTTTTTTTTTCCAACAGGGACTTGGTTCATTCAGTTCACAGAATAGGCCAGCTTCTGGAAATAGAGCCATAAATCTTAGGGCCAGAATCAAATATTTCATCAAATTATTCAGTCTTTATAATGATCTTGATCACTGCCTGTGGAATTATCACCTAAGAAATCTGTAACATTGTAGTAGGAAGAAAGATGCTTGTCTTAAGCACTCTGTTACTGAGTTTGTCACCCATATTAGTATTTTGTAGAGATGGCATATTAACAGAGATTAATCAGCCACTCGAGTTTTGATACAGCTGCTCTGCAGCTGATGTTTCTGATATGTAACATGCAAAGGAAGGACTTTGAAACGTGTGTTTGTGTTGTCTGGAAAAGAGGAGAGAATCAGGATCTGACCCTACAGATACTTAAGAATTTTTACTTGGTAATGAAAGTAGATCCTGAGTGTTTAAGCTGCACGGAAAGAAAGGAGGAAATAAAAGAAGTCATATGTGTCACAGTAATGGGTATATGCTGCTCTTCCACTGTTAAGTTCTCTATTTAAGTGGGTTACTGCCTTGGCTATATGAATCAGAGCTTCCCCTTTAGTACAATAAGAAGTAGTCTTTTCAGCCTTGAGCTTGTTAGGTGCTGGAGCCTGGGTGCAGACAGCTCCTTGGGGAACTGACACCTATTATGTAGTTATGCAGAGTCCCCAGGTGGAGGGTGTTGCTAGGTTTCATAGAAGACTTACCCTTCCTCTTCCCAAAGGGAGATGTAAACTGTGCTCCTTTCACAAAAAGTGGGTGGGAAATCCCTATTGGCTCTAGGCAAATCCTGAATGCAGCTCACCTGAGCTGAGTAACTTGTTTTGTCTCCATAAAACTTCTG
Source organism: Bucorvus abyssinicus (assembly GCA_009769605.1). Classification (NCBI taxonomy): domain Eukaryota; kingdom Metazoa; phylum Chordata; class Aves; order Bucerotiformes; family Bucorvidae; genus Bucorvus; species Bucorvus abyssinicus. Next base: position 17,611,435 of record CM020036.1, read on the forward strand.
CAAAGGCAACCAAGATATGAAAACACCAGCAGCTTCAAGGCTCTCACCTATTTTTTTCTGCAGTTAATTATGTGAACAAGTTATTGCTTATCTTTCAAGTGTGCCTTATTTCAAATTCAGATTTGCCTGGGCTCAGCTTCCAGCCACACTTCTGTTTTTCTTTTTACCCTTTAATTACAGTCTCTTTACCTTAATGGGGAGAAGATGCTGTGCATTAATCAAGGCTCTGATAGAATTGCTTAAGAGCTGGGTTTAAGGAGATGCAGAGGTAGGGGACCTGCGGCTTTTGGAACATCTGATAGAATTTAAAAAACCACAACATCAGAGTTGCTAAATATGCTTTCTTTTTTAAAATTGGTGGTTATGTATCTGAGACAATCATCTCTGAGAGTGACAGGTGTAGGCTACTGACTTTCAGGTATTTAATTGAGGTTTCTCAGGTGGAGATAGTGGGGGGTGAGAAGAGGTTGGGTTTTTTTTGTGACTGGCTGCCTTTTGGAAATGGTAGAGAACTGCAAGATCACCTCTTTTGGGGAACAGAGGCTCATCTGTGTGCTTTCACCTGAGCTTTGGGTCATCCCATACGTTAAAAAAGTCCCTCTCCTGACCTGACAATTAATCAGTGATTAATACAGAGAGAAGAGAGTGAAGGCGTGAACCAAAATGTCTAGATGGTGAGGATGGTGATGGTCTAGGAGTAAGGAAGTGTTCCTCATATATAAGAAGTTGGACAGGATCTTCTCAAGTCTCTTATTTATTCTTTTTTGTCAACCGTTTTCTTTACCTTCTTGGGAGAACAAAAGTTGGATTCCATTGTCATCATCTGTAAAATCTGCACTGTGCTGCAATGTAGCTGTTTGGTAGAGCATGGACAAGAGCCACTGTCCCCATGACATGGTTTGGTTTTGCCTTCCATCTAAATAATCTCTAGCCTTTTTTTTTTCTTGTTTTTAGTAGCAACAGGAAAACTTGTTTGTCCTTTGAGTAACAAATCATGACAAGAAGCAAGGTTGAGAAGAATTCCTAGCTATCACAGTGTGTGCTTTTCCTGTTCTTCAAGTCATTCTTTGATCTTCTTTGTAACCTAAACAAAACATAAATGGAAAGAAGCTAAACTTTGATCGTTCTCCCTCAATGTGGTTACTAGAATTGTTCCCAAAGATGATGGTGTGATTGTTTCCCACACTTTGTGCTTCCCAGCCTTGGGTATGGCTCATTCTTATTTCTTGGTTTTATGACGCATGTGACTGAATGGGTCAAGTTTAATTCAAACATAAGCTTATCAATAATATAGATGACACAATGTGGCTTGATTATTTACTGTTCTAATGGTCTTAACATTTCACAAAATTTGGGAGCTTGAACATTTAAAAAAAAGCCATAGAAATAATATAATTTGAAACAATTGCAGCAGTTTTTTATTCATCATATGTGCCCTCATAAAATAAATTTCTGTAGTAGTGGTAGTTTGGAAGTAAATTTGCATATGCTTAGATAGTCTGGAAAGCCTATAATATTTTTCTTCAAAGTGAGTTTTGGCTGTCAAGCAGAAAATTGCCTAGGTGCTGCTTAGCTGCACAGTAAAAGGGTGCTGTGCCCTCTGTGTACTGAAGAGGCAGAGCGAATGAATGTATGTAATTAAAGGTGTTAGTAAGTGGAATGAAGTTTCTTTGAGCAGTTGACTCTGTATCTGCTGCTGCTTTTACGTGTGTATCATTGCATCAGCCTGCAGCCTGTCTGCCAGCAGTGCGTGTGGGTCTGCATATGTTCTCTAGCTACTCTTCTACTGTCCCGAGACATGACTGGGCAAGATCCTGGGCAGCCTTCTCTTGTTGATCTTGCTTGGAGCAGGGGTGTTGGAATCGACAGTCTCCAGAGGTCCCTTCTGACCACAGCCATCCTGTGATGCTGTGAATTTTTGCTACTTAGTAGTCAGGGATGGAATCGTAAGTAACACCTGTCTATTCATATGTCCTGGTTTAGGCCCGCCCAGCCGGCAACAAAGCACCATGCAGCCTCTCACTCCTACCTGCTCTAGTGGGACAGAGAGGAGAAAATGTTACAAAAGGCTCAAAGGTTGAGACAAAGGACAGCGAGGGCTCACTCTAATTATGGTCATGGGCAAAAGACAGACTTGACTTCGGGTAAAAACAAAATTTAATTTAAACAACAAAACCACCACTAATTTACCAATTGAATCAGAGTAGGATAATGAGAAATACAACCAAATCTTAAAGACACCTTCCTTCTACCACTCCCTTCTTTCCAGGCTCAGCTCTGCTCCTGATTGCTCTTTCTCCTCCCCCACAGTGGCACGGGGGGGCAGGGAATGGGGGTTGTGGCAGCTGCTGCTCCGTCCACCTTGGGGGAGGACTCCTCGCAGTCCTCCACTGCTCCAGCATGGAGTCCCTCCTAAGGGAGATGGTCCTCCATGAACTCCTCCAGTGTGAGTCCTTCCCACAGGGCTGCAGTTCCTCACAAACTGCTCCAGCATGGATCCTTTCCACAGGGTTCCATCCTCCCTAGTGACAGCCTGCTCCAGCATGGACTTCCCTCAGAGTCACAGCCTTCTTCCAGCACAGTCATCTGCTCTGGTGTGGGGTCCTCTATGGGCCGCAGGTGAACATCTGCTCCACCGTTAATTTCCATGGGCTGCAGAGGGTCAGCCCACCATTTTACCATGGGCCAAAGGGGAATGGCTGCTCTGGCATGCCTTCCCCCCTCCTTCCTCATTGACCTCCGTGTCTGCGTAGTTGTTTCTCTCACATGCCACTCCTCTCCAAAACACAAGAATTTGCCCAGCAGGTTTTTCCCTCTTCTTAAATACGTTATTGCAAAGATGCTTAAACTGTTGTTGATTGGCTCAGCCTTGGCCAGCAGCAGGTCTGACTTGGAGCCAGGGGAGCTTCTAGAAGCTTTCACAGGACCTACCCCGTAGCCCCCTCCCCACTACCAAAATCCTGCCGCACACAAACCCACACACCATATATTGTTTCCCTTTTCTTTAATGTGAACCTTGTATAAATCTAAGATTATAATTTTAACATTTGTTTTAATTTAAGTAACTTCTAGTCAGAGTTACTTGAATGAGTACTTGGAGACTTCTGCTCATATTCCTCTTCAGATACAGCCAATGCTCTTAATCACTATTTGTGCATCATGAACAATGCAAATGTCTTGAAGTGTGTGGCCAACTTGTTCCCAGTTAGAAAACACGTGTTTCATGCTGTTTCTGCCAGATGAATATGAATCAGCTCTGGATCCGGGATTCCAGATCCTCCTCTGGAAGAAAGCTCCATTTCACCATGGCCTTCTTAATAAATGTTCGGTGGGTTGCTGTAAGATTTTTCTCCTTTTCAGCTGTTTTTTACAGAAACTTTACTCTGAAATTTTTGTCTGGGTATTATATGAAGCACTTGACCTCTTTGGGATCCTTCTTGCTGCATCCCACCCCTGGATAAAAATTCCTCAGTTTGTCTTTCAGACTTAGGCATGACGATAATCCAATACGTTTTAGGAAGTCCAAGGAAAAATCTCAAAATAATGCAAAATACAGTCCTTCAGGTCCTTCAGTTATACCTTTAGAGAGAATAAGAGTTTTAGAGATTGAGTAGGAGGAGTTTCCTTTCTCACTCCCAAGCTAGTTCCTTCTGGGAAAATTGAAGCACCAGAGCAGAGATTACAATGCAAGTCTGACTTGCTGGAATCCTGCACATCAATTTACGGTCCCATTGGGATACTGAAAATCTCATATTTGTCCTCTTTACCCCTTGACCTTTTCCTCCCCTGCATTTGATACTTATATTTTTTATTATTTTAATCCTGAGTTAAGACCTGACTTTCTAGTTCTTGCTCTCTTTAAAATCCAGTACAGGGCAGGCGAAGCAGCAGTGTCTTCTGTTCTTACAACTCCGTGCTTCATCTAATCGATCTCACCTTATGCAGTATCTTCATTTGGGACTATTGACAACCATGATGTTTTGACTTCATTGCATTTGAGCAATTGTGCTTTTTAAGAGTCTGAAATGTTACCTGAAGTACTGAAGATTTTAGTAGAGAGTGGATGAAATGATACCACTTGGTTCCAGATTTGTTATTCTGCTTGCTTACAAGGAAAGATTAAATTCCGTTTGGCCAGTCACCTCAGATTGTGTAGCTAGTTTACTCTATATTTCTATTCCTTAATACTTCCTGTTCAAATTTAGATCCTCAGGGCTTGAGTCTTGAGACTGAAGAGATTCACGGTCTCTTTGCTTAAATCTTTGTGGTAGGAGATTTTATCCTAATTCTGCACTTTTTTTTTTTTGCAGCTGTGTAATTCAGAAGATACTGAAACAAAATACTAAAATACTTTTTAATCTATGCCATTTCACATATGAAGAAGAAACCACTGTTTTTCCCCATGCTCTTTTTGCTTTAGATGTTGAACTGTCAAGGTTCCATTACGTTTAACTGCCTTTGTTAGTACAAGATCATGGGTATTTTTGCCAGTGTACCGCAGCAGTACGAACGGGTGTTTCATTGAAGAGGAACATGTTGTGCATTGGAGCCCTGATACCAGGAATAGGACTGTTGATGGTTGTTGCCACAGAGGTGATAGCAACTGTATTATCTGTGGGAGGGGTGTTGCATTGTAGCTTTCAAGTATTTCCTTGTGATGTTAAAAATACAACTGAAATAGATAATTATCAGGCCCATTTAAAAAAAAAAAACCTTTACATTTCTGCATTAATATTAGGAACACTTGAGAAACCACATAGATAATAGTTGTGGCCTAGTATTTTGCTTTGGTTTTATCCAAGACTGTTGAATGACCACATGAAAATTAATACTTTACCAAAACAGCTATTTGATACCCTATGGAACAACAGATAGCAGGTTCGTTAGTTCTGTTGTGAAAACTTAATCATTCACTATGGATGAATCTTAGTGTAGTCTGGAATTGAATGAACTGTTAAAGTCACCTCTTGGGGAGGGATTCTGCAGGCAAGAGACAGAACTCCTAATCTGTATTCAGTTAGGGCTTTTTTATCTGAGCTGTTTTAATTCTCTTTTTCTGCAAGAAAACTGCTTCAGATCCCAATAGTGTGGTTCAAATGTGCTTCAAAAGCAGATGTTAAAAATCAAGTAGCAAAGCAGCTGTCACGGTGTTTTTAGAAACTATTTTACGAAGACACGTCACCATGCGTGGTTTTTCCCCCGCTCTGTATTTATATCAGCCTTTATTCTCATTTGGAAGGTGGTTAGGGGTTCAGCTATATTGCAAAAGACGGATAGCTATGTCTGCACAAGCTTCTCAAGACATTTTGTATGAGCGTGTCTAAGCTGAAAGAGAACAGCTCGCATTGTATAGTGTCTGGGTTTTTTTACTTTTGCTTTCAGTACTAAGAGAAATGGATATTTCATCTAAAGCATCCTTCAGTTTGTCTTGCAATTCCAAGGTGCTCAGACTTGTCTTTGATTATAGGCAGAGGACATCCTATTAGGCAGGTGGGTTATTTCAGTGATACCGTGATGGTGCAGAAGCAGATGGGCAAGCTAGGTTGCCCTTCTCCAGTTAGGAAATAGTTCTGCAATTCAGTTGTGATATAAATCAACAAATATCCCATAACTCTACTAATTGTTGTTGTTGAACTCTTCAGCAGAGAAATGGATGAATAAAAAAGATTCTTCCCTTTGATCAAAGATTTTATATTGATCCATAACTATCTCAATTTTCTAAAGGTGGGAAACTGGTTTTCATGGTATTGAAACTGTTTACTAACAGTTTCTTTTTGTTTTCCTTCTGAAACATCTGTTTAGATTGGCTGAAGGAACACTAGACTTCAAGGTATCTACAGTTTAATTCTGTCTTTATAAAGTGTCTCATAGAAGAATAGAATCTACATCACTCATACTGTGCTGGAAGAAAAAGAAAAGCAATTTCTTCTCAAACGTTAGTTCTGTTATTTCAGTATGTCTTAAGGGATAGCTAAAACCGATAAAAATTCTGGTCGAGCTATGGTTTCATAAATGGTTTCTTTCAGAAATGTCCACGGAATTGAAATTTTGTTATAAGCACTACTGAGGCTTGATCTTACTGGCACAGAATGGTTGACATGCCTTGAGCCAATGCTTTGTTAATAAAGCACTCTCTCAGTCCTAATCTGATGTAAAAATTGGTTGCTAATGTCTGGCCCTGACTGACTCACTTAGAGATGTGTGACTTAGTAAATAAGAAAATCCTGCTTTGCAGTAACTTTTATGGTTTGCCTTCTGGACCTGTTGCCTTCCAGCAGCTTCTGTGATGAAACCCAGTCTGACAGTAACTGTTTGGTGCTGTGTCTCATGATATATAACAACAGTACAGGGAAAGGGTGAGTTGAGCTGTATATGGGTGACCTAGAAAAACAGGTGGTTTTTTTTTTTTTCTTAAATCTATGTGTAAGTTGTGGTTGTTGTTTTCTCCTCTCCAGCCTTTTCTCTGAAGAGAATTATGTGTAATACGTGTTGCTGCACTGTGACTGTCCCTAGCTAGTGGATAGATTATTAGCTTCTCTAACTTGCGTCGTTGATGGGAACAAATATCTGGGTGCTATAGACTACTCTGATTCTCATCTTAAGGTGTCTGGATGGTTTCAGAGTATGTGCCAGCATGAACTTAAGGCTCATGTCCTGTCTTTAGAGACAATATAGTAATTTTTCAAGTCATTGTCAAAGGGAATAAATTTATTTTAGGGTGGAGGGAGGAGGAGAAGAGAGGGTAAAGGGGGGGGACTAAATTAAATTTTCCATAAATGATTTCTTGTTTTTCTCCTCTTTCTTTCCCCAGTGTGAGAAGTTCTGCTGTGTATGAGAGAGGAATAATCTTACAAACTTCCTGCAGGGTGCTAGGTCTGTGTCTGTGCCTGTCATGTTCTGCTGTGGCCCCACAAATGCGTGGGAATTGGAGCTTCTAGAGCTGGTCTTCCTCTTTCTGTGGTGCAGCTGTTGAGCAGTGGTTGTATAGAGGGGAATATGGCTACACGCTGCTCTTGCATGAGCCAGTGCTGTTCTTTGGTTACAATCAAAATTATTATTTTCCTCTTTATAAAAGGGATGGCTTCACCACTTCGTTTTTAAGAATCCACATGCTTCAGGGGATGTATTTTCACACCTAGCAGTGCAAAGTTTATTTTCTTTTTCCTTAGTGTCTAACCTGTTCTTCAAGATATTCGCTAATCTGTTGTAACCGTCTCCAAGCTAGTTGTTTCACATGCTTCCACAACAACTTTGCAGTTTATATGAACAAAACATCTCTGGCCTCTGGTGCAGTCTAGCTGTGCTTTATACCTGTCTCTCTGTAATGATAGATCTACTGTATTTACCTTAGTTAAAGAAATGCTTGTTACAGGGACATGGGCCAGAATTTTAGAGACCTACTTAAAGGAATGCATATGAGAGGGAAGGCACGTGTGATACTTTCTTCTTTGGCTCATTTGAATTTCTCATATTTGAAGTGTTGAGGAATGTCAATGATAGACCTCACTCTTTCCATTGCAAACAGCCTTGATGATATTTCAGCTCCTGAGCCAAAGCACTGGTTTTAGCAAGGAATCTAAATGATGCTCTGTTCGACGTTTGTGTTTCTTCAGCCTTTTTTGGAAATGAAGTTTGCTCAGGGAAGTGTTAAACTGAGTAAAAGGAAGGAGGAATGTTGCTTGTTAAATTAAATGCTTTGATTTTGATGAATACAGATCAGGGAGGAAGTATCTACTTGAACATACCTTAAAACTTCGAGTAAACAGTTTGACATATTTTTGCCCATTTTTCAGTCACCACTTAGCTTTAAAAATATTTAAAAATAAAATTAGTAAAATTAATCTTCATTGCCCTTCTCCAAAGTAGGACATTACTATGCTGAACTTAAGTATTATTTTAAGTACTATATTAAGTATTATTTTCAAGGCCCACTCTTTTTTAATCACTTTTTAAAAAAGAGTCATAAACAAAAATTGTGTACTTGGAACACTCTCTGGAGTCTTCTGAGTATTCTTGGTAAAATGCCTGTGCTGAAAGGACCCCTCAGTGATCAATCCTTTGCAATGCAAATAATTGCATCCTGTGTACGTGTTCTGAAGCACAGTTTTGTAAGTTTGAAGCAGATCTCTGATCTCTGAGACCCTTCATGCAACACACGTTAAACTCCTTACACCAAAGGTGAACCTGCCTTGCATTGGTGCACAAAACCAGCTGTCTTTTCTGTGCAGTTTACGCTCTTTGACTTCCAGGGAGATGGAACAGTTGCTATGCTAAACCTATCTTTGAGCAGGGTAATGTTGGTCATAATATAATATTTACTATTTGTTTATAATAATGCTGTGGCTATACCAATGAAATGTGGAATTTGGAATAAGGCTGTTACAAAGGGGATTTTGTCTAAAATGTCAGGTTTAGATTTGGTCAGTTCAATGTCTTGTTTAGTTTGCAGCTTGAAACTGAAGCTATGCAAATTGATTTTTATGCTAAGATTACTGTTTGAAGGAAAAGAAAGGACATACAGAAAATAAACTGTAACAAAATAGGTGCTGAGTATCTTTAAAAATAATAAAAAAAAAATCTCATTTTCTCATGTTACAGAATCACAGAATCGTTTTTGGTTGGAAGAGACCTTTAAGATCGTCAAGCCCAACCATTAACCCAGGACTACCAGGTCTCCACTAAACCATGTCCCTCAGCACCACATCTATATGTCTTTTGAACACTTCCAGGGATGGGGACTCCACCACCTTCCTGGGCAGCCTGTTCCAATGCTTCACAACGCTTTCTCTAAAGACATTTTTCCTAATATCCAGCCTAAGCCTCCCCTGCTGCAACTTAAGACCTTTTCCTCTTGTTCTATCGCTTGTTGCTTGGGATCCCCCACCTCGCTACAACCTCCTTTCAGGCAGTTGTAGAGAGCAATAAGGTCTCCCCTCAGCCTCCTTTTCTCCAGGCTAAACAACCCTAGTTCCCTCAGCTGCTCCTCACAAGACTTGTTCTCCAGACCCTTCACCAGCTTCGCTGCCCTTCTCTGGACACACTCCTGCACCTCAGGGTCCTCCTTGAAGTGAGAGGCCCAAAACTGGACACAGTACTCAAGGTGTGGCCTCACCAGTGCTGAGTACAGGGGGACAATCACTTCCCTACTCCTGCTGGTCACTCTATTGCTGATACAAGCCAGGATGCCATTGGCCTTCTTGGCCACCTGGGCACACTGCTGGCTCATATTCAGCTGGCTGTCGACCAACACCCCCAGGTCCTTTTCCACTGGGCGGCTTTCCAGCCACTCTTCCCCAAGCCTGTAGCATTGCTTCTCTTGGAAAATTTGCTTTATTGCAGAAACTGATGATTATCTGTCCCATTTGTGCTTTTTAGTATCCTGTATCAGTGCTTGCAGAAAATCTGTTGATGTTGATGGAAAATGACTCCATTTGATGGAGAAGTATCTTGGAGTGATGCATTATGCCGTGACAGAGAAAGGCTGTGTTAGGCAAAAGGGGAATAATGCAAGTCTCTGATACCCAGGGTATGTCAGAGTGGAAGGGCACTGTCATTTTTTTAAAGGTTCTGGTGATTTGAGGGTGATTCCTGGTTACTGGAAAACGTCAAATATGGCCATTTGCAAGAAGGTCACAAAGGGGGATCCAGAGACTGTAGGTTAATCAGCCTAATGTCAGGCTCTGGGAAGATTAGGATGCATGTCCTGGAAGCTGCTTAGAAGGGTAAGAAGGTGTCTGAATTCAGTTGGCATGGGTTTATCAAGGACTAACGAACCCAATAGCTTTTGATGATGAGAAATGACTGACTGTATGGGTGAAGTGGGATAGTGGATATTGCTGGGTTCAACTTTTTCTAGACTTCGTACACAGTTCCTTGCAGTGTATCTTGTAGCTAGATTGGAAAGATAGGTGGACTAGGAAGTAAGTGGAAAACTGTCTGGGCTCAGAAGTTTGATCACAGGTTTGCAAAGTAGAAGTGGGGCCTCTCAGGGGTTGATACTGCAGTCAATAGTGTTTAATATTTTTCTTGGTGACATAGACATTGAGAATGTCTGCATCTACTTCTACATCAATGTGTATGTCTATTGAGAAATGACCCTCAGTGATTTCGTGGGTGATAGAAAAGTGGGGAGAAGTATATGCTGTTTAGAGGGATCTCAACAGGCTGGAGAAATGGACTAACAGCAAAACTCATGAAGTTCAAGAAATGCAAATGCCGTGGTCCTGTACTTGAGAAGGAGTAGATGTAACTATAGCTTGGGGATCAACTGGCTGAAAAGCAGCTTTCAGAAAGGAATTGGAAGGTCCTGGTGGATGACAAAGGGAGTGTGACTTGGCAGCAAACCCTTGGGGCAATGAAGACCAGCTGCACACTGTGCTGTATTAGCAAGAATGTTGTCAGCGGTTTGAGAGCAGTTATTTTTCCCTACTGTTTATCACTTATTAGACCACATCTGGAGTATTGTGTCTAGGTTTGGGCTCACCAGCACAAGACAGACATTGTTTTAGCAGAGTTAGCCCTGTTGAGGGGCCACCTAGGTGATAAGGGGGTGAAAGCACATGACCTAAGAGAACCAATTAGGAGAGCTGCATTTGTTAAATCTTAGAAAAGGAAGGCTAAGAAGGGGTGCTACTGCTGCCCTCTCCTCCCTAACCACCATTTGAGTATGGAGGTGGCCTCTTCTCAGAAATGCACAGTGAAAGTGTCAGAAGCAATGGACGAAAGTTGCAACAAGGGAAAGTTGAGTGGATAGTAAGCAAAAAGAAATTCACAATAACAGTCAAATGTTGGAAAAGGTTGTCCGGAGGGGTTTTGTAATCTATGGAAATGCTCAAAATTGGGTATATTCCTGAATTGTCTGCCCTAATGTTGAAGCATGTTTCTTACTTCTTTTTCTTCACTTGAAATATCTTTTATTTTTCATTTTTGCTGAACATACTTCAATGAAAGAGTGGCAAAATCAGTGTAAATTTCTTCAAAAATTTCTGGAATTATACTGATAACATTGTGAATGTATGGGAGCAAACTAGATTCTTCTCTACTTTTATTTTGTCAGAGGATTTAAAATTTCAAGTATAATATGTTGGAAGAAACTTCAAATGGTAGGGGTTTTGAGGGCCTATGAAATTTAAAATGGAAGTTGTGCAAATTACATCCTGTGGTCTGGGATGATGAGCCGGGTGCACTAAAAAGGGGATGTTTTTTAGCTGGCTCTCTTGCTGTTCTCCAGAGGGAAATGTGAAGATATTTGCCTTTGGTCAACCTCAGCCCAGTCTTCAGGTGGGTTCTGAGCCTGCCACAGTCCAGGCCTATGGCTAGGGTTGGGAGGCAGTCTGGTATCTCTGGCTTAGGTGCTTTCCTAGGGGAGCACAGTTGACCATGACTGTCAGAGCTGGTGGCTGCTGCTGCTACAAGGTGGTGGAGCAATGGAGGCTGTGGACAAGGAATCAAAGCCTGGTGTTGGACCCTGCAGGTGCTTATGCTAAGAGCCTCTACTGCCCCTTTCCCTGCTTTCTGCTGTACTCTGACATAATGTATGGGTAAAACTTATGCTGTAGTAAAGAATTTTTTTTCTCTGTGTTTTCTAAACACCGGAAAGACTCTGCAAGTCATACTAAGTCATAAATGTGCTTAGGCCTGACAGACCAAGTACTAAAGTCCTCTTTAGCTCACCTGTTTCCTGCTGCAGCTAACGGCGGCTTTCTTGTGTGTTACCGAAATAATTCTTATACTCTGTAGCTGTATTATTGAGTGGTAGTAATATTATTTTATTTTTTTAAACTGGGAATTGTATGACTTTAATATGTATTTGAAAGATGCCGAGTGTCATTGGTTTTTCAGATGTCTCTTAAGTAATGGTTCACCAGGGAGATACTTTGTTTTCCCCTTCCTTATCTTTCAAGGAAATCACATTTTTGACTAGTATGTATCCAAGCTGTGTCTAGAGTGCATTGTTTTGAGGATAAATTGAGCAGAAGGTGCACAGTTTAGGCAAAACAAAGCACATGTGAAGAGTCATAAAGGTGCTCTTAAAAGAAGAAAGTGCATGTAGAAAGTGACACTTCAGATTATTTAGTGTTGTCTGATCTAGAGATTAAATTAGTATGGCTGAAGTGCACATTTGAGATTGATGGATTTGAACAACTGTGATCTGAAAGCCAGAAAATTAAGCAGGGTGGTAACCAGGCTGCATCTGTGGTGTGGCTTACCTTCATCTGGATGCTGAGATCTTTCCCTTCTGCAGTAATGTTTAAACAGTAAAATGTGAGCGAATAGTGGTTGAGAACAAATAAATGTCTATATCACCATAGATATCTTTGCTAGAACACCAAATAAAAAACATAAATGGAAAATTAAGCTCTCCCTTGATGCTTTTTTCTATTTGTCTGGTCTCCTAGGCTCTCTCTTGAAGAAATTGTGCTTTAACAATCAGCAGTTAGATGGAAGTTTTAAGAAAAAGAATTTCTAGTTTTTTGTATTTCTACTTGATAGGATGTAATACAGGATAGCATCGGTCCTTATAGCTTACTGTTTAATGGCATAATTGTGCATGGGTCATATACTAGTCCGACTGACACGAGACTGAAATTTGCTGTACTTAAAAGGTGAGATAATGCTGATGCATTTATATTTCCTGAGGGAAAGCTTTTCCTCCACAGTAACAATGACTTCTGCATGTCCTGGTCTTTCTGTCCCTTCCCTTAACCTCTAAGGACAGTGCTAAAGATTATAGGGCAGTGAGGACTTTTCTGATTGTTAGCTTTTTGCCTTTCCCCTTTTATAAATCTACTTTTTGTTGTTAGCTAAAATTTGAATTATTCAGACATTGTTTGCAAGACATGACTTGGTCTTTTCAGGTGCCAGATAGTGAGGTGCTGACTTTTACAGCTCTCCTCTTGCTAGAGGAACTGCTTAACTTCTACGTTTCAGTAAAGTAAGTTTAGTGGTCCTGGGTGAGGGCAAGGTAGAGGATGACCGGTTTCTTGAAATTTGGCAAATGTGCTATTTGCAGCTTTGCTGGGCAGCCTTCCTGTCTGAGAAGTGGTGGTAAGCCTCCTAAAGAAACGGGGAGAATGATAAGAAATGAACTTCCATACTGAAGACTTGGGGTGGCTGGAGCCTTGAGAAGGTCTGAGTGATATCTACATTCTTGCAGCCAAGATATGAATGGTGATCAAAGACATCCTGAGGGACATGTAACTTAAAACTAGCTGCATAAATTAATGCAATATCAGTATTCATAGTTGAAACTACAGTAGACATTTTGTGAAACGTAGGCCATTTTGTTAAAGTGAATATCAGGTGTATCTAGTCATGTTCAGAAAGCTACATAAGGCTTTTGAATCAAGTGTTGCTTTTTAAGGAGGAAGGGGAGAATACTGGCTTCAGTTTAATTGTCTGATTCATTACAGCTTAGAACACAGGAAACTTGATTCTACAATGAATCAGGCAGGTAAAAGATAAATTGGAAATTAAAACAAAGTACCACATGACTTGTGTTAAATCTGAATGCTTGACACTGTGTTTGTTTTGGTTAGTTTGTATTTAAAATTCTGGCAATGGCTGCCTCCACTGAAACGTTAGCAAAATAAAATTATTTCTAATATTTTATGTGTTTGGTTTTATTTACAGATGATATGGCAGAACTTCTTCTTGGGGAGTCCAAACTAGAACAATTTTTGAAGGAAAACGCTCTGAAACAGAGTAGTAGTCCACGAGGCCCCCGGCCAAAGCTGACTGAGGTCAGGAAGCATCTCACGGCAGCACTTGATAGGGGAAACCTAAAGGTATGTAAGTCAGCCTGAGCAGGAATTAGAAAAGCTGAACTTGACTGGAGTGCTCTGCTGATCATGGAGAAGAATGTGAAAGGGCTTGTGTGGTGTTTTATTATCATTGCTGTTTCCAGAACATTATCAGCATTATGCTATTTCATGGCTCTTTGTTTCTTCGTGGATTTTTATTCAGATAACTTTCTCAAATTGTCTTTCATTAGAAGAATAAGAAAATTGTGATCGACCTCTGGGATGCTGAAGTACTTACAACCTGTTTTGTAGAATTTTTTCTTTGGGTATATAACTATATCATTCTCTGTAAGTAGGATGTAAGTAGGAGTGTTAAAAATAACAAAATACTTCACAAATTTCTGTAATATTCTCTTAAGCATTCAGGAAAAGTTCCTATAGTTAGTTATGTTTGTGGGTGTGGAAAGGGAGATTAATACCTGAAAGCATTTTCTGTCATAACTTTTTGATATTCTTAACTATTCTGGCCCTTCTTCTACTTAACTATTGTTGTAGCTGCTACATCAGCTTCTCTTTTCTGTACTCAATGTCCATCTTTTGAAAGATTAAAAGGACCTTGTTTTACAGTCATCTGTAATGTTTTGTTTCATGCGATTTGGGGGTATATTAACTTCTCTTTCTTCATTCTTCCATTAATCCTTTTTTCAAGACATTTCTCCTGCCCTGATACTTTGAAATTGTGTGAATTAAGTATATAGGCTGTGGAGGACATATCATTAGGTTTCGATGCAACGTTATTTTCAACACTGCTTGTGGTGTTGGAAAAAAATCATTGGAATGATTGTAATGATAGGCTGCCTGTAAATAGTTTCATCACCTGGCAAAGCTGGATTCTGACTGAGAGGTATTTCTGGTACATGCATAAATAAATATGTGAATATATAAAATAACTGGTAATGCTTTTCAGTAGCTTGGTGGGGTGAGATTCTGTGGATTCGCTCCCTACTGCAAGCTTTCCAAATACTACATGAAGACAGAATTTTGTTGGTTTGTTGCTGTGTTACAAGAAATATCCAAGGTTTCTACAGTGAATATGTACAGAAAGTAGACCAAATAATTATCAGAAAGAATTAGATGTGTTTTATCAGGACAAAAACCCTTCCTTATTGCTCTTCCTTCTAGCCAGAATTCCTACAAGAAGCAAACCTCATTATGGCCAAATTAAACTATGTGGAAGGCGATTACAAAGAAGCTTTGAACACATATGCCAGAGTTGGAGTTGATGACTTGCAGCTAGCTGCAGTGCCACCATATAGGCTACGGATGATTGCTGAAGCATATTCTACTAAAGGTAAGATTGCCCTTTCCAGTGTAATAATGTGGAAATAGTTTTTAAGAAGTTAATTCACATCTTGTCTGAAGTTAAAGAATTTTTTAGCATGCATATTGTCAACATGTTGGTAGAGTACCACATTTGTAGATAGATAAGATGATGGCTTGGATCCTGTAAATTATTCAGAGTTTTTGCTAGGTTGAGAAGACTTTCACCTCAATTAATATTCTAACTGTTCTGTCACCAAATCAAATATTTTGATGGACATGTTTAAAAGTACTTCCATTTGTAAATGTCACAATAACTGTGGCTAGATGCTAAAAGTGTTATCATTATTGATGAAAGTTAAAAGTTACAAAAATAATGCAATTTTGCACTTGATTCACTGTGATGCCTTTTACTGAATGTTGAAATACTCAACCTAAACTGAATTGCTTAACTAAGTTGCTACTTGAGAAAAACAGTAATAACATAAGATGACTTAAAGCAGTACATTTTTTGCACAGTTTTATTTTTGAATTTTTCTTACATGAATATCTTCTTTTTTCCATTCAGAAAGTGAAGTTAATTTTAAACACTATTTTTTTTTTTACTAGTCTAGTATAGTGGAAATTGTAATGCTGGCCTTGTGTCTTAAGGTGGCAGTGCCACTTCAGTTTAGAAAACTCATTAATTGTAAACTGGGTCAGTGCCTTGAGAAAAGTGGCAGTTTGTATGCCACAGACTTATGAGAATTTGCTGTGTCTAAATGCTTGCTTGGTCTGCTGCGTTTAAGCTTGGGTTTGCTGTGCATATGTACTTTTTGTTACGGCAAGAGCAGCGTCAAAGTCATCAAGCACAATTTATGAGATGATACTTCAATAGCATTCACTGACAACTGGTCAAGGATTGTTTCCAGCATTAGTCTTGGAGGAGAGTGATTGTTTTCCACCAACACAGTCCTCTCTAAACATTAGACAAGCATGAATCATTCTCTATAGCTATGTCAAGGAAATAAGAGAACTAACTGGCAGCAGAAACAAAAGGATGCTTCCTAAATCTGGGCAATATTTAGATTAAAGTGGGAAGGAAGAACATGGGGAGTTCTTATATATGACGTAAATCTGCCCAGTTCTCTCATACAGTATCTGCGTGGGCTTTTTGGCAATGTCCGGCACGGGTAGGCTTCTGCTCAGCTTTGAGATTATAGGTTGTGGGTTTTGTTTTGGTTTGGTTTTTAGATCTATGAAGATATCTGTTGAATTTGTCACGTTCTTTCTGTGAAAATGAGATCTTAGACTTGATCAACTTTAAGTACCTAAGTTTGCTTATATCTTCAAGGAATCCTAGTAATTTAATTGGATCTGGCTGTTTTATATAACAGTTGAAACATAAAGGCATCAATTTTGCAGAAAGGATTAGTATTACTGATTTTACTTAGTGAAAAATAATTTATTAGAAATAGTAAAATACGTATCTTTCCTACCCTGGAAAGTTTTGAAGTTCAACTTATTAAAAAAAGAAGAGAGAGACATAAAAACGAGCATGTCTTCTGCTTAGACATGGTGGAATTTTTTTGCTTCTGATTTCAAGTTTTATACTTAAACGCTGAAATCTGTCATATAAAGCCTTGATCAGACTTCCTTATTTTGGTCACTTCTGCTGAATGACTGGCTGCCAGTTTAACTGAGCAAGCTGAGCAAGCTATTGGGGTTTTGTTGTTCTGTTCAGGTTCAGAATCATCTGATTTTGCTGTGCTTCCAGTTTGAATGGAAGATTAATAAAAATTAATATTTCTTCTTCCCATGGTGGCAGGTTGCAAGAATGTGATCTTCTGTGTGTACTAGAATGAGGTAGAAGTCACAGAGCAGTCTTTAGTATTCAAAGTCTAGATAAGTAGAGAGTAATTGATAGCTAAATAGCCTATGTTTCTACCCAGTTAGCGTACAGTTGATTCTCACTCTCTTCCCCCTTTCCCTGGAATTTCTTCCTTGTAAGAATGGACTATAAAACATTTCAGTCTGAATACAGAGTCTCTTCAGAGGTGATTGAGGATCATAGATATTACCCAACTAAAATACAAATTGTTTCTTTGAGGATTTTGTGCTTCACTGAGATTTTTGTTTTTGCTTGCAAGCTCTAGGGTAACCTGATTACATAAAGATAAAACTCTTCTGAGTATTTAGATTTTATTTCTTTGGCGGTCGTGAACAGAGCACCATGTTATTAAGCAATGAGGGGCTGTTTGTGCTGCCTGCTTGCAACCATCAGCCTGGCTACACTGTTCAGTGCAGCAACCTGCGCCGAGGCAGTTAAAGATGCCTGTATTAGTTGCTCCATTTCAATCCAGTTTGGGGTAAATCCAGTTCCAGTGGATTTGCAGTCTCATGTGCTATTTTGTAGTGATCTGATGCTGATGTACTTACCTCTGACAAAGGCATGGGGCAGATAACTAATGGTGGTTTTTAATTGCCTTAAAAAAATTCCTTATTTAAGGTGGGACCACCTCCAAGTGCTTACCTTCTCACTCTGAGGTTTCATTCTGTTACCCCAGAGGTGCTAGATTGAGTGGAATGTTTGAGTTGACATGTTTCTTCTTCTACAGTTGTTACAGGATACTTAACATGTTATGCTGTAATCCTAGACAGTAATAGTTCAGGGACAAGACCTTAGGAATGACCTGCTTTCCATATGTCCCATCTTGCTCTTGTTTGTGGAACATACAAAGTATGTCTTTCACTAAGGGAACTACAGGCCTGTCAGTCTGACCTTGGTGCCGGGGAAAGTCATGGAGCAGATCATCTTGAGTGCCATCACTCGGCATGTACAAGATAACCAGGTGATCAGGCCTAGTCAGCATGGGTTCATGAAAGGCAGGTCCTGTTTGACCAGCTTGATCTCCTTCTATGACAAGGTGACACAATTAGTGGATGAGGGAAGAGCTGTGGATGTTGTCTACTTGGACTTTAGTAAGGCCTTTGGCACCCTTTCCCACAGTATTCTTCTGGAGAAACTGATTACCTATGGCTTGGATGAGTGTACTCTTTGCTGGCTGAAAAACTGGCTGGATGGCCGGGCCCAGAGAGAGGTGGTGAATGGAGTCCAGTCCCGTTGGCGGCCGGTCACCGGTGGTGTTCCCCAGGGCTCAGTATTGGGGCCTGTCCTCTTTAACATCTTTATCAATGATCTGGATGAGGGGATTGAGTGCACCCTCAGTCGCTGCAGATGACACCATGTTGGGTGGGTGTGTCTGTGCTTGAGGGTAGGGAGGCTCTACAGAGGGTTCTGGACAGGCTATAGGGCAAGGCCTGTAGTATGAAGTTCAATAAGGCCAAGTGCTGGGTCTTGTACTTGGGCCACAACAACCCCCTGAAACGGTATAGGCTTGGGGAAGAGTGGCTGGAAAGCTGCCTGGTGGAAAAGGACCTGGGGGTGTTGGTCAACAGCTGGCTGAATATGAGCCAGCAGTGTGCCCAGGCGGCCAAGAAGGCCAATGGCATCCTGGCTTGTATCAGCAATAGAGTGACCAGCAGGAGTAGGGAAGTGATTGTCCCCCTGTACTCAGCACTGGTGAGGCCACACCTTGAGTACTGTGTCCAGTTTTGGGCCTCTCACTTCAAGGAGGACCCTGAGGTGCAGGAGTGTGTCCAGAGAAGGGCAACGAAGCTGGTGAAGGGTCTGGAGAACAAGTCTTGTGAGGAGCAGCTGAGGGAACTAGGGTTGTTTAGCCTGGAGAAAAGGAGGCTGAGGGGAGACCTTATCGCTCTCTACAACTGCCTGAAAGGAGGTTGTAGCGAGATGGGGGTTGGTCTCTTCTCTCATGTGACAAGTGACAGGACAAGAGAAAAAAGGCCTTAAGTTGCGCCAGGGGAGGCTTAGGCTGGATATTAGGAAAAATGTCTTTAGAGAAAGGGTTGTGAAGCATTGGAACAGGCTGCCCAGGAAGGTGGTGGAGTCCCCCATCCCTGGAAGTGTTTAAAAGATGTGTAGATGTGGCGCTGAAGGGACCTAATTTAGGGACCCTGGTAGTGCTGGGTGAACGGTTGGGCTTGATGATCCTAAAGGTCTCTTCCAACCAGATGATTCTATGTTTCTATGTTCTTCACAGCAAAGGAAGATTCATCATTTGTGTATGGGTGCAGCGAAGTGCAAAAATGGGTCCAAGGTCAGTTTAAGCTAAATTTTCTGGAGTTTTATCTACTGATGGCTAGGAAGAAGGGAAAGAGGAGTAGCAGTAATGACAATTGTGGGGAGAGAAAATGGAATCAGAGCATGGCAGGTGAAGTGAGATCCCCAGGCACTTACTTGAGCATGGAGGAGGGGTGTGTGTATTTATGTAGGTGTGTATATATATACACACACACACGCACGTGTATATGTGCACATGTATGTATTTATGTTGTTAGAGTGTTAGATGTGACAAAAATCAAGAGGAAAATTCTTACTGCCTCTTCAGACTCTCCAGAGAGAGCATATCTGAATGCATTAACCATCGAGGTTCCTTGTAAACTTCGCTGCAAAATGTTCATTAAATTACAGTATTCTTCATTACAATAGTCCAGAACATGAAATTTAGTGTATTCACACCCCTGCATTCTTCAGTTTAGAGTAACTGTCATTAAACCAAAGAACTAAAGCCATCTACTGCCTGCAGTGCACTCACAAAGGGGGGCCTCATGTTTTTTATTATATAAATGAATTAAATGCATATATATCTTTAAAATAATGCTTTTAAGTCTCTATGCTACTTATAGCTTTAGCTGAGGACAGATATTTAGAAGAATGTAAGTGAGAGGTGTAATATTGAATGATAGTAAGTCAAGCAAAGGATTCAAAGGCTATAAAACCCAGCAAGGAAGATTAAGTGATTGTTAGTCCCTTCTTGGTAATGCCTAGTTAGTGAAATGCTGCTTCAAATCTTCCAAAGAAAGCTTCTTGATAGATTTGTCAAAATGAAACATTGAAAAATTTCAACAAAATTCTGAGAAAAATCCTGTCAATTAACCTTTGAAATCTTTTCCGTTTCCTTTACACGTGGCTCTTTGCCAGCCTGTAATGTGTGGGGAATCACAGGGCCTCAGTGCCCGAGCAGTGCTGTAAAGTGATTCCTGTCTGTCGCTCCTCCTAGGGAAAATGTTGAAAATCACTAGTGTGGTGATGAAGGAACTGCTGTTTTTCATCAGACTGAAAAGCTCATGGGCAGTTGTTTATAATGGTGAGCAAAAAAAATGCTTTGGAAAGAAATTCAAGGAGCAGGACAAGTTGTATTGTTTGGGGGTTTTTTTGGCTATTGGCAACAAAAGTCACTGCTAGTAGTGATGTCTTACGCCTTATCTTGACTAGAAGAAGATGCAAGACTGGTCTAGATGAAAAGCTACCTGCTTCTGTGTGCATTAAAGCAGCAGAGAGTAGAATAGCCATGTGAATATGCATGAGGCAAAGCCCTGGAAAAAGGTCAGAACTCAGCACTGTTTAGATATCCCTCATGCAGAAGTTGCAAGGAGGTGGCTACTGCACAGTATGCTGAATGTGGTGTAATTCTGGTAAAATTATAGTTTTGATATTAAATACAGAATTTTCTTAGATTCAAAGATTTACTTGAAGGAATTGAGGTGGGCAATTTTTAAATGTCATATATAACATAGAAATGAAAAGATGGAGCTTTTCAACTCAGAGGGCTACTTAGTATTTGCAAAAGCATGAGAATACTTATATGGATCTGTTGGTTATTTTTCCCCTCACCTGCTTTTCATTATGTTTGACCTGAAAGCAGAGGAGGCACATCCAGTAAAACAATTTCCTGCAGGAAATTTCTATGGTTGTAAGTGCCAGCTTATTTCAAGAGGGTGTGATGAGGGAAAGAAAAACAGGCATAAAAGAACAACATTGTTGAGGAGATGGGCAAGTTTGCACGACTCTGTTGTGGTAAAGTGTTAGCCTGAAAGCAGGTGTATGAATGTTGCTGGAGCTGACTCCCCGAACCTGTTATATTTCCTTCTTTTGTAGTAACACTTCAGATAATAGGTCACAGGAGCACTTTTATATGAAGTTTCAAGAAGCAATACAGAAAAAAGCAGAATTGTTTTTTCTTCTGCCCCAAATGTAGCTTGGACATTGGTACTGATTATTAGCTCTGCATGAGACTGAGGAAAATCTTATAAAGGATTGTAATAAGACAACTTATGAATCCATAAAGAAGTAATTAAAGACTGTATATGTCTGACCTTTTTTTTGCTTTTTCCTTTTTTACGTTAGGCTTGTGTAGCTAGCTCCAACTTTTCCAACTTCCTTCTCTCACAAGACCAATTGGAAAAAATTCTGTGTACACTGTTACCATACAGAAGCATATATTTAGAAACCATTTTAATAATGGCTGAAGCTAATACTCTCCTAGGGATATGGCCTCTGGGAACAGGACAATTAAGTTTCCACAAATTTTCAGCAGTGTATGGATGAGGTAATATACTGGAAAGCACACACAGGCAGTATTCAAATACTGTACATGGCAGTATCTTCTATGTTTCTAAGCAATTTTTGTTTGCTTATGGAAGCAGAGAGGAGGTGCTTGCACAGTGGGATATAGGTGTTAATTTGGGGAGGTGCAACTTTTCAGTAAGTCTGAAATAACAAGTATATATTTAACTAGGAAATAAGCTTTTTGAAATCTTAGGTAACATGATACTGATACTGCTGCGTAGGTCAAAAGACATAACTGAGAAATGAATTTATAATACTTGGCCTTAAAAATTAGTGAACCTTTCTACAAATGCTTGTAGATGAACATACCGATTTACAGGCCTGCTATTTCTTAAATGAATTTATAAACTCAATTTCAATAAAGAAATTGTGTTAATATTTGCTCTAATGTATAGATTAGTAGACTACTCCAGGTATCTGTCAAGATGGCTGTATGGTATTACAATAACAAATTCTTCTTAAATACGTGAGGGATGTTGTCTGTAACTTAGTGATGTTAGACAATTGTAGCCTTATTGCTGCAGGCCAGTTCACATCTCATATTGCCTGTTCAAATAACCGTGTTTATATTTAGATAACGTTGAGTATGGTGAGCCTGTCTTTACTGCTACTGACCCATATTCAAATTTAGTGTTGCATTTGCCAAGTTAAATGATTGGCTATTAATTAGTTCTATTTACAGAAACGTGGAAATACTTGTTAGGTTCAGTGGAAGTATCAGGAGCATGTGAATTGTTACTTTGCAGTTAGCAAAAGATGCTGTGCTTAACTTTAATCATATACAGTTGTAATGGGATCTCGTGCACTGCTAACCTGTGTCAGCAGACACCAAGCAGCTCTTCATGGAAGAATGCTAAATGAAAGCTGTTTTGGTAATTATGCCAGGGATCTCTAGCCTCATTAGACAGTGGGTCAAGAACTCAAGTTCCGTCCTCCTATATTGCTGAGCAAAAAGTTTGCAGACCATGGGTAGGAAGCCTGTGCCATAGATACTTCAGACCTTGTCTGTTAAAGCTTGTCCGTCCCCAGTCTATTTTTATGACTTCTGCCCTGCTGAAGCAGGGGCTGAGGGGGTACCCAGGAGTTTGTCCTGCTTTCCTCAGTGCTGCTTTTAGCTCTGGTATTTGAAATCCAAACACTGAACGAAAATAATATGCTGCTTATTAAAATAGTTATTTAGCACTTGGGTGTTTTGATGGTGGGTGGGTTTTTTGTGTTTGTTTGGGGTTTTTTTTTTGTTCTTAGTTTCTTCCAAATTCTCAGAATTTCTTCAGAATCTTGCCTTTGGCAGAGTGAGGAGATGGAGAAAAATGTTGGGCCAAAATTAAAAATTAGTGATTCTGGCCTTTTTTCTCATGCCACAGAAAGAAACAGTCATAGTAGAGCCTGGTGGTTTTTTTTCTCAGAAGTGCTTGTAGGAACAATCCTGACAATTTGCAGCAAATGTATAGATTCTGTAGTTAAACCATCTCCCTTCTCCTAAGCGAACAGCTTCCTTGATGACCACTCCGTATACTGGTGTGTAGCTCTTCTGCTTTGGGGAAGATTTATCAGAGAGAGATTCACTCACTCCAGGATCTACAAAAATTATCAGTCCTTTTCTCAGCTTTTATCTTTAGTTTGACTAAACTTTTTCAGCCTCTCTAGGCAGTCCTTGTCTGTCAAATGGCTGTACTGTAAAGCAAAAATACGCTGGCACATGGTTCTTAAATGCATATGTGAGAATACCGACCTCTTCTGTTTAAAAATATTGTAAAAGTCTCCTTTGTACTCTTAAGAAAACACAAAGATTTGAATGTCATTACATTTAGAGGAAAAGTGTGACCAATCGTTTCACAAGTTATCTCTGATGATATTACAAGAAATCCTAAATATTGTTGTGGTTTATTGAACTACTTGGTTTAATAAGTAGGTGTTCACTTCAGAAAAGAGATGAGTGTTCCTGTGGTTTTTTCTTTTCTCTTTTTAACTTTGAGAAACTTCAAGACACTTAGAAACACTAGCATAACTATAGCATTAGAAAAGTTGTACTAATGAAATGACATCACAGTGTGAGCATATGTGATAAAAAGGAGTCTTCAACTCTGGAAAGTTGTGCTTATGTTGCTCTGGGTGTCACCTAGAATGGAATTTAATTCTCTGTAAGGAGTCTGCGTTTAAGAGTGGCTAGCCAGAACAGCTTCCCTTAAATTCAAGTATACTGAGAGAAGGGGGTATTGACCTTCTCTCTGATGCCTTTTCTGGAAAGGCGATTTGGTGTGAAACTAGCCATTGAGGAGATCCTCAGTTAATGGAGACTTTTTGCCCTGTCTCTTGGCATGAGGAGATGGGCAGTACAAGGTTAAAAATCAGAGAAATGAATTGTTTGTGTTTCCTTAGTTTGTCTAAAGAAATAGACAATTCCTGCTAAGACAGCGTGTCTAGTTTATTATATTTCCCTACTCTCTATTCTTAGTTTTCCTCCTTTCCTTTATAATAATTACTTTAGAAATAGGGAATTGAAGAGGGAGAAAATTCATGCTTTGGTTTCTAAAAAAAGTATCTGCAAGCAAGTCACAATCTTTGCTTAAGAACTTCTAGAAGTAAGTCCTTCCCTTCAGTGAGATTTGCAGTGTTTGTTCTAAGCTCAGAAATAAACTGCGCAAGTGCCTTGGTAGCAGTAACTTGGATTGTTTCAGTTCCTCTTTCAAAGTTACTAATAAATGTTTGCCATAAACATATAAATTGTTTTTTCTAAATATTTGCGTTAATTATGAAGTTTCTTTAAAATGAGATGAAAGGTTTTTTTGTGTTTGCAGTAACACTTGCCAGTGCTGCTTTGCATATCATATAGGGAAGTCTAAGAGCTGTATATTCAAACACACTTGGATTTTATTTGTCCGTTTAAGAAAAACAGGCAGCAAACCCAGAAATCTTTATCTATTGATGTGACTCTTTCTCTCTTGCAAAAGCATGTTTACTTACTTAAGTATAAAATAGCCTTTCACTGTTTTTCCTCTGTCCTTTGATTTGTCTACTGAAGACAGTGCATAAATCATGGGGTCCATTATTATTTGTGATCTCTAAAATGTATACAGACAAGGTACTGGCCGGCATAATGGAAAATCATCAGGTATGCAATGCAGTAAATGTGATAGGCTTTGGGGTTTTTTTTAATGGTCTCAGTGGTGGTCTGGGATGGTAGGAGTACTTGATAAAGATCTGAACTGTGCTATTGATTCCCTTTTGACCTTGAAGTAATTTTTGTTTTACTCTGTGTAATGAAACAGAACTGTTAGTGAATTGGTTTTCCTACAGAACTTATAAGTCTGCTTTTTTTTTTTTAAAGTGGTTTGTAAATGAAAAGTAATTATTGACATTGTCCTTAATGTAAAAATGGACTGTTATCTAAGAATAATCAAATCTATTGCATGGACACTTCTTAAAAATTGTTAGTTTGTTGGTTGTTCTTACTGAGGAGTCCTCTTTTTTTTCAGGTAGTGGTCAGTATGTGCCTATGTGGTGGTAGGGCTGGTCTGCTCTTATATCTGTAAAAGATGGAAGAGTTTACTTGGCATAACCCTGGCCACTGATTTCAGACTATAGACACAGGAATGCCACTTGGAATAAGTGAGAAAACTATCTACTGCTTTCTGAATCTTTTACAAAATACAGATTAAATTATAAAGTTTTTGAAGATTTTAATAAAAACCTTTTACAAGTTATCATGTAATTTAAATATCAGACATACTCTTTTCTTGTCCAAATACTGTTTGATGCTGTTCTGCTCTTTTAACAAGAAATTTTCGAGTTACTTCACAGAACATACAAGCTTAACTAGTATCAACTCGTGTTCATTTCACTGCTTCTCACTTTCCCCTCGGGAGTCATCTTGCTTGATCTCAGGACTAGATATGTATGAGATAAGTGTCTTCCCGAAATAAAACTGACCCAGTTTGTTGGAAGCTTTTACTTGAAGGTGATTCTGCCTGGAAGGGCTTAAACTTAAAAGCCATCAATATCAAAGTCAACTTGTGATACCAATTAATGTTATGTTCTTGAATGCAGAATAAAACAAAATAACCAATAAAAGTTAAACCAATAGCTATGATCTTTAAAGCAAATGCAATAGTATTTTGTAGCAGTAACATGTACCTCTTTTCTAAATATCTCGAAGTTTATAAACAGTTAAAAGAATTCCTGCACTTTTAAAGGAGAATAGCAGAGATTCCTGCGTGGAAGGTGTGGGAACAAGCATAGAGGGGAGAACAGACTTGTCTGAATATACGCAAAAGTCTTCAGCAGATAGTTTAGGGTGATGTATTTCTTTGACATTTACATGTTTCTCAGTTCTGTATGTTACCACTTGCTTGTTCTTTTTTCA
Source organism: Bucorvus abyssinicus (assembly GCA_009769605.1). Classification (NCBI taxonomy): domain Eukaryota; kingdom Metazoa; phylum Chordata; class Aves; order Bucerotiformes; family Bucorvidae; genus Bucorvus; species Bucorvus abyssinicus. The sequence goes on from CM020036.1 coordinate 17,637,329, forward strand.
AGGGCCTGATATGGTAAACTCTATTTTAATTAACTTTTTACCCTCTTAGTATTCTTATGAAAAAGTGGCCAGTATTTTATGTGGTTGATACTGCTACCTTGCTATTTGTATCTGTTTACAATTAAACAATATTTTATGTACTTTAATATGTCGTTTCTTAGATTTCATCTGTATTTAAGAAAAAAAATAAATGAATAGTCTGGGGGGACTCTAGTTTTAGCCTGTAACAGAAATTATTTTGTTTTTCAGGGTTTTTCTTCTAGTTGATATGTTTTCATTTTTAATGCAGCATTAAATGGTAATTATTCCTTGCATTATCAAAGCAAATGAAGTGTCCAAAACATCCTGTTAAGTGGTCATTTTAGGATAGTTCTTCAAATGAACTTTCTGCTCCAAAGCATTGCATGCTTAAAATATACATACTTTCCTGGCTTCGAATAAACATACCAGGAAAAAATAGAGTGAATACTAGTTGCATAATAAAGTTACTCTAAGAAATAATAGTATATACTTCATCAAAGGACACTTAGAATTTTGTATTTCCTTTCTGCATTACTTAAAGTTCCTGGCAGAGCACTGAGGTGCTTTCATATCTTAAAGAAAATTCTCAGCTAAAGTGAAAGAATTTTCATGTAGTGAGTTTTTCAGATTAAAAAGATCATAGTTGTGGCCATAAAGTATAAAAATAATAAATGCAAGTCAAATCTACAAATAGCCAGTTGACTAATACATTTCATGTAGTGGAGGATTACTGTGGGGCACTGGCTGATCATGTCATGGGAGAGAAGGGGTTGGGAGCAGTGATCTGCTTACCAACTATCTGATGCTTTCAGTCATTTGACATTTTTACGGCAGCTCATTTATTGTGTTTCGCGGTCACCTCTAAGTCTGAGATTAAAGGTGTTTGTGTAGGACATCACAAATTTTCTATCCAGTATCAGCCATACATTTAGATCTTCTTATCAGAGGGTCCATTGAAGCCTACTGCAGTAGCAGGGTAACTGACCTTTTTCCGTAGTTTATTCTTGCTGTTTTTAGGTCTGTGACTTACAGATAATGAAAAAAACCTCATGGATATTTGCTGTTTGATTGAAAAATTGAAAGAAAGGAGATTAGCTTAGGCTGCTCTGGACTATTTGCAAACAGAGTTAATATAATAGACATGTGTTAGGCAAAAACTGCAACATGTCAGGAAAGTCCAGTGACTGTTGTACTCAGGTTCAGCAGGTTTTTAAGAGACAGACTACTTATGCATTTGAAGTGCTTTAGGAATGTGTAGGTTTTTGAAAAGTTTATTGAATTTTATTTTGCTTTTATCAGAGCACTTAGTACTGGAGTCAGGATGTTGGCTTAACTGGTTGTGTAGCTAGGAAATAGAGCTGTAGGATATATGTTGTTTGTACTGATAAAAGGGTGGATTGGAGGGTTAAAATGCCCAACAATCTCTGATATAGACTTAAGGCATCCTCTCAGGCCAGAAATATGGCTTGCGATTTTTTTATACAAATGAGTTACCATTCTATAGGGAGATACTGAAATCTAATAGATGTTTTAAAAGAATCCGGACTATTGCATAGTTTTGAGTTTGTGAATAAATAAACTCCACCTTCCATGGCTGTCTTCTCAAGTTGTTTTAGTAAGAAAACTGTTGTAATTCCAATGAAATATACTGTCCTCACCTTACAGAATTGATGGACAGAAATCCTTTGATAAAACCCATTCTCCAAACTGGGGTTTTATACTTCCTGGCATTTGACAGACATCTGCTTAATATAGAACTATGTATTTTGTTTTGTTTTTTTTTTTTTTTTTAGTTTCTCCAGCAATGGATTCTCAAAACCTTGAATGATGAATTGAGAATATGGTTATTTAAATTGTGAATTGTGTTAATGTGGAAGCAGTTGAAGGCACTTTAGGATCAGCATTTACTGCTGACAAGTTGGAAGAATGACCTGAAATAAATCTCTGAAGAACATGTGGAAAGTGCTACATTTCAAATACAAATAATTATTCAAATAAATATAAGCTGGGTTAACTGATGAGGAGTTGGCTTGCAGAATATAACCTGGTGATCTGTTGCAGATCATAAACAAAAGAGAATGTTTTACTCGTATGTGAGGGAAGGCACTAAAGTTCTGCTGATTCTTTTTTTTTTTTTAAGTATCCCATATCGTAACCAGGAAGTTTCTAATCTTCTCTGCTCAGTGCATTGAGGCTCAAGTGCGGCCATATATCCAGTCTTGGCACAGTGAGTCAAGATAGAAGTAACCAGTTGGAGAGTGTCCAGAGGAGATACGAATGATTAGCTATCAAGGAAGCATGAAAAGATAGCTGAGTGAGAATTCTTTGTTGCAAGCACATCTCTTTCTCTCTCAAAAACATTGAAAAAATGTTTTGTAAAGAAAGGAATAATTTCCCTGTGAAGAAGCCTAGAAGTAATAAATCTAGGGAGGGAAATCTAGACATTAGGAAAAAAATACTAATTGTGGGGTAGTTGAGCTCTATAATTGCATAGGATGGCCAAGGTATCCCTATTGTCAGAGGCTTTTAAGAACAGGTTAGACGAGTGTCTGGGGTTCATTGATTCTGCGTAAGTCTTGAGAGGAAAAGACTTTTGTACCTTAATGAGAGTGAGCTACTTCTTAGTAAATTTAAGTACAAGAATTACACTTCCTAACCCCTTATTTTATTGAAAATGTATTTGGTTTTATAGGTGATTCTGCCTTTCACAGTTACTAAGTTTAGTATTACCTTGAGTGCCTTTCTTTACCCTTCCTTGGTTTCTACGATTATTCTGGAAAAGTGAAGATGTATTCAGTAATTTAAAACTGGTGCAGAAAGACACTAGGCATTTTGGTGGTAGGCTGTCATAATGTCTTTTAAATCAAGATTTCTTTTAAAAAACGTGCTGCTTCTGGTTTTATAATCATTAAGGAGGAGTCACTGTTATTTATATATAATTTTTAGTGTCTGTATCAGAGGACCATACCTTCATATGTTTTTTGTAATTTTTTTTTTCTTTGTTTTTGCTCCTGACCAAAGGGGCTTAGCCTCAAGTATTTCTTAGATATAGTGTTATAAGACATTAGTTTTCAGTGCTTCATCTGATTTTTTAATTTTTTTTTGTTCTTTTAGGTCTCTGTCTTGAAAAGTTGCCAATTTCTTCTTCAGCTAGCAACCTCCATGTAGACCGTGAACAAGAAATTGTTACATGCTACGAGAAGGCTGGAGATATTGCGCTTCTGTACCTTCAGGAGATAGAAAGGGTAAGCTGGGATGACTTGCTTAATTGAAGAATTGCATGGCTCATCTTTCATCCATGTGGTGTTACCAACTTTTGGGCAACTCAACTAATAGTTGTCTAATGTTTTCTTAGAACTTCAATGCACACTTAAAATTGGACAATAAATTAGTGTGCCTTAATGGATGTCTGGTAGCTGTTGTTCTGACCGTTCTGTCATTATAACCTCTTAGAAAATAGTGTTAGTAGTCTGAAAGACTATATATACTATGTAGTTTCAAGATGCTGATCTGTGGCCTCTTGTTACCCTATGGTAGCTCATTTATGAACATGGGAATATGGTGTCTTTCGAACACACATGTTGAAATATGTACGTTTTATGCATATACTTACTAGCTTTTCAGATAATTCTTAAAAAGAGTTAAATTCAGAATGAAGCTTTGAAGATTAATTTTGTTGAATTTTGGAGCTAATAACTTAACTGCTCTTAAATCCTCTTTATAAAGTTACTTGAAGGTAAAGTTCTGAAATAACAATGTACCCGTCAGCAAGACACTTGACATATCTGTGGGATGTCCAGAATTGTAACCGAAAGTGTGTTTGCTTCAACTACCAAGCACAGTTCTGGGACAATGCAAAAATCATCAGATATAATAGCCGTATAAGCATCTGATCTTACAATATAGATGAACTTCAGATAAATCTTAATAATTCTATAAATTGGATCAGGGCAATGTTCTCAGACTTGATAGCCCATTTGTCATTTTAACTTAATAAATTACTAATTATATGTATACAGTTACTGTTAAAATACAAGGTATTAGATATGTAGGAGACCTCTTTTTTTGATGAAATCTGATATGTCTGAGCTTCTTAATGTGAGATAAAATATAACCTACAAACAACTCTGCAGAATATTAGGCAAGTTACTGTTTTTCTCTTCCCCTGTTTTCTAAGTTACAGATTATGAATTATGGAAAGTTAAAATTAGGCTCTTTATTTCTAAGGAGCCTAATGGTTCATGATTTAAAAACTTCAGGCTTTATCTGAATTTAAAGGGATACATAGGCTCTTCTATTTCCTCCTCTTATCATTTACACCATTAACCTTGTCTTCTGTTTCTTATCACTTAGCAGAAGCCCTTCAAGTGTTAGGCTATTTTCTAAGGAAAAGAAAATTTGTGATACCTTTTGCTTTTAGGAGTTGCACCCTACTGCATTTTATGTAGGCTTTAAGATATTTGGACAAAATACAATACACTTGGGACTCTTTTTTGGATTATGAATACTATTAGAATGAAGCAAACTACCAATATCAATCCAACCCTCTTTTCCAGACCTATTGCTTACAAACCTCGGGCCTGTAATTTGAGAGTTGTCTTTGAAGAGGTTACTAGGTTCAGTTAGGGTCACACAAGCAGAAGGAAGGGGAAAGAAAACTCTGATGTGATGGGGGATAGAAAAATAATTCATGGTATTTTTTAAGAACATGCATATTTTTATTTTCTCAGGGTTTTTTGTTTGTTTTGTTATTGTCTTTTAGAGGTTGGTAGACTATGTGCAGTGAATATGAAGGTAAATGAAAGCTGATAGCTCTCCATTTTGTGAGGATTTGTAACGTTGCTGTAATACAAATGAAATTATTTCTAAATGGTTTTTTTGAAATCACTCTGGAGATCACTTTTCATCTTACTGCTTTCTGCAGCTGTCTTTCCTAACCTAACAGGGATTTAGATTTTGAACTCCGTCACCTCCTGCTACTGAATAAGGTTGCAAATATACTTTTTCTTACAATTCTCTTTTGTATACCATTCTTCACAAAAAATTTCTGAGAAAGTATTATAAAATTTTTCTTGGCAGCATTTCTGCTTGATGAAGAAATTACCTTTAAGGGTATAGCCAAGAACAAAAGATATATGTTTAGGTCAGAATAGACGTGAGGATAGAAATACTCTACTAGCCACTGCCTGTAAAGGAAAATGATTTCTCCAACATTAAGTATTAGATTCTGTGTAAAAGTCCACCAAACTTCATTTTAATACTTTTCTAAATACATTCTTTTCCTTTCTCTTTTGTTCTCTTAGGTAATTAATGCCAATATACAAAACAGGAGCCCTAAGCCAGGGCCCACTGCACATGAACAAGAACTTGGTTTTTTCCTGGAAACAGGACTTCAAAGAGCACATGTTTTGTATTTCAAGAATGGGTAAGATTTGATTCTCCTTTTTTTGTGTTTGCTTTTTAGTCTAGGTTTTGTATTTGTGATCTAACTGAGCATCAACATTTTTAGCAATTATGGATTGTGTAATCATGAGGCCTGTGGTGGCGTTTTGAGTGAAATAGTAAGGCTACCCATATTGTATTTATTTACATGTTGTAAAATTGTTTAATAAAAATATATTAAACTGAAAGCACTTTATATTTTTACTTACTAAATGTGACAACCTAAAATACCTTAAACTTTAACTTTTTGAAATTTCTTTTATTTTTTTACTAGACACTGTTAGAAAGTAATTGACAACGTATTGAAACCCTTGATTTTTATAATTTTGATTTTGTAATTTTTTTCTAAATCTCTTCAGTTATCACTTATTTTACATTATGCTGCAGGATAAATGTGAATGAAGATCAACAGTATGTATACAAGTATACAATCTCCATTGTACCTGCCCTATAGATCCTTTTAGATTCTGCATGGGAGATCCTTCATAATTTATTTTAAATAAGGCTTCCCTTAAAAGCCTAAAAATAAATTCAAATATTGCAGAAAATGAAGAAAGGAATACAACTTTCCATTTTTAAGAGCTTCAAAACTTGGCACAAATGGTTTTTAAGTACATTTCTGACATTTGTTCTTGAAATCACATAGTTTAAGAGTTTTCTTTCAAATACATAAACAGGAGATGAAGGGAAATCGTGCAGTGTCTGTAAAGAGTTCGAGATTTTAGCGTACTCATTGTAGGGTGACAAAGGCTATCCAAGTTTTCAAACTGTTCAGGGATTTCAGCATGGAAATGATCACTAAGCTTTTGAAATCTCATTCTTAAAGTAATGAATTAATGCCACAATAACCCATGATCTGAGAGTTACTTTTTAGTTCTGTTTTCATCAGTTAATTGCAGGAGGAATGGAATGTTCTGAAGGTTATTTTTTTTTTCCCTTACCAGAGGTAAAAATAAAATTTCTGTTTTCATACCTACACAAAAGATAACTAAAATATATGTATTGAAAGAATCCCAGTGGCAATCATGGTTAAGAATAAGCTAAAAATTCCACTTTTTAAAGAATTTTGATGGAAAGCAAGGAATGGAAATGGTCCATTTAATCTGACTTGTGCCTAACAGCAATCAGTAGTAGACACAGTAGGTTAAAATTAATTAAGAACACAAAACCTAACTGCACAAAGAAGTCATGCAGTGGGTTATTAAGAAACATCCAGGCCATAGGAGTGCTTTTTGTAGACTATATCAGTTGATCTGGTGTGGACTTTTGAAAGGTTCATTGTATTCCATGTACACTTTAATCCTTGACAGTGAAGCTGTTGGTGTTCTTGTTAACTCCTACATAAGCATGTATCTTTTTTGCAATCCTTAGTACAATGGTTACTTGCAGTTTACAACCTAATTACACATTATATATTTAATTTTAAATGTCGTCTTCCAAATCCATTGGCCAGTGCTACTATTTTTTGTGGTATGAGAGGAAGTGAGGTGTTAGGAAAAATAGCTCTGTTCCAATCTATGTGAAATCTATTTTACATATTCCTGCCATTATATCCCTTAGTTTCCTTTCTTAAATTAGAGCTAATCCCAGTTCTTTCAAGATTTCCTAATATCCTAATAATAATTTCCCAGGCTGTTAGTTTTGTTGCTGCTTTTATGGGTTTACTGAACTTAACAGAACTTTAAATACAGACTTTTCTAATAGGAAAAAAATTTATAGCATGCTTCCTAATAAATTTATTTTAAGGATGCTTTGTTTGGTTTTTATACTTGTCATCTCTCCTGATGTTAAGTTTATAGAAACTATATCAAAGATCTTTCCATTATGCTTTGCAACATACTTCAAGTTTTAATCTAAAATTGTAAAGATTATATGAACATTTTTGAGGAAAGGAAATGTAGATACCTTTAATACAGGCAGTTTAAAAATGTAAATACTTCTTTTAAATAAGCATTTTTTACGATTGAAGCTGGAGATGTTAAAAGAGCTTCAATCCTGTGGAGGAGACCAGAGTTTAACTGCGTGTGAATGATGGTAGAGAAGGAGAGGAGGAAAAGCGTACCTGTCTAAATCCGCTATTTGTATTGCAGTGCAGTGGAATCTCTTATTTGTGTATGTTCATGAAGTGAGGCTGACATGCAGAAGAGTTGAATGTGAAATAAAAGATCCTTTCACCAAACTATAACCTGGCATCAGTTTGAAGCAGTTCAAATGTTATCCTGTTACCGGCGTAGTAGTGGCTATAGTAGTTTATGGATTAGAGCATGCTTAAAGAACTGAGTAGATGTTTATGGAATTTTTGCTGGGTTTTTTTAGACTTCAGTTCCATTCCAGTAAGTGCTAATATACATCTCTCAAAATCTGCTGGAGAACTGAATTTGTCGAAGTCCTTTTGCTACAGAGTGGGTTTTTGCTGTTGTTGCACTTCTGCTAGAAGTGGAAGCATCATTTTTCTGCATATGTGTCTGTTACAAGCTAGAAGAGAACTTTTACAGCAGCTGGAAGAGCATAATTTTAGCAGTAATGTTGGGAGTATTGCTGCCTACCCAGAAAGCTGGTTGATCCACTTTAAATTATCCCTCTGTTCATTAACTGTACAGAGATTTTCTTCTAAGCCAAGAAATCAAGTTTTTGTAGAGGATTAAGGGACTGTCCTTCAGATATGCATTACCTTATATGAAAAGCTAAAAAGTGTTTGAAACCTAACTTAGGCTAACTGCTAAGTGCTCGCATTTTGAAAATACATGGAAAAGCAATTATATTAAGTGAAAAAAAAAAGGTGGCAATAGACTGAATGGAAGAATATTATTTTAGTGCTCTATTAAGACACAAATATGACATTAATGTTTTCTTCCAAAGTGTACAGAATTTTAGTAAAGAATCAAACTACATACCCATTTTTCACTTGGGAGCAGAGGAACATTTCAACTTGGAAATGAGTAACGAAGTTGAGGAAGCTGTTCTGAAACTTAAAGTAGGGTTTGTGTGCTTTTTAAAGCACATTCTGAAATATGTAACTTTAAATGTCTTTCAGGCTGATTACGCAACTTCTATTTAGTCTAGTACTAGCTTTGTAATTTCAAATTGAAGGAGTTCAAAGTCCTGATGTTGTTCCGAGAAGAGTTTATGAACACAGCAACCACAGTTCCTGTCAAAACATTAGTACTTTAACATAGCTGGTTTTGAGTAAAATGCCCACGAGAGAAAGGACAGCAGTTTACATACCCAGGAATTCTTCTATTCTAGTATTTGCTAAGTATTCATGTTATGAAATAAACAAGATAAACTTAAATTGTGAATGCATTTTATTTTTGAGGAATAGCGTTCAGAAATGTACTGGAAGTGTATTCTTTTATAGCAAAAGAGCTTTTTGGTTGAAGTCTAAAATCAGGTGGGCATCATGTGAAAACCTGGCTTAACTAGCTTTCAGAGTGCTTTTTTGTGGCTTCTCCTGTATTTCACACCCTCTCCAAGGATATTGCTGTGTCAAAGTCCAGGATCTAAACTGCAGTTTGGTCTGATCTCCATGGTGGTTCATGTGCTGAATCAAAGCCTGAGGAACTTGGACCAGATCTCTACTTCTCATGGTGCCATTACCTGGGATGGCACAGCTGCAGTGAAGCAAGACCTTCCCAGTCTTCTCCACAAAGTTGTTTCTCGGAGACTGGCTTTTTCTCAATAGAAAATGAACCCCCCAAACCAAACCAGAAATCTCAGCCTGCATATAACTGATTTTTATTGGCTTGCAAAATATTTGACAAGTGCAACAGCAACAATAAAAAGCATAAATAGGAATAACATAGCAATATAGCTCTCATGTTAGTAAGTGAGGGAGAGTGGATGGAAGCCAACCCATAAGTGTGTCTGTTGTGCATATATACCTATATACAGTGCTCACAGCTGGAGATTTTATAGTGATGAAATAAATAAATCCTTCAGTTACAGAAATGCTTAACATAAATGCACATGAAGACACTGTATGATCAGCTGTCCACTGTAGTAGAATACAGTGCTAGCTCTGAATCTGTTGAGATCTTGTTGCATATCCTACACCAGTCTCAAAACAAAATTATCAAGTGAAAAATAGAAAGTAAGATGAAATTCAAAACCATTTAAATCCTATAAAGTATCACATTCTTTATATATGAGATATCACTACCGTATTGGAAAGTAAACAAAATTACTTCTGTTGCAGTTTTCAAAACAACTTTGTCCTGGAGATAACTGCTTTCATGTTTGTCACCGATTTGTGATTGCTAACAAAAATGAGTTTTCAAACAATACTTTAATATCTCTCATAGCAAATGCTTTCCTCATCCTTACTTAAGATACTGCTTTTACTCCATTAGTTTTCATTGAAAAAACAGAATATATTTGAATACAAGGGGAAATTACTATTCCCTCAGATATTCAGATAAAATAATCTGTCAAGAATGCTTTCTCTTTCAGTCCTTGTGTGTTTATTGCTTGGAACTGTGCTTTATTTCAAGAGTTTAAAATAAGATTCCATTGCGAAGTTACCGATAGAAAATCTGGCAGTTTTTACAAGGAGGACTAAGATAGCTATAAGTGTGAAGGAATCACTGCTATTCAAAACTCAATTAACTTTTGTAATAATTAGTGCACATGGGAAGTGTAATGTTAATCTCTGAGTTGATGTTGAATTTTGATAATTTTAATAATTTGCAGTTAGGATTCTGCAAATTAGCTCACTTTCCAAGAAGATACTTAGTGTTTTTTAGCCCATATACTACCATCCTCTGATTTCCACATCCTTTCCTTCTTTCCTTTTACTTTCCTTTTAAAGTATGTAACTGCCAGGATAATGGTTTATTGAGAAGTGCTTGTCATTTGTTTGTTTGTTTGTTTTTTTTTGGTTTTTTTTTCCCCTTGTTGTTGACATGCAGGTGGTTTGGTGTTTGTACTGAAATAGTTTTATTTGGGTTTGGTACACATATTAGATGTGACCTCTTCTGCCTCCCAATTCTCCTTCTAATCCTGGTCCATGGTCCCAAGTGACCTTTTTCCGAACTCCTATTTGATACACTATTTTCACCATAAGAAGGTGAAAGTAACACTTCCTTCTCTGGGTGTATGGTAGTGCCTTTGTGCATTTTATTTCTTCCTGTGCATATGCATAAATAATTTTGACACAGTTTCAGTGCATTTCTGTTTACCAAATCCACACACTTCTGCCGCATGGGTATTTTAAAACAGAGTTTCTTTGGAGACAAGTGGTTTCTCAGAGGTTACATTTGAACAGACGCATGTCTAGTAAGTAACTCAGCAGTGAAGTAATCTCATTTGTTTCAGTGTGTAATTTTTATAAGACTATAGGCAGGATGTTTTATAGAGGTGGTCTTATGCGCTTCTTCCTGAAAGAAGTCTTGCTGTAAGCCTCATGCTTAGGAATGCAGCATTAATTCTTACCTGCAAAGAATGAACAGAGGAGGAGTGTAAAGAAAGGTGATTACTATTAAATATTCTGCCTGTGTGTTTTAGAATATTTGTATGGGCATTTCTTTCCAGAAACTGTTGTCCCTGTTTGTAGATAGAACTCACATTTTGCATATTGTATATAGTATAAATATGGAGAGTTTTGGCTCTGTTTCCCTGCTTTTCCCCAAGTTGATGTATTCAGTTACATGTAATGCTGGTTCATTATTAGTTTGAAGAGGTTAAAAATAAAAGACAGCTTAGTAAACGGTTTCAGAATTGCCATTTTGTACAAAAGAGGAAAGGAAATCTTGTCCTCGATTCTACTTTGTTTTAGTATAACAGCCTGATAGCAAGTAAAAGAGTTGGCAATAAAAGGACAAAACTCTTATTAACTATACTGATGCATAAATGGCACATAAACAACTTAAAGTGGTGGAAAACTGTGTGTGTTCTTCCAATTTTAACATCTCTAGCTAACCAGAAGCAGTAGCTTCAAAATTAAACATCTCCAGCGGTTACCAAGAGAGTTAGAAAATCAACAGAGGTTTGATAACCTCTTACTTTGTTTTGGTTTTTTTCTTCTCCCTCCCATGGTTCATTTTCACTATAATTTTTCACACTTAACGTATTGCTGTGTTCACATTGCTATCCACTATATTCTCTGGTTTTCATATTGGACAGTCATACAGTGTCAGTGAATACCCCCCCTTCACAACTCAGCTTAATTCTTCAATACATGTTGCCCCCAGTTTGCTTTCATTTCAAGGGTGGCTCCCTATTCTGCTCACCCTTTCTCTTCTTTGGTGTCACCGCTTTGAGGGCTAAACCACATGCAGAGCTCAGGGTTTGGCCTTGTTATTGCTAAGCACTTACTCTGATTAAATATTTAATCTGTTGCTTAGATTAGCTCTTTGGGTTCTATCAAATGTTGCATTTCCGTTGATGCATCCCAGCTGTTCTGTTGCTGTTTAAAATCTTGCATCTTATCAGCATATAATTCCTTTATGGTTTCTGCTGCTAATTTCTGACCTTTGAATCTTAAAGACAGGTTGAAAACTGTGCCCATGTTGGCCATTCTGCTGAAGTTCTCCATGCTTTTATCATGCTTGATATTAAACTAAGTGGCCTTCTAGGTCTTCAGTTTGGTAGTCTAAAAAAAATCACTGTTGGTGCTGCACATTCTTCCTCCTAGTTCCGTAGGAGGTTTTATTGTATTTTCTTTTAAATATAGGTAAAATAACTCTATAAACTTTATGACGATCCAGATTGACTGATGTGTAATACAATATTAAATATTTTCTGGAGTAAACTCTATTTACTTTATTCCCTCTGTTAACTTATTTCTTTGGTAAAACTTTCTGGCATGTTTAGCACTTTTTTTATTGTGAATTCAAGAATGGGCTTTTTTTGTTTATGATTTTCTTTAGCACCTTCTTAATCTACCCCCATTTCTTTCTCTGACTAGATCTCTGCTTGAAAGGAGAAACGTGCAAAATAATAGGAGGTAAAAGGCAAGACTTCTAAGGCACTCTGTCTCCAGTAACTGGAGAAGTCCTTTTGTGAATCCGGTCTTTGTGTTGTAAATAGTTGAACCTGGAACTTAGTGTATACACACATGCGTATACAGATGTATGTGGTGTGTTTTATATATACACCTACATGAAAGAACATTCTGAGGAGGTGGTGTCAAGAGAAGTAGTAAACGAAACATGTAGCATCCTGACACTGTAAAGTGGAGTTACCTGCTTTCTCTTAACCATACCTACACTCCTGGCATGCATTTTTCTTGTTCGCTTTTCGCTGGTTCAGGGACCTGTTTGACTCTTCTGTGGACTCATTTTGTTTTCCAAACGAGCAGAAAACAAATAGCAAAGAAAATATAGCTTTCTGTCATTTCAGTGAGACATTGATTCACTGGAAAGTATGATAATGGCTGGTGTGGCTGTGAGAAAAGAAGTATGACTATGCAAGCGAGAGTAGGAAGATGTGAAGAAGGAAGAATGATGGAAAAATTGAACAATCACCAAGAGGGGAGAATGAGACCTTCCTCTTTTGGTAGCGAACCATTAGGTAGGCTTAGCTACCAGTGGAATTGCAGTCTCAGAAGTGTTTTCATTTTGAATGCGTGAATGCAAGAATTGCTGCTTGATTGAGCTGTTGCAAATACTTAGGCTTGTGTAGCCATAATGGGACACTGAAGATGTTTCATTTAGAAGCCCAAACATCAATCAATAACCTTTAAGCATCCAGCGAACATAATCTTCTGTAGTGAATTTGAGCTACCTGGAAGTTTTCTTTCTTCACAAGTTAACAATGGGTAAATGAGAAGTGTATCAAGATGCTGCCTTTTTTTTTTTTTCCCCCCCTCCCCGTATGCTTCAAAAAAGAGTAGTTTAGATTCTGGCAGGAAATAAAGGATTTCCTACATGTAATTCCCAGGGATGAAGTTTTGTGGAAATTATATGCTATTGTGAGAATATTGACTATTCAAAGTATAAGTATGAAAGAAAGAGAGGGAAAAAAGAACTGTCTGAAGTTGCAACTGTGTTGGCCTTTTGGAGTAGATATCTGAACCTTACCAGGATGTTTGATTCAGGTGACTTGGATTTCAGTAGGTTGCAATATCCATCATTGTTCTACTTGTGGATTAAATTATGCTTCCCTCCAACCGCCTACAACCCCACCTCCCCGCCTCCTTAAACCTGAAGGAAAACAGACACAGACATTAGTCACAACCATCCAAAGCATCATCAGTTGTGCAGAAGACTTAGCCGTGTCCATTTGGTCAGACCTTTATTAACTTTATTGTAGAAAGCCATAGAACTTCAGTCCTTTTTAATTTTTGTTTTTCTAAACTCATCTTTGTAGGTCTATATAAAGCAATTGCTCTAGTATGGTGAAGGGTATGCCTCAGTATTAGGATGTTCTGTTACTGCTAAAGAGTTAATCTCTTGATTTGTGACAATTCTTGCTTTTTGCTTATATAGTAACTTGATTCAATGTAAAGTAATTTCTAGTCAATACTGTGTAAATTACTCTTATTTGGCCAAAAGTTATTAGCTAGAGTGTATGGATTTAAATCATTGTTATGGTTTTTTGCAAGCATGTCAGTGATACCGAAGTTACTGAAATGCTGCTGTTGTGATTGGCATGGTTATCAAGAGTTGTGCCTGCCCTTACTCCTTCCCTTTAAAACAATTACCTTGCTTTACCATTGGAATTCTTGGGATAAAAACACAAACTTTATAACTTACAATGTACCATTGAGTTTACAAACATTGCATTTTTTTTCCTGTATATAAATATAGAGAGAAAGTGAGAGAGAGGAGGGAGAATGCACTTTTGGGAAGTGGGCTCAATTCCAAAAGCAATTTCTATTTTATCACTTCAGTCAAGCAGAATGCAAATTAGCCCTAAGGGCTTCAATCTGTATAGACTTTTCAGTAGTAGATTGTACCTTTAAATCCTGGTTCTCAGTCTTTTACTGGTATAGTGCTATTTAAAGAGTCAAAGTAGGTGGTTTTTTTCCTTAAAGATTTAAAGCAGCAAACATTTTAATTAGTCTTTAAAAACTAGGAAGATGCAATTCAAAGGGCTTGACGCGAGCATGTTCTGATGAGAGACAGTCATACAAACATACATGCACGTAACTAGCAGTGTCTGCCTGCGGGCTATCTTTGTCTTGTCTGAAATTACGGAAAACGTGTCAGCTCTGAGTGCATGTTAGTGTACCTTAAAGTTCCTTGTGTCATGAACGGAAGGGATCTCAAAGTCATTTACAGACACTGGGATGTTGTTTTCTTAGTTAACCTCCCCTTTTGCTCTGGCATTCAATCAGCTTGGGCAGAACTGCTAAGGTGGAGGGACATCATAGTGAAAAAATATATTGCAGGTAAAAGTGTGCTTCCTAGGCTAGATGGGAAAAGTATGTGCCAGAACAGCTGTCACCCTCTTCTCCCCAGTGTTACAAACTATTAACAAATACAGGAAATGTACTTTGCTAGAAGCAGCCCAGTGTGGAGATCTAGCATATTGTTCATGCTATATTTTGCTTCATTCCTTGTCTTTCAAAGCATTTAACTAAATTTTTGGGTGATTTAGATTGTAGTTTTGAAGTGCTTTTTTTTTTTTAGTATACCTCATGTAGAAGATGCTCGACAAATCTGTATTGTGTTTGTGTTCACTTGTGCAGTGGTTCACTGTTAAATGCTTTGTGAAGCAAAAATTTATTCTGTATTTTAAGTTTGAGTTTTTTCTTCTTGTATAATCTTAACTGCTTTTTCCACGATATAGTAGGACTTCAGTCACAGGTTTCAGTCCCTTGCAGATGCTTATAAAAATGTAATAGGTTACTAATAACAACCTGTCGTGAAGTCCTTAGGGACTTTTCAAAGTTGTATACATTTTCATGGAGTTTTTTATATTTTGTTCTTGTAACACATCAAAAGGCATAAACCATATGGAAAAAAAAATGCCAATTCCTAAAATTCCATAAAGATTTAAATTATTGTGATTTGAAGTTCTACTACATAGAACGTGTTTCTGTACTGGGAAATTAGTGTTTCAAGCTGACAAGTGCTTGCTCTTTTTTGACAATTTTACAGGGAAAGTTTGATTTTTTTGGCAAGTCTGTTTGTTTTTTTAAATCTTGTTTTGAGGACACATCTGTGACTTTGCAATCCAGTCCTTGAGAGAATGCTTCATTCATGGGAAATATGCACTTAGAACAGAGGACTTAAAGCTGCGATTCCAGTGGTCTGGTTTTGGCTCTCTAAAATATTTGGTGTGTGTTATTACTGAATGCTATTTTGGCTTTCCAAGGTGCTACAGGTATCCAGCTTCCACTGAGTTCAGAGGTTTTCTTAAAATTTGGCCTACTGACTTTGCAAAAGCTGATTAGGCAGCAGAAGTGGAAGAAGCATAGAGAAAGAAACTTAAGTTGCAGAAGCCACACCAAAATGCAGGTGGAGTCAAGAAGAGAACACTGATCCCCCAGTCCTCTTCTGGCCACACAGTGGGCCTTGTTCTGTTTGTGCTCTTTCCTCTGAAAAGGAGTTTAAAAATATTACATTGCTTTCACTGAGGACTATTAGATTTACTCCTTTTTTATTTCTCTATTTTAAGGTGTCAAGAGGCAGCTAAAAGGGAGTGCTTTCTTATTTCCAAAGCTTATGCTTTGAAGACTAACATAATTGAAAATTAAAACAATTGTAGTAACAAGACCAACTTCAGTTGTGTTTTTTTCCTTTTTGAGGTGGTCATTTCTTACACTTTTCCTCGCTTTCTCTTGAACTATACTAATCATGAAAATGTTTATTTTTTCAATAAACTGTCAGGGAATATTATTATAGTAATCAGTGGTGGGGTTTCTAGATTTTAAAAAAATATATCTATCTCACAAAAAGGTGATGACGATATGCGAGGGAAAAAATGATAGCATGAATTCAAATGTTATTGAGCAATATATTAAGGTGTTACTATATCCAAGTTGGAATACTGTCAAATTCTATGTTTATATACAGGAACTTGACGAGAGGAGTTGGTAGATTTAGAGAGTTATTAAGAGCCGTCGAGACAAGAACTACACAAAATCTGCGAATGGTAAGTTATATTAAATCACATTCCTATTGCAGCATCTGAATTTTAGTAGGCAGGTAAATCATAAATATAGTGGATGAATTAGAGACAAATAATCAGATACACAGTGTATTGAATAGGATCTGTTATCCACCACTTTATAAGGTTACATTTCTTGGCTTAGGTGAATGACTAAAATAAAAAGGTGTGTTCGATAGCCCATCTCTCCCTATTTTACTTTCCTATTTGTGGTTATAGTTAAAACCTGATCAGTCCCTTGACTGACCATGCTTTCAACCTTAATCATAATTGCCCTATTTATGACTTCCTGTAGTTTCACAAAGGTGTTTCATGTTTTTGTAATGTAATGGGACAGAGTGCAGTGTCTTTAATCTGTGCTCTATTAAGTTGGAAGTTATCAAGTTAGAATTTCTTCATTTTTGTGATAAAGCCTCTTAAAGGAAAATAATAAAAGCAAAATAATGAAGATTTGTAATTTATCTTGTCAGAAAATAAACTTTTACCAAAAGAGTGATCTTTTTTGCATCTTTTATATATAAAAGGCCAAGGCTTATATCTTTTGCTCTAATATAATGATTTTCAAAATGTCCTACATTAGTTTCCTAATACTAGAACTGTAAAACTTCCAAAGTGATAATAAGGAAGGTAATTGGTTTCTTAATTCACTTAAATACTGATTCCTGGTAAGGATAATAAAATTACTGAATAATAATCTTTCAATGGAGAGGGATAATATTGCAAACTTTCATAGAGTAGAAGATGAAGAGCTTCTTATGGTATAGGAGCTAAGGTGAAAGATGCAGGTCATGTGGTGCTGTCCGTGGCTTAAAAATTACACACCTGTTGCTGGGAAATACTGCTAATTCTGATGCAAGTGTAGATCTTGCCTTCTCTCTTCTGCCCTGGTACTAATCTCTGAGTTTTCATCATCTTGATATATATAGTTATCCAGCTTGTATGCATATGTATTAAACATTAAAGAGATTAACTCGATGGTTATAGATTATAGGATGACTTCAAAGCTTTAAATTATTTACTTAAATAATATTTTTGTACATATTTTTACACTTAAATATATGGTGCCAAGAATAGTTGGTCAAAAAAACCCTCTTTCATGCTGATCTACAACCTTGTTTCATTCTTGCTGGGCCTTACCAACAAACAGCAGCAAACACTAGCACCTTCAAGTACAAGTTGTCAGAAGCCCCAGTCAGCTGGTGTTTGGACTGTAACTCTCTGTGGTGGGTTGATCTTGGCTGGCTGCCGGGTGCCCATCCAGTTGCTCTCTCATTCCCCTTTCTTAACATGATGGGGACAAAATAAGACAGAAAAGCTTGTGGGTCGAGGTAAGGACAGGAAGTTTGCTTACCAGTTACTGTCATGGGCAAAACAGTCTCGACTTGGGGGAAATTAACTTAATTTACTGTCAATTACAAGAGAGTGGGATTGTGAAAAACAAAGACAAAAACTAAAACACCTTTCCCCCACCCGCTTTCCCCAGGTTCAACTTCAGTCCTTCATTCCTGACTCTTCTACCTCCTCTCCCTACCCTTTCATTCTGAGTGGTGCATGGGGGGTGAAGGGTTGTGGTGAGTCCATACCAGTTCCTCTCTGCTGCTCCTTACTCCTCACATTTCTCTACTCCAACATGGGGTCCCTCCCATGGGCTGCAGTTCCTTCAGGGAATACCAATCTGGTCCACTCCATGGAGCCTCCTCTCAGCAGGCTGCAGTGTGGACATCCGCTCCACTGTGGTCTCCACAGGGCACAGGGAAATACGTGCTCCACTGTGGTCTCTCCCGTGGAAACATCTGCTTTGGGCCTGGAGAGGCAGTAGAGGTTATTGAGCATAAAATATCTGAAAATATACCTGAATGTGCTCCAGTCTTAGGAGCAACAATTGGTGTTGTTGATAATTCAGAAGTATCTGTAACTGATAAAATTGAAAAATTGTTTTCTATTGCCATTTTTCTTCCTTTGTGTTTAGAGAATTCAATTGGGTACTTGTACCTTTCAAAGAGCAGTATGCCCAATTTTTTTGATGTTTTAGAATAACAGAAAAGATATTCTACATGACTAGTCTTCATTAGAAATAATCCAAGCGTTTTTGAAGAGTTTGTATTTGGCATTTCTAAGGAAAATGTTTATCTTTCACTTTTACAGACAATAGCAAGACAACTGGCTGAAATTTTGTTACGAGGCATGTGTGAACAGAGTTATTGGAATCCACTGGAAGATCCTCCTCACCAATCCCCTCTAGATGATCCACTTCGAAAAGGTTCAAATACTAAGAATTATGCGCTCAGTAGAAGACCGCGGGTATACACTGGAGAAAAGTATGGCTGAGTTTATACCTCTCTTGTTTCTATAACTGTTACCCAGTGCACTGGATTATTTACTTTGTAGTTTTGAAAAAATAGAAGGAATTGAGGAACGTGAATGGGAATGTTTCCCATGCCGTGTGTGTACATATATTCCCTGAAGAGAACTAGGGAAGAAACATACTTCTCCAAGTAGAGGCTTGCTCTGTATGGACAACACCTTTTGTTCTCAATTATAAAAAAAAAAAAAAAAAAAAAAAAATTTTTTTGTTCTATACTGTGTTATATGGTAGAGTCAATCTCTCTTATTATACCTGGGATACAAAAGAAAACGTGAACTGGGGGCAAATCTGATATTGCACATTTTAAAAGTTATGTGCTGTTTCTGGACCTCTATTCTGCTTTATGATAGAAAGGAAAGAGCAATATGGAGATTCAAATTAATACCTGAAACATTATAAAAAAACCAAAACATATCTAGCAATTTATCTAGCAGTTTCAAAGGTGGTTTATTTCCTAAGGCAGCTACCTTTTAATCTTCTTAAGTTAGTGTTGGCATTTTTTTATGATGCTGCCTTTTTTCCGAGTGTTACTCTTTCACTGATTCAGCTAAGTGGTATGCTATGGATCAGTTTTGTGTAGCGAATCCCAGGGTTAAATCTAGAGTAGCTTTGGTGTGTATCTCTTGTTTCCTGAAAATGTGTGGGTTTTTTTCAAAACCAATCACTGTTAGTATAGGATTAAATGTAGATAGACATTTCCTTGAATTTGAACTTTTCCTTTAAAGTTAATAGCTTGTTGTTTCTTTGTATCTGAGCAAATGAAAAATGATTACTGAAGTTGTTTTCCTTAGACACACTCTGACAAAATTTTGCACTTTATTACAGTCCGTGGGTGTAGCTTACTGCCTGAAAGTCACGTGATTGTGTCAAAGCATACTGGTGAAATCTTAAACAGTTGGCACTGTATTCTTTAATTTATTTTTTTATGTCATTAATAGTAAGTTTGATCTGACAAAACTTTGTGGCATGCTTGTTTCTCATAAGCTGCAACCTTTGCACTGCTCTACTTGTATTCTACACACAAGTCTTTGTGGGATCTTGTATTTTCATATATCTAATAGTCAATGACTATTGCTTGCTTGTTTTGATACATGCTGGAAAGCACTGGGAGCCAGAGAACTGAAAAATAGATTTAGCATAGTGGAGTTAATGATCTATCCAAGATTGTGATTTGCCATAGTAGAACAGTGCTAAGTAATGTAGATGGAGAAGATTGATATTCTATTTGAATTTAAGAAGAATATTTTACATAACAGGTTGTGGAGTCTGCAGAGTATCACTGGAGATATTAAAAATCCAACTGCACATGATCCTGGGCAACCTGTCAGTTGATCCTGCTTTAATGATCCCCAGACACCTCCTCCAGCCTCAACTATTCTGTGATTCTGTGAAATTGGTGTGATCTGGGAATCTCTTTTGAGGAGACTGTTGTCAGTTCCATATGAAATTTTTTACTCTCTTTTTCCAACAAATTTATATATATATATATAGTTGTCTAGCTGGATTAAAACCCAGGAATTGTGAATTTTTTAGTTTCAGTCGTGTCTGACTATGTCTAGGATGTGAAATGATTAAAAAGCAGTCTTCTGAGCTTTCGGGAAAGGTCAGGCATAGAGTTTGAAGCTTCAGTTTGCCAGAACAACTACCGTGTTTCTTTGCAGGTACATGATTAACAAACTGTACATGCAGGCAACCTTTTTGATGAAAAGGAAATACCTGATTTGTGGATACACCTTGATCACTGCACTTAAAATTATGCATTTATTGACCAACCATGAGGAAATCTCTTTATGCAGTCACACATTTTCTCATTCAAACTACTTGGTTTCACACAGCAAATCCTAAAGAACAGTCCGTTCCTCTCTTACAGCATATGTGCCATATTAGTTACTATGAAAGATTTTTTTCCATGTTACCTTGTTGTTATGTGCAAGAGAGTCTGTTTCTGTGGTAGGTTGCTTACGGAAGTAGTCCTACCTTAAATTCTGAAGAGATGTTTTGTTGTAGTGTTCACAGTATCTTTACATTGTAACATAAAATACTGTTATACTGCAGGCATTTGAGTTACTTAGCTGCATTTTTTGTAGATTTCCATTGTTTATACAGCAGCAAGTTCACGTAATTATGGGATCATTATTACTAGCAAGTACAATGGCCTTTATCTTCAAAGATTTCTAGCAATTCTCCTTCTTCGATCTAGAATACTTATAGCAGGTTTCTCAGGCTCACGCTTTCAAACTTAAGTTCTTCATTCTCAACTCATCCTTCTGTAGAAACATGTCTCCTCCAAAACCGGGGCTTTGTTCAGTGTAATTTTCTTGTCCTGGAGCATGCAAGTGAGGAGTTCCACAATTTCAACAAAGCATGTAATTAAGTCCTTTTCATTCATCACATCAGAGTGACTAATACCAGATCAGATAAATGTCATGTAATGATGAGATAAATAAATCATGTCTAGCCAAGTATCTCATCTCTAGTAGTGATTGAAAGTAAGTACGTAAGACAATGAATAGCAAGATGTATGTAGGAAACATGTATGTACGTATATGATGTATATGTAGGTAACTTCTTGCTAGGTATTCATGGTTTTGTTCTGTTACTGTGTTTGGCCAGCTTTTCTGAAATGCAAATTTAGAGCATTGCAAAGAAGTGCATTTTAACCAATCACTTTATCTATGCAATTTGCTCTCTGTTCTCTTCTCTGGCAATTTTCCACTTTTTACAGTATTCTTGCTATTTTTGTAAGCTACTCCTAAAAGTAATGTGTTCCGCTTAAATAATTAAATTCTCATTTTGAACAGCATCTTTTGTCCTCAAGAAAATACAGAAGAAGCCTTATTGTTGCTGCTTATTAGTGAATCTATGGTAGGTAAAATAGAGCAAATGTGCATGTGCTGTATGGGTGTGTGTTTTACTTGTCTTTTTAAAAATTAAAATAGAACTTTTTTTTGTCATGCCTTACTTTATGACTTGAGTTTCATTTTCGGTTAGGAAAGAAGGCAGTAACTTCTGAAACTCAAGGTTCTGTTCCTCTGAGACAGCAAGATGAGATCTGCAGGTGTTATGAATAGGAGTTTTTCTCTGTTAGAGGAGCTGAGCCTAGGCTCCTCCTAACCATAGACAAGTGAACACAAAGCGAAGTCCTTTGCTTGGCATCACTTATCAGTATGAACCACTGTTACACCAGCTGGTTGCCATTCAGACAGACTCAAAAATTAAGTTATTTTTGTTGTAAAAAACAAATCAAAGACTACTAGATGAGTATAAGAAACATAACCAGAAGTATTTTCTATTGTGCGTTAAACCTCAGATAGCACTCAAATTCGTAAATGATTTTTAATGACACTGACATTCAGCCTTTGCTGAATCACCTTAGTAGGCGATCCACAACTTCTCTGGGCAACCTGTTCCAGTGTCTCATCACCCACACAGTAAAGAATTTCTTCCTAAAATCTAATCTAAACCTACCCTCTTTCAGTTTGAAACCATCGCCCCTCCTGTTACAACACTCTCTGATAAACAGTCCTTCCCCATCTTTCTTTTAGGTCCCTTTGAAGTACTGGAAGGTCGCTATAAGGTCTCCCTGGAGCCTTCTCTTCTCCAGGCTGAACAACCCCAACTCTCTCAACCTTTCCTCACAGGAGAGGTGCTCCAGGGCCTCTGATCATCTTTGTGACCCTCCTCTGGACCTGCTTCAACAGGTTCATGTCTGTCTTACTCTGGGGAGCTGAACGCAGTACTCCAGGTGGGGTCTCATGAGAGCAGAGTAGAGGGGCAAAATCACCTCCCTTGACCTGCTGGCCATGCTTCTTTTGATGCAGTCCAAGATGCAACTGGCTTTCTGGGCTGTGAGTGCACGTTGCTGGCTCATATTTAGTTTTTCATCCACTGACACCCCCGAGTCCTTCTCCACAGGTCTGCTCTCAATCCACTTATCGCCCAGCCTGTATTTGTGCTTGGGATTGCCCCGACCCAGGTACACTACCTTGTACTTGGCCTTGTTGAACTTCATGAGGTTCACACAGGCCCACCTCTCAAGCCTGTCAAGGTCCCTCTGAGTGGCATCCCTTCCCTCCAGTGTGCTGACCACTCAACACACCTTGGTGTCATCTGCAGATTTTCTGAGAGTGCACTTGTTCCCACTCTCTGCGTTGCTGACAAGTACGTTAAACAGCACTGGTCCCAATACCGACCTCAAAGGAACACTATTCATCACTGATCTCCACTTGGACTTGGAGCTGTTGACTGCAAGTTTCTGAGTGTGACCATCCAGCCAGTTCCTTGTGCACTGAGTGGTCCATCCGTCAAATCCATGTCTCTTCAGTTTAGAGACAAGGATGTTGTGTGGGACAGTGTCAGATACTTTGCACAAGCCCAGACAGGTGACGTCAGTTGCTCTTCCATTATCCACCAATGCTGTAACCCCGTTGTAGAAGGCCACCAAATTTGTTAGGCCCAATTTGCCTTATTGAAGCCATCTTGGCAGTCACCAATCGCCTCCTTATTTTCCACGTGCCTTAACATAGCTCTGGGATTATCTGCTCCATGATCCTGCGAGCACAGAGATGAGATTGACTGGTGTGTAGTTCTCCAGGTCTTCCTTTTTTGTCTTTTTAAAAATGTGCGTTGTATTTCCCCTTTTCCAGTCAGTGGTAACTTAACTAGATGGGTAGTGGCTTAGCAACTACATCCGCCAGTTCCCTCAGAATGCACAGATGGCACTCATCAGGTCCCATGAACTTGTGCACCTTCAGGTTCCTTAGGTGGTCTCGAACTTGATCTTCTCCTACAGTGGGTGGTTCTTCATCCTCCCAGTCCCTGTCTTTGCCTTCTGTGACTTGAGTGGTGTGGCTGGTGCACTTGTCAGTGAAGACCAAGGCAAAAAAGTCATTGAGTACCTCAGCCTTCCCTATGCCCTGGCTAACCATGTCTCCTCTTTCCTTCCTGAGAGGCCCACATTTTCCCTAGTCTTCCTTTTATCGCCGATGTACATAGGTAGAACCTTTTCTTGTTGCCCTGATGTCCCTTGCCAGATTTAATTCTCTCAGGGCTTTAGCTTTCCTAACCTGATCTCTGGCTGCTTGGGTAATTTCTCTGTATTCCTTCCAGACTAACTGTCCTTGCTTCCACCCTCTGTAGGCTTCATTTTCGTGTTTGAGTTGGTCCAGGAGCTCCTTGTTCATCCACGCAGGCCTCCTGGAGTTTCTGTATGACTTTGTCTTTGTTGGGATGCATTGCTCCTGAGCTTGGAGGAGGTGATCCTTCAATACTAACCAGCTTTCTTAGGCCTCTCTTCCCTCCAGGGCTTTATCCCATGGTACTGTACCAAGCGGATCCCTGAAGAGGCCAAAGTCTGCTCTCCTGAAGTTCAGGGTAGTGAGCTTGCTGTGCACCCTCCTTGCTGCCCTAAGGATCTTGAACTCTACCATTTCATCATCACTGCAGCCAAGGCTACTCTTGTGCTTCACATTCTCCACCAGCCCCTCTTTGTTGGTGAGAACAAGGTCCAGCATGGCACCTCTCTGACTTGGAGAAGGAAGTTACCATCAACAAATTCCAGGAACCTTGTGGATTGCTTAAGCCCTGCTGTCTTGTCCCTCCAACAGGTATTGGAGTCGTTGAAGTCCCCCATGAGGACCAATGCTTGTGAACACGAGGCTGCTCGTATTTGTCTGTAGAGGGCCTCATCTGCATCTCCTGGTCAGATGGCCTGTAGCAGACCTCCACTATAATGTCACCTGTCCCTGCCCTCCCCTTAATCCTGACCCATAAGCTCTTGGTTGGCTTCTCATGCATCCCCAGTTGGACCTCCATGCACTCCAGATGGACATTGATGTAGAGGGCAACACCTCCTCCTTGTCTCCTCTCTTGTCCTCATGTGGGGAGCCATCCCACCAAGTCTCGGTGATGCCAATCAGATCATAACCCTGCAGGCTTGTGCACGTCTCTAACTTCTCTTTTTTTATTCCCCATGCTTTGTGCACAGAGGCATTTAAGTTGGATGAAGCTGACTTATTGGCTGGAGTGGCTGGAATACCTTTCTTCAGGTGCTCTTCTGCTGACCTGTGAGCCCTCTCCAGGCTCTGGGCATCTGTTGCTGGTCCTGGCATCACACTGGTAGGAGTGGGATGCATTGAGGTTCCCCTCATTGAGAATTAGATCTAGTGCAACATATATCCAGAAAATTGGATCTTGCTGGTGGACTGCAAATGCTACTTTGGTGTCACCTTGAGTTCCCTTAATTTCTGAATTCAGAAAGGATCCTTTGAGTAAGATTTAAATTATAATATTTATGAAAGAAATTATCTGGGGAAGATAGTTCTGTGCTTTTCAAGTGTTCTAATTCCCTTATAGGTACCTTTCAGAATACAAAATGTTTCTTTTAGCAACATGACTGTTGCTGCAGTGTGTTGTCATGCCTAATGAAAGTCAGCTGCAACTCTGTAATCATTCTGATTCAAAGATTGCCGATATAAAACCCAATAGCCAATGTGACTATTAAGCCGATATTCTTCATTTACAGCGCCGGATGCACAGGGAGGTATCTCTGCCCTTCTGTGCGTGCTTACAGGGTGTCCGATTATATCATTTATACTGTTAGCTACTACATATGCATTATCTTTCCAGGAACTACTAAGAATATTATAGTCATTCTCCCCGAATTCATTTACATAGTCTGTCCCTCTCTCGGGCATGCGCAGTGTCTCTCTGGTGGTCTTCAACAGGGGTCTTTGATGAAGGCCTGAAGTCTTCCTCCTGGATGCACTTTTCACCTTTCCGTCCTGACGCATGCTCTCTTGTGTTTTTCTGAGGCAGCACATTCCCTATCTTGGGTTAATAAACTCTGGCCTTCATTATCTTCTTTAGGATTCTTTTACCCTGATTAATGGTTACCTGTTTTGCTCAGTCCATTCTGCTTCCCAAGGACAAGGCCATCATTTACAACTTAGCTGATGCCTGTCTTCTCATTATTTGTGATTAACTAGTTCCTGCTATCAATTCTTACTGTAAAACATCCTTGTATTCTAGTTGTTACACTTGTGAAGTATAGACCAACTTTTCCTTATATGGGCAGAAATGAGGTAGAAACGTGGGATCTGAAGGACTGACATTGTCGTGTTACATATACATGTTGCTGCATGTCAGCTGAGCTGTAGTAACAGAACCACGGAATGATTGAGGTTGGAAGGGACTTCTGGAGGTCATTTTGTCCAACCCTCCTGCTTAAGCAGGTCTACCTGGAGCAGGCTGTGTCTGTGCCCATGCATCTTTTGAATACCTTCAAGGAGGGAGACTCCATAATCTCTCTGGGCAACCCATGCCAGTGCTCAGTCACCCTCACAGTAAAAAAAAAAAAGTGTTTCCTGGTGTTCAGAGGGAGCCTCCTGTGTTTCAGTTTGATCCCCTTGGCACTGGGCACCACTGAAAAGAGCCTGGCTCCATCTTCTTTGTACACATTGATAAGGTTCCCCCCCTAAGCATTCACTTCTCCAGGCTGAAGAGTGCCAGCTCTCTCAGCCTTTCCCCTTAAAAGAGACACCCCAGTCTCTTATTCATCCTGATGGTAGTTTGTTGGACTGTCTCCAGTACCTCCGTATCTCTCTTGTACTGGGGAGTCCAGAATTGACCCAGTACTGCAGATGTGACCTCACCAGTGCTGATTAGAGGGGAAGTAGTG
This sequence comes from Bucorvus abyssinicus, assembly GCA_009769605.1. Classification (NCBI taxonomy): domain Eukaryota; kingdom Metazoa; phylum Chordata; class Aves; order Bucerotiformes; family Bucorvidae; genus Bucorvus; species Bucorvus abyssinicus. Next base: position 17,663,890 of record CM020036.1, read on the forward strand.
CCTCCCTCCACCTGCTAGCAAACCTTCTTGCTCATGCAGCCTGGGATGGCACTGGACTGCTTTCCAGCAAGGGCACATTCCTGCCTCCTGTTCAGCTTAGTGTCTTCCAAGCTGCTTTCCAGCAGGATGCCTCCCAGCATGTACTGGTGCCTGGGTTTGTTCCTCCCCTGGTGCAGGACTTTGCACTTCCAAGTCGTTGTTGAAGACTTCGATGAGGTTCCTGTCAGCTCATTCCTCCAGCCTGTTGAGGTCCCTCTGCATGGCTGCACAGCCCTTTAGTATTTCAGTTCCTCCTCCTAGTTCTGTATCATGAGCCAGTTTGCTGAGGGTACACTCTGCCTCATCATCCAAATCATTAATAAAGATTTTTAACAGGATCAGGCCTGGTAGCAGTCTCTAAAGTACACTGCCTCCAACTAGACTTCATAGAATCATAGAATAGTTTGGGTTGGAAAGAACTGCCAACCTGCAGTGAGCAGGGACATCTTCAACTAGATCAGGTTGCTCAGAGTCCTGTCCAACCTGACCTTGACTGTTTCCAGAGGTGGGGACTACTTCATTTCACTGATCACCACCTCTTGGGCTCAGCCTTATGTGTTATTCTTAGCTGATGGTAAAACGGCTGAGTGTATCCTTTCTTCCACCAGGGGTGAACTAAGTTGTATGCTTGCATTTGCCTGAGGCTTAAAGTGTGTTTAGTTTAAGTGTGGCCAGCTGACACATTGCAGCTTAACTGTCACTTTATTTTGTCTGAGACCTTGGTAGTTCTGAAACACTGAGCAGTTAAGTTTGTAAGTACATTCTGTTTTATAATTATGCAGAAAAAGATTGTTCTAATATATAAGACACCTTCAATACTTAAAAGACATTCTCTCCTATAATACCGCTTTGGCATAGTCAGCCCTTTTTTCACAAGAAGTGCTAGTTCATAGCTTGTTCTGTACTTGGCAAGGAATTGAGTCAAATAACGGTTAAATGTGGAGGCAAAAGGAAGAAGTTCTTTGTGCTGACTAAATATCTATGCAGTGTAGAAAGGAAAAGCCAAAGATTTCTTGATCGAAAGAAAGCAAAATGGCTGTTTTGGGGTGTGTGTGAGGCTGTGTGTTTTCAAACCAAGCTGTGGGTTATTCAGTTGATAATTCCTGAAATGTCTGTGCACTTTACTCTCTATGTATCTCTTTTAGTATTTAATTATTCTGATTTTAAAGACGTATCTTCTATGTTCAGAGCTTAAATGTTATCCTGTTAAAGCAGAGAAACAGTTTATCATCCCTCACTGTGTGTCATTCCTCACCCTGAAAAGCAGAGAAATAGGCTGCCCATTAAAATTTAGTGTATTAAAGTGAATGTATTAAGGGGGCCCTAAGTGAAAAAAAAAAAAAAAGAAAAGAGGGGAGGAGGAGAAAGAAGGATCTTTAATTTCTGATTTCAAACTACCAGGTAGAGAATTTGTACCAATGGGAATATTAAAAATCAAGAAATCTAGAATTAGATACCAAGATAAGGTATTCTCAGAGGCTTGACGGTTTGGTGGGAGAAGTCCTGGATAGTTCACTATAGGTAGTCTTAGCTACTGAGAGACCTGAATTTTATCCTTCACTTTTTAACAAGATTTCTCAGTGAACATGGTCAAGTAATTTAATCCAGTTCAAGCTCAGCTTTCTGCCTTCTCACAAGGAAAATTTTCATTAAGAAATCAGGTTTGCAACGTGCCTTTCACAAAACAGGATTGAAAGTACAAAGCCTTACTGCAAACATGGCCTGATTCCAAACCTGTGCTCAGAATCGGGGCGGTTTTCACTTTTCACTGGTAACTCATGAAGGTGATTGTGTGATTATCCTGGGCAGGTTGCCAGTTACAAGTGAGAGGATAGTGTCATAACGTTGTGAAGAGAAAAGAAACTGATTGCCTTAATTTACAAAAGTTGGAATAGAGGATTTGAAGATCCTTCTAATATGTTTTACTAGCATACAGAAAATAAAATTAGATTTTAAAAGATGATTATACATTATATTAAAAAACCATATTTGGTTTCTGAGAACTCTACAATAATGGTAAATATATTACCTAATTTATGTAATTAGAATCAAGTAATTAAAAATAGATGCATATAGAAACATAAAGTTTGCCACTAATGTATAAAATTGGTGATTCTTACTATCTCTAAATTAGTAGCAGATACTATCTCTCCATATCACCGATATCAGCTGCTGACTGTCAGTCTGAACAGAATGGTAGTTACTTGAGCAAAAATACAGGTTCGGTTACAATGGCTGACTGTTTCTTTCTTCATGGTCTGTTTCAGGCTAACCGTGATGCTGTACTGAGCAGAATACCAGAACACAAGAATGATCGTATCATCAGTTTGCAAAGCGCATCTGTAGTGTATGATTTACTTACCATAGCCTTGGGAAGAAGAGGCCAATATGAAATGCTCTCAGAGGTTTGTTAATAACAGTGAATGTTCAACTGTGTCTTCATTGCTTGTTTCTCTTAATCATGGTAATTGTGGTAGTACTTAAGGACTAAACAGGTATAGGACACTGTCATTCTGACTACTGTATAAATACAGTAGGTAGTTTCCACCCCAAAAATTCTACAGTCTAAATGTATACAAGCAACTTGAGATGGTTGGTCATGGAGATTGTGGAAATGTGTGGTAAATGTTTACTGGCACACAATTTCACATGGTTTTTAGGCAGGGAGGCATGGATCTGCTGAAAGGTTATACATTAAATGCAGACAGCAGGAAGGAGCGGCAAAAGATAAAAGCTATTGTATATATAAATGCCTAGAAAAAAGATTTGTGGTATTTTATTTCAAAGAAAACTTTCTTTTACACCTCATGATATTTGGAGTGCTCCAGAGTTCTTGTAGTTTGTAAAATGGCTTTGTAGTTAATAAAACAGAAATGTATTACTTTTCCAGGTCTGTAGGAAATCTCAAATGTCTTGTGTTTGTTATGCAGCTTGCATGTGTTTTGTTAGATTGTGGCGACTTACTTCTTCAGGAAATTTTGGAGTATTGTTAACAGTTCTATACCTGAGAAACAGCTACAGCAGTTCGGGCAGAACACATCTTCCTACTGCTCCAACCAGTGCTCACCCAGCAGCAGGATGCTGTTGCTGACAATGATTAATTATTGGTATCCAGAAGGAATACTTCGGCATGTGTCCAGGGATTGATTTGCTGAGAAATGTTTTCTCTCTACTGTCACAGAGAATTTATATTAACATAAAAACAGAAAAAAAACCCCCAACCCAAACAAACCAGTTGTCTTCTGGTATATGTTGATAGACACCCTTTAATCTGTATCTCCTGTGATGTTAAGCTCTGAATTTGGGTAGTCTTCTTTGTGAAAATACTTCATTGCTGGAAGTTGTGTATGCAAGTCAGTTTTAATTCATACAATAGAAAGTCTTTCACAAAACTCAGGAGTATGAAAGCTCATACAAGACTGTCATCCTACAACATAGTCTAATCAGGAATATTTCAATTTACTTGCCACTACAGACGCTATCACCTTCATGGAGTTTTAGGTGGTTGCAACAGAGAGCTCTCCATATATTTTAGTCTAGAACTTCTTAAAGCATAGACATCAACAAGTATTGTTAAAAAAAAACCAAAAAACATTTAAAGTTAACTCTGATTTCTTTTTTCGTTAAGCAGCTGGCAACCTTTCCTTTTTATATAGTAGTCTAGCAACTTGGTGGGGGTAGTGTAGCCCTGGGTTCCAATTCTTATTCTTTTCTTTTGTCTCAGGTGTCACAGTGGGTTTTTTTTGTGGTGTTGTGGGTTTTTTGTCTTTTTTTTTTTAAATGTTAAATAACCATTATATTAATGGGAACTTCACAGATTCCTGGAATTCCTCCACTGTCTCTTTTGGGATACTTTGGGTAGTATTAATGTCACAATAGATGGAACTTCTTGTTTGCAATTCTTCTTGCATTTCTTAACAGAGAACTTTTTTGGCTTCACCAGGAAAGGTAGAGGTATCTCTGTTCTTAGCCATGTATCTTGAAGTCTAGGACATTACCCTGAAGGGTAGGAGGAAAGTCTTATAGTCCCCTCACATGGACAAGAACATAGAGCTTGCTCCCCTCACGGCTGTACAATTGGTTTAGTCCCTGTAGCTGACAGTTCAGTACCACTGTTCCTTTTCCTTCTGTGTTTTGAGCACAGTTGCATGTTCTAACTAATAGAAGATGTGTTAACTCAACATAGATCTTTGATTTTAGTGCCTTTTAGAAGTTGCTTGTGCTGATGATCTTGCAGAACCACAGAAAATTGAAGAGCCTCCATGTTTGACCAGCTTCTTAGTTGAGGGGTTTTAGCCACTGCCTTGGACTTTGACACCTGAAGTCTACCTAAGGCTTGTTTTAAGGTCTTTTTCTTGTTCTTTTTTAATCTGGGTAGATCTGTATCTTTGTAGTTATATTCCATCAAAATTGTATGTATATTCTCTTGAAATTCTCTTTGAAAAAGAGAAAATAATTCTTCTATGTTTTACAAACACTTTAAAATACAGAGTAATTAAAATGTATTTATTATATGTCTGTGATATATCTATTCTGAACATGAAAAAAATCATCTTATGAAGACCTGCTGTAATAGACAATGCTTACTTTAGCATACAGATACGCTAGATATACAGCTGCAGCAGGAGCTTACCAGGAAAGGGTTAGAACATTTCATGTGTTCCCGTTCTTGTCATCCAAAGCACAGCAGAAAACGTAGACTTTAAGAAGCTCTTACAGTTTAGTGAGTGATTAGAGAATATCTTCCCTCAAATCCTGCAGCCCATAGTCTGAAACTTTTATAATTTAAAGTGTTACAATAAACGCAAATTCAGAAATGGAATAACATTCTGTTCAGTTATGTAATAGGCGTATGATTTTTTTGCTGGCTTCATTCTCTGTGAGCTAATTATGATTGCTGTAGTGGAGCTGTTGTAGCTTCAATTCAGAAAGCACCATTATTCTTCACTGTGGTATTCACCCACCAGTTCCAATATCTGGTTATCATCTTCTGGTTTATTTATAGCTGATTACTTACAGAAGAAGTTAGTTGTGATATAAGAACATTAAGTGATCAAAAATCTGTCTCATCCTTGTTAAACTGTTCTAATGCTGAGTCATGTTCTTAATTGAAAAGGTCTCATTTCTTTATGGATTTTGTATACAACAGGCTTTCAGTTTCTTACAATTTTTTCAACTAGATCAAAGAACTTTCTACTGTCATAATTCTTTCCTAAACAGAAGTACTCTGACTGTCATGAAGCTTTGTAGTCTATGACATACTGAGCTTATCAGTGTCCCACTAGGAGAGATGTTTTCCAGACCAGAAATTTTCCTAGATACTCATCTTTCAACTCTCGTAACTTCAGGTCTTTTCAGGAGGAGACCATAGTGCTAAGCAACAAATTCAGTAATGTATTCAACATTACCTGTCCATATAGTGATTTGTGATTATTTACAAGGCAATATCAACAGTTGCATTTCTGCCTTTCAGAAGAGGGGTTGTACTGAATGTATTTTCAATTAGTTAAGTCAGTTGCCATTATCCTGAACATTATCTTAGCTTGCAGTTTCCAGGGTGCTATTGCTTGTTATGTATTTCTCATTGATTTCTTGATGGAGCCTGTTACTCTTTGAGATTACTTGGTTCAGAAGAACCCAGTGTATGAGGTGTTCATGTTGTTGCGTAGGTCATACACATATATGCATATATATATATGTCCTGCACATGCTAACCACCTATTTTGTGGTCTTACAAAGCAAAAGTCACGTAACTTGTCACATTTCATACTGAATGAAGCCAAGTAAATAGAACTTGAAGTAAAGGAAAATAGATCATTAGTATGTTGACACTCAAGCCTTTTAGAATAATCTACAATTGTGTACCATGTCCCTATAATTACAAAAGTAGAAAAACCTAAAGTATCAACTTCTCCAACTTGTTTATTTTCTGCCAGTTAGAACTGGCAATCAATTTTTAATAAAGCAAGGCATGGAAAATAAGATTTTTAGTTTTCTAATTGTGACCAAGTACCTCTATACAATTAATGCACATGTGCACAACTATGAGTATGTGAAAATGGGAGAAGAAAGTTTGATTAGGCAGCTGAAAAAGTTATAATCATATTTTGACTTTAAGTTTCCATGCACCCCTTGTTTGTGTGAATCTCAGGGATTATATGGCTGCTGTAGGTCAGAGTTCTGGAAGAAGCGCTGAAATTATTTAAGTAATATGTAAAACACTGGTATCACAACAGGTAGACTGAGTTGTATTTGAAAGTATGTTTGAAGAGGTAAGCCTGAATTCATTCTCGTTTGTTTAGAGGCACTAAGTTTAGCACCATAGTTGTACTAATTGGTGGAGAGAGAGTGATTTAGCAACTGTTGTTTTCTGCCAAGCATGGAGGGAGGTGGAGGAGTGTGCCTTACCTAGACATCTCTGCAAAGTATCCGAAGTGATGGGAGAAGACATTACACACAACTTATGTATTTGTTTCTTGCTGCAATCTTTTTGCTTTCACTGATGGAAAGGAAGTCCAATGGGAAAATAAATCCTGTGTTAGTTTTCTTAATAGACATTTAATTAGCTTACTACACAAGCAACATGATGATGAACTTTTAACAGCAACATTAGAAAGAATTTGTTTTTAAAAAAATTCATTCCTTTATAGTAATTTAATAAAAATTCTATTTAGTAATAGTCCTGATACTGGGCATTGTACAGTAGGAAAAATTCTAGCATACGTTACTTATATGTAGCAAATAATGGACTTCTTGTATTTGTTCAGTTTTATTCTCAGTGCTCTTCTTTGCATCATGTTCTGCTGAAACGTGAGAACACTCTACACACCTGGCTATACTTTCTGTAATGTTAAGGCTGAATTTGAATATGAAAAATAATTAATGCTATTACAGTTTAGCGTACACATTGTAACTATCAGAGCAGAAAAGCTGCTTCATGTAATTGCACTCTGCAGACTAGAAAGTTAATTGCTAAGTCAGTTTAATCCAGAAAATTATTGCACCTTTCCACTCTCTGGAGCTGGCCTGATTGGTAAAAGTGAGCATAGCAAAATGAAATAATTCTTAATGACAGCAGCAGATATGAAATATATTTATTTAATATATTTAATCTCAGTATAGTAATAATGAATTTCTTTTTGTCATTTAGTTATTAAGTGGTAAATCTCAGCAGAATATTGACTGTGGAGTTAAAAACCTTAAAAATACATAGGTTGCTCCAAAAGTAATGCCTCTTATTTATTTCCATGGAAACTACAACAGCTAGAGCACAACATCAACTACAAAACACTATTTTTTGACACAGTCCCCACCACTGGCTGTGCATTTTCACCAGCGAGGAGCAAGAGCCTGTGTGCTACGCTTGTAAAAATCTGCCCTGGTGGAGGTGATCCACTATCACTGTCGCTACTGCTGGAACGTGCCACCCACCACCCCACTGTGCTGACCCACTGCTTGGTCTCTGTAGATGTTAAGTAGTGGCGAAGACTGTCGATGGGTGCAATGTTTTCCACATGGAGGAGTTCAGTTACACCCCTTTGCTTCATACACACTCCCATGTCAGTCCCCACGTTGTCAGACTGTCCCTCTGCTGCCGTCTGTCACACGGCAACTGAATCGAACAGAATATTGGTGGAAAGGTTCAGCCTCTACTGCCAGACCACCAACATCCGCCTCTGACGTCGTGGGCCAACATTATAAAATGGGAGGCGTTACTTTCGGAGTGGCCCTCTTAGAAATAGTACTGTCAGGTGAACCTTTAAAAGCACCCCTGCTCCCACCCCTCTTCACTTGTGCTGATAAGTACTTGTGGTGCCATTGCTTGTTAAGTATTCACAATTTAGGAAGAGTGTGTGTACAAATTTCCTTTTCACTGAAGACTTAATCTCTTGCCTTTCACAGCTGGTACCTTAAGTAAGCTGGTATTTATCATTCCTTCTTTCAGACTAAATAGGACAGTACCAACAGGAGTATTTAAACAAACATGATAAATGGGAAATCAGTTTTCAAATCTTTTTTTCCATATAGAATCTGGCAGCTTAACTTATTTGAATGATTTAAATTTTTAATTGCATGTATTTTAGCTATGAGTCGATAAGAAAATTTTTATACTAGTACAACTTCTTAATAGTTGAAGAATGTGCCCTTAAATAACAATTTTCCCCCCTAAAATTAGTGTTTAGAAAGAGCCATGAAGTTTGCATTTGAAGAGTTCCATCTCTGGTATCAGTTTGCATTGTCCTTGATGGCAGCAGGAAAAGTAAGTCTTATTTTTTTGCTGTAATTCTTCTGTTGATGACTTTGATAACAACATTTGGCACTTCCCTAATTTTTATCTGTAGTGTTTTTGATAATAATTCTAATCCTTAATTCAGCTAAGTACAACTGTACTTCTGAATTTATGCCTAGTGCTGTACAAAGAATGTTGTATTTCAGTAGTTTCAAAATTAGGAAGACTGAAAGGTGATAATAAGAACTATATTGCCAACAAGCTCAAGTTAAGTTAATTGAATGTAAGTAGTGAATTATACCAGATCATATTATCCGGTAACAACTTGTTTAAGTGCTGCTTTGATGAACAAATTTTACCCTTTTTTTTTTCTTTAATACTACTATCTTTGAGACTGCATATTCTGTGCAATTAAAGTGAGATGGATTTTTAAAAAAAAATATATATATAACCTAGGAACTTATCCAATGCAATCTTCTGTTTTCAGTTCTTTTTGCTTTTTCCTGGCATGTTACGGAAAGTAAATCACATTCATTATTTAATATACATAATACTAATTTTCTAAAAGATCGTTCTCACTGGGGGTAATTTGCCTATCCTCAGTATGGGGGAAAGGAATGATTTGTATTTTCTGTAGAAAATATTTTTAGAAGCACATTAGTTCTGAAGAGGCTTGATTCTTCTTTCCATTCTCTATTTACTTTGAGTTATCATCTAAACTGGGATTGGATGGAGGCAAATGAATTAAAATAAGAGGAGCAGTGCCAGTCTGTTATACAATGGTATATCAGAGCTATTCCTAAGGGGTGGTGTAACTCCCAAAGAAAGCTAAAATACTGATTGTTCTGAAGGGTCTGTCCTGTTCCTGCTCTTTCATTTGCCTGGCTCAAATGGTGTGGCCTTACAGGCCTAGCAAAGTTTTAAATGCATCTCAAAACTGTTTTCTGAATCATCGACCATTGGAATTACATCTGGGCAAATGTTTTGCTGGGGACACTTAATGATAGTTTGTAGGGATTAAATAACAACAGCAACGCCTGAAGTCTTGTGTTTCAGTTGCATGAGGAGTTGTGACAAATTGTAAAACAAAATATTTAGTAATGTTTCCTTCACATGGGAAAAATGAATGATGGAAATAGGAACCTCTATCTGTGAAACTTACTTATGCTTTTAATAATTTCAATGGAAAATGTTTTTAACAGTCTGCTCGAGCTGTTAAGGTTTTGAAGGAATGTATACGTTTGAAACCAGATGATGCAACTATTCCACTCCTTGCTGCAAAGCTCTGTATGGGATCTCTCCACTGGGTAAGCTTTGCTACTGTTTGTCTTTTCAGCAAGAGCTGTGCTAAAGTGCAATAAAATCTTGGTTTAGGCATGTAAGAAATACTTTTGTGCTTCTGATAATCTCTAAAAAGAAAGCACAGATACATATATGCACATGTACATCCCTGTTTGGATGTCTGTTTTAAAATACTTGGCAGCAATGGTTATGTTTATCAAGGTAACGTACCTTGATACTGATCTAAGACACAGCTAAGCATGTATTAGAAATTGAAACGTTGGCATATGGAGATTAAAAATGCAACTTAGACTTCTGTTTCCTCTGTGCAAGAGGAAAATAACTTTTTTTAGGAAGATAATGAGACAAGTCTCTTATATTCAAGAGACTCTTCTGGTAATACCATGTTTGCAGGCAGATGGGGTTTATGAATTCCTAGTAGGGGTGGAGTCTTTTTAAAAAGTGTTACTTGAATTGTATTTTAGATAACCTTGAAATTGGTGTATCTCTACAAAAAAAATTAAAGTGATCAAAGATAATCATGTGAGTTTCAAGATACACATGTAATTTTTAGAATAATGAGTATCTATAAAATGTTGGAAAGGTCACAATCAGAAATTGAGAAAATAGTGCAGTAGCAGAAATGTGACTTGTTGAGGCTGACAAAAATACAGTCTGAATAATTAATGTAGATTCTAGTTCTGTGAATTGTTCCCTATGGATTGACTCCATATGGAGTAGCTTACTGTACTTAGCAGTTACATTTACCAGAATGGATTCAAATGTTATTTTTTTTCTTTCTAGATTGTTTAATAGAGTGCTAGCATGGATGTGCAGTTAAATCTTGATCTTTTACATGTTCCTCTATTTATGAATTTGCATACATTCAGCAATACTGTATGTGATGCTGAGTTCTGCATGGCTATATTTTTTTCGCAGAGTTGGAGCCATAGTTCTTGTAATTGATTTTCCTAAAGAAGTGGTACATGTGGCAAGAATACTATTTATGAAATGCAAAAGATGGCATATATGGACCAGAAATGCCTTTTTTATTTAAAAAAATTAAAAAAAGGGAAAACCGTAGTAAATTTAGAATGATCTGTGTGTTATGTGCCAGAGTTTCTCTTAACCATAGGAATGGGTGCTTCAGCTTAAAATCTGTGTTCTTTCCTCAGTATTTAGCAGGAAAACTAAGTCTAATGAAAAACGAAATAGTCCTTAAAAGCAATTATGTCTGAGATTTCAACAGACTCAGTATGCATAATACACATGCTGTACATTCTCCTCATTATAATGTAAGATTTAGCTAGTTTGAGACTTACATGGATTGATAACATGGTTTTGTAATATTTTCAGTTGGAAGAAGCTGAAAGATTTGCCAAAACTGTTGTTGATCTGGGGGACAAAACATCAGAGTTCAAAGCAAAAGGCTACTTAGCACTGGGATTGACTTACAGTCTGCAAGCTACTGATGGTAAGACAAGAATAAACATTCACATTTGGAAATTCCCATGTTGCCTAAAAAAGGATACCTAGCAGAATGCTAGGCTTAAAATTAAAGCTTCTGTGTACAACCATTTTTGAAGTCAGTGTATTTAAACTTCTTCAATGAGCATGTGGAATGAAATCTCTTGATCTTGCTGATCTGATTAAATATATCCTTTTCAGCATCTTTGCGAGGGATGCAGGAGGTCTTGCAGAGAAAAGCTCTTCTTGCATTTCAGAGGTGAGTGGGTGTTAATCTTTTCATTTCATTCTGCTATAAGTAGTGAAAAGCTTGTATTATGTGTTAAAAAGAGGGACTTGAAAAAGATTGTGTAATGAGGATTTCACCTCTGGGAGTCTCCCTTCATGAGTAGAGAATGTATTTCTTTAGCATTCATCATTTTCTGTCAGAAATACCTAAATTGATTTCTAAGGGTTTCCTTTTATTTCATTTTAAAGACATTTCTGTTACTCTCTGGTATAAAATATTTGCTCAAAGGAGTATTTTATTCTGATCTAGAAGGGAAAATTGTCTGATGCAAGGTTTCAAGTCCTGGTTCAGTGTGACAGTGTTTCTAGAAGAGCTGGTAGCTAATCAGATTGTACAGGAGGCTTTTGCAATTATCTCTCTCTGTAGAGACAGAGCAATAACGGAAGCCCTGCTGCTGTGGATGAGGGGCAAAATGCAGGTACTAAGGTGGTAAGCTAGGGTGAAAGAAAAAATTCCATCTGGAGATTTAACATCGGAGGCCATGACAATGCAAGTGTCCTGTCTTCCAAGTGCCTTTCACAGAAGTAGCGCTGTTGGAGATGACGGTAGTTCATTCTCAAGGGTTTGACTCTACAAATGAAATTGCAATAAACAGGTGAATGAGGACATCTTTACCCTAAATATAGAAGAAACAAATCTTGATGGCAAAGCTGGCAGGAATGTTGCAGCATCTGAATGTGTCTCTTTTTATGTTTATATACCCTTGAAAACTCTACTTCAGAGAGATAGGCCTAAATGTGTCAGGGAAACTGATATGTGTCTTAATGTGAATACAAAGTCTCAGATTTTTGTTGGTAATTTTGTATCTGAGGGGATAGGGTTGAAAAAGTGTTTTGCAGGTAACTTTAGAGTGAGGCTGCTGTGTACTGGTCCTTCCTTTTTCTGTCTTCTCTTAACTTTTCCTCTCTATGTAAGTATGTTTTAACATATATTTGCTCTTCCTATTCCTTAATGGTTTAAATAGTTTTTTATCACTTCAGCATTATTTCTTTGTGTTGAAACTGAATTTTCTACCTCCTGGTTTATACCTCAGTTCCTCACTCATCCCTCATACAACTGCCTTAATCATCACTGTTTCAAAAATACTGTGCTAATAATTTCTCACAATTTCTACCCATTCAGTACTTTTGAGGTTCTAATAGTGAATTGCTTTCTTTTGCTGATTCTTTGAAATGGTAGAGGATGAAATGAACTGTAGCTTGAAGCTAATCCATCCCAGTTCAGCGCCTGCTGACTCTACCCTTCAGTTTAGTGTAGCAATTCCCAAAATTCTGAAAGTCATTCCCTGCTATCGATCTGTCTGGAAAATTTCCATTTTCTGAGTCTTTTTGAAGACTTCCTAGCAGGGAATAGTGTCAGCTGAAATCTGAAAACACATCTAGCACCTCTTCAGTGAACCATTACAGGTGTCCTTTAGCTATATAGGTTGAGTGGAACTTAAGTTTCGTAGTGATATGGAGCTTTGAAATATTTGTGCTAAATAGATACAGAAGGTCTTGGGAACATGAGGATTAATTGCATCTGCTTTCTCTGCATCTTTCTGATGCTTTGGGGTTTTCTTTGTTCTTTGGGTTTTTTTCCAGTTGATACAACGTCCTAGAAACACTGTTTGTATTTTTAAGTGCCTGTTCCAGGGTATTGATGTTAAGTTATATACTCATCCTTTCTGCTGGCCTTTCTCAGAATGAACTTGTACATAGGCTTTTAGTTAAAGTATCATTCAGAGGTTTTAGTAGTGTGCAGGGTTTATGTTTTAAAACTAGTGAATTGCCAATATTGCTCTTAGTGGTACTGCTGATACGAGTAGCTCGGACTCCACTCAGACTGTTGAGTAGAATGATTTGGTCTTTGAAAAGAACAGAGTTTCTGCATCTCAACTATCCCATAGTTACCTTCTAAGAGAAGGGGAAAAGTTATGTTCTGAAAGGTGATTGTTCTGCATGTTAACCTGTTTCTCCACTTGTGTTCATAGAGAGGGACTCACACCTGATAGAACATCTGTACTGGAAATGCATGTCATGTGGTTGATAATGTTGCTGGTTCCTTGTTTTGATAACATAGGTGTAGGATGTTACCGAAATATTTGTTACCATCGAGTATGTTATGCTCAGTGTACCAGAGTCATGCCCACTTTCTCATCCTAAAAATAAATGTTTTGCAGAAGGTGGAAGTTGAAATTCTCTGTCTCCTACACAATTTATAAACCGAGCAGCTGTACTGGAGTCAGTATTTTGATGTGCCAAGGTTTTTTGGTTTCGATTTGTTGTGCGTTTTTTAATTACTTACCTGAAGGACCAATTCCTGAAGAAATAGAAGTCCAGAAGAAATACAGTTATGTTTTGGACCCTTGCCTGTGCCAGATTCCAAGACTATCAGTTTGTGCTAGTGACCGTTTGAGGAAGTACTTGCTGCCTTCTTCACACAGAGCTGAGGGGGTGTTTGTTTCACCCTGTTTGTTTCAAAATGTTTTGGGTTTTTTTTTTTTTTATTTGGAAGACTTTCAGTGCCTTTACTGTGGTCGCTGTGAATTGAAATTTCACATAATTCACCAAATGGTTGATTGATAGTAACAGCTTTATTCTGTCACTAGCAGAAGCTTGGGTAACTGAAGTACTCTGTAAGTTAAAATCTCTTGTTCTCACTTAGTCTTGCTTAATTTGTGAACTTAAATTTGAAAAAGGAGTCGTTCTGCCCCCTGTTAGGCCTTATATTTGACTCTAATCTCCGGTTTAGAGGTAAAGTTAACAAAATATGAAACTGTCCCCTAATAACTTACACTACTTTGATACATGTTGGGTGTATTTGCTAAACTAATGGTGCTGTCTCCTTGAGAAGACAAAAATGCACAAGGTGGAAACGAAGTTCCCTTTGTGGTGGTAATGGCTTAAAGGCCAAATTTTTTTCCTCCTTCCTGATGAATATGACTCATTAAATGTTCCAAAGCTGGTTATTACATATCCTATTTCTAACTGAGCCTCCATTAAAAGAACACAACAAATGTAAATGAAAAAAATGTTACAAGCTTGCTGCCCATTATTTACTACATTAATTTTGGGGTGCAACCATAAATTTTTTTTTGTCTTTATGCTCAAGTATCCTCCACCCGCCCCCCCCCCCCCCCCAAAAAAAAAAAAAAAAAATTATCTTGCAGCAGAAAGATTTTATTATAGGGGAAAATAGTAGAGTGTGTTACAAGAACATCTCCTGTAGGATAGGTGTCAATAAGGTGCATGCAGGTGTCAATACATGTCAATAAGACAATGTGTGCATTTCACCCACCAAAACATTAAAAACAAACAAAAAAATTTAAATAAAAGGTGCAAAAAGTTATTTCTTTCTTTTAGTAATTGGAGTTACTTGCAGCAGCAGTAGTTACAAGTATTTTGACAGTGAATAATCACAAAACACTCCTGCTATTGGGCAAGTCAACATTTTTGTGGACAAAAATTTTACTTATAAAAAAGTTCATCAGCATAAACTTCATCTGAATTTCAAACATAGACTCATAATGAGTCAGAGCTTATGCTGCCTTTTACTAAAATGCTATGATAAAGAAGCTGTCTAGCCTGGATTTTTTTTTACATTGCTACATAGCAAGGTGCTCTGCTAACTTAAACTCAAAGCAACTTAAAGCCAAGGAATAACTGGCTTCCTAGGAGACTTAGTATGTGCTTAAACTTGGGGAGTATGAAGAAAGAAAAAAACTCTCATCTACTTTGTTGCTACTCTTCCTCTTTACGTTTTGTGCTTCAGAACCATCCTGGGCAGGAGCAATGCAACTGCTTAGGTACTTCCCATGCAAGTGATGTAATTCTTCTCTTTGAAGGCATGTTGTTTTGGGGGATTTTTTGTTTGGATTTTTCTTCTTTTTCTGTAAGAAAACTCTTCTTAATGAATTTTTATTATAACTGCTCTTAGATAATTACCTCTGGTGTTTGTTTATGAGTATATTTTAATTGACGAATCATTTTGTATTGCTAAGACAGTTTTTAAGACTTATACTGAAATTACATAATTAATTTCTATTAAAAATGACTCTTTAGTGGCCCAAAGTGCTTGATTGAGAAGTATGAGAAAAGTGGCTGGAATGGACACCACTTACATCAAAATATAAGCATACGTGTAATGAAGAGATCTGAATATGGATACATTAATACATATGTGTTTGTGTGTATGTTTAACCTGTGTTAACAGGGGTTTTCTTTGTTTTTAAGGGCTCACAGTTTGTCTCCAACGGATCATCTGGCAGCATTTTACTTGGCACTGCAGCTTGCCATATCCAGACAGGTTAGTTGTGTTTTAAATGTGCAGCCTATGCTGTCATATGAAGGTTAGAATTTGTATCTGTTGATGGATACAGATGAAGATTTCTTTAATGAAAACCTGTTTTTTCTTGTGCATATACGCATGTATATGGAAAAAAACACTGAAACATTCTCTCTGAATACCTCCAGTCTTGTACACTTCTCCAGAGTTCTGCCACAGTGTTTCCATTTCTAATATCAGAAATAAGTCTTTAAATGTAGTTGTTTCAGCATTTATGTTGCTGGATGGAGAGGAAAAATAAAGTAAATTTTTAGCTATTACGTGTAATCTCTGCTCAGACTAGTTATCTGAGAGCGGGACTCTTGAATCTAGGCTTTAATGATCTTGACAGTGCTTAAATCATAAGTGTCTGCTAAGATCCATGCCTTTTCTGAATATTTGCTGTAGGAGGTTTGGTTATTGTGAACAAAATTACAAAAATGTGTTTAAGAAAACTGGAAAATATTCTAAAGCTATAAAAGAAAGCATAGCCCAGTCCAGCTTGTACAGCTGTTATGTTTAAGGGCTTTAGGATTCTACCATATATCACATGAATTTGGATAATGTGGAGCTGCTTTGTATATGTCATGGTAAGCCTTTTCCTGTGTCATGTTTATTTTATAGGAAGTAGTTATGACACAGTAGTTTACTTATTCTAGGTGACTACTTTTCATTGCTAATGAGTAGCAGAGACATTGGACTATGTCACATTAGACTGGAATGGATTGTCGAGCTAATGGCATAATACATTTTTTGCTATCACGCTATGACTCTGTGCTTCTGAATTCCAAACTTCTCATGTTGCTAAATTAAATTTCCTGGTTTTAACACTTGGCGTACTTATTTTTGAGTAAAAGCACATGCAGCTGAGAGATGATGAAATTCCATGTGAAAAGGTTATTGTTGCAGTGTAGCTGTACGTTTTAGTTAATGCATTACAACTAAATTATTTTCAAAATCATACAGAAATACAATCAATACCTGCAAAAGAATAATAAGTTAATATTTGGAAGGGTTGGAGGGAACTGTTTTATTAAAACACATATCTTATTTTCCATGATGAATATATTACTTAATTTTTACTGTTCACTGTAGAGCATCAGTCCACTTTAAACTTCAGAGTAGTATCTTACAGGAGGCTATAGAATTCTACATGATATCCAGGTGAATATTTTGAAAATTTTATGGACATGCAATCAAGTAATAGGCAATACTTCTAATAGTGGTGCTTTCTTTTTCTGCCTTTTTTTTTTTTTTTTTTTTTAAATCAGATACCAGAAGCTTTGGGTTATGTTCGTCAGGCCCTGCAACTACAAGGAGATGATGCCAACTCTCTTCATCTCCTTGCACTCTTGCTATCAGCCCAGAAACACTATCATGATGCTTTGAATATCATTGATATGGCCTTGAGTGAATATCCAGAAAATTTTATGTGAGTTAATGTCATGTTCTTTATACACTTTCTCTCATATATTTATTTTTTTTAGATTTTCATCTAATTCATTTCAAGAGGGGTTGGACTTGAAGATTGGTCTGTTTTGGTTTTTTTTCCCAACAGTCTTTCCCCTGGCCATGTAATGCAAGTCTGCTTTCTATTAAAGGCTTGTTGAATAGCGATTAAGGATTTGGTTTTGGAAGGGAAGCTAGAGCTGGGTAGTTGATCTTGGTTTGTTTTTTTTTTTTTTTCTATAGACTCTTTGTTTAGATCATTTCTCCCTGCCGCATGCTTTAGAGTGTTTTTCTGTCTTCTGTTTTTGTGCAATATTCTAAGAGGGATACACAGAACTTTGCTATTAGCTAGGATAGATTTATCCCATCCTACTGATAATTCTATGCATATTGCATGGAATTTATTCTGTAAAATACATCATAACAGAGAATCTCCTCTTTTGCCTGTGTAATAACCAGTCATCTGATGTTGACTGATGGATAACTAAACAAGTGAACAGGGAAGAAACGTTTTCGGTTGATGTTCCCTTGTTGTTTAAGAAAGAAATAAGTCTTTGTGTTTATTCTTCATGTGAAGTTTATCAAAAAGTACATTTGGACTTTGTACTTTTGTAAGGGTTTTTTTAACATTTATTTTCCTATGAAAATCTAATGAAACGCTTTACAGAGAAGTATCTCAGGAACAGCTTCCATTAACTTCCAATGTTCCATTCTGATGCTTTACCAACAGTCACTAAGGTTGTAATTCATAGTATTACAAATATCCGAAATGCTTACTTAGACAATTTTTTTGGGAGTATCTCAAACTTAACTTTTAAATGACTGGCCTGTGTGGTACATTGTTACTATATCAACATACTAGAAAAAATAGTATTTCTTTAAGAATTATTACTTTGAAAATAGAGATTGTAATGTTTTTCCTTCCTGTTCCTTGGCATTTCATGCCTCTTTTTGGCTATCTATATAAAGTACTGTTGCCTTCTTCCTTATAAATCTGACCAGGACCTCTGATGATATCACGTCTCCTCAGAACTTCTCTGGCTTGCAGCCAGTTGTGTGCAACTGCTTTTGTGGCCTTTTGCTGTTTCTCACTTCCTAGTTTATCCACACACGTATAACTTGTCTCTGTTTTTATTAGCAACTTCCTCTCATGCTTCACGATTTCAGAGCTATCTAGCAGTTCGTCTCCCAAATGTGTCTGTCCTTTCCTCAGGTCTGAAGGACCTGTCAGCAAGTCGTGGTTTGAGAGGCAGTTGAAGTATCAGCTACCTGATTTTATACCCTATTATCATTAAAAACAAATATGTTCAAAGCACCATGGTCTGTCATCTTCTGTCTGTTCTCGTTTCATCTTCTACCACTTAGTGGCAATGTAAATGACAAAGAAGCAGCTGCTATGTCTCAGAATAATAATAGTCTAGAAGAAGTATTCCTGAAACTATAATTCAGTGAAATGTTTGAAATTACTCTTGTGAGCATTCAAAAATTATTTATGGGTTTTTCAAGAATGGTTCTAGCCTTTCCATACTTGTCCATAACCGCATCTTGTGGCTCATGATGTTGCCTGAGTTGTTTTAAAAAGTACTGAACTTTCTATTGATGTATGTATGTATATTAATCATACGGGTGGTAATAGTGGTTCTAAGTTGTTAGTCCTGCTGGATAATACAAATGTTGTCGTGATACAGTGTACTATGCTACAACCTACAGGTACAGATCAGGGTATTTGAGAGGAATATCTTGGCAGTAGGAATTGCCATCAGATGTGGCAACAATTGCTGAAGAATCCAAGGTGAAATACAGCTATATGCATCTCTAGACAGTCTTCTAGAATCTTGTTTTTAGTGTTGTCAAGTTACTTCTGGTTCCCAGAAAAGTCAAGGATATGATTGAGATTCGTTGTGTGCTCTCTGCAATTGATATTGACAGCCAGCCAGACACATCTGGTCAATAATACAAAATTAGATTGATTCCTTCATGTAACTGGGTTGTTTTTGGAAGGATTTATCAGCAAAGCTTCAAGTTTATAGTCTGTTCTTGTGCACTAAATCCGGTGCTCTTGAAATGGTTGACAACGTGTATATGCGTATATGTAGAACATAAAACACAAGTGCATCGTTGATTCCATTTTCTTATCTGGAACTTCAGTAAACAATACGATCTCATGGTACTTCCAACAGACTGGGAAGGAACTTCTTGTGTTCCTCTAAGGCTTCCTAATTTTTAGATATACCGAAACATTTGATTATTGACTTACGGGACTTCATTGGTTTTTGTAAGCACTTGAAATATCATCATGTCTTCTAATTTTTTTTCAGTTTTATCTACAATCCCAATAAGCCTAATAGTACAAGACTTTTCTTGGAATTCTCTTTATTTCTGTTAGAATCCATTACCTCAGCCTTATGCAAAACGATACTTTGGTGGCTTTTGCAGCATAATAAATCTCTTGGGAAATATTGAAGTTAAGCATAGGGCATATGATTTGTGTTATTTCTTACCACTTTTATTGTTATTCTTATCCATATACCTCTGTATGCTGTAATGGTTGTCTTGCCCTTTTCACAGCTGTGTGTTCTTTTTGTTTTGCTTTTCTCTGAGAAGAATCTAACTTTTCAGAAGTTTATAATACTACAGTACTACAATTCACAAGTTTATAATACTACTATAATCTTTGTAAAATGCCAGAGATTGCAAGGAACTCATAGAATACACTGTGAATCGTGGTGGGAAGGGGATACTTTCCAGTGCTCTTCTGTTATAATCAATTAGTAAATACGTTATCTGTCAGTTTTTAACGTTTGAAAATCTGATGCATTCCTAGAATTCATGTTTAACATTTGAGGCATACAGCAAGCATACCTTCTTATCTTAAATTAGTGTTAACCTTCCTGCAGTATAAAGCTAGAAAGTTGCTAAACAAACATGGCCAATCAGGTAATGATTTCGCCCTATGCACCTCTAGGTCAGCAAGTAGAAAGAAATTCCTCAGAGCCGAAGAGTTATGTCCCATCACTATCTAAAGAAGTGGAAGGAATGAGTAAATACCACATTATGCAGTTAGCAGCGAGGTATACCACTTTTTTTTTTAAGAGAGAGTTGATTGTTCTTCCTTTGTTTTTTATATTGGCAGCATAAATATGCAATCTGCTCTGCCTCCTTAAGGAGTATTAGAAAAATGATTGGTGAAAATCTTAAGAAACCTCTAAAAATGAAATAGGTATGTGGTAATGTTTTCCAGAAATAATAAAAATGCAAGATATTTGCTGAATATCTATAGCGCTATCAGTTCAAACTTCTTGCAAGCTTAAAATGCTGGGTTGTAACACTCTACTTATAAACAAGTTTGCTGTGTTTTTCAGAGCAATACAATCAAACTGCTTTTAAATGCCAGCTAATCTCTAAAGCCTCCTGAAATCTGAAAGTGCTTTGATCCAGGAACAAAAAGTTCTCTACACAAAATATTACTTAATGGATTACTGAAAAGATTATGAATACCCTGCTTTGATGAGATTGGTAGAAGTAAGGTGCCTACTACTGCATTTGAATTTATCTAAAGTTGCACTGTTTTTTTTCCTACCTTTCATTAGACAACTTGTCCTGTATAGAAATGTGAAGTTGAGTTCTTCTCCAGGTTGACAGGATTTGAACCCACAGATAATGCAGCTCATTAAACTATGTGGGAGACTAGGTGAGATGATCCATTTCTCTCCTTGAAACAGAAGCAGGGACATGCTGCCCTTAATGTGAAGAGAGTAGTCAGCAAGGAGCCACAATATATTCTAAATTAGTAAAGTACTTAACTCTGAGGGAGGCTTGAGGTCTTAGCTGCTTGGGTGTTCCTTGAATTTTATTTATTTTAATCCAATGATTGCCTGCTCTGAATGTACAAGTAGTCACGGAGATGTGCATTAGAGTCTGAAGGTGTATTCCAGGTGATGCAAAGTACTGGTGGTTGTGTTGTATTGGTTCATATTTGGCTTGTATATCTTGTGCAATATATGTGAGTTATATGTGTGAGTACCTGAGGAGCCTTATTTACAATCTCCTTTCCGTGGCTTTTTCTTGTCTTTTTATCTGCTTGTTATGAGGAATCTGTATCTTAGTGGTCTTTTGAATGATACGAAATCTTGAAACCACACCTCCGTTTCTGCTTCATGGTTAGTTGAAAGTAGATTCTTAGGCAAGGGAGTCAGAGTTAGGTTTCTTAGTGAAATATTTGTGGTAATTGTTCTCTTAATCTTAGCTATTTGGGGTTCCCTCATTATTTCAAGTGTTGTGACCCTGAAAAACAAATATAGTGCCTGAAATTAGTGTAATTAGGCAAAATAAATAATAAATATTAATTGCTTATTTTATGCTGAAAATTGAACTGCAATGGATAGCAGCTGACAAGCTTTTAAAGTAGCAGAAGTAGGGAACAGCAGATGGGTTATTTGAGGAGTGCAAGCATGTTATTTTAATGTTAAGCACACTCAAAAAGGAAAGACATATGGTAACAGGTTTGAAGACGACTGAAGACTAAGTTCACAGTTTAAACATTTACATTTGTTGAAGTGTGATGAAATTTTTTTTTCTTCCAAGAATATTTCACAGAAGCATCAGGCCAATATGTCACTCCTCTGAAAATGATTAAATCCTTTCCTTTCTGACCCTCAAGGGCTCTTTTGAGCTACAGTAGATTTCCCAGAATCACAGTGCTTTTCAACATCCCTCTCAGTTCATTGACGGACAAACTTTCTTCCGTCTGAACGTTGTCCAGGTGGGCATAACAGAAGAGCTGGGTGGTACATGCAGTGTATGATGGTACATACACTGAGGTTTTGTGGGACAGAAGTGTATTTATCAGTTAAAGGAAATAGACTACGTCATTCTGTTTTCCCAAGGTCGGGTTGTAGTTGCACTACAGGGCATAGGGCTGGTTAAACTTGCACGTTTTTTTTTTTTTCCTTGATAAGTAGAACCCTGGGAATTATTTGAGGAAGGGGCAAGAAGTAGTGATCTGCTAGGCTTGCCAAAATCATGTGTTTCAGGTTGGTGTATACACTTTTGTCAACATTTGACAACATACTTTTCCAAATCTATTCCATTTTGATCCTATCTATCTTGGGAGTTAAATGAATTTGTACTCAAATTATTTTTCTGTAAGTCATGAATGACAGTATCAGTTGCCTGTATTTTTTCTTTTCATGCTGGGCTCGTTCCCCCCCCTCCCCTTGGTCGTTGTTATGTGCTATTACAGAATGGTTCATTAGAAAAGACATTGTTGATAGATAGGTATCACTTCACGTAACAAAGTGGTCATTGGTCTGAGGGTCTTACCCCTGAATCATAGTTGCTAAACTCTAGATTCTTTGAAACTTGATTGAAAAAAAATCCCAGTTTCGGTCATGACCTGGCTGCCGCAAGGTGTTCAAGGAAGGAAACCAGAAAGTTTTCAAGTATAACTATGTTGTTCTGGCTTTAGTCAGAATCTCTCTTCATTATAGTTTGTAGATATACATTTGCTTAAGGACACTGAGTTCATAAGATGATTCCATATACATAAACTCCACCAAAAGTCACAGGGCTGACTGCTGCTTTTCCTTGCAAGGAAGCAATCAATGCTTCTGCTTTGTGAACAAAAATACAAGCAATAATATTTCAAAGTGTGCAGTGGAGGCCATCCAGTGCACACCAAGGATACCTATTCCTTGTTTCCACAAAATTATGTTCTTTTGGGGCTTGGGAGCTGGTTTAGTGGCATCTTTTCCTTCTTTGAGAGTCGGGCTTCTAATAGCAATGTGAACTGCCAATTTTTACTTCATCTGTGTTTCTTGTATATGGGCTTCCCACTACTGGAGATCTGTGAGACCAAAGTTGAAGGAGATTACTCTTATGATTAATATTGTCACTATAGAAATCTGTCACTTCTCCTGAATCACTTGCAACAGGCTTCATGTCTTTTGGGTGTGTTTAGTGATTGTTTGAGAAGCAGTACAGGAGACTTTTTTTATTAAGTTAAATGATTTTCTGGAGTTTTTTACAAAAACTAGGTTTGATTGCTTGACCACCTCTTGCCAGTGTTGGGCATCCAGTGATTCAGTCAGTTTGATTCCTGAAGGAACCGGATTGACAGAAGGAGCTGAAAAAACCACCTAAGTAGACATTGCTGATAGTTGTGTTCAGTAACCTCTTTTCATTAATTGTGTCTTGTTAGTTTGCAAATGGAGCTTGGATAATTGAGACTTAGTCCTGACTGTTGACACTTTGAACAAAAATAGGAAGTAGATGTGATTAATTGAGAAAGAGGAAACTGGCTTCAGGATAAAGGGAGAGCAATTGACTGGGTAGCAATGTCACAGAAATGCAAAAGAAATCACCAGGAACTAAGATTAATTTGTTCAGTCATGCAAAAAGTTATTTCAAGGTACTAACAAATGATGATTCTTCATGTTTTGTAATGAATGATTTATATTTATATCTTTCCTGACAATAAAACTTTGACTCGAATAGTCAAAATGGAGTAGACTGACTGTGCAAAGATTCACTTTGCAATTGCAGCAGACACCTCTATAAATTTCTTTCTGGACTTTAGTTTTCATGGTGATAGAAGTGATGCACCTAAAAATCACTGAGCATGTAAGTAAATCCTTTATAAAACTATGTATTTCGTATTTTATCTAGTTTCATGTTGTCATTCTCCCAGTAGGTTAAATTTTTGCGGTTGTGTCATTTTGTGTCTTGATGGTCATGCAGATGTTTTGGAGTTCACTAATGTGAAGCTGTAAGCTTTCTGCAGCAAATGTTACAGGAACAGCTGTCAAAACTGGATGCTCAAATAAATTAGAGTTTGAAGCCAGGAAGATAAATTTTTTAAAACCCTGACCTATGTATCAGAAGTTCCTAAATTGGTTTTATTTTTTCTACTAATATAGGTTTAGCTAAAGCATACCTTGATAAGAGCACATCAAAAACTGGAGAAACCATTGCAGCACGTGTTTACTTGTTTCAGTTGCACTCTTCATTAAGACTGTATTTTTGTTCTTAATTTGAATTGATCTCTTATTTGGTTTTTATATCATTCTTTACTAAGCACTCTGTAGCTTCGTACTCTGATGGTAGCTTCTGTAATCAGGACACCTCCAGATGTGCTTTCTGATAAGAATGTCACTGTACTTGCTCACAGTAGGGCACATTCTCTAGCATTTCAGTTGTCTGCTGGACTGTTAACCTGTAGCCAGTTTTCATTATATGTAAACAAGAACTGCACAAAATGTTTCAGTATAATTTATAATAGCTTTATACAGAGAATCATTTGCATCATGTCTGTTGGAAAGGATTGTGTTAATTATTTTGAGCATAATTGCTTCATTGGGGACATTCTCATTTTCTTCTTAGTCAGTTACTTCTCTAATGTATTTCCACATTAGAGTGTAAAGGCTGTATTTGTTCCTATAGCTGTGTCCTGGGTTTTTAAAAAGAAATCCAGCTTGAGATATATAAAGCCATGTTGCTGAACAAGTTGTTTGGAAAGTTTCCTATTGTGCTGTATTAGAATGATCTTTTCATTAGCAGAGTATATCACACATAAATTAGAGTTCTGCTGGATTCAAGTGGAATTCTGATGTGAGGGATCTTAAAGCATTCAGCCATACCTCCTCCTTTTAAAAGAAGCTACTAACTTGCAGACAGTAAACTGTTGTCGGGTTCTGGACTGTGAATGAAGTAAATACTGGAAGCTCTAGGATTTTCTTTTTATTTTAAACTTTTTCTTCTAAACCATTTATTTATGAGTAATTACAAGACTGTCAGAAGGGCACTTGCTGATAGTATGTACTGACTGAGAGAAGCTGAATTTGCTAAGATTTGTCTTCCTCCTAGTTTTTCATTTCTTTCATGTTTCCTGCCACAGTCATTGGAAGATTTTTCCTGTATATATAACTGTTGAGTGAAAGAAATTACTTGCTAACACTTTATTTAGGGAAGGTGAATAGATAGAGATTCTTTCAAATTATCAATATTGAATAATATTTGTTCAAACTTAATTTTATTCAATCTGTATCCTGCTTTCCCACTTTAATTACTCTGTGAGGTCCACCAGTTAACCTGATTTAATTTACACAAGCAATTAACACTATGACAATTTGTTACAGAAATGAGATGCAATTGTATGAAGTATGCGTGTGAATGTTTTATATCAACAGTTATTTTCCCTTAAGTTCAGATCATATAAAAAGAAGCCTATGTTGTCTTGTAAAAAAAACTTTTTTCAGATTTTAACATCTTTCTATAATGTTACATTCTGCTTTTTTTTTGTTTTAAATACAGAATCATTGTCAGACTAGTTACTCTAAGATTTCACAAGTTGTATGTTTAGACTTGGTGAGGTTTTTTTGTGGCTCTTGGTTTTTTAATGTAGTGCCTATGTTTAATACCAGAACAAGTTCTTTTGAATTTTCTTAGTATAACAGGATTTAAGTTGTGGGATATATCAAATGGGCACTTAAATGTGAAACCAAAATGAAATATTATATAACTCTACACAGAAGTGCTATTTTTCTTCTTTATTTTATGCTCTAATAAGTAAGATGCCATCTATCAGTTTTTATTATATATAAATTTTATTCTTATATTTAAGATATTGTAAAACTAACGTGGTTGTCAAAGAGACCAACCTATTTTTTGACACTTTCTGAGTGGCCTGTTTGTTTGTTACTGTATGTATGGGAGTCCCAGTATATTAATTACTTTCCTGCCATCTATTAATAATTGATTATCATGTAAAAATACCGTTAGCTGAAGATAGAAATGCAAACTATTAAATGACTTTAAAAGGTTCTCTTAAAACTTTATAAGTTTACTCCAAGTAGGTTAAACATCAAACAAAGGTAGTTGTTTTTTTAATCCTGCATTGTAAACAAGTGGATTTGATGCATCGTTTTAAATTTTAGCTTCTTCAAGGGGATCAGCTGTTCACTGTTTTGAAGAGTATGCTTAACTTGAACTTGCTACATACAGAAGAGTCCTTAAAGGGTTCTCAGCAAGGCTTTTGGTGTGTTGCACTGAAGGACTAATATTTTTCAAAGCACATACCTTCAGTGTTATACACAGCTCTTCCCTGGGTTCTTCAAGTCCTAAACAATGTAAATAAATTATATAATGAGAGAATAATAGTGATGTTTACTCCCAATCTTAACTGAAAATAGAACATTCTGTTCAGTTTTTATCAGGATGTAGGGACATGGACCCTTCAGAAGATGATGTCTAGTGGAATTAGAAGCTTGCAGTAGAAGGTTTCTTAGCCCAAGGAACTTTAGGGATATTCCTTATTACCACTGTATTGAGTGACACTGCCCTAGCAGGTTGCTGGAATAGTAATAGATAGCATGTCATATTGCCAAATTTGAAGAAAGAATTGAGGAATGAAAGGCAGGTCTCTTCCATGCAGTAGTGTGTGGAATACGGATATCCAGCTATGGCTGATTGTCCAAGATGATCCAAGCTGTGCTCTTACGGTGCACAGCAGCATGTCAAAATTGTGTACTTGATCACAAAAGCAAAGCAGCTGGTTTTAAAATGACACTCAAGGTGAGCAATACCTGTTCACTGAAAGAATTAAGAGTTCTCAATACTAATAGTGTTACTCGTTGCATAGCAGAGCTCAGTCTTCAATACTTCAAATTTTTGCTTCTTTCTATGAAATAGAAATATCCTTAATTAACTTAATAACTTAATTAATAACTTAAGCCAGTATTGGACAAATTAACTCCTCTTGATCTCCTGACATTATAAGAGTGTGTCTGTGGAAGGAAAGTGGGGATTGTAGCATCTG
Source organism: Bucorvus abyssinicus (assembly GCA_009769605.1). NCBI lineage: Eukaryota > Metazoa > Chordata > Aves > Bucerotiformes > Bucorvidae > Bucorvus > Bucorvus abyssinicus. The sequence continues at coordinate 17,690,764 of CM020036.1, forward strand.
TGTATTTTATTCCAAGAAGTGAAACAGGCTGGCTGAGAGAAAGGAGGCATAATTAAGACAGCGATTTTATTTTGGATATTTGCGAATTCTTAACTGTGCTACAAATCACACTGGTTGGCTGGCAGGGAGAACTTCAAATCATGATTTAATAGATTAGTTTGTACTGATTAGGAAATCATCATCATGGCTTGGCTTCGCGGACGAAGATTTGGGAAGGGCTTTAAACGTGAGTACACCCTTCAAGCCTGCGCGGTGGATTTTTTAGGTGAGGCGCAGCGTGCGCGGGACTGGCCCCACCCTTTACACCTGAGGTTCATCTGCCAGGGCCTAGCGAGCTTGGATGGTGACAGCGAAGTCCTCAGGTTGTAGGTTTGGTTAGAGTATCCTTCTCTTAGATGGATGGCCTTACAGGGCTAAACGAGCTCCATCTGCCCGGGTTTGGAGTTAGAGTTGTCCTTCTCCTAGGATGGTTGCCCGAAGGCTAGTGAGCCCATCCTGCCCGTGGACACACTTTGTCTGACCCTTCAGTTGAGACCTGTCTGGCTTGGGAGACCCTACCGGAGGCATATGCCACCACCAGCATAGCTCTCAACTTCACAAGGGCACTCAAGCTCTTTCCCCACGGCAAGGGGGTGCCCGTGAAAGAGACTGATTAGGAAATAGACCACTAGCAAGAACCTCAGAAGTCACAAGGCTCCATTATTACAGTTGTCTTATTCTGTAATACTTTTCATGAACTTATCAGCTGTGTTTAACAGCTTAGGTTATTTGCTCCACCTCTTCTGCAAACAAACTCTGAGGAAGCAGTCTTTTCTACAATTTCATTCATAATCTTGAGACCTTAACGTTTTAGTCATCTGTATGTCGTTTATATATACTTGCTTTTGTGAAAACATTATCCTCTGAATTGTTCTTTTTGCTTCATGGTGTATTTTTCTCATCTGTATTTATAGACAGAATTAGTACTTCTTCTTGGCTTTATTTTTTTTTTTGCTAGACTGAGTAAATGAAGTATTTTTCATATTCTGCAGTCTCCAGTCAGCTGATCACCCTCGCAGCCTTTCTCTGCAGCTGCTCCAATTTGAAATTTCTTGTGTGTATGTTTTTAATTGTTATAATGAGAATTATGCATCGCATTCCAGATGTGATCTCACTGGGGTATTGTACAATGGCACTGTCTCTTTCTGCTCCAACTAGTTAGTACATTCCAGAACTGCACCTGCCCTCTTCACAGCTGTCTCACCTTGTTGAACCTGGCTTTTAGGCAGCTCTGGTTTGGAATAATTGTTACACAGTTGTTTGGTACAATCTCTTTATTAGACTTGAACTATAAGCCATTTTTCCATTAACAAAGTTATCTAACGCTTCTTTCATTTTTTGAGTGCTTAATAATATTTGCGTATTATTAAGATTGTGTATATTCGTCTGTGCCTTCCCTCTTGAAAAAAAGCATTGGCAGTATAGTTGCTGTTCCCCAGTCATTACTGAAGTGATATTTTCTTTAAAGTTTTTACTTTAGTAGGGACAATCTTATGTGTCACTGTTTCCATAATTCTGAGAAATGGATTATTTTTGATTGCACTAACTTTAATAATTTGTGAAGTATTCCTGTTTTCCATTTGTCATTGTTTTCATATCTGAGACATCATAGGTGGGGATTATAGTGGAGGTTGGGTGTTCATTCTTGAATATCCTTAATCTTCATCTCATGTCCCTGTTTAGTATACACATTTTCCTTTTTTTCCTACTTAGGTACAAAAAAAACCTTTAAAGACTCTATAACTTTTTTGTATAATAACTTGTTCAAGTATAGTTTAGCTTTTCTTTTTACAATACACCTAATTTGCATCTTTCTGTGCTGGTTTCTCTTTCTCTTTTCTCCCCTCTGTCTCCTGCTATTCTTGATAGGATCTCTGCATGTCTCTGTCTTGCTTGCACAGTGTTATCAGTGATTGGCTTGTCAAACATTGAGTTTTACCCCTTCAACTTGAGAGACAGATCCTTAAATGTTTTAGCATCTTTATGTTAAATGCTATGCTTCTCCTGTATCTCAGGTGCCTTTGCTAACCTTTGTTATCAAATTATTTGAGCGTATGCCACTGAAATTGAAAGACCTAGCTATAAACCCGTTCAGGATTTTTCATTCTTTATTTAAATAAAAATCCAGTAATATATGGATTAGGTTATGAGCAGCTGTTTTATAGTGTCCTCATTAATTAGTGAGAACAGCCTTGAAGTAATGGAGTCATTTGCTGCTTCAGTAGCTATTTCAAAATTCATCAGCTATTAGCTCCAAGAATAACTAAGCCTTTCCACTTAAGAGTTTGATTTGTTCTCTGTTTTGTGTCTGGGTAATTAGCCTCCTAAAATGATGCAATCCACTTTATTTTTATCTGCATCCATATCAAACACCGATGCTGGAACAAATGCCCCATTAGTCTAATGTTTTTTTAACAGAACCTGTTTTACCTACTTCCTTCCCCAAAGGATTTGACTCAAACATATTTCTGTTCTTGTTATCTGTTATATTTATTCCAGTTTGACACATCACTGGCACACATTGTTCTACTCTTCATTTCTATTTTGAATATTGTCTATTCCTCAGTACTTGCATTCTTAGTCATGAGTGCTGTCCTACCATGCTGTGGTTACTCTGTCAGGTTTTGTTCTGCATCGTGTGCCAGTAATTTAAACCTCTGACTCTTACAAACAGACACAACCAGATAATTCATGATACTCATAAGACGTACAGCTTGATTCTCATCATCTTGTCTCTTGGTAGTTTTTATCCATTCTTCACCATTTTTAATAGTGTATTAAAAACAGTTGTGAAAATGTCCCTTTAAAGTTTAAAATTCTCTGTGTCAGTAATGCAGGCCATATTCCAAAAAAGTTGTTTTTCAGAGATGCTTGAGGCTCACCTTTCAGAAAATCTTTCAGATAATCGACCTCATGGTTTCTAAAACCTGCCTGATTGTGATTTATAGTAAAAATATTTCTTGGACCCAGGGAAACTGCTCTCTGTGGCTTTATGAATGCAACCTTTTCTATGCAAAAGACTATTTTTGGTTTAATGTGGATAATCCCACACCTTTTTTCCCCATTAGATACAGTTGCCTAGCTCTTCTTTATTAGAACTATGAGTATTTTTCATCATACTTTATTTATTGTTAATGTTTTGGGAAACATGCAACCATCCAATCCTCTTGATTGCTGTAATGCCTAAGAAACAGGGATGAAGTTGCATGTGTACCAAGTGCATCCTCCAGAAGCATCAAACGGCTATGTTGCTTAAGTTCTTACACGTATATTTTTCTGCACTAGTATTCTGCTCTAGTATCTTCTGCTCTACTATCTTCTGCACTAGTAGTCCAGTTTGATACATGTTGGTTGCACAGACTCCTGCTATTTTGCACATGTTTCAGTCATTTCTTAATAATAAAATTCCTTCCCTTTCTATCTCCTGCTCAATATTACTTTTAGCTCTTGTGAGCTGTATCTTAGTGATTTACTGACCCTGTGCCTTCTCTCTGCTACATAATTCCTGAAAGTCTTAAATGCTTGAAGGCTGTTAATATAATTTCAGTCTATCTGTAAACTGCACATAGTAAGGTATATATTATGATTATCTTCTTTTTAGAATGACTTGTAAATTCAGTGCTTCTGAATTTATTATGTTCCATAACTTTTGTAAAGTTCTTTATAATCACGTATTTTAAACTTATTTTTAAACGTATTTAACTTCAAATGGTAGGAAGTACTCTCTTCTTTTTATAACAGAGGAACAGGAAAGGGGTTGTATGATGTAGATTCCTGTGATTTTGTGTTTGGATTTTGATGCCTAGGTCTTGTTGTTTGGGCGGGGTATGTGTGCACGTGTTAAGGGTAAAAAAAGATATTGTAGTGTAAGGGAAGAAGGATGTTATTTGTCATTTTTCCTTCTCTCTTGAGTAAAATTATGGACAGACCTGGACATTTTTTCTTCCAGTGATATAGTCACAGTTAAACGAGTATCTAGAGAGGACCAGTCTGGCAAATGAAATATGACTTTAAATTATCTATATAGTTCCGTGTATGCTCAAATCTCATTCACTGATAGTGTAACTGAAGACTTTGTTCTGATTCCTAGAAGAAATCAGATAAGACTCCATCTGACCTTATTTACCTTGCTTATCCACAGGTGCTCATTCTCTTAAACTTAACTCAGCGACCTGCTTTTTGTTTCCTCCTCAGTTCCACCAACACACACATTGTACAATTATGGTAGTGTGATTCATTTTTAGATTTACATGCTGGGTTGTTTCTGCAAAAGACGTTCAGTGCAACACTAAAGCTTTACCTACTGTAACTTGGTGAGGCACTCGATGTCATTTCTTATTCTTGAGAAAACCCTCTGGCAGTTTGCAGTTACTATTAGCAGCCTCGAAGTTTGTATTTGGGATAAGAAAGTTCTGAGCTTTCACACATGCCCACCCTCTACACCCTTCTCAGTCTTCCCACGCAAACCATATGACCACTCATATAGATTCACTTAGGATGATTAAGGTTGCACTGGAATAAAATGTCAAAGTACACCTGGGTTTCAAAACAGAAAGTAGGTTAACAGTTTTATATGCATACTCTCTTGCTGCTTTGTGCTCTTTAATCTTGCAATTTACTGAAAATTGCTTTTAAATTAGTATTTTTCCAGTGTATTATCTGTTCCCAGATGCTGTGACTCCTATAAATGTGCATACCAATTGATTAGCTTCTTTATTGTCACATCGCATATATATCCTTTAATTATCCAGGAAGGTGTCTACATTGATCTCTGTGGAGGACCTTCTACTGATACGTGGAATGTAAAAGGAGTATGCAGTCATCATCTTATGAGGCTATGCACTTTATTTGTCTTGTTGCCATTAGAAACATCAGCTTTGAAATCAGAATTAATTTACAGTGGCTTCCTCAAACATGTTTGCTTTCATTACGAATAGTTTGCTGCATATTTGATGTATGACGTGCTTTCTAAAGTTGTCACTTGTAAATGTTCAAAATTCAAGTCAAACATCAATTTTAGTGCCTGCTGATAGCAACTTAATGTAGAGTGGACATACATTTTCTTGTTGATCTTACCAATGCTGACCACCTCCCATGAATCTATCTGGTCTAGTGGTATCTTTCAGTTTAGCCTCTTCCATTTCCTATAATAGAAGTTGAAGGGAATTAACTTGCATCAGTACTGAGTTGTTTTCTTTCATGAGTTATGAGTTAGATAACTTATCTGAGCCAGTTACCAGAAAATTCCTTTCTCGTAAAACTAGTAAAGATTTTCTTTAGTGAAGATGTCTCTTTTCTCTTCAACATGTGAAGTACTGTTTTCACTGGTCCTGCTAATTTTACTAAACTACACTGTCTTGCTTAACTTCTAAAAAAAATTTAAAAATCCTATCAACTATTGTTTCTGTCCTGTTGAAAAGGCAATCTTGTAAAAAGCGCTGCTACTTTGATGACATTAGATATTGGACTTTATGGTAATTACTTCATCAAACAATTATTTAAATTAACACTTTGTAGTTATGTTTTCTCCAGTTTGGTGTGATGTTGGTTGTCTTAAAACATGTTTTGCTTGAGTTGGGATTTCTTTTCTTTCTTTTTTAATTTCCTTTCCCTTTTCACTAGATTACTGTTTACAAAAGTCAAATTGGAGTCCCTGTGCAGAGGCCCAGATGAAGCACTCCTTACCTGTAAGCATATGCTCCAGATTTGGAAATCCTGCTACAATCTCACTAACCCAAGGTAAGATGCTGTAGGGTTCTAGGCTGCTTGGTACCTTGCTCAGTAGCCTTTCAGGACAATATTAGGTCAGCAGTCCTGCTTTTATTTGGTCTGGTATTTCGTGTGATATATACCAGACTAGTCATCTGGGAATCTGGAAACTGAAGTGCAAAGATACCAGCTGATGGACATGCAGAAGCTACCCAGAGTTCTGTGAAGTACAGTATGCCAAAGCTAATGAAATCTGCAGTGATGAAGACTGCTTATAGAGACTGGGTAACTGCCATTCTCCTTGATGGGGCTCAATGTACTGGTATCGTCTTTTATTTTTTCCCAGAGCTGGGTAATAAAATATTGGCTAGTGGAGCAATTGCTGTAGTGGAAATTTAGTTCAAGGACTTTCACTAAATAAAATCAAGGAGGCTTAGATGTTAATTAAGACTATAGAAACATCAGAGGTCACATGGATAAATGTGATGTGCTTGCAAAGTCAGCATGGCTTTTTTTCAAAGGGAGGTCTTGCTTATGAACCTATTTAGGTTCTTCAGAGGCATTAACAAGTACTTGGATAAGTTGATATAGTTTTACTTTTCCAAATATTTCCAAAATGCTTCTGTGAAGGTCCTTTGCCATATATCTTTAGATAAGCTGTGAAATAAAATGGGCACACCACTTTGCAGAGATCCGTGCTGGTACTATTCAACACATTTATCCAGTAAATGAAGAGGACAAGCAGAATTTCCTGCTCTCTGGTTGTTTGAAGGGTTGACAGTTTCTGGAGAAGAGATGCTGCAGTAGAAGAGCTTTGTACCAGGTGGTATCAGATACCTGTATGATGAACGTTATCTGTTCAGTTTTTGCTTTTACTTTGTTGGATCTCAGTTATGTAAACACATGCATCTCTTTAAGAAGATTGAGGGGGTTGGCCTAATGGCCAAAGAGAGAAAATTGCTTCTCTCTTTAGTGAGCTAGTGAGCAGTTCAGAGCAGGAAAGTTTGGAGTGGTTGGCAGGAAAAGCCTGGGAAGGGTCCTGAGTCAGTCACAGCACGCTGAGAGAGACCGATACTGAGCAGGGAGCAGGCCTCGAGGGTCATGGAGAACAAGTGTGTCAGCAGCAAACAAAAGTTTGAGCCGTATTGTTTTCAGCTCGAAGTCACTGAATTAGCAGCAGGGACCTGGGAGAAAATTTCTCTTCTAATCTAGTGGGTGGTGGTTTATTTTAGTTGGCTGGTTGTGTGGCGGGGGGGAGAGGGATGTGTACGTGTTTATTGTCAGAATGCTGTGCTGTGCAGAATAGTTACGATTTCTGTGTAAGCTTAATTTCAGTGAGGCTTTGCATGTACTGCAGCACAACTTTGCACCTTTCATCTCCGCTGTTATGTCCTCCTCACAGATCACGGCTTGTCATTACTTTTTGTGGTTGTTGTTGTGCTAAGAGCTACGGTGCCATGTTAAATACACGTTAAGTACTGCTTCTTTCAGACATCAGCAGTGACAGTGAAAACTTACTTTTGGCTGTGTCAGCTTCAAATAGCAGTTCGCTAACTCTCATGTCACCATTCTTCAAGAACATCTAAGTGGAAAAATTAATGAGGACTACTTTGCATCTGATAGTTTTTTTACTGCTTTTTTTTAATCTTGATATGAAAGCTTTTCTTGAAGTTCTGGTTTATGGTAACAAATTAAAATCAAATTAGGAATGGGATGGACAGGAGCTGTGGATAAGCATCATGATGGAAGGAGAGTGGTTTCCTGAATCACACATTACGAGTTATATCAAACAGTGAATATGGATACCAAGCTGTGGCCCTTCTTTGTATGGCCTTTGGGAAATTTAAGGGCTGAACACCTGCATATTGTATCATGGTGATCCAGAACTGTCTGACTGGGATAACAATTATCGCTCAGACCTGAAATGTGACTGGGAAGTTCTGTTCACGCAGCTGCACTCCAGATGTAGTGAAGAATGATGATGCAGGATTGTTGTGAAAAGTTAAATTTTCCTATCTCTGTAATTTTAACACACACTTAATTTGTTTGAAAAGCACCATTTGAAAATTATGTCTCCCACTGGAAATAATTGAAGATTTTTTTTTAAAGTTCTTTAAGCCAATAATAAAAGGTCTTTTAATCATTTGAAACCTTTTTAGAATGTTGTTTATCCAAGATTTAAATGTTCTTTATGCTTATTTGAAACATCTTTTTCTATTCTGATTGACTGAAAACAATTTTCATGTCTCAATTTCCCAATAAGAACTCACTTTTTTTGATAAGCTGTGTTTTAGGTTAGATATTTTCTTCTTGCAATTAATCAGGATTTGTGGAGTAAACTTGCATTCGATGTAATGAAAATAAATTATGTGTAACTAGATATACCACACAAATTAAGGGCTAAATGCAGCACTGCACCTTACCTTTGTTTGGCTGATTTAGACTAATTTTCCTTTGTCCTTAATTGGCATATAAATGTTTTCGGCATGAGATGGTTAATACAAACTTAAAACTTATATATTGTGGTGCAAGGCTTGGAAGGTTTAAATGTTAATCTTAATTTCGCTGCTTGAAGTTCATTAGAAGATAGTTCACCTCATTTCCAGTTCTTAGTTTGCATTAGGAAAACAGAACAAACCACAATGCCAGTGCTGTGCTTAGAAGATACATGTGCTAAGCTGGCTCTCCTTGTCAGTAACATTTGGCATGTCATTGCTTGGGGATTGAGGAAGTAATTAATACAGCGGTTACCAGAAAATATGCACCAACCGATGTAACAACTATAGCTGATAGTGTGTGTTCCAGAAAGTTCCCTTCTGTTTCCTGTGGATTTCTATAATGGCATCATTTTGTAAGGAAATCAGTCATGCAATAATGTTAGGGTACTGATACCATTTTAGGAACATCTTTACAAAGAGGAAGTGTGCAACTATAAAGAGTTGTTGAAAGGCTTCTTGCCCATCTCAGTTCAAATTTGGAATGAGGGGGGTTTAAAATTAAGGCAGTTGAAAAGGTGTACTGAATTCCAGTCTTGCAGTTTAGATTAAAGTCTCTCAAGCTTTGCTTTAAGCTAGGAGTGTTGTGTCGTTTTTTCTCTTCAGTGGGAATTGGACAAAAGTTTGCACTCTGCCAAATTGGGCTAACAGCCCAGTTGCTTTAAAGCTTAATTATTTTTAAGTTTGTGTGGTGCTTTTTTGAAAATGAGGTTTTTAAGAAAGCATTAATTGATAGTGAATAGTACCAGACTTACAATCCTAAAAATTAAATTATGGTATTGGTGATAGAATGTTAAAGGAGTGCCCATATGTTCTTCCTCACACTTTTCTGTCAGTGTGTCTCAATACTCACCTCATCTTAAGGAGAAGGAGCATTTAGTTCTTCAGTCCCTGTTCTTTTGCTGAATTTTTAATAGCAGTTCTAGATCCAGTTATTTGTCCAACAAGAAGCCTGCTAAAGCGGAAATGAAGTGCACTTGGCCCCATGAGCAGTCAGTGAAAGCCACTGCTACTGCTTAGGCTCCTGAGGTGTTGGAATTGTTCAAAATGTTCATGCTGTGCTATCAGGATCGAATTCAACATTAGGCAGTCAATATGTATGTGTGTGTGTACATTAAAAAACCAACCAACCAAAGAAACAAAATCCAAAACCCTAGAGATAAAAGTGATGCCTTTTTATGTGAAATGTAGTTATGGTGTCTTTATAACATCTTTACCTGCGACTAGATGTCCTGAGTTCAGTGTTTCTCTTCAGTCTGGCTAGAGTGTGGATTTTCAAACTTATATCTGCCATCTTGGCTTCCTGCGAGAGCAGTACCTCGTATTTGATAAAAGTTTAAGGTACAATAAATCTATTCTGTAAAGCTGTTAGCCATGAATCGGATTTTAAGCCTGTATTTCCTTCACAGTTGTATTAATTATGAAAACAGAATGCTGAAGTAAATATGGGTTTAGTTTTGCTCAGGGTAATTCTGTTTCAATGCAGCTGGCTTAACGCACTGTAAGTGGTTAGTGGTGCTTGGTACTAAATTTGTTCATAGCAACAACTTTCATAGCAAGACCCTTTGTGGGAGGAGGGCAGCATGCAACTTGTATCTCAGTATATAATTTTATATTTAATAGCTTATGATTTCTGTACTTCATTACAGTGATTCTGGACGTGGGAGCAGCCTGTTAGACAGAGCGATTGCTGATAGACGACAGCTTAATACAATTACATTACCAGATTTCAGTGATCCTGAAACAGGTAAGAACTGCATTTGAACAGTAAAATAGGTAAAATGGTCTGGCCAAAGCTAGATTTTGCCTTTTTTTTTTTTTTTTTTTAATTTTGCAAAATGAAGTAATATTTTCATTGTTGTCATATAAATGGAAATAGACATTGGGCAATATAAGGTATTTTTCTTTTTATTTATGAAGTACTTGCTTACCACATTCTCTTTAAATTATCTATGGTATGAATCTTGCTGAGCATAGTGGTATTTTCTTATGCAAAGGCTAAAAAGTAGTATGCTGTACTAGCCTATTTGCCAAAGTCCTGTGCTTTTTTGTCCATTTGCACGGATTTTCTTTTTAAAAGATAAATAAGAAAAATATCAGAAAACTTCTAATCTCAGAAAACCCTGAAGGTATCATTGCTAATTAAATTCATTAAAATCTCTAATATATGTTAAAATATAATTACATGGGTGGGTTGGGTTACTGTAGACATAGCTTTGACAAAAATTTATTTGTCACAAATCATATATACTGTGGTATTTTGATATACATGTAAAAATTGTGGTGCACAGGTGCACTACATAAAAGTCGAGATTGTTACACAGCAGTAAATAGTTACAATATGTGTAATTTGCCTCTTTTAATGTATTCACTTATCACAATTCCAATTGATGTGCCTTTAAAAGTCATATAAACAAAAAGCAGGTGAGCCATGCTTTCTGTGAAAATTACAGAAGAAATTACCATGCTGAGGCTAATTCCACAAACCTTTACAATATGTTACTTGCATTCTAAATTGAGAGTTTTCTGTTTCCTAGGTTTTATCTCAAAACTGTAGCATGCTTTTCCTGGCACCTTTCATATGTGAATTCCTGCTTAAACACACTTTGACACGAACAGGAATGTTTCTCAGTCTATGAATTAGAATACACTGACCCATAAACTAAGATACATTGAAATGTGTAATGTAGCTCTTTGTTTAATATCAGAATTGCGTGGCAGAGAAAAAAAAAGAGTTAAAGTTGAATCAAATGTCCACTTAATTCTGAAATCATCTAAGTAGAAAGTGTTCTGTGTTTGCTATAGTGTCAAACAGTTTTGATTACAGTAATCAGGTCACCTGATTTCAAAGAACTACAGTATGATATGGTCTGAAGTACGGCATAATTTAGCTTGCTGCCCCTAATGTGGAATTTTCTGTCTTCTTCTATAATTAAAATGTGTAAGATAATATTACATCTTTCCATAGTGATCATTCTGTATTCTAGTCTAGCTCGTTGTTTCATTTTTAAGGACGTAATTAGATTTTAAAGATTTCATATGCATATATAGATAGACATAGATGTAGATAATTTATGCCTTCAGAAAAGTGCTTGTTGGCAGGGTGATGGTGTTGAGGAAGTTTTTCTGTGGTTAGTTGTGGGGGGTTTTTTTGTTATTCCCCCGCTGGGACACAAAGCTCTTGATCTTCACCTTCTGGGTGACGTATTTTATATCTGCCACGCTTGAGAGCATGATGAATTGGTACTTTTTAAAGACTGCATATTCCTCAACACTTCTCAGCAAGGATGAATCCTCATCCAAAACAGTGAGCTTTTCAAGGAGCTTGCCTAGATTGAAATCCTGCAGCCAATATCTTTGTTGGAAAACAGGATCTATGCATATGTTCTGATTTTTCCAGAAGTTCCAATTTGTCTTTTTTTCTGAATCTCATCTATGTTGTTAGAACCTATGTCTACTGTGAAGAACACGAAGACAGGAAATTTAAAAAATGGCGTCCCTTTTTTGATTTTTTTTTTTTTAGTAAAATGTAGTTGTGAAGGATGGGTGGGTGGGTCTCTTCTGGTTTTGGGAGGCCTAGGGTTGTTTCTTGTTTGTTTGTTTGTTTTTTAAATTGTTAATTTTAGCAGAAGAAACCTTGTTGCAATACCAATGTTCAAATTCTGGTAAGAACTAGAGCTTCGTTATCTACTGTATCCATACAGTAGTATACATGTAAAAGCTCCATATCCAAGTTTTGTCCAAAATTCTTCATCCAGAAGATTATACGAAACCGAAGGTAGATGATAGAAACAATAGATGGTTGAGATGTTAGACTTTTATAGGCTGAAAGAGCTTATGTGCAATTCTGTCAATCCCCCAGTATTTAGAAATGCAGAAGGAATTTGACATTCAATTAAATAAATGTTAAAATAAGGCTATGCAGGAAAGATATTGCAAAAAATCCTCTTAGGATAGAAATGTTTGTGTGTCCCCCCTCTGTACAGTATAATGCTACTATGTGTTTGCACTTATATGTGTGTATACACATGAACATTTGGAAATTTTCCCCTTCCTAACTTTGCTTGCTACCTACGAGGATGATCCCCTTTGCTTGTCTAGTCTGAGTTCAGCCATTCTGAGTACCATGAAATGAGAGCTAAAATCCAAATCTGAAGTCTAATATATTTGCAATTTGAATTTTAAAATCCTTTAAATAAAAAATAATACATATAGCTGTAATGGGTGAAAACATTCTTTTTCTTATATGTATCAATTAAGTAGAAGACGAAAGAGGGGGCGAGAAAAATGTCTTAAAAAACAGTTTATGTAGAGCTCTCACCAGTCCCATCATCAGAAATTATTAAATTTTTCAAGTTCAAATTTATGTAACCTTTGAAGTGTCAAAAGAGTGTATTGTGGATTTCTTACACGACTAGACTGTTAATTCTAAGGCCCTGAGCAGTAACTGTGGCAGTTACTGTACTTTAAGTTTGCCTTCTGTTTCAGCTGGTTTGCCGTGAGTGGCATGCACCCATGTTTGTATATATTGATGAAGGAAATAAATACAGAGGGGAAAAAAAAGTTTTGAGGAGTCAATCGCTGAAGTAAAATCTCACAGGGAGGAAGGCACATTTCATATCATGATATATGCACATCGTATTTCCTATAGATATGCATATGCAAATCACTTGAGACTCATTTGGCTATTTTGGTTCAGGTAAGTTGCACTCATTCTTTTTAAAACCAGATTATTCAATTTATTGTGTAGTGGTTGCAATGCACTGAGTTTGTCACAGGAGGAAACAATAGTAGCTGAGTTGTAAAATTTGGTCGTTATTTCCCCTTAAGTATATTTTAGAAATTTCTTAATGAGAAAAAAAAAAATCTTTGATTTGATTATTTGGTCTAGTTTAGTGTGGAAGGAGAGTACATATGAGTACAGGGTATTTTTTTTATGTTGCTTTCAGTCGTGATATTTATTTTTTGTAGAAGCATTCCCATCTTACTGAATGGTGAAACAAGTGCTTTGCATTTTTTGGCATCCATGAGTCCATTAAACCCTGTTGGATCTTTTTTGTCTCCCACCCCCTCCCACACCCTTACCATTCTCTTTGTTTCGCTTTTTAGCCTCTGATACTTCCTCATCTTCTCTCTCAAGAACAGAGTCTCCTCTCCAACTGTTTGTATCTCCTCATCTTCCTCATCCTAAACCAGATACGTTTGTCTGGCCCCATGCAGCCTCTCCATTCTGTGACCAAGTTCCTGAGCCCTGTACACCACCTCACTGTAAATTGGCTTTCTATTCCTGATGGGCGTGTTAGTTTGTGCTGTGTTTTTCTGATAATCTTCATAACTGATAAACCGTGTTTAAACAGTTTCAACAGAGTGTCAGTGAAAATTGACCTTTCAGATGCTTTTGGTGAAATACTGAATGGGTTTTAAGAGTTTCATCAGTATTGATCCCAAGAGAGGTAAAGTTACAGACATATTTTATACTCTGATCTCACGACTGTTACAGAAAATTATAGGTGTTTGGTAAAAGAGGTTATTGGCCAAGACTGCTTTGTAGCATTTACTGCTGTAAATTATTTCTGTTGCTGGCATCTTTTGCCTAAAAGGACTGTGCTTTCCACAAAATTTCCTTCTTATCTGTACATTTTTTAATGACTTCATTTCAGAAAGCCTTTAGCTAATTGCATCCAAAATCTTAGCTGAAAATTCACATGAAGGAAAAAATAAAATTTCCCTAAATTTCATATTGCAGGTAGGGCATATTGGAATGATTCAGAGGTATTAGAGCAGTGAAAATCAGCATTATGCTATCGGAAGTCAAGAGCCATTCTGTTCATTGAAACGATGCCAATTTAAAAATGCTGTTAGATCAATCCCCATGAGTAGTTCAGATGGCAGGGTAAAATCAAGATACTTTTCCAACCATTTCTTTTTAACTCCTTTTCATTTCTGCTAAATTGTCCTTCACTCATAGCTTTATGCATAGCGCTGTTTTTGTCACTGCATTTACTATAATCCAGTCTTAAGAAATTGAATTTTGACACCCAGCCTTTAACTGATATCATGTCAAAGATATTAATTCCTATCAAAGTGTAGAAAATAAATCTTTGAGTATTAGCAAAATTGACTTGTTAGAGTAGCTGACATAAGACCGGAGTTTTGAAAACACTAGCTCATATGTAAGCCTATAACTGGAACTTAAGGAAAGTGCTTTCTTTAGACACCATGAAATCTGTGTCCTACAGAAGTTTAAGTAGAAAGTCAAAAATATGACTTTCTTGTTGAAGCATTTGAATAGCTGATTGATTCCAAACTACTGTATCCTCAGGGAAAGGAGCTTCCACCATATGCATGAGAAGCATCAGAACCATGAAAAAACCCAGATATTGGAGTCCTTTGTGTAGTGTAAATATTTAATGAAAGTTAAAGCTCTGTATTATTGACTAAGTAGACATTTGCCTAGATGCTTATAGCATGGTTGGTATGGTTACCAAGGTGGAAAATCTCATGTTCTGTATTTTGTTCAGTTAAATTTTTTATTTCTAGTGAAAGAAGCAGAAGATATTTGTATTTTTGACTTGACTTCCGATTTCTGTTGAACTGGAATATGATTTTAGAGGTGTAGCAAAAGCTCTATGAAAATACTGTAAACAGTAACCTTATTTCATTTTTTATCCTTTGAAACCTGGTAAACGTGATTTACGGTTTGAAGATTATTAGAAATCCTCTGGCTTTCTTGGAGTTATTGGGTATTTTTGTTTTTTTCTTCTTACTTTGGGTTTTAATTTGTGGTTTGATCTGTTCAAAGGCAATCCATCAGATGCTTACTTTCATGGGTTTTACTCCCTTTTTTCAGTTCGTAAGTAGTAATCGCTGTGCAGTTCTATTAATTTCTTAAGGACTTAAATCACCTTTTCCTTTACCACAAAACGTACATGTTTTGTCCATCGGTAGTGGAAATTTGATAGCGTGTAAAGCAAGGCTGATGCTCTTTGCCCATTCAGTCACCCCAAGGGCAGTAATCTTACGAGATCTGAATGCACTCAACTAACACTTGCATTTAATAATTAAAGAGGTGGTATTTGTTTCTAGAGGACTGCAAATAAAGATAAATTAGGAAGGTCTTGTATAACGTAATGGCCAGCTGCCAGTATGTTTTATTAGAGAAGATTTTATGCCACTGCTGTTCCTATGGAGTATGTTGGTCCAGAATGCAACATTGCAACTGCTTTCATGTGTCATAATAAACTACTACTTTCTCTTGTGGTAAAAAGAGAGAATGAAGAATTTAGATCAATAAAAATAACTGCTGCTTTAACCAGGATGTGGAATAATGTTCTTTTCTTGTTAGCCTTGGGTAGTAACTTGTGGGAGGTTTTTTTATTGATTCCTTTACTTTTTCATAGATTTTTATGAGGTAGTACAGGACACCAGTTTGGTGGTGGAGACTAAAGTAAGAAGATAATGTAAAATGGCATGTTTGACAGTGGCAAAGCACGGGGAATCTTTTTGGAAGAGCTGAGAGGATGCTCTATGAATAATGCTGTCCATACCTGACTACTAGTATCTCCGTGCATAACTTTGTATGCTTATCTTTTGATAAGCTGGCTTTGTAATTTGTGATTGTGAAAGACAAAATTTTATAGGAAAACCTGTTCATTTGGCTGATCCTGCCAATTTATCTTACCAAGTGGATAGCTTCAGTGATGTATTAGTCCTGCAGAAAGTACTGCCTCTTTGTATTGTGCGATTGCTTTTTTTAGCACAGAGTTCTCTGTATGTCACACCACTAATGTTCTTACTTCCGGCTTTGTGTGCATGTAAAGTTGAGAGTAATGGCGTTTTTCCTCTTTTCTCTTGCATGAGCATTGCTGTTAAAGCATTTTTTTCTTTATGTAAACGTTGAAACATTGAAAATGTGATTAATGTAAAACTGTTTAGTAATATTCTCTTTTATGGTATAGAAAGAAATCCTCTAATAGTGATTTTGACAGTTGATATAAACATGTTTCATGAAGGATGATAGTCCATTCTTTTACTCATTTTCAGAAGGAAAATTTCATGTACATAGCAAAGTGGGTTTTTTTTTTTCTCCAAGCCTGCATGCCAACTAAGGGCTGATAGGGTTCATGTCCATTAGGCTATGTTGGTAGAATTTATTGGGAAATGACCAAGGAAAGAACTGAAGAAATCACAGCACCCTTGTTTGCATATTGTGACTTACAAAGAGTATTTAAAAGATGTATTCCAGTATACTGTCCAGTAATATTTATCTTTAGAAAAGCCTGAAGAGAATAAATTGAACACTTTGTTATTCACAGAAGTTGAACTGTAGGTGTGACTTGGAAAAGAAAGGTTTCTGTGAGATGATGAAGCTGGTGAAGAGTTTAGTTATATGTTAGTCTTATGAGGAGCGGCTGAGGGAACTGGGGTTGTTTAGTCTGGAAAAAAGGAGGCGTCCCCTCATCACTCTCTGCAACTACCCAAAAGGAGGTTGTAGTAAGGTGTGGGTCAGTCTCTTCTCCCAAGTAATAAGTGATAGGATGAGAGGAAACAGTCTCACACTGCGCCAGGTGAGCTCTAGGTTGGATATCAGGAAAAAAATGCTTTCCAGAGAGGGTTGTGAAGCATTGGAACAGGCTGTCCCAGGGCAGTGATTGAGTTCCCATCCCTGGAAGTGTTTAAAAGACGTGTGGAAGTGGTGCTGAGGGACGTGATTTAGGGACCCTGGCAGTGCAGGGTGAATGGTTGGAGTCGATGATCTTGAAGGTTTCTTCCAACCAAAATGATTCTGTGATTCTATGACTTAACTTCTCGGTTAAATTGTGTTTGTACAAGGCTGTTAGTAGGTTTTCTTTCTACTTAAGATTGAATTGAAACATCGACATAATCATGGTTGTTGCAGATAGTGTATTAGTGTGGTGCGTAGAAGCTGTAAATTCTGGACAAATGCCAGAAACTTGAATAGGAAATTACACCTTTTTGGTTTAGAAACATTTTGTTATGATTAAGACCTTCCGTCACACTTTGCAGTGTGCAATGTGATTGTGATTCCAGATGTTAAACAATAGTAATTTACCTGATGAATTCTAGATCTTGCAAAGACAGTCCCTGTTTTGCACTTGGCCTTTTTAGTATAAACAAGCTTCAGAACAAAACTAAAGAAGTGAAAGTGAGTAGTCAGGATCCATTTTGGTGATACCTTATTTCTCCAGACCTCCTGTGTTTATGTATCAAAATAAACACTCTTCACTACTGTGGTATTCCAAGGGAATTTTTTCTTAATTCTGAAGTGTCTCACTATTACAGCAGGTCTACAAGTTGTCTGGGAAGAGCAAGGGTATTTGTGTGCATTAAAGATACGGTAAAATTTTAAACCAGAAATTACTGCTTCTCTATCTGAGCATTTGAAGGAAACTACAGTTGAGTGAATTGTAACACTGGAAGTGAGGATATGTTTGTGTTTGGCTGAGGGTACTGAACACAGTGCAAGGGAAAAAAAACACAGATAAGGCTGAGAAGAAAGAGCAGAGCTTATGACAACCAACAGGGAGCCACCAAACAAGTAACTGGCTCCATAGCAGACTGTAAGATCCACTCTTTACCCTCAGTTTCTCACAAACCACTATGTATCCTTACCTGTTGTAGTTGAAATGTCTATACATTTTACAATTGTAATGTGACTGTAAAGGTCTGAATCTGGGGACCCCAGGTTAGAACAAGGAACAGATACTTCAGATAAATTAGTTCTAATAATGAAAGGGTTCAATAAAATTGGGAGAAAGGTCAGAAATAGCTTTTTAGTACACAGGATCTTTAAATGATCTTTAAATGATTTTTAGTTGTCTGCAAAATGAAAGCTTACTAATTGTGTTTTAACAGGAGCCAGAAAGGAGTCAGATGACAGCTAATCGTGGCAATACTAAAGTATTTAGAGCTTTATGGGTTAGAGCTATCAGCATGAGTGCAGTGTACCTGAAAGATGCCTGACTGGGCAGTGGCAAAAGACTAATGTTACTTTTAAAAAAGCGAGCAAGAAAGAAAGGAAGAAAATAGCAAAGATGTAAAAGTGTGATAAAGGATACAGTGACTGTGCTAATTTGATATGCAAGGCTGTACTAGAGGTCATCCCTCCTCCTTTTGGAAACTATAGCCCTGTGCTTGATATCTGGCTTAATAGCCACTGCAAGGAGGGTTTTTAAAGAAACAAAACCAAACAAAAACAGCCCAGTTCTCAATGTTGTTCTGCTGTTTCAAAACCTCCTTAAGTTCTCTACGTTTTAAATAAGACTGAAGCATGAAGGATTTGATGCGCTGGGATTTCCAAACAGCCCTACAGAAGATTACACCAAGTTTCTTTGTATGCTGCTTAACATTGATCTTCAGACTTAAACACCAAGAACCCACTTATTTGGGATGTTGTTTAGAGGCAGCTTAAACGTAGTGCGTTATGTTAAATAGTCTGCAGTCCGAGTTTCTAAACCAGTTAAGTTACTTAGTCCACATTGAATTTTAGATTGCTAATATTCATGATTAATTTAGAATACATTTTTATATCGGCTGTATTAATTTAGTGAAAGATAGAAGAAAACTATTTTCTAGTAGTTTGACTGGAATAAGGACACTTGAAGACTATTACTTTGTATATGTGTGTTTTCCACAGAGAACTAATTGCTGCAATATGTTAAGGGATACCTTTTCCCTAAAGACGGAATATAAGCAGTTCGAATAATGACACTTTGAAAAAAATTTTCTAGGATTTTTTTTTTAATGTTTTTTCTTTTTTCTGCCAATCAAAATAAAGTCTGGGATAGGAGTGAATTACCATAGGAAGCCCTCAGTACCCACTTCATTTTAACTTCAATATAGGTGGCCTTGAAACTCATAAGAATTTTATCGTAATATAATTCTTTTTTATTTAAAAATTCTTGTACAAGAAGTTTTAATAATACATTACCATGTGTACTTTGTGGTTAAGTACTAGAGGGTTAAAATCTAACAGCACACTCTCTATATGAAATTGCTTGTAGCCTGGGCAGCAACAACCCTCACTTTAAAGGCCCTTTTTAATACTAAATTGAATACTTGTTTTTCAGAAGGAAGGGATTAGATGGTAGATATCCCGAGTGTCAGTGAATCACCTTCTCTTTGCAAGTTCTTACGGAGGGATGAGGAGGCTCTTTCACTGTTAGTTCCTGGAAGGCTACCAAGTGACAGGCTGCAGTGACATGCGTTTACAGAAATGGATGTCAGACAGAAAAGGATTACTGGTGACTAGTGCTTATTTACGGTACCTTTGCTGGTGTTTTTCTTGGAATAGGCTCCACATGCTTCTTGCTTAGATTTTGCTTTTACGTTTCTTCAGAAGTTAATCCTTAAAGATAAGACACACAAAACTTCAGTGAATGCTCAACTCTGCAGGCTGGAGTTCGAGTTGTTTCATCAGCCAGTAAAAGAAAGCAAACTCCATGGTCAGATACTGTTTCTGATCTTCAGGGCAATTCCTTAATCATAATGACATATGAAATGCTAATTACATCCTGTGCTGCTTTTCCCTTGTTTCTGTCAGTTAAGGGAAACATGATGCACTATTTCAAACTTCCTCTTCCCACTGATTTCTCATTTGCTGATTTATCATGTCACACTTAAGAAGGTGTGTTTTGTGGGACAAATCCCTTCTTGTTAAAATTCTTAGAAATCCTGTGATACTGAGAGCGAAGGTTTTATTTATTTCTCAACTGCTAGCAGTGAAGGTGAGCTCGTGGGGTGCAGTTCAGCCTGTGCTGGATTCAGTGCTTTCTTTTGGGGTACCTGCCATTGTTGACCATTACAGATATGCTAATGGGCTTAGAAGACTTCTTATTTGATCCAGTATGGAATATTTCACTTCCATTATTTATTAATCAGGCCTAGTCAAGTCTGAGATTTTGTAATTATAAAACAGCTAGAGATAAGTTGAAGTTTACATGACAAGAAAGAGCGTAGCTTAAAATATTAATGCTCTTGATTTAAAAAAAAAAAGTCATGACTAAATACACTGTCAGTAATTGGCTATCCAAAGTACATTTGCCATTAGATATTCTCTAGTCACAGGAGCCTTTTTATTTCCAGTGCTTTGAAAAGGGTAGTATTCTATCTCACTTGTAAATACTTCATTTTACAAGAATTATCCTTTACATAGTATGCTTTGGGAATGTTCTTTATGCAAGGGACTTTTTTGCCACAAGGTATTTTAACTCAGCCTTCTTCATTAGCTAAGGTTTACATTCAGTGCAGTTTACTTGTGTATTTGTGATGGGGTAAGTTGTGATCATCTTGTATATTTTAGTTCTCCTTTTTTGTGCTGTCTTAAAATAGTCCTCTAATTGCACCCTATGGAAAGACATAGCAATTACTAACATCAAAGTGCATGCAGCAACCTGAAGATTACAGTGTACGATACCATCACACACCTTTTTTTGGATTGTACTTTGCCAGTTTAATAGAGAGTATTCATAGTAGCAACGTAAAAATGTGTCAGGTATAGTTACCAATGTTCAGTGTGGTTTTTATGTAGTCTTTCAGACCAGTATAAAAGCTTTCATAACAAGGAAAATTAACCTGACATTTCAAAAAACTTCTCAAAAGTGGTACATGTAAATTAAATCTTGAGGAGTTTGGGGTAAAACCTGTTATGAAACAGGTTACAGTTAAATGTTTTATGCAATGTGTATGGCCTTCCTTCTTTCTATGATGGTAATTATTTTTATTACTTCTACAGGTTCAGTCCATGCCACATCAATAGCAGCTTCCAGAGTGGAGCAAGCACTGTCTGAGGTTGCTTCATCTCTGCAAAGCAGTACCCCTAAACAAGGTCCCCTGCATCCTTGGATGACTCTGGCTCAAATATGGCTCCATGCAGGTACTGTAAAAGTAAAATTCTTTCTTATTCTTTCCCCTCCATTTCTTGCTAGCCTAAGGACATGCAAAAATCTGTTGGTTTCTTTCAGAATCTGTTACCACTTATCAGATAAAACTTTTTCCAGGTACGTGTGTGGCACTGAAGCAAGTCAAGAAAGAAAAAGAACGTTAGAGTCGCCTGTGTATAAGATCATTTATGCAAGATAGTGCAGTAGTTTTATAATGCAGCTGTTATCAGTGGAGTCACGTCTTCTGTAGAACAAAAGCAACACTCCTTTATCCATAAAGAATTTAGTTTCTGAGGTAGAATCATAGAATCATCTGGTTGGAAGAGACCTTTAAGATCATTGAGTCCAACTGCTAACTCAGCACTGCCAGGACATCACTAAACCATGACCCTCAGCACCATATCTAGATGTCTTTTAAATACTCCCAGGGATGGGGACTCCAATGCTTCACAACCCTCTCTGTAAAGAAGTTTTTCCCAGTATCCAACCTAAATCTCCCCTGGCACAACTGGAGGCCATTTTCTCTCATCCTATCACTTGTCACATGGAAGAAGAGACTGACTCCCACCTCTCTACAACCTCCTTTCAGGTAGTTGTAGGGAGCGATAAGGTCTCCCCTCAGCCTCCTTTTCTCCAGGCTAAACAACCCCAGTTCCCTCAGCCACTTCTCATAAGACTTGCTCTCCAGACCCTTTGTTGCCCTTGTCTGAACACTCCAGCACCTCAGTGTCCTTCTTGAAGTGAGAGGCCCAAAACTTGACACAGTACTCAATATGTGGCCTCACCAGTGCAGAGTACAGGGGGACATTGAATATCTTAATATTTGGAAATTTAGATTCCCTAATTCCATTGGTTGAAAAAAGATGTTTGTAAGATTATTGAATAGAGTTCCTGCAATGAGAAAAGCTTTATCATTGAAAATAAATAACTGCCTATGTGGAAGAAAAGGGTCGTAGTACTATTGAGCAACCTGTCCCTTGCAGCTGTGCTAATGAGATCTCATTCCGTTCTCTTCCTTCTAGCTTCATTAACGTAAAGGACTCAGGATTGTTTTCCTGAATGTGTAGTCATGTTGAGTGGATTTAGTATTCTTATGCTGCTTCAAGCCTCAAGCTAAATGCAGTGTCACAAGTGGCTGTTATATAAATTTTTTATGAGAAAATGATGGTCCAGTGTATTTTTACACAGTTAAAAATCTGTACCATGCAATTGTTTTTATTGATACTTTCATCAGAAAGGTGTAATTTAGAAGTCAATCAGCAATTGTTCTGCTTTGGTCTGCTCTCAGACTTGAGCATGTTTCAGTGACATAGGTTTTTTTTTCCTTCTTGTGCTGTATTTTGTAGTGTTTTAATTTACCTATTATGTCCTAACAGTTTTATTGTGTGAAAGTCATTACAGTACAATTGCTCTCAGTTATTAATTAGTGTTGTAGAGAAAAAGACCAGAAGATTGGAAAGAAAGAGCAACGATAGTGATTAACAGTAGTGATCTCATTTAGGGGTGGGAAGGCTCCTCGAAAGCAACACAGATTAGAACAAGGCAAGGTCCACCAGGGCATAGTGTAGTCACTGCCCTGCATTGTGGCTTCATTGATGTTAAATATTTATAAACCATCACAGATGGCCATCTACAGTAACCCTTAGCATCTATAGTGCTGATAATTTCTCAGCCATCTGTGACAGCTTGTTCCACAGCTTATTTTCTGGTTTTTACTTTTTGTTGGTCATGTACAGTTGCTGCTTATCCAGTCCATGCAACTGACTGCTCATGTTTTGCCCACAAAGGAGAGGTCTGGAGACTCTTTGCTCATTCCTCTTTAGTTCACAGTTTAGTCACATTTGCATACATGTTGTTGGTCTGCTATTGCAATCTGCTGCACAGATCTTTTTAAGAGTGGAAAGTGGACTATTTCAACAACCATAGTCTGTTGGCCATATTCTCAATTCCCAGCCAGAGGAAGCATGGGTGGGAGGTAGGAGAGAGTTGGGTTGGAGAATGAACTAAAGCAATAAAGATCCAGAGGAAGGACACAACAAAGTACGAGGAGTGGTTGGTCTAACTCTTTGTGTATGGGGAGCATTGAAAGAAAAAAAATGAGATAAAAGAGAGCTTCTGTCTGCTTTCGGAGAAGGTACTGCAACCTGAAGTCTACTTCTTGTACACTTTGGAATGATCCTGTGCAGGTTACTTCTGGTGTTTTGTGCTGCATTTCAGAGTGTTCAGGTATCCTGCTATTCAGCTACTTGTCCTGTTACAGTAAATGCCCTGAGCTTTGAGGAAGGCTCTTTACTGTAGGAACATTCAGAATAAAGTTTTCTTCCCAAAGCACAATAGAAAGCAGATATTCTGGAAGATATCTTCATCAGTATATATAGGTTACTTGCATAGAAAACAGTGATAAAATTACTTAACGCCTTAATTATAGCACACGTTCTTTAAATAAAAGTGAAGATTTACCATTAGGAAATTGCTTCCTTTTTGAGACTTGTGCCACATTTAACTGTTCGACTCCCTGTATGGTTGTGGAGTCTTTTACTTCTTAATGGCGGGGGGGTGGGGGGTGGAATTGTTAACAGGCTTTAAATCTTAAAATAAAAAAATTGATAATTATTCTTCTGTTACATAGAGACATGGAAAAGTTACATAAATAAGTTCTAATACATGCAAAACTTAGTGGAACATTTTTACCCAAACTAATATATAGGGTGTGAAAAAGAGGGAAAATGCTTGTTCCTAAGGATATACACTGTCATTCCAGCTGTCATTTGTGTAAATGAGCATGGCATTCAGTCCAAAGAAGTTGAGTTTGCACACAGGAACTAGCTTTTAATTTTTCACCTTGTGTTTATTGATGGACTGTTTCAGCCTTTTATTTCTGGGCATACAGTGTGAAGTTAGAAAATCAGGCTTATTTAAAATATGAAACAAAATGACTTTTGTCATTGGTACATTCTCCGGTAACTCACTGTTAAAAACCAGACCTGTCCCTAAATAATTAATGGCTGTGATGGTCTTTGAAAAATGCATCTTTAGCCTGGAGAAAAGGAGGCTGAGGGGAGACCTTACCGCTCCCTACAACTACCTGAAAGGAGGTTGTAGAGAGGTGGGGGTCGGTCTCTTCTCCCATATGACAAGTGACAGGATGAGAGAAAACGGCCTCCAGGTGTGCCAGGGGAGATTTAGGTTGGATACTGGGAAAAACTTTTACAGAGAGGGTTGTGAAGCATTGGAACAGGCTGCCCAGAGAAGTGGTGGAGTCCCCATCCCTGGGGGTATTTACAAGACATCTAGATATGGTGCTGAGGGACATGGTTTAGTGATGACCTAGCAGTGATGAGTTAGCAGTTGGACTCAATGATCTTAAAGGTCTCTTCTAACTGAAATGATTCTATGATTCTAAGACTGAACTCAACTTTACTATGCAGCCAATTGGAAAATAGACTGATTTCTCAATAAAATGCAAGTATAAACATTGGAAGGGTTTGAGCCAGAAGGCATTCTTAGCATTCTCTAGGTTGGAGGCATTGAGAAGTGCATAACCAACTTGGCACCTGGTTTCTCTTCAAACTGCTGCTCCTCTCTTGAGATTTTCTTACAAAGTCTACTGACACTTGTCAGTTTTCTACAACTGATTTATTTGAATTTGCAGTGTTGTTTTTTAACATTTTTATTCAGTTTAAAGTAATTTTCTCAGAATGATCAGCTCACCTCCAGTTTCAGAAATTTCTTGAACGAACTTTCATGCTTAACACCTAGCCACAGGTTCAGCTTTCTATTCATTTTTTTCATAGTTTTTCAAAAAGCCCACTGTGTATTCGGTTGGGGTACCATAACTTCTGGTAGAGAAAAGAAGTTATTTTTAGAATAACTCTATAATAAATGTGAAGTAATTATTTTGTTTAACACTTTTAGGAAGGTCTGTTAATAACTGTCAAGTTTCTCTGCCGCAGGTAGTGAGCAGGACAGCAAGATTTAGCGTCTCTTGCAGTAATGTAAGACTAATTTATAAGCAGCCTCTATTGGCTAGTGTTAAAAAGCCGTTGCTACCATGCTTGTTTCCCCTCAAGAAATACAGAATTTCAACTGCTGTCTGTTAGATTAGCCAATCTTTGCTTATTTTTCAGTCTAGAATTATTGTGGTAGCAGATAATCACCTACTTAAGTAATTTTTGGTTTCTGCATATTATTTGCTAATAATTGTAGCTTTTACTTTGTACCTTTTACAGTCTCTGTAAAATATAATTTTCCTAACTGTCTTGTCACCTACCAACTTGGAAGTGTGTATTTAAATCTATGTTTCAAGTCTGATGATGCTGGAGAAGAAACAATAAAACCAGTAGGGCTCAAATGGTTACCATTTAAATAATGTAGTGTATTTTAGACTCACTAAAATCTTGTTTCTCATGTAGTAATACTGACCATGTAGCTTTTAGAAAAGTACTCAAGACAGAAGTACCCAAAGCTTTTCCAAAATATTTTAAGGTTTTTAAAAAAAAAACCAAACTCAGTACAATTCACATTTTATGCTGTATGTCCAGCTCTCTAATTATGGCTACAACTTGCTCTTTGTATTTACAGTTAGTAAAAGTAAAATCCTAGAAAAATCTATTGTTTCCCAAGTTGGATTTTGATTTCAAAATGTTATCCCTTCATTGTCTTCCAGATTTGCTATTCTTGAGTTATTCAGTACCATCTCTGACTAGGTGAGGTGGTTTTTTTAGGATGAGGGAGAAAAAAAAATGTTTCTGGATCTGCAGTTTCATGTGTTAGTTCTTCATGTGGATGACACATTTTTCCATCAAAAAGCATTTAATCAG
This sequence comes from Bucorvus abyssinicus, assembly GCA_009769605.1. Taxonomy (NCBI): domain Eukaryota; kingdom Metazoa; phylum Chordata; class Aves; order Bucerotiformes; family Bucorvidae; genus Bucorvus; species Bucorvus abyssinicus. The sequence goes on from CM020036.1 coordinate 17,716,729, forward strand.
TTTCTAAAAATATACTGCATTAATCCATACATCCACATGGGCACACTATTTATGTTGGGTAGAATGTGTTCTGTGAAATCACTGAGTTAACTGAGCAGTGAAATAATGCTCTTCTAGTAGAAAAATACCTGTTCTCCCATAAATAAGATCAGGTCTTAGAGGAAAAAAGTAATTTACTCCAGCAAACTTACAGAACTTTGTTAAAAAAATAGAAAATGAGTTCCTTTAAACTGTGCTTACTCACGAACTGCTACTATATGTCCAGTTTTTGTCAGTGATTGTTACAAATTGATTTTGATGAAAATAATTATGAATACTCATAGCAGATATCAGCTGTAAGTTAAGGTTTATATGCTCTGCTGTACTGAAGTTGACTAGTTAGGGATACTATGAAGTCTGTATGATGGATTTATCTCAGAAGAATGCTCCTTCAAAGGCGCTCAGACATCAGTCCCATTCAGAGTTTTAGGCATGACCCCAAATCCACCACTGTGCTGTGAGGTCCTGATCTGACAGCCTTTAAACCAAGATGGGTCCTCTGTACTGTACAATGAGAGGCATGTCTTGAACAGTGATAGTTCACTTTGCTGTTTTGATGGAGCGTTTTGATTTAAACCTTAATCTAAAAGACTCTTGTACAGTATAGTACAATAGAATGCAGTTATACACAACAGGGGGGGTTTGTTTTGGTTTGGTTTTTTTGAAAGCTACAGAGTTAAATGTTCTTACCTTCTGGAGGATATCTTAGATAAAATGCTTGGAAATAGGAAAAGATTTTTGTCAAATCAGAATGCTGATTAACAAGGAAACTTTTCATATCAAGTAACATTATTTTAAATGTTAATGCTCTTTTAAAATGCTCTGAAAGAAATGCTCTGAAGAAAGAAACTTAGAACCAGGCTTAGTGATTGGTCGCTGGAGCAATTGATACTGCTTCCTTAACGGCTGACAAGTAAAATTCAGAAAACCCTGTAATTAGTTGTGTCCTCTTACCTACTGTAAGGATCTCTGTGTACTGGTTTGTGTTGGGTTTTCTGTTCTTAAATAGTCCTGGAATTTGGGAATACTCACATCTGAAAAATAAAACTAAAATGAAAAAAATCCCAGAATTCGGTTAAAAATAACAAACTGTAATGAGTTTTCTGGTGTTTAAAACAGCCGTTTAGAGGTTCAAACTCCTACATTTAGAAAGGCAACTCTCCTAAAGAATAATTTGTTTAAAGTAGTTTATGTAATAGTTTCTGATAAGATGCAAAATTTTTTGAGGAAAACAGCCTCAGCTTAGGGTGAAACTGTTTACAAATACAGCACATGTGACAGCATCTAGTCCTGGTGTAATGATGCAAGAATCATTCATTGGTCCTCACATTCCTTCCACAGCTGAAGTCTACATAGGAATTGGGAAGCCTGCTGAGGCCACAGCATGTACCCAGGAAGCAGCTAATCTCTTTCCAATGTCGCACTATGTTCTTTACATGAGAGGTCAGGTGGCTGAACTTCGTGGAAATATCGATGAAGCCAAACGCTGGTATGAAGAGGCCTTATCTATTAGTCCCACCCATGTGAAAAGCATGCAGAGGCTGGTAAGTCTTGAGTCCATGTTCATAAGTACTTTTGTCTCAAAATATGGTACTGTATTGTGAAATCATAACTTGGTGTGGGTAACCCGTAGCTTATGAGTTTATATTCTTATTAGCAAAATTGCTTTGGAAACAATCTTCTCTGGCTTTTTATTCTCTCTTCCGTGTACGTTGGGACATGAAAAGGAGCTGCAGGCAATAAGACTATTTCGGTCCTAACAGAGACTGCAGAAAAAGAAGTCATTTGCATCTGCCTAATATTGAGCGCCATTGGGAAATAAAGGTGGCTCATGGTAAGAGGAGAGTTGGATACTGTATAGTCTAGAGGAAAGACAAGTCACTCTACTAATTCCAAACTAAAAGTTGTATTCTACATGTTGAGTGATTACCTTCATGTTTTGTGATTTCTTGGATTTTTGAGAGGTGGAGAATCAGTCTTGCCCTCAAAGGAATGTGTAGCTTGAAGTACAAAGGTGCCTTCTCTAGCATAAATGCATAAATTTGTTTATATAATTAATATATACATATGTGTATATATTCAGTGCATACTATGTTAGGAAAGTTACTTTTTTTTTTTTTTAATTCAGTTTTCTTCCAGATAGAGCAGAGTAGAACAGCTTCTTATCCAATCTCTTTGTGCAGAAGCAGAAGCTGGTTTCTGCCTAGGTGCTTATAAATTATTCAGAGAAATTTCTCATGATCCCTGAGGGGAACATACGAGACAAAAGATCAGATAGGAAAGCAGCACAGGGAAAGTTTTTTGTTTCACCTTTTCAGCATTTCAGGATATTTGAGCCTAGTGACAAATGCCAAAAGGTTCATTTTTCTACAGAAGCAGGCAGTTGACCTAAAGCAGTGCAACTCAGTGAAAATGAAAGCTTATGGTTTTCTAGGTATCTTTTTGCCACTCTTCTGAATACAGCTTTGAATAAATAGTCTGTAAATATGCAACACTCTTCAGAATGACTGAGAAATTAGCTGCCTAATGAATGCCTAATGATGAAAAATACTGTGCTTCCAATCCGGGTTCCCTTTTTATGAGATTTTCAGTCTGAGTGCAAGCTCTGGAGGGTAACTATTCATTTCATTGGATTAGCCAGTCTTCTTATAATTTAAAATATTGGTTTTAAAAGCTTTCTTTATCACTCTAGACCTCTTCAGTACTAAGATGTTTTGAATAGATGTTGAGAGATTTATGCTGCTTAAACACTAATATTAAAGATGTATACTAAAAAATACTTGTCTATGTAATTCCATGTTGGGAAGCAGTATAGATGCTGTATCCTTCTCGATCTTTTGACTATTGCAAAAAGTATTTTGAGGAGGAAGTTTGCAGTGTTTCCTTTTGCCTGTGGGTATAGTTGAATATTTGTTCATCTCAATGCTTTGTGTATATTTACCTATTTATGATAAAGACAGATGATCTCAGTGGCAGGGAGGCTATAGCAACAGCACTGTGGAGGTTCCAGAGTCTATAACAACAGCTGAAACATTAACTTCTGATGTTTATATTCACAGTTTTAAACTGACAATCAGTTTATGAATCAAAGTTCTGTGAAAAAATACCTTATTTTCTATGATTAATTTGATATTTTAAAATTATTTGATATGGCTTTCTAGCAATGCTTAGAAAGCAGCATTGTTCCATGCTGCTATTTCAACATAACAGTTACCTTAGATTTATTAAATAACCTTTGGTGGGTTAATTTTGGGGGGCAAATAGCAAGTATACAAATAAATTTATGTGTAAAATGCAACAAAAAGGAAATAAGATTTAAGGATGGTACAAGTTCTAGCATGTAGCATATACGTCTGGCCCCGCCTCTCCAAGTAAAATTACTTCAAATAGTGTAACCTGAAATGAATTTTGAAGGATTTTTTTCTTTGAATTAAAATTTTAGAATGAGCGACCTCTGATAACGGTTTAGAAATCTGGATCTTTGCTTTGAGATATAATTTATAAAAATGAGATAAAATGTTTGTATGAACATGAATGGCTTATTGGGAATAGGAAATATTTCTCCTTTTATAATCCATCCTTTCAATGTTGCAACCTTCTCTGGTAAGAAGGATGAAAAATTAAACCTTGAAGCTTTACTATTTTTCAGTACAACTTTTTGGCCATAACTCTCTTTAAGTACTTATACCTGGATACAGTTTACTGTTTCTACACAGAAACAACCTTCTTAATCTAAATTACTGAATGTGTAAAGAAAGACTAGAAAGTTTAGTCTTGTGGCTTGACAACTGATGTACTTCTTCCTGTGAGTTGCCGCATGTTCCGTTCTTTGGAGATTCTGCGTAAAGAACTCTTGCATTTGTCTCAAGTGCAGACTCCATATGCCATTAATGTGACCATGCAGATGTGCTCTGCAGAAGCTTAATGTATTATCTGAATGCAGTTACCTTTTACTTGTTGGTATGATCTGTTAAAAGACTGTATTTGTCTAAAATTGCAATTTTCTAATGAAACAAGTGATTTTTTACTATGCTGCTCTCTCAAAGGTGTTCATTGATTTACTCTTGTTTTAAAGATTTACTAAAATGAAAAATAGGAGGACTTGGCAGTGCTGTGAAAATTGGAGCAATTAAGAGTAATGGAAGAGATCTGTTCACCAACAAAATGATAATGATAAGGAGGGGGGGTGGGTTGGAGGAAGAGGTTAACTCTTGCTGGTTTTGCCTTAGTAATGAAATGCCTAATACAGCGTGACGCCGAATGGTGGGGGCTTGATCCATGAAAAAATGACACTTTGTTTAGCTGTATTCTGTATCTTCTTAATTAAACTTCTTGGGAAATGGAAGTGATTGGGTTATACTGTTGCATTACCCAAGATGTGAGATATTCTAACAGAGACCTGGCTGCAGGGGGCAGTGTGTTTGTGTTCATGCTCACTGCTATTTCAGTCCCTTCTAAAATGTTGAGGTTTTTATTGATTAAATCTTCTGAACAATGAGACTAGTTCTTTCAAAGAGAAATGCTGTTAAAATTCTCTTTAGTTGCAAGTGCAACTACGTTGTTCCTCATGCAGTTAGTGTTTAATCCACACACTCATTCACTGTGTTCTGGTAAGCATTCTCATTTTAAGATCTGCCTTGTTCTCAGGTGCTATTTTTTACTGTTTGTCGCTAACTGAAATTTTCTCCAAGCCAGAGGTTATACCAGCTTGCTGTTTGGCTAGCTCTGCTCACAAGATGTCAAGAGTGAAGCAGTTACATATCTGTCTCAATTAAGTGTACTTCACAGAGTGCAGCAGCAATGTTTTTGAGCAAAAGCAGTGCCTTTTCTTGGTTTTAAGGGTTGTATAGTGTACTTGGGGAAAACGATGCAAAGTTGTCTTCTAAAGGTTTGAAATACTTCAGTTTGTGTTCTGTATTTCAATTCGCTTTCTATCACACCCAATGAAATTTAAAATTTTAATTACTAAATTGAAAAATGATGATTCGCACTTCAGTTGAATGTCATATGTACTTGGTTGTCACTTGCCTGATTTTGACCGGAATGGATTTATTTGAACAACTTTCTCCATTCTCCCTGCTCTTTATCATCACCTCCAGATTTCTGCATTACTGCTGCCTTCCTGCTTTTGTCATTGTTTTCCTCCCCTTTGAAAAAAGAATAAACAGTCTTTTATCTCCTGCAGTCAGAGTGCTGTTGTGGAAAGTAGCCCTTTCTGCTGACGTGAAACAGGCCATCATTCAGTAATGCCTGAAGTGGCAGTGAATATTTCAATCCATTGTCCAGGAAACAAATCTGTTTACTCTCTTTCAGGCTGAAAATTTCTTAGCTAGATGTAGCTTTGTCACGAAATAGTTTTTCCAGCATCTATATATCGTTATAATCCTAGAAGACTTTAGTATTTTTTTAATATTAAGTAATTCATCATAGCACTTGCCAGTTAATCCTATTAGTAGCTTAGCTTCTACGAGTAGAAAACTAAAGCAGAGTGGGAGAAATTACTTATCCAAAATTACTCGTGTAGAAATTAGTTTTCAAGAAGCATTATCTTAAAGAATTACATTCCCCATTCAACACTGTTAGGTATCTGTTAAAGTTGCCTATAATTATGCAGGACTAAGTCAGATCTCTTAAGGCTTAGATTAACTATGTGTGTTTTACCTCAGTTATAAATACATTGTTATTTATTTCTAACTACATTGACTTCTTACATTTTTTTTCAGCCCAAAGACACTTTGCCAAAAAGCAGCCTGGCAGTACATATGGGTAGTGTACTCTTATGATCCTGTCAAAAAGACTGAGCTGACTGAAAGGAAGAGCAGAGAAGACTTTAGAAGCATGAATTCAGACCCTGTTTGAAGGGGTCAAGAGAATTAAAGAGGGAAAGGCTAAACTCAATCACCCAAACTTAACTTTTTTCCTTCAGCGAGGCTGTGTTCTCTAGAATTTATTCTTCCTTTCATAACAAGGACCTAATCCAGGGTACATACACTAATTCATTTGATTTTCATTGTCAGAGCACTATATTGTAAAAATCGTTAGTTTAGGTCACATCGGCTTGTCGTAAGCACATTGTGCTGGTTCTTGTGGGTGATTTGTGTTGTAACTGATTACTGTAGAGTTAAATGCTAATGCCAAATCTCAGTGCTAGTTTGACTCGCTCTCTAAGTGCATCTTTATGCACAGGGTGCTTGAAGAAGAATGGAGAAATAACGGTAATTGTTTTTTGTTAGATTTGTTAGTAAAATATTGTGGATTTGCCCTTCAGAAACTTCATAGAAAGTAGGGAAAGCAAAACATACGTTCAGCCAAAAACTCACTGCTCCTTATAGAAGGCATTTTACTGTGATTTGACCACTGTCACACCTAAAGTCTTCAAGTAGTTGCATTCTGCACTCTGAGAAAAATGGCATTTCTTCTTGCATTTTAACTTGGAACACATCCATTGAGTTCAAGTGATTCAAGAACCATTTCAATACGCTTTAAATTCTTCACCTACCATGTGGCACTCAGAGGCCGTATTCTTTTCTGCTTTGAAAAGACTATTTCCCATTTTAGCCTTACAACAGAAAACCATTGGTGCTTAGTGCAATAAAAAGTATGTAAGACCAGCTCGCATAGTCATTAGCTTTTGAATCGAGATGAATGATCAAAAAAGTTTGTTTTTTCCCCTGTTCGTTTCAAATTAATCTCCTTTCACCTTTACTGCTTTTGAACTTAAGTACAGCACTTAACCATTTCATACTGATTCCTGTCTTAAAGATTATCATTGGAGGAATATCAGTAGAATTTCTTAATTCCTGAATGCTTTATCTGAGTATTACAGTACTCTTTTAGAGCAGAACTATTTTTGTTAAGTATTAGACAACCATAATCACTACAAATTTGAGTTTATACTAGAATTTAGTTGCTCTTTTGGAAACAGAAAGTGACAATGGGAATTTACTGCAATAATTTGTTTATAACTTGAAGCAGTAAGCTCCTGTTTACTCAGGCAGGACTGGCTGTGCTGGTCCCCTGAGAACCGTTGTTCTGAAAGTGGTATTTTGGGGCCGATGAAACATAGATTCTGCTTCATAAAAGACTGTCTTTCCACATTACCCTGTATTTTCCCCAAATGGCTTAAAGCAGCTGTAGCTGGAGCAGATCTTTCAACAAGAAAATATCTCCACTCTTGGATACTTTTCACCACTTAAGAGTGAGCTCTGTAAGGATTCTTCAACAGGTTTCAACTTGTCTATTGAACTTGGCTGACCTCAGCTGACAGCCATTACAAGAGGAGTACGGCAACTGGGCTTAAATTTGTTATTTGGTTTAGACAATCTGTGAATATCTGAAGATGCAAAGGTAATATGATTTTGGGCAACATGTACTGTTGCTGCACTGAAAAGAACTGGAGTAAGATAGAGAATCTAAGCCATTGGGGTATAGCATTTATTGGGAATTTAGTAGCAATGGTTAAGGCAGCTTTCTGTAACTTTTTCTTAAGTGTTTTTTAGATGTATTTTTTTAATTAACTTTCCTGAGATGTTCTATTTGAGAATTTCTAAAAAATGGTTTTTTATTTTCTTTTTTCTTTTTTTTTTTTTTTTAAATCCTAGGGATTTTTGCCTGGTATGCTCAGCTATAACTTTCTGTTTTCGTCTGTTTTTTGTGTTATCTGGATGATAGATTTTTCCAGTTTATCAATTCAGGCTCAGCTTGCCAGAAGCCATTTTATTGCTTCTGTTTGTTCCCATTTAAAAAAATGGAAAATTAATTAGTGGTAGATGGTGGCAGAAAGAAGGGATGCTTTGGCTAGAGTTACTTCTCTTTATTTGGCAGGTCACGATTCCTTCCAGCGTTTTTATCGTGTGGAACTGACAAATTTCCACCCATCAGATAATTCATCAAAATTTGCTGTTGCAGCAGGTTAATCTGCAGCGTGCAGTATCACTTCAAAGTTGCTTCTCTTTGCTTGAAAGATTTTAAGAATCTTTGTTTTCAATTGTCAAAATACAAGTAGGGTTTATGTCAAGCTTTGATTCATGTCTCATAACATAAATTCTTTAAATTGGGTTCTATTATCAAAACTGAGCTATTATCAATTTGTTTCACATACAGCAAGTATGGATTAAATATCATGATTTGGTAGATAGCAACCCAGTGTCTTTTCAAGTTTAAGGAAAATCCACAGATCACAATGGCGCAGTGTGGATGAGGGCTTTGGTTTTGCTAGATATCATAACAAAGCATGTGAGGAGGGTTTCTCTGCCCGACACTGTTAGTTGCAAGTAATTGACAGACAAAAGGCTGGGGAACAAGAGTATGACCACATGCATTTGCATAATGGTAACGGTATTTCAGATACATGTGTAAGATACTTCCACTTGCCCAGAGAGGTTGTGGGGTCTCACATCCTTGGAGATATTAAAAATAAGACAGGACACAGCCCTTAGCAACCCACTCTAAGTGACTCTACTTCGAGTGGTTGTTCATGAACAGAAAAGGACTTGTGGGTGATGTGAAGGTTGGAGGCCATCTTGGCCACAGTGATCATGAAATGGTAGAGTTTTCAATTCTTGAAGAGATAGGGAGGAGAGTCAGTGGGACTGCCACCATGAGGGCAGACTTAGACCTGTTTAGGAGACTGGTTGACAGGGTCCCTTGGGAGGCAGTCCTGAAGGGCAAAGAAGTATAGGAAGGCTGGACAATCCTTAAGAGGGAAATCTTTAAGGCTCAGGAGCAGGCTGTCCAGGTGTGCTGTAAGACAAGCCAGGGGAGAAGACCGGCCTGGCTGAACAGAGAGCTTTGGCTTGAACTCAGGAAGAAATGGAAAGTCTATCACCTATGGAAGAAGGGGCAGGTCACTCAGGAAGACTACAAGGATTTTGTGAGGCTGTGCAGGGAGAAAATTAGAAAGGCCAAAGCCCAGCTAGAACTTAATCTGGCCACTGCCATAAAAGACAATAAAAAATGTTTTTATAAATACGTTAACAGCAAAAGGAGGACTAAGGAAAATCTTCATCCTTCATTGGATGTGGGGGTAAACATAGTGACCAAGGCGGAGGAAAAGGCTGAGGTGTACTGAATGCCTTCTTTGCTTCAGTCTTTAGTAGTAAGACCAGTTGTTTTCTGGGTGCCCAGCACTTGAACTGGAAGACAGAGATGAGGAGAGGAATGAAGGCCCCACAATCCAAGAGGAAATAGTCAGTTAACTATTACACTGCTCAGATGTACGGAAGTCTATGAGGCCAGATGGGATCTATCCAAGAGTTCTGAGGGAGCTGGCAGAAGTGCTCACCAAGCCACTTCCCATCATCTATCAGCAGTCCTGGCTAACCGGGGAGGTCCCAGTTGATTGGAGGTTATCAAATGTGACGCCCATCTGCAAGAAGGGCCAGAAGGAGGATCCAGGAAACTACAAGTCCGTCAGACTGACCTCAGTCCCAGGGAAAGTTAGGGAGCAGGTCATCTTGCCATCAAGCGGCATGTACAGGACAGCCAGGTTATCAAGCCCAGTCAGCATGGGTTTATGAAAGGCAGATGCTGCTTCCCTAACTTGATCTCCTTCTATGTCAAGGTGACACAGTTAGTGGATGAGGGAAGGGCTGTGGACATTGTCTACCTAGACATTAGTAAAGCCTTTGACACTGTTTCCCACAGCATTCTGCTGGAGAAACTGGCTGCTCATGGCTTGGATGAGTGTATTGTTTGCTGGATCAATAACTGGCTGGATGGCTGGGCCCAAAGAGTGGTGGTGAATGGAGTTCAATCCAGATGGTGGCCAGTCACAGGTGGCATTCCCGAGTGCTCACTATTGGGTCCTGTTCTCTTTAACATCATTATCAATGATCTGGATGAGGGGATTGAGTGCATCCTCAGTCACTTTGCAGATGACACCAAGTTCAGCGGGAGTGTTGATCTGCTTGCAGGTAGGGAGGCTCTACAGAGGGATCTGAACAGGCTGGATAGATGGGCAGAAGCCAGTTTTTTGAAGTTCAGTATGGCCAAGTGGTGGATCCTGCACTTGGGCCACAACAACGCCCTGCAAATGGTAAAGGCTTGGGGAGGAGTGGCTGGAAAGCTGCTTGGTAGAAAAGGACCTGGGAGTGTTGGTTGACAGCCAACTGAATATGAGCCAGCAGTGTGCCCAGGTGGCCAAGAAGGCCAACAGCATCTTGGCTTGTATCAGAAATAATGTGGCCAGCAGGAGGAGGGTAGTGATTTTCCCCCTGTACGCGGCACTGGTGAGGCCGCACCTTGAATACTGTGTCCAGTTTTGGGCCCCTCGCTTCAAGGAGGACCTTGAGTTGCTGGAGCATGTCCAGAGAAGGGCAGTAAAGCTGGTGAAGGGTCTAGAGAGCAAGTCTTATGAGTTCCTGAGGGAACTGGGTTTGTTTAGTCTGAAGAAAAGGAGACTCGGGGGACCTCATCACTCTCTATAGCTACCTGAAAGGAGATTGTAGCAAGGTTGGGGTTGGTCTCTTCTCCCATGTAGCAAGTGATAGGACAAGAGGAAACGGCCTCAAGTTGTGCCGGGCTGGAGTTAAGTTGTATATTGGGAAAAATTTCTTTACAGAAAGGGTTGTGAAGCATCAGAACAGGCTTCCCAGGGAGGTGGTGGAGTCCCCATCCCTGGAAGTGTTCGAAAGCTGTGTAGATGTGGCACTGAGTGAAATGGTTTAGGGACCCTGGCAGTGCAGGGTGAACAGTTGGACTTGATGATCTTAAAGGTCTCTTCCAACTAAAATGATTCTATGATTCTGAGTTTAGATGCAGACAACCTCCAGAGACCTCTTCCTATCTCAGTCATCCTGCGATTCCAGGAATGCAAGACAAGCTTTGTAGATAGAGGTAATGGTTTCTGTCAGACAACACGATGGGAACACTTGTTTATGGACAAAATCTTGTTACAGCCTTCCTATTATGCAAGACTTTCCTTATTTTTACCAGTGGTAAAAATCTATAAAGCACAGATTTTGTCCTTTCTTCCCTCATTTCCATGGTGCATTACCCATAGCAATCATGGAAAGAAGGTACAAAAGATTGATGTCTTTCTCAACTTCATTCACTCGTCTTACATACAAGCATGTAATAATATACACATATATGTATGTATACATATATTATCCACTACAAACCTGCCTTAATATTTTGGATACATCTTATCGTCTTTACACTGTAAAAAGTGAGGTGCTGCCAAACCATGTGCCCTGCAACCTAGTTGTTACCAACTGGTCATTGTCTCGCAGGCATGGCAGTACTCCGCAGTTCCATAAAATGGCCCATTCAGTGATAGCTAGTTAATAATGATGCGTTTTTGATTGTTGCCAGTCTGGTATTTTTATATGCTTGATTTGGCTGGTTTTTTAATACTCAAGCTTTTTAATGGTGGTGGGGTTTTTGTTTGTTTGTTTTTTTAAGCACGCAGATACAATGCAGCTGCAAGAATGGCCAGTTGACTCCAAAGTATTTCCAGTCATGCTCCTCATGCAACCTGCTTGTGCAGTATGGTTGGGGAATGTCCATACAAAAGTGTCAGTGGCAAAACAATGCAACTGAAAAGCCTCAGCTGGGATCTTCACAAATTAAGTTTTTGGGCTTCTGCTTCTAGATGGTTTTCTCGTGGGAGGTTCAAGTATTTTTTAAGGATCTGCATTGAGGCTTCTATAGGCAATGATATGTCTAATATTTTATAAAGAACACTAAATATTTATGACTTTACAGTGGTTTACATGAAAAATATCTCTGTTTCATAATGATCAGTAGAGATGATTAACAGACTAGCAAGCTAATAAAAGCATCTGATCACAGCATAATGAGAAATGTACCTTTTCAGGCTTTTTGGTAGGTGTCAGAAAAGGTGATTCCTATTAAAGGTCTTTCCAGAATCCTTCCATTTCCTTCTGCCTTTTACCCTCTAAGGAGCTGACTACATTAAAGTTGTCATCACTTAGATTTTATGGCTATCCAAAGTAGTCTTTGCCTTTTCTTCCTTGCCTTTTGATGGGTAACTGGCCTAAAAGAGGATGGAGGGAAAAAAAGGTACAGATTTTTACTAGTGGAAAAATATTAACAAGCAGGACTAACGTAACAGAATGAAAATGTCAGTAGTCTTAGTCACAGTAATTCAGGATATGGCCAGGAGGCCTTGTGTCAGTAAAGTGCTAATAGTTGCTCTTGATATTTAAGTTCTCCTTGTTTAAAAAAAGAATAAAATGGAAATGAGAGAAGGCCTGGAAGAGATTGAAAATACGTGCTATTCCTCACAGTGCTCTGCAGTCTCTTACATCCCTTTTCATGGATACTTGCTGGTACTTTTTTGCATGGATCTCAAAAATACAATTTTTATTTTGCTCTGTGTAATTTCCTTTCATATGAGAATTGCTTTGCAAAACACTTTAAATTAGGTCATTCTGCTGAAGTATGCACTGGGCTAATTATGATTATTTTGCTTCCCTGGGCATTTTTGTGCTCATTGCATTTATTAAAGTATTGCTTTATAGCTAGAGCTGAGAATTTACACAGCAATCAAAGGTATGTGGCACCTGGTATGCATGGCTGTCTTTGCTGCAGTCTTTAAGGGCTCTTGCTTGTAGGCAACATCTGGTGTCTAATAATTTATAATTGAATTTCATGTAATTAATAAAGAAATATTTTTGAGAATTTATTTTGGGATAAATACGAAGAATGTGAAAAAGGCTGGAGAGAGCAACCATCCTCTACTTTAAATGAAAGAAAGGGATTTTCTTTTCCTTTTCCTGAGAAAGGTTCTGTTGTAGAATGCTCATTAACTCCATTAACTACAGGAAAACATTTGAGATGTGAAGTCATCTACATGTGGTGTCTTTTTTTTTTTTTGTGCTGCATACTGGTGAAGTATAACTAAATGCATCAACAGCAATCTGAATGAGACAAACCATTCTGTGTGGTTTAGTTGTGGTTTTTAGTAAATGTGTGTGAGAAACTTGTAGCCACTGAAGGCACTGTAGACCTTAGCAGTCTCTCTGAAAACAACATATTGTTACAAAATGGTGTAGGATTTATCAGTGCATGTATTTTGCTCTAAATCTCTTATGGCTCTCAGGTGCATTTCTGGTGTGCTGATGAAATTACCTTTTGCAGTTTACTTTTCATCTGACACAGTGGGGATAGACTTGCTTTGGCATTAAACTATTTCCTGAGCCACAGACTGTTCTTGAGAGGAACAGAAGTTCCCTAATCAATTATGATTCCTTTTTTCTGACTAGGAACTATAAACAATTTGTTCTAAAAAAATTGTGCTTTATCTTATCCTCATCAAACAGAAAGTGGCCTACCTTAATGCAAAATTAGAGATCTGGAAGCAAATGTCCCTCAGGAAATTATTTTAATGCTTGCTTTTGCCAGGGTTATGTCAAACAGCTGCATTCCCCAGATAAGCTGTCTACTCTGGTACAAGTTTTTTCTGCAAATCCTCAGTCTGGACCAGGCTTTTTATGTCTCTTTCTCTCTCTAAATCATCTCACTCTAAATTTTATTTGAAGACCTCTTTTCCATTTACCGAATCTTTACTTCCCTGCTAGCCAGTATTGTACTTAGCAGTCCTTCCCCTGCTCATGACTCTACAGTTTAAAGATGAGTTGAACCTTGTGCTTTGGAAGGAGTCAGCCAACTTACTATGTATGAAGAGCATAATACAATTTCTCCAAGATGAATTTACTTTAATCATAGACTGTATTTTCTGGTAGCTAACTGGTTTTAAATTGAGCTAAATAATTGGCCTTTAAGGTTAGTGCCAGGCTTTTTTAATGACAGGATATTTTTTTAATCTAGATCAAACTAACAGAGAAAGCAATTATTTCAGTGAGCTTTAACTCATGGGAAAATCTGAAGTGTGTTTTGTCTGACCCTGAAAACTGTGTTCCTTTCTAAGGTTTGATGGTTATTTTTCCATTATTATTCATATTAGAGTATATTTTTTCAATGAGTAGCAACAAATGGTATGAAGAAAGTTCTGTGCAGCTACGGTTATTCAGAAAGCTGCCACCTCTTGATTTTTCAGTAGTGGAGAGGAGATACACCGTTTGGGCCACCTTGAGAACTGCATCTCAGTAAAAAAGACTAGTATTTTCTCTGAGTAAAACTGACTGCTGTCTTCTGTAACTGGAGTTAGGGAATAGGAGATGAGAGTGGTCTTTTAAGTAAAACCATTGTGGCCAAAGCTGTGGACACAACTATCACGGGAGGCTTGACTTTTTCCCTATTACAGTACTTCTAACCATTCCTTTCTTCAACATTTGTTCTAAGGCTTTGCAAGTAGTTTAAGAAAACTGGAATAACAATTTTCTTTCTGAAATATAAACAGTGTATTACTTTTTGGTAGTAAAAATGCTTCCACTATTAACTTGCTAGTCTTTGATTTGTTTCATTTTTCTTTTCTGCCCTTTTCTAGGATGGAGATAATCCAGTTCTCACAACTTGATTATCTGGATCTCTCTAGTTTCGGTTTTTCATTGGCATGGAAAAGAAAATTCTTTCACTTTCATTTTGAAAGACTGGATGCCTTTTTTATCTGATTTTCTGCTGAGCATAAGGGATCTTTTCATGCTGTTGCTATGATGTGATGTAATACTAACATCAACACTGAAGTTAAGAGCCAGTGTCTCGGTAAACTGGTATTGGTGCTGTACACTTGGCATTGTGAAACAATGCTCTGCATTTCAATTTGTATTGACTTAATTGGCTAATGATTAAAACCCTACAGGCTCACTGAAGCTACAGTAATTGACCACGTTTAACTTGGATACAGGATACACCTATATCAGAGGCTATCTTGTACTGTTTATTTGCTTGAGCCAGTTAATCTATGTGTAAAAGCGCAAGTATCAGTTTCCTAAAACTAGACACTTCCCAGTACTTTGCTACCTGCAAGTAAACATACCTTCCGTTTAATCCAAGTTCACTCTACGTGAAACATAGTGGATGCAGATCTAGAGCTGTTATCACTTTTAATGCCACTTCTATCCTGGTAAGCTACTTGCCTAAACTGATACGAGTGGAAAAATACATCATGAGTGAGGCTTAGTAATGCTAAACTTGAAAACAGAAAGCCGTTTTGGGCTTTCATCACTTTGTCAATCAGCAGTGAAGCGTTAATCTGCACCGTTTTAATTCTGATATTAATATACAAGGACTTTTTAGAGAGCAAAATGATAAGAGCTTTTTAGCCTCAACAGTTAATCACATATGTACACGTCTAGTCTGTACCTTTTGTTACAACACTGACTTTGCAAACAACTCTTGGCATTTGAAAAAAATACCGTTAGTTATAGTCTTTTTTTTTTTTTCACCTCTATGCTATAAATTTTTACATTGTTGTACCGAGAGCTGATTTGAATATCGAGTTCAATATTTGGTGTTTGGTTGTATAGCTGCATTTTTAGTTACAACTCTTTATATTTTTAAGCATGAGTATTTAAGCATCTGAGCAAGTTTAGAGGAATAAAAAGTAACTGGCTAAGCTGAGCGGCTGCAAATAGTATGGCAACTATGACAGTTGGTGTGGCAGATAGTAAGATAATGACTGAAATCTCTTTTACTCTTTTTTCTAAATCGGAAGTCTAGATATTTAAAAAAGGTTATAGTAATTGTTTTCGTAACAGCTTTGAGTGGTCAGCATGTTAAGCTTTAAATAAGTTTTGCCCTGAAGTATGTGTTATTTACTCCCAGTCAAGAAATGAGGAAACAGAAGCATAGATGCTGCAATACAAGCCTCCTGATTTCTCATTCTGAGCATCACATCCATGGAACTTGCATTTCATTCCTGTGCTTATTCTTTCCAGTGCCTTTACACTCTAAAGAAAACCAGTTTCCCCACAGGGATCTCCAATATATCAGTCAATCTTGTTAGGGCAGCAGCATCAATATTCCCTCTTGCCTGCTGAAGGGAGCCTGCGGTGTGTCTTCTGGTTTTTGACTTGCAAATGATGGCAGACTTCAGGAGGGTTTTCCCTTACGATGTTTAAATTTAGTACTGTTACTGACAGCTCTCCTATTAAAATGTAGATTATTAAAACAGCTCTATTGTATATCAGTGAAAATTATCTTTTTGATAGTTACTGCCTTTGCATACAGTTTAAGTGAAGGGTATCTGGCAGCTCCTCGATAGCCAGGTAAAACAAGGCCCTTGTCTCAAATTCACTGCAGAACTTTCAGTCCTTTTAAATAATAAATTAGTTCATTTACCTACATCTGTCTTTGCCCCAACTATCTTTCTTTCTGGAAGATTTTGTCAATGTGTCTTGGATTTGCTCAATGAATCTAGTATTTCCAGTCATTGCAGCTGAGGTGGTTGGTGAAGGAGATGGCTGTTGGGGTAGCAGGCTGTTTCAGAAGTATCTGTGGCATCAGTACTGTGTTTCTGTGATTCCTTTTTGATCTGGTTTGAGAGCTCAGTTAAACTTAGCACTGTTTTATCATAATGTACTTCTATAGGTAATAAAGGTAATAAATAAATAAAGGTAATAAATAAATCTACTTCCATAGATCTTTGTTTCTTATCTTACATTACTAGTCAGTGGAAAGTTCAAAATTCAAGAAAAGCTAACTTCAAACCAACGCTAAATATGAAGTCTGTGGATATAGAGATCTGAAGGAAAAAAGATTGCTGCTTTCATTATAATGGATTGTTAGTGTTTCTCAGATGTTCTATTCGGGTCTATGCTTTGATGCATCCTCCTGTCCTATAAATCAGACTCCTACCTGGGTTTGAACAAAAAGAACTAAGCATTGTTTTATGTCCTTGGGGGAAGTTGGAGGATATTATAGCCCCTAATGTGAATTGGTGAGCACATATATAACTCTTACATATTTACTCAGGTGTAGCATGAGTCTGATTTGGATAACTACTGTAATAAATTTCCTTTTGCTGCTATGTCATTTGTGTGCTCATATAATTACCATTATATGCAATAAATCTAGTTTTGAGTAAGATTTTTGAGACCAGCTTTTTCCTGAGAAGGGGTAATATCCTCTGGGGAAGGAGATCAGTTTGATAAGATGTAGCAAACCATAATTCTGTGCTCTCACTCTGTGATTAGTGGGAGGTAAAAAAGAGAGGGCAGTTTAATACCTCAAAGTTTGTGAGAAAGGATGTAAATATTTATTATTGTCCAGATGTTGAGGTTGACTATGCTTTTGTACTAAGATGCACTTATCAGAGTTTTGGGAAACTAGAAAAGCTCTGTATATAACAGTGCTTTACAGCTTCTTTCTGGTAATCTCTGACCTGAAACGTGTATAGTTTATACATGTGTGGCTTTTTCACACAAATCTGAGAAATCCTGCATTATAATAGAGGTTGTTGCAGTGCTTCAAGGAAGCTGGCTTGAAATAATTAGCCCTTACAATGAATTTAAAGTTGCTTTTAGAAACAACTTTTCTTTCTTAGGAACTTGGTAGGACTGAAGGGAAAAGAAATATTAGCAAAACATTGAGATGTTAAAATGGAGTGCTCATGCTCAAGAGCCACATGTCTTCACATAAAGCATTTGACCTGGAAGAAATCTTCAGTCTTTTAGTACTGCTCAGATGAACCAAGCAAAGCAATTCATTAGTAAAGCACTTACTTGCCATAAATATGAAAGCACACACATTGTTCTCTCTGTTAAAAGCTGATCACCGAAGAAAGACACTACCCAAAACACTTTAGCAATACAGCCTGGTTTAGTAGGCCCAGCAGGATGCAGACATTTGTTTCTTTCAAATTTTTTTCTAAATACTTTGATGAATAATACCAAAGTTTTTAAATGCTTCCCTCTTATCCCAGGAACTACACTTCATACATGAAGTTTCTACTGAACACTGTTTATATTACATACAATGCACTTGCTGTTTAAGACTGATATCCTTAGGAAATCAGGCTTACTAAATCGTTATTGTTTGTGTGTGTGTTTGCTAGCTTTGCTTTCACAACTTTAAAATTCTTTCATCTGGACAGAAGAGGGAATGATGTAAAAATAAAAATAATTTAGGCTTGTGCAAGTATTACAAAAATAGAGGCAGGAGGAAAGACTTCTGAGGCAGTTTCAGGATTTCAAACTTTTATTAGATGTCAGCAAGTACACAGGAGAGTGAGCGTTTGTAAATTCTTTGCTGCTGGGATGTAAGACACAGTCATGAGAAAGCCAAACCAGGCTTCATTACGATCAGTGCTCATGGAGACAGCTGTTAAAAGTTAACTTGTTCCAATATTCCAGAACATAACATAACATATTCTGCTACATTAGGTTAGTTGTCTGTACGACTTGATAGTGTAACATATTGTGAGAGTTCTAAAGACCTTATCAGAAATGGAAATAAAAATGAAAAGAAAAATATGCAGATTCAAAATTTCTTCTGAAAAATACACAGTGTAAAAATTTTTTCAGAGCTCTAAATCTACATGGACAAAGGTTGCGTTAGGTAGCACTTTGAAAAAAATACTTGCTGTCTATCTCTACTAAAAGAGAGGACTGTTTTTGCCTTGTTTTCTGAATTAAAATTTCTCTTCTGGTAAGTGGGTTTTTCTACCTTAAAATATGTAATTTAAGATAAAGATATAGTTTAAAAAGTATAATCTCTCATTTAAAAAAAAAAAAACCACCTTTATTTTCCAAATGGGGACAAGTAATAAATTAAGGCAGATGTTGTCAACTGGTTACAAATGTTCAAAAGAGAAGCAAGAGAACCTCTACCTGCTGCAGAGCCATTTCAATTTCCAATTTTTTCATGGTCCTTGCTACAGTTTGTCCTGACAGCTGACCATAGCTTCTTTGGGATTCTGTCTGGTTTTTAATTGATGACCATTTGAAAAAAGTATAGCCACAATGGCATCAGAACAGATGGTATTATATGAGGGTCATGGAACCAAAGACTTATCAGAGGGCTATGAAATGATATGACACAAATGCAGTCTGTGACAATGCTTTGTCATGTTAATTGAATGCCTAGCCAGAATTTGGTAGGTTACAGTTGCCAGAAATAACTGTTTTTGATACAAAGTCTAAACCAGTATGAAATGCTGTCAGATCTATTAAAGTAATTGAGGCATCAAACTTATTTTCCTTTAAAATTGCGATATGATAGTGTGAGCAGCTGGTAATCTCTGTTGAACATAGCCTGAGCATCCAAAGTCATCTCATTTGCTGCAGAATCAAACCTTGAACTTGCTAAAATAGGAGGAAGTTTTATTAGCAGATGCAGTCTTTCTGCCGTGTGCCTTACATTTGATTTAATGTGACATTTATATCTGAATTTTTTTGCCGAAGAAAAAAATCTATGGATGTTTAAGACAATAGCTGGTAGGAAATGTCTGTATCTCACCCCACACTCAGCAGCTGCCTTAAGTTCCAGAATTCCCACCTTCCCTATCAAACTCACGCTGTGGCTGTAGTTCTTATCCTTAAAAGTGGAAGCTGCCACTCTGCATTTTAGCTCTTCACTCAGTGAACATTAACATCCCAGTTTGCTTATTCTGATCAGATCCTAGCTTTGTGTGGGAGTGCCTTTTCTGTCATTCTTGTGTTCTTCCTGCCAACTGTGCTCTAGTGAACTAGACAAGTGACTCAAATGGACAAGATTCTGACACTCTGGGAAGCGGGATTCAAATCTATTTCAACTGCCTGTCGACTGACAATAGTAAACCAAAGGAAAGGACTGAGAGAGAAACTGCATTTGGAATTGCACTTTCTCTGCAGATTCCAACCTTGGGAACCAATTTATTATAGAGTTTGGAAAATGGATTTCAAGAGCCATAAACCAACCACAGCATATGATTTAACATGTTGTGTCAATCAGGGCAGTGATGGATAACCATTTATAAAAAGTCCATAACTGCAATAAACTCCTGGTTTGCCTCAGTCTTTAACAGGAATGTAATATTCATTATGGATGGCAAAGGTAAAATTAGTAGTGGAAATGAAAGTATAGAGATGGTGGCAAGTACTTGCTGGTAGAAGAATATGGAGGACTTGGCCAGAATTCTGGAAGAACTAGTAGATGAAATAATAAATCATAAGTTTAGTAATATTTAGTGAAACCTAATTTAAGAAAAGATTGTAGGATAGTTAATATACTGCCTCTATGTGGGAAGAGCAGTTGCAGGAGAAAGGCGTCGGTTTGATTAAAAGTGAGACTTTGAGACCCTTCAGAAAAAGAAATATGATGACTTTTACAAATAAAAAATGCACGAGCAAGACTGAGTGTGGAAGTGACTGGGGAGAACAGAGAGCTGGGGTACTAGTTGATCTGAGCTACATCTTTATTGTTCGTGAGTTGGCCAAGTCCAACATGGGACATCATGTCTCAGTTATCAATGTCATCATCTCACCAGAAGTGTAGTGTCACCATGAATTTTGTAAATCTACAGATTTCTCCTTCCCTTTTGGGGGGTGGTGGTGTTCATGCTCCATTGGTTGCTTCATGTGCCTAAAATGTGGAGACTGCCATGCCCAGTAAAACCTGTTGAGGCTGGCCAACAGGTCAAGTGTACCCTCAGTGTGAACTAAAGCATAGGTTTCACTTGGAGTTTCCTCCTGGGCTGGCCTTGTGTCTTATAATCCCAAGTAAAGTGGCTGGTTGATAAAACTGGCTTGCATCTTCAGTGTTCTCCTTATACACAGTGAGCACTGAGGTGACTGAACTGTAGCACTGGAAAGTCTTTGGAGCATTTCCTGGGAGGAGCCAGAAATTTTAATTATATGCTCCTTGTAAACATGAAAGGATGTGCATAATCAAAGTAAGTCTAGGTGACATTGGCACTGAAACAAATGAAAACTGGCTAGGGAAAAATTTGGGAAGATGATTTGAAGAGGATTCCTACAGTCTAAACACTCTGGAACAAGAAATCCTGTGCTAATGACCTAAGAGGGCTCTTCTGATCTGATGTTACTTAAACTGAAAGTACCTTATTCTTGGCAAGTTTTAAGTAAAAAAATTAACAATGATCCACAAAAAGATCGTTGTGAGGAAACCTGATAGACTTATATGGAGTTGGACTGTGAAAGGTAGGTGATACTTCAGTTATATGTGTCTGTTTGCTTCCAGATCAGTATTGGCAAAAGCTGATCTGTTGAGGTACACTAATATTTTCAGTGCTTTTAAAAATTATTTGTAATGTTTTTTTGGATTTTTTCCCAAAATACTGCTCTTTGGGTTTGTCTCTTTAATTGTTCAAAGCTTTCTTCCTTACTTTTGAGTATATTCAACTTCTTCAGGTTTTGTGAAGGGTAAGTCAGTATATAAGGAATTGTTTTGGTTTTCTTTTTCTGCAAGTGCTAAAAGCCCTTTCTTAGCCAGTGGTTAGGATTTGGCTCTTCTGATCTTCACCTGATGGTGCACAGATGGGAGGGTGTATGCCTTCTGAAAAGCCTTCCCTTAAAGATGGATCTGCTAGCAGTCATCCTCTCAGACTGACAGGTTCACAGTCTACCTACAACATCTGCCTTTCATTGCAGAATCTGGGGGGAAAAGGAGGTACATTCCCTCTCCTGCTGGGAGGTTTTTGCAAACTTCGGTGAAGATGGCTCTTCCCACTGTAGTGCCTTGAGCCTGAGGGGCAGATAGCAGTTCACAGCTGCTTTGTGGGGGAGGAAATGGTCTCTTTCCTGGGGAAAGAGGTTACTGCGTTGCCAGTATAGCATGTGCTGTTGTGGTGACGTAATACTCCTGAAACAGTGACATTAGTTATAACATAGGTATGTACATACTTATATGTGCAAGTCTCTTTGGCTAAGGGCAAAAGGAATAAAAATGTGAATAATGTGCCTTAATCTTTGAATTTCTGTTTTATTTCAGTAATGAAAGAACTGGTCATCTTTAATCTTATACTGCAGTTCTAACTCTGAATATTTAATATGGCATTTGTCAGAATATTTGAGAGAAATGCACGTGCATAAACGCAAAAAAAAAAGGTACTTCAGAAGAGTATCGTTCACTTCTAATTCCTTTTCCATAGTCTCAAAAGTTCAGATAAGTAAGTGCTAGTTTTTGTAGTCTTGACTGTGTACAAGTGTGGGCTACAAGTGCTAGCTTTCAATATCGTGACAATCTAGCTCCAAAGTACTTGAATTGAACTCTGACAGTTCTATTAATTACCAATTTTAACCACAGAACCTGGATCTGCAACTCTGATTTTTCTTTGATACACAAGCTGTTCCTCAGACTTCAGATTGATTTCTTCATTAGAACATTTGATCAGTTTTTCCAATTACTATTTCCAGAAGCCACATACCACCAGTATGTTCATTGTGATTTTATAGAAAAACTGCCATTAATGAAAAAAGCTTCTTAAAAAGTTGTTGCTTGCTATTTCTTACTATTTATTCTTTAATTCTATCAGTGGTTGATTGATGGACTAAAGAACATGAATTCCTTGACATTATTATAATTTTGCATGGAGCACAATCTTTCAAAACCAGGAACCTTCAGATGTGGAGTAAGGATACTGATTTCCTAGTATCCTCAGTTCTTGTGAAAAATTCAGCTTTTGCTCAAATGCTTGAATATTGACTCTGTGGGCTGACTTTGAGGCTCCTCATTTCAAGAATCTTGGTCTAAGGATTTCTGTTTCTCTAGTCTGTTCTGCATCTGTATCATTTTTGGAGGATTTGGGGTTTTTTTCCTCTTTTGGATATTGAAAGCTCTTTTATGTTAGTCCTAAGTCTTGAATAATAGAGATATGATTTTCTCTACTTCCAACCCTTAGACTCAAAACTGGGAAAATAATGGCATCAGTAACAAACAATACCTAGGAGCCTCTGCAGGAAGCACAATGATGCGGTAATAAACCTAGCCGTGCTTTTGAAACCAGGCAGTGTTGAAATACAGCCACAGATTAGTCTGATGAAATGGTAGGATTTTACTAGTGAGTATACTGTAATTAGGTTGTGCACTTATATCTGTAAAGCGTCTACGTAGAGGAAGAGGGGTGAGTGTATGAATGGCAATAAGCAAGGATATACTAAATTAAGGGAATTGCTGTAGGCCCATTTCATAAAGAGCACTGTCTGTAGCTATGTTCTCCAGCACCAGTTTTCATCACAGGTGGATGTGCCTGAAGAATGTTATACTTCTGGGAAATCCTCTTTTCTCGTTTGTGGGAAAGGTGAGAAGACACTGATGTGGCTTCAGTGCTGGGAGGGAGGGGAGAGAAGATACAGGGCTGCTGAGCTTCCAGATGGAGGGAGGTGATGGAGAGAAAAATCACCTACACTTCAGTGTTGCCTCATGGTGTCACAGCTGGGAGAAAGTGTAAAATGTTTGCCCCAGGTACTCCAAATTCAGGACTGGCGGTAATCTGAGGACTAAGGTTGTACTTGATTAACCCCCGATGCCAGTGGTGATGCAGTACTTGCCAGAGCTGTAGCCATTTGACTTCTGAAAGGAGAATTGTCGTGCTTTTACTGTTTTTGTAGATACAACATATGAAATAAGACATTCAGTATAGTTTTCAGATGGAGATAAAAGGTCAGATAATCTCTGAAGTCACTAGCTGTTTTACTCCATCAGTAAAGTATTTTGCTTGTTTTCAATGTGCTTGCTATAGTCAAATTAATTCTCACAATATAGCGTGGTAGTCATGCGGTGTTTTTATAAGCTGTTAGGACGTTCACATAAAGTGTAAATCAAAATTGCAGCAGACTATTGCAAGATCATGTTGTTTTAATGGGAAGAGAAGTCCTCCAAAAGCTTCTCTCTTGGTGGAAGTCTACAATCAGCGATTTTAAAAAACAGACTTCAGTTTTGAACCTTTCTGCATTATGGGCTGTGAACAGTAAGGAACTAAAAGGCAAGCACATCCCTGTTGGAAGGGGTCAGTCATTTTCAGGGTGGTTATAAATACACAGATGCACTAACAACCACGCACGCTCCTTATTTCACGCTGTCAATGTAAAGTTCAGTGAGTAACAAATCCAAAGTTGTTGTTTTAAAAATCTGTTGCCAAGCAGTAGGTTTTCTCCTAGCAACCGGTGTTTTGCAGCAGGAGAAGCAATAGGATACCTTAGGGGGTGTGTTAGCATAGGGGGAAGGGTAAAGAAATAACAAAGAGGTTGGGAGCTTGCTTTAACGGTGACACAGAGCACACAGCTCCGTTTCTGGGTGTGCAGGGGATCGAGGAAGACACGAGAGGGGGACGAGGAAGGGACATGTAGAACAGGCAATGTTTTGGGATAGGCAGTAAACAAAAATGTTGGCTGCAGGTGCAAGTTCTTATTTGTTCATCAGTTGCTTTGGTTTGGTTTAGTGAGTGATCAGCTGTAGAATCATTAGTTGGTTGTCCTCATTTAAAAAAAAATCCATACCGAGCTGCTAGGAAGTTTTATTTTGAGCATATTTGAAGAATCACACTTTTAATTATTCAAAATAATTGCATACTTACAGAAAACAAGATAAGTAGTTTTGTATTCTGTGTTTTGGAAACAAATTATATATATGTTGCTGTTTCTTTTCAGATTTAAAAAAAAAATTTATTTATTTATCAGAAAATTATCTTTACTTGTAAGTGGTGGTGGTCAATCCACTACCTTAAACTTGTAATATGGACACCCTTCAAAATCCCTGCACTGAAATGCATCTGTGACTGTCATTGCAGACAGAACTCTGTTTATTCATCATTTTTCAGATGGAATGGCTTTTTCCAAACTGATGCACCATGTCACAATTTTTTCGCACTTGCAGAGAATAGTTACTTACAATGACTAAACATGCAACTGTTGTTGGTGTATGACTTCAAAAGGAGGAGTTAATAAACGATTTCTTGTGCAAAGTCATACTTCCATTAGGTGGACATGTTTCAGCACAAATTCATCAGCTAAAAGGAAAATAGGCGAGCATATGCTATTTCACTTCATGTAAGTGTAAAATATTGATTACAAAATGCATTTAAAACATGTATTTTTGTCACAGAGGATGGGAAATATCAGCTGCAAAATTTTACTTTTCCATATATCATGACAAGTTCTTCTCGTTTTGCCTCTCTAACACTCCTTCTGTTTCATTATTATAGCATAACACTGTCAGGTCTCTGGTAAACCTTCAAGTTTGATAGATTTGTTTGAAAATAGCAGCCACCTTAACACATGCAAAATAGGCTGAAAAAACAGCATGTAACAAGGGGCAGTTTTGTGATGCTAAAATTACAGTGCATATGGATTTGCAATGCATACATTGCATCTTAAGTTTTGTAACTGTTTATGGTCATAATCCTTGGTTTTCAAGTTTTTTGGATAAGTTGGGGTGTTTCTATCATGTCTGGCTGCATACCACAGTTGAGTTGATTCTTTCGTAGGCAGGCTGGGACTTGTAAAAAATAAAATAGTGAACTGGGAAAATGAATGAGGAGTTGGATGTAGTGAGTTCTTTAGGCCTTTTATTTTAACTTTTAAAAAATATTTTTCAAATCTGTGTATCTTTACATCTGATTATACATTTGCAGTTGTTAGCTTATTGGGCCTCAGCAGGTCATCCTCAAACCAGGCAAGTAGTATTTCCACGGTCCTTCTGTCTCCCTGCTTTCATCATTAAAAGCAAAATCAGTCCATTTTTTATTTTCATATGCTTATAATACTTTCTTGTTGCTGTTGTTTTTGCAAGGGAAACTTCTAGCTTTAAGGGGTATTTCTTAGCTAAATAAGGTCTGCGTCATACAAATTTAGAAGCTCTTTAGCAAACAAGCCATTTAATAGACCTACTAGGAAAAATTTAATATCTTACCTGGTAGAATTCAAAACTTCATAGCTGAGCCTTTTGTAGGTCAACAGACTGCGATTCTTAAACATGATGTCTCTGATGCTATTTTGCATGTTAGGTCATCCACATTTCTTGTACTCTCCATTTGTCCCAGTTCCCAATTTTCTTTGCAGAGTTACGAGACAGTTCAGTGCTGAGAGTTCAGCATTCTCTCTGAAGAAGGCAAAAGTGCAAATGGACTCATGGCCAAAGTTCCCATGAAATTTTTTCCACTTTGAAATAAATTTCATTTCTCTTGAGAATATCTCTCACCTATAGTCTGTATTTTTCTTAGAGAAAATTAAATTGTTCTCAATCTCAAGTGGTGCTTCTGTTGAGATTGGGAACTCTTTATTTTCCAGGAGAGGTGGAGATATAAGACAGACAGTTAAACCGTAAGATGACCTCCAGTGCTCTTGAACAGAAATCTGTAGTCACACTGAAGAAACCACAATGACCTTTGTAGTGTTACCTTTTTTTTTTTTCTCCCTCTCCTGTTATTGCACATCTTGTTTAGCACTTTATAATAAAGCTCTGGTATGTTGAGACATGCGATGGGTCATAATTCCAATTTGAATATTAGCTTCTCATTTGCCTAAAAGCAAATTTAAAAAGTGACCTTACTAGACTCCTCTCAGTGAAATTGGTTATTTAAGTAGTTTTCCATTTCTGTCCCATGTTTATTTCTCTAGATGTATGTTTTCCATTGGCTGTTTGGTTAATCATTATGACAGGTTAATTTACAAAGAGAGAAGGCTCATTTGCAGAAAAAAAGGATACCTTTGCAGTGAAGACTACAATACATGTGTATTTAAGCAATTATGCTTTATACTATTGCTTATTGTGTTATTTATTCAGATTCTGAGCGGTTTATCCTGGTAAACCCAGCTGGCAACAAAGCACCACACAGCCGCTCTTTCTCTCCTACCCCTGGGGGTGGAAGAATGAATGGTAAAGCCACGTGGGTTAAGATAAGGAGAGTTTACTTGAAACAACACAAAGAGAGAGAGAACAATAATAAAGTGAACGATACACAACTCACTGCTTACCACCCCACCGAGCCAATCTGTGCCGAGCCAAACTGCTATTTGAAACTCCCAGCCCCCCAGCTAGCCTCGCCTTATATATATGGTATATATGATGCATATGTGCATGTGCGTGATTTGTGTGCATCAAATATCTCATTGGCTGGTTCCCTTTGGCTATCCTAGCGCTGGAAAGTAACCCTATCCTAGCCAAACCCAGGACAGTGATGATACTTTATTAAGAAATAAATGCATTTGCATTTGCTAACTGAAGGTTTTACTTGGAGAATGTGTAAAGCTGCATTTGGAAAATTAGAATTCATTTGCATGATTTCCTTTTTTAAAATGCTTACATTTAGCTAATGAAAAATAACCTTAATATGTTGAACTGCAAGGGGAAAAATAACTATGTCAAAATATAATTGTGACTTGTCTAATATATCAAAATAAAATTCTGGGTTATTGAAGAAGGTATTAATTGTAATTATTGGTTTTACTGTGCCATCACCATAGACCAAGTTTTAAAGGTATCTGTTTATCTCGGATAAAGATAGATATGTTATGACATACTGGAAGTTACCTAGGTGGAGTAGGATTTAGCTCCTGTTGGAGTGAATGCTGATTAAACATCTCATCATACATGCATTTGAAAATTCCATTATTCACCTTTCTGTGCCCAAAAGATTGTGAATATGGTGTGGGCTCCGTTGATCTATTTTGTTTAAAGAGGCCTAATGGATTTGAAGATTGCATAATCCATTATTTTTGTCTATGTACAATACTAGTTTTCTTTCAGAAATAACCTGGTTACCTACCATAATTTGCTTTATAATCTTTGTATTCATTAGTTGGACATTTCTCTGCACCTTCTTCTTCAGTGTAACTCAAGGAATCAAGAGAAAGTTGTTCTTACATCAGAAGCATCAAATAGTATATTATAAAGGCATGAAAATGTTACCACTCTCTCTCTTCTCAATGCAGTTGAGAGAAAACCTGATACTGGAACAGGAGAGGTGGAAGCTCCCTGGGCCCTCTAGACATCTCTTCTCATAGCCATCAGAGCATGCAAACTCTTCTTGTAGGACTCAGTCTTAACAATGTTTTGCACCTTGCTACTGTGGATAGAAGGCTGTTCCAAAATGTCTTTGCTCCAGTTGCCAGGAATGTTTTCACCTTTTTTTGGTAAACTTACAGCCAATTTATACACATGGATTCTTGTGCCAACATTATTCTCTAACTAAAATAGTTTTCTCTATTCTGTTCTCTCTTCTGCATCTCTTCTCTTATAGCAAGTAACTTCATATCCTCTCAGCTTCCAATTTGCTAGGTTAAACAACCCAAGTCTGTTAGTCTCCTCTTATAAATTAAGATTTTTATTAACCATCTCAACGGTCATTTTCTGTGCCTGTTCCAGTTTGAATGGCCTTTGTTGAATAGAGGATGCCACACAAGGTGCCAGAGGAGACCCTACTTTAGCTGTCTCTGTTGTCTTTCTCTCTGCTGGAAATCTCTCCTGACAGCACTTGAGTTTTCCTCTTTAACACTGGCACCTCTTCGCACTGTCATCCTGTGGTTGCCTGATACATCCAGTCCTTCTCCCAAGCTGCTTGTTCGATGGGATTCCACCGTGCCGCAGAACTTTTGTGTTAACTGTTGTGTTATTTTCCACTTTCTTTTACTGATTTTTACCATATTTCTGTTATCCTAGTTCTCATGATCAGCCGGTTGCTTTCCATATTGTATCCTCTTATCTTTTTCTTGTCTAATTGTATCATCACTCTCATAATTCTTGTGCTGTGTCATTAATTAAAACACTAAACATGATTAGTCCCGAGATAATATCCAAAATACAGAAGATATAATCCCCAATCCTTAACATATGCAAGTGAAATATAAATGCATGTTATTCAGCCAAACATTTTGGATGCTACATTAAGATATTTCTGTCTATTCAGGCTTAATAGCTGTTTTTCTGGACTGTATTTGTGTAGGTACCTAGGATTTATTGAATAATACATAACAAATTACTTCTGTTTGACAACAGTGCCAAAGGTCTTCCTCAGGAGTAGGGCCTTGTTTGGCTGAGCGTTATAAAAACAATCCTTGGACAGATGCTTTGGTGAAATAACCAAAGCAGTTTTGGTTATGTGAATAGCAGTTTTGTATGTGGAGCAATGTCAAATAAAGTGGAAGGGTGACGATCGAGGGAGGAAACACCTCAAAAATTATTGACCAACTAGGGGGAGACTTGGTGACTCTGGACTGGATGAGGAAAGAACCGACAAGGTCTTGAAAATAACGTGCAGCAGAGAAGACACTTGGAAATGCTTTTTCCCCTTTTTATCAATTCCTGGAGTGTTTTGTTCTGTTGTGATAAGAAGCTTGTGTAGAACCTTGTTTGTAATGACTACAGTACCTCACTGTCTGAGGAAGCAAACAGTAATACTCTTTTTTTAGAAAGTCGGTCTCTGTAGGCTGTAGAACTTGAAAAGTCCCTGTTACTCCCAGCTCTGAGCCCTGATGATGGCCTGGGCACTGCAGAGGGCTGTTGACCTTTCCTTGAGCAAAAAGCATCTGAACTCCACAAACCTATGAGTACTGTTTATTCATAGTGACTAGTATAAATATCAATGAATCGGAGACATGGAGCACTGCTTTCACTTCTTGTGATGATGGCACAAAAAAGTCTCTTTGTTTCTTCAGAGATTCCCTTAACTTTCTGCCTGTGCCATTTCTGATTACGGTTTTCTCTTGGAGTTTTTTTGAGCTACAAAATCAACCTCTATGATGTAAAACTGGCTAAAAGAAAAATTAAGATTTGCTTCAAAAATTTACAACATAAATATATCCTGAACAGACAGAAGCTGGAAGCCTTAACACACTTAGGGGACATCAGTGGTTTGCAAAAAAAACCAAAACAAAAACAACCCCAAAAGAACCCCAGAATTCTCAGCAAACCAAACATGGGGAGAAGTAATGAACAAAATTTGTACTGAGCTGTAAATGAAGAAGCCCACACACATTAGAGGCTTTTATAACTGTTAGAAGCAAATGTCATAAATTTATCGGTCTTTCCTGTAGAAGAGCTGTGAAAGAGGTGCAATTGCAGACAAGATCCAGCTTTCTCTTAGCAGGATGCCAACAGTTGTCTTAAAAACCTCTGTCAAGTGCTGCAGCACTTGATTGCCTTAGATTTGTGTAATTCCTGAGGAGCTTACTGGTTTCACCATCTTTTGTAGAATGTGTTTTCCTACTAATATTTCCTTTTACTTAGTCACATGATTATATAGCAGTTTTTCTAATTGATTCAGATTTCAAAATCCTTATGTTTTTTGCTTGGTTGGTTTTTGGGGTTCTTTTGAGGTTTATATTCCTGTTTATGAAGAGAGTATAGGGAGAAGGTGTTCTGTTTAGATTTTAAACTAACATGCCAAGTTTGAAGGTGTGAGCCATGTGTCACTTAGGTACCCTGCTGTGTTTCTGCAGAGTTGATATGTTGTTCAAGCCCATCTCCAGCCATAAAGCAAGAGACC
The DNA here is from genome assembly GCA_009769605.1 of Bucorvus abyssinicus. NCBI lineage: Eukaryota > Metazoa > Chordata > Aves > Bucerotiformes > Bucorvidae > Bucorvus > Bucorvus abyssinicus. Next base: position 17,747,057 of record CM020036.1, read on the forward strand.
CAACATTATACTACAGGTAGATGTTGTCTGTACATCTGCTGCTAGAGAGGTAGAGGCCAGAACTAGTAGCTTCAAGATTTTGTTTCCAGTTAGGAAGCAAAGGAAGATACACAGTGCAGGACTGTGTTGATTTCTGGGAAATCTTAGAGGAGTTTTATTTTGGGGGATTTTGGGGTTTAGTGGTTTGGGGGTTGTTTGGGGTTTTTTTTTTTGGTTTTTGGTTTTGTTTTTGTTTTGTCCGGAAGGGTTTAGTACAGAGAGCAAACATACGCTGACAGCTGGTAAACTGGAGGTCAGTTTTCTTTGGCTGGATGATGGTGCGAGGTCACTGAAGGATGTTGCCGCATGATAGAAATGCCTGGTCCTTCTCTCTGCGGTCTGTAGTGTAATGCTTAATAGAGCAAAGTCAGGCAAGGACCGCAAACGATTTGAAATGTTCTGTGCCTCGGAATTGTAATGAAGTCATTGGGAAAGGAGATCTGCAAGCTGGACACTCACAATATATGACATCTGAGCATTATTCTCAGACAGTTAATGAATCAGAGGGTATTATGTTTTCTTTCTCTAGATCACTTGTTTGAGCTTAGCCCACAGCTATAGTGACCAAATGTCACTGTCCTTTGATGCTCTGCATGAAACGAGTCTAATTTTCTCTCCATTGGTTCTTTGGAAGCAAAGCTCAGTGCCTCAGCCCAAGACACTAGTAAAACACAGATTTTGGGGAGACTGTCTCTCTAAAAAGCTGTGCCCTCAAAACAAGAGGGTACAGGATGTGACCTGATTGCCTATGCAACACCAGTTCCTTCAACTAGTGCTAAATAGCTTATATTCTTAGAAAAGTGTAACAGCGGGCAAACAGCTAGTATTTGCTCTAGTTCTATCACCTAGAAAATACCAGCTACACTTTTTTCCATACAGAATAGGGCAGATGTGACATAATGTGTTTTTGTTCCCATCAACAGGCTTATATCTGCAAAATGTGGTTCTTTGGTCTTGAAAAGAACAGCTTGTATCCTTAGCAAGTGGGGAAAATAGTCTGGCATATTTGGGGAAAAAAAGTATTACCAATATTGAAAGAAATCACATATTTGATTGGTATAAAATACACAAATACACACAGAAAAAAAATGGGAGATCTTTTAAAACTAATTATAGAATCTTGTATCAAAAATTAAGAACATTTAAATTTTACTGAGATTAGGTGCATACAGAAAAACCACCTTCATATATTCCACCTTCTTTCTTCGTTTTTCGAGTTTCACATCTGATACCTACCAGTCTCTGATAATCACTTTCCTGCAGGGAAAAAACACCGACCCTGAGAGTTACCTGATTTTTTGGATTGAAAGTACAGTTCACACGCTCTAGAAATGCTGACTCACTTGACAGCTCAAAAAAAAAAAAAATCCAAAACCAGAAAAGCCCTCTCGCACCTTTATGTGAGAACGTCTACTAGGCTGATAGACATTAGCCTTCATTGCATTTATTTACTTACTAACCAATACTATACAGCACTCCTTATATTGTCCTTCAGAGCATAGTCTGCTCTGTTGCTCTGTAGGATGGAGTTAGCAGTCTGCTCATGCTGAAAGTCAGCCTGGTGGGCAGAATTCCAGAAATGTACGGTGGATAGTTCAGGAGTTGCATGGAATTTCAGTACTTTCTAATTATCAGCACTTAAAATGATATGGATTTGAGGGTCAGATGTACAAAGCGAAATAAAAGAAATTGTGGTTGAAGGAGTCGAAGGACTGGGAAGGAGGAAGTCACAATGAATCTGTAAGCATGTAATCAGGATGCCTCTCTGGAAAATAAAGATTTGTGGTCTACATGCATTTTGCAGTACAGAATCACAAGGTAAAAATGAATAACATCATTAGGATTATTATAATCCCAGATTAAAGCTGTGTTCCTGGGTCATTCCACGACTTTCCTGGCACAGTAACATAGCTGAACGCGATGGATAGAGATTTCCACTGCCTCATTCAGCCCATATCCTAGTGGGTTTGGACATTCTTTTAGATCGTGTGGTGTTGAATTGGATCCCATCCCACAGAGGAAGATGAAGAATCTGTGTTTAGGAAGCTCCCAAGGAAGTGAGCTGCCTGCTGGAGCTTTATACACTGGTGCAGTATTAGTCCCAGCACACTTCCTGATCCGCAGGTTGAATCAAATACCGTGGACTGAACTTGGTTCTGTTACTCGTTGAGAGCCAATGGTGCGTGTGTATGATCTTGGATGTCATAAGACATGAGCTGGGTGCTGAGATGTGCAGACAGGTTATGAACACTTCACCTTATACACCTTAGTAGGACTTTAGACATGGGAGCTTGCCACAAAAGCTCAGGTACTTTGTGATTTTTGGTGGTTGGGTGGAGTTTTTATTGTTCAACTTCTTGCATTTCAGTATCTGTGTTTCCTGATAAAGCCACTTGAATCCTTGTTTTTTGGAGTAGCCTGCTACAGTGCTGCTTCAGGTCATTCCTTCTCTTTACCCCGAAGAAAAAAAAAGGTATCATATAGTCTTCTATAACACTTTGAACCCAAGAGCTACAAAGGCTTTTTTCACTGTTGCAGTGTAGTATTTGAGCTTCGGGAAAGACCTACTGACCAATCTCAACCATTTTTTCCTTTGTTTTCTTGTAGGCTCTGATACTTCACCAGCTTGGGCGCTACAGCTTGGCAGAGAAGATTCTCAGAGATGCTGTCCAGGTGAACTCTACAGCCCATGAGGTCTGGAATGGCCTGGGAGAGGTGCTGCAGGCTCAAGGCAATGACGATGCTGCAACCGAATGCTTCCTGACGGCACTGGAGCTTGAAGCTAGCAGTCCTGTGGTCCCTTTTACCATCATTCCCAGAATCCTTTGAAAGGGCATCTGGATCCAATTATGGTCTGTCTTCTGGGTGAGGAAACCCAGTGTATCAGGCTGACTGGTAACTGGTTAGTTTGAAAAACTTTAGAGCTACAGGTAACAAACTACAGTCTTTTGCAGGAAAGTGGCCAAAACAGTGACGTGATGCAATATATTAATGTTAGACTGAGGGGAAACAATGGCTAGCCAGAATGAAATCACTCCTACCACCTGCATTTTTGCCCTGGTAGTTTTAAAACATCGTTACATTGTTCATGGATGATGTGCCATACTTTGTTAGTGATACTTGAGTGTTACAAAAAATTATAGTGGAATCAACTACCAAATGTAGAATAAGTTAAAATTCAGTGGCGGAACAGACTATTTTTAACAAGGTTGTTAATAAAACTGTTCTTGTCCTGCCTCTCCACCTCCTTTGGCCCAAAGTCAAAATGTGAATTTTCTGTTTCCATCTCTATTTTAGTCCAGGCAAGAAAATCAGTTGAGTTCTTGTTTTCAGTTGTTAATAGCTGTGATGTGTGGCTAACCATATCTAGAGCAAAAGCTGAGTACAAGAATATTTATATTTTACCAATGTATGCCTGTTACAAAAAATATATTAGTTATTTAAGTTTAACTTTTTTATGTGAATTCAGAGTTTATTTATCAATGGAAATATGTAAAAAGAAGTCTCAAATGGAATATTTACTGACATTCCTTATACATGACCCACACCTGGCTAAATGGGAAGATTATGTTAATAATAAAATGATTTTTAAATGGAACATTTCCTGTGTCCTGGTTAAGAACCCAGGGGGAAATAGATGGCTTGTGAACACATTTTTATGATGTGAGGCCTGTAGCTGGCTGGCCTCAAAGGTGAACGACACCAGAATTAAACGTCCTGAGGCCAGTCTAGAGAAGAGAAGCTGCTCCTCTGTTTGCCAATGGTATTCTCATCTTAGATTTCAGGTTCCCTTACATCTTTACTTTTCCTCCTCTTTTAGTCCTTCTGCTCCAGCTCTCAATGAAGACAGATTACTCTGCCTCTACATAATACATGGACATTTACATATACCTTGGTAGTGCTTGGGAAGAGCGTGTTAAATATTTACACACTATGCAGTTTTCTTCACCTGTCTTGGTAGTTCTTTCTCAACATCTCCTGCACTTTGCGTCCTTTGAAGGAGAAGTTGGCTGATAACATGTTACTGCCACATCAGTGGTGATAGGGCCAAATCTTTAGTAGACAAATTATTGCCAGAGATTCTCTGGAGTGCATGGAGAAGAGTAATTCGTTGCAATGAATATGCAGGGTATGTGAGCTGGGGTAGTCTAAAGTGCTCATTTACACCATCAGGCTCGTATGGAGCCTGAGGAGAATTCCAGGTTCCCTGTTCGACTGGGTGCTCCTTGGTATTTGCCTGATTTGTCACAAGAAGCGGTTTTGAAGTGCTTAGCACAAGATAGCAGATGATTCAGAAAATAACGGCAAATGTTTTTCTTTGTCGCTCACCAGTTTATTCACCTCAAATGCGTGGAGGATCCTCACTGTGATAGAGGCTCTGCACGCTCCAGTGAGAATCTCCAAATGCCAGAAGACTTAAACCTGGGGGAGCTCTTCACTTTTGCCTTTCTTTTTTTTCCCCTTGGCATTTTCATGTGCCCTTTAGGCTGAGGCTACTTTCAGACTGTATCTGCTTAGTGCTTAGACCATATGTTCTCTGTAAAGTGGACCAAAAGGCTGCCATCGGTAGTGTTTTCAAATCTATTTAAAAGCCAGTAGAAACTGTGTCATCTTGCTCACTTGCTCACTTCCTTCCCCTTTTAAAGTGCCTTTTTGCATGTTTTCTTCAAAATGTCCTTGGCTTTTTTTCTTCTCTTTTCTATTTGCCAACTGTTCTCTCTTTTCTAATCCCAGCTCATAATACGTGCTCTGGCCCTGCTGTCTTTTAGCACCCACTGTATGGTACCTGGTGTACCAAAAGACACCGCAAAACCTGTATTCGTTTAATTCAATTCTTCCTGGGCCTTTCTGCTATCACGGTTCAGTTACTCAAATTCACGGACATGTTCCTTCACAATATTTATTCACCTTTTATTATAATATCAAAGCTTTTCTAACAAGGCAGTTTGCACCTCGATCTGAGACTGGTGGCCTTTCTCCAGAGAGCTTCAGATGAAAGTGGAGAATAGGAGAATTTGTAATAGCAGAATTTACCTTTGATTCTTTTCATTTCATTTAAAGCCCTGGTCTCGTTTGATAAAATCTTGAAGTGAAAAGGTTAGAACTCTAATTGTCTTATGTCTTTCATTAGTGGAGAAGTTGTCACTGTTGTTGTGCGTATCAGGAGAACCTGAATATCTGTTTAGTTTTTCTTACACTGGAATCAGTTTCACTGTAAAGCCACAAGCTTTTTTACCTCTATAGAATAGGCTCAGCTTCCTATTTTTGAAAGTGGACCATCACTGTAAGACTGTACATTCAGGAATTTTCAAGCAGAAGGGGAAATACTTGCTGCATATTAATTAAAGAGCAACATTTGTTTAAACAGAGTTTTCAGCTTTAAAAAAAAAAGGTTACTAGGTTTTACAGCTGTAATTTTTTTTAATCATTTAAGAAGGCAAAAAATATTTTTATATCTATTTTAGTTGATAGAAAGATCTGCCTTTTGTAAACCACTCTCAGACCACGCTGGTATCCCAGTCATGGCAGCAAAGCGAGCTGTTGTGAACAGCCGGTCCCAGGGAGGTATTCCGCTTGGAGCCACTGAGTCGGTGTCATCTGCATGAGGGTTGCTCCTGCACTTTGTGGCTGACCAAATCTCTGTGTGGATACAGAAATCTATGTGTGCTCTTGCTCCTGCAGCCTGTCAGAGGTAACAGCCTCTCACATGAATGGTGGAATAAATCAGGAGCTGATCCACTGAAAACTAAACCAACCCCTTGTTCGTTTGCTCCAGGGTTTTACTAAGCTTTGGGTAGAAGCCTAGTAAAGGCTTCAGGTGGTTTTTTCATCGATTTACTGCCCAAGTATTAACACTACCATGCAGAAAAGAAGACAAGACTTCCCTCCACACAGCAGCCCATACTTGCACCAGTTTAAAATGGTTATTAAGTGGCATTGTCAAGCACTCTTATCACTGTAATGACAAGATGCACAAGCTTGAGGTCTCCAGCCTTTCAACAGGAATCAAACACCCTTCTGTCATCCATATGACTGGACTAGCAGATTTCAGAGGAGACTTCCCTTACTCTGCAGTGTGCTTGTGCTACTCAAAATGATTAACGTTTGATGTGTTAAGCACGTGCTGGAGTGTAACAACAATCTCTGTTGCCCATGATAAAAGGTCTGACTCTGCAATGCTTACAATACAAAAACTTACTATTCAAGTAATTGGTTAAAGTTCATCTTTAATTTTGGTGCAGATAACCATTTTTACTCCATGAATTATTTAATTTCTTTTCTTTTTTCTTTCATGATTGTTAGAGAATCACAGGAACACAAGAACCAGTCCAAGCAGAACTAATCCAACTGTGTCTTTGAAAACTTTTGTCATTAATTATATACGTTTTAAACATCATAGGCTATTTTTAAAAATGCTATAATTTTCTTTGAAAATCTGTTTTTTCCTGTATAGACTGTTCTACTTCGGAATGACAGTATAAGCCTGGGTATATCAGAGTTCCAGATCTACCTTGCTAATTCTTTGTTTGTTCAGTTGTCAGTTAAAATGACATTTTTCTTAACCATCAATCTGGCAATCATCCTCTCTCTCCTCTAGCATCAAGTTAAAAAGCTTGCATGCTAAAATATGCTTTCAGCAAGTACACTTCTCCGGCATTTCATCTGTTTAACTTCATCATCTCCAAACTACCTTCTCTGATCCTGCCGGCGGGCTTTGCTGGTATGGTTTGTACTTCCACATGCATCTGTATTATCACAAAAAACTAGCTGGGAAGAAGCTTACTCACAGACAATAGGGAAGATAGGGAATATCCAGGTTTTGGCCTGCGTGGTTGTCCATCGCTGATTATGTACAACTTGATGGGAGTCTCTCAGGCTTGCAAAGCCAGCAAGTGTGCTTGAAGAAATAGCACCATGAAGTTAAACCTAAAGGGCATCAAAAAGAAATCCAACCCCAAACTTTATGGGGAAGAAGACTGCATGTGAGGTGGGTGTTAGACTTTGTTCTTGCCCATTTTGTGGATGTATGGTCCTGATATGCTAATTTGCCACCACCTTGGTCAGGTGGTCTTTCTAGTTGCTTTTTAAAGCACCTTTGTAGCCCAAGTGCCTAATCTCCCTAATTATTATTTCAAAGAGAGAAAACTGTACCTTTTACTTTCTAAATTCTTTGAAAAGATGTAGCCACTTCTGTCCAGCTCCTGTTACATACCGAGATACGGGACAGACAAGCACTAGACACCTCTGTACTGTCATTTTCGCCTGGACGTTTTCAGAGTACAACAGCTGACAGATGTGATCTTCTGGATGCAGTCCATAAGGCACGGCAGGTGCACACAGCAAAGCCCCTGAAGGTAGGAGGGAGAGGGCTTTTGCCTTTCCGAATACGCCTTCACTTAGAAAAATTATTTGGAGAAAGCTTATTTTACACTCAGTGTAAAAACCTATTTTGGACATCAAAGAGTCGATGAAATGTGTCATTGTGAATTCTTTTCCTTTGTGTCCTTACATGAAGCAGGCACATCTGTAGGAGAGGTTACCCTTGTCTGCTTCATCCAGGTATAAATCTCTACAGCCTGTTCCCCCGTCTGCATTGCAGTAGCATGACTAGCTCTTGGCTCCCTCTCTGCCTCTAAAATTGCCTCCCCAAGAAAGTGCCTCTTCAATATGAAGCTCCTGAAGACACTCTGTCTATCTGGCTGGAAAAAAATAATTGGTAGACATAAGACATAATAAGGTAATGATAATATTTTTTGGCTATTACCACACTGACATGGCTTTAACAAGGTGTGGAGTCAGGGCTTTTCTGTTTGTTTCTACAGCTGAGCCCACGTTCTCTGTGAGGATGGTGAAGCTGGGGCACCCTCTGGCTGGTACAGCCGAGGAGCAAACATCTGACCAGCATGTGTGCCCTCAGGCTTGCCACCTAAGTGAAAAATGGACTTGCTGACAATTTTTTAAGTGTGATTTTTTTTTTCTACATGTGTGCACATGCTCACAGGTCACAGAAAGCCAGGTTACAGGTGCATTTTACACATATGGCAGAAAGTTTTGAGAGGACTTGAAGTTCCCCTGTGAGTTCACTTCAGCTCCTATAAAGCTGGCTTCTCTATAAAAAGGCTTTGCTTTTCTGATAGTTTACAGTGCCAGAAACGGAAATTCTGACCCCAATTTTCACTTCCAACACATCAGATGTATATCAAATAATGAGCCTGAGACATTATTATTAGTACAGGTTTTCCCAGGAATGTTGTTTTCCAAACAGCATCGACTACTAATGTAGGACTGGAGGGGGCAACAGAGGCCATAAAACATAACAAGTTACTTCCCTTTCGACTGCCTTGCAAAAATAGCTCTTTATCTGGAGTAAAACGGCCATCTTCTGACTGAACAATTTGGGTTTTTAAGGGTCTCTTCCAGAATGGCCTATTCTCCTTTTTTCTTTTTCTTTTTTCCTTTCCTTTCCTTTCCTTTCCTTTCCTTTCCTTTCCTTTCCTTTCCTTTCCTTTCCTTTCCTTTCCTTTCCTTTCCTTTCCTTTCCTTTCCTTTCCTTTCCTTTCCTTTCCTTTCCTTTCCTTTCCTTTCCTTTCCTTTCCTTTCCTTTCCTTTCCTTTCCTTTCCTTTCCTTTCCTTTCCTTTCCTTTCCTTTCCTTTCCTTTCCTTTCCTTTCCTTTCCTTTCCTTTCCTTTCCTTTTTTGTTGTTCTGTCTGTCTTGTCTCTTTCTTCTTTATCTTTCTTGTCTCTTTCTTCTGTTTCTGTCTTCTTTTTAATCTTGCAAGCAAGCGTTCAGGGTAACAAACTCCTGGGTGCTGGAACGGGAACCTTATAACCTGCAGGGCAAGTCCTATGAGCAAAGCACCCAGCACTGATACAGGACCTACTACCATGCTCTTAGGCTAAAATTGCTTCTTCCTACACTTGTGCTTCAGAAGTAAGTCCTATTTGCTTGACGATCCCATTGCCCTGCTTCCGTGGTACTTCCCCATGCTGGTGGCCAGCCTGCAGGAAGCCAGGTTTCTAGGGCAGGTGCTCCTCTGCTTCCCCTGACAGGAGTTGCACAGGGTGGCAGCACCACATGAAACTAAATCACCACACACCTGTTTGTGAACAATTGCTTCATGATGTGTGCTGAGTCAGCCAGCATTGGCGGCTGAGAGATTAAAAATAAAAAAGGGAGTAGGCACAAGCTCCTCCAGCTTATGAATATCCCCAGAGAGGGCCCACCAGCAGATGCAAACAAACCTTTTTACAGTTTCCATCTTCTACTGCCAGAGACCTCTGGCATGTTCTTTATCATCTATTTTGAGTTAGAGGCTTCACCTGAAGGATCATGTACTGCAAGGCTGAGCTTCAGCAACAGAAAGGGTTAACCAAAACATGCCTTGGCTGCCAGGTTGTGGTGCAACTTCATCTTATGCCTGACCCAAACCAACGGCAGCTGCTGTGGAACAGGAGACCTTGTCCCTGCATTGCTTTGCTCCTGTGGTGTTATGTCTGGTGTCTGTGAGGCTACAGGGTGAGTCAGACCAGCTCACTGTGCTCATGGCCTTCACTTTTGGGTTGTATTTTTACTACAGAGGAGGCAGTGGAAGCAGGGAGACAATGTGAGCGCCTTTCAGAAGTAGCCAGCAATGAGGTAGGTTGGATTATGCCTATTGAGAACCTGCGCTGTAGTTTGCCTCACTGTTTTTCATCAAAACAAAGGCTGAAGTAGGGTGGCAGAGTGCGAGTAGTTGGTCTGGCAATTCCCAGCTGGATCTCAGCTACATGTACTCACAAGGTAGTTTTCCCGTCCTGGCTGCAGAGCACCACACTCACTCTAAGAAACACAACAGGAAAAAGTGTGGTGGGTTTCTGTTCCTAGCTGAGATGCCTTTACTGTGAATGAGACATTATGCTACTGATGTCTCTTGTTACATCATAGTTTGAAAAATAGAGACTGGGTGATAATAGAGATGCTTAGGAAAGTTAAAATGCATTCATTACAACTGTGGTGCTGATAATCTGTAAGATAAAAATACACTACACGCTTATGTGGATGTTCAGAAATAATGTGGACTTTGCTCACCGCAGCTTACAAATGCACCACGAGAATTCATAAGCTGGTGCCTAACAGTAACCTAGACCCATAGCTCCCCGCCTCATCAGAAGTGACAGAGGAAAGGAGGCACAGATCACATAGGTCACAACTGAGAAGACTCAAAACAACTCTCATGGCCAACACACCACAGCTCGTATCAGCCTCACCCTGTGATTCTTATCTCAGACCTTGATTCCTGTCTGTAGAGAATTTGAATAGGAAGTGATGCTATTGCACAACTATTTCCTTTCCTGGACCCAAAATGGACTTAATTTGTGATTCTTGGCCATTATCACTGCCAAACATTCTGTGCTGCATAGCGTGGATTGCAGTTTTTTAATCATTCTCTCGCTGTAGGCCCAAATTAGGCCAATAGTAACACAGGGTTTTGGCACATGAGGGACTGACTGTCCCAGCAGTCTAGCTGTGCTCTTGAGATAGCTGTCAGCATCCAGCCTTCTCAGACAGTTCTAATAGGATTTTCACTGGGTGTGATACACTGCGGTATTCGGGATGCAGCCTTAGCTACCTTTAGAGAGCAAGGCCACCCATGGACCTCACTCTTGTTTGAAAGCAAAGGAACCTGTGCCAAGCCTTGCCTACACCAGAGGAGTTCTCCAGGTGATAATCCCGGTACACAACAAGCCTGCACTGTTGTAACACCGTGAGATCTAACAGCCCTTGCGGTGTGGCCATACAAACACACAGCAAGCAAGGGCTTTGGCCAAAGAGCCTCACTCCATCTGGGAAACGAGGCACCAAATGGACTTACCCACCCAGCAGCTAAATACCTAAAGGGCTCTACCCAAATCTGAGAAAATAATACATTTTTGTAGGTATTCAGTGTCACCTCACGTCTGTTCCCACTAATGTAGCAGGGACAGTCATAAGACAGCTAACGAGTGCTCCTGAGGACTGGGACGTGCTCCAGGAAAGCTGGACTTTCCACTCTCTTGGAGGAAGCGCACATGAGCTTTTTTGTAAGCAGTTCAAAAGCAGACGTAGATTCCGCCTCCTTTTTATTCTACTCCCCACTGTGCATATGCCAACGCTCTTCTCATGTTCTGATGCTTCAGCCTCCTTTCTCTGCAAAGGGCAACACGGTTCAGTGACAAGCGCTGCCGCAATCCTGCTCTCTGTCCTCGATTTCCTGTTTCACTGGGAGATGCTGAACAATACAATCCAATGGCTTTTGTGTCCCAATTCCTAGAAGAAAGCATCCTCCGGAGCGCAGCTCACTCAGCCTGAGACACTCAGGCGCAGCAGCAGCTGCAGCCTACGTGAAGTGGGGGTGGTATAAATAGCTTGCAAGAAGAAAGGCAGGAAAAATTACACGGTCCGGCGCTATGGCCAGAGCTGCAGCATTCAGGTTCAGCTTGGTTCTGCAATAACCTTTGTTCTAGCCAGCACCAGAGCTGAATTGGGTGGTCCTGAAACTGCCAGTTTTCCTCATTTGGTTAAATTAGGGTTTTCTGAATTTTCTGCAGAAATTTTACTGTGGTATCAGTGACTGTGAGTTTTACAGCTTTCTGTGAGTCACTGACTTACAAAACAGAAAGAAGCGTATGTATTCCGCAAGTCATGGACTCCGTGCTTGCTGAGCTCCACTCACTAGGCTGCTGGTGAGGGCCTTACTCTACTCCATGTAGCCTTTGTGAACCCTGTCTTCCTCCTTGCAGGACAGCTACCTTCAAAAGAGGGGTGCTTTCTCCTTAGTTCCCCTCCTTCCCCTGCTGATTGACTGCCTTCCTCTATGCTGTTGGAGCTGTGGGTCCAAACGCTCCCAGCTCAGACTAGACAAGACCTGAACTATCCTATTGGATAGGTGGAGGTGGTAATTTCTGGGCTGTTGTGGCCTGGGGAGAGGCTCCAGGGGGGCTGACAAAGGTCACTGCAGCCATGTCTGTGTGCTGTTACTGCTGCGCTGCTGCCTCGTGTTAGGCATGATCTGGGCACATTTGCACACCAAGCCCAAAGGGACCGCAGCAAAGCAGTGCCGAGGCTTTAGGGATAGAAATCAGGTATGTGTAACGGGCCAAACCCCAGCAACCCCAGCTGTATGCGGTGCTCAGTATGTGTGACACACAAATTCCCTGCTGACCAGGACATCATAGAATCACAGAATCAAAGAACACTTTCGGTTGGAAGGGACCTTCAAAGGTCATCTGGTCCAGCCCCCCTGCAGTGAGCAGGGACATCTTCAACTAGATCAGGTTGCTCAGAGCCCTGTCCAACCTGACCTGGATTGTTTCCAGGGATGGGGCTTCTACCACCTCTCTGGGCAACCTGTGCTGGTGTTTCACTACCCTCATCGTAAAAAATTTCTTGCTTCTATCTAATCTAAATCTCCCCTCTCTTAGTTTAAAACCATCACTCCTTGTCCTGACACAACAGGCCCTGATAAAAAGATCGTACCCATCCTTCTTATAGCCCCCCTTTAAGTACTGTAAGGCCACAATAAGGTCTCCCTGGAGCCTTCTCTTTTCTGGGCTGAACAACCCCAACTCTCTCAGCCTTGCTTCATAGCAGAGGTGCTCCATTGCTCTGATGATTTTTGTGGCCCTTCTCTGGACCCACTTCAACAGATGCATGTCTTTCTTGTGCTGAGGACTCCAGAGCTGGACACAGTGCTCTCGGTGAGGTGTCATCAGAGTGGAGTAGAACAGCAGCACCACCTCCCTTGACCTGCTGGCCACGTTTCTTTTGATGCAGCCCAGGACTGCCCTTCTGGGCAGTGAGCACGCATTGTCAGTTCACATCCAGCCTTTCATCCACCATTACCCCCAAAACCTTCTCTGCAGGGCTGCTCTCAATCCTTTCATTGCCCCCCCGTATTGATACCAGGGATTGCCCTGAGCAAGGTGCAAGACCTTGCATTTGGCCCTGTTGAACCTCATGAGGTTCACACAGGCCCACTTCTCCAGCTTTTCCATCCGTCCCAACTCTCTGGTGTGTCAACTGCACCACTCAGCTTGGTGTTGTCGGCAAACTTGCTGAAGGTGCACTCGATCCCACTGTCTATGTCATTGATAAGATTGTCACAGGTTAGGGCTGGGCCAGCCACTAGACGAATGCCAGATGCTCTCTATGAACCCCTCTCCCTCCCCAAAGGGGAAGAGAAAGGGAATAAGGGAGAGAGACTTATGGATTGGAAAAGAAAACTAAAACTGCTTTAATGAAAACAATAACAATAAAATGAAATATATACAAACATATACAAAAACAATATCGAGCCCAACCTCCATGATGACAGTAACATCACCGTTGATGCTGTTGGCAGGTGCCGGGGAAGTCCCAGACTGGACTCAGCAGCAGATGGGAACTGGATTCAGGAATGCACAGATTGGGATCGAAGGCAAAATTGACAGAGTCCTCCTCAGACGCTGACCATGAAAGAGGAGAGATTGACCCTTGTGATCCTCAGTTTTATACTGAATATGACGTTTATGGGATGGAACCCCTTGTTGGTCAGTGTAGGGTCCCCTGTCCTGTCCGCTCCTCCCCGCAGGTGCAGCCTCTCACTCCCTGCACCCCACCGTGGGACACAGGATTGAGCAGTGACCTTGGTCTGCCCAGGAGCAAGTGTCAGCCAGAGCCTTTCTGCACACCAGTCCCTGGTAGTAACTGTAAACATGAAGCGCTGTCAGTTACAGAAGCAGACGCTGTCTGCAAAAATAGAAGGATGTTGTGGGAGACCATATCAAAGGCCTTACAGAAGTCCAGACAGATGACATCCATAGCTCTTACCTTGTCCACTGATGTAGTCACTCCATCAGAGAGGGCACTACGTTGGCCAGGCAGGACTTGCTCGTGGTGAAGGGGTGGCTTGGGGATTTTTAGTGCTTTAAGCCAGCTGACCCCTAAAAGTACAGGTTGCTCTCCTGAATGGTCAACTACATTTGATGGTATTCCCAGGGGTGTTCAGCTGGGTGGCACCACTGGTGCCTGCGTTAACTCCAGATTACCATCTGGGGGAGATGAGGATTTGTTAACTAAACCCTAAATCTTGGGTGGGCAGTGGAAATAGTACTGAGGTTTGCACGTTGCCCGGAGAAAATCCACAGGCTGGCAGACTGTTTCACAAGTTAATACCCGGCACGGACAATGGTAACCCTCATCCATTGCCCCAGCATGGAAATGGCAGCAAATGCTGGGCTGAGGCCTCACGTGTGACCCCAAAGGGAGGTAACTGCTAAGCCGAGCCACCTCACTCAGCATCAACAGCTCCCTACTCCAGAGCCAGAGGCAGACAAGCTGCTGGAGTGTTGCAACCCGCTGGTAGCTGCAGCTGGTGACAACTTGTTACTGTCCCTGCTCTGCCCAGATCACTGTGTCAGAGAGACACACAGCAGTCATAATGAAAACTCATGCTGAGGCCATCCATTAGCAGCAAAGCTCTTACAGCCCTTCTACTGGTACAACAGCTGAAGATTGGACACCTCTACCATGAAAGCTGCAAAGAGGTGTGTGGCAAAGCTGTCCCACAGAGTGAACCTGCAGTGAGGTGCTGCACCAGGAATACTGATTAACGTGAGCTGACCCTGCTGTTGTGAAAGACTTTTCTGGATGTCACTCTATACACACACTTATCCTTCAATGATGGTCTACAAGACACATCTACATCCTGCTTGGCTGACACAGCTTGGCTGCTGGCTGACCCCTGCCTTGGGAAAGCAAGCCTGGTAATCTTGAGAAGCACAATAACTAATCAGCATCCTAAAGAAACCAGTGTCACGCAGTAAAGACCTTCAACCTCCTAGACCTGAGAAATAAATTAAAAACAGATGAATGTAACCTTAGGCAGGAATAAACAACTCAGCTTTTGCCCAGGTCATAGCTGAAAGCCCCAGCAACACTGGCACACCGGGTGAAGGTCATGTTATGATGGTTCTGGTAACCGTCTCCTGATAGTTTCTGATGCGCTCAAGTCTGGTGCGGCCTGGAAGAGCAACACCACAATTCAAGTTATTCTCCTCCAGCAAGACTGAGAAAGTCTTCACTGATGAGATGCCACCAGCATCTGGATTTATATACTGACTACATGCTCCAGGTTCCTAAGTGCCATTTACTCCAACACCACAGGCCTCCAACACTCATTAAGGTGAAATTACAAGCCAGGAAGCCTAAGTAAGTAAAAATGATCACAAATATGGTACCTCAACTGTATCAGCTATTTCTTGCACATACACAACTCCCATGTCACTGCTATTAGCAGAGCGCTCAGGCCCTTATACGCTAGGTATTTACTGTTTTCTTATGTAGGATAAGATGGAAGACACTAACAGCCACCTTTGATCACCTTTGACCAACTTTGTATGTCCATGTATAACTACCTGAGGGAGCCAACGCACAGTAACGAGGCTAACATCCCCGTGCGCTCGCTGCAGAGTGCTGGCTATGGGCAGAAGAGGCTTGCTGGCAATCACTGAGCAAGGAACTTGCAAGAGGTGCATTAAGCCACCCTTTAGAAGAAAAGCTTAAAGTTCAATAGCCCTGTAGAGCGTGAGTGTAGACTGTAAATTCACCATCTAGGTTACTAGTGAAAAGTCTCCCAGAGCAGAGGTCAGAGTAATCAACCCTTCTAATAAATGGAGCACGATTCAAGAGACCTGCAAGGGAGCTCCTGTGCTGAGGTGTGTTACCAATAGGTGCCCAGCATTTCAAACAGTTACTGCCCAGCAGCAGATGCTTTCTGCAAAGGCTGATATTAAAGGAAACCCTGAATATGCATGTTGCCCTTTCTGTTGACAGCTGAGTCTCTGATGTAGTGAAATGCAGAACATCTGCCAAAGAGGCAAGCCCTCCTGAATATATTAGCATCCACCTGGGATATGAACTTGGACCTCTCCACCAGCTGAGACCAGCTAAGAGACCAGCAAGGGGACGCGGAGGCATCCATGGCTCACTTTCCAAGTCTACAGAAGGTTGGTGAGTCAAAACTATATTGCATGCAGGAAGTGTACAGGGGAGCCCCATGGGCCTCGCCCATATTCAGGTCCTCTGGGGCAATCTGGGGCTTGTTCGTGGTAATTCCCAGGTAACCACAGGATGTAAAAAATACCCCTCAAGCTAAAGGAGGGAGGAAGGAAGGAAAAAAAGAAAGAAAAAGAAAAACCTGTGTAGTGCTTTCCATCAACCTAGGCTGGAAAATACAATTCCTCCTGCATGCCACTGAAAGCCCACAGGTATTAGCAGGCACGCTGCTGGGAGCACAACCCAGCCTCTCCACATGCCATCCCTTGCTGATGCCACACTCTTCTACATCACTGGAGGACGGGAGTAACAGAGAAGCAAATTCCCCCATATCCAAGTTCTGCACCAAGGAGCTGAGCATTTTCTCCTTGGGCCCACAGGTGATCAACAGAAGCCCTGATGCACAGACTTAAGGCGTTTCAAGAGAGTGCAGGCAGGATCAGCAGAGACACATCTCCCTCTGTTTCAGCCTGTCCTCCCTTGAAGTCGGCAGTCTGATGCTGAAATAGACCTCAGGTTATCACATCTCTTTTGTCCATTGTGGGGCAGCACTGCCTTTTTCTTGCTGAGGCAATGCAGCCAGGTCCTCTGAGCAACAGGCTCCGCAGACCTTCCAAGGAAACAAGTCCTTCATGGAGATTTGCATCTTCCTTTGCAGAATTGATTGTCCAGGCTACGGCTTCGGTTGCAGCCCTGGCTGGGTGGCTGCCATTGATGGCTTGGTGGGAATGCTCAATACCACGGAGAACTTTAATCACATTCTGGCTGCCAGTGCCAAGGCCAGGAAAACACTTGTTTACGTGATTAGAAACAAGATGTGTTACATACACATAGTCTCGTCAGCAATTAGTGCCTGAGCACAGCAGACAATAACCTCCTGGCTGAATACAACACAAATCCCTTGGCTATGACCTTCTGGCATGACTTTAGCTCTAGGACCTTGATGTTCCCAGAGCTCACACAAGGGAATGGCACCTCATCTGGATTCCTGGTTTGACCAGGAGAAAGGAAATGTCCTGGGGAGCTAACAAGCCCTTAGCAGTAAATGCAGGTAGAAGAAAGAGGAAGCCTATGGGCATGGCTGTGTTTGGTGAGGGATGGTTTTAGCTCTCGTTCAGGAGCAACTCAGTGGGAGTCAGTGAGCCACAGTGGCTCAGAGGAAAACAAAAATCTAGTTCTTCATGTCTGCACAAGAAGACGCAGAGGAGAGATTCAAGGCAGCCACGTGCTGGGGTTAAGGCACTGTTCTCCTTCCAGGGAAGGCTAGACCTCAAATAGAGGTGGGAGCTCAGTGAAGGCTTCAGGATTGCCCTTTGAGGAGCTCAGACCGCAGCTTGCAGATGGGTCAGGCCAGAGAACAGAGTGGTGCTGAACTGGGTCAGGAAGGGAGCTGGCCATGGGCAATATTTTTACCTGGCCTGTCTGTAATACGGGCAACCCCTCAGTGACAAGACTTCTGCTGCTAATTCCCCTCCAGATCCATGGGTATCCTTGCAAATGATAGAGTGCAACCTCCCTCTTGTGGGAGGCTCTGGAATGCAAGGCACGTATATAGCTGTAACCCAATTAATTAATTCCTGAACAGTTACACAGCCTATGACCCCAGTTGCAGAACCACGAATGTGTTGGGTCTCTGACCCTCTCTCCCCCTCTATGTGTGTGCCTCTCTTTAACATTAGGGAGGCAAAGTGCTTCAGCTTTTACTTGACAAATCTTTAATGCAACTGCCCAAAACCAGCCTCCCTTAACAACGCTGCCTGTTTAAGTAGCTTTTGCAGCCCATCATCTGTCACAAGAAATGCAGCACATTTGGGTTTTTTATACTGCAAAAACTGGCATCACCCTCTGCTTCCTAAATCTTCCAAAATAAGTTGCATGCATCTCCAGATAACTTGCAGGCAAGCTAAAAATAGGGAAAGCCAACCTCTGAATTTAATTTTTTGCTTTTCATTTTTTTCTTGGATGTGCTCCCTATGTTGAGCAGTTGCACTCCCCCTTAGGTTGCACTAGACAATAGTTTTCCAAGAGACTGGATATGAGAGAAACCCATAAAACACTTCCACATTCAGCAGTACAGAGCTGCTGGCATTCACTGAGAGGTCTGCCCTGGAAGTGGCCTGGGCTGTCTTTCTCCTGTCTCTCTTCTTTATGTGGATACTTCTCTTCCAAATATCTTCCCAAGCTGTCTGCTTTTGTCGGCTCCTGCTACTTACTGAGCCTCCTGGTTTTCTCAGGCTGCACATCCCTCAGTGTCTTGCTCCCACTCACTACTGAGATTAATGCTGTGTAATATTCCAGAGCTATCACATTCTGGTGCTTGGAGCTCATCTCATTCTTTCTCAAAATCAAATTTAAATTAAAAAAACCCACAACTGAAAGCCTGTATATCTAAATGGACACACAGATCTAGGAGCAAGTAGTTTTTTGGTGGGTAATGAAGGGGAGGCCATGTCAGACAGTCTTTTTGATGTGAAAAGGATTCTCCACATTATTTAGGTGTAGGTACACAACTTGTATGAGCCAACACTCCCTAGAATGCAGTGAAAAGGCTGCCTATTTTGGAGCACTAGGGTGCTTTGTGTTACCCTCTGCAGGTTTGCTGACCAGGTCAGCAATAAGGCAGGGACTGTACCAGCCCAAAGTCTGAGGGATATGGGGAGGTAGAGTGAAGGAGCCATCCTGCTTCATGCACATGCAGTTGGCAATGAGTGATCAGCTCAGGGCAGGTCTGGCTGCAAGACTGTGGTGCTGTGATTCACTCTCTCAGGCTGGGACCCAGCTCAGAAACAGGCAGAAAATCAAATTCTCACACTTCTCAGGACACAGGCAGAAGAAGGGTGGGAAACTAGGCAAATCCCACTAGTGAATAACTGCAGAGTCAACTGTAGAGTCTCTTGGCCCATCTATCTCCAGCACTGGCAAGGCCATGTTGGAAGACAGGCACTCTGTTCATGTCTGTTCCCAGAGGGGCTGGATCTGCCCTTCCTGTGCCCCACAAATGGACCAGAGGATTTGCCTCTCTCTGGCAACCCTAGAGCCAGTTCCAGAGCACAGCAGCTGACTTCAGCATACACAGGTAGAGGAGGCACTTTCTACCCACACTTGCACTTCCCTTCAAAATAGATGTTGCTCCTTTGCCTTTCAATGGATTTAATGCCATGAACTACTAATGGCAGTTAAAAATGTACTTGCAGGCTACGTCATGGAAGAGTGGGCTAATAAGGTAACGCTGACTAACTCCAGTGTTTCAACCTGGGGGAACTGAGTTCCCTGGAAGAGCAAATTAAGTGGCATGTTGTTTCTGAGAGCTCCTACAGCAGCCCAGTTGGGTACAGGGCAGATAGGTCTCCTGACCCACAGAGCAGAATGCCAATTTATGTGGTACAGATGATGTATTTCCTCCTAGGAAGAGGAGTCTCTGTGGGCTGGAGCTGATGAAATCTGCTCTGCTTCATACCTTTAGTGGGCAATGCTTGGCTGGACAAAGCTTCTGTGTGTGGAGAAAGAATAACCCACCTTATTCCTGCATATATTGAACTCGGCTGCTAGCGATTTTCAGTTTATTGCAATCAACCGAGAGCTTCTAAACTCTGGATGGCATAAAAGTCCAACAGCAGCGAGGTCAAAAAGGAGAGAAGCATTCTGTGCTTTGAAGAGAGCTGGGATATTTGCCAAGATCAAGCACATTTTTTTCTCTAGTCACGGGACACAGAAGCTTTTCCAGACATTGTTGTCCGATTCAGAGCTGTTTGGCCAAAAGCAGTATTCTGGTGGAATTCACTCCTGGGCTGAATTCCGATTTTATTTTTAGTCAAATGGTCTGTCCTTCATTGGAAGGGGAAAATACCATACAATCTATGTTTAGGCAACCACAAAAATACTCCTTTGAGACATACTGCAGTAAGAGCAACCCCACCACCGGTTCTCCTTCACGCTGGAATACAGCCATGGTGCCTATCATTGATTTATATGGTGTCCAAGCCACTCCAGGGTATGGAAACATTGATGTCCTGTGAGTGGGGCTCACTCCCCAGCACCCTTTGCCCAAGCCTGGCTTCCGCAGGTCACTTTTCTGCCAGCAGGGCTTCAGGTCAAGGGGACGCAGCAGGAAGCAGCAGGACTTGCCCTCTGCTGTCAGGGTCCAGGTGCCCAGCCTGACCTTCTCTCTGGCTTCAGGCTTCTCCACAGAAACGCTTCCAGCTTGTTATGGAGAGCAGATTTACAACACGGCCCCACACTGCAGTCATTTTTACTGCATGCCTTTGATTAACTTCTCCATAGTGGTGAAAGTAAAGAATGGGCTCACAGAAACTGTAGGAGGAAAACAGAAACACTTCTCAGTTTTCTATGTGAAGTATTCTGAGACGTGTCACATTGTCCCAATAAAGTCTACAAACCCAGGGCTTCCTGGTGGCCTGGGATTTACTCCAGTGCAGCATCGCATCTTGGCACAGATCCTATTCCATTTCCACCCGCATCCACAAAGGCCATCCTTCACCTTCCTCCTCCCTGCCCTCAGTCCCCCATTCAAGGGTCTCTGGACCCTGAGCTCATGCCTCTCAAGACAGTGTTAGGCAAATCATCTGACTGCTGAGGGTGGTGCCTGGCTGCCCAAGGCTGCCCTGGAAGACTGGTGTTTTACTCCAGCCAAGTGTCGTTTGGCATCATAATGAAGTCTACTCAGAAACGCAATTTCAAAATAGATTACCTGGGCTTGCAGATGAGCTGCCCTCTGGTCACAAACTGACCCTCCTTAGGGGAAAACTGGGCACAACAGCAGTGCACAGGGATATTTCTACCTAAAATTACGATAAAACTCAGTCTGAAATTTTTGTTGGTCACGCCTTTTCTAGATACTGTCTTGCTAATTGTTTTCTGTTTATAGAGGGTCTTGTCATGTAGATAGCATGGGGAAG
Source organism: Bucorvus abyssinicus (assembly GCA_009769605.1). NCBI lineage: Eukaryota > Metazoa > Chordata > Aves > Bucerotiformes > Bucorvidae > Bucorvus > Bucorvus abyssinicus. The sequence goes on from CM020036.1 coordinate 17,768,066, forward strand.
GACAAACTTTTTGTAAGTCCCTTGCAGAGGCATCCAGCTGACAGCTGCGGAGTAGCCATTTGCTACAGTCAGTGACACTCGGTGGCAGCTCTCTGTGCCCATTGCTCTCGGAGATACTGTGGCCCGCTAGGCAGATAGGACCACATACAAATGAATGAAAGACAAGGTTTCAGAAGATGGACTTTTTGCCCAGAACCTGCATTACACCCAATACCTCAGCATGCAAAAGAGATATAGTTTATCATAATTTTATTTGTGCTTAAAAATAAGAATTTGGAAGCTCCTTTTTAACTCCCTAATAATACATTGCAATGCAATAGAATAATATAAAGGTTTAGCTAGGAGGAGAGTTTGGCTTCCCCGGGTAAAAGCTGTCACAGTAAAAATAAAAATCAATCCAGCAAATGACGCAGCTGGACGAGCCCACACTGCCTCACTTGCAGCAGGGCAAGTTGCTGCACGGTGATGGTACTTGGGCATGGGTGCCAGCGTGCAGGCAAGCTGCCGGGAACAGACACGATGAGCCCAGAGGACGCGCCGCTGCTGTGTGCGCAGCAAGGAGCTGCCAGCATTTGCCAGAGCCACCCATTTCCCACAGCTGCCTGTTGTCCACTCTGTGCCCGAGAGGCTGGAGCACCAGGGCTGTCAGCCAGCACGTGTGGTGTTCATCAGGACAGGTGGCACAAGGCCACCTTTAGCAAAGTAAGAATGAACATCTGCAGCTGGTGTTATATATATCCAAGCTGCCAGCCTTGGATAAGCATGTCCTTCAAACGCAGGAAGCAAGCATCCAGTTATGCTCTCTGCTCAGATCAGTTTAGAGAGACAGTGATATTTCAGCATGTATTAAAATAAACATTATTTTAAATTATTTAAGAAAAAAGGTACATAATCATATGAAACTCATTCCTTATTATTGCCTCCATACTTCTGGAAGGCACCAATATAATCAAGGACTACAGTCAGCTTTGGGAACCCTGGATGAAGGGGAACACGCAGGGAATTGGATCTGGCAGACAGAGGAACTCAGTGAAGGCACTGACACGTCCAAGGAAATGAAAACACAGATTTCTGAAATGGGGATCTCTCATATGTGTAGGTCTCCTCTAAATCAGCCAGAAAGCTCTCCTTTCTATCTTTCCATGGCACATCAACAGGGTAGTGCAGGCACCAGCAGTGGTTTTGTTATTATGGGTGCAGCTGAGCCCTTTCTCCTCATTCAGGGTCTCTCCTAACCAGACATGGCATTCAAGTTGTGGAGGCCTTCTCGCTGCCGGAGCAGTGGCGATCGCTGCTGGAGACTCCCCTGGCAGAGCTGGACCAACTCCAGCGACACATGTGGAGTCACATCCTCCCTGAGGCTTGTGAGCCAGCACTAACTTCCACCGTATGTTATCACCACTGAGTTTCCTTCCTCCGTGCGCTGTAGGGAGGAAGTGCTGCCTCAAGCACTGCTTATGAAGCACGCACACATCCAGCTATGCTAAGATGAAAAGTATCCTCAGCCATTTCCTCCTTGGTAAGCTGGCTCAAGAATTAGCCCACTTCTTCACGCAGCTCTTTGCCACATCCTTCTGTAGCATCACTTGCAAGAACTGGCCTAAACTTTCCTCATTTGCAAAACAGGATCAAATAATAATTGATATTGATATTTAATCATAAATTGAATAATTTATATGCATCAATTTACTAAGCAGTAAACATTCAACTTGCAGTAAACCCTATAATAATTAAAGCTGACAAAATGCTTTGGTCAAGTGGACATTGCTCAGGCAGGGTGGCCCAGTAGAAAGAGGTGCTGATGGCAGGAGATAGCTATGGAGAGCTCTGCATCACCCTCTGCGCCCTCAGCCCAGTGTCCCACAGCTGTAGGCACTTTATTTCTCACCTCTCCAGGAGCCATAAGACACACAGTGAGGAATGGGCACGACGTTGAATAACCAAGGGTTCACAAAAAGTCTCAGTGATACCCTGCAGCTTCACCAAAGCAGGCAGCTAGTAGGGTTTGGGAGAGGCCATTCTGGGGAGCGTTTCTCAGGCTCCTGAGGGAGGAGGGGGCAGGTTTCACTCCCCAGGCAGCTCAGTGACAGAAAGGTGGGAGGGAGAGGATTATTGAGATCTCCTGGACAGAGGCAGGAAGGAAGTGGGAGTGCAACTTCCTGCTCAGGACAGTGAGACTTGACCCCTGCTCAATTTCCATGACTCAAGTGCTATTTCTTAAAGCAGCCCCCCCTGCCCCTTCCCATGACTGAAAATTAGCAACTGGTGAAGCAGAGGAGATGGCTGATTAACGCTGTACTAGAGGATAATCTTTCTCTTCAGAATAGGTTGGTACAAGCACTGTTTTTTTGGATGAGCTAGACAGGACTGCCAGGGTGACCCTGTGAGAGCTAACCCACAGTTTCCATGCAGACTGTCTTCTGAGATGTAGAAAAGATTACTAAGCAGGGCAACTTCCATAACAACTGTATTACAATCTACATAAATGATTCTAGGGGATCTACATTTTCAGTGGCAAAAATTTTTTGAGTCCTCAGATGACAAGGTCATGAAAACTACCAGCATGAATCAACCCTACCTGAGCACATCATTTGGAAAAACATCCTATCCCGATGCTGAGTGCCCAGTGACCACAACCTTTGGCAAAGCTGTGTCAAGGAAAGGTTCCCTGACAGTGAAAAATCTGGGCTTTATTTCCAGGCTGAACTTGTTGAGATGAATCTTCCTCCCATTTGCTGTTACTATGCTCTTGCCTGCCAGACTGAGGAGGCCAAAAATGGCATGTTCCTGATGGGAGTAGATATAAAGCCTGATTTAATCAGAGACGAATCTCTCAGCAGGTTCCACAGTGCACAGTGAGGCAGGGCTTTCAGCGCATTTGCCAAGGAGACATTTCACATTGTGCCCGTCCTACTGAGCAGTCTTAGACGTGAAGTATCGGTGAGCAGATCTCCTCCTTCTTCACCAGCCTCCAACACACACACACACACACCTGCAGAGCACATGTCACAGTTAATGCAGGAGAAGAGGCAAAATCGGCACTGCAGGTGGCTGCAGGACCCCACTGGAAGTGGGCCTGCTCAAAAAATGAGTCCCTAGATGTAGCGGCACAGGAGCTTTGGCAACGAGTCACTTTCTGAGCCACTGAACATGTTCCACTTTGTATTATGTATCTTTTGGAGTGTTTTAAATCAAAACATTGTGTTTTCACAAAGAAAATGCCTGGATGAAAACCAAATTTAAACATGTAAATATTTTTATCGTTATGCACTGCACTTATTATCTCAACAAAGAAAGGGTCTCCAGTTAGTTTGACAAAGATTGCCATTTGTTAGCCCCCTCTCTCTTCATTTTCTAATAAAGAATCCCATTCAGCTATTCCATTATTTTGCCTGGACTCAAAGGTCATGAACGGTCATCTCATTTATACTTCTAAAATATTAGTTAAAAAAATCGTCTTTCTTTCACTTTTCTGGCATTTCCCTAGTGCTCCTAGCAACACTACAATTCAACATCTTCAGTAGTTTCTGCTCAAAAGCTTTTTGAGTGACTTTTGGGAAAAAAAAAAACCACGTTTCCTCATTGTCATGCAACATTTGCGTCTTCATCTAGCTTTCTCTGTAGTCCTTGCCCTGACCAGGTACCCTGCTGACTATTGGGCTGGTACCACTGACATAACTAGTTTTGTCCTGAAATATGTATTTAAAAAAAAAAAAAACAAACCACCTTGAAGAAATGCCTTATTTTTATTTACTTGGCTCTTACAGAATCACAGAATTATTTAGATTGGAAAAGACCCTTAAGATCATCAAATCCAACCATTAACCCAGCACTGCCAAGTCACCACTAAACCATGTCCCTCAGCACCACACCTACACATCTTGTAAATAGCTCCAGGGATGGGGACTCAGCCACTTCCCCAGGCAGCCTGTTCCAATGCTTCACAACTCTTTCAGTGAAGAAATTTTTTCCTACTACCCAATCAAAACCTTCCCTGGTGCAACTTGAGGCCATTTCTTCTCATCCTATAGCTTGTTATTTGGAAGAAGAGACTGACAGCTACCTCACTACAAACTTCTTTCAGGTAGCTGTAGAGAACCATAAGGTCTCCCCTGAGCCTCCTTTTCTCCAAACTAATGGAATAATAGAATTATGGTTCAAACTGGTCTCTCTCTTTTGAATTTACCTATTTGACACCATCCATCTGTTACAGGATATATCTATCTATTGGACACATTTCAGCTGTTGCAGGTGCTATCTGAGCATGGGTGAGGTGTCTCTTCCCCAAGCAATGCCTGTCAAGCACTGCAGAGGTCAAAAGGTACGGGAGATGCCTGCCTTGGGGTCATACCAGGAAAAGGAGAAGCATGGGGTAAGAAAAAGTCAGGCTGACTCAGCACCCCTCTGTGGCAAAACGTTCTTCCTATCAAAAAGAAGCAGATCTCCCGAGGGAGAGCAAATTAGCAACCAGTAACTGACACTGTTTGTCTTTCCTCTGATGGATGAGCCATTTTTTCCCCTCTTTCAGAGTAATACTTGGCTGTACTTTCCTTGTAATGAGCTTTTGGACCAAAGCCCAAAATGGATCAAAGCCACTGGAGGGAGGGCCAGGGGGACACATGATCCAAACCTTTGCCTTTTTCCTCTTTTTCTTTACAAACAGTAGTTGCACCTTTCATTATTGAGGTTAAGGTCAACTAAGGGGCTCGGTGCTTTGCTTCTGGAGTGAGGGGTGACCCGTTTGGCAGTTTACCAGTGAGGGACATCAAGCAGGAGGCTGCTGCCACCTCCCTGCTGGAAGAACGCTCTGGAGAGGGGCAGAGAAAGGGTGGACACTGCCAATGGGCAGCACTCGCCTTTCTAAGCAAATGCATCCCTGCCTGAACGAACACAGCAGCTCACGGGGGAAAAACAGGAAGAAGATTAATGTACGATTTTCTACTTCTTGTGTGACACAAGGGCCCTAGTCTGAAGGCAGCGAGGAATTGCAGCTGTCAAGAGAGACAAGGCAGGGCAGCCGGAGATCACGTCCCATCTCCATTCTTCCTGTCTCATGTCCCTGAAGTGTGGTTAGTGAGAGTCCACTGCTCTTAGCAGGCAGCTTTGCAATCAGCGGGTGGAAAGCACTCCAACTGCCAGAAGCTGTTGCTGCTCCGACAGCCCGGTACAGAGCACAGGCCTCAAAACGGGAGATAAATAGTCCTGCACAGTTACAGCCATCAGGGCTTGGCGGCACTTTTTGAGCCATTTTTCCCCCTTTTCCAATAGAAAGCTTTGCCAGAAGTCTGGAAACTTGCACTTGCCTACACGTGCTTGCCATAAAAGGGAGCCGAGCACAATTAGGATGCTTATGAAGCTGAGAAAGGACAGGAGAGACAAAACCCGTATTACCCAGCAGAGGCAGAAACAGTAATAGCTGTAAAGATCCCACACTCACGGCTGCTGAATCGTGGAGGACAGTGCGGGCCTCCTGGTGCGGGACTAGCGGAGGTGCACAGCCCCCGGCTTGGCAGAGGTGGGGGCATGCCCAGAGCCTCTCCGGCTGAGCTGCTGGGGCTCTGCCGGCTGCCCCGTGCCAGCACGTCGGGTGACTGGGGATGCCAGGATGCTGCTGGCGGGGATGAGTGGTCAAGAGAGGCTGTGTGTGATGTGGGGCAATGAGCAGTGTGGGCGGCTGTGGGGTGGGTAACAGGGCAATCACCAGTCTCCGGCTGCCACACAGCCTTCGCCTGGCATTCAGACTGGAGAAAGGACATTTCTAGCACAGTGGGAGCCAAGCATCCTCTCATCGGGCTGCAGCAGGTTTTGCTCGCTGTGGGTATTTCTTCTGCTCTCTGAAAGTCTCCCTGACACAGGGTGCCCGTGGCTCTCCAAGCACCATGCTGAGGGCCATCCTGCTCTCAGATTTTAGGAGGGAAATACTGCTGATGTGACACAGGCTTTTTTATTTCCAGGATACCTCTTGCAGGAGGCGGTTGCCCTTCGCCGAGTACATTTTGTGTATTAGGCTCCAAGTGTGACTGAGCAAGAACAGCCCGTGGCTGCTGGCAGGCCCTCAGTACGCTGCCCGGCTTGTCACAGGCTTGCAACACCTCTGTTACACAGACCTGCTCATGGCATACTCCAGATGGCAACTCAGGACGAGGGGATTAGCTGTATGGAGCACACTCCTACAGAAAATGAGGACGCTGCCAGGCTTATTTGTTGGTGATTGTGAGCAGAGCTCTGGAACACGCACACTTTGTTCTCCCTGTTTACTACCTTTGAAATGCCTCTTCCCAGCAGAAAAAAACTGCCATGCCTTGTTCAGTTTCAGTGTTCCTCCTGGAGGGGGGCAAGGAGCCACATAGACTCATATACGTAATTCTCTTCATTTAGCTTTCTTTTCCTTAGGGTATAATAAGAGCCATTTGAGCTGGAAGCATAGAGCTGCTTCTTATTTGCAAATCTTCTCCCTCTACCCCAAGATAGAGCAATTTAAGGGATTTTTTAAAAATGTCAAAACCTTTTATCTGTCCTCCTCAAATATTAACTATGCCAAGCATCTATACAAAAGAAACATAATGAGGTTCCATAAGATTCAGAGTGTGAAACACACCCAGGAGAAACCCAGCGCACACTAATGGGCATTCCCCGGAGTTTCTGACTCATGGACGTGCTCGGTACTATTTCTGCAGGGCAAACAGCAAGGGGAGGAAGACTGCCACTAGCTGAGTTGTCTGCAAGCTGGCTGCAGAAGTCACTAATGCCAGAAGACTGGAGAGTGGCTAATGAAGCATCTCATTTCAGAAACGACAAGAGGAGACTCCAGGGAAGAGCAGTAGTGACCTACATAGAGCAGCAGGATACAACAGAAAGGCCTGGGGAGGTGAGGACAGCCGGCAGGGGAGGGGGCAGAGGAATTGTCAGGGCAACACAAGAAGACTCTATCTGTATAAAATAGGATGCAATGAAGCAAAGGAAAACATCTTTTCTACTGTGAGATAAACAGGCAAGATGCACTCTGAGATGTGCTAATAGCTGATGTTTTGGTTCTTTCATATTAAAAAATATTAATAAAATGGATCTATGTTGGGAATTCAGGTCAACCACAATGAAAAAACACAGACATTTTGTGCAAACTAGAATGTGGAGAATTTTTTTTATCCATTCAAAGACACATAAAAATGACACAGAATAATTTGTCTGAGCCTTCAAAACCGTAAAGAAAACTTCTAAATAAAGTATTGCTTCAAATGAAAAGAATATTTGAAAGCATCTCAACAAAAACCTCCTATGATTTAAAAGGCTTTTCCAGGGTTCCTTCCCACTGAAGAAATTTAGTAAGATTGAGATTCATTTACAAAATATGTTGCTTTACCTTACACTACATTTTACAGAGGAGGAAAAAAATTGAAAACTCCCCAGATTTAGCTGCAGCCAGCAGCTGTTTCTAGAGTTGACATTGCCTATTGCAGCTCCCAAAGCAAAACAAAATATCTTGTCTACCTTGAGTTAATAATTGTGAAAAATGAAAAAAAATACCACCTCCATCTGAGCAAAGGCAGCATTTGAACACGCGATACTGTTTCCTGATGAACACAGAAAACTGGAGGGAGATCTCACGGCAGACTAAGCACTCAGCCTGTGGCAGGAACAGTAGAAGTGCCTGTGTCAATATGACCACTGTCCCAGCTTTCAGAGCTGGCTTAAGCTGATGAGAGGAATACAGAGCAAAGTAAGTTCATGTGGGATTGTGTATTTCTTCTCTTCCACTATGAAATAGCAAGTCCTAAAAAAGGGGGAGCTGCAGATGGTAAAGTCTTAAATCACCATGGCGAGCTTTGCTGGAGACTGTCTCTAGTCCCCTTAGATGGAGCCTGTCTGCAGCTGATTCACAGAAGCTCTCGTCTGCTAGTCCTGCCCAACTCCTGAGCCTACCCATCCAGTCAGCGTGGCTGACAGGATGAAAGAGTGGAGCTGGTTGAGAACAACTGATATGGCTCTAGACAGACAGACTGGTTTGAAAACTCAAAGCACAGGAAAGACTGAGATCTATTGCAATGGATTGATTACAAATTAGCTTGGAAACACAGTCGTGAGGCACAAGGAGGGAATGTGGCTGAAGCTGGGTGGGTGAATATCCTGAGGAGCTTTCCAAACCTCTCTCCCCCTGCCTGTGTCTGTTCCATTAATAATATGCTCTGTTGATACCATTTTTTGCACACCCAAGTAACTCTGCACACTCAGCAACAAGCTATTCCTGCACCTCTTGGGCTATGTACACCCCACCACACCCCCCCTTTGAATTGGGACTGTACACCAAGTTTGCTTTTGAATGTAAGTGTCATGCCATGCTGCGGCATGGCAACTCCACTGGGAACAGGTCCAGGAGCCCAGCGCCAGCTGTTGCAAGTCCTGTGACTTACCCAGATTTATTTCTTACTTGGTACTTTCCATCGGATGGCTGCCGGTATCTCACACTGTTGACAGGCAGTGTCCCCTGGACCACAGGTTTCCCCACTCAGCTCACTGACAGCAGCACGGGGTGACAGGAAGTCCAGCTGAGTGCTCGGTAGGGTCATCCACACCCCTAAGCAAGGGGACAGGATCCAGCTTCTCTAATCTGTGCTACTGCTGGGTCTCAGATTGGTCATTGTCTCACAGCTACAAGCCAGGGCTTCTGAAGTCGTCGTCATCTTCTTGGGACTGGGCTGTTTAGAACAGAGGCCCTGGGTGTAAGACAAGTCCCCCCCATGAAGGGCAGGCTGGCCTCTGCCAAACCCAGAGTCTGGCCAGTGCTGGGAGCTGGATCTCCAGGAGACAGCTGCTCCCTTCGGGCCTCCAGCTCCTGCTGAGCTCAGCAAACCTGCCCTTCTAAAAGTACCAGGGAAAATGCACAGAAGCATGCTCATGATGTGCAAGTCCGCGGTACAGCTGCAGCTCCTAAATAGGACCCTGAGTTGTGATCCTACCAGCCTGGTTCAGCGCTGTTTTAATCATGTTTCCCTTCTTGCTACTGCAGGCCCTGTGGCTTCCTGCTTGCTTCTCTCCCTGCAAAGGGCCACAGAATTTGTCTTGGGCAGGAGCCCCAGAAAAGCTCCATATGCCCTTTGCCCAGCTCTTCTCCCCTTCCTTGTCCATCTCTCCCTTTGTCCTACCTCTCCTCTGCCAGGCGGGTCTCTCCTTTCTGAAAACCCTGTTTGTTTGGCATGGGTGGAACTGGGGAAGCCAGGGGACCGGGAGAGGTGCTGAATCAGAGGTTCCAACAGTTACAAAAAGCAATGAAGGGAAATGCAGTTTTAGGAACGTGGAGACTGACAAAATCTCTATTGGTGGGTGGGTCAGCAGCAATAGGGGATCCAGGAAAATTATCCTTTCACTGGTTAGAAATCCCTGCAGTACAATTACAAAACACATTAGTGTACAGAGAAATCACAGTGAAACACGAATCATGTGGTTCAGCTGTGACACCATGCAGAAATCACAGGAAGACCTTTGTTAAAATAGCAAAGTGCAAATCATGGGCATGTTTCATTGTAGAGTTCGTGTTGTTACTGTGAACTTCTGTCCAGGCTATGAGGACTGTAACATCTGTATATATGTTTAACAGCATGGGTGGTAAGCCCCACAGATAACTATAGATAGGGTCTGACTATAGGTCTGTCTACCATCTATCCCTTACAATCTCCAGCAGTTTTCAGAAGAGGATGCACAGGAAGAGAACAAAGCGAGTTGTGGACAAAGAAACCCCTTTGTGGCAACAACCTCCCAGCTTCAGTGGCGAGCAGTTTGGGAACTTTCTGAGCTGGAGGCTGCTGCTGGGCTTTGATATTTGACAGGCTCTGACACACCTACCCTTCCTGAAGTTGTCTAATAACTTTCTGAACTTTTGCCCTCCACAACAGTTCATAGCAATGAGACTCATGGTATTAGTATTGGAACTATTGTGTGGGGATGGATTGTGTGGGGGAAACAGATGTCGTTTTGTTTGGTTTATATCTACCAGTGAATAACACCATTAGCTAACTTGTATTGCTAGGGCTGGTGAATAATCATTTCCCACTCACTTTCTCCACAACATGTGATAATATCAAACCTATCAGCTCCACCCTAGTCATCTCTCTTTTAGAACAAAGAACTGGAGACTGTTTGATTCCCCATGCAGAGAGGTGATCCCCATGTATGATCATCCCAGTTACCCTTGTTAGTGTGCCTCTGAGTCCCATGATTCCCCTTCTCAGGTTGCATGATCACAGCCGCAACCAGATGCCTCTCCAGACACCAGCAACCTGTTGATTTATGCAGTGGTGTATTAGTCATTTGTTCCTAGGTCCCTCTCTGCAAAATCTATGGGTTTTTTTGACAGCTATTCAGATGCAATTTTCAGAGAAACATCCACTGTGACCCACAGATCTCTTTCCTGAGTTGTGCTTGTTACTCTAAAGCTCATCAGTGTCCATGTAAAGCTAAGATTATCATTACAGGATACTCTCCTCTTAAACTATCTGCTATTACTCTCCTCTACGATGCAAGGTAAATGTTCCTATTGACCAGCTGATGTGAGGAATTGATTCTTAAATGTAATAGCTAGAAAATTTTGTATGAAATCTCTCTTTGACATGAGAAGAGTGTTCTTAGGCAGAACGTGGTAAACCTTGGAAGCAAACTCTTCCTTTAACCTTCTCTTTTATGGCAATTTCTAATACATCCAAGTATTTTTTTCTCTTTTATCAGCTCCATATTAAAATGCATCTCAGGCTGATGGCTGAAAGTCATCGCTGACAGTAATGAAATGAGTTGTTATTTTTAGTCCATTTCAAAACTCCCATTAGTCCAGATGAGCAATGTGCTGAGATCCTCAAAAAGACGAGAATTGAATTGGCAGAGAGAAGAAATTTTTCCTGCTACTGTAAGGTTAAATCTTTGAATGAGGGAATATCGAAGGTGGAAGACTGTATACATGCTGTGTCTGCTGTCTCTGTGGCTAAAAGGAGAACACCAGCTAGTTGCTACACCTTTCCATAGATGACTTACTCACCAAAACCCATGAAGAGTAGAGGTGAGGTCCCTGAGTGCCTTACAGATGCTCCTACAGCCCAGAAACCCATTTTTGACCAAAGCTATGGGCTTGTTCAGAAATTATGTTTTTTCTTTGAAAAATAAAGCCATCATCTTCCTAGATATTAATACTAAGTTCACATTTTCCTCACAGCCTCTGTCCCACTAGCAATAACGCAATCTTCATTGGTTTGTAAATTGCAGATAGCTCCCCTCCACCTATTCTAACTTCTCAGTTCTGTTTTTCATACGGAAACTTCTAGAGAAGGGATGGTGGGGGCTTGTTTCCCCAGAATAAAAATACAAAAATGTTTGCACGATAAAACTGAAGCCTGTTGCATGCTAGTTTAAACAAAAGAACCCTGCTGTGGACATTTTCCTCTGTAGTGCAGACCAGTTTGGAAAGCTGTGTAATGTGCCTTGACAGCAGTACAAATCACTAAAGGTCAAGGGCTTGGGGATTAACCACATCCCCATTCAATAGGCTGATATAGAAAGGGCAGGACCATGAGGGTTCAGCTTTAGAATGAAAGGTTTTGAATAGAGCTGATGAAAATGGATTTGTGGAAAGGGGGGACTACCAGCTCACATTCTTCCAGCACTCAGGCAGGCTAACAAGTTCACAGTGCAGAGGCAAATATGGTGTTCTCCCTGATCTTTTTAAATGCAAACATCTGGTTATGAGGACCCTACTTCTGGGATATCTTTTGCCTTTCTCCTCAAATTTACTTTAGCTGCAGAGGCTCCATTTAGCTAGATTTCCAGGGATCTCTGTCATTTCTAAAGCCCAGAGCAGGTTAAGAGGTGGGAGGTCCCTCTCACAACCAATGATCATCCGCAGTGACAGGCAAGCTACTTGATTCATCTCTGTCCTATATAAAATGGAAATAAAGAATAATTCCCCTCTCTAAGAAGTGATGCTAGGTTTAATTATTGCAGAATTTATTCCAATTACGGTGTTATAATGTACAAAGCATTATAAACCAAATATCTTGGGTTGGCAACTAAGGTCTGTTTCTGGCATACTATTGAAAATGACTGCTGAAGGGATAGTCCTGAGAGTGGAAATCCCCATGGTTTGGCTGGACTGAAGTAGCACGTGAAATGCTATCAACTTAAGCCCTAATCACTGGTGGATGTTTTCAACTCAATCCCATTAAGAATGATCTTTAAGTAAAAATCTGGACCACAGCTTGAGAAGGTGATGATCTGAAAAAACATCCCTGTCACAGAATGGTTGCGGTATCTCTTGAGATCATCAAGTCCCACCACTCTGCTCAAGCTGCATCAGCTACCACAGGTTGTCCAGGACCTTGTCCAGGTGGGTTTGGGTATCTCCACAGATGGAGGATCCACAACCTCTCTGAGCAACCTATGCCAGTGTTTGACCACTCTCACAGTTTTCTTGTGTTCAGAACACCTCATGCAATCCTGTGTGTGCCCATTGTCTCTTGTCCTGTCAGTGGACAGTACTGAAAAGGGTGTGGCTCCCTTGGTCTTCATTCCCTTTCATCAGGTATCTATACACACTGATAAGATTCCCCTTCTCCAGGCTAAACATGAGTTTATTGAAGTCTTTATATTTTAAAAACTGATTTAAAAGCATTAAGTCACTCCTCTAGGATAAACTGTGGGACTGGAAAACTCGTAGCTTCAGATACTTGATCCCTTGACAAGTATACAAGTTATTGCTTACATAGTCACATTAACACTTAGGAGGGTTTCGAAAGAGATTTTTTTGGTTCTTTTACTTCAACTTTGTGATTGTAGCAAGTATCAACAGCATCATCTGAATTTTCTGTGGCATGCATGCGAGAGGAGTCACAAAACACCTCAGCTCAAGCCTTTCCTCTTCTACACGAAGAGAAAACATCAGAGATTGTTTCCTGAGATCAGCCAAGAGGAGTCTGCACCAGAAAAGCCTATTGAAATTACCTTTCCCTCTCCCATCAGTAGAAGTATTTTTCCCTGGAATCAGCAGCGATGACATTGTTGAGCATCAGCAGAGCATAGAAAGGACAATGAAGCTTTCAGAGGACCCTCTTCTTCTAGCTGTACTCACTGGGTAAGGAATAAGATGATAGCATTCTTTGCCAAAGAGCAAAGCACTTTTTGCAGCTCTCATTTCAGTAACTCTGCTATGATACTTGTGCTCATTTTTTAAAAAAAAGCAAAAGACAAGTAAAAATACTATAGGCTACATACGCCTGATGAGCACATTGACAGGAAAGATGTTGCTGAATGCCACTATTTCTTAGTAGCATGGCTTCACGAAAGAATTATTGTGTAGGATTTTTGTTCACTAATTATGTGCTAAATTACATTAAATTATCACAGTAGTGCCTCGTAATTACAGTTATTATGACAAACACCAAACAAATGAGTAAAGGAGTGACCTCTTTCATTTGAAAACAGGCACCATAAGTCTCTTACTAATGCCAGCTTTCTGAATATGCAGTATTAGTGTCAATTTTCATTTGTGCTTTGCAATTGGAAGGACTTCTTCAATTAGCTTTTTAAAAACCCATTGCTCAGCGAAGGTCTCCCCTGTTAAGCTTAGAGACGAATGCATAAACCTGTTCCCATAGGCTGTCAGTCACTTCTCCCTCCACCTCTCAGGTGGCCTCCCTTCCCTACATAGTCCCGGGCACAGCATTCCGCAAGCCATCTGAAGACATCTCTCAGAATTTGTGTTTTAAAAGCCACATTAAAGTTAATATTAAATATATTAAATATATTTATATTGGATGTTATATATAAACACAATATTAAATTATGTCCAAAATGTAAAGCTAGGACCATTCTGGATTTTTTCTTAAACTCACGGCTTACCTTTGATGACAGTAACTAACTACTACACATCCAGATTAGATCTAAACTATTTGCTTACAGTGCATCTCTCACATCTTCACCTTTATCCAAAATGCCTAATACATGTGTTCGTCAAAAAGAGGATAGTAACTTAAACAGACTGAAAAGACAATCTATTGTGGTAATATTTATGTTCCTCTGTTCCTTCAAAACCCGTGAACAAGATTCTCCCATTCCATACCTCATCCACAGAAGAGTTAACAAGTCACACTTCTTAGAACAAATCAAGGATCAGCTGTCATTTCTATGAGGCTTCTAACATTGGCTTGCTAGACACACACAAAAAGCACATTACATTTCCATTCTAGTCCATGACCATTAGTAACACAATGCACGACTCATTTAGCTACAGATCTGACTAATTTCACTTAATCCGTCAAGATCAGAGCCCTAATCCCATGGCTCCAATCCATTTTGGTCTATTATTAACTGAAAGGAGAAACCTCTTTCTTCCCTGTCCCCTTCCCCTGTACAATATCAAAGGTATCTGGTGGTCACATTCTTCAAGTTGTAAGTATCTGTGATATTGTTTGTTTGCAGAAAGATCTGTCTGAAGCAGAATTAATAGAGTGACCTAGAGCTGAGTAAAAGACTGTAAATAGAGAATAGCCAGGGTAGGTGGTACAGTTCCCAGGAAAATCCAGCATGGAAGGTTTAGTATTTTCTGCTTATCAGTCTGTCTGAACTACGTATTTCAGCTGTACATTTTATTATCCTTACACAATCCCAGCTGGTACGTGTTAAAAATCCATCCCTATGGCATTAAGGTGTTTTCTCCTTTTATAGGACAAAAAGGGAATTAGACTTGTAAATAACAGCTAAATCCACCAGCATGCTCCACTGGTGTGCCGTAAGGTAGTTTACAATACTTCTTATGTACCTGCACATAGTTTTGCAGCTTGCTTATCTTACGGGTAGTGACTCGCTGCACTGAACTTGGCACACTGAACCGTTTCTCATTCCAGAGATAGTCAATGTAATTTCCCACTCAAAGTAATACATTTAAAGAGATGTTATTCTTGTAATAAAAGATGCTACTGAAAACATACCTGGTACTTCATTATCATAATCGTGATGAGCTGACCCAGTCATAACCCCCCTAAACTCTGCTTGACTATCACTTTCTTAATTGGTTTAATCTACTTCAGTGCTATTATCAACAACTTTCTATGAAGCATGTGTCAGAGTCACCATGTCGCTCACACCGTATTGTTACATCATCCTGAACACGAATGGGTTCATCCCTCAGAGCCTGATTGGCCTACCTGCTTATTTTCAGGTCATAATCAAATGACTCCAACATGTTATATTGCGTCCTTTCTTCCAGACTGGAGTCCCAGGTAACTATCCTGCTAACAGTCACCTGGAACAGCTACGTATAAGACCTGTTCTCAAGCATTTATAATTTGCACTTTCTGGTTGGTAGAATATTGTGAGTTAGAAACACCACCCCCCACCCCACCCCCCACCTACCTTTGTTTAGCTTGCTGCTGTCGACATCAATTTATTCGCTTTCTTTTAGGAAACAAGGAGCTCCAAAAACTTTGAGAGTAGTTCTTTTCCTAGTTCCTCTGGGTTTTTTACTGATAATCAATCTTAGTTCATCCTGCTTACTATCAGATTTTTTAAAAAATTCTTCCTTTCAGCACCCACAGGTCACAGGTGAGGATGGCGTACACTGCATTTGTCCATGTGTAGTAAGTTATTGTCAAATAATTATTTGCTAAGAATGATCCATCACTAATCTCATAAAGAAAGTGATTTATTGCTTGTATTTTTGATAATCTGTTCTGCAAAGCCCCCAAAAGACACTGCAGCAGCCAAAAGGCAGGTCTGCTGGTGCTCAGGTGGCCGCAGAGACTTAATAAGAGGAAAACGGCGCTCTCATGCATCAGTAGCAACCCCGTTAAGTGACTCAACCCGCCTTGCAGCAGCCTCTGAAGGGGTCACCTGTAAGGCATCGTTTGTTAACGATGTCAAGGTCAAGCATAGTCAGTGCTGCAATGCTTGAGTTACTGCTCAAGCCCAGAGGTGGTTCACTGCAGGGCAGAGTTGGCACATGCCACAGAGGGGGACGGGAAACTCACAGGTATCTGTCTGCCCTATGCTGCTCAAAAAGGTCACTGCCCCTTTCTGCCATTTGCTACCTTTCCGAAGAGTTGCCTGCTCCTGTTAGCCCCATCAGCAGATATTTTAGGATAACAGAACTAATGTCACCTCACTGGAGAAAAAGACACTTCTATGCACCAGGAACCTTCAGAGCAAACAATGCAGAATAGGGACAGTCCATTTCCAGTGATTCGGAGAAACTTAGACCTGTCATCAGGGCTGTGCAGTCAAGGCCAACTGGAAGCTCAGAAAGTAAAAAGTGAGGACGTTGTCTGAAAGCAGCGCACTGACAACTTGTCAGCTAAGCACGATGATGTGACTGTGCTTGCGGACCGACTGATGTTTTTATAGCAGAAATGACTGACAAAGATGACCCTGTCCACCGCTTCAGGCCTCACTACTGCACATCAGTTTCAGCAGTTTGAACTGCTGTTGAAACCCCTTCCTCTGTTCCTTTGAGGAAGACGCTGGCCTGCATTTAGATAGCAAGATTTTGGCTACTGTTTTACTTTGTTCAGGGTTGTTTGGGCTTTTTTAAAACAGTAGTTCAAAATTTGCTGGCTTGAAACTTTCCTTGTCATTCTCATAAAGAATATCAACATATGCACTGTGTTCAAATGTTCACAAGACAATGCTTTTAAGAGCACTGTCACTCAACACACTCTCTAGTAATTCTCTCTCTATTGCAGCAAGTCAGAAGATTGAAATAAACCTTCTATTCATGTTATTCCTCTCAGCTGGTTCTGTACCCAGTACTGGAGTGAGTCTGAGGAAACATGTCCCGGTTGTAAGGTGTTTGTGTTTACATTGCAACAGTTCAGCAAATCTGTGGAACTTCCAGTAAGAAATGCCTTTGTTTGTGGCTCACTTACAACACTCTGAAGACTGCTCAAAGCACTCTGCAGAGATTTTTTCTTTAAAGATTCAGTTCTGATTTAACTGTTGCCATTGTAAATCAGGAATAGCTCCACTAAGTTGATTTTAGGCAAGATCTAGTTCACATTTGCATGCAGTAGTGATGGGAGCCTTATGAGTACTTAGGTAGAGGAGTTAAGACACACTCTAAGACAAGCCCTAGAGAAATATGATAACTCACTTACTGGAGATGCTGATGCCAGTATCATCTTGACTAATCTGAGCAGGCCAGATTAGATTCTAGCTCCCTTGAAAACTCTACAGACATGGTCATCAATACAGCCCACTCAGGATTTCATGGAACATGTATTTGCTAGGGTCTGCTTGCTAAGAGAATTCACATGTATTTTAAATCATTCTGCAGGGGTGAATAATTAATACCCAGTAAAGGGTTCAGCATTTCTTACTACAACGAAGCCAAGTCAGCAGCCTACTGGATTTGCAGGTGCTTCTCAAACATGAATAATCTCCTGTTACAACAGCATTCCCTGTACCTGCAGCAGAGGAGTCCACACTCCCTCTCCCTTCCTTGCCTCTGTGGATTCTTTACTGTGGAAAAGAGTTTACATTTAATAATGCCACTAAAAATGGGAGTTGCAGATACCATATCTGTCTATACCAGAGGCAGCTGCTGTCAGGATGGAAGGGGGAAATGGAAAGAAGGTGATAAGACCCCGCGTTTCCCCACAGAATATGGATGGCAAGAGGGAATTTTTATCTGAGACAGTTCTTCAAAGAAAGAAGCATGGGAAAGGAGAAAGGCAATGAATAGGAACGCTTGAGAGAGACAAGACAAAACGTTAATCTGAGCCATATCCCCAGTAAATACTTTGCATTTATAACTGCTGTTTATGCATATCTGCTTTCTCTGCCATAGAGTTAATGTCTGAGTAAGAAGAGGGCTAAACCTGCATGACTGTGCACAGAGGCAAGCCATAACAGTGCCAGTGTGGATTAATTTAATCTTCTGAAAATGAGTAGGGAACCCTTCCTTCAATGAGGAACCTTTTAGAATCAGCCTCTCTCATTTAGGCCATTGACAGCTAGCTTGGCTTCTTCAGGTTCAGAATTAATGTCTAAAGCTTCATATTGCTCTGTAAAGTTAAACACGCACTGAAAACACAGTAAAAACCCCAGTAAAAGAGTAGAAATCATTGACTGACTTTTTATAGGGCTGGAGTGTACAGTTGTAGAAAATCCATGTGCGACCCAGGGAGACTGCCATGCTGCCTTGTAACTGAGGGATCCTTTACCAGGCTCTTCTGTCATGAGGCAGCTTTTAATTGGCATTTGTGTCCTTCTCAAGGCATTCCCTTTCTGATACGCTATATTACACAAGGCAACGTGATGGTCTCTTTGGAACAGTTCACCGTTTTGAAATATATGCTTTCAAAATATCCTGTCATTTTTCTTCCACTTGTAGCTCACATGAAATATCAACTTGAGTATTACTGAAAACAAACATTATGTGTTGTGTTTAATGGGATAGGAGACTAATACCATGTGAGAAAACAGAAATGACAACTTGTCATGGAAATCTCTTTATCGTTATCAAGAACAACGGAGCATCAAAAATTTTAGTAAACTTTCAATAGTGGATAGTCAACAGTTCAATAGTGGATAAATGTTGATGAATGTGCCAAAGTTGGGTCACCCTGACAAACTGGACTGTTCAGGTACTGAATTAGATGAGTGACTGAGGTGTGTGCGTGTAGGAGGGAGGTTTTCCAGTTGCAGCAAGAGCTTAAAACAGTTTGAGTAGCAACAAGAAAAATAGCGGATTAGGTTGCCTTTTAGCATAACAGGATATTGTGAATATCACAGAATATCATAGATTCATAGAATGTTATGGGCTGGAAGGGAGTCTGGAAGGTCATCTAGTCCAACCCCCCAAAAATATATAAAATAAAAAATAGACATAGAATTACCAAAATACTTTTGCCTTTCAAACCACAAGATAACAGACTATTAAAATGGAATATACATATTTCTTCACAAAGAGTTGTCATGTAAGTTATTTTCCCTTAAATACCCCAGCTCATGATCACTAGATTTAAACATCCAATTTACTTTCAAAGCTTGTAGATTATAAAATCCACAGGACACGGGTTTGGGTATGTTTTATAGTTACCTTAACAAGCGTAGCTGTATGTATTTCATACTTGCTTACTTTGTTGTGGTTTTCTGTTATGTCTAAGCCACAAAACTAGACTGCTCACTTCCATCTCCTTGTTTTCAATTGCTACCATGCCGTGCAAGCTGACAATACTTCAGACATTAAAAAGCCACAAACCCAGATGTGGTCATTGTCCATCTAAAGGGAAACTGGGGACAACCTGAAGTGTATGATAGTGCCCAGGTCCCTCCTGCCTTGTATGCCTTGTATTACCTTTGCTGGTCCAGGACCAAGGCTGTTTGCTGAGACAACAAGGCTCTGGGATATAGTGAGCTGCCCTCATAGTGCTACAAACAGTCTGGGTGGCAACGAACAAGTTTCCAAGCAAGGAAATGCGCATTTGGTTTGCAACTTAAAGATTTTTTTATAAAAATCTGAATGATTAAAATATTTCCACCCTTCCCATGGTAAATATTTTACAATATATATAAAAAAAACCTCTATCAAAGCAAAATTGGAAACCCAAAAGAGAAAGAGGCAAAGTGAGTCTATAAAGGAGTTTAGTTTATGTGCTCCACAGCATTAAAACTCAGAGTTAAAACTCTGCAGGGAACACTATCTGACATAAATGTATTTTTAAATTATTAGATACACTAACATAGAATCGTAGAATACTAGAACACTTTCGGTTGGAAGGGACCTTCAAAGGTCATCTAGTCCAGCCCCCCTGCAGTGAGCAGGAACATCTTCAACTAGATTGGATTGCTCAGAGCCCTGTCCAACCTGACCTGGAATGTTTCCAGGGATGGGGCTTCTACCACCTCTCTGGGCAACCTGTGCTGGTGTTTCACTACCCTCATCGTAAAAAATTTCTTGCTTCTATCTAGTCTAAATCTCCCCTCTCTTAGTTTAAAACCATCACTCCTTGTCCTGACACAACAGGCCCTGATAAAAAGATCGTACCCATCCTTCTTATAGCCCCCCTTTAAGTACTGAAAGGCCACAATAAGGTCTCCCTGGAGCCTTCTCGTTTCTGGGCTGAACAACCCCAACTCTCTCAGCCTTGCTTCATAGCAGAGGTGCTCCATTGCTCTGATGATTTTTGTGGCCCTTCTCTGGACCCACTTCAACAGATGCATGTCTTTCTTGTGCTGAGGACTCCAGAGCTGGACACAGTGCTCTCGGTGAGGTGTCATCAGAGTGGAGTAGAACAGCAGCACCACCTCCCTTGACCTGCTGGCCACGTTTCTTTTGATGCAGCCCAGGACTGCCCTTCTGGGCAGTGAGCACGCATTGTCAGTTCACATCCAGCCTTTCATCCACCATTACTCCCAAAGTCTCGTCGGCAGGTGGATCTCAATCACATCATCCACCAGCCTGTATTGATACGGGGGATTGCTATGAGCAAGGTGCAGGACCTTGCTCTTGGCCTTGTTGAGCCTTATGATGTTCACACAGGCCGACTTTTCAAGCTTGTCCAGGTTCTTCTGGATGGCATCCCATCCCTCTGGCCTGTCAACTGCACCACTCGGCTTGATGTCATCTGCAAACTTGCTGAAGGTGATTTTGATCCTGCTATGTCAGTGACAAAGATATTAAGCAGCACTGGTGCCAGTACGGACCCTGAGGGATACCACTTGTCGCTGATCGCCATCTGGACATGAAGCCATTGACTACTACCCTCTGAATGTGACCATTCAACCAATTCATTATCCACTGAACACTCCACCCATCAAATCCATCTCTCTCCAATTTAGAGAGAAGAATGACACGCTGACTACATGAGCCTCAAGTGTACTCAGCTTGCCCTGGCTGTTTGGAGTTCACTGCTACTTAACTTGCAGATCAAGGTGTTGCAAGTTCAAGAAACAGGAGGTGTTTCTTTCTGAAACAGGTGATAAAGCTCCAGTAAATTTAGATCATTCTGTACATAAGGTAAGAGCAAACTCCAGAGAAAAAAGGAGCAAATTATATTGTTAAATTGGGCTGATTTCTACAATGGGATCTCAGCACAAAGATAGAGAAGCATATTTTAGCTCATGTAAATAATAGTATCTTAAAAATTTGAAAGTCATGATTCAGATTCAAATAAGGATTGCCTCCAAAGTCACTGGAGTTATGTTGGTTTTGTGTAGCTATATTTTAGGCAGGATCTGTCTTCTGAATGCTTTGCCCAGCCCCCTCACGCCCTTTACTATATGTCGGTCCAGTAATTTAGCTGGTATCAAATTCCATCTCTTCAGATGCCTCAGATCCCAACTTAGCCCTGCTCAGACCTCAGATCTCACTCTGTCCCCATCTCTGCCTCTCCAGCAAGAAGTCCCAAGGACTTCCTCACTGTGTTGCCCAGGCAAGTAGGAGCTCACTATGTTCACACATCCATGTCATCCATCCCTAGCAAGATGAGTATACGGCATGGTGAACCTGGAATCAGAAATACCTGTTGAACAGCCCATGCATTTTAGGTGATGTATTGCTAAAAATGTAGTGTATTGTTTCAGGCCTGAAGTTCCCTACTCAAGTTTATCAGCCAAACACCACTTTGGAGGCAGCACTACTCCCATGGGGAAGTGGAGGGAGAGAATGAAAAAAGGACACATACACTGTCCCATTCCTTGGAAATTCTTCTATAGGAGCCAAATTCTCACCTGATCCTACACAGGAAACAGATCAGCCAGTGAAATGTAAAGTGCTGCTCAGATAGTTGGAAGAAATAACCAATGACTAGTGCAAATGATCACAAAATGAATTTTAGTAGTAGTCTAAGTAGAACTAAGTAGAACTGGCATTTGCAGGATATTTCACGTGCTTTTACAGAAGTGACTCTGACAGTTATAACACTTAAGAAAGCGTCCATGATACAGTGAGACCAAGGATGTTCAAATATAAAGCCAGAACAGTAGGATCCCATTGCCCTAATTCCCTTTTCTATAAAGGGGGTTCCATGAACCTCTACCTCCGACAGTTCAGAAACATCAGCAACATCTGAGAAGCATAGTGTAGTGAGTTAGGACAAAACAGCTTAATTTTTCTTTAAATTTCCTTTTTGTCTTCATATGCTAAATTTTCACTTATTCTGCCAGCTGACTTTCCTGCAGTTCTGGCCAAATTACTCAGCTGATTAATTCCCTTTTGCATTTCTGATTTCTTCCTCTAGAAACTGAAACAGCTGCAAAGTTCTACCAGACAGAAACCTACACTCTGCGAATTTATCTCAGAGGTATGTTGTAAGAAAATTACATTGATACAGAAGACAAACATCAGGAAAAAAAAAAAATCACAGTGTATAAAATTTCTTTTTTTCTAAGCTTAAATGCGTCTTGTTATGTGGTATTGATTACTGTTATCATAGGACCAATGGTCTTCTTTCCTACTTTATGTTTTTATGGTTTTATTTTAGTAATAATAAATAAATAATAAAACATTAAGGTATTATTTTAGTAATAATTAAGTAGTCCATAATCCTACAGTAAGTTAATTGGAACTGATCTACTGAGACATATTAAACAATGAAAACGTGATGACCTCCATCAAAAACCTTGTCCAAGGTGAATGCTATCCCACGGAAATTGCAAAGGTTGGGACTGATTTGGGAGCCAAAAAGTCTGAAATTATGCTGGAATATATGAAAAATTAATCACATCTCTAATTTATCACCTGAACAAAGGAGAAATAAACCATCCTGGAATTCACATTTCACTATATTCTGAATCAGAAAAGTCCTTGGAGTAATCCAGTCTAAAGCAATGCCAAACCTTAGCACAGCATTACAAAAGAGAAAATATCTCTACGCTGCAGACCAGAGTCTGCTTACTGTTGAATCAGAACTTGGTTTGTGAGTGCAAGATAGCGTGTGTATGTGGCTGCTGGTATACAGAGATCTTTCAGGAAAAGAATTAACAAGAAAAACTATAAGATCTCACTCTATTAATTCTGCAAAAACAAGTAGAAGGTTGCATAGGCCACAAACATGAGTAGTTTATATGCACTGTTAGTGCTTTGTCCTCACAGTGGTGAGATGTGTCTCCTTTGACAGCTGAAACCTCCCTAGTCATATGAGCACTGCAAGGCCAGCCACAAGCAGTGTGCGACCACTGGCGCACCAAGAGGTCCTGCCTTTTTCCTAAAAAGGTGCTTCTTCCTCTGCAGAAGGTGCTTTCCTGCACATGGCTAAGGAACTGCTGGGAGCTCCGTGGGGACCCCTTCAACTTGGGGCTGCCTCCCCTCATAGCACTGACGTGCTGGGCAGCTGGCTTCTCCCACGCCTGTTGCACAGCTGGCAACAGGGGAAAGAACCAAGTGCTGCCTCAGACTGAGTGGTGAACATTGGACTGGTGGTTTTTCCCTAAATTTTCTAAGCAGCTACCTTCTTCAATTGTTTAGGTTACTTCCTCAAACAGGTTCTGCAAGGGCTTTCTAGCAAAAAGAAAAAGAAGTGTATATATATGCGCAATTGTAGTGACAGTGTGTGAAGCATGGCTGACTTATGCACCTGTGCATTGGCCGCTACCTTCAGACACTGCTGCCAAGAAAAGAGCCTGAAATGGGGCCTGTTTCTTTGTCACCATGGCAACGTCGGGTGGGAAGCAGTATTTCCTCCAAGGCATCCTACTGAGTCTCTGCGAGATGCTGCCAGGCTGCAGGTGACCTGGAGCCAGAAGCAGTGCCCACCATGTGCTGTCCTCACTCCTCAACCTCCCACAGCTTCCCTGCTGTGCCAGCTACCGCCATGACTTCTCCTTGAGGCTGGCAGGCACCGGTGATCACAGATGCCCCAGACTTTCCCTGGCATGGGGCTGGAGGAAAGCGTGGCAGCTGCCTGTGAAGGCTGGTGGGGATGAGGGGAGGGATGGAGGGGCCCCAAGCAGCTGCCTGCTGCCTCCTACCTGCACTGCCTCCACTCCAACGCACCTTAAGGGGCTTTATGATATGGGGAGCAGTTTACCTGAAAAAAAACCCCAAAGTGTTGCCCAGCTTTTGACCCCACGCCATGCCAGGAGGCTGAGCAAGACCAGACTTTCTCTGAAATAATTCGTTTCCTTGATGCAACTCTGGCAGCTAAGACTAAAGCATTTTAAAGAGTATGTTCAATGAAGTTCTTTTCCCCTTCCTCCTCTTACTTCTGAGTAACATCTGACCACAGTAGTGGAAATCTAAAACTTTGTATTTGCTTTGAGGCATGTGCACAAGTGTAAAACCTGGGTAAATAATTAATAAAAGCTCATCCACTCTCTATTATAATCAACCCACTTATGTGTCCTTGAGAGTCTGATGATTACCGTAACAGCGTAAGACTGAAACTCAGTGGGACTAGGTATAAATACTTTCTTTAAAATTTGGATATTTCTTCCTTGTGTGAACATGTATAGGTGTGGGTGGTCTGGTATTAGTGGGCAAAATGAGTGGTGAAGTGAAAAAATGCTTTCTCACAGCTACCCTAGGCATCACTGCAGAGAAAGCCTTCATAATGCGAGGTGTGGTCTACAGAAAAATGTCCAAGCCAACCAGTGATTAAATATAAATCACCTGCTCAAAGCAAACCCTCTACTAATGCACTATCTGTTCCTGTCAGTCCCCTCTTGTTAGTTCTCCCACCGAGAGGCACAGACACTGAAGCTCAGTCCTTGTTCAGACACAGGGAATCCACCCAGGAAAGACACGCTGTGGATTCCCAGATGATGGGAAAAAAATGGTAAGAAGTTGCACTGGAAAATTTGGTACCAGGGGATTAAACTACTGAATATAGATCTAAAGGATTTCATTAACTCTGTCACTCTGCAGAAATTATTTTGTTTCTTTTCTCAGGCATCTGTATTTATTCCTTACTTCATTAAAGTCATTGCCTCATTTCTTGCCTCTTCCTCTACATGCTCTCCAATTTCAGACCTTCTGTTCTCGGCAAGGTCCTTCAGCACGCTCCTAGCCGCTTTGCAGCCCAGGTTCTCACCTCTCCTGGTGTTCTTGCCCAAGTCCTGCTCTATTTATACCAGCAACTAGTCTCTCCTCTAACAAAACTTTGCAAACATTATCCGGAACAGCTCCTTTGTTAGAGGAGGAGAACACAACTGTGGTCTTGGCTTTACTGCTCAAAACTATCAGGGTAGTTCTATAACACAAAACCAAAGAAAGCATGAATTCCTGGGGATTCGTGCCTCATGGTTGATGTGCCTCATGGTTGATGTATCTCATGCCTAACAGGCACAAACTCTAAGCAAAGCTGGCTCCAATTGCAGGAAATTTGTGGTGTTTTTTCCTGTGTGAATTCTCTGGTACATAAAATTGGGGGGTTCACGATGCAATCCTTCTTCTTGGTGGAAACATTACCAGTGTCTCTCCTCCCTACATGCATGATGAATCGTGTAGGGAATTCACAGTATTTAAATTCAGTGTCAGCCATGTCGCACTGTCTGCAGACGAACATGGATTAAAAAGCTAGACGAGGTGAATCAAAAGACACCTAGCTGTCTCAACCTTCTTTTACTTAGGAAATCCAACTGACATCAAAGTTTGTCAGCTTGCCTAACGTATTCTATAATACCAAAAGCAAAACTTACCAGAGTTTGATCAAGGGGTTGGAGTAATAGCACTTTTGTGCTGAACTTCAGTGATGCCAGTATTGTTATCCTCCCACCAATACCTAAGCTGTATTGTTCCCAACTATTATGGATATTCTTCAGAGAGATACAGAAGTGTGGTTTGTAATAGCACAAAGGGCACCAAAATCACTAAAATCAGAATAATTTTCTGGTCAAAATGGTCAGCTCTCAATTCCTAATGTTATATTTGATCCTGAACTTGTCATGGGCAGAAAGGAATTAATCATGAACTGGGCTTTCTACAAATCAAACAGTTTATCTTAGAAACATGACATCTGATAAATACAATTAATACTTTAATGTTATTTCCTGGGTTCTGAGCCTTCAGCTGTTAGCCTTACTTTTCTCATTTTTTTTTTCCTCCACGATTATGAAATCTAAATGTTTGTCACAAAAAAAGACAAAATTCACCAATGTTGTATTCCTAGCAACTTCATGGATGGCTTTGCCTTGTACACCTGAAAAAGTCATCCTCTTAGATGTCTAAATATAATAGAAGGCTCAGGAATTAGAAAGTGATTTTCTGATCAAAGTTGCTTTAGCTGCTTTGGAAAACAGACTTCTTAAAAACTATCCTTTGGCAACCAAATTAATTTTCAACTTCTCTTGCAAGTTGACAGACAGCTGAAAACTGATTCTTCAGTCATTTTCAGAAACCTAAGTTTTAAAAATTTCATCTTTTGCTTGCTATCAGAGAAGATTTTGTCTCACAAATCAGGAGATTCTGGCTTCAGTGAGTCCAAATCAACCCCTGCTCTTGCCACTTCATAGCTGTACTTCTGTGTTTCTGTTCGGGAGGACTGTTTTTCCTCATATGTTTAAGTTCTCTTTACATCTTTGCCAAATGGGGAAGTTCAGAATGTGCAGAGTCAGAGTCATTCTTTCATTGCAAGAGGTTTTTGCACCTTTTGTTTTAGATATAAAAGACGATGAAACCCAACCAAGGACCACTGAGAACTGTATTTCACCAAGGTACCTGTGCTGCAAATGCCAAATCTATACATAGAGATTTTTCCTTAACCTAAGGATTCCTTGCATGTTTTGTTTTGGTTTGTTCTCTTAAGCTTCTTAAGTCAATAGTGACTGGTTTCTGATTTCTACCCCAGCTCATCGTCTTTCAATTATTTTCGTGAAAGAACAAAAGAGTCAAAATAAAATATTTAAAGGCAGGGTACAGTTTGGTAATAGCTGCTGGCTGCTCCTCGGGCAGAGGATCAGCTCTGACATGCAGTTAGGCACTCATAAGCCCTTTTGTGATTTACAAAAGGTTCATCACAGGAACCACACTTACCAGGAGTCACAAAATTCATAAAGGCCAATGAGATTATTAGAGCTACTTGATTTTGTCTGCTGACTGACACAGCTGATGTGATTTCATCCAGGTTGCAATCAGGTTAGTAGCCTGAGATTGCATAATGATAAAAACACATCCAGTTTATCGCTGGGAATCTCTTCATCAAGCACATCTACCATGCCTACTTCTTTCCTGATTCTTCCCACATCACAGGTCCCAGATTGGATTCTTGTTTGGTGCCATATTCAGAACAGATTTCCCTGCTGTTCAGATCCCTCTCTGTGTATAATGAGGTTAGGCTTTTTGCCTTATGCTCTTCATAGGAAACCATATTTAATTGGCTATCAGTGACGGCTCCCAAGAGTCTTTTAATAATCACAGCTCAGGTTTCAGTCCTTCTTTTTCTAATCATGGCCTTGCATTTAAAATCAAAGGCAAAAGATACCAGAGCCATTGCAGATTAATCCCATCTGCTCACACCTTCTTTGGCTGCGTAGGAATTAAGGGTAATCCCTTGCACCCCAGTAAAAGTCCACATTTGGTAAAGCCACAAAAATAATCAGTTAAACAACTTAAACATCTTTTCTTGTATAAAAAGGCTTCCTATCTTGCTCAGTGCAATACTGAGAAGCCTTGATAGCATACAGTGGTTAGAATAGTGCAGACTGACTCAATGTTGAAAAGACTATCAGAAGTCTACTTAATTTTGTTTTGTGAGTGTAAGAGCACAGACACTTAAACAGGTTTCACTGTAAGGCATCAAACTGTCACCACAGTTTCAAGTAACAGTCTCCTTTCAGATGCCACAGCAGAAAGTATCTTCACCATGTTTGATGAGGGAATTGTTGTAACGTTTGCTGCAAAGAATCTTGCAAGCAGGTCAGCCCAGCAGGTCTCACAAAGGAAACAACACACCCGATTTTGCATCAAATAAGCCCCCGCTTGTAGAATTGACTTAAGATAACTTAAAGCCTCCACTGGTGACAGGAGAACCATCACTGTGGCATTACAGTGTTCCAACATCCATGTCTCATGTGGCAACCCCTGGTGAGAGCTGGACTGGCACAGTAGCCTGCTGCATTTGTTCCAGTCTTTGCTGCATACTGGGCACAAGCAGACAAAGCTGGTTATACTGACATTTCACTCCCCTTCCCTCCTCCTTCCTCTCTGCTACACAGCCCAAATAACCAGGACTTAGGCCAAAGGAAAGACATCTGTATTCAGCAGCAAAATGGACAAACCTTTTCTCCTTTTGCTGACACAGCGTGACCAAGAACAGCAGTAAGCTTAAGAAAAATCCCCACGAAAGTTGCATAGATGCAAGCAGAAAAATTAAGAGCATTTTCTATCTAGTGTGCATTCAGCTCCTCAAGGAGCATACCACCACACTGATGTGTTGTCAAGAGTGTGGCAAATCCTCTGCAGAGATACTTGGATGAGCTGAATCAGTAAGTTTTATTTAACTGTCAGCCCTTCCCACGGCACTGTATCAAAGTCAGGAAACGAGGCTTCATCCTCATCTGACTTTCAACAAATACTGTCTGTTGGGGTACTTCAGGCAGAAAGAATTTGAGCCAGGGACTGGAGGAGCACTAACAAAATTAGTAGCATACCAATAGTGTTGGATTTTCAGAAAGAGCTGAGCCCATCCTAAGAAAGTGAAGCCCTGCCATGGAGCTGGGCAGGAACAATCGATGGCAGCAACTTCTGGAGTTTTTCTGTCTGGAGGTTTGCATACAGGCAACTGAATTCTCAATGTTTGAATATGATCTTTGAGGCAAAGTGTGAACTCATTTTGGTTTACTCAGTCTAAACTGAGCTCTGAGTTCTGAGCAACTCGTTGAGAGTCCCTGCCTCAAAACAAAATACAGGATAGTGGTAGTCCTCCATATAGCCAGGTTAGCCTGCTGAGAAGCAGAAAAACAGACTGTGTTGCCCCACCAGCACTTGAATCTATTTTTTGTGATTTCTTTTTAGGTGAAAAGGCAGGAAAATTATCCTCCTAGCTGCATTCAAAAATAACAATTGGCCGTAAATGTTCCCAGCTTTCCATCCAGGGATTTGCTTCCCCCCTTCCAACCACTCTGCAGGTTAGCGCTATCTTGTACAGTCTCTCTCTAGAGGTACCCACTGCAAGGGTACATTGTCAACAACGAAGAAAGCAAACACTCTGGCGGGCTGTTCCCCACCCCTTTCCTCTTATCAGGAGAGAAATCCTGGTTATAAATGCATTACTACATTCAATGTTATCCTTCTGGGAAGCAATGACAGGTTACTCTCAAGACTGTTATTGCAGATAAACCCTTAGGGCTCTTCCACTTACCCTACAGCTAGAAGTCCTCGAGTGGCTCCCTCCTGAGCAGGCTTTCTGAAGACTTTTTCAAACATAAATTCCTTCATTTTGGTGAAATCGTTTTCTTGCTGGTCAGGAAAGTTTTGAAATTGGTTTAGTTTCTTTTCTATGTTTAGTTGTTTTATGCCTCTGAACTGATGGCCTGCTACAGCCAGTCGCATTTTTGAGACTAGATTCACATGACACTTTGCAAAACAGAAACTCTCTTCTGAAAATTGTTCTTGCTCACGTTACCTGGAGTAATACATCATGCAAATCTGCAATTCTTTATGTACATGAGACACAATAGTAATCTTACCATGTTTCAACATTTAGATATGGATAACTTGCCTACCTCAAAGGATTTTTGAGGCATAGTGCAATCATATGCATTACCAACATTAAAATCCATTTTTAACTTACTTAAACTATCTCCAGCCCCTCCAAGCAGGCCCATATCATAACTAAACCATTCAGACACAGTCATTTCTTGCCTTCTGCTCCAGCTTCGTAAATAATGGAGATGGTTTTGGAGAAGGAGAAAAACTAACAATCTAAACCAATCTTAAGTGGCTATCCATTGATCTGGTACAAGTTCAGAAGCATTTTCCTTAAGATTGAACCAGACCTCCCCGATTACATATATAATAATTTATTATTAATAACCAAATGCTTTTCTTACCATCACCTTAAACAGGTATTGGGCATATGTGCCTGCTTCTGGTGCAGGACAGCAGAAAAAGAGGCTCTGCACCTTAAATTACTCCATTTCCAGTAACATTGAACCCACAGGGGTTAGAGAGTGCACACACCCTACCTATGAGCTGCTGCCCGAGACCCTGCAGCCCTGTGGCCAGACACGTCCCAGCACTGGGGAAGCTACTGGCTGTTGCAGCTCCCTGGACCTCGCACCATGCCAGTGTGCCACGACATGCCACGAGCACATCCAGACTTGGCAAACTGCTGAAACTTGATGCAACGCAGCTCCACAAACTGGTGATGGTGTTCCCATTGGTAAAGCACCTCGTGCAACCAGCCCTGCTGCAGAGAAATGCAGCACCAGCCCTGGCACTCAGGCTAGACATGAGCCACCAGTATGTCCATCTCCTCTGCTTGTTCCAGCAGCTCAGGAACAGGTTGGGCCCTGTGCAATACTCAGCTGACCCCGTCACAAACCTTGTTACAGGTCACAACGGGCAATCTCCATTTCTCCTGGGGAAGGAAGTTTTCCTTTCACCCCATATCCCCCACACCCTCCCCAGGGCACCACAGTACGCCCCTGGCAGGCTCCTCCACAGCCTGGAGGAGCAGAGGGTTGATGTGGGCCCACCCAGCAGTGACCTCCCAGAGGTGCCTCTGCCTCTGATGGCGGAGACAGGAGGGAGTGCAGCCTGGTGGAGTGGTTGAGATGGGGGCTGTGGAGAGGGATGGAGGCGGTGGCAGGTCCCCTCCACTGCTGCTGCCACTGTCTGCGCTGAGTCACTGCGCTCCCACCCCTGCACCAACACGTTTCTTAAATAGCTGACTGGGAGTATGTGATTTCCATAGCGATGAGTCTCCCTGACGCAGCCTGCCTCAGCTCCTCTTTCCCCTCACTTAGCAGGAAACTCACATGAAATGAATTATCAAAACCTGTGTTAAAAGCATCTCAGGAAGGGCTGCCTTCCCTGCCTTAGGCAAACACAGAGGGCAGTGAGGCAAAGACACGGCTGTCCACTCCGCAGCCTTCTCACACGGGTCCCCTGTCTCTGCCATGCCGCACCACTGGCAGAAGCATGGCACCGCTTCTCGGATTTTTTAAGGTATATCAGAACTACTTTTCCTTCTTCCTCTGTTTTTTCAGCCCAGGTCCTCTGACGGTACCTCAGCCCATGGGGCAGACAGTCCCTCCAGAGACACCAGCCATGGCCACTAGCCTCCCATCCCAGCCCTGCCAACTTCTCTTCCTTGGCTCAACCTCCTCATTTTCTTTTATTTCTTTCTTATCTTTGTCTTTTTGTTTTCTTTTTTTTTTCTTTTCTGAGACATATCTGCTAAATATCAGCTTTTTCACACCTACCTGTGTTTTTTGACAAGAACCATCAGGCCTTTTGGTTGCACGTTGTCCATGGAAACTGGGTTTTACAGATCCCTGTTTGGTTACAAAGGATGTCCACAAAATCCACAATCACATTTTCCTCATTTTTCTTGTACAAAATCCTTCTGCATGCTCCTGGATTTCTGTCATAGGTAACTATTAATTTCAGGTTTTCCACTACTCATAGTACATATTCTTGCTCACAGAAATTAAATCCTTGCTCATGTTTTCCTTTTGGTTACTGCTTTGGGCAATTCCTTCAGCTGCTTAAATAATTTTGCTCAACAAAGGCACTTTGATGCCAAATGTCAGAGAAACAAGAAAGCAGAGGACAGTATTTTTAAAATACTCAGGTTCTTGTGGATATGAAGTAGCATCAAGAAGAATTTCAAAGATAAAATGGTTAGAGAAGAGCCTTGTTCCTACACATAGAAAGCTTGAGCACTTTGGTGGCACACAGAGATTGGGTGGAAGGTCTCCATGTCCTGCTAGAGCAGGCAGAATTATTAAAGGAAGGTTTCTGGTGTGATTTTGACAGTTATGAATAGGAAATGCACTTCTGTGAATATTCTGTATTGCTTAATTAAAAGAGCTATTTTTGTGAATGCTTTTGACCATGAACCTTTTCCTTGAATATTCATTGATGATGGGAGGAAAGGCATGAGCAGAATTTATGGAAATTCGTTTAAAATATGAATGACTATGCTTGAGAATTTTTTACTATATTAATTATCTTTTTGTTCTATATTTTCTATTTCGAATGTTGGTTTGATTACCTAAAGGTGCAAACAGATGCACAGCCACTTGCACTCCGTAATAATTGTTCAGTTATGACCGTAACTAATTATTCATGTTACATGACATCCCTCAAGACTTTTTCTTCAGTGAGTTTGCAGCAGTCACAAGTTGAAAGTCATTGGAAATCCAGCTGAACAGTAGCAGATTGTGCCCTAGGTCTGGTCCCAGTGTACATTTCTAAAGGCACATGTGGACCAGAGCTCAGTAACTAAGAGACAAGAACAATCCCTGCTGTGCCTACAAGACTGATGTTCTATGGCCCAGCAAAGATGGCAGGGATGAAAGGAAAAGCACTTAGAGCAGAAAATACTCTGTAGCATATGCTGCTCTGAGGCTGTGGGCTGATTTGGGCTGTGGAAATGACTGATGTATGCCAGTGGCTCTTCATGTTCCTGATATAGCTTGAAATCCTCAGGCACAATGATGCCTTAGACTTCCCCCAAATCCCTAGGCAATGAAATGATTACCCTAAAGCTTCTTTGCCTCTGGAGATGAAGCATGGTCCCAGCTCAAGAGTCTTCTCTTGCAGCACTGGAATAATGCTTAAATGAACTAAACAGAAATCCCTGGGCATTTGAGCAGATCCTAGAGGACTCAGACATCAAGTTAGGACAAAGATGAAGCTTTCTGATCTTCTCAGTCTATTAAACTGCACTCTTTTAGAGCCTGAAATAGCAAAGCAATGCCTGAGGGTACAGTGGTGAGGCCTCTACTGGGATTACAATGCATCAGTTATTTCATTATTTCTAAAAATATTTAAAAGAAGACCAATCTCAACACAGCTTGGTATAAAAGAGGGAGAAAATAATGAATACAGGAAAGGTTTATATTTGTGCTTTTATCTTATATTTCTATATTAAAATTATCAGTATACCTATTGTCTATATTTCTCTTGATGCATTATCCAAAGACTATTAATCTCTTTAGCTGTCAGTATAGTACACTGGACAACTACATGTGCATCACTCCCAGGTTTGTGGGAAGCATAGTCCAAGGATGCTGCTGTGAGGAGAGCCACAGGGTGCCAGCTTTGCATTAGCAAAAATAACAGTAGCCAATGGGAGCCCATCTTGGCCTTTGTTTACTTCATTTCCAGAAAACTACTTTCACACAGAACAAGAATTCAATACAAAACTAGTAGACCATAGTAAAACACAGCACCAGAAGGGGTACTTCACCTGACACTATCTATCTGCCTCATTGGACTTCTGTCTGTTGGTTTCTTTCCCTTGTAAAGCGATAGTAATACCTGCTTCACCCAGTGCCTGACGAAGTGGCCAAAGCCATTAGAGACCAATGTCTGAAAGAGGTGCCCTGGCAGGGCAACGTGTTCTTACAGACCCCTCCTGCCTGGGTAACTCAGTGCCAGTGCCTACGTATGGGATGGAAAAAGACCAGGAGTCTGAGCCTGCGGTGTTAGAACTGCTTCAATTCCCTTCTAGATTCTGGCCACTCCTGGTCCCACAGCCATGCCATGAATAGCTGTCCTTTCCTGCAGCAAGCAGTCATACAGCCAGGCTCTGTGCTTTAGTTTCTCTGCATGGAAAGACAAGAACATGGTATGGCAAGAGGGAGAAGTTAAACTCAGGGCAATGCCCCAATTTTCCAGAGGACAGGTAGTGACATTAGCTATAATGCCAGAGGTAGACTTTTCATCCTGAAATGACAGAGAGAAGATGAATTATGTTCTGATATGAATAACAAAAATATCCATGATTTTATTAAACAGCATTAAAAACATTTTAAAGGGCAGTTCATTTCCATGTTTTTAGTCTAGGCTAAATGCTAAATAGGAGTAGAAGAAACCTTCCCTATTGGCAGATTATTCCATAGCCATTCAATGCATTTTCCTATGGCTTCCCATGAGGGAATTGATCTTTGAATGGCGATAGTTTCCGAAGCAGGGTACTGGCTAAGTCCTCCAGCAGAGTCAGTGAGTGAAAATCCTTATTCCTAAAACCAAAGGGTGTTTCATTATTTATCTACTATTTCTGTCTGCATTGTACTGTTCAAAAGTCAAACCACACAATTCACCAGGCTGGTGGGCATATGTTCACACGGGCAGGTTGGTTACTACTTAAAGCCAATCAATACCTAGGGATGAACTGAACACATTCATCAATAGGTCTGACTGCTGCTGGTATATCTGTCTTGACATGTTACAGGATTGCTAAAAATGCAGAATGCAAATTCTTATGTATTCTAGCATCCCAGCTATACCTATGTGTGTATTGCCAGGCTCAGTAGAGCTTCTCACAGATGGATACATACAAGGAGAACAACACAGAAATTTGGAGGGCTTGAACTCGGTTCCTGCCTTGCACATCTGCAGCTCTAGGGAGAAGAGAGATTGAAACACAGAATTGTTTTGGTTGGAAGAGACATTTAAGATCATCAAGTCACCATTGTCAGGTCATCACTAATCCTGGCATGGGAGGAACCAGGAATACAGCAAAACATAGATGTAGGAAAGGAATAGAAACTGGGAGACCGGGCTGCCAGACAGAAAGATTCTGGTTCTGAACTGGAAGTTCCTTTTCTATCAAGATACTCTCCAAAACAGGTATAGGTAGGACAACTTGCTACATCCTCCGTAAGGTTATACAGGACACTTTTAATCATCTCCCTGATTCTTTCACTGTTTGTCCGATTAAGCATACCAAACAACATCATCTAAGACCCATGATTTATCAATACAAATTTATCTCTCTTAAATATATATTGTCCACTGTACCACACTGAGTAGTTTACAATCTTTTATATTCTTATTCTAACACAAACCTTGTAAGGGAAAGATGTCTTTTACTAATGTATAGTGGTTAAGTAATACATTCAAGGTCATCCAACTCTGTAGCTTGCCAGGAGCATTTTGAGCATCCAAGTTAGTGCTCTAATCAATGAGCAGCTTTTCCAGAAAAGCATATAGCCTCCTAAGCTGTGAAAAAAACCCCAGATTTTAAAAATTTAATAATCTGCAAATGCCTCCAGTCACTGCTCTGCATCACCAGTAATCAAAGCAGGTAAAAGAGAGGTAAGTTCCCTACAACCAACTTTTCACAAAATCTGTTTTAGGAAAAAGAAGAGCTGTCCAAAGGAAAGTGAGACCTATGTAACTTCTAGGAGCTTCTGGAAGCTATGGTTGTATGTTTGCATTATATCTTGCTATAGTTATGCCCCTCTCCCATTCAAAATTCACCCTGTGCTGAGATGCATAGCACAGTAATGGGCTTTGTGAATGCTAACCCCTTGTCTTTTCATTTTAAAAACAATCGGGTAGCCCAATGCCAGAAATACCATACCTGACATCCTACTGAAGAAAAAGAGAAGTTATTTCCTTCACAAACATGGTATTTGAAAACTAGGTTTTTTTAAGAAGAGAAGGCAATACCCAAAGCCCACTGGCCACCTACCACCTCACTCTACCCAGCCAGTCCTTTGGGACAGTTTCCATTTCTGGACAATGCAACGTCCATCCTATGACAGAGATGCCATGATGGACACTTCAAAACTCTGTAGCTGCCTGGCGCTGTCAGCATGTTCTAACTCATCCTTGCCTGCATAATGCATTGCTGTAGTGTTGTCAGACAGCACTGCAATAAATGACAGAAATACCCTCTACTTTGCTGAGCTGTTCTGAGCTCACAGGGAAGAAGGTGTCTCCCCAAACCAGCGTGGTGTCCTATGCAGCCAGATTCATTTACTGCAGGATCTCCAGTATGACTTTGGTCCTGTTGCAGGCACTTTTATAATCCTGTTTTTTATTATTTACGTCCTGCCTGGGGACTGAGGTTGGCTCTAAGGCTTTTAGACTGATGGGGATCCCTGCTGAGGGATATTGTGTGGGCACGATGTGCTTCCCCTCGTGGTGTGCACTTCCCAGTGTAGTGAGATATGGTGCTGGACTCGGTGTTAACCTGTGCTTTCCTCAGATAGCAGAGGTGCAGATATGACACAAAAGGATCCTACTAAGTTTGTGGTGTCATTCTGGTGAGGATGGATCCCACCGTTCCCAAAGTAAGCTGTCCCTGGTGGGTAAACACGCAGGTTAAAGTACAGAGATTAGCTCACAACAGAAAATGATACTTCAAAGAAGTATGGGATAATTAGTAACTGGGAGCTTGCAGACCTTGTATACTTTTTATCTAAAAACCCCTAACCTTTTGGGTTCCTTCTGTCTATAAATAGTTTTAGCCTGGATCTCTTGTGAACAGCTTGTATCAACAGGGAGCCTGGCACGGAGTGCTAAGAGAAGTATTTATATCACTTAGTGGCACTGTGCGTACTCTGTCCATGCACTTCGAAGTTGCCATGTTAGCTGCAGTCCCTTCTACCGCTTCTGAAAGGCTCTGGCTGATGCTTGAATTCATAAAGATTACATTATCAATGTTATTCTTAGATTTTCCCTAGTGGGAATCCCAGTGTTCTCACTAATCCCACGACTGGCAAAAAGCTGCAAATACAGGGCTAATTTTCTCATGGAAATGCCAGAAAGAAATGGCTACTGCTGATGGAGGCCATGGACAGACCTGTCAGTCCTTGGTGCTGGAGGATTTC
Organism: Bucorvus abyssinicus; assembly: GCA_009769605.1. Taxonomy (NCBI): domain Eukaryota; kingdom Metazoa; phylum Chordata; class Aves; order Bucerotiformes; family Bucorvidae; genus Bucorvus; species Bucorvus abyssinicus. The sequence goes on from CM020036.1 coordinate 17,804,768, forward strand.
AGACCTTCTAGCCCATGAGGGCTCACAGGTGGGGTCAAGCCCCAGAAGACCCAACCTTCTTCAAAGAAAAATTTGTATTTACATGTTTCTTTTCACCACAAATACTTCCTTGTCACCTTGACTGTAGCACATCGGTGTCACTGTCCGCTGTCTTCTATGTCGAAGAGCAGCAGCTATTTTATCAGTGAATAACATGCCATGCTGTGGCTTGGGTCAGAATATAATACTGGAGGTAGGTAAAACTACCATAGGCAGATTATTACCACTTTGAAATGTGATCTGTACACCAAAACCAACTTAGAAAACTGATTTGGATATTTAATATCCTTGGGTGGTCATGACCTCACTTGTGCATTTCAGAGGTTACAAGGCTTTACTGCTGCCCAAATGTTCCTTACAACTTCAGGTATTTGATGGTAATTGTAAGCTCAGACTCGACTAATTACCTACAACTCAGTCTTTCAAAGCACGGTTCACTGTGAATCCCATGCAGCAAAGCACATCTTCAACTTCAAGCAGAAGGAAGAATTAAAGGATCTGGTATTACAAAGTTTTACTTAAAGTCAATGAAATTGCTCATGTACAGAACACCAGTTTACTGGGTCTCTACGCCATCATGGATCTCTTATTAGTTTTGCCTCTTTCTTGTAGCTTCTTCCTACAAGCTGTTAGCCTTGTAATTCTCCCTGTTGTCAAGAATAAAGTTCAGATAGTAGTCTAATATTTCAGGATCTTTTTGTGTTTAAAAATCTTACTTATGACAAGAGCACTTCACTAAATTAAAAAAAAAAAAGAAGAAGAAGAAAATATAAAAAAGAAAGGCAAAATGCTGCTAAAACCGCTTGGTAACTGGGTATGTCTCTTTCAACATATTCTTTCTACTTGTCAGCTGGAAAGGATAAAATATGGCAGCTTGTTTTATTTGACACACAATAGGCTCTGAGTGACGTGCTATGTAAATTACATTTCATTTAAGTTCGGCTTTAGAGTAAAGAAAGACTAAGTAATTATTTAAATGAAGAAGGAAATTTACAGACTTATGGGAAATACGATGCTTGAGCATGTTCAGAGAAGGGCAATGAAGCTGGTGAACGGTCTAGAGAACAAGTCTTATGAGGAGAAGCTGAGGGATCTGGGGTTGTTTAGCCTGGAGAAAAGGAGCCTGAAAGGAGACCCTATGGATCTCTACAATTACCTGAAAGGGTTGGCCTCTTCTCCCATGTGACAAGTGACAGGACAAGAGGAAATGGCCTTAAGTTGCACCAGGGGAGATCTAGGTCAGATATAAGAGGACATCTTTACAGAGAGGGTTGTGAAGCATTGGAACAGGCTGCCCAGGGAGGTGGTGGAGTCCCCGTCCCTGGAAGCGATTAAAAGACATGTGGATGTGGTGCTGAGGGACATGGTTTAGGGATCCTGGCAGTGCAGGGTGAACGGTCGGACTTGATGATCTTAAAGGTCTCTTCCAACCAGATGATTCTATGATTCTATGAGTCTATGATTCTATGAATCTATGAATAAGACTCCCGAGCAGAGAGAGTACAGTACGGTGCAGGGAAGTATTAAAAATCTGACTAGAAAGTCAATGTGTGTTGTGTATTTTAAACTGAAAAACACCAAATTCAGAGAGAAAAAAAAAAAGTCTTCTTTCAAAAAACAAAGCCTCAGATGACCCAGTCCAACCACAATAATTTAGGCTAACAGCTTTAGAAATATATCTGTCATAATGCTGTGTTACTAATAGGTTGTTGAGACAGGCTTTTTGTAAAAACGCTTTCATGAACCTGCTGCACAAGCCCTTTTCAAAATAAGAAAGTCTACTTCCCTGAGGACATAGGCATTAGACAGCACTGCAAAACTGCACATTGAGCTCAGCATTATCCACAGCCCACTGACACATTCCGCCCCCCTTGCCCCTCCATGTTCACTTCTTTGTGCCTGCTTAATGCTCTCCCAGGATGCCAGTGCTGACAGTGGGGGATGAGGGGAGGCAGGGTGCAGTGCATGCTCCAGATTTGCTATTGTTTCCACCAGAGGTTCATATGATGTTTACTGCCAGGGTAGTGCTGTGTATGTGAGGCTCTACTGCATAGAGTAGACAAGGCTTCTGGTAAGAGCAACTGGCAGAGATTTAGTTTCATTAATCATAACCCATTGGTGTCAACGGTAAGACACTTCCTGACCTCAGTGGAGCCAAGAATTCAATCCAGACAGTCTAAGATTGATCAAAACAAGTCTACATGAGACAATGCTTAAATCATCAGCAGAAACCAGCTGACTATGAATCCTTCTCGACCAGATGAAAGAGTGAAAATTTGGGGGTCAATGCCTCTAAAGGCAAGGATTCAGTCTTGTACTCTGTCAGACCAAGTATTCATGAATTTCCACTCAATCCTGCAAAATGAATCATTGTGTGGCATTAGATAGATTATCTAACCTCCATCTAGTACAAGTTTTCCACCCATAAAGTGGGAATATTCAAATCTGAGCACTTCATTTACTGCTCTCAGAATTAACAACACGACTTGAGCTCTGCAGGATTTCTTCAAGCCATGTCTTTAGTCAGCACCCTGTTACTGAGAATCAAGTTCTGCAGAAGATATATAATGCCTGTGGATTCCAATTTGTAGAGAGGGCAGCTACGCACATATCCCATATTGGAATAGAATTCAAGCAACTTTATGTTAGTATCATTAGCTAGTGTGGTTTTTACTTAGCAGTTAATAAAGCATCATGCTGAAAACTAAACTTTCACTACCATTGACTTTCAGATCCTTTTCTTTCTGGTTCACTTTGCCAGCATAGTCTAAATGTTTGAGACTGCACATGCAGGCGAGCACTGCAGCTGAGAAAAATATTAAAACCACCTTGATAAGCCCTGATTCATCATTAACCATTTTTCATTGTACAGAATTATCTAACATGAAAGAAGACTAGAAGCTAGTTATGGATTTAAACCTCAATTTCTGTATTTGTTAACACACCAGGTACAGATTTTTGCACTATAATGGTCCGTGGTCCACTGAAATGGAAACTTTAATGATGTGCAGTTGAAACCCTAAATTATGTGCTTTCCGCTCTTTACAACGGACATTTAATGCTCAAAAGCAGGCAACATTCTTGTCTTCCCATCTGGTTTTGTTTATCAATAAAGCCCTCCCTTTGATAGTTTAGGAATGAGTGTGAATTCCACAGTCATTTTCCTCATCAGTTGTTTTTTGGTCTGAAAGAGGTATTTAATCTGGCATAAAATAGACAGACTCAGTTTCTCTCAGTTACATACTAGTGTAAATTCTCCATATCTCACAGAAGTCCAGGGCCTCTTTTTTCCTGCATTTACAACTGTGTGATTTCACTGGTATTAGTGGAGATGTCTCCTGCACTGCAGCAGGTTCACCAGGAGCCCTACAGGCTCAGGTGCCATGTGTGAAGAAGGGTTTGTCTCTGATCTAAATCAAACACAGACCAAGATTAGCACCACTGTCAGCAGCTAGATTATACATGCACGACACCCCAGTCAGTCACTCCACTCTACACTGTACATGTAACAATGCAGCTCAGTCAATTATGTTTCAGTAATGTATTATTAAAATACTTTCTATAGTATACAAAGCACGAATGAATATAGTATGATGTGCAAGGGACTAAAACTGCTAAAGATTTACATAGGCTGAATATTATAATGAATAAACCTGATCCTAGAAAATGATGGGAAGATTCCTTTTTATCCCCCAGAGCTTTAAGCCCTCCATCTTACTCGTCCTTTGTCAACAGCACTAAAAAAGTGAGTGAATACCCAGAAGTAGGTCACGATTGCTAATATCCAAGGATACCATGTTTCTGTGGTTACCTTACTGCTCCCTCCCTTTCTCCCTCTCTTATTCCTCTCTTGAACCGAAGCACAGCCCCCATTCCACCAATCCACACCAGTGCCACATCACCCACTTTGAAACTGCTGCTCTCGATTTACACCCACATTACCACACAGGGTCTGCACCACAGCTCCGGGCTTGGATCCGAATCTGTGATGCTCAGGCAAAGAGAGCCGGGAGCTCCAGGGTGCCGGGCCTGGCAGCTACAGTCTGTCAGGCTGTCTATCCCCTGCCATGCTGCATCAGCACCTTCCCCAGATGATGGACAGGTCGCAGTGGCAGAGCTGTCAGAGACCAGCACCCCGGGAGCCACAGCCCAGCCACACCTGATGGGGGTGCTGGGCAGGAATAGGTGGGCTGGCAAATACAAGGACACCCCCTTGCCCCACAACATCACCCAGAGACGATCAGGGAAATAAGGTGCAATTCTGCAATGTCACTGCAGCTCTGATGCCCTCACGTGTAGCTGAGGGGGATGTTTCTCTTGCACGCATTCCAGCTAGGATGACATAAAATAGACTGAGGCTGTGGATGCAGAAACAGTGAGGCAAAGCTTGAGGCATAAACACAAAGCAAATCACACCGTGGCAGCTGTGTACAAAATGAGCCGGCTGTGCATTTGAAAGCGTGAGAAAGGAGCAGGCTGAGCACAGAAAGACAGGCTTCTGAGATGTGACAATTTTAGCACTGATTCATCATGGGGTAAATTTGCCACAAGTGGGGCTGGGCCACAGTTTTTAAAGGGCTCTGCACTGATTCATGTTTGGGCAGGATTTGTACCAGGCTTTTGCTCAAATGGGATGTTCTTTCCCTTTTTTTTTTTTTTGACAGGACCCATGGGGTGGTAAAAGACAAACAGCCTGGCAGCTGCAGTTCATTTTCAGCAGTCCTATAAAGTAATGTGACTGTTAAACTCTCTGGCTCTAAATTTGGGACATATTTGCTCTTATTTATTGTTGACACCAAGGTTCATGCCAACCAGCTCCCTTGTTAGACTACTCAGGGAGTGCCCACAGCAATGGGAGACACACTGGTCCAAACAAACATGTTTGCAGCATTTGGCTTAGAGTTCCTGCCGGTGCCTACCAGCACAGTCCAACGGCGGATGTTTTAGGGCCATACCACTTGAAATGACTGAATTACTGAGTCCAGTCATGACTGCAGACTTCATGTAACACTTGTTTAATCCAGAAGAGTCCAGACAGCATCTACTCTACACCAAGCAGTTCCCTGCACCTTATCAGCCATCTGACAATGCTTGCAAAGAACGGTGTACCAATTTTAACCATTTTAGGTACCTGCTGAGTGCCAGATTTAAGCAACTTTCCAACTTGCCAGATTAACACTTCTGCCCAATTTTCACCCTATGCATATAACCTTTGTATCTGCCTTTCTGTTGCTGTCAGCCCCCCAAAATACCCTTGGAAGTCAATCTTGATTCAAACAGAGGCTGTAAGTGTTTTAATTATTAGCATGTGAATTGGAGGATCTCCAGGATTTGAGCTAGCTGCTATGCCAAAGTGTACAGATCCATCAGCTTTCTACCAATAAGCTGGTAACTGTGACCAGGTAATGTGGGTAGAGTAAAACTTTGAGCTCTTGTGGATATGTAGGCTGTTCATGGATTTCTAGGCAGAAAAGTCCACCAAATTGTATCACAAACCAAATATCATCTGCAGCAAAACACAAAAAAATTTTGTTTGACTGCACCTTTCAGAAAGGAGTTTAGTCCTCATTTGACACATCCAGAGGTGAAGAATTTGGCACTTAAAATTTCTTCAGTCAGAAATCATTCCTACTGTTAAAAAACAAATTATACCTCATTTCTCATTTAAATTTCTCTGATCAGCTTGTTTACAACTGTTATTTCTTATTATGCTTTTCTCCACTAAATTAGAGTTCTTTAATACCTGGTTTTTTCTCACCATGGAGGTACTCACACTGTAATCAAGCCACTTCTCAATATTCTTTTTGATAAACATAACAGGTTAAGAACTCCTGAGTCTTTTACTAGAAAGTATTTTATCAAATTATAATTCTAATTTTCTCAAAGCTTTTTTGGAACTCTTCTCTGCAACTTCTTAATTTTTTCAATATTCTGCTGAAAATATGGGCAGTCAAGCATTATTCAGTAGTCCACTAGAAGTGTCACCAATGCTGTTTGCAAAGGAAAATCACATTACTGCAAGTTATCATTCCTCTCTCTACTCATTCAAAATCAAATTTATCCCAACTTTTATATTAACATCTGTCAGCTAATGAGTTGCCAAGCCAATTCTTTATGGAGATTTATCTGTAAATTTTCCAGATACACTGTTTTAAATTGTTAGCTACGTGACACAAACCACTTGGTATCTCCAGCTCCCAGGAGTCAAGTAGTCACTTCAATGGTTCATTTTTTCCACCTGTATGCCTGTAACATACAGGAATACAGTTGTACATGCCTGTCTGTCTGTCCCTTCTCAGGTCATACAGTTCACTTTCCCCAGCATGACCCAGAGCACCCCAGACCTGTGTTTTCCAAACCTGAACATACGACCTTTAGCGCTAATGTAGATTTTCAGTTAGCATGATTCTGGCATTCCACTCAGTCTCTGCAATTCAACCAAGATTTCCAGAGAGGAGGCTACAGGCTGCCCTTTCACAAAGCATGGGGTAATCATCTGAGCCCAGGAGGACATGGCGAGCAGGAAAGGCAGCACCTTTCAGACAGAGAAACACTGTGAGGGAACTGGACAGAGGACCAAAACGCGCAGCAGCAGACAAAATGGGCAGAAGACATGCAGGCAGGGAGGATCTGCTGTGCTGGCTGCCTTTTTAAGAAAACCCTTCTTTTTTCTCCACCATCAATCTCTGTTCTTCAGCTTGTCACTTACTGTTCTACCTTTTCCCCCACCCTACTTTCACCTACAATGTCCTTTCTCCTGCTGCTTTTTATTCCCAGTTGGCTCATTCCCACTTAAACTCACCCTCCCCTGCCAAAGCTCTTCATGGGAACAGCATTGCTCCTGCTGCTTTCACACCCCTCTTTTGGCTCCTGTGTGTCACTCCCTTGTCCCTTGTCCTCCTCCTCCAGGAGATTTGAATGTCTCTGGGGCAGCGACCACCTGGAGCCACGTTCAGTCAGTCCCTTGTGCAACAGGGCCCCCGTGCTTGCTAATTTTATTTTAGCCACTATCCTAATAAATGTGACTAATCGCAATAGCGCTGTGATGTCTAGTAGGAGAGACTGATGAAATAATTGTGTGAAATAGCCAGGCTGATGGCGAAGCAGAGCAGGCATTAGCTGTTCCAGCCTTACATAACATTGCAGGCTGAGTGAGAAGCACCCAGAAGGAACTCACTTTTTATCTCACCCCTTCCTCCCCCTTTACTATGAAAAAAAAAAAAAAAGAGAAAATAAAAAGGATGAATTTCCTTTACTGCTGCTGCATGCCTGGGTGCAGATCTCTCAGTTCATGGTGGGGTGGGAGGGACAGCTGCAGTTCTGCACCGGCTTGGGACCCATTCCTGCTCTGATTCCACATGGTTTGCTGGGCATAGAGTCAGGTGTCAGTGTTAAAAATTGTTTCTCTGCCTTCTGATTCATGATGGCTTTTTTCCTATCTTGCAGTGGATGTGAAATGCAATTTGAGTTTCAATATGTGGCTGGGGGTGCCTTTCTTCTCTCATTAATTAGTTATAACCCTTGCCTGGTACCGACTCTTATGTCACTTTAGATGGCTGGTATCTGCCAACCACCTTTCTGAAAGATTACAAAAGAACCATGAAAATGAGAACGGGGAGATAGGCGGATGGATGGACGGGTGAGGGATGCCTCTATTACAAGGAGCAAGCACAGAAAGCTTGGATTAGGGTGAACAGCTGGTGCGGATTCAATAATCAACTGCTCTGAAAGAAAAGCCTATTTTTTTCTCATCCCATGGCATTAGAGAACAGGATACTGGAGCTGCCAACCTTACAATTGAAATCTGCCCACACAGAATAGCAAATTCCCCTTGGCTTGCATTTAAATGCTCCTGGCTCATTATAACTCCATACAGCCTTTAATACACACATGTGGTCTGCGTATTCTTCTGCTAACAGAGAGCTGCACTGCTTCTCTCAGCATGTCTCTGCCTTCATTTCAACACCAAAGGGAGGGATGGGATGGGAGAGAGAAAGGAGGACAGGGAGCTTATCGCGTTTACAGCTGCTGCTGAGAATATTGGTTTGATTCTTGCTGCTGGTCAGGATTCATTTCCGCAACAGGCAGCAGGTTGGGGCAGCAAGCGTTGGTTTAACAGGCTTAGGAGGTCATTCTTCAGGACAGCCCCTTGAGAATAACACACGCCACCAAAGAACCAGTTTGCAGCTGGGAGCCATCCCAGTGGGGGCGGCAGCACCTTCGGCTGTCAGTATCCCTAGGGGAACGGTGGAGCCGGTACCTAAATCTCCGTATGAAAACCAAGGAGGCTGGTTGGCTGTAGATTTTCCCAGGTATTTCAGTGATGCTAAACATGGTAGGGTTACCAAGACTCTCTGACCCTATTGGCAGCAGTGATAGCTATAATTCATTCTTCTTCCCCTTCCTGACAACACGCCTCCTTCTCAGTCTGGGGAGCCAGCCCTGGGAGGCCAAGATAAAGCCCCCTCTTTGCTCAAGCAGCACCTGAGCCCTCTTCTCAGGCTGCAGACCTGCCCAGGTACCTGGGGACAGGCTGTGAACTTGAGAACAGATGTCCATCTGACCATGATGGTGACAAATGGGACAGCAAACAGCTGCTGAGTAGGGACATTTTTCTTTTCGTACTGCCACATGTGAATAAGAGGTTAAAGGCTCAATACGTCACACTTGATCCCATGAGCCAGCCAGTCTCTTGGCTTTTCAGTAAAAGTAGAGGAAATGTTTTGGTTTTGATGCCCTCTTTATTTCGGAAGATCCAGATAACATGAGTGACTAGAACTCCTGTCACCAAGAAATCATGATCCATAACAGGGTATTGACTATTCGAAGTGAGAGAGCCCAAAAGCTTAGGCTGCAGGTTTGCAGCCGAACACCCTATTAATAGTCACGTCATATTCCTGCTTATTCCATGGCCAGCTTTTTAAGGGAAAACACAGCTTGTCCCTGCTGCCCCAAAACCAAGGAGAAGAATGGAAGGGAACACACGAAAATGTGTCAAGCCTGTGTCCCTCCTGTGCTTCTTGCAGAAAGGAAAGGAAGATATTAATGCAGATGATTTTGTTACATAAATACATGTTGTATCAGGGCCATTTTTAGCATTTGTGGGGGTGTGAAGAACTTCTCCAAGCTGCGTATCTATTTCATAGGATTCAGCTGAACTGAGGAAAAGGACAGAGAGTTTTAAGGTAAACTATCAAGATACATTTTATTTAAGCCCACACAATTCTGTACAGGGTTCTGCATGACAGAAAAAAAATTTGCTAGCACCTCTCTGGCCTTAGTAATGCTTTTTAATGCTTTGTAACAGAAAGACTTCTTAATATAATTGGATAAAATTAAGGACAAATTCGTCATCAAATTTCAAATAATATGTCTGCCATTTGGCTTCAGAGAGTTTCAGTTTCTTTGAATTCTAAAGGGCTGCAACATTCAATTAAAATGGAATTTTAAAATGAAGAAATCTTATTTTTAGTTTAATCTCAAAGTCATTTAGACTTCAAATAGATAATTTTCTAGTCAGGAAGGAGCCCATTTTTAAATGAAAAATAAAATCCGGGGTTAATTTAATGAATCAAGTTTATAACATACAGAAATTCTCTTGATTTCTAAGCAGTTTTCTATCATCCCTTCTGCTTTAGCCTCATACCCCATCCATTCCTGGGGGGTGCATATTGCTCTTTTCACCTTCCCTCACCTGTGCATCCATACAGAAGAGTGAACTGTGGCCCTCAGCAGAGCTGTGCCAGCTGGGGACATGTTACACTCACCCTAAAAATCAGCCCAGATTCTGCTGTGGATGTAGGCTGAGGGTGGCTGGGACCGGCATGGGCAAAACTGGGTTTTGCCCTCCCTCTGCACTGGAAGTATCAAGCAACCAGAGCAGCAAGCACAACCTCTGAGGTTTTTTGCTTGCAAATGTTTCCAAAAACCATTTTTTGGTATTATCTCCATGGCCATCTAAGAACAATTTCCTTCTGGAAAGGAGTTTGGGGGGCTGTGTTTTACGTACAGGAAGGTATCACCAAAGGGAAATTTTCAAGGGATTAACTAGCGCTGCAGTGTTTGTTTCTCATCCTCCAAAAGGATTTGATTGTTTTGAAATGGAAAACTAAAAAGGACATAAAAAGCTAACTTTTTATAAATCATCTGAGCTTGGCAATTTCCAAGCAGTGTCTGCACTTGGTGTTTCCCTGAGCTTGCCATGCAATCCAACTGGCAGATCCTAGCTGGGTCACCAGTAGCTACAAAGTGCCCAAAATTAAAAGGAGGAGAAGGTTGAGAAGAAGAAGGGTTAGCTAAATAAGTCTCTTTTAATACTTGGCACATCCGTGGCAGCTTTTTTTGTATTACCATGTATTTTACAAACATGGTAAGGAACAGTAGTCTCATTTCATAAATCAGACAGAGAGTCCATATTTTGGACACTTCATAATTTAGGAACTCAAATTTTCTGCCACAGGGTCAAGTTTCTCAAACGGATGTTTTAAATTCACCCTGTATCTGCTGCCACCTGTGAATTAATGGCTCTAAGAGATTAAACCACCCTCTGAAATGGTGGCTTAAGTGGAAAAGAAGTCAAGAATAATTTTCACTAGTTACAATAGTGCTTTTTGGTGGTTTAAGGACAAGGAAGACTCAGAAACCGCCTGTGCCCCCCATATTTTTATCGTCAGTGCTTCATCCCCTCATTCTGTTGATTACTTTATCTGGATTTATTCGGGAGAGACTCAGCTCCAGATGAAATCCTATCCTGATGTTAAGGCAAGAAACCAAGGCTGAATCAACACAGCTAAAATTTGTATATAACTGTGGAGATGCCTATTCTCTTCCACCTAACTAAAATGCTTAAGTTGGGGACTCTGAAGTTCTTGTGTCCCTCTTAAATAAGAAAGAGAAACAGGGTACTTCAGGAGGTGTTTTGGCTTTCTTCCTATGGCCATTTTCCCTGGCAGCTAAAGCAATGTGTCATCAGACATCCCCACCTGCTCTTCTCCCCACCCACACCATTCCAGGTAGGTATTTGTCAGTAGAGCAATGTGGTGAACCGGGTTGTTGACCCTATCCAGGTTAAAAGAAATCCTGCCAAAGAAACCAACCAACAAACCAACCAACCAACTAAAACCCACAGATATTAGATAAACCTAATCAGTTTAGTGGAGGAAACAAGCAGTACCCTGATAGAGGAAACATTTGTTCTCCAGATTCATAATTCACCCTCCTGGGTTTACATTAAGAATACAGAGGGGCGCAGCAGGTATTGAACCCATTCTGAAGTGCCTTTTCTCAGGGACCATGGAATTCTGAAAGCTTGCATGAGCAGACACAAAAGGAGAAAATGAAAGCAGGTAAGTCACAAATTCATAGAAAAACTGTGAGAAGTAGAATGACCTTCATTATTCTTCCCTCATCTCTCATCCTTACAAGGAGAAAGAGGAAAAAAAAGATGATTTTACTATGTTACCTTAGCTCTTTTTCAACAGACACAATGGACTGTATTTCATTGCTGTAAACCTATTGCCAACGAAAGATATATTTGTCCTAATGTGCTACCTTATTCACAGCGCTGTCCACAAATGACATTATAAGGACAGAGACTCAGCATCTATTTAATCACTGTAATACATTACATTCCTACTCTATGATGTTTCAATATACTCACACGGGAGTTTAGAACTGAAAATTTCCTTAGATAAATGTCTTCCTCTTTATTTTCATGTGTCTATACTAGATGTTACACTAGACATCAATATATATGTATAAACATATATGGTGTCATTTTACTAGTGCTGTGCATGGTTGCAGCCCAGCTGTGTTTGATAAATATTGCCTAACTCTACTTGATAAATACTCCCTTTAAAATCTTTCCTCTATAACATGAAAAGTCGATGCCCTCATTTTAAGTTGCCCTTTGAGAGCGAGCCAGCATTCAGATGGATATCGACTCCAGGCCTGCTGGTTGTTCTACAGCAGTGTTTGGAAGGCTGCTGTTCTAATGAATGTGCTAACATTTGATACATGCACTAATAAAATCAATAGCACTATTTTTAAAAAAGCATGTGGCTTTACCAAGAACACTGTCACTACCCCGTCATGCAGAAGTTTACTAGAAACGTCCCTATATGACTGAATTGATGCATCTGGCTCATTCCTCCACTTGCTTGCCAAAATGCAAAATAGCAGACTTTAAGGACATTCAAAGTCAGCTTCTGCAGCAGAAAAAACCTCTGTGCTTATTTAAGTTTGAAATATATGTGGTAGCCAGTACCGGAAACTCTCATGCAAATGTCAACTTTTTCCTCATTTTTGCCCTGCTATTGGCACAGAAGAGACCGAGGGGACCTGTCACAGCTTTTCACACCAGAAATTCCTGCTTTTGTGGTTTCTGAACGAATTGAGTGACTATGGGCAGAGAATAAAATGTGCTCATAGTCACTGTTGAATTAATTAATCCCTGCTCTTTTGCTCCTTGTCTTCAGCAAGCAAACACACTGAGAGTTTCTTGAATCTAAACCTTAGATCTGCTGCAGACCATCTAAGTCACACTGTTCTCCAAGCAGCTACTGAAAATATCCAATTCATGTGACTGAACAAGCTAGAAACCTGTAAGGGAAAGGAATGTGCGTAAGAAGCAAACCCAGATGAAATCTAAATGCAGTGTATATTCAAGCACTTCGAGTCACACTGACTTGATTCCAACTCTGAAAATGTGTCTTCTTCTTAAGAAACTGATTCAGCATTCAACAATGTGGGCATATACTTGAACCAGAGATTAAATATAGTACTAAAGTCAACAGTTAAGGCAAGAGAGAAGGTCAACAGGTAATACTCTAATACTATGTTCAAGTATTTCTTCAGTCTCTGAAAAGTTTCATAATTTAGGATTATAGAACTACGTGAATCAATCAAAACTAGTTATTCCCATCACTTGAATCTTCAGTGTTATTTAGTTGCCAAAACATGGCACCAACCTCATCAGAAGAAATAGAAATTTCTTCATATGCGTTTGTATATGCCTGTACCAAGCACAGGTTGACTGAAAAAGAAGGCAAGCAGCTACACCAGAAGAAAAATTTAGATTTTAAGTGAAAAAAGTTTCCTTTTTCTAATACTTTGAGCAAGCATTGGCCATGGCAGGAAAAATATTACTTTTTCTTTTTTTTTAACTTTCCATTTCAACACTAAGGCTCCAAAAAAAAAAAAAACATAGTACTGCAAAGTTCGTACAGCACATGGGTATCCTTCCAAAGTCCTGTAGAACTGATACAGAAAAGACAGAATATTCTTATCAGAGATTCGGAGGATGAATATTCTTATCAGAGATTCAGAGGATATTCACCAAACAGAAAGTTTGGTAATTCAAAACCTTTCAAAGAATGTTTTTCACACAATGACTAATTAGTCAGGGAAACTCATTGTCACAGGTTGTTATCCAAGCAGAGAATAGAATTGAAGTGTAGATTCAAAGAGAGATTAGGCACTTTAATGGGTTAAAAGTACATCATAAGCACAAACTCAAAGAGTTTTGGAGGAAATATAAATCATATTCCACGTAATATCTCATCATGGGGGATTAGGAATGGGTTTTTCTTGGTGGAAGATTACCACCACTGGCCGCCTGTGCTGCTTCCTGCTTTGTCGTCCTAGATGCCTGGTGGGTGTCCCTGCCAGACAAACTACCGGGCTAGCTGGGTCACAGCCATCAGTTCATTGCAGCAACTCCTACCTCTTAAAAATATTCCTCTTTCTTTTAAGAAAGGGATAACTAAGAAAACACAGACAGTTTTAAGAAATGGTTCTTGCTTCTCTTAGAAGGAGCACCAAGAAGTTCTGGGCTACTTTGTCCTCCAGGCTGCCCACCGCACCACAGAATTAGGCAAGGCACACAAGTGAGCCTGTGCCATAGCTGCTCCACTGCCTGTGGCACAGCCAGCCACCTGTACACAACCTGCCAGCCCCCGGCATGGTCAGCAGGCACCGGCTTCCAGGCCTAACCAGTCTGGTGGGTATCTTGGACCATGCTTGCGTGAAAGCCTGGGCTGAAATCTCTTGCCTAGATACCACTGGTAGTGAGCTTAAAGCTATGATGCTGATGCTCACTGCTGCAGCCATCAGCTCTGGCCTGCTGTGATCCTACATCCTAAATGTCATTATTCCCTTTTTAAGAAGACACTTAAGATAAGAAACGAACTGAATGATCTGATTTATCTGTATATCAAGTGAGGAACTGATCCCAGTGTTCTTGAGCCCCTATGAACTTCTTTCACCCCACCTTTCCTTCTACAGAGATACTACAAAATTAGACCAAAGTGGCCTCTATGAGTCTATAAACGTCTGATACTGGGAATGTCTGCCCGGCACGCACAAGCAGTATGATGTAAACAGGAAAGCGTGGGAAGGCAATCTCCACTGCAGGCCTTTCTAATGAAACTATACTTTTAAAACTACAGTGCAATAAGGAATAGGCAAGAGAGCACAGGGAACCATCTATAGATCTACAGCTCATTCTGATCCCACACTATTCCAACTGAAACAGTAACTTCATACAAGAAGTTCAGAAGCCAGTGGCTGAAAAGGCACTACACGCTGATGCTGTGTGAGCAATGGCAGACCAAGCAGCTGGGCAGTCAAGTTTTGAGAGACCATTCACCATATCTGAAGAAGACCCTGGAAGGTGAGTGGAAGACTGCAGAGGCAGAACAGCCATGAAGGTGATGGCAGGATGGAGCAGCAATGAGGTTTGCAGACAAACACTCAGCTCACCAAGCTACCACACACATTTGCTGAATTCTTCCCCACAATTTCTGTCTCATATTATTTAATCCGCCTCAGCAAATAGAGCCCTTCACCAAAAAGTTAAACTATTACAAACCGTTCTGTGGCCTGTGCATCACGTCAGGGTGCCTAGCACAGATAGCTTCTGGGCAGGTATTCATCAGTCCTAACCTGATCTAGCGTGCCAGCTGTTTTTTCTCTTCAGCTGACATGCCTTTCCACATACAGGTAATATAAATGTGCACATTTCTGTGCAGATCAGTAGACAATATCACTTTGCACCCAGAACATGGGCTCTGATGACTTTTTGAGCTCCTTCCACTCCTCAGGCTGTTCATTCAGTCATGATTCATTTTAAGCAGACTGTTTCTATCATGCTGGACAATTTCTTCCTTTTTTACTACATGATGTCTCCAACTATAGAGGATATTTTGGCACCATGCAAAATTTTCTTATGTGTATGGTTACAGAACCACAGAATATTTTGGTTGGAAGAGATCTTTAAGATCATCAAGTCCAACTGTTCACTCAGCACTGCCAGGTCATCACTAAGTCATGTCCCTCAGCACCACATCTACACATCTTTTAAATATCTCCAAGGATGATGACTCCACCACTTCCCTGGGCAGCCTGTTCCAATGCTTCACAACGCTTTCTCTAAAGAAATTTTTCCTAATATCCAACCTAAACCTCCCCTGGCACAACGTAAGGCCATTTCTTCTCATCCTATCGCTTGTTACTTGGGAGAAGAAACCAGCCCCCATCTTGCTACAACCTTCTTTTAGGTAGCTGTAGAGAGCGATTGTTGAGAGTTGTAGAGAGCCTCTTTTTCTCCAGAGTAAACAACCAGTTTCCTCAACCACACCTCATAGGACTTGTTCTCTAGACCCTTCATCAACTTTGTGGCCCTTCTCTGGACAGGTTCCAGCAACTCAGGGCCCTTCTTGTAGTGAGAGGTCCAAAACCGGAAGCAGTATTCAAGGTGTGGCCTCACCAGTGCCGAGTATTGGGGGATTATGACTGTCCTGGTGCTGCTGGCCACACTATTGCTGATACAAGCCAGGATGCTGTTGGCCTTCTTGGCCACCTGGGCACACTGCTGGCTCATCTTCAGCCAGCTGTTGACCAACACTCCCAGGTCCTTTACCGCTGGGCATCTTTCCAGCCACTCTTCCCCAAGTCTGTAGAGTTGCAGGGGGTTGTTGTGGCCCAAGTGCAGGCCTTATTGAAGTTCATACCACTGGCCTCGGCCCATCAATCCAGCCTGTTCAGATCCCTCTGTAGAGCCTCCCTACCTTCAAGCAGATCAACACTCCCGCTGAACTTGGTGTCACCTGCAAAGTGACTGAGGGTGCACTTGATTCCCTCATCCATTGATGACGATGTTAAAGATCATTGATAACGATGTTAAAGAGAACAGGACCCAATACTGAGCACTCGGGAACACCACTTGTGACTGGCCACCATCTGGATTGAACTCCATTCACCACCAGTCTTTGGGCCCAGCCATCCAGCCAGTTATTGATCCAGCAAACAATACACTCATCCAAGCCATGAGCAGCCAGTTTCTCCAGCAGAATGCTGTGGGAAACAGTGTCAAAGGCTTTACTAATGTCTAGGTAGACAATGTCCACAGCCCTTCCCTCATCCACTAATTGTGTCATCTTGACATAGAAGGAGATCAAGATGAGGAAGCAGGACCTGCCTTTCATAAGTCCATGCTGACTGGGCCTGATCACCTGGTTGTCCTGTATGTGCCGTGTGATCAAGATGATCTGCTCCATAACATTCCCCAGCACCAAGGTCAGACTGACAGACCTGTAGTTTCCTGGGTCCTCCTTCTGGCCCTTCTTGCAGATGGGCATCATATTTGCTAACCTCTAGTCAACTGAGACCTCCAAGAGGCTTGGTGAGCACTCCCACCAGCTCCCTCAGTACCCGTGGGTGGATCCTATCCAGCCCCAAAGACTTCTGCACATCTAAGCAGTGCAATAGTTAACTGACCTTTTCCTTTTGGATTATGGGGCTTTCATTCCACTTCCTGTCTCTGTCTTCCAGTTCAAGGGACTGGGCACCCAGAAAACAACTGGTCTTACTACTAAAGACTGAGGCAAAGGTGGCATTCAGTACCTCAGCCTTTTCCTCATCCCTAGTCACTGTGTTTCCCCCCACATCCAGTAAAGGGTGGAGATTTTCCTTAGCCCCTCTTTTGCTGTAAATGTATTTAGAAAAAAAAATTTTATTGTTTTTTATGGCAGTGGCAAATTAAGTTCTTTAGCCTTTCTAATTTTCTCCCTGCACAGCTTCGCAAAATCCTTGTAGTCTTCCCAAGCGGCCTGACCCTCCTTCCGTAGGCCATAGACTTTTCTTTTCTTCCTGAGGTCAAGCCAAAGCTCTCTGTTCAGCCAGGTCAGTCTTCCACCCCGCCGGCTCATCTTATGGCATACCAGGACAGCTTGTTCTTGTTCCTTAAAGATTTCCCTCTTAAGGAATGTCCAGCCTTCCTGGACTCCTTTGCCCTTCAGGATTGCCTCCCAAGGCACTCTGTCAACCAGTTTCCTAAACAGGCCAAAGTCTGCCCTCTGGAAGTCCAAGGTGTCAGTTCTACTGACCCCTCCCTACTTCCTCAAGAACTGAAAAGTCTACCATCTCATGATCACTGTGGCCAAGATGGCCTCCAACCTTCATATCACCCACAAGTCCTTCTCTGATTGTGAACAACAGGACCATCAGGGAGCCTTCCCTAGTTGGCTCCCTCACTAGCTGTGTCAGGATGTTGTCTTCCACACAATCTAGGAACCTCCTGGACTGTTTCTTCACTGCTTTTTCCAGCAGACATCTGGTAAGTTGAAGTCCCCCAGAAGAACAAGTGTTAGTGATCATGAGACTTCACCCAGCTGTTTAGAGAATATTTTGTATGCATCTTCATCATGGTTGGGTGGTCTATAACAGAGTCCCACCATGACATCTGCTTTGTTGGCCTCTCCCCTGATTCTTAACCATAAAAAACCCTATCCTCATGCTCAAGACAAATCTAAACACTCCCTAACACACAGGGCCATTCCCCTGCCTCTTTTTCCCAGCCTTTTCCTTTTAAAGAGTCTATAGCCATCCAACATAGCACCCCAGTTGTGTGAATCATCCCACTGTGTTTCTGTGATGGCAACTATATCAAAGTTCATACATACATACATACATACATACACAGTTCATACATACATTCTGCAGGTTGCAACGATACCTCTGGATTATGGTAATCAAAGATGTTCCAAAAAGGGAAGAACTTTGTTATTTATAGGCTCAGATTTTTATAAGTACGTCACAGCTGATAAGTGTTTCTCTAAGATCTGATACTTCACCCGTTGCTGCAAGAGGGCAGGCATTAATATACCTCACCCAAATTCATAGATCTGATTAAAGCACTAAGAACATTTCCTTCAGGCTCAGTTAAGACCCTTTGAGAGTGAAAGGTCTGATAAAAGTAACAGCCATCCAACACAATGGGCCAACTTCTGGGCCCAATGGTATGTCAAGCAGAGGGGCTCTCTGGCCAAAACCTATGAAAGTTCTATGTGAGTGTGTGTGAAAAAACCAGCAAAACCTATCCAAACAGCAGTGGGTGATGTTGCAAGAATAGCCCAAGGAGTCACAGGAAGCTCTATGGGCACAGAATACAGGCATATTCAGGGCATGAAAATGGCCATTTTTTATTCCTATTGCAATCAGACAAACACAATTCTGTGTTCATTAGCTGTAAATAAAATGCTTTTGTTTAAGATTAAACCTCATCAGAAACCTCCAAAGGGAAAAAAACCCAAAAAAACCTATAAAGGCTCTGAATATTCACCTGCCACTCAGAGGGATCATGGTGCCCAAAGGATGCCTGGTGATATCCTCCTGCCTATGTTAAGGCACTTCCAGCTGGCAGCCCTTTCCCCTGACACCTGATGGTGAAACAGGTACCAGTATAGTACTAACCTGCTGTGAGGTTCTGTGGGACTGATGGAGCATGGGCTGCGTTAGAGTGGGCAGGACCACAGCGTGCATCTTGTGCCCCAGTGCTGATTGTGAAATCTAAAATCTACAGAAAAAAGAAAGGCCTTGGGTTGCCTGTAGATGAGACATTTTAATTTGCACGAACACAAGTGACAGACACTTCGGAAGTTGCCACTTCATATTCTGCTTAATGAGTATTAATCTATTTTTCCAACTAGGCAAAACCCACAGAACACTGATTAAGAGAGGGAAACTGCAGTAGTTCCAATAATCCCCTTCACTCAGTGGTTAATACTATATTTAGATGGGTATGTACATAGGTGCATATCATCCCTACTGGCCAGGTTTCACTGGGAGGAGCTAAATTCATCACTGTGGTAATTAAGGAAAGTTCCAGCAGACCACACCCGAGCTGAATTAAGCCACAGACTCCTTAAATGTGTTCCCCACAAAGTCTGAGGAACGCATGCATGCTGTTGCTCCTCATGAGCCTGAACCCATCTAACTGCAGGTTCCTCAGGCTTGGCTGCTCTCTGGCCAGCTCCTGTGACTTTGGACATGACCCCTTTGGTCTGATAAAAAGTAGCAAAAAGCTTTCTGCCCGTTTAGCATGCTGAAGTGGTTGGGTACCAGGGCTGGTTGGTACTGGAGCTGTATGAAGGAGGAGGCAGGGTCCCATGGCCAAGGTGGGAGGAAGAACATGACCATGGCAACTAGCTGATATATGGCTGAGGTTCTTGTGAAATTACAGCCAGAACTGTGAAAAACAGTAGGTTTCTTTCTGTGAAACGAAGGCAGTAATGCCAACAATGGAGCTGTGGCAACTTTACGGGTGACTCCCCGGCCGATGACCTAAACATCTGCTGCAGTAGTCTAATAGAAGAAAAAAGTGACTTGGTCTATCTGGCATCTAAATTACTTAGTTTGGTATTAACTGATCAACTTCTTGCAAGACACGCTTACTTTTAACAGAACAGCATATTGTGAAAGCCGAGCAATTCTTTTGGAAGCTGTAAAATACAGTCACTGCAAGTGGGCACCAGTGCAAATGAAGCAGCTAGTGCCAGGAAGCATTACACCCCCTGCCAAAGAGCCCCTCTTAGTATTTATTATATGTTAAAACAAGTTGCTCTCTGCAAGCTCAGTTTCAGAGCGTAGAGGTAACAGGATCAAACTGTACACTCTGATGGTGTCACTGGTACACTGGAGGAAGCCTGACACTGTGCTGCTTTGCCTCAGACCAGCCCTGCCAAAAATGGGAGGTCTGGACTCCATAAGTGATGGGTAGTCATAGCCGGTGCCAATGGCAAGGCAAGGCACAGCTGTCCTGCAGCTCCTGGCACCAGGCTCTGAGGGCATCTCCTGCTTCCCCCTGACAACTGCTACCTGGTCAGCCTCTCCATTTCCAATAAACAGAACATCATGTTTACAGTAACATTCATGACAGCCATACAGGTATTTTGTGCCTTTATGCTCCTAAGAAACATAGTCGGTCTTTGGACATCTCAGGGCATCTCACCCTCTAAAAGAATCTAACCTCTCAACAACCTTCTAGGATAGATACTGTGTCACCGGCTTACCCAAGTAGAAATTAAGCGCTTTGCAGCTGCATGGCCTGCTAAGGCATGAGTGTGTCTGTAGCACAGCATCAAGTGGAACCAGCCATGCGCCGAGGACAAGGACTCTGCTGTGTCATCAGGGCACCATGGCCTCCCACAGCCTCTGCTCCTGTGCTCCAAGGGCCAGCCCCATGCTGACTCTGCCTGCAGACTTCAATAGGCCCATTGAGATGTACCAGAACAGAATTTGCCCTTGCCTTGTTCTGCCAAATGGGTGTAAGAGCAACAGAGAAAATGCACGAAGAGCATTTTCCAGCCTGTCATCCAAGTAGAAGAAGGAACAAGGAAAAAGAAAAGGAAAATGGAGAGTAACAGCGAAAGTCAAAACAAAAGCAAGCAGGGAAAATAGGGTGGAAATATACTTCCTGCATCTTTGGTCCAGGTTCCTCACTATCACAGCAACTATGTCATGTAAATCTACTTAAGCTCAATCTCACTCTTGTGCGAGTTCTTCCGACCCCCCCTACTCCCATTGGGAAGCTATTTTGGAACCCCACTTGTCTCATGGCTAGAAGCCTTTCAATTTCCAGCCTAACTTTATTCATAGCCTTATGTCCACCTGTTCTTGTGCCAGCCTTGTACCATAGCTTAAATAGTTCTCCCTGGATGATGTTAACCTCTCAGTTCTGGTTTCATGCTTAGCTTAGGCTGACTCTATGTGTGACCTGCTGCCAAACAGGAATTCCCTCACCTCCGTCCAGCCAGTGGCACGGGCACTTTCTGCATCTCTGCTCTTGACAGTGTGATCTCACCCTTCCTCAATACTGCACCACTGCTCACACTATTGCTGACCTCATGGTCAGCCAGTCTTGGAAAACTCATCTAGCTGAAAATTGACCCAGAAAAGATCCCGGATCCCATAGTTATCCAAGCATAAGCTGGATAACTGGGCGGAGGAAGGTGTCAGGACTATGCAGCACAGGCAGAGAGATGTCAAAAAACGCTGTGCTAACAGCCTGGACATGGATTGGTTTAAACCAATTGTGAATCAATTGTTAAGCCAACCACATCCAAAGAGAACAAGACTTCACTCTTACCCTTTCATATTGCCAGGTAATAAGTTACACTTCTAAATTCTTCTTATCAGATAGGTTGTCCACCTTCCAGATATCCTCTGTTTCTGATGGAGGTAATCCCTCTGGAACAGTGAATGACCAGACCTGGACACATTATTCTGGAGGAGACCTCACCAGTGCCCTCTTCCATGGCATTCATACTTCTCTTTCTGTGTTAGAAAAACCTTACTCAACATGTCCTGAGACTGAAAGGTTTTTTTCCATTGAGAATGAGAATGAAAAGATCTGAAAGACCCAGAGAGGTGGGCAGAGAAAAAGGACACAACTGTTACCTGGGATGAAAGCAGAGCCCAGAGGTCTTTGTCAGTCCTGGGGCTTCATGTGATGAACCCTGCCCTACTGTGCTCTTAGCACCTTTGCCTTCCCCAGAGCAGTTCCTATGTAATTAAAAACCTTTCCTTGGGTAGTGGTGTGAGCATCCCAGTGCCAGGGAGGTAAGAGGAGGTGATGCTGACAAACCAGGCAATGGCAGTGCCTTAACTACTGGTTTCCTTACATCAGATGGATGCTTCTGTCGTTAAGCATAGGAACCATCTAACAATGTATGTTTGTAGTCAGGTGTATGTTTATGCGTGTTGTTGACATGGAGCCTACATGTCCCTTCAGATGATATTTTGTAAAATGCAAGACGTAAAGAGATAAAACAGATCTCAGAAGAATAACAGGAGGAAATAGGGAGAAAAAACCCTTTCTCTCCAGAGGAAAAAGAGGAAAAGAGTCCAACCACTCTTTAAATTATTTTACATTTTAAACTCTGACAGACTATCTGGTCCTTGGTGTCTGGTCCATCATCACCCTCTCCCAAGCCCACAGTGGTGCAGCATGAATGACAGCCCTCCTTTGGTCCTTTGTTTTCAGGAAGAATGTAAAATTGCCAGAGTACCTCCAAGAATTCAACCCTGAATCACTTCACACCTGACATGTGTACAATTGGGATGTTCCTCGGTCAGAAATGCATCCCTCTGCTTAGCAGTTGAATCATATAACCCCTGTTGCAGCTTTGACGCAAGACGCTGATCTCAGGAGCTAGAAGATAGGGCCTGCTTGAGGCCACAGGCTGGCAGTACAATGAATCTGCAGCCCCTCTGGATTCTTCCAGATCACATCAATCATACCTTAACAGCACAACCACTTCCCTCCTTCCTTTTAACGACCCTGCCCAGTGCAAGACATTGATTGAGCTGAGGGTCCCTGTCAGAAAGGGGTGTGCAAGTGCTCGGCAGGACTGTTGTAAAGAGACTTCAACTCCCTGGTACGTACTGTGATGGCTGAGATGGATAGAACCATACTGCAAGTCTACTGCTCATCCACAGTCCACCTGGCCTTCATGCATGTGGGTAGTCTTCACATGAGGGACACCTCAACCATCTGCACACATGCAGCGAAGCTGCTCTGCATCTGTCTGCAAACACCGATTAGTCTTCTGGGGTTTCTGGATAGCTTACTCTGGATGGAAAAAGAAGGCCTGTCCTGTTGAGGTTCTGCCCTTTGGAATATCAGAAATCTTCCCCTTAAACTATCTTTGCTTGGTTACAGAAATAAGTATTTCATTAATAAAAATCAGGAAAACAGTAGGAAATAAGTAAGAGTTTCCTTTAATACTGTTTTAGAAAACCCTCAAATATGTAAATGACCTAATCCTTAGATTAAAGCCATATTAGGGGACCAGAGGGATATGTAATTGCTCTGCTGGATTATCTGATGGAGTAACACTCAGAAGCACTGCTTGCCAATTGCAAACATAAACCTGGTTTATCACATCCCCAGCAAAGTAGATTATGCTTTTTGTGGTGCCCTTATCCACATATTCAGTCAACAGGACTGCTTTACCTTCCTCAGTGACCTTCATACTGCTCTTCCAAATTAAGCAGACAGGCATTAGTCCCCAGCTCCATCCAAGGTAATTGACTGTGGTGCAACTGGTGTGACCTCAGGCAGAGCTCTGTGGTGGCATCAAGGTCAATTATCTCAGAAGAGAGAAGAAATGCCCAAGCAGAGGAGACCTTCTCTTTGAGCCTGCTGTGCGTCACCAAGAAGGCTCAGCCACTCTGAGCACTTCGTGCTGAACCATGGTCCCGCCACGAGTGGCATCAAGCACCAGAGACAAAGAGAAACCAAACAGCAGAGTTTCCTCAGTGCTGCTTTAATGAAGCAGTTAATTAGGTGTGAGCTGACATGGATGTGTTGCTGCAGACTGTGGGTTTGAGGTCCTAGTACTAGTCAGAAGAACAAGGGCAAAGGTACAGATTTAGGCTCAGTTGGAAAGAAGCTGGAAACTTATGATTAGATCTAGCAAGATTTTCTCTAGTGCTGAAGGACTTTACCAGTTTTACAGGTCATATGGACCTGTGATAAAGCAACCTGTCTCCTTGATCCCATTTGGCATTACAAACACTGCCAAATCTGAGGAACTTCTGTCTTTTCTGTTTTAATCCACCTGCCTTTGGAAGCCTGTGGCTTCCCCAAGGCAGAATTCAGTTCCAGGAGAGACTGTCTCAGAGACCCTTCTTGCTTATCTGAGTCCTGAAAAATTGACAAAGGGAAAATGTTCTCTGTTTTACAATATCTTTTCATGTATTAAAGAGGTATATATTTTAACTGAGCTAAAAATGTTTCATGACAAAATTTGCACTATTGATAACTATCTTAAAACAGAAGTCCCTAGATATTTTAAAACTCTAACCATATTGTCCAAGTTGTGTTATCCATACATATGAATATGATACAGCTATGTAAAGCTGCTATGATTGCTAAGTATATTCAATTATCTCTGCTAGTTCTGTCCCCCTCCTCCCATACCCTCCATTCATCTCAATGTTCACTAAATATTTTAAGCTTGGTAAGTGAATTCATGCATGCATTACAAGTAAGCACTTTGGGGGAAAATATGGCTATTTTATCCACCTTGATGTATGGGAGATGAACGTACCACTAATCGGCATAGAGTTGTGAGATATTGTCCCTTTCCCTCCTACCCTCCCCCTTCAGAAAAAAAACAAAACAAAACCCAATCTTTGGAAAACGGGTCATGCAAACGCAGGGATTTCTATTGGGAGCCTGTGGAACAATGGGTGCATTTGCTGCGCGTACTGGGCTCCCATTGTCTCGTCTTCTCACACATAATAGAGGCTCTGCCAGTGGGGAGGCTAAATGGTGAACAAATGGATGGACAGTAAAGATGATGTCGGCAGAAAGTGCCAGAACCTCCTTCTGCTTCCCTATTTCTCAAAGGCTTGTGCACAGTAATTCCTTTTCATTGTGGTATAGGTAGTGCATATATTCATGATATGCTTGCTAAAGAATTGCTGGCTGTGGCCAGCAGAGAGGCCTGTATGAGTGCCTTTATTCCACCAGCACCTTGGAGTTTGAACAGTGTGGCATCCATGAGTGGGGAGCAAAACACCAACTCTTATGTTAATGAAGATTACAGTGAAGAATGGAGGGGATGAAAGCCAGGCTGCTCACCCACTGACAGCGATTCAGGAGATTTTCCCTTACAACACCGCAAAACTCAACTCTAGCTAAGTTTCATCAGAACGTTCTTTACAAACCATTTCAGAGGTTTCACAACCAGGCTGGAAAAATTTACATGGAGATAAATCCTTCATGTCAGGCCTCAACCAAATGTAAAAAGGGGCTGTTATTTTTGTGTGATAGACTCAGAAATGAAACCACTAAAGCACTGCAAATACACATGCGACAACTTGTGTAGTTAGAGACTGGGCTGGTACACATTCAAAGTCGTACTGAAGTCAGATGAAGTTAATTTACCCCATCTGATTACTTAAATTGTGAAAATTAACATAGCTTTTTTCTACAGTTTTAAGCCACACTATACCAATGTAAAAGAATTATTTTCTGTTCAATTCTGTGGGATGACTCAAGAAGTCTATAGAGAGGTGATCAGTCCCCATTCACTTCCAGAGGACTCTTCCCCCATGGATTTGAAGTGACAATCAGTAGCAATGGTAGTACTTCCACCCCTTCCTCCATCAGCATCCTCCACAAATTGCAAGCTGTGAGATTTTACAGGCTCCTGTTGCAACAAGTGGAGAAATAAAAGACATTGCTGAAGTATCACTTTTCAGACCATTCACCAGTCCTCAGGTCATAGAAAAAAACACACCTACATTAATTCTTTTTTCTCCTGACCTTTTGTTTTTATAAAGCTTGATAACAAGACCTGTTCCAAGGTCCATAACAAAAATTCCTTGAAAACGATAAAAGGCATCTTCTTATTTATAAAGTTGTGCACCAGCAGCAAGGTGGAGTGTTTTTAAACTGTGTGTCCTCATCAGCTCCACCCCGGGCTAATAGTGATGGAGCATCTTTACCGCCAAAGGACGCAGTGGTGACCCTGCATAGAGCAGGCTCGCAGCTTTCACCTTTGAAGGCATGGATCTGAAAACTGGTTTCACTGTGGAGAAACCAAAGATCACAGAAGGACTAGGATATCTCTTTCCTCACGCAAGCCAGCCCCTCTGAGGAAGAATGGAGATCATGGGGAATCTGACAGCACTGCCAACAAGCTACCTACTGTGAGCATTAAACCTGTCTTAAACAGAGGAAATTAATACCAGGCACCTCATTTAAATGGCATCTCGTTTGGGACAAAAGCCAGGAAATATAAACATTGGTTTGCTCTGCTCATCACTCATATGACTGTGCCTTTGTTTTTCAGCATGATGAGCAGCAAAGATAGAAAATCAGCCCCAGCTCTGAATTTCCTGGCTTTTGTCAGTTGATGTCACACCCATAACATTATTCAAACAAGGGGTGTGTGTATGTGTGTGTGTGTGTAACAGATAAAGGTCGACAAAGCCCTGTCTAATGCCTTTTAGGTTGCTAGGAAACCTGGCTCTGTAGCCACGACAGAGCTATCTCCAGCTAGGGACTTAGATAAGCTCTGACTTGTTTTGATTAGGTGAGCTTTGTTGCAGAAAAGACAGCAGTATGCTTGATATTGTGAAAATATGACCTGCTATGAAAACAATGGCACAAAGATCATTTATTGTTCACGGTCACATCCATGGGACAACACTAAGAATACCTTTCTAGCCCTCCAAATCACTTTCCCCCAGAAAAATCCACACCTCCTAATTGAAGTATCCCATGGTCCCATAGGACTTGGAGCTGCTGCTGCTAACACCTCTGTCTTGAATGGTACGATGGTGAAAAGTCATTATTAGCCTGGCTTAACTTCATGTTTCAGGAGAATGGTGGTATTTGTGGTCTAGTGATCAGAACAGATAACTAAGAATTAGATTACCTGCGTTCTTCTCCCCACTCTGCAATGTAATGATGGTCCTTAGAAGGTAATTCTGAATGAGTTATACCTGTGGCAGATATTTATGCAACCCCATTAATGAACGATGATCTATTCTATGGCAATCCAAGCCCCTTACTTCTTTTGTCCATAGCATTTATAATAAACAGGTTATTCCTTCCTCTCTGCAGTGAGGACTTTCATATAGTTGAAGGCACTTATCCTTTCTTCCTCAGTCAACTTTTCTCTAAACCAAACAACCTAAACTTTCTCAGTCTTTCCTCAAAAAGCCTATTTTCCTGACCCTCTTTAACTCCGTGGTGTATCGCCTGTGATGGCAGGGCAGATATTCTGCAAGCTATAGACAAAATCAATATTGAGGTGAAAGCACCAGTCTGACCACAGGCTTAGTCGTGCTGTACCTGTGAGCTATGCAGTTTCTGGTGAGGTTGGCGGCAATAGCTTGGGATACATAATGCAGTCTTTAATCAGGAAAAGATGAGGCAGACATGTCTGCTGATATATAGGGTTGCCAGAGGGTAGTTGTGTCCAGCTGGAGCAGTCAAAACTACATGACAGAGACCCTGGGTTCATGCTGGGGTGTCAGCAGACTCAGGACTTTCAGTTTGGTCTAAATTTACATTTACATATTTACATTTAATAAAGTGCTCAGTTCAATGAAATACCATTATGTGACAGATGCAAGCAGTACCAGTCAGAATAAACAACACAGCTGAATTGCTAATAGAGTTTAAAAATGCTCTGCCTAAATTCACAGCCAATTACATGAAAAGTTTCATTCACGCAGAAAGTGTAATCAGCCTGTAATCATAGCATTGTTAAAGAAATCTCTGCTCATCAATCTATCTCAGGTACAGCTATTATAGGAGTTAAAATGTGATCCAAAGGGTGAAAACAATCAGGCTCTTTCCAGCTAATTGGGAAAGCAAGTTTCAGAATAATGAGTTCTGTGCCGAGAACACTGCAGCTGAAGTGTTTCAGTTGGGAGAGCTCGGTACAAACAGGTACTTTCCAAACCATTCAGTATATAGGTTAATATTAACATTAGGCATTGCACATTTAACTCAACAGTCTAGGAAGCAATGATCTGGTATGCTTCCCTGCACCCATGATTAAACCTTGGGTTTGTGTACTGTGTTCAAACACACCATTATATACTGGGACCCTGTTATGGAGGAGACAAAAAGCCTGTTTACAGTGTCTTTGCAGCTCACATCTGGAGTAAACCCTGGTCCCCTAACTGTGCTGTACTATTTGGCCTGTGTTCATCAGGGACACGTGAACCGTGACCACACTGCAGTGCTCTGGGAACAAACCTGGCATCCTACCAGTCTCTACTGCTGTCTGCAACTGGGGAGAGCATCCCCACACCTGCCCAGCATTGGGATCAGAATGCACTTGCCCCATGCATGGCAAAGGACCATACCATCATCCTCCTCATAAACTGATCAAGTCCAATAAACAAGAGCAGAAGCTGTTGCAAAAACACACTGCTTGCTTCTGCCATGATCGCATCTGCTGCCATTGCTCCCTCAGCACACGATGACAGAGTCCCACCACAGAAAACTTCATTCATTAGGGTGCAGGCAAAGCCAGCTCAAACTGGGGCTATGGACGGCTTCACATAGATGCCTGTTAGAGCTGATTTTGGCAGATGGTGTTTGAGCACTACTGCTGCCCCAATTACATGCCTGGCTCTGAGCTGCCAGCCGAGATGCAACATAGCAAGTTGTTATATGGAACTGCTCTCAGGGCCTAGATATCATTGTTGGCAAACAAGGATGGGAGGCTGCTGGTGGAAAACGCTGCTCATGTGTGTGTGTTTTTGTGCGTGTGTGTGTGTGTATGTGAGTAGTACCAAAGGCATGGTGTGAGATGAGCCTTTTTTTGTTCTGGCCCCTGGGCTGCCCATCTCCACCGAAGAATGCCCAAATTACACAGCATAACTTTCCTAAACACAGTTGTACCTAAACATAACACGTCACTCATCTCTCCAGTAATTATAACTTAGGCAAGACACCTACTATAGCTAGGGGCAATGCCAGAGGCATGGCCTCATGCTTGGGGCCCCTCCACTTGCCCTGAGCATGGTAATAAAGCTGAAAGGGGGGAATGAATGGCTCCAGAGAGTGTCACCTGCCTCAAGGCTTGTCAAGGTCCTAGACCTCTCAGACTCAGCATGATGCTCAAGTTCCAGGTGACAGTGCAGCAGAACATAATGTTATGGCACATCAGTCCCAAACTGGTGTAGCTCAGGATAGATGCATATATGTCAAGCTGCACCACCATGATGATTGGCATCACAACTCTTTACAGGCACAGCCTTTGTTTTGACGAATCTGAAGTCAAATTACTTACTGCTGCAGACCAAACCCACAGCTCGATCTGGCCTTGGCCAGTTCATGGCAGGTGGACATCCAGGAAGTCTTGAATATGGAAGTCCTGAATTTCTTTTTGCACCTGAGAAAATTTCAGATTTTTTATTCACAAAGTTCAATTAAAAAAAACCCCAAACAACCAAGTGGTCAAATAATGAGAGGATTGATTTAGAGGTCCCCAAATTTGTACTTTCCAACTAGAAGTCTTGTGAGCACATCTGAATGACATTTATGTGCATGAGTATAAGCCTATGGAGAACACTCTTTGGAGGAGGGAGTGAATGTGCCCGGGTCTGTGTAGGTGGTGTTTGCGGTGTGCAGATCCTCAAGAAGAACCCGCTCAAATGCGTCCAAGTATCTTCACAGAGGTAGCTATTTAGCTTGCTTCGAAGAGAAGCTGGGCTGATATGGTTACATGTAGATGACTAGGAGACCAGGATCAAGTAGCAAATCTCATTACAAATGGACTGCGTGGTTGCACCCAGAGTCATGGATTGTGTTCACAAGGTCTAAGAGGAACAAATACAATTTTCCGAGCAGTACTCTGCATAGTAGCAGTTTTGGCAGCTGTATGCATGCTCTCAGAACTCTACAAATACGCACTCAGAAATATGCCAGATTCATTTGTCTACCTCATGAAAGAAGAGAAGAACCAATCAGGCCTATGGCAACCAATTTCTTTGACTGACTAATGACACTTTACCTGCCTTTAAACTCCACTGGTTTGCATGTCTTGTTACTGGAAAACTGTGACTCTGTAATGACTGGAAGCAGTGGAAATGAGTTATCGATCTGTGTATCATCCATATACTGACAGTATCTCAACCCAGTTCCTCATAGGCTCTGATTCCATGAGCAGGTGGGATGCCTTAGCTGCAGTGGTCTTGCAACCCAGTCACCTCCTCACCTTTCTTTCCCTTTTTCATTCCCATTCCTGACCATTCACTTCCCCCTTCACCTCATGCATGAGCTTGGACACTCAAGCGATGTATGAGCTAATGCAGCTCCTTAAACCAGCAGAAAACTACTTCTTTTTACTGGGTTACGGTTCCCCTGGATTAGCAAATGGATGTAGGTCAAAGGTGGGCCTGACAAGCGCAGAGTTGACACAAGGTAAACAGCAGGTGTGCACAACTGGAACTGCAAGAAGTCAGGGTCCAGCAGGACCTCCCCCTCCAGTAGTGGATGGCCATTAAATCAGCTCACTCTGTCTTGCGGGATTGCATCTCTGTTTTGGCCACACACTGAACAGATGAACTGACAAGAAATAGTCTAGGGGATATAAAGCAATTTCCCCTCCCACCTCACAACTCATCCTTTTTATACAAAAGTCACAGTGAAGACAACAAAACCTTCAGCTCAGTGATACAATTAGGATCTGCCATAGTTAAAAGGACCAATGTGGACAACTGACTTTGTTTACTGTTTGTCATAGAACATCCTCCAAAACAATGCAAACTCCTTGGATTCACAGAAACACAGAAAACCAGGATGGTCTGTGTACTCTCAAATGTGTTTCCCAGCTATTTACCAATCATCTCACCTAAAAAGCACAGAGAGCAGAGAGGTCTGTTGTGAAAAAGATCACAGCATTTGGAGGGGGTGTACCATGACCATTGAGTCAGTCCTTCCTTTCCTGACTTGAGCATTATAAACATGGCTCAATAACAGACCAGATACCTTCTGGACAGTTTCCACAGGCTTTAAAGATGGTACCTGACAGAGTAAACTCCTGAAGTTCAGCTAGAGTCAGTGAAGAGTTTGCCCAATTTAGAAATGGAGATCTCCTCAGGGATGCCAGCCAGACCTGTTCAGGTTTGTGAAAGCCTATCTAATTCATACACGTTCAGTGTGTTTGCTATTACTTCTGCCATGAGGCTGAACTTTTAAATGAGATTAATGATCCATGGGTCACTGTGATCAGTGATTGATGAGGTTCTCAACAAAATCAATTTACTGTTACTTTCTGCCAAGGGTTGCTGCCACTCTGCTACATCCCAAACTGGGTCACAATTAAGACGGTATGGTTTGATCTGTTTTTCCCTGACCAGACACTTTAATTCAGTGCCTGCAGTTTGTTGAATACGGTTTTCTGATAACCTCAAGGGAGACTAATGGTAGCAGTGCATTAACCCACCGATGTTAATTTGCAGGATTGGGTATCAGGATATGCAAATGGATTAAATTAGATCTTGTTTTTAAAGGGTATCATACACTGTCCCTTGAGCTTTTTGTGCTTTTGGACATGATTTGATATGTTAACATTTAATTTCTGCCAGGTGTGGTTCACCTTCCTCTGAGGTAAAGAGCTTACAGTGACACAGATCTTGTGCCTCCCCCCTTCCTCTGCTAATAAGAAATACAAGATCCAGTTTCTCTCTCCTCTTCCTTCCCCCACTGCTTTCCTCCCACAGTGTTTTAAAATTCTGACAGTAATGTGAAAAGTAGTTGTTGTAGGGCTCTGTTTTAGCTCAGTGAATCCTGGATTACGTTTGCTACCTTGATGTGCCAGTGCTGTCAGGAGCTGAACAGCAAAACTGTTTTTACTGCTCTTCTTCACCCTTGTATTGCCCTGAGACAGTTGCTTTACCTTGACCCAAACGTAACAAGAACTAAGAGGAGATTTTTGCCAGAGTCCTGTACTTGTGCTGATCCCATTGCCTGCTAGGATGGGATTTGGGTATACTAGTCAGTCCAGTGCAAATATTTGCCCCATGCAAGCCCTCAGGACAGTTCATAGCTTGCAGCTCACTGTGCTATTTGATTTATGGAGCCTCAAGTGACCTGGAACAAAACCACTGCCAATATTTAAGATCACAGATTGTAAAGATCAGTAGGAACCACTAGCCTTCATTATACCAGAAGCCAAATAATTTAATTCAGTAAATCCTGCCTCAAATTCATATCCTGTGGTTGAGCTGGAGCATATATTTTCAGAACCTGCTCTAAACTCAATTTAGCTATTTCATATTAATGAGGTATCCCACTGAGCTCTCTGTGTCCCTGTAACCCTCCTTGTGCACAGTGCCCTGTGTGATGTGCTCACATCTGCATTCTTACAGTAGTTTAGCTTAAAACACTGCTGGTTTTGATTGGAGCAGCATTATTTACTGAGGGCTGCCAATGTGTTCTGCCTCGCTTAAGTCAGGGTTTTATGATGTAAATTAGACAGATAATACTGTCCATGAACCATACTGCATGATCAGATGGCAGACGAAGCCTAGTGAGACAGATATTGCCTTTTTAATTAAAACTGCAACACTTCTCTGTGGTGGATTAACACTGAAAGGGTCACTGGAGGAAGTGAATTAAAGTAGGATTTGAATGATGAGAAAGTGGCCATTTTTGAGCAATTTAATAGCATAACAACTGTGTCACTTCTCAATGTCTTCCTTGCAGGACTCCTAAGATTATATTATCTTTCATTAGCCCTTAAAAATTCCTTAAAGGCAGTAAAATGTAATCTTCATTTTATTGGTATGAAAACTGGGATGTGGTAGGTTAATAAAATAATGAAATCATATTTGGCTCTTGTTTTGCGATCTTCATCTTGATGATGAGACTTCGTTTTTGGAAACATCTGGTACCTAGGGCTCCCACCAATTGCTATGGGAGTCAAGGGCTCTTCAACAGCTCCAGAAATCAGGCCCCAGGAGTTTTTTTAGGTAAATCCTGCTTTTCCTTCATAATGAGTGCACTGGGCAGTTAAGCTGCCACACAAACATGGAGCTTTAATTCCCCACAATAGCCAGTCCTGCTCGCCAGCTCATCCCAGAAGACTGTCAGTAACCAGTGCTGTCACAGATGTCACACTTACAGTGAAACATCCTGGCTTTTTGATGAAAAGCAGCCTAGCATATTTTTTTTCCCCTAAGCTCTCCCAAGCTACAGATTCTTGAATCAGACTGATGCAAGCCCACCTTCATATAAGCCTCAAGATGAATTTTTCCCTATTAGACTGTATCTGCTGTTCAGCTGACGTCCATTACAAAGCTGAGTACAACAGATAGTTAACTTCAAATAGAAAACTTGCACATGAATTCCTTTGCTAAATACTCTGCAATTAGACATAAGCTGAGTAAGGCAGAGACTGCAGTATTATATCACTGGAAACATGTAGGGAGAAGAAATCCGAGCCATCCTTGTTCCATCAAGGAAAAAAAAAAAAGCCCAACAAAACAGTTGAGATATTTCCCCTTGTATTCCTCAGGTATGTAAGAAATCCTGAATCAGCTGCTCACAAAAACCAAAATTATTATAATTAAATTTCCACATGCATATTTACAGCAGTAGGTTAGAAACTCCTAACAATTCTTAAGCAAATACCAGCTTTCTTCCAGAAAAATACTGGCTGTTGAAAACAACAAATCCAATGTGGTTACAGACATTACAGAACAGACCAGCTATTTGGTATTAAACATCAATAAATTATTTGAATAATCAAATATTTCTGTGCTGGCACAAAAGTAAAAAAAAGGAAAAAAAGCACAACCCTGCAGATGGGATTATTAGGGGGGAAAAATGAATCAAATTCATCACCTACAATTTCCTACAAAAGCAACTTCATCCTGCTCAGGCTTCTACATGCGACAACCTATAGAAAAACCAGAAAGACTCTAACGCTCAGGCTGCAAGCATCTTGAAAGGGGACTGAATTTACTTTGAATATTTCAACAGCACAACAGCATCCTCAATCTTATAGAGGGCCTCTGGGCAGAGGCAGGGTTAGTTTATAACAATAATAAATAAAATTATGCTTACCCCATTGAGTACCTCAAAGGAAATTAATTTTTAGTTTTATAGAATAACTGTGAATAAAAACCACATTAAGCAGCATAGACCACATTTGAGACTAGTACAAGCAGTGCCAGCTATTCAGGCATTTAGGAGCTGGAAGGAGAGCCCTAAAGGTGCATATTTTGCCCCTACTCCTCCTCATATCCCCTATTACAGTAATGCACAAGATTGCAGATGCAGGCAGGCTGAGGAGGACCCAAGCCTCCACCTGCGATTACCTACCCCCATCATTTTGTGCCAGTAAACTCTGCAATGCAGCAGTGAGTACTCTGCACTTGGGTAAAGGTTTGCTTGTCTCTCGATGTCTGTGCCAGTGAACGTGTACAGGCAGCAGGGAGCTTTAATAAAGCAAACTCTGCAGTAGACTGCAGAGCCGGCTGATTAACAGTTTCAGTGGTACTGGGGAGCTTGGCAAAGCACTCTGCCTCCCCTCCTCCACCCAGCCTTAAACCTGATAGACCAAAGCTTTGACCAGCATCAGGTGGTTAAAACACTGTTCATTAACTCATGGCGCTTTCTGTCTGCTCATCGTTGAAAGGCTGCAGGAGCTGCTTACAGTGATCGTATTCTAAATGTGTTTTCTGGAGTTCAAAACAGCTTGTCTCTCTCATATCCAGACTGCCCTTTAAAATGATATTAATTAAGCCAGCAGCTTTAATACAACAGGCAAATGACATGTAATCAGTGATTACAGCAGCAGGCAAGGACATGATTTCCCAGAGGTGCGGGTGAGAAGGGGACAAAAGCAAGACCTTGTCTTCCTCACACGGCTTCACCCACGGCTCTGACCTACCACATTCCCTCTCTCTGTTTTCCCATGGATGGGCTGTCCCATGGATGGCCTCCACCTTGCACCAAGGTCTCCAGAGGGACATTTGAGCTGGAGAGAGAAAATCAGTTTCCCTTCCCCTTCTGAAACACACCATCTGGGGAAAGAGTCATGTTTCCATTTCCCCAGCCCAGTTTTCAGACCAAGGGAAGGCAGGGTGACACAGCAATGGCAGGGTGCAAAGTCACGGTCACCCCAGCTGTCCTCACAGAGCAAAGTGGGGGACATCTAGCTGGGCTCAGCTTCTTGAGGCAGGAGCAAGCAGAGTGCGAGGAAATCCTCACCAGGCAGAGGGTGATCAAAAAGCAGATTCACCCACCTGTAAGTTGTTTACCAGAATGAGATGGAAACCAAATTAATAAATTGTCCTCACTCCTGTCCCCACACTCCCACTTGGTGTATTTGCTTTTTTCCCTTCTGTCTTCGCTCCTGCCCTCCCACATGAAAAAAGCAGAGTTATTTGTTTATCTTCCTAGCAGTCCTTTATAACGCCTTATAAAACCATTACCCAGGCTTTTGGGCCAAAACCCCATTTTACAACTGCAGAAAATGCAGATCAGAGAGTCAGAGTGACTCAGTTGGGATTTTTTAACCAGCCCACATCAGAACTGGCTTTCAGGACATGTTTTCTTTGGCTGCTAAAGTGAACCTTCCTCTACCAGCACCAGAACTTTCCGCCAGAGCCAGAGTTACCCATCGCACTGAACTTCCTATCTTTAGCTGCTTGGCCATGTATTTATTCTTTGTTCTTCAGAGTCGTGGATGTTGCGGGATGTAAAGCTGAGTGTATACCATTGTTCACTTCAGCTTTGTGCTGGTGAAAGAGCAAGCACAAAGGAGGGAGAGGAGAGAGGAGTAAAAGGGGCAACTCCTGGTATAAAAGGCTCTGAAATCCCATACAGAAAAAATTCTATAGAAGTGAATAACTATGATTCTAAAAGCCTATTGAATTTAAGAGAGAATGATCTCCTTCCCACGTAGTTTTCAAACACCATATAGACTGGTGCAGCGTTCAAACACCTTGAGAATAGAGATCAGTCTCTTTTCAATGCTATGGATTTATCTATATGAAACTATTCCTTTCATTTCCACTAAGTACCTTATGGAAAAGGCCCAGGGAAAAGGATGAAAAGATAACTAGGAAAACAATTTTGGTTGGTTTGTTTGGGATTTTGAAGTGGTTGCAGAATAGCAAGCTTTTATAGCAATTACTATTGCTTTCTTCTCCTGATTCTCAGTGGTATTATATGTGTTTATTTTGTTTATAGGCTTTTCTGTGGCAATTGCCACTACAGTGTCAGGCAGGGAGTTTTTAAAATAGTGTAAATGCTTGCTTCGGGTTTTTTTGAGATGAGTGGCTTGTCTGAATATTTACCTTCACTACTCATGAAGGAGGTTGTGCTCAGAGGAAGGCGAAGTGACTTTAGGCCTGATATTAGGAAAAATTTCCTTACAGAAAGGGTTGTAAAGCACTGGAACAGTCTGCGCGGGGAAGTGGTGGAGGCACCCTCCCTGGAGATATTTAAAAGACATATAGATGTGGTGCTGAGGGGCATGGCTTAGTGATGACCTGTCAGTGCTGGGTTAACGGTTGGACTTGATGATCTTAAAGGTCGCTTCCAACCAAAACGATTCTGTGATTTATTTTGCTGGATGAAAAGGCAGGAGCAAGTGAAACAGTGGTATGTATTATATTATCTAAAGCCTCTTAGGGGAGGAAGAGGGCTTCAGAAGGCAGCATTGCAAACAGAAAGCCTTTTCCACATAGCTGCTGCAGGAGGCACAATCTGTTGGTCTGCCAGAGAGGGCCACAGCTGTGACAGATGTGTGGTGATATGAGTGCAATGAAATTCAATATGGCATCCAAGTAGACTAATTTCTCCGCACAGAATTCAGTGAAACCGTTCCCACATCCTACTGCACATACGTGCATGCACACAGGTATGTTACGTAAAACCAACGTTCACCCCCGGAAACCCAGAGGAAACATTCGATGACTGTGTGCGCTGCTGACAATGGTCACTAGAGTGCCCAAAGGCAGCTTTTCTATGATAGATTTATATCAGCTTTTATATGCTACAACATCTGGGCCCAAAATTGGAGCCAGCAATCTAATAAGACAGCTTGGTTATGAGCAGTAACTCCAATGTCTTGACCCTGATCATCTCCCTTTCTCAGATGATACAAAGCTTGGCCCGCTCTCTTACAGTCTGTTCATTCCAGCTACCCCCGAGTCATGTAATCTCTCTGGCAAGAGAGAAGCTGACACTGAAGAGTCCTCAGTCACAAAACAATCCCTGCTGGTGTAGAGCAAATTGTCTGTCAGCTGACATGTGCCATTTTCTCTGTGCCGGAGAGCCGTCCCTTTGCTGGTGGCACGTGGGTGACAAGACACAGTCCCATCCCTCTGGGGAAGCCCTCGTGCTCACAGTGGCAGGCAGATACCCCAGAGCTGCCAGGCTCTTTTCTGGGGGGACAGCTGGGCTGGGAAAGGCCATGCAAGAGACGAGGGGAGGTTTCCTGGCCCCTGCCTCTTCCCTTGCCCACTCAGGCAAGGCGGGGAGCAATCAGCCTTTCATCTCCCCAGGCTTTTGCTTATCCAGCCATAAAACACGAATAACAATCCCTCTTAGCTCCCAGCGGGGTTGAGGATCTTTGTTTGGCAATGTTCATAAAATGCCATAACTGAAAGGCAGGGGAGAAGGGCAATGCTTTAATTATTTATTATTGGTTCTCTAAATGTGTGGAGGGAAAAGGCTGTTGCAGGGAGCACAGTGGCACCCGGGTAGGTTACAAAACCGTCCTGTGCCGCTTTGCTCCTGTGTACACCAGGAAGGATGCTCCCATACGCCATGTCGTTGTGCAGCAGCCGAAGCTCACCAGGAAACCGCAGAGTAAAATAGTGTACTGAATTATTTGCAGATTCTCACCTTTTAGATGGCATTTTCCCACATGCTTTTATGTTGTTTCCATCTTATTCTGGGCCTCAGGGTTGACAGAGACCCAGGCTACTGGACACAGCTGAGTCCAGCCTCAAGCTGTGGGGCCAGGCTGGCATCACAGGTATGTACGGCACTTGGAGCAACGGGTCCTGTCACAGGTGACTCAACAGGCACAGCCAGGATGCAGAGGAGTGTTGGTAATAACACTGTCACACAAGAGTTAGAACATCTTTTGCTTTACATATAGGGCTCCACAGATTTCTCCGGATTTCAGGTCAGATCGCAAATGCAGCTCCTGCTTTCAGGCTGTCCCAGCTCCCCAGTGGCTTTCAGCTCTCTTACAGGTGACAGTAGCGAGCACACCACTTGGAACCCTTCCTGTTCCCGGATCCATTTCAGCGCTGCCAGGGAGGCTGCCCACATCCGCGGCAAGTTCAATTGGATAAGATGAGGACTCCGTCTCAAGCATCATCATCCACACGGTGAGCGCCCAATATGCCTGGAGTCAGTGCTGAGTTTTAATTAATGATGAACTTTCCATGTTATTAATTAACCCTGTTAATTTTGGTGTTCCATTTCTTAAAGACAAAATCTGAGTGAAAGTTTCTGGACTCTTTCATTAACCGACTTTCCCATCCACAGCAACAAGCAGCTGCACTGTGGATTCATGGTTTTTCACTCCGGCTCTAACCAATGCAGGCAGATTGGTATCTGTCGCTTTGGTATGTGCCTCTTTTCTTACCTTGACAGGTTTTATGAAAGGCATTGACAGAGCATTTGCCAGCTCCTTTCATGCGCTCTGACAGAGCTGCTGTGTGTCACAGTGTGAGCTTCTCTTCCCACCTCTTTGCCCCTCTGATGTTTTGCTCACTGAGTGCAAAGGCAGGGGTTTATTCTAAGTGTGCATATTATTGTCTCACTCTTGGCAAACTCCAGAGGATGTCTGTGTATCTCATCATACAACCTGACACAATATCCTTCCCAGACCGTCCAGATACTGTTCTGTTTCAGTAACATGATTCTCACTACTGCCAGAGCCCAACAGAGTTGTAGGAACGGTGGCTACAGAGAGCAAAAAGACAGTAATGGGATTTTTTTATGAGCACCTTTATGGTATTGAAGAGCTTTATGTATCATCTCTTTGTGCATTGTTCCCACTCAGGCTGCTGCTGGTGAACATGTTCTGTCTGACTCCTGCATCAGCCACACTGCGTCTTGATTTCAATTTGATTGATTTAAATCAATCTCTCACCATTTTAACCCTGGCAGCCTTTGAAATCAGGAGGCCACTGAAACAATAGGCAGAATTTATACCGTGTTTTTCATCTTCACAGCAATTTTCAAGCAAGAATGAATCAATCTTTAATGCTTCCTTATGCGGGACATGACAAAAGACCACAAGGCTGATTTTATGGACTGGGCTCAGAAAATCTGAGGGACTTGCTGAAAGCCACAGGATAAAATATAGCCCAAACTCCGAAAAGAACAGATGAGTTTGTGGTGCCCTGTACTACTGAACTTTTACATCCACATCATGTTCCCAGATAATACCTTTAAACTACTAGACAGTTTATTTTCTGTCTGTGTCCTACATTGCATCACTAAGAGCAAAACCAGGACATTCACTGCCACCTCACTGTGACAATGATATTAATTGATGTAATTTTCAGTGGAAAAGGAAATTAATTATTGGAAGCTATAGGTCATGTGATGACCCAATGCCTGGCAATGCTGAATGCCTTGGTGGAGTGCAGGGTGTACTCAAGGCTGTACACAGGGAAAGGTCTTTGTGTGGAAAATGATTCCTCAGGCTTCGGAAACACTCCCTTCCTCACCCATTGTTACAAAAATGCTACCAAGTGGTTTCCCCGTGCTACTGAACCTGCTGCTCCCCGCTCCCGTTTCTCTCCTTCTGTTAATATAGCTGAACAATTTGCAGTTTCATCACAGAACCATGACATGCCCTGATTTCAGTCTAGTATTAGTAGGTAGCTTTCCCATTTTGCAGGCCAGGGTACATCCATGTCTTAGAGATTATTCTGGACTTTGGATTACCCTTTCCAAACTCTACCTACAGAATGCTTCTTTGTGGGATAATCATCCACTTTATTCCTTAGGAATAAAGAGAGATCGTAAGTGATTTATATTGTATATTGCTGAGCTGAATCTGTTGTGCTATAATAGTGTGTCTGAAAGTTTGGTTAAGCTAGTAACATGGTAATATAAGAAATCAGACTGATAATGGTTAACAAATGCGAAGGACCTCAGGAAGTTCTATGATGTAAATATGGATTAAAGTCTAGGAAAATGTGGAAGGAGCCTACTGACCACAATCTCAGCTCTGACAACAATACGCTCCTCGAGCTTGGATAAAACAGTTGTCATACTGTGCTGTAATTATTTTCTCAAAAATCAGTTAATTTTTCCATGGTTCAACGGTGGGCTATGAGATTAAATTATTAACCATGTAGAGTGTTCTTACTATGTAAAATGAAGAGCAGATGATTAAGAAAAAAAAAGTTAGGTCTCGGGTCTTTGAGACTCCCTACAAAAGCAAAAACATCCCCACAGAGGAACCAGAGCAGGTAGAGGTTTGTAACACAGCTTCTGCCTTTAGCTTGCACTTGGAGGCAAAAAGGACCCATACAGAAGAATGCAACGGCCTCTCCCTGACCCCCTGAGTATTTCCTGCGTAGTCCCAAAAGATGGGGGGTCAGAAAGAGCCAACCACGTCAGAAATAGCAGGTGCATCTTATGTTCTGGCACAAGTGGAAATACTCTGCAAAGGGCTCTATCAACACATTTTTTCCTCAACAGATGT
Source organism: Bucorvus abyssinicus (assembly GCA_009769605.1). Taxonomy (NCBI): domain Eukaryota; kingdom Metazoa; phylum Chordata; class Aves; order Bucerotiformes; family Bucorvidae; genus Bucorvus; species Bucorvus abyssinicus. The sequence goes on from CM020036.1 coordinate 17,845,324, forward strand.
GACCTCGTATTTGCATTTGGGCAAAGGGAATCATTCTAGAAAAAGACAGAGAATTTAACAAATGCCCCAGGACAAAGCCACATAATTTGCTAGAAATTAATGAATCACATACAGTCATGCTTCCTTTCATTCTTTTTATTAGTGCCCATATCCATGGTCCACCTCACTTCAGTTTATTAAAGATCAGAGACTCAGTTTTAACTTCAAAGTCAGGGATATTAAAAAGACCCAAAGCTGTCAGCAAATCCTAAAAGAATAGTACCGCTTTTCTCCATTTAAATTTTCACTTGCTTTTATTATTTTTTTTCTATTTCCCATCAAAGCCGTGGGAGGCAGTGATGTCTTTGGACTATTGCCCTATATCTTTTCATTCTGCCTTTTTATATCCTTTCTGGCCCATTCTGGAACAGGAAAACAATGTGGGTGGCAGAAGGGCAGCTTCCACCACTTCATTAAAACGGCATTTTTTTTTAATTGAAATATCTTGCGGAGGCTCTCATTATACCTAATAATATACAATGTCACACCATTCTTAACAGGATTTGGCTATTATTATTTTAGATTAAAATCCATGCACTTTTGATTTAGTACATTAGACCCATATAAGTCCCCATATAAATATTGTTGCTAGCCAGTCAGTAGCTGAGTAATATATACCTACATCAATGATGTTATAATGATGCATTGTTCTAATATATCACCAAAAAGATAGTGCTTGCATGATAGATTAACACCATACATCACTGTACCGAGGCATTGTTTATGATGTAGTGCCCAAACAATGACATTGGAAAGGAAGAAGAGACACATAAGAAATTGTAGGGTTTAATTTACTGTATTTTTACAAATACTTCTAATATTCTCAACACAAAAATAGCTGATCTAGTTTGAAGTGGAAGAGTCATGGTATTAAAAGAAAGGTCTGAAGCAGATATCTGAAGTGCAATCCAGTGGGTCAGAAGGCATCACACAGACTCTTAAGATATGTCCTGTATCTGTTTCCAGCAACAGACAGAAAGGAAAGAGGATGAAGGGAACCTAATTTTTTGGTTTTCAAAATGGCTGTATATCTTATTAGAGAGGTGAGGCCCCTTCGGCTCCAGGCAGGGTGACTTTGTGGCACAAACTCCAGAAGATTCTAGCTGCATCGATCTATGAAACACTCCCTCACTGCACCTGAGGGTGGAAAGAGGCATCAGTTTTGATGGAGTTTTGTTTTTTTTTTTTGCATCCATATAATGATGATCCACCAGGAAAGAAAAAAGTTCAGCAAGAATATGGCTGTGTGGATGAGGCATAATTTCAGGCTAAATGTTGGCTAATTAAGAAAGATTGATATTTGGGGGTAAGGCTCTTGCCAAAATCCTGCTGGCTTGATCCAACTGTACTGCTGTTTGGGTTGGTGTGACCAGTTGTGCCCTGATACACATGTTCATTTTGTAGGGAGAAAGAGGTATGGAGCTTCCAGCTGTTCACCCTGTTTAACTCACAAACAGTTGTGGCGCAAGACTCAAACCTATGGTTTTACAGCCATGGACCATTGGTTTAACCTTTGGTGGAGCAGAGGGGCATTTGATTGCAGAACTGCACCCTGTATATGCTCTGGCCAACACTTAACAGTGGTAGTGTATGCAGTTCCTTGGATGGACCAGCACTCTACCAGCTGGAAGGAGCAGATTTTCAGGGCAAGCTGGTGGCTTCTGCAAAGACAGTGTTTCAAAATGACTGCTGAAGGCTCTGATAACTAGTCACATATAGCAAGAGTGCATATTGGGGCAGCAAGAAAATAAAAGGAAAAAGGAGACAAAACCAAGTGAGCTGAGCATCGACCTGGCAAGGGCAGCAGCAGAGTGAGACACCTCTAATTACATGCCAAATAGGACTTCTGAAAACTGCCATGACCAAAGCATTTCTCTCATCCCATAGCTGCATATACCCTAGTGCTTCAAATGAAGGTGTTGCAAGACAAAAAGTCACATATGCCACCTAAAAACTGATGCTGGTGTGCAAAAAGCATTCATTTCTTCTGCTGCACATGAAATATGAAGTACATTGAGTTGCCTGATCATGCTTTTCCTATATTGTGTACTTCCACTGACATCAGCTAGAACAGTGAGTAAATTATAAGGAAAAAATAATTATTGATATTAAAGAGCAAAATCCCTGTTCACTCTTAATATCTAGTTCTGTAGTTAACGTGTATCTAATGTAGAAAAAAAGCACTAAGTGTATATTGTACCCCAGGCAGAAAATATTATACTTTAATTAATTGAAGTAAACATCTCATTAAATGTCTATTTTTACACACACTAATGAATATTATTGCTGAAGGGCAAAGGAAATAAGACAATGAATAACGTAAAATGTATTCCTTAACAATTTTGAGTAGTAAATATTTCCTGTGATCTAACAAGGTATAATAAAAAATCCAACTCTATTAAAATATTAAAATACTCTATTAAAATACCTTTAAGGATGTGAGAAAACTGATCTCTGATCAGCTCAGCTAGAAATAAGGCCACACAACTCTGCTTGGCTTTTTAAAAACTCCTGCTCTGATTATAATGCAATATTGGAGAAGATAGCGTTATTTATTTTAGGATATTTCACACTAGGAGACCAGAAGCTCCCAACTGCAAGGTAGCCTTGAAAAAGATATAGAGAAATTTGAGCAATAAAGACCTCAGTTTTAGAAGTTTTCTTTAGCTTCTCCTTACTTTTTTCAGGCAGAGTAGCCTTCGTTTTATCCTACAGGTTCCTGCAGGTTGCATAGTGAGATTTGTACTCATTGTGTTCCTCTTTACCTGCAAAATTCAGGGCACACAGTATTTTTGCCCAAAGTCAGCCTGGTACAGTGATGGGCCTTGCAAGGTGCTGTGTTTTCCCCATCCATCATGGGATGGGGCTTATCCCTCCTCATATCTGGTGCCTCCAACCCAACTTTGAGAAGGGCTGTACTCCCTGCTCAGGCTCTCCCCTCTTTCTGTTTTCCTGGTTTACCTTTCCCACCCTCCCTGATGATTTCATGACACGCCAGCAGATGAGGCAGCTTCCCAAAGCTGCAAGATGCAAAGTGTACATCTGGACCAGAATAGGGCTCTTTCATGGCTGCTGGGACCTTCTCTTCTACCCCATCAGCTTTCACCTTTACTTTGCTCCTTGGTTGTCGGGAACATGGCTTTTTTTCTCTGCATATTTTTTCCACATCATGCCCAGCACTGTTCTCTGTCCATGATTTTAAGGTTTCCAAGGTGTTGATGGGCTGTCTGCAAACCTTAAGAGCCCCAGCAGCTGTGTTTATCCTGGTGCTCTGCTGCAGACAATAAGTTCTCCTCTCCCTGATGTACTGCCGTACCACCAGCTTAAGCACTGGGTTCTGAGCAGCCGTAATACCTCTGTGCAGGAGGAGGTACAGCTTTGTACATAGATCTCACATGACTCATTCATCAGAGCTTGTCTGTGAGCTTGCTGGTTATTTACAGGAGACCCTGTCTTTCTGTCATGCCCGACGTCGTTTTTCTCTGAAGCATCAGATATAAGGCATTGCTGGAGGCAAGATGCCCAGTGTGGGTGATCAAACCCACTTCGCTTCTGCCCTGGAAATCAAGATCGGTCATGGCTTATGGTTCTGCAAGCCAGATGGTTAGCAGGGCTGTTGAATGCATTTCTTGGTCTTTCTGTGCATAAATCCAACAAAATGTTTCTACCTTCCTACAGCTGGTACATGTGCCTAATGATTTGATCTTTTGCATATTAAATATTTATTCAGTATTTAATTTAAAATCCTGAGACTAATCCTCGTGCTTTAACTTTGCCCTCAACTAGTTTTACTGAATCATCTCTATCACAATTCAGCAATCTTCAACAAATTGGCTGCGTATACTAGTAGGGTGCAATCCTTTTTCTATTTGTGTTTTGGGGGTATTTCAGAAAGAGCTACTGGTGATTTTTTAAAGTATTGCAAGGCATTAAACTGTTGTTTCTGTCTTTTAAATTATAGATGGTCTCCATAGAGACACTGAAGTTCTACATTGCTCTCTTGAATTGCCTGAAGAAGTGGCACTTAGAATTACATTTGGAACAATGCTAATTAGCAAATGCTGAATTTTAAACAAGCTTCACAGCAAGGTTTTTGTCTGATAGGAGCAGTAACCAGCAATTGACTGACCAAACTGACAAAGCTGAATTACAGACAACATGCTATTTAATTATTCATTAGCCGTTTTACAGGGTTAACTACAACAGGCACCATTCCCTTTTGGAGGAATCACTGAGCCAAGCATAAGTGCCTTAGAAATCCAGTATAATAAACAGCCAGACAGAATCAGCAAAATGAAATCTGCTTCCCAAATTGCAGGTTTATTGAGGAGAGGAGAGGCAGAAACAAACCTCTGGAACCATTTGACAGGAATGCCCCAGCGCATGCATGGAAAAGGAATAACTTAGGAGTCCAATCCTAAAACAAAGCTACCATAGGAAGGTTTTGGTGAAGGGAACCATTGCTGAACTGGGAGGAGGACTAAACACATATCTCAAGTCCAGAATCAGGCCTGGACAGTGCTAGGCGAAGGAAGATGGAGCAGAGCTCTCCACAGGCCCCTGAATCTCCCATTTCTGCCCAGAACCATGGGTGTCTCTAACTCGTATGTGTGTGGAGGGTCACAGGCGCCCCAGTTCCCTGCACAGCTCCTCTGCACACTGACCCTACCGTGCAGGGGGCTCTTCAAAGGCTGGCTGGCAGATAAAACTGGTCAGAGGTCAGAAACTGCCAGTAGCTGAACACAGAAGCCAGATGGTGCTAGAACCTATTAACCTGGTAGGGTGCATGTCAGGAGAAAAAGAAAGCTTTGGAGAAGGCTTTTATAATAGCTAAGACCTTGCAACTTGCAGAATAAGCCATGGTCTAACAAAATGATTGCAAGAAGGGAGAAGATTCATGGATCCATGTGGAAGTCACAAAGTGTGGAGAAAGATCATGCATAAATACCGACCTAAGCTCGGATACACTTAGGAGATGGAGACTGGGAGATATGTGTTTATTCCACTATTTGGCTTTGATCTTTTTTTTCTCTTGTGCTAACTAAAGCAAAGATTGAATCTGTTCCAGCAAAGCTAGTGAATGAGGACGATGTCCTGTCTCTCCCAAGCCAAAGGAAACTGAAGAGGAAACGCTGCTCATTTGTGGAGACCCGCTGCAGGAGCTGCACACAAGTCTGTGTGATCAGCACTGCCAGGACTGCTTCACATGGTACTCAGGTGATGGTAGTTATCTGCAGTTAGATGCATCACAGACCAGGTGAAAAATTTTGGGCCACACTTTGTGACAAGATTTATACTTGGAAGAGTATAGACGGACTGCTGGCGTGCTATGTCCTCTCTTCGGAAGGCAAGAGTAGTAGCGGTTGCTGGCATTGCAGGCATGAAGCTCAGTCAGCATGGTTGTAAGTGTATGTTGGTGTAACTGAAGTTTGCAGGGAGCACTGACCCTTAGAGGGAAAAGTATTTTTAAAGAGTACCAAAGTGATAGTTCAGTTTCAGTAGTAATATAGTGTTATCTCTTACCATCCTATATCAGTCTTTCTTGTGAGTTTGTGGAAGACAATGAGAGATCCTGGGGTTATCTCTGAAAGCCTTGATTTGTGGAGCTAAACCTTCTTCCCTTAATGTGTCCAATGTTGCTATAACTCTCTCAAATGCTTCCCATGCATTAGACTTGACACCATTGTTAATGATGGGTTCAGAAATGGAGAAAGGAGCAGGTCAGTAAACCAGACCTCACCTCGCACACACGTGTCTGTCAGCCCTCCAGGGCGGTGCTGTAGGCACTGCAAAGGCATTTACCTGCAACCTCCACTGTGTGGGGAGAAACACAAGTGCAACACAGGATGACTTCAGAAGTGCACATGTTCCCTTGGCTGGGATGATGCATTATGTATCACATATTTGTATAAGGGGATTAGGTTTTTTGAGATGAGACAAATGAGAGAGTAGGATGAAATCTCCTGTCTAATCCAATGGAATCAAATGTGACAGGTAATGCCATTCACAGATGTGGTGATACTTTACCACCCTTGTAATAGTACAGCTACCTACATATAGGTAAAACTCAACTTGATATAATAAAATCTATCTATCTAGAGTGGTTCACCATCTGTAGTCAGTTATTTTCCTACTACCACCTTTTCATATGAGCAGTCACTCTACTTGACACAAGCATTTGAATGATCTGTCATCGGAGACACTTGCCCTGCAAGTCTCGGTACGCTCTACACTGCAGTTCTGGTAAATAATACCCGTACTGAACCTGACTACGAGAACGACCTCATCCTGTGTATTGTTTTCTACGCAGTGTCCACCATTATTATGACTGCATGCCCCAAAACACAGAGAAGGACTCACGTAAGGGTACAATTAATTCCCTTTTTCTTTCAGCCTGGATATTTTATTCTTGCTAGTTCTGACGGCAGCATAAGAAAGCTGGGTTCTGAGCACTGCAGACTTCTTGTCCTCTCCCACACACATCTCAGAGAGCAATTGGTCTCCTTCTTGCGTCCACTGAATGTGGCACGGTAGGAGTATACATAAGGGAAAGCCTGAAATAGGACCTTTTAATTTGACAAGTGGAAAGTACAAAGATGCTGGGTTGCCGCTGTTGATGGTTGAGACAGCTACCCTCAGCAACATCCAGGTACATCAGCTGAGCTCCGCAAAACTATGTAGCTTTGTGTGAGCATGCAGTTTCTCCTAGTCACCAAAGGGTTCATAAGTGATCACACACAGAGATTAAAAATAGAACTTGGTATTTACCTGTAACTTTCTCTCTCCATTCGTATGGTGCCAGCTAATTTCTCTATTATGTGATTTCTTCCTAATCTGGGGTAAGTTCCTGCCTCAAGGATGGCATCCACAAGTGGATTTGCCCTGCTTGCACAAAAAGATAGACACTTTGTCATTGCCCCTAGTCCCCAGACTCCCAATGCTATTTCAGGGTCTGAGCTGTTCACGGAAAAAAAGAAAAAGCCATGAAAAAAGGCATTGTCATGCTGATCTGGGACCTCTTGCAGGGCCTGTGCTGTGATCACTTTAAAGCAGCCTTGTTTGGGGCGGTGCAACCTTAGGGCAGGCGTCAGCAAAGCAGCCCAGGCACACAGAAAGCTGGGGATGGGCAGGGGGTTTGGAGGAGAGGGTCCCAGGAGACTGAGAAAGCAAGCACAGGTGGTGCATGCCACAGCCAGCGTCAAGAGCCCTTGCAAGTTCTGGGGATTTTAAGGTGTAAAACCCCCCTGAGTATCAGCTCCTTCCTTCGGTATTTCCTAGGTTAGCAAAGGAGGGATCTGGGGTTGGACCACTTGTCTAAATGCAATGAACAGAAGTGAGAATGAAATGTTTATTGAATAGCTGTAGTCACTTTATGTGTTCTCCTGTTACCTAGGAACAAATCAGCAATTACTTCAGATCTGATATCCAAAGAATGCACCTCTGGAACTGACCTGACTGCATGGGCTCTGGCTACACTTTGGTCTGCATGTGGGTTTGAGCAGTTTGGTCTGTGCCCAAAAGTAATTTGAATCCAAACAGTAGTTGTTGGTTTATAAGAGGGGCTCTAATTGCTGAATTAAACAGAAATAAGGGGTGGGGGGAGGGGGTTGGAGTGGGGTGGGTGAAGCAAAGGAATTTTTACCTGCAATATAGACTGTTTGACATTTCTGTATTTATTATTGTAGCGATCCATCTCTTGGACCATCATTTCAAACTACATTGGTCCAAAAACTGTGAAGCAACGGTACTTTCTACCAAAAGTTGTATTACAATACATTAGCAAAAGAGCTCACTCTCTCAGAGCTGAAGATGTCTCCTTAGGCTGATGTTCATCTGTACTTTCTGGCATTTGGTTGATTTATCCACGAACCCAGAATATCACAATGTTTCAGGCTTTTATGTTTCATTTCCTAGCTTTCTAAAGGAAACAAGAAAAATAAAAAGGTTATTTAATGTACCCCACAATTACTATTTAAGCATTACATCATCAGAAAGGCTGTCACTAGCTAGTAAGTGCCCCCAATGACAAGATAGCATTACCTAGCAACTGCAGAGAAGTCTTTAACCCTTTTGTGAGTACCATATCCAACACTGAAGCTGGAAATATGTTGCAGGAAACAAATGCATATGCCCAAGTGCCTGAAAAAAAACCCAACTTCTTCCATCTTGTGATTATGGTGTGAACATTTTGCTCTGTAATTCTGAAAAGGTGCCAAATTCAGTTCTGTGAAAGAACATATGAGGACCAAACAGCTATGAAGGCAGCTTCTGAGAAAGAAGGGAAGCGTGATGAATCATACTAGTGCTGTGTGTGCAGATGCAGGGTGAGACAGGTTTTTTCTCTAGCCTGAAGAAGTATGACTGGTTAAAATATTACCTAGAGTCTCAGGAGGTTTACAGTTAGTATTTGTACAGCTCACGGGTCTTTGCAGCCCTGCAGAAAACCATGCCATGTTTTAGGGAACATGTTATATTCACACTGTATTCTGCATAGCAGAAAGAGGTAGAGCTATCTATAAGCTTTGAATTTAAGTTGGATTTATGTGAGGAAAAAAACCCTAAATCTGAACTCTGCTGTGACTTACATGGGAATGGGGAGGTCCTGAGGTCTGAAGCACCAGTGAGGGCACCTCAGATGGCCGTGCTCTCTCCTGACAAATGCCACCAGACCCTGAATTTGTGCACCCTCCAGGAAACTTCTGGGATTGCTCTTGCTACAGGGCTGAAATCTGCAATCCACACTGAGAAACAGAGGGAGGACGTCCACTGCAGCTGCAGCTCATACAGTGAGCTCTGTCTATCTTCAAACACTGCCTTTTCTTTTGTTTGCATACAGATGTATAGTAAAAACCATAATAGCCCAATTTGATAGTGTTTTCTTAAATTTCTTGTCTTGCAGTACCCATGAAAACAAGCAAGCCAGAAGATTAAGGAAGTGTGAGGATTGAAAGAAAAACCCAGAAAACGGCAGCAGGAAGAACAATTCATCTTGTTTTCAAGGCCAACAAAGATGGTCTGGACAAGCATCACTCTAATTGGAATAATGCTTCAGTATCTTATACCAAATAAATTCTAAATAAACTGTCCAAGTCTATTATATATCATGATGAGTATTTGTTCCAATGACTTTTAACTGGGAACTGGGATGGCACTGCAGGCAGATAGGACCTAATTTGTGTTCTGCTGGCACTCTGCCTCTTGGTGACTTCACTAGAAATCTCTCAGTATCTCATAGGATCGCAGAGCATCTGGTAATATCAACCCCATCAGCACAGTTCCAACTACTCAGTGACTACATCACCTGTTAACATACATTATAGTCAAGGGGTTAAAGTATTTGTAAGAGCTGGTCCAAATGCTGGTGAACACCTTCACTATTTTACCAGTTTAAAGAACGCTGCCCGAGCTGTCAATGAAAGTATCATCATCAGTGCCCTGAGGATCAAACCACGTAAAATGATTTTACAATATGTTGATATCATAAAATATGTAGAGATATTAAAGCCAGCAATCTTGTTGCCTACAAATACTGCTGATGCCTAGGAATTTATGAAAACTATCCACAGGGCTTTGTGAACTGTCTTTAGGACCTGAGCCAAATGCCAGACTCTGATCCTTCTTTCATGTTATGACCATTTTTATAGCACCCAATTCCAATTGTTTTTCTTATTTTAATTAACCGATTTCTTAATAGCCACAAGACGCTGTATGCACTTCACTGTGAGGAGATTGTGAGTTTGTTAAACCCATTTGGTCTATGACCTTGTGTCCTCTAACACCATCTAAGCAGCCATCGGATTTACAGAACAGCATTGTATTGCCTGCAGCATCCGGACACCTAAACCATTGCACCTCACACAGAGAAACTCATTAGAAAACCAGCCTGAAGAGGCAGAAATAAAATTAAAATAAAACATGGGAACTGTTGTTGCAAAGTAGAAAGTGGTGCAAAAGAGGGTAATTCCATTAGTATATCTGATCATGTAAGGCAAAATTGCAACTCTAATGGATACTTTCAGCAGAAATCATAAATGAGCAATGACGATATTGGTCTTTTCAAGTGCCACATGGTTCACTAGAGAACTCACAACCATTTAATGAGCAATTTGTTAAAGAAAAGAGAAGTAGCAAATGTTTCCCTCAATTAAAGTCAATGGGATTGCATTTATAAGTCAATTGTTACTCAAAGTGACATTCTTGTAATATTAAATATTCATGGAAATTCTGCATTGATACGTGGATTTTTCTAATGGATCATTTTATTCTCTATGAGTGCACAATTCCCTTTTATTCAGCATAGCACTGCATATTACCTAATCGCACTGAGAAAACATACACAACTTCAAAATGGTGCATTGTAGAAAATTTTTAGAACTCAAGCTGCACAACCAATGCCATCTGAGCATCTTTATTCAGAGGAGCAAGCCAGTAGGAGAGGAAGGATACCTCCTTTATTCATCAGAGGAAGCCTTGACTACCTAAGAAAGAGGCCAGATTTTTTTCAAAAATATTCGCCATTCTTCAGTTCCTGTTCTCTTTTCAACGGAACTATTGCTGACTTTGAAAACCTGATCCACTACATAGTTGGTGAGTTAAACTACAGGTATTATTCAACTTGACTTTGTATTAAACCTAACAAAGAGAAATACAAAATGTAGTGTCAGACGAGGCAATGAGAAACTTCTCTTTTGCATATCCTGGCATTTGTTGACTTGAATACTTTGCATTTAATTTTTTTGTTTTCTTTTTAAGAGAAAAAAAAACCAAAACTTTTGGGTGAAGGCAAAAAGGTGATAGTCAAACTTCCACTAAATTTTAATCTTGGAGAGCAACCAAACCAAATATATTTGCTTCAAAGTTGCTGTTTCTGTTTTATTTTATTTTCTAAGTTAGGAATGTGTGAGAAAAAGAGATTGTAATGGAAGCTGGGTTTCCTTCTTGACCATAGCAGGCACTGGCAAGATCTCACTATGATTTACGTGCATATGTCTTATATTTCGTTCCCTTATCTTTTTAAATGAGTTGTGAATAATTCAGAGAAAGACTGGATGGATAACAGTTTGCACACATCTGAAGATTGAAATCTTCTAATTACCCAGTAACAGATACAGCCTGGAAGTGGTAACACCACGTTTCCTTACCCCATGTATCTGTGGCCCAGGGTTCACCCTATGCATGAGCCCTTTGCTATCCAGCTCCCAATTAGTTCTCCGCTTGTCCTTCAAGACATCCAACAAGGCTGACAGTGAAGATAATGTTCATAAGAGGCAACTTGCCCTGGGGGAAGTCAACTGTCACTATCAAACTTGTTCTAGCAAAAAATTAAATATTTGGTGTGTGGTAAAAATGTACCTGTCACTTTTGCCTCAGACCAGGCTTCAGCCTCACTAGGAAGAGACTCACAAATCCACACTGAGTTTTTCTTATTACTTCCCAGTAAGTCCTCCTTTTTGAGCATTAGCTCTTGAGCTCATTGACCTGAGTACACACTTAATAAACTTTGTTAGTTATCTAAAAAAAGATAAAATGAAGGCAGGCAGAAGCTGAGTTAATCATTTGGACATAAGGAAATAATGCGGTAAAGTTGTTTATATGGAGGCAGGCAGTTTACTAATAGCATCACTGCAAAACATTCAGGGGTTTTTAATGGGAAGAAGAAACAAGCAAGCTGTACAAGGTACCCAGAATTCAGTGGATTTGATTGAAAGCTCCTCTTCTGCTTAGTTTGCTGTGGCCTCATGAGCATGATCTGTAATTGCTAAACAGTATTAGAGAACTATAGCAAAACGCAAACCAAAAAAGAAGGGAATTTTCCGATTAGGAACAGGGAGACTGACTGGACAGTGGGAAAACACCAGGTTTGCCATAAAACTCTTCCTGAAATATACTATAATAGAGTCCTGGCTATATTGCCCCACTGCAAGTGCCATTATGAAGACAGGAGATAGGCTTGGGGTTGGGGACATCCAGGCAATCAAATCATCTATTTCCTTTGGTAAGGCTTGAGCAAAAATTAGCCAAATCTTTTTCTCCTCTGGCTACTTACAAAACAGTGGCTCCAGAGCTATGCTCTTCTGATGACAGGGAACCCTTAATTTCCAACGTAGGCTCACCCTGGGCCCCTTCCTACCCATTTGTCCTTCTAGAATTTTCTATTTACTTAAATGACCTTTCTTTTCTGGTATTTGCTTCCCTGATAATATTTATAAAGCCCAATCATAAAAGTATTGATCAAGAAATGAAAGAAAAAAAAGGAACAGCATGTCTGGCGCACTATAAACAATGGTGGGGTGGGGAGGTTTAAAGGTGTGAGATTTCCCTCTGCATCTGAATTTCAAACATGCTGCATCTGGGGGTGAGAGGAGAATGGGGGTGTTTCGTTTGATTAACAAGGCAGAGGCCACTGGCAAACTTTAAATCTGAATTTGCCAAAAGTCTTGGGGGGGTTGGCTGCCAATGTTTAATGCAGATTGCTGTGTACAGCCTGCATCCATTTGTAAGATGTTTCCTTCCCTGCCTTTACATCCTGGGCAGCAGCAATAGAAGCTGTTGAGCTGAGACCAGTTTCCTCCAGTCCATCCAGCCTGCCAACATGCAAATATCCCGTCATATTTCCCTGGGCCAGTGGTTGGACGGTGTGTGCCAGTGAGCCCCAAGTGCTGGGCTTGGGTTGGCTCCCGGCTGGCTGCACAGGATCTGGCCTGGCGGCTGCTCTGCTACCATGGGCACACAGGGAGGTTTTGTCTGGTTGGGAAGGAACCAGCTCCATGGCCGATTTCCTTGTGAAGGGCAAAAAAATAGCAGTGAGCTCGGAGGAGTAAGCAGGGGAGTGAGCAGGGTTGCTCACGCCAGTCTGTTGGCTCCCATCATGACATCAACAATAGCAACCAATCCCTTTTCCAGCCTGGCCCTGTGGAGCAGCCAGAGTAGACTTTGAGGCTGTAATCCCCAGCAGCTGAAGCATTGCGTGGGACTCTCACGGCTGGTTTAAGCTGGGTTCATCAACCACCAGTGCTGGCAGGAGCAGCAGAGCGCTTGGCACGAGCTGCAAAACCTGACTGGGAAGTGGGGGACATCCGGCAGATACCCAAACCCAAGTCTCAGCTGGGCTGGCACGCGTGTCTGCTGCAGCAACAAGCCCTGGTGCCCTGCAAAGGATGACAATGAGAACACCTGACAGCCGACAACCCTTGCTGGTTGAGCAGCCCCAGTCACCACCGTGACACACTGAGCCTTGGCCTCTCCTTGCAGGGTGATCTGCAGAGACATTTATTTAAACTTGAGAGCTGCGTGTTCTCAGCTCGCTAAAAGCAAGGATCTCTATTTAGCAGCTGGAATACCACCATACGGGGAGACTGAGTATTGTCCCCTGCAATAGCACTTGTGAAGGGGAAATCTGCAACCACAAGTACTTACATAGGATAAAGTTGTAAGCAGCACTCCTCTGCAGACCACCAAGAAGGCATTTGCTGGCAATAACTTCTGCTAACTTCTTGCAGGTTGCATCTGAACGGATGAACTTGTGCTGAATGGCTCTTCACCACATTCCTTTCTCTATTTGCATGTTCCTTTTTCCATTTGCTGAACTGTTCAAAACAAGGAAAGTGTTTGCATTTGATTTTGTCACTAAGTGTTAAATTGGGACGTGTTACACCTTCTCTGTTTGAAAACTGGTGTGATGAAATAAAAAGTTAGGGCTAGAGGCTAAAGAAAGGAGCTAGAAAATACCATACTGTATTTTAAACCATTCACAACTGTTCCAGGTACATTTTAAAGCTCTTGTCTGGCAGTTTTCAGTCAAACAGTCCACATTTAAGCTTAGTCCCATGTCAGGCTTCAGTCCTAAACTGTGGTCTGCTGATATTTTAAAAGTTGAGGCGAACTGCATGTGGGCAATAACTGGATAGAGAAAAAACTCTAAAAAAACCCTGTACCCAGCTTGGTAACATGGACTGCAGTACAGCAGTCAAGGTCAGCTTCAAAGACTAGGCAGAAAGCCACGCCACTGCTAGAGTCATTGCTGGAACTGGAAATACCAAAGGATTGTGTCCCACTCCTCCCGAGTCACAGTCCCTAAACCCCTGCTCAGCTGCTACCTAAAGACTATGGTGTTGTAACTTGTTTTCTGAGTTCTTGGACATGACTGTAAGCTCCCTGGCTTCAACATCTACATCCAGTATAGCCCCCTGTCCCCTTGGTACCTGTGCAGTAGGGTCCCAAGAATTTTTCCTGATGGCTAGGGTGCACAGGCCTGGGTGCCAGCTGTAGGTCCCCTGACAACTTCACTATCCTGAAGCCAGCATCACTGGCACAAAGATTGGGGATGGAGCTCTTCCCTCTCCAGGGAGGGTAAATGATGAGAGACGTGCTTGCTTGTGCATGTTGTTTTTCTCTGCACCTAGTAGTGGTTACTCATTCTGTGCAAGGTAGGAAGCTGTGCAGGCTTGAAGAGAAGCTGTCCCCTGTATCATAAAGGACCACCTGACCTGCTGGCACATCCCCTGCTGCAGGCAGGCTCAGAACACTAACATCCCTTGCAACGGAGATGCCTTTCAGCATCCTAGAGCGAAGTTGTTAAAGCCTGGAGCCTGGCAGGGCATAAGGCATGATCCCAGGGCTGACCACAGCGATATCTGGTGACAGTGGCCGCCTGGTCCTCAGCTGTTTGCCTTCCAGACAAGTGGGAACAGGCATGGCACTGGACAAAGCTTGTACTGGGGTACAGCTTTCCCAGCAGCAAGTCTGGTTGTCACTTCTGCATGCTTTTTCCCCAATGTTCATATTAAACAGGTCCCTGCTGAGCACTCCCTGACTCTCCTGTGCATTGGTTCTTCCCCTCTAGCCCATGAAGGCAGCCTGGGATCTTACTGTAGGCCGTGGCAGCTTTGCTTCTGCAGCAGGATGCATTCCCAAGGCCTTTTCACGTGTTTCACCTTTTTTCATTGATTTTAGATCTTCCCTCAAACACTTCTGCCCCCACTCGCCTCTCTTCTCTGCAGGGATTCTCCTGGAGCTGGCTCTACAGAAATCTCTCATCATCTCTGGCAGAGCTCTTTTGTGCAAGTGCTTTGCCAAACACACTCATCTTTTATTCCTCCCTGAGTCCATCAGTCTGGCTTTCCTGCCTGTATTTATACCAGAAACACCTTTTTCCTTTTAAACCTATTTTCTTTTTTATAGAGGTTATGATAAAAAATTAAATGAGACTACAAAACCTCATTTTGTAAAGCTTAGTCTGACCTATATCTCCAGAATAAAAGAAACTCTGAGCTAATGATGAATCTGCCTTGTTCAGCTAATCCTGCCTAATTGCCAGACCTCGTGGGCACAGAGCTGGTAGTGCAGGAACAGAACACAATGGCCGTAGAGTGATCTTGCACTGGATTTCATTGAAAAGAGTCATGGAGTTTTCGTCTTTGGAAACAGAAAATTGGGATAAAATTTGCTGTAAGGTGATAAATATGCAAAATGAGTAAAATCTCAGATTTAAATATGAAACAGCAACATATTCACCCAGGAGTATACTCAATTCATTAGAAAATCTGCATGTAAAAAGACTTTGCCAATCCAACAGAGAAAGACTAAAGGAATGAAATAAATTCCAAAACTAGCAGTCAAGGGTATGCAACCAGGAACTAAAAAATGGTTCAGTTTTCTCACTAATTCAGCCATGTGACCCTAATGCTTACTCCAATTGTTATTGCATTAACTGTTCAAATTAATTTAATCTGGAATTTGGTCAAGACAATGCCTCACGAGTTGTAAATCGCTAAAAGTACCTACGTTGCCATACAAGTACATTCTATAACCTCAGGGTAACAGCTTAGGAACTAAAGCTGTATATGTGATTCGGTGTTGCTTTAGTAATTAACAATCCGCAAACAGATTAGTTTCATACTTCATCTCTGAAGTAATATCATCATTTGACTGGCAGTATGAAGTCACTTGCATGTGATGGTCATTAATCATGAATAAGAATCTGAATTCTTCCCTATCCTGTTAAAACAAGAAGCACTAAACTATGTTCCGTTATTTCATAGTAAGCAATGTACTGCAAAAGTCTGAAAAAAAGTACTTACTTTACTAGATTTTATTTTTTCATTTATACATCTTCACCGATGACGATAGCTTTGATAGGAAAAATCTTTTCGCCACATCAGAAATGGAAGGTTATTTTTCCCCAGATAGTAACTACCTACTGTATGGAAGCAGGTCTATTGTGCCTGAGTACAGAGTACTAAAATGGCATTATTATAACCATTAACTATTGTAACTATTGCTTCGCAAAACTTCAAACTACCATAATAATTCAATAGCAGTGCAATCAAACCTTATGTGACTTTTTCTGCAGGCATACTTCTGCAGTCGAGAGCTTCCTACTTGTACTCTCTGTGTGTGGGTACTCCTGCAACAGATAGCAAATAGTAACTGATCTCCTGATCTAAAGCTGCCTATTAACGGAATTCAGTTCAGTGAGGTGCTCTTTGTAGAACAGGCAAACTGGGGCCCACGAAGCCTAAGAAGGGATGCAGATTAGATTAGAAGGGAAGGGAAAGGGAGAGGGAGAGGAGGGTTGGTGGGAGAAGAGAGCTGGGAGGGACCCCAGTGTCACAGGAAAGTCTGTTCCCAGTACCACTGCTCTTGTCTCAGTCTTACGCACATCCTGCACCACATTATAGCCCCAAATTCAAAATCTGATATATTGATCTCTGCTGAGAACAACCCATGTGTAAAGACAATTCCTTAAAAATCTACCACATTTTAGGCTCAGGATGATTGGAGGTCAGTAGTGGGTGAAGTGACTGCTTAAGCTTACATCTAATATGATTCTGCTCAGAAGCTCTTCTTGAATACGAGAAGATGTGTGTGTGTGTATATATATGGTAGAGAGTGGTGCACTTCACATTTTCAAAAGGACTTAAAATTTCCTGTTAGCATTTTTCTTACACTTCTGAGACGAAAGCAGCATTTCAGGGAAGTGGTGAGGCAGTGCAGTGCATCCTCACAGCCGTGCTCATGGCCACTTCCAACAGCTTACCTCCTCCCAGAGCAGGTACCCCCAGTTTGAAGCTCAGGACAACCTGCTCTGTGTCTTTGTTTTCGCAACAACAGCTCTCTGTTGCTGCAAGCCAAGCAAGGATCAGATCCATGTCTACAACATGGGGCCTGAGGAGAGGATAGGAAGACTTTCATCTGTGCCCTGACTTGAGTGATCACTCCGTCTTAGGCAACACAGAGCAGAAAGATGCTCGGTGAGAAATCAGCAGGTTAGGACAAAAAGTTGGTGTGTGCTTGTGGGAATGGAGATCTGGAGGAAGATGGGCCATTGGCAGCCCTGATCAGAAAGAGAAATAGATGGGCTGATGATTGGGCTGGTGTAGAGTTCATTTTCCTCAATGTAGCTGGTATGGTGCTGTGTTTTGGATTTGTGATGAAAACAGTGTTGATAATACAGGGATGTTTTAGTTACTGCTGAGCAGCGCTTGCACAGTGTTAAGGTCTTTTCTGCTTCTCACCCTGCCCCACCAGCAAGCAGGCTGGGGGTGCACAAGAAGTTGGGAGGTGACACAGCCAGGACAGCTGACCCCAACTGACCAAAGGGATATTCCATACCGTATGAAGTCATGCTCAGCATATAAAGCTGGGGGAAGGAGGAGGAAGGGGGAAAGTTCAGGCTTACGGTGTTTTGTCTTCCCAAGTTATGCATGATAGAGCCCTGCTGTCCTGGCGATGGCTGAGCACCTGCTGCCGATGGGGAGTGGTGAATGAATTCCTTGTTTTGCTTTGCTTGCGCATGTGGCTTTTACTTTCCAGATTACAATGTTTTTATCTCAACCCACAATTTTTTGCACTTCGACCCTTCCGATTCTTCCCCTGTCCCACCAGGGAGGGAAGCAGCTGGTGGGGCTGAGCTGCCTACTGGAGTTAACCCACGACAGCAGAGAAGATGAAAAAGGGGCAAGGACCACGGGACAAGAAAACCTAGAAAATCTGAGAAGCACAAGCTGGGCATAATAAGGGTATAGAATAGAATGGAAAGGAAGAGAGGGGGCAGGACAGAAAAAGGACAGGAGGTATGGGATCATGGTTACAGTGGATGGGTGGAAGAGCCTAGGACCATTAAAGCACATCCTACAGAGCCCTGAGCTTCATCCACAGTCCCTGAATCCACCTTTCCTCTGCAAACCTGCGGGCAAAGCGCTCACTCCCCATTTCGGGTTGGGTGAGGAAGTGGAAAAGCTTTGACTGTCATCCCTCTGTTATGTCAAGAAGTTGCGGTCTGTGCCGATACCAAAAGCAGCAGTTTGGATGATGGCTCACAAGGGTGTCACTGTGATGCCACACAATGGAGTTTCCCGTGCTGGGAGCGTAGTTCTGCTTTCACTCGCAGTATTGAAGTACAGGATTGAAACTGCAGTGAAAGCACCAAGTTACATCTCAAAATTAGGAAGTGCCAGAATTGAGTTTCTTTGGAACTTTTATTCCCCCACTTCCCTTCCACCCCCGTTTTGCGGTCCTAGCGTGAAACGACCCTGTTTAATTGAGCTCCTTCTCTTCCCTGGCTCAAGGGGAACTGAATAAGCATGGTGCAATGAAAGAAATGCTGTATAGCTGATCTCTTTTCTTGAATTCCAGGAATTAGGCAATGTGTAGTGAGTGATACAGGGGCTGGAACAAGAGAAAAGCTGACCTACAGGTCAGGCTATAGCTGCCCTGGAAACCACACGCTTGTGGTCTCTGTGTGGACTCCTTCTGTGGGGAGGATCAACTGTTCGGACTCAGCTCTACAGGTGGTTGTTTCCTCTAAGCACAGCGGTCAACCTCTGCCTGACCCAGAAGCTTAAATCAATTTTCAGATACAAAGGGCACAGCTAGCGATGGGGTCTCTTTGTACCACACGTAAGGCATGATTATGATTCTGACAAATGAAAATGTCTCAGACTGAGCTCTCAGATACACTGCTTTGGACTTGTGTGACTGCATTTCATCTCCTGTATGATGGGGATAAAGCATGTCCTTACTTAACTGTGCATCCTAAAAAGGAAGCAGTATTTGTGAAGCACTCAGATACTTAAGTGCCATAGGAAAAATTGAAGAAACTAGTAATTCTGCCTTTGGAACAAGCGCTGGGTAGTGAGTAGTGACTAGGGTATGGAATAGTGCATTCAAAATCAAAGATGCAATTAAATATTTAATACACTGGTGCAAAGATGCTGTGGGCAGTATAGTATGAGACAGTGTCATAATGGTTTGCAATCACACTTGCAGTAGGCCAAACGAGTTTCACGGATAACCTTAATTGTTTGGGGTTTTTTAAATTTTGAGTGCTTAGTTTTCCAGCTCTAAAACCATTATTTTGCCGTATTTTCCATGCATGCAAGCGTTTAGTATAGAAAAGAATAATAACCTGAGCTAGTGAGGAAATCTTTTACCTTCCTCTAAAAATTCTTTTGATGGAAAATAAATCAGCAAGGCAAATTTCCCACACTAGCTATGCTTTTGTCACTGTGCTGTAAAGCAAGGTATCTTTGGTAGTGAAAAGATGTTTTACTTACTGACTTACTGATTGAATCTACTTGTCTTTAATTCAGCATGTGGGGTGGACAGCATCGTGCACACTGATTGTCAGGGCATCTGGCAAATGCATGTAGGAATTTTTACTTTATTAATATCTAAAGAAACAAGTTATTAGAAAATATCCATCAACTTTTACTTCAAAATTCTTGAGAAAGTAGTTTTTATGATGTCGCACACAGATTCTTAGGGAGCTAAATACTCTGAATTAGAACATTTTACTTAACCAAAGAGTATTTATAGACTTATGGGCAACAAATACTGTGTGAGACAAGACTACAAAACAGTCCCATACTCAGGTGTTAACTCAGGTGGGTTTTTTTGCTCTCACCTTATCCACATTTCTTTCCTTATATCTTTTCCCAGAATACTTACTATGCTGTCAGCATTATTATTGTCTACCCCACTGCAACCTAGTAAAATGGGGAAGGCTATTTAATGCCTTTTTATGGATTTCTCAGTTGATCCATTTTATTCCTATTGAAGTATTGTATTAATTTTAAATGCTGCAACTGGTAGGGCAAGCAGGACTTTTGTTCAAGAATCTGTTTTTCAAATATGTCATACTTAGAGATCTAGAAAAAATATTCAGAACACATTTTGATTCATTTTTAGGTGATTAGTCCAGGTTTCATGTTGTAGTTCACCACTAATTATCTTAGGAGATGTTTTTTGCCAGGCAAAGGCTGCACTATGAATAATTCTTTCAGTGTTTCTGCAGATGGTGATTTCTGAGGCAGCTGACATGAATGTGGCTCTTCAAAGATCTGTACAAGATTTCCCAGGCAGTGAAGCTTCGAGGAAAGATCAGAACAAGGCACCATATACAAGACTGTGGTTCTCATTGTCAGCTACAGCCAGCTTTGTCCAGCATCTGTAGGGATGCTGGAAAGAGCAATGTGCAACCTCTGGATTAGGTCTCTGGTGGCAGTGCTAGGAGATCTGTTTCTCAGCTTTGTTTCTGTAACATTGCTATGTGGTGCTGGTGTCACTCCACAGCTCAGACTCCACAGGGATATGGAGAAATTTAACTCCCTGTTGCAATACACTTTTTTGTTGGTTTTGGTTTTTTTTTTCCTCATGCAGTTTAGTAGTTTGATAGCTGAAAGGGCTGTGCTGTGCTCCTAAGCATGCTCTTGCCTCTGCAGAGCAAAGCACTGCACAGGGAAGTAAGAAGAGGGTCCTTGAAGTGCTGTGGGGAGGAGAGCCCAACAGGCTGCTCTGCTCTGCTTCTGGTTACCATTACCAGTAGGATGGAGAGCAACACAAGCACTCAATTTATTGCTAGACACTGGCTGTGCTTAATCATACATGGGACTATAAGAGATTGTCTTAGTGTCTACGTAATCAGCAGCTCTGTCATTTATTGGGAAATTTAGTCAGTTCAGTTTGAAACCGTATTTATTAATATCAAACTTAAATTATCAACTACTACAAACATCCACTGAATGTTTTCCTAAGACGCTCACTCATAGGGGCTCTTAGAAAATATAAAATCTTTTAAGTACTTCTAAGTACAAATTTTCTATAGCAAGGAACACCAGGAATCTCTGGAACTCCAGATCCATACACAATTTATCACCTAATTCATTACTTCAAAATCTCATATTTGGCTTTAAAAACAACCCCAAAACCACCTCTAGTATTTTGGAATTGCAAGGCTGTTATTTGAAAAATACCCACACAACTTTACATGTGTTTGTCTTACTGAATTTAAAGGTCCACCTGTTCTATTTGCAGGTATACAATTTGCTTTCCTAAATGTTAGTCAGGAGAAACAGGGCATCAGCCTTCATCACCTATCTTGACAGTCCGATGTCTGTGGTCAGAAGATGCATGGTGGTTCAGAAGACGTGTCATGGTCCTGCCAATCCTTTCTGTCAGATTTCACTTAGTCATTAAGTTTTAAAAACAAACCAAAAAAACCCCCCACTAAACAAAAACCCGAACAAACCCTTACTGGGTTGCAGTAAGGCAAGTGTTCACTTAGTTTCATAGTAGGGGAAAAGCAAGCCATATTAATTCTGTTGTTTCTAAACCCCAAGTCTGTGCTTTTAGGTTAGGATGGTGTCACCTGGGAAAACAAGGATCCGCATTCACATCACACACACACTGCGATACAGGGACCAAGACACAGCCTCATCCCCCTCCCCACCCACCTAGGCAGGATGCAGGGGCTCACAGCTGCAGCACTGTGCCCTGCCCACAGATTAGACCCACGCTCCTATGTCCATCAGTAAGGTGTGGGGTAATTTCTTGATCGCTTTTTGATAGCATCTGTGTTTCTGAATCTGCACAAGTGTGACAAATGGTTGGGGGGATAAGAGTTTTCTACCACATCAGTAAACGTGCTCCCCTTCACCCCACCCCAGCAAACCAAACAAATGCCCGTATCTGGAGATATTTCAGTGCCTGAATTAATAAAATAAGCATGATAGTGAATAATCTATGTTAAGCATTTTCTTACCCTTTATTTTTTCATTATGATCAGAAGAGGAATATGATTAACAGCAGTTTAAACTTTAGCAGTACAATTTCAGTATTAAATATAAAACTACACTGCAAGTTGATGTATTTTAAAAATGGTTATGTATAATCTAGCCTTAAATTTATGTATCAAATACAACTCAATTTTTTCTTGCCTTGACAATTAACATATCTAACAAATTTCAACAAGCCAGACATCCATCTTTTCCATTAAAAAAAATAAGCAAGCACACCAACTTTTATTTATAGCAAGGGGGTGTAAAAGATTCAACACTTTCCTGAGTGTTGTCCAAAGAATAACAGGTTCAAGAAAGTCAGTTAAATAAGTGTAATGATAAACCTAAAGCTAAGCTGGAGGACCTTTTGATTAACTTCATATTTCATATATTACTTGCAAAAATTGAGAGCAACATGAGTTACAGAACTTCCATGAAAACAAGCCACTTACAAGCAGGTGGTTAAGCTTGATTAGTTTATTAAAAGGATTATATGACACGGTTGCCTGCAATAGCAGGGGACTGGATCTGATGACCCAGGAAGTTCTTTCCAGTCCCATGTTTCTAAGCCATGCACCAAGTGTATCCAGCCCACACTTTCACATTTGGAAAAAGCCAAAGCCACACACACACACACTCACAGAAAAAAAAAGTCCTCGATGACACCATTTCATTTCTCTAGATATTCACTATGCAGAAGGGAACAGAGCTAAAGTCCTGTACAGAGGATACATTTACTCGAGGTTGATGTGGTACTGAAGTCAGTTAATAATTAGATACCTCCAGGCAGATTCAGTTACAGGGCATACCACACTGCACACTGCCAGACAATTTCTAATCAAGCCAAGAACCTCTTGCAGAAATGAGGTCTCTTTGCCAGCAAGCAGAGCACACTGAATAGGCTAAAAGCAGCTGTTCTTAAATGAACTACGCTACCAACCGTGAGTGAACAACAGATAGATGGTAAGAAGCATTTACCTACTAGACAACCTCTCTGCACACTCAGGCAGAAGTAATTAGTTCAAAGCAGCAACCATTGCTCCTACCTTACCTGTCTCTTGAGTACGTTCTCTTTAAAAGCTAGTCTACAGAATCCATGCAGCCATTCTCAAACACTATGGAAGCAGCAGTTTGCAGCTGCCATGCAAGACTACTTTCAAATGATAGTCAGACATTCCCATCATCTTGCCCAGTTTGCTAGGACTGCATACACAGCCATAGCAAAAAGCCTTTGCAACTAGAGATCTAAACAATTGCCTACATTCAGCCCATCTAACTTTTAGGCACTTGGTTAAGGTGTCTGGGTCGCTAGCCACCCAGAAACTTCCCCCCCCACACCCACCCACCCCTGGAAAAAAAAAAAAAAAATCACTGAAGGCAGGTAGTCTCAATTGCCTTCTGGACACGTCTCTTGACTCCCACTGAGCAATGCTGCATTACAACCAACCAAGTTCTTAATACAGGCACCTCAGTTAGACAGGATGAATGGAGACTTGCACCACTTCCAAGAGATAGCATCAATACTCTCCAAAACCAAAGGCAATTACAGTTTGCAACTTCAGTCACATTTGGAAACAAACTTACAGTCAAGTAATTAAACTGTAGTTCCTCCCTCCCAACCATAAAAGCCTTCCACATGGAGGCTCTGCTGTTAAAAAAAAAAAATTCTTCCAAAGAGTGGACACAGCTGCTTTGCCACTCATTCATGGGGAAGCTGAAGGATCAGAGAACACTTACTCAGAGACCTGGAATGACTAAGCACTGCTAGTGCATGCAAAGCAGAAGTAACAAGATGGTTTTTAAATTAACCCTAGTCCTCTTCTCCACCCCACAAAATTCATGCAAGTGTTTGAGAAAATAGTCAAGATGTAATAGCCCCAATTTCCAAAAAGGCTTAGTTGCGGGGTTTTGGTTTTTTGGTTTTTTTTTTTTTTTCAAATATTGTAAAAGAAAAGTCCTTTTATTTTCTTTCTGTGGGCAGAGAAATGCTTTTTTGGCATGTTTGAGAATCATAGATATCTATGAAAGTCCATGCTGTTTAAATTCTCCAACTAGTTTCTATAACCTGTCAAAAAAAACATAAGCAACCTATACATGTTTCCCCAGTATTGACATGCAAGCTCAGAGCTCTCCACTTTAGTGAAATGAGGTGTTACTTCTGTGCTGATAGTTGACGAGTCAGCATTACACGACTTTGAGACCAACTAAATTAACATTGTCGTAATATGAAAGGCAAGCACAAGTTCATTTATTTATAGCAAAGGTCTTGGGTTACAGGAGGTCAGTTCTTGCCATCTTGAAAAGATAGGGGATAACTTATTGCATACATGTGCATTATAATTTAGCAGCAAGTCATTCATAGAAACACTTCCCTCCTACTGCTTTTTTGGTTTATCTCAATTATATATATATTTTAGCTTTACAAAGCATTTAACACCACCTTTAAGTTAATGGTCTTTTATTGGAAAAAAGACTAGCATTTACAACTTGGAATGGACATAAATTGTAGTATCTTGAACAGCGATGTCGATAGTTGTGCTGAAGTCCACAGGCTACTCCGCCAGCTCCAAGTCATGGTACAGAAGGTTTTAAAAATATGAGAGTCCAAAGATGCTCCCTTGGTGAAGGTTTCTTTTAAAAATTTTGTGAACGGTAACAGCCCGACACCCGTTTCACTATAGTGCAATGCAGACAATGTTAAACCAGTATTTTAACATAGACATGCCATCCATAGTTAAGATCATCATATTTTTGGAGCACACTGCTACGTACAGGAGAACCATTCAACCTTTAGGGCATTTTCTCTAAGTTTTGCATCCTTCAACCATTTTGCTGCATACCATCCTGAGGTATAAACCAATTTTGAAGTAAACCAGCTATGACAATTTATACTACAAATTGAACTAGAATCCACTGTTGAACAAAAGAGTGGATCCTTTAGGTTGTTTTTTTTCCTTTTAATACAAATGTCTGACTGTGCTCAATTGTCAAGCTGCATGCATGAAAAACTGGCCAGCCCAAACAGTGTAATAGTCATTAGCAAATGGAACTTTTGAGTTCACTAAGTGCTTCCTTTTTTTTTATTTTCAAGGTAGTACAATTATTTATATTTTAAAACTGATGTTTATCTTTTGGGGACAGGACCACCAACCATTACATGCAGTTTGTGGACAGAAGGTATTTTGACATTCAGTTTTGCTATACAGAAACAGAATGAATAAATGAACATTTTTTTTGCAAGAGGTAAGTAAAAGATTCAATTTGATTTTTCTAGAGGAAAAAAGGTGTAAAGGAGGTCTCTTCACTTTGCAGTCATCATCTGTACGAATTCTGAAAAGACAAAAAGTCACTGTGATTTATTGTCTCCAGAATACTTCAACTGATAAAGTCTCTTAAACACATTTGGCAAAAAAAGAAAAGGCCCTTTCACTGTATCTTAAGTTTTTGTTCACAGAAGTGGACAACCAAATAAATTGATTCCTCAAGTACCAGAAATTAATGCCCTATGCAACAGGCTATTGCTCAACCAGAGTAATGGTTTTGAGTCACGACAAACATCTTTTTACCTTCATAGTTGACTTGCCCATCCCCATCAATGTCTGCTTCTCTGATCATTTCATCTACTTCTTCATCTGTTAGCTTTTCTCCTAAGTTTGTCATAACATGGCGTAGTTCTGCTGCACTGATATAGCCATTGCCATCCTGTGAGGAAAGAGTTGCATATGATCATAATAAATAATTCTGACATTAACTCTGAAACTACAACGATGTTTCCTGTAGCTGCTTCTGAACTGGCCTTACAGCACTTGGGACCGATAGAGAGATCTGGCAGACTAGTCCCATTGCCTTACAAAGCATGCATACCACTCTAACCTTCTACACAATCACTGTACTGCAAGAGTAATTGCATGCGTAGCTGTGATAAGATTTTTGAAAGCTCTTTAAGAGCATTAAAAAATACAAGACCAGAAACAAAAAGTTTTAGTCTCCACTACCTAAGCAATGCCAAAAAGTTTTTAAAATTGATTTCCCAAACAGCAAGAATAAAGCCAGCTTTCTCCTCTGTATACTACTATCTCTATAACCAGACTGCAGGTGGCTAGGTTAAGTTTCTTGGATGATACAGAACAAACCTTCAAAAAAACCCCATTTAAATTCTACTCATGAGGAGCTGTCAAAAGCTTCCTGACAAAAAAAAAAAAAAAAAAGACACTTTAAGTCGGTGTTCCCATTAGTAATATCCCAACATAAAGCTCATCCCTAGCCATTTCAGAAATTGTCCTCTTCCATATAACAGAATAATACACTAGCTTAGAGCAGGAGTTCCTATGGTCATCACCAGTAGATAAGCAACCTCTGTGGCTTTTAACACAAATCTGGTCTGCAGAAATAACCCCACAGGGTAGATGAAGTACTAATCAAACTATCGAACACTTCCTCTAGCACATCTTCAGTTAAGTACTAGAGACTACCACTTTTCTCCATAAAAAGTAGTAAGGCCTTCCACACATGCATGTACATCAGCTTAGCAGCTGCACCAGTCATTACTCAACACAATTCTCTTGTAACATCTGTCATATCCAAGCAATCTGGAGAATGGAACACCTGGTCTAGAAATAATTGACCTTTAACATGTACGCCCAGGTATCCTTAAAGAAGAGAGACAGAGTCAAGCTCTTAAGGTTTCCTGAAAGCAACCTCGAAGTCCACATCTTAGAAGCAGAACATCCAATACATCCCTCTAAATACTGATGACATCACCTTAGCTTCAAAAGCTTCCACGAAGTATAAAACCTTGTATATCCATGCCAACACTTCCCCATTCCCCTGAAGTCAGAAAGTACCAAAAAAAAAAAAATCCCTCCCTCCCCCCCAAAAGCATCAGGCTCTGCTCCTCTCTGTTCAAGGAAAGGCCAGAAAGCTTTCCTCATGAATGAGCCCAAAGCTTAGACCTGCTGTGTAGAGCAGGTAGAACCAGCCTGCAACAATCCTGGTTGGTTCCAGAACAGTCCCTACTGTTTCTCTGCTTCTACTAGAGGGTTTTTTCCTTCTAGACAAGAAGAGCAAAACCACTGAGAAAAAGTTTAACATCATTACTGCTTCTAAAGAATATCTGTAGTTATTAATACCTTGTCAAAGACTCTGAATGCCTCACGGATTTCTTCCTCGCTGTCTGTGTCCTTCATTTTTCTGGCCATCATGGTTAAAAATTCAGGGAAGTCGATAGTGCCATTGCCTTAATGAAAAGAAACTTCCAAAAATTAAAACTTCCATGCTTTTCTTTATACCAAAAAAAATCATCTAGCATACAACTTAACCAGGAATAAGTCTGACAGATCCTCTGTAAACCATTCTTAAAAGAACAGACCTTCTCCCTGAATTGCCACCACTGCCTTGTTGCTATCACAATGTGCAGTAGCCACTGTCACTGCAGTGTTTCACCACAAAAACTACTACTGCCTTCCCTCCAGGTCAAGTCATGCCATTTGCCACCTAAGAGGCAAGTAAAATGTCAGTCTGATGCTTCAAGGTTAACCAATACTAAGGAACTGTTACTTCAAAACACTCTCTGAAATTAGTTGTTTAGTGTCATTAGAGTCTCCCAATTGCTGTGGGAGATTCCAGAGCAAAACGTATTATAAAGCTATCACTACAAATCCAGGATATCTAAAAATCTGAGAAAATTACACTTAAGTAAGCTGCTCATAAATACTCCTTTCTTGTTAAAAATCAACTTCCTTATCAACATATGTTGCACACCACAGAAGTAATGCACCATTTTATGGGGCAACAAGGATCTGCAAATTCCAGCAACATGAGAAAAGCTGCCATTATTTAGTATTTCTGATAAGCTTAGCAGTAGGTGTTCTTATAGGTATTTCACTGCAAAACTGAAAATTCCTGGTTACATCCAGGCCTCGCCCTTAACATTTAAGTTCTTTATTCAAATTAAGGATTAAAACTTCAGGCTGCTCAAAGCTCTGAGAAAAGTGGTATGGTGAAGAAACAACTTTTTAAACAGCAGAAACTAGATTTGTATAGTCAGGATTCAGCCCTATATGCCAAAAAAACCCATTGCATTAAATAGCTCACTGTGCAACTAAGATCTACCCTTTCCTTCTCATAGCAAAGAAGCTAAATAAATGCAGTTTAAGAAAACCTTTGCACCTTTGGGATTCCAGGTTGAGACATACACCATTACTTATCATCATAGCCAGCTTTATCTACCAGCTAAATCTGAATACAGGTCTCATACTCAGCTTTGAAAAATCCTAAATGAACATGCAGAATAATAGCAGAGCATTCTGCCATAAAAGAACTTTCATCAGATGGGCAGGCATACTTATCTGAAGTCCTCAGTCTCCTTCCATTTTTAATCTCACAGTGCTGCACTGTGGATTGCAGCCTAGAGAAGTCACAATACATAAACCCTACATGCACTGCAAATACTCATGTTTTTCAGCATCTGCATCCAAGAGTTAAAAATTAAGGTCAACCTTCACTTTTAGGAAAGTAGTTGTAATTATGTAGTCTCATAATCAGATAACCTAGGCTCTTTTCAATATACTTTCACTCTTCTTTTACAGAGGTATTAGAGGAAAATACAATCACAGCCAACATACAAGATAAAAGCCTTAACATCGCTGAGCAGGGGAAAGCATTTTCCCTTTTTATAACTGCTACCGTGGCTAGAGTATCAAAAACAAGATGTGCAGCTACCCTTTCTGGCACACATATAAAATTATTCTGACAGACCTGATATAGGAATATTTTTCTGCTCTTGCCTCCAATCCCTTCCTGCTATCTATTAGTGACCTAATACATTAGACTATGCAGTTTCTCCCTGTTGTATCTTCAATTCTTGGAAGTTTACCCCTATTCCACTCTCACCACATTTTTGGCCTTAGACAAAACCACAGACATTAGTACAGCTATTAAGACCAACATGGGTTGATGAAACAGGTATAGAAAAGCTGGGTGGAAACACAGGTTAACAGCAGGTCAGGGCAAGTCAGCTAGCAATAGATAGACTAAGACCCATAAAATATTAAAGAAAAACAGCAGTAGCTTTGTCTCTGCCCATCCTCTTTTCTAGACTCTCACTAAAACTGCTAGCATCTTTGATTGCTATGCAGAGAGCAATCAAAAGTTCAGAGTTCCGAGTTTAGATTCTATCAAGTATTTTGAAACTGTTTAAGGTGATTACAGCGCTAGTAACTACCTTTCCAACACTTACCATCAGCATCTACCTCGTTGATCATATCCTGCAACTCTGCTTCTGTTGGATTTTGACCCAATGACCTCATGACAGTTCCCAGTTCTTTTGTTGTGATAGTACCATCACCATCTTTGTCAAATAGGGAAAAGGCTTCCTTGAATTCTAGAGACAGAAACAGTCCCAGTGTTAAGACATCACCACCATGAGAAAAATGCACTCCACTGACAATGTCTGGTACAATTTTGAGAAACATTTTATCTAACTGTCCATGTACTGGGAGACTTAACACTCAAACATTAATAAAACAATTACTTAGAGAGCCAACACATAGCTTACCCAGTATATTCAAACTTATTTTGTGTGGTTATTATCTGCATTACAACTCTAATGCTCTTCATCATCTTGGTTGAGGCACAGTTGCACCATAAAAAGCAGCTGCTTGGGATAAGTCAATGGACCCACTGGGTTTTCTTCACCATTAAAAGACTTAAGAGAAATAGTAAGTGCTGTAATACACCACTTTTTAAGGCAGCAGACAGTAAGAATTGATGTCAGCCACAAGTGGTTGAGTGGTCTCCAGAAGGTCAAATGATGCTCCTTCTCCTAACCAGTTTGAATTACAGACACTCTGGTAGGAGTTATTTAAAAGACACTGGCTTTTAAATAGTGTAGTTAAATCATTTTTGGTTTATTTGTTGCCATGTCAACTTTACTTTCACTTTATTAAAAAGAGTACCTAGGTCTGCTTTGACTCCAAGAAAGTCACCTGTCTTAGCAATTATTTGTTTGCAAGAAATTCAGAAGGACTTGGCTCAAGTCAAAAAAAAAAAAATCATTATCTGCAGTCCAAGGAACAAGCAGTCTAAATAAAGAGGCAATGAACTAGTAATATTCTGGAATGTTTTGGCTTTTTAAAAGTGTTTTTTAAAAAGTGTTAGTATAGATTTTAAATTTTACAAAGTTTTTTTCCACTATGTTTGAGATATTGTCCTTTAGTCACAAGGAGTTAGAAAAAAAAAATAATTTCTCATTAAGACACTTACCAGCAATCTGTTCTTCAGTCAGCTGATCAGCCTACACGAAGAATAGAACATTTTAGAATACTGTTTATCCCTAACTATGTCAAGCCACAAGACACTTCCTTTAGATTTCAGTAGTGATTTATCATTACTTTTACAAAGCCACTTTCAACCCTTGGAATTCTGCCTCTGCAAGGAGATTCCACTCACCTACACCATGCAGCCACTTCCAAAGGGATATACGCTAACTTGTTTTGAAACTGCACATGAAGAACCAGATATGCATTCCTTCAACTTGGAGAATCCGATTTGGTCAAGTGAAGGACACAGGGCAGGCAGGCTCCTTGCAACTGGTCTTAGAGGCATGAAATCCTTAATGTGTTTGGAGTTTCACATCACATCAGATGTCATTTCCAGCAGTATAGTGATCTTAATACTGCATGGGGGTATTTGCACATTAGTGGACTAATGACAAGTGTGCCACCTAGTGATCTCACACTACTGAAGTCCACCCTCCCCCACCACACTGCATCAAGCATTAGCCTACTGTAAGCTTAGCAGAAAGGACTGTGCTGTGATATTAGGAGGAATTACTACTCGGCATTATGGAGATTTTTGCCATCTCTGATAAAGAAAACAGCACTGTTCAAGCATCACATTATTTTTCCATTCAGCCAAGCAGTTTAAGGTGCCTCACACTGATATGTGGGTTGTTTTATACATCACTTTAAGTGGGGAGATTTTAAAGTGTCTGCTTAGGACCTTCTGTACATCAAGAGGTCACTGCTGCATCCAAAGGTATACAGCTCAGTGGGCAATTAAATTGGCTTTCCCAGCGTTTAACTGTGGCTTCCTTCCAGAAGCCTCTCCTTTCTGTATGGATGGAGCATCACAAAAAACTCCACTGTTTGGACTCTGAGGAGCTAACCATTTCTTTATGGAAAAACATGCATTTTCCTAGTAATTGAAAAAACAGGCCTAGTCACAGATACTGGGAAATACAACTTGTTTTATTGAGCAGCTTTTAATAATTGAAGAGAAAGCAGGCACCTTGTAACCCTTTTGTCCTAAAACACCATTCTTTAACTATAAAAGCCACTGAACTGCAGTAAAAGGCAACAAACACAATAGAGAATTAAGAGGCTGTGCAATCTGTTAATTAATATATTGTATACGATTTTGCACAGGGGACTAGAGTAGGGTTGAAAGCCTGTTGTATATACTAAATGACATACGCAGATTTCACCTGTAAATAAGTGCTGGGTTGGGGGGGTTATGTTTTAATGTCTGTATATAATGATTAAACAGTTCCCCATATCCACAGGGAGGGGGGTGGGGCAGAGAAAAGGGTAGAAATGCTAATAGCTAAAGACCATTCATTGTTTAGAAAGTCTTCTTTAATAACATCAGAAAACTTGTGTTCAAAATCCAGTTCGACTTTCCACACTGTGATTTTCTAGAAAATACGAGATTTTACATAAAGATTAGCTAAGGAATTTACATAACAGACTGAATGCCCTACAGAACAGGAAACAGAGCCGCAGCTCGGCAAAAACCTCCAACCCACGGCACCGCACTGCCCCATTAACAGAGGGGCAGTGCTCACCGAATGTTTCTGAAAATCAGATTTCAAAATTAAAAGCAAACAAACAAAAAACCAAAACAGCGTGACACACACCGTGATGCCAGAAGCACGCAACCCAACCCTGAACTGCCATGAGGTTAACCTTCCCGAGCAACAGGCACAATCGCTGCCTGCTCGCCCTAGCTACAGGACAAAGGTACCCAGGGCTGGAGCCATCACCCCACCCTGCCAAGTCATCAAATCCTGTCCTGGTGATGTCAGCCTTCCCCGACGGGAAGGGGAGATGGAGAGACAGAGCCGAGAAACACCCAGATTGCCAAAATGCGATAAGACATCAGCCTGCAACTGTTTCACAGCTGTCGTAGGAAGCAAAAAACCGCCGGGAAAATCCCAGCTCTTCCTCTTGCCCTCTTTTGCCACGAGTCCGGGCTGCCACCGCAGCGACCGACGGCCGGGGATGACGTGAGCTGCTCCCGGAGCCCACCAGCGATGCGTTTCCGAAGGCGAGGCGGTGGCTGACATCACCCAGTCAGGGGAAAGGGCGGCTTGCAGCCCGCTGGGCGCAACAGGCGCCCTTCCCGGCCAGCAGCCACCCACTGCTGCAGTGCGTCCCCGCTTCCCCTCCCTCTCCAGCCGGCGGCCACACCACGTCCTCATCCTTCAGTCGGGCGGGCACCTGGGCTCCGCAGCCAGCCATCCCCTTCCCTCCCCTTGGTGGAGAAGACAGTGGCTCTCCCCACCAGCCTCTCGGGGGAGAGGGCTGCGCCCCCCCACCGGCTGAGCCCCCCATACGGGCGTTGGGCCGTTTCCAACCGAGCAACGCGCACTGCGTCCCGGTCCCCCCCAGTTGGGAGTTGCGCGGGGGCCGGGGAGGAAGAGGAGGAGACATGATGTAATGCAGACAGCGATGGGCTTCGCCGCTGCTGCGTTTTTCTGGGGGATGGGGGGGGGGGGGGGCGGCGGCGGCGAGGGCGCAGTAGCTGCAGCGCGGTGCCCTCCCCCGAGCCGCCCCCCCCATCGCCCTCCCTGCGCAGTGCAGCTGGTGCCGGAGCCGAGCAGAATCCTCGCCCGCAGACCCGCGCCCCGCCCGGCACGGCCCCCGCCCCACAACCCGACCTGCCCGGTGGAAGGGCCGTGGCCCCAAGGAGACGCGCCCAGCCCTTTCCGGAGGGTAGCGAGCGCTGCATGCGGGGGAAGGCGAGGCGGGGCCGGGAGGGCGCGGGGTCGGGGCACCCACACGGCAGGCCCCAGGGAAAAGGGAAGGAAGCAGCGGAAGAGGAAGGGCCGCAGCTTGGCGGCGAACCCGCGCAGCGCGGCAGGGGGGCGTCCGCAGCCAGCAGGCCACTCACCCCGCAGGGACACAGGCGGGAAGGGCTGTGGCCTCCCGCTGCCCCCCACCGTGCTGGGCTTCATACCCCCGGCTCCACCGACCTCAGCTCCGCAGCGAGCCTCCAGCGCCCCAGCCCCCGCGACAGCCCGGGCACCCTGAGCCACAGTCGGTCGAGCCACCTACCATGGCGCGGCGGCGGGCCCGGCGGCGGCTGCACGAACTGCGCGACCACGAGCGGCGGCGGCTGCTGCCTCCTCACCGGCGCGGCTCGGTGAAGTGCTGGGGCTGTGAGTCTGCGCCGCCCTAGTATATATGTAGGGCTGTATCCCTCCGCCGGAGCGGGGCCTTTTTTCTCTCCTCCCCGGCGCGGTATGTGTGAGGGTGACTGCAGCGAGCAGCCCTCCCCCCTCCGCGGCCCGGCCCCTCCCCTCCCCCGGCGGGCGCCCTACCCCCCCTGCAGCCCCGCGGCCGCTTTCCCGCTGCGGGATCTGGGGCCGCGGCAGGCTGCAGCCCAGCGGTGCGCCCCCCCCCCCCCCCCCCCCCCCGCCGTACTCCTTTCCCCTTCCCCAGTCTCCTCGCCCCTTGAGGTAAGAGCCAAGCAGGGACAGGGGGGTGAGCAGCCCCCCCACCCGAGGAGAGGCCTAGCTACCGGGGCGACGCAGCTGCAGCCCAACGAGGGCTGTGCGGCCGCAACCCCCGCCCCCAAGCCGAGCGGCGAGGGGTGATGGCAGCCAGGTCCTCGTAGTGGCCATTTTCCGCCGAGCGCTGGAGACCGCAAGGGGCGGCAGCGCCGGCGGGGAGAGATCTGCCCACCGCGGGGCTGCGTCACCGCAGGGACCCCTCTGGCCCCGCGTCGAGGCCTGTCCCCACCTCCCCGTCGCTTTCTAGGCCGGGACCACCGAGAATGAGGGGGATCTTGGCCGAATTGGTGTGGTGTTTTTTTCTAGGCGGCATCCCTGCTGGCGGTGCGGTGGCCTGCGCTCCCCCGGGGAGCCCGAAGCGGCACCTGGGAGAGGATGATGGCACGGGGTGGCGGGGGCAGAGTGCGTTAATAAAGCACATTGTTCGGGGAAGTCTGAACGACAAGACGGGTACGACAGCGGCTGTAAAGCTGGTGTGTTGCAGCCAGCACAGCTGTCTTTCTTAATCGTAGGGCTTTCGTCAAGCACCAAAATCTAGATGACGGTAAAATTCAATCCAGAATCAGATGGTCTACAACTGACGTGTCACTTCAGCCTCTTTTCAGCAGAATGGCTGTAGCTTACAAGTGAGAGGCAGCAAAAGCATGCCTTGATGTCAAATGTCTTCTTCATTTCTCCTCGCTCTGCGCTGGGTTTCAGGATTTTGTCCACCATCTGATAATAACCCAGGTAAATACTGTAGCATTTACACTGTACCTCCTTTAATAGGCATGGAAGCACAAATAAACATGGACCCACACTGGAATCAAGGAGTTTGGTTCTGTTCATGACAGGTACCCTTAGATTTTGAGCTTCCTTGTAGTTCAAGATATTTTTAGTTAAGGTTTTAGTTTGGATCTCTCTGGATTGGGAGGCTAGCAGTATTTCCAATGAGGTCATAGTTCTGATAATCTGCCTGCAGTATAGCACTAAATCTTTTAAAATAGATTTTTCTATTTTTTTATTTTTAAGAAATCATGCATACCATCGGTGTTTGAAATAAAGACAAAATCAGTTGGGTTCTGTTTGTTAAACAATTTCAATAGCTCTGCCACTGAAGGTACAATGTATTTGCTTGCCTTTCTGGAACACTGTGATAGGTTGGCAAACACAACAGTTACCTGTCTACAATCTAGAAGCATTTCTCATAGCACACAAAATAGCATACTTAATGTGTCATAGTTTGGTCCCCAAACCATCCTAACATTTGTGTAGGAACTAGTCCGTGAAACGGTGTCAGAAAACCAATTTGCACCTGGCTAGTCTGCAAATGATAGGTTTATAGAAAGCTTCCATTTTAGATGCACAATGTCCAGCTTCCTATTTCTAATACTTTTATATTTTTTAACTACTAAGCAGTGACATTGGATTTTATGGTTTTTGTTATGGAAGAAAACACAAATTGATCTTTTGTTTTCAAGCCAGACCAATAATTTTAAGCTCTTATTTTCCCAGCTTAATTTCTTTCTGGAAAACATGGCACAATGTTTGATTGATGTGAGCTACAAGAGCTTTTGCTTGGATAAGTGAATCTTGGGAACTCCCCGAGTCTCACAGGGATGTGTGAAGAACAATTTTCATGTACAAATCATTCACCTCATTGTGCTGGTCTTACACAGGTGAAGATCTCACTATTGAAACACTGAATTTTATGTAAATACTGGGCTAAGAAATTTGTACAATTATCTCTCAGATAAATAGCTACTGCAATCTCAGGGTCTTTGGCCAAACTGTTTCTAACGTGGAAGGCTGAAGGTATTATCAGGAGAATAATCTTAGCAACATTTAAATGTGATGGTTTAGAATGTGGGTGCTTGATTTCAGTCTCTTTAAAGTTAAGTGCATGTAATATTTTCTTCTATTGATCCAAACCTTCACTTGTTAGAAAGTTAAGGGATTAGATTTATCTGTTGAGGAAAGACTATAAGACAAGTAATTAAAATTTATGGAGATTCTCTTAGAAACTATCAACCATACAACGTTTGGACACAGGCAAAGAAACTTGGAAATGCGAAATAAAAAGCCACTCGGTCTCATTCAATGAATGTTGCCAAAGATTAACAGGGCCTTTGAGTAGAAGGATTGCTGTGCATTTATACCTATTTTTTCTTTTCTTTTTTTAAACTTTTTGTGTCTACTTTCGCTACTCTTGATAGTTCATGCTAATGATGCACTTATATTAAAAATGGAATGTAAAAAGTTACTTTTAAAGTAATTTCGAATACACTTATCTTGCTTTATTTAAGAAAAAATTCAGGATGATCAATTAAGGTGCCACAGGTTCTGCAGTAGTTTTTGTCAAATTGTATTCTATATTTGAAAATCTTTTACAGCTAATACTGCAAAATAACATTCTAAGGGGAATTATTTTCCTAATCTGACATATGGCAATAATAAATGTAAACAAAACGAAGACTAACATTTTGCTGTTTATTTAATGTAGAAAAAACCTCATCTAAACTGGCATCTGTCTGCTCCTTGTAAATTTGCTTTCACTCACTTGTACAGCTAGATTTTGATCAGCATTCTTTGTTCTTTTAAAATTCACATTCAGTTGTGGGCAGGCAAGAAATGCCCCTGTCATTCCAATGACATACAATGTCAAATGATTTGCCAGGATCTTCTACAGCCTCATTCAAAATCTCCTGGATCTCAGTGGGAGCTGGACTGAGCCATGGAATTACTCAGGATTTGTGCCTAAAACCATAGAACTTGGCCATCCCATTGCTACAGAGCTTTTTTATTTTTATGAACAGAGGGCTATGCAATAGCTATTAAGATGAATTTCTGACTGGATAGATATACTGTTCTAAATTATTTTACTCTCTATCACTAAGCACACTTGTTGACTTGAGTTTAAACTGTAATATTAACAAAATACTATTTTATAAATTTATTAGTTGCAGTGAAAGACTTGCAACCGTTCTACCCAGTATTAGATTTCTAAATTTTGCATTAATAGGATAGTAAGCTTGGTCTCTATTTTTGCAGAGACTTAACATGTCCATTCTTTGGGAGCAACCTAATATTTAAGGAGGAATTCTGTTAAGAATTAGGAAAAGTAATAAACCTTACTACTTATATGCAAGGTGTGCTTTTCAACCTTGGCTTTGTTAACATAAGCACTGAAGAACATGGCCTTGCACATACCAATCGTTCTCTGATATTATATATACATAATTTATTAAAAAAAAATCCAAATTAAAACATTTCACAGACATCTGGCCTGTGAGAATGGATGTGAGAGCAGATGGACAGAAGTTTGTCATATCATTTAATGCACAACTGGCAGGCTGATATTATGGTGATAAGCATAGATAACCAGCATATAGTAAGTTAGAAGTACAAGAACTCAAAGTACACAAATGCATGCAACATCTGTGCAGCAGAAACAAATTCATAATGAGTTTTCATGGCCATAATATTGCCAGTTATATGTGTGAGCTACCGAAACTGGGTTTGACTTTGTTGCACTGTTTTTCAAGTCAATTGGAGCTCTGTTGGTAAATCAGAAAACAGGTTTTTTACCCTCTTTATAAACTTCTGTTCATTTAGGCAATGTTCTTTGGGGAGACCGTTTTCGACAAAATTAATGTTTCTAAATGCCATCAGCAGCTGTGAAAATCTTAGCCAGTATCCTTATAAAAATACTGTATGAGCTTCACTAAGATTGCAAATAAGTGGGTGGAACTCCATTGAAATAAAAAGCTAGAACAGAATTGAATTTGACCACATTTAAGCAAAATGTGAAAATAAAAATTGCTTTCATCTTAACATTTAAATTTCCAGACCTGGTAGCTCTTTAAAATGGGAACATACATCTTCCTGTGTATTACTGTTTCTTTTTTGAGATAGAGGGAAAAAACCCAAAACTCCCCAATCTTTTATATGCTGATGATTTCTTTATATTTGCCTCATTCCCACTGGTATCAGTATCGCACACAATTATGGATTTTCACTGAGCATTAAGTGTTAGAAGGCCATCTATGTAATTGAGTAATAGCTGCTACCTACGATGAGTGTCCTTTGTCTTGTCAAGTTTTAGATGGTGATGTAAACCGATTTAGCTGTTGGATAGAACT
The DNA here is from genome assembly GCA_009769605.1 of Bucorvus abyssinicus. NCBI lineage: Eukaryota > Metazoa > Chordata > Aves > Bucerotiformes > Bucorvidae > Bucorvus > Bucorvus abyssinicus. The sequence goes on from CM020036.1 coordinate 17,883,336, forward strand.
AAATTATTTACACATTGCAATTAAATTAGTGAATCCTTTTCTACGTAGCTAAGCAAATTGGCATCCTTGAGGCCAAATAATTTGACAAATTCCATGTTTTAAACTTAGCACAGTTTGATTTGGAAACCTTAAAGATTCTATCTTAAAAAGACTTGCACAGATGGGAATTACAGACCTGCTCCCATACGTAAATTCAGTCATACATCTTGCAGGTTAAACATTATAAAATAATTCTTTTAAACCAAAGTGCTTTTCCCTACTTTTTTACACTCAAAATGTAAAATAAATGGAAAAAGAACAAAACTTTTTCACAGAGTCTTAAAAAAACAACTTTTCTTCATAGTCCTGTGAAGAGGTCTCTAGGAACATTACAGTGTGTGAAAACAGGATTTTGCTTCTCAGTTTTTGTAATTGCCAGTTTCATAGGAAGGTAAACATTGGATGATTCATGATACAAACAGAAGTTACTCCTTCCATTTTTTCTATTATGTTTTGTAATTGTACGTGGTTTTATGGATAAAAGCCAAATTGTATCCACTATTTTTTCAGGAATCAAATGCAGAAGAGGACAGAATATTTACATATGTTTATTCATGTTTATTTACATTTGCTAAGCATTTCGTATTTTTACATGGCATTGTCAGGCCTACCTTGGCCATGCTTCTTCACTGTTGGATAGGCATACATGAACTATATTCCCTGACGGTGATTCTAGTTAATACATCTGTCAAAGAAATTTATTTTTACCACAAATCTATTTTAAAATATTCTGTATAGGAAGATATGTATGGGAACATATATATCACCATAATGATAGGAAAAGTTCTGTTTCTAATTTCAGTACACGGATTCATCAAAATTTTAAATGATACAATGTGTTGAACAATAAAACAAATCTGAGTCAGATTGATCTTAGTAGAAATGGTTTGAGTTTGCACTTTTTAAGAATATGCTGGAAAACTAAGTGGGCCAAAACTGGTTTACTTTATAGGTTCAACTTTCTGTCTTAGATAAAAGCTGACCAGCTGTTGCTGTTAGCTATAGATTTTGAACCAATATATAGTTTATAATGGTATAATAAACAATGGTAAACAAATACGCTTCAGAATTTAAGTCCTGAAGAAAGGCTGCAAATCAGTTCGTTCACTTCAGTATGGTTGTTTCTCATTTCAGTTTGTCCCATTTAACATAGAAAAAAATCTTCGAAGATACTCAGGATTGCTTCTTTACATAACGGGAATTATTAAATGAGCCGACTGCATAGTTTTTTACACCTCTCCTTTGACAATGAGTAATTCACTTTCATCTGAATATTTCCGTGGGGAGAACTGGGACATTAATTTTGCAACAGAAGTCCCAGCTAAATTTAATGAATATATATATGAGAATATATGACATAGACAGACAGGTACGTAAAATCCATGGATACATCCTCTAATGGCCAAGTCTCCTTTACTTAACCTCTAATTGTAATTTTATAGTAGGTCTATGTTAAAAAAATTTTTCTTTGGGTCAGGTAGGGCTGTCATAAGCCTTCATGCAACAGCTAGAGGTAAAAAATTTAACAACTCCACATACGCAGTTCAAGGGTGATCTTAATTTTAAATCAGAAGCGTAGTTTCTGGTTTCAGATTTTCAGCAACTGTAAACATGCCTTGCAGTCAATAAATCCATGTGAATTTGCATCAGTTAGGGATTTATTCTTCTCTTCCTTTCTCTCTCACACCCGAAATGAGGAGTTTCTATCAGTTTGTCAGATTCCTTGGGATAAGAAGCTACAAGATCAAAACCCCTCGAGCTAATGGATGTCAAATATTGCTGCCCAAGAGACATCCATTATTCTAATCCACCATACTATGGAGCTGGCCTGAGGTGAGAAGTATTACCCATACATCCCAAATTACAGATGCTGGAAGCCAGAATCATTGCCAGGTGATACTCTTCATTTGGCTTAAGTACATGAAGCAAGCTATGGAATTATTACCCTTCTTTCGGACCAAGAAGATGTTTGTGCCTCTATCAATAATAAACCCACCTTAAAATGAAATAACATCTCCAACTGCCTAATCACCATTGGGGGGGGGGGGGGGGATGGGGGGGTTTGGGGATGGATGGACCCTAAATTTTTCAATAACCTCGAAGAGAAGATGCATTTCTACTTATCAGTTCCCAGAAACTGTAAAAATAAATTCCAATCTCCATAGCCTATTGCTGCAGAGCCAAAAGAATGCCTCTCCCCTGAGAACCTGGCATGGCAGTACCTAAGAAATCCTCTGCTGAGGGCTCATCTTTAAAAGTCTTTTAGTGAAAAGAATTTTTAAAATAACAGGAACATCTGATGCCTCCAGAATACAGGTTCTGATATCGCCCTTAAATTTTCTTTTTGATCCAATCCTTTGTCTAGAATGTTAAGTTTTTACCTCTGGGAGCACTAGCACGTGTGAAGTCCAGCCCCTTAAAATGTCTGACTCTCAGAGTATGCGTGTACCTCCATCCTAAAGCACCTCACATCATTATTGAAATTCCAGAAGTGGTACCAAGAAAACCCATCTTTCTTTGTAAACCTGGAGAATGGAGCTATTCCATGAGGCCTGCTATTCTTCCCAACGTTTTTGTGGCATTCACATCGGCCACCTAATTAAATCTCTGTTCTGCCTGCCTTATTCTGAGGCTGTCAGCTTCTGTGAAATAAGAATATGCCTAAAATCTGGTCTGTCTCAGGCATCTAGCACTTTGCACACACCTTTCCTGGCAAGCAGCATTGACCTTCCCCACAATATGGCTATTTGTTATTTTTGTGGTAGCAGAAGTATGCTAGATGGTAATGAAGTAGTTCTGTTTATTAAGTGCATGGTTGGGTCCTGGCTGTGAAGCTCTCAGCAGTGCTGTTGAAGAGCACAAGCCTAACACAAAGATGCACCGCACCAAGAATGGGATTTTTATGCTTTATAGAAGGGAAGTACATTTAATGAGTTTATTCTGGTTAGCCTTTAGTTTAGTTTTGGGTCTGCCAGTACTGACATCATTTTTCCAAGCAGGGAGCACCATCTAAGACTTCTGTGCATCACTCTCCTTGGGGTGGGCCTGTGTGTGGGCTGATGCAGTGCTCAGCACTCCCGATCATTTCACTTTGGCATCCATTCGGCTTCTGCTGTCTCTATCTCCATATTCTATTTTAGGTGCTTACAGAGCACCAATCTCCTTCACTAAAATATAACCGAAACAAGATATTCAGCATCAAATAAGCAAAAAGCAAAAGACTCAGACTATTTTGTTATTATTATTATTATTATTATGGGATTAAATCACTTAAACATAGATATCTTCCTACTCCTACTCCTACTTCTTTCTTTAGTTTGTCTCATCTTGTTCCCTCCTCAGGGACATACTCCTGGCCCACAAGCTTCTGGGGAAAAAAAAAAAAAAAACCACCTCTGTTCCATGATGGGTCCATGGGTACCTAGCCATCTAGCTCAATTCTTGCAAAAAAATGTTAGCATTAGAATTTGTCTGTCCTCTCATGAGTCCCTCAGCCTCCAGTGGGGCCAGGGAGCATTCTTTAGAGAGCGAGTATCCTTAGATACCTTTCTCAGGCCCTTGTGCAGGTTGTTGTAGCTGGATGTTTGATAAGGGATCTCGCACCGCTGTCCGAAGCCAGCAACCGCAGTGTTGCATTGACATGAAGACACAGCTACACCTGAACGTGCACTTCAAAGTGTATTATTGCTTATACAGGACATGGGGAAGGGGGGGTGAATTTTTAACCAGACACCTCAAAGGAAGAATATGGAGAAGTAATTGTCAATCCACTGAAGACTTCAGTTTGCTGCAGGATATCTAAATAATCTGGTAAGACAGCAGGCTTCCCTTCTCACCTGCCGCGGGTTGGGGGGCTTGCCTTTCTCCCTGGTGCTGTGCGCTCCTTGCTCTCAAAGGTGCTCTGGTGACATGCACAATTAACTGAAAGCCACTGCACAGCTCTCAGCTGTGTCTCCAGCAAATGCCGTTTCCCGGCTTGGCACAGACAATTTTGCAGCTCCTCTGGAGTCGCTTTAGAATTCGCCTGAATTGTGGCTTTGGCTCAGCGGGCTCGGCTCGGCTCTGGTGACTCTCCAGGCTCCCGGTCTCCACGCAGGCGCTGCTCATGGCAATTAACATTAGAACGAACAGCAAGGGCCCAGGCGATACAGCACAAAACGCTTTGATTTCCCAGAGCCTCCTGTAGCCTCCTGTAGCCTCCCCAGTGAAACTGTTCTTCCCCCGCTTTCCCGCAGCCAGCGGGGACGCAGCGGGCTGGCCTTGGCCGGGGCGGCGGCCATTCGCTGCCCGGGGGAAGGCGGCCGCCGCGCAGCTGGCCCGGCGGCAGCCCCCCGCGCCCTACCGGGTCCCACAGCGCCAGCGGGGTAGAAGCAGGTCGGGAGCAACTCTCGGGCAGCCGAACCTGCCTCCGTCGGAAGGCGGCCGGCGACAACGAGCCACTTGCCTTCACTGGCGGCACGGCCTATATCTCTTCGCGGAAGGTTACCCTGGCACGGCGACATCCGACGGAAGCTGTGCTGAGGCTTCTGAGGCAGCACTTTGTCAAGGAACGCCTGATTGGCTAGAGGGACTCTGCAGTTGTTAGCTGGTAAGAGTCAAGCCCTCTGATTGGCTGCGTTGTACCTGCAATGCGTCAAGTGAAGATGCTGGACTGCGCGTACCGGAGGGCTTCTGTGGGGACGGCGCGGCCGGGCGGCCGCTGGCCTGGCGACGGTGGCCGCCCCCCGCAGCCTGGCCCTGGCCGCGCCTGCAGAGGCTTGCGAGGTCCGTAGGGTTCTCGGCCCGCCCTGGCAGGATCAGCAGCCCTAGCGGAAGATTTCCCGCCCCTTCATGCTGCTGCAGTTTGCAGCAATAGCAACTGCTTGGCTCATGAGCCAGCACTGGCAGGAAGAAGCTTTTCCTCAGTCAAGTTATCTCTTCAGAGCGGGCTTCTTTATGAAAAAGCGGCAGAAAAACAAAGCCTCTTTTCTCATTCCTTCCCCATAACGCAGGGTGCCAAAGGTACAGAATGTGGCAGTACAAATTTGTTTATTCTGCCCCTCCACTATCAGTGTGAGAAGCGTTTCTTGGACTGCTGCTCGAAGTGACAGTTTGAGTGACAGTTGGAGGAGGAGATGTATGATAAAGTGATGAGTGATCTCTTAAATATCCTGCTGAAACACTGCAAAATCTTTCAACGCAAAGAGATGCTTCTGCAAAATTAGACCCGAAATGCAAAGCAGAGCAGGCACGTGAGGTTGGCCTGCCTCCATCTGGGGCTTCTGGACATTGTTGGGTGTCTTGGGCCCCTTGGGCCTGGCGAAAACCTGCTGCAGCCCTGTTGCATAAGGAGCCACAGACATGCCATAACCACTCGTGTGGGGTTTTTTGTGTGTCTCTTAACTGAAACAAGCATGGATAAACCAGAAGCAAACAACAAAAGCCGCCTCTGCACCAGTAAGAGGCTTACAGGACTGCTTTAAAAACGATGGGAGTTTCAAACCAGCAAAAACTTCGTGGCACATCTATGAAGCCAGATAAAATAACCATCTAAATGTAGGTTACAGACACTCATTATCTAAATTCTTCAGCATTTTTGTTATTGGAGTGTTTCCATTGCTCTTTTTCAAGCCTATTCTTGAAGAGTCAGCAATAAGTCTGTGAACATGTCAGGGGGCAGTATTTTAAATAAGTTTTCACTGCTAAGATATTATTAAAGAGCATGTTTAAGTATGAAGAAATTCCAAATTTGCATATGAACATAACGGCCCAATTTCTTGACTCTACTTGAAAGTTTTCTTCCTAACTACAGTGTTCAGGATAACATTTCTGATGTGCTATTGAAAGGATTTTGAGTTAGATTCCATGGTAATTTTTTCCTTTATTCCATTTGCTTACTAGGAAGTAGAACACTTTTAAAGTTATCATCATTTCCTTTTCACAGCCTTACCGAGTACCAACTGCTTTCCTGCTGTCATGAACACTTCCTACTGTCTTTTTTTCTGAAGAATTCTTTCAAAATATTAAAAACAATCTAGCCACTTTTCCTTCTAGTCCTAGCCATGTGGAACAAGTGCATTGAAACCTTTATGGGAAAATTATATGCCTGTGTAATTACAATGTTTATGAGTGAGGGTTTGCTGAACTGAAACATAAAAGCAAGATTGCAAGCTCATTCCATTTCCTACTTGGTCTTGTAAGGCATGATAGAGTTTTCAAAAATCTCATGTTTTAAAATCTTAGGTCTAAACCAGCTTGATGTCTTCACAAATGGAAAGGAAATGGTTATAAAGCACTGGTAAAGGCACGACACAGCATCCTCCAGAACAACCTTAAACATGGTATATTAGTCATAAAGCCAATTTGTCGTATTAATTTACTATAATGACTGTACAAATAATAGAACTACATTAATGTCAGAGAACTTGAAAAAAGCTTTTAGAAGTTACATCATCATTCAATGGGAAATAAATATACCAATTTCAGGGTTAACAAGTAAACCATTGTTGCCCCAAATAGTCTCCTGTAAAGCAGATTGTTTAATACATTCAAGAGCTTTAGTGTGTTCAGGACAACAATTATAATCTAAGAATTAGCTTACTTTGAGCACAAGTTATTAGAATGAATCAATGGGAATAAATACTAATTGTGTGTTTATTAGAAAGAGTTACATTGATCAAGTTCAGGTAATTCCAAATCAATCAGCTCTTAGTGATAATGCTACTTTTTTTTTTTTCAATGAGTGTTCTATGTAGACCACGTCCAAAGTCCTCAGTGAGTATAGGAAATGTAATACAGAATAGTAAGCAGAGTTCGTTATGGTTCTAAATATATCACATTCAAAACATTCTGACTAAAAACATGCACCATCCATTTAAAGCAACCATTTTAAAAGCAATGTATTTACAGCAATGTCATTACACTAACATCTGTTAAATATATGCAGGCCTGCCATCTTATGGAGCCTGAATGGTACTACCAAATAACAGAATATGGAACTACATCTTCATATTAGGAGAACGGTTTGAATTGTTCTTTTCTAAAACCTGCACCTTTTTGACTCATTGTATCTACTTGAAGTGTATATTTATTGTGTTCATGTCTGTATGTATGCAAGTGTACACATGTAAACATACAGTCAAAGGAATTACAGGTGCAAATTCAAGCATGGAAAGGCTGGGAAGCATTAAACTTAAAGCTGGTTGTTTACATTATATAACAGCCTTGAACAACATCATCATGTGCTATATTTTTTCTTTGGGACCACTGTCTGATTAAGCGTTCAGGTTAGATGGTGTTATTTAGAGAACAGCTGTGTAGAATTTTGCTTTAGCCTGTTGTTTGGAGTGTGACTATGCTGTATTTGCTGCAAGCTAGTCAAGCCCTATTCTAAAGTAAAAATTATTAATTTCTATATGGTTTTCTGTAGCTGTTATTATTAGAGTATTATTGTGAACAATTTTGAATTAAGTTTGTACAGGCCAAGGCAGACAATCATCATCAAAATTTTCAGCCCAAGTGATTAAAGATTGGCAAAGTTATTAAAGTTGCTAAAATGATGCTCTTTTGTTTGTTTGTTTTTATTTTCTATTTTTATAAAAGCTCATGTCAGATAAGCTTGATAAGTGGCTTTTGGGTCAGCCAAGAACAAATACACAAGAACACAAGAGTGTTATAATTAGTACATTAAGTATTATTATACATTATTTTCTCTTTAACTGGTGCAAATTTATTTTTAGGTGAAAAAGATTCCTCAGGAAGACAGTATTACTTTGTTTTTGAAAAGTCTGAGGTGAGTTTGGAAAATGGTTGATCTAAATGGTTGCGATACCATCGGATATTGCAGTGGAGCACTTAAGCAAATTCTGCAGCATTCAATGAAGTTTTGCAGAGATTTACCAGTTGCTGGGAATCTGGTAGTGCCTGGAATCTAAACACTTAGGAGGATGCCTGATTTCACTGAGGTATACCTGTACTAGAAAATAACTCTATATTAAATTTTCTCCATTTTGTGTCATTTGCAAATATTCGCATCTACCCTGATGGGAATAGACACTGAGCACAAACTGCCATTTAGATTACTGACAACTGAATTTGTTGATGTAAAATACTACTTACCACCACAATAAAAGTCTTAGCATAATTGGTTTTGTGTAAGAACAAATGGAGTTTTCACCTTGTCAGTTATTTCACACATATAGGAAAGGTTTTCTTCCCCATTTGATCTTGCTTGATTGTAATATCTTATTTTTATATGTGTCAGTCTAATGCTCTGACCAGGTTCTTTTAGATAGTCCACATGATGGTTTTATGTTTAATATCAAATTTATTTATTTTGGTGTTACATGGTGTTTATATATATTCGGTGTTACATGGGGTTTTGATTTAGAAGAGTGATACAGCAATGTACTGAAATCACCACACGAGGATAAAATAGCAATTGCAATATACAGGTGAATCGCAATAACAACATAATTCTTGTAACGGGTATGCTTACTATCACATGCTTACTATCATAATGTGCTTACTGTCACAATGCTCGGCATCGCCAGTTGCCAGGAAGGAGTATGTGGCTTGAAGCCAGCTCAAGCCCATTGCTCTCTGCAAGGTGTTGTTGGTTGCTCAGTTTCTTTGCTCAGTTTTCAGCTGAGCCACAGTGGCTCAGCCTGCTATGTTGGTCTGGCTCGCTCAGGAAGATATTATTTCCTACTAGCTAACTCAGGGACGGCTGTTCCTACAGCATGATGACCCACTGGTACAGATCTATATCTAAAACAAAGGATACCCTCCAATCCCCTTTGTGTTAAGTTCAGCTTTAGGATAATTGGTGGTCATTACTTACAGTCTTCCTGGAGATAATTTTTTTTTTGCTTGTCTCCTCTGAGCCTTGATCCCATTGCAGGGAGGTGTAGGTGGGTCGCATTTCACCCATTGCCTCAGCCCAGCATTCAACAAATACTGGTCTTGCACAGTGAGCTTAATACATTCATCATATGAATTATCAGCCCTCTTGCCTGTGCATGGTGAGGGTGACAGCGTACTAGAAAACGTTATTTACAGGTTTAGTAATCATTTAACTTGAGTTAATATCATATACTATTTGATTTTTCAGGTAACAGGTCAATATCAAGGTTACAATGAACGACAATGTTTATTAACAATACGAACATAAGATGTTAACGATAGTTTCAATATATTGGTAGATTTTGGTGACAAATCTTTAAAGAGACTATAGAAATGATGTTCAGTAAGGCTGGTTTCCACTTTAACTACTTGAATCAGTTCATTATTACCATATACCATTTTCTTGTCTTCCGTCTAAACATTTCCTGATTGCAGATAGGCTTTGGGTAACCTTGGCATTTTGTTTGAGAAAGTCATCTTGTGGATCGAACACCACTCCACGTTACTCTGTCTTAAATGGTGTAAAATAAGGAATCTTTTGTTTGGTCAATAAGATGTTGACCTGTAAATAATGATTGGTTATTTGGTCAATAATTTATGTCATATTACAGCAGCAAATATTTCCATGTCCAGAATTTATATCATCTTTGAAGTGGGTAGTATTGAAGATGGATACAAACACACATCCAAAACCACTGCCATATACTCATTACTGTAGACATGCTGCCAGATGCAGATTCCAGAGGAGTGTTTCATACTGCATGATTCTGGAGCTCTAGGCATGGTACGGCAGGTCCATCCTCAGCTTGATAGCCAGTAGGTGTAGTGTTTACTAATTTAATAAATGTCACATGTATTACAATATAATCAATCTCCTGCTGCTATAGGTATCCACATCTTTTTATTAAAGACTTTAGGAATGTCAGCAAATTGGCATAAGGGTATGATTTTTGCATGAGTGGCACTCATCTGTACAATTCCTAGCAACCTAAATATCGTCAACATATGGAAGTTTGTAAAGCTGTTGGTAGCCAGCTTGCAGTCATTCTGGTTACACCAGCTTTCATTTCTTCCAATATTGATCATTTATTTCCTAGAGTTCCAGTACTGAATGAATTCAATATTCCTGATCCTGTACCAATTCCACCCAGTAAAGTTTGCATGATACCTGTTTTAGTTAGTGTCCTATTTGTGTATGATATTTTAGCCATGAATCATAGAGAGGGACACTTCATTCAGCACAAGTTCCATGCACTAGTGCTTACGTTGGTTAAGTTAAAATGTAAGTTCATTGTCAGTCACTTTGGAGCCATAATCGTGGGCTCTCATCCATCATGCAATTTCTACTTCTGTGAGGATGCATTTCCAGCCTTTAGGTGTTCACTTTGAAGGATCAGTTTAATCTGCTTGATGAGTTTCTTAGAGTGGTTTACCTTCCCTGAGATTGGCAATTTGTTGTCCTTCTGACAGGTACTGTACCATTGTTAGAAAAAAATGACATGCATCTACAGTAGAGAGATGCCAGAGCTTTTGTCACAGGCCATCCTTTCCATGCAGCCCATTGAAATAAATCATAATTCCCAGTGCATTCTAGCCATTCCTGTACCCACTTACTGGCCTTTCTGCCTCAAGTTTTGCAATGCATTTATTTTAGCCAAATGATCAGCCATCCAATTCCATATTGCCTCAGGGTTTTTAGTTTTTGGTGGGCAGATACATGTCCTATGGGTATGCGCTTAGATTGGTCTGTATCAGAAATCTTTCTCCAGTATGTTTTTCCCCAGGCATCTCTACCATTTACTTGCTGATTGTTTTTCACCTGCTTCTCTAGCCACTGTGCACCAGACTTTTTTGTTGCACCTTCCCAGGGTGGCACATCAGTTACACAGAATCACTGAATCACCAAATTACAGAATCATTTTGGTTGGAAGAGATCTTTAAGATCATCAAGTCCAACCATTAACCCAGCACTGACAGGTCACCAATAAGCCACGTCTCTAAGCACCACATCTATATGTCTTTTAAATACATCCCGATGATGCCACCACTTCCCTGGGCAGCCTGTTCCAATGCTTCACAACCCTTTCTGTATAGAATTTTTCCCTAATATCCAACCTAAACTTCCCCTGGTGCAACTTGAGGCCATTTCCTCTTGTCCTATCACTTGTACTTGGAAGAACAGACCGATGTCCACCTCTCTATAACCTCCTTTCTGGCAGTTGTAGAGAGTGATATCGTCTCCCCTCAGCCTCCTTTTCTCCAGGCTAAACAACCCCAGTTCCCTCAGCTGCGTCTCAGAGGACTTGTTCTCTAGACCCTTCACCAGCTTCTTGGCTGTCCTCTGGACAATCCAGCACCTTAATGTCCTTCTGGTAGTGAGGGACCCAAAACTGAACACAGTTGTCCTGGTTTGAGTTACAACAGAGTTAATTCTGTTCAGGGATATTACTTTTCAGCTCAGTCTCTTGTAAGTAACTGCACTTTCTGAAGTCAATGGCATATTTTTGCAGACAGTGTCTGCTTCTAGCAGTGACAACACTTGAAAATAGTTTTCAAGGTGTGGTCTCACCAGTGCCAAGTATAGGGGGACAATCACTTCCCTACTCCTGCTGGCCACCCTATTGCTGATACAATCCAGGATGCCACCTGGGGACAATGCTGGCTCATCTTGAGCCAGCTGTTGACCAACACCCCCAGGTCCTTTTCTACCAGGCAGCTTTCCAGCCACTCTTCCCCTTGTATTGTTGCAGGTGGAGTTACTGGAGAGGAGGGCAGATGGGAGTATTCAATAGGCATTCCAATTAACTCTGCACTCTCTGATAATTTGTTTTCTTTATTCATCCTATCACTTGTCACCTGGTGAAGTATTTACAACACCCATTGCTGCACAGCATTTTCCGGGGCTACCATTAAGGCTTTCTAGTTAAAATTGGTTTTAAATTAGTAATGGGTGCACATACTTGAATTCCCTTTCTTGAATTAATGGCCCAGTACTTAGCAGCCCCTCATATGCAGCTAACAGCTGTTCTCAAATGGAGTGTAGCTGGGAGCCTTGCCATGATTCATTTAGAGCAATAGGTAAGTTTTTTTACCTTGCATATTTTGTTGCTATAATTGCCACTGATGTACCTCTTAACTTCTCCCTATATGAAGTGTACTTGGGTGTGCAGGGTTCAGGGGTCCCCTAGATTGGTTAGTAAAATGTCACCATTTAAAGCATTTAATGTTTCATGATGATTTTGTTCCCTATTCCATATTGCATTTTTCTTCAGGAAACTGTAGAGATCCCCCTAGAATACTGAATCTAGGAATGCATGACCTCCAAAGCCCAAAAGTTCCCAATAAAGCTTGTAACTCCTTTTTTTATCAGGAGGTGCTTGAATCTCTGCCAGTACAGATTCTGGAACAGTTTTCTGTCCTCCTATCTATCATGTACCTAAAAATGTAACTTCTTGACTTGGTCCTTGCCATTCCAAGTCAGGAACACTAGTATCTAATTCTTGTAAATGCTGGACGATAGCATTCATACTTTAGTGAACCATTTTCTCATAATGTCCTCCAATTAGAGTGTCATCTGTATATTGCAAAATTGTTACTTCAGGTGGGAGGATGATTGATTCTAGCTGTCCAGCTAACAAGGCATGGGCAAAGATGGGGCAATTTAAAGTTTAAAGCCTTGAGGTAGGTGGCAAAAGATATATTGTATTCCACTCCAGGTGGCTTGTCTTGCTCTTGTATTGGGACCCTAAAGACCATGCCTTTTGTAGCTAAGACTCCCAGCCACAGAAGAGCATGTTCATATCTACTATGCTAGGAACAGAGGCTGTTAAAAGGCCTGTTGCTTTACTGAAAGCCCTACAGTCAATAGTCATGTGCCATATCGCGTTTGATTTCTTAAGAGGCCATACTAGGCTGTTACATGGTGGATGAGCTTTTTCTATAGTACCCTGTTGCTCTAATTGTTTGACTAATTCTGTCACAGTTTTTATGGCAGGAGTTTATGGCTCTGAGTCTTCTTCCATTGTGGGAATGTGTTGATTGGTCACAGCATGTGATTAACTTCCTGGGTATAAACTTTAACTTGTTACCCACCCTAGCATAGATTCCATGACAACAAAACAGACTAAGACAGAGCAAGGGCTCCCAGGCTTAATCCATTGGATAGGAGCAAGCCTTTGGTGCAACTAGTAGCGTCAAACTTCTGACCTCAGACTGGTCTGTATGGATATGCAGGAAGATACGTGCTTCTACACCTGCCCTCTTATGCCACTTCTGTACCTGTGTCCATGCATCACATATTGAAGCCCCAAATTTTAACTTGCCTTCCTCATCTCCACGAAAAGAAGACAGCTCTGTTCCCTTATCCACCTCCACTCCAGGCATGTCACATTTCCTACCTTGTCTTGCTCCAAGAGTCTTGGAAAAGGTGGCTTTGGCTAGGCTTCTACAGCGGGGGCAATGACAGTGGAGAGGAAATTGCTGCTGGCCTGGACAGCAGCAAGTCACTGCTCATCAGTGCCCATCAGGCTGGTGTTAGCTGCTGATCATACACAACTCCAGGTGTAGAGGAGCTTACTCCCAGGTTACACATGCTGTTTCAGAGTAGGCGTTCTGTGCCAGAACATACTGGAGACACAAGGAGACTTTGCGGTGTGAATGGTTAGTGATTGCTTGGAACTACTTTTGCAGTGGTGATTGCTCCACCGCTCAGGTGAGCATGTATCTGCCACATCATTCCTTGCAATTTAAAGACTGTTAGAGCAAAAGTAATGTTGGTAATTAACAGGATTATTGATCTTGTCTGAATCTGAGAGCGCTTCAGTGCTTTAACCCTCACTGTGTTTCCCTGCTTAAATTGATCAGAAGCTCATCCAAAATAGAAGTAAAAGAAGAATGTGGATCAAGTTTTTGTGCAAAGCTGCGTTTGAAAAAAAGAACCTCTGACTGCACAGACTAAAACATAGTTGAGTTGGTATGTTGAAAAAAAAAATCCATAAATGTGTCATTATTTATACACCTCATCCTTAAAATGGTTGTTACTGATAAAGCAAAATGGCAAAAAAAGTAGCTGAAATTGGCATCCAGCCTGCTTTTTCAGCTCCCAAACAGCAGGCATGTCACAGGAAGCTCAAACACTGATACTTAAAAAATACTATTCTGAGTCAGTCTTGAGATCAGACTTGAGATCAGACTGGGTCAGTATCTTTCTACAGCTACGGCAAGATCAGGTCCTTGAATGAAGTATTTGCTGGTAACAGGACACGGGCTGTCCTCATAAAAGATCGTATTCTAAACTGTGACAGTAAGAGATTTTCTTAAATTTGAAGCATGACATGTGATAAGGCTTCCAGAATTACTGTGAACCATCACAGCTCCAGGTAGTTTGTTATTCACGTACATTTTTAGAATTTACTCAGTTCTTGACCTCAGTGGGTTTCTGTAGTGATAATTTCACCATGTAGTTATTCATTGATTTGGCAAGCAGTAATCAAGTACATTACTTCTACAAAAACGATACAAGAATTTATGTACCAGTACAAAGGAGGCAACATTCCACCTCTCTTGTTTTGTCTGAGAAAGCAACACACAGTAAACTGCCTTCAGCTGACTCTATCTTTTAGCTTAAGAAATCATACTGGAATTCTGATGTTAATTGGCAGCATCAACATGTCTTAAGATGGAGGCTTAATGTTTTACTCAAACATAATGTTTTATGGGTTTTCTAATAATTCAAACCAGCTTTTTCTATTTATTTTCAGCTTTCCTAATTCCATGTATTTTTTTTAACCTAAACACATATATAAATGAGTATCATTTAGTCCAGAGTTTGTTTTACTCCTGTTTTAACAATAAAAGCCTGCACAGATGGCTGCAAAACAGAACCTTCAAACACAGCCAGATTTGTACATTTGTGCTGATTTCTTGCTTAAGGGAACTCAGTTCAAAATGCTGTACTGCCAAATCCATCCCTGCAGTAATTCTCTTGGCTTCACTGGATGGCCACATGGGATTGGCTGTGATATCTGGTTAAGAGATTCTGTGCAAGTCCAAAGGGATTTGTTTGACAATATAAAAAAATGTAGTCTGAAGAGCATGCTACTGTGTCGGGCATTGGGCAGTTCAACCATTTTGTTGAAAGTAGTGGCCATGAGAGCCACTTTCCATTCAGAAAACACAAGAAACAATTAAAATTTACTTTGATTTAGATAATGGGCAACAGAAAATGTTGTAGTCACGCTGAGTCACATGCAGGTGAAGACAATAGGAGGGTCAAACAGTCCAGCTGGTTCCCTGAGGATCTAGAAATAATTTCAGAACTGAAGAAGTAATCTGGAAGCTGCTGTAATTCTGTCTGTATTGCATCAGAAATGCTGGAGGGAAGATTTTTCGACTACAGCTTCCTACAGAGAGTCTGGAAACTAAAGGTAAATAAATTGCTTCTACTCATCTGAATTTCTTTGTGCTCCATAAATCAGGACATTATGCCCATTCTTCCTAAATAAAGGGGAACATGTAAAATTTCATCAGTTTCTTTTCCCAATGGAAACAACCTTAAAATAAGGAAAGCTGGCCAACTCTTTGGGCCAAAAAGACTTGGCATTACTAGAGAATATAACATCACCCAAGATTGCAACATAGGAACAGGCCAAAAGCCTGTTTGGCTTCATTGGTGTTGCTTCGATGAGGCAGACAAAACACACAAAACCGAAAGTCCCAGAGCTAATCGATTTAATGAAGTTGTGCATATTATCTGAATATTTGCAAAGAATTAAAATAATAATTAGTTTTGCATTTTTGATGATCTGCTAAAGGCAGAGTGATAGCTATTACCTTCGAGTAAGTATGTTCACTTGGAAGTTGGCTTGCTTTCCTATGGGCAAGCTATGTTCTTTTAAGATAAACCAAAATGGTAAACATATTTATGGTGCAATATAAACAATAATCTGCTGCAGAACTACTGTCTAGTGCTAAAATATACTTTCACAGTGAGAGGTGATTGTTTTATTGTAGTTTGTAGGAAACTACTGTGCTTGTGAGGTTTGTTAGCACTATAACAGACAACCAAGAAATTGTTGCCCTATAACTTCAGCTGGGTCCTGTGTGTCATCCAGCTCAGTCAGGCTGGCGCTGAGCCACAGATGGAATGCTTCTGAACGTCCTACTACTAATTGTAATGTTTCCTGATTTCTTTTGCAAGTAATACTTTACAGTGTAAATGCCCTACTGGTGGAGTCACCTATGACATTTTGGCCTTTTCATTATGCTCCCATACTTTCCTCCAGAAACTGGCCAGGCTTCTTGCTGCTGCTGTTTCAATGCTATCTCCTTAGTTCCCTGCAGGAGGGTTTGCTGGGTCAGATATCCAAACTGGATCCGTGCATGTGTATCATATTCACCTGACCTAAAAGGCCTCCCATAATCCTGCCTACTGGGGATCACTTCAGCTGTCTCCACGTGAAGTCGGCAGCAGCTGGCCTGAAGCCCGGCTGGGTTGGAGCTGTTTCTGACGGGAAGCAGTGAGGTGTGACTGCAGCACACTGTCTGTCCAGCCTGGTTCTGGGAACACAGTGAGGAGAACCCTCAGCTGTTTCTTCACAGTGGCAACTTTGGTTCCAGAATTTATCATCTCTGTTTCTGCATGAAGGTGCATGTATTGTTTCCAGGCCAGGCACAGTCGTGCAAGAGACTTTTGTACAATGGTGGGCCTCAACTAATACCTGCACTGGAGGCTGGGTGGCTGGTTTTACCTTTGTGGTACACATAATCTGCAATGCAGATAATCTAATAATAGATAACTGAGAATTGGCTCAATGCGTGTTACAAGCCTGCTCTCACTTTTGATCCTGCATATCAGCTTGAGGTATTCCTGCTTCCTTTATTTGTTCCCTCTTCTGCCTGTGGCATGCCACTCATGCAGTTGTGCTAGCACAACTTTTCAAGATCAATAATCGGTTTTTTAATGCAATCAGTTCCCTGACTTAGTGCTGACAGCTTTTTTAATGAGCCCTATTTAAGAAGCCCTACAAGCAAGTGTGTTGGCACAGCTGAGGGGCAGAGGGGGTATTAAGAAGGCTTTAAGCTACCATTTTTTATGGTGAAACAGTAGCCACAGGGCAGCTATACTCCTATAATTCCACTAATTTTAATAGCTGTACCACTGTAAATTAGGAATAATCTCAAATAAGACGATGCTTCCAAGATCACCAAACATGTTTGCTCTGAGAAGATGAAATATTAAAAAATTAAAAATGGTGGTAGGTAGCTGGAGATTTGAGGGAAGGCTTTTTCTCCCCTGCAAATCAAATAATTTAGGAATGGCATTAATAAATAGAATTATTTCATTTTAGTATATGAAAGTGGCATTCTCTTTGTTTTAGTACTGAACCACCATTAGGGTAGCAAAAATTACAAACCACACAGAGTACTCTGAAAAACTAGATGGCTTCACTGAGCTGCGTACCACTGTGTACTTCATGGCTTGTTGGGAATGAAAAACAATAGAATCTTGGCTTTCCCAGTCATCTTTGTCAGCAACTTCAATGAAGAAAAAGCTACAAATAAAGTGGCTGCATGGGGCTCTTTGCCCCACAGGCATGGTGTCACAGGGCCAGAAACTGCAGAGAAATAAATCCCTGCTTGTCCTTGCTGCTGCCTCCTTTTGCTCCACCCCACTTGTGGGGAAGGAAAAGGTACGGGGTGGAGGGAGACAGATGATCATCAGGCTTCAGAAGCCACTTCTAGGAGTGGCATATGATAGGTCTAACCATGGTTTTCCTTGAGAGGGTGAGAATCCTTGTTTGCAGAAGACATCATTGAAAAGAAGAAGAAATCCAAACAAAGGGAATAAATACGGAGCAGGCACTTTGCCAAGGAGGAAAAAAAAAAAAATCCCTTGACAAGGCTGTCAAGCTGTTTCCTCCACAGGGAAGAAAGATGTCAGAATCTGCTGCTGGAGAAATCTCCCACCCCATCTAGCTATCAAAACACAGCTGGCAACCCCAGGGAAAGAGGTCCCTGAAAACACTGTGTTTCTCTTGTCTTGAGAAGAACCAATTCTCTTACCAGGAAACTCTCTGTTTGGCTACAGATGTTAATTTCCAGTATCGGCATTCAGCAGCTCTCCTTTTCTAACTCCAGCCTTTCTTACTGCTTTCCTCCCTCCCTTTCCTCTTCAGTCTTTCCTTGCACTCCTCTCCAACTTACCTATGTTCCTGACAACTCACTGAAACAGTGTGCTGATTATCTGAATGTGCTTATCTCCAGGCTTGTCTGCAACTGCTAGTCCTATTAATTTTCCTTTCTCACATAGTTATTTACTGAATAGCAATAAAAAGTAATTACTTCTAGCAGCCAAAGAAAAGCCCTCATCTTAGCATTTTAAAAGAGGATGCTCTCTAGACTAGGTCAGTAGTGGTACTCTAGTACAGGGCCTCCATTAGTGATTATGGCTGTTCAAACACTTCTATAATGTCAACATCTGAGGTTTTTTTCCTTTCCAATATATTGTTACTGATTTGTTTGCTAACAAAATTGAGATACCAACTCACAAACAACGTGAGTACAATTTCTATAAATGAACTTGGACAAACCTAGCAGAGACTGCTTTATGCAGCTCTTGCTAAATGAAGGCTGCTTTGACAGCGTTTAGAGATTCCACAGTTCATACAAGGCTACTGTATGCTTCTGCCAAAGGCCGTAACATAGTTTGGGGTGGAGTGCAGATTTCTCTTTCAGTGTGTAGGTGTCAGGAGTTTTTGATTTAAGCATATGTTGTGCTTTCTTCATTGAAACAACAATATGCGTAGCTCAAAAGAAGTACTTAACTCCGGAACTCACTGGCACCCTTTTGCTAGCTAAGGTGGTAGAATACCATTTCAGTGTAATTTGGATTTTAGTCCTAAATATCAGGAATCAGTGGTTACAATTCCTGTGAAATACAGCTACAGTATTTTGTTGCTTCCAGTGCAAGATTGTCTACCATGGTTAGCTGTACTTTAATGAAGTTGTTCTGGATATACTGATGAACACTAATAATAACTTCTTAGTCATTCAGAAATTGCATAGATCTGGTCAGGTATGTATTTCTGTGTTAACCGCATTTTATTTACTTCTACATGGATTTTCTGTATTTTTTTATATATGATTTCTAGTTTGGAATAATAACCTAATGTAATTGCTAGGCCAAATTTACAGAGAATAGAAAATAATTAAAAGAGTAGACAGAAATGGACTAAGGCTGTTTGTCAAAATAAAGTGTATGGAATAATAAATTCTCTGAAGCAATTTAGAGGTTTTCCATATTTAAATGATTTTCATTTTAAATGATACTCTTCCACTTATTTTGTTAGTCTACAATAATACACAAAGTTTTAAAACAAATTTTAAAAATAATGAACACTATGGATGTAAATGGAAGGTGGGATAAAATGCAGTCCAAGTTTGCTAAAGGTAGATCATGAGTGTACTTTAATGGCAGCAGAATTTTTATGGATGGAAACCTGATAGATCCAATTGATTTTTATCGCAGTAAAGCACTTGACTATATAGTACTTGTGAGATTATTAGTTGAAATGGGAAATAGCAAGAAATGTAAGTTAGATAAAGAAATGGCTAAAAGAGGGAGGACAATAGGTCTGTGCTGGAAAAGCACTATAAGACCAGAAAAGGATTTCAATTGAGGCTCTTTATACCAGCATTTGGCCCAATCTTACTTAGTAAAGGCAATAACACAAAAATAAGAGTGTGAAATTGAACTTGCTGATGGCAAAAACCAAGAGGCCTTGCTCACAAGCCATTTCATCAAGAATTTCATCAAGAATTTCATCAAGAATTTTGTTCCTAGAAAACAGGTGACCTAGCAGCCTGGAGTAATAGAAGTAAAGTTAATACAAAATACAAGGCCATGTCCTTAGGGATTAATAACAACATTTTCTGGTATAATAGGGGGATTCATTCAGGGAAAGCAATAAATTGGAAATGCCCAAGTGTAATTATTGATCATAGTCATTATGTGTCACTAGTATGGTTCAACTAAACGATAAATGCAGGGCTGTAGAATATTTTCAGTAGAGAATGAGAAGTAGGCCATTCTGTAGAGTACCACTGCGTCTGGAATACTGTGGACAATTCTAGTTCAGAATATGAACTGAGAAAAGTGAAAGAAATTCAGTGGACGGAGCAACCAATCTTACAGAATTTTAAACTGCTTAATGGAAGAATGGCTGAGAGGCATATAATTACTGTCTGTGCAGAGATTACATCCAGGGTAGCACGCTGGTGAAACAAAGACCTTTATTAAGCCATAGGAAAATGCTGGCCCAGAAACGGATGGGTATAAACAGAGCATGAATGAAATGAAGGAGCAATTCAGGATGTTTCTAAGCATCGGAAAATCGAGGTCCTGGACCTGTCTTGCAGCAGGAGTTGTGGGTAGAAAAGACCAACAAATTGCGAAATGGAATATATGAACAGACTTATGTGGCAAGGCTGGCTGCAGAGGAGGCTGAACTCAGTGACTCAGACCATCCCTTCCACGCCTCTGCTCACAAAAGGTTAGAGACTAGGGGTAAATGGCTAGATAAACTTTATTTGTGGGAAAAGTCTAATGAGAAATTAGCATGGATTTTACATAAGAAATCATCACACCCACGGAAAATGCGTAAGAATGCTAAGTGCAATAGAAAATGGGAAACCCCATCTGTTAGAGTGAGTAGCCTATTCAGTTTTTAAATACTATTTAAGCATGCTAAGTGTGTTTCATAGGCTGCATTTTGAAAGGTTTATCAGGGATATTACCCCTACTCCAAACTGAAATATCTGATCCTATGATCCTAAGACACCAAAAAACCACGCCATTACAGTAACTGAAAACTTCTGCGACTGCACAATGAAGCCACAAAGCCACCTCAAAATGCTGCAATAAGTTGAATGTTTCCTGTCAGAATGGCATGTAACAATGACTTGTTTTGATTTGCGAATAGAAGTATGTAAAATGCATTTTTATTACAGTAAGATCTATTCCTGTTTTCTTTTAAAAGGAAGGATGGTGGGGCTCCAGGGTATGAGATATAAAAATAGGCCAAAAGTAAGGGTGGAGGGTGGGGTGGTTTTTTGGGTTGGTTGGTTTATTTTCATTTGTTGGTTTGTTTTTTTTTTCAGGAATCAAACTCCTTGCCTCTGTTTCTATACGAAAAGAAACTGGATAAAATTGCATGATTTTATATATATAGTAAGTTCTGATCATTCAGAATTTCTTAAAATTCTCTAGTCTTCATCCTGGGAAAGCTTGTGTAAAACGCTAGTGGGCACTTCTAGCAAACAGAATGCTCTCCTTATGTCTGCAAAATACCTTCTTCCTCTTCTGGGTGTAGTTTTGTTCACAGCAAAATTCTCAGTAAATGTACTGGGAACAACAGAAATACCCACATTTTTTGTAATCTACATAGAAATACAGATTTATATTCACATATGCATACATGTGTGTACAGCAGAACTTAAAATACTGTACAAACATGAGGTTTATGTCTAAAAACCGAATAGGCCTATCTAGAGTACGGCTTTGAAACAAAGGTTTTTCATATTAATTTGGTTGCTCTTTCTGTTTTGTTTAAGGAACGGTGTATACGTATTTCATACTTGCCTACAGGGTCAGTTTGACCATGGCTTCAGTTCACAGTTCAAGGCCAGCACTGCCATGCAGCTTCTATAATCAAGTGCAAAAATCTCCTTTAGGTTTTTAAAGTGTAGAATCACAATGTGTATCTGAACTGAACCAGTTATCTTTATTACATCTGTCCATCACAAACATACCTGTAATAGCTGATCTATCCAGCAAGCATTTGATAACCCAGTAAGCTCATAACTGAAGATTTTACAGCTAGAACTTGGATCAGTAAATAAATCACCAGATTTAGAAAGATGGCTTGACAGCCTTTGTAAAAATATTAGCAGTAATGCATCTGTGAATAAGATCAACTTATATATGTTTATTTTCTATTTAATTTTATCTGTTGAAGGAAAAATGTTTGCACCACTTCTGAGTAATTTTATATCCCTGTTTTATTAATAATTTAAACTGCTAAGAATTTATTCAGGTATTATTTATTATATTGTAAGAAGAAGGAGGCAGTAGAATTGCATGTTTTCAATAAGAACACAATTTTCAAAATCTCTGTAAAAAAAGACTCTAGGAAGTATATACATACTGACCTGCAAAATAGGTACTTTGAGGGTAAAATATGATACATGAAATTTAATAGCCATATTATGCAATATCCTCACCTAGAATACTTACTGTACGAGTAATACAATATGTAATTAAAAACGGGAGGCAGTAATTGGAATTTGTTGCTCAACATGAGTCAGCTCATTTCCCTTTAAAAATACAATAGAAGTGCTTTTGAAAGACAGATGTAAAATTATTATACCTTTGTATCAAACTATGTTCAGTTTTGATTTTGAGGATTGGTCGATAATATCTAGGCATATAAGAAGTTTTTCTTAGAAAAGCTGCCTCTCTCAATCAATGGCAAAGCATGTGATGAATGGCCTTAAGTTGCACCAGGGTAGATCTAGGTTAGATATCAGGAAAAATTTCTTTACAGAGAGGGTTGTAAAGCATTGGAACAGGCTGCCCAGGGCAGTGGTGGAGTCCCCATTCCTGGGAGTGTTTAAGACGTGCAGGTGTGGTGCTGAGGGACATGGTTTAGGGACTCTGGCAGTGCAGGGTGAATGGTTGGACTTGATGATCTTAAAGGTCTCTTCCAACCAGATGATTCTATGATTCTATGATTCTATGATTGCTTCCTCTGTGAAATGTCCCAGCCATGTCATGCCTGATGCTTACAGCATCAATCTGGTTATCTGGGTAAGAAAGCAGGTAGCAAGGAGAGACTAATTAATTTTGTGTCCTCCTTAATGTGACCTCTGCTCTTCCAGACTTACAAAATTTTACATTATTTTAGGGATGCTTACTTCTTTAAATGAGTATAAGGTAGCCCTTAAAACGGCTGCTTTTACTTCTCATGCTTTTATTCAAAGCACCCACTTATGCATGCTTCAAATTACACTGTTGCTGGTGTTGTACTATAAGACTTTTTCTGTAAGTTTTTGCATGTAAGAACAAACTCTCCTTCGTAAAGAGGATGGTCTTTTGATATCTCATAGACATAAACCTACTCATAGCAGAAGCTCCTTGATCACCGGAGCGGAAGGAAGAACCAATGACAGGATTTACTACAGAGGAAGTAGAAAGTGTGGAGGAGCAACAGAAAATATGAGACATGAGAGGCATGATATCACAGGCTGTAAAGTTAGGGTGTGGAGAGCATGACAGAGCAAAATGTGAATATGTGAGATGAATTACCAAACTGGCCTGCTATGGCCTTTCAGGCCCTGGTGAGGGGCCCCAAATTACTGCTTCATATAGCACCCATTTCACAAAAGTCAGATTCACATATATGTACTACAGTTTTATTGTAAGAAGGAAAATGTCATGAACCTGACTGGGAGGTGGGGTGGTGTCCCTAAATATAGTGTTATGATTTTTGTCAAAACATACAAGAGAACTCAAGTCCCAAATCTAGTGAAAATATCAGTCTCATATCTGCATAGGCAGTTCAGTACATTACTCACCGTAAGGCTTTGCAAAGAAAAAACCTTAAAATGGATTATTACTCAGACTCACAGAATCATTTTGGTTGGAAGAGATCTTTAAGATCATTGAGTCCAACCATTCACCCTGCACTGCCAGGTCATCAGTAAGCATGTCCCTCAGCACCACATCTACACGTCTTTTAAATACTTCCAGGGATGGGGACTCCACCACTTCCCTGGGCAGCCTGTTCCAATGCTTCACAACCCTCTCTGGAAAGAAATTTTTCCCAATATCCAATGTAAACCTCCCCTGGTACAACTTGAGCCCATTTCCTCTCGTCCTATCACTTGTGGCTTCAGAGAAGAGACCAACCCCTATCTCACTAAAACCTCCTTTCAAGTAGTTGTAGAGAGCAATAAGGTCTCCCCTCAGCCTCCTTTCCTCCAGGCTAAACCACCCCAATTCCCTCAGCCGCTCCTCATAAGACTTGTTCTCTAGACTCTTCACCAGCTTCTCTGAACATGCTCCAGCACCTCAATGTCCTTCTTGGAGTGAGGGGCCCAAAACTGGACACAGTATTCAAGATGTGGCCTCACCAGTGCTGAGTACAGGGGGACAATCACTTCCCTACTCCTGCTGGCCACACTATTGCTGATACAAGCCAGGATGCTGTTGGCCTTCTTGGCCCACCTGGGCACACTGCTGGCTCATCTTCAGCTGGCTGTCGACCAACACCCCCAGGTCCTTTTCCGCTGGGCGGCTTTCCAGCACTCTTCCCCAAGCCTGTAGCGTTGCAGGGGGTTATTGTGGCCCAAGTGCAGGACCTGGCACTTGGCCTTGTTGAACTTGATACACTTGGCCTTGGCCCATCAATCCAGCCTGTCCAGATCCCTCTGTAGAGCCTCCTGCAGATTGACATACCCACCCAACTTGGTGTCATCTGCAAAGTGACTGAGGGTGCACTCAATCCCCTCATCGAGATCATTGATAAAGACGTTAAAGAGAATAGGACCCAATACTGAGCCCTGGGGAATGCCACCTGTGACTGGCCACCATCTGGATTTAACTCCATTCACCACCACTCCTTGGGCCCATCCAGCCAGCCAGTTTTTGATCCAGTGGAGAGTACACTCATCCAAGCCATGAGCAGCCAGTTTCTCCAGGAGGATGCTGTGGGAAACAGTGTCAAAGGCTTTACTAATGTCTAGGTAGACAATGTCCACAGCCCTTCCCTCATCCACTAATTGTGTCACCTTGTCATAGAAGGAGATCAAGTTAGGGAAGCAGGACCTGCCTTTCATCAACCCATGCTGACTGGGCCTGATCACATGGTTGTCCTGTACGTGCCACGTGATAGCACTCAAGATAATCTGGTCCATAACATTCGCTGGCACCGAGGTCAGACTACAGACTTGTAGTTTCCTGGATCCTCCTTCTGGCCCTTCTTGCAGATGGACATCACATTTGATAACCTCCAGTTGACTGCTACCTCCCTGGTTAGCCAGCACTGCTGGTAAATCATGGGAAGTGGCTTGGTGAGCACTTCCGCCAGCTCCCTCAGTACCCTTGGGTGGATCCCATCTAGCCCCATAGACTCGTGCACATCTAAGCAGTGCAGTAGGTCGCTGACCATTTCCTCTTGGTTTGTGGGGGCTTCATTCCACTCTTGGTCTCTGTCTTCTAGCTCAAGGGGCTGGGCACTCAGGGAACAACTGGTCTTACTCTTAAAGACTGGGGCAAAGGCCACATTCAGTACCTCAGCCTTTTCCTCATCCTGGGTCACCATATTTCGCCCGCATCCAGCAAAGGATGGAGAGTCTCCTTAAATAAATAAATGTAGTTATAAATAAATAAAAAATATAGTTATAAATAAATATAGTTAATAATAAAACATATTAACTATACCAGACTTGAATGTACTACTTCATAAATCGGTAGATACAATGTAAAAAGCAGACCAGAGTCTTCTTAATTAAGTAACTTGGTAGTTCCTCTAGTTAGTTCGTTCTTTAACAAGGAATTCTTGTATATACAGCTGCTGTGTTTTTTTCTGTATTGTAAAAAGCCTGATGGTTTGCTGTTATTAGGATGGAACTGAAGAAAAAACACAGAGTGTTTCAGGTAACTTCATTCTAGACATCAAGAGGTGTTTTGGTGAGGTTCTTCTCTAAATCCTAAGAAAAGGGTTGGCTCAACTGAGTTGAGGCAAATTATTTATTTATAATAGTACTGTTTGCCTGTAAAGGCTTAGTAAAGTATTCATATAACATTATTAGAATATATTTTCCAGAGTTTTAAGAAAAATGCTGCAAAATAAAACTTGTTATATGTGTGGCTAAATACACTGCAGAAAACCACATTTTATCAAAATGGGCATTGCTCACTCAGTAAGTCAAGGAAGTGTCAGTGTGGAAGATTTTACTACATATCCAATTTCTACTAATGAAAAAAGGACCTACTTGTACAAATAAGTGCAATAATCTAAAAGCTACATTCACACAAGTTTAACTTCCACTTGTGGTAATGGGAAATGCTGCCTGCATTTATGTGGTAGTTTTAAATATGGTGGATTTTTTTTTTTTAATGTCACAGTAATATATGTACGGCAACAGTAATAACATCCTTTGTTAATTTATCCCTCTCTTTATACATAATTGGGGCTAATTCCCAGGGATGCAGGGCATAAATCTGTATTTAGAATTCTTATACACTCTCTCTTTAGTCAGAAAGCACATTTTCTGTGTCCTCTTTGTTGAGAATTTGTTAGCTACCATCACTATGAGCAGCTGGGAGACAACATGAATAATGACATTCAGCATATAAACGGAATGCTTTTGTTATGAAATCCATTTAGTTTATCCTGCATCTAGAGCATCAGTATCCTGAAAGGGCTTTGAGTCTGGTTCATAAGAGAATAGGGAAATAATTAATTTTCTGTACAGAGATAGTAGCTTGCCCAGTGCTGAGGTATGCAGAATAAACACATTTACAAATTTCAGTAACTATCCAAATAAGGTGATAACAAGTATTTCCATGAGCAGGAGAGTCTCCCAGCAGGTTAGACTCCCAGCATGAACTGCATGCACACTGGAGTCTTCCTCCCACTGACAATCCTACTCTGCGTTGCCACCTGTTGTCATGTAATCTGCAGTAATGTAATAACCTGTAACCTCCTGTTAAATTTGGTTGAAATTGGTCACAAGCTGTAAAACTACCTGGGAGAGAATTAAGAAATAGTTTTGTAGTTTTCTAGAGGAAGAAGTCACCAGCAGGATTTCTTGGGATTCAACTGTTTTAACAACTATGAAAAGGCTGCAAAAGGCGATGAACATAGAGTTGGCAAAATCTGCAGATGGTGCAAAGGTATTCCTGATAATCAACAGGAAAGCTGACTGAGAAAGGTCACTGAAGTATTTTAGAAATAAATTATAAAATGACTGAAAAAGTCATCCCAGTAAGTGCAAAGCACACAAAGGTGTGTAGAGGGAAGCTAATCCTAACATCTATACACAGTAGTTACCTACTACCTTTTGCCTCTCAGGAAGGGGCTCTTAAGAGACACTGTCACTTAGGAGAGACCAAAAGCCAAACAGCATTATCACAAGGTTTTGGGAAAGGAGCAGAAAACAAACTAGTCATTATAGTTCCATATAATTCCTAAAGCCATTGTACACCTGTAGCTTAATCACTACACAAAATTCTGGTTGTGCAGTAGTATTAGAGTTAGAAAACTAAGGAAGTTCAACAAGGAGGGCATTATGGGGTGGCTTTAATGTACCAAGAAGAAAGATAGACTTTTCAGTCCAGAAAGGAGAATACTGAAGTACCTCAACAGCATATAAAATTTTGCAGAGAAAGTGAATAGGGGTGCTTATTCTTCCTCACAGTGCAAGAATCAGGCACTGGGCTTGAGACAAAAAGGAAATACTGTTTCAGACAATACCTAATTAAAAAATGGAACATCCTGCCTGAGAAGGCACAAACTGTGTAAACATAAAAATTATTTTTCCAGTTCGTTTATGGAGGGCAAGCTCATGGATGCTATTAAAGACGATGGGTGGCTTCCTGGTCAGGAGGCTCATGAAGGCCTGGCTGGCGGCCCGCAGGTTATTTCTCCCCTAAGCCCTTGCTACCAGTGTTCAGCCAGGCCATCTGGCTAGGTGGGCCTGCAAACGTACAGTGGATATGAACAGAAAGGATGCATGGCTTCTTATACCATTCTCCTTCACACAGCTGAGCATTCCAGTATCGAGATGTTGCCTCGGTTGTTCCCTCCCAGTGATCCCCAGGAGGGAAGGCAGAGTGGTGGGAAAGGCAAGGCTGGCTCTGGAAATGCCATCCCCTCCTCTTCCCCCAGCAATTCCTTCCTCCACTCTCCTTAGCGACGGCAGCGGAAGGCGCATGGTACGCGGAGGTCTGAGGAAGGCAGGACGTCCACAACAGTCCCAGCACTTGAGCCCTTCTTCCCTCAGCAGCCATCAGGCCCCGCCGCCATTTTGGGAGGTCACCAGGCTGAACTACATCTCCCAGTACGCTCGGCGGCGCGGCGCCATCTTCCCCGCCGCTCCGCGGGGCAGTTCGGGCAGGTAGCAGTGGTGGTAAGCTGAGATATGGCCCTATTCCCGGCTTTTGCCGGTGCCGCCGAGCGCGGGGAGCCCCCACCTGGCAGCAGCGAGGGCTCCAGGAAAGGTAAAGTCCTGGAAGAACCCTCTTTCCCCCAACAGCCCCTCCGCGGCCCTGTCCTTGGGAAGCCTTTCTGCTCCTTCTGGCCTCTACAAAGAGCCTTCCGCACCGTGCCTGCTTTTCCGCGTACCCCGGTCGGGCCTGCTTCGGCCGCCCGCCCGCCTGTGCGTGCCCGCGTTGCGGACCGGCGCGCTCCGCCCACACCATGGGGTCGCGGCCTGCGCGGTGCTGCTGCGGGGGCTCAGTACCTGGCAGCGGCGGTTTCTGTCCCAGGCCTCTGGAGCCTTGGGAGCCTGGCAGAGGGTCTCGTCCGCCCAGACAGCCCTGCCGCTGAAAGCGTTCCGCTAGCGCTGCTTCCGAGGGTGGTGTGCCCCCATCCCGGGTCCCTCCCTCCAGTGCGGGCTACCCGCGTACGTGTGGCGCGCACAGACGTACTCAGCGCAAGGCGTGTTGCGGCCGGTCTGAGTAAAGTTACCATACTTAGGAATAAAGTTACTTTCCGTGAGGTAACTTTAGGACCCCGAAATAGGGACGTTACCGTAAAAATGGTGCTTGGCTTCTCCTTGGAGGGTGTTCAGGTGTGTTCAGGTTTGCTTCCAGCTCTGTGCTGGTAGGTGCTGGAGGCAAGGTTGTAGAAATACTCATCCTTGAAAAATATGTGTAAACTTTTGTGTGTGGTGGCGAAAGTTTGCATTATGCAGAAAAGGAGGTGGTGGTTTGTTTGTTTTGCTACTAGCCTTGGATAACTGAAAAAGTGTTTTTTCATTTCCTTGCCTATTAAGCCAAATTTTAGTTGTAAAGACGATGCATATTGGTATCTCACGAGTGAGATGATGATTCAAGTTACCATTTTGACTGTCATGGTTGCTGTCTAGCAAGTTATACTTAATAAAACTTAATAGACTTTTAATACTTGAATAAAACAAGTGAAGAACTCTTATCTGATGTGTTGGTAAAATCTGAAGTACGTGCAACATTTGTTAATTCTATTGGGAGATACTTTGAACTATGCCTTTTGCTTGCCGTCCCCATCCTCTAGACACCACAGCAAGGGGAAGCACTAAGAGAATTGTTTATCTAGGCTGCATTTCTTGTATATTTGGTCCAGTCAGTATGGTGAGCTTTTGAAGCTTGTAGTAATGCAGGCAGGGGTTAGCTTCTTGGTCTAACCAGTTCTGCATACCCTCTGATGGCATTGCAGCTGCTGATACTCAGTCTGCCAGTACAGAGATGTTCTAGCCACATTTAGGAGCTTTTCTGGTAATGACACTTGGTGCAGGAAGTAGAGGACATAATAAGATCTCAAGTTGCACCTTCTAGGAAGCGAGGGGCTGCGCTGGCAGGCAGAGGTAAAATTCTTTAGTAGTAAGACCTTGCTTATACTTTAAAACTCTGGGAATTTAGCCTTTAGATTTGTTATGTGTATTCTGTGTCACTGCAGACCACCTGTGTGGAAGATCAGATTCCACAGAACAAGATGTTAAAACTGACTTTGGGATCTATTTTTCAGTTATCAGTACTGTTTATGAGTTATATCCTGCTCTCCTGGAAGTTTTTTTTTTGACAATTATTGACAAAATTTTAAATAACATAATTTGTTTGGTTTGTGTTTTAGCCAATATCATACTTTGTTTTAAAAGACCGTATTTCAGTATAAAGTATAAAAATTAGATATTAACTCTGAACCACATTTATGGTGGCATATATCAAATTTCACATGTTCAGCTTGTGAGAACTTGAGAACTTGATGGGCAACTTTGGTATCTGTCTGATAGATGACTCTCCTCACAGCTGATACGAAGCCAAAGTCTATCATAATACAGAGATCAGAGTATGTTGTATTTAATGTGATATGCAAAACTGAAGGGTCTTTTGCAGTCATTTAGGGCTACTTAGTAGTTTTATTGTAAAAGTTGAAATAATAATGTAAATATGCTGGCCATATTTCATTCCTATGGCTACCTCTGTCCAATACTCTGACAAACCTTCCTGAACCATTTATAAATATAAGTGCTGTCTGAAACAGAAGTATTGCTCCACACTCTTCTGTTCTGCTAGATTGCTGAGTTGCAGCAACCTCTAGAGTACAAAGTAATTTTGTGTAAGGTTTCTTGCAATTATGTTGTTAAGCTTAATTAGTTTCTGGTAGAAGATAGCGTGAACAGAGCAGTGGTGATAATTAACCCTTCTGACAGTAGTAAGCATTACGCACAGCTTTATTTAAAGTCTAAACTATTCTGTACATAAGACAATGCAGCGATTTTTGCTGAAAGCAGATTTTCAGGATCTGAGGCAACAAAAGGCCTTTCATAAGTCTTAAGAATTGTCTCTATAGACATGCACTGTAAGTTTTAAATTTTTTTTTTTGCTTGGGAATGTATAAAAAAGATGCTATTAGATTGCTCCTACTGTTGTGCTCATAAATGAGGATGGTAGAGTAGAACAATAACAAGTACATGCATATTATTACAACAGAAGTATTTTGTATTTTTTATTCTTTATGTCTTTAAAAACATAGATCTGGTCTGCAAAAATGATAAACTTTTTAGACATCTGACAAGTAAAGATATAAAATTGAAAAGGTAGAGTTTTAAAGTTTGGGTTGTATTTTGATGTTTGAAATGCTTGCATCCAGCTAACTGACTCACTGGAGGTTATTTACAAGGAGGTTTGGACTTGCATGATGTGTAATGGAAAAAATTGTTCAGTTTGATTAAATTGTTCAGAAAATACTGTAGTTGAAGAATTCAAAACATTTCTGTGTTGCACCCACAGAGGCATATTGACTGTGCTACAGGGGTTGGTTCTTGTAGTGTGATTCTTCAATGTTTTAAAGATGCAATTTGATCTCATCTGCTCAGGTAGAACCAAGCTACAGGCAGAGTCAGGGGATTAATGTTTATGACTCTGTTTCTCAAAGCGAGTTTTCCTTGGAGGTCCTAAACCAATAATTTAAAATATAAAAAAATAAACCTTATTCTGCTTGTGCTCACTGCTGTCATTATATTAGTATTTATATAAGTTAGTGAGTGACTTCACATCTGTTAGGGAATAAAAGATAATTTCAGGTAAAGTTAAGTCAAAATGATAGCTTGGAAGTTTGTTTCTGATAGTTAATGGTAACAATAGACATTATTTTGCTATATTTAAGGCAAATTTCGCATGGAAATGGATCTCATGCTTGCTTGCTGTACATCTGTCTGCCTCAATAATTCCTCAATATCTCTTCCTCCTGAGGAGTTTTAACCCTTTCAATCAAATTTGTTGTGGTGGGAGAAAGAAATGGCAAGAGTAGAGGAGGTCTGTGAAAATCTACATTTGCTTAGGAAAGATAAATCTAGATAAAGTGCCGCTGCTGTGAGAGAGACCATAACGTGAATTGAACTATGTCCAGGATAGATGGGCTTGGCAATGAGCATCTGTACATTAGCCAACTAATAAACATCTTCAGAGAACACAATCTGACGCAGCACAAGCTGCCTTCAAAGTTAAATGTCTTAGACTTTTTTACTAATGGTCTGAATATTGTAAGTCTTGAATTCTGGATTTTGTCATCAACAGCTCTGTATGACTAAAGGCAAATTATTTAACTTCATTCTGCATTTGAGCTTACTTTTTAAAAAAACATTATCCAGTGTTTTATTAAGTGTAATTAATTTAGTATTAATGTGTTTGAAGTGATTTTTGAACCATAATTCTTCATTCAGATCAATATAGAACTACCTTACAATGTATTATATTCTGGTAGAAATAAATTTTAGTAAATTATGTATTATAGTTTACAAAGAGAATCAATTCTTTATTAAAAAGAAGAGAGGCTCAAAGTCTACAGAGAATATTATTTTGCCTGAAGTATGTTACTGGAGATCTGGCCAAAGACAAATTACATAAGTATTTTTAATATCTTTGGAACAATTTTAAGGAGATCTGTCTGGCTAGTAAGTTACAGTGTGAACTGTTATGTGATAAACCTTTTCACCAGAGACTCTGCCAACCAGTAAATTTTTGTTTTGTTAGGTGGATCTGGGTAATACAATGCAAATTAAAACAAAAATGGATTTTTTTTTTTTAAGGGAATTGAACGTCTCATTTATTTCTGTAAATAAATAAAAGGCTTTATGCACAGACTAGTTGCATTTACTGAAAGCTGGAGTGCTCTGGACCATTGTGCTTTCTCTGAATTTGTCTATGTTTAATCAAGATGAGAGTGTGACCAGCAGAAAACCACTGTAGGGTTGCAGTTTGCTCCTGTGTTTATTTACATCCCCATCTTCATTACCAAAATGAGCAGAAATAAATGAATATAAGGAGGATAGTAATTTTTAAAATCAATATCACAACAAATATACCTCAAAAATCTCAGGTGTAAAGCGGCACTCAGTATACTGCATGACGTTGAATTATTAACTCCAATTTGATTTTGTAGTTATCAAGTGTATGAATTTAACTCCTGTGTGGTTTAGATATGTAATGATTACAGAATTATCCATAAGAAACATTTTGGTATTTCATGGAAAATGTTAAATACAATTTTTCTAAGAAGTAATTCCAATTTGACCTTAGTTTTTAATACATCTCTTTACAGGATCAAAATAAGAAATTAGCTTACTGTTGCACAACACTTTATCCCCCAGCAGGGGGAATAATTATGTTGATAAGCAGTTGAAATGTTGCTTCGATATCATCCAGCATCCTTCTCCCTTAAGCTCACCAAAGGCTTTGGAAGAGTGCTTTGTGGTAGATTTCCAGTTTTAGAATCATATACACATACTTGAAATGAAGGCATTTATGCCAGGGTGGTTTAATTTACATTAAATACTACATTTTTATCATATTTTAAATAGGCAAGTAAGGATTATGGTTTTAAGGTTTCAATTTTTATTCTAATTTTACATTAATATATCTTATGCATTTTCCTGGAAGCAGGGGGGTGGAATCTCCTGTTGATTTGCAACAGGATAGGGTAGTGTATTTGTCTTAGATTTGGTGATTCTGATTGTCAGGCAGAAGGTTACAATAATACATATATATATATATTATACAGCTGAATTTTTATTTTTCTGTCTCCATCCTACATTTTGGTGAGCTGGGAAATGTTGCGTGTCAGTGTTCTGCAGTGTATCGGTTGGGGCGCTCATGGGAAGTGTGGTTTTGTCCTGACAGTGCCACGAATTGTGGGTTCTCCTCTGCTCAGAGGTGGCGATTCAAGACAATCCAGGGAAGGTGGTCTTTGGTAGCAGGGACAGTCTCTTAGGAAACATGAAGTGGAGCTTTCCTTGATTGTATGTACTGCTTAATGAGTTTGACTTAGGTTAACAAACTATTTTGCTCCATTTTAAATCCTTTTGTGGACAACAATTCAGGGACATGAGACACAAGAAAGAATTTTGGTATGAAGAGCTACTTCTGAAAGAAATACTTAAGAAGGAGGAGAGGTGTATGGCTTGGTAGACAATGAGTTCATGCTATTTAAGGATTAGAGGTCACTGTAGTCAAAAGCACAAAGACAGGAGTGTGACAGGAAGAACACCAAGGCAGAAATGGTTGTAAAGAGCATGGAGAGCAGGCAGGGAGACCAAATCTGTTCCTTTTATCTCCTGTGGTCTGGCACTGGAGAGGCTGCTGTAAAATTCTGTGCTTATGCAAATAACATTTGTAGTTTAATATGTTAGAAAATTTCACAGACTTAAAAGAATTAGAGAAATGAAATATCTGTGAAAATTGTTTTAATATCAGTAAAATTATGGCAAAAAATTCCCTCTCCGCATCCTGTCAGTAACTGATCTTACCCAATGACTGAGGTCTAGCTGCAGAATGCTTAATGCTGGCTAATATGTCAAAATTAGCATCAATTAGCTTTTTTTCTCACTATTTAAAAGTCTAGTGATGTTTTGGTGGTTAGAGAACTGAGAATCCAGTGACATGTTTTGACTGTTTATAAAACACTTGAGTATTCTTATCAGTAATGGATGTCCCTATCAATAAAATCGTGTTAAAAATATTTTCCATACAGTGAGTAAAGTTAATTTGTATAAGTTTGCATAAGTTGTATTGCATTCATTAGCTACACCTTTCATTTAATTGTGCCCATCTGTAATTTTTAAAATTTTAGTCTTTTAATATGTAAATATCTAAATTATATATTGTATATACTTTATAATTAATATAGAATATATAAAGATACGTTAGATCGTACAGAATTATGCATGTATAATATATTTATACAATATATAAATATAAAAAGTTAGGATTTTTACTTGGTAAAAATTAATATTGGATATATTTGGTTTTTTAATTGTATATAATGGTATTTGAAACATATTGTCTGCTTTCAGTATGAACTTTTAAGTATTATTATATAGTGGTTTTTTAAAGCTTAAATTGATGTCAGGGGAAGATTCCAGATCCTTAATATTTTACCTCATTACAACCTAGTGTTCTGCTAAATGGAAATTTCATGAACTGCTTTTTGATATGCTCGGTTATTACACATGACTTAGTGACATTAGCTGCAAATTCATCTGTCTACTGAGTAGATTAACCCCCAACTTTAAAAAGCACAGCAAGCTAATTTTTATTGATCTCACACTTTCCTTTACCTGCAGAGCTGGACTGGCTTAGTAACCCGAGCTTCTCTACAGAAGATGCGCTATTACTGCATCAGCGTACTACAGAACCTGCAAATTTCGTCCCTGAAAAGTCACCACTAGTAAGGTAGAATATACTTCAGTATCTTTTAAAATAGCCTTTTTCTTTTGTCATGCTTATCTTTTGTTATGTGAGACCAAAATCAGGAGCTTTTAGGGCTGCTTTTCATTCTGCTCTTCAGTATTTAAAAAGGCCTGAACTGACTCATATATAAAAGTATGAATAATGCTTCCATGTCCTTTAACTTAAAATAATGAGAAATTATACTTGTGCAATTACATTCCCATTTTCTTTCTCTCACAGCTGCATTTAAATCATTCTTATTTCAGAGTGGAAAGGGAACAAAATGATCATGATTCTTCATTAGCTTTTGAATGTCCTAAGTGACCCTTGAAATAATATAAAGATTAAGCATCATCTTTGTGAGTTCTCTCTGAAAACCAGTTCAAACAGCCATATCACAGTCAGGTTTCTTACTTTGTGAAAACTAGTTGAAGATGAGAATTAATGAAATATTACATATATCAAGTTGTGCAGCTGTGTAGAACACGCTGATCGCTGAGGTGGGTGATTATCTTCTTTTACAAAAATGAGCTTTAAGCAGATGCATTTGCAGAACTGGTTTTAATACCTTCACTGGAATAGTTGCTATAGTTGGCATATCTACACTATAACTAGCACGTAATAATTAATGGAATCAAGTTGCAGTTGCCAAGTTCAAAAACTTAGTCACTTTAATTTGATACAAGCTTCTGTGTTTATGATGACTGGTGGTCACGATAGAGGATGTCTTTATAACAATCACAGCTAAATACATGTTTTTGTATACTTATTTTTACATTTACTTGTGTGATTGGAATGCAATCAGTGTTCTGTTTATCAGTCATATATTCTGCTTATATTTCTTCAAATCTTTTCAGGACTTTAATGTCATAAAACTGAGGAATTTATAAATCACTGTTCAGATAGAATAACATAGCAAACCCACTATATTTAATTAATCTTTGAGAAAGATTTTGTCAAGAAACAGTGAACAGAGAAATGTTTGATCATTTTGCCTATAACTAGGGTACATTCTCAGTTCAGTAAAAGCTAATTACTTCAACGTGGTGGTTTTGAGAGGGTTTTAGTTTGGGTTTTTTTTTTTGTTTGGGGGAGTGTGTGTGTGTGTGTGTTTGGGAGGCCTGCTAATGATTCTCCCCTGGCTTTTTTCTTAGTGCCCCTTAAATAAATTGTGTAAGGTTTTTTGGTTTTTTTTTTTTTTTAGTGCCTTGCTTCTGAAATGCTGTATTTTCTTTTATTGATATACTAGGAAGATCAAGATTGTCACTCCTTTCTTTTAGTGAAAGATTCCAGGAAAAACTATTTAAAAGGAGCTTGTGCTTTAATTAAGGGTTAGAGAAGACCTCCATTATTTCAGCTTATTATTAAGTATGGGGGTGTATGTGGTCTGTACAGTGATGCACGTGTGTTTTGGGAAAGCTGTCTGTCCTTTGTGTGATCTCTCAGTAAGTTGGTTGTCTGTTGCATGTAGTGTTTGTTATTACGTTATAACATTAATTCAATAGTCATCAAAAATTGTTTTTTAATTGGTGAGATTTGAATTTCTAATCTGCAGGTGATTCTAAAAATATGTTTTAGATATTTCTTATGTAAATCATAAAGAAACAAGGAAAAAAAGTGCGGACTTTTGTCTTTTGCAGATCACCCTGAAAGATTTCTTGTCCTTTTAGCTTGACCTAAGTTGTCTTAGCAAAGTTAGGAAGTTTTATCAGCTCAGTCATCATCTTTAATGTGGTGATGATAACAGAATCACAGATGGATATTTATACAGATCACCCATCAAAATGCCTTTGACAATTCAAACTTTTAAGACTGTCAATAGTTCCAGCAGTTGAAAAAATAAAGATGGTTGTTTTTCAATGGCAGATTTAGATCACTTCCATTCTGTGTGTTGCTGCTAACTCTCTTCTCCAAAAATACAGGAGAATAAAGGTAGAGGGTAAAATGATTCTTAACTTTCTTGTGGTGGCATTTCTTTACAGTTTACTTCTTAGATATATAGGGGTATGTGTGTATGTATGTATATATGTACACACTTGTTTCCAAGCAGGACTACTTCAAGATCAGAGTCGTCAGGGGAAAGCAATACAGATGAGAGTCTGAAACAGTCAAGTAAGAAAAGGAAGAAGAAAAACAAAAAGCATCACCACTATAAAAAGACAAAAAAGAAACGCAAAGGGGACTCCAGTAGCAGTGAATCAGACCTGGACACTAAGCCCATCAAGGACAAGTCCACAGGAAGTGGCAGAAATCACGAAAAGGAAGCAGCAGCAAAGTAGGTATTTATTAATACTATGCAAGATGTAAATTCATTGTATTCTTATACTTGTCTCTTCAATTTTATGAATGAAATTCTTACCACTGGTGGGTCATTTCTTTCCTAAGCTATTTATGACTAAACCTTCATTCAAAGCAATGAAAATAGTATTAGGACCACTTTATAATCATATCTGAAAAACTGTGACTAAAATATTCTGTGAAGTACTGTTCTGCAGAACAAAGCATGGTAGTAGTAATGAAATATATTTTTAAAGACATGTAGAGGCTTATATTGAGTTTTTGTAAGCATCATTTCCTTTCATGGATCTTTATTTGGGAGCATTTGGAGAGGGATTGCATTAAACACTATTCTTAATTAGTGCAAAAGCTTTCATAAACAGCTGTGTTTGCCTTGTAACTTCCTCTTCACATAGTTAACATTTTCTTCATTTCATATTAAGACAAAGTTTGTTGTACAATTTAACGTTTCATTTATGTCCAGCCGTTTGTTGCTCTATGCTGTGTGCTTCATAGTTCTTGCTCATGGTGCATCTAGGTGGGTATTTGAACAATTGAAATTGTTTTTCTAGATCTTTTTTGTTAATTCCAAGAGCTCTAAAGTACTGTGTAATTAGTGGAGTTGTATTTTTTTTATGGAATGAGAAAATAGGCACGTAGTGGCTGGCATGATCTTTGAGCAGTAAAAGAGGTTCTGTGAACACACTGAGTATTCAAGTGAGGCAGACCTGGCTGTGCGTTTCTCAGTCTGTCAGGTTTCGATCTTTTCATCCAGAGTGGCCCGATCGAACTGGCTGTGTAAGTCACCTTTCCCTGTTTCTCATCACATTTGCTAGTTTGAACTGTCATTTTGCCTCTCTCTGATTCCCTAGATTTTTCTGTCCGGTGTTTTCTTTAGCATCAGCAGCTCTGGCTCTAATTCACAGCATTGCAGCTGCTCCTGGGGGAAGAGTGAAGATTTGGTGACATTGAGGAACTGTTACAGCTGGGCGTAGTCCAGGCAGTCCTTGACCTTCCCCCAGTTTACTCCTTTTCCCAAGGCAAATTAACCAGGAGCTCAGAGCACAGGCTTGCAGGCATGTGTCTGTGCCAAGGGATCTTAATGTTGTTTCGCTGTGGAAGAATGGCAGTGGCACTGGAGGTATTGTCTGATGCCTTTAGCCACACTCACCTCCTCCCTTATGATGACTCTCTTGTTGGCTTGTGGTGGCTAAGGCTTTCTTGGCTGTGAGGAAGCGCAGTAAAAATCACTGGGATGCTGACTATTCTGCTCTGCCCAGTCACTCTTGTTTTTGCTGAAGGGGTGTTTGGGGTGGATGGAATGGGCTTACGTGCTGAACCTGGTGCATCAGCTGCTTGCCAGACTGGGCCAGCCAGCCAGTGCTCTGCCCACATGAAAGGGTTTAAGTTCTTTCAGAGTGTCTGTTTTTCCTTCTTTCCATAAATTGTTGATACTGAGAGAATGTTGAGTTTTCAGGAGACTGTTTTTGAAACCTGAACCACAGAATTGCTCTGAATGAAATAGGTCTTTTGACATTTTAGAAAGCGCTTCTCAGGACTATAAAACTTATTTACTAAGTTACGTATTTGTAACGTGAATTCAGACTGGAAGTTCATAGTTGTGTACTGTTTCGAGGCAGGTGGCAATTTCCACTTCAGTGGTAATTTGTACAACTGTAATCCATAAACCGCTTTGCTCACTGTTTTACCAAATGCATGGTTATAATTAAAGATAATCAACATGATCCTCCTGCAGATTATCCTCTTATTTGTAACATCTTACTAAGTCAAAAGTAAGTTTTAGAAGTAGTAATATATGGCTTTTAGATTTAACTAATCAATTGCTTGGCAAACTACAATTTTTGGAAGTGAAAAAAGTGTTTGTATTCTGTTTTGATGGTCCTATTAGTGTATTTCTTGTTGATTTTTTTCCCAGCTGTGACTGACTTTGTGATAATGGATCATGTACCATGACATGAAGTAAATTAAATTATGAATTACAGAAACGCAATGTTGCCTGGGTTTTGTAAATGCTGAATATGTGCACAAATGCTTAGAATATACTTCTCCTTTTCTGCAGTCTAGATAAGAAAACAACAAATCTTACCAGCAATCGCTCTGTTTGGCTTGATGATATCCAGGCTTTCACAGAAGAAACCTTCAGAATAGACAAGAAACCAGACCCTGCAAACTGGGCCTACAAATCCCTGTATCGAGGGGACATAGCAAGGTACAATATATTGGTTTCTATTGGTATTCAGGCTATCACAGGGGCACTATCTCAAGATTCATTAACTTGAGTCTGTCTGTGAAATTTTTATGTCGAGAAAATAAGGTAACTGAATAGTGTATTGCAAAATTTGACTTTGCATTGGGCATAAATATTTTAAAAGGCAAAAGATGCCATGAAATAATGGGTGTAAAATGTATGACTTCCACTTTTTCTAAAAACCTTCTCTGTGTAGTAGACTGCAGCCATGTGAACTTGTAGAACTGCCATCTGAAGGTGGCAGCACGGGCAGATTCAGAAGCATGATTTTGCGGTCAGAAATCCCACGTTCTGTTACAGATCATCTTTGGGCAAGTGCCCCTTTTGATCTCTTGTTCCATTTCTGTGTCTGAAAGGGAAATGAAGGTACTGATTATTTCATACTAAATTTGTCAAGAGGTTTACTTACTTGAGTAGTTTGATATCCTTGCAAAAAAACCTCTACAAGTACTTTCTTAGCAAACAGGTTCTTGTGTTACATCACCCAGACATTGTATCTATCTTACGTTTCAAATTAATCTAGATGAAATTGCATATAACCAGGGTTACTGGTACTATGATGACCCTTCAGAACATCTCCCCGCATTAACAGAGAAGCCTGTTTAATGGAGTCTACACTGGGCTCGTGCATGATGTATGTACATTTTTTGATATTCTCAAGGAAAATTATTTACTATACATATAAAAATTAATTATTTGTGGAGGAGGGAGTATCTATGAGTTTTATTTTTGTGGTGTGTATATACCTTTGCAGTAAAATTGCCTGGTTACAATCCATTCCAATTTTCTGCCATCTTTGGATTGTCAGCTGTTGAGATGAAAAGTGTTTTTTTACATTGCCCATCACTGTGACTGCCAGTGAAATTACATTCTTGGTTATATTTTAAGATGGTATTTTCCTTTCGTGATCCATAAGATTATTGAGGCCTGTATGAACCTGGTCTCACTTTCCTTTCCAGTCCCCTACCCACTTCTTGGCATATAAAATGGAGAGAGGCGTAGGGATACAGAAAGACATTACCAGGCTGAACTACTGGTGTCTGATTTTTCAGTTTGAAATAATCTAATCTAAATAGCCTTAAATAGTGCTGCCTGTTCTTTCTCGAGGTTTGTCTACATGGCTTTAAATGATAGGAGTAAAAAATAAATTTTCTTCTGCTGAGTACGACAAGATATTGTTGAACTCAGAGGAAGCTTAGTGTGATAATAAAAGTTGTGATGACACCAAAAAAATAATAAATTGAAGTCTTAAATAAGAAGAAAATTACCAAGTTCTTATGCTTTGGAAGTTCTATGCATACATTATTTGGGTCAATTTGAATTCAAGTACTACTTCCATGCTATCTTTTGAAAAGGAGGTGTCTTTTCTAACATGTATTTTAGAAGACGTTTAATTGTATTTTTTTTCTAAGATATAAAAGGAGAGGAGAGTCCTGTCTTGGCTTAGATGCAAAGAAACAGTGTGTAACTTGGGACAGTTCTGCATCAAAAAGGAAGCAATTACAGAGTCGACCTGAGCGCTACTTCACAAAGAACAATGTGAAGATGCTGAACACAGATGGGATTCTTGTTTGCAATAAAACTTCTCCGTCTGACCCAACTGCTTTTATACCAATTTTCCAAATGGAAACTGGTGATCCTTCTGACACAACAGAGGTAAATCCTCTTGGGATTTATGATCCATCAACTACAGTGTGGCTACAAGGAAAAGGGGCCAAGAGTACAGATAGTGAACCTGTAAATATGCAGCAGACAATTCAAGAGCCTGGGATAAATGTTAACTCTATTCTAATGATGAAAGTGGAAGAACATAACAAGAAAGTCAGAGAAAACCCAAGAGATATTAATGCTTGGATGGAATTTGTTTCTTTTCAGGTATGTGTTCTGACAGATCTGGTTGCTTATTGTAAGTAATAAATACATGAACTGTTAATTCATCTTCACAAATGACAACATTCTTCTCATGATTCTAGTGGTGATTCTTCCTAATGTTGTAATGATTTTTCCTTTTGCTTTAAGGATGAATTAATGAGAGGACCTAGCCCTTATGCCAGTAAGGGAGAGCAGGAATTAAGAAGAAAATCACTGAAATTAATATTAGAAAAGAAGCTGGCTATTTTGGAGAGGGCAATTGAAAGCAATCCAAGTAATGTTGATCTGAAACTCGCCAGGCTAAAACTTTGCTCAGAATTCTGGGAACCACCAGCTTTGATCAAAGAATGGCAGAAGCTAATTTTCTTACATCCCAATAATCCAGAGCTGTGGAAGAAATATCTCCTGTTCTGTCA
Organism: Bucorvus abyssinicus; assembly: GCA_009769605.1. Taxonomy (NCBI): domain Eukaryota; kingdom Metazoa; phylum Chordata; class Aves; order Bucerotiformes; family Bucorvidae; genus Bucorvus; species Bucorvus abyssinicus. Next base: position 17,925,082 of record CM020036.1, read on the forward strand.
AAGTCAGTTCACTACCTTTTCTGTTTCAAAAATCCATAGTCTCTATGGAAAATGTTTGACTACATTGGCAGCTGTACAGGATGGCAGCATGGTATCACATCCTCTACTGCCTGGCACAGAAGAAGCTATGCTAGGTAAGGTTCGTTCTGTTTCATGTTATGGCCAGAATGGTCTTCATAGGAGTTGACTACATTCTCTAAGAATAGAAGTTCTTATTCTCTTGAAAATGCCTGACATCTTGATTTCTTAGCTGAGAATTAAAGTAGATATTCCAACCAAATACAGATATAGCAGATGCTTTTCTTCCCCACGAAAGTTTGTGATATAACATCCAGTAAGTCTAATGTGCTGAGCAGTTTACAGTACAAATGTCAAGGCTGGAGAATTGCAGCCAACAGCTGAGAGATGTGCTCTTGTCTTTGAAAAATATTTATTGGGGAGGGAAGTTGGCTTGTGAAAGAAACAATTATCTCTTGTTCATAAGTTTTATAGTTAATTCCTTTAATCCAGAAAAGAGAGGGGACGTGGGAAGCCTGATGGGAAATTTTCTTGAGCATCCCAGTTTGTAGATGGAGAATTCTCTACTATAATACCATGTCATCATGCCTTTTTGTGTTTATTGTATGCATATAACTACCACTTACATTTTGATATATAATTATCTGTGGAAGGAAAACTAGTCAGATTGTTAGGATGCTGGACTGGATCCAGGGAGGAAATAAGTTCATGCTCAGCTCTAGCATGGGCTCTAAATTTATTTGGAGCTAAATAACTTAACTTACCTCATTTCAGTTTTGCTTCTCAACTTTGAGGGCTCATTGTGATTATTAATCTATGAATATGCTGAGGAAGAGGAAATATTAGTGTCACCATGGATATGTTTGTTTGTTTGTTTTTCTAAAATTTGTTTTAAATCTAGAGGAGACTACTATGAAGCAGTCCACATTTCTTCATGTGTGGCATAGTCCAAGGAACCTCTATTCTGTCCAAGTCCTGTAACTGCTGTTTGAGCAATCATGCTATCTGTTATGCAATATCTAGTCTGGTCTTGTGGATTCTGATGCTGGGATACAAATGAGTTTAAGGTGTTCACCTGGTCTTTGGTTGATTCATCTTGGATCAAGCACCAGAAAAAGTGCTGTAAAGGGACAATCCTGTGCTGGCAGGATATTGTACTGCCTGATAGCTTCTAATTGCTCCTACTGCCTCTGGTTTCCAACTCTTCAGTCACTTTGTACGCTAACCACAATGAATGATTCTCAGGACAAATGTTCTATTCAGCATCTATTTTTTGAAACAGAAAAGTTTTTCTTTAATTTTGTTTTCCTGCACTCATTAAATACTGTTTGTCAACTGCTATGAGAAATTTGTTTCTTAATGGTGTTCCTTTAACTAATTAGCTATATTAGATTGATTGATATTTTTCAAAATACTTGATAGGTTAAAGTGAAAATGAACTCAACTTTATTTGTGGTTCTGTTCCACACTTAATGCCTTGCTGTTCTATATTAAGACTATAGTGGTTTGTTTGTGAACACTGTTGAGGGGTTTGGGTTTTGGTTACGATATTGTTGGTTGGTTGGTTTTTGTTTTCCCACTGGAATTCAAATGATAGTAGTGGAGAAATTTTCAGTGAGGAGTCTTCTTGGTCTGATGTTTTTGTTTTTTAGTTACTCAGCTGTCTTAATTTTTGGGCTGTATTTGAATTGTCAGTGTACTTATTAGGAAGATTGCCAAATTGTTCGTTAAGATAAATATACAAAAAGTTTCACAAATTAATTATGAAGTGAGTAGCAGTGTAGATGTATGGTGGGCTTGTGTCGTCAACCCTTGACTTTTGCTAATGACGAAGTGTGAGAGCCAATTTTAAATAGGGGTGGACTATGCCATCTAGTGTTCAATTCAGTACACAGTACTGCTTGCTTGGAAATGGGTGTTTTTTTAAAACATGACATTTAAGAAAGCGGAATTAACTTAAAATTATAGATCAGTTTTTACTTGAATTTTGAGATAACAATTCGTAATATTTTAAATTTACTAGAAACTGTTAATATAAAGCAGGTGAAGGTAAGCATTCTGAAATTTTTCTGTGGAAAGGGAGTCCTATTTTTCAAATTACACCTACTAGTTAGGGAGAAACATCCTTATCTTTTAGATCAGTTCAGCTGCAGAAGTGCCTTAGCATCATGGAATGAATTAAGTACGTATTCATGCTGTTTTCAGCCTTTACCAACAAAGAAAGAGCTGATCTTTGCACTTCTGCAAATATCTTTTTCTTTTTTATCATGCAGAAAATCTTGTGCTATAATTTATTTTTGGCTCCAGTTTGACACCAAGTCCTGATGAGATATTCTTTACATTCAGGCTATTTTAATCAAAGTTAATCTGTTTGAAGCTGAGAAACTAGGAAAGACAACTTTTTCAGTGTCAATTGGACACAGTGCCTAAATTGGTTAAAATACTTTGGAAGATTATATTTATACTTAAACATTCTTCTTATTGTTTAAATATCTTTGGAAATCTCAGTCTTTGTTATCAGAAATAATCATTCACTTTGCAGGAAAATTGGATGAACTCCTAGTTTGTATATTCTAGCTGAATTACAATTTTTATTTGTGCACATCTGATGTAAATCTGAATACAGGTAAAAGGAATAAATGGTTTGCTACTTCTTAGTATTAAAAAATAAGATGATCATTAGAAGCAATTGATGCTAACCTATGTTGTTACATGTGTGTATTGAGACACACAAATATTTTGATCATTTCGAACTCTACAAAATCAATGCCTGTAGTGAAGAAACAGTAGTTTTTGAGTAACTGTTTTTAAAACTATCAATGAATTATTTAAGTCTTGACTTAGGGGTTTTGGGGTTTTTTGCAAGCCAATTAAGATTATGATTTAAAGCAGTCTGGTTTTTGAACAACCACTGTTTGTTAAGACTTGAGTGTAATTTGGAGTGATGGAATATATCGGAAATATCCTTGAACTGCCTAGTAATGGAAGTGTTATAATACCTGTTATTTCTCCAGCTTTTTCATTTAAGACTCTGGTTGCAAATATATGAATTGAAAAAGTGGAGCTTTGCTTCACTTTTTAAGCTGCGACTGGAGGCTCATATATATAGCAGTGATTACAGAAATAGTTTGTTGAAGAGCAAGGGATAGGACTCTTCTCTGCTTTCAAGCAGTAATACTTTGACCAAAAGACCAGACTTCTCATAACAGAGTTTTCATGAATAAAAAGGGAAAATGAGAATGGCAGATGGAATGTAACTATCTCATGCAAAAATGAAGCAAAAAGGATTTTTGTTGTAATCACTTAGTGCGCGAATTGTAGTATTGCCCAGCATCTTCCACAGGACTGTGACCCACTCTGACAGATGTTGGATAAATTGAAGTTAGGACTAAAGCTGGGACTAAATTAGATAAACTGAAGTGAGAGGTCTTAAAGTTAATTAAGGTACAACAATTTTGACACTCACTTATGCTAGTTACTCCCTGTGTTTTGGATTTTGATACTTTTCCAAAACAATTATGCTTTACAGCACTTCATGTATGTCTTTTGTGTATTTGTGGGCTGTAATAAAATAATTTGCAACAAAATTTATATAAAATACTAACATTTTATCTTCTTTACAGCTATATTTATTCAGCAGTGCCACTTTCTGAGACAGGCTGGCCATTCTGAGAAAGCAGTGTCTTTGTTTCAGGCTCTGATTGACTTCACCTTCTTTAAACCTGACAGCGTAAAAGATCTGCCAACAAGGGGACAGGTAGCAATTTCCATTTAAATGGGTGTATGTTCTTGTGCATTAAAGAGAATACTGTAACAGAAAAGTTGGTGGTTTCTTAAGGACATAGGGAAATTGTTCGGATCACAACTTTGCAGTGATGCTTGCATTGGAAAAATGCTTGTAGGTCCTCTGGAACTACAGGCCCAATGGCTGCTTCTACTGTATATAACAGAAGTTTGTTCTTGAAGATGTTTCCTAGGTTCTCTGTTACCTGTTTTCAGTAATTCTTTGATGGCTACATTACAAACACCTTCATGCTTTAAAGTATCTTTTATTTGACCCATGAGATTCCATTCAGCTTATTCTATTAAAATACTAAATCACTTCTCTTGATTTGCTTAGGAGAATGTTGGGTGTGCACCCCAGTAATAATCAGTAAGTTAATATTTAGAGGAGGTGTTGCCAGTGTAGCATCATCCCACTGAGCACTTGAGAGATGCTTCCTTTTTAACAACGCATGGTAGGGAAGGCCACCAGTTAGGCAGTTGTCCTCTGCAGAGGACAGAAGTTGAATTTCCTTCTATTACCTCACCTTCTTCCCCAGCAACCACTACAGAGACTGCATTTTTTTGTTCTCTAGATTAATGCTGTTTACCCACCAATGAAGCAATCTTGTAGTGTAAATAATAGTGCTGTCCTCTTACTTTAGAGTTCAATCATAATTATCATACAGGATGGGAGATATGGTATAGTTACACTGATAAAGCTGGAGTTATACTTTTAGTCATTTGAAAAACTGAAAGATTATCTGTAGTGTTTAAAAAATTAAGAAAGCAGGATGAAAAGGAATCTCAATTTAAAAGGACAGCATTTAGGTTGAAAAGTACAGTTCTTGAAAATAGGAAAATGCCAGATTTACAGCTGATCACACATTCTTCCCTCTTACAGAAGTGTAATGACTCAATCTTAAATGACTTGTTTCTGTACTGTTTTCAGTGTTCATTTTCTCAGTTGGAGCAAAGAATAAATCCATAAGGAGCAGAATTAGATTTTGTAGTTGCAGTAAGCCTTGCATTTTCTGACCTGTTGATGCTTGATTTTTATTAGATGACATTTTATTGTTAATATTTGTATTAAGTCACATCTCAATGTCCAAGCCAAGGTTTGGTACACTGCAGAAATGTATAATAATAGAGAGATGATCATTAGAGATAACTATGCACAAAGCAAGGGGGCAATTGGTGAATCTAAAGATGACAGAATGCATAGAGGCAGTGACAAAGTCAGTACTAGAACACTGGGCTTCTGATTCACTTGGAAGTGCTCTGAAGTTATTGACCACCCTGAAACTCAAGAGATGAAAGGCCTTACTGAACTTTTCCTCTTGCCCTCAGTCCAGTCATATTTACATCCAGCTGTAACATTCTGATTTGACCATAGGTGTATGACTGTCTGAATTACCATTCCAATAGCCAAATTCTTCATGGTCCCATGGAATATAGGGAGGAGGGGAGATTTCATTTCTGAAAGCCGCATCTTGGGGACTTAGTTCCTTTTCCTTGAAGAATCTGTATAGGATGTTTGCACAAAAGTCTTTTGCTTTCTTTAAAGCCTAATACCTTTTAAAAAAAACTTTTATGTTCATGGGAAGAGCTGATGACAGTCCTGCTGTGCCACAGGCATAACCGAAGTACTCAGTTGATTCTGCTGATTCTTAAGCAGCATCTAACAAAGTCTTCGGATACAGAAGGTACACCTAGATAAGTGATTGTAGGGTCTGGAAAACCTAAGTTGACCCATGTAGTGTCTGTACAACAGCAAAAATTACTTTTCTGTGTTGTTTTTTTTTTGGTTGCCACTGCCCAAAACAACAGGTGGAATTCTTTGAACCCTTTTGGGATAGTGGAGAACCACGGATTGGAGAAAAAGGAGCAAGAGGCTGGAGAGCATGGATGCACCAACAAGAAAAGGGTGGCTGGATTGCTCTTAAGCCTGGTATGCTTGTGTCCATGTGTGCAGTTGTGTGTCCATGTGTGCAGTTGTGTGTCCATGTGTGCAGTTGTGTGTCCATGTGTGCAGTTGTGTGTCCATGTGTGCAGTTGTGTGTCCATGTGTGCAGTTGTGTGTCCATGTGTGCAGTTGTGTGTCCATGTGTGCAGTTGTGTGTCCATGTGTGCAGTTGTGTGTCCATGTGTTCTTTTAAACATTTTGATTAGAATGATACAAGCTGTTTCTTCTCATGTTTTTGCATGCACGTTTTAAAAGATATTTAACAAGATAAAGTATGTCATGCTTTATAGGGAAAAGCATGTATTGAGTGTTCTGTGTACAATATTGTTTATGGAATATTGTCATCCTTCCTAGGATGAGAATTAAGGGAGAGGATGGCATATCCTCCACTCTGTGCTGAAAAGGCTAAAGGTGTGAGTGCTTGGTTGAGACCCACGCCCATCTAAAGTGAAAGGAAGCTCCTTCCCTTAAAACCCTTTCATCATATTGGTAGACCAGATGGGATTATAGTATTAGATAATAGTTGTCTCAGGGTTTCCTAGCTTAATGATTCTATTTCTGGAATCAGATTTCAGTTTCTTATAACAAATATATAGTAGAAATAGGAGGAAAACCTTTCCTTTCTCTTTGTGATACAGAAAATGCTTCCCTGCTACTTAGTGTCCCACCTTGTCTTCTGTTCTACAGTGCTTCCCTTAATGTCAAGTACTATTTCTCAGATCTTGAAGGGAAGCAGGAGGCTGGAATGTGTCTGACCAAATATGAACTGTCTGCTCTTGCTGCTCCTGGTGCTATAGCAACTCTAATGAAGCAAGTTTGGTTCTGCTTTTAGTAAACAAAGGAACTGAAAAATGATCCTATGCTTGCCTTGTCTCTGAATTCAGAACGAATTTCCTTACCCCTTAACTGAGGTCAGCAGTTCCACTGCGGATGGCTATAGACATTTTGCCCACAGATTGAGAAGACTCAGTATAGAGCAGAGGACCACTGCCAGTCTTGGGCAGGTCCAGCATATATCACTGCTTTTCCCCATGCTTGTCATGTCCAAAAGTTCAGTTGCAATCTATAATTGAGTGTAATCTCTAGAACTGTCAATTGTTTTTCAAACTTGGCTTAGATCATGGAAATGCTGTCATTTTAAAGCAACATTGCCAAACTTGGTTTGCTATGTTTAACATTATAGAACTACTTTTTACTTACAGTGTTTTTCTCAAAATGTTTTATGCACATGAATGTTCATAGAGCACATTTGGAGATTGTACACTGTCGTGGTTTGAGCCCACCCAGATGGCAACAAAGCACCACTCAGCCGCTCACTCACTGTTACCCCTCTCCGATGGGCCAGGGAGCAGAAAATACAGGAAAAGGCTCAAAGGTTGAGACAAAGGACAGGTCGGTCTCACCAATTACGATTGTGGGCCAAAGACAGTCTCAACTTAGGGAGACAAAGTTTAATTTAAACAAAACTACCATCAATTCACCAATTGAATCAGAGTAGGACAGTAATAAATACAATCAGATCTTTAAATACACTTTCCCCCCACCGCTCCCTTCTTACCAGGCACAGCTCTGCTACCTCCTCCTCCCCAGCAGCACAGTGGGGCGGTCAGTACCAGTCTGTTCCATGTTGTTTCTGCTGCTCTTTCCTTCTCAGGGGGAAAACTCAAAGAGGCCTCCCCTGCAGCAGTGTCATGTCCGTTTCATGGGAGACAGTCCTCCATAAACTTCTACCAGCATAGGTCCCTTCTGCAGGCTGTGGTTCTTCCAAACCGCTCCAGCGCAGGCCTCCCACAGAGTAACAGCCTCCTTCAGGGTCAGTCCGCTGCTCCAGTGTGGCCTCCTCCGTGGGCTGCAGATGGGGTTCTCTCAGGTGTGCAAGGGCTCAGCTTGCCATTTCACCACAGGCCAAAGGGGAATGGCTGCTCTGGCATGTCTCCCTGCCTCTTTCCTCACTGACCTGGGTGTCCACATGGTTGTCTTCACCAAGTCCCATTCCTCTCCAAAACCAAATGAACTCCTAAAACAAGGGAACATGCCCAGTAGGTTTTCCCAACTTAAATATGTTTATCAAAGAGGCAATGTTTGGCTCAGTCTTGACTTGGAGCTGAGAGAGCATCTCAAAGCTTCTTACAAGAGCCACCCCAGTAGCCCCCTCCCCTGCATTCAAAACCCCGCCAGACACAAACCCAGCACAATGCCCGGGTATGAAGTGAAGAACCTAAGTTGCACAAAAAGATGACTGATTCTTGGTTGCTGTTTGCAAACTGCTGTTGATAAAACTGGTCACAGCCTGTCAGTGTTTCCTTTTCTCCTCTATGAGAAAGTCTGAGTGCTAACACTAATTGACTGGTTCAAAAAGTTTGGAAACCTCCTATTCTTGCAGAGATGGTGTCAAAACCCACAACTGCGATGTGGAAATTTTCAGCTCTGTCTTGTGTCTGTTTTATTTACACCGTTTTTGTTTACATTTTTAAAGCGGTTAAATTGTGTGTTAAGTCTGGCTTTTGGATTTGGTGGATTAATTCTTCTTTAATAATTGTGTGTGTGTGTCTTGATTTGTTTTTAGATGATGATGATGAAGAAGAGATAGATGAAGATCAAGAAATAAAGGATAAAACTCTCCCCAAATGGCGCATTTGGTTAGATATTGAATATTCTCGTGAAGCAAGGCATTGGCTACCTTGGAGGCCAGACAAAACCAAAAAGGAAACTGAAGAAGATTGTGAAGATCCAGAAAGACAGGTCACTGTGATATAGTAAAACAAGGGCAGATGATAAGAGGAATTATCCTTTCATTTGAATTCATTGCCAATGGATAGTTTAGAGGAGCAATCCTTTTCTTCATTTGGAAAAAATTATTTTCTTTGTTTGAAATTAAAAATTTACCTGAGGTTTCATGCTGAGACTTCTGAAATCCATGGGAATCTCATGGTAAACTTTGGAAAGGGCTGTAGGCAAATAGTCTGTCTTTGCTGATCCATGATTTCTCTCATCTGTATATGGAAATGTCACAGAAATTTGTGTGTAAGAAGATATATGCATTAAATAAACACAGGTTTTGTTGCCTTCAAGTCAGATAGTTGGATTTTATTATTTTTTTTTTTCTTCTTGGGAGATAGTCAAGTCAGATATTGATTTTAAAATAAAAATGTGGTAAATGGCCTGAGCGATAATACCTTTCAGACCTTCATTGTATAAGTTTTCTGTGAAGGTCTTTGATACTGGAGGGCAAACAAATCTCTTGATAGCAAATTTAAGGTCTGACTGGAAGAACATGTTGCTTGTTTAACTTGTCTCTTTAATTTGAATGTCATTCTGTTACCATTAAATAGTAATTATAAGTCTTTATTGATTTAAATGTTCTTTACCTAAGTTACAAGTTTTGCTGATTTTCCTTGATTGCATAAATTAAGCTTGTTTTAATTTGGATTTTTTAGGTATTATTTGATGATCTTGGACCATCTTTAATCCGGCTTTCTAATCCAGATCTTCAACGTCAGCTACTGTACTCATTTTTGCAGTTCCTGGGAGTTCCATGTACCAGTAAACTCTTTCCTTCCAACCTCTATATAGCCATGGATGAAAATAACATCTTTGACAGTGTGCTTTCTGATGAAAAGCCACTGACATGTGTTGATTTTCCACTTTCTGGATTCAACAGTATTGGTCATATGGACACGATGCTACGAGGGAGACATCATGTTGGGCACTATAAGGAAGGAGAGGAGTTCATACAGAATGTTTTTCATGTTCTATTCCCACTGTTTTCAGGAAAGGAAAAATGTAACCTGTCCAGTTGTTGGTTACAGTATGAAATATCTAAGGTAATGAGGAGTCTGCATATAATCACTTTCGTGATATGTGGCTTTTTTGTGTGTTGGTGTTTATATTGAATTAAAATAAATACTGAGGAAAATTAAGTCTTGTAGGTCTAAGTATTCAAATCAGGAAATGCCAGTTCAGGTTACGCTGGGGGTAAAAAAAAAACCCTTCCAAACCCTTTTTTTTCAGCACCTGTCATACAGTGGCATACCTGCAACAAAGTATTTTTTGAAGTTTTGGATAAATGTTGTAATGCAATACATTGTATGTGAGGCAGGCATCGGTACAAGCGATTTTTCACAAGGCAGAGTGAGTCAGCCAAGTACTTTTACCAAACCTAAGTGCATAATCCCCCATACCATGGTAAGAGCACCTATCGATAAACTTACTATTTCCTAGATAGGTTACATTTGTAGTGTTATTGAAGGAAGTAACACCTGATCACTTGAATTTAGGTTTATTTAAGTAAAACTGCTCTAATCAATGCCCACAGAAGGATGAGAGTGCAGGTTGTCTTTGTAACACTTCCGAACAATTTAGTATTGTGTTACCTTCTGGAGAAGTTCCCTGCCTCTTACCCAAACAGTATGTGACCAGAAGATCTCCTGTAATCTTCCCATCCAACCTACAGATTTGTCTGTCAGCACGTTCCCCACTGTGAAAAGCTACTTGGAGGTCTAATTGTGCTAGTCATGAGCTGCCTCTGGCTAGACAGGATCGTTTATTTTCCTTTCTCAACCATTACAGGTTAGCAGCTCTTTCTTTGAGCAGTCGACATTTTAAGAGAGTGAAATTTGATGTTACCTAATGGCAGTGGCAGGAGTAAGAATGATAAGCCTGTGTAATTTGTCAGTGTTGGAGGGAGCTGACAACAGGCAGTTGTGACAACTTAGACTACTCAGTAGCGACAAATCTGCTTGGTGGTGACATATGGAACAATGTGAAAAACATGGTAATGAAATTAAAAAATGCTGTGAGTTTTTTTTCTTTCTTCTATCCCTCTCAAAATGTGTTCTGTTTATTCTCCCCTGCAGGTAGTTCAGTGTCTCCAAGCAAAAAACAAGAAGAAGCTGAAAGCACAGGGGAGGAAGAGTAAAAAGATGGCCAAGAATCTCCTTAAAGCACCTGACAACAGAAACCACCTTTCTCTCTGGAAACTGTATGCCTACCTAGAATGGCTGCTTGGTAACATTGATGATGCCAGGAAGGTATTTGACACAGCTCTCTGCACGGCAGAGAAAGGAGGATTGAAGTGTCCCCAGCTCTGCAGCCTTGGTCTGCTTTATGCTCAGCTGGAAGTGGAACTACTAGAAAGTATAGAAGGAGCTGTTATGTCACGTGCTGTTCATATATTGACCAAATTGGCCGAAAGTGGACCATATGTGCCCTATAGTGGACAAGTGTTATCTGTGAATGTCTTGAAAGCTCGTAAAACATATGAGCATGCACTGCAAAATTATTTAAGTAGAACACCAGTTTCTGATGAGGATCGGGTCAGTGATGCTCATCAGCTGGTTAACTTGGTTGGTTGTTACGCGCTGTTCCAATATTTGACTGTTGGGATTGATGCTGCAGTATTAATATATGCACAGACTTTGGGAAAACTTGAAGCCCCTGGTCCACAGAAATGTGAAAATACTGGAGAGAATTTTGGCATTCAGTATTTTCCCACTGCTCTTGAAGCTGTCACACTGCTGCATACAAATTTACTCAGATTCCACATGAAAATGAGTGTTTATCCTTTGAATCCTTTGCGAGAGGCACTAATGGAGGCTCTGAAACGGTATCCTAGCAACCAGTCTCTTTGGAGGTCATATATCCACATCCAAAGGAAATCTCACAGTGCTAGCAAAGCACGAAGATTTTTTGATGGTGTCACAAGGTCTACTAATGCTTTAGAGCCATGGCTGTTCGCAATCCAAGCAGAGCAGATGAGAAAAAAACTCATTGAGAACGTCCAGAGGTAGTATCTTGCAGCTTTTTATGATTATGCTTTTTTTTATCTGTCTAATCACTTAACAGAGGAGGCAAAATGCTATCATAGTTCTCACTTCGCAGATGAAGAAGCTGTAGCTGGGGAAGGTTATTTGTTCAAGACTGAACAGTGAGTCAGTGGGAGAATCCTGAATGGAATTAAAGACCTAGGTGATAGTCTTTCTTCCTTTGTACTGGATCAGATTGTATGTTGCTTGTGTTTGATTACTTGCTACTGACATCAAGATAGTACACATTTCTTTAAGTAATTTTTAAATAACTAAGAGCCTGCTTAGATGGCTAAGGGTAGACACGGTGAGCTTAGAAACTGCTGTATTTTAATACTACACCAGTAAGGAGTGTAATGCAGAGCTACACTGCAGTTTCTGACTGAGCTCGCTGCCCTACTTTACTCCTGGATCACAGAATACAGTTGTGGCAGATCTGTTTCCATAGTGAGTGCTCGAGAGTTTAGTTTTCATATGGGCCTGTTGCTAGGTAGAAGAGGCTGGAAATATCCTGAATTTGCAGCATGGTCTGGGCTCGGATGTTTTTGTCTTGGGAGAGGAGGAAAGGGTAGGAGATGTGGGGAAGAGAGGTGTGTTCATTCTTAAAGCTTAGTCTCTTAACGGTTGTCTACCCATTGCTTGGAGCTACCTATCCACTGCTACCTACGTATCTCTAGTAACATTGGCAGCTTGGTTCTTTGTGTCCACACATAACAGTAGACATTTCTAGGAAAATGTTATCTGTAAGCTTTATATAGCTGTAAGCTTACAGTATTCACGCTTGGTGAAATTACAGAATTATCAGTATACTTTAAAATAACAGTGCTCCCACTGCTTTGATTGCACAGTCTGGCAATGGGCTTGCATACGTGATGGTGACATTCCTGAGCTGTCAGTGTGTGTCATACTAAATTGTAATAAGAATTCTACAGCTGCCAAATGTAAAGGAAGATTGTAATTTGATTTACTGTTAATTACAGACTGACACTGTGATAGGTTTTCTTTATTGTTACTGGAAGCTCATGTTAAAATTCCAGAATGATGATTTTCTCTGTGACATCTAGTGCCTTTCCAGATTGTTCTCTGCTAGCATAGCCTTTCCTGTAGGCTATTTGTATAGGGACTAGTTGGATGTTGCAAGAGCAGAGCGGAACTACTGCAACAGAGAGATAAGCGGCCTGTCAGTCATGCATAAAACAAATGGTTTATGATGTTGTGGCAAACTAAGAAAATGTCTGCACTATGTGTGACTATTTCCTATTCTGTTTTGCATTTCTGCTTGCTGAAGTGCATGGAATTCATTTAAAGAAATTAACGTGAAGGGGGAAACAGTAGTCTATATAAGTCAGTGTGAGGTACAATGCTTCAAATATCTGACTCCATGCAGAGTACATGACATCATTTTCCCTCATGGCAAAGGTTAAGATGAGAGGTAACATGACCTTAAAAAATCCTTGAAAATAGAGGCAAGTTAGCGGCAAGTGTTAACAAGCTGGCAGGCTAAGGGGGCACTTGCAGACAGAAGTGATGTTGCTGTGAGTGCTCCAGACTGTTTCTTCAAGATCAGGCATCAAAAATAAGCCAGTCTCTGTCAGCTGTAGATAGAAATCAATGCTTCAGTGAAAAATAAATACTTTTTGTGTTATGTCTGGAACTTAGGGGATTTTGAATCTCTGGGTGAAAACAAAATTATTATTGTAATCATCGTTGAGATCCAGAGCTATAATCTAAGCCTTGATCCCAGAACAACGTATGGTCTTACAAAGGTGACAGGTAAATGTAAACAGGCTTGCCTGGGCATGAGAAGGCAGCTTGCTGACTTAGACTTGAATTTGGTTTGAGCTGCTATGCTAAGCTTGGAATGATAAACTATCTTGAATGAGGACTAAGGTAAGTGTTTTAAGATCATATGACAGTGGATTGTTTTACTGAAAAAGAAATTATCTCCTCCAGTTGGACAGGGTTAATTTTTCAACATGCTAAAAGAATTTTCCCAAAAATAGCTTATCTTTTTTTAACTGGCCTTCCTATTTTGATTACGTTAGCAAGGGCTAAAAATCTGGTTTATAACATTCAGTTTGGAGCAAGAAATGCAAAAACCTGGCTATATACAGTGCTATGTGCACAGAGATAGTACATTGATCTTTACTCTCTTACCTAGATGTGGTATTTTAGCTTGGGTTTAAGGGACTGTGGTTTTTTTTCCTCTGTGTTTCAGGGCAGCTGATGGTGAAATACATACTACTATTCCTGAAACTGGGTTAACAAATCGGATCATAGCTCTATTTGAACATGCAATTCAGAGTGAAAATGGTACCCATTGTCCACTGCTGTGGAGAATGTATTTGAACTTTCTGGTAAGAAGAGTAATATCAGTTTTATTTTGGATTTTGAGGTTTTTATCATATTTGGACTTTCTTGTGAACACAGCTGCAATACTTTGTAAAAAAAGAACTACTAAATGCTGCCATACCTCTGTGATTTACAAGGTGATTTGTATGAATTGCAGTGCTCCTTATTGCTGGGATTATTAATGAAAATGTAATTCACATGGATTAGAAAGAGTAATAGCTTCTGAGAGTGTACTGTTAATATAGATACAGGCAAATTATTATGGCTGCCATCTTACACAGATAAAAATAGGTCATAAGATATCAATAGATGGATTCCACCCAGTCTTACAATATAAAGGTAAGTGGGCAGAGGAGCAAAATTTAAGAAAAGAAGTAGTAAATTGTAGGGATTTGGGATTTTATTGTTTTTATGTAAGTAAAGTCAGCAATGACTTGTATTTATGTTTTAAATCTTTTTAGGTTTCTGTAAGGAAATGATGAGGACTTTGATATTTCAGTGAAGTCTATATACTGATTTTGTATAACTTCACAGAATCACAGAATGGTCGAGGTTGGAAAGGACCTCTGGAAATCATCCTGTCCAACTCCAGTGTTCAAGCAAGGCCATCTAGAGCCAGTTGTCCATGACAATGTCTAGACAGCTTTTGAATATCTCCAAGGATGGAGACTCCATAACTCTTCAGGCAACCCATGCCAGGGCTCAGTCACCTTCACAGTAAAAAAGTGTTTCCTGATGTTCAGACAGGTTTCAGTTTGTGCCTCTTGCCTCTGATCCTGTCACTGGGCACCACTGGAAAGAGCCTGGCTCCATCCTTGTTACATCCTTGCTTTCAGGTATTTATATACATTGATAAGATCCCCCCTCTGATGAGCCTTCTCTTCTCTGGACTAAACAGTCCCTGCTCTCTCAGCCTCTTCTCATAGGAGAGATGCTTCAGTCATCTTAGTGGCCCTTCATTGGACTCGCTCCAGTATGTGCATGTCTGTCTTTTATGGGAAGCCAACAGCTGGTAACAGAGTGCCAGGTGTGGCTTCACCAGTGCTGAGTAGAGGGGAAGGATAACCTCCCTCGACCTGCTGGCAATATTTTGCCTAATGCAGCCCAAGATAGCATTAGCCTTCTTTGCTGCAAGGGCACATTGCTGGCTTCTGTTCAACTTGGTGTCCACAGGGACTTTTCTGCCAAGCTGCTTTTCAGCTGGCTGGCCTCCAGGATATATTGGCGCATGGGGGTGTTCCTCCCCAGGTGCAGGACTTTGCACTTTTCCTTGTTGAACTTGATACAAGTTCCTGTCAGCTCATTTCTCCAGCCTGTTGTGGTCCCTCTGGATGGCAGCACAACCCTCAGTGTATCAGCCACTCCTCTCAGTTTTGTGTTATCCGCAAGCTTGCTGATGGTATAATCTGCCCCATCAGCTATATTATGAACATGTTAAATGGGATTGAACACATACTGACCTCAGAGGTACACTGCTAATACTGGCTCCAGCTAGACTTCATTCCACTGATCACCACCCTCTGGGCTGAGACATTGAGCCAGTTTTCAATCCACCTCACTGCTCATCCAGTTCTTGCATCAACCTCTTGTCAAGGAACATCTTATGGGAAACAGTGTCAAAGGCATTACTGAAGTCCAGATGGACAGTGTCCACTGTTCTCCCCCCATCCACCAGGCCAGTCATTTCATCATAGCACTTTACCAAGTTGGTCAAGCATGACTTTCAGTGAATTCATGCTGACTACTTATGATTTTCTTCTCATTTGAGTGCCTGGAAATGGTTTCCAGGATTAGCTGCTCCATCATGTTCCTAAAGATCAAGGTGAGGCTGACCAGCCTGTATTTCCCTGGGTCCTCCTTCTCACCCTTCTTGAAGATAGGAGTGATGTTTGACTTTCTTCAGCCTTTGGGCGCTTCTCCCAATTGCTGCAATTGATCGAAGATTGCCAGAAGTGACCTCACAATGACATCTGCCAGCAAGGTGCAGTCCACATGCAAAATAAATGCATGATAAGGAAAACATATCTATAGCTTTTATAACTTGCCTTGAATTTTCACAATCTTCTTGAATCTTAAAAGCTGCACGTAAAGGTTATGCTAACTGGCATTGCAGAATAACACCAAAAAGCAATAATGTTCGTTTCTTCTGTAGTTCATGGAAGTACTTGAGTAAAATAAACTTTACATAGGCAGTTTTGTCATCTCAGTTCTTTTCTTGCTTCTCCAAAGTACAATACAGAAGATGAAAACACAGAAGAAATGCTTGGAATTCATGTAAGGGGTATTTCATTCCACAGTATTACTCCTCTGTTCACGTCCTCTGGTGTAGTAAGTTGTCAGAGGGGAACAGCAGTTAGCAGGTTGCAAAATGCAGAGAAGGCAGGGGAGGGAGAGACTCTTGTTTTGTGTTTGAGAAGATCTCTTGTGTGGGACTATTACTGTGACCATTTCTTCACAAATACCTGCTTGTAAATATTTTATACAACTTTGTATTTAGGAATGTACAATGGAATTACTGTTATCCTTTACAAACTACTGCTGAGACTCCAGTATGCACAAATGCTGAAGTAAAATCGTCCAGTGTGTATTTTGTCACTAATGATTCATTCATGGAAGATACCTTTCTTTCACCAAAACAAGAAGGAATATTTATTAGATGCTCCTAAGATGGAGGAAAATAATACTTTAATAGCTTTGAATAACATTGTTCAGAGAAGCAAAATCAATTAGAAACATTAACATTTTCTCTTTTCTATTTGGGTGTCCCTAGATATTCAGTCTTCAGTATTCTGGGCAAAAGCTTCTTACTGTTTAAAAACACAAAGCTTTTTTATATAGATTTTGAAACCTACTATTTCTCTTAAATTCCTGTTTATTTTTTATAAAATCATCCTTGACCAACCTGGTAGCCTTCTACGATGAGGTGACTAGCTCAGTGGATGAGGGGACAGCAGTGGCTGTTGTTGAGATAAACTTCAGCAAGCCTTTTCTGCTGCCTTCCGTAACATCCTTGTAGACAAGCTGATGAAGCACTGATTCAGTGAGTGGGCAGTGAGGTGGACTGAAAACTGGCTGAACTGCAGGCTGAAAGCATTGCAGTCAGCAGTGACAATGCCTGCTGCAGGCCAGCCCTGGTCCTGTACCCAGGGACTGATACTGAGACCAGTGCCCTCAACACCTTCATTAAGTATCTGGATGATGAGAGAGTGTAGTGTCAGCACAATTGCAGATGATACGAAATCAAGAGGAGTGGCTGGCGCACCGATCTCTGCTGTTGGCCTGTCCAGGTTCATTTGAATAGCCAGGAGCCATGAAGATGAGTAAGTGGTTGGAACATGTGTTGTACAGGGAGTAGCTGCAGGACTTGTGATTGTTCAGCCTGGGCAAGTGAAGACTCCTGGAAGATACTGTCATTGTGTATAAATACCTTGCATGAGGGTGTGAAGACAGAGCCAGGCTCTTCTCAGTGCTGCCTAGTGACAGGTCAAGAGGCAATGGCCACAAACTGAAATATAGAAAATTTACATTTAAACATAAGAAAGAGCTTTTTTTACTGTGAGGGTGATGAAACACTGGAACAGGTTGTCCAGAGGTGGTGGAATCTCCATCCATGGACATACTAAAAACCCAACTGGACATGGTTCTGAGCAGCCTGCTTTTGCTGACCCTGGTTTGAGTAGAGGGGTTGGAGCAGATGGTCTCCAGAGGTTCCTTGCTTCTGTGAAAAACTTGAGGCAGAATGCTACTGAAAGCTTTTTGCAGAGCTGCGATAGATGTATGTGCATCTAGAGCACAGCTCTGACAGCAGGAGTTCTGGTAAGTGAAATGCAGTGCTGTTCAGTGAAGGGAGATCACGACACCAGATCAGCCCAAGATTCTAAATCCAGTGTGTCAATAATATGAAAAAGAATTTCTAGATTTCAAGAATTGACAAAGGAACTTGCTGACTTTTAACAGCAGTATCGATGTAGTAAGAACAAGAGAAAATGTAAACTTGAGATCAAAGATCTCTCCAAAGATATCAAAACACTTAATGAATATTCAATATTTTGGAATCACTTTTTTTTTTTTGGATTTGCCATAAAATCCTCTGTTTAAGTGTTTTTTAAAGTAGCCTAATTTGAAAGATTTCTTCACAAGAAGTGGCAATTATTTCTACCTGTAACTGGGTTGGCTGAAGCTAAGGAGACTGTTCAGCACTCTGACCTCTGCTATCCTGTTTTGAAAGCCGTGTGCTCTGCACTTCTATCACAGTCAGACGGGTTACTTGGAGGAAGAGGTACCCAGGTAGATGCAAATTGGACATGCCCATTTTTGTATGTAAAGGGATTCAGCCTTAACAAGCTTCTGCAGAGTAAGAAAACGTATGTGCATGATCTCTTCAGTGCACAAAAATGTGTGTAGCATATTGGGTGTTGGTTTTGATTAATGATTTGCGCTCTCACCCATCTCAGTATTATTGTCAAATACAGGCAAAGGCACTGACTTGAACTGCAGTGCTCCGCAGAGGCTCTTCCTGCTAGTCTTTGTTCTATTACTTGTCTCATCAGTAAAGGCCTGAAACTCCTAAAGATGTCTCTTCGATCACACTGAGGAGTGTAACCAGTGTCCCCAGTGTAACTTGTCAAATTGCACAGCTACCACATTATATAGTAGTAAGGATTCTTCAGCAGAAGAGCAACGAGCTTTTCAGCAGCGATTTCTTTGTCTGAGAGGTAATTGTTGTATTATCTCCACTATTATCGCATTGAAGTACAAATGTTTTTTTTTCTCACACAGGCTTCACTAGGGAAAAAAGAAAAAAGTAAAGGGTTGTTTTATAAAGCCCTTCAAAACTGTCCTTGGGCAAAGGTAAGCATAGGAAAAGTATAAACCTGTCATTATACTTGTAATTTTTGAACGTCAGTATCTGTTAAAAAAAAAAAGTTAAATGTGTTTTATCATGAGCATGGTAATAGAAATACATGGGCAAATAAAAAATGCCTTAAGTTTAATAGTATGAGAAATTATTCAGGACCACCTGCAACTCCTCTGGTAACATCTGTATGTCCTGCAAATGCTCCAGCACCTCTTGACCTATGTTTTGTCTTTTTGAATAAAATTATCTAGTAAGAGTTGGAAAAGACTTGATTACACATCTGCATTGCTGTCACTGTAGAAGTCCTAATTCCATTGGTGTTATTTAAAAGACGTATATGATATTTATGTTCCTGCCAGAGAGTTGTTTGCGTATCTATGTACTTCTTCATACTGTGTTTCCTGCTATGATAGAAAGATGGCACAGGTGTTCTCATTGTGTTTCTAGGTGCTGTATATGGATGCAGTTGAGTACTTCCCTGAAGATCTGCAAGAGACGCTTGATCTAATGACTGAGAAAGAATTGAGGGTGAGGGTACCGCTGGAAGAGCTGGATCTACTATTAGAGGTTTAAAAGAAGACTGTAGATGAATGGACAAAGTGCAGAAGCCAGTTCCAAAACTAACAGCTAGACCCATCTCTTTTCAAACAGGAAGTGTTGGGACTTGGGTACAATGTACTTTTTTTTTTTTAAGGTTTGTTGAGGGTTTTTTTAAGCTTTTATATAAATTGCTATGAAAATGGAGTTCTACCAGCTGCAAGTATTCTGGAATCAAGTACTACATTTTTACCCCCAAAATGCATCCCTTTCTCTGAAGCACCGGTGGCTCCCACAGCTTGATACCCTCTTACAAATAGATGCCTGTTGAATGTTGCCCACATTTCTTACTCTGTTGTTTGAAATTACATTCCCTGGCGTTCCATAGAGATTCAGTTCTTGCCAACTATGGTTTGGTGAGCAGCACAGGAAATAAACATCTGCCAAATGGATGCTCCACTGTCCTCCAGTTGGCAGACATCAGTGATTTCCTCCTGCTCGGTATGCGTGCCTGTGTATATATAACATCCCAGTCAAACAGCCATTCTGTCTGTACATATGCTGTTAGTAAAAGCTAAATCTTGGCTTGAGCAGGCACCTATTTTGGACTTGTATTTGTATGTTTTGACAGATGACCATTTTAATAGGAATATTTATGAAAAATATACCAAAATATGAAAATTCAAAAATAATTGGAATTTTTTTCTTTGTTAATTTAGTAGAACTGTGACTGTATTAAAAATGAAAATGTATCCATGATGCGTCTCTAAGCAGTCCATGTTTAAATGAGGTTTTGTAATTGATTACTTGCTGTGCCCCCAAATACAGGCAATCGTCCTAAGAGAATTAGAGGTCTGGTCTATGTTTAATCCTTGCCAAAGGCGGCAGAGTAGTCAAAACATGATTAAGTGGTAGCTTCTATTCCAAGAGTCTTCAGGCAAGCTGCTAGGGCGGTAATAGGAAATATGGTAACAATATAAAGATCCATTATGTTTTTATCTTGTAAGACAGAAATGCTGAAATAATGTAAAAGACTGTTGAGCATCCCTACTCTTGACATCCAAGTACTCAGAAACTGGATCTTCATCTGGAAAGAGGCTGCCTGCAGCCACTGAATACCCAGAACCGTTTCAACTGTCACAAACAGCACTAAAACAATCAGGATCATCCAGCTGGTGAGATCTGATTATGCAGAAAACTACGGCTGGGCAAAGCCATAGAGCTGATGGCTCAGTTTTGCCTGTAGCACCACAATACGAGATATAATTTGTTTTAGTTTAAGCTGCCCTTCATTTATCCTGTCTAAAATATTACAGGGAATATGCAGAATTTTAAGCGGCATTACAGCACTTCTTAAGAGCCTTATAATAGTGCTGTGGTTGCAAGTGATGCTGGTTTTGCTATAAAATTGAGTAGTCTTTGTAAAAAATACATACTTGATTTTTAAAATCCATGCTTCTGTCAGAAATGACAGAGCTGCTGAATTGGAGGTAGGAGTTAACTGCGTGCACTGAACAGTAACATCACCACTTGTCTCTGTGTGCGTTTGTTTGGGTTTGCTCTCCCATCAAGGCAGAAAGCCATTCTGTCTAAAGACCTGAAGGGACTTGGGAGAGGGGAGAAGCTTGATGGTGCTTCTGCTTGTGTTTCTCTTCAATCCTAGAATCACAGAGCAGCCCAGGTTGGGAGGGACCTCAAAAGATCATCTGGTCCAACCTTTAGTGGGACAGGGAACCCAGGTGAGATCATCTAGCACCCTGTCCAATTGCATCTTGAAATCCTCCAGTGATGGCAGTGACGGCTCTTGTTTCAGTGACTTTTCTCCTTCATGCATCCCCTCCCCTGGGCCCTTTCCTTTGCACAGCTCCTCCAAATGCAGCGCTTGTGCTGCTGCCTTCACATGGGGTGGTCAGAGGCTGCTCTCTCACTGGATCTCCTGGAGTAAGTCCTGTCTTTCTTTTAATTCAGACCCCAGTAGCTTTTTCTGTTCCTAAAGGGAATATACTCACTATTCACTTTTCCCTGATCTTTACCACTTTTGTCTTGATCTTTGTGACTCAAGTTGAGGAACATGGGAGAAAGTGGCAGAAGCTAAATTCTGCTGCAAGAGATAAGAATTTGATTTTGAAATATGTTTCTTTTCAGTTACTGTTGTGGCAGACAGTGTCCCAGAACACAGTTCGGGGTTTGGCATGCTACACTGCAGCTTTCCTTCAGGCAGCTGAACGATTTGCAGTCGTTGCTTCTAGCCAGCTTTAGCAGCCATGTCCCAAATAAAAAACACATGTCATAAAGCTCTTCAGCCCATCAAGCAATGATGAGATCAACTGCCATGATTAGAGTGTGCTAAAAAAATTCCTGGCTTTTGGTGCCCTTTCCCAGGAGACAGATCTCATAAGATTTGTAAGAATGGGTTATAGAACTTTGCTGCTTGTTTTTCTGTCTCCAGATGAAAACCAACTCTGTTTCAGGGTTCCTGTCATCCACAGTAAATAAAATACTCCATTGATCTGAAGGATTTGTTTTTAACAATGAACCACATAATAACAAAAGCTCTTCGCCTTGCTACTACCATTATTACAGCACTGGCAGTTACCAGAGGAATTGCTCTATGTGCAGCTCTCCCCTGTCTGTTACAGGCCAGCATTTCCTCCCACAGAAAGTTTCCAGAACAAAGGCTGCACATTGCTTAACTGTGCTCTGTATATGGAACTTTATATAAACCTTAACAATCACATGGACAACATTTGGAAATGAATTACTTAGAATTTAACAGGCACTTCATAGAAGTACACTACATGGACTACTTAATGAGCAGCATAGCCTGGGCAGCAGTACAACTTGGCAAAAGAGAAATCCACTGCCTGTGGGGATGGAGCTGGAGGCAATCGATTTGTTCAGAGTGGAAGAATTCATTCTAAGATTATGCTGCAGAATACCAAACACACACATGACTTGGTGTGTGAATTTCTGCAGTCTGACAAACTGTGCACCTTCAGCACATCGGTGGCCAGTGCCTGCACCTCAACAGCACCTACATCTTGCCGCTAGCAGTGCAGGGCTGTAGCACCTCCTGCTGCGTTGGTTCCTTTGAAACACTCAGAGTACAGAAAGCCCTTCTTATAGAGCCAACTAACTCGTGGAAAACAGATTTAACAACCCTTCAGTGTTAGAAGTACCTTACAAAAACATGTTCAGCATTTACACTGGGAATACTAATTCCTGTAAGCCCAAGTGCTAGATAGAGGTGGGTACTTTTGAAGTGTAGCTGAATGTTAACTCAGGCTGTGCAGTCTTCATTATTTTCTTGTCCTAGTTACTTAGGCCCTAAAAAGAGGTATAGAAAAGTAATTACTTTAATAACAACAGCAATGACACAGCTGTAAAAGACTGACAGGTGGGGAACCTGCTTCTGCATTCCTCCCTGCACAGTGCAGTGTGCTAGCAGTAGGGTCTGGATCACTAGACAAGAACTCTCACATCACATTTTATTCTTGAAGGTAAGTCTGACTAAAGCAACAGACAGTTCCCTGTAAATAGCAGGTCTTTGCTACCAAAACAGTCAATTCAATTTAATGTTTTATTGGGAAATGAAGTGTTACTACAACCGACCAGGATAAAACCTCTTTAAGAATGAAAATTAGTTAGGCTGAGGTTTTACACAGGACTGTAATAAACACAGGAGGAATTCCTGATAGTCCCCAGACATGACTTAAAGATACAGTCCCTCGGGGGTTCCCTCCTGCTTCTTATAGAGAACATTCTCTTTAGACTTTTTGAAGTCTTCATTTGTTACTTTCATTCGCCGTTCCCTCAAAGCCATCAGTCCAGCTTCTGTACAAATTGCCTGCAACACAGAAAGCAAGAGTAAGTTGCAGTCTCTGTGCAACCCCTTCAAGCCGCTCCTCAGAAGAGAGCAGCATCTTCATACTGCTCTAACTGGCTCTACAGCAGAAGCGAAGAGTGTTAACATTTATTTTCCTAAGTCTGATACTGTTTGGTAGCACCAAAGCACATAAAACAATCTGGGTAAAGCTAGATCAGTATGTCCGTCCGTGGTCAGTAACACCTCCATGACAGAAAGGCAGCTTCCTAACAACAGTGCTTCCCTTCTGCAATGAGGTGATGAGTACAGTAACATCATGTTTGGTACAGCTCATTAGTGCAGTAACTCCAGCAAGGGCTCTATCCAGTTCAGAGCAGCAGACTCTGCATGTCTGAAGCTTCCTAATCTACAGTTGCATTTTTATCTGCTTGCAATGTAGTCTCTAAAAATGCCTCTTATCCTTACACTATCAAGCAATGTTTGAGATATCTTGCATTTGTGCAAGATGCCACATTCCCCTATAATTTGCTACTTCTAAAATTTTGTGTTCAGGTGACACAGGTACATGCTCTTCCAAACACGAGCTACCTCATAGCTACAGTTTTGATGAATTTCCCATTTGTAAAGCTGAGTACGTGGCACTCATAGAAGGCATTTTAAAGACATCCAGCTGTCCCTCAGTGATGTAACCAAAGGTAACTGGAGAGCAACTTCAACAGGCAAAGTTTTGAATGCAGTAAAAATGAGATTTGGGTTGTGTTCTGAAGTATAAACAATGGCCGTGTCCACTGACCTTAATATCTGCACCACTGAGATCATCTTTTGCCATAATCAGCTCATCCAAGGTCACATCATCTGCCAATGTCATCCTGCTTGTGTGAATCTGAAAGATTCGTTTCTTGGTCTTTTCATCAGGTAGAGGGAACTCTATTTTCCTGTCAATACGTCCTGTGCAAAAGAAAAGTTCAGTCTTAGTTGTTTTGGTTTTTTTGCATGCGGCTGCTGGAAACAGCAGAAAGAATGTTTCAAGGTTAAACTGACAGGAACTGTTTCTTCACATCACAATCAATTACATCTTAGAGCAGAAAGTGAGATCAGACTATTTGCCATGAACAGGAAGCTACTGGAGCTGAGACACCACCATGCTGCTGAAAAAGTCTGTCATTGCAGGTAAGGGACACCCCACCTCGGAGACATGGAAAACCTTCCCTGAGTCACATATATAGAAAAAAAAAACACAGAAAAGTATTAAAGTATTTACATTCTTGTAATAATTTTTATTGTACTCTGAGATTACATTTAGCTCTGAAACTTAATTTTCTGCCCCATACACACACAAAAATCACTACGGCACCTTGAAGAACTCTTCCTCCCAGGAAAAAAAACCCAAACCCCAAACCAACAACCTAACTGAAGGAGGAAGGTTTGGCGTATTGTTCTGTTGCAAGTCCCTGCCAGATGTTTCCCTGATGTCAGCAGGGACTTTGGAGGTTCTGGTACTCACTGTTCCAACTTCACTGAGCAATCTGAAAAATTTTTTTTTTTTTAATGATTTTTTTAACTTAAAGTATTATTTAAAATACAATTTTTAAAAATTTTAAAAGATCCACTCTTGTTTTTCTTTAGTTTTACAGGTTTTTTTTTTCTAAAAAGGGCAGATGGCACCACATACAACACTCCAGGCTATCGTACACAGTGGTATATCAGCCCACCGAGTTGCTCCAGCAATAGTAATATTTAAATACCTGATAGGTGTAGGAAGTTTCAATAAATTTTAGATCATCTTAGCTTGTCTTTTAATACTGGCATAGCATTTTCTCCTCTGTACTCTAATGACACTGGTTTTGATTTGGAGGGGTTAAGGCTAAGATGGTGACAAAACCAGACTTTTTTTTGGAAGAACACCCACACACCTCAGAAACTTCATACTTTTCCTAAACTCCTTGGGTCTGTGGAGACTAGTGACTGCTCAGAGTAGCTCTTCGACAATTTCATCTTCAATTATCTTTGCTCCCTATCTTACCTCTTTTACTTCAGGAGTATCTTTAAAACCTCTTCAATACTTAGGATTTACCTGAGGACACAAACTGGAGGCTTCACCTATTCCTTTGATGTCTGTGTTGCTCTCTACCTTCTGATTGACAGACCCCACAGATGTATTATGTTTTGGTACATTTTTAGTGGCCATTTAGAAATACTACTTGTGCCTGTCTAAGCCCTTGGCTCAACAGGTAATACCCTCACCCCTCACTTGACAATAGCATGCCAGGTCAGTAAGGAAGCAGACTGGTTTCCTTGCCTCAAAATCCAGGTGCTCATTGTTATGGCTTAAGTTCTCATCTATGAAGCACAGGAGGTACTGTCTGACCCTCTCCAGCTGCTGAACATGTTAATGAAATGCTGCTGCAGGACAGCTTGCCTTAGCAGTTACTTAAAATTGCTGTGCCATCTTAATATTAAAGAAGAATATTCAAATAGTTTGTGTGTACAGAAGGGAAATTAACACATTTCTTCTCTCCCAGAGGTTTTTCCTCCCATTCAGAAACCTGTGAATGGGTTCCCATTTTAATAGAAACACCAGCACAGATGAGATGGTGAATAAAGACAAACCAGTAACTTGCATTCTTTTTATCAGCCCATGTCTGGCAAGTTATGACAAAGTCCTTTCACAAGACAAGTAACTTAAGCTTACACAGCGAGAAGTCTCTTACCTGGCCTAATTAAAGCTGGGTCCAGTGTTTCTATTCTATTTGTAGCCATGATAACTTTAACGTCGCCCCGAGAGTCAAACCCATCCAGCTGGTTCAGCAGCTCCAGCATTGTACGCTGGATCTCTCTCTCACCACCTGAATTTGAGTCATACCTTTAAGGAAACGATATACTCAGAAAAAGCACTACGCAAATTTAAGAACATTCTTCACATAACTGCCACAAACATATTAAAAAAACCCAGCATGTGGTAGGTTTGTTTTTTTTTTTTTTTTAAACACCCATAACATTTTTTTCTTAATTTAATGCTCACCCATAGCAAAAAAAGAAAGCAGGTTTTCAGAATCATATTGTGACATCTAGGTAAATAGAGACACTGAACTATTCCTGTAGCTGGAGAAAGTAACAGCAATCGTGAAGGAAATCTGTCCTTTTTCCATGTTTGTATGTACTTGGAAATCTCTTTTTTTCTCTTAACAAAATTAACAAATCAGCATAAAAAAGGAAAAACCCTAAGTCTTAAGAGCACATGCATCCATTTCATAGAAAATACAGCTTCTCACTCCTTTTTCCATTTTGTTTTTTCCTTATGCACAGTTGTAACTGTACACCCTTTAGCCTTACTGCTGTGGATCCTGGTTCAACTCTGCTCCTCCTGAAGCACAGGTACCAGTGGCTGTATTTCTTTGCACTGTAGCTTAGCTATTTCATTTTGCCAATATTGAACTAGATAATCTGCATCCAAAAAAATCTCACCCATGTTCAGGAACAGTTTGAAGCAACATAATGTTTATGAGGAATTCTGTATGTTACGCACTTACACTGTCAGTCCAACTCTTTCTACATATATGGAAATATATGAGGCAGAACCTGTCTTATACTGGAGCTTCAGGCTAGTAGCTATGTAGTAATATGTGTGAACACCTTTTCCTTTATTAAAAAAAAAAATTTGACCATTTGTATTGGACAGTTCCAACCAACCTATGGAATTTTCAAAGTAAAACAAACCAGATACAGGCTGAACAATAGCTTAGTGTGGCACAAGCAACGCTTCCCCATGACATCACACATCTCTAACATACCATATCATATTCTAAGAACATACGTATTGAGCCACCTACATGGGGAGGCCAACGACAAATGGATTACATTCTGCATTAAGGACACTGCTTTGCTGTAGAATCACTAAAGCCCATTTCTGCATATTTGGGTTTGACTTAGAGGATACCATATGAGCTTACACACAGTGTCTCCTGTTTGAGATACTCTATCATAGAGACATTACCAGGCAGCAAGAGAGCAGCGGTTAAGTCTCTGGTCGCATCTATTTAATATGAAACGGTTGTGATATATTTTAGTTTCCAAGAAGTTACTTGAAGTCTTACTTGTTAAAAACACTCACACATCGAAAAGAGTATTATGAAAACGTAGCAGAGCTCAGAAATGGAGCATCAATATGGTTGCAAAATAAGCGTTTCCAGTAAACCTTTCACTGTCCCCAGCAATATTGTGTGTGAAGTGGGAGCTGGAATACTGTACCTCTTTGTACCTATGGCATCAATTTCATCAATGAAGACAATCGACGGAGCATGCTCTTCAGCCACACGGAACAGTTCACGCACGAGCTTCGGACCGTCACCCAAGTATTTCTGAATGAGTTCCGAACCAACCACTCTCAGGAAGGTTGCTGAAGTCTGGTTTGCCACTGCCTTGGCTAGTAAAGTTTTACCTATTTTTCATTGGAAAGAAAGACTATAATTAGTTTGGGGGGGGGGCGGGGCGCAGGGGTGGTGTCAAAAAAAAAAATGCTCTAACAAAACAGTCATATGACATTTATTAACAGACTTGGCAATGCTTTAACACTAACAAGCACAATTTATTTGACTTGTGTTACAGTTGTTACTGTACTGTAAGATACCTGTGCCAGGTGGGCCATAGAGAATGACCCCTTTGGGTGGCTTTATGCCCATTTCTTCATAATATTCAGGATGGGTGAGAGGAAGCTCCACAGACTCCTGCAGCATGAGAAACACAAATTTTAGCGCGCTCCACAGAAGTTCTGTGAGGATCTCGAGAACAGCATTAATAAAAGTAATGAAAGCAAAAAGAACTTAACTGATTTCAAGACAGACCTAGAAAACTATGTCTCTCTGTTGCCTCCAATGCTAACACAGGTTAACTACTCTATCTGGACAGGTTAGTTTCCTACTGTTTCCACTTGACATGTGGAAGAGAAGCAGTGAGCATCATGGTGAATTTAGAACCCTGGAGTTCCTGACTCCCAAACACTCATGGAAGACCTTGGCGTTGGTGCATCCTTTATGAAAGGATGCCTTCCACCGTAAGTTTCCAGATATTACAGATCAATATTTTAGGAGCACTTGCTATTTTGGACACCTGCCCAAAGCAAAAGGGTTGAGTTTTACCAGAGTTCAGGGAGAGCTTTGCTGGTAGGGAAAAAACCCCAAACCAACCAAACATCAAACAAATGCAAAACACAAAACAAGCCAAACACCTCTACCCACTAAACCCTTGGATTGCACAGCATCAGACACTCAAAACAACCTCCGCACTTTTTACAGTTTAACTCTCATCTTGCAATAATCAATAACTTTACATGTTGCAAAATAGCAAGTTATTGCAGAGATTTTATGAGCTCAGGGCTCTACAGGTTCCACAGCAACTGTGAATGGTTTCTGTGCATACATTATGTGAGGAGGTATGCTGCCCAATTCAGAGATTTAGGTCTATGAGTCTGTCTAGCAAAATCAAATGAAGAAATACACTACAGCAAGATGCAAAAGAACCCTACACGAATGCAGCTGGTCCAGCTGTTACACTGTTGAGCTCCCAGAACAACAGCTATGTTGCTAGTTTACTTAACAGTGTAAATCAGTACAACTGAATACCTTGATTTCTTGAATCTGGTTGTCAAGGCCACCAATGTCAGCATATGTTTCTTGAGGAGCTTTCTCCACTTTCATCACAGTAACTAAAGGGTCTGTGTCATCCATCAGGACTCCTATCACAGCATGAACCTAATGCAAGCAATGAATTGTCAAAGAAAACAAGCGGTATTATTAATACAAGCTCAAGCCTGAACTCAATGCTCATTTATTTAGACGCATGAAATAAATAGCATTAGCTCTCAGACCCTACAATCCCGTGATTCTCAGAAAAAAAGTTAAAAACAGTACAAGAACTTGTGCTTCATTTTATAAAAACAACTCACCTTATGATTTAGCAAAACAGAGCAGCCTGGCTCTAGCAGGTCCTTGTCCACAAAGGACAGAATACTGACGTAGTGTTCTGATCCTACTGATGTAGACACGATAGCATGGTTGTCATCAATGATCTCCTCCAAGGTACCCACAGACATCGGTGTTCCCCTCAGATCATCCACCTTTGATCTTTCTTCCTGTTGTCAAGAAGAATCCAAGAAACAACTCAAGAACACAAGAAAAACATTCTTGTACAACACTGTCTCAACAGTTCTCACTGACTATAACAGAACCAGTCTTTGCTACTGTTTCATGACCCCAAAAGAGGCAAGAACATAGGCCAGGAACAAAACGCACTGTTATTTCAGTTGTATGCTATGGGCACTTCTAAATGGATGTGCATAGCCAGAATATTCTTTCTTTCTCTATTGATGGATATCTGGGAGCTGCACTTTGACAGACCACTAAGAAACAAAAAACCACTGTGGCCTCATCTGTAGTAACCCACGCTTGGACTAAAACCATTAGACCACTACAAAAAAAAAAAAACTGTTTTCTGGACAGGAATTGAGATTTAATGAAGAATTGTAATACATGCAATATGTTTGCATTGACTCACCCATTCGTGGCTTTTGTGCACTTGCTGTAATATTAGAAAGTAACGGTTCACCCAAATCTCACCTCTTGTTTTTCTTCCAAAGGTTTCATCTGTTCTTGATTTCTGATAAATTCTTCCTCCATTAAGAGGTAATCTTTAATTCTCTCCAATTTCAACAATTTGAGCCTGCACTGTGTGTGAGGAGTCACTGTAATCAAAGTAGAATCGCAGTATTTTAGACCAAGTTTGACATGGTACCAACTATTCACTAATCCATTACCAGAAATTCTGCTTTGTTTTCTGACAATAAGTTCCTCATGAGCAGCAGTCGCTGCTTTACTTGTCCCACTGTAACTCTAGGTAAACAACATTTTTAAAGACAACGTTTCCCTCACATTTCTCCTCATTTCAATTTGTCTCTCTCTTATCCAGGAATTCATGGGCTGCATCTTGCAAAACAATAATCTTACTTTGTGTTTTTACATTAATTAGAAATAAAATTACATCTGGCCTTCCGTTTAATCATCTGCGATCTACATGGAGCCAGATCTAGGTGGGAGGACGGCTCTGCACTCCTGAAAGAGCAGACAGTCCACAGGACTGCTTGGCAGGCAGAATGCTTACCCAGGGGGAGTTTACTGGCAGCATCTGGTCCCTTTGTTTTCTTTTTCTTCTTCCCGACTCTGGTAGGAACTGGAGGTTCATATTTCTTCTTCTTATCCTTATTCATAAAAAGAATTCCATGAAAGATATCATCAGGATATTAACAATGAAAAAATACACACAGAACATCTGTGCACAGACTGACGAGGAGCTCAACTTAAGCTGAATGGCAACATAACAAAACTTTATGATATATAGCAAAAAGCCCTAAAAAATATTAATTTTATTTTTTAAGAAAGTAAAAAAATTTCTTCTGCTTATTTTTATATCCCTCTTTTTAATTTCGATTTCTACCAATTTTCAGTAAAAGCTAAAGCCTGAAGCAGATCACAAGCAAAACTCACACATGAAAGGATGAGGAAAATATTGAATCTGAACATTTCTGTTCCATTTTAAAGAACAGGTAACGCGCATTCAGTTTGCCAGCTTAGACATTGCTGGCCACATACATCATATTTACATCTCCAGAGGAAACTGGGATGGCCTCTTATGGTCCACAACATGAAGTACAGACCTCATGCAGATGACAGTATGATGTCATTTTCAAACCAAACCCAGTTATTTAAGTGACAGGTTAAGGGAACTAGTCTTTCCTAACCCAGACAGATTCAGTGTTATTCTTTTTAAAAATAAATTACTGCTGTCAAATAATTTCAGTTTTCCTTTACAGATAAGCCCCTTTTCTGTTTTTGAGAGCAACCTGTTTTCTCCAATGTATATCCAGAAGAGATGAGACATTCCATTAAAACTAGCAAGGGGTGATTTTATGCAGTTCTGAGTACAGTAATGAAAAAAAAAAAATCTGTAAAGCCCATCGCAGCCAGCCTCTGTAGCAGCATACCTGTAGTTCACCCTATAAGTAAAAACATTTGTTTTTTCAGTTACCTTGTCATCTTTCTTGCCACCACCAGGACCATGTCCACCACTCTGACTTTGACCCTAAGGAAAAAGGAAAAAAAAACAAAACAAAAGCCAAATATAAATACACTACTAAGAATCTTGAAACCTATGGACAGATCCATGTAAAGAAATGCTGTAGTTAGACTTCTCTTATCTAAACAAAGCACTAATACATTCCAATGTCACAATAATTGACATTATTGTCAAAAGTCAGTGAATAAAGAGAACTGTGTAGTTTTGAGGCAGGGACGGACATGTTCATTGGTAGGTGTTTGACTCATACAACATTGCATCGTGTTGCTACATGACAGTTTTAGCGCATTCCTTGCTGGTGTAAATTAACGAGCACCACTAAGTAACATGTATCACAGAAGTTCTCCCTCGCCCTCCTATCAGCTATGTTACCTGCCCTTCCCCGCTCAAGCAGAGCAAACCAGTATTGCTGTCTGCAGACACCAGCTACCACTCACTGCAGGAGGCCTGACCTCTCCGGCGCGATGCCCAGACCCACGGGGCGATGCCCGCACACCCGGCTGGCGGGGCCATGCAGACCCATGGCTACAAAACCACTTTACTCTTACAGCAGCGAGCAACGACACGAGCCTCTCGCGGCAGCGAGCTCCGGCTTACAACCCTGCCCAGCCTCAGCGGAAACGGCCTCCCTCCTCCCGCTGGAGGCGGCCTAGAGGCCCAGCGCCGGCGGTGACTCCGCAAAACACCGGGCGATGGCGGAGAGACGCCTCAGATAGACCGGGCCTCCCCGCTCCGCGCCGCCAACACGGGCCCCCCTCCCGCACGGCCACGTTCTCGGCGCCCCGGGCCGGGTCCGGGAAGCGGGACGCTGTCTCACCATCCTGCCTCGGCGCTAGACCGGAAATATAGCCCCGACGTCACCGCCGTCACTACGGGGTACGGCGAGGCCCAAACGCAGCCGGCGGCGTGGGCGGGGCAAAGGCGTACGGCGCCCGGGTTGGCGGCGCCGGGCAGTGGGTCACGTGGCTGCGCCGCATCCTGCGGGGCGCGGGGGCAGCTGCAGACATCTGCTCCTCCAGCACCCCCTGCCGGCAGAGCCGCGCCGCGCCGGGCCGGGCCTTCGGCCTCTGCTCCTGCCCCTTTGCCCCCGCGTAGCCGCCCGGGTAGCCGTGGGGCGGCCGTTCGTGGTGTCGCGCCGGCAGCGAGCAGCAGAGGGCACCGCGCCCCTCCGGCTGGCCGCCGGCGGGGAGCGAGAGCGGGAGTCGCGGCCGCCTCGGCGTGCCCAGTCCCCCGCAGTGCGCGTCGGGTGCGGGGGTTTTGGTGTTTGCTTTGAAAAGCCCTTGGCTGATCACCCGCTGGGTCCCGGGTGGCCGATCCCTGTGAAGGGTACCCGTGAAACCGTCAGACCCGCTGGTGGTTCTGCCTGCCGGCGCCTCAGAGCGCTCCTCTGTTGGTCCTCTGGAGCGCAATGAACCGTTCACTGGAGAAAAAGTGAGCGCTGTCCTGTTGGCAGACGCTGTGTGGTCACAATTCAGCTGCTACTGAAGTTGCAAGAGCTTTTAATACAATTTCACATTAATAGCACTTTTCACTTTTTTTGACGGAAGAACCATGTACTGGCTGAGTGGAGGAGAGGTTTTCGACAGTTCATTTTCAACAGACATTTTCAGCAGCTTTTGCTGCAAAAGTGTGAAATGCATTCTCTGCCACGGAAACCTAGAGCAGAGTACTTTCCCCGTGAGATACTTCTCACGTATTAACCATTCAGTTCACATCAAAACAAGAAGCTTGTGATACATTTTAAAGCTCATAAAAACCAGCTGCTGCAATGTTATTATCTGTAAAAATTATATTAAAACCTCTGAACACGCTGGGAAAGTATGTCTTGGTCCTGGTAGTTCAAGTTACCTCCCTTACTTCACACTAAGAGATGGGTCTTCTGGAAAGACCAGAACATTCTGGTTGTGTTGTGACCCAAGTGGAAATGTTAAAGGTTTGCAGCTCTTGCCTGCTGTGTGTGCCTGTTCTACCAGTCTGTAACATTCCTGGGCAAATCCAGGAGAAACTTTCAGTGTTTGCTTTTGACACTCCCAAAGGTAAAGCACGGGCTGAGCACAAGCACGTGCTCACTCCAGAACCAAACACCTGTACAGGGCCGAGTTCGTTTCACACTGTGTCCTCGCACCTTGTTGGGGCCCACAGCGGCTGCTCTGTGCCAGTCTGCTGCAGAACCGAAGTGCCTGCCACCTCTGCGGGAGCGCTGACTGTGTCGCTATGAACTCAGTCACAGAATCACAGAATCAATTTGGTTGAAAGAGACCCTTTAAGATCATCAAGTCCAACTGTTAACCCAGCACTGCCAAGTCACCACTAAACCAAGTCACGAAGCACCACACATACACATCCTTTAAATACCTCTGGAGAGGGGGACTCCACCACCTCCCTGGGCAGCCTGTTCAAATGCTTCACAACCCTCTCTGGAAAGAAGTTCTTCCTGATATCCAACCCAAACCTCCCCTGGCGCAAGTTAAGGCCATTTCCTCTTGTTCTATCGCTTGTTACTTGGGAGAACAGACTGACCCCCACCTCACTACAACCTCCTTTCAGGCAGTTGGGGATAGTGATAAGGTCTCCCCTCAGCCTCTTTCTCTCCAGGCTAAACAACTCCAGGTCCCTCAGATGCTCCTCAGAGGACTTTTTCTCTAGACCCTTCACCAGCTTCATTGGCCTTCTCTGGGCATGTTTCAGCACCAAAACTGAGGGGATCTCCAGAAACTTCCTCTTCTTTGGGCTGAAAACTCTGTAACAAGATATTGTGGGGTTGGGTGGGGAGTCGTTATGGAGGGACAGGGTCTTCCGTGAGCATCTCTATCAGCAGAAAGGTTATAATCAAGAAGAGGGTATAGTCTAGAACTGCTTATATCTGCTTTCACCCTGTTAACCAGTATATAGATTATAGTTACACCCATCACTGTTTTCAGTGTAAAGATCAGAGTGTCCGTGGAAAGGGCCTTCGCTTTAGAGCAGTTAGTAGGATGTGGAGTATGTTTTGCTCTTTGCTTTGATGTTGTTTTTTCCTTTACATTTTCCCTAGAATTCATGACTGAGTGGGAAACTTTATTTATTAAGTATTAATGTAACTGCCTGGGATGTATAGAAAGGTGTGAGGTTTTGATCATTTACTTTGGTTTGGTTCCCCTTTTCACAAGGGTTACTGTTTTGCACAGTGGATTTAACCTGACTTTTCTATTATTTTTATTCTTTTGTGAATTAGCTACATTTTGGTTATGATATTGGCTGTTCTGTAACCTTTAAGGACACTTGGAATTAAATGAAATTAAAACAGATGTTCTTTGCTTTAATAACATTCATTTTATGGAATTTACTGTCTTGTGGGATTGCTTCTGTATTTCTTTTGACCTTACAGTGTACAGAAGCTAGATCATCCTCTCCCTCAAATATATGCAATTTTTTTTCTCTTCAGACTAACTTTAGATTCAGACTTGCCCATATTTATTTAGAATTACACCTGTAGGTGGTAGTGCTGGTTATGATTCCGATTTCTTGTAACTTTTTTCTTATAAAACCCTGATTTTAGTGGCTTGTAGCTTTGCGGTTGAAGTGGGATAATTGGTTCATAAACTGACTAAAATGGTAGGGATGTAGGGTGAATCTAGAAGCTCGACTCTGCACTTGTGAGCTCACAAGACATATCTGTGACAGCATATCTGGTTTTATAGCCTTTATAAATACTAGGAAATGATATATGGGAGCAACAGTAAAAGACATGCTGTGGAATAGCTGTGGCAGAAAACAGGAATCGGAAGGGCAATGCTGTGGTTTTGAACCAACTTCCTGATTTGGGGTGATCTGGTTACTGGCTTTCAGTTCTTGGGGTTAGTAATGCTGGCTAACTGTCAGTGCTATAGAAATGCAGTTCTGTAGCCTGGCTGCTTGTCTCATCTTTTCACACCCAGATTTTTGGTTTGGTTGCAGGGTACAAATAATGTCGAATTAGGAAGTTTGAACAATAAATATATTTAATGACCCAAGTGCCGCTGATTTTTTATGTCACTAGAAAGGCACCAAAGAGTGGGCGAGCACGGTAACAGGACAGAACACACACTGCTTGTTTGCTAAAAATGAACATAGCCTTGGGGCATCACAAACTGTCTCTTCATATCGAAAAATATTAAGAGTGTTCAGGGAGGTTGGGGGGTTTTGTGCTTTGTTTTTCTTAGTGTTTCCTACTCCCTTTTCTTTATTCCAAAGTAAGCTTACTGATGATCTTTTAGGCATATTGTAAAGCCCCCATTTCTGTTCCCAGGCTTTTGGGGAGGAAGAGGGCAGCTGAGGGCTGCGGGAATATTGGGGCTGGGATTAGTATGTAGCAAAGAGGTTTATTTTCCCTTTGCACATAGAGGAAATTACTAGGATTGCTTGAGTTGTTGATGTTGATTTGTCTTTCTTAATATAGGTTTAAGTGCCTAGAGCTTTTTAGATTTCCTAAATAAATTTAAATAAACAAACCTACAGATAAGAAAAAGATTAATCTTGCTATAGTAGCTGCATAGAGTGGGTTACATTTCCAGAAGTTTCAAAAGTTTCGTAAGCGGGTTATGAACTTACATCCCCCTCAGTAAATGAGTAGAACTGCAGGTTATTAAGGACCATTTGGAAAAGACTTCTTTTTTTTTTTTTTTTTTAAGTCTGTATGTGTCTAAGTACCCAATTAACCATGAAGTTTCTATGCTGCTTGCAAGTTTTCAAAACATTTTAGCAATGGAAGGTATTCCCACCACCTACTAACTGGCATGTAACTATGTGAAGGGTAGTTATTAGCAGGGTACTTACTCCTTGTAGGCTTCCCACAGAATCAACTAAGAGAAGTTTCTCCCCCAATTCAGAACAAGGCTCATCACCTTCTGGAAACAATTTAAATTTCCTAAACATCCTTATGCTTAGTTTTCTGCTGTGAAATCTTATTTCTTGACTGCAACTTTTAGATGTACAAAAAATTAAATGTCTTGACAGCATTACATATAGTCTTGCTTTGACATTTTGGTTACTAAAGTTTTGTTTAGAAGGTCAGATAAGAAAGGGTCATGAAGGGTAACTTAACAGACTGTGTGTTAAACTTCACCAACCATCTAAACGGATTGTGTAAAAACAGTAACAACGCTGCACGCATTTCTTTTTGGTTTTCTTGGTCATACACTTTGGACTGCGCTCTGCCATTGGGTCCATATATGCAGGTTTCTGGAAGGCTGCAGGGCTGCGGAGGTGAGTGGAAGCAGAAAGAGCTGTTCCCTAAACATGGAGGTTTGGCGTGGGTTGGGCTGAGGTGCTGTCGGTAGACAGAGCTCACATGCTGCAGTGTGTTAACCCGCAGCAGCTACCACCACGTTCCCAGTTATCTGCTGGCTTTTCTCTAAGAGCTCGGGGTTGCCCTTTGCACCTACAGGTGATTTTCTGCTCCTGAACCACAGCTGGTTAGGGCATGGCATATTACAGTCATTGCCAGACTGACCTTTCCTTTCTCCTAACCCTAGCTGGCAAGTCAGGCACACCTGCACAAAAGCTTTCTGGGTGAGGGTGCGCGTTTCTAACCCATGAAAATTTTTTCCACTGTCACCGCAAAACTGCTTTTGCCAGTCTTTCATTTATAATTAAAAAAAATTCTCTGTGCTACCAAAATTGCCTGATAGTGGCTTTAATCTGTCTCATTCTTTTAGATTAAGAGGTTATTAGCTAACCAAAAATTCCTCTTCATTAACAAGTTGTAAATAACTTTTTAAAACCCACTTTTTATTAGTCAGAGGAAATCTTATTTCTTGTCATAAAGTCTAAGGACTTAGATAACAATTTAACTTTCCAAGTTACTTATATTTTTGAAATATAGGAAGTTTTAGGTTATTTCTTGCTTCCAATAAAAGTGATGATAGAGAATAAATTAGAAAAATAGAAAGAAAATCTAGAAAAATTCTTAAGCATTTATTTCATTTTGACATGTTTATTTTTCACTTTTAAATATAAGTTAGCTAAAATTTATAAACATAAAAGCATTAACAAAACCCTTTTTATTTAAAAAAGCAGTAGAATGGGTTGACAATGTTGAAAATATTCCCCAAGCTTTTCTTGAGTAAAGAATTCAATCATAACAAACCCTTTCTATAGTCTTACTTTTGGAAAAAAACCCAAACCCAACCACTTTCCAGAGAAAAATGTCTAACCAGATATTCCTAATTAGCTTTGGGAGGAAGTAATTAGTTTGTTCATTTTTTAGATCAACAACTTCAAAGCTGAACAAAACATCAAAGATTTTTGAGGGGCAAATGATGCCAAGTTGAATGGGGCAGAGGAAGCAGTTTCTTTCTGCAAAAGGCACAGTTCATTCCAACGTATCGTTACAGCTGGAGGAAGGTATTCCACTTAAATGTGTATATTTGAGAGAGGGAGATCAGGAAATAAGGAAAGATGATCAACTGCTGAATAGCAAGGATCATACGGAAATGTAAATCTGTGTTTCTTTTTTAGCTTATTAGGGGGACAGCTGTGCAGTCCAGCAAATGTTCACTCTCAGGAGCTGGATCACTTGCACTGCACTTAAATACAGTGTAAACAGGATGCCGTAATTTTTACATCTCCCTTCTGTTGTAGGAGTTGAAGTGTGCTGGCATGTTATAAAATATCTGTCCCATCCCATTTCCATTCTGGCTGTGTCGGGGTTGATTGGCATCACGACTGATATGTTTACACCTATTTTTCTGCAGTATCTATTCATTAGGATAGCTCACCTGTGTTTTCAGCTACTGACTCATCTGCTTCTCTTTATCTTCAAGTTCTTTTTACTCTGCACAACAGCTCGCGCTGGTATGTGTTGGTATTGTGAAGTCTGGGTACCACTGAAAAGCAGACTTCTTGGAGCGGGAATTATTTGGAACTGGACAAGAAGAATTCAAAACATCCAAAGTGAATGGATGCTTTCAAAAATTTTGATAATAAAGTTCTTGGGAATCTTTCAGTGCTGTAGCAAAGTCTGGCACCTTGAAGACTGACTCATACATGTTTTCAGAATACTGCAGAACAAATCATTATATTGAAAGTTTTACTTGTCATATACTGTGTCTTCATATGGTCTCATTTGGAATTCTTAAAGCAACACAAATTCCCCTAAGTTAAACCTCATAGTCATGTAGGCAGGCAGGTGGGTGAAGGAGACTGTCTCAGTCTTATCATCCAGCAGCTGAAGTGGAATGACTTCTCCCTTAGTGTAAGGAGTATCAGAATCAGCTTATTCCACTGGTGGCAAATACATTCCCGTAAGCGATGGCAAAGTTTGGCCCAAAGGGTTGCCATAAGTGAAAGCAGCACAACAGCAAAGTGGCATTCTAAGCCCCACTGAAAGTGAGTGTAAGAAGAAAATGCTTTTCTCCCTGTTTTTGAAGTAGCGTGGCTTATTAGTTCATGTATTTCTGTAAGTAAAGATCCTGTAGTAGTGCAGCAGTGAGTGAAGAACAATGTTGCTATGGAGACTTCTTGTTGAGTGGCAGGCAAATGTAATAATCAGTTTGTTGGTTCATAAGGTCTAACATACTAACCAGTCTGTATTTTGTAGGGCTTTTGGTAGCTTTATGAAAGCTGGTGCAAAAGACTGCCTGATGAGAAAATTACTACATTTGGGGAAAAGAGGAAAAGAGAAAAAGAGAAGTGATTAAATACAGAGATACCATCTAAACGGAATACAGAGTTATTCTCCTGGATGATTAATAGTTGCTGATGTTGAAAAGATGCCATCACCCCGCACTCCTCAGAGTCAACCTATGGATATATCAGTAGTCTAGGATGGTTTTAACAAACTGAGTACTTCATCATTAATTACACCAACATTCCCATAAATTGAGTTTGTTCCAGAGTTTGCAGGACTCAGTCAGTTGATGAAGAGACACTGAAATAATTTTCATGGAAAGAGGAAGACATGTAATAGGCTTTTCCCCTCATTTCAGAGAAAGTAATATTTCTAAAGACACATATGAATGCTTTCCAAATGTTATACTGACTGCTACTTAGGCTGTGAGTCTGAAATCCTTAGGCAGTAATAGGTGTTCGCCAAGTCTGTGTTCCATTGAATTATGAACTGCTAATGATTTCTATGTTTTTCCTCATGAAAGGGCAGAGTTGTTACAATTACTTATCTAATGCTGCAAGTGCTCATGTTTTGCAAAACAAAAACTCCATGGGGCTTCTCCTCACAGAGCAGTGCAGGAAGGAGGCCAGAGGGTAAAGCACATCAGCATAGATATGCCAGCGAAGGGTTCATTAAAGACAGTAGTTTTGAGGAGATACCTGAAGTCAGAAAGTAGTTAGGGACAGTCACAAAGCCCACTGAAGAAGATGGAAGGAAAGGCTGAATTTAACAATAAACAGTGTAAGTGGACTGAATGCACCAGAGTATTAAAGGGAAGGAGATAGTGGAGAGAAGGTAGAGAGCTATCATCAGTATAGGAGAATGGGAACTCACTGCCTGAGACATCAGAAAAACAGGTAGAAAATCTTAGTGTCCCTAGTAACCTAGGAGTCATTAGCTTCACCACCTTGTCAGTGGAACTGAGATGAAGATATGTTGGGTTTAATTGCTCCTCACTGAAGTACTGGTTCTGCATTAATCAATTTTCTATAATGTAATCACTCCTCTGTCATTTCCTGCAGCACTGTAATCCAATACTGCACAAGCATCTCACCATGTTCACATCCTCTATTGAATAATTGTGGCTTCAGTTTCATGATGCATAGTCTGTTCAATCAGCCTGTAATTGCAGCACTATCTGGAGGTATGGTTGATATACCTATGTAATTACGTCTATTGTTAATAATGCAAATTGAATCTGTTGAGTTAGTCAAATCAGTCATCCTGATGTGCAGCAGTTTCTAGAGGTGATTTCTTCGGCTGCTGAGGAACTGTTTTTTCTAGTTCCATTTTGCTCATTCACACAAAATCTTATTGAAAGATAACTTTGAAAATAAGAACCAAAGCCCCATTGTGGAAGTATCAGCACTTATGTTGTGGTTTAAATTCAGCTGGCAACTGAACACCATGCAGCCGCTCCCTCCCTCCCTCCCCTTCCCCTCCGAGGGGAGAGGGAGAAAAGAAATGGTAAAAGCCACGTCGGTTAAGATAAGGAGAGTTTACTTGAACAACACAAAGAGAGAGAGGAGACAATAATGAAGTGCGTGATGCACGACGCACTGCTTACCACCGCCACTGAGCCCTGGGGCCGAGCCGCACCAAGCTGCTTTTTGAAAAAACTGCCCCCAATCCCAGCTAGGTTCCCCTTATATGTACTAGGCGTGTCATCAGTACGATATTGAACATACCATTGGCTGTTTCGGTCTGGCTGTCCTGGATGTGGAAATTAGCCCCATCCTAGCTGAACCCAGGACTTGCTATAGAGGCTGTGCAGAAATCTTGTCTACACAAAACAGCTGGAGAAGGCCCTGAATTCAGTGGAATAAGTGTGGTACTGGCATGCAGAGTGAGAAATAAGAAATGCATGAAGTCCACTTTGCTTTGGGTATTGCTTCATATGGGCTTTTTGAATAATGAACAGGGAGGTGAATTCAGGACTGTTTGGAGATGCCACTCACCTCTGGAAAAGCATAGGAGCCCTGCAGGTGCTGTGGCTCTGAAGCTGTATTTTATCTTCTACAAAGTTGTCTGTTAAAAAAACTGTCCCTCCCTGATATGGATTCTTTCCCCCCCAATCCCAAATAAAGTCAGCCTTGGCAAAGATTTTCAGATACAGGTTTAGAGTTAGTGAAATTTTCTGTATTCCCTGCTGTAAAAATAGCTCTCTACTTCAGTTTCCTTCCTTTTCATTCACATCAGTTTCTATCATACTGTATTTTTCAAACTTTACATCTATCAAGATAATACACTTCATATTCTAGTATGAAATGTTTAGAGACCATATGATTTTAATTTGTGGGATTGTACTGTTTTTCAATAACATCAAACTGCACTGGTGTCATACTATGACATTTTGGGTGGCACCTCTTCTTTCATAATCTTCTGTTTCAGAAGCTATGCTATTTACTCTTAACTGCATTCGAAACATAAAATCACCTGTTGTATTAGTGATTTCTTGAATGGCAACATGAAGAAGTTGTAATGCTTTGGTGTCAGGCTTATGTGCACTGTTCTTCATATCAAAAGTATCACACTGCATCAGTGTGAGGACTGCAACGGTCTGTGCTGTGATTATTTCGTAGGATTTGTCTGTATCCCCTCTAACACAGGAGAAAGTCTTCAACCAAACATATATAGGATTACACAAGTTAGAGATAGAAGTGACATTACTTTTTGCAGAATATGTTTCTCAATCTGCAAAAAAAAAAAAAAAAAAAAAAAAAGATGTAACCTATGAGAGTACCCCCACGCTGAGTCTGAAGTGACCTGTCTGACACAGGCTACATGTGAATCAACAGCAAGATGCAAAATTCTCTAGTCCATTATCCTGCTTTCATCTCTTTTAACATGTAAAGACAGCTTTGTTCAACAGCAGTATATTGCTGGTAGATCTCAAATCCAAATAATGATCCATCCCACACATATTATACATTAAATGTAATTGCATCATGGCACAACTGTGGCTTCAGGAACCTCATGGAAGTGTTCCAGTTAATTAAATGTGAAACAGGGACAGTAGTTACAGCTATGTCAACATATTCTGCTGTCAGCTCTTAAAAGGAGAACTCTTTAGCTCATGGTAAACCAAACCTCCCCAGCCTGAGAATGAAAAAGGCAGATGCCCTTCTAGAGGAACAATGCTTCTTTGCAACACTGAAGGAATTCCAGCTAAAATGGTATGTTAAACACCGTGCACCATGGGCAATAATTATACAGGACTGTACATACCAGTGCATCTAATTTAATTTAGAGAAATTAATGTATTCCCATGACTGATTGTACTTTTATTATCAATAACCATCTTTGTGAGTGTATGTGTTCCATCCAGTTGTGCTTCCCTCTGATCTCTTTTAGAGATAACACGGTGTTTGCCAAATATTGCCAGGACTCAAAGTAGAAAAGCATTTGCAATTTCAAAAACTGTCCAGTGTTGAGTGTCATATTTAAATTGTTTGTAATTAATTTCCTGGAGGTCATACAAGCCTTAGCTGACCCAGCGTGCATTGTATGTTTATGCTGTAGGGGAAAAAAAAAACCAACCAACCAGATCCAGAGGTATCAAAACCAGGATCTGCCTGTCAGATTAGTTTTATAATTTCACCAGATAAAGTTTAAAGGTTGAAAGACAGAAACATTGTTTAACATATATTTAGCTTACTAAAGACACTTCTGACCAGAGAAACAAAATGCTTGATTTGGAAAAAAGATTGATAACTGTGTTCATCTAGGTGTGCTAGGAGTGTGCATGCCTGAGCAAAGGATAAGGTAACTGCAAGTCTGAGTCCAGGGGTGGAATTTGAGAGGGGGCTTATGGCAGGACATGTCAGGGAGGAAAGGTAGCAGTGTCC
Source organism: Bucorvus abyssinicus (assembly GCA_009769605.1). Classification (NCBI taxonomy): domain Eukaryota; kingdom Metazoa; phylum Chordata; class Aves; order Bucerotiformes; family Bucorvidae; genus Bucorvus; species Bucorvus abyssinicus. The sequence continues at coordinate 17,967,804 of CM020036.1, forward strand.
AGGCTGTGTATTGCAAGGGAAATAGCGGAAAACAACTGCCTGGACCTTTCAAACCACACTAGTAGTGTGGTTGGTAGAAAATGCACATTAAGAACAAATCATGTGTTGTAAGAAAGAGTGCCATGACAACATGACAATAGTCCTTCACAAATACACCAGGGATATTTTATGGTTAGAAGTAAAGTTCATTAAATAGTTTAACATTTTTAGACTCTCATTCTTATTCCAGTGATTCTCAAAAAGAGTTTGCCAGCAGAGGCCTTCTTGTGTATATGTGCTTCTGTCTTCATGAAGAGATTCAGTTTTTGCTCTAGGTCATCATGTTTTCCCCCATTGTTACACGTTTATTGTTTGCTGTTGCTCATACTGACAGTGCACATCTATGCAGTGGTCATACAAGCTAAGTAAGCTGTCTCTCTACACAGAAAGGTCACAGCTGCAGAGAAAAATAAGAGACACTTTTATAGGCCACTTTAGCTCAATCCTAGATACATAATAAAGTAAGAGATTAAACAATGACAGAATGGGATGTGGTAATACAAATTACCAAGGAGGTAATATTTAACATTGCAAAATCAATAATAAATAGAAAAGAAAAAAAAGTCCTAAGCAGTATCTAAACCTGTGTTGGGATATATACCTGGCAAGGGTTGGGAATCACAGAACAAGAGTATGACCACTAAGAAGTGAGAGGTAGTGTGTAAATAGGAATACCACGATGACGGAAGAAGCAGGACATAATGTTACTGCACAGAAAAAGCTGCATAGAGATGAGTCTGGGGAGTATTCTTTTAAAGAGAGTCTTGGAATTAAGACATTTAACTGGACGAGCCAAATGTTTGTGCCACACCACTGTCAATGTCCCGCCCTGGCTATGAGTGGCTCTGGGTACAGGGCAGGGACTTTCTGCTTCCCATCAGTATGTGGCACATCGTTTCCTTCTGCTAAAGCCTGCTTTCTTGGGACTTCCCTGTCAACAGGAATTACTCACTTCATGTTCTTTTTAGCTCAGAATGCTTCTTTTGTAAATGAAGAATAGGTCATACAGTATGAATAACATTTGAGAATTAATCTTTTGAGCACATTTAATTGAGACTGACTATAACACTGTTGCAATGAAATAAATTCAGTTCAGCCTCCAACAGCTGGGAACACTGCATGGTTTATGCTACACAGACCCAGAGTTCTTCCCCCTTTTCTGCATTTAGGTGGCTGTTGAGAAATGTTTGTTGTAACTATACTGTTATTCTGGGACACTGTGTTGCCTATGGCTCTGTAAACTCCCTGGAAACAATTACTAACAACTGTGAGTATATCTATTTACGTAATAACTGTGGACTTTTCTCCAGAAGTGCCCTCTGAACATGCAAATGTCTCCTCATGTTGCCCGTGTGGGCCCTCAGCTCTGGCTGACTCCAAACATCACTTCAGATCCTCACTTGATACAAAAGTACACAAAGGAAGAGCTGTCAGAAATGGAGCTTTCAAGGGGTGGTGTTATTTTGTTTACATGAAGCTCATAACTACTCCTCAAGGCACACTTCCTCCATCCTCCTATCCTGAAGTTGGCCGGCTGGGCCCACAGATGTGGGGCTGTGGCCAGACTGAAGAGACCCTGCCCCACTGGTTGGAGTTGGCCCGGGCCATGCAGCAGCTCTTCAGGGGGAAGAGCTTGGTTGGCTTCTGTGGGGCAGGGTTACAGAAAAGGTTACAGAATACAGTCAGGGGAACCTACCAAATCTCCTATTTGTTCCTTATCAGCACTGTGAACCTGTTCTATACTTCATTCTTCTGTCCCATTTAAGCTTTGAAGTTTCAGAGTATTAGTAAAGACTTCAGGTCATTTCCTAATAAATCCAGGCTTTTGGCTTTTCAGACTGGAGCATAGTTACTACTTTGTAAATTAGAAGCACTTTCAAGTTGGTGTTATAGCAATTAAATGGGAACTATCACTGTTTCCCTAGAAGGTAGACAAGAGCCCTCTCCCATAGTTTTTATTTCTACCTCCACTCTGCTCTGAATGTGGGACTTTGTATGGAGATGAAATTATTTTCTTCAATATGGGTGACAAATAACATTCATTTGTCCCTTCATTACATCTTCTTGATAATGAGACACTATTTGCCCTTTTTTCCTGACATAAACATCATTCCTCTGGAGCAACACCTGAGTCCTCGGAAGGGACCATCCCAACAAAGGCAAAATCCCCATGCCGTGGCTTGGGTAAATGAAATCCTTATTCTCTACCAACTGGTTTCAGAACAGAGAAGCAGGGCACTCTTCTGAAACATAGACAGCAATGGTGTGTTCCCAGAAAGCCCGTAAGTCTCAGCTGTGGTCATAGAGGGTGAAAAATTCTCCATTTTTTATCCTGGACTATTTTTTAAAGATGCCATACTTCTTCTGTAACAGATAATACACAGTGTGTCTTAAACACAGCACACCACCTGTGAATCTTGTTCTTGACTTTTTCTATGTTTTTCCCAGAGGAACCCACACACCCAAGTCAAGGTCATGATTTCCAAGAGGTAGTGAGAAAGAGTTCAGAGTCATGTGATTCCAGAGGATTTTGGTGAGTGTTTGAAGTCCAACTTGGCATTTACCCATTTGAGTATGTAGTTTTACAGCCTTTAGAGTAACTACAAACAGCCCTGTACTTGTATGAACCATATCCAGGCAGAGGAGAAGCAGACCTGTCACTAAGTAATTATGATACCTAGGTAAAACTCCTAATAGTAAATATCTGTTCTTTAGTCAGAAGATTCTGTAGCCTGTATAGCTATGGTCTGTTTCTAAAATATAAGGAAATTAAAAAAGAATCTAATATGACTCATTGCCCTGTAAGAAGACTGTCTCTCTTTTTATTAACTAACTGCAATCTGTGTCTCCCCAAGGTATTCGGAGCAGCTGATCTGTCTTTCACCTCATGTCTGGGTTATTAGTTGTATCACAACAGGATAAATGGTATCAAACTAAGTGGTACACAAATGATGCATTTGTACTGTGAATGGCAGCACTGCCAATTATAGCTTGGTGGACTTCAATGAAAGTCCACAAGTTGTTCAATATCATAAGCAAGACAAACTAGAAGCAGGGATCTCTACAGCAGGTAGATTTACTACCTCAACCAGATGTATTTTTCAAAGATCCTACGGCCAGTTAAAAAGTGATTGGCTGTGTAATTACAGATATGATTACGAATATTAGATCAACATTCTGACAATAATCATGGTAGCCAAATTTTAGTCTCTGGCAGAAATGAGATTAACAATTGAGAAGCCTTCTCATGGAGACTAACCAGATTTCCTGTATGACATAAGCATTCCTTATTAAGCTTGTTGAATGAAGAGGCCATGAGACATCCTGAAATAGCAGTTCCAAGAAAACTATCATTTCACCTATTTTTCTTCCTCTGAATAGGTCAATGTTTGATGTACCAGTTAGTTAGTTAGTTCCAAGGACTACTTATGCAGTGTGGAATGGGTCACTGCTATGTGAAGTATCTCATCTGAATCTGGAGCAGGGCAACTCATGTGGGTACTGGACAAGCAGTGGGAGGCTGGTAAACAGGCCATTCAGGGCAGCAGCCAGGTTTGAATTAGTGTCAGAAGTCACCAACGTCCATGCCAAGCAGTCAAAGGTTTTGGCTGAAGGCAGTACAACCCCCTGGGAAGCACCAGCACCATTCACTTGAGAGTCTTCATGTTCACAGCACTGGGTACCTTCTGTTCCTCTCAGTTTGTGGAGTCTAAACACTCTCCGCCTCAAGGATGCTAAATCCCTTCGAGAGGCTTTTCTCAGAGTTTTTTGCTGTCTCCTGATGGTTTTTCTGTGTCAGCTGCTAACAAACCAACCCCGTGTTAACAACTGCTGCCTGCAGTGCTTGTGTGTAACATTCACAGCACTGCCAATACCAAATCCCAAAGACATGCTGTAAACTCCGAAATGAGAATCACAACCTTTTCTATGATTTTTAGAAAGACATTTTAATGGTCCCTCTGCCCTCAGTTTTATGCCCTTACAGAGGCCACCAGAACCTTGTGTTCAAGCTTTTCTTTGTGACCATGAGAGAATAATTTCTTTTATAAAAGAAAGCTGAGATGCTCCTGGATCACAGTAACATAGAGGCTGGGTGTTCCAAGGAAGGTGTTCAATATCCTCAATGCACCAATAAAATCAATGGTGCTGACAAAACCCATGATTATTGATGATCACTCCAGGAGCAAAGTGGAGACCTTACAAGGCAATGATAAAACAGTAAGAACTGGTTGGCTGAACAGGGGTCAGCAACAGCTGAAGCGAAGAAAGGAGAGGCAGGGGAGCAGAGCTTTGTAGGGGTGTGCTGCCTGGCTGCTGGCTGAAGTACAAAGGAATTTCAGCTGATTCCTGTCACTTATAGCCAGAGAAGGTACTTCTGAAAGAGGAAGGTGAGAGTCTGGAGGAGATGTGTAATAATGAATAGAAAAAAATGGGGCAATCATTTCCTTTTCATCATTAGCATGTGGTAGGAACATTGGAACGTCACGGTTTACATGTTCTCCAAATGAAAAAGGAGTGTTGGGCAGGCAGAGGTTTGACATGTCCTCAATCAAAACAAAACCAGGCAGAATATGTCATCTCTGTCCATGCTGTCAGATTCTGTGGAGGAGACAATATTGTTGGGGGAACCTTAACTTTTACTCACTTGATGTCCTGAGTTTGTAAACAGTTGTTTTCCTCCCACGGTAAAAGAGATGCAAGGGAGGAAAACAATCCCAAGAGTTTCAGTTCTGGGGTGAGATATCCAGACAACGCTGCCTGTCCTCTGGAGCTAGCCTAGCCAGGCTTCCCAGAGACTCTGCAGTACTGGAGAGCTCCTGTACTCGCTGCTGGCAGCTGAAAGATGGTGCCGTACAGAAATGTGAGTGGCCAAGTGGTCAGAAGGATCAGGAGGGCTTCTTTTTTCCTTCTCCTTTCCATTCTCCATGCATCATGGCTGAACATATATACTGACAACCTCATGACTGATGATTTCTATACATGTCAAAGGCAGTCTGGATTTTGTCCCTACTTGTGTGATGTGGGGGGAGGGATAGACTTCCAAACAGGCAGAAGAGTTCAGTTTTCATGACTCTATCTCTCTTCATCCTTTCCTTTCAGCTTATGTGGTGGCCAGCATCCCAGCTGCAAAATACCCTGAGGTAGGAGCATCAGTCCCAGAGGAACTGGATGTAGACATCTCCCTTCCCAGAATGGCTGCTGAGGAACAACCAGATACTGAAAGCATTGCGACCCAGCAGCCACCTGGAAACTTGTAGTGACTGGTCCAGAGGGAAGTCACCAACTGCCACCTTTGTTCTCTCAGCCCTCTAGAACAGACAATCAATGAAGAGGAATGGGAACATACGCACTATCACCCACAGTGTGACAGGAAACAACCTGCGCATGCTGTTCAGTGACAGACATACATGCAGTTGGGCCATTTGCTGCACCAAGGCACTAGCTCATTGGTTCGTTGATGAGAAAAAGAAGAGATGAGACTTCCCTCCCATGTGGCTTGTTGCAACAGATTATTGTAGCAACTCACAGTGAGACCCTGGAAAGTGTCAGATTAACATCTTTTTTGTATTTAAACACAATACCTGTTTGGAACATGTGAGCTGTTTGTTGCCTTTTTGGCCCCCTCTGTGTTATCTCTAGCACTGTCGAGAATCTCTCAAGTCCTTTGTCTACACAGCTAATTGAAAATAGATATCTGAGCATGAATGCAACACTCAGGACCAGAACTCCTTTGGTCATTAGGCTAATTCAACTGGCTGAAAGCAAGTTTGCACCAGGGCTGACTGTAAGAGTCTGCCTGCAGTAAGCATTGGCCAGGGCTGAGTGAAAAGTCCAGAAGCAGCACTAATACAAATGTTTGAAGTTTCCTCACTAAAAAAGTGGAAGTCTTTTACAGGCCTGTAAATTCTTGTAGTTAAGCTTAGATGCATGGGACCAGAAGCATTTCCTGCTGTTTGAGGATTATGTTACTGAACAGCTATTGTTGCACTTAGCCTTCATAGAAAAACTCCCCTAAAAGCATATTTCAGTTCATTGTCTGAACTCTGCCTTTGGCTCAGTTATTAATTTCCTATCTTATTACCAAGTCGTATTTCCTCTTCGTTACAAATCCCCTGCTATTTTATCCCTTATAAAGAGCTAGTCTGAATTTTCACATCCTTAGTGCTAAACACCTGACATGTAAATTGCTTCAGGAATTCACTTGGGGCAGTTTGTTAAGAAGAACTCATTAATTCACTTGCCTGAATTGCCTACACACTTCTCTGCAGCTGAGAGCGCAGGAGCATGCAAACACTCGTGAGCCCATCTTACAAGGTGCTAGATACTCCTTTCTGGCACACAGTCCTGCTTTCACTGCAACCAACCTGGTGCTGCCTGGCAAGCACCAGCACAGTGGGTACCTTCATTAGCAGGCTTTTCAGAGAAAGAAAACACCAAGTTAGCTTCCAAATGATTCATTTACCATCAGTAGTGGTGTTCCTCCTGACTGCAGGGTGACGCAGTGTTTGGGAACTCTGGGAGGATTTGCAGGACTGAGGTTGATCCACAAGCTAGCAGATACCATTTGACACTCTCCACTGCTCACTCTCTCTCTAAGTTACACTGTTGGACTCCTTATCTTTGCTCCTTTTCCAAATTACAGGGACATAGGGTGTCTCTTTATGGTTTCTGTTCCCTCACAATCTGTGTGGGAAATCCTTAAGCAGAAAAATCCCTGGAGTTTGAAAGGCTGTATGGAGATACTATTGCATGAAGTCCCTGGACTTTAGCTACTGAATGCTGCTGGAAGCATGACTAGACTTTTGACCTGACCTGGTCTGGCATAGCTTCGTTAAGGCATCTTCCATGAGTGGGTTTTTCTTAGCTTTTAGTGCCTTGTAATACAGAGGCTGGTTTGTATACAGGAAAATGTTGACATGAGCATATACTGCTACCACAAAGACACTTACATCTAATCTTCTGTGCTCCATGAGAAATGAAAGCTCATTCCTAGCCACAGAAAGCATAGCACTATGCAATGAGGAAGCCTTTTTGTTACATTAAACAACTTTGTTTTAGGAAGGCTATGAGGGATTCCTGTTCCAGTAGCACCACTTTAGTGAAGCAATGCCCAAGAATAACCAAACCCTGCCTCAAGACGTCTGCGGTTTGCCTGCTGTATCTGAGGCACTGAGGGCAACTTGTTGGGCAGGAGACAAAGAAATGCATTCACAGAATGTGTGTGCTGACTTGGTTTCCTACAAAAATCTTATACTAACACAGGAGAAATGAGGGAAAACAACACCTGCCCATACCATGCAGGCTTGTAAGGGGGAGAAGAATGAGCTAAAGTAATCTAATCCTTCTCCCCGCTGGCACTGGCCAGTGAATCATGTGGTCCCTTAACTCGCCAGAGTCTGCTCAGAGCAGAGCCATGTTCCTGCCTCCTGGACTGGCAGCCAGAGCACCCGTCTGTCCTTAGTCAGGCACAGCCACGGCTTGGCTGCCTCTGTCCTCAGGAATTTTAATTCTAGAGTCAAGCAAAACTTTACCTTGTGCATCAGAATCAAAGAGCTACCAAGCACATAACATATTCCAACAAGTTCAAAAAGCTGGAAGGGGGTGTTTGGGTCCCTATGATCCCAGGCAGCCACACAATAGGCATTTAATCCACTGTATTCTCCAGAGCATACCCTCTGTGCCATAGCCCTGGCCCGGAAATATTTCCCCATATCCTGTGAGAAGTATAAACTCTATTATACACATTACCAAAAGTCCACAAGACTGTAACATTCCATGGCAAAAAGGCACAGGAGATACGGAGAGAGTCACCACAGCCCGAGGTCCCTGCAGGAGTGGGGCTTTATTGGGTGAACGTGCCAATCTGATCTAGAAACTGATGGCAGGTCATCTACCCTGCAGTTTGGGTTTTACTTTACAGACTCTTCCTTTTGTCACTTGGGGACAAGGAATTCCAGTGACTGTTTTCTCCCTGTATATTACATGAATGGTTTTGTTACTGTGCCTGCTGCTATCTTGGTGCCTCTGGTTAGAATCGGTCAAACAGCTTCTTACCCAAGCATTTCTGATTGCAAATTCCAGATTGTTTACTTGCATTTGACTTGGTTTCTCACACAAAGCCACAACCGTAAACCACATCCACAAATAAAAGAACAGGGCTGTGTGACTAATTAATGCCCTGCCAATTCATCACATTTTACCAAGCCTAAACTCCCAACACAAGTGGTCACATTACACTCTGCCCTAAATTTGCCCAAGAGATCAAATGGAAACTACAGTGGTTCTTTTTCAAAGAAGGAAAAATTAAAATTAAAGTGATTTTCAAAGATGCCCTGAGACCCTTTGTCACACTTAGCAATATATTATTTCCATTGATTCGTCTAGAGTGCATGAAACATGTCTAAGCCGTGGCATGGAGTGAATCTGAAGTTTGTCAAGGGGGAACTGGTCTGTGGAAACACAAAATGATGGGCAGATGAGCATCAGCCCCCACGTTTCCCAGCACTGCAAGCAAACCACAGGGGCACCTGTCACCCAGGCAGCTAACGCTGGTCTTTTGGTAGGGGCTGTGCTAGAAGTGTACAGGGGGCAGAGAGCCTGTCATGAGCAGGAATGTCTATACAAATGCCCAGCCAGAGGAAACTATAAGACAATGATGAAGCACAACAAGGGCAGTGCCAACACTCCCAAGCTTTCAGTTGCCTTTTTGCCTTATACATTAGCCCCACAGAGATCAGCCTGAGCTTCCCAAGTAACATACTTTTTCCTACAGCTGGGCTCAGGGAAGCCACCTCCCTCCCTGCAGCAGCTGGTTGTCTTGTTCTCAGTAGGATGAAAAGCACAACTGTGGTAATAAAAGAGCTTTTCTATTTTATTGACCTCTGGCTTTGCAGCAAACTCAGAGCTAGAGACACAAGCTGAAGGAACAACTCATTCCTGGAGCAGCAACCTCCAAGCCTTCAGTGTGGAGTGAGGCACAAAGGAGGGAACATGCCATAGGAGAACAGCTCCCAGGATTTTGTAGTACAAGATGTTGGTGCATCTGCCTGTCTGTGGGAGATGTGAGAGTGCTTTGGGGTTAACTGCAGTGAACCACCTTATGTCTTTTTCATGCCTCTATAAATCACTCTGAGAAGTTAGCACAAGTCCATCCTAGCAGGTCTACTAGGATGTAGTAGTGTACACTACATGTGCCACTACAGCTCATGATGCCAGCTGGGGAAGACATTTGGATTTGCAACATCTAGGCAGGACTCAACTGCCTCACAAAACTTGGACAGTCATGCTGTGAACATCCTGCACCCTGGGTCCCCAGCTGCCCTGCAACATCTGCTAATTCTCACAGCATGCTATGGTGTTGATTTTTATTGCTTTGTTTTTACAGGAATAAACAGCTTCAAGAATAGGCGACTGATGCTAGTTCTGTTATTTTACCAAGTTTGTGGGTCTCCTTCTTAAACATCATGATAAGGGCTTGGTAAAATTAACCTTTCCAGCAAAACAGATTGTCTCTAAAATTGAAAACTTTTTTAAATGAATAGGTTAATAAATTGTTGTTTAAACTCTCTGGTCAGAGAGTTAAGTATGAATTTTCCTTTTCCATTCCCATACACAGTCTACTGGATTAATGCACAGTGGAAGACTGGAAGCAGAGAGAACCATTCCTCCTCTCCCTTAACACATGGTCAGAGTCTCACTCTTTTGCCCCACATAAGATCTCACACTGATGCTCTGGTCACAATTTTTCTCATGAATAACGGTTAGATCCACAAAGGATTCATGTGCCCGAATTCACACAAGCGGCCATAGCATTACAATAGAGAAGGTCTGAGATGCTAAAATCTAAACACAGTTGCTGCACAGCCCTGGAGGTGCCTGGAGTAATTTGCATTGTTTTGTCCTCAAAGTGGGTCCACAAGCAGCTGCATTTTGGCTGAGCACCCGGCTTACACTGTGAGGCATTTAGATGCTGCTCCAGCTGTTTTGACTGCAGGTGTTTTTGGAGCATATCTGAGTGGACCTGGGAGCAATGGGACCTCCCAGCTACCTTTCCTCCAAATGCAGCAGTATCTGTAGCACTTTGGACACATGCTTCAATGTCAAACGAACATGCTCTTTTTCTGCCTACCCCAAAAGCATAAAGAAATCTGTGCTCATAGAGGAGATGGCAGAGTAAGAACAGCTAAAAACAGCCTCTCATAAAAGTTACCCGAAATCCCAGCGTTTATGGTCTGCCAATTATGGATATGCTGCTACCCACCTAGACCAAAGTCCTATTCATAGCCCAGTTAGCAATTGTGGTCTGGCGTTTAGTGTGATGTAGATGGGCAGATCAGTAGTGATGTTGGTACAGGGCGGGCAACATCCCAAACTAAATGCAGAATAGACATTAGCCTCTGGTCAACTTCTAGCATTGGGCAGCTGGAATCAAACCACATGATTTGGACCATTTTCAGAGGAAACAATGTAGTCACCATCTGGTTTTGTACCATGGCTCATTGCAATCACTCTTTCCTCAGTGCATTTTTTCACTGTACCATTCAAGTACATTTTGGAACAATAGATGATAATGTGACTGCCAGTCAGCTTTTCCCCCTCTCTTCTTCTATAATTATGGGTCTCTGTTCAGTTCCTCAAGGAATCTTTGGTTTTACATGACTATTTAATTAATCCCATTATTTTCTGAATTACAAATTACATTTTCAATTTCTCCATTTATCAGGGTGGTAAACCACTCAATTAGTTTTACAGTACAGAATTCCCATAAGGTCTGATTATTATAGATCAGTTCTGCATCACTGTGTTGCATCTATCACTTGAGGCTCAATCATTTCAATAACCACCAGGAAAAGAAAGCATTTTGTATTTAAATTACACCATTTTGGTCCCACTTCAACGGAGCAATTAAGCCCGTCCTTATGGGCTAGGAGGTCACCAGGAGTCAGCATGTGTTTCAGCAAATGAGTGACGGACTGTTGTGTCAAGGAAGAACCTGAAAGAGCTCAGCTGTATGAAAACGGCATATCTGCCCCTGACAGCACACACCACTGAGGAGAGCTGCAATGCACCTCCAGCAAAGCTGCTGATCTTACAAGCATTACACCCATGCTTTCTGCAGGGGTTAGGGGATGCTGGTAGAGGCAGCAGCAGCACTTTTATCTGATTCCTGCTTCTGAGGGTGTTGGCCCTAGATCAGTACAGCAGGAACACATGCTTAAATCCTGCCGCAGACCTGAAGGTACACACTAGTTGGTATTGCTGCCTCCTGCTGCAGCCCCACAGGGCTGTGTGCTTGCTTTCCTGTACACTTCAGTGGGAGCTACTGGAGCCCTCTAGTGCTGTAGTGGTTCACTCCTACTCCAAGACCAACAGTCTTAACACATTTTTTTTTCAGAAAAATATTTGTTTCTTTTCTAGCTTCTGTTTAAAGGAAGAAGAGAGAGCCACTAAAAGCTGCTTTGTGTGTACCCTCCACCAGCACCATTTTATCCAAGTGAGGTGTACCATGGCAACCGCTGATGCGGATCTCAGGGTGCGTATCTGCTGAGGACTGTCAAAGCCTGTGAAAACTCATCTGTGCCAAAAGGTACAAAATGATATTCAAAACCTACATCTGACTGTGGCAACCTGTAAAAGACTCAAAGGATGCTACGAAAATTAACTCACTGTTTTATTAACAATTATATTCCTTGCAATTTATTCAGTACTGTGCAGTTAGTAGACTAAAATGCTATAATAAATTTTAAACCCCCCAATTACTTTTCTGCAGTATGGACAAGTTGCTGCAAAGCAAGATACCATGTGAGTTTACAACAGAGAAGTATTGGGGAGCTGGTTCCTAGCGGCAGGAGTTGAAAAACCTTGCAGTCCCTGCAGGCGGAGCAGCTGGGGTGGAAAGGCACTGAGCTGAATGTTCGTACCCAGCATACTCCCTGGTAATTTGCCTGCTCTGCACTGGCTGACCCGCAAAGCAGAAACTGTGATGCTTATGTCATGGGAGCAAACCTGGGAACAGACTACCAAGTTTCTTACCCGACCCTGCAACTCTCTCCTTTGGATCAAAGAGGACAGACATTAAAAGTTTTCTTCTGAGAGGAGGAAAAAATGGTTTTTTGCCTTGTGTTTTTGTTTTTGTTTTTTCTGTCAGGAATACAAACTTCTAACTTTTTTTCCCAGAGAGAACTTCTCACTCAGCCTTGCCAGGAGGTACTGTATCAGTATAGCATTATGAAATCAGCTTGTATTTGATAAGATGTCTCCAGTTCTTCAGACCATGGGTAAATGTTCTATCAAGAAAGGAAACAGTACTTTCCCCCCCTTCGCTTATTATTAGTGGCATGACATACCTTGGGTACAAAATCAGACCACTCACTGGCATGAAGACCTATTTAAACATTTAATCTGTATTTAGACATGGGCTAGTCGGTGATTTCATCGCTATGGATCTCAGCTTGACCTTTCTCATGAAATTCTGTCAGGTCCAAGGATCACAGCATCTTGTTGCTCCCATGCAGTGCACTTGTGCCTTGAAGATTACAGTCAGATGCAGAAAATACTCATTTAACATACTGGATCCTGAGCGAGATCTTGCAAGGACACCAAGTGTTCCCACAGCTTGCTGAGATTATCATTCTGCAAAACTCTCAATGGAATCATATGACAGCTGCAAATTTTGAAAAAAAGGTCTTGTCATTTGAGCCCCACTGTGAACTTTTGGCAGATCTTGGCTTCATTGGTCTAATTTAACTCCCCTTGTATGATGAATCAGAGCATCCACGTCACTAAAGAGAGGAGCCCTGGCACAGTGCCACCACCCAAGCAGTGAGATGTATTTGGTAAGAACTGGTTGGGAGCAAAGGGCTCCAACTTCTGTTTGGTTACAGTCAAAAGGTCAGTGTGCTCCTTCTGCAGTTCAGAACAGCACCTTCTGGAGGGCTTTTGGTTTTGTCCAGGGACTTTCAAAACTATCAACACTGAAGTAACAGCTAGTATGAGAAGAGTTTGTGCCTCCAATGCTTCAACAAGTAAGCACATTGACTCCTGAGAGAAATGCACTCTGCTGTGGAATCATGTAGTCTGTATTGCCAGGGTTTCTCGCAGAAGAGACTGCATTTCCTACTCTCTTCAGCTTTTGTATTTATTAGTGTTAGGAGTCTCAGTGTCTTCAGATTGTCAGGCAGAAGCATAAGAATCCACTGGAATGGAGTAGAAGTTAATATACTGTCTCAACAATTATACTAATTTGGGAAGATAATTTGTAATTACTTTCAGGACCATAAAGATAAATCAAAATCATAATCTAAAGCATCCATAGGACTTGAGATTCATCTGAACTGAAAGTCCAGACTTTCCAGGCTGAGCTGGAATCAGAAGATACATCTAAGGGGGTGGGTTTGTTTCTTCCCTGCTCCTCCCTCCTTCACCAAGGCTCTGGCTTCACAGAACTTTCTGGTGATGGCCAGCTAAGATATCTGCTGCTCTCACAAAGAGACCTTTCTTTGCCCCAGTGCTCGAAACATGGACAAGAGCCCCGCCTTCCTCTGGCAGCAAGCTGTTGTTCTGGTCTGAGTGGTCTTGTTGAGCTGTGTCCTGAGACAGTTTACACTTTGACTATGGTTTAAGGGTCTCTAAAGCTGGATCTATTGTCTCATAATGCAGAATCAAACATGAAGCAAATACTGATCTGGTAGGAATTCACTCAAGTAGCTGAAATTCCTTCAAAATATTTGCACTGTCAGGCTTGCCAACCTTGTATTTTCATCTCCACAAAGTCATGAAGCTGGTATAAACTCCTTATTCCGTGCTCTGGCTATTTTATTAAAAATGCAGTTGCAAGTATGTGTTGGTCCCTTGAGGGCTGAAGTATTCTTGTGTGGTATATGGATCTGCTGTTAACAATCACAGACCATGACAGTGGGTCTGATCACAAGAACACTTCCTTCAGCGTCTTCCAGCTGCTCAGTAAAGATGGATATTCAACAGCTAAGCTGTTAAATTAGCAGAGTTTATGTCCTGTCGTTATCTGAACTCAGATAACCACAAAAAATGTAACACACTGTTGCATCCTCACTGAGGACAGAACTTAAATAACTCACAAAAGAGAACCATGAAAAAGCCACATAGCCAAATCATATACTCTGATTTATTTATTGGGAAGGTAAATGCTCCTCTGTTTTTATACCTCAAGCACAACACGCCTCATTAGAAGTCTATTGCTCATAGCAAGCTATAGACTAAAAAAGAGTCAGTGTACTTCAAAGGAGGTGTAAAGGCCATTGTCAGTCAGCAAAGCTATAATTAATCATGACTCTCTGGTGACTAACTGGGAATTAAATTATGATATTATTCTTGGTTTTCAAACAAACCATGGCAGCTTTAAATTGCTGAAGGGAAATATTATCTGTGATCTTAAGATATTGAAATGCTGTGATATATTTGGGTATTTAGTGTCATCACTTCTGTGTTTGTTTGAATTCACTTACTGCATATGCCTCACTCCTGAACAGATGGCAGGAATTTTTGCTTCTGAAAGTTGCTCTGATGTTGGAGGGTCAAGAATCCTTCAGTTACAGCGAAGAACATTGCAAAGAGCAACACTGCAAAGAGCAACAGCAACTGGAAAGTGGGTACAATTGTTTTCCTTTCCTGCACAGGCAACCAACCAACCAACCAACTACTCTTTGCATGAGCTGGAGCATGTGCCTATGGTGAGAATGTCTCCCACTGTTGCTGGCCATGCACCCCTCTGCTTCTCCCCATGGTACATGTGGAAGTTGAGGTACAGAGGGAGTTAATGGGATAAATATGTTTTGGTTATACAAGTAATATGTCAGTTCCAAGGATATTGGCTTGATTAGAGACATGTTGGGCAACACTTGTTTTTACAATTGAAGTTAACTCTGTCAGTCACAATAAAATCTTGACTCAGTCATGAATATGCTCAAATATAGACCTTGAGAAGAGGATTCTAAGGTTTATAAAATGGGACCCAACAGGTGAATCATTTGTGTATTTGCAAGAAAAAACTGAACATATCTGTTTAAAGAACATCTAGTATTATTGGTATTATAGGAAATAATTGCCCAGACAGGCCTACTGGTTTGAATCAATGCAACAGCCATTATATCACTAAATATACATGCTGTAATAATTCTGGATTTAAACCATGGCCACAGTTTCATCCTGCCCACATCATCCTGATCAAAGCTACCTGCATAACATGAGCTCTCTCAAAGCCTCCCTTCTCCTACCATACATGCTGCCAGCAAGCCTTGTTGTCCCATTTCTCACAAGCCCAAGTACGCTTGCTTTTTACATCAAGTAAGTTTTATGCCCAAATAGAACACAGCTGCTGCACCCTGGCCTTGTACCTGAGCCCACATGAGGAGCTGCTGCTCTCACACACTTCACCAGTGCTGCATCTAACTCATGCAATTCAGATCCTGCTCTTACTGCCTCCCTCCCTGCATGTTCCTTCACTGTACAAAATCTGCCCCTGTGTCCCAGACTGCCTGTTCCCCATCTCAGCTCCGAGAAACTGACTGTGCCAGGAAGAATCTGTAGGAGTGACGCATTTTCCCCTCCCTGCATGGCACCTTTCAGTGTAGGTCACAGTGCTCATGCCTCAACACAAAGACCACAGCAGAAGAGGCCACCAAGCTGCTGCTGTCACACTTTCCCATCTCAGGACAGAGAGGAAAGAGAGTAAGAGACAAAGCAAACCCAGCTTTTGCTGTGTCCCGCCAAGGAAGCTGTGCCTTCCAGAGTGCTGCCAGAGCAGCAGAAGGGCTGCTGCAGGGAAGGGCCTGAGCAGGCAAGCCAAGCTGCACATACGGCAAACTAAGGACCTGCAGCTGTTAGAGGTAGTGGTCAAAGCACCTTACTGAGGGGAATGGTGTCACTGCTGTCACCAGTGTAGGTCATTTTGGTATATTTGTCTGAGGACAAGTCTTTCCTTTTTCAAATTGTCATAGAACAAATTGCCTGCACAAAACAAAGGGTTTTGGAGGCGTTACATAGCCTTCACCTGCATTGCCTCATTAGCTTCCTGTGTTCCTACAGCCTGTGTTGTTTCAGAACCCGATATATTCCATATCCAACAAAATCATTCCTTTTTCTATGTCATGCTTCAAAAGCCCCAGTCTGCATGAAGTATTTGGATGTTAAATTTGATTTAAGCCATTATGTTTCGTTTTTATTGAGAATCTTTGGCTCACCGTTTATTTAGCTGCTTCAGTTGCTTGTGTGGCAGGTTGCCCATTGCCAAAGGCATCCGAGCACCTCATCACCAGTTTAAAAATTGACAGACTGACAAGCCCCAAATCCTGAGAGACTGGGCCAGATTTTACAGGGGATGATTCATCTTTCAGTTGACAACTTCCAGCTGCTAATATTGGGAGGTTTAGTCCTCTGTACTGACAGCACAAAAGTCTCAGCCAGTCTTAACCGTTTATATGTGATATGAAGAGATAATGTCTGAACTGGGCGATCCCTGATGCGAAAAGGCCTGGCCTTGTTTATTTGTAATATCATGAAGGCTATGCACTCTCCCTAGTGCCGCTGATAGCTCTTGACGTCAGTGAGAATGGAGCAGAGGCAGAGGTGTCTGTGTGTGTCATTTTCTTCATCCGTGCTATCACGATTATGAATCAAGCCTGTGAGGCATCTTGCAATAAAGCAGTATGGCTGGGAGCCGCAAGGAGGAGCACACATGGTGTGTTCCTTACAGCCTCAGAGACCCTGAATCAGTGAGTAGGTTGTGGGAGATCCTGGGGTTGATTTCTAATTATCCTAATGGCAGTCTACTCACCAGTGTTGTTGAGAGGCACAATCATTTCACTAGACTGTAAAATGCATGAATGCTAGACAAGATTTATGACACATTGTGTGTGAGCAATGAAGTTGTTTTAGTAGTTACAAACATTGTCAGATACAATGAGTAACTGAGATTTTCCAAAATCATGGTATTTTTAGAAGTTATCCTTAGAAAGAACCATGAAAAAGAACTACAAAATCAAATTAGGAACTTCAGAGTAGATTCACAAAGCATAACTAATGTTAGTTTTATATAAACATAAAAAATTCAGATTCTTGAAATGAATGTCGCGTTACTACCTAGCTCTTGAGGACGTATAAAAGAGATCCAGTAAACACATAGCCTATGGGTATGTGGACAACAACCAAGGTCTGAGTGGCATCCAGCCTCTTCAAGCCTATAAACTGGTGGTACACTGAGTGCTCTCCAACCCATGCCACTTGCAGAACCTTCATCCAAGAAGCTAAAAGCATTACAATGTCAATTGTTTGGGGAAAGGTAGTGCCATCCTTTTTGGGCAATGCTTAGAGCAGTCTCCATGAAGTTTTTCTACATCCTATGAGAGTGTTCTTAACACAAACTGTAAAGCATACAGGAACATCAGCACCAAAACTGCCAAACATTCCTGAGGCATTGCCTGTTGTTTCTGGTGTTTCCTGCTCTCCTTACCAACTGCTGCGATGGCTACACCAAAGTGTCAGCCCCACATGGGGCCATGATACGAACCTGGGGCTGCTCCTTGCGCAGCTTCCTGACCCCACCAAATCTAACTTTTAAGACAAGGCTGACAAATATGTGTTAGGGCTGTGTGTGCTGGGGGGAATTTCCAAGCTGCTACTCGCATCTGTGCTTGCCCAAATACCTTTGAGAATCCAGGCATGAAGTTGTCCTGTGCTCACAGGGCAACACACACTATTTCCTCCTCAAGAGTCAATGTCACAGAGGACAAAAAAAATCAATAGGGTGACTGAATAGCAGGATCTGGGTCCTAAGAGTCCCATAAATTTTATAGCACAAGGGACTACTAACATACACAGCTGCTGAGTTGTGTATATACCTAAAGAAATGCTTTACAGGATTCGGTCCCTAGTTGCCTGCTTAGTGCCAAAAGACTTGCTTGTCACAAACTCTGACTTCTTTCCTGCAATACAATTTCATGATTGTGTTGAAAATACATAGGAAGAAGATGGTTTAAAACTGTTTTTATTACTATTTGAAGCATAATTAATGCTTAGTTTGTGCAGGATGATGAAACAGAGCAGAATATAACCCTGATTTTGGATAAATAAATAAATTCTTAACACCTTCAGTTAGAGAGGAAAATCCCCCAATTTTTTCTGTTCTACAGCTTTTTGTAGTGTTTTATTCAAAATCCAATTCAATCACAGATATATCCAGGCAAGCTGCCACCATAGAAGCCTGACTGTTGCTACCAAAAAGTGAAAATCTGTTTTCTGACCCTCTCCCAGGAAGGGCTACTATAACTGGGCTGCAGGGGAAGGGTGTGCTCTTTCTTAAATTTGGGTCTTTCAGCAGTTATCCCTAAAGTAGCAGCATATATATATATTTTTTTTTTTTTAAGTCCAATGTCAAGGATATTAAAGTTACCATGGGGAAAAACTATTTTATTGGGTAACTATGCAACAAATAACTACAGTGAGTTTTTGCCTCCGGACCTGCCTACCTGCCTCCCTTAAATGAAAAGCTTCTCAACTCAAATCAAAATACTTCCTAGTGTAAAAAGCACCCATCCTGTTTATTCACACCTAGCAGGGTGAATAGTTCTGTTAGTAGGCTTAGGAGGAAATAATTGTAAGTGTTGTTTGCAGCTGGACAAAGGTTGCCCTAGGACTCTCTAAAGTCTTTCCCATCTATGTCTGACTCACAACATGCCCAAGACAGCCAAAAGGTTTCTGGCAGTGGCACAGCAGACAGAGTGGTGGTCCATGAGCCAGGAGAGCTGCTTGCTGCAATTCACCTGTTGCATGGTCCTGGCCAAGATACTTCTTGCCCTACCTCCTCCATGGGTTGTCTGGTGCTGGGGCAAGGTGTTTATGCAGCAGGGGCTGGATGCAGCAGAATGAGCAAGGGGCTGCACCAGTGCAGTGTAGGGTGGGACAATCACATCCCTTGACCAGCTAGCTATGTTGTGCTTGATGCACCCCAGGACATGGCTGGCCCTTTTGGCTGACAGGCCACGGTGTTGACTCATGTTCAATTTGCCAATCAGCCCAAACCCCTGATCTCTTTCTGCAAGGCTGCTCTCCAGCCTCTTGTCTCCTGATTTATATGTATAAGCAGGATTAACCCATCCCAGATGCAGACTTTGGCTGAGTTTCATATGGTGGGTGATTGTCCAGCTCTCTAGTCTATCCAGATCTCTCTGTAAGGCCTCTCTACCCTCAAAGGAGTCCACAGCTCCTCCTAGTTTAGTATCATTGACAATCTTACTTGATTTACATTTTATTGCTGCATCAAGATAACTTACAAAAACATTAAAGAGCACTGGCCCTAACACTAAGCCCCAAAAAACCCGAAGAGTTTATCAAAAGCATGCAGAGCACAGGGATTTAACTAATGATCCAGCTAATCTTAACAGCACTCACTTTAAGACAGTGTTTCTAAGCTCTGTACTAATCTGCCTCACTGATAAAGATCTGGATATGAAGTGTCAACAGAAGATTCAACTTTCACATTCTTCATTTTAAGTTCAGTTTAGAAAACACACCTGCTTTGGTATGTACAAGTGGTCAGTCCCATTTTGGCTTGATTTGTAAATGCTTTTACTAATGTAATCTTCACCTCTCTTCGGCTGTCTGGTTTACTTGTAAATAGGAAAACCTGGGCTAATACTCTGTTCAGAGAAAATAACACTTAGTGTAACTTGCAACCCCTGAAGAACTTGAACATACCTTTGTTGTAATATCCTTCTAATTTTCTTGAGACAAATTACAAAAAATTGCAGAAGGGGCATCACACTGTAGATTCTAGATTTTCCACTATTTGTGTCTGGCAGTATCTTTTAAAGGAGAAGGTCTAATGCAAGTTCCATTTTAAAATACCTACTGAAGCTGCTAAGCCAGGTACAGAACTGTTAGAAATTCTGGGTTATCTGATCACAATTTCCTCTCCTTTTTCAGGTGCATTAGGCTACAATTTTTTATTTTATATGAGTTTTGGAAGAGTTTGATAGCCCCAGTCAGAGTCCTATCTCTGCAAATAAACATCCAAACTATTTTTAAAAACAAATGAAGACGAGGCCTGCTCCAAGCAAATGAACATACCTACACGGGATGTCAAACAAATTATGGCAAATAAGTGTAATTCCTTTCTGCAAGAGTGGACCTTCCAGCTAAGGGAGAAGAGGTGGAGACTGTACGTCTTTGCAAAGCTCTGATACCATCTTTCCACAATATTTTCATAAGCAATCTAGGGAAATGTGGCCCAAGTGAGACTGCTTAAAGGTGAATCAGAACTGACTGAAAACTGTGTCAGAGACATGGTTCACTGTCAAAATGGAGGAAAAGGTCTTGATATAACTCCACAGTTTCACCAGTGAAGAGGTCAGAGTGAACACTCCCTTTTCTGGGATGACCACTACTGATACCATGGGATGCTTCTGAATAGCACATGGCAGAAGCAGCCAGAAACTCAGGGCAGAAGCATTGAGAGGGGTCAGACTGTGGTTCCCTCACCCCAGGTTCTCTGGAAACGGCATCAGGAAGCTTTCTGTCTTGTTGAGAGTAAAGGCAGCTGTTACTCAAACAGGACAGACCTGCATTGCAGAAATAATTCTAAGACCATTATTTTATACTTTTCGTTGAATAAAAGAAAATGTGTGCATCAGATAGCAGGAGTGATACGGTAATTAGATGAATGATTAGGTCAGATCAATGATTGCAAAGCCTCACAGCAGCTTACTGATTAAATGAAATAAATTTTCAATCTAATTTTCCTCCCTCCAGCTTCAAAAACATAGCTAATATTTCTTGTAACTAAATTCCTTAAACTTAGGGGTTTGGAACCTAGCCAAATAGCTTTAAATTAGATGAGATTATCTAACAGTATCCTAGTACAGTTTTGGACTGCCAAGTATATACTGCACAAGGAGGTGTGCACGTAACATTAATAGTGTGCAGAACACTTCACAGTGGTACACAGCTTGCCCTACACTGCAGAGTATCTGTTTGTGATGATATGTAGCAAAGACAATTTGGGAACCCCTTGTGTAAAATTAAAGAGTAGACATCCAGAGTAACAGCCTGTAATGCTAATGAGGCTCATTAACACTTTTCACTCATCATTTTGCCTACAGTAAACTATGACGTACTGCAAACGTGGGATTAAATTTTAATGAATAAGTGCCAAAACCTCCCCCTTCCTGCACGTTAAAACTGGAAAGCTGAAGTGGTAAGCAATGACTATATAGTTGCTGGGGCTCAGGGGAAATATATAACAGTATGTCTTTCCCATGGACTGTCACATGAGCTTAAATTCTCCTTGTTCAACTTAACAGTAGTCATCTGCCAATTTCATTACCCATGAGCAAAATCTGGAATTCTGTGTGTAGTTAGAGCAGTTATATAAGGAGACTTTATAGCACAGAACCGATAATGCAGTATTGAACTACAAGTATTTTTACCAATAACTTTTTAGAACAAGAGCCAAAGCTGAGAAAACTTGCTTGAAACCAAGTATTGTTGGCAGGCAGACTGGAGAACACCAAAATTGCGAGAGTCTGTGCCAGACACAATTTCCAAAGTACTGTACTGCCTTGGAGTGTCTCACACCAGAGTGTCAGCCTTTCAGCCCCTAAATTACCTGTACAGTGTGTATGCATGTAGGCATTTCTTGACAGTGCTCAGAAGATACCTATTTTGTTTTTTCACTACTCCAGGGTAACACTGGGGAGGACAAAAAGACCTTGGCTTTTGTTCAGTAGCAGGTTACATAGGGGTTCCTCCAGGAGCAATTGACACCTTTGCATGGGCCACCTGCACCCTTTTCTATGTGTAGAGCAGTGTCCTACTGCAATTCGAGGCATGGCTTTGCCATACAGCTTTGTATTGCAAAGAACA
This sequence comes from Bucorvus abyssinicus, assembly GCA_009769605.1. Taxonomy (NCBI): domain Eukaryota; kingdom Metazoa; phylum Chordata; class Aves; order Bucerotiformes; family Bucorvidae; genus Bucorvus; species Bucorvus abyssinicus. The sequence continues at coordinate 17,989,737 of CM020036.1, forward strand.
GTGTTTAAGCCAAACATTTTGCAGGTTCAAGTCCCGAAAGCTTCAGATTGCACATGACCCTGGGCAGCTCATTGGTGCACTGAAGACCCTGTTCACAGCCACAGAGAAGGACGCTTCTTTCCCCTCTCAAACACTGTGGTGGCAACTGTCACCAAGAAACCAAACCAGGAGAAATTGTATAAAACATCAAAATCAAGTTCCAGCTTTCCCTAGCCACTTGCAAGATTACATAAATCAATATATTGCTGCTTCCCCTTACACTTGAATCTAATGGTTTCATGCCCACCATACTATTAATTTTGGGCCTGCTAGCACCTCTAAATGACCTGAGCAGGGGCAGAATGGGAACATGTAGAAACAATTGTTTCAAAGTAACAAAGCTATCCTTTAGATGAAGGATGTGCATCTATTATATTATGAGAAATCAGAAAACAATAACTGAAATCCAAAGTACAGCCAAACACCTCAAAATGAAATGATTAATAATTTAGTCAGAGTTCATAAAGCTTAGGTAGTTTTTAATGTGAAGGATGCTTTATCAGAAGACAACAAAATATCTTTGTTCTTTTTACTACTGCTGCTATCACCTTATTGAAGTAGCATCATATGTCATCATATGTCATCATAAGAAAAACAAGTACTTTGCCACCAACTTTGCAAAGTGTGTAGCTGAAAGGGATACAGATGTTTACATAGGGGTAATAGAAAATAATGTATTAGAAATGAAAAATGGTTTTTCACTGTAAATTTGGAAGGATGGGTAAACAGGCAAATCAGTGAGAATATCACATGATGAAAGTGAAGATGGTTCACTGCTTAAGGTCTTGGAGAGCTTTGATCGGGCACATTTTCCACAGAAACATCCCACTTTTGGTAGCACTGGACTTATTCTCCACTGCTTTTCTCTTAGGCACTTTGTGTAGATGTTTAAAATGTTACACTGAACCCATGAAAATCCAATGCATGATTTCTTTTACACAGAACAAAGTAAGACATTATCACCCATCTGAACAGGATCATGCAATATTAGACATGACAATTTTCTAAGCAATATAAGCAGTACTGTTTCTGGACAAAAACTATATTCTAAGTGAAAGACATTAAAGAGAAGTTTCCCAGATAAGCAAATTATTTCACAGTTATCCATTAATAGAATTCAGGCAGTCTTCTCTAAGTCATCTTGCACTGGTTGCTGCCAGACACAGATTTGAATATACCATTCATCTGACCCAGTATTATATTCTTCTCTCCCTTTAAAGATAAATAAAAGTCCTAGTTGTTTATTCTGGGATTTTTTTTGGGGGGTGGGTGTGTGGAATTAAATATGAAGTTGGAGGATTTATGGGTTTAAAGTTTTTGCCCCAGGGTGCTCCCTACCACCTCTTAACTCCAAATGCATTACATTTATAATAGAAATAGTTTAACTGGACTTCAGGGGGAAAAAATAAAATTATCGCCAAATCCAAAGTATTTCCACCTTTAAAGGCATTGGAATTTGCAATTCAGGTACAGCAAAAGAAAAGAAGATTATTACATTGTGATAACATTTTCCCTACACAAGTATTGACATTGTTTAAAATACTGATTCTGAAAGGCATTATTTTAAAAGAGACTGACATGACAACAGATTTTGGAGTCAGACACACGTGTGTTGGCGTTGGATGGGATCATCATGCCCAGGATGCCTTTAAACAGCTTAGTAGAGTAACAATAGAAGTAAAGCTATGACGGGCACCAGCACTAACTGCACACAGCTGCCAGAAAACTGGTATTACCTCTTGCATCTAGGGCATTGTTCAAACTCACTGGACTGAGGGGAAGGGGATCACTACATTGACTGCAATGACAGAATTGGTAGCAGACCTTAGAATCAGTGAACTGCAGCCCTGTCATGTCCAACAGTGAATGGAAGACAAAGCACAGACAAAATGTAAATCAGCTTTTTTTCAGCTTTCAATAACTACCTGAGGAACAACTCAGACAGAAGCAGTGGTTCTGGAGAATCAGAGGTCTGAGATATCCCGACTGTTGGAGTGTAATCTAATTACTAGATGACAGGCTACTCTAGGATAGGCCTTTTTCTCCCTCTCTTTTATTGCAGCTGTATTACATACTAATATTTGTATAGAATATTTAAACAGTTACAGTGCAATAACTTGACCTCTTAGGTAATCTAACAGGTGAAATACCAGGTTTTCAGACCCTGTTCCTGTGGCAATAAGTGTCTATATATGAAAACTGGACTGTCAGCAAGATACTCCTTGCGAGAAGGAAGAAGCCAACTTGAACACTTGGGTACAGGTGCAACTTGAAGCTAGAACTCTTTCAAGCTGAGCATATACTGTGACCATAGGAACTTGTAAGATCATTATCAAGGCGAATCATAAAAGAGGGATTTTTATTGCTCAGTTGTGACCATTTGGCCAACATCTGAATTTCATGACTCAGGCAATTAAAAAGAGTATTTTTTTCTTGTACTGTTCTGTTAAACTCCCATTACCCAAGAAGATAACAATAATACCTGAGAAGGAAAAAAGTGAAGTACCAAGCAATAGATCACCATGATACCAGGAGCTCTCAGCAGAAGTGGGCTCAGGAAGAGTGTTCCCACTCAGATGGAGCTTTGCAGGGAGAGCACAAACACAGCTGCAGAAGTGCTCAAATGGGCAATGAAGCTGGTGGGGCTGAAGGCTGCATATGACAAATGAGGACAGTGTAATACACTGTAAAGATGGGAATATGACATTTAAGTCTGGCATAGCAACTTCCTAGTCCATAACAGGGAGGGATAGACAAAGGATTGGAAGTTCCATGGTAAGAGCTGGACTAAAGGGCTGTTTCAGGTCTAGTCTGTAACTGGCAAGGCCAGGGAAGGTTTATTTAGTTCTCCATAATCCCTAGCTCAAAAATGTCTCACTAAGCCCAAAGGTTGCAGAAGTGTTTCCACATCCACTATGAAATGTTGGCACAAGTGTGGAGCACTTGAAGAAGAGCAGATGGCTAATCTATCTGTTGGAGCAAAATGGAAATGAAGCAGACAGCTGCTGTTGTTTCATCACAGTTAGCAGAAAAAAGTGTCTCCAAGTGACATCATAGAAGAAATAGTGTTTTTCAGTAAAAGATTTTCAAACTCGCAGTGTCAAGTAGTCTGTGTTAACCACAGGCAGTGTAGCACTCACCACCATACTTTAGGTGCCTCTATACGAATGCATATTTGAAGAACGCAGTTAGTTAATGGGACATCCATAAGCAAGAGGAAACAACAGTTCCCTTCTGAAGTGTTTACCTGAGGAGCAGAGAACACAAATGAGTGATCTCCCTCCCTTTATGGGCCCCATTTTGTAATCATCAGAGCCAAGCTGCTCTCTGAAGGCTGAGAGTACCATTGTGTCTTTTCCTCTAGGCTCAGATGATTTCTGCCATGAAAATATTCAGTGGAGACACTTGAAACTGATGAGATTTCTGAGTCTTGTCATGAAGAGGTGTAGCTGCTATACTTCACGAACAGAAATTGCAGGGTCTTACTTTGATAAGCAAAGACAGACTTCTGGGGAAAAAAGAATAATTTCTGTAGCTCACTGACTTCAAAGCACTTCATTAATAAATGAAGTTTTGAATTTCACTTGTTTCATGTTTGGAAGAGATGGCCTGGCAAGGCCTAAGCACGTTTAACCAGTCCTTGTCTTTGCCACAACTTTTGCACTAGTGTAATGATTAGCATAGAGCCACTTGGCGGGTTTGAGTTCTGATCTTTGCAGACATGACCTTTACTTTTAATGTCTTAGAAGGATTTTCCTCTTCAGTCTCCACAACCCAATACCCAGAACATTGTCTAGCATCCCTACCCATAGCCCATGTTCACTACATCTGCTAGATCTGGAGTTTGATCTAATTTCTCTCAGACAGATCAGTTTGTTGGCTTAAATGATTCCCTACCAGATACGAGCACAGGCCACTCCAGAGAAATTCGAGTAAGTATGGTGTAAATGCAAAACACTTAATACACTTTATCCAAGTATGGATGTAACCCATTACTGCACATGGTTAAATTTAATTCTCCTCCCTGAGGCGAGTGAGGTAAAGTGGACTGAAAGCCAGTGTTCTCAGAGGAGATTGATCAATATAATCACTAGTGACGACAGAAGAGAAATATCTCAAATACACCAGGGAACCACCCACACTGTGGTGCTTTACAAGCAAGTGCTAGCAAGATGTCTAAACTAACTTGTCAAGAAGCAGAGTCTCTACAAAGTACCTTGCAGCTTTGTGACACATTCTCAGAATACTAAAGCTACTATAGATCAAAGCTCTTTTAACAAAATGCGTGCTTAAGGTAGTGCTGCTTTGAGGATAATTGTACAAGTACAGTAAGTGTCTGATTGTATACTTAATGGCCAGATACAGGTATTCTTTTAATATTGGAAAGTGTATTTGGCTTGCTGTTACATTTTTGCTGCAAGTGGAATTGCTCAAATTTGTGCTATATTGATAAAGCTAGAGCAAAGTTAACTCCCATTGCTTGAACAAAAGGTAAGTGCTTTTGAAGTAGGATGACCAGTTTTTTGTTCTCTATCACTGAGAAATTTCAGATAACCATGACATGCTGCATGGTGATAACCCCAAAATGCTAGGCGGATGTGGGTTTGTTAAAAGGCTTACCGTTAAATTAAATTTCCTACTATAGATACTTCTGTTACTTCTATCTCCAGGAGATTAATGGTACAGTAGTAATTTTAAATACTTTTACCATAAAACTTGTCTGCTACCAAGTCATTAAGAGGCAAAAAAGTCTGAAAATCAGGAGGAGAGCTACACAGCAGTAAAAACAGTGAACCCATGAAAAAGGACTATGCAAGGTGAACATGTTAAGATTTGTTCAGAGTTAATATAAGGCCCACACATACATACAAGAGATAAATCATGCAATTTTCAAAGGAAGTTTAGCTGAATGTATCTCTGGGATGTATCTTAATCATTCCTCTTGCACAGTCTGGGCTATGAGGTTATACTGGGGATTTCATTTCAGCCTCATTTCCTAGACTGCTGCAGATACAATAAGAAAAACACATTACCTTACATAGTGCTGCTCTTTAATCTATTTAATATTGTCATCATCTTAACATTTGGCTTCCATCCCAGGAAAAGCACACAGATAAGGGAAACATTTGCTAAATAAAGAAGCCTTGGAGGAGTTAATTCAAACAAGCTAAACCGGATTCTTTTCTGAAGGAATCTTAGAAAATCCACTTTAACATCTAGAAAAGCAACTGTGACATCTAGGAACAATCTGATGCTTTTACTGTAGGTAAGACAGTAGCATGTGCAAATAAATCCACTGCTAGTTTTTAAATTAGCTGTCTGGACAACAATGGCAATGAAAACACAACCCTTAAACATATTAGCAAATTGCCTGTACATATGGCAATTGCATGGGCAGAATCCCTAGACACTTTATGCCCTGGTTCTCGGCTCACAATAAAACCCAGGCAGCCAGTTCTTTACTCTGCTGTTTTCTCTACTGCAGTCATGACTGAAACTTTTTATTTGAACATTCTCCAGATCCCCTCAGTGTTGTTACTTTTACAGTTACTTCCTCTTGGAGAGCAAGAAAAAATATCCATGGTTTTGAACTCTGTGCTTGTAGAGTTGCAAAGATGTGCACTCCACAACTGCATAAACATCTTCACCTATAAAACAGGCAACTCTAAAGAAAAATAACTTCTGTCTAAGGCAAAAGACTTGAGGTAAAAATCACATGACTCAATATAATTTTCTCCTGTAGCTGTTTCTGGAGAATCCTGAATGAAGTATTCTGCATTTTCTGCAAATAAAGAATAGAAAGGAATGTTTCCTTGTTCTTTTTGAGGTCATCTGTCTCATCACAAATTCCATTTAATCAAGCTACAAAAACCATAGTGTAATAACCAGGGAGAAATGGAACCTTCAATCATCTCCTTTTCAGTCAAACATTTCAATTTAGAAGCAGAAAACTGCAGTAAAGGAAGATATGGAAGATACTCTGCTCCTATATATGAGATAATTAATTCATAAGGATGCTACATCTGCCACATGCAGGGAAAAGAGGGAGTGCCATAAATGCAGAAGAAACCGACAGCATATTAAGTAGCAAATTTCCATGAGTGTCCATAGACTTCTATCTACTTTCTCTAAGCACAGCTTCTGACATTGAGACCAAAAATAATGGTCAAGAGAGGTAAATGAGGCCACTTACATTTATTTTCATCAGCAGCAAGTGGTTTTAAATTATCACAGTGGCAATGGCATGCTATGAAAACCTCTGAGTCAATCAGGAAGTAACAGGAAGTAATCAGTAAACTTTGGGAGTCTTAAAAGTAAAAAAGAGGACAAGTTTAGCAGGAAGGTCTGTGAAACTTGACATGAACAATGATTCTCCCCTTAGCTACTCAGCTACTTAGCTATTGGTAATAACAAATATTTAGTCAAAAGTTATTTTAATCTACTTGTGTACCCCTTAGAGTAAGAACAAGGCTTTCAGACGTGATTAGAGTAATCAGACAAAGTAGAAAACATACAAACTGAGAAAAAACCATCCAAAATCTGCCTCACTACTTTGTTAGGACTGTACTAATAAACAACCAGTCACCCAATAAAAGTCAGGAGCAACACTTTTAATTGGAAAAAATGCCAGAACCTGTGGTTATTTCATCTTAAGAGTGAGATTCTTAGAAACCAAAGACTGAAAAAAAGCCCCTAAACCCACATTACTCACCAAGGGAAGCCAACTTAGAATGCAAACAAATGAAGAGTACAAAAACCATTACATAGCCTCTTCTATTTCCATTATCATGCTAGTGCACCGGCCTTATCCGAAGATCTACCCTTTGGATAGGCTTTCAATTCCGACTCGTAAAGTTCACTAGAAATGATGGAGATTCGGTGTCTGGAAAGCACTGGATCTGGACATACCAAAAATACTAAAGGGGCAGAGCAGGAGTCTTCAATACCTGTAGCTTCCCAGAAGCTCCTCTGGTCTTGTTGGCATTAATGTGAAGGAAGGGTAATGTCAGATAATGACAAGCTAGCGCGGTGTACTCAAAGCTATTAACATCAAACAAGCCTGCTGCTCAGTGTAAAGCAGAACACATTCCAAACAGAGTACTTGGTTGGTATTGTTTGCACTGGAAATGAAGAACACGGAGAGGAAATGAAAATAATAATAAGTTCAAAGGTACTGACAGCCAATGAATAAAGAACAACCAGATTCACACCAACATTTACATGTGTTTGTCCTGTCTCAGCCTGGTAAGTATGTACCAAGCCTGCTCCATCACCAGTCCGTTGTGCCACAGACAGTGCACTACAGTTAGATGAAAATGGTGCTTTTTATTTTTTCAGCTAGCACAGCAAAGTCCTTCACCACTACAGCTAGTCGCTAAAATAGATCACAAAGAATTTTACACCTTAGAACAAACCCTCTCTTGGTCAAAAAAAAAAAAGGAGGAGGGAGTGGAGTAATGTCTCCACTGTGACATTAGTTACTGACTTTCCTCTGTAAAATTATGTGAGGAAGATAAAGAAATTGCAAGTATGAAACATGCTGAGTGGAGGCTACAGGACTGAGCTCTTCCACGACCTATGCTGCAGCTCTGGTCCCCCAGCTTTCCCTGGCTATGTATCAGTGGCACATCCAGAGACTGGGCTTCAGACCTACATGTACGTCCAGGTTTCCTTCAAAAGTAAGTGGTAGCACAAATGAAGGGGATAATCTGAGCTGCTCTCCAGCAAAGCCTGATGTGGAGGAAAAGGCTATCTGAACTGTGGGACACGCTAGGGAGAGCTCTTGTCCTACCACGTAGACTCAGCCTCAGCAATGATCACAGCAGTATCAGAGAGGTTAGTTTTCAGATAAGTACCTAGAAGCACTCTTAACCGTCTCCCCACCAGTTTGCCCAATTGTCTTTTGAAATAATTTGTCAGTTACTAATTGGAGAACTTTTCAGGCCCATAGCAACATTTTTCTAAGACAAATATAATCCAAAGAAAGCAGTCCATGACCCTGCCCGTGACACTAACCTGGGATATTTAAGGTCTGCTCTTTAGAAGACCAAAATCAGGATCAAGTGTGATCATTTGTTTTCAACAGGGATTTCAGTTTGAATATGTCCTCCGCTTACACAAAATCACTGCATTTTCCTGCAGCATTTGTTATCTTATACCAAGCAAAGCAAGAGGCGAGGCCATCAGGGATCTGTAAAACACAAACCCCAGGTTATGCTCCAAGAACAGCATAATCATTTACTTTCCATGTGGGAACTGAGCTCTCCCCTCACTCACTACTGATACTGTATTTGTCAGGAGCACAAACTCAGCCTCAAAGAATAGCTTCCAAAAAAATAGAACTGAGGACACAGAAATCGTCTGAATTATAGCGACTGAGTTTCCATGAAGAGAGACATCTGCCTTTTGGCAAACAGCACACATGAGAGCTGTGTGCATGGATTTGATACATCACATTAGAAGGGACAAGTGTCTCATTTAGCTGTTTGCTGAGGACATGAGAGCGTTTTGACAAACTGTGTTGACGTACTAATAGACTGGGTTAAAGACACTCCTGCACAAGAAGTCCCAAGTCCATGACAGGCAAATTAAATTAGAGAGCATTTAATGGACAGGCTCTCAATTTGGCATTGAGTGAGTGTTAACTGTCTCTCCTGCCATGGGACATAGCAGGGCCTCTCGGTGCTGCAAGGGAGCAGCCCAATCGTGCTGTGCCATGCCGAGCAAACGACTGGTGGGGTCTGGGGGTGTCACTGGTAGGGCTTCTCTGGGGAACTGAAACTGAGCTCAAGCTAACCACAAACGTCGCCATGCTCTCACTGCCCTTTGAGAAGTTCCTGCCTAAAATGGCTGTTTCTCAGCTCTGCCAGTTGAGACACCCATGTCTAGGGACAGCCCTGGCTATCTGAGCTGAAGCTCTCGCTTTCACCAGGGCAAACCCCACGTGAGTCAGGGCACCCCGAGAGCGTCACTGGCCCTGCCCAGCCTCTCCTGCCCATGGCCCAGCGACCTGCAGCAGGGCTGGTCTCCAGCTCCCCACAGACCTGCCCTGCCATGCCCAGCCATGGGGGCCCTCTTCCTGGCCTGGCCTCGGCCTGGCCCCATCCCCGCGGCCCTGCCCAACCATCCCAGGTCTGTGTCTGGCCCGGTTCCCCTCAGCAGGGCCTCACCCAGACCCACCTTATGGCCGGCAGCTCTCGGGCGGGGATCTGCCACAGTGCCTCACAAGCTTGGTTTCCTCCCGGCCTTCCCCGCGGAGCGCAGCGCTGTGGGGACAGGCCAAGGCACACTGCTCCACGCTGGCTTTCGTCCTGGCCGCCAGGGGATCACCCGGTGCCTCCTCAAAACGCCTGGCGGCTGTGAGGGGGAGAGCAGGGCCCGCGCGTGGGGCCGAGAGCAGTTCCCTGCTGTGGGGGCCGCTACCAGGGCCAGGCTGCATCCCTGTCGCACGGCAGGAGCTACAAAAAGCCCTCTCGTTTGAACGGCTTGAAACCTCTGCTCATGGAGCAGCCTTTCGAACTGCGCGAACACCGTGGTGGTGTGTTGCAAAGTGCCAAATCCCTCTTTGACTCCCACCAACCAGCCATAAGTTTCTGTGCCTTGTAGCGGTGCTGCTCATCCTGCCCTTACACACTCTGAAAAGGTGTTTGGAAAAAAACCCAACTTGTTTCCTATTGTCTGCTGGTTTGTACTGTTAAGCAAGTAGTCATTTTGGTCAGTGCTACCTGAAAACAACAAATCCGTGCATGTATGGTAACATTGCTGTATTTTATTGAATATAAAAGTAGCAGTAGCTTAATTTTTTAATAACTTATAAATGGTTTCTGGGCATGAAAATAAATGGATTGCATGCTGTTAACACTCTCATAGCTCCTCCTTTGTGGGATCCAAACTCAGTGATGATAGTGCTGTTATAGGGTCAGATTTTATACTTCCTTATTGCTTTCAGTATGCTGCACCAATCTTTCTGATAGCTGGTTGATAACCGAATATCTCTCAATGAGAAAGTGTCTTCAAATGAATAGATTCTTCAAGAAATAGTGGGAAAAATAACTTCAAAATACTGGAATCTCTTAAAATGTGAATTTCACAGTTGCCAGTCTTCATGGAAGTTAATCCCTGATGCTAAGATTATGTTTCAATTCCCAGCCTCTGCAAAAAACAAATAGCTGTTAAAGTAGAATGAGATGGCAGAATACAACACTAAAAATGCAACCTGAAAGATTCGTACAACTTCATATATTAGCTACACTAGTATTCTTTTCCTTACAGGTCTCTTAATGTAAGTGTCCTTCTACACTGTACCCCTACTGTTATTCTAATTGCTGCAAGAATCGGAAATATGGGCACTTCAGAAGGCTTTAGAGCAGTACAGTATTTTAATGGGAAAGATCCAGCTGAACAGTTAGGCTGTACAGTGCCAAAGGCCAAATCCTTCTTTGGTGTAAATCTGTCAGTTTACCCCCACCTGAAAAATCTGTTCGTGTAACTGCTTCACCCTTAAACAGTTCACAGCATTTATCAGAGCTGGAAAGGAACCTCAATTGTAACAATGCATTTGTCATCAGAGAAGAAAATCTTCAAATGTATGATATGGCTGCAGTATATAAGCATACATTTTGCTTTTTCAATAAATAGTCTCTTATGGAATCCATATTGCTTTTAGCACAGGTATATTTCTGAAGTAACTTTGCTTTGCTCATGTACTTCCTGAGCAGTTTAATAACATGGGAAACAGCGTTTAGGAGAATTGCAGAGGCTCATTGGTCTCATAATGCCAACTGCTAAAGAGAAAACCTTCACATGCACTTTTTAGAAAAATTTATGTTTTACAAGAGAGGGCAATTTTGTGTTAACATTATCTGCCTGGAAGGATGAATTCAGAGGCATTATTATATTATTATTATATAAGATAGCACAATTATTATTTATGTGTACATCCATCTTTTAAATTCTACTTTACATGGTTGTTGTTCTACTTTGACTAAATACTTCTTAGAAGTGCACTTTCTTCCTTTTATTTGACTTTTTTTGGCATTTTATGCAATGGAGATAACCAAATGGGTCCCAATATTTATGTGTTTTGCTCTTTTTATTCTGTAAGTGGTCATTCTGCTGAGCACCTTGGCACTCGAGCGAGACATGCGAGCCGTACTCCTGCTGTACCTGCGCAGGAGGGAGTAGCTGCCCTTCTAAGCACCTGGCAGAGCTCATGCTGAAGGACTGTCTTTTCTCAGTCATGCCCTGTGCCCTTTGTTTTTCCTCTTCTTTCCAGTCACAGTATAAACAAGACTCACACTTATTTTGTGACTCAGATCTGCAAAAAGTCCTGACTTTTTGTTTTCCTATGTGTGTGCCTTGGAAATAAGCATTTAGGGACCTCTAATTTGAATTTTTTTAATTGCCTTTCCTTGGGCTTTATTTTTTTTACTTTTATAATATTCTTTTTGTGAAGCTGATACAATAAATAACCAGGATGAGTACATATATCTGATCTATATAGCACAATAACACTTCTTCTTAATACAGTTTAACATGCTACTTCCTTTTCATTTGTCTTGCACCTTGAGCAAATGTCACAATTCAGCTGCCTTTGGAGATACAGGCAATAGCTTTTTTACTTGCCTCTATAAATATATTTCAGAACACATCTTATTCAATTTAATGTTTTCCCTTTAAAATAGAATATATTCAAGTGTTTTGTGCTGTTACATCTGTTAATAACACCGTGTTTCTGGAATGCCTCAGAGTTATTTCTAGCTCTATGAATGTGAAATATTATTCTTTGTTCAGGTTCTCCACTGACCTTGAAATATTCTGATATTCTTTCCTGGAATACCCTGATTCTAGTTAGTTAATAGAGTATTTTTGCTGGCAGATGGACTGAGCCAGATTTTCTACCCTTCACAATACCTATTTAGTATTAGACATTCGTCATGGTTACATCCTCCTGCTCACACCTTTGCTAGTGATAAGCTGGGAACACAACTGTTTGGACTCTTTGAAAGTATTTGAACCTCTTGGTTATTTTCAACCTCATTGGATGCAGGGGTAGAATTATGAAAGATACTTAATTTCTACAAATTTTGTGAATGTAAGTGCCTAGGAGAGAAGTGTGTCTGTGGGAAGGGCAGGGAAAGCTGTTACCTGGGCTATTAGTCTGCCCAGCCACCACCACCTTAGGATGTCCTGGCCAGGGAACAGGGGACAATGCAGGAGTCAGGGGTATTAAAAATTTGGAAGTAGGATATCACAGTGGGCTTGCTATGGCTGCAGGAAGGAGCTGAATATTGGATATCCAGTGTGGTATTGGATTAGTGTGTCATAGGGAATAGAAAGAAAGGGGCTGGATAGCTTTGCTGATCCTACAGGGAATATGTGGATGTTACAGTCAGCCAGAAGTATACACATATAGGGGACATCAGATGTAAATTCATATGCAAACTGGCATTATTAGCTCTGCTGCTCACAGGAAAATTAGCTTATGGTGATCTTTGCTAGATATGTTAGTAGAGAGGCTTTTTAAGTAATGGAACATCTGAGCAGAATCATACAATTTCATCCTAAAGCTCTACCAAAACTAGCCATCCCCGTAAGCATCTGCCCCAGGAACATGCAGAGGTTCTGGGCACCCGAACTGCCGACAGGGCAATGGAACCTTAGTTGGAGGCTGGGCAGACAGCCCAAGGCACAGCATTTTCTGCTGCTGCTGCAGTGCATGAACATGGGGCTGCAGATGGGTGCCCTGGGACATGGTGCCTCGGAGTCCCCCAGCACATGTGGCTGCCTGGCTGATGAGCCCACTCCCCAGGAGAATTGGAGCTGGAGAACCATGAAAACAAATGGCAAGAGAGGGGAAATCCCTTGCTACTGCAAACACAGCAGCCCTCATGGGATGGGGCCATGAGTGCCTGCGAACCCTCCAGGTGTGGAGGGGCCCCAGCTTAGTGTGTGGAGTGGGAAGCATGTGGTGGCTGTGTGCATGTCAAAGGAGGCATTTGGGGTGACACAGCCACATTGCCCACTTTCTGTGGAGCTGTGATATAAAGGGACTGTGAAAGCAGGCTAGTGTTGGAAACATAGCCGCTGTTTTAAAGTGGCCCATGGAACCTGACTGAAAATAACTAATTTCAGATTCAGGCACCTAAAAAATCTAGATATTTTGGAAATTTTATTTTAGTGGAACCTAGTCTGTTTAAGATACTTAAGTCCTTCTCTTCCCTTCAGAAGAATACTCTGTTCCAGTACAAACATGCTTTGATTATCACATATTCCCCTGCTGCAGCTCACCATGGCAATGGGATTACCAGGATTCTGCATGCAGCAGGCTCTTTTGCTTACACACTCAGGGGCAATGTCTCAAAAAAGCAGCACAAAAAATTTCCCACCTCACCATGCATATGAAAGGAGACCAGTGCTTCCTTTTTAAAAGTCCTAACCAGCACCCATTCCTCATCAATATCCAATGTTACTTCCTAATGGTAGTAAGAAGATGAGGACTATGTTTAGTGAGTTCTCATCAGTTTCATCTCTGTGGTCCTGTTCTACATTGTCTCTGTTGTTTGCTATTATTATTAACTTATATTTGCTACCAGAGACCCCATTTAGCGCTATGTTGTTCTGTGCCTGAACCTGCTTATTGCAGTTATTACTGTTGACACACAGTTGTGATACAAGTCCTCTCATGAGCCCATTCAAAGTTTATCAAAATCAAGAGAGTGATGCCTTTACTGTGTTGACCTACTTCCTACAAAGTGGATTTTGTATATTTAATGTGTAACTCTTCAGGGTTCAGAGAGGGAGCAGCATGACTTCCCTCCAGCAAGCCTTAGGTCAGGCCAGCTTCCCTGCAAGGAAGATTTCCTTATGATGGGTATCTGATGGGAATGCAAGGTATATTTTACATCTTTTTTTTTTTTTCGCTGTCAGACAAGCATTTGCTAGTGGATCATAAGCCAGGATGCCTTAGACAAATAAATAATGAACCCACTCACATTCAGCACATTCATTATTATCTCTCAAGTATCTCAGCTTTGGACACTTTTAAGGTTCAGCTGGACAGGGTGCTGGGCAATCTAATCTAGACCCTGCTTTTGCCAAGAAAGGTTGGACCAGATGATCTTTGAGGTCCCTTCCAACCTCGTATTCTATGATTCTAGGATTATAAATCCACAGGGTTTGTTTGGGGATTGAAGCAAGGAAGTTTCTATGATGTGCTAGTCACACAGCTCTATCCCTGCTGTCCGCATAGAGATCAATGTTTCAGAAAGATAATCAACAGCCTGACACATCCAGGAAAAATTGTTCTTGAAAAACCTTTTAATCACACATACACAAAAAGTCGTTTTGTGTTTCAGTAGTTTTAGCCATTAGGTTAAATATGTCTAGCATAATCTCACCTAAAATAGGATCCTAAATCAAATAGGATCCTAAATAGGATTTGATGTACAAACTTAAATTAAAATTGAACTCATATTTATAGACAAACCTCCCATGCTGGTGTTTGACTTTTTAAAAATGGATTTTAATAATTAGAAAAAACCCAATCCACATCCTACCGTGTATCACCAAAGTACTTTTGTATTTTTCAGACTGAATTCTTCCAGGTAATCTTTCCAGTAATTTCATCTACTTCTGTAGCTCTGGGAACACAATTATTTTATAAGATGTAAATGTAAAAGGACAGAGTGGAGTTTTGTGTTGGAGGCTTGGTAAATCATGATTTACTTTTGCTTGATTTTAAATTTTGACTACTTTTGCCCTTAGTAATCAGTTGTCCAAATTCACTCAGGGATCTGAAAGCTAAATCTTTCCTGGCTCATATCTCACAACCTGGAATAAAAATATTGCAATTGCAGCTTACTGTCACTTACACTTGAGGAAACTAACACAAGGTGAGTGCAATATTGATTGGGAAACAGTATTCAGACAACAGTGTGTACAGAGTGATAGCTGAGATTCAGGCTGGAAGAAGGTATTTACTGGGTTCCACAAAAGTTGCTCTGGGTCAATATTTTTATTAATAACTTGGATGATGGAATAGAGAACACAGTTTTTAAGTCTGAAGATGATCCCAGACAGTCAGGTGTAGTAAAGATGCTGAAGCTCTAGAATTCAAATCACGCTGGATATGGGAAAGACATCTGAAAAAATAGAAGCAATTCAACAGCAATACAAGTAAGATGGTGCATAGGAATAATCACCTGCGTAGACTGGAGGCACTACAGTTTAGGCAACAGGTTTGCAAAAAAGAATTTGGCATTACTAGCAGATGACAAACTGAAGATGAATCAATGATGTTTTAAAACAGCAAGCACCAGCCTAGAACCTAAATGAACAGGATGTTGTATGAAAGATGTGGAAGCTCTACTAATAAGCATGCTCTATTAATAAAATATTTTCTGTGTCACTGTATCTGATTTTGAGCACTGTACTTCAAAGGAAAAAAAAAGAAGTGGATCAAGCAGACAGTCTGGAGCAGAGTAGAGCAACTATAGAAAATGTCACATATGGAAGGGCATTTTTCTAGTCTGGGGTAGTGAAGACTAAGAGGAGATGTTGTAAAAAATACCTTTCTTTGGAAAAGGAAGGGAATATTCTGTTTTCCTACTCAGCATGGCTAGAATGCAATGTGCCTCGGCTGTAGCAACGAAGAGTGAAATTAAGCATTTGGAAAAATGTTTAAAAGTAAAATTAATGATGCTCTGCAATAGGTTGCCTGGGACAACTGTGGAATCGCTAACATTGGAAATTCAGTAAGAGCATAACAAAGTTCTCTGTTTTCTTATCATCACAGACTGTGGTCTGTGGATACTAATTCTTGCTATTGCACAGGTCTGTTACATGGTGTCAAACAAGGACCAAGTCTTTTGCAAATATGGTGACACATTTCTGTAGTTTTCGTTGTTTAAGCACAGGCGTTTAAGCCTTGGACATTCAAAGAAGGCAGTAGAGCTCAGAGCAGGGATTATGCTATAATTAAAAAAGTTAAAATGCTGGCAGATTAAAGGGTTGGTTTTTTTTTTAGTGGTGCTAAAATCTCACACCACTAGCTGTTTTCCCTTTGGATCTGTGCTGTGGGTCTGAGGAGGTGTAAGCTTTGTTTGACACCTTCTCACCTGACGGGGCATTCAGAACACGATTCTCTCCATGTGCCTCACTTTCTTATCCTCCTGACCTGCTTTGTGTGGCTTTTCTTGTATCTAATAGGCTGCGAGTCTGCCTCTCAGGCCTTTTCTTAGGTGGGGTGTTAACACTTACCAAAAGGTGTAGGAAGTCAATTCTGTAGGAGATCTCTCCCCCTTTGGCAATTGTTTTTGAAACTGGCTGATGTTTAACACAGAGCAGAGTCATACAGAAACATGTGCACAGTCTAACCCCATGGACTTTGTTTCCTTAAGGCATCAGGCAAAAATACTTTAAGAATGTCTTATTACTGCCTCTGGTACTGGTGTGAGAAATTTCACTCAACTGCCAGTGAAATCATGGCTGAGAAGATGATGAGATAAAAATCTTTAACCTATGCTGTGGTTGTGTTTTATAGCTTATCAGAGGAAGAAAGTTAAAGTCAAGACTCTTGTTTCCCTAATACGTGGGGAAGTATGGAGTGTTACTGATTGCTACTGTGCTCACCGAGCAACACAAACCCATTCATTTATTAAAAATGTAGTAAGCCAAAAGCAACAAATATTGAATCTATGAGGCTGATTCAACTCAGAAGCCTCTATTGAAGGTACCATTAGATAACATAAGAGTCCATGCAAATTGCTAATTGGATGTACAAAAAGAGGCAGAATATCCCTTCCATCTGCCGAAGCGTTGAAGTCACTTCTGCTGCTCTCCATCCAAGTACCTGCATGTGATTCTTGTATTCCAACTTCCTAAAAACTGTCTTGCTGCTCTCAGTAGAAGTAGGAATGAAAAACAACAAAACCACATCTTTATCATTGCATTTAATGGATGAGGTGTGATTCTGAATCCATATTGAATAAAGAGGTGATAGTTTTACATGAATTTTTTTTTGATGGTGAGTCCACTTTCAAGTGCAATGTTCAGCAGAGCCACACCCCATTGTATATTTAGCTAGGAGAAGGAGTTGATAAACTGAGAGAAAGATGAATAGAAAGAAAAAAAGGAGGGAAGAGGATCTTGCAGCTGTAGACTGAGGGAAAAAAAGTTGAGGGAAAGAACAATCTGACACACACAGTTAGGACAGAGCAAAACCCACTCTTGCAAGACTGCAGGAAGTTTCAGGGAAAATGTGATATTTGCCAGTTTTCCAGATGAGGAAACAATTCCTAGATATAATAATCTGGATGCTTTCAATTTTAAATAATCTTCTTTATAAGTAGGTCATTATTTTGTAGACCAAATAATGGTCCCTGGGTAATAAACTGGTGCAGAACACAGCGCTGCATGGTTAGAATTAGCATTGGCACAGCTGGTAGTAAAAGCAAAACAAAAGGCTAGTCAATATTTCTTTGAATTATTTGTAAAGTAAAATTAATTCTTGTGAAAAATGCCAGATAAAGAGCCCAGTAGCAAAGTCTCCATTGATTTCAGTGGAGCAGAATCAGTTCCTGAGCCGAGAACGCAGACAAATCCAGCAAGCCAGGATGCTGTGGGTTGCTTGCCAAAGGAGTAATAGCCCCGCCGAGCAGCCTAGGGGTGACAGACCTTTTCAGTTCTTGTCATCTCTCTTAAGACTGCCAACAATTACTACACCTAGGGATCAAAACACCCATCTGCTATGTATTAGGCTGATAAAAGCAATTGCCTAGATGGTATTTAAAAATAAATGTGTTTAACTTAATGCTAAGGATTTGCCCAAATGCAATAGCTGCAGAGGAAGGGCTGCAACTTCCTCTTGGTATGGGGCGGTGGTGAGTATTTCATGAGAAGGGCACTTCCAGCACACTGTGAACGGAGTGCTACATGCAGAAGCAGCACCACCCAACAGATTACATATATTTGCACTGAGATGGGCAGGAACTAGCTGGACCTGCTTTGGAAAAGGCTTTGGAGATTAGATGGCTTCCAGGGGCCTCTTTCAGACTAAATTATCTGTAAATTTCTGAACTGGTGGTTCTGGACAGCATTATCTGTTTACTTCTGTCCCTGTACACTAGATGGAGACAATATGACACCCGGAGGTTAATAGCCAGCAATTGCTGCTGCTGCAGCCATATGGACTCTGCTGGTCACAGAGTCTCCCTGACCGTTGCAGAGATGAGAGCAATGGTGATTCCAGCCTTTTTAACTCTAACAGACTTAGCATAACACCCGCTATCCAGACCATCAGCTTGTTTCCAGCATTTAGAATAGATGAACAAATACAACTTCGCAGTTCTTTGATTTGGACTGTGACTATTCACTAAGAAGACCGAACCTCTTCAGTGACCTGGAGAAACTAAAATCTGATGCAAACTTTGAATTAGAAGAAAGAGGAGGATTTTAGCAGCTCCAAGTGGCACATGTAAAGGTTATGTAAGGTTATTTTCATTTTTCTTCATGTGCATCTTTTTCTTCCAAAGATACCAAAAAGCAAGGTTTTCTCAGATAAGACCACAAACAGAAAACACTGACAGTGTTCTATTTCTTTGAAGAGAGGAATAGCTTTGACAGACATTTCAAAAGATAACATTTGGAAACTAGGCCATCTTGCCTCTCTCTGGGAGCTTCTGCATGGATGCTTAGTAGGAAATCCATTTGGAATCCAGAAACTGGCACACGTGCTTGGAAAGAGAGCCCATTGATTGTACTTTTAATCAAACTTTGCCTTTATAACATGCTAGGAAAGACAATGAGGAAAAGGATGTTTCATTTTAAACAAATCTCACTATCATACCTCTCAAAATCTTTGCTAATTCATATTCTTTATTCTATTACCACAAATGATTTCAAATAATGAAGACTGCAGGCAAATGTTAGAGAGGAACTGTAGAAAAACAAAACCATAAATTAGGGTAGCTATTCCACAGGGTTGTTCTTACATTTGCTAATGCTTTTATAAGTCTGCAGTGATGGGTTTTTTCTCCAGTTTGATGTGAAACAGCTTTATAAACATGGGCTGTATCAAAAAACCTTCTGACTACTTGGACCTAAAGTGTCATTCTTTGTGTTTACACAGTGTTTCTCTCAAATCTAATAAAGAATAAGACTGTGTTGGTCCACCTTGATGAGCAATGGATTTAATTTCCCTAGTGAAATGTGGCCTTTTAAGCAGTAAGCACAGAGTATTGTGTAGGCATTGTTACCAAGAGAAGTTTGGAAAATAGTGAATAGGGAAGGGATTGTATTCTTATTTCCTGGATTAAGCAAAAAACTACTGTGAAAGTTCTCAAATAGACAGATTGTACTTGTATATTTCGCAGTATTTTCTGCCTGGGGGAAAGACAACACTTGGTGATTCTCCACAGCTTGTATGTGAAATTGTACAAAATAACTTCACTACTTTTTGATGAGTCTGAGAAATTACAATATTAGCCAAATGTTAGTTATCTAAATCAAAACAACAAAAGATGCAAACTGTATTGAATTGAAATGCTGACCCTTCTCTCAGCTAAGGCTCACTGAGCTGCTATTCCCAGAGCGGGGACATTGGCGGGTCATAGGAAATGCCTCCACTTCCACAGCCACTGGAGAGGAGTCATCCAAAGAACTTAATATCCTCCACCTCCTGAGGAACTTTATTCAAATATAATGTTAATCAGAAAGCTCTTTCCCTGACCTGACCTCTTTCTTTTGATTAATTCAGTATGAGAAATGGAGTTGCTTTGTTTTTCATGCTCAGCCCAACCTTCTCTTTGTTACTCCATTTATAAATGTGTCAAATATAATTAAAACTAGCAGAGGCCAAAATTAAATCAAACAAACTGTAAACATTGCTTGTGCTGTTTGGTTGATGCAAAACTTTCACCATAAAAGGCTTTTAAATAAATGAATTCAGCTGTTACTGTGCTGCAGCACTAAAACCTTGCTCCAAATGTTTTAACTTTTCAGGGACGGTGTCAGGTCAACTTAGATTCAAAACCTAATCACGGCTGGGATTCTGAAATTGCCTAAGGGAATTAGGTACCTGACTTCTACTGAAAGTCAGTGTGTGGTAGGAAGTGAATTGACTTTCAGCAGGAATTAAATGCCTTTGAAAACCCTATTTATGTCCTTGTAAACAGAGAACCATGTCCTTCGTGGAGATGAATTAATGTAACTCCTTTGACACCTACATACCCATCTGATACACAAATTTTACAAAACCTAAGACTAGCCAGAAAACCCTAAGAGCTGCCTTTGCTTATATGATTGTATTTTGGTTAGCACTAAATATTTCCTTTCAATGTGCAATAATTACATTGCACAATAATTCAGGTGTGGCATAACTGTAAGCCCAACTTCCAGGAGATTACTCCATGAAAGACCTTCAGTTTCAGTCTGCCAAGCAGCAACTTGCAGACCAACCCACTGATTTTAGTGGTACTCCCGTCCTGTTAAGTGCAGATTCAGAGCCTCAGTATATACAAGGTTTTTCCAAAAACATTTTTGCATTAAAAACCCCACATCCATATCTCATTAGCCATCATGAAAGTTCATAGCAGGCAATAGGGACACTCAGTACTTTTGAAAGCAGGTTTCTGTCTTGTTGACTGAGATTTTAGTGCTAAGCAATACGACATTAAAATTTAGATTATACAGCTTTGAAAATAGATACCTGGCTATTTGACACTATTTCCTTTAATTCCTCATCACTACTTTAAAAAGCAATGCAAGAGATGCGGTGTTGTCTGTGTATTTATTGTAACTCATTTTTCATACAAGATGGGCATTTGTCACTCCTACGCTAAATTCTGTGCTTTTTTGGCACATATATGTTTATATCTCCATGTTTTATGACTTTAATAACCTGATGCTACATTATGAACTGACCTTTTGGGGATTTCTCTGCCCAATGCTTTTAGAAAAAACAACTGTGGTAGTGCCATTGGACTGGAGTCAGAAAGTTGCCTTTCCAATCTTAGAAGTCTTCTTATTTATCCCCAAATATTCTCTAAGAATTCTACTGCTCTCCTAAGTAAAGCTACCTCATTCAACATTCAGCGTGGCTGCTAGAAGGAGAACTCAATGACAAAGTCAGGGATCTTTTGGGGACAGGATGACATCATGATACAAGATGGCAGAGTTACAGAATGTACCGGTCCTTCATCTCTGGAACAGCAATTTACGTCTGAATAGAGATGATTAGGCAAAATTAGTGCACTTATTCCCTCTTTATCTTCAGTGGACATGAACTCAGACCAAAAACCACTGCAGAGAGCCTTGCAACTGGCAGGCTCAGACATGAAAAAGCCAGTTCATGAGAGAGCAGAAGGTCAGGACCAATCAATGAAGGCAGAGCTAGTGTACACCAAAGACCTCAGACAGCCTTGTCCAATCTATTTGATCAAGACTACATATTAGTCCTTATTTTCATACCCACAGATGTTTTCAGATCTATTGTAAATTGCCGATAATGGTGTGGTGATGGTGATGGGTAACTGAGGCTGGTATCACAAAGAATGGAAATGAGCAACCTAACTGTTTCATGTCTTGGGAGCAGTTGAAACCATCTGAAGACGATCCTAATGATCTGCTACTAGGATGTGTTGTAATCTAAAAGCTAAATAATTTCTGTTGAACTGACTATACAGATTGCAATTTTTTATCTATTTCCATCAGTGTATATGTTTTTCTCTCATTTGATTTCCTTTCTCAACTATTTACTATGAATATTGTTCTGTTTAGACTTCCAGAACCAAATTTTGAAAGCTAATTAGGTATGGAAGGATTTGAGTTAAAATCTTGTATCAAAGCCAGATCCTTCATTAACGATGACACAGAACTATATAATAAATGAAATCAAGACACTTGCTTGTTTTAGTTATTTGTGTAAGATGATCATGTGCAGTGCCTCAGTCATCTGGAAAATGGAGTAGCGTTGAATAACTTCTGTCTTCAGTGCCTGGCAAAATTTGTCATTTGCAACTTAAGAGTCAATAATTGGCATAAATGGAAAAGTAAGCTGCACTTTTCATCCTGTGACTGTTCTGCCCAGGATGAGAGCCCTGCTTAAGCAATGGGTCAAGTCCTAAACTATTTCTGCCAGTTGGCAGCATGAGGAATACTTCTCTGACAATGAGATCATAGGGTTAAAGGCAGTGAACAGAGGCATTGCTGAATGAATTTGGAAAGAAGGCTTCAGTGCAGTACTTTTCTCTTTTTATATCCAAGTCTTTTTATTCAGTGAGTTCGAGACAATGAAGGTCTTGGGAGAAAGAAAAAAAGTCTTAACAATGTAATGGATCTTGGGTACTATAAGATCATCTAAAATAACTCAGTGACAACCTTTGCTAATACATAACCCCCCAAAAACAAGTCAGACTGCTTTTCTTACCAAACTTAGTGTTTGGGAGCCAATTCAGTTTTTACATGGATGCAAATATGAAGGGATGCTATTAGGGGTATTCCACTGATGCACAGCTGAGTTGACATCAGAATTTGGACTGATGGCTTCAGCTTGAAGTTCTCCTTGTAACTATGGGCAGCAGAATTTGACTTTTAATCAGGACATTTTAGCTGTAATATGTCAAAAGAGCTTGCAAGCCTTTTCGCTAGTTAAGTACATTTTTTTAATATCTGGTTTCACTTTATTGTATGAAAAGATTCAAAGAGGTATGTTTCTGTTTTCAAATTCAAACATTGCTTAAAATGAGTATGAAAATTTTATTCTACAGTTTTAGGACCCTAAATAAAAGAACTTTTAGCCGGAATTAAGAAAAAAGGACATTATATTAATTCCTAATACAAATTAAACTGAAAAGGCTATCTGCATTGTTCTGTATGAGAGAGATTAAGGACTCCATAGTGGCATTTTAAATTCCCTAAAATTGTAGTATTGTGCAAGGTTTTCTAGCTGTGAGAAAAAACTTAGCTCTGATGCATGTCCTATTCTTTCCAGGGTGAATTGGATCAGGTCCTTTATGACCAATTCTGCTTATTTACATTCTCATATAATTTATGTATATAGCTTTAATATATTGCATGGTTAAAGGAGAATCAGGAATTTAGCCCAGTCTTCCTTAAATTCTTGCTAAACTTTGTGTTAATTTAATCCCTTATTTCTCCAGTTACCTAATATGAAGCATGATTTCACTGTCGTTAAAGATCACCTCTTTTCCTGTTTTCATATTCTTCTCATTGTTACTACCCTTCTCATTGAAGTCTCCTTTCTAGTCACTAATGAACACTAAGAACATTTCATTGAGAAAAATGAGGAGTTAAACAATTTCTATTTCCCTAATCAAGACCCTGTCATTATCATTACTGAAAGCCAGGAAAACAGGTGAAGAATGAGAGAATTACATGAAAGGGAAATAAGACACTTCCAAAGTGATTTTGTGATCGCTGTCACTTACAATCACAGAATCACAGCATCAAAGAATCACAGAATGGCAGGGGTTGGAAGGGACCTATGGAGATCATCTAGTGCAACCCCCTGCTAAAGCAGGTTCACCTAGAGCAGGTTGCTCAGGATCACATCCAGGCGGGTTTTGAGTATCTCTGGAGAATGAGACTCCACGACCTCTCTGGGCAGCCTGTTCCAGTGCTCTGCCACCCTCAAAGTAAAGAACTTTTTCCTCATGTTCAGATGGAACTTCCTGTGTTCCAGTTTGTGCCCATTGCACCTTGTTCTGTTGCTGGGCACCACTGAACAGAGTCTGGCCCCATCCTCTTGACATTTGCCCTTTAGGTATTTATAAGGATTGAGAAGTTCTCTGTTTTCTCCAGGCTAAACAGCCCCAGGTCTCCCAGGCTTTCCTTGTAAGAGAGATGCTCCAGTCCCCTCCTCGTCTTCGTAGCCCTCTGCTAGACTCTCTCCAGTCGTTCCTTGTCTTGCTTGAACTGGGGAGCCCAAAACTGGTCACAGTATAAGAATACACTGAATGCTGGCATGCCATTCTAATTGCATACTAAAGCCTGTTGTGTAAACTCAGTTACTAGTTGCATTACATAAGGTTGATGCTCAATTGCTTCAGTCACAATTGAGCAAAATATGAACAGAAATCTTGAAAAGTCTCTGGTTGTTATTGTAGAATAATTCATACAACTCATCAATACAGCAGTTTTCAATTTAATTTGATATTTTTGAAACAGAAAGCCACAGTGGTTCAATTCTAGAAGAAAACGTAGCCTAGAAAAAAACATGTGTTTTGCAAATGGAGAGAAGAAAACAAAAACAGGATAAATTTTTATTCTGTCACTTTTGACACTACCCTTTTAAAGGGAAAACTAAATTAAATTCTAAAGGCCAAATTATCTTCTTATTCACATCACAATATCTCCAGAATAGTCCTTTTCCAGAATTACTCCAGATTTACACAAATATTGATGGCAGCAGGAGTTGGCTTTTCAAGACTAGCTGTTTCACAATAGGGATACATTTTGCAAAGTGATATGTAAAAGAAAATAGTTTGGCTTTTTTATTCCATTAAATTAGATCTGCAATATCACAGAGAAAAGCTGATTTCTCTTTTGGTCTCAGATAAGCTACTTTCAGAAAACAGGTATGACAAGAGTAAGACAGAAAGCTCAGAACGTTCTTTGAATTATGAATGCCTTCAGTAGACACACTTGGTTACTTCCCATACCACGGATTTCTTATCCCAAAATTTATATTTCACGTAAATGGGGGAAAACAGGACGCGGAAAACTGATCTGAAGGTTAAATTAAATTTCTCCTGCAGTGACCTGCTCGAGGAACAGAAGGAAGGGGAAGAAGGAAGGCTGAGACTGGTGCAATTCAAAGAGCAAAGACATTAAGTGACAGGCCCCAAAAGGTGTCAGGTCTTCCAGGAGAAGGTATGCCATTCACATCCATCCCTCCCCCTGGCAACGCTCTCTCCCTAGCTATTTCCACTTGATTCACACCGTTTCTATACTTACTGAAATCACTGTTTCACTGTTTTTACTGTTATTATTTTATCTATCTACACTTGTCTCTGCCAGTCTGTTATTCATAATTGCTAGGGCTCCAACCCCACCAGAGAATCCATTTTGCTTTGAATTAGAGCTCATTTGCCTCGGATAGCCATTGGCAGTTTCTGACAACTGTTTTTGCATGATGGCCAGGGAGACTTTGTTGGAGGCTAGGAAGTCTTTCATGGAGATCATCTCCCCTGACAGCCGGCGTCCATCTGTGTCACTCTCATTGACAAAATCAGTCTCGATGGAGATGTTCCTTCGGCTGCGCACATTTCCCGGCATTACCACATTCCTCCGTGAACGAAATAATTTTCTTTGGCATCTGTGGCAGCATCTGCAGTCCAGCTTTTTTAATATCCAGTTTATGGATTGCTTGATGATAATAGAGATCACATTAAATAAGGAATAGATGCAGCACACCCCCATGAGTATGAAGACAAAATTGCCAAAGCGATAAAGGCCTTGGCTCTCATATTTGATATTTTGGCTACTGACCAGGTCACCGAAACCAATGGTGCTGAAGGCCACAAAGCAGAAGTAAAGTGAGTCAAAGTAGCTCCACCCTTCAACTGGTGTGTACATTGCAGAGGCACAGCAAGAAATGATAAGTGATGCTACACATAAAATCAGCATGACGTAGTACACGGAGGGCTTCCAGCCTGCTAGGCTGTCCACCTCAGAGGTCCCTGAGCCCCGCCGGCCATTGTGAGGGAGGACACCTTTGCTCCTCAGCTGTCTTTCATGGCAGGACTTCATGACATAGGCTATGACAGTGATCAAGCGCTCCAGGAACAGGTTAAAGAACAAAATGGTCCCTGCACATCCTATAAGGCCATAAAATATCAGAAAAATTTTGCCTCCAACGGTGGCTGGGGTGGTCATGCCAAACCCTGGAAGACAAAACAGAACAGTTTAAAAAAATAAACCTGTAGTTATCGTGTCAGAGTTTTGTCACATGCAAGACTGACATGCAAGAACTGGCAGCAAATCCCTGTGGTACAGCTCAGCTCCGGAAAAAAGCAAGGACACTCTCCCCAGCTGTTACCCACTTGTGCTTGACCATGTCATAGCAGTAAAGGGAAAGAAAGTCATGTCAGCATTTCCTCCAGAATTAGGATGAAACAAAAAGCAGAAGAAAACACATCGGAAAGAAGAGTTCAGAGGAGGTCTGAATTTTGGTCTGGTTGCTAGGCTTACTCCATCCTTCTTTGTGCCTTGGATCACTTCCAGACTTTGGGGAAGTTATTGCACTTGCCTGCTTCTCCCTGATGCTGTTCTGCACCATGGGTCTGACCTAGGGGTGGCTTTTGCCTTAGCAGGGGTCCATCCCCACCAGGTCTTTTTAGTGCAAGGTGAAATTTTTATCAGCCTCATTCAGCTCCTTCTGTAAGTGTGGGCGGCATATCAGCCAGCACCCTGCACAGCCCAGCTGGGGAACCCCAGACTGGGAGTGCACACTGGAGGATGCAGCCCTTAGGGTCAGCAGCCCCTCACAGGTGTCCCCAGCAGGTGTTAGAGCTGCCTTGCCTCTGATCCTGGTGTCTGTCACCCATTATCAGCCTTTTTTTAAATCAGCATTGCTGAAGTTTTCCTATTTCTCTGTGTCCCACTCCACAGCTCAAATCTGCATGTGACTTTTAAGGAAAGACTCCTCTGGTCTTACTCCCTGTTGTGGAATTTCTCAGGTCAGAGGTGCTTTACTCTTCTCTCAAATCTCTCCCTTCCTACAGCCTGCAAACAGTAATTTTATTTTGGTTAGAACTATTGAAAGGACAATCCTGCTTTAATAAGATACTACTAAAGAACAAAAAGCATGACCAGAACATCTTTGAGCAAACTGGAGTAATGCTTATGATAAATAACTTTGCTGCTGTTTTATTAGGATTAATAAAGGATTACATAGCTGATCAATAAAGCCAAAACAACCTTGCTGAGAGGACAGAAAAATCATGTTGGACAAGAGACAGCTATTTGTTTCTCTCTCTTTGTAATTGTGAGATGCTAATTATGAAATAAAGACATTAGGCTCTGGGAAATGAATGAAATCATGTTCAGTGTGATACGCTTGTGCTTGGAAGACAGAAAGCTGCAGTGTGAAGAGACCATATTTCCAACAGTGCTGAACTGCTCTCATCTTCCCTTCACTGGAAATCTTCTACCAGCACAGATTCCTAAAGCTGCTCCTGCCTCGCACGGTTAAGCTACAGCCCTCGCCTTCACATGTCCAGCAATCCCCTCTCTGAACAGCAGCCCCAAGCATGGGCTCTCAAGGATCACTGCATCTTCGCCTGCATCCACAGCCTAACCGCAGTGTCCAGAGGACATAGACGAGGCTCAAGCCTCCTCATCAATTTCCTGTGCTAGAGAGAGAGCTGGACTGCAGCTCTGTGTCATGGGGAACAGCAAAACAAGAGACAAAACACATAGACAAAATGTTCTTTGTGATAAGAACTTTTTGCTGTTGCTCCCCTTGACACACAGATATTTCCACTCACTTTCTACTTTTCCCTTCTGCTCCATGACTTGATCCCCCTGTAATTCTAGTTTTGATGCTTATTTTCTGTGTAGGTTGGCTTATATGCAAGTCATGACCTCCACCCTGTGGACAGACACGTAAAGACCAATGGATGAGAGGAACCTCTCTGCAGCTGGTGGGATCTGCCCAAAGCAGATGGCAGAGAGGGAGGTGGGGGGCTGCTGCATTCCTGGCCCACTCTGGTCGCTGCAGAAGAGAAGTAGTTGCAGGCTGGGCAAAACCAGAAAGGTGGGGAGCCTCTGGCACAGGATGAACAGCATCAGGGACTGGCATGCATCTCTCACAGCATAAAGCAAATAAATGCCCTGGCAGGAGAAATGCAGGGAAGACTTGCACCTCCAGCATTGCACTATGCCTTTGGGCTGCTTCCCACAAGCCCCTCTTGCTATCCTGTCACAGGCATCATGGCCAGAGCCTGAGCTCCTCAGGTTCGTTTGTTTAGTCAATTGGATTTTGTCTCTGAGCTCAGTTCTGTGTGGGTAAAAATCCACTGGCAAAGGCTTTACAAGGGCACCCAAATAAGCATGGCAGGAAATGCATGGTGAACTATAAATACCAAAAGATGCAGAACGTTGATCCAGAGAGGCAGTGAGCCTCTGAGTGCGACTGTCTCTTGTTAGCTTCCCCTCTTCAGGAGGGGCACTCTTTTTACCTTCTGGAGTAAATGTGATTTTTGTTAATCTTTCTGTTCACAAATCTCAGTATGTAGCAATCAATATTAACATTTCCAAAGGAGCGCTAAAATGGAAAACCTGAAAGCAGTATAAAGACATTAATTTAACAAGTATTTTCCCTTAAAGATCATTTGTCAAAAATAAGCTGTAAGCTTTTAGTCCCAGAAATAATTTCAGTTCTTGCAATACCTTGAATTTCCATGTATTGGGCCACACAATGCTTGGCTAACTTTGACCATCACCGTATTACACCTGGGATTAATTTGGGATGCTGTATTATATATTAGGATTTGTTTGACAGTAAGTACATTTTTCTCCAAATGGTCTCCCGGGGTTTTTGAAATATTCATAAATCCAAGTAAATTTGGTCAATTGTTTCATCCAAGAAATGCAGGAGGACAAAATTATAAAAGATTGAAACAGTTGAAATGAAATTAAATCTTTTCTTTTAGTATTTTTATGATAAAACTTTTCATTTCAAAATGTCAATCACCTTTTGTTTTAAAAAAATGACAGTTTGAAGTAAAAAAAATGGAAAGAATTCTTTGAAAAATCTTTTGGAGTTTTAAAAGCTTCATCATCTTAAAATGGAATGTAATATTTCACTAATGGTCAAAGAAAACCTATCAAAAAATGTAATTAGATTTTGCCCTTTTGAAAGACCTAAAAAAAAAAATCCATCCTCACACTACTTCAAGTTACGTTTTTGTCCTAATTTTTCCTGCTGGCCATCAGATAAGAAATGCACTACTCATTAATCTCCACTAAATCATGTATTCTTTCAAAAACCCTTTTCATATGACAGCCCTAGAAACACTAGCTGAACGTAAATGTTATCTTGGTGGGATCTGTCTCTTCCCTAAATTCGTGTAAGGAAAAATAGGTCTCATTCGTGGACAAAAAGGCACGTCAATAGGATTAGTTCTTGTTATAGTAATATTACTGATGATTTTGTGCTATGCAAACACAGAGGATCTATGGATATATCAATTCCTTCAAGAGGACAGTGAGACCTCTCACACTACAACTCTCACCTCTAACCTAAGGACACCAAAATTAGCCTGTTGTCTGTGTGCTGGGTTCATACACGTTACTTGGGCTTCAGAGGAGCCGTGAGTTGTTTGTTCTTTCTGAAAACTAAAACAACGCTTAGCAACAGCAATGTCTGTCCTGGGGTGGGGGGTGGTATCTCCCTACATCCCCTCTGCCTCCTGGACCGTGTCAGGGCTTGAGGTGGCTCTTTTGCAGGGAGGAACATGGGCAAAGGCTAGTGCAGAAGCCAGGTTACATCTCTGTGTGAACATGGGACGTGCACCCGCACCCACACAGCTACCACAGGTAGCTACAAAGTGCACCTATGCTCCCTCCCTCAGAGACAGCAATAGTGCCTCACTGTATATTTTCCAAAAGATTGACAAGGCACTGGAAAAAGCAGTATTTATCCCCTCTCTTCAGCTTCAGATACTCTACAGGGCAAGGGACTAAAAAACGTGGATTCTCTACTTTGCTTGTAAAATGCCTTTTTTTCCTTTCCTTATAGAAAAAGAGAATGGAGTCTGGGGTGCCACTAGAGCATTTAAAAACCAAAATATTGCAGATTCTTTTCTTTTCTTAAAAAATGTAATGTGGCTAAATGCCTGACAGTGTCTCCATAGCAGCTGAAGCTTTCTCTGACGTGCCACATGAGATGCTACCCATCTGACAAACTGAACCAGAGATGAACAGGCCATAGGGTATCTGAATTACTATTGACATGCTTGATTGATGCAGCATTTTTCATCCAAAATATTTAATTTTGCAGCTGGAATATGTCAGTTTGAAGTCTTGGAAGAACTGGTAGAACACCTATTGCTCTGCCTGGCGTCTTTCTCCAGTCCCTGCACCATTCCAGAAAAACTGCTTCTCTTTTTCCTGTTGAGGTACCCCAGAACTTGGCCAGCAGACCCCATTTCCATGCCCATGACCGGCACAGGCAGAACTGCCCCTGAACTGCCCTCTCCTCATAACAGAGAGTACAGCCTTACAAACAGCAGACTTTCATTTCCAGTCCCTTAAAACATTAACCAAAAGCAAAGTCCTTATAAATCCATGATTCCTGCAGACACTAGAGAAAAGACTGCGCGTGTAGACTTGCCAGGTCATTTTTGCTGTCTCCTTGAGACAGGTAAGAGTGTCACATGCAAGTATTTCTCCACTGTAATCATAAGATCAGGTTTATTCACAAACTGGACCTATATACCTTTCATAGCTGCAAGTCATGTTTATCAGAAAATGTAGCTCTTGGTATAGTCATTGTCAAATCATACTACAAGGCTTCCTGGTTTCTTGGCTTTTCTTACATCAAAAGTGATGGGTTTAGAAGCAATTGCCCTATTTTTGTTTTCCACCTGCTACAGGAGGTAGTCATCTGTGTTCTATGTGCCAGCAGAGGGGTGTCAGCTGCCCTGGGATTAGAGAATTTGGATGAGCAGAACCAAGCTGCAAGGACATAGAATCATCACATTGGGTCAGACCACCACCTTTGTCACTGAAAGGGTATAAGGAAGTGGGAATAAGGAAGAAAATATGAAGAGAGTGATCCTTGCCTAGGATATCCTCCCAGCTGACAGAAATCAGTGTTTTAGAGGCTTTGAGGACATCGCATTTAATAACTTGATCATCGATCTTGTCAAATCATTTTTCAAATGATACATACTGTCTGTCTCCATTAAACCTGAGGCAGTAGGTTCCACAATGTAATTATGCTTTGTGGAGAAGAAGTCTTTGTCCAACCTGCTGCCTGACAATTCCTTTCAGGCTTCCCACTTCTTGCAGTTAGCTGTAGCAATCAGCATTCTCCACGCACATTCTTCCTTCACCTTCACCCTTCTGATTTCACAGGCTTCTATTATTTCCTTCTTTCTCATTTCTTCCTCAGTCTGAGTAGGTCTATAATATACAGTCTCTAGCTTTCAGGCTGCTAAGACATACTTCTAATCAGCCCTAATACCTTTCTTATGTCTTTTCTACCTCAATACAGTCTTTCAAAGAAAAAGAATCAGGACCAGAACTACATATAGTATCTGCAATGCAACAGTTTGAATTTATGCAGGGCACGGTGATGCGTTGTGCTTTGCTCTTCTTCATAGGAATTACTGTTTGTGTTTTTAATTGCTATTGACCACTGAGTGTTATTTTCAGTAATCTATCCACAGCAGGTCTTAGCTCCCTTGCTCAACAACAAGGTAGTTGACTATCCTAAATACTTATCTGTCCTAAGGTAATGTTGTTAACAATTTATTTATCTCTTTTCTTATGTTATTTATGACTGTTGAAATGTGCAGGTGTCAGCAAAGTTCCTCAGAGACCCTGTTGTTAATCTGCTTCCATTTTGAAAGCTGAATATTGATACCTAGACTTCCTTTCTGTTCTTTTTAAACAGTTACTTATCAATTATAGTACTCCACTTTCATCCCATTAAAGTCCTAATTCTTTATGTCTTTAGAGGCTTTGATGAGGACATTTGTGAAAAAGCTTTTTGAATGTACAGGTAGACTAATTTTTGTGAGACGTGACTTCCCTCTGCAAAAGCTGTATCACCTTTTTGAACACGCTAATTATATTCTTGTTTACACTTTCCTAATGTGCCTCTATGGAAGATAAACTTACTGGCCTATGGTTTCCAGGAACATCTTTGCAGCCTTTTCTACAAATTACTGTCACATTTGCTATCTTTTCTTCTCCTTGCAGCAAACCTGTTTTTAGACTACAAAGCACAATTAGTTAAGCAGCAGTTTCGTGTTTGAGTTCTTTTATAAGTCTTGCATGAAAAACTTCAGTCCTGGCA
This sequence comes from Bucorvus abyssinicus, assembly GCA_009769605.1. Classification (NCBI taxonomy): domain Eukaryota; kingdom Metazoa; phylum Chordata; class Aves; order Bucerotiformes; family Bucorvidae; genus Bucorvus; species Bucorvus abyssinicus. Next base: position 18,021,826 of record CM020036.1, read on the forward strand.
GTTTGAAAGAGATTACTCACATCGAGAAATAGAGGAGAAACCAACAGCCAAATAGATAGAAGGGAAATGACTTAGCGAGCAATTCGAACAGTGGTGTGACCCATAGAGCGTTACAGTGAAAGAGGGGAAGTTAAATTGCAGACTGAGAAGCAAATACAGAATGAAATTATGAAATCATATAAAAGAGGAAATAAAGGCAGTGTCTGACACTTGGAGATTATCTGAAAATACAAGATTGCTTCTTGTCATGAAGAAAAAAAAGAGGAAACAACTGCAGGAAAAAAATGCTCGGATTTTTTTTTATGGTATCAAAGAATGCTGATGCAATTTAGTGAACTGTATTTTACAAGTTGGGTGACATTTCTTAACAAGAGTTATTTCAAGTAGAAATCGAGATTACAGTTAATCAAGTGGGAACCAAATCATTCTGAGTTGGGAAAATTGAATGTTTTCAAGGTACTGAAAAGTGTTTCCATTGATGTGTTAGGTATGTCTGCAAATATGGCACTGTATTATCGCCGTTGATAGATATGCATGACAAATCCTAACTTTACCAGCCCAGCAATGAAGAAGGCCTTCTTAGTAAAAATTTCAGGTTTCTACTCTGAAATCAGTATGATACTGATTTGCCTGTGTTCCATAATCCATTGACTACTATAAACTGGTGTTACCTTTTCTAATACTCAGCTGAATTGAGCAACTACATTTCCTGCAGCTTCAATTTTTCTTCAACTATTGTGGTACAGTTTTTTTCACATATTGCTTAAGCAGGAATTCAGATTTGTTTGCTCAATATTCATATTAATTCTGAATTTCTATGTAGCAGAGCTACATTTTCAGAAGTTGAAAGGAATGTAAACTCCAAGTAGAGTCAGTAAAAGTTTTCTAAGTCACTGCACACCTCCTATGCAAAACAATTTTGCAGATTTTAACTTCTGTTATGGAGACTGTTACTTCAAAGTGCTCTAAAATCCCCCGTGTGTTCAGGTTACATTATGCACATATTCCAAGAGGATACAGGTTACTTATGTAAAAGAACAACTAAAAAGTGTAAACACATTGATAGTATAATGTAATCATACTTAATGATTTCCTGAAGCAAGCAATGGTTATAACCGAAGAAAAGCAAGCAGCGCTAATTCTTATCAAACAGTCAGTTTGATAAGAAGGTCTGAGGTCCAACAGGAAGTTCTCCTAAAGCAGAATCTTCTGACAGAATGTAATTATTGAATAAAATTAAGCAAATATTGATCTCAATCTAACAGTAACATGCTTATATTGAGATCTAACAAGAGGAAACAGGCATCAATTTTCTATAATTAAACAAATCTACCAAAAAAAAAAAAAATCTAGTTTCTCTATTTTCTTTCCTCAACACCTTGATTTATCAGCCTCTAAAAATCTACAAGATGAATTAAAACAAGCACCAGCCTCCAAAAGCCAGACCCCCTGGACAAGGCTGTGCAGCCGTCCCACACAGCCGTTCTCGCTCTGCCCAGGTTCCCCAGCTCCATCGCTTACTGTTCCCTGGACACAGCCAAGGGGGCACAGCCCAGGGGACTCGGGACACCCACGTCCTGGCATGTCACACACACAACACACAGCCTCAGGGAATCCAGCTGCCTGCTCCAGGCCAATATTAGGTCATTTCGGCCTTTCAGTTGTAAACTAGTCCAGTGACCCCATTTGCTGTAAGGGTTTCTCCTGGATTATTACTCACACTTATCTCCCTCTTCCTGGTGATACATGGTTTGGCATGTGCTTTAATTCTGGGTGTCCTGACATTCACAGGTTACATTAATTAAACCTTCAGTTTTCATTTCCTGGTACCGCTGATACTGTGAGAGTATGAGAAACTCATCAGACCTAATCCCTCAGGATTAAAAAGCCTGGAGTGCCAAATATAATGTGTGTAAAGGAAGACTGGGACAGACATACAGATTTTACAGTTAATTTTGGATCATGAGGTTGGGTCTTTCTATTTGTCAGGGATTATCCGCAGCCAGCAACTAAGCACCATGCAGCTGCTCTCTCAGTCGTCCCCACTCCCAGCAGGATGGGGAGAGGAGTTGAAAAAAAGAAGTAAAACTTGTGCGTTGAGATAAGAACAGTTTAATAACTAAAATAAAGTAAAATATAGTAATGAAATATAACAACAACAGCAACAACAATAATAGAACTGAAAAGGAATGTAACAAAAGAAGAGAAATAAAACCCAAGAAAAGACAAGTGATGCCCAGTGCAATTGCTCCCCACCTGCTGACCAATGCCTGAGCAGCGATCTGCCCCACCTTGGCCCACTCCCCCAGTTTATATACAGAGCATGATGTTTTATGGTATGGAATATCCCTTTGGCTAGTTCAGGTCACTTGTCCTGGCTGTGCTCCCTCTCAGCTTCTTGTGCACCTGCTCACTGGCAGAGCATGGGAAACTGAAAAATCCTTACCTCAGGATAAGCACCACTTAGCGACAACTAAACCATCGGTGTGTTATCGACATTGTTCTCATAATAAATCCAAAGCACAGCACCGTACCAGCTACTAGGAAGAAAATTAACTCTGTCCCAGCCGGAAGCAGGACACTTGTTATGCAAAATCTCTTTTCTGAGAAGTTTCATTTCCTTTTTGAATGTGTGCAGTTTGCTGCTCCTGACCTTCCCACAAAGAGGAAGTGGGTAGAAAACAGGGGGTAACACTATAGCAACAATAATGACTCACTGTGATGTTAGAAATATAAATATAATCATGAAACAGCTTTCCAGTTTAACCTACAATCAGAGCTCTTTGTCTGTGATGTTGTGGCTGTATTCCTAATGCATTTTCTCTTCATTAACTCCTTTCCTTGTTTATTTCTATCATCAGCTCTACTTTGGTCATGAATCACTGGTGAAATGATGAGTTTCACCAGTGGAACAGCCACTGGAAAATGATTGAGGATTATGACAGGTGTGAACCGAGCTAAATAGGACCAAGACTTTTGCCTGCAGTGAGATCATCAAGAAAATAGTAATCAGGAAAGAGAAATTTAGAAAGTCTCAGATACCTGCAAAGATGCTGACCCTCCTTCCCTCAGACACATTCTGCACTGAACCACCCACCTAAGGCCATTCTGTGCTTCTAAAAGAGAGGCAGAAGAAACAACTCTAGGAGAAGCTGTACTTCAAAGACTTTTTGGAGAAAATGTCCTGTACTAAGCACTGTTTCCACAGCGTGCAGACACTAATAATTTGGCAACATTCACTTCTGCCATGATAGCCTACTCTGGTGCTCTCTGAGCAGAATAAGTAGTCCCAGGAAAACTGTAGTTCTGCTGGAGTAATTATCACCTGTAGAAAGTCTTGTAGGAACAGCCCAAGCACTCTCAAATAATGTTGCATCGCTCCCCTTATGACACTCCTATGTCAGCAAGCTTGTAACAGGTGTCCTGTTCTGGAGAGTAATGAGGACATTCAATCCTTCTTCCCAGGAGGGGAAGAAAAAAGCCATATTTCTGTGAAGACTTTCACGGGGTGAGAGGACACATCCACAGAAGCAGGCACTCACAGCTACCTGACCGCAGTAAACTTGGACTTGGGTCCAACTTCTGATATGAAAAACCAAATGTCTAGTGTGGTTCAGTTTGCTAAATGTATGCCGAAAATCACACACAAGCAGACTCGCGTGCACGCAGGCACCTCTGTGACTTCTCATCAGTGCAAGCTCGACATCTGAACCGTGTGGCTGGCTAGCGAGACATGCATTCACACATGCTGTCACAACCATTCATTGCAACATCTTGACCTCTCTGATTAGGAGGGGAGAATGAGCTAGCCGTGTCCTGAAACTCTCCTTTACTGCAACAATTATTTGACAAAACAATATTTTTATCAGGGACAGCCTGGTACGTGCTAGCATTTATTTCACTGGCAATGCTATTTTCTTGTGCAGATGGCTACATGGTGGAGAAGGGCTCAGCCTGCCCCAGAGGGCAGGGATATATAACAGTGTTCCTTTGTGCTATATGCTCTTCCGTTTCCAGATCTGCCTGCCCGAGTGGGCTCTGTGCCTCCCACCCAGGTATCCCGAGCACTCTGGAGCTGAAAAGCTGGAGATGTCTCCAGGGCTCTTAGAGCTGAGTCCTATCTGCAGATACACCGCTACGCTGAGTGACCGGCTGCTCAGTGACCTGGGACCCTGCCTTGAGTGCCATTGCTGCTGCTTCCTTCTGCGTCAGTCTGCACCTGCAGTGTTGTGCGCGGGCAGGCTGAGAGAGATGGAACCTTCTGCAGAGCTCCTAGCAGGGTTCAGTCCGTTCCTAAAGGGCATGTTGAAACTAATGATATATTTCAAGGAAACAATAAATAGAGTTACCCAAGCACAACCTACATTTTCTCAGATATATTAAGATTTTTTCCTTCTCTAACTTGTTTGCAGAGTCGTCAAACCTGGCAGATGGCACTCTCACCACTGTTTCAATGAGTCTGAAGGACACGAGGGAGGTGATACTGCTTCGAGGACTGCACGAGTCCTGTGCTCGGGCTGTGCCACTGTGGGGATATTAGACTTGTGTGAAAGATTAGAGCCATAGAAATGTATGGCTCCAGGTAAAGCCTTCTGAGAACTCAACCGTGTAACACAGATGTAGGTTAGTGTCACCCGGGAGTGTGAATGGGACTTGGAGGGTAGGAACAGCAAAATCTTGGGGATTTCACCAATTCGTGTTTGGAAAGCATAAGAAGAGCTGGTTTTGTGTTAGTGTATATGAGGCAATGTCTGTATTTAACACAGCAAAGCTCATCTCACAGTGAGTCACTGTTAAAACCTGTCTGGAGAGCTGGATACCTGTCACTGCCTTTCTTCTCTCATTTCACATATATAAACTGCATGTTCTGCCTTGAACAGAAACCTAGCTTAAGAAAAGCTTCCAATGTTAAGAAATCTAAAAGACATAAGTAAAAAAAGTGCCAAAGGGACAACACTGGATGAAAAATATAATTCAAAAATATATATATTATAATAAATAATAAATACATATAAGAAATATATATAAGTACATATAATAAAAACTCAATGTTAATAGAGAACATCTATGGGGTCTGTTGATAGCTCTGTTATCATGTCTGTGTAGCCCTTAAATAATACATAACTCTTTGGGAGAGAAAGCCTCCATAATTTACATTATGTTTTTGTAAGTTTTTTGTATAAGATAATTTATGGCAACCCTGCCATTCTGTTTTATACAATACAGGTTATATTTTATTTAAGGTTCATTCAAAGCCTTGTGTAAGGAAATGTACGCAACCTCGTTACAGCTCCTGTGCTATCATAAATTTGATGTATAAATATTTTATGCCTAACTTCTGTTTTCCCTTTATAATTCTTCTGTGTTTTTTGAAGCCTGAGGTGCTGTGCCTGGTGCCTTTCCACCACCCCTAGATAGATTTGTAAGTCCATACACCTTTTGTGTTACTATAGGGATAGAACACAAGGCTCAGTTTTGAAAACACCTTATTATTTTCAAACATTTTTGTAACTTCAACATTGAACAGTCATTTAAAGGTTTGTGTAGATTTTATTTAGTCTTAAAACATAAAAACATTTATCTAATTCAATAATACAAATTTTATTAACACATCTGTAGTTAATATTTAATTCAATATTAATTGTAAAGTGTTGTATGAAAAGTTACTCGAGCCTTACATACGGGTGCAACACCACATCTGGCCGAGCCTGAACACCCATCAAAGCCAGCCATCAACAGTTTGGCAGCCACTAAAATGCAGAATAACATCGGTAACTCTGTTGGGGCTGCAGGACTGTTTGAGTGCTCGGTTATATCCATACCGCTACTTCCCAGCCCCTGGGAAGGCAGTAAGGGTTCAGTCCCTGCAGCTGTTTGCAAATATGCTGCAGACACCACCTTCCACCCCTCTCCTCCATAGAAACGTCCAGCCCAACAGTGACACGAGCGTCAGCGGGACTCAGAGTCCTCTTTGGGTGCAAACCTGCACCTGCCTGGCCCCAAGACAACCTGAAACCCTGTGCCAAAATGTGTTTAGCAGCTCATGCCTTGGTATTGGTACTGTAATAATGATGAGTATTAGTTCTGTTGACAAGTAGCATCATCTACACTTCAGCAAGTGAAGCTGTTAGTGCTCCTGTCTCGCTGTCTCAGGCTGCTGGCAAAGGCTGCATCCCTGAGGCCGCTCTCTGAGCCTATTGGGAACAAGCTTTTTGCTGTTTCTTTTTGGAGAAATGAAGGCCCTACATTTTACAATTAAAAAAAAAAAGTTCTATTTGATGCCATGATAAAAGAAGGATACTAAAGCAGTAGTGTTTCTCTTGTTCAAAATAAATAAATGAAAAATAATCAGATCGCGCTGTGCGGGAGGGTTGCCAGCCTGGGAGAGTCCCCCAGTGCCTTGAGGGGAGAGTAAGCCTGTTTGTCCAGCCGAACTGCATCAGAACCAGAGGACTCAACTGACCCTGCCACTAAGCCACTGCATCACAGAAGTCCTCTCTCGGAGGTGGATGCCAACATGCCTCACAGAGTTTGGGAAAACTGCAAACAGGTGTGACTGAAGTTCAAACTACAGCAGGGTGTTAGACCCACCCAGCGGGTCAGCAGATTATTTAACACTAACTGTTTTCCCTTAAAATTATAATGGCTGCAGTATCCTAAATGCCATGCTGCAGACAAATTTATTAAAGGAACAATAAGGAAATAAGGTAGAATTAACCGATCCTTTCCACAGTTAAACAATGCCATGGCTAAGGAGGCGATTTATATAACACAGTAAAAAATAGCAGTATCACCAGTTCCATTCCTGTTAAAAAACACCACAAAATAAAAATAAATCAAAATGTTAATCACAACAGAAACATTTTCAATCTGAAAGCCAAAGGCATACACTTTTGGTTTTAAGGTCATTGAGAAATGCAGTAACGGTCTGGTTTGCGATGTATGTTTGGTTAACATAGCACCAAAAGAAGTTCCCATATAGGCATATTTATAGGAAAAAATGCTTTAAAATATTGACCTTCTCTTCCTGATCCCAGAAGAGTTATGTTCAGAAGACAGGTATCTGTTGTATACACTGTATACACTGTATCTATGAAGTGTTGAAGATTCAAAACCAGACCTACAGATCTTGAAGTGTGACTGAATCGGGGATTAAAATATATTTGCCTCAGTTCCTTATGCAAAACTGAAAAAAAAAATATCTGTGTTGGATAAGTACGTGTATATATGATGAATACATATACACGCACATAAACCTTTTGCTCTGTTGAATAGTCTACCTTACTAACAATAAGCAGTAACTTCAAGCCATAATTCATCTTGACAGGATACTACTCTATCTGAATCATGAGTGTAATTAACACTGTTTCAAGGATTTGTTTTCAGTCAGTCAGTCTGTGTAAAGATAATAACTTCAGCTATTAAAGAACAGGAACATAATGTTGTGTACTAATTAAGCTATACGTTCACCTACACTAAAATTTTCCTTTTAAATAGGTCAAATCTGCCTGTATTTAAGAGTTTTCAAAGGTTACCTTAAATTTGCTTATTCTGCATTTTATTCTTGGCATATACATCTTTCTTCTGGAGTAAAGCTTTAGTGTTTCTTATTTAGGAGTAAAACTATGGGATAAAAGTGGAAGCAGATATTAATATTGTGATTAAAGTTACAAAAAGTGGTAGACAATGCTGATGGCAAACAGTATCAGAGATTTCAGAGAGTGGTTATCACTGGAGCACTGGTGACGGAGAACTGACAATTCTGTCAGTGCTTGCTTGCAGAGTGTGTTTTATCAGCTTTGAATTTCTTATCCATTAATCTGTGTCTCAAAAGCTAGGAGTTATGAAGGGGGCAAATGTTATTTCTCACCTTTTTGACATTTTGAAAGCAACAACTTACGCTGGTGGTGGGCGAGGACGGATAGATGGACACTTGGGAACAAAACTTGAGTTTGTGAAGTAATCATAGAATCACAGAATTTTGGCTTGGAGCGAAGAGTAAGTCACTGCGGAGACAGGGTGCTGGCTGTGGTCCCCACAAAGACAAGGCATATAGTTTTGTTTTTGAAATGCCAGGTGTTTTCGAAAGGCAAGGCGTTGTTAAGTCCCTGGCTCACGGATGTCCTAATGCAATGCAAGTGTTCCTTCCTGTGAAGTCACAGATGCGCTTTTAGTGACAGGTCTAGTGACATATGTCTGTAAGACAAGCCCAAGTTCACTGACCCAGACTACTCATATGATTTTACAGGTCCAGATATTTACGTAAAAAAGGACCTATATGTAAAATAGGACAGGGAGGTTCACGCTGCACTACTCCACATCCTCCACAGCAACTTCAGCTTGCTGTCAAAGTATTGTGCCGATGCAAATGTAAAAAAAACCACAACACAACATGTACTGCAAGGACTGGTCCTTTCCTTACCTATCTGAATGAGGACCAGTCCTGCTCTCTGTGCAGCAGGCAAACTAAAATCTCAGCATCAGCTGCCTTACCCATGCAAACAATTAAAAAAGAACCAGATAAGCAAGCAGAGGAGGGTAGTATTGAATGAAATGATAACAAGATGTTAAAGAGTGGTCCAAAACTACAAAGCTGGCCATTTTCTGGTATGACTGGACAAGTGCTGTACTAAGGACCTCCCAAAGTCAGAGGATGGCTGAGGTTGGAAGGGGCCTCTGGAGACTGGCTAGTCCAGCCCCCCAGGTCAGAGCACAGCCTCCCACACACAGCAAGTGTCCAGTTGGATGGGAATTCATCTAGGGAATAAAAGGGATGCCAGGCTTTCCAGTCAGATATTTATAGGTTTGTGGAAATAAAATCATACTTTAATGATGTCTGGAAACAGAGATGTTAATATATGCAAACACAAAACTGAAGTTAATCCTTTCAGAAGTAAAATTGTAGAACTGTTTCTGAAACACTTTTGATATAAGGTTAAACGCCCAGTAGTAGCTTTTGAGAGACCCACAGACACTCTGTATTTGCTTTCTCTTTCCTTTATGAGGTTTCTCTTTGCAAGTTTGTTAACTGAATTAACAAGCTTTTGTTTGTGAGCAAACACTGCACTGTTGTTGGAAACGTCAGCAGTTTCAGAGGGGCTCTCACCTCTGCTCACAGGTATCTGTCTGCCGGTGAGCCTCCAGGAGAGGCGGGCTCTCTTCTCAGTGATTACTTGAAGTCAATCCCTGTGTTGAAATTGTAAAACTGAAAAACGTAAAAAACTTTTGGGGGAAATGCCCGACTGAGCTCTGAAGAGATTACATGGACTTTGGAGTGCAACATATGAACTCACTTTCTTTAAGTCTGAAATGTCTAACCTAGGGCTATGTCCTGGGGTCTGTGCTAAGGAACAGTCACTTAAGAAAGGCTCATCATTTTAAACTTTGGATCTAAATGAAGGAAAGACATTTTGAAAAACATAAAGGGGAATTTATCCAAGAGTCATCCTAGAGATTTCAGATTATTTTGGAAGATAGTTTTCTTTTGGAAAGCTTTTCTTTTTTTTTAAAATTTTTTTTCTTCATTTTCTTTTGGAAGCTGTTAAGCCTGGAAGCAAAGAGGTGCTATTTTTACCTTGGAACAATTGAGTCTGAGGAGATTGCTGATGATTCAGGCAAAGACATCATTTGCGTTGCAGCCCATTCAGCATGCTAACTGTTTCCAGGGACTTTGCTCACTTCAGGTGTATTGAAAGCACTGATACCTATGGTCTTCTCTTACTTTGGTAAACAACAAAATGCAAATTAAAAAAACCCAACTGCCACCTTTTATATATCCCCATAAAAAGCAAATTAGAAAAATCTGAGTCCATCCTTGTGGTGGTTTAGGATTTGGTGCAGTTTTGGTAGTGGGGGAGGAGGTTGCCGCCCTTATTTGGCAGGGTTTCATTAGCGGGGGTTGGGCTGCTAGCATGGCCCCTGTAAGAAACTTCTCAAATTAAGCTCCCCCAGCTCAAACTCAGCCCTGCCTCTGTGCCAATCAGCACCTCGGCAAACAAACCTATTTAAGAGGTGAAATGTCTTTGGGACGCCTTTTGGTTTTGGTGTGCTTATTTGTTTTGGAGGGGATAGGGTGGAAGGGGAAGCAACCATGCGGTAACCAACCACGCGGTCACCCAGGGCACTGAGGAGAAGGCTGGGGAGTCACGCCGGTACAGCCATTTCCCTTTGGCCCGTGGTGAGTTTGGCAAGCTGAAGCCCTGCAATCCTCGGAGATCATCAGTGGAGAGAAAGTTGGCTTGCGGAGAATTGCGCAACAGCTCATGATGGAGCAGAGAGATGTGGAGAGGACCACAGTGCAGCTGGTGATAGATCCTAAGAGGCTGTGATTTTGAGGAGGATTGGTGCTGGGTCGGTTCGGTGCTGGGAGAACCGATACTGGCAGCAGACCCCGACATGAGCTGGAGACGTTCATGGAGGACTGTCTCCTGTGGCAGGGAAGAAGCCATGTGGCTGCAAGAAACTGTGAGGAGTGTTTCCCGTGAAGAAGAGCAAGCAGCAGGAACAGAATGGAAAGAACTGAGACTGACTGCACCCCCCATCCTGTGTTCCCCACTACCTGCCCCAAGCAGGGTGGGAAGAGGTAGCAAAGTCAGGCCCAGGAAGAAGGGAGGGGTGGGGGGAAGATGTATTTAAGATCTTGTTGTTCTCTCTCTGTCCCATTCTAATTTAATTGGTGATTCCATGCGGTTTTGTTGTTTAAATTAAATTGATTTTGTTTCCCCTAGTCGAGCCTGTCTTTTGCCCATGACCGTAAGTGGTGAGTGGGCCCTCCCTTGTCCCTTGTCTTGACCCTTAAGTCGTTTGTTGTATTTTTCCCCATGTAGAAATAGAACGACTGCCTGGTGCTTAGTCGCCAGCCATGTCTAAACGACGACTATCCTTTTAAGGAGCCTGTACAGTTATCCTTCTTATACTACTTTAATTGTTCTACTCAGATTATTAAATTCTGAGTCTTTATTATGACATCGTCCAATTAATTCTGTTTTAAATAGGCTGGTTTCAGGAGTGTGATGGCAGTAATTCAGTACAGTCTTATGCTTAACGATGTGAGCAGGTGCGAGGTAATGACAGATTTATTCCAGTGTTGCAGGAGCAGGCACACGCTAAAGCAGCCTGCTCAAGGATCAGGTCTTCCACAATGTAATGATACCATCCAGTAGAGTATAGATGTCCTTAAAATGAAACATCCTTTACTGCTTTGGCTTGTAAGATGCTAGGAGATCATTTAAAAACTTCTGAATTTGCCATTTTACACAAACCTTTGCTGCAGCAATGCTCGCTTTGGAGTGAGGCAAAGTGTACAGTGCTGCTTGTACTGATCCCCTGAGAGCTGGATCAGATGTACGAACAATTTTGCAGGCTGAACTAATTAAAACACTTAAAATATGGGTTGACTGCTTTGAGTAGGAAGGTATCTGTGAGTATTTGAGCTTTTCTACCCACTTCACTTGCTAAGGAAAATCTAGGTTCTCACTACCATTTCCATAAGCTTCTCCTCCAGGACTTACACACCTACTATAAAATATTCCAAGTGTCTCTAAAACACATGCTTTACATAACAAATAGAAATTCACTTTCAGTTTGAAAAGCTATAATATACTTCTATTTCACCATGTTTATTAGAGATTTGCCACATACACTTCTTTTCTAATTTGTAGTTGGACATGAGAACAGCCATAGCTGTAAGGACAGAAATAATAAACTCCCTCCTATTAAGATAAATCCAGTGTAATGCACACCAAATATGAAAATGAAGGCATTATTAGCATTGACGACGAGCAGGCTCAGGGACTTTGAAGCTTTGATGCCCAGTTTTGATCTGCACCACTATTCTGAGTTACAACATAGCAACTTCAGCAGCTCTTCCTCACCTCACCGTGTGGAGTCTTGCTAATTACTGTTGAAGTTTTGCTCCTTGAGTAAATGGAATTTGTGTAATCTGATGGTTAAAGGCTACAGATCCATGGTTTCACATAACCGGCATGTTGGGGAAGCAGGAAAGAAAGAGGGTGGAGAAGGAGCTTGGTGTGAGCATAAATGACCTGATGTAGACAGCTTAGATCTGAGTCCAAACATCCCGACATTAAGGCTAAGAAAGACTGGGACTTGGATCTCCAGGAACACAGACTTGACAGATGCTGGTTCCATATCAGCACTGGGCATCTTTTACCAAATCCTTTACACTTTCAGGTGATGGCAAATTTGAGTGCAGGACTCCAGGGCAAGTGGGTCCCACCTACCAAGTTCTGTCTGAGCCCTGTTGATGCAGTTATGCCAGCTCTGACAGCATAAATACAGAAGTTGGCAGCTCTACTGACAAAAAAACGTAGCTTTCTCAGTTTACACTGAAATTTGATAAGCATTTATCTTGGTGGCAATGGCAGCAGAAGCAGCTCTTGGCCATCTAACCCTGGCATTGGCTTTCTTGTCATGGCAGTGCAATTGTCTGTGGCTGCATGTTGATCCAGAGGAGAGATTAAAAATAACCCTTTGGTCAGAGTTTTTTAACCAGACACGTCCCTTGATTTAGCTAATGACGCAGCCCCACAAGAAGCAGGTAAGTGGGAGAGAGGAGGTAGTTCTGGGTGTTTGATGAGGAAGGGATTCAGGGCTACAGGGTGCAGCCTGCCTCTGAAGAAATATGTGCAACGTTAGGGATGTGGTGTTTCCACCAGACCACCTCCTATTGTGTAAGGGATTCATCAAATGGTTTTGGTTTTGGATCTGCTGTCCTCTCACTCCTGGAAACTGTTGTTTTCCAAAGGTATGGTTCCTTCGGTACCCGCTCACCAAGGGAGGCTCGAAGAGCTAAGCTCTTCCAGTGCTGCTGCTGGCACTGGCAGAGCTCCCCTCCATAGGACTGGAGAGATAGCACGGGGGCCTTTTCAAATGGGTGTTGCTACGGGCAACTGTATGTAGGAGAACGTAGGCAGAGGCAGAGAGCCAGGGGGATGAAGTAGAAAAAACAGCCTAGCAGGAACAGCACTCAGAGCGGCTATGAATGCTGACAAAATGGCAACTCAGTCTACCAGCAACTGCAAAAAATCTCAGCCAATGCACCAATGGGCTACAGGTTGTCACTCTTGGCAGCAGACATGAGTTTTAATGCTTCCTAAAATGAGGGTGCAAAGGGGCCTGTTCCTCAGAGGACAGGGAGCAGACAGAGAGGTGCAGAGACTCAGCAAAGCAGTCAGTTCTGCACCTTCCTCTGCTGTCTTCTCTCGTGAAAGATGAGGCGGAGCTGACATCTGCAAAGGGACAGTTGTCCATCACAATCAATTTACTACCTTCCTCACTTCTAGCTGGGCCCAATTCCATTTTTTTTTATTTTGGGATGATCAGGGAAATTCATGTTTAGTTTCTCTAAAGGCACTTGCAGAGTGTCTGACAGGCATTTATTTGTACAGGCCACTTCAATCTGAGCAGTTTAGCTGCCCAGAAAAAGAGCAGGTAACCTTCTGTGCAACCCTCCAATCAATAAAGAATTTAGTTTTTTCCATTAACACAGAAAGTAGCAGAAACTACTATATACCTGAGTTTAAGACTTCCACCTCCAGTTGCTTTATAATTGCATTTAGGAGTCTAAGATGGACAACTCCATGCATGCAACCATGCCTCAACTTTGGTAACCTTCCCTTGACCATGTAGCACCGAGCCAGAAAGCACTGTAAAAGCAAGATACCAGGTATGTCAATGCTACTGCTAGAAACCCATGATAGAGCTCTTTTTCTTCCGTGTCTTCCAGTTTGCCTTCCCCTGCCACCCTAGTCTCACCCTGGGGGAGCCAGGAATGCAGTACTGCTGCTTCCATATCAAAGGCCACCTGGACAATCAAGTAATTGATTTTCCTTAATTTAATATTCCATTCTGTTCCTGTCGCCCTTCTCTTTCCAGATCTAAGATGAAGTATTACTTTACTTGCCTGTTTTACTTTTCCTTAGGCTTTGCTGATGGAAGTTGAGCCAGCTCAGGAGGGAGCTGAACCAGGACATCACACAACTAGGCTCCTTCGGGACACACTTGTCTAGATTAGACTCAATCCACCTCTGTTTTATATGAAGGCAGTTCAGCTAAATCAACCTTTTTTTCAAATATGGCAAATCACTCACTTTTTAACGCAAACCCAAATGAGCCTAAATTCTCTTGCGTTCTCATTCAGCCAAATGTTATTAATGTGCAGCTTTCGGATTCACACATTATGACCTTTGTTTCTAAGACAAGAAATCAATAGCAAAGATATACAAGAACTGATCCTGAAATTTACAATTGGCTTTTTAATTTTATATAATTTATTGTAGACTTCTATTTCCCCGAGGATAGAGGCACGCTCAGTGTGTTGGGTTTGTGTCTGGCTGGGTTTTGGTAGCAGGGGAGGGGCTATAGGAGTGGCTTCTATAAGAAGCTTCTAGAAGCTCCCACGGCTCCAGGTCAGACCCACCTCTGGCCAAGGCTGAGCCCATCAGCACCTCTGTGATAATGTATTTAAGAGGAGAAAAAAACCTGCTGGGCAAATTCTTGTGTTTTGGAGAGGAGTGGCATGTGAGAGAAACAACTACGCAGACACGGAGGTCAATGAGGAAGGAGGGGGGAAGGCATGCCAGAGCAGCCATTCCCCTTTGGCCCATGGTAAAATGGTGGGCTGACCCTCTGCAGCCCATGGAAATTAACGGTGGAGCAGATGTTCACCTGCGGCCCATAGAGGACCCCACACCAGAGCAGATGACTGTGCTGGAAGAAGGCTGGGACTCTGAGGGAAGTCCATGCTGGAGCAGGCTGTCACCAGGGAGGATGGAACCCTGTGGAAAGGATCCATGCTGGAGCAGTTTGTGAGGAACTGCAGCCCTGTGGGGGAGGATGTAGAGAAATCGGGAGTACAGCTGATCCTGGAAGAAGGGAGGGTTTTGGGGAAGGTGTTTTTAAGATCTGGTTGTATTTCTCATTATCCTACTCTGATATGAATTGGTAAATTGGTGGTGGCGGTGTTTAAATTAAATCGAAGTTGTTTCCCCAAGGTGAGCCTGTTCTTTGCCCGTTGCCCGTGAATCCTCCCCATCCTTGTCTCGACCCTTGAGCCTTTTGCTATATTTTCTCTTCCCCATCCCACTGGGGGCAGGTAGGAGTGAGTGAGTGACTGTGAGGTGTTTAGTTGCCAGCTGGGTGGACGTAAACCACGACATTCTGTGAAGAAGTCATAGCGAGATAGTCATTGCTGGTTTACATTTCGTTGCCATTTTTTTCAATGAAGGATGATTTTATCCAAGCTCAATTTTAATAAACTGAACTAAATCATGTCAGGACCTGTCACAATTTCAGATCTCCAATTATTTTCTAGAATCATTAATCAGGTACAGTAAGAAGTCTGCTAGCACCACATGGGAAAACCTGAGACATCTAATTACGTGTGATTCTACCTGAAGATAACATCCAGCTTTCCTGCCCCTGTTTTTTCTCTTCTCACATTTGATACAGGCATAGTCTGCTAGAAATGAAGTCTCACTTTCTTAAGATTTCAAGCTTCTCTTCCCTGCTATTTCTGTGCATGAAAACTAACTGGAACATTGCAAGAGAGAATTATAGCTTTATATAGGACATACAGAACACGACAAGATTTCACTTTAAAGCAGACGCACAGCACATGTGCATGCACAGATGAAGCAGTGTGTTTTAGCACACTGGGTAAGATGGAATTGTTGACACCAATAATTAAGAAATCATTTCTAACATTTCCCACTGTAGAACAGGTGAACAATTCCATTAATACAAGCTGGATCTTGCCAATTTAACGTCACAAGATGCAGGAAACTACCATAGTTGCTCTTCACAGAAAGTTGAGCAGATCTCCATGGGTGATGGACCCTTTTGAGTCTTATTCCCACAGCCTAAAACTTCTCTTTTTCTGACAAAGTTTTTTCCTGCTTTCCAGGATGAATCCCACTGCATGTCAATGAGCAATATTGAACTGCTATGAAAAAATGCTTCCTTTTAGCCTGACAGATAGAAATTAGAGCCTTGCAACAACATGTGCACAGATGGTGTGGGGCTTATGCCTTGAAAAAAGTGAAGTGGTTTCAGGAAACAGGAACTACAACTCTTTTAAAAACAGTTGTTGATGGCACATGCAGATAAGAAGAGAGTGTGCAATGTGTGCAGTGAGGCTGAGTCTCAAACACACAGGCTTCCCCTTGAGGTTCTTACCAAAATGTGAACGACTGGAAATATTATCACTGCTTTCAAAAACTTACACATTTGATTAGTTTATTCTATGGTGGGAAATTACTGGCTTGAAGCCATGACAAATTGAAATGCACGGGTATATCTTTGCAAGACAGATAAATAAACCGATGGACGGCCATTCAATCTCACTGATGATTTTTTAGCACAGTTACAATGGATGTATTCGAAACTTACTTTCAGTGATACATAAATCAGATGCTCTGTGCTTTTTTTTTAAAATGGTTTAAGTTGATCCTCCTAAAATCACAATTGGTTCTCCCAGAGAGAATTTTTTTCTCTACAATTCAAATCAAAACCAACTTAGAAGTCAAGTATTTCTTTTTATTCTTCAGTGGTTTTCACAGTTATAAACCACTGAAAATGAGAAAAACAACAACAATGCATTTCAGTAATTGTCATTTGTGGCCCTTCTGAGGGGTTTTTCAGTTTTTTGGCAGTTAGTGAAAACAGGTATGAGTTCTGCTTCTATATCTGAGCAGATTCTCAGGCAGCAACATACAGTTGCCGTAACATTCACAGCCAACTGTATCCTGGGCTGCATCAAAAGAAGCGTGGCCAGCAGGTCAAGGGAGGTGATTCTATCGCTCTGCTCTGCTCTGGTGAGACCCCAACTGGAGTACTGTGTCCAGCTCTGGAGTCCTCAGCACAAGAAAGACATGGACCTGTTGGAGCAGGTCCACAGGAGGGCCATGAAGATGATCAGAGGGCTGGAACACCTCTCCTATGAAGAAAGGCTGAGAGAGTTGGGGTTGTTCACCCTGGAGAAAAGCAGGCTCTGGGGAGACCTTATTGTGGCCTTTCAGTACTTAAAGGGAGCTTGTAAGAAGGATGGAGACAGTCTTTTTAGCAAGGCCTGTTGCAACAGGACAAGGGGTGATGGTTTTAAACTAAAAGAGGGGAGATTTAGACTAGGTGTAGGGATGACATTTTGTACAATGAGGGTGGTGAAACACCGGCACAGGTTGCCCAGAGAGGTGGTAGAAGCCCCATCCCTGGAAACATTCCAGGTCAGGCTGGACAGGGCTCTGAGCAATCTGATCTAGTTGATGATGTCCCTGCTCACTGCAGGGGTGGTTGGACTAGATGACCTTTGAAGGTCCCTTCCAACCAAAAGCGTTCTATGTTTCTATGTTTTTGACTGCAAATACTAGAGAAAAAATATTTTTATAAATATTTCCATTAAATAATCACCATGACTGCCTCAATAATTTGTTCATCAGCATACAGAATGGTAACTAAAAGCTAGAAGAAAACATTAAATTAGCTTTCTTTCTATGATTTATACTGTCCCAGGAGATAAATACCTTTCAAAGAGCATCTTCTCATGTATTTCAATTCCTAGAATGCAGAGAAATACGGGAGGAGTCACTTTTTTCCCTATGTATGAGATGAAGTTCAGAAATCATGGCAAATAAAAAAAGGAAAAACTGTGTCTGAAATGGAATACATTATGTGAGATACCAGATTATGTTTAAAGCAATAAAAATATTTAGGTTAATAATAATAATATATAGTTGTTTACCTTCACTTATATCAATATTCTTGCTGGCAAATCTTCCTGACATGGAAAGGTAATGGAATCTTCAGCAGGCAAAAAAAAATTTCTTCTTCATAAATTCTGAATGAAATAATCCCTAACTGTAAATGCTGATGGGCAAATTCTGCCTTAACTCCAACAGCTAAAATGAAACATTGAAAATCTGAGCTGGCCAAACCATACAGACCAGTCTGCTACATTGGCTATCTCCGAAATCAGGTTCCTATTCCTCACGCAGTCAAAAAGCATCACGCCCCCTGCTTGTTCATAAATTTGAATGAACTCAAGTGAAAACAAGTCTTGTGATACTCCCGTGACTTTTTCCTAAAACTTTATTTTCTCTCCCTATTCCTTGTATGCAGTTTGAAGCAAGAAAGACAAAGCATAGACCTGACCAAGGGACAGAAACCTGGAGAAGAGTTTACTAATATATCTCAGGTGTCCTAAAAAAAAAAAAAAAGAGAATGAGAAAAAAACCAAGCAATGAAGCAAGATATTAAAGAGTCTGTCATAAAAAATGGCTGTCAGTGACCTGACATTACTTACTCTCAAACCAGGTGAGGCAATAGGCATAGAATTTACAAAATGTTTCGCTATAATCGTAAACCTGTATAGGGTAAGCTAAAGAAACTATTCTGCTGGGTTAAATGTACAAAAAACCCTGCACTTGGAGTAAAATCTCCACTTGGCTGAAATCAATCGTGAAGTATCACCTTGAAAACTGCAGAAGCTAATGAAAATGATGATTAAGGAGGCTTGAACGCTAGTATTTATTTGTATTTTTCGTAACTTATAAACTCAAATATTACATTCCATTACGTATGTGATTAAACTGAATCTCGCTGCAGTTGTATTAGATAATTAAGCATTTTTGCCTAATTTGGCAGATGTTTAAACTGAGGCACAGGAGAGGCACAGCCTGTCTATCAGCTGCAAAACCTTGAATAGATGCTCAACGTTTTTGACTCTCATTTCTTTTAACAACTGACAGCACTAATTCCTCGACTAAGCAGTTGTCCTGTGAGTATAAAATGAATGCTTATCAGGAAATTGTATTAAAGTACTAAATACAACAAAAAAGCTCTGCTACTCGTATCATCTAACAGATTAATGACACCGGCATAAGGCATGCCATGGCAGTGCACGGCGAACCTCTAACTGACTGCCCACGGACGAGCTATTCTACATTTGACTCCACGTACACTTCCGTTGCTAAAGCTTCAATACACTGTAGCTGCGCCAGAAAGGATGAACTGCAAAAGGCTGCGAACAGCAAGAGCCTCACATCCTTCTGGTCTGTACACGGCGCTATTCCCGCATCTCCCGCCTCCTGACAAGGCAGCACGTTAAACCTGCAGCACACCTATGCCCGTCCAGGTTTAGAGGCCAGTTTCAGCAGCTGCCCTTCCCCTTGGCTGGTGTTCCCCGTGTTAGCATCACCTAATTACATCCGCGGTTTTAAAAGAGACGTAGGGATTGATGTTCGAATATTCTGCTTTTTAGACAGTATGGGGCAATATGCTCACCATGGGAGCCCTGCACTGGGACACAAGCTGGAAAAGATTGTAAATGGCACTAAATAAAGGTGAGAGCATGCTTTTAAAACTGCACTCACCACTCTTGTGCTACTGTTTGGTTTCCCGAGGGATACAGATATGGCATTATGGTGTCTGCATGCCCAACACAGTGGATCCCGCCTCTGAGAAAAACCAGGTAACTAGTCTTCACAGAGGGAAAAGTTGCTGCCGATTGACTATAAGACAACTTGCTCAAGAAAAGCTTCCTTCTGTCTGTGTCAATTAGAAAGCAGATTAGACCCCAAGACCTAACTATTTACACAGCTTATTAAAAAAAAAACTCTGAAAAATTGTCTCTATTTGTGTATGTTCTCATTAGCCATGCACAGATATTCACATAGGAAAATTTGACACTGTAGCCAAAGAGCTTGGTCTAGTGCTGTTACTCCTTCCTTATGCCTTTGTAAATCCATTGCAAAAAATCTGTTTACGCTGGGGAAACACAATGGTGAGTCAGACACCAAGACAGCAAATTCCGTGACATATAAATGTGCTGTAAACAACAGATGTAAAACTTTGCACAAATGACTCAGTATCTAGCAAAGAGAATAAATATATCTGATAGGGATGACAAAAATTGGGTGGGGGGGGGAAACCATCAAAGCCCCCAAATAATTTTAATAACCTAGTTGAGTAATAAGCTACATAATATTTCAGCTACATGACTTTTATGTTACATAGAAAAAATCTGAAAAGATTTAGTATTCTGAAAGTTACTGGCTGGGCAAAGCTTTTCCATTAAAATAAAGTTACATGGTATTCCTGACTTTAAAGCGGAATGCTTATTAAATCAGGACTTCTAACCCACTGAAGTTATTAAAATTGGCTAACATATATCATGTAGTAGATTTTGCATAACTTCTAATAAAATATTCCTCACTGACTCGTAGCATATTCAAAAATTTTTCCTCTGTAAGGACCACATCTTACTAGAAGAGATGTTTCATAGGTGCCTCTTCTACTTGTGACTGACCACGCCAGTTCCCTCAGCATTTTCAACCGTTGCCCATTCCGGTGCCCAAGTTGTGCCCTTGACACAACTGCAAACTTGGAAGGGAATAATAAGAAAAGATTCGCAAGACTTTTAATTGCCTTGAACACAACTTAGCAGATCAAAGTACCTAGAACACTTAACAGAAAGCATCTTCTAGAACACTTCTGATTCAAAACCACAGTTTGACAGCTAATGGGTAAGAAAATTCCGAATTTTTTCCCCGATATTCATCTTAAAACTTTTCTTGCTTAATTTTAGCCCATTACTATTATCATACTCTTTTTTCATGCTAAGTAAATCCACTCCTCCCATATGTTTACATTTTCAAACATTTATAGCTTGTCACCAGTTTATCCGGTACTATCAAATATTTACAAGCTGTTACTTAACTGCCTCTTACCGTGTGACTAATATTTGCCTTTTTTAATTCCCTCTCTTCTATCTGCATCTCAACCTGCTGGAAATTTGTGTGGCTCTCCCCTAGACTCCCTTTATTCAGTAAAAATTTTGCTCAAAATAGAAAAAAATTGATCAAAAAGATCCCAAAAGCTACGTGTGTTTACCCTGATGAAGTTGTAAGTACTCTGGGGCCCCAAAAGCCTCCTCCACAGGGGTATGGAGGGACTGATTCAGGTGAGGAGATGCCCCAGCTCAGTGCCCACCTCCAGCACCATTTGCCTTTCCTCTGCCCGGCCGTGGACAAGGACAGTGGCATTTGCTCTGCTGCCAAACCCTGTGCAGCCCACTGATACACAAATAGGTTTCCGAGAGGCTTCAAGAGGCATTGGCTTGAGGGTCTTCTAGAGATGCTCAGTGCTAGAGACACAGTACGAGAGCCAGTGCTACCCTGCTACAGCAATAACAGAGGGAAAGCGGTGCTCTAGGCATAGCCTCCGACTGCAGACATTTGCAGAACAAGGACATCCTGCTTCTAGCTCCTCATTACCTCCACAAAACTCAATGAAACCACTAAGCAATAACTGAGTTTTCTGGTTTCTAGAAGTACAATGGAAATACACGCTATTACTGCTTTTAGTGTTCATGACTCAGAACGGGAAAGAAACTGCTGGGTTGTTTTTTAAAGAAAATACTTGCTGGAATACTTTCTTAGAAAAGGGGGGGTTTATTTTAAAAAGTCTGTAAAAGTCGCTTAGATTCCTCACAGTTTATTCAAAATTACTGAAATGTGTGATATATTCATACCTGCAACAATTGCATGAATGGATTTATTAGGAAACTCATGCTGTCTGCAGCCTAATACCGTCATTTGCTCTAAAACTCAATTTCCACTGATGTTCATGTTCTGAATAATGATCTCTTAGAAGAGTGAATTCAGAGCAGCTCTAACAAGCACTGAGGAGAAAAGTCTGTTTGTAAGTCCCTGTTAAAGCTTGTGGTGACTCTCCAAAAGTTAAAAAACCACCTCCGTGACAAAATGTACAGTTAGCAGTAAATTTATCCCTCAGGGTATCCTTGGCATTTTTTCAGTTTTTCTCTGATGAAGGCAGTCTCTGAATGAAAACTTTAGTTCCAAGCATCAGTTTGAAACCACCATTCATATGTATGTGCTACAACCACTATCAAGGGCTGCTTTAACAGACTGTAGCCTTTCGATTTCATTATCTATCCTAGCCATGGGCAGAGTTAAAAGGCATACCAAGTGCTAAAATGGCAATAATGCAAAGTATACAGAGGGTAGGTTTTGCTGTTACTATGGGAAGTCTGAAATCATTCCCGTTATTTAAGGCAGAATTTTGCAGTGCTCTAAGTCCTCATGCTGCTATCCTCCCAATTCTCTAAGAACAAACCATTCCAGAGATACTTAACCCCCTTTTTCATATAGGAATCACTTCTACATCCACCTCTGGATTTTCCCTTATGGAAAAACATTGCCAGCCCATGACCACACCCAGCGGCTGCAGCTCTGAGGCTTTCACGACAACTCCAACACAGCATCTGGACCTGATCCTGTCTAAAACTGTGTACATGCTCTGGCTCTCCTCCTGATTTCATTCTCGGCCAGGGAGACTACAATTGTTTGTAGTCTTGAATTTTGTGGAGGGAGCAGTTCTGTAAAGAATCTCCCCAAAGAAACAGAAAACTGATCATCAGACTGTGGGGGGGAAAAAAAAAAAGGAAAATAGATATGGGAGAAGAGGCATAAAATAAAATAAGAAAAGAATGGTTAATGAACTAAATTAGTCTAATATGAACCTGTCTAAACTAGTCAAATACACACCTCTGGAAGGAATGACGAGAGACGCCACAGCCTTCCACAATATAAAAAGATGCTGATTTGCTGCACCAAATTATTTTACCATTAAAAAGAGGTAGAGCTGAGGAACAATCAAAATAGCTAACAAATGCTAGAACATAAAGAACAGGAGGTAAAATTCACCTAAAATACGGTACAGGCTAAGATACTAAACACATAATTAAAGTTAAGCACTTATGTAAATTGCTGGAGTTGGGGACCAGAACATGCAGCACTGCAAAGCCCTAGTCTACATCACTGGTGTGATCTCAGCACTGTTTTTATCTTCAGCTGTGGGCTTCTCTCAGTGTAGGAGAAAGAGGATTTGATGAAAAGCATGGGTAAACTGCTGAATGAAGAGAGATTGAAAAGGCTCTGGCTGTTAAATATGAAGGGAAGATAAACTAGAACAATAAAAAAGATACTTAATGGTGTAAAGAAAGTGAAGCATTCTTGCTTATATTTTCTAACCCAAGAACAGAGTGTATTTCCTTAAATATAAATATTAATGAAGAAAATATTTTCACATTATATAAATCACTGGAGACAGGGGTTGCACGTTACTATGCACTTGCACAAAGCAACCCAGAAGCAGGTATGAGGACTCTATACACTATTGCAATTTAAATATGATGAAAACCAAAAGGTCAATTCATCTATTACTCCACCTAAAGCAAGGCTAAGTAAGGTTGTCCGATTGCTCAGAAAGTCACAAAAGGCATTGAAATACATTTCTGCTAACATCTAGCCTTAATCTTTCTCAGTCCCCCTAGCACACCTTGCCCTGCAACCCGAACAAACTGAACACTGCCCCCTCTGCCTTTGCAGGTTCCTTTCACGTTGTGGAAGATTCTTAGCCCATTTTCCTTCATCTTTCTTCTTCAGCACCATCTTACATCTTCAGGTTTTACTATGAGATGATCTTTTAAGGTTCTGATCATTCTCAGCCGTCTCCTCTGGACTCTCTCCAACTCAGTTCCACTTCTTTCTTGGGGTGCGCTGCCCAGAACTGAGTACTCCAGTGACTGCAAAGAGAGGCCAAGCAGACGGCAGTGCTCACTTTGCATGCCTGTCAAACAACGTTCTTGCTTATACACCACAGAGGGAGACCTTCCCTTTTTTTTCCAGCAAGGTATCTTCTCATGTTCAGTTCGTGATCCTCTGTAACGCCCAGGTGGTGTTATTGAAGAATTTCTACACAACCCCTTGTCCAGCTGCTGTACTTGCATACGTGGTCATTCTCCAGTGCAGGATTTTGCCTTCCCGTGTATTTCACCCCACTCTTGGACATCTTTCCTTCAATTGGAGTTCTCATCCTGCCGTTTGAAAGGCTTGCACTCCTCCCAGCATTCAGTAAGTAAATTACCTCCTTTTTCATAGAGAGACTTCCAGCAAAAATACTGAATAACTGCACTGGGACCAGACTACCCTGCCACGGGAGCACCACCCGATATACGTACACACACTGGACACACGCTCACAGTGATGACTTCTGTCTGAACAGCGTCTTGCGGTTTATATTCACTTTACAGTAATTTAATCTAAAGCATGTTTATGCAGGATGTGCACGAACAGCCATGTGAGACAGTATCAAAACTGATGCTACAATGATGACCTCTCTGTCTTCCCACTGAAAAGGCCCATTACCTTGTCATGGAAAAAATTAATTCACGCAGGCCATCTACTGCGATTATATCAGCATACTTCTTTATTTATTTAGCCCGATATGTATATCTGCTGTTCTGTATTCCATGTTATAAAAAAGAGAGGAAGAAAGAAAATGTCCATTTCAGAGAGGAAAGATTTTGGCTGTAACTGTAGTCCCTGTAGATGCAGGGATTCCAACTTGGGACTGCCCTTTTCCCTGACTTCATAATAACGGTGGACTAGAAACTGGCAATGAATATCAGTAAAACTGGTTTTTTCTTTAAAATGATCCTAAATTGGTATTATCTAAAATTAACAATACTGAAGTGTGACCAGGCAGGAATTTCCAAAGGGATAAAAAAAGTTCAGAGAAGCAAAAGACAATTATTCACAGAAAAACAATAAAAACCCAAAAATGCCCACCTCACCTGTCTGATTCTCAGACCTATTCTTTCATCTTCCTTCGTGAGATTCATTGTTCATATAAAAAATCCAGCAATTTATTTTCTACAGAATAAACTTATTTTTTAAAAAGATATTTTCCAAATATTTCAATGGAATATTTTTCCCCCAAAAAAATCTAGTACCAGTATTGAACTGCTGTAACTTTTAAATGGCTGTAACCAAGTCATCTGAATCAATGAATATGCTTCAATTTATTCCAGATATCTTTTCAATCAATAAAAAAATTATCATGAAAATTTGGCATTTTTTATTTAAATGGCTCTTTTTTTTTATATTTTGGTTGTTAATTGGATAATGTACTTTTTACTTAATTTGTTTCTTTTTAATCCAAAGGGACAATAAAAATTTGGGGTTTTTTTTCAAATTAAATAATCCATATCTGGCAAAATTATCAAATATATGAGTATACAGTCTTATGTACAGGTTATATAGTACGAAAGATTATATAGTATAGCATAGTATAGCATAGTATGGCATAGCATAGCATAGCATGTAACATCTCCTGAACTAGTGGCTTCATGATTTATTTTATAAAATTATCATCATTTAATTAAGAACATTTTATTTCCATAAATAGAAGTCAGTCGATTGAAGTCCACTTGTATTTGTCACAGCTTAACTTGTCAAGATATCGCATCATTGTTTTGGTATCTTCCTTTTTTGTGAGGTTACCATCTGATCTGTAACTGCTTGCTGCATTCCAGTGCTCGGACAACAGTACCTCTCCAGCAGGCTGGCTGTCACCGCAGCAGCCACTGATCCACTTCAGATCTGTCTTTGAAGCTGTAACTAATATTTTGGCATTTTCTTTCTTTGTAACTCCCACTGTGCATTTACCTAAGGTGCTTACTGTATGTCTCTTAACCAGCTAAATGAGCTCTTCAGCAAACTATGCCCAGCTGTTCCCTGACAATTTAAGTCAACCTTCATCCTTCCTCTTCCAGAAAAGCAATCACAAAATATTCTTTCCATAGTTTACTGGTGTTCTTCTAAACTTGCACCTGCTCATTTTCAGTGGATAACTTCACACTCTTTTGTTGTCTTTCTAGTGTCTTTAGGTTCCAAGCGAGTAAGTGGTTATTCACACAAAGCGAGCAGCGAAGCTGTCACACGAGATAATAAATATTGCTAAGCCGCAAACCTCCAACCGCTCCGGTTTGTTTGCCTAACTGTCCTTTAAGGGTCTACCTTGAAGCAAAGCGCTTCATCACTGCATGGAAAGATGTCTGACCACAGCCTCATGAAGGTGATCGTTTTTCTCCTAATGGCTTTTTACTCTGGCAGATACCACAAATTATTTCTTCTTTGTAAGACAGCTTCTCAGGGAAGCAAAGCAGGGAACGGTAACACCAGCAGGTCATTACTCCTATTGCAGTGAAGGCCTGGAGGCTCAAATCAACACATTTCTGCATGGTGCAAAACAGCACAAAGAATGTGTGTACGACACCAATGTGTTCGCCCTCACAAGTACTTCATAAACACTATGTATATACACACACGTATATGTATACATATCATGCATCTCTTATATATACACGTACGTTATACCTTAAAAGCATGTAAGTGTTTTTGCTTCGTACTTGCATTATGTACTTGGCTGATTCATAAAACATATTCTCTGACAATCTCTGACCATTCGGAGTAACATCTCAGGTATGCTCAGGTCTTGCTCCAGTGCAGAGCTGAACTGGGACCCACAAGTGTGCAGTGTTCCCTGTGTGCAGTTCAGCCACAGCTGTCCTGTCTCCTCCAGGAGACCAGCACAACTGCCCCAATTCAGCCAGCCACTACAGCACTGTGGTGATGGTGGGCCATATCAAGACCATAAAGACAACTACTGTCTTCATTTTTAGCAGAGATATGGGGGGGAAAAAAAAAAACCACACAAAATATCCCGATCTGAGAATGGTTCCTGTTTCTCACTTCTAGCAAAACACACTGTTAAGTCTGCTTAAATTTCTATGGCATTTTCTTTTGCATACTCATCTTTGCCTCCCACTGAAAGTGGACTTTGTACTTTCTTCTCCTTAGTTTATTTAACCCTTTGGGATCCCATGCTAGCCAAATTTTGCACAGAAAATTTCATTTTGGTGGTATTAACAGTATATAAATAGTGAATATTTTGGCTCTATCATAAATTTGTAATTGAAGGATTGTTTTGCTAATAAACTCAGATCTATTCAGCTGCATGTCAGCCCAATATGAGCTAAACTTATCCCTTTTCAGAGATATTATTGCAAGGAACAAACTCTATTTTCTTTCGTCTTCCTGCTCATATAGGTAGGTACAGATTGTATCGAGCAGTATGCAAGTTCTCTGTGGTATGGCCTGCTGACACTATATAGTAGCAAAGACTGCAATTTCTGATGTGGAGCCATAGGATAGGCTCTTCTTTTTATGCAGTACAGTTAACAACAACTTCCTATTGAAATAACACCAAATACATATACTCTTATTAACAAGGGCATAATCTGGCAAGTTTCACATGGGGTAGCGATGCAGAGTACAGTGTAGTGTGGTATCTGTGACAGCGAGTACAAGTCTCTCTTGCAGGATTTATCTGTGCTGTTCAGCTGACATACAGGAAGAAAAAGACGTCAGAAAATCTTGGTTTTGAGTGGCACTAGCAAAACTTTTGTATGTGGTGCAGGTATACACAGGCCTCGGTTCTTTGCAAGGAAATCTTTAGGCAAACAAGACTTTCTGCGAAGTCAGTCTGCCTCTATTTCTGTTTCTATTCTGAATTTTTCCTGCAAGGAAAGATGAGCAGTGCTTACGTAAGGCCAAAAGGCAACAGATACTTCTCATGCTGAGACATTAAGCCAGTGTTTCTCTGAGTCATGCATGTTTGCTGTGGAGGTGGGATGTAATGATCCCACAGCATTTAAAAAGCATGGGGAAGTCCTGCAGTCCTAATCATATTCCCGTCTTCCCATCTGCTTTCACTCTGAGAAGGGGAAGCCTCAAATATCGCCATAGTACAAGATTAAATTTGGAAAGACAGAAGATCTGCATGAAAACATCACTTCGGAGCTAATTAAATACTAACTTTCAGTATCTTCCAAATCATCCCTGTCTCTATATATTTGGGAACTCTGATGTATCTGAAACTCAGATCAGAGCATAGTCCACTTCAGCTTTCATGTTCAAGACCATCTGTAACAAACTGACAGCAACACTTTGGCTGCCACATCTGTTCAAGTGTGAAAACTTATTTCAGGGTCTAGTCTCTTGCACTGAGACAATAAAGTCCATAGAGTTCAAAAAGACAATTTTATTCTAATTTTCTACTTAAGATACCTTGTCAAGGGAGGCACCTTTGCAAGATGACACTGTTTGCAGAATTGTAAAGATCTCAGCCAAGTCTTACCTTTGAGCACTACCTGGCAAGCGTAGCTTCCTGATTTTTTGGCACATTTACCATTCCAAAGCACTGAGCTAATCTTACGATATTCCAGGATTAAATATAAATCACTAAAACTAACACACCTGGATGCATCATCATGAAAACATGAAATTATCCATTCCTTAAAGACCTTTCTATCCTTCCAGATCATGCATTTATTTTTAAGAACGAAGCACCACTTCTCAATTAATATATCCAGTAATAGTTTGGAATAAAGAGAAAATACATAATCCCAACTTGTGTAGGTGAGAAACTGGTATTTCATTTTCCTTTCTTCCTTCTCTATCATGAATTGACTACCAAGAAATAGAAGTGTTGCTGAGTTTCCAAATTCAGGGCTTTCTGGACTTAGGTACTTACCATCAGGCTGTAACCTCAGACAGTAGACCTGTGGCTCAAAGCACATTCAGTTCCCAGTAATAATCAGTGACACTGCATCTATCAGTGAGGATCTAAGATCACCATTAACAGTGAGTTTCATGTCCCAATGCGCTAAGCAGGAATATTAACATCGTAAAATGTGCAATCACCACTTTTTTTCCTAACAGCAGAACGACTAATTTCATTGCTATATCGCTCCTGAAGTGAGGACAGAAGTCTTAGGATGATTTGCATTTCAGTATGGAAACCAGAAGAACCTGAGAGCTGCAAACTCAGCTTCATAAACTCGTATTGCCATGGGTACAGGACTGCATTAGCAGTGATATTTTCCTAGCAACTTACAAACACCATGAGGACAGCAGGCTTTCTTGCCTATGCCTGCAATACTATTCTTTCTAGCTGGTACTCTATGTTGGTTCTAAACAATGGTTCCATATTTTTAAGTTATAAATACCTGGGTGAATCAGTAAATGGTTTGCATTCTTTACATTTCAAGGCTGATTATTTGTCCTGTATTTTTCTTACTGGCTACTGAGAGCTCTGATAATTTATGAGCCCCAGGATTATACTGGGGGATGAAATATGAAAATCTCCCCCGCAGACTCTTCCTCAAGTGACTCAAAAGCTACT
The DNA here is from genome assembly GCA_009769605.1 of Bucorvus abyssinicus. Lineage (NCBI taxonomy): Eukaryota > Metazoa > Chordata > Aves > Bucerotiformes > Bucorvidae > Bucorvus > Bucorvus abyssinicus. The sequence continues at coordinate 18,050,953 of CM020036.1, forward strand.
TTCTCCATTAACTATTGAGGAAGATCCATCATGCTCTTGGTTTTCATTAAATGTGATCATGAGAAATGTGCAAGAGTCAAAGATGATTCACTGGATTTTACTGGGGAAAAACATGATGGCTCTCGCATTTTTACCCAGCAAGCTTTTTCATAGTCTCATAGCAATGAGGAGAAAATGAATCTTTCAGCAGAAAAAAAGGTGGAGGTAACAGTAGTGATGTCAGATGATAGTGTCTGAAAGATGGAAGTGAAGTTTCACCTTACTCACTTTCATAAAAGTCTTCCGTTTTGTCGTACTCATTTTCATCTGCTGCTCAGAAGTTGCTCAAGGTTTAATCCAAGTGTGTGTGAACATCCACAGTCTATAACCTTCCTGCTCATCCTTTACATTCTAGTTTATTTAGATACTATTTATAAAGCAAAACCATTCTTAATCAAATATTACGTTACTTTGAAAGACCTAGTACTCATGGGTTCCCTGCCTAATTCTGCTATGAGAAGCCCTCTGTATCTCTGTTGAACCTATGTATGTACACATAAAACATGTAAATGCTTACCATGCCCACCCAGGAATTAACAACAGAGCGATTGCATCCACAGATATGTGGTGAACCTCAAAGCTTTCAGGAATCTGAACAAAAGCTAGCCATAGGAAAGTCCAGTAGTGACAGCAACTGAAAAAATAAGCACATATATAGCTTCAGTTGGGCTCTGCAATAAAATGAAGCTTACGTGCCCTCCTGCCCATCACTGCTATTATCTGTCAGTCATACATATTCTGCTTGAGTAATTTTTGGAGCTGTTGATCAGTCTCTGTCAAATCTGAAACCAGGCTAGAAGTCTCCAACATAATTTCGATCAGATACATGCATTTTGGTATTCAGTACAAGAGTATTACTCCTGCCTACCAAACACAGAAGTCAGCTGAATGATATATGTGGTTTCCACATGAAAACATGCTTTCTGAAAACAGGAAAATCCCATATCAAACACTGATAATTGCCAGTGGAGGAAAACTTTGTGGGTTTGGTTCATTTCTGTTTATTACTTCACTTGTTTGTGGGTAGGTGCGTAAATGAATGCAGGTCTTCTGTGGCATGGCATGTGTCAGACAGACATTCACACAGAGGTGTCCCAAAATCCTGGGCAGCTCTTCTCTGTACCTTCTGCAAGGAGGCGTTCTGTAACATTAGAAATCTTCATTTGTAAGTACCGATGCACTGAAAAAAGTAATTTCTACCCAAGTCTAATCTAATATCACAGCCCTGCACTTGCAGATTAGCACATTTCGTCGGCACAATGGTGCTGGCAGTCAGGCTCCTGGTGGCACGTCAAGGCAGTCCATGGCAGTGCGGCATCTTGTGCCGAGACCTTGTGATTTAAGGGCAGAAAGCCACGCTGTTTAGGCACACCCTTCATACACATGAAGTTGACTAATGAGCATGAAACTGTTATTGCCATGGTTCATTATGTTATATCAAAGGGGACAATGATTGCTTTTTCATTAAAATGCTCTTAGTTTAGTGAAACTAAACTGATATCAGTCACAATCCAGAAAGGTTCAAAGGAGATAATCATCTCTAAAATGCTGCAGGGTTGTTGGGTTTTGTTGCTAATTTGTGCATGTTTTGACAATAATCACTAAACTCTTTGATGATTCCAGAAGTCCCATGGTACTGCTATGAGAAGTTTTGGCAGATTTTGCAGTCCTCAGATCAACAGCAGAAGTATTGGGTTTTACTTCACACATCAGAGCTTCAAATCTACAGTTTTTTTCACAATACTTTAAAAGAAAATTTTAAATGTAAAATTAAATGTATACTAAAAGCTTGAAATCTAATCAATATAAAAAATAGCTACCTTTATATCCTTCTGAGATTGTGGTTTTACAGAAGACTTCACTTGCTCTTCTGTTTCACCTTGCTGTAAGAAATGCCAGTATGAAGAAAACTAGCTATTCTTCACTATCCTGTGAAGAAATAAATGGAGAAAATAAAAGCAAAAAAGAAATTTCAGCTACATCAATTATATGTTCTATGTGTAACTGCAGAAGGAAAATTCAGTACTCATTTCTGCAGAGACCTGTTTATACATACGACTTGCCCAGAATAAGTAAGTAAGTAGTTCTGTTACTTCAGGGTGGTTACTGAGGACATGGAAGATTAAGCATCTGCATAAATCTGGATTTTATTTCAGACACTGTCTACAGCACCCTCTATCTTATGCACATTTTCAACACAGAAATTCAAGAGTACTATTCAAACTCTTTTCCTTTTGCAGATACTATACTTAGGAAATTCCTAGAGCCTCATTGTTCCTCCACAGAGTACCCGAAGCACCTAAACACAAATTGCCACAAATACTCTACAGCAACGCAGCCTGACTATCTAAACCTTGCGTTCCAGGAGTCATGCAAAGAGATGTCTAAACTCTCTTTGCATCTCTTACATTTATTGACTTTACTAGGCACTGGCAATTACCAAGTCTGTTCAAAATCACTAGTGGTGGTGCCTGATTTTATTGCATACAGTGGGGAATGACTGAAGTAATCAGTCATCTGGGAAGTCAGAAGCTTCAGCTCTAAGTCCTACTGGGAGACAGGAAGGTTTCAAGCATTGCTCTCATTCCCCAGAGCAGTATCTGAACGACCAACTTGAACAAAAAGCTTGGACAGAGCCTTTTCTGTCCCTTCTTAGGGAACCCGGGCCACAGAACCACCTATAACAGAAGGCGAAATGGATCGTGGACATAGAGCTCCAGGGAAGATAACGACCATGTCACCTCTACTATTTTATTTACTATATAGAAAAGTACTGACACTGATTGTCACCAATTATGAATGCTGTTAAGGGGTCATCTTTCATCCCTGCCCTAGGAGAAGGAAATTCTGCAGAGGAATCTGCTCCTGGAAGAACAGCGCCTGTCAGCCCCTTAACTGACCACGCCAGACAGCTGGCTCGGGTAAAGGCCCCTGGGGTCTTCTCCAGAGCTCTGTCCTAGAAGAGCACTCGTCAGAAAAGACAAGATCTAGATCAACATAGCCCGAAAGCCTCAGTCATGCCTATATTGTCACCAGGGACAAGGTAACGGTCAGGAATGAATGAACAAGAAGACAATAAGGAAAGAAGAGGGAAAAAAAGAAAGATCAGGTGCGAAGTCTGTGTTTGTTGAAAGCAGTTTTATATAAAGTGGAAGAAGCATCTGAATGAAACCATTCATAGCAGTGTCTGTTGGACGCCTGCTTTCATCAGATCCCAGAGCTTTACGGAGTCCTGAGTCTGACCCATCTTGTAACATTAATTGCGAAGTGTTTAATTGTGCATCTACTTTGCTGAGTAACTTTTTCTTTTACATTGCTTAATTTGTGGGATCTTGCATAGATTTACTTTTTTGGATGTCCCCTGAAAGGGCAAGTACTAAAGACAGTACAGTGCTAGAAAATCAATAGTCATATCATTCAAAAGTCTTTGCCCATTCTTTTGAAATGGCTAAGTACTTAAAAGTTGTATTTGATGTAATTGAGGCTTTTGCTTCTCTCTATCTATAGATGATCTATTTTGATGACCTCCTAGTCAATGAAATAATGACAACCAATTATATTTACATCTAACACAAAGCATATTGTTATAGTTTGTCATACCCACTTAACTTTCCTTTCTTGCATGCTGTAACCTTCATATTTTCTGCCTTACTGCTGCTGGGAGCATTAATCAGTAAAGTTATTCCATTCTAACATTTTAATTAAGTGGCCGTTAAATAGGAAAAGCTGAAGTGTCCACAGAACTCATGTCGCTCAGGATGCTTCTTCCAAGCAGTCTACAAAAGACTTCAAATGCATTAGGATGTTGTTTTGCTATGGACCAAGCCTCTTTAAAGCCATGAAAGGCAGCTACACACCTCTCTGCAGGGCCAAATCCATGTTTTATTACTGATTTATCTGTTCTCTGAGTCAGAGCCCTGCAAGAACACAAGCCTCAGAAATGGTGGGAAAGGCCAATTTCACTTTCTTAGGTTCACGTCCATCAGCACTGTCGGGTTTTTTTGCCAAGGAGTATTTGAATTTGGCTCTCTGGTTAAGGCAGAGGTTTCTGACATCCTCTGTGGAACAAAAAAGTTTGTTTTCTCTGGATTCAAGTAAAATTCTTTGGCCACTGTAGATGAACTTCACCAGACAGAACAAACTGCCTTCTTACCAAGTCCTATAACAGTTACTTGACATGAAGAAAAGCCCATGATGCCAGATGTTTGATTTGTTTCTAATTTCAAAAACAGAGTATCTTTTAAAAAATGGAAAACAATAATGGAACAAAGAAAGAAAATTACTTATATTCTAATTGTTTCTGCACAGTGGAATTAATTAAGAATTTTCTAACAAAACATTTTTTCATAGGGAAATAACAAAGCATGAAATCTAAGCAGTTTACAGAAACACTTTGGTTTTGACACATTTTTCCCAAAACAGAAACAGGATTCTGACAGCTGAGAAGCCATCTTCCTTAGCAGTCTGCAGAAGAGCCCCAGTTTCTTTGTATGAGAGACAGCCCCGCTCTGTGGGTTGTCCGGTGACAACTCATTACCCCAAGAGAACCTGTCACAGAACGAGAGGTTCACAACAGCCCATCTGTGCTGGTGGCTCTTGGATGCAAGCACTCCTGGGGCTCCCTTCAGCATCGGGAGAAACCACCCTTATTCCAGGAAAAGGTCTCCAACTGTCCCAATGCCAGAAACTTTCCAGAAACCATTCTCCTTTTTATATTAAGCAAGTGGAGTCCTTGGTGCATTTGGCAGTGAGCAGAATCCCTGACATTACATATCTGGCTGCTCCATGTTGCTCTGAAAAATGAGGAAAAAAAGAAGTATTCCTGCAGACAACTTTTTGTGTGTGATCTGTAGAAACTTATGGAGTCTCTGTATCTTGAGCCTGAACTAGATCCACCAGGTCACCTGCTTCCCCTAACTCCTCTGAACACGCTGCTATTGCCAACTGTCCTCTAGCAGCACTCTACCGGAGCACTAACACTGTGTCCTGGGACAGTTCCAGAGCTCAAAGGTTTAGTGGGCCGATTACCAATTACTAGCTAGCTGCTTTCTCAATAAAGTTGAGCATTTGTTTTGCAAGCAGTTCTGCTAAGAAACGCATTTTAATTTTATAACTGGTTTGTAATTCTGAATTATGCAGCAGCACTGCAAAAATGAAGTCACAGATATCCTGCACCCTAATCTACCATTAAAGGGTAGATAAAATGATGACCAAATGTTCGAATTTACAAGAGCTCGGATAAGGAGGAATACTCATTATTCCAGATCAGAAGATGAAATTCAGCTGGAGTAAGGAGGAGATTGCTCCCTTAATAGTCTTTGTAGCTGGTCATCTGCACTCCATGACTTTGGCATTACAGTAGAATATAGGGCCAGGGCTCTCTAGGCATTACATAGAGAATAAGACTTGCAGAACAGAACAGGGGAATAAGGGAGAAAATATTTTTGCCTAAAACAAGTCCTTCCTCAGCTACAAGAGGCATAATCCCCTAGCAGCGGGGCGATAGTGGGCTGGATACTGTAGGCCAGTAAGACAGATCCTCCATCCCAGGTTACATGAGACTCCTACAGCAGCCAGTATTAGATAAATGTTTCTACATACTACTTTGCTGAGAGCATCTTGTTTCTCACAAATTGCAGATATCAATCAAGGCATGAGGGTTCCATTTTTCCGGTTTTATAATCTGAGCATGGCTCCAATTGATAGATAGGATAACAGTCAAAACAGCATGAGGGGCAGGAAAGGGGATTGTCTTTGCAACTAAGATGCTGTGTAAGATGAAAGGTAAATAAATGATGTGATTTTAATGTTTCAGCCTAATCAGATGAGTCTCCCCTGATGTGGATACTTATTGTTTTCCTGTAAATTCATAGCCCTTTACATTTATTCCTTTCTTCTACGCGTATTTTAAATTACAGCTTAGTCACCCAACCTTTCTAGTATCACAGGAAGGCAAAAGCTGGCTTCTGGCCCCCGCAGCCTCCTCACTGGAGACAGCTGTACCTTGGGCAGCTGGTCTGCGCTAGGAGCAAGTGCTGGGAAGTCCTTAGAGAAGTCAGAGCAGCACTTCTTCTCGCCTGTATTTCTTGCTTTGATTTTTCCCTATGCTGATCAGGTGCTGGTTCTCTGTCCGCCTAAGATATCTCAAACTAATACTTGTAATGCTAATCTGCTGGAGAGGCACTTCTAGGTATGAGACTGCTGTATCTCACTGCTCTAGGAGCAAATAAACACATTGGAAACTGAGCTGGTATTTTTGTATGCTTCTGAGCTGCTCATTTTCATGCTAGATTTGCGCTACCCCCTGTTACTTCCTTCTTGTGCAACATGTTCTGTCATGGAAAGTGCTGCTAATATAACACATTGCTCTAAGAAAAAAAACCCACATAGATGAAGAAACACTGCTTTAAGTCATTTACTCCAGCCAGCACTTGATTTATCTTAGTACGGGCAGTTACACCCCAGATAGTCAGAGAGATTGCTCTACGGCAAGGGTGACTGCTTAAATACCAATCAGACTGTCTTGGAGCAACGTGACTCCTTACCCTGCAGAAGAATTCTTGGCCACCAAGGCAGGTCCAGTCAGCAGCACTCAGGGCGCAGCTATAGCAGTGTAATCTAGATCTCTGCAGCAAGAATTGTGCAGAAATGTGCATAATTTTTTAAATCATTAGGAAGGTTCCCAGCATGCCAGGACAGTCTGAAAGAAAGTCCTGAGCAGGACTGCCAGGATGAAGGTGGGACAGAGGGAAGTGATGTATAGAGAGAGACCGCTTTAATTAGGTTCCTGGTTCACGTTAGCTCCTTGTTCAGGGAATTCTTACAATGGTCATAGGATGGGCCCCATCCCTATCCATACAAGTAGCTTAAGTTTTAACTTCTGTGCTTTTGATTCAGATGAGATTAGACAAATTTTAAGCCTTTGCCACAGGTAAAAGAAAACATCAACCACACCTACACCAAGCAGCTATATTTTCTACAAATGCTCTAACTGATGGAAATGCTTCCCACTGAAGAGGGGAGAAGAAAAGCAGTCATTCCCTGTGTGAAATAAATGGACAGACACCATTAATGAATGGATCCTTTCATCATGTCAAAGGTCTTTCCTCTTCGGGAGCTGCAGATATGCCAGTTAGCAACAACGCCTCAAGCTCTAAGTCCTTAATGAAGAAACAAAACGTTGTAGGAACAAGCAACTGTGTGATGCCATAATTGTCATGTGTAAGGGACAAAATCTATCTCAGGACTCATTAAAGCAAGCAGTCCAGGAACATTCAAGCCAAAAGATTTTGGAGCATAGCCGCATTGTTGAAAGGCAAGTGTCTATATTCAACACGTTCTTTAGCCAGACCTTTGTCTTCAAAACATGTGAAATACCTGTGAATGAGGGAAAAAGGCATTTAGCCTGTGTAACAGTGGCACTAAGACAGCTGGATCACTTCAGTTTGAGCCAGGGGTAGTGAGGACCTGTGCTGCTGCTGAAGCTTAACAGATGACTCTAAGCCTGTGATCCTCATCCTAAATACTTGCCTGCCCTCTGGCCCTTTACAGGGAGGTCCTTTTTCTCTGCAGTTGCCTTGAACACTTCTACTACTGGCCACCTTCTCCTCAATTCTGCCTGCTCACTGCCCAGGCACCCGCTTTAAAAAGAGTACTGACACCCAGCTGACTGCAGCTCTGCCTTTGAGCATGGACAGAAGATTACAAGTTGGATTTACATCTTCTTTTCTGATGGGATATTTAGGTTAATGAGCCTCAGAGGTAATGGGAAAGAACATCAGGAAGAGCAAATACGTAAACTATTATATTTGATGGTTCCTATTCAGTGGGAGTAAAATTTGATTTTTAAAGTGCACGTTAGATCTGAAACATGACTGTAAAATCAGTTAGGAAACAAAGGAGATCTGTTCTGTGTGTATTTTGAGCCATGCCGATGTTTTCATTAGGGCAAGAAGGAAGGCTCTGCATACAGGTTGAATAAAACGTTGAATTTAGCCCTTTGAATGTTGGTAAGATAAAAAATTAATCTTAAAATTATCTGCCCTTCAGCGCAACAGACTCTCCAAGATATGACATAGACTTGTAGACTAAGATGTTACGGCATAAAACCAGTATTTTGTCCTTCATTTGAGGAGCAAAACACTTTACAATCTGTATAAAAGTACACTGCAAAAGATGGCTTTTAAACTAATTGCAAACGCACCCACCTTGTTATTTAAATGCTCAATTTTAAAAACATCAGGAAAACAGTTCCAAAGTTTCTGCAATATAACCCCATCCAGTTAATTTCTTTTTCCCGTACCTTCCTGAATCAGCTCTTGAAGTTGGAGATAATTCATTCTGGGAGAGCGACAGAGAAAAAACATCACTAACAGGAGCACTACTCCTTATAAAAGGACATTTTGCAAAGCAGTAAACCAGCTCCTGCTGCATAAATTACAAAATATTTAGTATCTAGCTATGACTAGCCTGTTACATGCTCCCTCCTATTCCTCTGCTCTTTCAGATTCCAGACAAAGAAATTGGAAGGAATAAATGCGGGGAACATTGAAATTGTTACTAATGGCCCTCAAGAGTCAATGAGGGCACTCCAAGGGTAAATGTTTTATTTCTTTGCAATACTTCAATACTGATAACTTCTGAAACACATTTCCTTCCAAAATGATTTTTTTAAGATTATATAGGTGTGTCTTGTCACCGGCACTGAACTACAGCAGTCCTGCCATAAAACAAGGTTGTAATGAAATAGCAAACAAAACCCATGCGGTATCAGAGAACAGAGAGAATACAGTGTCCAGCTGAAAACATCGGGAGAGTTTCTCGATGAACGAGTAATACTGCAGCCCGAGGTGGATGATACAGACTCTAGTTCTTTGGGCTGATGAAAATTCCTATTTAAAGCATTATACATAAAAGATGAAAGGAAGGAGAGCAGCCGGTATAACAAAATTAACTCCTACTTAGAAAAAGAGAAGCCAGCCATTACAAAATATGGTTTTTTTTACAACAGACAGCACTACAGTGCCAGTGCCCAGCATACAAGGAATGGAAAAGAGAGGTGATGTAGGGAGAATACAAAGGAAGGAATAAAAAAAAGGAATGATTAATCTGCAATGTGAAAGGAAAGTTGCCTTTAAAGAGGAGGTCCTACCCTAACAGCGCTATCCTATTTATATTTTTGTAGAAATAACTCCAGAAAAAAATCAGTTTCTGTTTCTAAATGAACTATAACATTTCCTTATTTTCAAAGCAATTCATGGAACATGCTGGTTTTGCTATAACAAGCTTTTCTTATTTCTCAGCTCTACCTAGATGATTTTTGAGCTTGACTACGTAAGTAACTGTGTGTGTGTATGAGAACACGGAATTCAGCAGCATGCCTGCTTGGTGAGCATTATCCTCTAACAGAGAGAATCAGCAGAGCTCAGCTGTCTGTACCATGTACATCTCCATTGCTGGCATGAATAAGAGAACCACAAGTACAGATGTACACAAGGAACAGTCTATTTTAGCAAGAAGGCTGGACAGCTGCTGCTGTGAAGTTCTGACTAATTACTGCAAAAGAGTGTGGCAGAAAAGTACAAAATGGATGCAAATACACGCTTAAAATAGAAAACTTTTTTTAGTCTGCATCTTTAGTACATTTCAATTCAGTGTTTTGCTACTTGTTTTGCTTTTTTACAATGTTACAGCTTTACACTCAAGCAATACATACTTTCCACTTCAGTCTTCTAATGACCTAAGACTATCAGATTTTCAACAGAACTGCTTTCTATTAAAAAGTGTCACTCTTAAAATAGTCATCATTTCTTCCGCGTGAATAAAATCACACTTAGGGTCCTATTAACATTCTTACTGTGAGAACAAAACCACCTCAAACTCAAAACTGGTTTGAGGTTGCAAAAAGCCTGGGCTATATTTGCAATCAACAGCACCTTCTGATACATATTTCAGTTTCACAAGTCAAGAAGACTGAAACATTTCCACAAGCAGTACTCTTCCTTCAGGGAAGGCAGTGTGAAATCAATGGAACACTTAAGCCACGTGAATGATATAAAAATCCCAGTTATTTTAATTCTAAATATTTTTCCTGGTAATCTAAATTATCTAATAAAATCTAAAAAAATACTATTAATATATAAAAGTATTTTTAAATTTTTAATAATGAAACAATTCTGTTTTGAAGTATTCTTACTGTGCAGAAAAAGCTTTAATATATTAACTGTTGGTGCATCAATCACCTGAATGCATGCTTCCCTTTAACAGCTGAAGTAATTCCACTGAATAAACAGTACTATCCATATGTGTAAATATAAATAGTAATCAAAGCCTTTTTTTTCAGCATTTTATATCTTGACTAAACTATTCTAAAATTCAGTTGACAGCAACATATTGGGATTTAAGTTTGCAACCCTTCCTCCTAGCATTTATGATTTAATTAGCACAACTTTTGTTTTTAATTAGCATAACTTTTTCTTTTTATATGTGGGCTAATCCAAGTCAAAATAATTAATTTATATCAAAAACTATAATATAAATCATAATTTGAACTGACTAGCTTTTAATTACTGAAGTCAATATAGTGTCTCTTTTTTTTTTTTTTAACAATCTCACTATTCGGTATACCTAGACCCTCTTAATTCCTGAAATTCATCCACTGGACAAATTAAGACTGCTCCCATAACCAGCAAATAATTTGTTTAAATTGTTTTTCTTTTCTCTATCCAACTTATCCCACTTCATGGGATGACTATGTTATCAGCCCTGATTAGGCTTTTGCTTTCAATTAAAATTAGTTTTCTCTCTAGGAAACAGGAAAACTTACTACTGCATATGTCACCACTCCAGTCAGAAAACCCTTGTTTGCTGTGTGCTCCAAAAAATAGAGTTAATCTCCAGCTCAGTCTGAAGCATGCTCCTTAGGAAATGTCTGGCTTGGAAAATCATAGATGCCTTAGAAGTAAGTATTAGGCAGAAGTAGCAGAATTATAACAGGGAGATCTTTTCACAAAGTGAGTAGGCTGCAGAGCAGCCCGTCTAGAGAATGGACCAGTTCTCCAGTTGGCCCATCTGGAGAAAGCCAACATCTATCAGAGCTTTCCTTGGCCTGGTATTTGTATGTTCAGTCTCTGCCAGGATGCTGCAAAAGGAGCCATGAGCGTGGTGGATTTCCTGATCTACTCACCTCGCTGCAAAGGCCTGCAGTGTACGTAGCTTGGGGATGGAGGCTGGGCAGGCTGGTACTGCCTGCAGTGTTCCTTCCAATGGTCACCTAGCGAACTAGCAACATTTCCTTTCGACACACAGACCTCCCACAAAGGTCCCTGCTGCATGTCACCCAACTACGTTCCATTTTCGGCAGTGTTTTGGGCAAAAAATGGCTCGGCTTGGGAGTATATCAACTTTTAGAAAGTTTAATTGTGTTAAATCACTCCCGAATACAGCACTTGGCCATCCAGACTATTTAGGTCTTCCAACAATTTCAGGTATCTAAGACTTACTATCTGTCTGTGTTTGAAAAGTGGGATCCCATGACAATGGCCTCAGCCATATCCCACCCGTACATGAAGGCAAGGTCTGGGCATGCCCAGCCACCCTTCCTCCCTTTATTTCCCCCCATCTCCTGGTTTTCTGCAGCAAAAAAATGCTAGTGTAGAGCCCAAATTTGAGCAATGGTTTATTTTGCTAGGTGTCTCTTTTCAGCAGGTGGGAGATGAAGGGAGCAGTGGGGGGCACATTGGAAAACATCCACTGCTCGGGTTAAATGAAATTTCATTGCCTTAATTCTCCATCTGTTGAATACGGATAACGGTACTTTCCTCATGCTCTTAGTCTCCAAGTCATACCAATACATGAAACACTAGCAGAAGGAGGTACAATTAGTTACAGCTGCCAAAATAGACTCCCAGCAAAGCACTTAGTTCATTACAGGAACAAGTTCTTCAAAGCAAAGGTCTGTTTATTTTTAGCTGGGTGTTGATGAGTCTTTTTCCATTCAGGTTTTTTTTTCATTCCAGCAGCAGTAAACATACTGTTATATCTGATTTCACTGCTTTAATTAAGCAAGTGCTTCTCAGTCCATCAGTTCTATTTTAGGCGGTTTTAAAGTTTATTTAATTTGAGATGTACACTAAGCAGGATAACATAATTGCACACGTGAAAGCCTGCTTCATCCTAATATTAAAACGTTGCTTTGGTTTCTTGAAGGTTTAAAAAAAAAAATCTATGAAGTTCCATGTAAATTTGTCACAAAATTCTTTTTAACTGCATTCTAAAAATATAAGGGAAAGATTGCCAAAGAACAGGATTATATAGGCAGTGTGCCAAACACTTTGCCTTTTTCTTCTTGAGGATAAGAGGGATAACTAACATATACTATCATAGAACCCGGGGAAAAAAGCTCTGGCAGAGGCATAAAAAGGTCATCCTGTCCATTCACGGGCCAGTGATGGAATTAAAGATTCCAGCATCATTCTGGTGGGGTGTCTGGTTAACCTGTTTGTGTAAGACTGGTGATGAAGTCTTTACAGCTCTCCTAGGCAGACTGCACAACTGCTTTGCTTTACTTAGTGTTAGGAAAGGATTCATGTATGACTGGAAACTTCTTTGTTGCAATTTAAGTCCGTTAACCTTTGTCCTAGCTGCCATGCACCTCAAGAATAGAGTGTTCAATCCTTCCTGCACTGTATTTTCATATACTATGTTCTCCCTCACTAATTGCCTTCTTTCAGCTGTTCCTTGATTTCTTCCAATTTTTGCATTAGTTCTGTTTTCTAGATGTCTGAACATACCAACAACTTCCCTCTAGACCCTGCTTCCAGAAGTGAAGCAGCCCAAATCTGAAAACTCTATTCCAGACAACACTTCCCAGTGCAGCATCTAGTGAAAATGTTACGCTGGAATTCTCCTCATACACTTCAGTGTGATGTAAAAAAAAATTTTTTTACAAAGGCATAGTAACAGTTCTGAAACAGAGACTGGCAGCAGGTCCCTGAAGAACCCTATTTGAGACATCCTTCTATTCTGACATAGATCCAGCAAAACCTAGTCGATGAATACAATATCCCATTGCTAATTCATCACAGCCACATTTCCGCACGTTGCTTATCAAATGTAAGGCAAGTCAAAAGTCATGCTGAAGTTAAGATATCTGATCTCAGTTGTTATTTCTTATCCACAGGGTTAGCTGCCTTGTCATACAACAAAATAGACTAAATTTGACAAGATATCTACTTCTAGTAATTTCATGTTGAGCATTACTTGACTCCTTGTTTCCCTATTGATGTTTACGAACAGTTGATCTGATCACCCATACAAGCAATTTTCAGCAAATTAAGGTTGTTTGGGGTATGATTTTCTTTTTTAATTCCTTCCTATCATGATCCCTTTTGTAAAGACTGGCAAAATGTTTGCCATTATAAGTTGCCTGGAATTCCAGCCCTTTCTATGAATTGCCAAAGGGCTCCTTACTGCTTTAGTAATTTCTTTGAATATTCTAGAATGTAGTTGAGTTGGGTTAAATGATTTGAAAAGAACGGACAGATTTAGGGATTCTAACCTCTTCTTTTACGTTACTCTTTATCACAAGTGTTAACTGTAACACATTAGTTCAGAGCTGACCTTTTCAGGATACTGATGCAGAAAAAATCATTAAACATTTCAGTCCTCTTGGAATCATTTGTTGAGAGCTCTTCCTCTCTCCTATACAGCAGACCAATATTTTTCTTAGTATTTCTCATCAGCATTGTGCTGATGAATGAGTTCACATCATCCTTGATACTCCTTGCTAATAGAATCTTGTTTTGAGAGGTCAGAGCTTTTATTCTGTTCCTGTATTTCCATATTATTCGTCTTCACTGACATCTTTTTCTATCCATTTTCTATATGCTTTCTTCTTGTGACTGAAATCAATAACTAAATTAAAATTCAGACATGTTGGGCTTTTTTTCCCTGTCTTCCTTCTATAGTTGGATCATGTTTCCAGGGATGGGGCATCTACAACTTCTCTGGGCAGCCTGTGCCAGTGTTCCACCACCCTCATTGTACAAAATGTCTGCCTTATACCTAGTCTGAATCTCCCCTCTCTTAGCTTAAAACCATTACCTGACACAACAGGCCCCGATAAGAAGATTGTCCCCACGTTTCTTAAAGGCCCCCTTTAAGTACTGAAAGGCCACAATAAGGTCTCCCCAGAGCCTTCGCTTCTACAGGTCGAACAACCCCAACTCGCTCGGCCTTTCTTCATAGCAGAGGTGTTCCAGCCCTCTGATCATTTTTGTGGCCCTCCTCTGGACCCGCTCCAACAGGTCCACGTCTTTCTTGTGCTGAGAAACTTCCACTGAAACCAGGCTAGAGTCAAATCGAGAAAGGTTTCCTCTTAAGTTGCTTACATGTTTCAAAAACTTGCTAGAGAACCTGTGCTCATCTCCCATCATCTCCCAGCACATACACCTGTAAATTGATCAATCCCCCACTATGATCATGTCATGCCCTGGATAATCTTGCCAGCTCCTCACAAAAAACTTAATCAAAATCTTCCTGAGAGGGTGTTAACTGCTAAAATTACTTCCTCTACAGACTTCAGAGTGCTTTTAACTGCTTACTGATCTTGTTCAAGAGAGAGACGACCTGCGGCAGAGAACTACAGACACATGAGGACATGTTAATTCATCTGACCTATTTTAGGTATCTTCTGTAAAACTGGATGACTCGAAGATCACTTGAAGACTCTGGCACTAACAGAAGTAAGAAAATTTACATAGGAGAACTGACTTGGCCTTTTGCTTAATCTTATGGGTTACAATCATGTGGTTTAACCTTGTGTTTTAACCAGTGTCCAAGAGGGAACATGCTGAGCTTTCACACCTGTACCTTTTTTAGGTCTTGCTTGTAAAAGGGTACAGGCATGATTTAATTTTATACTTCTCTATTACATGGTTTGCTTTGTTTGAAGATTTCTACTTTGTTCTGTGTATAGCAGAGACTGCTGGCCATCCTGTCATTACAACCACTGTCCTCCTTTTCACATTTTTCCTACATCTTTGCTTTATATGGATCTGTCATATATTACAGGAGGTTTTTAGTAAAGTTACAGTGAACCATTCCCTTGAGCATTTAAGTCTTCTAAAGGTGGGGGAATGATCTAGTTTATCGAACAGATACAGTCCTAGAACAAAGTGGGGGGTGTGGGGTGTGGCGTGGAAGGTGAGAAGAGAAATGAAGGATGGGAGTGAAAATTGAAAAGCCTTTTGCTCCTTTTGCCCACCTCCCAAGCCCAAAGGAGGGGAATCATTCCCACCCTCACTCGCAGCACACACGTCTTGTAGGCTCTCAGGGCTATCAATGCAGGAGTATTACAGTGCATTTTTAAAGATGCCCTATAACGAATGAAAAACTTTTTTATATACACTAAACAAAACCTTCTTCTCAAAGTATCAAAATGGGAAAATTTTTTCACTTTGTTTTTTTCACTCTGCCAGTTCCCTGCCCGTCAAGAGAACCTCCTTGTTCTTTGCTGCCTCTAATTTCATTGTTTCTAGCTGCTACCTGTTTCCTCTTGGTACGGAACAAACCTTGTTGTTCCTCTTTCTTTTGTAGCTCCACTTTTAAGAGATCTATTGAGTCAAGATATTTTGTATCTTTTATTAAAAATCCTTTTTATCTTTAATTAAAATCCTCTTTGCAGTCCCCTTAATGTGAATGCTACAGTATTTGGAAAAAAAAAATAAACCCTGCTCTGTTTTATTTACATGATGAAGACCAGCAGGATGTTTCAAGACCTTCTGAAAATACAGCATCCAAAGCAATCAGTGTAACAAATTTTTTTTTCATTTTGTTTCTTGTATATCTGTGAAATTTTTCAAAGCAAAATCTTCCCTTCTAAATTTCATCTCCTTGTTCAATGTTACTTACTCAGCCAGACACAGTTTTCACCTCTAAATTACCACCACACAATTGCTGATACATTAATTACTGCAATGACATTTTTATGAAGCTGTTTCTTGTATACTATTTCTGCTCATCAGAATTCCCAGTTTTCTGCACTGAAATGATGAAATCTTTGAATATTTTTTCATTGTAGAAACTAATTATCATTTTTAAAGTACACCAAAATTCATATTCCATGCTTGTCAAGTCAGAGACTGCAGGATGTGGTAGATTCAAAGGGAAAGAGAGAATGGGTGTTACACTAACTCAAGCAGTCATGACCTGCACTGATACGTGGGGTATCCTATCCTTCTGGTCACTCTGCAATAGAAGAAAGCAGGGAAACCATCAATACATTACCTTCAACAGAGCTTGTTGGAACTAAATGTTTTATTTCTAATTGTTTTTCTGAAAGAAAATCTGAACAGCCTCTTTGTGCTTCTGCTGATGAGTATGGCAAGATGACAAAAAGTACTTTATAACTTTATATTAAGGACTCAGAGGCTTAGTGGTTCCAGTAAGGTAATCTAGTCCTTGCACGCTCTGGTTCTGTACACTGTAGCAGAGAGAAGGTAGGCACCTCAAAAGGGTATCTCAAATAGCCCATATGCTGAACAAGGAGTTCTTCATAGGCAATTCTCCATCATTGAGAACAGCTTTGGTGAAAAGCATCTTGTAATCAGTAAAGGATCCATAACATGATTATTATGTACACATCACCCTGCACTAAATGTAGCCTTCATCAAGCACAGCCAGAATGTGAGAGTTGTGGTGAAAAGCAGGGAATTGAAACCCAGACTCCTCTTCTTGTGACAGAACTTCAATCACTATGCTTTTATTCAACAGCTGCATGGCACTGTTTTTTAGGAAAAGAGGGATCTCTTTAAAATAAAGAGACAGGATTCAGGGTCTGAGGGTGTTTTCTGAAGTTCACGATTAGGCAACAGACGTTCAGGACAAGAACAACAGACAATACGCTTTATAGACATAAAAATGAGCTTAGCCTCTCTGAGTCAAAGAATAGCTCTATTCTCACTGCTGGGCTGGATAAAGTGAAGCAGAGAGATGAGACACGTCATTAATGAATGAGGGGCACAGTTAGGAGTATAACTAAAAGCACTGACTTGTATCTCTTTCCTCTAAATGGTAGGACACACTTGCCACATATGCACAACTTTCTTGAGTGTTTGCTCACCAAAAAGAAAGAGAAGACCAGAATCTATGATTAGAAAAATCCAGAAACAGAATAAATCTATGAAGAAGAAAACACGAGCTGCTGTGAGCTTATCTCTTTGTCCCACCTGGGATTACAGAGCCTGGTTATGGCTCAGTGGCTATCGCAGGTCGTTTTTAATTATTAGGGCTGCTTGCAGCATGAGCAATATTTAAACAAGGAAAATGTTAGCTAGAACAATGCACCTGGTGCTGTACAAGTTCAAATAGTTCAGGCGTGGTGTGGTTAGGTAATGGCACATCCTTTAGTCTCTGTGACACCAGCAGTAAGCTTGGCCCTTGGTCCCAGGTGGAGAATTCAGTGCAGTTGCCACCCCTTGTTCACTGTACATATGGTAAAGACAGGGTGTTCTCAAGGCTACAAGCAGCAGCCCAGCTTTCTGGTTTTAATGACCTTGGTGGTTTGCAGGGCATTATCCCCCACACTCAAGCACACCTTTTCTTTTTGCACAGCTGTAACTCCACTCAGTAGTAGGTACTGCACTCACACAGGTAAAAATGAGGAAAAAGGCACTTTCTCTGACATTGATCAGCACTCCGTCTACTCCCAGACTGGTGTAACATGAACTGTGCAGCTGTCTCAGCCCATGCAGATTTCCATTAGCATGACACTCCCATCAGCAACTCTCTCTATGCTGCTTAAAGAAGATGCTGTGACTCCTGCTTCCCCTCCTGTGCAATATTCTGTGTAGTTGCTCATCGCTCTCTACAGCAAAAAACCTCGCCCTTCACTCCAGGAAATCTTACCTCTTGGGCCTCAGGTAATGCATCAACGGACAAATCTCTTTTCTCACCTTGCACCAAGAATTTACACCTCCAGCCCAACATGCTGCAGCTTCTTGCAGAGAGGTAGGATGTAAATTTTGACAATTTCTCCAGAAGATGTACCTCATTTTGTGAAGATGACATCACTTCCTGCTTTGCCTCACTGCTTATAAATCATTCACACAGAAAAGACAAGAGGCAATGAGCACAAACTGAAATACAGGAAATTCTATTTGAACAGGAGAAAAAAAACCTCTTTAAAGTGAGTGTGGTCAAGCACTGGCACAGGTTGCCTTGAGAGTTTATGGAGTCTCTATCCATGGAGATACCCAAATCCCAACAGGACGCAGTCCTGAGCAGATGGCTTTAGCTAACCCTGCTTGGAGTGCGGGGCCTGGACTAGACAATCTCCAGAGATGCCCCCCAAACTCCACCAGCCTGTGAGAAGGGCAGCCATATCATACATCAGCTCAAGGAGCTGCTTCAGGCTATGCCTTTATGATAAGACATATTTTATTCCATTTACAGTTAAAATAAACAGGTTTGAATCAAGATCATAATACGGGCTGGGGTGGGCATAGGTGTTTTTTTTAAAAGAAAAAGAATACAAAGTCCTTGCAATTTTCTTAAGTTATTATTAACTAAACTGTTAACAGCTGTATATGAGATAAGGGTGTCTTGATGCACTGATAAATTCTTCAGTCAGTGCAGCTGAAGTTAATAGCAGTTTTTTTCCAATGGTTTCAAAGAGCAGAGATGGATCTAGATGCTGCGAATATGCCAGTATGCTAACTCTCTGTATTGTTCAAGGTTAATAGTGTCCACCTATTTCCAGTGGAATTAAGGGTGTCCAGGTGTCTGTCACAAAAGATAAACAGTGATCTATTGCATAGATCATCAAACACCTGGGCAGCAGCTCCCTAGCTCTTGGAGGCACTACTGTCCCAAGGTACCACAGAGGTCCTTAGATATCAGAGTGCCTGCTGATGACCTTACAGTGTAAAGCTGCTGAACACCCAGAGTCTACCAAATGGTGTACCCCCCCTATACAAACCATATAAAAATTCACTGAAGGGCAAATTAGGACTTAGGTCTTGTTTTACTTTCTAGTTTCCAGAATATTTTATTAGTTTATAATAGACTAATAACTGGAAGAGTTTCACAAGAAAACACTGAGAGTCCTAGCTTAAAATTATTCCCCAAACCAGTGGTCAGGGCACTCTGCTGAGACATGGGGATGTTGCTTCAAGTCCTCGCTGAGAAAGAAGTTGCTTTGGCCTCTCACATCCTGAGACAGTACTACTACCACCAGATTTCTAGGCAAAAGGAACACTACATTATGTGACAAAGGACTGAAACCAAAGTGGGCTTATGGTTGAGCCCATTACACACGTGTGGGCTCCTCCTGTGGGTTAGAGTTAGGCACCTGCCTTCATGAGATGGAGAGGCTTCGACCACATCTTCTTTCTTGGGATTACCTCCTGGCTAGTCTACGTGCTCTCCCCGTCGGGCAGGTATTTCTGGTGACCTTCTTACACGTCTAATGTTTCCACTTACTGTATAGATACCCTTAGTGCTGGATCACATTAAGCAAAAGATACATTGTCCCAGTTTGAGCCAAGACTTCCTTGTTTTGGAAATGTGCCCAACAGAGTATCGGAATTATTTCATACAAGCTCATAAACCCGGCATCACATTGGCTAAGAGTGCAGGTCAAAAGATTTCTTCCGGCAGATGCTCCTTAAAACCTGCAGCCAGGAGGAGTCTCCTCCTCTTCGGACACCGGGCAGCTTCGGAGAAAGAGCCACAGCGAGAGGGCTGGCTGCCGACCAGGCCGAAAGCCTGCGGCCTGGCCCCCGCACCCGGGGCCTAACTCAGAACTGGTTCTGTCTATCGGCGTCCAGCTCGACTCAGTCAGCATCTCTCTCTCTCATATCGGGTAAGAGCGGAGCTATTTTTCACTCGGCGAGAATCTACCGCTGGGTTCGGACGCGGGGGAAGCTCACCCCCCTTCGCGTTCCGGCCGCAAGGGCTTCTCCTTATCCGCATTTGAAGCCGCCCACTGAAAAAGGTCTCCCTGCGAACTCGTTAAAATACTTCTCTAAGCTGTTAAAAACTTTTAATCACTTGGCCCGCTGCCGTTTTGGATAGACGCCATCTTCTGAGCTACCATCCTGGCGTGACATCCTCTCCTGGCCTGTCGCCAATCGGCCATAATTGTAGTTTTTTCCCTTTTCCTCCCTTTGCAGTGTTTTAACTCTTACTGTATTGTTTCCTGTTTTGCATTTAATATATAGTTGTGTGATATGATAGTATTTTAGAATTTTTATTAAAAGTTTGTTTCAGTTTCCCATCCATATATTCCGAGATTTGAGTTTTGTTTCCCTTTCCCCTATATCAATAAGGGATTTAAGGAGCGTTGGGGACCTTGAGTTCTACTCAGAAACTCAACCCCTAACATACATCAAAATACAGAATTTAGAGGTTGAGCACTGACAGGAATAAACCCTTTCATGGAACAAACTCTAACTAAATAAACTGAGAGAAGACAAAGTATTTTTTTTTCATTAATTCAGCTCTGTTTAACTTTGTATTTTCTTGACAAATGAAAATAGACTGGTTATATTTAGTTTTGACCCCTTGACTCGATGCACTAATACCATGCTCCAATAACTATGTGACAGACATTTTATGCGAATCTTAATTAAAAAGACAGTATTTTTCCCTTACATATTGCAAAACTCTCTTCTTTCCTCTGAAAGCCAAAAATACATGATGGTGTTTCGTTCTAGCTAAAGTACAGGAAACAGTTAATGCTACAGGTGATGTTTGAGTGATGTTTTAGCCATAGAAGTGGCTAGGTTTGCCTTATTTACTGCAGAAGAAATAAACTCACTCTGGTGCAGTAGCAAAGTAATTTCCACTATGCAAAAGAGAAAAAAAAATACAGTTTATAAAAGAAATAAAAGATGACCGCTTTACAACAATTTAACTGCTAAATCAAAAGCTTCCATACCAGCATTTACACCATACTGAGTGTAGCAGGTTAGCTGAGATTAGGGATATCCCATAAAAGCACCTATTCCTGAAAAAGTGCTTTTAATTCAAGGCACCCAATTTTATTTAGCTGTGGAAATGTATATAGTCATCAGAAGTACAGACTGATAAACACATGAGATAATCCTTCCACTTTCCTCAGAACTAGCAAGGTCACAGCTGGAGTAGTACGTTAATTCTGGGGCACCATGCTGGGGCATGAAAGAAGATGTGCACCATTTGGAAAAGGCCAAGAAAAAAGCAAAAATACTGATTTGAGATGTATAAAACAAAATCTATTGTTAGGGCCCCAATATGATTGATAAAAATGAGTGTGTAGTTGCAGAAGGCCCTGCAGCAGGAGCTAAGGGAATCTGGCCAAAGCACAACCATCGTGAATGTCTGGAGACCCCAGCCCACGGCACAAGCTAAGATAAAGAACTGAGATGCACAATGAGTCTCACAAACCAGCAATGCTACTGAGAGGATTAAGAAAGAGGGATGCCGTTGGTATGACTGAAAGAGTGACGGGATTAAGAATGATGCAACTGATAACATACACTGAGAAAGAGACACCAGTGATAAGACTGAGAAAGGTCAAAAGAAGGGACAGGAGGTAAATTGCCAAAGTCTACAGACCATACACAATCTGAAGGAAAAAGGGTTCTCACAGACATTTTCTGCAGAAATGCTGATGGAGCTCTAAATTGTGAGCAACAAAAATCGGCAAGCCAGAGAAACTAGTAGAAAGTGTGAGTGGATAAGTGGATGCTTGTGTTTTGCAAGCAGCTATAGCAAATAAGACCACAGATAGCCTTCTCTCCAAAACAATCTCATTTATACAAGATAAATACTAATGCTAAGAACGACTGGCATCAGTTAATGCATGTAAGAAGTAACTGTATCACTGCAAAGGGAGTTACAATGTTTTGGCTTTCTGAATCGGGAGAAGACTGATGGGACACATGACAATGGTCTTTCAGTACCTAAGAGGCCATTGTCTCTGTATGAAGGATGGTAAGACAAAAATAATGCAAGTCACTGAACTGCAGTAAGGTAGACACTAGGAAAACCTTTTTTTCTAGTGAGAAGAATAATGTGCAAGGCTGGATTTCTTGGGGAAGTTGTGGGATCTCCAAGAGTGGCAGGTTCAAAATGGCGGCTTGGACAAACATCTATCAGGAAAAAAATGTCACATATAATTGGCCTCCTCTTGGAAGGGAGGTGGACCAGGTGGACTTTGGAGATCTGGTCCCAGCTCTCTTTACTACCATTTATGGCTGTAGCAAAGGTTAGGATCAACACTGTATTTTGATTATACAAGAAGCACACCTTAAGGGGGATGTTAGAATCGCAAACAAACTACAGCAATTCATAAAAATGAGCTCAACAATGCTATAAATTACAGCAGAACATTTAAGTACAGTTCTTTGGTTTTACAGACTTAAGGTCTAAGGACACAAAACACCCAAATCTTGACGCCCTGAGGAAATACGAAACTAGCCCGATGACATCTTTCACAACAAAATGTGAAAGTATTAGAGAGATGTTGAGCAGAACCACTGGAAAATGTTAGGTATTCTACAAACTGCAGGACGGCACAAACTCTCACATGCCCCACATAAAGCAAGGCATCTCACAACTGCTCTTCAGGGAACAAGTGTTAATGGAGATTTCCTGCAGAACTGCTGTTGGTAATTAAACAAGCACTCCTCAGTGTGCGTTTCACACGTGGAGGAAGACCGATGTGACTTGGAGATACCATTACTAAGATCTAGTGAGCCCATCCGCCACAATGGCAAATGCACACCAAGCTCTGTTTCTCCAGGGCTTTTAGCTGTCTGCAGTCACCTGAACCAAGCCCTTCTGTTGACACCCATGGTTTCCCTGGGGTGCTTGTCAGTTCCTGGTGCTGTTCTTTTCCATCTTAACGTACTCTGGTCAGCCCCCTCGGAATTTCTGTTCAGTATCGCCTTCACCCAAAGGCTCCTTCAACCGGAATAACTATTCACAAACGAAATAAGCAGTGCCCACTGACTTGTTGATTCTGCTGCAGAAAGCCAGAAGAGCAAAACCCGAGTGGTTTGAAATCCAGCCTTTCCAAGTTGTACACTTTGCAGCTAGACACTACAAAATTTATTTCACAGTTCTTGTTCAGACCAGACTAGATCATCAGAAAGGTCTGTTCTGAGCATACAGCCTATGAAGCCACCTGCCTCCAGATCTAAGATTTGCTACAGTAAGATTTCCCAGAATTTAAAGACATACAGTCCTTGTTTAAGGCTTTCGGCTTTGGGTGCGACTGTGCCCTCACAAAGTCTGCCACCGCATCCCGAGGCCAAGTTCCTGCGCGCAGACAAGCGAAACTCCTGGGGAAAAGCCTGGCAGCCGCTGCCCTGCCCGCCCCGAGCACGGCGCCCGGACAGCGAGCGGCCAGCCGGGCTGCCGGCACTCGGGCTTCCGAACGCTTCTGGGGCGCTTACAAGAAGAGCGCTTTCCGCAAGCGTGGTGCTTCCAGCGGCAGTGCCTCTTTGACAGGAGGAGGGGAAAAAAAGGGGGCAGCGAGGGGACAGGATCATGCCAGGCACCGGCGCGAAGCCCGCTGTAAGCCCAGGATGCTGGGGGGGAGGGAAGGGGCTGCGCAGCTCCGGCCGCCCTCGCCCCCGCCGCCGCCGCCCCGGCCCCCGCCCGTCCCTCCGTGGCCGCTGGCGGGTCCCGCCGCTCACCTATAGTGGAAACGACGGTGCCCACGAAGTAGAAGGCGCCAGTGAAATCCCATCGGGGCCGAATGTCATCGACGCGGATGCCGGCCACGCTGGCCTCCTCGTACTCCCGGAGGAAGTGCCGGAGCTCGGTGCGGCTGAGGTTGTGGCGCCGGGTGAAGTTCTCCAGCCGTTCCTCCCAGCGCTCCTTGGCCTCCCGCTCCGTGGGCAGCTCGATGGCCGAGAAGACGGCGGCGCCGCACAGCATGTACAGCACGATCAGCACCGCCAGCAGGAGGAACCGCGCGTTGTCCGCGTTCAGGCGACCCGCGCTGGAGCAGCAGCCGCCGCGACACGCCATCCTCCGCCCCGCGGGACAACGCTGCCGCGCCGCCACGCTACGTCGGGGTCCTCCCGCCGCCGCCGCCGCCGCCGCCGCCGCCGCCGCCGTTGCCGCCGTCGGGCATCACGGCGCCGCCCGCCAGGCGTGCGCGGGCCGCGGCCGGAGAGCTCAGGGCGATGCGGAGCCCAGCGGCGGTGAGCGCCACTGCCGGGAGGCGGCCAGCACCTCCGTCCCGAGGGCAGGGCGCTGCCCCGCCGCGCCCGGTACGGCCCCGCTGCGGACGGGCTTCGGGCTGCGGCGCATCCCGCGGGCGAGTGGACCGCCTGTCCCGCCCCGACCTGTCCCGTCCCGTCCCGCAGAGCCCCTCAGACCCGCCGCGCCGGGCTCCCGTCTCCGCCACTTTCATATCCCCTTCCTTCCCCCGCCCCGAGCACGTCGGAGCGGGGAGCGGGGACAGGCATCGCCAGGCGCCTCCTGCCTGCAGGGGGGGCGACGCGGGACCGGCGACAGCTCGCCTCCCCGCCCTCCCCCGCAGCCGCGGGGCACCTCCACCTCGTTGCGCGGGGGACGCCTGTCCCGGACCCCGGGCCGCCAGCGCCAGGGCCACCGGCGAGCCGGGGGCCGGGCCCCGCCCTGAGGGAAGCTCCCCTCAGCCGAGGAGCGGCCGCCACTCGGAGCGAAGCCACCGCCCCGGAGTGTCGCGCCCATGCTCAGGGCAGCGCAGGACGGGGAGGGCCGGGGCCTGGCGGGGCGGGCTGCCGAAGGGTGGCGGCCCCGCGGCCTCCACCCCTCAGGGGGGCGGGGGGGCTGCCCTCCGCCCCAGCGCCTTCCCGCCGGCTGGGGGCTGCCGTCCTGCCTGTCTGTGGTGCAGTCCCGCGCCGTGGGTCTGAGGTGCCCTATGCCGCCCAGGGTAACGGGCGCTCTGACAGAACCCCCGAGTGAAAATGAAGAGTTGAGGACATGTCCCCGCTAACAAAGGGGAAAAATTACTCCCTTTTGCCAAAAGAGGGCACCTCTGTCACTACAGGTCTAGTCACTGATTGCTTCTCGACAAGTTCTTGCATCTCCATCCTCCGACACTGAGTAGTCGAAGGGAAATTGTGCTTGGAAGACAGAGGCAGCCCTCCAGCTGCAGTGTGGTGTGAAAATGCGTTATTTTCAGGGGCAAAGAGCTCTCGATCCAAACCTTCTGGAAAAATCATTGTTACTATAAAAAACAGAAGCTAAGCTCAGCAATGTCTGGCAATTACTCCAGTGCCGAATTCTACTTTAAAATAATTGGGAGCTGAAATTCAGGTCTGTGAAACATATTAATATATGAATGACAACCTACATATATATTATTTTAGGGAGCAGGTCAATGAGGTACTACAACATCTCCAGTTGTAGTAATAGGTGCACAGACAGAGCAGTCACTTTGAAGGTAACACCAAGTTCGGAAGGAGTGTTGATCTGCTTGAAGGTCAGGAGGCTCTACAGAAGGATCTGGACAGGCTGGATCGATGGGCCAAGGCCAATGGTATTATGTTCAACAAGGCCAAGTGTCGGGTCCTGCCCTTGGGTCACAACAACCCCCTGCAGTGGTACAGGCTTGGGGAGGAGTGACTGGAAAGCTGCCCAGTGGAAAAGGACCCGGGGGTGCTGGTCGATAGGTGATACCCAACCTAAATCTCCCCTGGTGCAGCTTGAGGCCATTTCCTCTTGTCCTGTTGCTTGTTACTTGGGAGAACAGACCAACCCCCACCTCGCTGCAACCTCCTTTCAGGTAGTTGCAGAGAGCGATAAAGTCTCCCCTCAGCCTCCTTTTCTCCAGGCTAAACAAACCCAGTTCCCTCAGCTGCTCCTCACAGAACTTGTTCTCTAGAGCCTTCACCAGCTTTGTTGCCCTTCTCTGAACATGTTCAAGCATCTCAATGTCCTTCTTGGAGTGAGGGGCCCAAAACTGGACACAGCATTAGAGGTGCAGTGTCACCAGTGTCAAGTACAGGGGACAATCACTTCCCTACTCCTGCTGCTCACACTATTGCTGATACAAGCCAGGATGCCATTGGCTTTCTTGGCCACCTGGGCACACTGCTGGCTCCTCTTCAGCCAGAATGTTGCTTCTTGCCTTTATCTAGTGTACTTACCTCTCACAAAGAAGACACTTAGCAAAGAAGATGACTGAACCTGGCTGTATAAAAGAGATTTTCAGGAATGAGAAATGTGAAAACTTTTTCCGTCTCTTTCACATCAGTGACTAAAGTGTGGCTGATAGAGATAATCATGTCCTAGCGTTCTTGGGGAAGACAATATTTCTTTTATAGTTAGAGAATACCCTATAGAGATTGGTTTGGTTTGGTTTGTTTTTTTAAGATACCGGCAAATTACATTTTACAACTGGGGAAGTGAGGCAGAGATAGACAGGGCTTAAAAGAACAACTTCCACTTTCGGAGGCCACTTTGCATTTTCATGCTGTTTAACTTCCAGCGTTTCAACAGGTGAGAAAAACACGGTCGAGGTTGATAGTTTAGTTTTCCAGACTGCATACCAACCAACCGCATTTCAGAGCAAAGCTTTTTGTTTGTTCATGCTTATTGGTACCAGAACTGTGTACAGCAGTTATTTGCGTGTTAAGGGAGAGACACATGAATCAACTTGTGTCAAGTCAGTCAAGAGTCAGAAAAAGAGTTAGTGAAAGAATCCAGGAGCCCTCTCGCGTTCCTCCATTCTAAGCAATGGAAAATACTTTCAACTATAGGATGAACTTCTTACTCTGAATGATACAGTGGGGTCACAATACCTTGAAAGCACTGCAGCAACATTTAGAAACCAGTAGCTGGGAGTTAGTTTGAGTGGAGATAAAAATTTGATGAACAGAGAAGCAGAAAAGGTAGCATACTGCAAAAAGGAAAAAAGCCAAGGATATAAAGATTGTAGATTAACACAGGAACGTACTTCTCTGAACTTACACAATGCCTTTCAGCCTCAGTACTTCTTGCTATGTTTCTGTCTTTTGCCCTTCAGGGTGCCAGTTACAGATGCTCAGATTAAAAGAAACTCAGAGGTAAGAGACAGGGAATGGTGTGACCACTGTACTGTCAGTGTTCAGTTAAAATTCTGACATCCTGGGTCACAGTGATTAATTCCACAGCTGTAAAATGTTGGCAACTTTACTGATGTCAGTAGAAATATCTGGGATTAAGTAGCATCTAGCATTGTAAGGAACATAAAGCTCCATTCTAGCTTTTTCAAATACAGACACTGGGTAGCCAGAGTATGTCATAGTGAATATTTATATATTACATTAATTTACTGATTTCAATATTCGGTTCTTGATGTCACACCTCTCTTTAGTAATTTTCATTGACTTGGAATCTTTGGTGCAGTTATTTCTGTTACTGTGTCTGTATTTGTTTACTGGAAGACAGGCTGGAATATCAAAACCATAGAGAGTTGTAGCAGAAGAAAGTACAGTGATTATCATGCCACTAATTGCTGAAAAAAACATGCTGATGCATTTAGGAAAGCCACCTATAGAAAGACAGCTATAGTGTTGGTGCATGTTTGCACGCCTAGCATGGAACAAAATGCATGGGACCTTTATGCCTTTTCACCTTCTGTGACGCTGGATTTAATTTTAAGTGCAGTGGGAAGACTCTAGATAGGTTACTGTATCATGGTCTTGAACAAACCAAAATTAGATCATTGCTTTACTGTGACTCCAGTAAGAAACTGCACAATGTTATGCTGCCCTTGACAGAAGATTTAACCTTGTCAGAATCACAAGCAAACACTGTTTCCTTCCTTGTCCCAGGAGGGAGCACACTGGCATTATCCCATTATGTTAATGGCTACAGCAATGCACTCCAATATTGAAACCATGATCAGATTTCCCCGATCTCTCCTTCTGCAGCGTGTATGGCAGCTTTGCAGTTTACCTCCCTTCCACGCTGTGACTTCTCTGATGGATGGTTTATAACACCAGCACGGGACCTTGTACAATGGGGGCTTAGGAGTCAGTTGAGCTTTTACAACACATAACCAATTGCATTAGCCATTAAAATTGACTAGGGCTTGATCAAATTATTTTAGCCATTTAGGCACAGAAAAACGCACTACTTCCTTCTTCACAACGCAGTTACCAGCACTGCAGAAATGTATGCATGTTGTTTGCACTGGCACGTATCGATACACGTTTACTGTAAATCCTTACACTGTTTTTGTACTGGAAAGAACTTAATTTTGAAGGGGCACCAGAAAAGATTCATTCTTAGCAGTAGCAAGACAAATTAATCAGCAATTTATTGAGTAAAAAGGATGTTGTGTGGACTAAGAATTACTTCTACAGACAATGCTATTGCCTTTTCTATTTTTTTATTTGAACTACCTTTTAAAAATAAAGGAGAAACACAGAGGTCTCAGACTTAAATATCACTTTAACCAGAGATCCCAGAGTCAAATTCAGTTACATATGTCAGACATTCTGCTGTGGTTGGACTAATTTGTCTATTTTCTCCTTCTCTTTATTCATAGTTCCACTTCCCAAATGTTAGGGCCCTGACATGAAAAAAAAAACCATATAAGGATGTTATGAAAAATAGAATTTCAAAATATTCTGCACAAGGAAAATTTAAAATTTTATTCAGACAGTTAAGAAGTGTTTTTAAGTCTGTCCTGGCACCTGAGAGGCTGCACATGTAGAAAATGGTTATTAAACAGCATTTTCTGGCCAAAAGTTTTGTCAAGCGTCTTCCATCTGGCTCCAATACATCATGAAGGCCAGCTGTGTCTGGGTTGCATAGGACTGGCTGCAAAAGACTGTTGCCGCCCTGGAGTTCCAGTGATCTTCAGACAGTTTCTTGAAAACAAGTCTTCCTTGCTGTTCTGGAAGAGCATTGTTTAAACAGTTAAAACAGATCTACATGTGTATCTGTTTCACCCAAACTCCACCTTCATTTGGCCCGTTAGTTTGTCTCATACCACATACTGTCCAGCAAACCAAACTCCGAGCCTTCACTCTTTCCTCCACCTCTGCCACCCAGCAGTGCCTCACTTCCATGGTTATATCACAGTCCAAGCTGCTTTGGGTCACAGCTCTCTGTTGGAAAGCCTTCCTGAGTTTTCCTAGCAGAAGTGATCACTTGGTTTATTTGTTCCCACTGATGGACTTTGGATGTATTTTCTGACACTGCATTAATCTGAGCCCTTGACAACTGAAGTTAAATCATGCCAAGTTCCCGGGAACCAAAAAATTCCAGCTGAAATTTAACCAGGAATGCCTCACAGCTGGTCAAGCCACTCTATAACAAAAATAGAAATACTCTTATATGTAACATTAATAAAATACATTCTTCACAAATCAAGGACAAATGCCCATTAATTGTTAGCCAACCTTCTAGAAATCTTCAAGCTTTCCTCATAGGAAGACATCTTCCTACTTAGGACTTCTCTAATTCTCACAGAATGAAAATTACTAAAATGATAATACTCTGTTAAAAGTATAACAATGGCTATCAAGTTGTTATCTCAGTCTTTAGAGCACAATGCTCCATTTTCATGTTACCTTCCCTGATCCCTGTCTTTTCAGGCTCATCAGGAGCAGAATCAGTTTCTGCATGTAGCACATGTGAAGTGAAGACTGCATACAGAATCGAGGGAAGGTGAAAGCAGAAAGCAATCGTCCTATCTGTTCCATGGACATCTCAGCAGCACTCTGACCTGTGCTCAGATCACATTATTGCAAAGTTCTGAAAACCAGAAAAAGCAATAACCAGGCTTCTAAGTTGCCAACATGAGCTAAGAAATGAACAACCTAAGTACCTAAGCTCCTGTAATTTGCCTCGAAGAGTGAGTGTTGAATTCCTGTGTTAGAGGCAGGGCTACTCCACTATCTAGCTCCATTTACCCTTTAAGTAAGAGACTACAGTGATTTCCCCAACAAAGCCATAACCTTTTTGATTTGAAAGATCATCTGATAACTGCACCAAAGAACTCAGATGTAACTAGAGAGAGCAGAACAGAGAAAGGATACGGAAGATGGAAACGAAGTGATACTTCATTGAGTTTCTCTATGGATTGGTCTGTGACAGTGTAGGAAAATGAAAGAAAACGTCTTGCTAGGCAGATGCCATGATGATTTCTAAACATGTGCCTTTTCTATGGTAAATTTTGAATGAAATAAGGATAGACATTGCATAAACGTTAGGAAGTAGTGCACTCCCAGTGTACTCCAAACCATATTGGGGAATGCCACTGCAAACTGAATGAAGTAGCACTGGAACAGCTACCTAGCCAGATTATTTGGGATCCAGAGGAAAGTCTGAATGAAGCACCACACTATTCTACAAGATTTCCAGGCTGCAGGACCAGTTGTTCATACATCCCACAGCACTGTTTAACACTACTCTTCAGCACCCAAGCCAATCCACTTCAATTTAGTGTTTTGGATAGTGCTTTGGAGTCTGCAACGGGGGAAAAAGACTGACAAGAAGCCAATTCTGCAAGAAGCCAAACCAGCAAGTATCAGAGCCTGCATTAGAAGTGATAATGGCAAAGCAAAGTTTCAATCCAATGTGAAATATACACATGTAGAAGAAGATGGAACAACGTATATATAAACAAGATTGACTTTATTTAAATTTTACATACAAGAATTTTTATTCCAGCTACTGGGGCCAACTGACAGTCTCACAGAACAGTAACTTTTAAATTCATTACAACTAAAATGCAGAGAGAATCTCTGAGAACAGTCTATACTTGTTTTAATATTGAAAAGCACATTAGGAACCACAGTAAGGAAAAAGAATACAAAAAGGTATTTAAAAAATGCAGGTTCATTTTATAATAACGTGGTTATGGATTATCCAAGAATCTCCCCATTATCAACATTTTAATGTTTCTTTCAACTACAAGTTAGCCATTATAGCTTACAAAATAGAAATAAGTAGTCTTGCAAGTAGTATGGCAGGCTCAGTGTCAGTGAAGAGAAATGTCACAGAATACTGGAAATGTTCACGAGGGAACCCACATATTTCCATGTGTATCCGGGGCGTCAGTGTAAGGAATATTCCAAATCCACGGTTGATCTGTAAACCAAAACAAAAACAGGCTCATGACAAATTCAGTTATTCAGTGTAAAATTTTGATCCTTTTTCCTCCCCTCCCTTCAGAGGAAGGTCAAAATTCGCACTGATTTTCACATAACCCCACATGCAATTTCAGTTTACTGGAAATTTTTATTCAGTTATTTTTTGAAAAAGCCTTACGAGTTTTCAAAAGGCTTTGCTTTCCCTCAAATATTACTTAAAATGTATTTATCATAATCCAACATACTCCCCACCAGCTGTAAAAGACTTGTATTTCAGACAGTATACAAGAATAGTATTGCAGCCACATTTGGTTTGGCCCATCGGCAGCAATTTTGTGGTGCGTATCTCTTAACCCAATGGAATTGTAAGTAAATGCTGTAACATATTAGCATTTTTCACATGGACAGTAAGAATTCAGCATGTAAGGATGACGTGCCCTCAATTTTGAAATGTTCCAAGTTCACAGCTCACTTCTTCAAACATTGCATCTTTAGATGAACAACAGGTTTGCAGCAGAGAGTTCCCTCCCTTCACTTCCCAGAATGCAGAAGCTATTCCCATTCTGGGGAAGGAGCAGAGGCAATGCTAGCTCTGCAGCCTGCTCTAGGCTCATCCTCCTACCACACACGTTACAGAACAGCAGCTGGTCTATGAAGCCAAGCTATTATTCTGCTCCTCTCTGGCTACTCCTACTCAAATACAGAGAAATTTTCTTGAGTCCTTCCAGCGACTTTTCTCAAATAAGAAGTCTATATAAATCCAGCCTGCTTCTTTTCTCCATCTACAAAATGAGCCCTGAAGGAAGACAGTGATCTTAATCTGTAAAATGCATTGATTGAACTGAATTGTTCTGAGGATGACAGTAGTTCATTTATCAAAACCAAGCTACTCATCTACATGATATACTATGTGTAATTGCTAAAGGTTTGCTACATGCTTGTCAACTGAAATTTTAGATAAGCTTTGATCTTGATGACTGTTCGTCAATTCTACGTTTACAGGCTCCAATGCCAGCTCTCACAAAAAATGAAGTGTGAAGTACTGTAGCAAGAAGAGGAGAGTAAGAAAGTGACAGAAGCAATAATGAAGGGATGTATAAATTACCCAACAGCACTCTGTGACAAGTACCATGCCAATTAAACATGGGGCGGGGAAAGCATTCCCACCAAGTACTCATTATTACCTACTTCTGGAGTGCGTTTCATTCTAGTCTTGTCGGGCTGTATGTTGCAGTGAAACAGAGCCCAGCTATGCATGTTTTACAACAGTGTCTGTTTACAGTAGTAAGAGGGTAATAGGAAAATGCTTTAAATTACAACAAAATTGCATCTGCCTGACTTGAAAAAAGACTTTATGTTTAGAGTTTATGAAGATATATTGGGATATTACAAGTTACAGGAATGTGATCACCAGAGAAAGAACAGCCTGTGCAACAAATGCTACCTTTCACATAATGTTATTACAAGAGAACAAGAAAAGCAAACATCCTTGCCTTGCCCTGATTTAAAATCATGATATAGCTTCGAGGTGGAAGAAGTAGTTGGCTAGTTTTTGGTTACAGTGGATAGGTGGTTTCCAAGCATGAAAAAATAAAAAGGCATTGGAAACCGAAGAAACTCTAGCACTTAACTCACAGCGCACTTGCAAAAAAAGTACCACCATTATTTCCCTCAGCTTCTTTTATCAGTCTCCTGCTTGACAGCCATGTGTACCTTTTGTATTTTAGGTGAACACCTTACCACATAGCAAACATTAATAGTTACAAGAATGGGCAGAGAATAAAGCAAATGTTGGAAAAAGCACTGAGGATTTCAAGCATACAATCAGATTTGATCATTGACCCCTATCTATAACATCAGAATAAATCCAGTCCCACTCAAACACAGGAATTTGTCACTTGGAGGACTGTATGTAGCTTGAACCTATCCATCTTCACTACCATCTGCAGTTACTCTGATTAATTCAGCAAAACATACAGGAAGAGGAAGACTCAGATATACAGAGATAACTTCAGCCACCCTTAAAGCACTCTGAAATGCTTCAATACATAATTTAGTTCTTTTTTATTGTAGCTATCTTAATAAAATTTTCTTAAAGTAGCTATTAATGTACTTGGAACTTTGTTCTATTGATGGGATGCTGTTGCTTTTATAAACAACCCGACACTATTGTAATAAGGCATGTGTAAAACTGTTGCTGAAACAAATTATAATTCAGTTATTTTTAAAATGTCAGATTCAATTTAAAATTATTTTTCACTTTTAGTTGTACCTATAGCACCAAGAAAAAGACAATGACTGCGTACAAATACTGTATGACTGTAGCTGCTTACTGTTGCACACTAAAATGATTGCCAAACTTTTGAAAGTTAAATCCTTTGATCTTCTGGGGGAAAAAAAAAAAGGTTTAACTGTTCCCTGTCGATAGCTCCACTACACATATTTTAAAGTGTGCTCAATGTACCTACATTCCACACCTTTCAAGTTCAGTTCCTCATTTTTTATACTCTAATTTTGGCTCAACTGCACCTTTCTGGAATTAGCGTTATCTAGTGACCCGGTATCACCACTTCCTTCTTGCCTCACAAGCAGCAGAACTCCAGCACTACAGTTAGCACACAGTGAACTGAATGGGACCATTCCTACCCCACTGCTACTTTAAGGTTATCTGAAATGTCAGACAAAGCGCTATTTCAGTTATTCCCAGGCAGACTTTTGAAGATCCTCTCACAACTCATCAGACTATCACCTTTCATTTAAAGCCAGAGAGGCCCTGGAGAGCAAGGTAAGTTTTTCCAAGTACACCTGACGAACCACTCAAAGAATGCCCCACATTTTGAAATTAGGTTATGGAATATGAAATCGTGAGCTGACAATGGTACAACAATGTTGTTTCACAAATTTTAACAATAGTATTTTACAAACGCAGTATATTGTGTAAACATGCCAGCAAGCCATCTCAAAACTTTGTGCTCTCTTAAAGTATGACAGATGGCAGTACAGTATGTACAGACAAACCCAGAAAAGTCTCTGAATTACAGGAACATGCAATTTAATACTTAAGTATAAAATACAATTAAAGCATCTTTGTGATCCTCTTCCTACAGTTTAAAATACAAGTGTCTTTTGCACTGAGTGGAGATCTGGATGAAAGCTATTCCTGGTTGATTTCTAAATGCAGAGACTGGATTCTTACATTATCTTTCACAATATTTCATAAGACTTCCAACTGAAAAATGTAGCTTTGAAGTAGTAAGTGTTCACATATACAGAAAGGTTACTCACAAATAACCAGAGCTCTTCAAGTCTTTCTGCACATACATTCTAACGTGCTAAACTTACTCCCTGCCACGTGAGGCTGGGAAGTTCTCCCTCTCAGCATTTGCAGAAGGTGCACACTATACTTCTGTCTCTTTT
The DNA here is from genome assembly GCA_009769605.1 of Bucorvus abyssinicus. Lineage (NCBI taxonomy): Eukaryota > Metazoa > Chordata > Aves > Bucerotiformes > Bucorvidae > Bucorvus > Bucorvus abyssinicus. The sequence continues at coordinate 18,085,485 of CM020036.1, forward strand.
CTTCCCTCTCTTTGGATGACCATGGCATTTAAAAAGGAACTCATCTTGTTCCTCTCAATGCAAAAACATACCCAAAAGATCTCAAGAAGGGGGAAAGGCAGAAGGTGTATAGATGCAGGATCTACACAAAGTAATAAATCCTGAAGGCCAGGACAATGACCACATGTTGAGCAAAAAAAGAAAAAGAAAATAAAACCCAGTACTGCAGTTTAAAAGCAGGATTTGCTTTGTTTCTCAAAATGACCATCTGATGAGGAAAAAAGTCCTTTCACTTTACTGAGGCCTTTCCCAAGTTGTTCTAAAAAATCCCATTGATGTACTTAAGTACTGAAGTTTCCTCCCCTACAGCAGATGATTTCCTCAGTCAGTAAACGTAATATCTAAATCACAGATTAAGTGATATTCCTTGACTATAGCAAGCAGCTTGTGCCTCTTCCCATGCAAAGTTACAAAACCGCCCTGGGGCTGTACCCCTTTGTATAATATAAATCTGTTCTAAGAAACTTCTCAACAGGGTGAAACAAAAGTGGTAGGGGAATCCGTCCTCAAGTACTCTAAATGAAATGCTGTGCTTTCATGAGAGTATCAGGTCGACTTGTTAAAAGGGAAGAGCAATATTGCAACTAAGATGTGACAATGAAGCTCAACAAGAACGTAATTTTATACCATGAAATAGCAGTACTCATCTGAAAATTCTAAAGGGAAATAAAAATCTGAATATAATCACAGGCACAAAGAGATTTTATTTTCAAAGATATCTTGCTCAGTAAGGTTGGCTGTTGTGTGCATGTTTCCCAAGTACCAGACTGTTTTCCATCCAAGGAACTCTCAAGTTGTATTTCTGGTCCATAGGTTTCTTCTATCTTAGTATCAACACACTCAGTTTTGCCAGTCTTTCTTGTTATGACAGCCTGAATCTGTAGGTTAACAATGGATAGAGGAAATGAAGATTATTGGGAGTGCTCAACATGGATTCACCAAGGGGAAATCATGCCTGACGATCTGGTAGCCTTCTATGACGGCATGACTGGCTGGGTAGATGAGCGGAGAGCAGTGGATGTTGTCCACTCTGACTCCAGCAAGGGTTTTAACACTGTCTCCCATAACATCCTCATAGGGAAGCTTAGGAATTGTGGTTCAGATGAGTGGACAGTGAGGTGGATTGAGAACTGGCTGAATGACAGAGCTCAGAGGGCTGCGATCAGTGGTGCAGTCTAGTGGGAGGCCTGTAGCTAGTGATGTTCCCCAGGGGCAGGTAGTGGGTCCAGTCTTGTTCAACATATTCATCAATGACCTGGAGGAAGGGACAGAGTGCACCCTCAGCAAGTTTGCAGATGATACAAAACTGGGGGGAGCACCTGATACACTGGAAGGCTGTGCTGCCATTCAGTGAGACCTGGATAGGCTGGAGAGCTGGGCAGAGGGGAACCTAATGAAGTTTGATAAAGGCAAGTGGAGAGTCCAGCACCTGAGAAGGAATAACCCCATGCACCAGTATAGGTTAGGGGTTGACCTGTGGGAAAGCAGCTCTGTGGAGAAGGTCCTGGCAGTCCTGGTGGACAAGTTAACTACAAGCCAGCAGTGGGTCCTTGTGGCCAAGGCCAATGGTATCCTGGGTTGCCTTAAGAAGAGTGTGGCCAGCAGGTCAAAAGAGATGATTCTCCCCCTCTACTCTGCCCTAGTGAAGCCAGATCTGGACTTTTGTGTCCAGCTATGGGCTCCCCAGTTCAAGCAAGACAAGGAACGACTGGAGAGAGTCTAGCAGAGGGCTACGAAGACAATGAGGGGACTGGAGCATCTCTTGCGAGGAAAGGCTGAGAGATCTGGGTCTGTTTAGCCTGGAGAAGAGAAGACGGAGAGGGGATCTTATCAATGCTTATAAATATCTGAAAGGTGGGTAGCAAGAGGACCAGGGCCAGACTCTTCTCAGTAGTGCCCAGCAACAGGAGAAGGGGCAACAGGCACAAACTGGAACACAGTAAGTTCCATGTGAACATGAGGAAAAAGTTCTTTACTTTGAGGGTGGCAGAGCACTGGAACAGGCTGCCCAGAGAGGCTGCATATATTTAAACCCCACCTGGACATGATCCTGTGCAAGCTGCTCTAGGTGAACCTGCTTTAGCAGTAGGATTGGACTAGGTGATCTCCAGAAGTCCCTTCCAACTCCTACCACTCTGTGATTCTGTGAACAAAGGAGTTCAGGAGATTGTTGTATCTATATAGTTTATCTGTCAAGGCATTAAGTACTACTATCAGCTACCAGATAATTTTATTGTTTAACTCTTTAAATGTTTTGCCCTGAAGATGCATCTGCTGCCCACAAACGGCCTTCTGCTGTTCAGCTGACTACTGAAGGTGAACAACTGCAATTGCTCAAAACAGCAATTTGCAAAGAGTTAATAATGTACATGTTGCACACAACAAATGTTATATGCTAAAAATTAATGAGGTCCTTTGTCACCTCAGAGTAGGAATGATCTTAATCTTTATTTTAAAACGGCCAGATGTAAAATGCACATGTTATTCCCTGCAAGAGATTCCAAGAGAAAGCTGCAAGCTATGTGTATCATGCATTATAAAGCTGTTTTGGGTTGATAATTTAAAGCAGCTGGAAAGAAATAGCCTAAAGGAAAAATGCCTCTGTGCAACCTTAACTCTGATCTATTAGGTTGACATATTTAAGAAAATTATTGAAAAAAAACTTGCATAAATAACTTTGAAAAAAGACTTCCCCAGAAGTCTTCTTTCTTAATTTCTTCAAAAATATTTGAGTTACTTGACAGAGAAAGTGGAGAATTCTAGAACTTCAGACGAAAAACAAAGGTGGGAGAAAGGTAGAGACCACATACAGTAACATCTTCCCAGAACTAATCTGACCTCCTGAGAATACAGCAGGTCCCTGTAAGGGACTAATAAAGGATTCCTCTAGCTTAGCTGGACAAAACACTGATCTCTTCTTTTAGGCACTCTGTCACTAGAACAAGGCAGGCTAAATGAAAATTATCCCCACTTTTTAAATAATACAATAAACATAAATATCTGAACCTACCAGACCTGGAGACAAATATGCCATGAAATTTTCATGTTTTTATCAAAACCAACATTGGTTTATGTGTAATAAAGGAGATAGAGCATTACTAGTTTCCTGAAGTCACTAGTGTCCTGAATTACCAAATGTAATTTCACCATACTCTCAACTTGCACTCCTTGAAAACTAGATTAAAAAAATATCAAACGGTGAATATCTGACATTACAAGGAAAAGGTCTATTTGCTCTTCCACTTAAGCGTGGGAATGGAATATTGAACAGTGAGCAGGGACCTTCATAATGGAGAGCGCTGCTCCTGTGAACATGTTACCGATCCTTTTGTACATCCTCAAGAAAATGAAATCACAGCTGTCAGAGGTTGAAAGCTTCAGCTAGAGAATTAATGAATTGTTAAAAGTACTGCTCATTTCTTCACAATACTTGAACTTGCATTAAAACAGATTTCCATCTCATTTGCCCACCATTCTTCCAGCCTCTTATAGCATGAGATTTGAAAGCTTTAGCCTGCAGGCATCAGGGGTAAAATAGATTTTCTTGCTGGAAAATAATGAATTTCATTTTAATACATCTTTATAAATTATTAGAATAGCTAAGGAAATCTTGAACAACAAGCAAGATAATCAAAGACTAATACAATTCATATAATTGGTATATATAGAGAGTAATATGTAGCTTCACTCTAACTTTTGATTAATATGAACTGAGCCGGAAACTGTCTTATTTTCTTGTATATATTTTCTCTATACTATTTGTCAACTGAACAGGCAGTTTCTTTCCTTGATTTAAATACATACCCTGAAGAGAAAATGGAATGAGAAATAACTTGTTTATTAGAAATGACTTACCCCCCCTACTTTTACAGTGTTCTCTTCCAGACGGTTTAAGTTCCAGAGCATTTGAACTAAGAGCTCAATAAAAGCTTATATAAATTCCTGCCTTGCAATCCAGTCACAACTCAAAGAGCTGCTGATAAATACATTTTTAGCTCATCCCCTTTTCAGTAGCGCTGTAGGAGAGCTCTGTATCAAGTTCACGAAATTAATAAATCTGAAATCTGGCAGAATAATAATGCAGTGAAATGTTTCAGAAATGTTCCACCTGCTGAAGTCTTCCTAAAATAGCAGAAAACAGCCAGCTGAGCAGAAATCTAACCACACTTACATGTTATTAGAAAGTTAAGTGCAACTCACAAGGGAAAAAAGCAGATGAAATAGCCCAAAATACTGAAGCTTACTATAATACAACCACCATATGGTTTACAATACATGTAAACCATAGATTCACTGATTAATTGATCTAATTAATTACATAATCATTACTTTGACAATTTTTATAACAAAAAATATTTTTTCAAGCATTATAGTGTGGTTTGCTGTTGGCTTTTTTTGTTTGTTCATTTTTATAAATCATCCCGTGTAGTTAAAATGAGCTACTTGACATGAAGATATTTCTGGTATGGTTTCTCCCACAGAAGAAATCTTACAAACTCCTCCTCTCAACTTGAACTGCCTATGCTACTATCAGCTATGGTTTGAGACCCAGTTAAATTTTATTCTTTGTTCCCTGCAGGAAGATCAAATGACTCTGGTTGGCACAAGCAGATGGAGTTTACCTGTCCATGTGCTGTAAAATGTGGCTCTGTGCAAGTCTGAAATACAGCTAAATGAAAGCAATGGGGAAATGTTAAATATGTTAGGTGTCACAGAGGTGATATATCATAATTACCCTCCCAGTGACATCTTAAAGCACATCGATACATCCTTCAGTGACTACAGCTTAGCCTATGATTAGTGAAGGATTAGTTTTAATGAAGGACAATCCATCTCTCTGGGAGAGAAGAACAGTGCGAAACCATGAAGTTTTTTGTGTCACAATGACCTCAATTTATACTCTTCAGAGATCTCTGAAAGAGGAGGAAGAAAATCATGACTGTTTGTCCAAGAGATCCTGTTTTTCTGTTTTGCCTAAACTTGAGCTTTAGAATGAAAGCCACTGACTAATGATGTAAAACAGGCAAAGATGAACAAAGCCTTCTATGGTTTTTTTTCCCCTCCCTGTTATATGGGGTGACAAAAAAGTAGGACAACAACCAAATTACTTAATTGTTATTGAACTTAATGAACTTCAAAAGACTGCAGATCAACCTCATGAATTATTATGGCTGAAACCAGACAGATTATTTACATCATTTACTGATGAGTTTATCACTGTATGTCCTGAGATTACTTTATTGCTTTTCAAGATGCATTTACTCCTCTTCCAGTTTTCATGCTGGAAGTCAAGTCTCATCTGATAATCACCAATTAATATGACAGAAAGCCACTGTATGACAGAATGATGAAGAATCTCTGCAATAAAAATTAAGGAACTGTTTTTCTTTCACTTTGTTACATTATATAATATAATTCTGTAATTAAGTATGTCTGATCCAAGATACAAATTTGCACAAGTACAGGAAAAAACAATGTCTTTTGGTATACCTATCTTCTACTTAGAACTTTACAAGGCAAATGTATGACCTTGTTCCTGGGCATCTGTTCACTATTCCTCCTGCTTCTCCTCCCTCCTGCTCCTGATAGGATTTTTCTGATTATATGGTTACAGAATCTGACTTTGTGGAAAATCCCCCAGAGCCTTTACTCCTTCAATTATAGGGATCAGTCAGTATGGTTCCTTTAGGGAAAGTATAATTACTTGCATTTCTGTTTCTCAAGACTTTATTGAAATAAATCTATCTATATCACTCCCAAGAGACTTGGGAAGTTGGTAACTGTATTGTTAAGGACAGAGTATTTTATGAGTCTACTCCAAAACATCTTTAAACATCTTTTCCAGTGGGAGGCTGAGGAACTGAAACAGAATATTCAGGAAAGAGATGTGAAAAGGCACAGGCAGCTGACTTTGCTTCCATTGCCAAAGCCTAAACAACTTGAATTCTGACATCTGTTCATAACATGGGAGATAGCTGAGACCCAAAAGCTGGACTACAGACATGTTCTCTTCGGAAATAAGCTTTCCATGCAAAAAGTGAAAAAAGTTACCTGGAAACAAATCTTTACATTTAGTTGAAATATACATAAAACTCACTGACACAGTAGGTTAAATGCAGGAATTAAAACAAGAATAATATTAATCATACATCTACATTTTTGCACAAGGAAGATAGTACACGTAACACATTCGAGAACCTACATGGGGTCTAATTTTTAGAATTTGTCCTAAAATTTGCAAAAAGTTTAAGCATGACCTTTTAGAAAAACCTTCCAAAACACATCAGTTTGAGCATTAGTTAACAAGCAGACAGTGCATACATGTCCCAGAGCACCACAGCTGGTTTTAGAATATTCTTCCCCTCTAGTTAGCTTGTAACCCAGGCACAAACCCTGCCACCACTCCCCAAAAAGTATTTACAGTACTTAAATGGAGAGTGTTTTATACTAAATAAAACAGTATAACAGACTGTATTATCATTTCTATATTGAGCCAGTATTTTCTTTTTTTTTTCCTTGAGAAAACTGAAAAACCATTTAAGAATTCTTTTAGATAGGTAGTAAGCTCTTAGAGCAGAAAAATCATCTTAGGAAGTTACAAAAGGAACACAAATCATATTGAACAGGTGCATGTCTGGCTATGTAGCTGGTGCCATACTCAAGGTTTTGGCTTCTATGATCATGAACCTACCTGTGAGAAGCCAGGTTTGTTGGGAGCTGAGGGGACTCCCCTGACCAAATGGGGCAAAAGCCTCTTTGCCAACAAGCTGGCTAGACTTGTAAGGCTTTAATCTATTCTCAGTGGCAGAAAGGAATGGAGTTTTGAGCAACATGGCAGAGCCAGGGTGTCGCAGTTTGGAACTATTCGGCTGTTATCTCGAGAGGTTTCATGACTTACTGTAGTTTCGGGGGAAATGTAAACCCACCAAAATCTACATAAAAGAACTTAATGGCTCATTAAGGCTTGCTTTGGCAAAGGAAAAGAATGTGATACACAGGTTTTAACTTAAGGGGGGGAAAAACAGAAGCATTTTAGTAAATGCAATTAAAACCATAAAGCAATCATTTAAAGTTGAACAGGACTGGAAAAGAGAGAGAGGGAGAGATTGATAAATACATAAATAGGTATATACAAGTATAATACAGTCTCCCATTTCGACCCACATCTCCTGTTTACAAACAAAGAACCCACCATGCAGTCGCACTGCCTGGGGGGCGTGGAGGAAAGAAGTCTTTGTCCGTCACCTCACAAGTTTTCAGTCCAAGAAAACTTCTCCTGGGGCAAACCTCCATGCAGTAATGTAGTCCTTCTTCCTCCAGGGTAGCTGGGAGAAGACTTGAGTTTACCGGGTGCAAACTCCGAGGCTTCTGGCTCTCCCTATCTGCGGAGCGGGATATGGACCAGACCTTCAGGGAATGCTTGTGGGTTTCCCACGTTGCATGCGGGAGCTCCGTGCTGAGCATCTAAATCCTCGTCGCTTTTCCCCTCGCCAGCGGTTTCTGTCCCCTCAGCACAGGATCTGGGGGCTTACAGCCTATTTTTACCCCTTATTGGGTTAAACTCAGTCCAAAAGCCAACCCCGCCAGTAATCAGCAGAGTAGAAGGGTCTACCTTCTTCACAGAAGGAATCTTTTTACTGCTCCAGGGGTATTTAGGTAACTGCAGATCTTTTTCTCTCTCTGATGAGAAGTTTCTCAATCCTGGGGCAGAAAATCAAAAGTGCCGTGGCTCACCCAGGGGAGTGTCTCAAACTCCGCTTTTTATGCGCTTATTTGCTGAGGCATGTCTCAAATATCTCGACTCCCAATCATGGAAACAAGAGAGCTGGTGCTTCTCTTCCCAAAAGTCATGAGAAAACTTTTCCCGTGCTTTGGGGGGAAGTAGAAGGGGAGGACAAAGGGCCCACCCCCCACCAGCGCCATCTTAACCCATCACACAGGGGCTGTTGATGCATTGGGAACCAACAAAGAAACACCTTTGAAATGCTGCAAAGAATTAGTTGTTCTTCATCTGAGGTAGTGACACGCTCAACAGCCCAGCTGAAGTGCCTCTATACCAATGCACACAGCATGGGTAACAAACAGGAGTTGGAAGCCACTGTCCAGCTAGAAAGACGTGACCTGATCAGTATCATTGAAACTTGGTAGGATGAATCACATGACCTGAGCACTGCAATCGACAGCTATTAACTGTCCAGAAGGGACAGGCAAGGAAGAAAGGCAGGGGAGGTGTTTGCCCTCTATGTAATAAAAAGTGGACTGACTGCATAGAGCTGTGTTTGAAAAACAGATTGAGAGCTTACGGGTGAAAAATCGGAGGTCAAGCCAACACAGGAAACCTCACGGTTGGTGTTTACTACAGGCTGTCCAATGAAGAGGATGCTGCCAAAGCATTCTTTCTTTAACTACAGGAAGCATCATGCTCACAGGCTCTGATCCTGCTGGGGGACTTCAGTCACTCTGAAATATGTCTTTACTCTTACTTACTATATAAGACTCTATAAGTCTATTTACTTCTTAGGTTTTGAACATTCTTTCCCCCCCCTCATCATTTGTTAGTTCAAAAACCTACAGAAAGATTTGAGTTGCTGTATCGCTATCTTTGCTGAAGTCTGTTACTCTCTCTTATTTCAAGCTCTGCTGTAGATTGCCTTTTCTAGATCATAGCTTCTAAAAAAAAATTAGTTACAATCTTTTCACATTAGTTTTAAGAATAAAAATATTAAAATTTACTCTTCCTGAATATTGTAAGTTACAAATCAACATCATTATCCTCAATGCGTTTTTAGGTTTCGAGCCATCATCACCCCATAGCAGCATGTACTTGTCACTTTCCCAATTTGCATGTTCTAGAGAGAGTCTCAGAAGCTGAGAAGGTTGAGATTTTGTAAATCTCTTCAAGTGTTATGAAATATATCCTCTCTGCCCCTCCAAGGAGGATTCCAACACAGATCTTCTAGAAAATGAAGTCTAAATCTATGAAAAAAGAGAACAGACCAAAAGCAACTCTTCTTTCTTCTGATTTGCAGCAATTCTTTCCCATTTGCTCTATGGTATTCACACCCCACTTCCAAAGGATTGTTTTTTCCTCACACCTGCTCTCTTCCAAACATTCTTCCTTCAACACTCCTTCCTCCATTAGTTCTGCAGAAAAACATTTGGATTCCAGAAAGAGTATCTATTTTCTTAATGCATACAAGAATCCCAGAAGAGGAATGAAAAAATATTTAGGTTGTTGATCCAAAACTTAAAAAGCATAAAGAAAAAATTAGAACCAAGAGACTCTATAGTAGCTTTCTTTGAAGCTACAAACAAAATGTGGGACTGATATAATCTCAAATCCAGTCATGCCAAGAAAATGTTAAAATACAGCTTTGGAACATAGCAGTGTTCAAATGGCTCAGAGTTACTCAAATTAGTTTGCTCCATAGGTAATACAGCTACTTTTCTTCTGAAGTCACACCTTACCTTTGCCTCCATACTGTTCTGGTGGAAGGTCATAAGGTACAGGAAAACATGTTGCCGAATCACTGCCTTCTGAAAGCATCTTCCCTCTCACTTGGAAGTAACCTTTGTCCAATCCCTATGAGGAAGGGAAACATACAGACAAAAGACTTACTAGTTTTGGAAGAAAAAGACAAACCTAATCCACAACAGACCGTGAAATGTTAGAATGACAGTGAATTTCAAACACAGTTAAGGACTTAGAAAAAACTATAACGCAAAGGAATACAAGGGCAGATGGATTTTAATGTGATTCAAATAACTTTGGCAGACGATACTGCTTAGCCACTTCTCCAGAGAAACTTGTTTTGTTTAAAACCATCACCCCTTGTCCTGTTGCAACAGGTCAGGCTAAAAACACTGTTCTCATCTTTCTTGTAAGCCCACTTTAAGTATGGAAAGGCCACAATAAAGACTCCCCAGAGCTTCCTCTTCTCCCAAATGCTCTCAGCCTTTCTTCATAGCATTCTATCCCCCTGATGATTTCTGTGGCCCTCCTCTGGATCTGCTCCAACAGGTCCATGTCTTTACTGTGCTGAGGACTCCAGAGCTAGAGGCACTCCAGCTGGGGTCTCACCAGAGCAAAGTAGAGGGGCAGAATCACCTCTCTTGGCCTGCTGGTCACAATTCTTTTGATGCAGCCCAGGATACAGTTGGCTTTCTGAGCCTCAAGTGCACACTGCCAGCTCACATCTGATTAGTTAACTTATAGTTTATCCAAGCTGTAGGATCCATCAGTCAAAGTTTTACTGGATTATTGTTTCGTGATAGTATAAGCAAGCGTCTTAATTACCACTAAATAACCCCATTTTATACAAACATACATGCTGGCTGAACTGATAGTCCCATTTATATACAGTACTTTTACAATACCATAACTTCTGAAGTTTTACTTCATCAAATGTTAGCACTGTAAGCTGGAGAAAGCAACACTTATATGACCACTCAAAGCACAGGCTATAAAGGAGCCTTATAGCTTTTTATTTTGATACTCAAGAAGCACAGTAGTAGAGAAAAGGGAGAGCTGCCAAAGACAATGTCAAGCTGTATTACAGCAGTTCTAGCAATTCAGTTCAAGAAACTCCTTTAGAACATGCACGCTTCTTTTGTCTCATGACTCAAAGTAACAGGAAACTACTAGTTATGATGTAAGAAACACCAGACTATTTCAAAGACTTGGTAAAAGCCACTGCCTTTTCAATGGAAGAACAGTGGAAACAGACAAAGTCCATGCTAAAGGACTCTGTGAATGAAAATCCATCTCAAACTTCCCGTCTTACACCATTAAAGTCAGTGGAATTTTGATGAAGAGCTACAAATTTTAGTAGAGTTTAGCCTTTAAGTAGCAAGCAAATTGTTCAAGATATAAGATTTTTGGTTTTTTAAAGCTCATAACTAAGAGTTTGAAACTGAACATAAAAATACAAAATTCAGAATTACTTAGAAAAAAATGCAATGATCAAGTTGCACAGCTTCACTTCCAATGAACTTGAATCTCTTGGGGATTGATAGAAATTTTACGTAAAAATGCAAATAGCCATACTATTGTCTGTAGTAGAAAGAACAAAAAAATACACCAGGGATGCTATAGTTCACAAAGAACAGGAACTGTCTTCGTGGTGGTGGTTAGAGCTTTTTTCACAACTCACAGTAGTCAGGTTTCAGTTGGCAGAGGGTCTGGGTGGTGTGTAGTCCTAGATACTCAGAACATGACATTTAAATTGCAAACTAAAATGGCTTGTATGAGGTTTGATTGCCCCAAGCACCTCTAAGCTTTTCTCTTGTCTTCTACATGCAGCTATGAAAGAAACGTAATAGCAGAGAAGGCTTCGCTGCCGTACCAGGAGTTAGTTCTTACTCTGCAATGAGCTTCATATGCGTGTCTGATCAAGAGCACGAAAGTTACCCAGTTGTTGCCTGGCACCATCCGAGTTTGAAATTTGTACAACCATTTCTATCAAAGCACAGAGCCTAGAACATCACCTGCTTAGGCCTCTCTGTACAGACAGAGTAATCTCAGTTTAATTCAAGTATCAGGAACTATGTCACAAGTATTCCATTCTGAAGTTCACAGCCATGGGTGCTTTCCACAGAACATGAAGGAAAAAAGCCCCACTTGTAGGATATCTTTAATCTCCTTTTCTTTCCTGGTATCTATCTTTTTTCAGCCCAGTGATGTTTTTGTTTCTGCATCATTTCATCTACTCTCTGTGCCTGTTATTACTTCAGTGTGTTTCTTTTCAGGCATTTTGCTTCCTTTTCTTCTACACCTTTGCCTTCCACTTCCTTGTTCTTCCTCAATAGTCACCAATTATATTTTCCTCTCCTCCGAGTTATTTATTCTCTGATGCCATCCTCCAATCTCTCTGGACTTCATATGTTGATCCCAGTATTGTTTTATTTATTTAAACCTGTAGAGGTTCATTCAGGAAATGCTATTCTAAGAAAAGATATTTAGTCTTGCTCCAGACATCCTGCAGTAAGAGTCTAGGTTATGGAATACACTCTTCAACAAGGCTCTCTGAGGAGATTCACATGCTTTTAAAAATAACTCTCATGTCTATCTTCACACAGAAATTGAAATAAGTCACACATTTTGTCTGTTTTGTGTGCTTACTGGATGTTGACAGCTCTCATTGCTGTTTCCAAAAACCAAACCAGCAGGATCTTGCCTAAAAAAAAAAAAGAAATCTGCATGCCTTGTAAATCTTCCTCAGCCATCTTCTATTCTTTCAGAATTTTTCCCAATGCAGCTATATTTTGTCCTGACTGCTGTTCACAGCAATACATTTTAAAATGTTATGAGACAAATTTCTCAGTTGGGAAAGCTTTTTTTTTGTACTTACAAAAATTTAGATGCTGTTATGGGTTTTATTAGTGCCTCAGCATCATACATTATAAAAGTAGACATTGGGAGGAAGAATGGGAAAAGGAAGTAGGAGAGCTTTTAAAATTCTTCAGCCTTTTTTGCCCCAAACACAAAGCAGATTTCACACGCACACACACACACACAGACCCCCTGCCCCTCCCCCTCCCCCCAAAAAAATCACATAAGATAGAGGCAAGAATTGCCATCTTTATTAAGTGGGAATTAATACCGATATCACTACAGTATTTTGATACTACTGAAGTAACTCCTACAGGAGACAGCTGATTATTAAACTGAGTTGTTAGGTGACTATCCTTTCCCATGCCAGTATACAGAAGAAAGCCCACTCTTTGTCAAGAGTATTTAAAAACTCCGTAGTTTGGGCAGTAAAAGAATTAAGGATGCACACAAACTTTACAGTAACCATGAACCTCTGGCCAGGACAATACACAAATTCTTCCCCAGTATTGAAGCACAATTTATTCAAAACAGCTTTAATCAACTGTATCAGAACTTTTTTTTGTAAAAAGCACACAGTGACAAACTCAGATATCTAAACCCAAAGTTCCTTGGCTTGGAAAATATGTCCCTGGGTGTCTTGGCCACTGGAGTCTGAAAACCTTGTAGCAGTTCTGTGAACACTAAGGTTTAACGTTGTAAAGTCCACATATAAAATCTTGGTTTACCTACATTTTAATTTTTAATTTCATACAGGATGGAAGACAATCTGAAACTAGAGAAATCAAAGAAGATTACTTTTGAAGTTCATGTTACAGTCGAAGAGCTTAATCTACTTTATTTTCATTATGGTCTAAGTTGAGCTATGACTGAAGGTGCTTCGTTCAGTTATTTGAACTCAGCAAAAATTTACACAGTTCAGTTCTGATGATCACACACAGACACACATAATGGCTGACTGCTCTCTAATCCAGATTCAGCCCATACATCCATCCCTACAGGCAACTATAAAAGAGTATTCTACTCATTACCAGTGAGTGTTCATCATCAAATACAGCATTTCAGAATATGAAATACTACTGTTGTCTGTCATTGATTAGATATAATTGTAGCATCTGATAGTGCTAGGAGGGCAATCATAAGTTCTCAGTTTAATAGCAACTACTATATTTCTCTGAGTTTCTATTTCCAAAAGCTGACTGGCTAGTACCATATTCTTTGACAGACCTTTTAGAAGATTTAAGTATTCCACAAACTTCTGTAACAATTTACAGCTTCAGTTTATCTTACGACCTTATCAGACACAAGAAGCTTGTGAGGAGGAACTATTTATTTAAAAAGCTTTCCATAAGACACTTTCAGGATTTTTCAAACAAAATAATTACTGCAACATGCTTCCCAGTACTCCACACTGTTAGGTGATGGGGTTCTCTCAACTTGTTTTAGCTGTTAAAGATATGTTATTTTAGCCTCTGGGAAAGGAATCCCCAGCAGCTGAAAGAGCAAGCTGAACACAAGTGAGAGTGAAGATGTAGGAGGTGAGAAAGAAATGGAGATAGAAAGGGAAATGCAGTTCAAACATAGGACACAATCTTTTTTATGAACATTATTTTTTAACCAAGAAGAGCTTGTAATCTAATGTCAGCATCAGCTGAGTTTTCCCTAAACACTAAAACTGTAAATGATGACAGCTGCTGCTATGTTGAGAACAACCATTCAACATAGTTCTGAGAGTCTGCATTAGCATACCAGGCCAAGACCCAACCTCAAAGCATAAGCTCTGGAAGCATTTTAAAAACCAGACAAAAACTGGCAGCTAAAAGATGGTGAGTGAGGAACAATCCACTTCCAAATTTATATTCAGCAGAAAATAGAAGCCAGAAACCACAGAGCTAGTAGAGTTTTTAAGATTACGAAAATTAAGCATGTGCTACACAAGTTCACCGTGGTAGTCTGGCCAAGTGGTCTAAGGTGCTGGATTTAAGGCTCCAGTCTCTTTGGGGATGTGGGTTTGAATCCCACTGCTGCCAGGAATTTAACAGTTGGACTCCTAAATGATTCTATGATTCTAAGTCTTAATGTCTACCAGAATAAGTGTCATTAACTTTGTGATCAACTGCATGAAACAACCTTGAAGAAACAGAACTATCAGAAATTGGCAGTATTACACTGGCATTCCAATATATAGCTAGAGCATACTGAGTCTCTTGAGGCCTAGGAATGCTCAATTATGTTTCAAAGCACTTCATCTAGTTTGTATTCTGGATATTTTTAATTACAAACAAACTTCAGAAAACTCAGTTTCTAAAGATGTCCATCTTTTCCCGGTTCTCTGTTATCTACACCTAAGACTACCCTGCCACGTGGTATGTTAAAACCACACTGAAACAACAAGTCTGAACATTCAGACAAAGTTATCAAGGCAGCACATTTTATGCAGAGTTAACTGCAAGGCATATACATAAGAGATTCACAAGCAAAGCACTGCACCTTGAATATGATGACTGCACGTACCTAAGGCAAGGACTAATATCTGTCTCTCTGACTGCCTCATGGTTATCAGATGGCTCTGCAGGCACTTCCCAGTGAAGAAAGGAAAGACAGCTGCAGTCTCTCTCCCTGCTTTGCTCCCATATACACCATATCATGTGACTACTCACAGGTTACTACTTCTTTTTTCTGGTTGCCAGTTTTCACAATTAAGTATCAATATTAAGGAAACTGGGAGGAAGAGAACTAAGTATTCTTTTCCAAAATATGTATTCTTGCAAGTTTTATATGCACTTCAAGTAAGTTGTGTTCCAAGAGGTCTGAACTCAAACTTAAGACTATCTCATGCACACTGGCAGATTTTAGTACAGCCACCTGTATAGCAGCACACATTTGTGTGACTTCTATAATTTACATAAGAGAAATAAAGAGTTGTGAGGGCTGTAGAGAAAGCATTGTACTTACGCAAAGCATTTTCATATTGCACACATTAACTACACTATTCAAAATCAAACTACATCATGAAGTTTAATACATCATGTATGGGACCACCTGGCTAACCAGGTTTTGGAGAACAAAGGTGAAATGCAGGGAGCTGTTCATTCCACTCAGCTTCACAGACCCTTATCTATGCAGAGTTGACTACAGGGTGGGGAGCTGTGGAAATGGCTTAGCCCAGAGTTGCCTGAATACTGCATCATACTAAAAACTGAAACTGAGCGGGCCTTGAAATTCCTTAACAAATACAATGCATCCCATTCAACCACTATTCAGTAACTTTGTGTACTAGGCATCACAAAATTAGCAAAAGAACACAACAGGCTAAACCTTAGCCATGTAAGGATAAGGGCCATCACACCACCAAAGATAAACATTCCACATGGTATAATCCACTTAGGCATAGTCTGTGGGCACACAGTCACACACATTAGGGAATAAAAACTGTAAGGTTTGGGTAGAAAATGGGGAGTCGCCTCTCCAAGCTACATCTTGTCTATATGGAGACCCTTCCCCCTTGGTCAGGACACTGGCCAAGGTCACTTTTCTGGGATTGAGAACCCTTATCTGGAGAGGTAAGCAAATATTTAGCATGCTGTAAGTTTGTAACCATGGGTGATTAACATAAGTACGTATAATATTTAGTACGCTCTTAGGTTGTTATAGTGTATTCTTGCTTTTAAGTTATAATAGTGCGTTCTTCCATTGTATCCCTGAAAACCTGCAATAGTGGCATATTAAACCTGTAAGTGAAGTTCAAATAAAGAGTTTGCTTGAACCTTGCAGTCTAGTCTCCTTTCACCACACAAGAATTGTTTCTCATGTGTACGCATTTCTGTCGATTCTGGATGAACAGCTTTCTCACTCACTGCCCTTCCAATCCCAAATGATACAGAAGGAAAAAAGAGTAAAGCACACCCACGCAGCTTGGTGTCATCTGCAAACTTACTGAGGTTGCACTTGATCCCCTCATCCAGATCACTGATAAAGATGATAAAGAGAACAGGCCCCAATACTGAGCCCTGGGGAAACACATATCCCAGAATTTGTACTTGAACTATGAACTTACAAATGCTGAAGGCAAGAAAAGGACTCCAAGTTCGTAAGAACGTATCATCAGTTGGGTGCCATTTTTCTCCAGAGATCCCCAAGCTGCTTTAGATAGATTGGCACTGCAAAGAGAAACAAAGCATTTCAGTGAGGCATGATCTTCACAGCAGAAAATGCTTAAGTACCACAGCTGTAGCAATGCATTTCTAGCAGGAGAACTTCACTGCCACCAGAGCAGCCTTTTCATAAAAAGCAATTTGGGTGTTATTACTATTTTTACAGCACAATGGGAGCAGCAGAGACACCATACTGACAGGTATTCATACAACACTTGTGGATAATTATACAAGCCTACTTGTGTCATACAGATCTATAAGACGAACTCAGCCTTTTGAACCTTCTCTGCACAGTTCAGAAAGGAACTTGGTAAATAGCTTCAATTTGATGACTCTGGAAGATTAAAGGCTAATTCAATTGACTAGTTACACTATAATACCCCTAGTACACAGCATTTTTGCAACTGTTAAAATCTTTTGCTCCCGGAATTTTGCTCATTGATATATTTATGAAAACAAGTATTTATCAAAGAGGTATTTTTGGTTGAATATGCTGTTCAGCACCATGTTGTAGTTAATCCTTCAGCAGTATCTGCTATGAAGTAGATTAAGTTGGAGTCAAAAAAATAAATGCAATTCTGTTGTCAAAATCTACTTCTACAGCAAAATACAAAGCTTAAACATTACATTTTAACTGACGGACATAATGAATGTTTTCCAATAGTAGCAAATGGTGGAATAGAAGAAACATGAGAAAAATTAAAAGTAACCATGAATTTCTGTATTAGGTGGACTCAGTATCACATCTGAATGACTCAAATCCTTCGAAACGCACCTTAATCACTACTACTATTGCAGGCAACTGACGAAATTGTAAGAGCCAGAATATAGAGGATAAGAGATTAAAGTAGCCAAGCATGTCAGAGTAAGGATACAAAGATCATAACCTATATTGTATAGGGTTGCACAAAAAACAGTTTTGGCAAACCTGAAACATATCTGTATTTTTCATTCACAATAAGACATTCTCCCCTCATGTCAAGAAATTTCTTGCTCCCTCTTTTGGCTTCTTTAAAAACCAAACACTAGAAATACAAAGCTAGACTTCAAGCTAGACTGCTGAAAAACTCAATCTGACAAAAGGTCAGATTCCAAATATTAGGTATCTATATATTTCGTGACAATAAGACAGCACAAGGATCAACTTTGGCTTAACCCATATTTATTTTGTAGAAATCAGCATATTCATGTACTGCACGTGTAAAAGAAGCATAACCCAAGGTTTAAAAGCACTTATTTCAGTTGACGCTGAACCCCAAAATTGGCAGTTTCAGCTCAGGCAAGATTTTGGTGTGATTATCAACAGTTCCTGACATAACCATTTCAACCTGCAGCCCCCAAAGGGGCAATGCAATGAAGAAACATGAAATACGGAGAAGAAATCATATCACATACTATTATGAGGATTATGGCAGTAACTCATCTGGGCCTGCAATTGACAAGAACTTTGTATGTGACTTTAAGTGAGAGGTGTATGGTTAGCTTTTTTACCTTGTAACTAAGAACCATGCAATCTTCTGGAAGTCAGGAGAGGGTCTCATGTATGTCTTAATGTGAGGCATAGCATGACTTCGACCAGAGACTTCTGCTGACCATTTGCTAGAAAAAAAAAAAGGAATTCTTCTCATATATGGTTTTATCTTGAGGTCCAAAAAAGACTCACCATACTACAGTGCCACATTTTCAATACTACTACCTTAATACTTGTCATATTTAATACTTGTTTCCCCTACAGAAAGACTGAAAATGCTTTAAATTTTTAATCCTGAAATCCAATCTTACCAGTAATAAGATTGGTTTCTTTACAAGACAGACAGATATTGTCCTAAGCGTATCAGGCTCTCCTAACAAGTTTTCCATTCCTCCACTCCAGCTAGCACTCAAGAAATAAAGTCCAAACTTCCAACCAATTATTTCTTCTTTAAAGACTGTCAACAGTTATGCCTTTAAGCAAAGAAGCCTGGCACCAAATTAAACCTCACAAAATTACCCAAGCTTATTTCAATATATTATGCATGAAGCAGAGGCAGAGAGCAACTGATAGGATTGTTGACATTGCCCCTCCTCTTCTCTTTTCTGTGCCCCTAAGCCACAGAGAAATTTGAGGGCTTAAGAGAGCAGAGGTCATACCTATGTGCCTATATAAAAATTAGTTTAAAACAACATGGCATTGCTGGGGTAATTCAGAACTAAGCTGTAAGCAAGCAGTAAATATACGTACATACCTGAAGGTATGTAATCATGGTATTTAGAAACACTTTCCACTCACAGATGTTAGTCCTCACTCAAAATCAGGAAGAAGGCTTCCAGATATACCTTCATTCACCCAAAGAGTTTTCTTTCCTCGCTTAATATAGTAGGCTCTGGTTTTGGTTATCACAATCTTGTTTCCCTAATTTAGCATCCTCTTAGAAAAGGCAAATCAAAAGAATCAATTAGCTCCAAAAAGCCTCTTAGGTGAACTGTGTTCATTTAAAAGCCTAAAATGACTGAAGTGGAAGGGCTGGAATTATTTCATAAATTGACTTTCAGGACTAACTTTCGCATGAGTTAAGTCAAGAGGCTTTACTGTTCAGGGGTCAAGACCTACCTAATTTATTAACCCTATCTTCTGATGAAGGAAGGAAAACTGTTTCTGAAAACCAGTCCTGTATTCCTAAAGGGCAAGAGCTAAACAAGAGCTAAGCAAGAGCTGCGTGTCTGGAGCAAACTAGACATCTTTGTTTTGATGCAAGCCACACTGAAGTCTCTTTCTGAATAGCAGACTAAGAAATACACGATACAGAAACAGATAACCAAACTTGTGTTCCCCTACAGAACTCTACACCTTCCATGCATACAGACTATAAGACTCAGTAATTCTTTTTAATAGCTGTTCTCACAACTGACAGTTTAGGCAAACATTAAGATAAAGCACAAAACCAGTTACTTAACTCCAGTAACATTGGAGAAATGAAAAAACAGGAAAAACAGTACAATTGAGAATTGAACACAGATTTTCTTTAGATCTATCTCACTACCTTACTCAAGGACAAACTTCTCACCCCACTATCAATTGCAGTAATTTTGAGATACTATCTCAGTCTCTGCCTTTTTGCCTCCTTATCACCTTTGACAGACTCAAAGTACTGTGTTTTAGCAAGAGTACTACTACTTCTCTTCCATTTACTACAGTCATCTAACTGCAATTAGTTTCAACTACAAGTGATTGAAACTGGTTTTCCAGAAAGTTAAAATCAGGAAGGAGAGCACACATTTTGGCCATATTTCTTTAGTACAACTGCACATATATGTAAGGACAAAAAGGAGAAGAAAGTGGTTATGTTCCCCAATCAGGTTTGGTTGATTCGGGGGTTTTTTTGCTTTTTTTTTTTTGTTGTTGTTTTTTAAAGTAATTACCTCATTGAAAAACTCAGATGCTTTTAGTAAAAACATTATTAGCAAAGAAATATTTAAGAAATGTTTTCTCTTCAGCCTAGACGTCAGCTTATCTCCAGACTGCATAGTGGAATGACAAACCAAAAGAACTGGAAGGGGGTTCAGATGGGTACAAAATCTCATTTAATCTGTTCTTAACACAGCTAAATTTCAACTTCATCTTAGAACTTTCCTGGCATATTTTATGGAAAAAAACCCAAAAGAGTTACTGAAAGCCTAAAGCAAAATACAAAAGCAACTGCTTTGCACAGCAAGGAGGAGAGCATATATCAATATAACAATTTCAGGCTACTTTTAGCCAAATTGGCTGAACACTTCTTAAGCTGTAAACTTCATCAGAATGCAGCTGGCAGAGGATGTACACAGGACTGATCTCACATTGCAGTACACTTCAGGCATATTCAGTCTCATCAGAGACAAATATGATAAGTCAAAGGCAACTAGCTTTGAGAAATTTTATGGACCAAAACCATGGCTTGAAGAAGTCATTTTTTTGACAGTTACAGGCCATGGTACCATGTAAACTGAAAATCTCAAGTGTGAGGTGAGAAAAAGGAGTTATGCGAGTAGGTATTATCAGAATTTCAATAGTAAAGCATGAAAGCCTTTTTGACAGGTTTTTTTAATTCTTTTACACTCCTAGCATTAGAACTCCTTATCACTAATACAGCTTATCTCTGACTTTAGTCTACTAATACTGACATTTTTACCAGTAACTTGCTGCTACTTCCTCCCTCCCAGTCTTTTGTGACATTTCAGTCAGCACTTTTCTTCATTCTTTTTAATTATACAGCCTCTAATGTGATGATTAGGTGCACTGAATTAAAGAGGTAATCTACTTTCCAATTCTTAAAACACAAAAGCTTTTGCCCCTCCCATCCCTCCATTTTTCCTAACAGCTATTTTTGAGTCTCACATAATTTGTGTTTTGGGAAAAGGAGGTGGGGAAAAATATTCTTTACCGTGAATAAAGTATCTTTTGCAATACAGAAAATACTTTGCACTCACTTGCACTGCACTACAAATCTGAATGCTTACAAGTTGTTGCTTTTATATGTACTTAACCACCTGCAATATTTCAAAATTGTGGTTTTTTAAACATCTGATAAATATTTGTTTTATTCTGCAGTGAATGAGTTTGAATTTGAAAAGGAGACTATACTGCAATCACAGTGCACTTAGCCAGAAGACATACTGCAAGTATCAACTGATATTTCTGGCACAAATGAGGTAAAGGAGCAGACATAGGCCCCTTTACAAGTGAAGCTACTGAGACAGGGAAGTCAGCTAATCCTAACATCATGAAAAAGCAATCTGTGCAGACACACTCACCCCATAAGCAGAGCAAGGCATAACTCATTTTCTACACCACCATCTCTTTCATTATTTAATTCTTCAAACAGTGAATGGGCTTTCTGTCTCAAGATACTGGCAACAAGGCTTGAGCACAGCTAAAACAACCCTCACCATTAGTCTCAACCATAAGAGAACAGGAGGTCCTCCTTCTAAATGCTCCATATCTCTCATCTTTTATGAAGTTAGGGGAACAACATAGCTCTGAGAAGAAAGATGTTCTTCAAAAGATGTTCTTCAAAACTCTACAGGCCTGAAGAACACAAAGCTGTAATACAACTATCATTATAGACTTGTCAACACGACAAACTCGTGAAACCAACTTCTTCCTTTCTTTGAAAATAAAAATTTGACAAGGTAACTGCACAAACATAAGGCATGTGGTATTAAAAGTCATTCAATTAAGATGAGCAGTAAATTACTGTGGTTTATGTATTGTTAAAGCTGATAGTGTTTCAAAAGCAGCAATTATCAGAAATTCTTAAGCACTGCAAATCTCTCCTTATCAATTAATAATACTGAAAGGGAAAACTAGCAACCCTAGCAGGGAGAAAAGTGAGCAAATTGCACCATTCACATAGCAGCTAATCTAGCAAAACAGTCTACTAATCATTTACTATGATCAGAAAAGTGAAGACCATATTAAGTTTAGCCACCTTATTCTTTTGAGAAATTACAATTCAGAGCTGCATTACAGGTTAAGTAAATACACTCAACTGCCAGAAGAGACAGAAAAGCAGACCACAGACACTGTAAGAATCGTATGCCTGGAGCAGAGGTTCGACCTCTTTGGGTGAGACTACAGGACACCATTTTTCAACTCCATTAATCTCTCCCTACTTGTAAAAAGGAGCTACTCCTCCTCCTTTTATAAAGTATTTATCGTCTTTCAACTCTGGTAGGTTCCCTTATTTCTTGCTGGTTTTATATTATTTTCCAATGAGGTGAAGACAAATTCCTCTAAACCCTCTATGGCCCAAAGCTTTGCATTATGGGAAGTCTTTAAAATAGCTCATCTTATATGTAATTTGATTGAAAGAGGACCTACCATTTTCTGTGTCTCAGGTTACCACAGAGAAGAAGCTGCTACATGTCATCTGCTCTATGGTAACGACTTACATACAGGCTCTCCTCAAGGGTTAGTGTCTTGTATTACTGCAGGGTAAGAATCTGCATCTTGGTAGTCACTACAAAGCAGTTATGCAGGGCCACTTGTCATCTGCAACCATTCGACAGATGAATTTAAAACAGTCCTTCTGTTGCCACAGCAGGACCTAGCACACCCAATGGGAGAGGTATGAGAGTGTTTTCTCTTTGAATAGGAATAAAACAATGAATGATATTATCAAGTAACATTCCACTAAATAAGTGACTAGGCAAAAAAAGGCTACATTTTCCTTCCTATAAGATTGTCATGACGTATATGCATATAGAAACTAAATTAAGGCTGCCAAACACCTCCAGTTTTATGAACAACTCGCTTTTTGAATCACGACTGAACCATCTTGAAGGTGTTTGTAGCCTTCTTCCTTAGCTGAATGTGCTCATAGGGCACCCTTCAAAGGCAGGAGAGACAAAGCCTCACATGCTTTCTGTTCTAGTTCCATTTCTTGGACATTGACCAGCAAGGCTCACAGCAGCAATCATGTTCACTCCAGAATGGAGGTTGCTCTTCGCAACTAGCGATCATACTCTCAGCCCTCTGAATAGATACACAACTTTATACATTCTTACTTAGATATGGGTAAAGCACCTTAGCAGCGCAACTTCCACCTGGAATAGTTAAGTTTCTGGTGAAAGGAATGGGGAGCTGTGGTCTTGTAAGAGGTTACCATATTTAATTTGTTTGTTTTTGATCTGTGCAAAACAACTTTTCCCATTGTTCTCAAAACATGCCTAAGTTTTTAAAGATTCAGCCTGAGGGAGACATCTGGCAGGGAGTATGTCAGACTGTTAGAATCTGGCAAAATTAGTAGCATGTGAAAATAGAAGTTCTTAATGGAAAACAACAGGCACCTTTAACAAAAGATAGTATTACAATAAGGGGCCAAGCATTTTTGCAGCAAGACTGCTGCCCTCAAAAAACAAAACCAAAAAGCCTTCCTAACCCTGTTGTGGCTCAGTTGAAATCCTGTTAAAACCAAGGCACAAATGGGAAAGTGAAATACAACTGTAAATTAAAAAAAAAAGATAAGAGGAGTAACATTATTCTAGTTCAGAGGAGGAAAGCTGAAAAAGAAGTTTACAGAATCCAAAATTGGTATTGTCCTCCATTAGCAGCAGTATCCTATATGATTTTTTACAAATAAATAGAACATTTTGACTGTGTTTTGGAGATAAGACCAGCAGATAAGGAACTAAAGACTTTTTTAAGGAGTTTAAGAATATCATACTTCTGACCACATCCTCTTATTTTGCTTTTAACATGCAAACACTACAGCATTGTAAGTTTAAACATACAGTCTGAGAAAAGAAACTGCACAGAATTGAGTTCTACTTACTGAAAATAAGAATGCAACCACAGCTGTTTCTGTGCTGTCTGTATACTGTACGGGAGCGAGCCACCAGCTAAGGAAAAATAGAACATGCACATGTTTTTTAAAATACATTCTAAAAGCAGCAAACATCTTAGGGAATAAGCTATCTGTTCTATCCTCATGACTTATTTTCAGAAAACAGTTAAACACTCCATTAGTAAAAAATAGTACATAGTTGTTGGATTTTTTTCATTCTTATAATTTAGCAAGTTTGTAAACACTACAGAGCAGGTTTACACGAGGGAAAAAAGAAACAGTGTACCGGCTACAGAATCAAGTCCTCTTAGAAGACAGATGTTTATGGGTAATTTTTTGTTATGATACTACTTGAAATCAACAGATTAGAATCATTACCCATACAAGCAGCTTCCAGGTAAAAAGAGATAACCAAACAAAATTATTTTAAAAAGCAAAAACCTCTCTGATGAAATTGGATTTTTATTGATTTGGTCTCTGGCTAATGCTCGTTGTGATTTCCTGAAATGGATTTAACAAAGAATCAGCCATGGCATCCTGAGTCATCTGAGGGCTGTGTATTAAAAACAATGCAAAACCTACTGCATTCAACCTGTCCAGGACGACACCATCAGTTACAAAAGCTTATTACTCTCAGGAAAGCACTAACTGCAGGAGCCCACGGAGCTGTTAATTTGCACAAATACAGAGTTCTGTAATTCACCAAGTTACTTCACAATATGAAAGTAACAGTAAGGAGTCATTGTGCAGATTGCATCTCTGACTTTGAAGAGCATCAACTTTGCTAAAGAGATGCTGTAGACAAGATGTATTTCGAAAGACCCTAATTTACTTGTGGGAACCAGAGATACCTATGAACTCACTGGCTGTAGTTTCAAGAGATGTCTAAACACTACTCAATTCAGAGGGAAAATAGAGAGCTGAAAGCATTCCTTCTAACCCTGTGTTCAAATTCCAGTTGTTAAGAGTTCAACAGCTACTCTACTTCATACTACATAGGAGCATAGGTATCTGGCTTGGAACAGGAACACGTTTATGGATTCAACAATACCAAAGAATCACTGAATTGAAGTTGGAAGCACCTTCTGCAAATCATCTAGAAAATCCCTGCTGAAAGCAGTGCTGAACAGAGCACATTGCTCAGTACAGCATACTGTCAGGTTTTAAGTATCTCCAAGAAGAGAGACTCCACAACCTTTCTGAGCAGCCTGTTCCATTTAAACATCAGAAAACATTTTTGCTGTAAGAGTACACTGGAATCTCCTGTATCTCACTTTATTATTGCCTGTTGTTCTTTCATCAGTCAAGAAACTGCCTCTACCTTGCATCCTCCTATCAGCTATTTATACACACACTGATAAGATCTCTCATAAGAGTTCTCTTCTCCAGGTTGATAAGTTATCCAGGTCTCAGCCTCTCCTTGTATGACAATGCTCTAATCCCTTGTTCATCTCTGTGGCCTTTTGCTGAACTTGATTCAGCATGTCCATGTCTGCCTGGTACTGGGACACCAGCAATTGGACACAGCGCTCCAGATGGGGTCTCACCAGGGCTAAATAGAGGGGATGGGTCACCTCCTGGCAACGTGCTTCCTAACACAGCCCAGGATGCTGTTGCACTTATTGTCAGAAGGGAGCACTGCTGGCTAATCTTCAGCTTAGTGACCACCAGCACTCCCAGGTCTTTTTCTGCAGAGCTGCCTTCCTCCAGTCGACCTCTATGTGAACTGGTGCCTGGGGTTATCCTTGGCCCAGCACAATACTTTGCATTGCTCTCTGCTGAACTGCATGAGGTTCCCATCAGCCCATTTCTCCAGCCTGTACAATCTCTCTGAATGGCAGCACAATCATCTGATACATCAACTCCTGAGTTTGTATCATTTGTAAACTCACGGATGGTCTACTCTGCCCCATCATCCAGGTCATTAATGAAGACATTAAACTCATGGGCCCAGTATCAAGACTTGGTACACACCACCACTAGTGGCTGACCTCCAGCTGGTCTTCGTGCCATTGATCACAACCATTGAGGCCTGGCAGTTCAGCCAGTTTCCAATCTACCTTACTGACTGGAGCCTGTACTTTATTAGGTTGTCCGTAATGATGTTATAGGAGACAGTGTCAAAAGCCTTATTAAAGTTAAGATGAACAACATCCAATGCACTCCTCTCATTCATCAAATCAGTCATCTCGTTGTACAAGGACATCAGGTTAATTAAACATAATTTCTCCTTTATAAATCCATGCTGACTACTCCTGATCACCTTCTTGTCCATCATATGTTTAGAAATGGTTTCCAGGATTCTTTGCTCCATTGCCTTCCCCAGTATCAAGGTGAGGCTGATAGGCCTATAGTAGCCCAGATCCTCCCTTCTTACCCTTCCAAGACAGGAAAAAATTCCTTTCTTTCAGTGCTCATGAATCTCTTCTGATTGCCTTGATGTTTTGAAGACTAATCAAAACAGCCTCGCATTAACATCAGCCAGCTCCTATGCATGGGTGTAACCCACATAAGTGCTTGATTTTGAGAAACAGAAGCTTCACTGCATCACAACACTGCAGTACCTCTTCCTCTTTCACACTGGCTGGGACTATGCTTTCTCTACCAATACACTGACTTCATGAGCACACATACGGAAAGGCTGAACAGAACTACTGCATATTGCAATATTAAAAAAACACTAATGAGTGGTAAAACATCTTATTCTCCATTGTATCTGATGTGCAGGATGCCACTGCAAAAAAAACACAAGGAGAACTTGGCACACTCAAACCTGAGTTTTCTGCCAAAATTAACGTATGAGTGGAGCTAGAAGAGTGGGCAAGAGCTGGTTTTTTCCTATACAGTGATGTATGAACATGGCTATACAGGCTTAGACATTACATACCAATGCCCAGAAAGCTTTTTCTATTCAATTACAATAGCAGAGCTGGAGTCAGAGCTCCAGTAACAAAAGAATTCTACTGCCATCTATTCTACCAAGTTCTGAGGAGGATGACAACTTCAGGTTCATTCAGCATCAACCACTGATGTGATTTTGCAGGACATTATGACCACAGAAAGCTAATAAATGAGTGTTCATCTGCTTACCAGGATAGCCTTCCAGACTCTGTCTCACATTGCTCACAGTAGGATAAACCTTCATGGAGGTAGAAAAAAACCCAACAAGCCAACTTTAATAACACAGCTCTAAATATACAAGCTGTCAATTTCCAAACAAAAATCAACTTAAAGAAAACTTAAGCAAAAGAAAAAACCCCCACATGAAAAGCTTTATTTTTCAGAATTAATAAAACTACATTGCAACTTAAGGCTAGTTGTGTGCCAGTAACAAAGAAAGTCCTTAATATTCTGCTCTTGTAGAGCTTACCAAAATTAGCTAAGCAAGACTCAAACAATCCTGCTTCAACCACTTCCATGGTGGTCAAATTTTAACATTATTTTATGAAATTTTTAGATTCATATTTCAAACATGAGTATGGAAGCACAGTTAGCATATGGTAAGGGCATAATTTGACATTATTTTCTCCTTGATTTAACAAGCTCCTACCACAAAATTGCTTCTGTTTCTCCCCTTAATTGTGCTAATAACCAAATAACCAGGTTAGAAAATAATTTGGTTTAGGTATTAATCACTTAGGGTTTGGTTCCATCTCAGTAACAGAAACAGCTGCATCTACAAAACTCAATGGAAGACTAGCTATAGAATGAGAATATAATTTTGATTAGATTATATATACACTCTACTGTCATGCAGAAGGAAATTATAGTACACTTTCGTAGTATACCATACATAAGTACATGTCACTAAGTGGAATCCTTATGGTTTCAGGATGAAAACTACATTAGTGTCTTCCAACAGTTAAAAGCAAAGCAATGACTAAGATCTAATCAACAAACGAGTAAGTGTTAAATAAGGGTCACTAGCATCTAAAAGACATACCAAATGAATTGGAACATCACATTTGAGGAGAGTTGTCACACCGCTGCCTGCAGCCACCAGGCTCTCCTGGAACTCTGAGCAGAGCCATTTGGACCCATCAGCTCCCATTGAACCAATGCTTGAGAACTGTCCAACAACAGGCCAGGATTCCCGTGCTGGTATTGATGAAGCATGCTCTTTCAAGAGCTAGTGAGGGAAATTAAAACACTGATAGACTTCAACAAGCAAAGAATACCTTAATTAGTGGTTTGATATTGCTTCTGATACAATAAGTCCTCTATAATTCACTTCTGACAAAAGAGATTAACATTCATACTATCTATTTAACTTTGCAACAAAAAGTCATCAGGCTCTCCAAGTAAACCCTCTGTTCCTTCAAAAGAGGATCAAACATCACAAGTTTCATCCAAAAGCACTGAAGCCAACCATTACATAATGGGTAAAAAGAATGCCAGCAGCTCTTCCTAAAAACATGAACCATTAACTTCAGAAGTCACAATAAATTAACTAGATCTTTTTATATTTGGTGGTTATTGACCATAAAATTCCTCTCACATCCTCAAGTCCCAGCTACAATAGAAGTCTACAATAAGAGAGGAAAAAAAGAACAATTGAAGGGAAAATTGAAATAGTCCTTTCAAAGGAGTTCTTTAGCTGTGAATGGACTTTAAAGTCACATTAAAAACAGATGTATATAGGCACCTATTAGACTTTACGTAGTGGCTACCTTTTCACCCCTTCTAGAGAGGACACATAATTAAATGGCTTCAGTCACCAGGTCTATCTGCATTGTCACTAAAAAAATAATCTTTTTAATCACAGAAACATTTGCTACAAGACCATCTTTATCCTTTAGAGGCTTTTTCTGTTTTATTTTGTTTTCATTTAGTGTCTTACTAAGCAAAAAAATCCATGAAGGCAGCATATATCAGAAAGGGCAAGCTCTTTACAAGCAAGGGAGGTCTAAAAGAGTAACCTCTGATCAAAAGCAATGTAAACAAACGGACATTTTTATGTCACTGATGTCTGCCATGGATAGCATTAGAATGCCAGATAAAAATCACAGTGGAATTTGAAATAATGCCACTTCAGCTGGAATTGAAGGTTGAAAATTCCCCAATTATGAAAGGCATTCAACAGATGACAAGAAATATCTTCCCTGATTCTAAATAAATAAATACTGAAAAAGAAGGGGCCCTATGAACTTGAGATATGCAATCTTGTATGAAGATTTACAATTATGGCTTATCAAAACAATGGAGGGGAGGTTAAAAAAATTATCCGTGTTCCTAATTATTCAGTTGATTAAAAAAATAAAAACCCAAGACCTTAGAAATATAGTAGAATAAAACTAAAAACCTGACTGAATTGATAAAATCTGTTATACGCAAACTGGTTTGATTTTTTTTTTGCCAGGTCATTAGAGAAAAAAATATAATAGCCCTTAACATTTTAGTAAATAAGCCTCTTTCCTATATGCAGGCAAGTCTATATCAACACATCTTTCCTCAGTGAGTGCCTTTCAAAAAGGCTGTATTTGGTTCCCAGTCATAGAATAACTGGATTTTGATGGTGTCACACTTGTTAGAAACACCAACAGCAGACAGGAAGACATCTGAGTGATGGAGACTTCTCAGATATCTGTAAGCACATGACAATCCAGACCACAAGCTGACTACGGTAATAATGCCCAGGAATATTACATGCAATGTCTACACCATCATAAGTTGCAAGTTTATGTTATTGCTAACTTAAACTGTAACAATGTATTAAAAGATTGCTGATCATAGCTGTAAAAATTGAAAGGAAGAACACTCTCCAAAATTATATTTACAGTTAAAAGGATATTAACAAAAAAAGGTTATAGTTTTAGTACCTTTCTGAGCCTAAGATGACCCCACTTTTCTTTATCACCACCTTGATATCGTCCAGGGGTAGAACCAAGCAGATACACTCTACAGAAAGTAAAAAACATGATCAAAGTTATTTGCAGCTCTGGAATGTTTTAGTTTGTAAAGTATTAAGGTATTTAAGTAAAACCTATCAGCAAGATCGAACATACAAGTGCAACCAGAAATACTTAATTCTTCACACTTAAGATTTACAATACAAAGAAAGGTGGATTTTCAGCTGTATAATTTGATTATCATCCTATATGGCTGTCATGCACCACCAGGATATTCTATAGCATAGACAAGAACTGCAACTATTTTTGTGTACGAAAATGAAGACAACAGATGATGTTAGCAGTAAATGCAAATAGCTCGTTTGGCACAGAACTGGCCATGGAATTTTGAGTAAAGCCAATCTATTGCTACATCCAAATCAGATTCAGGTATGAGATTTCATTTGGGTACATAATACTTCAGATGCAAAGTACAGCTTTTACAACTGCCTTCTTTGTAATGGTTTAGTAACATTTTACTTTCCCTGAAAACAGGGACCTACCCAGAGTCACAATAAATGCATGCTTTAAGAAGCTGTTCCTTTCTGCATCTCATGCCTAGCTTTATCCATGAATTAATGTCCCCTAAATATTTCATATGGCAAGGAACCGATCCTTACCCTAACAAGTGACTCTTCCCTCACCCATGCATAAACTCATATCAGCAAGGGCTCAGCCAACCTGTCCAAGCTCAGGCAGATGACCAAGTAAAGAAGAGCAGCTCAGGCTGTTAGGTCACCTGACTACAAGGTACATTTTTTTTTTTCTCTTTACACCCTCCAATCTTGTAAGATTCCATGTCAAGAAAGAAAGCACATTTTATGTATTAAAACTAGACAAGGTTTCAGTCTCTTTTCTACCACAGTCTGACCTTTTAGAGCTTTTCTACAAATTTTTGTCAGCTTATAAAACTGCTATTAAGCAGCTGAGGAGATTCACGCTTTCTGAAGTAAATAACATGTTTCAGTGGAAATGCAGGATGTATCTATTAGAAGTAAATTAAGCATCCTGATTTTAAGTAATATCAGCACCATGATGTTAGAGAAGACTGTTTCAAGACAAAGTGTATTATTATTTAACACAACATTGCCTACCAGACACAACCCATGAACAGGCAAAAGTCATATATATATGTGTATGGATTGAACTTTGCCTTACAAGTACAGAAGCTTGTTCTTAACAAAATTCCCATTATAATAACCTTTGCTTCTATGATCCCTCTTACATGACTAGCCCAATAAAACAAAGTTGGTCAATTCAACATAATCTGCACAGGATATAGTTTTAAAAAAACTGTCTAATGTTAGACTCATGTTTGAACACCTAAGTCTGAAACAAAGTAAGCTTACAAAACAAACTGATGATCTAATAGATCCTAACAGAGATGTTTAAATTTTTTTGGAAAAAAGTATCATGCAAGTTACTGTAAACATGAGATAACTTATACCTTGTCTCTGACAAATCATGTTCTTGAATCAGATCTATCCATTCCTTGAGCGTAGGAGAATTGTAAGCCATCAAATAACTTATTAGGTCAGATCTAAAATTAGTTTCAGATTCACCAGCAGAACCAGTTGTTCCCTGAGGTAGCCTTGGATATAAAGGGCTTAACCATACTCTAAAAACAAAGCCACAAAAACAAGGATACCACACATTAACACATAGTTTTAGTAAGCAATTAAAGCACATATGAAGGTCCTAAATGAATACTAAAAAGATTTATTGTGATACTAACTATAAATCAACGTTCCTTTACAATTAAAGAATTGTCAAATGTTATACCAGATACCATAAGACTAATACTTCCAAAGGAAAACAAATCTCAACACATTTATCCATGCATATGTTTACAGCTTTCACTACTCTTAAATAGGCCAGGCTCAGACTCAACAACCAGCAGTCCTTTCAGGAAGATTTTCTGTATGAATAGAACACCGCAATGCATTCTGCTAAGTTACTAGTTTGTGTAACGATACAGAAAAACACCCGTTAGAGCACCTGAAAGTTCTGCATAGTTTGAAGAGTAGCCCACAACAATAACTTGCCTCTCCAGAATTTCCATCAGCATAAAACAGGGTGGGCATTACATACAAAAAGCATCTAGCATTTTTTTCCAGTCACACATTATTGTAGCCATGGAAACCAAAGGTTATCAACTTTACAACATGTTGATACTATCCTTTGTAATCTAGAAGCCTATAAAACAGAGACTGGAGTTTAAGGTACCAGCCAGCTCAGGTCATAATTTTGTTTCCAGTAGAAAGCAAGTACAGTTCAGGCTTAGACAGCTACCAACAATGTAGGTTTGATTTTTTTTTTTTTTTTTTAAGGATAACTCTATCTCAGGAGTGTGAGACTTATAGCACTGGATCGTTTGACCTAGTTCTTTGTCTCCAGCAGTAGCAAATACCTATGGAAAGTATTAAAGTAAACATAAACCTGCAAGAGGTGGTTGCTTACCCCTGCGTTTTCTGGTGCCAATCTTCAGCAATAAGATTGGATGTATGTATCACAACCCGAAGACCTTCTTCATATAACAACAACATCATTTTCCTTTAAAAAAATACACTTCATCTATTTCAAGTACACTGAGAGTAAGAGATAAATTAACAATTCATTAAAATGCTCCGAGATAATTATTTTCAGAAGATCTGTTCTGCATAGTGCACTTGGACTTGAATCCACGTGTATGCCAAACTCCCATGTCATTCAGTAGACTATCCTCATATATGTTGTGAGCAGCATCATACGATATATTCCAGAGTGCAGCTTAACATCTCATGCAATGGATTTCCCAAAACAAAAATGAATACTTGCAGAACACATTTCATATTTGCTGCTTTTCAGATAAACTTATATATTTGCAGATAGTTAAAAAAAAACAGTTAAGGAACACTACAAGGCCTTTACTTAGAGCTGAATTTATTAAATCCTAGTTCTTTTCTCTGACAATTTTTAAAATAAAAGAAGGTATGTAGGTAACTAACCACTGGGTTGCAAGAAAGCTATTTATCTACCATAAATTTAAACTCAAGCTACAGCACAAAGGAGTTTTAAAACTAGTATTGAGTTAAAAATAGAATTCTGTATTTTTTTTAACGTAAGCGCTCAATTTTTCATATACATAATACTAGACACTAGTTCGTAGTCCAACGATGGTAACTGCATGTACCAACTCTATGGTCATCTTTAGTAGTGGAGCTTTCTGCTTCATAGCTGCTACTTACGTGTGGTGAGTTCCAAATGCAATATCCAGTTTAGCCTACAAAATTAAAAAGTTGATAATTAGAAGTTCCTATTGTGCATTCCGATATGCAAGAATGTTAAAGGAAGAGGTTCTTCTTCATTTTGTTTCCTATCACTGCTCTCTAGTGGACAGATCACAAAATACATTGTTTTTCCCCTCATCTCCTTTAAATGCACTCTGTAATTCCTAGAAGATAGGTTTTAAATGCCAGCAGGTCAAGGGAAGTGATCCTTCCCCTCTATTCAGTGTTGGTGAGGCCACACATGCAGTACTCAGTTCATTTCTGGGCTCCACAGTACAGGACAGACATGGACATACTGCAGAGTCCAGTGAAGGGTCACTAATATGAGTAAGGGACTGGAGCATCTCTCCTCTGAGTATAGGCTGAGAGAGCCTGGACTATTTAGCTTGGAGAAGAGGAGGCTCAGAGGGGATCGGACCAGTGTGTATAAATATCTGAAGGGAAGGTGCAAAGAAGGGAGAGCCAGGTTCTTTTCAGTGGTGCCCAGTGGCAGGACCAGAGGTACCAGGCACAAACTAAAACACAGGAGGTTCCCTCTGAACTTCAGAAAATACTTTTTTGCTGTGAGGGTGACGGAGCACCAGCAGGGTTGCCCAGAGAGGTGTGAAGTCTCCATCCTTAGAGATACTCAAAACCTATCAGGCCATTGTCCTGGACAGCTGGCTCTAGGTGACCCTGCCTGAACACTGGAGTTGGACATTCTGTGATTCTGAAGCATATGACGACTGTTACAAGCAGCTTAATGGCTAACATTGCAAAGAAAAGGACAGAAGCCAGACTGAAATGCTTTTTCAGTTTTATCAGTGCTTTGCTCTTATTAAAGAGTATTTACAGCACAATTTCTAGGGAAAGAACAAAACATGAGTTATGGGTGTTAAGAATATACTCTTAGCCAGTGATGCCTCCAACACTGCATGCAGTTAATATTGGCATAGGAGGAGAAGATTAAAATACTTCCATTTAATTTGGGGCACTAACATAATGGAATGCATGTGGACTACCAGAAGAATCTGAAGCAGTATACTCAAACAGGAAAACCAAAAATGCCATTTTCTCCTGCTATTTGCTATTAACTACAGTGACAAGTTTATCATATGGGACATACTATATTCAAATTCTTGTGTGTGAAAAGGAAACATTATATCCAAAACCATCAATTTACTGTGAGCATGTTTGAAATATTAATCAAAATTGTTGTTACACCGCAGCTTAGTGCGAACACCTAATTGGCACAGCACACAGCAGCCCAGAAATTCTGGCCTCAAGAACTCACTATGTTTGGCATTAATAGAGCAAACATAAGAAGCTCAATGTTACCTGACTGCTTGACAGGAAGAAAATTCCAAGATCACCCTCCATCTAACAAAGAGCAAGATGTCCCCATGATCAATAATATACTCTACCCAGCAAAACACTCACAAGTTGCCATAACCACATCCCTCCTTCAGGTTGAAGCCAGTAACTTTATGACTCAGGGACAGCAAGAGCGAGCATAACATCGGAGAGAAAATGGCATGTGCTGGGAGGTGTGCTCACAGCAACTTTAACAGTAGTACGAAGACTAGTTGTAACAGCATTTTCTTGTGTAAAACATATTTGGATGAATAACAAGTCTTTGATGAGACTTAAGATCACAGTGACACTAGGACTAAGTTCTGCACTTTGCACCAAAAGTGGTTCCTTTCCAGCCATTAGAAGAATTTGAGTGTAACATGTTGGTAGAGCAGGTGTGCAGCTCTTCTGTGAGACCCACGATGGTTTTCTGGGTAGCCATTCTGTACAAGCCTTTCATGGGTGACAGTCTACTGCAGTCACAGAGGACCAGGAACATAGCTGTCACGTTCATATGGTCCTGGAAAGTATATTCCTTGAAGCATAGTAAGAAATTCTTAACTTGCCATATAAGGTGTGTCTCTTTTAATCCATAATAAGATTGAATGTAACAGATGGCATCAGGGATGATACAAATGTTAATTACCTGACAAAAACTAATGTTCTCATAAGGGCGTGCTTGGGCAAGCAGTTCAGCTTTGGATTCTCTCTTTTCACCATGAACTATCAACAATGGCTTCTTCCTTAAATAAAAGGAGATTACTATTAAAACATCAAGGGAATAAGTAATTGGTCTAAACCATTCTTCATGGAGCTATGACTTCTGGCCCCTAAATTTGACAGTCCAGCAGGAAGATGGCACTAAAACCTATATGCCTTAAGTAACTCAAAAAAGCTGTAACCACAATAGAACTTCTAAGAGAAAGACTAGAAAACTTTAATGGAAAAAAAAAAAAAAAGGAAAACAGAAAGCATAGCATAAATCAGACACCAAAATAGAAACTAGTAATACATGATCTTGTAAGGAACTCTTGTCTGTATAGCTGGAAACAGACAATAAAAGCTCTCAGAAATATTAATATACACGGTGTGGATCTAAAACAATTTAATCATTGTTACCTTACAGAGAAAATGGGAAGAATGAGAGGGAAAAGAAGAGGGCTAGGTCTATGCTGGCAGTAGTTTCGAGTTCACTTCCCAATACTCTGTTCATTTCCAGTAAAATG
This sequence comes from Bucorvus abyssinicus, assembly GCA_009769605.1. Taxonomy (NCBI): domain Eukaryota; kingdom Metazoa; phylum Chordata; class Aves; order Bucerotiformes; family Bucorvidae; genus Bucorvus; species Bucorvus abyssinicus. The sequence goes on from CM020036.1 coordinate 18,121,028, forward strand.
CAAAAAAAAAAAAAAGAAAGAAGATAAAACTGTACATCATACACTCATTTTATCTGCAGTAGGTTGCACTTATCAGAAAGGAATTCTAAGCAAACATAAGAACTGCTTTCATGACAATATCCAGCAACTCCAACCACATCACACCCATGACATATCATCCTGATAATTTTCACATCGTTTTCTTGTGGCCTTCCTAGACCACCTCCTTTCTCTTGCACTACCTTGCACTTGGTTCACTAATCTGTATGACAAAAAGATTCTTGTTCTATCTTTATAGGTCATCTACTGCATTGTAATTGTGGCCCGCAATGGGACCTCCTAGGTGTTAATTAACAAAAATCAGAAACTAGCCATACCAAACGCTGATCATTTAACAGTCTTGAAAAGAGGCAAGAAATCAATAGAGAGCTACAGCTGTGCAGTAAGAGTACAAGGAAAACCAAGAGACTACACACACAATGGGGAACAATAATTTCCATCTGCAAACAAGTGTTTATCCTTCACTTATACAGGCGCTTGCATGAACAGAATGATTTGAAAACTGTATCATTTCATTTTTGTAAAATAAACATACCTGAATTCCTGTGGATACTGTCTTACGAGCCATCCCACATCTATACAGTAGTTAAACTTGCACATAAGAAAAATAAAATGGACTCATTAAAAAGAAAAAGCAGAGTTTGTCAGAAAAATGAAATTAGCAAGTGCAATCAATTTGGCAAGCAGAAAACTCACCTGGGCAGAAGATACGAGAGTCCCAAAAAGAGGAGACAAAATATCTATTAAAAACATTAAAGCATAATTGAGTTAAAAAAGGTTCGAGCAAACATGTAATGTCTTGAACAGTTTGATAACTATCATAACACAAGTACCAGATTGTTCACAGACTTGGTGTAACAGACATTCACAATTAAGTTTACTGTTCTCAATATTCAAGCCACTGATTCTCCTGTGAAACCCTTATGTCCTTACTGTTTATAAAAAGCATTAACCCTCTCAGAGTAGAAAACAAATTTTAAAAAAATCATTAGGAGAAAGACCAAGATCATATGGAGAAAGGGACAGCAAAGTACTCTCTCCCCTATAGAGGGCTTGAAGAACTGAGGCAGGGCAGAAGCAGTAAGGGCAGAGTTAATGCTTAAAGGCTTACCTCTTGCAGACTGCAGGATATGTGTATCCTTAGTTCATTCATGGTAACACAGAAAACTAATCCAACTGAGGATTTATAACCTCAATAACTGAAGCACAGCAGCAACTTGAAAACATATCCTACAAATACCTTCTAGGATAGACAAAATACTTCATTCCCTATCTCTCCAGAAATCTGGTTTTGGAGGTTAAGCAAATAAAAAACTGAGCCCCTCCACCAGCTCAAGTAATCACTGAGCAAGACAACTACTCCTAAGAGAACAGATCAAAAGCCACAATCAATTCACAAGGCAGATAAAGACATATGGCAGTATAGCAACTGAGGTCTCTGACACCAGGCTGCCATCAACAATCAATGCTCATAGGGAGCACATCAGGTTGAGGAAGCTACAGCCTAATTGTATAGGTCTTCAGTCAATTTTCTCCCTCAAAGAAGTACAAAGTTTTCCTGCCGCATTTTACTGCATTTGCGTGCATAAATCTCTTATTAATGCTTGTTTCCAATTCTGCCTCCTGATGTATGAGATTTAATTTCTGAATGAGGGGATGTTCACAGGTGCACAGAGCTGTTCCCCCTTGCATCAAACTACAACTACACAGCATTCCTGAAGCATCAGTATCATACACTGAAGACCTCACTCCATCCTGACTTACACTCACTTCTAACCAAATTGAAACGGGCCCACGAATTCCACCCATAGAACTTCAGAAGTACTGTCTGGTACTACATCAAGTAATAGTGAATTACTAGGTCAAAAGCACTGAGCAGCATAAAGCCAAATGCCAACAACTACTCACAGAGGATGGTTAGGCATCCAAGAAAAGCATCCCTTTAAGAGTCACAAGGCAAGCAGTTTTTCCTAGATTAACTCACAGGGAAAGGAGCAATAGGCAGCACCATAAGATTTGCCTTGGCTAAATGCCCATTAGATTTATGCAGCATAACTCAGAAGTTATAATAACATCAGTATTAGCAAATTAATGCTTTATACCCTACACTTCTAAAAGAGAAAGGCAAAGAATCAATTCCTACAACTTCTAGACATTTAGAATATGAAGCCCCAGCTACACCAAGGAATATATGCATTTTAAAATATCCACAAACTGAAAATAAGCATTCTCTTGCCAACAAGTCTCCTAAAAACCCCCTTCTGAAGAAGCCACTTTTCACCTTTTATGTGCAGGGCTCCAGAATTATAGCTCTGTTCAATTCCTCTGACTTTAGTGAGAAAAAACCTGAAAACGTTCCCTCCATTCAACAAATCCCAGGTATCTTGTGCTTCACTGAGCATTTCATTGTACTCCTCTGCTTTCTGATTCTCCGAGAGTTCATCATCTTTGCGAAGATTTAGAGGATGTTCTTCAGGTGCATCGCATTTTTCTTCTTTCAGTGTTTCTTTGTGGGCGTGCTTTTGCTGATCTTCAGGCTCTTCATCACTGCTAGAAAGACACCAGCCTAAGCCTTCTTGGCCCGTTCGCTGTTTTCCTGCTGGAGGTACGTCTGTAGAAAAACTTTTATCACTGAGCTTCAGGGGAGAAGCTTTTCTCTTGTGAGCAGCTTTCCTAGCTTCGGAGCATGGATATTGTGGCTCACTTGTTCTGCCACGTGCAGCACTCAATAGTGAAGATGTAGATGGTTTTTCACCATCAGAATTTTCCTCAGTACTTTCATCACTGCTAGATACTGTCCATTTTCCATGTGCACCTTCCTGAAGCATGTTCCTAGCGTTTAAAAAAACAAAACACAAAACAAAAATTGGGCATTTTCACTATGGTCACGTCTGCTTCCCTTCCTAGTTGCTATTTGCTTATTAATAGGGAGCTTTGGGTTTTGTGTTTAGCAGAATCTCCATGCAACTTCTGACTCGGAAAAATATCACAGTGCACAAGGCTTATCTGTTTCTGTGCCCAGGAAACAAAGAAACACGTGCAATGAGGGCAACCATCGAGAGGGGAGCAGCTCGTGTGGAAATCGGGCCAGGACAACGGCACGTACAGGAAAGCGCTTCAGAACTCAGAAGACTAATGTGCAACATAGAGGTATTTCTCACACCGACCCCAACGCTTAGGGGTCTAGCGCGCTCTGCAGACGAGACACAGGAGCACGGCTCTGAGCGTCAGGGCCGCTCTTTCCGGCTGCCTCCGCGGGACCACTGCCTGGAGCAGCCGCCTCCCGCTGCCGCCGCCGCCGCCCCGCACGCCCCCGGCGCGGCCCTGAACTGCGCCTCTCCGCTAACCCGCGGGCGGCAAAAAGCCTAGGCGCCGCCGCCCCGACCGCCGAGAGCCGTGCGGAGGGGACTGCCGCCGCCCCGCGAGGGAGGCAGAACCCACAGCCGGTGAAGCACCGCGGCGGAGCCAGCGGAAGCGGCCACCCCGCCGCCTATAACCGCCACCGGCTGAGGGGGCGCGAACCAGCGCGCTGGCGGCGGCGCCAAGGGCCCCAATAGCCGCGGCCGCTACCGCCCGCTCACGGGACCTGGCGAGCCTCACCACTCACCTCAGTCACCAACGTCCGTCCCTGCCCGCTCCGGGAGGACAGCGGAGCTTACCGCCAGGCCTACCGCCCAGGCAGCCCTCCCGCAGCTCGACGAGAAGAACCGGCCGCGGCCCGCCCTCCCCCGGCGCAGCCCCGCCCCTTCTCCCAGTCAATGGCGCGCGTCTGAGTTTAGCCAATCGACGCAGGCGCTGCTCTTGCCCTACAGGAGGGGGCGGTGACGAGTGGGTTGTGAGGCGGCGCGGGGCCTGGCGTCGCCGCCGTGGGTTTGTTGAGCTGCCGTGTGTCCCCGGGCAGCTGACGCCGGGGCGTGGAGGGAGCCTCGCCCTCCGCAGCGGTGCGGGCAGCCGAGGAGTTCGAGGGCGGCGAGCCTGTCCCATCGAAGCCCGGTGACGCCTGAAGGGCTTTTCCGGCCTCCTAGGCGCGCATGGGCGTCGAGCGGCGCTCGAGCAGGTCTGGCATCTCTCCGAAAGCTGCTAAAGTGGCCAAACAGTCACGTCTCTACAACTGCCTGCAAGCAGCTGTAGAGAGGTTGGGGTCGGTCTCTTCTCTCAAGTACCAAGCGATAGTACAAGAGGAGACAGCCTCCGGTTGCACCAGGGGAGGTTTAGACCGGATATTGGGAAAAATTTCTTTCCAGAGAGGGTTGTGAAGCTTTGGAACAGGCTGCCCAGGGCAGTGGTGGAGTCCCTGTTCCTGGAGGCGTTTAACAGACGTGTGGATGTGGTGCTGAGGAACGTGGTTTAGGGACCCTGGCAGTGCAGGGTGAACAGCTGGACTCGATGGTCTTCTAAATCTCTTCCAACCAAAATGATTCTGTGATTCTGTCTTAGTGACCTGAATTAAATAAGTCTTTATTTGACCTTAGTTTAGGGCAGGTGCAGTATTGGCATTATTGTTCATTCAGCTTGGTGTTAATTACTGTGTCTGAAGTGCCTTGCTAATGGGATAACTGCGTGGCAGCTTCAAGAAGGGAGTGGGACAAAAACAGGTGCAAAATTAATCGAAGTAAGAGCATGGGCTACATCAAAGCTTGCTCTCTCTACCAAAATTAACTGTCTTAGCCCATTCATTGCGAGCTTGTGACTGCAGTTAACAAATAATGTGTCTTATATCAACAGGCAATAAAATCAGCAAGCAGCACCTAGAAAAACATGAATGAAATTTTGACTCATTTGTGTAATTTTATTAGTTCTTTTCCGCAGAGTTGGATGTAATGCTTCTTCCTGAAAAAATCTGTCAGTATCTTTTACAGTACAATGAAATTAAATCATAGAATCGCAGAATCATCTGGTTGGAAGAGACCTTTAAGGTCATTGAGTCCAACTGTTCACCCTGCACTGCCAGGGTCCCTAAACCATGTCCTTGAGCACCACATCCACATGTCTTTTAAACACCTCCAGGAACAGGGACTCCACCACTGCCCTGGGCAGCCTGTTCCAATACTTCACAACCCTCTCTGGAAAGAAATTTTTCCTGATATCTAACCTAGATCTCCCCTGGTGCAACTCAAGGTCATTTCCTCCTGTCCTGTGACTTGTCACATGGGAGAAGAGACCAACCCCCACCTCTCTACAACCTCCTTTCAGGTAGTTATAGAGAGTGATAAGGTCTCCCTTCAGCCTCATTCTCTCCAGGCTAAACAGCTCCAGGTCCCTTCCCTGCTCCTCATAGGACTTGTTCTCCAGACCCTTCACCAGCTTTGGTGCTTTCTCTGGACACACTCCAGCACCTCAATGTCCTTCTTGGAGTGAAGGGCACAAAACTGGACACAGTATTCAAGATGTGGCCTCACCAGTGCTGAGTACAGGGGACAATCACTTCCCTACTCCTGCTGGTCACACTATTGCTGATACATGCCAGGATGCTGTTGGCCTTCTTGGCCACCTGGGCACACTGCTGGCTCATCTTCAGTCGGTTGTTGACCAACACTTCCAGGTCCTTTTCCGCTGGGCAGCTTTCCAGCACTCTTCCCCAAGCCTGTAACGTTGCAGGGGGTTGTTGTGGTCCAAGTGCAGGACCTGGCACTTGGCCTTGTTGAACTTGATACAATTGGCCTTGGCCCATTGATCCAGCCTGTCCAGATCCTTCTGTAGAGCCTCCTGTTTTATTATCAACCCTTGCTGAAGGTCTTCCGTGGGAAAAGCACTTAGGAAAGTTGCATGGTTTTGATTATGATGTGCATAATCTCTTATATAAGTATAGAATCTGAAAACAGTATTTGTTTTCTAAAAGTACTTCAGAAAATTTTATGTCTTCTGGCAATGCTTGCGTTCCAGTGTCTCCTTGTAGTTCCTGTCTATATAGTGACTTAACCGAGAATTAAAGATGCCTGGCACTTTTCAAGAAAAAAATTCAAAATCTTGCAGAAACAAATTTAATGTAATTTGGTTTCTAGAAGTCTGTTTCATATATTTGAAGTTTGCAAAAAGCCTTTTCATAATAAACACATAAAATGTAGAAATAGGAAAACTATTTTAACTTCACACAAATTTAAAATGAAATGCACTCAGTCCATTTTTAGCTACTGTAAAGTAGATGAACAGAGTTCCAACAGAAATGCAACTAATCCTCAATAGTTTTTTAAAATAGTGTAGCTTCTTTAGTAAGTGCCTGCTTTATTCTTCCTGTAACAGGTATTCAAAGCAAAAATTATTAGGTCAGTTTTAGTGATTTCTGATGCAAATCACTTTCTGTAGTTTTTTTAATCATGGGATGAAGATTGCACGCTATTTAAGCACGGAGGACTTTAAAGTTGCTATAGCAATGTTCTTTGGTTATAAACCCTCAAAGGTCTATATTTTTTCATTTATGTTGTGAAGATCCAGCTTATCTAGATGTCTCACCATGGAGAACTCTGTGGACTGACTGGTCTGCAGTAATTGAAGTGGATTGTTGTATGTTTGGTAATCAGAAATACCTACAGATTCTTAGAGTAGTTTTCTTATTTGCGGGTATTTATTTCAAAAGAAAATAAGCAAAGCCCTACCTTTCCTGCTGCAGACTGTGAAGAGCAGAAAAACGCCTTGTTTTTCATATGTGTATGAAATAAGTGACTTACTGAGCTTGTTACTGATCAGTTCCTGGTTTTTATTGGTGGTACAGTCCATTTCTTTACTCGGTGGTTTCAGTAAATGTGAAACTACTGCATGCCTAATAATAAACATGTATTCTCAAAAATGCCACTATTTTTGGTTTCAAGTAACAGTTGGGCAGTTTTAGTCTTGACTTCTCTAATATAAATCTATAGCTGTGCCAAAATCTTAACTAAAGAAAGGTTTGTTGAGAGCACTATGACTTAATGCAGCTCTGGAAGTTGTGCTTCTACTCTAGTACTGCAAGTGATCTTAAAATATTGTATGAAGTACACACATGCACGATTTCAGAATAAGTACGTATGTGTGGGAGCTTGTCTTTCTCATGGCATGTCAACCTTGACCAATATACTATAAAGTATATTTAGCATAGAAATTGTGATTCATCTTTCTTCTCCAGTTTGAAGCAATCTTCTTCCCCACGGAACACTTGTGACTAATTTTTTTTTGTTTTTACTTAAACACGTGTTTTAGGAAAATAGTCTTAACACAGTCACGAACAAAATTTTGTCTGTGATCATTTAAAGTAAAAACCACAGAAATTTTTTATTGAAGTCTGAAAGTAGTCATTTCTGATACATTTCCACTGTGGGTAAACACTTTCTCAACGAACTAGGGCCAGATCTAAAAATAATTGAGACTTCTGAAGTGATTCTTAACTGCTGAATTATGAACCTGATAACACTCATCTTCTTCTTACCTATCTTCTCCTCTCTGTTTTTAACTTCATATAAAAATTAGCTGTTCTGTTAAATTCCCTGAATGTTTCTTCCAGTGGGAGTACTCAAAACATGCTTAAGGCATTTAAACATGAGCCGCTTCTGTGCCTAAGTCACCGATGGCTCCTTGCTGGAAAGAGAATGGAAGCGGAGGACTCCTGGGAAGGAAGGAGGTGCAGGTTTGGTTATTTCTTCCTGAAAAGGCGCCAATCACACCTGCCATGTCTTTAGGCAGTGCTGCGACCACCTGGCTGTAGAACATTTTGTCTGTGCAGCTGCACAAAAATTAATTAAAAATGTTTGTTCCAGGACTGATTCTGTCATTTAGTGGTTTTGCTGCCTCCTTACATGGGCCGGATTCCAGCAACTGCTGCGCTGCACCCAGGAACTGCGCGTTGTGAAGTACTAAAAGATCCCTGGTAGACAGATACTTTTCTTTGTGGCTTTTGGTAACATGCATTAACTATGGTTTATGGCATAGTCATACCTTTTGCTTTTGCTGATGGCTAGGCCTTTGAAGTGGGTTTTTCAACATGTGGGTAATTTTTAAGCGAGTCCTGAGAAACATGGCTTTCTCTGTGTGCCAGATGGGAGCCAAACGCAGAAGTTACAATCTTGGAAGTTGATTGTTAGGATCCAGTTCTTGAGCATGTTATTGTGCATTTTACTTTGTTGTCAAAATGATAAAAGTCAGAGACTATAGTAAGAGCCCTTGTATTTCTTCAGAAGTCACTAAGAACAGCTCTGGCAAAGAGAATACTTTCAAAACCCCTTACAAGAAATAGGGAATGGTGTGCACATGTTACTTCTTAAGGTGAAACTGTTTCCTCAACTACACTACAGACTAAAATAATGTTTTTCAATAGAAATGGCAATAACGTCATCAACTGCAATCAAGCAACTGCATTTTTCGTAAATTATTGCCACATCTTGGGTTTTGCTTGTTTTCATTTATTTTGTAAATTCAAACTAATACTAACGTTACCCACTAGATGTCATTAATGAACTCTTTACTGGAGAAGGTGGGACCTAAGAATTTTAATCACATTTCTACATGATTTTTTCATCATTTTCCATGGGCTTTTTCAAAATAATTTGTTATAACTATTCTATATTATTTTTGTGTGGTTTTTCATAGACATTCTGATCTTACCACTGTTTAAAACTAAGCCTTCTGAGACAAGTAACTGGGAAAACATGAAAATAGAAAGAGATTAACCTGATTGCTGGACTAATACTGAATGTATATTTGATATATTTATTAGCATATATAAAAATATTAATTTCTGGGAACTAGCAGCATTGTGGGAATCATGTTTGTGGGACTTACACTGTTTTTTTTTCTCTGAAAGTTTGGTTCAGTGACCTTGTTTTTCCCAAAATGTTTTGAACTGATCTAAAACGCTCTCAATCTTTCAACAACCATTCAGCTAGCTCACTGCACTTTCAGGTGTTAAGTGTTTCCAATGAAAAGGGTGCTGCAGGAACAGTAGTCATGAAAATATGTAGTTTCACCAGCTGAAATTTCATTCCCGGTGCTATTACATTTGGATCCAACTAAAAGCACTCTCTACACTGTGCCTAGGAGGCCAGACCCCCCAAAATGTCCAGTGTTTTCCCTGACCCAACTCTGTACCTTCATATCAGGACACAAGAAGGGCAGTCTGAGCCTTACAACCTCCATCTGCTCTTCTGGCACAGCTCGTCAAAGCTTTCGGAAAAAGGCTCCCCAGTCTATTTGCATGCCTGACACAGTCTATGAGAAAAGTGTTTCAGGCCAAATTGAACATACAGTCTTAGGCTGACTGGTCGTGGCATGTTTGGCTTGTCGGTTCTCCAGCATGGAGCACGCTCAGGTTGCACTAGAAGTTGCTAACCTGTCGTCATCTCTCATGTGAGTTGTCTCAGTGCTGCTAGTATGTGAAGCCTTGAATTCTAATAATATGAATGGAAGAGTTTGGACTCATGAGCACTCAATCATGCTAAAAAGCAGTATAAGTATAGCCCAAAGTGGATCTCTGTGCTTTCTTGGATATACACTCCCTTTCCATTCCTTATATTGTTCAAAGATCTTTTCTGGTCATCTCCTGGTTACCTCCTAATTCAGTTCTGAAAAGTCAATTTTTTTGTTTTCATCGTGTCATTTAGCATTTTGCTTTTGTACTATTAATGACTCTTAGAGCACACTAATATTGGTGAGTGTTAGTAAGGCTTGATAACATGCTTATCAACGTGTAAGTGTCACTCCTGTGTTTCTATCAGATAAAATTGTGAGGTAAGATCCTACTGAAAGACAGTAAAGGAGATACATAGAACATAAAATGAGAGGTAGTGGATTGGTTTCAGGATAGTTGTAGAAGCTGGATGATGCAAACAGATTTTTAAATTTCCTTCTCATTTTTTTATTCTCTACATTTTTATTTAAGTTTTTATTTTAGACAGATTTACCACATGAATTTTGATCAAACTAGGTTTTAGGGAGTAGTTGGTCTCCAATCCGAATATTGAAACAGAAAGTTCTTTCATCATTTAAAGGGAATAACGATTTTGGGGACTGATGTTCCAAAAGTCAGTTTTGAATATTACAGTTCTTTTGTGTGCAGGTGAACTCCAATCTGTATAAAGTTAAGCAGGTTGGTTTAAGCATACTTTCAGATTCAGATATTGATTAGGATTCTGTTAGGACTATGTATATACTTAGTTTAATGGATGAAAAAGAGGTGGGTTTATTTTAATTAGAATAAAGTATTTTCTTACTTCAATGCCATTGATGATAGTGTTGTGTAATATGTATTATTACAAAATCAGTATTTAGTGAAATCATATACTACTGATGGAAATCATACAGGAGTTCAGCTTTATCACTTCTGTAGAAAACCACCGCGCCGTGTCTTCTGAGTTCCATATGGAGGTGGATTCAGTCGTGTCTTTTGTGAGACCACGAGATTGAGGTAATATTAAACACCTATTTGTCAATGATTTCTACTCCTTTTTCATTCATAAATATAAAAAATTTGAAGCTTAGACTCTCAAGAGTTTTGAGGAACCCAATGTAGGTGAATGATAATGTACACAATTGTGTGAGGTTCAACAAGGCCAAGTGCTGGGTCCTGCACTTGGGCCACAACAACCCCCTGCAACATTACAGACTTGGAGAAGAGTGCTGGAAAGCTGCCCAGCGGAAAAGGACCTGGAAGTGTTGGTCAACAACCGACTGAAGATGAGCCAGCAGTGTGCCCAGGTGGCCAAGAAGGCCAACAGCATCCTGACTCGTATCAGCAATAGTGTGGCCAGCAGGAGTAGGGAAGTGATTGTCCCCTGTACTTGGCACTGGTGAGGCCACATCTTGAATACTGTGTCCAGTTTTGTGCCCTTCACTCCAAGAGGTACATTGAGGTGCTGGAGTGTGTCCAGAGAAAGCACCAAAGCTGGTGAAGGGTCTAGAGAGCAAGTCTTACAAGGAGAGGCTGAGGGACCTGGAGCTGTTTAGCCTGGAGAGAAGGAGGCTGAGGGGAGACTTATCACTCTCTACAACTACCTGAAAGGAGGTCGTAGAGAGGTGGGGGTTGGTCTCCTCTTCCAAGCCATAAGCGATAGTACAAGAGGAAACAGCCTCAAGTTGCACCAGGGGAGGTTCGGGATGAGTATCAGGAAAAATTTCTTTCCAGAGAGGGTTGTGAAGCTTTGGAACAGGCTGCCCAGGGCAGTGGTGGAGTCCCTGTCCCTGGAGGTATTTACAAGATGTGTAGATGTGGTGCTTCATGACACGATTTATTGGTGGACTTGACAGTGTTAGGTTAATGGTTGGACTTGATGATCTTAAGGGACTTTTCCAATCTGGATGGTTCTATGATTCTATTCTGTGATTCTGTTAATGGGCTGACTATGGCTATTTAAGAGGATCGTATTATTTCATTTAGTTTTGTGGGATTTTTAGTGCGTGTACATTACATTTACATTGAACTTACTCTTGCTTCTCACAATGGCATTTCTGAATAGCATCATTATATAGTGATAGGGAAAATCAATTAGTAATTTTTTGTGTTCAGGTCGGTAAGTGATGAAAAAGGCTCTATCAGTTTATACTGTTCCGCTGTTTACTTGGGCAATTACTGGAGTCTTACACCACAGTTCAATAAATACCTCTTTCTGTAACAACCCTTCCATTCATATAGTTTTTCTTGTTTTCTTCTTGTCCTTTACCTTATCGGTTATGCTTATACGTCTGTTTGTGGGGTCACATGGCAAGTCTTATTGAAGAACTGATTCATGTGGAGAATGAAATGGCAAAAAAATGTTGTTGCTTTTGGCAATAAATTCCCACATCCCTGTCACCGTGTGGCCCCACAAGTATTCGTATACGTTTCAAGGGCATTGTGGAGGCTGGTTTTGTTTATTCTAGCAGTGATGCCAAAAACCATGTCCATTAAATCACACCCTTACTTGTAAATCTTTACTTTAGGAACGAATACAAAATAAAGATTTTACTCATTTTTTTTCATTCACAAATGAATGCCTGAACCAAAAATAGTGAACTAAGACACAGATTATGGATTTGTTAATACCTTATTGGCTTGAATTTTTTTTTTTCAGATGACCTTTTTGTGTGTTGAGGTAGCCTTACGGCCTCTTCTAGTAGCACTTAAATTGCCAACTCTCAAGATCAATGAATAGGCAGCACTCTATTATAGGAGTCATTCCATAAAAGGAAAATGGCATACTATCATTTTCTGGGCTCGTATGTTACTCTGAAAGAGAAAAAATAAATGGATAGAAAGCTTATATTGTGTTTTATGATTTCACTTCCATAGTTACTCAATTGAATGGAAAGCTGTTCCTGCAGGCAAGTTCAATATGTTTAGGCAACCTCTGTTATTAAAAAAATTGTGCATGTACAGAACCTAGCAGTTGAAAGCAGCAAGACTCTGTAATCCTGGAAACTTAGACTGTCAATGTTCTTAATACATGATTTTTCAAGAAAAATTAAGGATCCTTAAGCTTGGAGTTTCAGATTTGAATTGAGACAGCAGGTGGAGCTGAAGGAGTTGTGCTTTGAACCACTGCAGAAAGACCAGGATATGAATGAATCAAAAGGAAGAAGCGTAGAGCTTTTGTTATGTTATTTGACAAAGAAAAATTCCTGCAGGGTACAGTCATGTTGCCCTCTAAAGAAAACTACATTGTTTAAAACGAGCATAAAGCACATATAGAAAGTTATGAGAAAAGAATATTTGTCTGTGTTTAAATATTGAGCTGAAATGGGATTTTCTTTGCCAAAAAAAATTTGTATCTGCAGAATTTTTATATCAGGGTTTTTGCACATTTCATGGGGACTCCTGAAGTTCTGGAGGGCAGATTTTTGTTTCTTAGTTTTTACGTTTTACTTCGATTTTAGAGGAAATGGTCAATTAAGAACTTAGAAACTGGGTTTGCATTTCAATTTCTTTCATTTTTAGTTCATTAAAAGGGTAAGATAAATGTACAAGTGTCCATGTTTTGCGCATATCCAGGGCTAAACTATAGCAGTTGGTCTATCACCCGATGCCCCCTCCCCAGCTGAGAAGAGGGATCAGGAAAAGGAGGACTGAAGTGAAAAAATCAGATTTAATGAAACAGACAAACTAATGCCAATATGAAGCATATGAAATTATACTCAGTCCAGCAAATGTACGGTGGTCATACCAAACAGGAAGGCAATCCAGAGGAGAAGGAAGAGGAGCAGGGTGGAGCAGGAGCCCAAGCAGGAAGCATCCCCCCTGCAGCAAACTTCCCCCTTTATACTGAGCATGGCGTTCATGGGCTGGGATACCCCTGTGAGCCAGCTCGGGTCAGCTGCAGACCATGGCAGGCCTGTGATTTTGTCCCAGCAAAACCACGACAACACGTGAAGACTTTCATGGAGTATACAGGAGGAATAACCAATCCAGATTTGCATTCAGTGTTATTATGAATTTTGTAGGAAGCTATATCTGAGTTTATGGATTATTTCAGAGTTCTCTCACGCCTGGGAATGACATTGGATAGATTGTTCACGCAGCATGGATCTTTGTCCATGGCATGTTAACTTAGAATAAGTCTGTATCTCTCTCCAGAGCAAAGAAACATGAGATGGCAGGTAACAAGGAGAAAAAGTATAAGTTAACAGAAGCATTATACTCAAGTATAGAAAATACGGGAGAAAATATAAATGATATTGAAGAGTTTGCATGCTCATGATCTAACTTTGAAGGCCGTTATTTCAGTTTTGGTTTTGTGGTTTTATATAATAAAAATTATTCATAATTAGTAGACCACAGTCATACATAATTTTAAGGAGAAAAATAAAACTGACTTTTTTTTTACAGAGAGGATGATCTACGTTTTACATTTTTCTAGGTTATTATTTGAAAAGTTTTTAAATCTCATGAGTGCAAAGAAGGCTGCACAGTTACACAGTCATAAAAGAAGGCAAATATTTACAGCTTTTGATGTGCAAGTTAGGTTTTTTCTTGTAAATATTTGGAGTATTAATGTAATTCTGAAACAATTAAGCAAAGCAGACCACCTAAAGGAAATAAAAAGAAATTAGATGAGATGTCCTGGATGCTGCAAAGTTAAATAAGACAGTACCAGACTAACAAAGATCATGATGATATTACTGTAAAAAAAGTCAGGGTCAGTAGGCTGCAGCATTCTAGGTGGTAGCTCTGGGTTGTCTGGTGTACTATGAGCTGCTCCAGCTCTTAAAAGAAATCTCTCTAGCCAATCAAGCTTTTTGCCATGAACTAAAAGTAGCTTTTGAAGTGTTATTTTTAGTGAATTATTTAAGGGACTTAACTGTTTCAAGCACTGTGCTTTTGTTTGTCTTGCTATTTGCTGCACACAATCTGCGATAGCCCTGCTTGAGATGCTTTATTTTCCTTGTGGCTCTGGAAGTGAATTCATAACCTAAGTTATGAACTATATTGGTATTACTCTTCTGTAATGCAATCAGGATCTTAAGTCTGCAACAGGATTATGCTGAAGGAGAAATTCTTTTATGAAAGAAAATTTTTGAAGAACGATGCTTAGAGTAACTAAGATGTCAATGAAAATGATAGATTTGAAATGTAATTTTGCATAGTCTATATTTTTAAAACTTTCAAATCTGAAATTTTTGATTCAAAATGCCTGCTTTTAGAATTAAATAAGAGACTTGTAGATATTGTAGGCACAATACTTTTGAAGAGGGTTCACAGTGGCAAAAAGCATCTGTCAGTGTAAAATCTTTCTTAGACCATTCATCTATATAATGTAGCCATCCAAATTTTTTTTCAAATACAGTAACTTTAAAGCGTGTATAATAATTTCAAATACGTGAACTGATTGGCTCATGTGCAAACATAATTGTATTAAGAAGTTTTAATTTATATTCTTTTTCTCTTGCCTAATCTCAGTTTAAAAGGTAGAGAATTTTTGACCTTTGAAGGCTTCAAGAGAGCCTTCAATACTGTTTCTTCTAAGTTATCTGAAAAAAAATCATAGTTGAAGCCTTCCGGTAAGATTAATGAAGAGATACTTATTCCTGGATAGCACGATTTTTGTTGTATGTATTTCAGTCAATTGAAATTATTACATTCTGTCATGCAGCTGAAGATACAAGCTTCGGCACTTTACTGTTTCTGTGCCTTTAATAATAAATAATAGAAATGTAAATAATATGTGTAAATAATATAATGATTAATAGAAATTGTATAAATGGAAATAATAAAAAATAACTGTAATTAAAATAATAAACATTACCAGATACAGAAAGTAATTTGTTGCCTGTACTGTTTCTTAAGAAGCCTAAAATTATTTGCTTTTACATTTTCCTCCTGTAATGAGAAAATTTGCATTCAAGAGCTGTCCCTTGAAAAATTCAGTTAAACTGTAGTGCTTATTGCAAGGCAGTAGTGGTGAGATTTCTTGCAAGGTGAGGTTGGCTCAGAAGTGAAAGGATAAAATTTTGAGAGTATTTTGCTGATCATAAAGAAAAAATTCATCTTATCTCTGTAGTTGCCAGTAAACATTATTTTTAAAATGTTTTCGAAAACATTGCATTGCAAAGTTTAAAACTTTTTGTGATGTGAATGATTTGCTTGGCAGTAACTCAGCCATTGAGAGAAGTCCTTCACTTTTGAAGACATGGCATCTGATAGCTTGCTGAGCATCATCTTTAAAAGGTGGGGTTGACTTTTGGGTTGTTTTTCTTTTCTTGCAGTTATTTGGAGTTATGTTACAAAGCATTATAGCAGAACAGGAATTGGACTGTACATTTTTCAAGCCACTGGCATGCAATTACAAAATCAAACTGTAGAGTGACTAATGTCTTGGGTGATAATCTTGTGGTTTTGCACTAAAGATGTAATATATTTTGGGGAGAGTAGTTATTCTAAAAAGGTTTGAAAAGTTGTGTGGTGTATTTTTCTTGCTATCCAGGTGATTGTTTTATTTTACATTTTGACATATTCTTTTCATCATCTTTCTCATTTGAAAAATTGTCAGACTAGCTTCATATTATAAAATAGTTCTGAAAACTTTTGGCCCATTTTTCTGTCAATGAAACTCCCCAGTTTTAAATTTAAATTATAAGCATGATGAATTTAATAAATGAAAGAAAGTTCCACCAAAAGTTACAGTGTACTTTGTATCTAGTAAAGAAGACGTCATGATCAAGAGCAGCTCTAATGCTCCCATATGAGTCTGTATATATCACAGTCCAGCGAATGAAAATTGTGATTGCCTGTTTATGAACGAGAGGTGGAACCCGAAGAGAAACATAGAAAAATTTCTTTTTCGACAAAAAGTTTTCATGTTTCTTGGACTACTCTTGAAAGAAATTGCACAGTAGTAGTATGTAATAAAGATTTCTTTAGGACTGAACAGGCCAAATCTGCATGGAACTCTTAAAAATTGTAATTTGAAATCAGAGTCTTAAATCCTCTTTTGGTTACACATCCTTTTTGGATATTTCTTTTAACTCTTGGTGTGTATGTTGAGCTTTATGTATGGAAACAGGGCTAAGATTATTGTCCTAAATTGAGATTTACAATTGGATTAAAACTCTATGAAAAGAAAACAATAGGAAATATTTTGGACATAGATATTTGTCAGAAGTTTCAATGTACTTGAGGCACAAAATCCATATTACAATGGATTGCTAAAATAAACAGAGCATATATAATTTCACATTTGTAGATATGTTTCTTGTTCTTCCTTCTTTTTGGTACAGAGATCTAAATTAAATTTTGGGACTGAACATAGTTTTAAAATATTTCTTTTGTGTTAAGTAAAATAATTTACAATACATGTACACGTTAGATGTTTAGCATCTTTAGGTGTGGTGACTCTGATCAAGTGTAAGTTCTAAGACAATGTCTATATTAGCAATTAATACAGCACATAGGGATCAGGTCTGCAGAGCAAGAAGTTTATGCTGGGGACCCAGTATCTGTACGACATTCATTGAGGGAGTTGCTTGGACTAAGTTTAGTCTGCTCAACAGCCTGAATGATGACTAGAAGTTGGAGTGCTTTGGGTGCATGCCGGTAGCACAACTTTCAGTTCAATTTCGTCTGGAAGTCATGCAGTTTGTATACTATCATCACTGTGGTGTTAACCCGAGTACAACCAGTGGGGAAGAGTGGGAGATTCAACTCAAAAGAGCATCCCAAATCTTAAGTAAAATATAGCGACGTGTTCAGACAAGGGGGGAAAAAAAGCTTAATTGGTGTATTTCAGAGCTTTGTGAAATTGTTACATGAAAAGGGGTTTTTTTATGTTTACTTATAAAATTTCCACTTTGGTGGAAATTCTGTCTCCAAACCATGTCAGGTACTGGTGTGTTCCTTTCATAGGAAAGGTTGCATGTATTATTTTCGTAGCTTATTCTGTAACATTTCATTTGAAGTATAAGTCTGTGGTTAGTGTCACAATGGCTAAAAGAAAAGGGAGGTAGGAAAAAAGTTAAAAGCACATGCATAATACTTAGCTTCTCTACTTACCATGCAGAGCAGGGAATTATTTTCTGCTGTGGAGTGTAATTCTCAACATACTCTTATACATAG
The DNA here is from genome assembly GCA_009769605.1 of Bucorvus abyssinicus. NCBI lineage: Eukaryota > Metazoa > Chordata > Aves > Bucerotiformes > Bucorvidae > Bucorvus > Bucorvus abyssinicus. Next base: position 18,138,552 of record CM020036.1, read on the forward strand.
AAATGAAAACAAGTGCATTCAAGCTACAGAGAACACAAGGAAGGAAGAATTGATTTACATTAAGAACGAAGGGCCCCACCGAAGTCATTTAGCTTTCAGATCAAGTGCAGTTGATATGTAGGTGTGCAAAATGCCCTTAATGAGGCATCCACACATGTTGAGCTGATTTTAACAAACTTGGGGCTTGAAAGTGGAATCCTGGTCTTTATCATTTGTATATTTTATTAATATTACAATAGTCTTACAATGTTTGATATAATATAGTAAGAAGCTAAAGAATAACGGGTTATTTTTCTAACCTACCTGTAAACAACTATTATACTCAAAATCTTTTTATGGCTACAAAGGAGACACACCTGATACATAAAGCCAACATTTATTTTTACTATATACTGTAATCTTAGCAGTCTAGTCAAAGAATTATTTTTAGTACAGATTTAATAATTGCAAAAAAAAAAGGTAAAATAAAGAATACTATGCTACAAAAAGTCTCAATGCAGTCAAATATGTTACACACATCCTAACATCTACCCCTTTCTATTGTTATTCTCAGTCTTCCACTGTCCCTCTCTGTCCTGAGGTTGACAGGTTCAAGGCAGGCATAGTAAGGTGAATTGCCATTATTGACTTCTTCACCAAAAGAAGAATTATATTCATGTTGATGTTTTCTTCTCTCCCTCTCTAGCATCCACTTTCAGTCTTTTTTATGGGTTCTCCAGCACCATTTACATCTTCCTCTTTCTTCACTCGTCTGCAAGCCCACTTTGCATCCAAATTTACACGTTACATATTTTAGATACTTGTTCTTTGCTCTCTTTATCATCCATAAACCCCCTTCCGTACAGCTCCTGTGTCTGCATTTCTTTAACTGACCATTGGCGAGTTGTTTATAGTCTTGGTCCTCCAGTGTTAGCGTGTGCCCTGTATCTTAACATCCCGTGCCTGAACCCCTCTACGCTGTATGCTGTGTCTTTACATCTGAAGGCCTCTGCTATCATGCCAGGTCTGTATTTTTCTACATCATTATCTTAAACTCATAAATATTTCATTTTACATGGAAGAAATGCTTATTATTACTGTCTGTATAAAGCTATGTTTATACAGTAAAAGGGTAAGAAGAACAAATGAAACATAGCCACCTGGTCCCTAAAAGAGTTGCTGTTACAGATAAAGCAAGTAAAATCTCCAGCCAAGTCAAGCAAGTTCAGGCAAAGTCTGACAAGCCTCAGACTGAGTTTGTGTCCTGCTGTTAGCAGTGGCTGTACTGTTTTTACTGGAATACAGGGCTATGAAACATGCAGTTAATATCTCTGCTTTACTTTAGCATTGTATATTCTTTTATAAATGTGTAAAGATGTAGTGAATTAATTTCAATCGGTAATAGAGCTTCAGGATGTAGTGGTGGTGGTGTTAAATGCTCAATTTTATGAAAGAAAAAAGATACCTCATTCATTAGTGTTTCAAAGTATCGTAAGTGGGTCGTTTATTTTGTTTGGTTTTATTTTTAATTCCATGGGAATAGGACCAAACGTAAATATATTTTCATCTCATACTGTTAAAATAATATGTAATGTAGACGTTCTTTTTCCTGAGGGACTGCTTTCTTACAAATGTCAGTAATATACTGCACTTAGCTGTTGCTGAAGTTTTCGAAATGTGGGTGAGATTTCAGTTTATATTTGATTGTATTAACTGACTGTAATCTTGCTTGAACAGTAGCATGAGATTTATTGTTTCTGAGCTAATATTGCAGTGATATTGAACAAAATGCCTAAGTGCTTATCATGCACCTGGTGTGCATCTGAATAAAATGCCATCATACCGTAAACCCTCAACATTCCTGACAGATGTTGCAGAAGTACCTGCTAAGGTAAATGGTGTGATTATATGTTCTTTCATGATGGGGCTTTTTGTAATGGGTAGCACACACAAGCATTTCTTTCTAATAATGCTGCTGTTCTGCCTCTAGCTACATGGATATGAAATGTGACCAGTCATTTGCAATAATAATTTGTGATAAATGGCTGTAACTGAACATGTTGTCTTTTAAAGTGGAATTTGAATTCTTAAAAAAATATTTCAAGTACAGTTTTCCTTTTTTCTTGTGGATATGAATGTCATATTTGAATTACACAATATTATTAACTACTGCTGCTGAGAAAATATTTGTCTTAGCTGTACCATTTGTTTAGAAAAAAATGGGTTATTTGTATGCTAAGTCCTTAGACCATGATAATGGAAATACTGACAGAAGCAGGCTGAAAACCAATCACATGTGAATGTGAGTGAACCTGTAAATGATGAAAAATGTCTTAAAAGCCAAAAGTCAACAGAAAAGTCTCCTACAGATTTTAAAGCTAGCAAGCATCAATCACATCTTAAGGAAGAAAAGGTGTTCATGATCTGCATTTTATTCTGCTGTGCCATTAGATTGGCAGGATCACACACTAGAGGTATTTAGTACTTTTGTGTGTATTGGTACTTTCCATACAACAAATGACCTAATTGTCTCTTATTTCTTTCATGTAATTATCTAGTAATGAGAAAAGAACCTGTTTTTCAGAGCCACCCCATGGAAGAAATCTTATGCTCTTTTATGCAAGTTTGATTTATAGACATGTAGTGCAGAGCACAGTGAATATGAGACATTCATCTTCCTATGGCTAGTTGCCATGGAAACACAGTACACAGTACAATGTCATTCCAGCTCTGGTGATGCCTGCAGTAGTTGATTCCTTTGTTGTTCTTGTTTCTTAAGCAACTGTCTTGCAGCCTTTCATATTATCACACTTCATCACCTATACAAGTCTCTTTCCTTACCTCTTGAGAACCATCTCTAATAGAAAAGATCCAATTTTTGTCTACTCATGCATATCAATGTATGTACTTTTTTTTTTCAAATCATGGGTTAAAAGCTTGTCCCATGCTCACAAATAAAATGCCATTGCCCTGACGCTGGTAAAAGAAGATGGTAAACCAGACTGAACATCAAAATGTAAAGGACCTGGCTCAGCATCTTTATTTACTATCTCGTATCAGCTACTGGAGTTAAGAATGTTTTCCAGTATCTCACTCCTGGAAGACAGGAAGTAAAAATAATCCAACAGATTGTCCCACCTGTCTTTAGCTGGCATGTGTGAGGTGGACAAAAATCCAACAGCTGTCTTACAATTCCCACTTGGTTTCACCCTTGTGAGATAAATGAGAGGAACTGGGTAAAAAAAATTAATTAAAGAAGTACTAAGGGTGTTCAGGGGGACAAAAGTCAACATGAATGATATTTCTATTGATAAGCTGTACCCTAACACAAGTTATTCTTTCTCAAAACAGTACCTGTTTCATGATTTGTTACACAGGGAACCGAAACACATTTAAGGTGGTACGTGTCCCAAGTTCTGCCTAAGTGGGATGACACTGCAAGAAAACATGTATGGTTGAAAACATTTTGTAGAGAATCCTGAGTTAACATCTAAAGATAGATGTACATTTTGGGTAATGTTGAGTTTTGGTTTGTTTTTTCCATCCATAACTCTGTTACCGATTTTGTAATCCAACTACTTAACATGCTTTGCTACTTGTGGTGGATTGACCCCTGCCAGCAATTAAACACCCACCCAGTCACTCACTAACTGCACCCACAGTGACATGGGGGAGAGAATCAGAAGAGCAAGAGCAAGAAAACTTGTGGGTTGAGATAAGGACACTGGAATGAGTGAGGCAAAGCTGCACATGCAAGCAAAGCTGAATATGGAATTTATTCACTACTTCTCATCAGGAGGCAGATGTTTAGCTGCTTCCTGGAAAGCAGCACGCCTAATGGCTACTTGGGAAGGTGAACACCATAACCACAAACATCCCCTCCTTCCCTGTCCTTTCCCTTTTATTTCTGAGCATGATGTCATAGAAAGGTTTGGGTTGGAAGGGACCTTTAAAGATCACCTAGTCCAACCCCCCTGCCATGAGCAGGACATCTTTCACTAGATCAGGTTATTCAAAGCCTCATCTAGACTGGCCTTGAACACTTCCAGTGACGGGGCATCCACACCTTCTCTGAGCAACCTGTTCCAGTGTCTCACCACCATTACTGTAAAAACTGTCTTCCTTACAGCCAATCTAAATCTACCCTCTTTCATTTTAAAACTATCATCCCTGTCCTGTCACTACAGGCCTTGGTGGAGGCCTCTCCGTCTTTCGTGCAAGCCCACTTTATATACTGCAAGGCCACAAACAAGTTTCCCTGGAGCCTTCTCCAGGCTGAATGTCTTCAACTCTCTCAGCCTTTCTTTTATTGCAACCATAGGTGATATTGTAAGTCTCTTTGCAGCATGAGCAACAAATTTCATATCGTGTGGAACATCCCCTTGGTCAGTTTGGGTAAGCTGCTGTCACCGGTTGGCCGAGGTAAGCCAATCCTGGGGACGAGTCCTCTCCTATCCTTAAAACCCCTCTCCCCTGCACCGGGAGAGAAAGAGTTAAAAAGTAGAGATAGGAAAAGAAAGAGAATTTGTGAGACCTCTGAACGTTTGGAAAACGGAAACAAAGTTTAATAACACTAGAATAAAATATATTATATACAGAAAAAAACCAATGCAGTATTGGAGGGTTTGTATGGGATGGAGCAGCAAGGGTTAAACGCGGGTGAGGGAAGGAAACGATACCGCGGCAGTGTCCAAGATGGCGCCGGCCATGTGGGCTCTCTCTCGCGGAGCGGAACAAAGGAGCCGCGGCTGTTACAAACGCCGGGATCCCACGTGCAAACCGCGGCCTGTGCTGCGTGCGGGTTGAAGGAAGGAAAGCAGCAAAAGCGGCGGCATTAGCAGCAGGGAAAGAGCAGCCCCAAGGCATGGCGTCTTCAGCGGTGAGGGGTCTGTCCCAGGCGGCGTGGGGGTTTCCGTGGCGACGGCTCTGCTCTGGCAGCGCGGGGTGCCGTAGCTGCAACCAGGCAGGCGGGCAGGCGGGCAGGCAGGCAAGCGAGTTCCTCCGAAGGGTTTGAGCCGGGGGGACACGGCCTGTAAGGTCCCTGGAGCCAAACCCTGAGCCTGGAAAGCCTTTTCCCAGAGAGAAGCTGCAAGGCTGCGGCGCCCCTCGGAGTGCAAAGCTGGAAGTGTACGGGACGCCGTCGGAGCGCAAAGAGGAGTGTACAGGAAGTCCCATGGACTCCCAAGAGCGAGAGGCGAGGGTGATGCGCGCCTCTTAAAGGGACCGGACGCTCGTGAGAAACTTTTACAACCAATGAGAGGTGCTAACATGACATGGGAGGGAATAGTCCAATTGGTCAGTTTAAAACAAACCTTCCAAACAGGAGAAACTGGGTTTTTTTCCTAACTTGGGACATATGTCCAAACAAGAATTTGCAATTATGTTAGAAAATTTAAATAAGTCCCTGGTTCATGCCTCTTAGTTATCACTCCTGCCATTAGCACTGGCCTTCTTTTATTGGTCGTTGAAGCGCAGAGTAAATTGTTTTAATATAAACCATTCTTAGTTCACATGAATCCATTTTATTTTGCATTGCCGTGGAGTAGGGGTATGCATGTGGACAGTTACCATAATGCATCCATGGGAATACAGCTTACTAAAATGTGTCAATGCCACAGTAAGTGCTTAGCTGGTCATATCCTCAGAGCTCTCTTTTAAAAAGACAGTTTCTTTCAGGTGGAATAAGACTGTGACATATAATTAAAAATATTAGAATGTGGCAGCTATAAAATAGACCAAATTCAGAACATGACAGATTTTATTATTATTATTATCAATACATTGTTATTATTAATATATATTATTATACTAATATATTAAAATTAATTCATACATTAATATAATATATAGTATGATATATAATATTATTATATATAATATTATATTATGTAATATTATATGTAACATATAATATTATATATAACAAATAATATAAAACGTGTACTAGATAATATATAATATTAGATAATATATAATTTATATTATATACTATGTCAATAATATATAACAATATTGTCTTAACAATATAATATATTAATATATAATATATAACTAATTACTATTTATTATAGCATTAATAATTGTGAATAACGTACCTGCCGCCAGGTCTACCCGGATCCACCGGGCAGCCGGCGGCGGGCGGCGGCGTGTTCCCAGGGAGAGCGGCTCACGTCAGCGCCGGAGAGCCCGGCGAACAGGGCCACCTTGTCTACCCGTCTCCGACGGGACAAAACGGCGCCTGGGTGCAAGGGCTCGGCGGTAGACCAGGCGGCCCCACCGCTTGCTGGATGTTCGCCAAGATGGTCGCTGTGATTCGCTGCCTCCAGTTACGTCATCGTAGAAGTCGGCCTGATTGGCTCGCCTCCCCGGTGGGTCGAGACGTAGCTGTTGCGTCCGCCTGGGGTCGGAGTCTCGTTTGTCCGTTCTATAGGAGCGAGCGGTGACTCGCCGCTGCCGCCGCAGCCGCAGCCGGGCGCGAGCCCGGGGAGCTGTCGCTGTACCGGCAACAGCGCGGCCGCGGCGCTCCGCTTCTTTGCAGGTGCAGGAGGCACTGGGGGCGCGCCGCGGCGGGCGAGAGGCTTCACGGCTAGCCGGCTCTGCCGGCGCTCAGGCCGTCGGAGCACCTCTGGCGGGAGCCGCGCGCTCGCTGGCAGAGCCCAGTGTCCGCAGCCCAGGGCGGCGCGGGAGGCATAAGGCCGCGTGTGGCTGCCGCTGTCCCAGGAGAAGGGCTTGTTAAGTTTCGTCCCATTAATCACCGTCCAGTGTAAGTTTCCGATTCTATCATCATGCGATATGGCATCTGAGTAACCTGATGTGGCCGCTTCTCATTATTGTTTATGTTTGGATACGAACAGATATTCAAAAGACGAAATGAGCCGCCCTGCCAATCTGGGTGTGCGGGTTGAAGGAAGAAAGCAGCCAAGCGGCGGCCTCAGCAGCAGGGAAAGGGCAGCCCCGAGGCACAGTGTCCCACGCGGCGTGGGGGTTTCTGCGGTGACGGAATTGGATGTACCACCAATGCTCTGTCCTCTGTTAGAACCACTTAGCGGGACTTATTCTGTCTTGATACGGGAAATGCCGTGTATATGCTGTATGAGTATCACACGTGTACCCTGTCTAATCCCAATCCTTACATTGGTTTAACAAACAGTCAATGTCTGAGAAGTTCCTTCAGCACTTTGCATCATCTTGTTTCTCTTTCGTGATGTTTTCCTCTGAGTTAATAATCAAGGACGGATAGGCTTTAGACCTTTAAAGCACATTGCTGATGTCCAGACTGCTGGTTAGCTCAGAAGCAGAGACTCCTCTGCTCTTTTCCTTCCCCAATTCCAAATTTCTGCTAACAATCTAGAATTCACCAAGACTTCCTAGCTGGGTAGGATTGTGGTTTCTATCCACCGTAGCATCTCTTATACCAGTTAAAGTGCTTTCTTTACTGACTTTGATTAAACATCTGAATCTTACAGGAATTATGAAAGAATTCATTTGGGAACTGCAAACCAATTTCAAAAAACCCCAAGTTTTGCTGGGTTGTGATGTTTGAATCAGTTACTCAATTAACTGCCTGTTGTCAGAATTTTGTAAGTAGAGGGGTCACAATGTTCACTTTGCAAGCACTGGAGTACATTCCCAGGTTGGTCAGACACATGCAGAAGTCATATTTCTTACACTCAAAAAAGCATAGGGAAACAAGTTTGGATCTTCCTAGCAAGGTAACCCATCACTCCCTGTTGCCAAATAGCCTGCAGAAAGAGAGGAATTATTTCAAGTCCTTAATGATTTGAAGTCTTATTCTCCAAGCTAGTTGTGAGTCTTTGCTGACAGCAAGCCCAATTCCATACTTAGAATGCAGTTTTACTGTTGAGAAATGGATCAATGATCTCCGTAATGTAACTGCTAAGTACATTTAGCAAAGAGAATAGCGATCATTTTGTATCTTGTATTAAGGACTTTTTTTCTGTTTAGTATATTCCTAGTCAGCCTGTCTACTGTGTTTTGTGTGTGTGTCTTTGTCCCCTGATTTTAAACTTCTAGGACTGTTAATCTATTTTGGAATCAAATAATGTTAGGAAATGACTGAATGAACAACCCTTGTTTTCTCGACAGATAGTTTGAATCATCTTGTCTACTGTAACTGACTGTCTCTTCATCTAATAAATACAAAGCTGTTTGCCTTAGACATCTTAATCACAAACTTGGCAGCCTCTTCTCTTCTTCCTTCTATTGGTCTTTATCTGCTGGGTTTTTCTCCCATGAGTAACATTAATGTGGGTTATGCACTACAATGCCAAATGCAGTGCTAATTCTTTACCTAAGTTAGTGAATGTAAATACATGGTGACATTGTCTTCTGCTTATGGATAAAGACACGTAATATGGTGTGACTAGAATTTTTGAGCACGAGTGTTATTCCAATTTAAGGACGTAACAATTTTTCCTTGTACTCTATAGTGAAAAATAATTATTCTGAAAAAAATTAAACATTTTAGTGTGATTTTCAAAGGCATGTCAAGTTTTATTTGAAAGAATTATATGAACTATTTACCCTTTTCCTCCTGGTTTCTTATGTTGGAAGGTTAATACATTCTTCAGCCTAAGTTTTTCCTGCTGACAATCTGTGCTTCATAAACACTTCAAACAGAGTCTTGTCTGGAGTCATCTAGTAAAAAAGGTCAGCACAGAGTCACTGATGCATTTAATTAACAAGACTATAATTAACCAATTTGTTCTCCAGCCCTCACCTTAGTGTTCTTTTTTTCTGAAGATTGATTTTAGTAAATGTGTGCTGTGCTTATTTTCAGGTATGTATATAGCCCAGCCATTCTGCGTTACAGACTCGTTCCTCTGGGTTTCATACTTTTTAATTCCTGACTCTTCAGGACTGGAAGCTTCTCATAGTCAGCGCCTTCTGGCAATTAATTTGCTTTTGCATTTGCTGATGTCCTTCATTAAGAAGAAAGTGAACGCTGGTCACACCTCACATATAAGCCTAAAGATAACTGAGGAGTGTGTGAATTTTAGTGACTAGAGCTTCTGAAGTCAAGTGCCTAATACTAGTGTTCAGAGATCATTGATTTTCCCTGAAATCAATGTCAGTTAGAGTGTAATGGGTTTGGAAAATACTTTGTTCTTACGTGTTAACTGTTCTCCATAGTAATGGCTCAACATATTTTGGACATTTTTTGCCTGTTATATTATTTTATACTTTCACTTCTACTGGTGGAAAACCTAAGTATCTACACAGAAGTCAGAAGTAACTTCTTTCTGTTCTTCACTTAATGTAGTTTTTGGTAGCAAAAAATGCTAATTTAAGTCCAGAGCTCAATTAATGATATAAAGAAATCTGGTGGCAATCCCATAAAAATTTGTGAAAAGTTTTAAATCTGTTTATGAAACATGATTAGGACTTTTTCACTGGCATGAATTGAATTAATGTTATCTTGCTGAAATGAATATAATTGTCACGGGCTAGGGCTGGGCTGGCCACTGGACAAATGCCAGATGCTCTCTATGAACCCCTCTCCCTTCCCAGAGGGGAAGAGAAAGGGAATAAGGGAGAGAGACTTATGGATTGGAAAAGAAAACTAAAACTGCTTTAATGAAAATAATAACATTAGAGATAAATATACACAAATATATACAAAATCAGTATCATTATTTCTCTACTCATCTTGTTTCTGCTCCTCTAAGTAATTTTTTTTCTTAAAGATAAAATTGGATTGATGCTCACAGCATCTGTTATTTGGCAAGGCTAATTCCTTAGGACATTATTAACCCCTTTCTACCTTGTCATAACCCTGTCTGGCTTTTTGAAGATAATTTACTAAAATACTCCTTAATTCTGAAGGAATGTAAGAGAACAAAAATAAATAGAGTTAGGGGATGCTGGCAGGTGGTTGATTTTCTTTCATATTCTATAATAGTTTATAACCAAATTTTTCAGTTTTTAATGTTATTAGGAACCCTTAAAAGTAGACATCTGTGATGTCTATATAGTAAGTCTTAAAAATCTTTCAGAGAAAGCTCACTAAAGTTAACCATTTGCTATTCTGTGTAGCTTTCAAGAAACATACAGGGCCAAAGCCTTCCATTTCCTAATTGCTGAAGTAATTGGTTTATTCCAGACATTCTACATTTTAAGTCCTACATTTACTCCTGTCTGTTAACTACATCAACTTGACACTCCAAGACCCCACCATATTTATGAAACAAGGTCCATCTTAGGTGCTAATTCATGTCATCTTTTGTTCTTCTTGCAGGTCCATTTTTGGTATTGTTTCTCTTCTGTTCTTGACTCCATACCTCTACCCAGGTAAACAGATACATTTCTTCATACAGAATATTTTCTGTATTTTTTTTTTCCTCATTGAATAGAGATAAAAATGAAAAAATAACATCAACATTGAATATTAAAACTATATTGGCTGTTTAGTAATTATTTTTAAAATTGTGTAGATGTTCTTAGGGAAGTTACTCTGAACAAGGTGTGAAAAAATGTGGAAATTAAAAGCAACATTGAATGGGATGAAGTCTTGGAAAAGAATGACACAAATAGGAAGTAGAACGTGTTCAAAGATAAATGAATGTATGTCCTAATGTTATGCATGTTGCTTAGCAACAGGCAGTAAAAGTGTGGATGAACAAGTAAGTACAAAAAGTAATTAAAGAGGCATGTGCATGGCATGGTACAATATAATAACCAGGAATACAAAAAAGATGAGAAAAGCAAGGATGGAGAAAAAACAGATTTAAAGAATGTTAAGAAAATACTGAAACTTTTTTTATTGCTTGTAGACTGATCTCTTCCTTGTAACATTTGCTATAAAAAAATAGGCAACGACTTCCTCTGTAACAATGCCTTAATGTGATATAGCTTACCCTAAGGAAACGTATATTTAAAAATATGAATTGAGTGTAAAGAAAAATGTAAAAAAACCCACAAAATAATAAATTTAAAATACAATAAAAGTTTGTTTTGCAACAGAAAACTACCACAGATTTGTAATTATTTCAGTTACTTAGAAAAGAAGCATTTGAAATAACACTGTTGTCTTTTAGCAAGAATCCAGTTTGCCCGCAGTTACTGCCTCTGATTCCCTTCTTGAAAGAGTGTGTTCCTGGGGTTGCTTTTAAAGCCTCATTTTCTAATGCTTAGACAAAATTCCTTACGGTACAGGTTTTCACTTAATTATCTTCAAATATGGTTTGGAATTTATAAAGAATTTTTAAGAAAAATCTATCAAAATAAATACTGGGCTTTTTTTTTTTTTCCCTCTGTACCATTGACCTGCAAAGTTACGCTAAGGGTGTCTAACATACACAGATCAATGAATGTGTTTGGAATGATTGTCTTGTAAGAGGAGGGAGAGGATCTGTGGTTTATATACCTGCCAAAGGTTATTGCATACAGCAAATTGTACTGTTTGTGCCTCAGTTTCCTTATCACAAAATAGCATTTCTCACCAGCCATACTGAGCACATTAATATCATCATAATAAATGCTTTTACAAAGTTTGGCTGTTTGTACCGTGATCATGCCATAATGGGGGACTGTAAAACATTATTGTAAGGCATGCCTGTTATTACATGAAACTTATTCTCATACATTATCAGTAAGAATTATTGAAAAACAGGCTACTTAACAACAGAGATCAGTCTAAGCTCTAGTCCGTTGTTCAGATGTAGTTTTTTGTATTTCTTATGGCGATAATAATTCGAATGATGACTTGAAGAAAGCTATGTTGTAACAAGGGGCTGAAATCTAACATTAGTAGGAAGAACTTCACAGGAGACATTTGGAAATTTGCACCCAAAAATATGGGATAATTCGGAATCCCAAGACTCTTGAGATTCTGTATTCCTCAACTCAGCAGGATTATGTGACATCATTACAGTGCTCCAATTCCACATACAAGGATAGAAGTTGTAAATATATATATACACATATATATTTATATTCTGTTAGCTCAATTGATTGTAGGATAGATTCCAAATCTAATCATAAGCTATTTGAATAGTATTAGATCTGTACTTGATTTTTTTTTAAAATCTGGAAAAACTATGTTTGCAGCATTTGTTTTGAAAGACTGTTGAAGTTAAGAATCAAGTTATCAAAAATGAATTTGGTTTTATTTGAGCCATTGGAGATTATGCATTTTGTAAAGGTCTTCAGTTATGTGACTACATATTGCTTTCTTTTCTTTTTTTTAAAAAAAATTCCCATTTCATTTTTTTTGTTCAGAATCAGGAAGTAAAATTGTTCAATTAGTGAGCACCTGCCCGGTGTTCCTGCTGAGTGCATGGCCTTGTGCCTAGTTTAATCCGTACTGCTCAAACTCTGCGAAGTTAGTTCAGGTGTGATTAATCAAACTGTGAAGCCATTTTCATGTTGCTGTATCCTCTGGTACTGCACCGCCAGTAAGTATTGAGACTTCTAGAGTCATAGACTGGGGTTCTTGAACTGTAACCTTCTTTAAAAAAACCAGCCAGGTAGGTTATAGAAGCTTCTTTGTGACAGCAAAAGGTAGGAGGGTTAATATTTATCTTTGATGGTTTGTAACAGAAGAATATTCAGGTCTAAATTTGCAGGAAGATCCATGGTTAACGAGTCCCTTTAATAGCTTAGTCCCCAGTTGGATATGGAATGTATTTGATAGCTTCTGGTGGCAGTTACCACGGTTTCTTGACTCCAGAGTTTGCCATTGCCTCATTATCTGTCTTCAACTTAGCTGAGTCACAGTAAACAGCCATATATACAGTTTTCCAGAGGATGGATGTACAAGAAAGTCTCAGGACTGTTAGGATATCACAGACTTAAGTGTGCAGATGGTGTTTATTTAAGGAGAACAGTTGTATTATTCTTTGATTTTATTGGATATAACTTAATGTGCCATGTTACTAACACTGAATCAAACATCTGCTTTAACTAAAAGCAGTGATAAACTATGAAATACTATGCCAAAGTAAGTAAGTTGAGTACTGGTCTTTAAGTACTCTGTGTAAAAAGGAACCCCCCTCAAAAGTCAGTGAAAAAGCCAATTTATTGCTGTTATCCAGAACACTACCTAAAACCAAAAGAAAATCCTTTGTCACTAAGTAATACTGCTTGCTTTCCTTCCTCAGTCTTGACTGTTTGCATAGCCATTGGTGATCCCAATTCTGGGATTAAGGGCAGTTCCTGCAGTCCTGTTTGTAAATACCTGCAAATATCTCTGCTACCTCTTTGCACAAGGAGCACGTATTCCTGAAGCTGTCAGGAGCAGGAACAGTTCAGCAACAGCAACGTATTGGTCCTCTTTTCAGCCATGAAGGCAAAAGAGTAAAGAATGGAAAACTAAGCTGAAGAAGTTCTAAGGCTCTCTGGCCACAGTTCACAGCTAGTTGACAGAGAGAAAAGGAGCAGATTTAAGTGAGCATTTAAAACTTACTGAAGTTCTCCAATGAGTATCAGTGTTCTAGCAAAAATGTCATGAATATGTATATCATTATCGACTTCTGCAAGGAGCCAAAAATAAGTAATAAGTATCTTTCCTCTGTTACTGTTTCTGCTGGCCTTTTTAAAGGTCCAATATCAGTGAGTAAGAGTCATTTTCCTTCTATTTTATAATTGGTCCCTATGAGGAAAATCAACTACTTTGTGTGGAATGTGCTCTAAAAGTAGAAGTGTAAAGTACTTATATTCCTACAAGATGTAGGTCTGCCTTGATTCAGCAGCAGTGAAATAATCCAAATGAATACTTTAATTAATCTGACTTCAGAGTACTTGAAACAACGAACTCTGTATACAAACATAGCAACAACAAGTCCCAGAGGAGGCAGCGCAGGCTTGTAAAGTAACTGGATGAGAATGTTTAGAAAACAGAAAAAGTAGATCTGGTAGGTTCCAAAATAGTTTCAGTCAAAAATTTGTTGAATTCTGTACCGAGATAATGCTGAGATTATTCTTAGCTTATACATCTCTTTTTGTGTGTGTTTTTTTTCTTTTTTAATTGGAATATTATTTTCATTATGCGACTTGCCTGTAATGAAGATGCTATTTATATATGAATGGAAAGACAAGAAAACACTTTTTTACTGGAAGGGTGGTCAAACACTGAACAAATTGCCCAGAGAGTTTGTGGAGTCTCCATCTGTGAAGAAATTCAAGAACCAATTTGAGACAATCCTGAACAACCTAGCTGGCAAGGGGGTTGGACAAGATGATCTCAGAGGTCCCTTCCAACCTTAATGATTCTGTGGTGACATTGAATTAGAAGGTAAGTGTGTCTATTATCAAGAAAGATTATGGTTCCAAAGTACTCCATAAATATTAACTGAAGTCGAGCTTCCAAGATTTGTGAAGGCTTTTTAGAATAACCTTTTGGAGAAACTTCAACAATATTAGCTATCAGTTAAAATGTGTTTCTGTACAATGGTGAATGAGAATAAAAGAGTGAGAAAAATTAGGCCATTTTTAATATTCAAAAGAGATGTAAGGAAATGCCTAAGGGTTTTAAAATCCAGTACAGGAGATGAACAATGAAGTAGCAACACTTACAAATGCCATTATGTTATTTACCTTAGTTATATAGAGAGGAAGTTTTGAGGAGTCAGAGGCTCCCAGTAAAGCTAGGAGGAGTGATTGATGCTTGTCCAATGATTCATATGAGATGTGTTCAGCAGTAAAGGTAATACAAATTAGAATGAATAATTACTTGGTTTCAGGTATCTTTTGTCAAAGTGAGAGAAGCACTGATGTTGAATATGCACTGTAAATGTTAAATTAATTTCAAAGAGCACTAAAATATCCAGTAAGACTGGGATAGAAAAAATACTGTGAACAAGTATAGAAATGTGTGAATTAAAAGTATGCCCTGCCTTTGAACACTAGCTTTTTCCAGCTTAATAAGTTAAGGAAACAGGAGCAAACGTGGTTAGACCTCACATGAGAGGAGACTGCAAAGCTGGGGACTCATTGGTTTAGGAAGCAGACGAGTATTAAGATACATAATACCAGTTCCTACTATGGATGTAAAACCTTATAATTCCATTTTTCATCCGAGGAGGGTAGTAAAGCAAAGCGGTAGTAATAAAACTGAGTGAAAGAATTTAATTTTGCTGAAAGGATATACTTTTTGGTATTTGTTTTGGCCCAGACCAGAGAATGGAAGAATGCATTCCATTAAATATAACCCAAAGCCTGAAGCTTAGCTGTGTTCAAGAAGTTGAGATAGTTCGATGAATAATAAGGATATTTGCAGTTACATTAGTTATTTGCCGTTACATTGACAGTACATTACAGTTACATTGGTTTTAAATAAATTACATGGAAAGTTACATTACAGCCAGTCACCAGCTGTAGATGGATTAGATTAAGAAGGAAATTTGTCTGTGAACAATCTATTTAATGGTTTACTACCATGGAGGTACCCTTCTCTGAAGGGTCTAGGAATAGCTGTTGGAAGGAAACAGAAACTGAATGAAACAGGTCTTCAGCCGATTCTCATGTTTCAAGACCACCACCACACAAGATCTCTTGGAAACAACTGACTCTTCCAACCACCACATTACAAACAGGAAGCTGAGGTAAAGAGAAAAGCTAACTGTCAGTCTGAAAATGATCCTGTATATGAAATTATAAAGAATCCTCTTCTAAAGTTTAGAGCTGTTTTCAACCTCCTTTTAGCCAATTCTTTCTTGGTGGCTGTGAAGCTTCTCCTGTCATGTGAGAGTTATTTCCCCCAGACTTTGAAGAGGATGTTTTCTGAGAAAATCAGCAGCAAACCTGAAATTAAAGAAAAATTATAGAGATTTGCATAGAGAAAAATAGCACGAATAGGTGGTAAGGTGATATTTGTCATAGCTGCACTAGTACTTTCCAGAAGGCCTTTAAACATTGGCTGAAGATAGATGATCTTTTAATCAAACAGGGTGGCATGAGGTATAGTTTTTCTGGAGAGCTCAAGCAGTGGAAACCTCATAAATACCTAATGGGTGTATAGTACTTACCAGCACATCACAAAACTCTTTACATAAGAGAAAATGCCATTCGTCCGTTTCTCAGAAGCAAACCAAACCAACTAGAAAACTAGGGGCAGCAGGCATATTCCAGGCACCTTAGAAAAATGTCAAATTTTTCTTACTGCGTGTCTATTAATGCTGTTTTCTCCGAATGAAAGATGGTAAAGGATCTGTCATTTGTTAACCGCTCTTTGGACGAAAAGCATACCTTCTTTTGGTTTGTTTTGTTTTTTCTTTTGGTTGCTTGTTCACAGCTCATGGTATGTATTGTACCTTAACCTTGGCCTGTTGAAACAAAGTTTCTCTGTTAGATTGGTGTCTAAAAGAAAGACAAGTAAAGCACATAATTTTCTATTTTATGAATCATTATGCAGGAACACTAAGGATGATGGAAGGTCTTTGAGTTGGGAGCTGGCTTTCGGTTTTCATGGATATAGTAAAAGAATGGACAAATGACAACACTGACACATGAGACAGCGTTACAGAGTAGTATTTGGTGTAGACCAATTGGTGCAGCTGAAAAAAATGAGAGGTTTTCAGATATACCAGCTTTTATTCAAGTCAGAAAGCCAAGCCTTTCTTTATCAGTCTTGAGTAGAAATTCAATCTTTGTCTGGGTTTGTGCCAGAATTCATCAGTTGTAAATGGGTATCTAGTTGCCTGGGCTGAGGAATCGAACTTTGGGCACCCCAGTCTCATGTTGCTGGCTAGAGAAAATAGCAAGCAGAAAGCTGTTCTGCCATAGTGACTATCTAGGTTGGATTAAGCCTTTGATCTCGACTCTTCAATCTTTCTTTAAATCTTCTACAAATATATATTCCAATTATAGACCTTTATAAAGATAAATCAGTGATGCACTTAGACCTGACTGAGATCTATTGACTTTTACAACTGTACAGGTACTTCAGCATATGCACAACAATCAATTGGTTAACAAACACTGCCCCGAACTGGAAGTTAAGAAACATACTCGAAACTCCGTTTTCACAGGTACACAATAAAATATCCAAAACTTTGACTTTGATTTAATGTGAAAGCTCTGTAAGATATTAGTGCTGTAGAGTAGATAAGAAGAATTAAGACCTCAAGCTCTTTGCAAATCCTCACATCCTATTTCATTTTACTGCCTTGGTAATCTTTTTCGTTTTTATCCTAGTAAAAATCTTCCCTAAAGTAACAAGCTACCTGTTGTAGAAACAGAAGATCTATTCTGAGAAGAGATTCCTTAAAAATATGTTAAAGCGGACACAGCCATGTTCTTTGCTTGGAGAGGGTGAATCAATCTTGTGACAGTAGCAGCTAATAAAAGCCCTGAGCAAAGACAGAATAACTAAAACTGTGGTGCTTCAGAAGAGTGCCTCTGTTACTGTTAATTATTCCTGGACCCATGTGATGACCAATTCCTCTGCTATTGGGTAGAAAACTAGCCAGTGAAGTGTCGGGTTTGGAATGGGATCCCAAATTCATATGGCTCCCTAAGAGTGATTTTGGTTTAATTAGTATTATCATAAAGAACTCTACCATGTGCATAGAATCATAGAATACCAGGTTGGAAGGGATCTCAAGGATCATCTTGTCCAACCTGTCTTGGCAAAAGCACAATCTAGAGAAGATGGCCCAGCCCCCTGTCCAGCTGAATCTTAAAAGTGTCCAATGTTGGGGAATCCACCACTTCTCTGAGGAGATTATTCCAATGGTTGATTGTTCTCACTGTGAAAAATTTTCCTCTTGTGTCCAACTGGAATCTCCCCGGGAGTAACTTGTACCCATTACCCCTTGTCTTTTCTATGTAACTCCTCTTAAAAAGGGAGCTTCTATCTTCTTTGTAGCCACCCTTTAAATACTGGAACATGGTGGTAAGGTGTCCCCTAAGCCTTCTTTTCTCAAGGCTGAACAAACCCAGTTCTCCCAGCCTTTCCTCACAGGGCAGGCTTCCCAGTCCTGTGATCATCTTTGAGGCCCTTCTCTGGACCCTCTCCAGCCTGACCACATCTTTTTTGTATAGTGGGGACAAAAATTTGAACACAGTATTCCAGATTTGGCCTAGCACCTGGACAAGGACTGAGTGGGATACTGACTTCTTTGTCTCTACTGGTGATGTCCGTATTGATGCAACCCAGTATCCTTTTGGCTTTCTTTGCAGCTGTAGCACACTGTTCAATTATATTGAGCTCGTCAGTCAGGGCTCCCAGGTTCCTTTCCACAGAGCTGCTCCCCAGCTGGGTAGGTACCAGCCTGTGCTGCACTCCCAGAATATATTTTCCTAGTGCAATACCTGACACTTGTCCTTGTTGACCTTCATAAAGTTCTTGTTAGCCCACTCTTCCAGTCTATCCAGGTTATCCTGCAGGGTGGCTCTCCCTTCTGAAGTGTCCACTGGTATCATCAGCAAACTTCATCAGGGTGCGCTTGATCCCGTCATCCAGATCACTTGTGAAGTTGTTAAACAGTGTTGGGCCCAATATCGATCCCTGGGGTACCCTACTTGTAACAGGTTGCCAGTCTTGAAAAGGAGCTATTTACCACCATGCTCTGGGTGCAGCCTCTCAGCCAGGTCGCCACCCACCACACAGACCACTTGTCTAGTCTGTAGCTCAACAGTTTCTCTAGCAGGAGGCTGTGGGGAATTGTATCCAAAGCCTTGGAGAAATCCGGGTGGACAATGTCCACCACTCGTTCCACATCAACTGAGCGGGTTACTTTGTTGTAGAAGGCATGTGCTACGTACAGGTATAGAGGACAGCCACAGCAACAAATTATTTACAATTTTAAATTATCTCCTTTGTTACTCCAGCATCAATGATATGCTTTACAGTTACAGTGCTATTTCTGGTCTTTTTACTGTTCATGTATTTCTCTTGCTTAGCATTGTTGCTTTTCTCAAAACAGCACTTTTCTCATTAGTATTAAAAGGCCTGTATATTTTTCTGCCTCCACTAGACATAGAATGGGTTCTGCAAAGGAGTAAAGGATTTTTTCTTTTTTTTAAATACACCCAGCATAGTCTTTTTCTCTCCCAGTTTCTAACATTATGCTGTGCTTGTATTCTTTAGAAGTAGACGGGTGGCAGTTGCAAATGTAAATGATGGTGGTCTTTAAGAAATGGTAAAATGTCTTTATAATCATAGTGTTCAATAATATCCCATAAATATAATAGAAAAATGGTCTGATCGTTTTCATTCCTAATAAAACAGGTAACTAAAAAAGAATTTAAAATTATGTAAGGTCCCAGAGAGTTACTAGAGCTACTGTAATTATCTTTATGAAAATACTATTATGTTGAAAGTCATGCTGTCATATTTGAATCTACTATTTTTGAATATTTTATATCAAATAGTCTTTTATTCCAGTGACTCTGAGAAATACTGCTTTTAAGGGAGAGTTGAATGTGGCTTTTACTGTAATGTGCATACAGCTCATGCATACAAGCTGAAGAACTTCTGTTAGCAGTGATTTTATAAGCAGTGCGAGTTCCCTGTGCCTTGTAGTGTCCCATTTGACAGTACAAATGAGTAGGCGTGACAAGTTCTTTATTGGTCTTCCCTTAGTGTCCCCAGCAAGGCAGAATTTGGACAATGCTTCATTTTGTTCTGTGAATTGCAAGTTTGGTGATTGTGTAGATTTACCACACTTAGGGATTTGTACAACATAATTTATAAAAATTTCTGATTTAGAAGATAGCATTATTGCTCTCTGCAACTGCCTGAAAGGAGGTTGGAGTGAGGTGGGCGTCAGCCTCTTCTCCCAAGTAACAAGCAATAGGACAAGAGGAAATGGCCTCAAGTTGTGACGAGGAGGTTTAGGCTGGATATTAGTGGTGGACTTCGCAGTGTTAGGTTAACGGTTGGACTCAATGACCTTAAGGGTCTTTTCCAGCCTAAATGATTCTATGATTATACCTCTGTTATGTGGACCAAGAACTGACTGAATACATGTCAGAAAGTCATTGGGAAAATATCATTGAATTGAGGTATTTGCTTTTGGGTTTTGCAGTTCATTTTATTAAATATTTTTGTGATTTTTTTTGGTGCTGGTAGAATAAGTTGATGACACCATCACAGGCAAAATAATAAAGAATGATGGTGAAAAGGCAGTTAGAGAGTGACCATTGGAACAAATTATCAAGAGAAATAGAGAATTACCTGGTGTTTTAAAAGAAATATTGGTTACTTTAACTACATGGGAGTTATTTGACTTAATGCAGCCAATTAGCAAGAAAAACTGAGATTGCGATACTGGAAGTCACACTAGATTTGCTAATGATTCCTTTTAACTTGAAATCTTATTAATCAATGAAAAACTATCATCATCTCAATAGCCTGTCGTCATATTGCCTGTTCCGGTAGCAGAAAACAACTAATTCTGTTTCTAGTGCTTTTAGAACAGTTGTGATCAGTCAGATTAGCATACTAATCTCTATGATAGCCCTTGGACAGCCTGTATGAGTACGTGCAATAATGTGCCCAGCTACTGAGCACATCCGCATGCATGGCTCACCATTCCCAGAGAATGTCTTCAGGCTACTCCTAAGGCTGTTGTTGCAGGCTCACAGGACAATGTAGACATACACAGCCAAGACCTCTGCTAGCAGCAGCACTGTAAATGACGCCAGTGAGTCAATCCAATGAGATGCAGAATGTATGATTTCTAGATCTGGGTCAAACCCAACCATCTGGTTTAAATTCAAGGTCTCATACCAACAGTGAGGCACGTCTCATCTAGCTTGGATAAAAGGAGTGAAATTTAATTATAATTTTAATAATGCTGTTCGGTTAATGAGTTTCTGAAGTGTCTGGTATTCTTGTTTGGCTCAAAACTGAGCTTTCTAGACCTTTGCAAAGTGCTATTAGGGTTCATTTGTAAGTTACAGTTAAGATTTGCTTTTTACAGCTACCATTTAGAGGCATTCTGAACTATCAGAAAATATATCCAGGCTCTTCACATTGCTATATTCTCAAATGGAATTATGCCAGAGCTGAGGGAAATGGGAAGTGAAATAAATAATGAGTTTTAATTCTCATTTGACATATTAAAACCTGAGTCACAAAAATGAGACGTACAGAAGATAACACACAAAATCCATAGGTGAAACAGAAACTGATCACAGGGTTTATGGGTGCAGGCAGGTATAGTGACCCCAAAGTTATTCTTCTTTTCTTGGACAAGTCTTTTGTCCCCACTCATTCCTGTTGCAGCTGTTTCACCAAGCATTTCAACTTCCATTTTCTAATGTTGTGAAGAAGATATTCAGCATCATAGTTCTATTACTGAATGTACATGGGTCTGTGTACTTTAGCAAAAGAAAACAAAGAGCTACTGCGTGGCTACCGCCATCTTTCTGAAATAATTACATGGGTTTTATATTTTGCCTCAGGTTCTGTGTGTGCCTCACCTTCATTAACTGCTCAGAAAGCAAAATGCAAACTGAAAATACTGCAGTATAGATGCTAAAATTAGGCAAGTTTGGCAGTTTTGTCATTGGAGACCTGTTACTAGCCCACAGTTAGTCTTGTTACCCAGTTACGTATAGGTGAGCACTGAACAAACATAGAAACACCAAATACCAGCATGAAAAGAAATAATAACCTGCCGCTTATGCTAACATTGAAGAGCAGAGTTAAAGCTCGCCTCCTTGTCCTTCCAACTCCTCTTCTCAACACCAATTAGTAATAAAACATGGTTCTCTCCAGGGAGTCCCAAGTCTTAAAGCGTGCTTTGGCAGGGTTATAGGTGATACGGTAATTATTTCAGGATGAATTAATTATGGACACTGGGGCTGTAGGCAACACATCACTTTGACTCATACTTCAGTATTTGCCCAAGTTTCATTAAAACAATTGGTCATATAATGTCCATGATATGAATAGATTCCAGAGTTTTTTAACAAGAAGAAAAACTGTGATAACTTGATCCTTGAGCTCCAGAGGTCAAAAATGTAACCTTTTTGTAGAGCTCATTAAAATTAACATGATAGATATGTGCAACTATATAAGAAGTTTGGAAGACTCCATCCGTAAAGAGACTTTCTTTAAACAGAAGCCCCTACCTGCCCTATATGTGTATTTTTTTTATGATTACCAGCCAATATTGATTATCTTACCTACCTCTTCTCTTTAATAAAGATATATAAGCAGTAGCAGGAGTTCTGTAAGATAACTGAGAGAAATATGGAGCCTGAAGCAGTTTCTTTTATGTGTGCTGGATGTGACTGAGAATCTTAAGTTTATTAAGTAGAATTTCTAGTCCACATAAGACCATTAATATCTTGCATTTATGCTTTTTTTTCTCTAAAATAAACACTGTGGATGTTAAGGTTCCCCTGAAGCATTACGTTTGAAATCTTGAAATGGTTAAAACTGAAGAACTGGTATGGAATCTGCAGGCCCCAATAATGGCTTAAAAATCTGTGCTCTGGTTTATGAAAATTAAAAACATAATGTTATTAAAGATCAAAAGAATGTCGATGTTTCAAAACTGTGCTACTAGTATACATTTCCTTAGATGCTAGTAATATGCAAAATTGTACTGGAATAATAGTTTAAATTGAGTAGTATTTTATTGTAGGGATGTGTCATACAAATCAAGGAAAAATAATTCACACCTCTTGTTCTTTGTAATCAAATTAAATATTCCAAAATAATTCCATAATCTCAAATTTTCCAAACCAAGGCATCTCCTTATCATAGATATTCAAGATTTTACATGAACATGCAGAGATGTATACAAAAATTTAAGGAGATTGTATTTATAATTAGATGAAATCATGTTTGATTTAACTGAATGATGTACTATAGGTACAGTTCCTCTGGGTGCTTTTCTACACTGCCTATTTCTTGTGCTTCGAGACTAGGCTGGAGGAGCCCCCTATAACAATAGGAAAATCATCCCGTTTCATGCCAATTTTACCACTTGATTCATAGCCTTCAGCCCCTAGTTTCTTTGCGGAGACTGCCAGTGAAGTTGTAGT
The DNA here is from genome assembly GCA_009769605.1 of Bucorvus abyssinicus. NCBI lineage: Eukaryota > Metazoa > Chordata > Aves > Bucerotiformes > Bucorvidae > Bucorvus > Bucorvus abyssinicus. Next base: position 18,161,496 of record CM020036.1, read on the forward strand.
GGTAGGTTTTTGGCAGAGGCAGTAGCTTGTAGCAAACTAGACTAACACTATTACTGGATTATTTCAACAATTTTAAGAATTTTAAAGAACTTAGATCAGATCTGGTAAATTGAAGGCTGAGTCAGAGATCAGCTGACAAGAGGGTCTTTCATGCAGGAAATGCTTTCTCCAATTATTAAATCACGATTAGTGGAGGGAAAAATTAGCCTCCACTCAGAGGCTCTCAACAGAATCTCTCAGGTGGTTTTTTGGACTTCTTTTGCCAAAAATGAAAATGACATTTCTTACGGTGCAAGTTCCAGATAGACGTTTCATTATCTAAGTCTAGATTAATAAAAGAATCCTACATATTTCTACTATATAGTTCCAATCAGTTGGTCTAGTTTTTGCCACCTTTTTCTCCCTTCCTGTTCTCTTATGTACTTTTATTTACTTACTCCCATAGATTGCTTAAGAGTTAACAGTTTTGTTCCTTAAAAATTAATCCTGTTATTGCATCTTCTTACTGAGTGGTCTTCTGTCGATGGACCTAGGTCCAAAGAGCTAAGAATATATGCCTACAAAATTAGATTTGCTTATCCTTCTCTTCAAAGGCGAGAGACTCCTCAACGCACTTACCACATTTATAAAAATATATCCACAAAACAGGCCCATTCAGCTACTGCCAAATTCTGTTTCTTCCTTGATTCCACATTTCTATATGCCCCTGAATTTGTAAAAGGCAAGTGCTGGATTTATGTATCATAATGACCAGGGTAGTCTATTTAAATGCTTTTCCTGAAAAGCTGCCTCATCAATGGTTTAAACCAGGAAACCTCTCAGTGCACATGCAGTTCTGCAGCATTCCTAAAATCCTTACGGAAAGCATTGCTTTGCTAAAATTGTTGTTTACTGTAAAATCAGTGAACTCATCTTTCTGGTGAAGCACAGCTATCTAAATATAGATAGACTGGTATGTGATTTATATAGATACGCTACAATTCTGTTCGTGAAGGAGCTGTCAATATCCTCAGAGTTTGCATAAACAAATACAAGAGTTCTAGGTCTTATCCCTGTGTGTGTAATTTTTTTCTGTTGTTTCAAATGTGCATAAAAAAGTAATATTGAAATGTTCATTTTATTTGTACAGATGTAAATCTTAAAAGCTAGGCTGGAATTCAGTTTTTGTTGTGTTAGTAATTTGAAATTATTTATGTTAAAAAATCTTAGGAAGGTTTGATCATGTAATTCATTGCCAGTAGCCTCCTGGTTTTCTTCTTCTTGAAACTGTTTATTTACATATTCTCTTAGACACATGAAATATATTTTTCAGATGTGTGATTATTGCAGCATGCTGCTTTCCATGCCTTCCTCATGTTTACATCAAAAGTTTCCCCTTACTTGGGTGTATCAGCCATTTATGACTAGGTTTTGGGTTTTTTACTTACTTAGCTGAAAACACAAGCAACATGTTCCTCCTAGAAAACATATTTAGTGAAATTACAGTCTTGTTTGCCATATGGTGCTTCATACAGATGGATGATTATTATGCAAATCTTTTGATTAGTGAGTTTCTTCTATTCTAGGAATCATTTGCTTTGTATATATTGGCTTTGTACACATTTAGCTCCATTCTTAGCATAGTCTGGCACTGTGCCAAATCTTTGATAATCTTGGAATACAGTTTTTTACAACTTTAAACTTTTTCTTGCGTTTATGGTTTATTCCATTTTCTTTGTTCATCAGGCAAAAGAAAAGCGTTTACTTCAATTTACCATATGACAAATGTAATGCAAGAAGCATCACCCCATACTGAATGAAATTAATAGCAAAATTTGCATCTTTCCATCATAGACTTTCCCTCCATGGTCAGTAAGTCCCTCACTAACATAACATACTCCATATTATGAATTGTTCAGCCTCCTGTAAAAATCAGTTTTTTCCACTGCCTCGATCAGGCCAAATATTCATAAGAATTAAAGAATTCCTAAATTATATCAGTGAGGTGCATGAACAGGAGCATCAGACTTCTTAGTTCTTCAGAGAGGTAAAAATTAGACCTTAGTACCGCTGAGATCCAAGGAGATATGAGATGTCATTTAAGCTCTCCCACAGAATGGTAATGCCGCACATCACACTATCTGTTCCGGGAGTGGATTTTTGTAAATTAAGCTAATCTTTTATCTTTGTCAAAAAGCATTCTAATGAATGAGCCTACTGAACTGAAACGTAGGTTTTTAAATGTTTTATTTCATGCAATATTTTGATGTGGTGCAAATATTTCAGACATACACAGTATAAAGTGATAATGTTGTAAGAGTATAAAATGTTAAAAAGTGATATTCCTTAACTATATAATTCAAGCTTATAGTGAAATGGTGGTTTCCAAGTGTAAAATCGTATTTTATGATCAAAGCTGTTGCCTTTCACCCATTTATCTAAATCAGCTCATTAAAACATTTAATGAATATATAGACACCTATCCCATAGAAAGCAGCTCTTACTTCTTCAAAGGTTGCTGAAAATAAAGCAGTTTTATCTATAACTGAGGTAAAAACCTAAACTGGCTAGCTGTAAAGCTGAATTGAGTAATTTACTTCATCAGAGGCATTATTGGTTGGAAATTTTGGGGCCTATTACACATCAAGGAAGACTAGATGGCTATAGCAAGCCGTTTTAGTTTTAATCCCATTAATCTATTAATCATCTGTTTGTAATCGGTTGAATTTTAGGGTTTTTAAGCCATTACAAGGTAAAAGAACAGTGTTGCTGTTGTCAGAAGGAGAATCAGTTGAAACTCTATGTTTCTGCATTTTGAAAAAATGGTCTTTTTTCACTAGTTAAGACTTCGATGTAGTAACAATTATTTTTTACTGTGTGTGAACCATTACACCCATATGAAGTGATGCTCTTAATTAACTTCTGAAAATGTGTTTAAATTACTTGTTAATATAAATAGCGGAAATGTTCCAGAAGTGGGTCCTACTTCAAGAGGCAATAGAGCCATCTTTGGACCTTCTTTTTCAGGCTGATTTTGTATGTGAAGGATTTTATTGTTTGATACTAAATATTTATCAGTTTACTCTTTCTCTCCTGAATTTTTCACTGTATCAAAATGAGATGTTTGTTTTAGAAAGGACCTTCTAAAGGACCTGTTCACAGCAGTAAGCAGATGGGGCAACAGCTAAAGCAAGCAAATCCCTTGCTGAAAGGTTCAATGTCAAATCACTTGGAATGTAGGTAATTTCCTTGGCAGGGAAGTACAGAGGCTGGACGACTTAGTTTCTCAGTTTCCTACCTGAACTTTTTAAGTACATGATTCCTTATCCCTCCTGGTTGCAAGTCCCAGTTCTGCTGGCAGTTTCTCTTTAATCTGCTTGACAGGCCTATCTGTGAGTTTTGTGACCCCCGGTTCTGGCATAGCACGTGTCCTACACTGAAATATTGTCGCACTATTCTCCAGTTCTGGCCAAGGCTTACATATAACACTGTGTCATGAGTGTCCAGTGTGTATTAATGATTGCTACAAATTGCAGTAGTAACTGCTAATTTTCCCAGCATTAAAATCCGTATGAAAATATCCTTCATCAGAATCTTCCGATACGGAAATATCCAGTTTGTATTGCTCCTGTAGCACTCTACTTGGAATAGTACTCTTATAAAGCTGTCTAAACTTTGTCATTTTCTCACCCCCCTCTGAAGACAGTGATGAAAAAACTGTTGCCGTACGTCCAAAATGTTCATTGACTGACTTATGACCATTTAACTGTAATTATTTTCCAACCAGTACATTACTAATTTAACAACATCATTTTCTAATGTTTTCAACTGGAGTAACCAGGACAAGTGCATATAGGTCCTCCTGTTGCTGAATACAACACTTACATTTTATTAGGAACATAGGAAGGAGCTCTAAGACAGAAAGAAAGAGTAATAAAGGGGAACATATTTGCTTTAACAGCATTGAAGATTTAAGCAATAGGAGGAAAGGTAAGATAGTCCGGAAAGGTGAACATGAATTTAGAAATATGAATTTAGAGAAAAGAAAAAATTCCAGAATGAGAACAGGGGAATTAGGCTGTAAATGACATTGTCTTAATAGTGGAGAAGCAGGTAACATATAGATGCAAGCTATGTTGAGACATTAAACTGATTTTTTATTAGCTTGTATATCTGCTTTCTGGCCCATCTGCACATGAGATTGTTTTCCTTTCTCCGAAACAGTTCATATAAAAAATTATTACTAAAACAATGTTATCTGCACAGAACTGTTTAATGAGTAATCTATAGGAAAATCTGGTGAACTTATGACCTGTGAACAATTACTAATCGATAACGGCACAGTAAATGATTAACAGTATTTTGTACCTTTCAGAACTGTTATTTGCTGTGTGGATATGTTAGAGTGCATATGAATTTGTTTTTATTGTTCTCTTTCATAGTTGCAAGGTTGAATCTGTATTGTGATGCCCCTATCATTAAAATTTCAATAGGCAGAAATGTTCTTTTGTTACAAACAAATTTATTGCTTCATTGGTTTGCATAGTAAAAATGTGAGAAGCTACAAATTAAAAGCATGACTCTCGTCTATAACAGCAAAAAGGTTGGATAGAAGGAAGGTAAATACCATTTACTACAAATGTATAATGTTTGTCTTGCATAATTACCCACGAGAATTCGTAGACAGCTGTACACTTTTCAGCACTTAACTTTAATATTTTGTTCTATTGGACTGATGAAGATTGAAAGTGTAATTTCTAAAACGTTAAATGGACTCTGTTTTGCACAAATGGATAAAGATGATCAGATGCAATGGAGAAAACTACTTTTGGAGAATAGTGGCCAGCAAACGTTTTTCCTTCCAAAATCCCAACACTATGGTCAGCTATTGACAAAATAAAAATTCAAATGTAACTTCTTCATGGAAATTGTGAATTAATGTCTTCACTAGCTCTAGTAAGAGTTGAGTAAATCAGATATAGCCGATCTTTTAACATTTAGGCCATTATTTCTCATTGTTTTTCACTGTAGCTAAGAGCTTCAAGAACCTTAGCTGTTTAGATGTCACACATAACAGAACTTTGAGGAGTGGCCTCCCATTATGCCAAAATCTAGCATGTGCTATTTTTGTTTTTAAAAATCCATGGTTTTGTTAAAACTCCCGTTATCTTACTTCTATTTAAATTATAATATTGCATTTAATGTATTGCTTCTATTTAAAAAGAAAATCAATTCATTCAGAAGGTGCAAGATTAGAATAACTTGTATGCTTGAAATCTTGCCTGATTTATCCTGCTGTCTCATGGAACATATTACCTCTTCCCATAAAATTTTCAATTCTTGGACTATCTCAGTTGTGCCAACATTACATTGATTTTATCATAACTGATATTATGAAACTAAAAAGTTCTTTGTCTTACAGACACTGGGTGTTGGAGTTCCAAATTAAAGAACTATCTCCTCATTTGGAAATGCATGAAGAGCTATTCTTATTCAGAGACATGAAAATTCCCTTCATAACCTGTCTCTCACTTTCCAAAGTAAGAGAATTGAGCAGTCTGGCCATGCTATATTTACATTTTCTGCCTTTTTAGCAACTGATCAACAATACAGATAAAATGAGAGAGAGTACACAAAAGCTGCATTTATTTCTATAAATATCTTTCCTTTTGTCATTGAAAATAATGATGAGCAACTTCTGTGATTTGCCTATGGAATTCAGAAAGTTAGCTTTTCTTTCATTTTTAATGCTAAGATTAGACTAATATAGGCTATCGAGACAGGGCAATGCTTAACATCAGCTCTATGCAGTCATCGTCCAGGTCTGTGTCTCCTTTACGCTTGTCTCAGATAGCGCTGCCTTCCAATTCTTCATCTGCCTGGGTGAGACTACACCTGGCTAAAACATTTCTGAAAAGAAAGCGTACACAAAGAATATTAGTAGGAAGAAGCCCTTTAATTTAGTAATATTTGTTCTACTTCAAGGGTGGATTAGAGGAACTTTTTATTCAAGCTGCCAAGTAATTTTTCAGTCTACAATTGATATCCAGAGAATTACGGGGTGAGCCAGAAACACACAAAAACAAGCATCTTTTTTTTTTTCCTGCGAATGCAAATAAACAGAAGACTGCATTCCATCTTACAACACCTGGGCTGAGCTACAGCATGGCTTGCCTTCGTAAACTGCTGAAGATGCTCACTGCAATTCCAATCTGGTCGTCTTTGCTGTAGCAATCCGTGCACTCAGACAAGCTGTTTAAGACCGTCAGTCTGATGTTTCCTACCCAGCAATAGTTTTCTGTTATTCTTTGCTGAATTTGGTGGCTTAATGTTCATATTAAAGACTTTTAACGGTATTGGTAAAAGGTGCTGAAGGTAGTGCTTCCCAAAGTCCAGTAATGACTTTTCAACTCTTAAATCCTTTCTGAACTACAAAGCTGAGTTTCCTCAATGCAAGGGAAGAAGCTTTAAAGCTCTTACCAGAAGAGATAAAGTTGACCTAATCTTGTCGTCTTTAGGACCAAAATACAAATTCCTTACTTCAACTCTTTTTTCAATAGCTATAATGAAAAAACATCCAAAAAAAAAAAAAAAAAGGATTAAAATGGAGAAAAAGAAGAGCAGGTAGGAATGAAAAAAAGAGGAAAACAATCCCTTAACTGTAGTTGGGTCACAAGCAGCTGTGATTTTATCTGTATGTTGGACAAAACAGGGAAAATAGGTATTCTTGTGTTGGATGTCTTAATAAAATGATGAGTGCAGTAAATTTCTTAGGAGCTTTCATGTCCACAGACTAGGATCGGAGAATCTTAACAGCTGCTTTTAAAGTGTATAATGAGAGGTTTTGGGGAGTGAGGGGTAGCATTCTGTCCACATTGTAAACAGGGAAGTTGAAGCACAGAGTAGGTAAAATGGCTTGGCTGGTGTCACCCATGGAACAAATAGAAGCACCAGTAATTGAACACAGGCCTCCAGTTCTAGCCTAGAGCATCTGTCTGCCAGTCATATTTCTTATTTATGATTCTGTCTGTGATTGGTTATTAAATTCAAATATCAGTTTTTAAAGTGGAATAACACATGTCACTGTTTATGCAGTGCCTTTCCAATTGAGTATGATTTCTTTTGAGAAACAGAAATGTAACTTATTTACAGAGCAACTACAAGCCTTCCTGGGAAAGAATATAGCATTTATATCTAAATAGAAAAATAGACATTACTTACTACTCTGGTTACATTTGTTTTTCTGTTTTGCTTACAGAGCTGTTGATAGTTTGTTTGCAATATTTCAATATAAAATTAACAGATGCATCTGATCACAGATTTTTGTCATTGAGAAACCCGAATTCTAATAAATATAGATAATTAGAAGTAAATTTACATGTCAATTAATAATATCATAAGATACGTTTACTAAATTTTCTAAAACGTTCACCATTGCAGGTTGCTGTCTCCTTTTTCACATGACCTTTTCACATCATCTACACTGCTAAATAATGGGATTCATTACTTTCGTTACTTCGTTGGAACTTATGGGTAGAGGGTATCCAGCGTACCTAGCTGCTTTTATGTATTTAATTTAAATTATTTTTTACCTAGCCTTGGCAGGTGTGGAAGCAGGAGAAAAAGTATGGGTTTTTCAGAAAGACAGTTTAGGATGTCTGTGGACATTTTACTTTTTGTTCCATACAAGCTTCCACACTGATCAGAGCTTTGGGCACTGTTGTGGTTTAGGATTTCAGCTCCAGGGCAGGGGGACCTGTTCTGCTCTTGTTTGGGCATGAAAGGAGGTTTTGCCACCTTTGTTCTGGCGTGCTCAGGTAGCTTGGGGGAAGGGGTACCGGCCCCTCTAACTGGCATTACAAAACACAGCCCCGGCTCCAGGGTTGTGCCTGTCCCCTGGCCCAAGCTGTGTCAGTCAAAGCATCTTTGAATAACACTATAAAAAGCCCTGACCACGCTGCTTCTTTTGGCACACATTTTTGGTTCAGAAGGGGAAGGATGAAAAGAGAGAACCCCTGAAGCAGTCACCTCAGCAACAAGAACTTTTCTTCACTACACTGGGACAGTAAAGATCTTCCATGCGGCAAGTAGACTTTTTACTTTGCTGATTACTGGTGGGGCTGGAAAGAAAAGGCACCCGGCGACAGGAACCTGGAACCCACCACACCCCATCCCCACACCCCCACACCCCCACTCCCCTGCCCTGTGCTGAGATTAACCACTGGCGAGGGAGGGGAAAAAAGGGAGAATGAAGGCACTGCCAGAATGCGGGGAGAGACCCAGAACATCCCCTGGAAACCCGGTGACTTTAAGTTTTGCAGCTGGACCAGCTCAGCACTGGAGATGTCGGTCCGAGGGATGCACGCACAACCCCCGCCCATGAAATAGGGCAAGAGAGGGTACATATGCAGAGAAAATTGGTCCCAAAAATCAATCTGGAACTTAATGCAAGAGGTTAAAAGGACTGCGCCCCCCCCCCATGTATTTCTCCCCCCATACCTCTGGCACCAACCGCGTGTAAGGGCTCATAGTAAGTGGAGGGGTGGAGTGGAGGGAAGGTATACGTATTTATGTATTTAAGATCGCTGTTCTCTCTTTTCTTTCCGTCCTACCCTAATTTAAGTGATGATTTGTAGTTTTCTTTGTTTTGAATTAAATTAAATTTCTTTGCCCACAGCTGTGAGTGGCGTGTTAAGCCCTCCATTCATTCCTAGCTTAAACACTTTAGTTTCTTTTGTTTACCTCTCGCAGGAGACAAACCTTCTCTGAGAACAAATTGTCACTTTTGCTGCCTTTCGGTTCTTTGAAACAGCGACAGGCACTTTCAGGATCATATCTGAAAAACAGAAAAGTACATGCATAAAACAAAGGGTGAACTGCAAACATAAGACTTCAATAGTGGGATGACATCTGAAGAAATCCTACATTTTAAAAATACATTTATTAAATAAAAGGAGCTGAATAATGAAGTTACTGATTAATAAAGATTGTCAGATTATTTATATTGGCTGAGACTGTGAGTTTGTCAGGATAGCTAATGGAACCTTCAATACAAAGTGAGTTGGTAGCCCAGTAGGAGATGAATGCCATTACCTAAAGAATTAAGGTTCTATATAGCCAAAGGAATAGTTTGCAAGTCATGTGCATTTTCAGGTCCAGATTAACTCAGCAACTACTCAAAGAAATGACCTGCATACTGTCACATCCACGTCAATGAATATCTCCAGTTGTATTCAACAATATCAAAGGCATGCAGGGGCAGTGTTGGGAAGTAAAAGGAACAAGAAAACAAAAGCAATATTGGAACATTTGTAATATACTAGTGTAAACTGCTGCTATTCCTTTCCTTTGGTTGCTCCACGTGATTCAGTGGGAACTGATAGTCTCATCTCTCACCTTCTGTTAAGTATTACTTACAGGGGATGATTCATCCCACCTCTCTTAGGTGCCTGTGGTAGGATGGGATGCTTTCCTCTCAGGAAATGCCTCTCCCTTTCTCCAGTGTCTAGGCAAAACCATGATAAATAGTTTCAACTAGACAGAACTTTTTGATGACAAGTTAGACCACATAAATTCTACCTCCTGACTCAGAAGGGCTTTGTTTTTAATGGAAAAATTCCAGAAATGGGCAAAAAGTATTATAGATAAGGGCAAACTTGCATGTGAGAAGAAATTGGAAAGATTGGGATCAGTTAGCTTGAATAAGAGATGAATAAGAACGTGCATGATTGAAAGAAATAAAAAAGAGGATGTTAAAAAAGACAAGGAACTCCGAGGTAGTACTTGTCTTCTATTGAAATAAAAGAACAAATACCATGTGAAAAAAAAGCAATGAGGCTTGAAGAACACAGAACACATTATATAAGTCCTAATAATCAACAGTATTCAGAAAAGTCTTAAGCATTTTATTCCTATGAGGAGTGAAAACACAGAAAGCTGTATTAAGTAGGTTTTTATTTAGGTGAGAAAATATGAACACTTAAGAGTATAAGAGAGACACACGTCAAAGAGCATTGGAAGAACATTCCTCTGTGAATGCCTGTTTCAGTACATAGGACTATTGGCAAGTACTGGTATTTTTTCCTGAAATATCTCCCCTATTGATAACTGTCAAAGGCTGCATACAAGGTAAGACCGATGATTTGATCTAGTGTGGCAAATTTTGTGTTTATATTCTTTATTTCTAATGTGAAAACATAAGGTTGAAGTGAAAGCTGGTTCATTTCAGATGCTATGCAAATGGATTAGGTTTTGCGTTAAATCCTCTTATGGTGTTAGAGGGTATAGTTGTACCAGGACCTTTATCCATAAGATGTGAAGTAGCTTTCTATAGATTGCTGAAGGAATGTATAAATTTTGAAAAAATATGAAGTGCCAGTGAAAAATTATACTCTCTGATTCTAACCAGATTCTTGTTTTGAAAACATCATCTTGTTATTTTTACTCTTTCCCACCACCTTTCTTACGTATTGCAGTCATATCTCAATGGCAGAGAGAAAATTATAGAACTGATTCCTGAAAGAAAAAGGAAGCTTACCAGTGGGTGGAAGAATTTAACTGTAAATTCACTTATTTTCTCAATTATTTAGAGGGTTTTGTTTAATTAATTAATCTGTGGATGTCCCCTATGACAGCAAGGAACATGGCTTTTAGTGAAACTCGGTGTAGAGTATTGTATCCATGACGTAGCATACACCAGATTCACAGACTTCTGCTTTCAACAGTGAAAACACGCACTTCCTCGTACTGGGGGTTTGCAGAAACAGAATACTCTAGCTCCATAGGCTGGTAAATAGCCTTCATGTCCTTTAAGAATTTTGAATACAAATGAGTTGCTTCTCTTTCTGAGGAGTAGCATATGCTGGTATTCTGCATCTTGAAATAACTTTACCATCATGTTGGTAAAAACAGGTTGTTTTTCTTTAGTGCGTCTATGAAGTCTTTTTTTAACATAAATAAAGACAGTTTAATGAAAATATGGTTTGGCCAGTGCAGCATAATGGTTTCTAAAAAACATATGTATTTAGTAAGTTTAGTGAATAGCTAGGATTTCTTCTGAATATATTATTTCTGTAAATCTGAAAAGAGATTTATTTACCTCTGCTGTTTCCTTCTTAAATCTGCTTTTAGCATGTATTTGTGTTTTTATTCTTTGATGCATAACGTCTCGTTGAATGCGGTGCTGCTACGTAGGACCACACCGAATGAAGCATGGAGGTTTAATGACAGTTTAGTTCAATGTTTAAAGTATATAGCAACATATCTTTTACTGAAATAGTCTAGATAGCTGGCCTGGTTTTCTTTAAATAAAAACTAAATGTTACCTTTTATAAAGAAAAACCTTTTATAACTTCAGCAACAGCACATTTAAAGATTATGTTTCTATGATTCCATCTGTTTTTATCAAGGCAGCCTTTGACACAGTTTGTTATCCAGCTCTATGCTATCCCTATGTGATACTTCATACTGAAACAGATGGTGAATCCAGTTGCTAAACAAGGAGAAAAATGAGAAGAATTAATGAGAGATCATAAATATCTGAAAACCTCAAAGCAAAAAACATTTGACACACAGTTAATGCTATTTTTACCTCTCACACAACGTTTTTTTTCCAATAATATCCAGTAAATAGAAAAAATGAAGCACGAAAATTATTTCAGATTAATTGCAACTAACATTTTTTTCAGGTTCATTTGTTTTTAAAATAGTTTCCTAAAATAATTCCCTAAGCCCTCCCTTAATATCTAGAAAAAATTAATTGCTGTGTTCTCAAATTGAGATGAAGATGCGTAGGAAAAATGGGGGAGAAAACAGCACACTAAAATGTCAAATCTTTGAATGAAAGTATTTATTTCAAGGTGTCCATCAGGTGACATAGTCTTACTAGAGTGCAGACAGCATCAGTGAAATGTGTAAATTCCTGATACCATTTTCAGAATTTAGTATTATCTCCTGATTGATGTTGCTTGAGGTTTATACCTCAAAACAAGTAATAAAATCTGGCCTATTTTTACTGGAAAAACATTTATGATTTACAGAGAAGAATACTCTTAGAAACTTGCATTTTTGCATCACTTCACATATCACAGTCATATATGTAAACTCATTAACCCATCACTGGAATAAAAGCTCACCTGAGGAGAAATGTGGCAGAAATATATGGTAATGCAAGAATCAAGTTGGAATCGATATTTAAGGCGTACTGTATGCAATTACAGAGTTGTTTAAGTCGGCAGAATGTAATAATCAAAGGTCCAGGGTTGACCGTGTGCTTCAGTCATTCTTATTTATCTCGTGAGGGATTTATCTTTCATGTAGTGCTAGTCACAGAAACCATAGTTCCTGTATTTCTCAAATTACACAGAAGACCAAGAGGTCTGTTCTGGTTAATTAGCAGTATCAACAGGTGATCACAAAGAGACTTCCTGATGCAAACAAGAGAGACTGATTTTTCACTAAGTGTAGAAATGTTTTAGGAAACATGCTTATTAAAAGCCGAATCCATACAAATTATGAGTCTCATGTGAATGCCAGTGTTGTAAAAAGGCATCTTGTTGACATTCTATTTTTTGCAGTGACGCATGTAACAAAATGGTCACCTTCTTCCTTTTTCTATAAAATATTATGGAAAATTCGTGTGTCTGAAGTTAACACCAAAATCTGAATATCTATAATAATATTACAGTTCACGCATAGTTAAGAAATCAGTTATGTAAATCTGAAGGTAGAAGATGGAGTGTGAAAGGTCTACCAAGTGCAGTATTAATAGAAATCTATTACAACTGTATCTCTGTGCTTCAGTAAGTCAAGAGGTATGTACTAATTCCAACGACTCTTGACACATGGCAATATTAAGAACCATAGCTCTATGATGTGTACCATTCCCTTTATGTAGCACAATAACTGATACTATTTCCTATTGTCTGCTGGTTTTGTTTTATTTTGTTCTTTAAGGAAGTCGTGTCGTGGTTTGCAAAGAATAACATATGTTGAATGCTGTCTTCCCTACACCGTATACAATATTATAAAAAGAAATTAAATTAGTCGTAAGTATTTGGTAACCTGGATGCAAAACAGATTTTACAAATCAAGTTTAATCAAATGTTGCTGTACTAGTTGCTTTAGTGGTATTTTTACTAGTTTTGTTGTTCAAACTAGTCTTTTAGACTGCATGCAAATTTGATTTACATCACAACGTGATGTTTGTTCTGTGTTTACTCAGCCACTAAGGACCATCTTGTTAAAACATTTTCAAACATTTCACAGTAATAGGCAAGCTTCTATGAAGTATTTCAAAATTGAAATTGGGAGTGTAAAAGCAGTCTCAGCAAGAATTACCTGATACAGTCATTTTCATGCTCTTTTAAATACACTGTAGAAAGGGAACCCTGTAGTGAGTCATCTCTGAAGTGGGGTTCTGCTGCTTATCCAGGAGGAAGGTGGTGTTGGTGTTCTGTGGGAACGATGCCAGCAGTTCCTGCAGACCTCAGGACATGCCAGACATACCTTTCTCCTGGGCTCCACTGTAGCCTATTAGCAGCAAAGACCCCCAGCAAGTTAACAGATAGGTTCTACTTAGTCAAACATCCTCGAAGAGTCCTCAAAACACCTTCCCGAGCAACTGCAGTGCCTTTTCCCTTGGTCCATGTCAAAGCTGCTTGGGTATTCACGTGTCATCTGTCTGCACCTTCAGATTGGGAGTCATGACTAGATTTCATTTGAATATATCAGTGACGGTATGGTCTGAAGCATGCTGTCTCTCATCCCATCCACTCCCATGTCCACATATCCTCAGCACCCAGGCTTGGCAAATATGTATTAATCCCTGCTACATTAGTTCTACAAAGTTACAGCTCTTCAGCACATCTGATGACATGGACTTGTCGCTGTCAAAGACTGCATCAGCGCACTCGTCTATGACACCCTGTGTTAAAGTGGCCGGTTTCCCCCTTTTGTTTCTTCTGTAGGATTTCCTGTTACTGTGAAAGTTCTCTGTTACTGGGAACATATCTTTCCGCATCATTTTATTTCTAGTCTAGCTGGATCATAACATACTAGAATGCTGTTAAGCACACAGCGAAAAGCTCTGCAGAATAGCTGTTCTTAAGGGATTAAAAGATTATCATCTCCATCCCATTCCTTTCATCTTATAATCAACTTCAGGATGGTACTGGATAGCTCAGTTGAAGTGAATATGTATTTGAAATAGAAATTATTTTGTTTTCCTTTAGGTATCACAGTGTTTATGACTGACAGATTTCTTTCTGTTAATGTTAATATGTTTATGGTTCTTTGTACCTGTCCCCTTAGTGGAAGACTCAAGTGGCATCCAGAGTATGAAGCTGTCTAACAGGAGCTGATATGCTAGAGGTACAACTCAAGACTTTCAAACTCTCTTATTTACATGGATATAATAAATGCAATTCAGAAATATTTCTGTACCTGATTAGGTGTAGGGAATGGGAACTTGATACCTCTGAGAAGGCTTAATGGGAGACAGGACCTTTCACCTGAATAATCATCAGTTTTCAAAAGCTTTTATTGCAGAATAATTATATAATTGTTAGTATTCCTAAGGTGAATTGATTACAGAACAGTTTTTGTTGACAAAACCAATATTTTAGTTAATATATGGCATCCATTTTGATAACTTCTACAGAGACACTGTGATCAGTATGTCCCTGAAGAAATATTCATTAATATTTGTCCTTTACTGAATAGAGTGTTTCTGGATTTTCAGTCCTTTTTTAATTGAATCTCTGCACACAAGATGTGGCACGAGAAATTAGGATTTTTATATCACCTTAAATATATTACTGTCTGATAAAATTTAAATGGAATTATTTAAAGTGACTAACGCACACCAATACTTTCTGGGTCTGTTAGGCATCTACAATTCTGTCTCACTGACGTTGGTCCTCAAACTTTTTAAGTGTTGTGGAAATTTCTACATTGTCTCTTAGTATCTCGCTTTTTTCCTAAAGGTTTCTAAAACACATTGCTCCAATGTATTTTTTTTAACAATTAGATTAATTGTCACTGACATGGAATACCCTGGGTCATGTAAGACATGCAATATCACTACATTTGGAAGAAACAGCAAATGCTTCTACTCAGATATTTATACGTAATTTATTATCTTTGTGGCTGAGTCATTTCCAGAACAAATAGGGGTAACACTTAAGTGTGATTCTATTTTCCGTCATTGTCTCCTATTATAAAAAACAAAAAACTTGTTAGATTTTTGTGAATTTGTTTCAAACTGTTATATTATTATTACGAAAGAACTAGTTATTGAGTTTAAGATCCAAAAAGTCCATCTTGTACTCAATAGCAAGTGATGATGCTTTAGATGTTATGAGCATTTGCTCAACTGCTTTAGACTATTCTCTGTCAAAGCTCTATCTACCACACGAAATAAGCTTTGTCCTTAGTGGGGCAGAGCTGCAGGTTCTCAGTTGATTCCTCAGGTATTCTGTTCCTAGACTTTTGGACACCTTAAAGATAATGACAAAGACGTAAAACTTGGGTCAGTGTTTTACGGGCGCTAGCGTAGAAGATGAGAGCAGATTTGATGTGCTTGTAGTACCCTGTGTGGCGGCAGAAATGTGCTGCTCTGATCTGTACTATCTTCAGTTTCCTAAGGGCTAATGGCTCATGCCCAGTATATTGCACTGCTGTAGTCCAGCTGAAAGGTGACAAAAACATGTATTACAGAGGCCAAATCATCAACAGTAAAGACAGGATAAATTCGTGTACCTCTTTTAGAGTTATTGTCAGAGAGAGAAGTCCAGGATCAGTTCTAAATTATAGACTGACTTGCCTAAATGGATTGTGTAACATCAGCCAGTAGGTACTTCACTGCGCCACAAGCTCCGTAAAGTGTTTCTTCCTGCCACCAAGTGTAACTTATATTTTTCTCAGTTTCTTCTTCCATTGCCTGCTTTTTATCCATGAGCTCAAATACTGAGACAATTTGGTGACATTGTGTTACTGTAAGCAATACAATATGATAAAAAGTTGGACTTTTGTAATGCCTACGTAGTGTGTTCACTGGAGTTCATGACACCTTTCCAGTTCCTTCAATTTGTGATTGTATTTTAAGTAAGGTTGAAGAAAAAGGGAACTGTGAGGTACATTTTTCAACTGCTCTTCCCTGATAATGGGTTTCCTGAAACAACCTATTTCAAAACAGTCAGCATCTTTTACATATGGTTCATAGTTCACTAGCTCTGTCAAATGCTGAGAGAGGTTGAAAGAAAGGAGCAGGTATGACTACAGTGTGGACTGTCTGACAGTGGCAGTAATGCTATTTCTATCCCATGTCCTGCAATAAATTCCGACCATGACAGGTGATTGGTAGTATCCAGTTGAAAGTGTAGGCAACAAGAATATAATAATCCAAGTCTAGCAAGAATATCTTTTGAATGTGACATTGGATTCAGATGTGTGCGTGCAGTGCTACGATGTCGGGTGTTGTCTTGACTTAGGAAGATCAAAGCATAAACTTTGCTGCAACGTGGCAGCTGTACACAGATGAGCAGATGTGCATTTGAAGGCTTGAGAAATAAGGAGGCTGTTCATGAAAGAGAAACATTGCACAGCGTGAGAAAATTCCACCCTTCATCAAGGAGGACACTTGCCACTTCCTTCAAAGTTTGCATCGTGGGTTTGCAACTTTGAACAAATAGAGAGCTCAACTCACCACCTCTCAGCCTATTCATGTGCCCATGACCTTCAACATTCAACTTTTGATCTTTTTTAGAAAGATAGCATCCTACATCACAGAGTTATCTGTTTTGTCCATTCTAGAATGTTGTTTCAAGAATGACTTCAAGGAACACTAACATTATTCTTTTCCAGTGGTTGCATTTTATTTGAAACTTTTCAGATCTGATCCTACCTGGCTTGCAAAATCCAAGAATGCAGCTTTAAATAGTAAGTAAAACAATGACATTTTTATATATATCTCTCTCTATATATATCTGTATGTGCTTTTCTCTGAAGTCTGCAAATTAGCTAGAGCATAGTATTATTCTTTTTCAGTATTAGAATAAAAAATGTTAAGATATGAAGGAGGAAAAAACTGAACATCATCTAGTTACATTGAATTCAGTTGCTTGATGATGTTTAACTATTTGCATTCTCCGGGAAACGTGGGGAGAGTGCAGGTGACCATCTGCTCAAACTGGAGCTTTAGGTGGGTATATACCCTCCTCTGCTTCTACCAAACCTGAGTAAGTGAGGGTAAACAATTTTCAACACATGGGATCCTTGACTAAGCAAAGTGGTGTCTAATGAGCCACCTCAAATATTTGGCAGCTCTGGAAAACAGGATGACCATTTGCCACCTGGAGTTTAAGGGAGTTTTAACTTAAGTTCCAATTTAGACAGCACTTGGATGGACTAGTACTCATTTACTTTGATTAGGTTTTTTCATGTCTTTTTTAGTTATAAGCTCATTTTTTCCAGGTCTTGTCTTCTGTATTCTATGGTTCCTTGTTAAATGAGACCTCACGCCTGACTGGAGCTTTTAGGCAACAGCAGAAGATGAATATTAATGATAAAAATAGTTAAATGTGTTAGCTATGGAGTAAGGTATTTCATGTTTTCAAATAAATCTATTCAGAGGAGATAAAAGGGTGAAAATATTAAATACATTAAATATATTAAAAAACTTGATTTTTATACTCCCATTTTTCCTCATCTGATGAGTTAGTACTAGGGAGAATATACTCTGTCAGCCTCAGTGCTTTTACCGAGTAATTAAAGGCCGAATTAGTAGCTCCTTAGTTAGGCAACTAGCCCTCAGCAAGGATGATGGTTTTAAAGCAGTTGCACTTCGTAAAATAGGAGGAGATGAGGGATTATCTGAACTTTTGATGTAAGTATAAGGTTAAGGTTTTTAAAGATACTAGCTTGAATGTTTGTACATTACAGGCTATATAATTTCACTCATATTTTCCTAAACATTTTTGGTTTATTTTTCGTCTCTTCTTAGCCTTTGTCACTGGTTCTTGTTCACTAGCCCTTTGATATTAAGCGTCATCCCTGTGGAAGTACACTATGGTCATGTCAACAGTGGCTGATGGAAATGGAGGAACTGACTTCCTTTGGTCTGTTTCTGTTTCCAAATTGTTTTTTGACAGATTAGGTTTCTGGATCATCTAATGTTTTAAGTATTCTTTTCAGAAAACAGCCACCAGGGTTGAATGCAGCATTCTACCATTGGTGTTATCCATGGCATTTGGCATCTGCAGCATAAATAACACTTCTCCCCTATTTGGGTAGCTAAAAATGGGTTCGCCCTTTGTCTTGACTGCTCCTTAAAAGCTTACACTGGGTTGCTTTTCCACTAAGATTCCGGAGCTCTTTGTGATCATCTTTCTACAATAACTCTCCCATTGGGGATATTATCAGCATTTCTTTTTCCTAGACTTCTAAGTTTTGACTCTGCAAAAACTGGTTTTTTTGTTTTTTTTTTTGAACAGGCAAGCTTAATGCACAATTCAGGCTGTTGTATCCAACTACCATGCCTTCCACATTACATAACCTTGCATCATTCTCTGAATCATCCATAAATTACATATTATTTCCAATTATAATATTATATAGCATTGTATCATTAGATAATTATTATATTCTGTATTATACATTAAATTTTACCTATTAAGTATTATAATACTTAATTATAATATATATTATATTATATATTAAGTGGTATATAAGTTTATATTTTTAGATAATATTATAATACACATAATATATTATAAATTCTACTTAATTCCAAGTCAGGAATGAAAATGCTTATTAATAATGTTGTTCCTAAAACTGCTTATTTAATTAAATCCACCAGAAACACATGCATGTGATAGTGATTCCAAATGGCAGTTCTTTCTCCAGCTCTGCAAGGCATTTCTTAATTCACTTATAAGACGTGGAGATCCCTGTAGATTTCTAAGGGGCAGAAGCTTAAGAACAAGCAGTAAAAATGATTGACAAAAGCAAGGGTCACTTATATTCAAAGAGTAAATTATTTTCCTAAGTGAAAGAGGGTGAGAAGATGCGAGAAGACAAGCTACAGTGGGCAGTTGCCCACCAAAAAATTCAATGTGAACTAGGAAACAGACTCAGAAAGTAGAGGCTTAAAGGTTCTTCTGAGAAGATCTCCTGGTCAGCAGAGTTTACTTGCTGAGAAGCAGTCGAGAAATAAACTAAAGAGTTGCTCTACCCAAGTACCAATAATAGCCTGATGGGATCAACCATGGCATGAATGATAAAGCCTTCAGAAAACACAACCAGTTAGGAAAGAAGGGACAAAATTTGACAGGACTGCGGTGTCCAAGACCATTTGCATTGTTCAGAGAGAAGAAAATCAGGGAAAGCATATATCAATGCATAAGGAAAATTGCAGGTAGAAAATTTGGCATCAAGAAGCAAGTATATTACAGTTATGGAGAGCAGTTGTCAGGCAGTGCACTCAGAAAAAAAGAACAGTATTTATCCTAGAGAAGAAACAACAGAAGGTAGTATACTGTATGCTCAGTTTTCCCCTCAGTTAGTAATTCCTTTGTTCTCTACTTTAAAAAATAGTACAAAAAATCAAATGGCATTGAAGGTAAAGAGAAGTGCACTTCTACCTTAATAGTAATATAGTTGTGTGACAATTTAAATGCTTCCTTAAGCTCTCCTACTTAGGAGAAACCTCTGACCTCTAGTGCTCCAATAGCACGTCCTGTTTCAGGAAGCAGAACGAGGGGTACCTTCATAAGTCTTCCATGTTTACTAAAGATCGGAATGACTTTTCTCAACTTGGGTTTTTAAAGAAGTGAAATTAATATACACGTTAGTAACAAAACAGCTGTGGAACTCTGCAGGAATCCCATCAGCAAGGAAGCGAGCAGGATGAGTAGAAAGAACCAGCTGGCTAATCAGAAGAGAAAGCAGCTTGTTGAAGAAGCTGTCATTCTTGAATCGTCGATTGGTGGGTCATTTTGTCCTCGGCAGGGACTCCTTGTATGAAGTGTAATTTTTACTCTCACTGCTCAATCAGTATGACAGCTTTGCTTCTAAATGCAGTGAAAGTCTCGGCTCTAAATTATTCCGTGATGGTTTATTTAAAAATATCAAATAAGTTTAATAGCAATAAAATTTGGATGTAAAAGATACAATCAATTTTAAACTCTACTGAACTTTGTTCCTAAACTGTTGAGATTATATGCATGTGATCAATTTCTGCAGTTTCTAGCAATTGTATTCAGGTTATTTGGTGGTGGTGGTTTTTTTCTGAAAAATTGTCAAGTAGTGAGTTTCTTACTCAGAGCAATTCAAACTGTGAAATACAAGATTTCAGCTGGTTTAGACCCACAGGTGTGTATGGTCACTGTATAGTTTAATGTATATTCAAGTGATGTTTCTGCTTACTCTCTGCAATTATACTGCAATCATATCAATATTTGTATGAATCTGTTTGTTTCACAGGCTGGTACTCTGAAAGTCTAAGAAAATGTTATTTTCTTTTTGTTGCTGCAAGAAGTTTGAATAGGAGAAAAATAAAAGGCTTTTTTCTGTTAATATGACTTATTTTCCTAGCTTATGCCAGTTGCCTATTTGAGCCAATATTAATTTATAAAACTGTGGCCAAATAGTAGGAAAACGTGTAACAGACCTGTATTTCTAAATTGTCTTATTTTTAGGGTTTTTAATTATTTTTTTATTGTGATACCCAAAGAAAGGAGCCAGGATTGTTGTTCTCAGTCAGATAGTGAAGACATAAAAGAAAATTCTGAGCCCCATGTTCTTAACATTT
This sequence comes from Bucorvus abyssinicus, assembly GCA_009769605.1. Taxonomy (NCBI): domain Eukaryota; kingdom Metazoa; phylum Chordata; class Aves; order Bucerotiformes; family Bucorvidae; genus Bucorvus; species Bucorvus abyssinicus. Next base: position 18,182,284 of record CM020036.1, read on the forward strand.
TTTCTGAGGAAGAAGGCAGTAAAGCAGTCATCTCCGACTCATGGCAGGCACATTACCCCACAGATGTTTCGACGTTGCTCAAGTCAGAAGGAGTAAGTTAACACAAGGGCCAACAGGATGAGAGCCAAGTACCATATTGCTTTGCAACTCAGTGCATCAAGGAGGATTGGGAGAATGAGTGGTTCTATAGAGCAAGTGAATGTGGAAGAAGAGTAATAGGGTTCAATAGAATTTGCATACAGTAGGCAAACGTAATTTGGTAAATCTTATCACTGGGACACATACAATGGATGATAAAGTTTTAACAGGGAAGATGGTTCCCTTGGAAATTGAATCCAGATTTTCTGACGGAGGCAGAGGAAAGATAGTGTCAGAAACAGTAGAGGAGCAGCAAAGGAGTATCCCTCGATCAGGAGGTAAGTTGCATTTCTTCAGTACTTCTGCTTCCTTGAAAATACAAGTTAGATCAAAATTTAACGTCATTTGATATTAGTGAAAAAGGCAGTGGGGTTCTTAGGTGCCTTCTTATGAAATCACTGTGGGTTTCCTGTATAGACAGGCTCCCTATGATGTTTATATTAGATTTCCATAAACAATACGAGAAGAGTTATTTTAACAGAAAATGGGCTTTGGATTTTCACAGCAAGGTCAGAAGACTGAAGGTGAGGCAGGGATTATTAGATCTGTGTGGTGCTGGGAACCTAAGTGTAAAAGAACTATGCCCAGAAATACCTGCACAGAAGGACACCATGCCTAAATCACTCATAGCCAGCAATCCTGCTGGACTCTGGTGTCTAAGTTAGATACAACATCTTAAATGTAAAAAATACTTAATGAGACAATAAAGGGATTGTGAGAGTTGCAAGGTAGTACTGCTGAATGGCTCATAGTACTTGAAAACTACAGGAAACTGCACTGGTTAGCACTTCTCTGAAATAATTCAGAGATGCTCAACTTTACTTACAGTATGCCAGGGAACTCGATAGATATTGATTTTGGAGACTTGTGATAGAAATATGTATGAATGCTTAATCTCATTGGTATAGCCACAATAAATAGGGGAAAACCACTGGTGTTCTTGGTACGTCCTAAAACCAGAGAAATGTAAATTGCAGAGAAATCATGATTTGAAGACCCAACCTTGTGTGCCTGGCATGCTTTTGTCTCTAATGCAGGAAGACTTGTATATAATATTGCAAAGTCTTTCAAAGTGGAATTAAAAATATGGGCAATTAAGAAAACCACTCTAGTTCACACAGTATTACAGAAATAAGCTACTTATACGTATGATATACCTCATTATAGCTTCATCTGCTCTGAGAAAATGGTTGTTGTATAGCAATGCATAAAAGGCCATGTATGCCTCCACATGTAGGCATTCGATAAATTGCAACTGTGTATGGAAAGTAGGGGCCTCTGTAATTTGTCATTTCTCATAATACCTCATTAACTGGAAAGTAAAATATATGGAAACAAGTATTTAAAATTCCTCAAATTTCTAACATGATATTTATTTGTATATGGAAAGTAGTCTTTTTATTAAATGTATTATTAATGTTTTTAAGTCATACATTAGACAATAAATTATTTGGAAAGTCAAGTAATCATTTCTATCACTTCTAAAGAAATACTTTTCTTTTTTAGCAGTATCCAAGGTGATATGTAGAATGCTGTGAGAAGGAACATTGAAGTTTTCATTCTCAGTGTTATATACCAGATGTTATATTTCTCTTCCTATGTTTCATTTATGTGATATATCTGGTGTTTTCATCTCACTGGTCTCTATGAAAACTTCTGACTGGATAAAATAGATGAAATGAAAACTGTCTTCCCAATGGTTAACTTCAGTTCTTTCAAAGTCCAAGTGAGGTCCATCCATCTTTAGTAGTGTAAGATAGATCTCTAAGGATGTTTTACATAGTGGAGAAATCTAAGCTAGTTTTAAGCTGCTTTCTTCACTTGGATATATCTGATGTATGGCCACAGCATCAGAGATCTGAGCAGATTTTAATTTATCCTGGCTCTTACTTGACTTTTGGGGCTTGTCCTGCTGAGCTAACCAGTTGAAAGCCAACTCGATGGCAGTCTCTGCTGGCTCTGCAGTAAATTCACTACTCCTTTTTTTTAAGTAATATAAATGGTTGTTTAATTCTGTGATTTACCACTTAGGACAGATACTGAATTACCTAGAGAAATACAGGGTCAAATTAAAATCTTTGATCTATATTTTTGCATGTTTGGGACAGATGTATTAATGAAAAAAAGTCATGTATTAATCAGATAGATATAGTATATTTTAAATTGTGTGCCTATTTTAAGAGGTAGTGCTTATGTAAGAGGTTTTCCATACAAAAAGAAGAAATATTATGGACAAATTCTGTATCTGTGTTTTTCTCTCAGGAGCTACAAAGTCTGACCATATGTAAATTGTTGTGGAGTTAGTTGGGAAAAAGCTTGTGACTGATTAATATATATACAGCTATGTATAGTAGAAAAGCCTAGGCTGTATTTGCATGTGGATATTTTCTGATAAATACTCATTTCAATGAATTAATAAACATGAAACTTCAAGAGGCAACTTAAATTAAACATTAGTCTTTTAGGTTATTCATTTACTCTACTCAGATTCATGGTTAAAATATTCCTGTCAGAACCAAAGCACCATTTATCTAATCCAGTTTCCTGTGAAAATATACCTAGGTGATCTGGGGAATCTTCAACTACCTAATTGTATAAGAGAATAATTTATATCTTGCAGTCAGTAACCTGTGATGCTGATTATTACTCAATTTTCAGTGAAAGATCAGACAATCTACCGGAGGCACTACATACCTTGAAATATCTATATATATTTTACTAAGAGTGTTAAATGAATAGTGACCTGTGAAATAAAGATCAGTATGCTGTGACATAGCATTTTCATAGTCATAAGGATGACTACATCATTTGCTTCAGCGAGATGAAAATGAAAATTTAACACTCCGAGGCCATTCTTGCTTTCACATTACTTTTGGCACGATTCCAAAAAATCCATAACATTTAAATAAATGTACTGTTTCTTCAGATTACAACAGCTAACTACTTACCAGTTTATTTGTCATTTATTTATGACCCAACATATAGTGTTGGTTGTTCAGAAAGTGATTCTTAATTCAAAGAGGCATTTAGTGGCTCTCAGGGTGTTGAACAAGCACAACATAAAGTTGAGGGCCATTTTTCAAGAACAACTTCCAAACAGGCACACCTAATGAATATAAACATTAAAGATGAGATTTATGCCCATAACTCAGATATTTGGAGTGAAATCCTTGTCTCCTGAAAATTAATAGTAAAACTCCCATTAACTTCAGTTTAGCCAGATTGTCAGCATCAACTTCTAAAACAATCGTAAAGTGATCTTCCAGAATTAAATTATGAGAATACGTCATAATATTAAAAAAATAGATTTTACTATTTGATTATTATACGTTCTCCCAGGTATTTAAGTCTGTACATTTTCTTTGAATGAACTAATTTACTTGCAAACAGCACAGGTTATAATAATAATTACTGTCATCAAAATAGGCTTTTTGTTAAAAAACGCTTCAATGGTTGATCTTTAAAAACAGATCCCTTTTATGCACCATTTGATATGTATAGTCTCTGTATACAAGTATTAAGTGACTTGCAGCTTTGAAACAAATAAGAGGCAGCATGTAATAATAGAGCAGGTGTTCAAGCCATGGGCTTCACGTGGCTTCAAAAAGCTGTTAGACAAATCCATGCAATAAATACACATCATGAATAATTACATGGAGAAATACATGTGTGGTTTAGGAAACTCCTGAAAGTAGAGAGAATACACCAAGAGAAGATAAACCAAGGAAGTATCACTTTCCATATCCCCGGGTGATTTACCTCAATAGCTCATCAACCTCATTTTAAAAAACCCACCTTACTTAAGTTATAAATTTTTCTAGCTTTGGCTTCAACTAGTGCCTATCATCATGTAAGCTTAAAAAGATATTTACCTACCAGAATATTTTCCCTACAGAGATATTTATAATCTTTATTTGATTGGATCATTTCTCCGATCTTTTTTTAAAAAAAGTATTTTAATGTCTCGTTCTAAGGCACGTTTTCCATAACTTGTATAATTTCTCTAGTTATTTTCTCAATTCTTTTAAGTTCCTCAGCATCCTTTTTGAAGTGCAGGCACCAGAATGTAGACACAGTATATCCTTCATAATTTTCCTAACACCGTATTCTGAAAAAATATCAGTTCTGTATGTTGTAGATTTTATCCTGCTGATACATGGGAAGAATCATATTCACACTCTTATGTAAAGCATCACAGTAGGAGATAATCTTCATTGATTATTTTCTATGACTCCTCAGTCCTTTTCAGTCCCTGCTTTCCATGACAGCATCTCCATTTTGTAATTATGACCTGCATTCATCCTTCACTGGTGAATAAGTTTGCATTTCTTTGTATTATAACATGTAGTGTTTGAAAGGGTCTCTTGATCAAAGAAACTGCATGACTGGTCCATCTCCAGCTCCAACATTGACCCTAAAGACTTGATTAAGGGTGATCATCATCTCAATTTTATCCTTACCTGAAAAGCAACAGAATATCATCATGTTTTAGTCTTAATCTAGAGCCAACAATAAGCTGAAGGAATTAATTTCCTTTAAATATTTCCATAATGACAGGAATATGTTTATGGTCATGTAAGGTTCATCATTGAACCATGAGGCTTGAACTTTGTCTGACCAAGAGGTTAATATTCACTGAAAGCAAAGTTAAGCGCTAGTACAGATCGTTTATTGCTGAGAGATTTACCAAATGATGTCAAAAGTTCCAAAGAAGCGGGAAGTTTGTAGCCTGAGCAATTCTTGAAAAAGATGGAAGGTTAATAACTTTTACTGAAGGGGAGAATAGTAACGTTTTAATCTAAACAGTACTTCTTCAGGGAAAGGGGAAGCACATATTGCAAATTGAGACATTCTTCTGTGAAGACAAACATAAAGGTGTGGTATCTTTTTCAGCAGAAATCTTTCTTTATTCCCATGATCTGATAGTCATTGATGTTTGAAAGCTGGATAATCTAGAAAAGCTGCTTGCAGCTGAGGAGAATATAGGTAGATGTAAGCAGTTTTCTGTTTTACCAGTCTTTGTAAACTTTGTAATGTGTTTCTGTATTTGAAGCTATTATAAATAAATTTTCTTTTACCTTTACTAGGCTTTTCTCAAAAGTGTGCTTAGACTAAGTGTGAAACAGGGCATCCCATCCCTTCATGTAAGGCTTTCTTTAAAACTGAATTACTATATTACTTCTTCAGGGTATAGAATCTCTTTGAAACCTACAGAGCATTAAAAATATAGTAACATGTATCTCTGCTAAGCAGCATAGATTATGTTGGGATTTCAGTTTTGTATATGTAGAAGGTGCTTCCCAGTTTGCATGCTGCAAGATGGTAGGAATACTACCATTGAACACAAACGGTGACGGCGAAGTTGGTTGGCAGCACTATAATTCTAGCAATCTTTGTGTCATTTTAAAATTTTACCAGTAATAATAATAAATTTTATTCCCCATGATGAATAAAATTATGGACTATTCATTGAAATAAACCGATCAAATGTTCTTCCAGATAATGAGTGAATGTTGACATCCAACAATCAGGTTTTTAATTATTTAATTTTAACTTTTGTATAAGCATCATATTTTAGTAAGAAAGCTAAGTAGGAATAAGACAAATACTTCACAGAATACTATTTTGTCAGCCTAATTTATAACGGCATCAAATAATTTTGCAAAGTGTATTTGATAAAAATTAGCCTTGTGTGTTAATGGCATTAATTGAATTGCCACCTTCTACCAGCTTATATCGTGGAGATAAATATTAACAGCTTTTACTTTTCAGAGACTTTTTTTGACAATTGGAATACCCACTTTAACATATACTGACATACAAATTAGCTTTTTTTCCCCCCTTACAATCATAAGGGGCAGGTCTTCTGTTAATATAATGTTTGCTTCAAAATAAACTGCTTGTGGCATGAGGAAGGTCATGGGGAAATTTGAGAAATTTTAAATGTAAGTTTGCAGTATCTTAAGACCTAGAGGTCTTGGGTTGCATCTTGTGTTATAGAACTTTGAGGATCTCTGCCATAGGTGATTGAGTTTGGGGAATTAGGGATGAGAACTAAATTTGTGCTAAAGTGTGCTACATTTGCACAAGTTATATTATAATTAACTTTTACCTCCTGTTGAATGTACATAATGGTACTTGTTCTTTTTAAATTGCTTTGAGCTCTTCATGTGAGATGTACTACACAAAAAGCATTTTTTAGTTCATTAATTCTTTGCACAGAATTCAAGTGGTAGGACTGTAGAGCTCTTCAGAACCAATATTGGTGTTGGATATCTACAGCTAAGTATAATGTCTGGTTTACTTAATGTCCTTTGGGATTTAAATACTGAATCTCTTTTCTCTTACAGAGAAGTTGATAAGGATTCTGATGGCCACATCAGCTTCAAAGAGTTTGAATCTGCAACGAAGTACGGACAAGATAAAGTATCACCAGCGTACTTTGCCTAAAGGAGATTCTCTGGTGAAAAGACAAAGCAGAAACTTCAGATCTCCAGATACTTAAAAATCAATGAAACTTCATTTGTTTCAGCTAGCATTTTAAGAACTTTGACTGTAAGTGTAGCTCTGAAGAAAAGCCTTTGAAGCTTTACTGTTGACAAGTTGGGTATATTAATTTACATGTGTATGTGCGTGTAGAATACTGAAAATATTTGAAATCTGTCTGTAGAATACTTAAAATATTTGATATCAAATCACCCTAGTTAGGAACTGCAACTCTGTAGTTTTTCTTTTTGACTTAAGAGATGAAAAAGGACCAACTCTGATTTCCAGCTGCTGTGAAATTTGTTCACTTTTTCAGCAGCCCTTTGTTGACAAAGTATGTCAAACACATTGAAACTGATTAAATTTATAGCAGATCGTGTCTGATTTTGTAAAATCAGTAGTATATTTGTCTTTCCTTTATTGTTTCACTTTCATATGTTCTTTTTTATAGATTACACATTATTTTTAATATAACATTTATTCGTAAATTAGCTACATGGTTTAATTCTGAACAATAATCAAGAACTGTGTTTGTAAGGAAGTAAAGTAAGCGGAAATACTTAGCTTTTTTTTTTTTCTGAAACCATTTTTTAAATAGAGACAAGAATAAATCTCTGAAGTGTACAGTCTTGCAGGCTGAAAATTCTGTGTATTCAAACCTTCACCTGACTTCTAGGTAAGAATATGGATATATGGATATATGACTTATTATCCCACAGGGATAGTCGCTACAGGTCTAGACACGTTCATGTAAAAATGTATGATGGTTTGCTGTGATATTACTTACATTGTATTTTTTTGGTCAGTAGACTTCAGTGGTTTTGGTGCCCAGAACCCATACCCTTCCTAAAGAGTGAATCCATGCAGTAGTATTTCATTATGATATTTTACTATTATTTATTATTTTATTTATTTAAAAATAATTATTTATTTCATAAGGAACAGTTGAAAAGTCTGTGGCCTCTTGTTTGTATTTCTAGTCCAGCTGTGGTTTGTGGTCTAAATATCTGACAACGTATCTGCTATACTGTACAGTTATGGTGATCTGTTAAATATTATAGCAGACAGAAAAGTCTTTGTATGTTTTTCATTTCAAGGAATATATGTCTTGTGTATATGGCAGGGAAGTCTACAGAGGAGAGGATTTGGATGATTTAGACTTTTTACTAAAGCCTGTAGTGACAGGACAAGGGGAAGTGGTTTAAAACTGAAAGAGGGTAGATTTGGGCACTCAGAGAAGTTGTGGATGCTCCATCATTGGAAGTGTTCAAGGTCAGGTTGGACAGGGCTTTGAGCAATCTGATCTAGTGAAAGATGTCCCTGCCCATGGCAAGGGGGTTGGAACTCGATGACCTTTAAAGGTCCCTTCCGACCCAAGCCATTCGATGATTCTATTATTTTATCGATTGAATGAGCAGTTGTTAAACTATGGTCTTTGGACAACATGACATTCCTGGTAGCCTGCACAGTGTACTATACTGAAATCTGGGAGAGCTTTGACTGAAAATTAATTCAGATATTTAAGCCCAATATCGAGATTGTCCTCACTGAAATATTTTGTTTACTTCTTACCCTGGTGTATCAAATAATGAATATTTAATCCATTCAGTCAGTAATGAGAAGAATAAAAAAAAAAATATGTGCAGTACATCATGGAATATGCAATATGTCCAAATAAGGTTCCTAAAATAAAACTTAGTGTAAAGATAGTACATTAGGTTTGTGGCAGTGTTACTGTGTCTTCTATCTTTAATCAGCTGGGTAGGTGGTGGCTGACAAGTTGAACCCAGTAACTAGCTGACACACAAAATGTCGCAGTTTAAAGAACAGCTTCATCATGACTCTCATTTACTATAACATATCAGTTTTACACTTCTCTGGCAATGAAATGCAGTCTTAAAATGAGGTTGAATTACAGCTGCATCCCTGCTTTGATTCCTTAACACCGATCTTTGGGAAGGCTGCCCAAATGTTAAAAGAGTCAGACCTGTTTGCATGAATTTTTGTGAATAGATTGCCAATAACATTTTGAAAAAGTACATTGCACCCTTGTCCATAAGAAACAGGAATAACAAATGTGGGGTTTAGTAATCATTATTTAAGGATCCATACCTGAACCTCTTATTCGCAAGAAATAAAAAATTAGTGATTAATTTTAAAAGAGCCCAGTAGCTGCTCATGTATTAACATTTTGGCTCAAATCATAGTGCGGTTCTGAAGTGAATCCACGGATCTTCTCCACTTTCTGTGTATTGGTTCAGTTTGCAGAGTCATTATCATGCATGTGATCAAGACTCATTTTAGAGGAAAATAAACTAGAAGGCCACTCTGGGCATGCACAAAATATTTTTTCAAGACCTAATGGAGACACGAGTCTGAATGATGACTAGCTTGCACCACCATGAAGTCCTACAAGTCCTCCAGCCATATATCAAGCAGTCCAGCTGACCATCAGCAAAACAGTCACAGCATCAAGGCATCCCGTTCTCCATGACTGGTTTTCATTTGAAATAAAGCCAATGTCATTGCCATCACAGTGTCCCCTTGGATTTGTTTCCATGGCTCCAGGCCTTCATTATTCCCTTCAATGGGACTTTTGCATGCTGATCAAACTTAGAGTGAGGGCAGAGTTTAGCAACCAGCATCATGGTGTCAGCCAGGAATGAGCAAGAGCAGAAACAAACCTTCTTTTCCCTTTGAGACCATAAGGAGGCAGGGCAGTGACATGCTACTGTCTTCTGCATGAGACACACAAAAAGATGGCATGGAGTTTCCTAGGGTAGAGAATCCTGTGGATAAGAAAGCCACAGTTCTGTGACACAGCTTCTATTCAGACAACTTCGAACAAAAATGTGTGGTGAGAACATTTCGTCTAACCACTCGGCACTAATGGCATCATAATGCTAAACTACTGCTTTTGCATGGAAGTATTTGCTAATGTAGAGTTAGCCAGGGAGTCTGGTGTTTAAAATTGATATGATACCTATGCTATGGTGAAAATCTCAGCCTTAATCAGATGAAATCTCTCAGTGACACCAAGGAAGAGTATTTCTGTGTGCCCTCCAGTGAAGTGTGCTTTTAGAAATAGAATTCTGTTAGAGTCATTCTAATTTAAATAAGTTCAATATGTAAGGTGAAATATTTGTTTCTTTTACCATTGACTTTACTAAATACAAGAAAATGTTGAATAATGTAGATAAAGATGGCTTACAAATTAGCCATGAAAAATAAGATGCCTGCGATAGTACATCTTAGAATGCTGTGTTAAAAGACCTGAGACAGGTCTACTGAGAAAACCCTAGTAGCTGCAGAGCATTTACTCTAGAAAGGCAAGAACTTTGAAATACTTAACCTTTCTTGGAGAAGAAAGCTGTGATAGATGTTAAATGATTGTGAAATATTCAGTGACATATTGAGATATAACAGCTGCTGTGGAATCATGTCATAGTCAAACATTGTACTAGTTTTGTAAGTGTCATATATTTGTTAGCATTCCTATTCCTGGCTAAGGGCAATCTTGAGAGCTAGTAACATGAAATTCAAGTGATAAAAGAGTACAAATAACAACTCATTTGAAGTTCTATTTCCCACTCTGCTGGGGAAACAGCACACAGACACATTGAACTGTCCCAGAAGGCCTCAGAAGATGAATTACATGAAATTCTGACTTTTGACAGCATTGTTTTGGAAGAGGGAAGCCCTATTCCACAACTGATAGCTGTGCCCAAATAGAGCAGCCCTGAAAAGGGACCCCAGGTTTCTTAGATTTTCCAGATCTCCATTGGGAAGATGGGTCACTGCCTGATAAGCTAGCAAATATATTAGTAACTTGCTTCAAGCTCTTCTTTTTCTGAGAGGCTCTTGATCTGAATTACTATGTTTAATTAAATGTTTTGGAGGTTTTTTGTTTGCTTTTTCCATAGTTAGCTTTGTGAAATGAGCACATTCTGCTGGAGGTTTCAATACTGCCCTAAAGTCAGACCTACAGGGACAACTGCAGAATAGTGCAGATGGTGAAGCCCCAAAGCCTTGTCTGGACAGAGACAGAATTTCACCACATAAAAGGTGAAAAGCAGAGTCCTGAAACTTAAACTAAATTCCAGAAGATTGTAACTGCTGTACAGGATAGACCTAAGATTCACCTCTTCCAATGTCCAGTCTTTGACAGTAGTGATGATTAACCATATGGCAGCGGGGGTGTGGAAGAGTGATGCTTCCCTAGCACACTTTGTGTGTCCAGCAGTCAGAGGTTTACAACCCTCTTCTGTTGTGTTCAGTACTGTAGAAGTGATTCTGGTGTGAATCACACTTGCTCCTTTTGCTCTGGTTTTTTCAGTCCTACCACAGTCTTTCTGAGATGATCAGAACTGTGCTCACCACTGAAGTTGTGGCAATAACTGTGGCTTTATATAGCAGCATAATAATGTTTCCCATTTTGTGTTCTATAGCTTTCATAACAGCAATTTGAAAATTCAGTGGTGAAAGAAATGGATGTACAGTTAATTCAGAAGTTATGTTAAGCAGCAGTTTGATTTCTCTTTATTTTTGCCATGATCTTCATTCATACATAACTTCACTATAATAAATAAAAATACATGTACATCATAAATAAGAAATAAAAATTGAAGTCAGATTATTTGCAATATTTAAGCACCTAAATATATAGAAAGACAGCTCTCATAACCTGCAAAATGGTTGAGGCAGCTAAGCGCTAGCTTCTACTGGAATCTAACGGTTCATGCACTAACTATGCACATAGCTTTGAAAATCCTGCAGGAATCAGCCTGCATTTTTATGTTTTTAAAATTAGACACTTCATATGAATAAATAGGAGAAAGAATGAGACGAATCAGACAGTCTCACTCCCACAGTTCACTGAGAACAAGAGGTAGATCCTCAGACTGGTACTTGACCACTGGTGTATTTGCACGCTGCAGGGCAATACCGTGCAAAACGCTGCCTAGAAGCAAGATTTGGGTCCTGTGCTCTGCTCTGCCGGTACAGCTGTGCTGCTCCGAACGGTGGAGCAGTCCTCCTCGGCATCTGCTGAGAACCCTCTGCAATGCTCTCTCATGCTTGATCTGCCTTATTAGGCAAGTAGCGTTCAAATCTTTATGCAGTGCCACAACCTGGGTGTATTATGATCAGATAGAGACTACTTCACAGAGAGATTTTCTCTATTCACAGCAACCCATGAGAACAGCTGCGGATTTCTAAACTTAGCAAATCACCTAAATTTACTAGAGCTTAAGAAGAGTGAGTCATCTAGATTTATTAAAAAATCATTTAATACTGAAACTTATTAGGTGCCTTTGACAAAGACTGGTCAGAAATTATGCTTACGTTGCTGCCATGATTATAATATTTTGCTCCTAATTGTGAAAACTGTCACAATCTACAAGTTGGTATGGTATTTTAAAATGTACATTAGGAAAAGGCCAATTCTTAGACATACAGAACTGAAAACTGTAAGTCAAGGGTGAGAAGTCATGCTGGATCTCTAGCTGACAGCCAGTCGTGTCAAAAAGAACAGTAGGATTGTAAAGAAAATATTTGTAGCTCACTGATTTGTACCAGTTCTCTATTGCAGTGGTTCATTATTGAAGTACTCTGGTCCCTGTGGCAGTTCTCTAACTATAGTATAGAACAAAAAAATTTATAAATGGTGTGCATAGGCCAAGGGAGGTAAAGAAGTTCAGGCATCTTTGTCCTACTGAAATCGTAAGAACTTTAGAAATGCTCCATGGGGTCAGGTCCATGGTCCGTCTAGTTCAATAGCCTGTCTCCAACTGTGCCCATGGGAAATACCATTTAGAAAGAGCACACAAGCCTGGACGCTACCTGCGGTTCAGTACTTTCTACTGCCCCAGCATCCATAGTCACCTGCTTAAGAAAGATGGAGGATGCACTGCTAGTCTTAAAGACTCATGAGGGGAAAAAAAACATTTACAAGAACTGCTAAATGCAGGCTAAGCTAAACTTGAAATGGCTCGGACCCTTCCAGTCACCACTGAAAAAACAAAACCTAGACTCTGTCATAAGAAAATGTAAACAGCCAAAGACTTTCAAAGTATATTTATGTTCTTTTATACAGATATGTCATTTACCGTTCTTTTACAGCATGCTCCTTTTTTCTAGAAAGCATACAAATGAGATACTGCTGATTAATAGTGCTCCACAGCCTTCCAACAACAGAGGAAATCTTTCAGTGGCAGCTTTGCCCCTCCTTACACCTACTTTCTTTTAAATTACTTTCATCATGCTTTCAGCACAGCTATAGCTCTTAACAGGGACATGGTATCAAAGATGGAAAGGTCCGAAGATGGACTTGCACACAGAAGATGGGGTGGAAAATACTTCAGTTATATTTTACTTCAAAACTTCTATCTATTTGAGCTGAAAAGAAGAAAATTATTTCTTCTGGATGACATGTCCCTATATTTCACAGAGATGGCCCAAGGTGGTTTGTGCATTGCATCAATTGTTTAAATGTGGTAAAAAATGAGCTATCCACTTAATTATTTGCAAGTCTTCTTGACTTCTTCATTCCATGAACTAACACAACCACACAAACACAATTCAGAAAAGATTCCTCATAAACTCGTAAGTGAGGGTAATTTTTGACACTTGAATCCCTTTAGTGTATGTTTTAGTGTATGCTGCATTGCTTTTCTACAGTAGTTTCAAAATCCAAATGTTGTTTAGTACTGCATCAAATGCCTCACAGAGGCTGTCATAGCAGAACAACATTAATACACCAGACTTGTAATTTCACAGGAAAATCATATCAATTTTATTTAACAAGATCTGATTTTTAAAAATGTGTTGATTGACATTAAGTGTAGTACCATCCTGTGATTTCTTATTGACTGGGTATTGTATTATCTCATCTCTTTCACGGGCACCCCCTTGCTGTGGGGAAAGAGCTTGCGTGCCCTTGCGAAGTTGAGAGCTATGCTGGTGGTGGCATATGCCTCCGGTAGGGTCTCCCAAGCCTGACAGGTCTCAACTGAAGGGTCAGACAAAGTGTGTCCACGGGCAGGATGGGCTCACTAGCCTTCGGGCAACCATCCTAGGAGAAGGACAACTCTAACTCCAAACCCGGGCAGATGGAGCTCGTTTAGCCCTGTAAGGCCATCCATCTAAGAGAAGGATACTCTAACCAAACCTACGACCTGAGGACTTTGCTGTCACCGTCCAAGCTCGCTAGGCCCTGGCAGATGAACCTCAGGTGTAAAGGGTGGGGCCAGTCCCGCGCACGCTGCGCCTCACCTAAAAAATCCACCGCGCAGGCTTGAAGGGTGTACTCACGTTTAAAGCCCTTCCCAAATCTTCGTCCGCGAAGCCAAGCCATGAGATGAGTATTATCTCATGCATTATCTGCAATTCTTATTTATATTTAGGTCTTTTTATGTCATTCTCACACTGTGAAGGGATGTTAGAATGAATGAAATTGTCATTTATAGTCTTTTGAACATCCATTTATAATCCTAAAATGGTATAAAATGCAAAAATGAAGATCATAGGCATGGTTATTTTTAAATAATTTTGTACGTGTTTAAACTTGTGGGCTTCTCTGAGAGCTTGTACAGAGTATCGTAGATTCCAGGAAACACTACATTTTACCAAGTGAACGGCAATAATTGAAGTACGCATCTTCCATCTCTTTAGAGGTTTTCTTCGCTCTTTCTGTTACACAGTGGTTATGGACATGACATCCTGTTATTACATGAAAAAGTGGAGATTTCCAGATCAAATCTCACTTGATACAAGGACCCTTTGTGTGTATATCCCTGGGAAGTCTACCTAAAAATTCTTCTAAAGGAGACTCTGAAGCCAAGACAAATGTTTAACAGATTGTATTTCAGTGTTTTCCAGAGGTAGCCCGAATCTTCACATTCTAACACGAATTACTTCAAATTCCTTTCCACTTTCTTTTCAATTCGCTTTTCAGCAATATGAATTTAGGTTTCAGTAGTTTTTAAACCTTAGGCTTCTCTTGATAAAGTTGTTATACACAAGGAAAAGTTTTAAATATGTTACAATCTTTGAACAGTCCTGCTGATTGTACAGCAGAAATGTGGATAGAGACTTACTAAGGACACTGTTTTGAATAGAACTGAGCAAGGTCTAGAAACAAACTAGACCAAGCCTATCAGTGTCATGTCAAGCTGACTAGAGCATCTCAGGAGAATTGAGAAAACCTTGGAAAATGACACTGGAAATGCACTTAAAGTACTGAGAGAGATATGCAAACCAATGAAATTGTAGTTTTCATACAAAAGCAGTCATGTTGACATAAAACTTTTTTGGTTGATATATGTTTACTCCATAGGCATGTTTGTAATAGCAATGTTAATTGTGCCTGCTGATTTGTGATCCATTTCACCTAATGCAAATCCAACACTGGCAGGAATACAGTCACCAGTGAAGGTAGAAGTGGGCTTATCAAAAGTGTCTATGAAAGTTAGTGGTGTGCCTCACTGAAGTTACGTACTGAAACACATTGCTGAACACCTTGGGGCTTGACTTGGGACGTAAATGCAGGCAGGAGCTAATTTACGTCAGTGTAAAATAGATGAAGCTATGCTGCTTTCAATATCTGAGCTCATCTCTCCAAGTTCATCTATTGCTAACTGTAAATGTCTCTGTATTGGGCTCCACAGCAGAGAAATACCACTGGACATTTTTCAATACCTCATCCATAGCCAGTGAAGATTTTATTTTGTCAGCAGAATCTTGAATTCTGATGATAGTGCATGAAAACAGTAATCTAGTTACGTGTCAACTGCTGTTGGAAGTTTTGTTGGAAGATTTGCAACTATACAAAGCATCTTTTTACTTATAACTTATATTTGATTCAAAATCATTGCTTCCTGATAGACAAGCAACACCATGATATCATTTTATAGTCACTTTCCAGAGCATAGCAGTTAATCTAATGCTACAGTTACACCGTTACCGTTTATTACAAAATACATGTGATGTTCACTGACCTGCAATATAGGGCTAGGTTTATCTTAAACTTTGTATTTTTAAGATTTTAAAGCCTCCATGCTGGAAACTGCGTGTAATCCAGTAAAAAAAACCCTTTCCTTTAAATACACTTGATCGCTATTTCAGGAATATTTACTGCAGCAGCATCTATCCTTGCACAGGATCCCAGTAGGCAAAGTACTCCACAGACATGTCTGAAAGGGTCTCTGCCTCTAAGAATGGGGTACATAGTTCATCTTTCTTCCTGCTGAGATAAGAACCTTACTCCACTGTTTTCTGACTGATTTTACTTATCTCCAGCTATGCAATTACTGCATTTTTTGCATGTTTCGCAAAACCTATTAATGCTCCTTCCTGAATCAATCAACAGAAAACCTAAATATTTCACCCCTGTGAAATAGTCTCGGGTATATTCATAAAAATCACGTGGCCAACAGTAGTTTGGCAAGCTACGTTTGATGTTTCTTCTCCCTGGGCCAGATAATATATGTGCATAATTGCTCAAGTGCCATCTGGTTGCAACTTAAGATGTGTTGCTCATTGATAATGAAAGCGCTGATTTGGTCCCACACATGAAATAGAAGTGTGTTTAATGTAAGCCTCCATGATTTTGTAGGACCCTGATACACAAAAAGAGCAATGTCTCGTCAAAACCTTTTAAGAAATGTGCATTTAATAATAATTTTTCTAAATGAAATGAAGATACGGCTGAAAGATACCTGATTGTTTTGGGATAGAAAAAATTAATTTTTACTATGATCATGAAGTGGTAATGTGAAGCCTTCAGCCCATTTCATCACACAATGCTAGGGCTTGCCTGACCCGGGGGAAATGGCAGGGAAGAGTGGGATTCAAAGGTGGCTGGGGCTGAGGCCAGTGTCCACTGCGGTATAGGGCAAAACGCCCTTTGATATAAGTGTCTGTCCCCCCAAAACAGGGAGTGGTGTCAGAGCAATTGAAAAAAATCCCATGAAGAAGTGAAAACTGAGCAAGGACATGGTAACATTATTCAAATGTACAGAAGACTTGCAAATATTAAAAAAAAAATCCTTTTTTTTCCATGTCCATTGAGAGTGCAAAAACTAATGTGATTAAACTGCAGCAGGTGAGATTTACTTTAAAGCAGGAAAAACTTTTTAATGATCAGGGAGTGACTGGCAGTGATCTACTGCCTGGAGCAGTTGTCAAATGCCCGTTGACGGGGAGCTCTAAAACCAGACTGAACATATACCTGACAAGAAAAGCTTGGGTATAGTCCATTCTGCCATGGGGCAGGGAGACGGAAGAACGACCTCTGGGATCCTTCCAACCCCTGCTGTGGTCCTCTGTATTCTGCATGGAGACTTCTCCTCCCCCATGCCTTTATACCAACATTTGTGCAGAAGTTGTCATTGAAAGGAGCAAAACCCTTAGCAGTTCTTCCCTTTGGCCTGTCTCTGAGAGGAGAAAATGGTGAAGCATTATATATTTGGGGGTTTTTTTAATCACCTTTAAAATTTGCTTGTCTACTTGATAATGTGCATTTTAAACACAGATTATTGTTGTTTCGAGTGTGTGCAAAAGTGATAAGGGAGGTGACTAGAACCTTATTATTAATTCGCTTCTTTTATCTTTGGGAAATTAACATTCTGGCAAGGAATTTAATTGGACTTTTTTTTGTTAATTCTCACAGTGATGCTTTGTTTTTTCCTTTTGGGACTAGAGAGAAAAACCAGCATCTGGTGTTTGAGGATGCTGGGGATTTACACCATACTATGTGTAATATCCGTACTGTAAATAAACAAAATGAATAATTAGGTGAATAATGAGGTGTCCTGAAGGAAGACTTCTCTGACTGTGTCTGTGGAGCGTTTGTACTCCTGTCGCTTGTTCTCTGTTGAGCATCTTGGGCATTACATTGTCCATATGGATATTAGCGATGTATTTTTTCAAGCAGAAGCCAGAGATAATATTAACGAAAGTTGTCAGATATGCTTCTGCTCTTCAGTACTGTGTCTGTCTGTATGAGCGGGTGAAACATAACAGTGGCAGAGTTTGTGTCATGTCCCTTAGGACACTGACGGGCCTGACTGCCCCTGCCCGGCTTTCCCCAGGGCCTCCCTGACCCTACCCCCAGTGCAGGACCTCGCGTCAATCCCCCAGGGCCATCAGCTCCTGCCCTAACGATGCCACCGCAGAGACGGTCTCCAGATCCCCCCAGCCCTGCCTTGCCCAGCCATGGGCCCTGCCAAGTTGGCCATACTTGTGGGCCCACATGCCAGCCCAGCCGTGGCCCAGCCTGGGCCCCAGGGTGGTGTCTGATGCCCATGACTGGGGCTGCTCCTGGTGCCCCTCAGCCTGCCCTGCCACCCCGGGATGGCCCTGGCTGCTAGACCCTGCCCGTGCTGCCCCGGAGAGACACCAGCCCGTGCCACCTCAACAGGGTGTGAGGAGGTTTCTTTTAAGTGCGGGAGAAATGTAGAAGAGTTACGTTGGAAGTGCTGTACGGTCTGTCCTGACACAAAACTGAGTTCTGTGAATCGTTGGGGGATTCATGTTTTCTTGCCGTGGGGACAGACCCAAGGGCTTGTTCACCTCTTGGGTGCAAATGGACTCCTGCACCTGGTCACCTCGTGTAGCTCTGGGCGATCACACAGTCCTGCCGTGCCAGCTGAAACAATGCCAGGCCTCCTCTGGGACAGAAAAGTCAAGTCCCAATCTTCACGTTTTTAGGACTCCTGAGGTAATGCTGCCCTTCCCTCATGAGCTCCTCCCAAAACACCGAGACTTGGCAGCATGTTGGACACAGATGCTGTCTTCCATAACGATTTTGCAATGGATAGTGGTAGAAAATGTTCAGATCACTGGTATGTTGATGGCACGAAGGGAAACTCCTCTCACAGCCCATGCAGCAGCTGAGGACAGAGCGAGGGGCGGGAGCTGCTGGGTTCGGCCACACACCCGCCTCAGCCATTACCGAGCAAATGCTTATTTTATCTGTTCCTTGCATTTAAAAAAAAATAATTGGAGGTTATCTGATTTGCTGATTTTTTAAATGCTTTTGCAGAGAAAAAGAAGGTGACAACATGAGTGACTGCTCGATACCTCTGTAAATGTGTAGCATCAGACAAAGTGAAGGCATGATTATTTTTTTCATTTGAACACTTTATTAACATGCTTTTGATTATCACGAGCAAGCTGAGACCTGAATTTCTGCCACTATGCTGAGGCAACAGGAGACACCTCCCTCAGCCAGATTTCAAGTGAACTTTCTGAAGGCTACAATGGGGCAAGAGCCACAGGAGAACATCCCATCTCCTGACTGTCCTTCTTTAGGTAGATTACTGAGGATGCCTGACACCGAGGCAACTGGAAGCTGTGGCTGGAATTCATGTTGTCTCAATTTCATCTTTCTACCTTGAACATAATGGCGTATAAGTAGAATGCAAAGTGATTTTTATGTAGATGTGATATGATAATTGAAATTAGCACTTTCTCAGCATTTGCTATTCAGAAATGTAAAGAAAAGCTAAATGAATTGCCAAGGAGACGTAGTGAAAATCATTAACAGGGATAGGTCTCAGAGGGCTGCTGACATCTTGGCTTAGTGCTCTGCTGAACACCCCGTCATTGGTTAAGATCTGTTAATATCACCTTAGGTAAGCATCCTCGGCTTTTCCCTGACAACTCCACTGGCTGCTAGCTATGCTTCTGTGCCTTCATTTCCTGCCCAGTGCCAGAGGTGTTTTTCTCCTCCTCCTCAGGGGGAAGGCTCAGCCAAATTGGCAGATGACTACTTCAACCGTCCCACACCCTTGCTCTGTCCCTGGGAGCCTGTGCCCACTGACAGAGGTCAAGGTACCTGGTAACAGGTATGCAGACCCCTGACTTCCTACTGGCTGCTTAGGAAGGATAAACTTCAATACCTGTGCCGGAAAACATCCAAAGTTGTAACAAATAGTGTCACTGTCAGAGATGGAAAACTGCATACATCTCACTCTGAACCACAACTGTTCAAAAACAAGTGAAAAAGGACTGGTGCTCTGCCACGATATCACTGAGATCTGATGAAATGACACTTCTTGGGGGAAAAAAAAAAAAAAGATTCTTACACCTGCCTTAAAACACAGTCTTATATAATAACTCGTATTCCCAATAACATGCCAAGAAACCTTCAGACATCACAACTACATGAAGTATAGTATGTCCGATGTTAAATCAACAGCAAGGACAAACTATTTTTAGAGCTGTCATATATTATTGCACCTGAGCTTTATTTGTCTTCTGATTAAAAGAGGTTTTCCTTCAGAAATTGAATTTTATACTCATTTACTAAGTCCTATAGTCCTATGTTCCTATTCAATTTATTTTAAAGCAGATTCTTTGGGGAAAATTATAAAGCTAATTTGAATTGATTCTTTGGAGATTCAGGTTTAAATGAAGTGCCATAAAATTGGCAGTCAAAGTGAAAAAATAGAATTGAATTTTATACTTGTATTACTCAATGGACGCAGGCACCTTGCTCTTTGCTCCTGCTAAGGGTTTTGATGTAGCGTATTTCAGGCAATTTAAACACACCTAAGAATTAAACTTCACTAAAGTTTTGGTTACTAAGGAACCACAGAGTTTTCCTTGTTCAAATATATTTTATCAGATTATAACTTTATGGCAGGCAGGTTCGCAAAGTTAGTCATTCTCTCCAGTTTTTCAAAACTAATTCTATAAACCCCTAGTGGTATTAATCCTAATTTTGGGTAAGTAAAATCAAGTCCTATATCTGTAGGACATCTGGAAGATGGTACTTTAGCATCTAGTTGTGGACTTGTCAGAGTAACGTTCCTCACTAAGAACTTCCCCTTTCTCCACTTCCAAGTTCACCAGTTAACATTTGGGTAAAAATACAAAGCTGTTTTGGGTGTCCAGCAGTTTGCACTCCTGATTTAAAACATTTTGTAAAAGGTCTGAGGTTTGGGTGGCAGATGTGTGGCTTTTTCTGAAAACTGCATCTTTTTTTTCAATTTTAGGATCCCATATTGCAACATTTTTGACAATTTAGGCCACCATGGTAATTCATTATTAAATGAGTAAACATTTGGTCTTACAGTTTTTCTGAAAACAGGTTAATTCTGATTTTTTTCCCCATAAAGCCTAGACATACCTAGAAAAATGAGACCTCTGGCTTAACAGAATTTATGTTTTTCTGTTACTGTTTGATGCATTTACAGCTTGGGAAATACACAGAAACAATGGCCGAGGAGCTGGATGTTCAATTTCCTGTCATATAAATTACTGGGTAGATGTTCATTGCTCTATCCCAGCACTGTGCTTCCGACCGAATCAGAAGCAGGAGTGAGGATATGAAAAGATGTGCTGGAGAAAACTCTAGTCCACTCTATTATTTGCTTTGCACGCATGGTCCTATATTAGAAATGACTGATATTTTATATGAGTAAATACATTAGGAAATACTTAAATGTTAAAAAAAATATTGCTTTGTCCTGCTAATCTTTATGTGAAAACAATTTTACTGAAAGAAGCCTTCAGTCCCAGGCTTATTTTTGGATGTTTTCCACTTTCCAAAAAGTATTAGTCAGGAGCAGGCATGCTCATTTCCTTTGGCTCCCATTGTAAGTGTTGGACACCTGAAGTTGATATTGGACACCACAGCTGATGTTTATATGTGGAAATTGAAATCCCTCAATCTTTCCTACATGCGAACTTGCTACAACCCTCCATGATCTCAGTGGAAGCTGTGGCTGCTCAACATTTTGAAAATCTTGCGGTTTCAAGTGAGGTGCTTTGTGAAGGAGATAGATGTCTGGTCGCCTTGATAGTGCTCGAATGCTCCCTGGAAGCAGAAGGAAGTGAGGGGGGTGCAATGCTCCTCTTACTCACTGCACTGCTGAGCCGATGGAAACCCACGGACGGCTCTCCCCTCTTCTCTCGGCTTTCTGAAAGCAGAGCTTGGCACCTGCTGTTCAGAAACTTTCTTCTACCTCCTTTTTGCTTGACATTGACAAGAATTTGCCAAGATGCTGCCAGTTACAAGTCTATCTAGCTGCTGGGCTACATCCTTCCCTCAAGCCTGGCTTTCCCATCCTGTGATATTCAATTGGCTTTTTAGGCTGAGCAAGTCCATGAAGTTTTCCTGGTTTCCTGGGGAAACTTGCTGCTCCCTGGGTCCCCAAAACTCTGGGTCTGCTCCCTGCTGGCTGACCCCCGATGTCCCCCAGGGCCTTTCCCATGGCCCTGTCTGGTGCCCCCAAGCTGAGGATGCTTCCCAGAAAACTTTTCTACCAACGAGTATAAAGATGTGCAGTGATTTGTAAAGAATCTTTTTTTGCTCCTGTTGAATTCAGGGCAACGTACAAGTTTCCTCTTTTTACCCATTGATCTCACTGATGATTTTTTTTTTCATGGATCAGGAAGATGGCTGGCAGTTTTGGTTCTTACTTGGCTGCAAATAACAATGAAAAACATGTTATTTACATGATACTTATTTATCTGCTGAAGATTAATAAAGGCCTTTTAAGAACCGCAGCATGTTCTGGAGAGTTAAATCATAGGGTAAAAGGATGGATCTGTACCGGATTCTAAGGGACAAACTGATTCCAGTTAAGATCTATAGAAAGTACACAAGTAGAAAGAAAGACACTCCATGTTGTTTACAAATAAGCTGCATGAGAACAGGGACTCATTGAAAACAATTTAAATAATTTAAGTTTTTTCTAACTAGACTTCTATAATTTCAATGAGTTCTGCCTTTTGCATAACTGCGTCTGATCCTTTCTGATCTGGGCGCTGTCCCGCAAACAGTGGGTCTTGTGTCTTATTTGTCTCAGGACAAAAACTCACGGTTTTCGCAGGTTTATATCAGTTTAGGTATAACCATGCCCATCTTCTAATCATTGTTTTAAGTAGAACAGATAGTATTTGAGTATATAGTTGATCTTGTCAACAGAAAGAGTAACATGGTAAAAACAAGTCTAGGGCTCTAGAAGGTTAATATTCAAGCACCACTTCCTCCAAGCTCAAGATCAGTTCATCTCTATGTGTAAGAAATCAAGAAAAGGAGGCAGGAGACATGCGAGGATGAGCAAAGAGCTTGTGGAAAAACCGAGATGGAAGAACAATGCTTACAGAATGTGTAAAAAAGGAACTGGCCACTTGGGAAGAATATAGGAATGTTGTCAGAGTATGCAGGGATGAGACAAGGAAGGCTAAGGCCCACTTGGAATTAAATCTGGCAAGAGATGTCAAGGACAATATGAAGGGCTTCTTCAAGCAGCAGAAGAAAGACTAGGGAAAATGTGGGCCTGCCACTGTATGGGGTTGGGTGCCCTGGTGTCAGAGGATACAGAGAAGGCAGAATTATTGAATGCCTTCTTTGCTTCAGTCTTTACTTCTAAGGCCAACCCTCAGGAATCCCAGTCCCTGGAGGTAGAAGAAAAAGTCTGGAGAAAGACTTTACCTTCGTTGAGGAGGATCAGGTTAGAGATCACCTAGGCAAACTGGACAACCACAGATCTATGAGCCCCGATGGGATGCACCCACAAGTGCTGAGGCAGCTGGCAGATGTTACTGTTAAGCCACCTGGGGTTGTTTAGCCTAGAGAAGAGAAGACTGAGAGGGGACCTAATCAATGCTTATAAAGGGCGAGTGTAAAAGGATGGGGCCAGACTCTGTTCAGTGGTGCCCAGTGACAGAACAAGGGGCAATAAGCACAAACTGGAACACAGAAAGTTCCATCTGAACATGAGGAAAACTTTGAGGGTGGCAGAGCACTGGAACAGGCTGCCCAGAGAGGTTGTGGAATCTCCTTTTCTGGAGATATTCAAAACCACCTGCATGTGTTCCTGTGCAACCTGCTCTAGGTGAACCTGCTTTAGCAGGGGGTTGCACTAGATAATCTCCATAGGTCCCTTCCAACCCCTGCCATTCTGTGATTCTGTGATTACAAGCTCCCCATAGGCAGTCTCACTGTAATTATTTTCCTCAATGTATAATGCCGAGGTATTGCAACACGGAGATAAGTGCTTTAGAGATGCCAATAGACAGACAGGCTTTTGATACTAAATCACACAGTATTCAAGGTGAGATATAGCACAATGGAAAGGGAATTGCCTTTTTTTGAGAACTGGGAGAACATCTCCATAGCAGTGCTGAGGGCAAAGCAGAAATGCGTGTTGCACAGCAGTGTGCGTCCTTGCTGCCCATGCTGGCCATGAGCAAAGTGGAGAGCCTGGCTGGGGTGCTGCTGGCACCCAGCAGCTGCGTGCCCCACACCTCTGTCAGCTTATTGACAACTCGTATTCTGTGCAAATAGTGCACTTTTGCTCTCTGACGCTTTCCAGGTGTAATTACAATGGAACATCAATATCCAGTTCCAGACACAGCTACTTTCGCTCTTTTTTAATTATCTGGTGACCTTGGTGACTCTATTCTGTTATTTTGTCTAGCTATCTATCAGAAAAGTAAAATCTGGAAAATACGTCTGAAGAACCAGGAAATGTAGAAAATAGACATCTTTACAAAAGCCACGTTTGTGAAATGACTACAGATAATTATCTCTCACAGCATTTACTAAAGACTTAAAAGCAAGGAAATGAATACTTAAAGACTGTGCAAGTGTCACAGTAAACCTTGAAAGTCAATATACATAACAAACATAAAAGCTTTGTCATGTCAAGTAACAAATTCCCTTTTCCTCATCACATAGCAAGACCTTTCACTTGAGCTGCCCCCAAAAGAGTCTGACTTGTTCTTTGCATGTTGTCCACATTAAATCCAGTACATCAGTTTTGACTTTTATAATTAGTTTGGTATTTTATTATTAATGATAGTAAGCATAAAATATTATTAAAGGACTTAAACTTAACACATACTTACATTGTCCTACCTGACAACGAAGACATAAATTTTTAAATACCTACGTATCAGTGTATTCCAAGATGCAGAACACTTTTAGTCCCAGAAGTTTGTTCCCTTTCTTAAGGGTAGTACAAGTAGCTGTACAAAATGATCTCCAAAGAAGTCTGAGTCACTTTGATGGTTTTACGGTAAAGATAAGTTACATCTTCTTCTAACCTGATACATCCTCCGAAAGGCTAAGGAGATGAAAGTCATGATTCACTAGACTAAGGTAAGTGCTCCAAGGGATGTGAAATTAAAAAAATAATTATACTTTTCTGTGACAAAATGCTACACACTTTGTGTTTGCTTAATTAGTAATAATAGCATTATTATTAGATTGATTTTATTAGATATAAAGCTAGAACAATAGAGAAATGTGCTCAATCTGCTTCATTCACAGAACTAAGTGTAAGCTGTGCTTAGGCATGTTTGAAAACTTGCCCTGCCTCCTGCAATTATAATACATGGAGGATCCAGGGTGCCATCACTAACACAGGAGCCATCCCCCCTTGAATTGCCTGGTCACTGCACCATGTAATCGAGGGCAGAAACGGACCAAGATCTGTCTGCTTATATATGTCAGCAAAGAACTATCGATAACGATTCCTTGCCCATTTATCATTTGGTAGAAGATTTTGCATTACTTTCTTCAGCTCTCATGCGTGCTCCCTCCACAGTCAAGTTTGCACTGTTTCACTGGCACGTGTGGAACACAGTCATTAGCACACGCTGAAGTCTATCAAACGAGATGTTTGCAGCTGTTATTTTGCAGGATTATCTTTTGCTGTTCCCTCCCCTTCAGGCATATTATGTCTGTTGTCACGGGACAGTTGGAGGATTGTGTAACAGGGGCCAAATGCAAGACTCTCCTCATCAAACAGTACTCAGGGGTAGGAAACTCAGGGGAAATTCATGCAGAGAAGATGAAAACAGCAAATAAGCACAGAGAAGGAATAAAAGAGGTTTTTGTTCATAGCTGAGTGATGTTTGATAACTCCAGCATAATTTGACTTTTTGATGAAGCTAATGCTTCATTCAATGCAATTTCATTTTAGAATTGTCTACAAATTCAAAATTAACTTCTGACTACGTCATCTGATCTGACTCAGCCACGGCGAATAAGGCTATGAGCAATTCCACGTGACTATGGCACTGCAGCTTGCAGCTGGGGAAGCCTGATCCAATTCCTCAAATTCCCACTGAAGTGGCCAGGAGGTTTCCCTGAATGAGGGAAGTGAAGTGCCTGTGATCAGACAAAGCTCCTCACAGCATGGTGATGTGCCGGGAGAAATCCCCTGTATCTGAAGGCTTGTCAAAAACAAAACTCACAGCATATGCAGCGTTTCACAGCTGAGAGCCAGATGGATGATGGATACCCTTCACCCAGTCCCCTGTTTCCACCTTTGTTTTGTCTCAGACGTTTCAGGCAGAGAGCAGGGGGTAAGAAAATAACCTTACATCGTCTGGGAGAAGTGGGGGATATTACACTCGAGTGAAAATGCTCACAGGCACTTGATGCCTTGCTACAGTGAGAACTACTCACAAGTTGCTGCTCCTAAAGTCCAGCCATATGTGTTAGGAAAGCTAGTGTGAAGTTTTAAAGCACAAGTAGATAGTTAGACAGGCACATTAATATTTCATGGCGAATTGTTAAACTCAGATAAATATGCAAGAGGCTTTTATTCAGATCCAAATTTGCCTTTACTCAGGCATTGAATTCAGTAGATGAGGGGTTCAATATTTGATGCTTGAGTGTAGGTATCCATATGAATTGAAGCCTTTCAGTTAGATAGTGGGTGTTTCTTTAAAATAAGTCCTCAATCTAAAAAAGCTTAAATTAAGTCAGTGGCACACAGGGTGTGCCGCAGGTAGGAGAGCAGTAAGACAAGTATGGCTCTGCATAACACATGCATTTTTTATATTGTGCTCTTCAGCTCTTCAGATTTTGTCTGCAAGAGGAGTTTGGTGCAATCAGTCACAGCTCTTACAGGAAAACAGAAATTCATTGACACTAATAATCCTTCTTGAGACAGAGCTTTGCATCACTCCTCTCTTGTCTTCCTCTCCTCGCCTGCCAAAATGAGAGCAAGCATCGCTGTGGGTTCCTGTGGAGAGCTGTTTTGGCTGGAGCCTGGCAGGCACAGATGGCTGACAAGCTGCAGCCCCCAGTCCTCCTTGGATGAATAACCATGCTGGGTCATCTAACGGATCCTCAGCAGTCAATGAGAGCCCGCTTTGCTCTGAACCCCGGCTCCCCAAATTTTCTTGGGCTGACAACAGGCACATGGTGGTCACTCTCAAACATACTCTCTGCTGCCCATTTCAGGCTTCTGGCAAGCCTCCTGGCCACCTTCTCCTCTTCCTCCTCCTATACATGGAGCCATGAAAAAACCTCTTCCCCTTGCGCCCACCACTCAGCTCCCAGATGCTGACCCTCTTGTACAAAACACGGGGCATTAGGCTACTGTCCTGGGCCTCCAGCTGATGCTAGTGCCAGCTCCTAAGAAGCCCGTGGTCAAAACTGGGAAGGCAGGCCCATGGCATGGTCAATGCGGGTGCCCCAGGCACTGCAGATGCTGCCAGCCCACCAGCATCCCCCGTTAACATATATGGTTAGGTGAGGGCAGCTGGAAAGGAAAAGCCAGGGGAGAAGGGGCAGCAAAGGGTAAGGCAAAGCTTCTGTAGAATTAGGGAGAATGGGGGGAATGTGGGCACTGTGGTGAGCCCTTGAACATGAACAGTTGGTGACAGGGAGGGGACCAGATGGAGAAAAGGGCAATAAGGACTGGAAAGAAAGTCCATTTAGAGCAGGGGACATCTGAGTGCAGGGAAAGCCTCTACTTCAGAGGCTGCAGCTGCTACTGGTGCCCTCTGCTGCTGTCCCAAGAGCCACACGAGCCCACTGGGGTCCCAGGGCCCTGCTGGGGTCTGAGAGCCAAGCCCAGGGCTAGGCTCCAAGCATGGCCCCTTTTGTGCCCTTCTTCCTGGTGCTACATCCCCACTTTGGCCCTTCCTGCAGACAGTCCTTAAACCCTTCTGGGCCAAGATTTTTCCTCTAATTCATTCCCGAAATCCCATTTGTTGTACGAACTGAGCCTGCTAGTCCCCATGAAACGAGCAATGCTGCAGCCATCTCCCTCTTTGTTGCATTCTCTGGTCCTCCCCTCTAGATTGAGAACTTGTCTCTGCTGATCTGGCTCCCTTCTGTGTACTCTGACACTGGGGTGTTAGATGAGTTTCTGGGAAGAATGGATTCCCACTCTTGATGCCCTAGATAAAGCTGGTCTGAGGGTAAACCTTTCAGTATGTTGTGTAGCTCCTCTAAAATTCATGACGAAACTGTGTACTCAAAGCAGTTGCATCTAGACAGCAGCTAACACTGCAGTTGCTTGGGCTCTCTCATTGCACTTCTTTCTTTCCCTATAGGATCTTTTTCTTCCCCCTTCCCCACCATATCCAGCCCTGCAGCCTCCTTGCCCATGCTAGAAATGACAGGAATCTGTGATAACAGTGCAGGAGAGTCTTGTGACTATGACACAGTGGTAGATGGCTCTGACAGCACAATTATGTTGAAGACAGTCGAATTGAGCCTTTTTTATCCCAGAGCTGAGAATCCGACTCCTATTTTCAAAAGACTAATTCTTTTCAGGTTTACAGAAGTCAGACAATGTCTACTTCTTGCTGTTGCTTTTTCTTGTCAAAGCACTTTACGTTTCTGTGCTTACCACAATATTTTTATTGGGAACAGTGAAAGAGTTTTGTAAGAATAATGGTCTTGTGTATAACGCTCAATCAATGTAATTGTCAAGCCTCTTCAAAGTTTGCTAAGCTCTGTGGCTTAAATATCCATACTTCAGCTTCTCACAGCACGTGTGAGATGCTGCTTAAATTTCTGGACAGTTGGAGCATTTACTGTCCTCAGGCAACATCAATTTGTCCATTACCCCAATGAGCCCAAATTGCTCTCCTTGGTTTGATTCAGTTCCAGGGGCAAATTATAAGATTTAGGCACAACTGAGAAAATATAGGTGGGAATTTCAAAAGTTCCTCCAGCACATACGAGCTCAGCTCCCCTTAAAACTAACTAGCACGTGCTCCAGGTCACTCAGTAACAACATCTGCTCACATAACACTTTATTATACCTCTGTTAAGGTGCATTAGGAGAGCCCAGCAGGCATACTTCTTATTTCAGAATTGACTGCAAACTAGTGAAGAGATGTGATTCCCTCTACCCTCCCAAACAGCCATGGGGTAATTTCACCTGCAGACATGCAAATGAATGTTTGCTTGATGCAGGCAAACTACTTGCATCTGCTACATTATTCCTCTTGGTTATTTTTCTGACGTTGTCAGGAAGGCCTTCACATTTCTTGGCCGAAGCACCTCAAACAATAATTCTGTGGATAAACTGAATATGGACAATAAACTCATCTGAGTGATTTGTGACCATGCCCCCAGTCAGACTAATGAGACTGCACACTCCTGCTGCGTGGCCATTGCTCATGCAAGTATATATTTTTCAGAGGTACTACAGTGTGGTTTTTGCATTGAAAAAAAACCCAACATTTTGGCATAAAACACGTTAAAAGAAGCAATTCCTTAATGTTTATGCAATTATAATAAATAAAAAAGAATTGCTACTAAACAAAAAAGAAGAGTATGTATTTTAAGAAGACAAAAGATGGGTTACCCTCTGTGGAGCAGGGGGCTGAATACTGAATTTCAACCTAATGCAGTCTAAAGCAGAGGCTTCTCTGTATTTATGTGCTAAGAGAAACAATCATATTGGACAACTCATTTTAGAGCTTCTATTATCTTTTTCGTGTGACACTGCAGCTTAGAAAACTGAGATCGGGTCTTAATTCCCTTTTACTTAGCCCGTGTACTTTTTACATTTTCGCATCTAGTAACACTGCACTTCTGTTTGTATCTGTTTCCTGTCAATGTGACTTCTAGGCTTTGATGTTTCAATACAATAATATTTCTGTGTTCAAATAGAAACTACTGTCAGGACACATTTGTGTATAAACACATTTCAGTGGAAGGAATTAAAAAAGAAAGCCCTTAAAAACATGCCTGTTGATCTCTATTATGTGAAACATCTTTTAACTCAGTTGTATGACAGATTTGTCCCTTTAACATTGTTTACAAGAACAGGAAAGAATACTATTCAAAAAGCATTAAAGCATAGGAAAACAGCGGATATAGTCTCTTGTTATTCAAATTATGTCTCAAGCATAAAACAAAAGGTAAAGAGAGAGTGACTAATTTGAAAAGCAGAGAAAGACAGAATCCACCTTTTTATTTAAAATGGTCCCATGTGTTGAGCTGGAGTCCCACATACTTTCCACTTACGAAAGTCAGACCAGACCAGTTTAACCTAAATGCCCAGAGGTGGATTTGGTACTTAGACACCTTTGAAAGCTCAGTGGTAAAGTTCAGCCAGCGCCCCAGAAGGTCCCATGGAGAAGCAGTGCTAATTAATGCCTTAGCGTCCTGTGCTTTTGTTTTCCCTTGTTCTTGTGTTTGTCTTTGCCTTGGGGGCAAGGCTGGGATTTGGTACATTGACTGTATTTCATCCCTTGGCCAGCAGCACCATGGGTCATATGCCAGCATCTCCAGATCCCTGCTTTGAGGGGGATGGGAAGCAAAGCTAGACATGCACTGTAGGGAAAGGTGCAGGGAAGAGATACCCCAAGGCACAGCCTCACAGTGATGCAGTGATGCTGAGCACACGAAGCATGACCTGGATGCCCTGCAGAAGCTGTGCCCATGCTTTTAGGGCTGAACAGACTGAAACAGCTGTGGAACCCTGTCTTGTGTCATTCTTTGCGGTGTTTTTGTAGCTCTAGAAATAGCCTCAGTCAAGATGCCAGCATTTCGTGTACCCTGCACTCCCAAGGCTGATCCACCGAACGATGGCTGTGTCTGCTCTGAGGACCATGTGAGCCCCACACACAAGTACAAGCTGCAGATCCAACACTTTCTCCTCCCTCACATATTTCTCTCCATGCAAAGAAATATGGGTGTGCAGGAGGCCAGAGAGTGTTGTGGAGAACCACCTCAGTAACCCAGGGACCAGACAGCAGGGCTCACTGCAGAGTACTCATGCACACAGCGTAAAGTCTGCCCTAGCACTGAAGCGTGCTTAAGAGCCAATGTATGGAAAGAGAATATTTTGCTTAGTTTCTGTATAAGTAGTGATCTTCTCACACCATTGCTGCACTCTGTGCAATGACACTTGCCCTAAGGGAACTCCTCATCTATAGGAGAGGAGCGCTGGTCATTCCCCTCCTTCTAACACCTTTTCCCTTCCTTGAACCCTCATCCCAGTTTAATTTCTTTGTCAAAATTAGAAGAATGATTTGTGTGCAATATTCTTTTATGCTACTTCTTCAAGTAAAGGGGCTAGCCCTGGGTTCATGGGCAAGTTCACGTGTGGCAGGCTTGACAGACTGGCCTCAGCAAGTGGCCCAAACACCTTGCACGGGTTAGTATAACTTGACTTTTTCATGTAACCAAGATACTCAAATTTGGAAAATTACCACTGGCCATGCAAAGTAGGTCATTTCATACACTTTGCGCATGCAGTGATGTGCACATGCTAACTGCAGTAAAAGATCTTCACACGCTGTTACCAAACCCAGCAGGAATTTATAGACCAAATGCTTTGTCTTGAAAAGGCTAAGCGGATGAATGGTCCCTCTGGTTACCTTTACACTTTCTTACCAGCTTGGAGTTGAGCCCACCCTTTCCCCACAGCCCACTTGCATTTGTCATTTCTGAACGTTCAATTGTTCATTGCAGCATGTTTGCAAACAGCTAAACCTGTGTTGGTGCAGAGAGGCTGGCCAGAGCACAAGTCCCAGCCCTGAGAGTGGTACGGGTCACTGATACACGTATGCTGCTGGTAATGTAGTTTGCAAAGTCATACGAAGTGAAAGCACTACGTGTTGGCAATGGTAAACACTGCGTGGAACGGTGTGTCCCCTTCTTTCAAACGCACCTTTTGCAGTTGTGGTGGGCTGCTTCTCTCCGTGCTGTCTTTTGCCAAATTGAGGGTAGCTGTGTTGTCTAGGGCAAAAGTAGAGTCCTGACATAGAGGAATGGCTTGTACTCTGAACCCTATGCAGAAATATTGCTCTGAGCTGACATCTCAGCTGGGCATCTCTGCAACAGGGTCCCTGCTCGTATGGAAAGGGCCATCTGTGTACTGAGAGGCCAAAGGGGACAGGATGCTTGTCAGAGGTTGTGCTGGAGATTCAGGGCATGCCACATGCCAGCTGCATGTCCTCAAAGGTCCCGGCATGCAGAGACAAAAAGGGATGGGAGACGGGACCCAGCCTGCCAAAATACTGCATGCAGCAGCTGTGTGGCTGCAATGGGCTGGGGACCTGCGGTCCAGTGAACCTGAGTCTGAACTTTGATGATTTTTATAGTCAGGAAAGATGTAACCTGCAGTGTTTCTGGGCAGAGCTATTTGCAGATTAACCTTGGTAATCCTGGATTCTAATAACGCAGTAACTCTAAGGCTAATGTAGCAAATTTAAGCAGTGAAGTTCTTTCAGGTGACACTTGCATAATGATTCTACTTGAAAAATAAAGTATGGATTAGAAAGAATGTATGAGTTCAAACATTTTGCAGTTATGTGGGACTTGATATCATAATTCTCTTGCATTAATGTGGGCTGTCTGTAATACTGTGACAAACCTTTCCTTCCCTGTTCCATGTTTCTCAGCTCTTTTGTACCTTGTCATGTTTTTAGTCTATGCGAAGAGGCTATTCAAAAGCTAGACAAAATAGACTGAAAGATCTCTGTTGATTTCAGAGGTCTCTGGAGCAGACTGTAATACTGTTAATCTCTTAGAATAGGGACCCAGTTTTGAAGGCATTTATACTGATGGAATAACTGCTTGCTCCAGGGAGTTACTCTGTATTTCCATCATTTAAATTCTTCTCCTTTTATTCACCTGTGCATCACCAGGCAACACAATTGTGCTTTATAAGTAAGAGCAGGTAACAGACAGTGATTGTATCCTCATGCCTTCTTACAATGACTTTATTTTCTGTTAAATTCTAAACAGTCCTGGATGCGTAAAGGCTTTATGCCTCAGATTGACTACTTATTTGTGCCACTTACATTTTTAATCTATATGAAGTCATTGTCCCTTTCCAGTCCTTCCCAGTTCTCTTCTGCCCCTAGCTGCTGCGCAGCATTTTAGTCAATAGGAGCTTCTTTGGTGCAAGTGCAATAGGAATTAGCCCAGGACCAAGCGTGTTATGAGAAAGGAAATAGTAGGAAACTAGGAGAAGATAAAAGTGAATGAAGGAACCAAGTATACACTGAGCAAAACAAGGACAACAGACAAGTGTAGGAGCAAGGAGGGAAGATTTGTTAAACTTGCATTCAACTTGGTGGAAAGAGAATGGGGCAAGACATTTAGTATGCCTGCAATTAGCATACAGTGCTTTGGGACAGTGATTTCCAGTCTGCTATTTCCCATTTTGTTTCATTTTTAATTCAAATTGTGTACTAAAAATAGGGAGCATTTTGGAGCTGAAAAGATGTGAATGGCATAGGGATAAAAAACAGAAAATGCAAGAGGAATGCTGCTGTAGCTGAAGCAGCCCTGCTGGGATTTCTAGCTTTGCGTCTCAGTCAGTTATGGTTTCAAAATGCAGATTTGCCTTATCTGGGCCATTTTGGCACATGTTAGTCCCTCTGTGAAATAAACAATAAGCCAGAGTGAGCGGTCATCTGTCTAACTCTTTTTCTGTAGCTACTGCTATTCCCTTTTTTTTGTGAAGATGTTTGTATAGCTGATTATTAATAGCAGGAAGCGTTAAATTTTTTAGAAGTTTTATAAAAAATGCTGGAGCCTCCAGTTTTCAATTAGTATCACTGCAGCATGGCTTGTTTGTCCAGAACTAGAAGACTCCTATCTGGATAAAATTATGAAGCCTTATGCTTATGCATTAGTCTCCTCTCCAGAGAAGACTGGGTAATTTTTTGCCTGAAGTCCCAGTCCCGCAACTGCTCTTAAGAGATCCCTTGAAAGAGCAGAGATGTCTCTTCTCTAAGGCTAAGCAAGAAAATCAGAAAGCAGCCTCATCTAATTCTTGCACAGTTGTGCTTCACAAGCCTTAGAAGTCTTCCAGCACGAGCATATGCATGTGGTTCAGGAAACATTCTCTCCAGCAGCCATTTGAGGTGATGCTGCCACCTCTGACTTTGGACGTGCAATATGTCGAGACTAGCAACTTCAATTTTCCATAAAACAGCAGATTTGGGGTGATAAAGACACAAACCAGAAAACTGTCAGAACTCCAAGCTTTGTTTTAGGTCTAAGTTACACAGCATTTTGTGAATTATAATATTGGTAATGTCATCTCATATCTTTGCCTAGATTTCTGTGGACTTTTGTTTCAATGATGACCTGCATTTCCCTATGTCATGTATTAAACCTTACAGCCAGGGAGGCTGAGAAAGAATTAATTATCCCAAATTTTGCAAAGCCCCATCCTTCTTTCCAGAGGACGGGAGCTATAGAGGTTTTCTAAGGTTCTCCAACCATGTTCAACTAAAAGGATTGTTATACCCTAATGAACCAGCTTCTCCCTTAGAAAATACTGGCTCATCCAACTACAGCAGAGGGTATTTTAGAAAAAATGCTCCATATGTTTAATTTTCTGCCATTTTAAAATCTATTAAAGAGTTTTGGTTCAGAGTAACCAAGGAAAGCTACAGGGATTTAACTGCTTAAGTCAAGGTTGGACTGTAGTTTTCTGATTTACAATGACATTGATAGAAACTGGGTAGCAAGCGATAACACCAAATATACCACCTGATGCCTGCTTCCAGATCCTGCTTAGCTCTGTCAAATCTGTAAATTCCCCCTGAATGTTAAGACCGACTGGAGTATTTGAAAGCCATCCATTGCACTGCCAGTCAAGGAATTGGCTTTCTTCTTCCAGAAAGCTTGGGAAAGATTTCTTTTTGATTTCCATTTTTCTTTCATCAGATGTTGTTTCTAATATCTAATACGTCAGTTGTTTTGGAGTTACAGTGAAACATAAGCATCCAGGGTTGAATGGGGATTAAATTACCTTTTAAGAGCAGGATTTCATCACAGAGGTGGGCCAGGTGATTGTCCAGAAGCAGTGAATTGTGTCCAGTCCCAGTACAATGGACAACTGGCATCCAAGCTGCAGCTTATACATTACAAACGTTTTGTGATTATTGTGCCTAGGGAGGGGTATTACAGGTAGGTACCCTTATCAGTCTCTGAGATTTGTATATGTCTTTATAGGTGAATTCTCTTTCACGGGCACCCCCTTGCTGTGGGGAAAGAGCTTGCGTGCCCTTGTGAAGTTGAGAGCTGTGCTGGTGGTGGCATATGCCTCCGGTAGGGTCTCCCAAGCCAGACAGGTCTCAACTGAAGGGTCAGACAAAGTGTGTCCACGGGCAGGATGGGCTCACTAGCCTTCGGGCAACCATCCTAGGAGAAGGACAACTCTAACTCCAAACCCGGGCAGATGGAGCTCGTTTAGCCCTGTAAGGCCATCCATCTAAGAGAAGGATACTCTAACCAAACCTACGACCTGAGGACTTCGCTGTCACCGTCCAAGCTCGCTGGGCCCTGGCAGATGAACCTCAGGTGTAAAGGGTGGGGCCAGTCTCGCGCACGCTGCGCCTCACCTAAAAAATCCACCGCGCAGGCTTGAAGGGTGTACTCACGTTTAAAGCCCTTCCCAAATCTTTGTCCGCGAAGCCAAGCCATCATCATAGGTGAATTGGTTTCCAAACCTGAAGTTTCTCTTGTTTTCTATCACTGTCAGAGAAAAGATACTAGGGACAACTGAAAGAAAATTACTGGTTTTGCAGTATACGATGTTGTGTATGGCTGGAACTGAGCAGTCAGCCACAAACCAAGCTTCAAAGTTGTTCCAATTGCAACCTGATTCCCCAGAAGTCACTCCACAGAGGTGTATGTTTGGACCAATACAGCACGTTGTCCCTATGGAAGAGGAAGGCAGGGCTAGGTGTGCTGCATCTGCTCTTCTTGGCATCCCATCGGCATGATTTCTCCTGCAGTAAACAGTTACAGAAAGCTTAAATAAACCTTTTGGGAGCACAGCTCATGATACAGTCTTGGGGCAGCGGGAACATGGCCCATGTAAGTGAGGGGAGTCTGGGATGAAAAAAAAAGACTCATCTTTCACTGAAATTATTTCCCAATCAAGTTTTAAGTTTAGCACAAGTGGGGAAAAAAACAGCTGGCTGTGTAGGATCACCTGAAGTAACTGCACCTTGCAGAGCAAGAAGTAACTCCTTGATATACTGATGATACATCAGGACAGCAATCCTTTAGCACTTACAGAGTGGTTTTTCTCGTCAAAGCTTCACAAACATTAGATAATTAATCCTCACAAAGCCTGAAAGAATTACCTAAGTATTGTTACAAGCCACGGGCCAACAAAGGACTTCACAGTTGTCACCATGCCTCATGCTGTGGCTACTGCTGGCATCAGCCAGGGCAGAAATTAAGATCTTCTTACTAAAAAGCACTCTCTTTTCCTCCCCCAGCAAGTGGCGGTTCAATGAGACTCTCCATAGTGATGTAAAAACTGGGATTCGAAATGAAGCTGGGCTACTTCTACCCACCACAGTGTAATATTAGGCAGTCACAGCTAATGCTTTTTAACCAGCGGGCTGCAAGCTACAGGCGGAGGTACTGGGGCGTAGAGCCTCCAGTGCTGTTGCATAGTCAAAATCCCAGCAAGCCAGTGCCAGTTCGTCCACTGCTGGAGCCAGGCTAAGCCCTAAAGTTTCATCTTCACACCACAGGGAAAATGCAGAAGTAGATCTATAATAGAGACACACAGAGAAGCTGAGCAGCATTGTGGCAGCTCTGCAGAAACTGCAGTTCTGTCCTGCCTCGCTGGCTACTTCTTCTAGAGCCATGATACCAGGGGTGAAGCAACAGCCTTGGAGCGTCTTGCTGCTGTGATAGAAAGAAAATACGCTCTTCCTTAGCATAGATAAGGGCCATCCACACCTGGCTGGAATGAGATAATGTTTAGGAGCCTCCCAGGATAATAAAGACTGCCCTTTCTGTGACGTCTTGTGCTGTTCAAGCTCATGGCAGTGCTCCCTTTGAACTCTCTGTGTTTTGTAGTTCTCCCCACTTGCATAAATAGGAGTAGAATGCAATGGTTCTTATAAATAATATGGCTCAGGGAGGGCACGTGTTACAATGTATGTGCTGATATCAGCCTGTTGATGCTTGGACATCACAGCTCTCTCCACAGTGTACCAGGAGGTTTGACAGCTACGTTGGCACATCCATCAGTCAATAAACCCCATGCTGCCCGCATTTAGAGGGTGAGTTACATGTGGAGAACTGTTTTCTTTGTAGTTACCAGGACTGAGACAGAGCACTGAGATTGCGTAGACCCGTGTGGAAACTGCTGTGGTAGACATGGCTTATGCAACAGAGCTAGATGCGGCTATGAGGCATCCATTTTCTGCTTGACTGGAAGTCAGACTATGCACCCTGAAGGATGTTTGGTTTAGTCTGTTGCTAAAGACCTTCTTTAATGGTGATTTCACTGCCGCCTCAGTGAATCTCTTCTAGTGTATCTCTATCCTGTTTATGGTTTTCCTAATATCTAACCTAAATCTCTCAAATTGTCACTGTTGCAATTACTTTCTCATCTGTTACTTCTCTGCAATTACTTCCTGTCCAATCCATCCTGGGCATGGAAATTATTTCCTTTCTCTGTGGAACAGCCTGGTTGCACTTAAAGGATGCTGTTGTGTCCCAGCTTGACTTCCCTTTAGTTTAAATAACCCCGGTTCATTCAGCCTGTACTTGCAAACTGTGATTTCTACACAGCTGATCTCTTTTGATACTCCTATCTGGTATGTCCCTGGTTGTTCCAGGTCCTCCTCGGGACATACTGGAGATGTGACCTCACCAGTGCTGAACCAACAATCAAGAATTATCTCATATGTTTTTAAGGTTACCCAGTGAGAGATCTCTGCCTTTTGGGTGTGTCAGTATTTACTGGGGGCCCGGGGTGGGCACGGACCCACGTGTCAAGGAGGGACAGCATTTCCCAGTGGTCCAGAAAACCTTTCAATGATATATTTATCATATTTTTTTTAGTTCTTCCCTTTTTCATTGTATCAAGTGTAGTAGTAGTAGAGGAAACTTACCTCTGTGAAGAAATCTCTTCTATCTTCCTAATTTAGGATTGCTAACATGCAGCAGCACTAGGGATGATATCACGGCTGTACTAGAAAATTCATTCCAAAATTAACATACCCAAGACTCCACCAAGTGAAGCAAACTTATTGCAATGGGGGAGTCATGTTAAACTGTAGGAAAAACGGGAGTTCAGGATATTTACCAGAAAGACTATAGGTCACATGAGAAAGACACAGAGGTCAGTATGAGAACAATTATGTTATAACATCTTAACTTTTGCTCCTTCAGAAAGTAAATAATGTAATTCTAATTGAAACTGAAATACAAGAATCCCTTTGGAGAAAGACAAAACAAACCAAATAGTGAGACACAGGTATGCAGAAGTATGTCATTTGTTACCAATACCCTGAACCTGGCCCAGGGGTGTTACACTGGTGAGCAGCTGCAACTTGACCAATATTGACTTCCAAGTGAAATCAAAGGCACATTTTTACCAGAAAATGTAAAAAGGGCGAACTAAACACTCTCACTGTAAGAAATAGGGGATGGTGTTTCATCAAAAGCAAAGTGGTGTTTGGTGACCAGAAACTTTGGTACTTTGGAAAAAGTAAAGTGGATCTTAACAACAGGGGAGTTACCTCCAAGTTTCAGGTACTTCTTCCACTCCCCGGTGCTTGCCAGAGAAGCTGATAAACACTCCTCCCTACATTTGTCACTATGTGTTGCAGGAAATGAATGTAAGAAAACTCAGTGTAAGACCTGAATGAAAAGGGAGGGTGTTTTTATTGAAAACAGATATATTTCCAGTCTCTCACACTCAGATGGCTCGCGTATGCATACACACGCCTTTCTGCATGCATTGAACCCCACTCAAGAGCTTTCTTCTGTCTGTGCCTGGGGAGGCAGAGACAAGGGATGTCGAGCCTTGAGCCCTCACCACATCTCTTGGTTTCCTCTTTTCTGGTAATGACAAACTCCCTTTTGGATAGTCGTTTTACACTCTCCAGAAGTTGAGAAATTACTGTAATGTAATACGTTGGCCTCCAATCTTGCTCAGTCCTTGCTCCAAGCATGCAAAGCAAGGTTGTTCTGCTTTGTTTCCCCATTTTAAGATTCTAAGTCTCTTTCCTTTAAGACAAAAGGACGATGATGACAAAAAGAGTTGTGGTATATCCTTGGTCCTATCTTGCTGTTTACAAAGTACAAGACTTCTACTGGTGAACCAGCTCTGATGGAGCCTTATTGCAGAGTAGACAAATGGTGTTCATGGGAACACGCTCCCCAGCATTTATAGCTCAATTTCTGCCAGTCTCATCTTTGGTAATCAACAGAGGATATTCTTTTAAACTTTACTTTCATTTCTTATGACGCTTTGACACACGGGCATTTCTATGCATATTTCGGCTAGATTAATCTTAATATACACATCACAAATATCCACAGAGATGACAGCCTGCAGCTAGGACCTTGCAACTTGAGAGATGTTTCATCAAGCTCTCAGAAGCTCTTAACCCAGCAGAGGATGCCAGATGGAGAGAGCAGCCTGATACGGCCCAAACACAGCTCTCATCCCAGTGAGGAGGGGGATCGTTGCTGCCACAGCATTCACTGTTGGTCTCATAACTGGGTAAGATTGGATAAGAAGGGCATATGTTTATTTAGATAAAGTGAGGGTCAGAAATGTAACTTGGCAATAGTAAAAGATATTATTAAAGAGAAGAACTATAAGAAAGAAAAATGTAGTTCTGCGTTATCGGTTAAGGTCTTCCTAAGTTGTTTCACCATTTCCTAGCCCAGGAGATTTGTGTCCTCACCATCCCACCCAGACCCAGGACAGATGCATCCTGGGGCTTTCTTAGAGCCACAGCTTTCTCCTCTCCTCTGCTAAGGACACCTCACCCTAGGTGGGCAGGTGAAGAGCTGTCTCTCTCTTCCCCTCCTGCATGTCAGGCTATTTTGTGGTTTTCCTCCTGACTGCCAGGCTTCTCATGATAAGGATGCAGTGGTAAAACTTTATAAACTGAAGCTTGTGGGAAAAAAAAAGAAAAGACATTTTATAATCACTTTATTACAGTTGCACTATCCATCTTACACTGAGCTTTTCTTAAAGATCAGAAATTATGTGGCTGCTAGATTAAGCAGCCATCTCTTAGTTAGTTTTAGAATGACACTCTTAGTGAGGTCCATCAGGAGGAAAAGGCTAATACACCACTAAAGTTGCAGTTACTCTATTAGATCCAAAATATAAATCCATATACCAGCTGTTATAACCTAGCTAAAAAGGGGGTAGGAATCTGGCAAATTATTTTTGTGGAGTTTTATATAGCTCCTCATAACAATGAAATTAAATGAATGCATGTGTATGTGTGTACAGCTAGATTTATAGGCTCTCCTTAAAATGTAAGTATTTCAGGTTCTGCTGAAGCAGCGCAGAAACAGAAGCCAGGATGGTTTCACTTGCATAGCTGGCTTCAGCTCTCATGTGTTTGGATACACTTGGCAATACTAGAGGGACTCACCTACGCTTTGTGCAGCCATTTCTTGGGGCAGTTATTAAAATTCAGGATTTGAGCCTTGGAGCACCATGAAGCAGGAAGGAAGCTAACACTGCAAAAAGCATTTCCTTTGGCAAGTGCTACTCCATTCCCTGCGCCAAGACCCCTCAGTGAACCAGAGCCTTCAGGGCACCAGTGCTATCTACAACACAATGCCCTGCGTAATATCTGTAGGTTTTTTGTGTATTTTATCTCCTCAGATATTTTTGGCTAGATCTCTAGCCAGGGCAAGCTAATGTAGCATTGCTGGTTTGGAGTACTTGAGGATATAACCCTCAGTCTATAGAAATGAAGTGCCTTGTTCAGCTGCCAGTATGTTATTCAAGCTGCAGGACAGTGTATACCTGGAAGTATAAGCAATTAGCAAAGTAAATTACAAATACACTAAACTTCATTATCTGGGGGGATGGAGAGGGAAAGGAGAGATTTCAGCCAGTGTCCAGTCTGTCCGGGGTCCACAGTGGGGCACGTGCTGCAGAGGCATTTCTGCCTCTTTGCAAGAATCCAGAACGGGTTCTGTGGGGACTGCGAGTTCTGGCTCGGGCACCGCTGCCTCTGTGCCTCATGCCACCTCCCAGCATCACTGCGTCTGCTCCAACACCCTCTCAGAGCGAGCTGCTACCCTTCAATGGCCCTGTGTGGCCACCCTGCAGGATGTGAGGTCTGCTTGGCCTCCATGAGGCCAGCAGCAGCAAGCCCCATCCTGCAGGACTTTTCCTTGCTCCTAGTCACACAGCCCTGCTGAGCATGGATGGCTTTGCCTCCAGCATTGCCCCAGGCAAGACTGATTTGCTTTAATATAACGAGCTCTTCCCACTCCTTCATATTTCACTTCTTTACTGTGTTCACTTCTCCCAGCCTTGCCTTTCTCTGAGCAGAGCAGCCCCCGCTCCTCTGGACTCCCCGAGCACGATGGGCACACCTTTGGGCTCGGCAGAAGCCTTTCCCCATCTCGTCAGGTCTGAATTTCTCTGGGTGTCACCTGCTACCTGAATGCTACCAAGTTCCACAGGGGACCCTCCTCAGTGGCTGCAATGGCATGGATGCTTCTCCGAGGATGAGAAATAATGTTTCTGAGTTCATTCACCACAGTCTAGGAGTGCATATGACCACCTTTCAGAGGTACTAGCCCGGCAGCTGAGTACCCTGTGATTTTATCTTCTTTAATTAAATTTCAGCTTTCCAAGCGCAACAGTTTTGTTACCAGCCTTGGCTTCTCCAGGCTAATTCAGCCTATTTCTGTTTTTAAAAGTCATCTAGGCTTTTCTGTGGGATATTCCAACCCTCTGCTGCACTGGCAATGCTTCCTAAATTTGTGACATCAGAACATCTTGTTAATATAAATATGTATTTAACTGTTATATATTAATATGATTTTCTTTTTTATAATTTACTCTGACAAAGATATTGTACAAGAGCAGTCCATGGGCATTACTTTTAGCACTTCTCTGTGCAAAACCACCTCTCAGCAGGGTCCTTCTTCTCCGGTAAAGCCCGTGGTCCTGCTGCACTGGCCAGAACACTGCTTGCTAATGGTGGTGCTGTGCATTGCACATGCCGATTTGAATGGTAATTCCCCACACGACACTATTGTAAATGCTCTGCCAAAGTCCAGGTAATGATATTCTTTTTCTTTTCTTTCTCCAGAAGAATATACTGTTTGCTACCCTCAGGTTTCATTTTATCCCATTTACTTTCATGTCCTCAACTTTTATTTTGTTCAGAAATTGTGCTAACAATTTGCACAGAACTGATCTCAGGCCAAAGGACATCTAATTGTCCAGATTACTTTTCATTTGCTTTCTGTGGGTGCTACCAGTGCTGTTTTCCAGGGAGCCAGTGCCCCTTGACAGTGTCATTTGGTGCCCTGGTTACTGTGCTGCATTGCTCAGAACCAGGGAGGGACATCACCTCCCTCTGTTCCCTCCTTCCCCACCTGAACACACTACCTGACACTTCCAGGTAAGGACCGTCTTTCCTATTGTCCATCCAGCTTTCTGCCATTAAATTCAGTATTGCTGTCATTACAGAAACCAAAGTCAAGTACTCATTTAGATTGGGAACCATACCTGAACTACCTTTAATCTTCACATCATTCCCATTTCAGAGCAGTTCCGGTTTTCCCCTTGTTCTCCTTTTATTTATAGAGCTGGTGAGCCATTTGTTATTTTAATTTCCTTTGCAATGCTTCACTTTTAGCTGTTACCTCTGCATATCTACACTCTTTGACCTCCAAGTCAGTTTCCATTGCTGATCTGTCTCTTTTTCCATTTCTTTTAAGTGCTTTGATTACTTAGACTTCCAGTGATTAACTTTACTTTGTCATAAAAGGGACGTGGGGTCTTTTGGCAAAAGGCACATCCCTCACGTTGTGGTGTGTGACCTGGTGAGGGGCTGAAGTTGTCCCTGTCTTTCCATCGTGGTGGCACTGGGAACAGGGTTGTTCTCGCTGCCTGAAGGGTGGACAGGGAAAATCCAGAGTTCCATAGTGGCTCAGAGATTTTTGCCAGGATATATATAGGACAATCTTTATATTTCAGGATGGCTCTGGCAATCTGGGATGTCTGATCTCCCTATGAGTAACAGCTGTTTTGAAGTGATTATTCATCGTGTTAGATCTGAAGCATTTCACTAGAAGTTGTTTTCTTCGCCCAACTTACTTGAAGGTTTCTTTGATCTAAATGTCAAGCCCTTCCACAATTGAAGTCCTTAAGTTATTTGGTCAACTTATTTTCACTAGTTGTTTCCTGGTAGTTAGTTCAATAAATAGTAACAGGTCTATTTCTGTTTATTCTTTGATTTAATTTTATCTGAGCCAGCCCATGCCCACTCACTGCTCACCAAAACCAGGTCTTAACTGCCGCTCTGCATATTGATTCAGTGGCTCTTTGATGAAGAAATCTGAGTGTCCCAATCCATGGGTATTTAGGCTGCAATATTCCTGGCAGTGTTTGTTCTTCAATCAAGGCATGGGATGTGATATTTCTGTGAGAGAATTACGGAGAACAGTAACCTTTCCTGATGCTGTTCTGAGGGCCGTTAGAGATGCAGTAGAACCAACCTTTACTGTCCTTCCTCGGACTTATTTTAGCCTGAACAGAGTGCTTTCCAACCGTGCTGCCTTTTATCCTTCCTTCATGAACTACCACATCATGGCACTACAATGTTAATCTGCCATGATAATCTCTTATTTCCATCTTTCCTGAACAGCACGTGCCTTCCAAGATCTGCGAAACACAAGCAAATCAAGTAATTTTTAGTATGGCATTTTTCTTAGTCATT
Source organism: Bucorvus abyssinicus (assembly GCA_009769605.1). Lineage (NCBI taxonomy): Eukaryota > Metazoa > Chordata > Aves > Bucerotiformes > Bucorvidae > Bucorvus > Bucorvus abyssinicus. The sequence goes on from CM020036.1 coordinate 18,225,850, forward strand.
TCAAGACCTTTAATCTGCACTAGTAAACACTAAGCAACCCTTTCTCTAACTTCACTGCCTTAGGTCGACAGGGAATAGAGGCACATACTTTCATCTGTGCACTGAATCATGCAGCGTTTCAGTTACATCCTTTCTTTTTCTTTTTGCACTGAAGTTTACTGTGAGATCCCAACAAAAATAACTATGCTAACCACTTTCTAGCTCTCTTTCTCTTCTCTCTCTCTTTAAAGCTTGGTTTCCAGATTAGAAAAACAGAAAAAGGCAGTAAATTCTTCCCTTGGAAACTTGTTTGCCTTGTTTGAGGAACAGGTATTTCAGGGTCTTTATTGGGAATATCTGGGCTGTATAAACACTATGCTAACATTCACCACCTCTCTGGAGAAAGGACTGCTTTTAGCATGTTTACCACATATCATCCCTGCCTGAGGCATACCAGCCTCCTTGGTTTCTCCTCATCCTTTATTGTGTTCTCCACTAGTCATCTATTACGAGTCACTCATAAACCTAACCTAATCATGACAAACATGTGAAGAACTAATTTGCAGTTCATAAAATGAAGTGGATTGAATAATGAGGCACTGATGCCACTAACTTGTTTTGATTTGTATGTGTTCAGACACATTTTGAAGTCAACAGAGAAGTATATAACTTGCTGATCTCAATTATTTCCTGGTTATTATCTTCCCTTTTCTACTAATCAAATACATTTGCAAGTAACCACAGCCACGCACCCCAATAACAAAATATTTATATCATCTTGGCAGTTGAAAATGATCTTTTGATTTCCAGTGGGTGTCTGTAGCCAGGTAGATCCTCAACAATGTTTCTTATCTTCAGATCTATCTATTTATGCAGTCTTTATGATTTACTATGTCACAGAGAAGAATCCATTACAGTTTCTGCAAGTGAGCTAGATGCTACATTAGATAACCATGTTTCCTAGAGCTATTAGCCATATGTATTCCAGACAAATTGTTTTCCTTGTGTTATGAAGTCAAAGTAAACCTGCTAAAACAATAACATTACCTATCAATATCCTAAATTTCCTATTAAGTCCTATTTGCCTGCAGCTTCTCCAGCCTTGAACAGCTCAAGAAAGGAACATTTCAAACACCTTTCTGCAAAACAGTGCAGGGCCATATTGTGAAAGCGAAGCTCAGGTGTCATGAGAAAAGTAATGTTTTATTGAATCCAGAACTTGATGTTAATCGTGCTTTTCAGTTGCAGAAGCCTGTTGTTTATTGCAGCAGTGCATTTTGTGTAAGTTCCTTCCTGATTTACAATGGTTCATATTGATAGACTTCTAGTCTATGACACTGCCATCACAAATGATAACTAGTAACAGCTTCAGCTCTGCTCTTTAAGTGCTAGTTTTCAAGGACTAGAGCCAAGATCTATTCAGTAGAAGTAAATCTGAGAAGTTCACTTACTATGAATATTAATTAATGTTTATATACTATGGTTTATTTTGTTAAGCAGTGATTTAATTCAGAACATTAAAAATGGTTCTGTATGGGTGAAAAGAAACCGCAGCCATGTGCTCAATTCATTGTAGAGATAAACCTGGTTTCATTCTTTTTTTTAAATGGCGAAACCTGAAAACAAGCTTTAGTAAACATGGCAGAACAGAGAGTATATAAGCCAGTGACGAGTGGTGCTTCTCTGTTCTCTGTAATTATGCAATAAAGAGAAGACGATCAGCTTCACCTCAAAGTCCTTCTCCTGCATTGCTCTTCCTATACAATGGAATGAATCTCTTCACTTTGCTGCTTTCTTTTATTCAGACTAATCATCTCCTTGCAGAGATACTAGTGTAAGTGATTGAGACTAAGGGGTGTAGCATCATCTAATGCTGAAGAGCATTCCTGGAAGCTGAGTGCATGACTCCTCAGCAGAATGAGAGAATACACAGCAGAATCATATTTTTCTTTGTCTGTAAGAAAAAATAGGAATGGCCAAGCCATTACAGATCACTAGCATGCTTATATTTTTCATGTTATAACATATAACGGTGAAATGCCTGTGAGTGATCCTTGAAAAACTTTTGGTTTATGAGGTTATGCTCTCAGAAGCACTCCCATCAATTCATGATATGAGTAAGAACCCCACTGGTGGAGTGGTAGCCCCAGCAAGTCTCTTTTCTGGCACCAGCTCTTCCCTCCTTGCAAGTATAACCCTTAAGGCCATTACTCCTCATTGAGGTGGGCTGAGTGTGTGATGCTGCTACTCCTCTACACCAGCCGCCAATGCCGCCTTTGCGGTCAGGTTGCACTTCCTAAATAACGTAGCTGGTGCTTTCCTAGCATTCAATATTGAGTGGCGTGTGGCAGTGCTGCTGTATAGCCTCTCCCTCTGTTCCTGGTCTCTCATGTAGCACCAGGTGTGGCTGGATCTCCCTTTCCTCAGGCTGATCCACAGAGCCACCTCCTTACTGGATTAGCAAAAACATTCCACATTCACACAACACAAACAGGCTTTCAGTCTAGCCACTTTCCTCCTTCACAAGCCAACCCCAAGTACAGCCGTCTGTCGAGCATCAGGCAGGGGTTCCCAAGACATGCCAGTCAGCAGAACCTGTTGGGTCCAGGTCTTCTTCGTAAGAGGGTGAAGCAACCGCAGTCCCAGATAGCTAGTGACTTCTGTGCTGGGATGCCTCTCTTCCCACCAGCCCACATGCAGAGCACAGCCCCTCCTCATCCACCCCTTTACAGCTGGCTTTTCAAAGGGCCTCTTGCTTGCTGGTGCTCTGTAATGCTGGTGTTGCTGGATGCCCTCACCCAGCAGGCACAGCAGCCTAGTGAGAACTTTCCCTGCAATTTCCATGCATGGTATATGTTAGATAAGCCTTAAATAGATTGCACCTACTTCAGTAAGTAGCTCTAAAGTGTAGCATACCACAGCAATGAAGAAAACCCCTCATTCCTTTAAATTCTCTGTTAGGCATAACGTGAGCTGCATTCCTCCTTCATCTACACCCAGAGTTCCTCATTGAAGTTAACTAGAGCTGTACCTTTAGGATTAAGAAAGTAATTTGACCCAGTTAGGTGTCACTGAACAGACTTCAGTGGATTGCACAGACTGAAGGGAGAGCAGAATGTTGCCCATTGCATTTACTATCATGTTTGTTTTGGGAGCTAAATTATTCCTCCTAATTCTGCTAGCAGTGTAATATACTGTCTCAGTAATGGAAAGCATATGAAAGCAAGCAGATGGTGAAAGCAGAAAAAAAAAAAAAAAACCCAGCTTGTCCTGATAATGTAGTAAGCAAGTTCATTTTTTTGGCATTAGGCTTTCATAACCAAGGCATGGTGATAACAAGTACAGACATATTTTTAGACCACAGTTCATCAAAAAATATAGCCAGTTTCATCACAGGGCAATGGGAGATTACTTTTTGAGACCTCTATATAGATAAAAACTAGATGTGAATGTTGTGGAATTAGACTCATCATTTATTATTACTAGAAGATGAGTGACAGAACAGATTCTGGTCAAAGTGATTCCATCACGGCTCCTGTGCTCTTTCATATCAATACAAATGTAGAGTCTTTCACCCATTGATTTGCAAATAGGCAGCCATCCTGCATTCCAGAAATACCACAGACACTTCAATATAGGTTGTTATCACCATGGGCAGTATTGGAAATTCAAAATATTTTATTTTGCTTTATAAATATGCAGACTCCAGTTTGAAATTTTGAAGTTCAAGGTTGTTGCCTCTTGGCTATTTGTGTGTGTGTGCATCTGCAGTTTGTGAAGCTCCCAGCCTGACTCCAGCAGCCTCTTGCTTCTCCTACCAACATGCCCCATCCTTCCAGAGTGGAAGGCAGAACAGCCTCAGTGAGAAACACTCCCATTTGTTTAGCAAGTCTGAGAAAAACGAGGAAACCTTGCCTCACTGGCTGAGCAAAAGGCCCTGAAATGCAGATACTGGGGAGGACACTATGCAGCCTGGTGACCTCCAAACTACATTTTTAAGTTTCTCAGGACAAAACATGGGCAGAAACGAGGCCAGATTCACTGCTTACCATATTAAGATTCTTCAAAGAAATTAATCTTTTCATTTGAAGCAACGAAGCCACATCTTCATGTAGCTGCAACACAGACCTTCCTTCCCCTTGAGTTTTGGATTCAGATGGAGCAAGGAAGGAAGAGCCACAAACGGCACTGCAGCAGTCATGAGAGCAAATGCTAGCACACAATCGAGGGAATAAACCCAGATCTGAGCATGATGATCTCTTCTGCAAGGAAAAGGGGTGAGACGACACAGCCCTATTTCTCATTAAGGCATATAATTGGTTACGGTGTTCTTTTTTCATCATGCAGTAACACAGCATACTAAGTAATGCAAGGGTTGGGTTTTTTTTACTATTTCATATGCATCTGGTTCATTCCTGACTTGAAGAAACAAAGGCAAAAGAGTATTTTTGATTGCTTGATCCCTCTGAGGACCCTGTGCTTGCTGCTTCCTGAGGAAAGTCGTCTCCCTTTATCTTTTTAGTAATGGCTTGCTGATTTAACCTCCCAGGAGATACTGCTTTTTCTTCTGGATTGATTTTAGTATCTCTGGGAGGTGGCAGGTGGCATCTTTCAGACTTCTTTGATGTCCCTGTGTCCTCTTCCTTCCATTACCCAGGCAAGTCTTGGGAAAAGGGAGGAAGTGGGATCAACATCATGTCCCCAGGTCCCAGCTGTTTTCTCGCTCCTCTGCCTGTGCTGCCATCTTTTCCTGGTGCCACCTCCCCTTTCCAGGTCTTGGGGACATGGTACAGCGGCCAGGTGACCCAGGGCTGCCTTGGCTGCTGGGGCCACACGGCTTTGGTAGCCTGAGCCAGAGCGAAGCTTGAGTGATTCTCCTGGCGGAGCCTCAGGCAGGGACCAACCTGGGGACAGGCCCCAAAACGCCCAGCTCAGACTCGTAAGCTGGGCTGGGAGCGGGGCAGCGATGGGCTCAGCTGAGCCGCTGGCTGAAACGGCTGGTGGGTCACAGCAGTGGGTCGCTTCGGTGGGTCGCTTTCCTCTGCTGCATTGTCTTTCTGTAATCCATGAATCTCTTCGAGGGCAAGAGCCTGAGGTTCCCCCTGCAGTGAAATAAGACCCAAACTGTTTAAACTGAGGTCAGCGAGCCTGTTTTCAAAGCAAAGCCCCGTTCTCCATGAGTAAATCTCCCTCTTCATTTCTTAGTCCTGCCGCAAATGGCTTTAAACGCGGTGTCTGTAAGTAACTGCTCTTTTTGGTGCATTTCCCGTAATGAGCCATAACACACGCGTTGTGTCTTTACACACCTTGGAACAAAGCTACGCAAACATTAGGAGAGTTTTCTAACAACTAGTGAATGTGCTGCGTTTCACAGCTCACCCAAGCATTCCTGGCTGATAAGCCTGACTGCTGAGGGGCATTATCTGTACTTCTAGGATCAGAGGAAAAGGAAAAGAAAAAGAAAGAAAAGGTGGGAGGCATATCTGAATATTGTAAACAGGAAACACGTTGCACAGAGGACACTTCTCGGATGGTGAGGCCTGAGGAGGTGCGTTTGTGAAGCCATAACACTGCCCGGAGAATAAAGTTCAATGAGGAGTGCAGAGACCCGAGCTCTCTTCTCCTCATCTCTGTGAGTCCTTGAGTGATTTGTTCCGTTTCTCTCCCTGCCAAGTGCAATGCCAGGATATCTATAGCAATGCTTAGACATTTGAATTCACCAGAAGTGAACTAAACCCACAGCAGCACCGTGTGTACCTTGCACACGTGTAGAACAGTGCAGGAGCAGTATTTGTGGTGGAGCAGTGGTGCCCTGCCTTCGTTAGGGGAGCAAAGTGCAGTATGCACATGGTGAAGAGCCACTACCTGCCGCAGCACGAGCAGCACCGCCAAGCGCTGGGCAGCTGGGGTGCTCTCCCTGAGTCTGACTGCCCGCAGGCTCCTGAACTATGCCTGCTAGAAATTACTTAGCCCTGGGGCTCAGAAACCATCTTTCTGGGGAAAAAGATTTTTGCCGCGTTTCTGATTTTTACCTGAAGCAAGTCAGCCTGCACTCCCTCACAGGCATTTTTCAGAAGGATCTTTAGGCCAAGTCCCTCGTATTTCAGTAACATAACTGTGCTGTTACTCAATGCGTTGCACTTTCCAGAAATAGACATTTCCAGGAAAATATAGCTGGATGGTTTTCCCCAGTGGTGCTTCTTCCATCTTTGGTTGCACTCACACGCAAAAATCTTGCTCATCCTCCCGGCAAGGATGAGCCCCTGAGACACGGCGTTCCCGCAGGAAGAGCAAGGGGGGACGCAAAGCTTGGTGGTAGAGGACTGCATGGCTGGAAAGCTTGCTTGATGGGCAAAATATCATGTGCATCTTTGTTGAAAGATCATCTAAATCCAGTTCCAGCTTCAGCAGGCACACAGCAGTCCCCCTGATTTACACTAAACCCCCGACCATGCCAGATGCTAGCACTAGCTCCACAACCCTGCCCCGCTCCCAGCTGGGCCATGTTACCCTGTGCAGAGATTTTTGTCTGCACCAAAGTCAGGAAATTCCCCGTTATAATTCCCACAACGATCACAAAACCAGGTGTTCTGAATGAATACTGTAAATTAAAACTCTGAAGTTAGCTCCACAAGTGTTTCTCAGTGGGTGCATGAAGGGCTCCAAGGTACAGCGAGTTGGGAGGTGCTGCCTGCAACACCACGCCTGTCCCTGCAAAACCCAAGCACAGATGAAGGAGGGGTTTGGGGGTAAAACTTTTGGTGGCTGATGCCAGGCATCAGATATTCTGGGGTAGCTGTGGAGTTTCTGGTGACCTGAGGCTATAATCCTGGTGTTAGAGAAGGTTGCAGCCCACATTGTATATCAGAGCTGGTGAGCAGCGGGTGTTTGCTGAACTCCACAGCAACGTGGGCTAACCAGCATCCTCAGACAACGCTGTATCTTCTGCTCTATTTGCTGCACTTAAGTGACCTCCATCGTTTTAGTAGCTGAGGGCTTCACACTTGTTGACGTGTTTATCTGCACAGTGGCTCTCTGAATTAGGGAAGAATTATTATCCCCATTTCACAGGGAAGGACTGAACAAGCAAGACGCCGAACGTCCATCCCAAGTTCTCAGAGAGTCTGCAGCAGAGTCTGGGCCTCCCAAGCCTGAGGATCATAACCTCATTTTCCAGTAGTGACAGAATAGGATACAGAACCAAAATCTCCTGTGTAAATAAGGGCAAGCACCTGCTGGCTGGAATCCATAGGCCATCCTATCTCCACCAGCATTTGCATTTTCCTCTGTTAGTTCTCTCTGTTTCTCTCTGTTAGTTCAAATATTTTATCATTATCTTGCCTAGTCTAAACAATGGTCCCACTTGCTCTTGAGAGTTGTGCTCTGGCGCGGAAAAGGTTGACAAGTGTTACTATTCCCAGTGTTTGGGTCCAGACACAGAGGGGTGGAGGTACAGAGTCAGGACCCCTCCACCGCTCTGCCAGCCCCAGCCTGCACTCTCTGCATGCAGCCACACAGTGTGAGAGCTACCGCCAGCCCCACAGCCCCTTCCCACCTGTGCCAGGGCTGTGCCCTTTCCCCCAGCACAGGGACATAGCTGTATCTGTAGTGCGAAGGAGCTGTGTGGCCTCAGCAGCATCACTCTAGATAGATAGATGTTAATAGAAGACAAGTGAAAAAAATGGCCCTCGTGTTCCAAGCTGACCCACTGTAGAGAAAGATCCAAGCTGTGGTGCTCCTGCCTCTGGATATGCCATCTCTTAAAGTAGGCAGTGGTTCAGATCTCCGGCTCCATTTCAGTCCTCTCCCTTTATAAAAACCCAGGTGTTACTGAAAGAACTATCCGTGTCTGCTTTGTCATGTGAAGAATGTGTCACTTGCCTCATTGCCTTAAAAGCAATAAATCTCTCTTTATCTTGATGGTCACTTAGTAATGAAAACCTGTGGCCACATCACTTGTCTGAAAGAGGCTAAATGACAACTTGCTTCACACACTATACAAATCAGCCAGAGAGCTTCAAAGCTTTTATCGGTTCCATGTGGCTGGGTATATCCAGAGCGGCCGAAATGGGCCAGCATACAGCGCTTTGTCATCCTGGCACCTCCTACCCTTCCTGCTGCCAGCTGAACATGGACTCACAAGGATTTCTGAGTTTCCACTGTGATTAGACACAGCATCCTGAAACAGTTTATGAACAAACAGCAACTGTATTTAATAATGCCTTAAAATCTGGGACATGTCCCACCTGGCTATCTCAAAGCACTTCACAAGCCCAGTCCTTCTCTTGACTCAGGTATTCATTGCAGAGGGTAAGAGACTTTCACAGGGATTTGCCAGTGTTTTCCATTTTCCACCTGCAAATTGGGAAGAAGGCTATTCATACACCTTTGCGACCTGTGCAAGGAGAGTGCTGTTTAGGTATCAGGTATCTGTAGCAGCACGTCACATCAAATTCCACTGGGGAATGGCTGGCTCTGTTGTTGCAGTTCTCATGGAGGACTCAACTCTCAGATATATTAAGATTCTATGCGTAACTTACTCTTTTTGCACGTTCATGCCTCACCTGTAAAATGGAGACAGTAATGTTTCTTTGATTGCACGAACATTGAGAAGTAGTACATTAATGGTACTGAGACAATCCCCATGCAAATACCTGCAATGGATAATTCTGCAATAGCTGCAGACACAGCATTCACTTGCATTTGTATTCAATAAACTATGTCAGAGGAACTGGACTATTAATGCCCTGGTTCTAGGGGAAAATGCCTGGAGACCCAGACATCCAGGTGTTGCTGAACTTTATGGGGTGCGGTGTCCAAATCTGGGCTTGAATGCAGATTGCACAGCTAATCCCTACTTAGCCCAAACCTCAGCGTGAACTCCAACCACTGAGTTACTAGAAATCTGAACCCAGATTTGGCTGCCCGTTTTGTAGCTTGAGTCTACGTCTCAAAATTACCCCGTTGTCTGCTTCAATCTACTCTGAAGCTGGAGATTTATTTCTACAGGAGGCAGAGAAACATTATGTTGCCAAACTACTTCCAGTCTTTTCCAGAATTACAAGTCAGGGGACTGTGCATAAGTCTTGTGATTTCCATCCTACAATCTAAACCAGATGGGCTACCCTTGCAGCGTAAACATTTAAGCAAGAAAAGCAAAAAATTGTCAGAAAAAGTCCTCTTTTCTGATTAACTGCATTATTATGACTTACATTATTTAATGCAATGCACATAAAGGTAGTTTGCAAGATAACTTGATCACTGTCTTTGATTCAGCCCCCAAAAATGTGGAGGTTTTGTTATCTCAGGGACAAGGAAGTGACCATAGAACAATGTAGCGGTCGTGCCTATTAGAAACAGAAAGCTCTCAGCCTGCAGAGAGAAAGATTCTCTCAGTAAAGCTCATGTTAAATTAACCAACTAAATGAACAACTAAATTGATCCAGCAAAGGCATGTTACTAATATCAGCCCGGGCGAGATTAATAGAACAGAGCACAAACTTTGGCCAGTGACAAAGAGGGAGATGATGAGGAAATCTGTGGCCAGAGTTCTCCATCCCTCTGAAGGCAGAACAGCCAAACGGCTCTTGTCCTCTCGCCATACACACTCCGGTCCTACTGTTTGTATCAGGTATGGGGGCTAATACCTGTCAGGTTTCCTTGTTTACTTTCACTTCCTTCATTTTGATACAGGTATGAGGGGTTTTTTTTAAATGCCTAAGTATCAAACATGTAGCTGGCATATTGGACGAATAGGATGGTCGTAAAAATCTCTCTCCTGTCCATTTACTCTTTACACACATGAGAGACAAGACAATACCCGAAGCAGAGAAAAAAAAGAGACTCAGTGGCTCACATGCCATTCATCTCAGAACTTGAAAGACAGTGAAATAACCAAGATGCTGGGAAAAAAATCTGTCGTAATTAAAATATCTGACTCGTGAGTGCCCTGATGAAGGCCGTGTATAATCTGTTGGGAGCCTTGCTAAAAATATTGCTGGAAAGAGCCGGATCTAGCTAACTGGGGAAATGCAAAGCCAGACACAGTTACACGGGAATTTCAAAACGCAGGCTTGCAGGATGAACAATGATCCTCAACGGCACACAGCAAGTTAGCACAACGCCAGAGCAGACCCAAAGCTGCTCCTCAACAGCCCTGGGCACCAGTAGAGCTAAAACTGTCATCACCTGCCCAAGCCAAGTCTCAGGTAGCTGCCAGGCACAGCCGTCACGCCAGGTGCAGCCCTAAATTTTGACAAATCTCGAAGTAATGGAGATGAAGAGTTTAATGGTCTGACTTCCGCTCTTTTGGCTTTATGCATGTGCCACTCTACCCAGGTCTGAGGCATCATGGCAGCCCCGAGCCTCTGTGGAGGATTTGCTGACCCGGCAAATCCACTTCTGTGCTAAATAAAGTAGATTTGCTCCACCTGGACCTTTTGCTGTGCTGTCACACAGGGTGAGATAGTGGCTTCAGAGTGTCTCTTCAGAGGGGGAGCAGAACTACACCAGCGAGCAAAATCCGTAAACCCCTCAAGTGAGACGCAGGAAAGCGCATCTGCCTGTGCTCAGCAGCACTGCAGGAGGGCAGCATAGAGGGGCAGCCTGAGAAGTACTGGAAGAAGTGGGAGAAAGAGGGAGAGAGGCAAAGGCCTGAGGAGTAGATGCTGATGAAAGAGGAGGCAGTGAGAGTCCCTTTGCCCCAGGCTAGATCTACAGTAGCCAGAAAAACTGCGTGAATATTACTGGCGTTGTTGCAACCAAAGTAACACTTGTAACTACCATGCAAATTCCAGGATGTTTAATCAAATAATTGAAAAGAAAAGGAAAACTAGTTTTACAAAACATCTCAGATGACCACTCTTCCCAGTGGTACCTTCAGACAGGCAGGTAGGACTAAGTTTGACAGTACCGGAACAGCTTCATAAATGTTTTCTGGTAGCTTTACATTATTTTAAAATCTGCCTCTGAATAGTCGTCAGGCTTTTCTTCCACTGGCAATAAAGCATTCGTTGTCTTGGATCCTAGTTGCACAAGGGTAACACATAACCATCTCATTTTTTGCTTTCATTCTTTCAGCATTTCTGCCACTGAAGATCCTCTTCTATGGCTTCAAGTTGAAAAATCTTTATGGCATATTTGGCATTGCCTGTAATAATTTATGAATGTGATGTGTTGACATGTTTACTGCGTGCATACATTGGGCTACTTCAATAGCTGGATTGTCAAGACATGTACCCAGGAGAGAGAAGATGGATCCAGGCATACATTTTTGAGGAAACACTTGGGGAAAAAAGCAAGCACACTTCACTGTGATGTTTTGGCTGCACCCCTCCTAGGCATGCTGGAGAGATGTCCCTGGGAGGAATGCGGGCGCCTGGAAAGCAAGACATGAAAGACCCCAGAGAATTTACAGAGGGTTTTGAGAGCAACACTCCAAAAGGGGTTGAAAGTGCTCAGATCTGTAGATGTTTAATTTAGTAGACATTGGCAAGACTACAAGACAAAGTGGATGTGAAATATTTTTTAACCAACATGCTTTATTTCAGTGGTTAAATGACTGTTCTGTTTTAAAAAATCTTGTTTGAGTGATGCAGGAAGGCTGAAGGTCTCTATTCTCGTGCTCGTGTGTGTTTGGAGAATGCACTGAGTATGTAGGCTGAAGCTTGCTGTAAGTGTGTGAGATTCAGATTAACCCATCCATGGAAAGGTAAAAGCTCAAGGCCTGCCATAAGCAGAAAGTAAGTCAGAAAGACCACCGACAGCCAGCAGTACAGCAGAAATCACACCACCACCATCATCTTTCTTATAAGTCATCGCATGTAATTCTACTAACGACTTTTATTAAATATTTAAGGCTTAGCATTCAAGAGATTCATATTTGGTACAAAAAAAGGCCCATTAATACAAAGTACAAGCTGAAACAAAGTTAACAAGTTCAAATACTTGCAGGATAATTCAAAGTTTAAGGACGATATTAACAAAAATAAAATAAGGAAGAGTGGAAAAATCCAGTTTCATTGTCCACCAGAGAACCTGAGTTTTATCCTTTTGGTTCATAAAATCAAATCTATTGCTCAAGTGACTCTTACACTGTTATTAAAGTAGTACAAGACCACATATATGTGCATAATTAAGTACCCTTTTGTGATCATAAAAGGTCTGCCTGGCTGTCCATGGGGAACGTGAGCAGAACTCGATTTATAAGTGTGAAAGAGGGAATGTCATTACGGTAATCCCCCTATATTTCACTACCTTGTCTGGGGTTCAGCCTTACGTGGTGGAGTGGTCAAGTGTAGAGCACTGGAAACAGGAGTGTTTCGGTGCTGTATGCCCTGTATATCTGAAAGGCAACAGTAAATTGACCTGGAACTGTGTAGGTGAGTATTTGTCCTATGAAAATCTTAAGCATAACTGAAGCCAGACATGCGAAAACCAGGGGCACTAGGTATATTAGGTATATCTGAAAAGTTAGATTAATATCTTTTTATTTGCATTCTGCTTTTGCACTGTCAGATCCAAATGGATGGGTAATTGGAAAAAAGTCACTGACATCTTCCTGCCCTTGAAAACATGTGATCTGGCTTAAAGCACTGGCATTTTAATCTTTGATTTCAAATGAAGAGACTAAACATGTTCAAGAAACAAAAAAGGTTAACAGTACAGCTATAAAATGCCATTTTGGAAGTGATGAGTGAGCAGTTGTAAGGCGACCAATTTCTACCACAGTTACGTTCATTTTTATGTGGCCCCCATTACCCACAAACCCTGGCCTTGGAGTTCTCCAGCCATCCCAGTGTCAATAAACAATTTGGGGAGTGAAAAAATGGAATGGATAGCAACATAACACAACGGAGTTGTAGAGCAGGGCACGCACGGGAGCACTGGGCACATCTCCTGCAGCACCTCCTAACTCTGCTCCTTGGCACATAATCACATGGTGCTACAGCGAGTCCTTGAAGAGACACAAGGGGTTTTATAGCAGGACCTACAGCTGCTTCAGTCTGTAGATGCAGTCAAGCTTCTTTTGAGCCGCCTCCCCTGTGGGACTTGAGTCATTCCCAAGAGGGATCCCAGTGGCAAAGCGACTCTCATCTGTCTGTCCTTGGAGCAAGCGTGGCATTGTGCCAGCAGCAGAGAGGTGGAAGAAGGGACATTTTTTCTTGAAGTGGGAGAAGAGTCCCCTGTGCCCTGGGTCTGTTCTGAGGGCTGTAAACTCAGGCCAAGAGGCCAGAAACAACCAAGGAGCTGCCAGGTGGAGAGCCCAGGTTTATAGACTCTCTAAGAAAACAAGACAATGAAAATCTTGAAGGAAAATTAGACAAAATGGACTGACATGGACATGGGAAAACAGTCTACTGCATAAATCATAAATTTTCCCCCATTTGGAGGGAGGGAAGAATTTAATCTCCATTAATTTCATCCGGCAGATACAGATAACAAAGCCCTCTACATGGGAGAGTTAACGTTGCTCAGGTTGATACAGAGAGACAAGATGCACTTGGAGACATAGGAAAAATGCATCTCTGAGAAAGTTTCCACTATTAATATTTTTCCCTTGCAAATGTGGGTCTTCTAAAACATTCTTTTCCTTAGGAAGGATCTAAATGAGGAGGAGGTGGGAAGTAGAGCTACAAAGCATCTAAGAAAGCCTCAAATACATGAGTGGGAGGAAGGAGGAAGAAATGAAAGAATAATGAAGCTTGCATCACTGAGAGCCAACAACAGAAGAAGGGAAATGCACATATTTGTGGCTAAATTTTGCAGGAACTTAAGCTGAGGTTTGAAACTGCTGTGGTTAGCATAGGTACAGGCACAGACGACTTGATCAAAGGAGAAAGAAACATTACTACTGATTTCATTAGGAAAATTACCTGGCTTGGAGTTAATGTGTAAGTACAGGAAAAAATGCCTTCTTTATCACATTGATATGGAGTGGCCCTGCAAAGGGTAATCAGCACCTTGTAATGTCTACAATGGTTATGCAATTTGGAGAGTCCTTCAATGGGGCCATGACTTTGCCCTTTGTGGAGGCTCCTTTTGGTATCTGTGGGATTTCCTCATGTGGTGACTTTGCAAACAGATATTTCTATTTTTAAAAATAATTAATAGATGTCTCATTATTAACATGATGCCTGGGGTTCCCAGCTCTAGCTGCATTGATATCTACACTCAAATGCTCAGCTACTCTGGGGTGTTTTCATTAAAACTAAATCAGGTATTTCTAATTCCAGAGCATCTCCAGTAGCTGCCATGCCAATGGCTACCCATTTGAACTAGGAAACCAGTCTGTTGAAGGACCCCAGGGTTGTGTTTATTCCACGTCTTCCAATTTTTTGTCCGTGCTTTGCTGTAAGGACACTGTTAGGTGTGCAGCAGGCAGGGCTGATCTCTCCTGCCGCAGTCCTAGGCATATTGCAGCAGAAAACTTTCAACGGTGCAGAATGAGGCACCTGCGTGTCTTATGCAGGAATCCTGTGGGATGGGACTACCTTCATCACCATGTCACCAAAACCACCTATATAAGGAAAATTGTAACTTTGCTCAGGAACCCCCAGGGTTGTGTATTCACTTTGGAATAAACTGAGCCCATCCATCCATTGAAGATGAGAGCACCAGGGAATCAACAGGAGGTTATGGCCATCTGCACAGACGGGCAGTGCCCAGGGATATAGCTAGGACCAAGGTGGGGGCAGGGAGAACTTTCATGCCAGCAATTTTTACAAATGAAAGGACCAAGCTGCTACTTTTACCTATGCTGGCTTTTCAAAATCCATCCTGAGAAAGCAATAAAAAAGAGCAGAGGAATGACACTTCTATTCCCTTCTACCGGTAAAACTGTATTTTATACAGAAAAACATTCCATTTTTTTTTTCCAAATCTCATAATCAAAATGCAGAGTTGCTACTTTTTGTATATTGTTGGCATCCAAAGGCTGCAATATGCTGTTGCAGAATCTGGGTTTCTTTGTGCCACTCCCACACCAAAGCCCATTGAGTCTGGGGTTGGGACTCCTGTACAGTTGAGTAGTGGAGTTTGGGTAGGCAGGAACAGCTCTGGCTCTGCCCTCGGTCCAGACTCAGTGTCAAGCAAAGGATGTATTCCTTGGGGAAAAAAAAATTCCTCTCATCCCAAACCAGTCATTCCCACATTATGGCAAAATAAATCTAAAGGGATAAAGCCAGGCTTTTCCTACAATCACTGCAGCAATCACATATACCTTGAGTTGTCACTCTATAGACTTGGTTGGAGAAAGGTAAATTTACAATACATAATTAAATGCCCTTTACTGGCCTGACAGTTCCCCGGCGTGCGTGGCAGTGCTGACGGTGCCAGCTCGCTCCCAGACCCTGCCAGCCCTTGCACTCACAGGCGGGTCTCAGTTCACCCCTAAGTTCCCTCTCACCTGCTTTCACGGAGCAAGGCAGGAGAGGCAGCAGGAGGAGGCTGGGGTGAGGGTTACAAAGTGGTAGAGAGCAGGAGGCAGGGTGCACCCTTGCTACTGCAGCTTCTCCTGGCATGGGGGAGTTTTCTGTTTTCATCTGTAAATAATACACTATAGCGAGGTGCCAGGCCTTGGCTGGAGCTCCCGGCTGGCAGACAGTGACAAAAATAAGTTCTGCATGTCTCAGTTTTCAACACATACAAGTCCGGCTCCAGGGGCACGAAGGTCTCTCACGCTTGCAACGCGATGTCCAAGGCAGGCAGCCAAGGTGTGCAGGCATTCGCCTACGGGTCGTGCCCCGTGGGCAGCGGGCTGACGGGAGGGCCCGGCGGGGCGGGCAGGGCTGGCGCCCCCATGGGACAGCGGGCCCGAGCGGGGTTTCCCCCGCGGGGAAAGTCAAAGAAAGCGTGGGACCGACCATCCACCGGCCCCAGGGCACCTGCGTCCTCACGCACCCTCGCGCAGAGCAACATCGGCGGCAGCAGCGGCACTTCCCAGCCCGCCCCCGCCGGCTTCCCGCTCCCGCGCTCCCCCTCCTCCCGAAGTTTCCTCTGGGGAGGCCCGGCCCGAGCACCCGCCGCCAACTCCGGGGGGGTGGGGTGGGGGCGGCGCTAGGGCCCGGCGGGGCGCGGCGCCGCCGCCGGGGGTGGGGTGGGGGCGGCAGGCGGTGGCGCAGGCTGCGGCTGCCTCCCGCCGCGGGGCGCGGAGCGGGGCCGGCCGCGGGGAGCACCCACCCCCGCGGCGGCGGCGGCAGCGGAGGGCCGCGGCGAGGAGGTAACGGCCGCGGCGATGGCGTTTCGCGGTGTCATTGGGAGCGTGTGCGGGTGGGTGCCAGCCAGCCAGCCAGCCCCCGCGGCAGCCGCCGACTCAGCGCCCCGTCCCTCCTGGGGCAGGGAGCCCCGGCCAAACTTTTGGGGCCGCTGGGCCGCTGGCTGCCGAGGGCGGGCGGCGGCGCCGCCCCGGGTAGTTGTAGTCGGGGTTGCCCCACGCTCCCCGCCCCCGTCCCGCCGCCGAGCCGTGCCACGCTGAGGGCGCCGAGGGCGGCGCGAAGGCGGCAGCCCGGCGGCAGGCAGCGGGGAAGGGCGCCTCGGGACGGGCCGCATCTCGGGCGGGCTGTGCCCCGACACCGTCACCCCGCCGGCCCCGGCCCCGCGGGGGCGCCCGGACGTGGCCGCGGCGGGCGGGCTGGGCGGGAGGGAGGCGGCGGGCGGCTGCAGCCCGGCCGAGCCCCGGCGGGCGCTGGCGGGGCAGCGGCGCGGCCGGCGGCGGGCAGCCACCCCGCCGTCTCCCTTTTGTTCCTGCGTGCCGCCGGCCGTTCGATCCGCGCCCGGGAAGAAGCGGCTCCGTACTTGAGGGGCTCCGTCTGTGTCTGCACACGCGCCTGAAGGGCAACCTCTGGTAGGGCTGGTCTGTCAGAGCCGCCGGCAAAGGTATTTCCTTATTTCCACATCAGCTCCCCTTTGCTTGCTGTTCCTCAGTGCTGACTCTTAACTTACGTGGAGTTATGGTGAATTAATTTCCTCACAATATATGCATCTGTCCCTGCGTCCTGGAGAAGGATTTCCTTATTAACCTGCCAGCTCTGCTGCGGTCAGTTATTATTTATATTATCGGAAATATGTCTGTGAAAATCTGATTGCATGGCTACAGCACACTGCTCTTACAACCCAGTTTACTGAAACTTTAATTGCAGCAGGCGGTGTTTGACTGTGGAGCCATTTACGTCAGAGCAGACCGTTACTCCGGTGGGATAACGGCGTCTCTCAGATGATCGGTTTTCACGCAGGGAGGGCTGTGCTGTTTCATAGGATGAATCAGAAACAAAAATGAGCAAACAATGAAAATGAGTTTGTGTGGTATTCAAAAACCCAACGTGGTAACGTCTGTTATGGGCATGGTAAATCAGGCAGCAGCCCCCCCGTTTTCTCCAGCATAGCCCACGTATCAGCCGGTAAACAACATAAACTGTGATCACTTTGCAGCCGAAAATATAAGGCCTTGCAGCCCTGGCTGCCTAAGCGTTACGTGTCAGTAAAGTAGCTCTCTTGGAGGAGAGGGACTGTCCCAGGAGCTGTAAAATCTATAAACACTTTTCTGATTGGTTTAAAAATTTAGACACAGGAAGCGGATGGTATCTAATAACAGACAAGTAGAGACACTGTTGTCATGGAAACTGAGAAGACTACCCCCCCCCATGTATTTAAAAAAAAAAAAGAAAAAAGTCTGCATATCATGAGAAATGCCTGCATGCCGCCTTGGCTGCTGTTGCCTTTCCCACAGCATCTGTTGAAACCTGAGAATGTGCCTGTCAAATCAAGGTCATTTTACAGTAAAACCCCGTGCCGCCGTCTCCCCTCTTTCCTCTCTGGACGTTGTCCCGCACTTTCCACCCAAGGAGAAGTTGGGAAGACACAGCCCACCTGCCCCCGAACCCACCGGGGTGCCCCCTGTATGGTGGGTGTCCTGCCCCAGCCAGGCCTGCAGCTGGCAAAAGGCTGCTGTGGCAGGGCCCTAGGAAAGGCTCAAAGCAGCAGGACCACTGGGGTTAAAAACAAAAGTAGTGAGGGATGACTTTTTTTTATCAAATGACTGGTCCACGTTTCTTTTTGTGGGAATCTATGGACCTGGGAGAGAAAGCTGGGACTGGTTAGATCTCCCTCTGTTCCTCCACATTACAAAGTTATATTAAAATGGTCTTGAATATTAAGGCTGTTTCTGTTTCAGAACTCTGCCTCACCCAAAAAAAAAAAAAAAGGTGGCAAATGGCTATGGGAAAGAAACCCTGTGCAATTGCTTTTAATAAAAAATAAAAACCATTCGGTTATAGCATGCTATTTGAGGACAAAACCAGAGATACGAGAATAAAATATACTTCATTACGGCTGAATGCAGCATGAGAATATCAGACTATTATTGTGGTAAATGGAAGTTTTACTTTGCTACACTATTGCAAGTTTATTGTGTGTGAAAGGAGAGAGCTGTTTCGCTTTTGAGAGCGGGAGAGAAGTATTTCACAGCAAACTCACAAGAAAGGTTTTAATGATTTTGCTTATTTTTTGGGGCAGCAGCCCGTGATTTCAGATGTTTGCAATGGAGAGTTGTCTTTGGGTATTCACTGCATTTTCTCTGAAACATTTCATTTTGTTGCTCCCTTTAATCTTCGTTTTGCAGTGACCAAGCTGAGAAAAAGTGCTTGAGTGCTTCACCCACTATTAATCATTGCTTTGAAAACTTAAATGACCAGTTGGACCTCTGTTGCCTCTTTGTTTGCATATTTCACTTTTTGCATTATTAGTTCTTAAGAAAACCAGGGGCTAGTGATCAGGTCTTGTGGATCGGGAGGTAAATGCTGAGGTAAATCAGGGGGCTAAGGTGAAGGTGCTCTAATCCCTCACACTCACGTCTTTGGAATGTGCCATCTGAAAAACCCAAGGCCTGACTAGAAAATCTGGCTGTGGGCAGAGAAGCCTAAAGGGGTGGTAAGGTCAGAGCGAGCAGCGTCTGCTTCTGCTGGAGGAGTCCCCGTTGGCTGCCGTGCTGGGATGGCAGCAGGATGCAGGAGCTGAGACCTCCCCTCCCAGTGTTGGGGAACAGTTTAGGGAGTTGGGCAGTTGTGGGCTCAGCTCATATTTGGTTAGCCAGATGCTGCTTTTAATTGCTGTGGAGTTCAAATGGAGAAGGTTTGGCTTGGTGGCGAACATGTGCTTGCTTCTAGAAGAGAATTTCCTGTTGTCGGGAGCGCCCTTATCTGCAGGAAGGTTCTCAGGCAGGAAGTGTGTCAGTTACTTGTTTTTACACAGTGAAGGAAATGAGTTGGATTAGGTACTTTCTAGATTTACCCTTCATCGTCCTCTGTCTGTGCTGCTCTATTTAGTTCTAATGGTTTTAGTTTGTAAAAGTTTTATGATGTCAGTCATTCCCAAGGGAAAGGCAAGAAGTTAAATGCTTGTGTTGTCCTGCCATTTTTTGCTGTTACAAAAACCCCACCAACCTCTCTGGGCCGCACTTTCAAAAGTATCCAATTTATAATGTATACCTTTTGAGCCTCCTTAATGATACTCAGATAGGCTTCTTTCCTCCCCGCCCCCCCCCCCCCCCCCCCGCCTTAGAATGGAAGATCAAAAAATGTACCAGTTAATTTACTAATAGGAGCAGTCCTAATCCTTCTGAGCTGCCTTTCATCATGGATCATAAATCACTTTGCAGAAATTCATTTTTTGATATCCACAAAAGTTGTACGAGCCCAGGAAGCTGAAATGTAGCATTTTACATGGGCTGCCCAAAGTTGCAAGGCAAATTAGGAGCAGAGCTCAGAGTCAAATTAATTACCCCTCAATTAGCAATTACTAATGGATTAAAACTTTGAAAATGCATCTGCCTTTCTCGAGTGCACGTGTGCTAATGTGTCAGTGCAGTGCATATGTATTTAAGATGTGGGGTCGGGGGTGAGAATGAGCAGTGGTTCCAGAAAATACCAGTCATTTACTGGTCCCTTTCCAGCCTGGTGTAGCTGAGATGCCAGACTGGGGGCTTGTAAGGTAAGACACAGCTTTGGATGAAGGTCCAGACTAAAGGCAAGAGCTGGGGTTTAGGTTCAGGGAAATAAATGGTTTTTCTCCAGTGTTGGCTGGTGTTAAGCTGAACTTTCACAGAGGGTTTTGAGGGGGAAATGTGGAAAAGTTACATAAACTTGTAAGAAGCTGCCTGGCTTCTTACTGAGTTGCTTCAACTAGCAATTTTTGGTGTTGATGTCTTGGTGTTAGGAGCTGTTCCTGGCAGAAGAGGCTGCCATGGCTGTCCAGAAGCCTAAGCTGGACTAGAACAAGACTGTCCTGGCTGATGCTGGAATTTGCCAGTTCATGACCAGACGTAACACAGTGCAGCATGACTTTGGCTACAATTTTGAAATATTTCTAATGAAATCACATTTGGCTTGTTAACCTGCTTTCATGGCCAAGCCAAAGTAAAACTGTAACAAAATAATGAAAAACCCAATCAAAAAAAAGAAAAAGAAATTCATGTTTTTTCAGAAGCGATCAAGTGATTCTAGGAAACCAGCCTGAATCCCTGGAAGGGAAGGTAGTTTTGAGGAAGCAACTCTTCTAGGCTTTGGAAATCCTGCTCCATTTAAGGTGCCTGAAGTTCAGCTGCTAAGCATCAGAGCAACTCAGATCCACCCACCGTAACACTTTAGTGGCTATTCTGCTTTTGTTGGGATAGAATCACAGAATCAATTTTCTATTCAGGAAAGCTGCGTTTTTGAGAAGGCTGCAGCACCTGATTTGCTGAGAAGAAAGTTGATAAGACACTTTGTTTTCACTTGTGGCCAGCCGTGGTACCTGGGTCTCCATAGTGGTCAAGGTCTTGAGCAGTTTTGAGTTAGCCAGGTGCTAAAGCCAGGAGGAGCGAAAGCCAGGGCAGCTGACCTGAGCTGGCCAAGAGAAGTATAGAAGTCACGCACCCTATAAATGGGGAATTTTGCTGGGGACAGTCCCTTCTGCTGATGGCCACCATCCCTGGAGGGTCTCACACATTGTTCTGCTCCCGAGGCTGACTCTCCTGTTTGCTGTGACCATCGCATTTTCTCTGGAGCTGTGGTGCTCGCAGTGCTTGACCTGCATCGTTCACTGCTGAGAGTGTGCAGCTTGTGACTGCTATGTGGGCTGATTATAACTTTGTGTACTTTGTATTAGTATTAGGGAGGTTTTATTATTGTTTTGTTAAATCCATTTCAATTTCAACCCAGGGGTCTCCTTTCCATTTCCCAATTCCTCTTCTCAGGGGAGCGTGTGAGTTTCATTAGGTTGATCTGGACTGAAGGTGCTTGTCTAGCCTAAGATTTGCACCTTGGCTGCCTGTGTAGCCCATGAAGGAGCGATGCTCCCTGTGCCCTGGTTTTCCACCTTGAGGGTGGGCACAAAGCCGTGGGACAGCCCTGCTTTGGAGGTGGCTGGTGAAAGGGGTCTGGCAGTGGCTAAAACTCCACAGCTGGGCACAGAACTTCCAGGTGATTCAAGTTGTGGAGGACCACCCTCATGTTAGCGACCACTTGCTTGCCAGGGGTCAGTTTTTCCCCACCTCTCTCGGGGAGGAACAGAAGTGACATGCTATGCTCTTCCAAAACTCTCCCTGAAGCTCATTTATTCCGTAACGTCTGCAAGAATTTGGCAAGGTAAGTCTGCTGGAGGTGAAACTTCAGCTTAATATGCATTTTGTCACTCTTTCATTATACTTACCTGTCTGTAGTCTATGAATCTCTTTGCTGGAGATAGTCTTTTTCTGTGTTAGCGCTGACTGCAGGACAGACAGACAGCAAGGCTGTTACCTGTGGTCAGGGTTGGTAGGTGCCGTTGAATGGGAATATCTGCCTAGCTGTTTGAGGTTTGTATTTTCCAACATTAGCAGGAATTCACATCAATGCTGCCTGATACAATGACATTTCCAACATGACATACCAATGACATGTTTTTACCTTCTACTGAAAGTATCTTAAAACCAAAGAAAGATAGGTATTATTTAAGGACCCAGATGGTTTTGGCCCACACTGGCTTCTTCCTTTACCCCCCTCTCACGTGCTGGCTTGTGGTGCGCTCTGCACATGAACTCTGCTCAGGCCAAGTGCGAGGTTCCTCGGTGCGAGCCTACTTGCAAACTGCTTACCTGCTGCCTCTTTGCCGATACAACCCACTCGTCATGTCTGGGAGTACTTGGTTTTGGTGCAAGGAAAATACTCCAGTCTTCCTAACGGACAGGACTTTGTCTACAAGGCAGTCCAAGCTAGATTGTAGAGAGTGTTTCAAAGAATGGCGGCTGTATTGGAAATTGCTTCTTAATACTGTACGGCAAAGCTGTATCTCTTTTTAGTGTAGTTCTTTGCAAGACCTGTGCCTGCCCT
This sequence comes from Bucorvus abyssinicus, assembly GCA_009769605.1. NCBI lineage: Eukaryota > Metazoa > Chordata > Aves > Bucerotiformes > Bucorvidae > Bucorvus > Bucorvus abyssinicus. The sequence continues at coordinate 18,248,169 of CM020036.1, forward strand.
GCTGAACCAAGCAGCAAGCTCATGCTTCCTGTGACTGTCTCAGGCTGGCCAGGCTCCCCGGTCCAACCCTTGGCAGCCCTGTGGCTCCCTGGTACAGAGCTGCTTTTTGTTTTTTCTCTTGGGCTTTGTAGAGAGGCTAACCTTTTCCCTGGGTAAAGTTGGCTTCCGGCACAGCAAGCAGATGCAAACTTCCCAGCCCGACCCATCCTTGCAGAGCTGTGCGTGGTGTTATTCCCCTCAGTAAGATCTTCTCATTGCCAATTTAATTGCTGGCTGGGTTTGCTGTGGAAAGAAGCAGAGCATTAGAGGGGTTACGAGAGGTTATTAGAGATGGGAGGAAGCTGAAGATCTGACCCATCCAGATTTAACTGGATTAAATCCCATTTTACCCCCAACTCCAACTTGTTTTGATCTGGGTTTTACAGTAGATCATTTGTAGAAGCTACCCAATTAATATGTTAATTTTAACACCAGATTTTGTAAAACTTTTTTGTTGGAGGTGGAGAAGGGATCCAAATGTTTTGATCCTATTTTTGTCATTATCTTCACTGACTTTTTCTCACTCTGTGCTTTGCAGAGAGGAGCAAAATTTTAATAATTCACTAATATGCTTTCACTTCATTAACATTTTATCATTCTGGCATTGTGCATATGATGAACTCCTTAGTGCTGTCATTAAGGGCCTGATCTTGCCTCTGTACTCTCACATCCCTCCAGGTGTGGAAAACCCTAATCGCAGGTGCTATTCTGCTTTTTGGAAAGAGCTTTTCTCTTTTTCCACTAGGTAGTAAACTGAACAAAACTGCAAGGTTTTTTTTGGGTGGGTTGGTTGTTTTTTTTTTTTCAAAATGGAAACATTTATACAAAGATAGCAATGATGGTTAGGTTGGAACCACTAAGCGCCAAACCTCCAGCCGTTACAAAACTTAACGATGTGGTCTGGAGAGCGTGAAGACACAGGGTGTTACTGTGGTATCATTTGCATCATTTTACACTGCAGCCTGTTTAGTTTAAGCAGAGTTTTACTGGTATTAAATATTATCTATATATAAATACTGGTATTTACTGGTATTAAAATGAAACTTTTCAGGTGCCTTACCTGGGATAGCATAGTGCTTGGTATTGAGATGGCACAAATAACACGTGACACTTCATGTAATCTTGGTGATTAATCATAGAATCATGGAACAGTTTGTGTTGGAAGGGACCCTAAAGATCATCTAATTCCAACCCCCCTGCCATGGGCAGAGACACCTTCCACTAGATCAGGTTGCTCAGAGCCCAGTACAATCTGACCTCAAACACTTCCAGGGAGGGGACATCCACAACTTCTCTGGGGCAGCCTGTTCCAGTGTCTCACCACCCTCCCAGTATGTTTGCAGGTATGTGCCCATGTTGTGTTAAACAGGTGCATTTTAATTGTGTCCTAATCCGAAACTGGGTGTGGAACTTCCATGGTGACTCTCCTTCCCTTTTTTCTTTTTTCTTTTTTTTTTTTTAGCATAAAATAAACACGTGAATTAATGCATGATTTGTTACTCCTAATTAAATACTGTTAGCACACCAGATTACTTCAGGAGTATTCAGAAGGCATAAGAAGCCAAGCATGGCTGAGGAGTGGACAGTGGGTAGATACAGGAGGCTTGAGAATTGAAGGGAAACTTCTGGGTTGTGAGCATCACAGAACTAAGGGCCAGGTAAGAGTTTTGGAAGGTTATGTGTATGGAAAAGGGCGTGGCTGTTGGGAGATGGGAGGACAAGAGATTACAGGAATAAATACAGGAGATGTTGAGGGACATGGCTGAAGGTTTTTACTTGTCAAATAGAGTATATTTGCCTTTACAGGCAACAGGACAGAAACTCATCTCCTGTAAATTGGTTTAATGCTGTTGGAGTTAGTGGAATTACACTGCCTTAGACCAGCTGATGATCTGTCCAGTGAAGAGGAAGATCTCTTCACTTTAGGAGTGAAGATGTGGAGAATGAGGGAACTGGAAGAGGTTATAGGCCTGAGCAACAGGGAGGGTGAAAGTTTGTTCAGAAGTGATAGAGAAGCTGGGCAAGTCAAGAAAGATCAAAAGGTCCATTGCAGCTCTGTTGGGTTTAATTTGATGATGAGATGGCCAGCCAAGAGATGTCAGCAAGACAGGCTGAGATGTGGGCTTGGCTGGGGAGTCAGTTTCTCATTGGCATGGCAGTGATTGGTGTGTGAGTGATGAAGACCACATATGGGGCAGGTGGGGCGGCGGGGAAGGTCAAGGCTGCAGCAGGGGCCAGGGGAGAGGATGTGGAGATACAGAGCAGTTGCTGGACAAGAACGAGGAGGGCCAGAAGACAGTGTTTCACAAAGACAAGGTGGGGAAAAAGGTCTTTCAATCTGGAAGAAGGAATAGAAAAAGCTTATATCATTTAGGTTTGGGAAGAGAATGAGAGTGACATTGACTTCTTTAGAGACATGAGCCGTGAATAATCTCTATTACAATTAGTAAACTTTGAAAAGCTGATATGCCTGATTTTTCTTCTCCCTGTCTTCTGTTGTTGCAAAGTAGTCTCCTGTAATGGTGCAACAGACCTTAAAGTCCTGGGGCTGGATACGGTAGCATGGCTGATTGACGCTGCACTGCGTGGTGCTGCTGTGGCTGCTCCGTGCAGAGCTCTGCGCCGCACTGTGCCGGGGGGCGAGGTGGCCATGTCAGCCCTGGTTTACCCTGGGGACCTCCAGCTGGGTGCTGTGCCTGCTGCAGTTGGAGTCTCGGGGGAGGCGTTGCGGTCAGGTTATTGCTCAGGAAATTCAAACAGGTGCTGGGGAGTCACAGGGCTTTGATTAAATATATTGGCATTGGAGCTGTGGTTGCCATACCCCAGTTATTAGGCCTCATGTGGGGGAGCAGAGCAGTGTTGAACCACCCATGGGTGGGAGGGGCAGGGGAGGCGGCAAATGGGTTCCCCTCTGGTTTGCAACATCTGGTGGGACCAGGGCTGGGGTGTGATGAAGAAGGTCCGAGGAAAATACCACAGCTTCAGCCTGTGTTGTGACCAAGCAAGAGATCTCATTCTGGACATATATCACCATGGAGTAACTTTGTGCAAGGAGGAAGAAAACACAGACTGGATAAAATGAGGTAAAATATAGGAAAAATGAGGTAAAATGTAGAAATTAGGCATACGTGTTAGGGCGGTCACCCTTGTTCACAAGCAGATCTCATTACTGGAGGAACTGCAGCCCACTTACAGTCCTGGGGCCTGCCGCAGTGTCTGGAAACAGCTGGACTGCAAATGAGACCAGCTTAATTCTGCCAAGACAAGAAAAATTTTAAAAAGACCCCAAACATGAGCATCAGAAGTGAAAAGTAAAGTGCGTTTTAAAAATCCTTTTGTTTTTTGTAAGCCAGGGTGCCATTTCTGAGGGGGGGAGACGTTGCCATTCCTTGTTTGTCACTGGTGATCTCCCTGTCCAGCATCTGAGAGGCAGCCTGCTTGGGTTAGAAAGTTAGTGTTTTTACAAACAGAAAACATTTCAGCTTTCCAAGTAGAATGATTTCTTTCTTTCCTAGTTTTATCAGAAGCATGTGTTGCTGCCACTGCAGTAGTTTGAGGAAAAAAGATGAGCATCTTGAAGCTAAAATAGTTGAGAAGTGACTCCTGGGGAAACCAAGGAAAGACGTGGAGGGCCCAGAGGCAACAGTAATGGGATGCAAAGCCTTTCGCCACAGGTCATGCAGGTGGGTTGTCTCCAGAAAGCAGTAGTTACTCTCTAGCAATGGCTGTCAGTGGTTGCAGAGCTGAGGGCCTCCCACCCGCTCCTGGTCCTGCAGAGCCACTGGGATGTTCAGAGTCAGCGTGAGCTCAAGCAGCAGCCTTGCTCTGGTTCCTCATGGGCTGGCAACGAGGCCGTGCACCCTCAGAAATCAACCACGCTGATTAAAGACCATGGCTGTAGATTGAGGCTTCCTAGTGGTTTCCACCTGTACTGTCAGGCTGGAGAATTGTAGGGAAGTGTTGAAGAGATCCAACAGATGTGGAAGGACCCAGGCACAAGTATATAGCCCTCGAGTCCCTTAGTGAGGGGATAATTTCACAGTGCTGGTAGCAAAGACTTGTTTATCAGGAAAGCTGTGTTACCTTTTGTCAAGGGGCTGCATGAAAAAGCCTTTGCAGTGCTGATGATAAGAATTGTATCAGCCTTGCCCACTTGCCCTTCCTTCCTGAAAGGGTTACACGCCAAGCTGATGGACTCAGCCCACTCCTCATGTGGGCTACACTTGGTTTATTCAAGCCACTCTTCTTTCCTTCTTGCTTTTTTTTTGTGTGAAGTGCGTTCTGCTCAAATGAGGTACCTGTTCCTGGTGTGACACGGGCAGTTCAGTAATTGCTCTGTAGCCAGATTTTTTTTTTTTTTGGTAGTAATTTTCATGCTGAGTTTGTGTTCAGTCTTGCTTATTACAGTTAGTTAGCTTACTGCTAACTGCATGGAGTAAGAGCTGGGACCACAGAGCAGCAGGATCCCAAGCACCCTGCTTTGTCACAGACGTAGTGTGGGAAAAAGATTTTCTTTCTGACCCCTAAAACTACAGCCTACATAAGGTATTTGGAGCAAAGCTTACTCCAGTATAGATGTCTCCACACGAATATAATTATTTGTCCTGCTTTCGTATTTCACATGCTTTATTTAAGTTCCTGTCACCTGCTAATAACATATGGATATTGGGGAAATTTGGAGGGTATGCCCAGTATTATTGGCATGTCTCGAGCAGCTGCTACTGGCCTGCTGTCATTCAGCGGGTTTCTTACCTGTCAAAAACACTTTCAGCACAGGAATGAATGGGCAGGAAAGCACCTAAATATTGATTAATGTAGATAGAAACCGCCCTCCCACCTCTCATTCAAAATGATGATAAAGTCAGGCAGCAGGATTCAGCTCGTGGGCTGTTGAGAAGAGCTTGTTTTGTTTCAAAAGTAGAGCTTTGTTTCGATGGAGACTCTCAGGTACTAGTGCTGGGAATGACACTTTTGTTTCCAAATGTAAGGGACAAGAGGTTCAGCTCAGGTGCAGTATCTGTAGGTAAGGAAGTGCCTTGACTTCTACAAGAGTTGAAACAAGCAGCATGGCGCTTTGGAAAATCTAGCCAGTCAGTCCTTCTGGTGCTAACATGTGCATGAACACTGGCAAAACCTGAAGCTTGTCCCTTTTCATGCCAAAATCTATTGACTTTGATTTCAGTCAACATTTTGCCTGAGCAAATAGCTCAGTATTGAATCACGTGGGTGGTTGGTGTTTGAAGTCCACCCTCATGTATTCATAGAGAACTCCAATGGGACACAGTGGCGGTTGCATCTGATTTTATGGATGCAGAATTTGATGCGCTGTTGCTGTCATTGATACAGCGATAATGCTAATGGTTATTATTAGTTTATATTCCAATGGTAGGTAAACGATGTTGATATTTAGCTCTTCCTCAGCCTTCATCGCTCTCTCAAGTTTATTCTCCATTGAATACCAAAGGTGATCTGTGTGAGTATTTCCACTCTGGCAGTGTGAGTGATACACATACGGCTCTTTGGAGCCAGCAGATTGGAAGACCTCTTTATACACAGATATGCTGCAACATAGATCTATCTTGCTGTAACCATGAAATCTATATCCTGTTATGAACAACATGCAAGCCATTACTTGTTTACACAAAACTCAACACTTTACCAGCCAACGAAGGGAGGAGCGGAGGGCCAAGTTCAGCTCCCTGGGCTCAGTGTGTTGGCATTTACTGACTTGCAGACCCTTAAGCCCGTAGACTGATCTTGGAGTCTTGTGCCTATGGGAGCAAGTGAAGATGGGCTGTCAACGTGTTTGTCTTGTAGTGATGAACTCCAGTGTCTAATGACCGAACCCCGATAATGGCCTTTCCCTGAGTTAGTGTACTCATAAGGTCTCTGTCTTGGCCACTGTGCTTTACAGAACTGCAAGAAGCTAGTTGTCTTTAAATTCAAATTTAATTAGCTAAACCTATTAAGGAGGAGACAGACAGACCGACATGGACAACAGGATGATTGAAGCCCTTTTTAATAGCCAGTAAAGCCAACCCTTTTCCCCTGAAATGCCTAAGTAGCGGCCTAAAGAACTGCTTCATCTGTGAGCTGCAGAAGAAGGAAACATGGTTAGATTACAGAAATGGATGTAATGAGTTTATTACAATGCATTAATTACCACTGCCAATGGTTATCCTTTATTCAAGCAACTTCCTTCAAGACAATGAAATGTACATTTTCATGTATCTTTGTCAGTCAGAAGCCCCAGAAGAGACTTCTGTTCCACTTCTATCTTGAGGTATGAAGTAATGCAACTCCACTGAAGTCAGAGGTGGATAGCTGGGGAGAAGGCAGCTTAATTTTTACTAGAGAACTTTAATGCAACCTTGTTTTATTTCTGCACATTAAAGTTAATAACACAGCAAGTGTATTCTGCAGTTAAGTCTTTCTAGGATCTCTATGTTAAATAACTGCGGACAAACTTTATAGTCGCTCCGTAGGCCCTCACGATATATCATTTTGAGCTGCCTTCTATCTATTACGTTTTATCTGCCTGCAAAATCCATTTCTAATTCTGGCCATATCTCCTTTGCGATCACTTGCCAGAAATCTATTCCCAGGATTCTCCTTATTTTAGTGAAATATCTCTGCTTCAGCACCTTTCCCAAGGTGGCTGATCTAATCATGGCACTATCAGTTATCACTTCTCATTTCCTTTGCTAGCTCTGTCAGATGCAAGGCACAGCTTAACAAAATGACATTCAAATAATTTCAGTGACCAAGGCTACTTACCTCTCTTTTGCTCTGCAAAACTGGGATTGTATGTGGCTTCTTAAGCATGTGCCCTTCTTTCCAAGAATGTAACTTGTAAAGTGCAGTGAGAATAGTTAATATTAAGCAGATGAAAGAGCTGCCTCTTTATTTATCACAGGTAGGTTCCACTTATAGTGACCATCTGGATATTAAGCCACACATCTATGACCTCTTTTTTCAGGTGGAGAAGAGCAATGCTTCATTCCTGCCAACTGGCAAGAGAGCCCTACCTTACCACTAGAGAAATAAAATTTGTCACCTCCCTGTTCCTAACCTCCATTCTTGTCTGTTTATATATGCATGTTTCTCTTTTAAATATGAGTGTGACTGCATGCAAAGGTCAGCGTATCCCGAACAGGGTGCTTGTGTTTCTCAAGTAAGGAGTCACCTGCATGGTGGGATCCTCTGTTAAGGTTAAATATGGTTTCTATGGACACAGGTCCAGCAATAGCATCTTTATTTTGGTCTCCATTTTTTTCCCCTTGGGCTACAAACCTCTTAGTGTTATCTTAGACTGCTATCACAGACTAATATGTGTTTTAATAAGTGTGTGGCTGACTACTCCATCCACTCTGGAAGATAAAATTATCCATGTGTGTCCTTACAGCCCTTCCTGCTTTGTGCCATTTAACACATGCTGTCACAAGCCCTGGCTTGCTGCAGTCTCATTTCTCTGCTGATTTTTGCAAGGGCTGAAGCCTAAATCTTGCTTTTTCAGAGACATCAGGGAGCACACTCTCAGCAGACTAGCTAGGAGTGTGTGGAGAGCCCTCTCACATATCCATCCAGGCTCCAGAGCACCATGAAGTGCAAGACTTGCATGGTGCTGAGAGTTTACCATCAGCGGCACAGCTCTGGTTTTCTTCTGAATTCATACAACCTGTTTTGGGGGATTTTTTTTCCCCACGGTGTGAATCAAATAAACCTGTCTTGCAGTCTGCAGCAGATCAACACACATATTTTCCCTGTAGCATGTTACAGGTTGCAAAATTGAGTTTATTTCAGACGGCGAGGGGGGAAAATGAGGAAAACAGGTTTTAAGCTGACAAAAAGAACCAGTCTGATTTGTTGTTTATGGCCCAAGGTGCAACACAAGCCAGGTGCTCTGTGTTTCAGTTCTTTGGCACATATTTTGATGAGCTGTGTCAAAGCCTGGCAGCTTCCAGGGCAAGGTGTTTGCAGTCCCTCCTGGCTGTCCATTGGAAGCTGTCCCTCTGGTCAGCTGCAGAGGTGCAAACTGGGGAGCATCCGCCCTAAAGGGAGTTGGCAGAGCGAGCGTCTGTGTGTCCTTATATGGTAAGATAATAAATACCTTATATGGTAATTTCCAAAATGGCTAAATAATGAGGATGGCATCTAATTGCTTAAAAAGCTGCTCATTGCTGCATTCTTTTTCTAGCTATTTCTTCACTGTAGGAAGGTCGAGAAATCTGTGTTAAAATAATAATTAAATGCTGACAGTACTAAATTTCCACCCAGCGTGAGTTGGCAGCAGTTGCAAACCACAACATTAGGTCATTAAAGAAAAAAAAGCCAACACTGATTAAATACCTTTGTATGTTTTTCTGATTAGCTATTCTTAAAAAGAGCATGTGGCTGTAATATAAGGGTGTAGTTGACAGCAGCAATTGCTTTTTTGGGGAAAGGTAAAATGCTCAAGTTTCAATGTGTATATATGTGCGCTTGAAAGGATTTCTTGCTGATCTTAGCTGTGGGGATTTATATCTTACTAATCATCCGTTTTTAAAAGCCACCACGAAATCTCCCTGCCAGGAAATATGTGAAATCCCCTCAATATTATGTTTCTGGAAAGAACAGTTAACAATGACTAATGCTCTCAGGGTTTTGTTTTTGGTCTCTTTTCTCTGGTGAGACAGAGCTGATTTCTCACTAACAGCCATGGTGGACCTTGGCACTGCCTTGATGGCACTGCAAGGCTCACGGACTGGCTACAGTGCGCATCCTGCAGACACACACAAAAGAAGGGTTTCTGCCCCACAGAGATTGCTGCTGGGGAGGTACGTGACGTCAGGTGAGGATTCGGAAGGGGGTTAGGGAGTGGTGTTGGGAGCAGAAACCCTCATTTACCCCTTGCCTACTCATGGCCAGAGGTCCACTGCTCTCAGAGTCAGCCTGAAGCTGCCTCTCTTGACTATATTATGTTAAAGCTCTGCTGGATGAGGAGACTGCAAAGTAAAAGTTGTCAAAAAGTGCATTTATGGGCTGCCATTTTTACCAGCTGTTTCTTCCTTTGATGTGCCCTACCATGTATTTACTGCAGTGTGCTCTTTAGCAATGTTTTGGAGACTGATACCTACAGCACACGTATGTCTGGAGCTCCTTCCAGGTCTTCTTGAAGGAACGTTGCTGGAGCTAGTGAGGAGGGGAGGATCTGGTGTTGATGGGGACTTGTGCCACTGAAGGAGAGGTGTGGCTGCTGCTGACCCCGTGGGAAGCCCTGGAGCTTAAGAGGGGTTGTTGGGCTGTTGAGCATCCCCTCTCCAAGTGCTGGGAGTGCTTCTGAAAGCTGTATGACCTCTGTGGCCAAAACCACTGCCCAAGCATGTGCTGAGTGTGGAAGGATGTCCTGGCTGCTGTGGCTCCTGCTCCTCTGGTATCAGAGCAACTTATGGTCTGTGGTGTTTGTGTTATGGTGCCAGCCCTGCGAGGCCCCGCAGGGTTGTCCTTCCCTCTTCCCTCCTGGCTTACACTTAGATTTGAGAAACTGAGGAAAAAGGGAGGAACAGAGGGGTTGAGGGAGAGGTTTTGTAAATTGTTTCAGACTAATCTGTTGTTTGAAGACGTAACTAGGGTAATACAACCTTTTATTCTATTAATGTGCTCATCTGCACCCAGAAGTTGCATATGAACAGCAATCTCATAATTTCTACTACCTGCAGTAGGTAGGGAATAGGTTCATTTGAATGGGTTTGAAGGAGGCTTAGCATCATGTGCTTGCAATTTTACTCAGCACTTTTACTGGACTCTTTTTAGGGCAACTGGGATGTTCATTTCCCCCTGGGAACTGTATAAGTTACATGCATGGTTTTTCTTCACTGTGCATTCCAGAAAGCAATTTCTCAGGAAGAGTGGTTCCAGTTTAATCTCCAGATTATCTCTTGTTTCTTTTTCCTCCAAGATAAAGCAGATGAAAATCAGCTAACCTTAATTCAGGCAGAGCTGAGAACTATGTACGGGCATATGTGTAGGGATCCAGATTTGAGAAGTACTGCTTGAGGCTGCAGTGTTTCAGCTGTATAGCCTGGGTGCATGCATTGGTTACTTGGAGGTGAGCGCAGGTGCTCCAGTGAGCCTGCCCACTGCTCAGGAGTCAGGTCCTGAGCCCCCTGGAAACACCCCAGGTTTGGAAAGCATATTTCTACAAATGTTAGAGAGGTAAATTTTTTGCAATTAAATGCAGTGACCAAGAACAAGAGAAAATTTTGGCCCATATTTCTCTCCTGTACGAAGATGTCCCAGGCAAAGAACAGATGGGGTCAGGAGACTGTGTGTGGTTGTTTGAGTCTTGAGCTGCCCCCATCCTGGCCAGAGACAGTGACCTGCTCTCACTTATGTCTGCTGCCTTTGCTGACCTGAAGCTCCTGCCTCGGTCGCAGTCCTGCAGGGTGGCACGTGTGACATGCCTCAGGCCAGGACATCCCTCCACAGTGAGCTGTAGGGGAGCTAAGCTCCTTCTGCAAGAGGACCCTTCCTCATGAGAATTGGCCACCGCTAAACCTTAGTGACAGGAAGTGGCTCTGAGAGCCTGGCCCTCGTATTTCCAAGTTCATTGGGTCCTTGTAGTACTAGCACTGGGGTTGAGAAAAAACTATTTCTCTGCTGACATTCATGTACTTGACCCTATAGAGCACAAGCTAGTCAAGCAGTTACAGGCCATTAATCTCCAATTGCTCTTGTCAAGTATTATATTAATTAATCTAGGGCCAAACCATGGTTTAGTTGTCAGTGGAGACCATAATAAGATTTTTTTTTTTTTTTAGCTCCTGGTTAGTGGCAAGTTAGCATCTTGTTAGTAGTGTTTGCAGTCGTGTAGACAGTTCCCCTCAGTTTTTGCCAGTTGCTGCACCAAAGCTAGGCTGAGCACTGGTTCATCCACTAAATGTGCTTTCAGAATCAACCCCTTTTCCTGTATCTGGGTGGCTGGTTCCGTGAAAGCCAGATACTTCTCAGCTACCTGTAGTGGGGGTTGCTTGCTTTTAGGTCTCCTATGTAGTGTGCCACGTAGCCTGAGATACCTGAGAGGCAGCTCCTAGAGAGCTTTCAACTAGCCGAGCTGCTTTTTCACCCAGTGACCTCTTTGGGCCCAACTGGGATGATGGTGGGTTGTGTTACTTCAGTGCACATTCGCACACTGATTTTATTGCCTCATTTTGCAGAGGAGGAATGCTCCAGGCATCTCATAGCAGAAATTCCCCTTATTCTTGGACACTGCCCAAGGGTTACTCATCAGAACAATAATGGCTAAAAGGTAATGATACTGAGCACCAAGACTTATGGAGTACTTTGACAGGCCAGGCTATGGTGATTGTGTATAGAGGGACATCCTTTTGTAGCTTGAATTGCTGTAAAAGGCTTCGGTAGCCTTTCTCTGGCAGACTGCTGGTACCCATAGTCGAGAGTTTGCCTGAGTGAGTTTTGCAAGCTCAGTGCCAATGTACATGTATTGATTGCAGCTGCTCCTGAGGTGAACACTGTTTATGTTTTAATACATTAAGTTCTGCTCTCACAGGTCTGTTGAAAGAATAAGAAAAACAAGAAGGGAGAATGTTGAGATATTTTAACACAGCAAAAAGCGTTTTCTTCCTACACAGTGCCATTTCAGAAAGGGAACAGCTTCTCCTCCAGTTCTGGTTTGGTCTAGATCTCTCTCTTCTGAGATTTAAACATATGCTTGTATCAGTTCCTCAGCTGGTATATATCTGTTGACATAGTATATCTACTGACATAATGCACTTTCTGCATTTACACCTGATGTTTTTTCTGTGGATCTTTAAACTTAGCAAATTCCTCAGGTTTTAAACATGATCCTTTAGCAAAGCTGAAACATGGGGGCTTTGGGGTTTTTTTGTTTTTGTGAGAAGAACGTTGACATACTTGACAACAGGCAAATAAAAAGCTTAGGAATTTTCTTTTTATCCTGATGTCTACAGGATTTCTCTATGTGCCGTGAAGCAATTGCCCTGATTCAGCAGATGGGGACTGTGACTCTCCAGGTGACTGGATATCTAACCCAGAATTCTGTGGCACTCCTGGAGCAAAATCCAAATGTGCTGGGTGTCTGTGAAGTGTTGTCACTGCAAGGCTTGCCCTTCTTTGAGGTGCTGCCTGTGGCTAGAGGCAGGTCCATGCTGGTGAGGCATGCCGCATGCTCTGGCTTTGCCGCTTCAGATATGGGGCAAAGCAGGGATTTCCAGAAGTGCATAGGTAAAGCTGGAGCATAAATCCATTGAAAAGCCATGTGTGTCCAGGTAAATGTGTGAGATCACTTGTAAACTCACAAACTTTCTCAGCAGAAATGGAAAGGATCACGTTTGGGAGCTGTTGGGGCTGCTGTGACTCTCAACAGGAAGCTTTGCTTTCAGATTATATTTGTTTGTGGGATGTTGTCCTAGCTGAAATAGTATTTGAGAACATAGAGTAGCAACATCAACCTGTTTAGGCCATCTGCAGAAAATATGTTAATTATCAGAGGCTGGGATGAAATCTTTGTCCTAATGAAGGATCTCAGTGACTTCTGAGGGTCCTGAGATCATCTGTGGTAGGTTGACATCATCAACTCTGTTAGATGCTCTGAGAGTCTGACAGGTCACAGAAACATAGTTCTCTGATTTTTGTTCTCTTGATCGCTCCTGTTGTCCTGGTTTTGTTTTTTGTTATCCCCAAATGAAAGCATTATTATGTTTTCATCCTGTGTCCCACGCGTGCATTCTTCTGCTAACGTAGGAAAGGAAATGGTCACGCTCAGATTTTGGTCTTTAAAAAACAAGAGCATCTTGATTTTGTTATATTTTTGGACAGGCTGCAAGGGATAAAGTTGAACTTGTCCAAGAATAAATGGATACTACCATACTGGGAGTTTACTAAGTGGAAAGTGATTTGGAATAAGTTTGGTTTTTTCCTGTAAAAATTAAAGGCAACAAGTAAGCTGAAGTCATTTCTGATGTGGTGCTTGGGACTTTTTTTTCCCCCAGTTCTTCAGTTCTATGCTATCAAAGAGCTGGTTTTTGAAACTATGTGAAATGGAAATAAGGAGTGCCTAAATGGAACATCCATCACAGTTTTTTTGCAGTCTGATATGATACCAACTTGGTGCTCCAGACCTGCCCTGATGCCGCAGTTGGTCCCACTGTTAGTGTAAGGCAATCACAGGGGATTCCCATCCCAAGGATGCATCCTCCGCTACTGCAACTTGAGGACCACGGTCAGACAGGGTGATTTCACCCAGCTGGGTCCATGGGGGTGCATTGACTTCGGTTACGGTACCGGGGACTGTGTAATCGGCAGTTGTGCTAATAAGAATAAGAGTTCTGGGTGTTTTGTCAAATCTGACAGTGAGTTGCCTGCTACTCACTTCTTCGTTTGGCAATTAATTTTAAAGCCATAGCTACAAGTTTCACTTTCGACGGGGATGTTCCTGGGTTTTTTTGCTCTCCTAGGCAAGCTAAGCAAAAATTGTTGGAGCCAGCTCCTATCTGTGGCTCGTATCTATAATCATACTGTAGACAGAACTCTCCTCTTCCAAAACATGAAGTATTTCCAGTTAATTGTCAGGAAATTGGGGAGGGAGCGGAGGTTTTTTTCTACAGTAGTTACTCTCTTGTGTACAGCTGCTCGCTGTTTTGCGTTCACTGTTCATACTTGAACATTTCTGAGAAGATGATTGATACTGTGAACCCTTAAAGAAGAAGATTAGATGAGGTAGAACTGGCTTTGATTGCCACTTTTGTCCGTGATACTTTGCTCTTTTCATTGCAGTACAGATGAAAGTGTATGTTTATTCCTAAAGTAAATAGCAATCTGATGCTCACCTGAGCTTAGCTATTTACTTGGAGGAAAAAAGTTTCCTTAGAAATGAGAAGGCTATTAAAAATTCTGTGGTGGGCATTTTAATTGCAACGTGTGATGACTTCTTTGAAGTTTTATTACCTATTAGATACTTGATTCAAAAGTTGCCTTTTGCAATAGCTTAAGGTTTTTTTATTTGCCTGAGAATATTAACATTACTGTTTCAAGCTTTGATAGAGCAAGCTTTCTGAGCATGATTATGAACATTAGGTTAATGCATAATCTCCGCTCAGAGGTTCTCTTAGATTTCCATGTGCTTGTTTAGAAGCTGTTCAGAGGTGCTTAGCTTTAATTTCCATTATGTGAGCACACAGAAATAAGGACCCAAGAGTCTTATCAATTATTCTGTTCACAAATTCATACTTAGATCATCTCAGAGCTGTTCCACATTGAATTTATACTGAAGTTACTGGTAGATATAAAGGGTTTCATCTAAATGGCAAGAAGGTTCTATTGTCTCTCTATTTAAATGCTCAGTGGTTGTACCTTCTTTGATCTTACTGTAATTGCTGAGGATTTGTTTTGTTTTCTGTGACATTTTTTTTTTGAAGGTTTTTTACCTGCCTTGCATGTGCAAGCTTTTAGCTGCCCCCATAGAAATAACGGTACAGGTCTGTTTAGAAATGGTGGGAATGTCTGAGTTTCTGTGGCTTTCAGTGAGCTGTAAGATTTTAAATACTTCAGTTGGAATGGAAAAAAGGACCTTGCCTTTTAATAGGCTTTGAAAACGTTACTTGGAGGTCTAGAACTGGGGCAACATAACTGAAAGGTGGCTGGACCTGCAACTTCCACCATCCAAAAGAAACCTTTCCATAGTGACAGTTCCCACTTCAGCATCTTAACTAAAGATCTGTGAAGTCCACGGGGGAATTTAGAATGAGTTGTTGTTGAGTAAGAAACTGGAAATGTGTTTCTAGAATGTAGGAAGGGACTGGTGTGTGGGGAAGAGCTATCCAGTGCAGCCTGCTCAATACCAGAAGGTCACAATAAGACTGAGAGAAAAAAATCAAATGTTTTGTGCACTACATTGCAAAACAGAGTAGAAAAAATGTTTTTACATGGTTGTATTGTAGAATCAAGAATTGACTCCTAGAGATCATACAGAAATAACCTGTATGTTAATGCTGTGTGTTACCCAGTGTCACTGAAGATACTAACACCTGTATCAATAGCAATAAAACACAACGGGCTAAAATCTGACTCGTTAGAAGAATTCAGATTGTCTCTGACCCTGCTTGTCCCACCCACGTGCATCAGCTGTGCATGGGGTGCTTCAGAAGTTGGGCGCTGTGGTTTCATGGTCTGTTAGCTAACAAGGACCAGAGGCCTCTTATATGTGTGTTGAAACGAATTGTGTGCTGGCAAGGAGTACAGAAACACTGTTTTGAGCCCTGCCACAACCAGGTGTAAGAGCATGAGAAATGCCCCAGTCAGTTAGAATTAGTTTGTTGAGCCCAGTGCACTGCTGACAGCCAGGCGTGGGAGATGCCACCTGGCATCCTGCAGTTCTGTCCCTGCTGATGGCCTCAGCCCTGGTGGTGTGTGTTCATGGTCCCCACCAGCCCACTCCCTGTTGCTGCCTGGGGCTGCTTGCACTGCACCTAGTGCTGATCTTGGAGAAATAAATAATGCGTGTGGTGTGGTTATCCTCATCAGCTTCCTTCACCTGCCTTGCAGGTCTGAGTTTCTTGTACTCAGAGTTGCCAGGTTCTGCCCAGTGCCACCTTTGTACCTGCCCAAAACCTTTTGCCTTACTGTATCCTTGGCACAGCGTTCACCCCGCTGGCATGATCTGCCACCTTAATCTCCAATTCCCATTCAGCTCTTGGGCTGTTTTCCATTTTGCTTTTTCGTCCTTTTTTTTTTTTTTAAAAAAAACATTTTTAAACTCAGATGTAACAAAAACATTTTATATTTGTTTTTTTTTTTTTTTACATTACAAACCTGAGGTTCTGTTTTTGGGGTTGCAAGCCTGGTGCACATTTCTAGGGTATCATAAAAAACAGTCACCACCAGATTTTCAGAGTTCTCCAGGAAAAGCAAGTGCAGTTTGTAATGAATCCCGGTTAATTTATTCCCCATTCCATAAATGTTATTCCCTACCA
The DNA here is from genome assembly GCA_009769605.1 of Bucorvus abyssinicus. Taxonomy (NCBI): domain Eukaryota; kingdom Metazoa; phylum Chordata; class Aves; order Bucerotiformes; family Bucorvidae; genus Bucorvus; species Bucorvus abyssinicus. The sequence goes on from CM020036.1 coordinate 18,264,197, forward strand.
GTCCAAAGGCTGTCATTACACTGCTGTCATTAACCATCTGTTTGGCATGTAAAACTCCTCGGGGCAGGGATCATATCTTTGCTTTGTACTGTGTAAAGCTGAGCTTGTAGCTGACACTTGAGGAACAATTAATGATAATGCAGCTCAGTAGGGTACTTGGATAACAAGCTAATAAGAGTGGTATAAATGCCTGGCTGGATGGGATTAAAGAGAACTTCTGTGTCCCAGTGGTGCATCTCCAGCAGGTGAAGTCTTAAAACATCATCTGACAAGGAGTGGTGAAAGAATAGATGGCATTTCTGAAGGATGTGGAGGAGTCAAGGATGCAAGAGAATCACAATTTGGGCGTGTATCTGTTTTGCTTGATTATTCTTGTGAGATTTTTCCAACTAAATGTTTTTCTCTTCTATAGAATAAGGGTTCACTTCAGAGCATTAATCTCATTAGTGCCTGTGCTTTCCTTTGCACGGTCTTCTGCAGACATTATAAGTCGACACTATCGCATTTTCCTTTTTCTTAATGATCCCCATGTGTTGGGAGGAGAGAGAGGGAGAGAGAGAAGCGCAGTAGATTTTCATCTTATGTTAATCCATCAAAATCAAGTTAGTTGCGAGTGATGGAGGAGGTGCGCGTGTGCACACAGACGTCAGCACCCAGCCGAAAGCTTGCCAGTTGCCCAGCAACCTTCCCAGAGGAAGATGGATGTCCTGCCACCCGCTCTGCTTTTAGCTGAGCTACAGTATATTCCCAGTACCACATCCTCTGTGGGTGAAGGGGGTAGGTGCAAGGGCTCAGCCAAGGCGGCGGGGGGTGGGGGGCGGATGCTGAGTCTTTCAATAGTCGGCTCTTGTGCCAGTGCTGGATAAAATACATTTCATGCCATGCTTGTTAAAACTGTTAATTCAGTTGACTACGTCATGTTGGTTTGAGAGCAGGTGCTGTGAGCTCATTCACATCGCTGGTGTTGCTCTTCCCCTCCTTCAGGCTCTTAAAGCCACATTGCCAGCATCGTTTCTCCTTCCTTTTAGAAAGGCCCTTATCTGTAATAACAAATAAAACCATGGGCTGTAGGAGCTCAGCAAATGCTGTATGTGTCACTGACCTCTCGCTCTTTGGTAGTTTCTTTAGTTCCTGAATCAAGTTCAGCTGGGGCAGGGCCAGGACTGACCTCCACTTTGGCTGTGCTTCCCTGTTCCATGGTTGCCCAGTGATAGGACTCCCAGCCATGCATGCAGTGGGACAGGCAGCCTCAGGAGGTAGCCTGAGAAGCCTCTAGAGGAATTGAAGGGCTCTTTTTGTTGGAGAGTGGTGTGTAATGCCAGTGTTTTGAAGCCAAATAGGACCTAACAGTGCCTCTTTAATTTTATGGAGTGTTTAATTATTATAGGATGCATTTATTCACTATTTGGATTTCTTTAGAAGATATGCCAATCTCATGCTCTAGGATGAACTTAAAATTCTTGCACACTTACAGTGTTCGGAGCTAAATCATGCTGAAAATCTCACACAAAATCCTACCTGCATAATTGCAGGTATCTTTCATGGTTTTATTTATGTTGATAATCTCTTTACTTAGGATTTGATTCAGGAAAGCAGTTACGAATATACTTGACTTTAAATCTCTTAATAGTCCCATTGAAGCTAACGAACATCTTGACAGGTTTAATCTTGAATGTGTACTTTGAACTTGGACCTGTGTGAGCAGTGTCACTGAGCCAGCAGGACCTGGGAGCCCAGGGATAGACAGTAAGGGCTACATTGGCTTGGGTGCCATTAGATCAGGTTCTTTGACTACTGCAAATTAGGGTATAGAAACACGAGGAGGGGGATCAGGGAAAGCACCAGCTGTCCTAAGTGGAAAACGGTTTGCAGCCCCATGATGCAGCCCCATGATGCAGCCCCTTAAACTGAGATAAATCTGCTTCAACCCAAGAAACATTGCTCCGGTTTCTTCTGTGATCCTACCTTTGTCTCCCCACGAGGGGCAGCTGTTTGTGGGCACGCAGCTGCTCTGAGGCTTGGCCTGAGGTGACTCCATCCATGTGCCTGTGACCTTAGGACTGCCTCTGACAGATGATATTAGTATTAGCAGGCAGGGAAAACTCACAGCAGCAGTGAGCTGCAGGTGGAACAGTTCGGTGTGGCTCTTGCTTACTCTCTGCTTATATATGTGGCAATTATGTGCCATTTCGAGTGCACTTTCTGGTGGCAAGCTATTTATCCACTGACTATTGAACTTCTTATTTCCTAAAGCATATGGTATATGGCTCCTTATTGAAAAGCTGCTGTTCTGTCTTCTTGTTCTTCCACCTTACACAGATTCCTTCCTATTCATTTTGTTAAAGTCCTTCAACTCTAGATTGGTGACTTCCATCACTGGGATGGTGGAGCTTTGTTCAGTGACGACGCTGTTGGTTTTGTCTGTGCTGTTTCTAAAATGGCTGTACACAAAGCGGCAGAGAAAAGTACCTGGAAGCAGAGCATCAGATGCTTGAAATTCAGGAGGAATGTTTTCAGAATGCTGGTGTGCTTATTTGTTGGGAAATGAAAAACTAACACCGTGTTCACCAGATGGGAGCCTGGATAACAGCAAAAGGTTTTAATTGAATGATTCATGGGCTGTGGGTGAGAAACATTTCTTACGATAGAAAGTGTGATCAGGGAACAAGTGGTCTTGCTCCTGTCCCAGTCTGAGCACAACACTTAATTATGAGAGATTGCTGTCTGGTCCCCTCTTTAGCCGAGTGCAGCAGGGATGGGTCCCACTCCTTTTGACAGAGATAGTGTTTTGCTGCTCGTGTGTTCCCATTTCAGGGAAATGTCAAAGAAAGGCTTTCCTTCCCATGGTTACATCAACTTTTCTTTTTTTATTTTCCCCACACTGAGGAGTCAGATGGGAATGTGCTGTAAGCCACATACTGAAAAGAGTGTCGGTTGGGGTCTGCGCAGGGGAGCCTGCTCACCCTTACCAGTGCTGGTCCTAATGAGTACATTTTTAATGTGTATTGTAAAAACTCCTGATGAGCCTGATTCTGACCGATGATCCTGCCATTACTCAGTGCTGTATATACAAACCAAAACCGACCATTTCCCACCTTAAAGGGTTTCAATTATAAGAACCTACCCTGTAGTATGCTCAGGTAAACTGTTGGATTAGAGCCTTTATTGCAGACGGAGGAAGTGTTTCAGCCCTGCCATTTGTCCTGTGCTGTGGATGCCCTTATGTGCCACAAGCAGCTGACACCCCTCCATAGTCTGCAGAGAGAAACAGGCACTTGGGGTGCAAATTGACTCAGCCCAAGGAGTGCTTCCAACCAGGTGATTGCCCCAGGAATGCTGCTCTGCCCCTCTTATGAAGCCCAGATGACCAGAGCAGCTGTAGGCAGAAGTCAACACTTTGCAGCATCCTAGATTATGTGATATGGATCACAGATGTAATGCCAAAACCAGGCCCCCAGCATGGTTTCATTTAGCTGGGATGTGTTCAGAGCTTGATTCTGCTTGATCCTGGGTGTTTCTACTTTCCCTTAGGATCAGGAAGAATTGAGGTCACCTAGTACCATCCAGAATGGTGTCCTAGAGAAGCATGGAGGAAGCATCGAGAAACCAGGTTGCCGATCACAAAGAGCTACTAAAGCAGCAACAAGAATATCTTCTCTTATTTGAGACCGTTTAATCTTTTTGAATGAGTAATAAATTTTTTATAATATTATAGTAGCAGTAATAACTTGCTTAAAAATTAAAAATAGTTAATGGGTGAAGTGAAATAAGCATGTTTAATGCTTCTCACTGAACTGCTGCTGTACCTCCTGCTAGAAGAGTTTTATTTAAATGCATAATTTTCTCCCATTTTAACAACACTGACTGGAGCAAACACACTGGCTCTGTATTCCCTTCTGGATGCACATCAGGTATTTTTAAAGCTCCTCATCTGGTATGTGTCCTAGCTATCTGGAGTACCACCTCCTACTATCAGATGAATTATCCCTGGGCAGAGGAGGGCATTTCAGCGAAATGAATTGATCTGTCAGGTCCCTTTTTGGGGACTAGGTCTTCTGTGGTAGATGAATTTTGCATATTATTTAATGTAGTATTAGATAAAATTCTCTTTGTTCCTGGGAGATTAGCCTTGGACTCAGCCCAGCTCCCAGGGAAGTGCTTTCCCAATGCAGTGGAAAGCTCTATTTTGCTTGAAGACCCAAACTGCTGACCACAGACCTCAGCTGGGCAGTTAGAGATACTGTAGACCCCTTCGACCCATTCTGCAGGGGCCTTGGTGAACAGAAGACACAGGTCTGGATTTTATATAATTGGGTGTACAAAGCTTACGGGACAGCCTTGTCTTCTGTTGCTGAAGAGGTGTGCTAGGGCATTTTGTACAAGTAGCAGCAGTCTCCATAGCACTGAAGGCTTCATGCCTGGGTAGATTGCATGGCTATTGCTAACTGAGAGGTGATAAAACACAAAAAGTTGCAGCAAGGTCATAATCTGCTAGAAGGGAGGGGAGATTCCTACCCTAAGTTGATGTGGGTTAGTTTAGTCTGTGTGAAATGTAAGCCTGGCTACAGGCTGGGCTGACTGACAGGGATGGGGTAGGGAGCAAGGGAGAGCATTCCTTAAAATGAAGGGATCTGCTTAGTGTGAGCAAACTCCTCACAGTGCTGTCCTTTTCCCACCAAACTCATCTTTGCCTTCTCGGACCTTTGGCCAGTTGGTCTTTGTCAGTAGACCGACTCCGCTACATGTGGTGAAGGCTAGGTAGACCTATGTGTCATATTCACAGCATCAGCAGTTCAGTCTGTACTATATGGTGAAGAGAGGTAGAGTTTAAACACTTTCTGCTGACTGGGGCTGGATAACTTGTCAAAAACCCTAAAAGACGTTGATGCAGATCTTTGGTCTGCTTCTGTTAACTTCTTATGCCTCTGGGAAATTCACAAGTGAACATGCTCAAGAGGAAGATCATGGGTAACTGCAGGCAGCTTAGCCTGACATCAATCCTGGGCGAAAGAATAGAACCAATAGAGGATTTAGAGAATTAAAGGTGGGGAATATAATTAATGCCATTCAACATTCTTTTTTGGAGAATGTGTCTTGTCAAACAAACCTGATTTATCTGATGAGATTGCAAGTTTGGAGGATAAGATAACTGTGTATGTATAATATACTTAAAAGTTCTGTAAGGCGTTTGATTTTATTCCACATGACATTATGGTTAAAATATTAGTACTATATACTTTCACTGAAGCACATGTTAAATGTATTAAGAACCAGGTAACTGACAGAGCTAAAAAAGTAGTTGTCAATAGGGAATCATCGCTGAATGGGAACGCTTTTAATATAACTCTGCAGGGATCAGTTGGAGCCCCTGTGCTATTCATCATCTTTGGCAGTGATCTGAAAGTAAATATAAAATTATTTCTGATAAAATTTGTGGGTGACACAAAGATTGATGAGGTGAGAATGAGGGCAGTAGGATGCAGCGCTCTCGGTCACTTGGTTAATTGTCCTATTGAAACAAAATTCCTTTAAATCTAATTAAGAAAGAAAGTTTTTCTGCATCTGAAAAGGCGTGCAGCACAGAGCCGTTGCCCAGCCTGGAAAGCAGAAGGTTTATGAGAACCCTTTCAGTCTGCTGGCCTCTCTGGAGAAATGGGGCTTCCCTAAGGAAGAGGCTGTTTGCCTGCAGGATCCCTTGGCCTCCATGTGCCACCGGTGGTGGTCCATGGCTTGGCAGTGCTGCTGATAAGAAACAACTCTTCATCTGCAGTGTTGTGAAAGGCCTAAGAAAAATGTGGATTTGGAACTGGTTAAATTTCTGTGTTGGTTGTGTATCTGTGAGGTCTGGAGTGTGTTTTCTCATTAACCTTAGTACATTGGAGGTATTTGAAGATGACCCTACACCTGTGTCAGAAACACAGGAACCAGACTTAGAATTTAGCCTGAATATGGAGCAGGGTCCATCCTGGTGTGAATGGCTTGTAATTCTTTGTTAGCACCTCCAAAATTAAACTGGGCTACAGCAGCAAAGAGTGTACAGCAGCGAAATGGAAACACAGAGGTGTTGCGTACCCTTGTCAGGGCTAACTTTGTTAGTGGCTTAGCACGTAACAGAGGCTCTTAAGTGCAAAAGCTCCTTGCATCCAGTTACTTGCACACCACAGGTGCGTGTGTGCACTCTATGGCATGCCAAGGCTTTTCCTCCTGGTTGACGCCAAGAGAGAAAGTCGCGTACCCAGGTGCCATGTAGGGCACCCCATTGGCAGTAGGGGTATAAGGTACCACATTATGGAAAGGGCCATACCAGTGCCAGGGGCCTTCAGCAGCGGCCAGGGGTCAATGCACAGGAATAAGATTCTGGAAGCACCTTCAGGTTTGTTACATTAAAGACTTTGAAAAGGCAGAGGAGTTAACAACTCTTTTGCTACTCCTTTTGGCTTTGACTGAGACAGATCTGCTTGTGCATGTCGTGCTGTGACCTTCCTTGTTCTCAAAACCTGAACGTAGCATCACAGAGTTAGAGAGTCATAATTTAGACTGGAAAGGACTTCTGGCAGTCATCTGGTCCTGCTCAGGGCCAACAAGAGCCAGATGCTCCCAGATGGAGATTTCACAGCCTGTCTGGGTGGTCTGCTCAAACACTTCACAACCCTCATTGTAGATTTTTCTTTTTTTTTGTTCGTGATCCAGCTGGAACCCTGTTGTCTCTTGCTCTGTTCTGTAGACCTCCAAGGGAAATCCAGCTCAGCCTCTTACACCTAATTAGGTAGTTGTAGAGAGTGATAAGCTCTCCCTAGAGCCTTGTCTTATGTAGGCTGAAGAAGCCCTGCACCCTCAGCCTCTCCATCTATGTCCTGTCCTCCAGCCCCCTGACCTTCTTACTGGCCCTCCACAGGACTTACTCCAGTCTGTCGATGTCTCTGCAACCAGTGCTCTAAGGTTGTCTCACAGGTGCTGAGCAAAAGCAAATGGTAATTGCTGTCAACCTGCTGTTACGTTTTAAGAGGGGGGAAAATGAAAGAAAAAATTTGACTTTATTGCTGTAAAGCTTAGCTTTTCTCAGCATGATCCCTGCATATGGCTGGTTTAAAACCCACAGAGGGAAAGTGAGGTTCAGTCAAACCAGAACAAGGTGAATCTTGGGGCAAAAAAGCCAGCAGCGAAGTGCCCCGGGAGAGGTCCACCTCAGAGTCAGCTGTGGCTCGGCCAGGCCTCTGGGATCCCGAGCTGCAGAGCTACCTTGCACCAGAGGTACAAGGTGAAAGAAGTGCCTGTGATGAGACTGGTGGGAACTTAGGTCCAAGTAACAAAGTGCATCAGGCCACAGTCTGTCCTCCCCTGTGCTGCACCACTGCTTAATGTCTGATGCACGTGAATGGTTTCCCCATCGCTGTTTGAAGGAATGGGGGCCATTCATAAACAGACCAACTTTTAGAGTAGCTTTCAGCCACAAGTTTCCCTAAGCTGAAAGAAAACAGTGTATCTTACTAAATAAATGATCAGACATCAATGATTTTCTGCCTTCCAGAGCAGAGTTATTTTGAAGCATGGAAGGAAATTACTGCAGCAGTATAAACCACTGCCCTTTGCACTTGAGTCTTTCCCACAGAGTAATCCTTCATTTGTTGTTTACTTAATGAGAAAAGAAAGAGGTTAATTTATAAAACCAAATAAAAAACAGACAGAAGACTTTATTTGTGGAACAAAAAACTGAATTAGACGAGTAGTCTATCCATTAATGCTGCTAATTGTGCCATGTTCCACTGCGGGAAATACACAGGTCTGCTACTGTTTTGCTGTTGCTGGTGGAGTCCTCAGGCCCTCTCAGGTGAGGATCCAAGCCAGCGCTCTGTGGCAAGAGTTTCCTAAAAACTTCTCTTGCGTGGTGAATTAATTTCAGCTCCCCGTCGGTGACAGGCTCAACCTCTCAGGAGTTTCTTAAATTTAATAGATAGGTGTAGGAATAATTGGCAGAGCTGATCTTGCTGGTGAATGCCGCTGTCTTGAATAATTTGCAAATTCTCATGAATATCCACTGAGAGCTGCTGCAAGGAAGAGAAAGAGGGCTTCCGTAATTCATTTTCCCTGCTCCAGAGAAGTCTGTGGTACCTGTGTAATAATTTAACAGTTTCTAGGCTATTTCTGTTGACTAAAGGATATTGCAGATGTTGGAGTTAAACCTGGATGGGGGGAAAGTTTTGCATTTCATCTGAATTTCCTGTGGTAGCCTTTCATCTTTGCTAGGCAGTGCAAGTCTGAAATCTACACCATCCTGACTGGGTAGAGAAGGTTAATGGGGAGGGGAGCAGGGTAGCTCTGCAGTGATCTAGATGGGAGGGGATCATATCTGCATGGATAATGGCTACTTGATGCTGAAGCCAGCTGGAAGCTAAAGCTCTGCCTCTCTTTCCTGAGTAAGCCTGCAGAGGAGCATGGGGGCACAGGAGACCTGGGCAAGAATGGATCTGTAATGGCTTGGAAAGGGTGGTCAGTTTATGAAGACATCTAGGAATAACATTGGTTCCCTTTGGGAAGCTGGGGATTACTGTTTAGTGTAGATAAGGAAAAACATGTCTGGAAGAAAACCCCTTAAAGTTGTTTTGCTGGAATTCCCTATGATGGTTTAGAAGATTTTTTTTTGTTGGAAAAGGCACTTTCCTCTGGACTGTGACTAAAGTTAAAGGAAGTACCTAAAGAAGATTAATCTATTTACTGAACTTCACCAGCTACCCTGTGAATGTTGAGGCTTCATGATCTGTCTTCACCTGATGGGGCATGAGGGCTTGTAAGTCCCAGCTGCTGCTCTGCTGAAAAGAACTTGTGAGAGTTTGTTCCCCACAAACTTCTCATCGTCTTTGTCAGCCAGTCCTAAACCTTGATTTTCAGATTGTGATAGCAAGACCGAAAGGCTAATGGTGAAAACAATTATAAAAATTTAAACCAAACTGGAACCACAGAGCATGTGCAGATTTTAGTGAGAAAGAAAAACCTGGAGCAGAAATGTTTTTCCCATCCTTATGTCAGGCAGATTCATCATTCTTGAATTTAATTTGCTAGACTTGTTTCTATGTATATGTATTTTATGTGTAAATATAATACATATGTACCCACCAACACCCAGCACTGCCCTTTTTTAGCCCAAATAGCTAAGCCCTCAAAGGCAGATGGTGCTTTGAGCTTTTTCCCTGTAGAGAGAACACCATGCTGTAGCGGGGTTGCTGTCTTTCCGACAAACATGAAGAGGCCGTCAGCAGTGCGTGCGCATCTTTCACCCGCTTGCCTGCCCCATTTATTTTGGTCATTGGGACAAAATCAGTTTTTCTGCTCATTGTTGAAATGTTATTTATGAATATAAATGATTATATATGTATTATGAGTATATATATGAAAAAGTATGTAGTATGCTCTGACATAGCTTGCTGGCACACAGATGGAAAGGGGATTTTTTGAAATGCAACTGTCTCTTTGTTAAGTATTCAAAGAACATTGTAATTATTGCTGTGAATATCTTTTAAATGCTCAGTGGAAAAAGTTGCAAACATTTTTGTTAGAACATGTATTTGTAACCTCTTCAATACGTCACCTGCTTGTATGCCAGCTGGCTTCCTTTCAAAAATCTATTACTGAGAAGATAATTTTTTTTTATCATTGTGATACATTTTTGTGCTGTTGTTACACTTTAATGGAGATCTGACCCTTCTGTAGTATGTACTGGAAATACTTGGGAAACATAAGACTGTGCTTTTTCTGGATTATATTGGAAAAACTGTTCTTGAGTTTCTGCACGCAAGTGATTTTTTTTCTTTTTTTTTTTCCTCCCAGTTCAAAGTGATGTAGTGCTTGCCAATGGTTACATCAACATAGTAGTGTTCCTTTTGTCTAGAAGGTTTGTAAGCTGTTTGTCTTCGTGTCTGAAACTGTAGCTCTGGAACAGGTTTGGGTCCTGGGGTTGGACTGCTGGCCAGGTGGAGTTCGTGGCTGATGGCAGCTCACAGAGTGAGCATTGCCTTCTCTTTGTCTTTCCATGGGGTGACCCATGGTTGTGGTTCTTCATCTGATGATGCTGCAAGCTGCTTGTGCCTCACCTGAGGTTTTGAACATTTCAGGACACGTGTCGTTTTTGATGTTTGTGTTTAAATACAGGGCTCCAAGTCTGGACAGAGGAGTCATTTTACAATATAACCAACTTTGGTATGTGAACATCATTTCGAAGGAAGCCAGGGGTTGTGTTGGTAAAGCTGAAGCCTGCTCTTGGACAGTAGCAGCCTCAGCTCCTGCCCCCTTGCCTGACTTGTTCCTTCCTGCCTGGGACATGGGCCGCCACGTTGGGGTGGTTGGGCGAGATGTTCTTCTAGTGAAGTCCAAGTCAAAATTAGGATCTGTAAGAAATCTCCGCTGCCCAGGCCTCTGAGCTTGAGCAGTCAGCTGCATTGTCCACTCAGTGTTGGTTTTTTAGATTTTCTGGTTCATTTCTGAGAGCAAGGGAAATTTTTTTTTTTTTTTAGTGGAAGCTGAGATTCTTCATGCAGAAGTCCCTCAGGGCTGGGGGGCTCTCCACCGCCAGAGGTTGTTTGGCTGGTAGCTTTTCCCCTTTTTGTGGTTTTCCCTGCTCACTTAAAGTGAAGGTGGCCCCTCTTGGAAAATAACTTTTCCAAGTTTGAAAGACATAGCTGTGCTTCCATTCTTGTGTCCTTCATGGTCATTCAGAGCAACTTCTGAACAGGGACAAGGAACCCACCTCTGTGGTGGGCTCAGACAGGTCCCTTCCCTTCCTGACCTCTCCCTGGACTGTGCTGTGGCCTTGAGGAGGAGGCCATGGTGTTTTCTGGATGCATTTAAAAGTGGCTCTTTTTTTTTTTTTTTTTGTAGGCTATTCTGCTTAAATCTAGAGAAAACCATAGTAGATGGAAGGAGCTGAAATAGCATGTCTGTAGTTAGCGTGACGGGGGCTGTGGGCAGGGTATCCTCGGCCCCCGCTGGCTGCGCTGCGTCATCCTGCCACAGCGAGCAGCCCAAGTGAGAAGAGAAACCCGAGATACACAACATGTAAATACTCCATAAATACTAGGAATTTGGCAAGGAGGCAGCAGCGGCTTCCTCTCTCCCTGAAGATACCGCCATATGCCCAGAGATGAATCCAATTATTTCAGCAGCATTGGCAAAACTCGAGTTCGACTCCCTGTTGCTCCCCGCCTGGCATGAGCACCGGCCCTGTCTTCTCAGGGCAGGGGGCTGCAGGGTAGCAGGGCACCAGGGAGAGCAGGGAAAACCGCTGCTTTGGGAGTACCAGGACCTCCAGTGACAGCAGCCAGCGTGTGGGGTAGGCAAGGTGGAGTGTAAAGCAGCAAGCTTGGGTTAAGGGCAGTGCATCCTCATGTACACCAACCCTCCAACCTGGTTTTGGGGTGCAGAGTCGGGGCCAATAGGAGGGGGTGGAGCGTTGGCAACAGGATTTGTGCCCAGGCACCTCCTGGTCTTGCTCTGCACCTCCTCCTTTGGGTTTTGAGATCTGATGGGATCATGGCCCAAGGTGGAACAGCCTCAGGCAAATCACTGTTATGACAGATACCTCACTGCAATAAAATTATAAATTTATGGCAGTCAGAGATCTAGGCAAGTGCCCATAACTTTTCCTCGCTTCTCTGTATTGTCCCAGTGAGGTGGCATGTAAACTAAACCGAGCCATAGAAGAAAGGGATGATACTGGGTTTGCTCACCCTCCTGCTTAACACCTTGGGTGCTGGCGCTCTGCCCTGGAGCACGGCACCGTGAGGGGCTGTTGGAGCACTGAAACACAATGGGGGCTTTTGCGTGGGTTTGGGTAGTGGGAACCTTCTCGGAAAGACATTATTTATCAGTGTGTGGCAGACCTGTCTCATGCTCTTCACTGGCAGTGCTTTCTAGCCCTGTGTTACTGCTACAAACGGAAGGTGCAAGCTGCGGTTTTTTGTTTGGGGCTTTTTTGTGTTGGTGGGTTTTTGTTGGTTTTTTTTTTAAACTTTTTTTTTTTTTCCTTCCTCCATGAGAGAAGGTTGTCTTTCAAAGGGTGGAAATGTCAGGGGTAAAAATTCACATCCAGTTCCTGACTCCACTCTTCTGTACATAGACCTTCTGTGTCCACACCATCTGTCTGTTGAAATTAATGCTTTAACAACCTCTGCAGGCTAGCACTGCTATTTATTTTTTGGACTTTCAGGATTAAGCTGGAGTGCCCAGGTGTCCTCATGGTCGATGAAAATCCCTGAGCAGGAGTGTCACAGGCTCTTGAAAAGGAGGAAAATGTGGGAGATGGCGGTTTCTCCTGTGTTTTCCCTGTCTCACTTTCCTAGCTATGGTGCCCAGGGCAGGGGAGGGGACTGAGGCCATAGTCCTTGTGGTGTGACCCAAAGCAGAGGCAATGTACAGTGTACAATGCCCTGTGGTCCTGATGGATCCCACCTTGCTGCTTCTCTGCTCCTGGCAGCCCTTACCTGCCTGCTGCTCTCTGGAGTTCAATCACAGTCTTGGAGTAGCCCTGGAGCTGCAAGACTTCTGACTTATATGTTTGGGTTCTTTTTCCCTTCAGAGGTAACTAGGGCCTAAGAGCACTCTGCAGCAGAACTTCTTTAACAAAAGAAAAATTAGAAGTGGTGTAACCCAAATAGCAGACGGCCCTGCATTTCTTATCTTGCTGCACCACTGGGAGCATCTCCTGGGTTGGGCTCAGGGTTGTCTGGATTCCACTTGCACCTGCAGTATGTCCTGGGAAACCTCTTCCTTTCTACTGCCTGCAGTTTCTTTGTTGTATTCTGTTTTCTGTCTGGGGGGTGGGTGGGTGTTTGTTTGGGGTTTTTTGCCTCCAGTCTAGTGTGTGACACAGCATTGCTGCGTGTTTTGTTCTGCTGCTGGTTGCTGTATCTCAGAAACCTCCTGTCGCTTCCAGCTGATAGGACCAAAGTGACTCACCCTAAATCCATGGCTATGATCTTCCTACAAGCCACCACCTTCCTTTGTCTGCCAAGATCTACCCTCAGCCATGCCAGCCTATGTGGATACCACATTTATCTGGAGACCGCCATGCTCATTAGCCAGTAATTTTCACACTAATCACTTCATGATAAGTACACCATATCAAGCAGAGTTCACGCAGACAGATTCCCCTGCTTATCCCATCGGTTTGCCTGCCTGGGCACCCTCTGGGTGTCCACTCGGCTGCCAAGGAGCTCACCTCCTACTGTCAATTTGCATACCTGGAGATGGTGCTTCCTTTCCTGTGTGTCTGCACAGAATATGTCTTTTTTATTTTGCATCCTGGAGCCTTTAATTACTCTCAACAAGTCCCTTTCACACTTTGAAAATCCTGTAGCAATTTCAATTTGAATTGCTTTCTCTGAGGTTTCTGTTTAGATGAGTGCACCTGCTCTGGGGTCCCACTGGCAATTGGGCTGTAATAGTTACGATCCTTTAAATGCACTTAAGGTACTATGAGCTTTAAGGACTGATAATGATGCAATCTGGCATCTCAGCACTGGTTTTGTCTTGTCTCTGAGCTGAGCATTTTGGTTTTAATTGTATCGTTTTGCCATTCATCAAGATTACAGATATTTGTGTGTTGTAGAACTTGAACATTTTTAATTAAACGCTGCCCTGTGCTCACTTACCTGTCCCACAGATCTGGGTCCTGGGCTGCTCCTCCGTTCCCGTTCTGCCAAACCCCTGCTGAGTTCAGTGGGAGTTTTGCCAGAACGAGGCCCTAAAAAAGAAGTGTGGTTCATCTGAGCTGTTGTGCTCATTTGTGCATCAGCCCAGGCTCATGTTAAAAGGTTATTAAACAAAAAACACTAAAGAACCTACTTGTCTTGTCCTTGCCCAGAGTAAACCTTTATCCTGGGACTGGTCCAGCAGGTTAAAGGTGGAGTTTCCTCTGGTTCATGTTTTACCTAGGACTTTGTATTGTGGATACAATGAATAGATCAAACCTTTTAAAGTTCTCATCTGCCTTAACTCCTCTCTAAGGAGAGGGGAAAAAAAGAGACATCTCTCTCAGACATGACTCCATACAGTAGAAGAGGTGCACAGCCTGTAGCCTGCTGCTGCATGTAGAATATAAAATTTCCAAAATTACAAGTTGTGAGTGTGATAATGAACTGAAAGTAAATATAGTACAAATATAGAATCATTCTTTGGGGGTTTAATTGGACTCAGATGAGCTGGCATTGTTGCTGTGCAAGAATAGAGTTGTTTCATAAGTAGACAGGCATTGTTGCTCGGCAGATCAGAGCTGTGGCATCTGAGTGGCACTGGTGAAACCTTGCCCTCAAAGAGGCTTCCCAGGACAGATCGAGGAAGCTCTGCTGGCAGAGAAGGAGCCAGCAGCTCCTGCAAGCCCCTGAGATTTGGGAATTCACCTGCTGGTACGGGAGGCTGTCTCTACTCTTTGAATTGCTCTCAGATGAACACTGTCAGTTAAGGTTGGCACTGTGAGATGGAAGGCTTTACTTCACCTGAAAAACCCTCTAAGCTCTTCTGGCAGGGAAAAGTGGGCATGAAATGATAGTAATGGGAACAGCTACAATGAGACGTTACAGCAAATAAAAATAAGCATTTTCTACTCTTCCAGTAGGAATTTAAGATGCTGTTGTGGTCTAACTCCAACCAGCAACTAAGCATTGTGCAACTGCTTCCTCACTCCCCACCTGCCCCATGGGATGGGGAGGAGCATTGAAAAGAAAAAAAAAAAAGTAAAACATGTGGGTTGAGATAAGAACAGTTCAATAATTGAAATAAAATATAATAATAGTAATGAAAAGGAAGATAACAGAGAGAGAGAAATAAAACCCAAGGAAGGCAAGTGATGGCCAGTGCAATTGCTCATCACCTGCTGACCGATGCCTGAGCACCAATCTGCCCCACCATGGCCAACTCCCCCAGAGCATGATGTTTTATGGTATGGAATATCCCTTTGGCTAGTTCAGGTCACTTGTCCTGGCTGTGCTCCCTCTCAGCTTCTTGTGCATCTCCTCACTGGCAGAGCATGGGAAACTGAAAAATCCTTACCTCAGGATAAGCACCACTTAGTGACAACTAAACCATCAGTGTGTTATCAGCATTATTCTCACACTAAATCCAAAACACAGCACTGTACCAGCTACTAGGAAGAAAATTAACTCTGTCCCAGCCAAAACTAGGACAGATCCCAAAGCAGAACCACCAGTGGCTCAGACAATGTGTTGTGTCCAGGCAAGAACACTACTTTCCTTCGGAAAGTGAAAGCCGTTTGGCTTCATGAGAGATGGAGAGCTGGGAGGATAACCTAACTTGATGTTTGACTTGCGTAGCTTGGCTACACTGGGGAAGTACTTGAACATAGGAATTTTAATGGGGAGAGACAGAAATTCTGTATCGCCCTCTTTAAAGCCATGATTGTGATTATGAGATGAGGTTCTTAACCTGCTGCAACGAGATTTATATAAGCGATTCCCATTAATGCTGGTGGGAATTACTGAGAGCTGTACAAGTGCATCACAATAAGAAATGTGCCTTGGCAGTTCAGTATTAATATTTGAAGATAGTACAAACAAAGTCTCCTTCTCTGAGTCAAGTGGGCAAAAACTAGTGATATTTTTTGGGAAAAAAAATCTGTTACTTTAGTCTTCTGAGAGGTTATAGGAAGGTGAACCATTCATACTTGTAGGTCCTCAAAAATAATGAATTTCTTGTATGTGTGGCATGTTAACTGTTCCCGTGATTATATCTGCAGATGCTTAGCTACTGTGCTGGTTAGCGATGGGCAACAGCCCAACTCTGTTTTTAAGTCCTGCTGACCATCTCTGCTGACCCTCTCAGGCCCAGGGCTTTGGTCCCGTCTGTTGCTCACCATGGGACAGGAAATGTTGGTCCCATTCTGCTTGCAGTTACATCCTGTAATGAAATGGGATGGGGAGACTGCAGGCAGCAGAAGAAAGGCATAAGCAGAAACAGAATTTGTGCTTTTAGTGTAGTGAAATATCTCAAAGAACTTGCTTCTTTTGAAATGGCTGTTGATGTGGCTGGAAAGGACTGTGTATTTATGTGAGATACAGAGAGAGGCAGACATTGACCTCGATGTTTCTGGGTTAGTTTTTATTCCTCTGTTTGATTTGCATCAGTAACAAGTTTTCAAGTTGGTTTCTTCAAATTTTGTCTTTCTGGGGTTTTTTTTTTTGGCTAAAGTTGGCATGAAATTTGAATCTTAAATTACGAATTTCAGTAGCAAGTGTTATTTTACGTACAGGTCCTGTCCTGCATTGTACCAAGTATGGCTACACAGCCTTTGCCTCTGGTTCACCTTCCTCCTGTGGATGGCAGGGCTCGGGTAGTGTCTGTTAGCAGTGTGTTGCTGCGGTGCTCGTCCAATCCCCGTAAGACCTGTGGCTAATTGCTTTCATGCTCTTTCAACTAATTTTCTTTATTATTCTTAGCATTATTTACATAATTTTTAGTGGAAGCCCATTTCAATTAAATGAAAGTGAAATTTACTATTCCTGACAGACGTTGACAGCTTTGAAAGAACACAGGACAAGGTGATTGCATCCCTGCAATGCCACTGGCTTGGAATAAGGTGCACCAAAGCATATCAGTCTTGCCTCTCGCCCTGCAGATGATAAATGCCAAAGCTAACCTTTATAACAGCACATTGCAGGTGATGGTCCACCCCGAAGCTCAGGGTTCCTTGCTGAGAAGGTCCTTGCTCATGGCTGTGCATGTTGAATTGCATCAGTTTTCACATTTCCAGCAAGTAAACTGGTGAGGTAGAAGTTGGTGCTATGGATGTCTTGGTGCAAACCTTCTGCAAGATTATTTTGAAAAGTCGAGGGTTATGGAGATCATCAGCTGCTAGATCAGTAAAACTGAGGATGACTGTGTATGCTCTCAGGGTATACTCCAAGTCATAAGTGAAACGTGAAGCTGGAAAACAGCCATGGAGAAGGTGCATTTCAGTTTTCCAGCTGAGCAGTGGCCAAATTCGGGCCCAGTGTGTATACGTTACCACCCCTGTGTGGAGCAGGTACTCTGGGAGTGTTCATCATTACAGTGTTGCTATCTCAACAGAGATAGCAGAATACCTAAATAAACCCGGTTTGATGCTTAGATAAGGATTTCATCCTGCTGTATCTGTAGGCAGATAACAAACAGAGCTTATAATTAACTGTCCAAGGATTTCATCCTCTATTTCGCTTGCTTTTGCATTCCAACTTACAGTGTTTTAACTACATAGAAACTACTGTAAGGAAACAATGAATATAGTGACATAATAGTTGCGCAGAATAAAGTCAGCAGGTAATAAGGTGTTGGGGACTGTGGACCTAGGGACGTCCAGTTACTTGCATAATACAAATATTGTGTTGGACATTAAAAAGCAGAAACTCTTGAATGTTCACTGCTTTCCTGTTACTAAAAAACAGACAAACATGAGACCAAGTGAGGATACTTGTCTTCCTTGTCCTGCTCGTGGCAACGGTTACAGGGTATTTTACAGAAAATTCCCAAAACTACCTCTGTTATCATCTCTGTTGCTTGACAAGTGTTAGCACCAGCCAGACCCAGCCAGGAGCACCAGGATCCTAAGACTAGACCAACTCTAAGACTACTGTGCTAGTTATACCTGACTGAAACTGAGCTTGCCTGTGGTATGGGTATGGCTGCAGGAGCCTGGCTGAAGTGTGGTTCCCTCCTGAGTGCAGGCGTGGGTCAGTGGTGGCAGCTGGTTTCAGCTGTGAGCACTGAGGAAGGAACCCAGGCGAGAGCAACTGAGTTGTTCGAAAGGGTGAAAGATGTTTTTATTCCAGCAATTAAAACCCTTTTGTATTTTGGTTTCTCTTAGCAGCTATTTATCCAAAACATTTGGGAGAAAATCTGTCTCTTTATTAAATATTTAACACCCTTGCCTTCAGCTGTGGGCTGAGACAGCTCCCAGTCCACATGTGAGTCACCAAGAACTCCTCCGACAAAACCAGAGGAAGTCCACATTGGAGATCGCTACAGGAAAAGAGAATGTCTGTTGATTTGGAAAAAGCCCAAAATGGTTCACATCTCTCATATATCATAAAATGAGCACAGTAGTCACTCTGTCATGTATGTAGACAAGGTCTCGTAGCGTCCCAGATTTTAAGTGGGGAAGATCTCAGTACACTTGGTAGCATCACACCCTGTATAGTGCAGATAAGTAGCGCTCCCAATAGCTGGTCTTTTAATAAACGCTGTTCAGATTCATGTACTGACACGTCAGAGATGACAAGACATAGATGACTGTTTCCCTTAGTATTTTGTTCCATTGGTAAATTACTGCTATTTTTAATCTTAGTCTGCTTAGTTTTTACCTCCAGCCATCAGTTGACATGCATCTCTCTGAATAGCAAGGAGATCCATATTTGAAGGTGCCCCACTCTCTCAAGATGACAGCCTGGGACTTGTCTTCAGACAGCGGGAATGCAGGCTCCTGCAAAAACAGCATATGGTAGCAAATCATGTGATAAGAATGATGTATGATAAAACAGGTAACAAAAAAGTGTATGGCTAAAGCTTAAGCTGTTCTAGGAGGATTCAGGGAACTACACGGCTGTCAATCTGTCCTTGGTGCCGGGGAAGGTTATGGAGCAGATCATCTTTAGTGCCATCGTGTGGCACATGCAGGACAACCAGTCAATCAGGCCCAGTCAGCATGGGTTTATGAAAGGCAGGTCCTGCTTGACCAACTTGATCTCCTTCTATGACAACGTGACACAATTAGTGGATGAGGGAAGGGCTGTGGACATTGTCTACGTAGACTTTAGTAAAGCTTTTGACGCTGTTTCCCGCAGCATTCTCCTGGAGGAACTGGCTGCTCATGGCTTGGATGAGTGTACTTTCACTGGATAAAAAACTGGCTGGATGGCTGGGCCCAAAGAGTGGTGTTGCATGGAGTTCAATCCAGATGGTGACTGGTCACAGGTGGCATTCCCCAGGGCTCAGTACTGGGTCCTGTTCTCTTCAACATCTTTATCAATGATCTGGATGAGGGGATTGAGTGCACCCTCAGTAAGTTTGCAGATGACACCAAGTTAGGCGGGCATGTTGATCTCCTTTGAAGGCCAGGAGACACTACAGAAGGATCTGGGCAGGCTGGATTGATGGGCTGAGGCCAGTTGTATGAGGTTCAAAAAGGCCAAGTGGTGGATCCTGCATTTGGGCCACAACAATCCCCTGCAACGCTACAGGCTTGGGAAAGAGTGTAGATGTGTTGCTGAGGGACATAGTTTAGGATCCTGGCACTGCTGGATGAACAGTTGGACTTCATGATCTTAAAGGTTCTGTTCCAACCAAAACGATGCTGTGACTCTAGCACTACTGTTTGTGAGCAGTATTGTGCACTGTGCTTACATGTGCCATGGATACATGGTGCTTGTGACTCTGCTGCTTGTTTCTATTGAATTGATAGGAACTGAATGAGTAAAATTAAGATTAAACAATTTTGGCATGTTTCTCCCTTCGGCCAAGTTACTTTTTCAACATCCAAATGAATTATCTGCTGCAGAGACAGGTGGCAATCTCTGTCCCTTTGCCAATTACAGAGACAGCTCCAGCAGTGGTTTTACACCTCTTTGCACTGTGGACCACTTAAAAATTTTTGCTGGTGACATGGGTTCCTTGTATAGCAAATGTACACCTACTGACAAGAGGTTTACTCCTCCTCATTGCTATTTGCAGATACTTTAAATGTGGTTCATAATATTTTCACTGGTAGAAAACTGTTAGTCTGTGACACAGATAGTTTCTATGCACTCTGAGATCACTTCTACAGGGAAGACATAGATGTAAACCACATTTTTAGGCTCTGTGCTCTGAGTACTTTTAAGCAACTTACTGTAGCTGATGGACCTGATTCTAATCTCAAGGTAGTGTTTATATATTAGCTTGTGGTAAGGTAATTCCTGATTTAAGACTTTGAAAGTAAGATCTGTTTTTTTCCAGATGTTGAGCTTAGAAGTACAAGCCTTATAGCCTCCTCTGCCTGCCTCAGCATGGTGCTTACTGGAAGGTGAGGAGTAACACCAGTAATGTCTAGTAATGACGTATCACCAGTTGAGCAGCACTAACTGGCCAACAAGGCACTTGACCCCTTTACTCTTTTGACCTCCTTTGTCTTGTGCAGCTGGGAGCTGGACAGCTACCTTTTGTATGTGCCTGGCTTTTGGATAGCCAGGATTAATAGACATGACTCCTCTTTCCTCAGTTGGCCTGTGCTGCCCCACCTTTCTGGGAGGTGAGCATGAGATTGCCGAAGGTCAGTTTGAACAGTAAAGACTGAAAGCAGTCAGGTACTGCTTTGATGGTCATTCTGCAAATATCCGGTTGTCCTGGTTTCAGCTGGGATAGAGCTAATTTTTCTTCTTAGTAGCTAGAATACTGCTGTGTTTTGGGTTCAGTATAGGAACTGATATGAGAAGAGTGCTGATGTTTTCAGTTGTTGATAAGAAATCAAGGACTTTTCAACTTCCCATGTCTTGCTAGCATGCTGGTGCACAACAAGCTGGGAGGGCACATAGCCAGAGCAACGGACCCAAACTGGCCAATGGAAATTATTCCATATCATACAACATTATGCTCAGTATATAGATGAGGGATGGCTGGGAAGCTCACTCACACTCTTCCAGGATTGTGGTTTTGCGATTTTCTCTCCTCTGGTATTGCTAGCAGGGAATGGGCTGGGTGTTGGTGAGCAATACATTATGATTATTTTAATTTTATTATATTTCAGTTCTTAAATTGTTTTTATCTCAACCTTTTAGTCTTCTTACCTTTACCCCTCCAATTGTCCCCCCAGTTCCCCAGGGCAGGGGAGTGTGAGCGAGTGGCTGCATGGTGTTTGGCTGCTGGCTGGGTTTAAGCCACAACAACTGTCAGGAGACAGTTTATATCAGCATTATGGAAAACATTAAGACCTTTTTAAAACGCCCTGCTCAGATATACTGCAACATGTGCCTGGATGAACTCCTCACCAGGAGAGCTGGTGTGGCCATCCACCTGTGCCGGAGCTGGCTGATACAGCTGGCAACCTTATTTCCTACCCATGGCTCAAATTGCCCAATAACTGCAGTCACCAGCCTCTGTGATGAAAGGCAGGTTCATGTATCAGATTGTTGAGCATTAGGGATAGGGGATTAGATCTGCAGGGTAATCTTCCAGTAACATTCCTCTTGATCCAGAGACCGTACTTTATAAGAGAGCTCTTTTCTCTCTGTGGAGGCCTGCTGACTGTCTCCCACCTTCATTTGGATATAGTAAGGCTGGTACTAAACTGATGTTTGTGAAGGTCACAGCTGCACTGGGCAAAATTAGTTCTGTGCAGGACAGTTAGGTAGATTGGATTTTCTCAGTTGTAGCTGATTTGCTTTCATCTGTGTTCCTATTGCAAAGCGATTTAAAGCCCATTGCCCTCTGCCCCCCATTGCCTATCTATGGGAAAAGACTGAAAGGGAGAGATTTCTGCCTGGGTTCCAATTCTGCTTCGAGCCCTATTCTCGCATCTTTCCAGGAAAGTGTCCAGACAGAGGCTGGGCTGGGCTTTGTAGTTGCTCTGGAGCCTCAGACTGTATTTCTTCCCATCACAAATGTTGTAGGTCCAGTAGAGATTGTCTTTGGATCCAGGACCCCGAGGAGACACTTCTGCAGATTCCTGGTAATGTTGCTGCAGATGTGGCTGGGCCGTTTCCAGTCCAGCTTTTTCCTTCTTACGGCTGAATGCCCCTGCATACTTTGGAGCCTGATGGAGCCAGTTAATTTGGGTCAAAAGGCTGGTAAAGCCCATGACTTCTAATCAAGAAAAAAAACTTCTGCTGAAGTCAGTTGAGTACCGGATAGGCCGGTTAAATCTGGCCACTAGGAGCTGTATCAGGTACCTGCCTGTACTAGCAAAACAAACGCATGAGAAGTCCATTCATTGTGAGCATGGTGACATGCAAGAGGAAGAGTGATTTCCACCTGGATGCATTTTACTCCAATGACTTTTTGTCCTGGTTTCGCTGGGATAGAATCACAGAATCAATTTTCTATTCAGGAAAGCTGCATTTTTGAGAAGGCTGCAGCACCTGATTTGCTGAGAAGAAAGTTGATAAGACACTTTGTTTTCACTTGTGGCCAGCCGTGGTACGTGGGTCTCCAGAGTGGTCAAGGTCTTGAGCAGTTTTGAGTTAGCCAGGTGCTAAAGCCAGGAGGAGCGAAAGCCAGGGCAGCTGACCCGAGCTGGCCAAGAGCAGTATAAACGTCACGCACCCTATAAATGGGGAATTTTGCTGGGGACAGTCCCTTCTGCTGATGGCCACCATCCCTGGAGGGTCTCACCCGTTGTTCTGCTCCCGAGGCCGACTCTCCTGTTTGCTGTGACCATCGCATTTTCTTTGGAGCTGTGGTGCTCGCAGTGCTTGACCTGCATCGTTCACTGCTGGGAGGGACCACTACGTGGGCCAAGTACAAATCAGTGTACTTTAGTGTTAGTATTAATATTAGGGGATTTTTATTACTATTTTCTTTTTCACTATATCCATTTCCACTTCAACCCACAGGTGTCCTTTGTCCCAATTCCCCTTCTTGGGGGCGTTGGGTGATAGAACAACTGACTGAATGAAAACACTTTGCCAGCAGGATGTAATTCTGGTGGAGCTTTGCCTGTTGCCCTGGGCTGCAAAGCAACCAGTGATGGAAAAAGACTCTTATTTTCCAGGCATCCTCCTGGTTTCACTCCTTTTCATTGTGTGTTGTGATGAAACCTGAAGTCTGCAGCAATTGCTGCCTGGTGAGTTTGGGAAGCAATAATGGAGGTTGTGGTATACAACTAATGGAGGGGAGACTGCGTGATGCTGGTGATGATGGACTGTGTGATCCCAGTTCAGCTCCACAATGCAATTGGGGAAAATTCATAGGGAGATTTGCTTGAGGGCCTGGGAAGTGGTGTGAGGGGTGTGAAGGGGGTATTTCCATCTTTGCAAAGTCACCTTCAGCCGATATCGAAAATCCATGCCGCCTGGGACTATAGGGCAAGAGGAGGCATGGCTATAACTGAAGTAAAAGAGAGCTGCTGTATGGTATGCTCCCTCCTCCCCAAAACTGTAGCTGATGCAGAGTTAAAAGCAGATGAGCCTTAATTGCTCCCAGAGCTCTGTGTCTCCCCTCTCTGGATAGCAGAGTTGCACTGGAGCAGCGCTCGCAGCATGGCTGGGTCCTGTGCAGCAGTGTCCAGCATGTCAGTGTCCCCCTTTCTGGGCCCTTGTGCGTTGCGGTCCCCTCGTGCCAGGCGGGTCCCCTTGACTTGGCTACGCTGGTCAGCTGTATTCACAGAGAGTCTGGCTGGCTCCAGGGTTGTGGCAGGCTGCAGACCGTCCTGTAACTGATGCTGCAGCGTCCTAGTGTAGAAACTATTGCAAAGGAGAAGCATCAGATCAGCTGATTATACATGCAGCCAAATCAACGTTTTTGGATTTAGTTTTCTAAGAGCTTTGGGCACTATCATTTTCCCATACTGCACTGAAAACATGCAGTGACCCTGGTTTGTCTTTGGCACTTTCTATTACTTTTTATTGGCATCTCCCTTTGTAGCATGACAGTATGTCCTGTACTGGCTTATGGGCATAAATACTGCTTCGGGGTTTGGGCTTTTTAGTCAACATACATTTGGGAAAGGTGCTAGTGACTGTCAAGGCAGTGTGCAGCGTGTGAATGCGCAGTCATTGGAGACATCGTCATCCTTTGTGTTTCAGAACAGGTCTGAGGCATGAGGATTTCAGGTTTTCCATTCAGACAGCATTATATTAGGGTTATGGAGTATTAATTATTTGACAGTTCTTTTATCTTGACTATTTTAATGTCAAAATGTGTCACATCTGGTATTAATTGGTAGAAAATTATGGCTGTAATTTGCCAATTTGATTGTCTGGGAAAATTGAAGAGTGTAACATAATAAATGAATGCCTATTAATCTTTTAAATTTGTCTGTTTACCACCAACTACTATCTGCTAAAATGGCTTGTTATGTGGTGCTAGTACCGAAATACTGGTATTCATGGAGAGGAATTACTACCTGGGAGGACCATGGCCAATGCATTTCTAACTTGCTAAGGGGAGGATGGGTCCCAGAGAAGTGCTGGAGCCAGACCTGAGGCAGGATCTCCAGGCTGTCCTCTCCTCCAGGGGCAGAAGGAGGCTGCTGTTTGGTAATAACCGTGGGAGGGTGATAGCACGGTGTTTCGGTTCCCTGTGCGTGCTGGTCCCGTCCCTCGCTGTACTGAGTGTGGGGATGGTGGAGCAGCCCTCCAGGGACACGGCCTTTGCTCTCCTCCTTCCCTCTACCTGGGGCTGTCTTTCCCATGTGGGTTTCTTAATCCAGGGCACAGGCTACCGCTTCATTAATGTCCAATGTAGATAAGCATATTTGTCCACTGTAATTGTTTTAACCGTTATTAACATCAATTATTTCCAGCCAGAGCTCTCCAAAAGCCCTGATTTTTTCAGATTGTTTTTCAGACTCTGCTCCTTTGCCCGCAGAGGAGCTGTTCTTAGGTTGTTCTTCATGAGGTTGCAAAGGAAAAAGTTTGTCTCACAGGCAACATGTGGATCAAACCCAAACTGCCGATGCACTTTGGCAAGGCACTGTCACTCTGTCTTAGTAACCCCAGCTCTAAGGAGGCAGGTCACTGCTGCCTTCCCAAATGACCCACGAGCAAAGCAAAGGAAGCCGGTGGCAGTACACTGTTATTTGGGCAGTGTATGTGAATGGTGACAAGCCCAGTAGCTTTTCTATCAAAAGACAACTGTGTGTGAAAATACATTTTTGGAGAATCAAATACCAGGTGCTTATTTTAGTAACAGAAAGCCCTGAAACATGCCAGCTCTGGAATAAGCCGATTCTGAAAACTGACATATTCTGTATGACTATTGCAGTATACGCCATCTGTCAGTAGCGTATCCAAATATTTATGTATTTTGATTATTGTAACTGTTATGTGGATACTGAAGCTCATAAATAATTTAATCTTCAGCAATCATTTTATTACTCTTCCATGGTTTGATAATGACATTTTCCATGTGCTCGTTCAGGATCTGACATAGGGAACAGAGTCACAGTGTAGCTGTGAAAGCGGCACCCGTCACACAAAAAGCCTGTGGCTGGGGGATGCCTGAGCCCATGTCCCCTCCAGGTCTGCGCCAGCTCCCACTCACTTAATCTCCTTGGGCTTCAGACTGCGCTGCACTTTTGCTCAACTCCATCCCATCTTGTCAAGTGGCTATGCTTAGATTGGCAGATGATATAATATGACTAATTATGTTTAATGCGGATAATGTCTTATAATCAAAATAAAGAGTGGATTGCAAACAGATTCTTAAAGGGCACCAGGCACAGAACTGACACCGTATTTATTACCAAAAACATCACTGAAGTGCTAACAGCTGCTTGGCTCTGGCAAGTGTGGCCCCTTTGTAGAGTTTTCCAGAAGAAGGGCTAAGTGCATCGGAAGCACATTATTGCTGATAATAGTAATTAGTTCAGTAGAGCTCAAAATGTTTTGTAAAATATTATTATCCTGATTTTGCAATTCTGCAAACCCTGTCACAGAGGAACAGCCTCCTCATCTTGGAGGAGTCGCTGGCATCCATGAGGGTGGCCCTGGCCCCGCATGCAGGGCTGCTGCTCTTCTCATTGGACCGTGCTGCTCTCTCTAGCTGACTCCAGGAGTAGAAGGGATGTCCCCTCCATATCTCTGCCTTCATTTTCACAAGTGTAGCAAGGAGACTTTAGTAGATGGAGAAATGCACTGATGTGAAGCAAATTCGGGTGTTAGATTTTTGAAAAGCCGTTGTTAAGCTAAAAAAGGAAACTGCAAGCTGTAAAGGTTGACAAAGCGTCCCTGTAAGGCACTCTTATTTTGATGTGTACATTCATTTTGCCTTGCTTACTAAAGGGATAAAGTGCAATCTAGGTTTCAGAGAGAGATGGCTGATTAATCTGTCCGCCAGGTACATATGGAAATAAATTAGTAAATGGCGCATCTGGGATTAAACTACCGCAGAGGTGATAAATTATTGCCATATTCCATGGCTGTATTACTGAAGCTTCACTCGGTTCCCAGTTACTTGCTATTCACGCAGTATCACCATGGCTATGGAATGGAAAGCCTCTACATTTGAAGCAATTTTCTATGATATGCTAGTCTGAGAACAGATCTGGCCAGACCTATAAGGATGTGTGGTATACTTAGATTAAGTATAAGGGAAAAGATTTGATTCATTCCTTCTGCTCTGCATGAAATTCTGCTGGTTTCTGAGGGCAGGAATGCTCAGAAAGGGGGAAGGCAAGGATCTACAAGAGGTTTTTCCAGTATCTGCAGTCACCCCCCATCCTCTATCCCAAATAGCAGAGAGTTATATGTGCTAGCACAAAGTTGTGAGAGCCTGAAAGTCATCCTCTGGCCTGAACATCTCCCACACCCTTCGCTTGACTCAGATGTAGTTCCAGATTGTACAACTCTGGTTTATCTCTGAGATCAAGAGTGAGATGAAACACCACTGGGACAGGTGGTATTTGCATTGCGCCCTGATGTGGGCTTCTCAGCTGTGTGTCTGCTTCTGCTGCGCTTTTCATGTCCGGTTAAACTGATGTATAGCTGATGGGCTGGCGGCTGAGGCATACTGATGATGCCTACAACAGGACATGCAAGTGGAGTAAATGTGGTATGCCACTTTTCTGGAGGAAGAAGGGGTCATGCAGAAGTTCTCACCAAGGCTTCTGCACTATAGTACTTAGCAAGATTAAGGCTGTGTCCACAGTGCATGTTGGAGCTCTCTGTGGATCATCTGGACTATCATTTTCTCCATGTACCTGGGTTTCATTTCAAAAGATGCTGGGACAGCTGTGGAGATGGTACAAATACCGGTAGCGGTACTTGCTCAACCAGGAGAGGTTCCTTACCTACTCAAAGGTGATCTGTGGCACACCAGCAAGCTGTGGAAGTGGGGGCAGCATTGCCGGAAAAGCTGCCGCTGGGCTTTCATAGGGAGTCTGTAGCCCGGCATGGACTGCTAGTGTCTGTCCGTCAACCTCCCTGGCCCTGCTTGGGCCTGCCAGGTCTGTCAAAATCAGTTCCTGTGCAGGGAGCTCTGCTGAGGACAGATGCTACAGGCTGTCCCTGGGGTTCTGGGTGGAGATGTGCAGGATGGGGTGCTTGTGAAGCTGGGAGCTGCTGAGCACTGGTTGTCCTTCAGCTCCAGTTGATGGCACTGGCAAGTGGACAGGAGCCCGTCACAGGGCACAGACAGCTGTGGGATGGGACCACGGTGTCTTCAGGCCTGGCAGGAGGTGGGCTTGAGGGACTGTTTACTGGGTGACTGTGCCCTCTGGTTTTATTCTAAGTCACTTGTGGTGGTCCATGAGTCAAGCGCAATTAGGATGTATGCGTTTGTAATTGAATCATACCAATGAGAACAACGCCTTTTGTTACGAGATACATGGATCGATGCTGGGCTGTAAATCTGAGCTAGCAAGGACTAGCTCTGTTCAATTAATCCAAACACAAATATTTACTAGAAATAGATTTATCTTCCAATGACTTTATTTGCAAATTTTGGTTAACAGCAACAGTTTGCTCATAATATAAACATGTCAAGCGGCAAGTGGGACTTACTGTCATTCTTGGCCTTTCCCACAAAGTGTTTGGAGCAGAATGTGGAGTGAGTCAAAGGAAGCAGTGGCTGATGGATGAACAGATTGTGGCACAGTCATCCATTCTACTGCACACTTCCAGGGAAACCCCTGCAAATTAGATGTGCGGTTTTTAAATGTACAGAGAAAACCAAAGAAATTACATTAGGAATGAAGAATCAGATGGAAATCTCTATTCCTGTCTCATAAACAGTTCAGGAATAACTCCCTCTAAAATATTCTGCTTTAAGCACACATTTAATTTGTGCTCTGGGAGCAAAATAAAGTTGCTAAGATAAAACATTCTAATAATGATTTATGTAAATTTATTTGAACAAAGCAATGATGTAGTTGCCTATAGCAAATTGTTTGGAATGTGAAATGGTATTTACGAGCTGCTTCCCTCTATGTGAATACAATAGATGACAGGAGATGCTACATAAAGAAAACATAATTGTACTTTCAAAATGGACTCTGATGCCATGTTTAGTAGGCAGGAAAGCCAGTTGAACAGATTGCTGAGTGATAAAATAATCTCCAGCTTGATTCTTCCTAGGCTATTTATAGCATGTGTTTAATTTAAAATTTAGATATGTGCCACAGATGACCGTAACAATCATATCATACCAGGGCCATGTATGATAATACAAATTGCTTGCCTCATGTTGCATGTATGCAAAAATCTCAAGTTGCTTTGCAAGCAGAAGATCAGGCTCTGTATCCTCAAAATATGGATGGAAAGAGGAAAACAATTGTAGCCCCCAGCTGCTGTGGGCATATAGGGCCAAATTTATCCTGTCTGTCGAAGGTTATGGAGTCCTGCCAGGGATGACTTTGATTCTGTATGTCTAGCAAAGTGGAACCAATATGTCAATATAAGATGTTGTGCTACTTCTGATGTTTCCCAATAAAATGACATCATTCAAAGTGGCTTGAATTTCCCAAGTGCCCAAGTCATAAACATGATCTAGGAGGATATTTCAGAAGTGTTCTGATTCTTGCTATGTTGATGTTAAAGCAGTGAACAACAAATTGGCTTTTGTCTTAATGAGGGCTTAAGCCTAGGAGTTGCTGGTATAAGCGAGCATGCATCAGCCCTAGCCACAGAAGACCAAGGACCATTTGAAGTATTTTAACAAAACACTGCAAAAAAAATCTGCATTCAGGTAATGCAAAGCATGTTTCACTTGAAAAGCTTTTTTCAAATCAGGGATGAGAATGCCATGTAGAAATTATAGGGTTATTTACTGCATTTGCTTTGGCATACTAAGGCATCTCTAGATATCTGGTGGTGGGCTGAGCCACAAAGTTTGCATTCAGCTCCAGCCATTTAGAAGTTTAAGAAGCATTTGAATCCCTTGATCTGAACAGGGCTGATTTCCTAGTCCTCGGCAGCTACTCTGTTGGGGACATAAGGCACTCGTAAATTTTGGTGAGCACCACGTGAAGATACACACATTTGGCTATTGTACAAGAACTGAAAAGTCTTGTGTATGCAAAACTGTGCTTGTGGGAATCGTAGAAGGATTCCAGTAAAATAGTGCTCTGTCATCTGATTAGGGTTCAGGCGACATTTTTGCAGGGTTAAGTTCTTCCTGGTTTATTCTGGACTAGCACTAAGTGCCCACTGTAGGAAAGCTGCTCAGGACTTGACTGGTGGTGACAGAACAGTCTGTCTAGCACCAGACTGGCGTATTAAAGGCAGTAATGAACAGAAAGTTAACTTTCTTTGGTCTCATGCTTACAGGGTGTTCTTTTGGGCCCTTCGTGTGTATCTGAGTGAGATAAATGCCGGCATGATTAATCTTGTACCAAGCTGGTGTTTATTTCCAACAATACTATATTGGACTGTGTGAAAGGCAGATCTTAGTAAACACTGTTCCTTAGCATAGCTTAGTTAAAATGTTATGTAAAATGATACTGGAGATGTTTGTACAGTTTAAAATTTAACTGCAGACATTTATAATCTAATAACTTTGCACCCATTCAGTATATAGCGCCTTATAAAGAGGATTTTGAATGGCTGTGGACCAAGCCACTTCATTCTCAGTTTATAAAGCACACAGGCATTGTTACCCCAGAGTACAGTAGACTTGCCACACAAGCAGCAAGTGGAAGATCATCTATTTTGCTCTATTTATTCCTTTGTGACTACTCTCTTCTGCCTGGGGCTTTCTCATCTGTGCACTCTGCATTACTTATGGACTGCCACACCAAATCTCCAAAGGCATCTGAGAAAGCCTGACAGGTTCACTTTCGAATCTTGATCAATGCTGGTTTGCCCTCCAAATCAGAATTAGCTGCACAGACAGTAGCCCATGGAAATTGGGGTGAAGCCACATGCAGCTTTAGTTTTGGTCTTTGGGAAGCCATTCCTTTGCCTCAGCAGATCAAAACCAGGAAGATCACCAAGTCATTTACTGTGGCGGCACATCTTCCTTCAGAAATGTGCAGGACTTGGTTATTTTTAATAGCTCACCTATTTAATGTGCTGGGATATAGCTAACACCATCTATTACATGTAATGAACTAAACTGGGGCATCTCTGTCGCTTAAGGGTGCTACAGCTGCAAGGAGGGTTTCAGAAGAAGCTCTTCAGTGGCGACTGTAGCTTGGGCATCTTCAGCTGAGGTAAAAGCTTTGTTTTCTTAACAGGATCGAATTTTCCTCAAAGAAATAATTGAAACAATAGGAGAATCACACAAACCTGTGCTGAGCATTAGTAGATGAGCTGTTTTGAAATTGATCCATTTGGAAAGGAAATAATGTGGAGATTGGTCAAGGTAATGATGGTATTGGATGATAAAGTAGATGCAGGGGTGGAGAAAGCTTATAAGGGATATAGTGTCACTTAAAAGCTTTACAGAAGTGCTTTTATTACCCTGAATCAGCTTGGCTTTGCACTGACACTTAGCTGTTTGCAAAAGAATTATACCTGCTTCTGAGATAAATACATCTGACAGCGAACTCTTAACCCCTCTTTCACAGGCCCTTTATGGGTAGTAGCCGTGGAGAAAGAGGTGCTTTCAATTTTTCTGAATGCAGAGTTAGACAAAATGGGGTGCAAAACTATGGTACATAATTTTCTAGTGAGCAGAATGCTTCAGGAAAATTACAGTCATTATTGAATGTAATGAAACCTGACAAATTAGAGTTTCATAGGCCCTCCTTGAGATTAGTGTGATCCATTAAACATGCTTTCTGACTGCTAAATGGCATTGTCCCATTTCACCATAAGAACTTGAGAAATCCTGAGGTAACTCTGGCTAACAGCTGATTGAAAACACCCAATCAAGAGCTCTTTAAAGTAAGAGGAGAAATTATCCTGATTAATGTTATTTCCAAGAAGGTACTCTCTGAGTAGGCTGTAAATTTTGTTAGTGGCATTTGGGTATTGCAGGGAACACCAAATCTGACACTGAAGTGGCCAAAAAGTAATGTACAAAGTGATCAAGGGAAGAACATTTTGTTGATTGTGGTGGGAAATCGAATTACTCTTGGTTGCATAGCTATTCAGAATATGTACGTTGAAGTGAGTGATACTGAGGTGTAAAAAAGAGCAAGCAAATATGAAGAACAGAAAAAGCCTTTCCCAAAGCCTTTTTGCCTTATGATTTACAGCTTAAGAACGTCTTCACTGGGAATATTGTGGCACGCTGGTCATGAATACCATATCCATTGTGCTGAGACATCCCAGTGATGCAAACTAAATCAATACAATAGTATTCCTTAAAATGATTGCTTTTTCCTTGACTGATTGTGCCTGAAAAGCAACCTTTAAATGATGGCTATCAGCACCTGAGACCTGGTCACTGTCACTGACTGAGCAGACTTAAATTGTGAAGGATCTGTATGATAAGAGTTGGTACAGTCCTTCTGAAGTTCACAATGGAGCCTTCAAACTGGGAGTCAGTGAGAGCGCATGTAAGTTGCCAGTATGGGATAGAGCATCTTCATCCTGTGGAGGCATGGATTTACTCTAATGCCCGGTCCTTCAGGGCACTATGACCACCCTAGACAGTTTTCATACGCATAGGTGTAAGTGAAGGAGAGAGTGCTGTGGCTGTAGGTGAGTGTATTAGCATTCCAGCAACAGAGGACCCTCTCCCTCAGTAAACTATCTAAAAATCCAAATCCCACATCTGAGAACAGTATATCACATGCGTGCACTGGAGTGATTCAACTGCAATTTAGTTTTGCTTGTTTCATTTCTTGGTCTCACCCATTGCCTGTCCCACATCCCACTCTAGGAGGTGCTGCACGTTGTTGGGCACAGTCTGGAACGTTGCTCTGAAGCTTCCAGTGCAATGATGCACAACACTGAAATGCAATCAAATTAAAATCTGGAACAATGGCCGGCATTAATAGGTATTTCAGTAGTTCTGAGACGAAGATTTAAATTAAATTCTAAATCTCAAATTAAAAGAGCCACATGACTACATTTTATTGCTAGGAGCTGTCTAGTCGGGTAATATCATCTCTTTTCATGACATCCTCAGTGACTAAAGCTGATCCAGAAGATGTATTTGTGGTATTTTTCCAGGATCACTTGCTCAAAATGGCTTAGTTAGTGGTGCTTTAGGTGGTGTTTCAGCCAGAGCAGTGGGCACTGGTATAGTGGTAGAGTGCCATCATGGCGTATAAAGAAGTGTTGAAGCAAGAAGCATTGCAAGGTTGGAAAGGAAAACAAACACTTGAAATACAAATAAGATTCCCATAATCTTATGGGAATCTTCCCCCCGCCCCCCCCGCCCCCCCCCAAGATGTAGAGGAGAGTGAGCGAGCAGCTGCGTGGTGCTTAGCTGCCAGCTGGGTTCAAACCATGACAGTCCTTTTTGGTGCCCAGTGTGGGGCAATGCGAAGGACTGAGATAGCGACAGATCTGACCTGTGTGCATTAAACCACTTTTGCTATACACTCTCTGTATACTGGTTAGGTAGTTCATATTCACCATGTTGGTCCATTTGCTCACGTGGTGGTGTTATGTAAATCCCTATGTAAACTATGCATTCCCTGTGGTGACGTTTAACATCTCTGGGAGATGATGAGAACTATCATGTTGCTGTATTTGATATCGTTGACCTATGATATGATTATACCACTGGTTACAAGGTTAGTTTGGTATTTGTATGTGGCATTGTTATTTATTAGTAACCTCACCCAATCTATGGGCAAGAAAGGGGAGAAAATAGTTCAAATACTGCTGAAGGCTGCTGTTGCCCTAAAACAAAGTAAAGGGACCTGCACAGGAGATCCAGTTTTTGGGAATAAAATGGCAAGATGGGCATTGCCAGATCCTGATGGATGTGCTCAACAAGATAGCAGCTGTGTCTCCACCAATAGTAAAAAGGAAACACAGGCTTTCTTAGGCATTGTGGGTTCCTGGAGGATGCACATCCCGGACTACAGTCTGATCATAAGACCTCTCTAATCGAGTGACCTGGAAGAAGAATGGTTTTAAATGGAGCCCTGAGCAGTGACAAGCCTTTGAACAAATCAAGCAAGAGATAGTTCATGCAGTAGTCCTTGGGACAGTCCCAGCAGGACAAGATGGTAAAAATGTGCTCCACACTGCAGGGGAGAACGGCCCCACCTGGAGCCTCTGGCAGAAAGCACCCAGCGAGACCTGAGGCCAACCCTTGTGGTTTTGGAGTTGGGGATACAAAGGATCCAAGGCCGGCTACACTCCAACTGAAAAAGAGATACTGGCAGCTTGTGAAGGAGTTTGAGCTGCCTTGGACGTGGTCGGTACTGAAGCACAGCTCCTCTTAGCACCCCAGCTGCTGGTGCTGGGCTGGACGTTTAAAGGGAGGGTCTCCTCTGCACACCATGCAACTGATGCCATGTGGAGTAACTCGGCTGCACTGATCACACAACGGGCTCGAATAGGGAGCACTGGCCACCCAGGAATCTTGGAAGCGATCACAGACTGGCCAAAGACAAAGTCACTGGAGGAGGAGGTTACATATGCTGAAGAGGCCCCACCATGTAACAAGGTACCGGATAACGAGAAGCAATATGCCCTGTTCACTGATGGGTCCTATCGCATTGTGGGAAATCATCGATGGTGGAAGGCTGCTGTGTGGAGTCCTACATGACAAGTCGCCAAAGCTGCTGAAGGAGAAGGTAAATCAAGTCAGTTTGGAGAGGTGAAAGCCATCCAACTGGCTTTAGATATTTAGATAGAGTGAGAAGGTGGGCAGTGCTCTATCTCTGTACTGACTCGTGGATGGTGGCAAATGCCCTGAGGGGTTGGTTACAGCAATGGAAGACAGCAACTGGCAGCACGGGGTGAACCCATCTGGGCTGCTGAATTATGGCAAGATATTGCTGCTCAGGTAGGGAACCTGGTTGTGAAAGTAAGTCACGCAGATGCTCATGTACGCAAGAGTTTGGCCACTGAGAAGCATCAAAACAACCAGCAGGTGGACTGGGCTGCTAAAATTGAAGTGTCTCAAGTAGACCTGGATTGGCAGCATGAGGGTGAATTATTTTTGGCTTGGTGGGCCCATGGTACCTGAGGGCATCAAGGAAGAGATGCAATGTACAGATGGCTTGTGACCGAGGGGTAGACTTGACCATGGGCACTATTGCACAAGTCATCCATGAATGTGAAACATCCGCTGCAATTAAACAAGCCAAATGGTTAAAATCTATGTGGTATGGAGGGCGTTGGTTGAAATATAAGTATGGGGAGGTCTGGCAAATTGACTATATTATACTTCCATGAACACACCAGGGTAAATGCCATGTGCTTACTATGGTGGAAGTCACTACCGGATGGCTGGAAACATGCTGTGCCCCATGCAACTGTCTGTAACGCTGTTCTGGGGCTCGAAAAGCAAATCTTGTGGTGACGTGGCACCCCAGAAAGAATTGAATCAAACAGCGAGAATCATTTCTGAAACAACCTCACAGACACCTGGGCCAAAGAGCATGGCATTGCGTGGGTGTATCACATCGTCCATCATGCACCAGCTTCCGGGAAAATGGAATGATACAATGGGCTGCTAAAAACTACACTGAGGGCAGTAGGGGGTGGGACCCTCAAACAGTGGGATAAACACTTGGCAAAAGCCACCTGGTTATTTAACACTAGAGGATCTGCCAATCGAGCTGGCCCTGCCCAGTCAAAACTCTCACACACTGCAGAAGGCAGTTAAATCCCGTAGTGCACATGAAGAATGTATTAGGGAAGACAGTCTGGGTTAGTCCTGCTTCAGGCAAAGGCAAACCCATCCATGGGATTGCTTTTGCTCAGGAACCTGGGTACACTTGGTGGGTGATGTGGGAGGATGCGGGAGTCCAATGTGTACCTCAAGGGGATTTAATTTTGGGTGAGAACAGCCAATGAATTAAATTGTATGATACTAAATACAAATCAGTGAGGGATGGACTTTGAAACCAAGCGAGGGGCAGCGGTGATGGAACTTGAACTGACTTCATCAACTGGTGTCCAGCAATTTCCTCAGGATCGACATCTCCAACTTGCAGACTGTGAGCATGGGCTGTGCCAGAGACACCAGCCTCGAGCTCTGGATGCGGCATACAACAATCCAATACCATCTCTTCTGCCCTAAGACTGTTATGACAGATGGAGCCCAAAAGTCAAGGATTAAATGAACTCAACGGACAAATTAGAGGGATGGCCCATAGACTAAGGGAATGATACGTGTGCATGTGTGTATGTATGTATAGGACAGGTCAAGTACTGTATCTGGGCATGATGTAGATGGTATAGAATAGCAGGTGGATAATGTTCACCCATTCATAACGGGTTCATCTAGGATGGGATTCATTTCCAGAGCCAGGATAGCCGGACTGGAACAGCCAGTGGGATATTTGATACCCTTCTGATGTCATGCCCAGTACATATAAGGGGCAGCTGGGGGAGGAGCATCTTCAAACATTGGCACTGCTTGGTGGCTTAGTGTGGCGATGGTAAGCAGGGGGTTGTGTATCACTCACTTTATTACTGCCTCCTCTCTCTGTTGTTGTTCTAGTAAACTCTCCTTATCTTAGCCCATGTGGCTTTACTTTCACCTCTTTTCTCCACACTCTCCCCACTCCCGCCGGATGTAAAGGAGAGCGAGTGGCTGCGTGGTGCTTCGTTGCCAGCTGGGTTCAAACCATGACACCATCCCTGTAATATCTGAGCTGTATTTGACGTTGTTGTTCAGGGCTGGCAGCTCACATCTGCTATCAAGAGGAAGGTATCTTTGAGGAAGATGTCTATTGGCTATGATGTACTTGTGCATGAAAATATTTAGGATAGCTGCTTACATGTATTCTTTTCCGAAAGATGAAGCACCTGAGTGCATACTGAATGCCTACTGCCTTCTCATCTTCCTGACATTCATTGTAAACCCAGGAGCTGTTTTTTAAAAGCTATTTAGATGTTTTGTGCTGTAACTTTCTCTAATAGATATATTCCTATTGATTGCAGTGAAACACGCAGAGTAGAATAGAGCAGATCAATTGAAAAGTAAAGTTAAGACAGCAAGTACTCTTCTTTTCCACTTACCTTAATGGAAGCAGTGAGAGCTGGATCTATCCCAGGTATAATGCTGCTGAAGTCAATGGAGTTGTACCGTGCGATGGATTTGGCTCCTAGTGTTTTGTTTTGACCTTTTCAGAAGGTTGCTCTGCAGGAGCAAAACTATTAAACGCAGCCAGCAATACCTTAGGTCAAAACACAGAAAAGGCAAAGCTGGAGTGCATAGCACCTTTTTCATTAAGGAAGAGACCTGACTTTTATAGAGTAAGGGTGGAAGAATTGATTCCAGATAAGTGCTGAACTTAAGTTTCAGGTTACCCTGGTGAATAACAATCCCAGGTTGGCCTGAGACTTGGGCATCTCGGCATTCATGCATGGCTGTCGGGAAGGGGCTGCATGGTCTTTCTGTACGTCTGTGCATCAGGACGGTTTTGAGTTGGATGTCAGTTCCTGTAGATACGCTATTCATCTGCTCAGCAAAGATCCATGTAAACCAACTGAACATATGAACAGTTCAAGTGTTCTGAAATTGCCTGCCAGTGCTCTGTGTGATGGTCTTTATTAGCAAGTATTTCAGGATTTCAGTAGACAACATGGATTCTTCATGCACTGCAATTGTCTCGGGGAGGCAGGGAATAGCGCCGTGACTGTGGAGTGTTTTCAGCCTCCAGCCTTGCTGTTTTACACCTTTAGGTGCACTAATCTAGGCAAAGAGACAGCAGGGTGTTTTATGGCAGCTGACAGGCAGCACTGCAACTGAGAAGGGGCCCTCAGTATTGGCACCGTCTCCCTTCTTCTGCAATGCCCTTTCGCTCTTCGCTGAAATTTGCAGTGAGCTCCGAAAGCAGTAACAGTGAGCCATGCATGGCAGGGACAGAGGCTATGCTAACAAGGAGGGAGAGAGCTGGAAAAGCTCCTTTCCCTCCTTAGATGGATTTGGAAGGATGGCAGAAGTCCAGAGAGGTGTATCAGAGGTGTGCCTTGGGAGGTCCCCTCACCTGTGGTGGGGCTCAGGGCAGCAGGAGCAAACACGTGGTCCTGCTGCACCAGGAGCTGCAGGAGGGAGTGGCCGGAGATGGGCCACAGCATCACAGCACCTTGGCCCAGGGGTGATGCTGGATAGTGCTCATGGAGTGGCTGGCTGTGTGCTCGTACCCCTCTTAGTGCCTCTTCTCTTCCTCTTTTTTATATGTCCAGGCCTCCCCTACCCTTTCCTTTGATGGGCCCCTTCCCTCCTCCTGTCCTCCCCACAAAGCTCCTCCCCAGCTGTGTTTAAGAGTGGCACCAACATGACATCTGCAGACTCACTCTGTGCAGGGTGCTGCTGTCCTCAGCCGCAACAGGAGCTGTGGGCTTTTGGGGGCAATGTCTGAACCCAAATTGCCTGGCTCAAACAGACCAGGGCCGCCGCCTCCTCTTAGTGACTTGTATAGTGAATACACTGATTTGCAACAGCTCCTGATTGTCCTGGTGGGAGAGGGAGGAGGAGTAGGTCTAAAGATTCCTTGAGTCACTTGCACCTACTTACCATCCTGCAAATGTAGGTGAAGTGAAAGGATTTCAATGCTGACAACTCAGAATAAGTCTGTTCGTGTTAATAGAAAGTTTTGTTTATAATATTGTTTACTGTTTTCCATGCTAAATTTTGTTGGGTTTTTTTTTGAAAGTCAAATACAACCTCTAATTTCTCCTTTGCACTAATTCTTGCACCTTGTAATTCCTTTGTTAAATGAGGCTTGAGTCCCTGTCCCAGCAGAGGTTTCAGAGCAGGAGGCCACAGAGCATTCTCCTGCAGCAAGGGCTTTCTTACCTGTGTAGAGTCTACTGCACTACGTTTACTAGTTTTTTCTGAGGTGTTACCATAAATAATTAAAGGTAAACTGTGCTTGTTAAATAAATGAGGAATGCTCATGTTCAGATGCATTATCTATGCTTTAATTGCATTCATTTGTCGAGGCCCTCCTCCTGCAGGCAGACAGGAGCCTTCTGCCTGAACAGAAAACTGCGTGGCTGCAGGACCCAGGCTGAAGTACTCGGCTGTGCTCATTTGCCCAAGAATTTTTAAAACACGTTTTTAGCATAGCGGTGAGGTGATGTTCCTGGAGGCAGGTGCTGTCCTTTCTCTACGGCCTTTAAAAAGGTGGAGAAGCTGTTTCATGGGGTGAAACCTTTACAGAGGGAGTTTCTTTCATCCAGGCTGCTGTTCAGCATGTACAGGACAACCAGGTGAAGCCTAACGTCTCCTGTGTTTTTACAGCCGTGTTGGTTTGTGCCGAGCACTTTGCAGTGCTCGCTGCCCATGCGTGCCCCCCGTTAGCCTCCCTGCGCTGGGCTGTGGGGCTCCCTTCCTGCACATGGGTCTCTATGGTTTAATTTCTCCTACAGTCTTCTCATGTGCTCTCAGTTGTGCTATGCCTGTGTAACACATACACACCGATACACCTGCTGCCTATGACTAGGTCCCAGTGAGTTGCTGTTGCATGGCTGTAGGCACACAGCACCCTCGGGGTTCACCGACCTGTGGGCTGTAGCATTCCTTTCAGAAAGTGATCCAATTTCATCTTAAAACTGGTTTCAAAATTAATTGCCGCATGGAGTCTCATAGCCATCGTGATTAGGGATTTAAAAATTCTGGACTCAGTAACTCTATCTTCATTAGGAAGATCTGTTTTTATAATAATTGTCTCTAAAGAGAACCTGGGGAATTATTAAGAGATAGCATTCATTATCAGCAAAAATAACACAAAGGAACTTCATAGACAAACGTTGATGTTCTGGATGATGTTAACTTTTTTCCACAAGGAAACAGTTTTATTTAAAAAGCTCTCCTGATTTTGGATGGGATAGAGTTAATTTTCTTCTAGTAGCTGGTACAGTTTGTGTTTTGGATTTAGTATGAGAATAATGTTGATAACACACTGATGTTTTTAGTTGTTGCTAAGTAGTGTTTATACTAAGTCAAGGACTTCTCAGCTTCTCATGCCCTGCCAGTGAGAAGGCTGGAGGGACACAAGAAGTTGGCAGGGGACCCACACTGGACAAAGAAATATTCCATACTCTGTGACGTCATGCCCAGTGTATAAACTGGGGGGAAAGCTGGCTGAGGGCCGCTGATCAGGAATTCACTGGGCATTGGTCAGCAAGTGGTGAGCAATTTACATTTTGCATCACTTGTTTTGTATTTTCTAATTCTATTATTATTATTGTTATTGTCCTATTAAACTATCTTTATCTCAACCCACAAGTTTGTCCTGGTTTCGGTGGGATAGAATCACAATCAATTTTCTATTCAGGAAAGCTGCATTTTTGAGAAGGCTGCAGCACCTGATTCGCTGAGAAGAAAGTTGATAAGACACTTTGTTTTCACTTGTGGCCAGCCGTGGTACGTGGGTCTCCATAGTGGTCAAGGTCTTGAGCAGTTTTGAGTTAGCCAGGTGCTAAAGCCAGGAGGAGCGAAAGCCAGGGCAGCTGACCCGAGCTGGCCAAGAGCAGTATAAACATCACGCACCCTATAAATGGGGAATTTTGCTGGGGACAGTCCCTTCTGCTGATGGCCACCATCCCTGGAGGGTCTCACCTGTTGTTCTGCTCCCGAGGCCGACTCTCCTGTTTGCTGTGACCATCGCATTTTCTTTGGAGCTGTGGTGCTCGCAGTGCTTGACCTGCATCGTTCACTGCTGAGAGTGTGCAGCTTGGGACCGCTACGTGAGCTGAGTATAACTTGTGTACTTCGTATTAGTATTAATAGGGGTATTAGTTATTAATTAATTAGTTATTAGTATTAATTAGGGGGTTTATTATTATTTTATTTCCATTTCAACCCACAGGTCTCCTTCTCTTTTCCTGATTCTTGGGAGGGGGGTCACTGGGTGATAGAACAGCTGACATAATGGAGACAGAGTTTTACCTTTTTTTTTCCAGGTTCTCTCCCCCATCCCACTGAGGCGGGTGAGTGAGTGACCAGCTGAGTGGTGCTTAGTTGCTTATTTTGAAAACTAAATTGGATTTTAAATCTTAGTCCATGATTTAAGGCTTGGTGGGTGATTTCTAGGGTGTTGACACCTCCATTGGGAAAAGCTAAGGCTGGTTATTTGGGGGAAAAAACCAAACAAAAATGAACAGAAAAGGAAAAGAAGTAGTAGTGTCTGTGGAAAGGACAACTTTTGGTAGGATCTGACATTTAGTAAGCAGGCTAAGTTGGAAAGAAGTGAACTGAGCAGAAACCACTTCGGAGCTTGAGGGCCAAATGCTGGGAGAGTATGGCGATGGAGAACAAAGGATTTTGGGGTTTTTTGTTTGTTTGTTTTTTAACTAGGAGGGTTACAAGAGAGGCTAGTAGCTAGAAAATCTGCTAGAAGACCCTGTGATGGCTCAGTAACTAGCAAGAGGACTCACTGGTGGCAGGAGTGAGGCTGTTAGGTTGGGGTGTGGTAAGGCTGCCCTGGTTTAGGAAGAGATGGGCAGAGCAAGATGATGAGCAATAGGAACCAGCGGCTGCCGAATTTCTGGAGGTTTTCTTATCTTACAGAAACTGGATTTGGTGCAGATCAAACGCAAGAACAATACACTGATACAAGGCAGCTGTAAGATCAGAGTCAGATGTCTGTCTCTGCTGTCACCAAAGGAACATAGGCATCCCATGATACTTCTCACACCATCTGAAATGGTTTTTATTCAAAGACTTGTGTTTATAGAGGATATGGTTACAGAGCAAGAGGGAATTAATAGGTTTGATTTTTTTCCTGTATCTCAACTTTGTCTTCTTGATGTTTATTTTGGTTATTGTGGTTTCTGAGGCTTTTTTAATTACTGTTTATTTCTTAAACAGAGAGCCTGTGAATGGTCCAGAATCTTATGTCCGAGGCTGCAATAAATAATATCTGAGTGAAAAGGAGTAGGAAAGTGAATTTTCTCTGAGGAAATAAGTTTTTGAATGATTGTTTGTATCTGCATCTAGAAGAAAAGAAATTTTTATTTCTTATGGCAGCTGAGAGATGGTCATGAGGAAAAGGAAGCCATTATTAATTAATTATAAATTATTGTTTTAATATTTATGTAGCACTGTGTGACTGGTGCCCCACAGGGAAAGAGGATCATCTCTCAGCTTGAGGAGCCTACATTCTAAATTTAACCATGGCAAGGGCTGTTCATGGCAGATGATGTGTTTTCATCATTCCCTGCTCTGCCTCAGCTTTTCAGTTGAATCCCATTTTAATTCTTCATCCCCAACAGAGGGGAGCCTGTGCTAAGCAGAAATGGCGAGATCAGAGTCGAAAACAGCACAGTCAATGCAGTAAACACAGAGGCAGGATTAGAGGTCTGATCTCAGAGTGGTATCTTGCAATCCTTACCCAGAATTGCAGTAATGTAAATAAAACCTTTCCAAGAATAAAGAGCGCAGGATTTGGTGCCAATTTGGAAAGACCTGCCCTTCCTGGGCCTGCAGACTGGTGTCCAAGTAAAGGTGGTTTTTTTTTCCCCAAGTCTTTAGACTGAAGTACTTAACGGTGAGACCTATCTTGTGTGGGACTGTTGGCAGCAATGCTGACATGTTTCTCTTACGGATGTTTGCCCTGACCTTACCTCTTGCTGAAGTCCCATTCCTGTTTCTGTGCTTTGATGCAGTTGTTTCTGGATGCTGTGCCTGTACCTGATCCGCTGCTCAGCTGGCAGCAGTCAGCAGGGTAATGAACTCTGATAGACGTATTCTGATAAAAGCCATGTATTTAGTTCCTAGTAATTAGCTGATAGATCACAAGGGTTATATTGTAAGGAGGTAGTTCTGCAAAGTGTCAAAGTGAACTCTTTGATTTGAAAAATGCGTATATGCAGCAGCCCACTTGAAGTGGAGTGGACTTGAAAGGGCAACTGAAAATACGTAATACTGAGAGAAACCAACTTTTATGTAAAGTACCTATCATTGTCAAAGCGTAGTGTAGTGGGTAGAACAGAAGATGGGAGTCAAACAGTCTAGGCTCTATTTTTGGCTCCAGCGTATCTGTTCTGCAGTCAAATTAATTGGAGCTAAATACAGAAATCTCTCCTTAATATAGGATTTTTGATCCACTTTCAAATGCTGTAACAGGGATGTGTTGTTTTGTTTTTCTACTGGATGATCTAAAAGCATGGAAGGAAGTTGCTATATTTTGTATTAATGCATGCAAGATTTTTCCATAAGCATCTGAGTTAGCATTAGACATACGTCTTCCGTGCTGTGAGGGATGTATCTGTGGAAATCTATAGCTATTGCCAGATGTCAGTCTTGATCAGAAATCTGTTGGATTTACTGAAATTTTGCATGGGTATCTTCCCCTGTCAGGTCACTTATTTACATAGAAGAAATGCTGTATAACAGTCTTACAGAAGTTTCTGAGCAGAGAATCCCTGTTCTGCAGTGTAGAAGCCCAGGACAAAAAGACTCCCAAAAAATTTCATTTTATTTATGCATTTATTTCATTTGTTTTCCTTTTGTTCTGGTTTCAGCTGGGACAAAGTTAATTTTCTTCCTAGTAGCTGGTATAGTGCTGTATTTTGGATTTATTATGAGAATAATGTTGATAACACACTGATGGTTTAGTTGTCGCTAAGTGGTGCTTATCCTGAGGTAAGAACTTTTCAGTTTCCCATGCTCTGCCAGCAAGGAGACGCACAAGAAGCTGAGAGAGAGCATAGCTAGGCATTGTAAAATGTCTGTAAAATGTCCACAAATGTCCACAAAATGTCCAGGACAGCTGACCCGAACTAGCCAAAGGGATATTCCATACCACTGAACATCAAGCTCTGTATATAAACTCGGATGAGTTGGCCACAGTGGGGCAGATCGCTGCTCGGGCATCGGTCAGCGGGTGATGAGCAATTGCACTGGCCATCACTTGTCTTCCTTCGGTTTTATTTCTCTCTCTTTTTGTTAAATTCAATTTCATTACTATTATATTTTCTTACTATTATTGTTATTATATTTTATTTTATTTCAATTATTGAACTGTTCTTATCTCAACCCACAAGTTTTACTTTTTTTTCCAATTCTTGTCCCCATTCCATGGAGTGGGGAAGGAGT
Organism: Bucorvus abyssinicus; assembly: GCA_009769605.1. Taxonomy (NCBI): domain Eukaryota; kingdom Metazoa; phylum Chordata; class Aves; order Bucerotiformes; family Bucorvidae; genus Bucorvus; species Bucorvus abyssinicus. The sequence continues at coordinate 18,307,436 of CM020036.1, forward strand.
GAACAAGCAGCTGTGTGGTGCTTAGTTGCTGGCTGGGATTAAACTACAACACCTTTATTGAAACAAAAATTAATATTTTGAATGTGACTTTTTCTTGTTAAACAAGATTCTTGAAAAAACAAACAAAAGCAATCTGTTGTCTCTGAGGGAATACTTGTGTGGTGCTCTGTAAAGGTACTCCACGGCTGTCTGAGGGTATTCCAGTGAACTCCAGAGGAGCTCTCTTGAAGTTCAGCCACCTGGACTGTGAGTTCATCTTTGTGCTAGAGTGGGAACATTGCTTAAAGGACGTGCTGTAGTTTGGCTGTCCCTCCACCGTACGCTGCAGGCAGTAGCAGATCAATCCTTAGAGATAACTGCATGAGAGGACGTGATTCCCCTTTGTTTCAGCTAGCTTCCGAATCTAGATGATTGCTCCTGTGTGCTCCCCAGAGCGGAGGCTTGCTAATAGGTATGGAGAAGAGACAATCTAAGCATACAGGAAATGGAGTCTGCAGAGACGTGATCTGGCAGTGGTTTCATCCTCTGCTCTGGCTTGGGCCTCCGTCGCGGTGAGTGTGCTCCTTCAGTCTATGCAGAGCTGTCCCCTTCGGGGATCAGCACCTCCTAGGAGTTGGACCTACACCAGTACTTGCAAGGCACAGTCCTGAACTAATTCACAGAAGAAACTGTGTAACGGTGTGTTACCACCTCATCCAGCTGAGTTAGAAATGAAAAGTAGAACTATCAGAGAAGAGGGACACACCAAATCAGTTGTCTGCATTACCATCTCCCGCTGGCCGTGGAGCGGGATGGGCCCAGGACTAACAGCAGCCACAGACAGTTTGGTCATACTGGTTTGTGTAATGGCCAAGGGCCAAATATACCCAGGATCATGCTGATTTCTGTGCAGGATGTTGCCCCTAGGCGAGACAAGCATCTTGTAAGATGAATATCCCGCTATAACTGCCCTCCCCTCTCACAGGTGCTCTGTGCTGGTGGGGAAAGACAGGCAAACCTTTAGGCAGGGCTTTAAGATGACACTTTTGAAAGCACCTGAAGGCTGTAGCAATACTAACTTCACTGAAAGTCAATTAAAAGTCAGTGAGACCTGGGCTTTTAAATCGTTTCAGCACTTTGCTTACAAGTTACCATCAGTACTTGAAAATCTAATCTGTTGGCTGTGCCTCCATTGCACCATCCGAGGATCTCTAATCAAAGCTGTAAGTATCTGTAAATCTGTAATCCTTATGAATTCTCTATATTGACTTGAGTTTTGGGATGTTTACTGTATGAGTGTATTGATTTAGGTTAATAGGAAAAATAACCCAGTCAGGAATAGAAGCTGATGCTAAATCACTTTTCCAGGCCCGTGGTTCAGGCGGGTGACAGGCAGCGTGAGGATGGAAGGATCCTGAAGGCAAAGGCCAACAAGTAAGTGTGAATGCCTTGTGTGGCCAGTCCTTCCCTCACTGCAGCGAGGGAGGGTCCAAGGAAGACTTGCTTAGGGGAGAGCAGGGTCTCCTTAGGAACTTGTGAATGAGTCAGCTGTAGCCACGTTAATCCTCAGGTGACAGAAGATACACCTGCCCACTCTTCTTTATCTGGCTGTTAGGTCACAGCTTGGATTTAAAGGGACTGGTGTTAACTGCTGTCACAGGTCTCTGACAGAAGTCCAGTGGAGTCCTCACAGTTTGTTAGATATAACAGGGTTCACATTCAGGGTGTTGCTTCTCAGGGCTGTCTCTCACAGTGGGAGCAGCTGCAGAATTGCACCCCGGGAAAGAAAGTGATGCTTCACACCTGAGGAGGGTGAATCAGAACAGCAGAGGCATCACCAACTGCAGCATGCTTCACCTCTATCCTACGCTTATGGATAACCGATGGCTGTTTTCCTCCCATGCAGCAGCTGGTATGGATCTGAACATTTTGCCCAAAGCCATTCTGTAGATTGCGGGGGAAAATATTAGTGATCTGCAGGAAAAGCTGGGCTTCCTGACGTGTATGTAACATTAGCCTTAGCCACAAGACCTGGAGCAGCAGAATTTGTAACAGGAGTGTGTTTTTTCTGGTCAAGCTCCGTCGGATATTAACTCACATTATTCTAACTCAGTCTTTTGTCCTTATGGTTTATACAGCAGAAGAGCTTTTTTGCCCTGTTAAATTCCTGAAGCACATTGTATTGCTTTCTTGTTTTAAATAAAGCTCCTGCTCTATTTTTGAATAACATAATGAGTGAAAAATGACTTTATCCATCCTGGTGGCAGGACAGCGATTTGTTATGCTGCCAGCTGGGGGACCTGGATCAGGAACAAATTTGGGTTCCCAGGCTCTGTGCCAGAAGAGCTGAGACATATTTTTGAGGTGATGTACTTGGACTCTAGGGGGAGATTGTTGACTGAACTGAGCTGTTTTCAAAAACATCCTGCCAGCTGAGCCGCAAATCACTGCTGGTCTTTGCCTCAAAGTGGACAGGTCTCCTGCCACACACTGTGCGTGGCAGTTCGGAAGTGCTCCCAGGAGATACTTTGAGAGCAAATTAATTCCTGCATGTATGTTCCTCCTTATTTATCAGTTATTATATTTGTGTTAATGCAAGCAGAAGGAGTTCATGTGTAATGATGAGTGTAGGTTGTTTGGGGAGTGGGGGTGGTTGCCCTTGTCACACTGGGTCATAGCTGAAACTTCAGTAGAAGATGATGCAAGGCCATCACTTCCCATATCACCACCCCAGACTTGACCTAGCCCCACGCCAGTCTTCGAAAGCACTCTCTCTCTGTGCCTTCCCCATAGCCCTTCCCACCATGCTCCACGGTCCTTCCTTATCTCCCAGATCATTTCCACCTTGGCCATGCTCCTGCTGTCTTAGGCAGGTGTGAGGTGTAAGCCAGAGGCTGCAACTTGCACTGGACCATCCCTGAAAAGTTTGAAGCACCCCTGAAGCTGCAGGTTTTTTAAAGGAATGACCCTGCTTAGGGCCTGATCCATTACAGCTTGTGTCTGTATGCGGCAGTATCTTCCAGCTGCTGTTCTCTCCACGGATAAAGATGTTGTCAGCTGGAAAGACCTGCTTCCGCATTTGGTATGGACATATTAAGTGTTTGGAACAGCTCCAAGTACTTCAAGTGAGACTATAAAGGGAAAGCTACAGCGTGAGACTACAAGGGAAAGCATGTTGTTAGGACCATTTTATTTAAAAAGAATGTTCTTTTCTCCTATCTGGGTAGACACAATATTGATAATTATGACTGTATGATTAGGTGGTCATTGATAAATATGTTTATATGTTATGTTTTATTGTTTAGATATACCTGTAGTTACTTCAATGAATGAAACAGAATTAAGTTTATTAGTAGCACTCTGAGCAGTTAAAAGGCACTATCAAGTCAAGAGAAGTCTACATAGATGAGTCACATGTCCTAGATAGACAATAATTATTATAATGCAAGAAATAGAGGTTTCAGTAAAGCTACCAGGTGGCAGGTTTAAAGCAAAGGAAGAACTTTATTTCACATGGAACTTCTTGTTACAGGCTGCTGTTGATGCTGAAGCTTACACGAACATTTTTTAGACAAATTGAAAGAAAAAAAAGTATCTTGGGCTTACAGCATAATACAGTATCTAATTGCATCTTTAGCTGAAGCTTTTAAGCAGCAAGTCTCTTTAAACACAGACAAATGCTGTAGGGCATCACTGTGCATTTGCCCTGCTCTTCCTTAGGATGTGGTAGGAACCAGGACATGGGCAAGAGGAGCTTTGGTCTGACTGCCTTCTTCAGCTTTTACAGTAAAGGCTAAATGGAGTTATGTGACAGGGACATAAAAGGAAGAGGGTTAGATGCTGATTTAGTTAGCACTGGCATAAATCCAAGGGTGCAATCAAATAGTGCATGAAAGCCACAGTGCACTGGGGTACCTGAGAACAGCTTCAGCCCATCTCCCTAAGGACTCTGCAGGCACCAGTATCGCACTTCCCGCTCAATAAGGCAAGCACAGGCATAAATTTCCATCTGGCCACTTTCAAGATCTTATTCCATCTGCCTGACCAATGAAGGAAGAAACAGTGCTCAAATAGAACCTGTTAACTTCAGAAAGGACCCCCCTCTGGGTACCTGACAACTAAAATCCCAGTCTTGAAGAGACTTGAGCACATACCTGCCATGGCATGCATGCACACACACACCTTCCTGCACACACAGGCTTGCTCACTCACAGAGATCAGCTGCTTGATGGGGGTGTTCTGCAAGTCTGGAGGGGTTTGTAGACACCAAGTCAAAGTGCACACGTGCATTAGGAAAGCCATCAAATAACCCAGTAAAAGTACTTAGTCCTCCAAATCCAGTGGTGTGCACTTAAAAGGCCAGATTTGCCTGTTGTCCTCTTGTTTCTCTGTTGTCTCCTGAACTTGCTGATAAGCATTCGAGGTAGGTTGACCCTGCTTGGATGCCAGGTGCCCACCAAAGCCTCTTTATCACTCCCCCTCCTCAGCTGGACAGGGGAGAGAAAGTACAACGAAAGGCTCGTGGGTTGAGATAAGGACAGGGACATCACTCACCAATTACTGTCATGGGCAAAACAGGCTCAGCTTGGGTAAATTAATTTAATTTATTACGAATCAAATCAGAGTAGGGTAATGACAAATAAAAAATAAATCCTAAAACACCTCCCCCCTACCCTTCCCTTCTTCCTGGCTCAACTTCACTCCCAATTTTCTCTACCTTCTCCTCTCCAGCAGTTCAGGGGAACAGGAAATGGGGGTTGTGGTCAGTTCATCACGCTTTTTTCTGCCACTCCTTCCTCCTCAGGGGGAGGACTCCTCACACTCTTCACCTGCTCCAGTGTGGTGTACCTCCCACGGGAGACAGTTCTTCACAAACTTCTCCAACATGAGTCCTTCCCACAGGCTGCAGCTCTTCACGAACTGTTGCAGTGTGGGTCCCTTCCATGGGGTGCAGTCCTTCAGGAACAGACTGCTCCAGTGTGGGTCCTCCATGGAGTCACAAGTCCTGCCAGCAAACCTGCTCCAGCATGGGTTCCTCTCTCCACGGGGCCACAGGTCCTGCCAGGAGCCTGCTCCAGCTTGGGCTTCCCACAGGGTCACAGCCTCCTTCAGGCACATCCACCTGCTCCAGCAAAAGGTCCTCCACAGGCTGCAGGTGGATATCTGCTCCACTGCTAACCTCCAGCCTGTCTCACCATGGTCTTCACCAGGGGCTGCAGAGGAATCTCTCCCCTGGTGCTGGAAGCACCTCCTCCTCCTTCACTGACCTTGGTGTCTGCAGAGTTATTTCTCTAGCATATTCTTACTCCTCTCTCTGGATGCTGTTCTACAGGGTATTTTCTTACCCCTTCTTAAGTATGTTATCCCTGAGGCACTACCACCATTGCTGGTTGGCTCAACTTTGGCCATTGGCTGTCTTGGGCATAGGGGAAGCTTCTGGCAGCTTCTCACAGAAGCCACCCCTGTAGCCTTCCTGCCGTGCAACCCCAATACAGCATTTTGATGCAGAGATGGTTGCTCATCCTCTGCTTACTCCGTACCTTACACTACAGGCTCTTGGTCCATAGCTAGGGAGCACGTGCCAGGATTGCCGTCCTAGAGCAGCTCATGTGCCAGGGTCCCCTCCCCACACTGGATTTGTGGGAAGTCTCTAGAGAGGGACCGTCTTTAGGCGTAGTTGCATTCCCATGCTTCACGTGTGAATGCAGCACGTCTCTGGCTCCCTGAGTCTCATGGGTGTGTGTGAGAATCCAGAGTCAGCCATGGCTATGTACAAGGAGTGTGCGAGACCAGCTGTGGCAGAAGAGCAAGTAATAAGCTACTGATGGCAGTGCATGTTCAAGCCCTTTTGTTTTGCCTTCTGCACTACTGCAGTAGGTGTGACAATAGGCAGAAATAAGTAAAAGTAAGGGTAATAAATACATTATTCTCTGGCCTCATCTGACCAGTGCTTACGGACTTTTTCTGAGAAGTTGCGCTTTCCCACTGACTACCCTGTAGCTACTGGAGTATATTAATGTTAACTTTCTTTGGATTGGGATCTGCATGTGGTGGTAGATGAGTAGAGAAGCAACAGCTTTTCCTTTGAGTTGAACGTATGAGTTTTTCACTTTAGAACATCTGAATTTGCTGTTTTCTGGTAAATATACTTCATTGCAATGATATGACTGAAGGACAGAGGAGCCCAACCTTCCTGACAAATGGGCCCACGCTAGGAGCTTGAGAGCCATGAGATTATGTGGTTTGGAGAGTTGCAGATGCAGTTTTCTAGTAGAGGTAACAGCTGTTCATGGCTGTGGATTGGGCTGAGTTTGCCCTGGTACCCAGCATGATCCAGCTGCCTTCAGCTCAGCAACATCAGCTGGCCCCAGACTGGTGGTAAGGATTACCCAGGTGGCTGGTGCTGGCTGTGCACCCTACCCATGGCATGGGAGTCTTGCATGAATTGCTGAGACTGGTGTCTCAGGAGTGCCCAGGTGACCTCTTAGGTCAAAACCATCCATGGCACCCTCATCAAGAGTAGTGGCATTGACCAGTCAAGAGATTAATTGGCAGTTGTAGCCAAGTATTGGCTTTGTTGCACACAGTTAAAAGCTGTACTGTCAGTTTGTTTGCTTATCCTCCCCCAGATTTGGCATTCCTCTGATTTTGCAGCCAACTGTAGGTTGTTTTTATTTGGACCAAATCATGCCTTGGGGCAAAACTGACATCACTGCTGGGCCTCATTAGGAAAATGAAGAGCAGGGTGTGGTGAGCTGGCTGCAGGAAGTGCCTCTGTTTCCCACCACTGAACTGTGAGGTGAACTCTGCTTGCCAGACAGGTTAGTGGGGTCCGGCATGTGATGGGATTTCAAAGCAGCCCTCTGCCAACACCCTTCAGCTACTGAGAGGCTCAGGAATCTCATCAGGTGGAGAGCTTTTGATAAGTTAAGACTTGCATGCTATGTGGTATAGGCTGCTGCTACACCACCGTGGTGTTTGGTGGGGGATTTGGGGTTTTTTAGTCATCATTTAAAGAGAAGTACTAGCAGTGCAACAGGGCTTCTGTGCATCTATGGTACATTCAGAATCATGGATGTAAATAAATGAAGACTAATCACATTGGTTGTCAGTAGGTGGTAAAGTCCTTTTCTTCGGGTAGTGCAGAAGTTCTTACTCTGCTTACAGTGTTTTCAGCTTGAACGAAACAAGAGTGAGGAGTGAAAATTACAGTGGTTATTTCATTTGTGAACTTCCTTTGCTAGCCCCTTTTTCCTTGTGTTTAGATATCACTATGATGTTGCCTTGTATCTCCCACACTTTACCTTGTTTTATGCCTTACGCAGTGGCTGGACTTTAGCTGTGTTATTCCTGGCTTTCCCTTTTATCTAGTTGTTTCTGACCTTTGGAGTTGAGTTGTGTAATCAGAGGTGCAAGTAACGTTTTTCCACCGAAGATGAGACACATGTCGTGTAAGACACTGTCTTCAACGTCACTTTGTAGTTGCTACTTAATTGTTCCACAAATTACTGAACTTAACCTGTAAATATTGTGAGCAATTTATCTTTCAAAGAAAAGTACCATTTGAAGAGAGACAGTGCCTGTTCCAGCCACCCCAGCAGCAAACACCACTGCTCACGCCGCTAACATTGAACTGTAACCTGGCTCCTATTTCATGCTAAATAGGATAACAAAAGTATTGGTAGAAACTGAATGTTTCTAAATGTATCAGAAGCTTGTTTGGTCCAGCACCTAAAAAAATGTGTGTTTTTTAAAGACTCTGTTTTCATTTTAGGACAAATCATAGATGTTCATAGAAGTATCTGTAAGGATAGGCTGTGGTGATGGGCTGCACGTGCCGTTGTCTTCTTGCTTCTTTAGACCGGGACTTCATTTTGACATCAGACTTTAATTTCTGAAGAATATAATTTAAAGCTATTTATAGCACTTTGTGATTACCTGCAACTACTAAGAAAAAGTTTTGGCAATAGAGACATAAATATGTAGCAGCTGCTGCTGCTTTAACTCTAAGAGGTAGTAAAAAGGAAGGCCTAAACAGCTAAGCGAGTTTAACAAGGGGGCAGAAGCGAGCGAAGTGTCTGATTGCAAAATGTTTTACAGGCAGAAGCCAACAACACAGGAGGCTCCTGATCTCTGTATTTAAAGTTTACTTTGCCATTTGTCTTGAGTGGGGTCAGTGTGGTAGTGAATAATTTATAGGCGGCATGAATGAGTTCATTAGTCACCTTTTCAGAGCTTAAATGAGTTTTGTGGTTGGCATTACATGGGCCTTCTGTTCAACGGCATGGCAAAAGGATAGCTTGGCGGCTGGCTGGCTTGTGGCAGGACAGCCTGTCTCCTTCCAGCCCTGACTGGCCTTTGTTTTCTACTGAAACCTCCACTCTGCTGCCCAGTAAAAATACAGAACATCATGTGACAAATGATGCGGAGTGAGTAAACCCCTCTGCCTGCATACAAGCAATAAAAGTGACTCAAACATCTTCAAAATTCTGTTATAGCCATAGCATCTTTGTCCTTGAAGTGCTAAACTGTGCTGGAACTACCTGAACCGTAGAAGGCGGCACAAATATCCATGTTTACAGGACTGCAGATTTAAAGAAAAAAAATTCCCAAGATTATTTCCTAGTGCTTTGGCTGCGGAGGCCCACTCCATCCTTGTGGTATCCTTGTGAGGAACCTGTGGAATGAGAAATTTCCCTGCAAAACATCTGTGAGGTGTCAGCTGCGCCATACCTCCCACATTACTGCAGCTGTTAACTGAAGTTACCTGTTGCCAGAAAGACTGGGGCAGTGCCAAAAGACCTGGCATAAATCAATGCCACAGTGGATGTCAGCCCAAAATCATGATGAAATTTTGTCGCCAAAAAGAGAAGCCAAAAGCTGCTCGCAGGGAAACCTACCTCACGGGAGATGAATGTGGCAGCCAGGGGGTGGTTCTCTGGCCATAGCTGGCAACAGAAGTTGCTGCTGGGAGGTGGGTAGTTTAGTTGTGCTTTTTCTCTCTGCCAGCTTTCCTCCTTCTTTCCCAAATCTTGTTTACCTGCTCTGCCTGGTGGCTGCTCTCTGGTTCAGCCACGGAGCCCACCTTGCCTGTGGTTGTGGAGGGGAGCACGGGACAGTGCAGAAGCTTTCTGCAGATGCTATTGACTCTTTAGTCCATCCACTGCAATTTTTCATTGCTTTCCATTCCTTGCTCCCTGATACGTTTCGTAGGCTGGTACCTGGTACTAAAAACGCACCAAGGATAGAAGTCTGCTTAATTGTTCTATGACACTTCGCTTGTTTCCCAAAACCTGCATCCTGTCAGCATCCCTTCGCAGACACAGCTGTAGGTCAGCCTTGCTTGTGCTTCATCACTGCATCACCTCATACAGGCTCTCGTAGATGTCTCTGCGTTGCCGCAATCTGGACCCCCATCTCACAGGATTTCCTCTGGGAACAGTGTTCAGGAAAGGTACAGGAAAGGTAGTGCTGAGTAGTGAGTAGAGGAAAGCACCCTGGAATATCCTGTGCTACAAAGACCTGGAGATCAAGCTGGGACTCACTACAGTCGCAGCTAGGAAATAGACCTGGCGCAAGCAAATGGTCAGAGGAGAATAACCGCATACTAGCTGACAGCTCTAGTGATAGCTAGCTGTGTTTAGTGTCAGGTTCCCGAGATCGTCAGTTGATGAAATACGAACACAAACTTCACTGCCTGTGAAGGTCCTGGTGCAACTTAATTTTGTGTGCGTAGATACACAAATAAAGGACGCACTCCTGAAGTCTTTGGTGAAAGAACAGCTTGCATTCAGGAAAGCTGAGGCAGGACTTGAGATGTTGTCCAGAAGGAATTTTGTCTTAGTTTTAGAAATTCAATTTGGCAACACCGTTTGGGAACTTCATAAAAGAGCTTGTTTCTCCATTATGGTTTTCTCCCAAACTTCTGATCTTCTATGCAGTGTTGGCTGCTGCTTTTCCTCCACCTTGCTTTTAAGAACAAAAATTCAGTTGATTTCTGGGTCTACTGATTACTTGGAAGTTTGACATCAGCTGCCAAATGGTGAATACTAATGTTGAGATAACTCCAGGACACATTTTGCAGCATTACAACTGTACAACAGATAGTGGAGTCTGGGCACAAAACCCCAGAAAACAGTTCTTTCTTTTTCAGCCTCTGCAAACACTGCAACAATACCAGAAATACTGACTCGTGTGCTAGGGAATGTACCCGCTGTGTTAGGTCAGGTGTGATTTCAGACCAATATAGCCATTACAGCAGAAGGCTCCAGTAGAGATATGTTTATCCCAGCAACATTTTGCTTCCCACTGTCTGGGCTACTAAAATAAGCTGCGCTGGCAGAAGCTTCTGTTCAGCAGTAGAAGCTAAGTTTGTGCTTGGGGTGCTAGTATGTTGGTGTAATTACACTGGGAAAGCATCTCTCATATGGACCTGCTGTAACCAATGTATGTAGGACAAACTAGCATGCATGATACTCTCCTCCTACCACGCTCATGTACAGAAACATGCTTGCTGGTAGCTTGTCAGCTGTATATAATTTGAGCGCTAAGTATACTCATTTTCTTAGAAGCTGCAAGCGTTACTACAATGACATCGTAAATATGCATACATTATTTTATGAAGAAACTATTTAATGAAAACCCTGGATTTTATTGCAAGAAATTAATTGTATTTTAGCCTGTGAAATGGAAATGCTGTAGAGACTTCTGTTTGCTCGTGCTCTGACAAAGCTTCATATCAATGCTCCTTTTCTCACCTATTCAGTTCTGTTTCTGTTGGGTTTTGCCAGCTGGGGCAAATGGGAACTTGAAAAATAATTAAATGAAAGGTTGGGACAATGCTTTGTAAATCTCATGGTCTCAAGTGAATAAGCAAAAGATAGATCTCCTATAAGTAAGCTGGAGTAAGCTGGGCCTTGATTGCGTGTGCAGCTTGTGTCTTTAGGTAGTGCTTGGGATGAGAGAAGACAAGGGAGTGTGTGCTTGTAGAATACGTGGGGGAGGAAGGCCGAGTACGACTGTGATCGGAGCAGCTGCGAGGCAAAAGCTGCTCTTTTTCACAGGAGTGAGGCACTGTCAGCCAGTTAGGTGTGACCTCTGTATGAGGCAGAGACTGTTCAGGTGGGAATTCAGATATGGCTGTTTCTCTGCCCCAAAAGTGGGCATAGCACAAACAAAACCAGGCTGGTCTGGCTTGGTTAAAAATAAAGAAGCGTTGGTACTGCAGGTGCTGTATCATGGACTGGAGAAGAACGCTGGGAACAGGAGTTGTGAAAGAGGAAATGAACAAACACATCCTGTATTCATGATTTAGTTTTTAATAGTGTCCAAAGGTGTTCAACATGCTTCTGCTCTGTACAAGATTAAATCCATTGCCTCGGAGAAAACAGAAGTTTAGAAATGGCAAGACTGATGGGGGGTGCCAGTCATCCCGCGCGGGGGAAGAATTGGAATAGAACAAAATGGCCAGTGTATGCATAGTGTTAGAGCCTGAGATGTGTCCCACTATGAGGGGCTGAATACCTGCTGCTGATGGGGAGTGGTGAATGAATTCCTTGTTTTGCTTTGCTTGTGCATGTGGCTTTTGTTTTACCTGTTAAACTACCTAAATTTCAACCCACAAGTTTTCTCACTTACCCTTCTGATTCTCTCCGCCTTTGCACTGCGGGAAGTGAACGAGGGGCTACGTGGTGCTTAGTTGTCAGCTGGAGTTAAACCATGGTATTTGCACATCAGGACCCTTTCAGAATTGGGAAGTTTTTGAGTACAGCTGCATGTCAAATTAGAAATCCTAATGAGGAAGCTTAGCTGGCAAACGTGCAGCAGACTTCAGGGAAGAAATTTGACTCCGATGTAGAGAGAATAAACATTGACAAGGATGCCAGTCAATGAGGACATTATAATCGAAGATCGGGTTGGGAATGGGGCCTTAAAGGTGAGGATAAGGTGTGCAGGTCTGTTGAATGGTGAGACTGGTGAGGTGTCCTGGTTTCGCTGGGATAGAAACACAGAATCAATTTTCTATTCAGGAAAGCTGCATTTTTGAGAAGGCTGCAGCACCTGATTCGCTGAGAAGAAAGTTGATAAGACACTTTGTTTTCACTTGTGGCCAGCCGTGGTACCTGGGTCTCCAGAGTGGTCAAGGTCTTGAGCAGTTTTGAGTTAGCCAGGTGCTAAAGCCAGGAGGAGCGAAAGCCAGGGCAGCTGACCCGAGCTGGCCAAGAGCAGTATAAACGTCACGCACCCTATAAATGGGGAATTTTGCTGGGGACAGTCCCTTCTGCTGATGGCCACCATCCCTGGAGGGTCTCACCCGTTGTTCTGCTCCCGAGGCCGACTCTCCCGTTTGCTGTGACCATCGCATTTTCTCTGGAGCTGTGGTGCTCGCAGTGCTTGACCTGCATCGTTCACTGCTGAGAGTGTGCAGCTTGGGACCGCTACGTGAGCTGAGTATAACTTGTGTACTTCGTATTAGTATTCGGGGTTTTTTATTATTATTTTATTAAATCCGTTTCCACTTCAACCCACGGGTCTCCTTTCCATTTCCCAATTCCCATTCTTGGGAGGGGGGTCACTGGGTGATGGAACAACTGACATAATGGAGACATGAGGTCAGAGGGCAAAAAGTAGAGATGTTTAGCCAAGTCATGTGGCATGGTCATAATACTAGCACAGGAAGATCTTCCCGGCAGAGATGGAGATGGAGTGGGGAAGATGAGCTTTGGCGAGTTGATGAAGAGCCTGTGACCCTTGCTGTGCTTGTGTGTTGGATGGCTTGTGGGAGTTTATCAGGGATTCCAATCTAGAGGAGGATAAGAGATAAAGGAGTCTAGGGAAAGGGAGGGCTGGAAATCCTCATTAAATAAGATACTGCAACGTCTGCAGTTGGTATTCTGAAATCTGAGTGGAAAGATTAGACTGTTGTATATTAGCCCACAAGGCTAAAGTGCAGCTCTGCACTGTTGGTACTTCTAATCGGCCTTCGGTACGGCAAATACTTTGTTCTTGATGTACAAACAGTTTTCATCTGTCAGTGTTGCAACTCCTTTACTAAATGAGTTAGTATTATTCCTGTCTTAGAAATACATTGAAATGGGGAAATCGACACCCTAATAACTTTGGCTTGCCTCAGCTTACAGTGAGTTACTTGACAGCCATACATCGGGTGTTCTGATGTTGCTGTAGTCCCTAAGCCAGTGGTATTAAGTATTCCAGCGAAGCATCAGAAGAAGCTGGGGGACAGTCTTCCCAAGAGGCAAGATAACAGTGTTGACCTTGCTGCTGGTGTTTTACCGCTTTGCAAGTCAGCAGCTGCTGTTGGGGTTACGGCAGGGATGAGTGGAAGCCAGCAGGACGCTGTCCCTTGCAGGGTGCCTTAGCAGAGGGGTGCCAGCCCTCCGACCTGGAATGCAGTCTGTCCCCTGCTCTCCTAGGCTTCTGTGTCAGCCGCTGCTGACCCCTGCACTCAATCACACTGGCTTTTCTGTCTGCACAGCAAACATCTTGTGGTGGTCCTTCACTGTAATCCTTAGCATGCCCTCTGGGGAAATTCTTGCCTGCCACAGAAAAAGGTATAAATCTCTGGAGCTGGTCTTACTCCACCAATATTTTGGAGAATTTTGCCTCTAATTTTGAACAGAACTGAGCTGTGTATCTGAATAGGATGCGTATGTAATGCATTCAAGGTGCAATATTCTTTGCTTACTACCCTGCATCTCATGAGGCTTCCCCCTTCTCACTTGAGAAATACTTCTTATTAGCTGAATTCTTCTTGGTAGTCTGTTCTAAGACACTTGACTTTTACAAGTGATGATAAATGGGATAACCCCCCTTGTTTGTTGATAAAAAGACATTTTGATTTGAAAAACTTCTGAAGCATTTGGAGTAAATTCAGGAGGGTGGAGTTATGACTTGGTAATTTAGTTTGGGTTTGAAACCAAATGGGCCAGGAGATAAGAACTGTGTAAACTAATGGTTGCTCACTGATGGGAGTGTTAGGGCTGGTGGAGTCACAGGGCAGGGTTACCAGTGGGTAAGGACGATACTCTGCTGCCTGATAGGTATTCTCCCCATTCTTCAATCCAGGTGCTGGCATGTCTTGAAAATATGCAAAAATGTGAAATAGCAGTTCACTGGGTAGGGGAGGGAAAGCTATCGGCAAAAGAAGGTCTTAGCGAGTTACGAGAGGAATTTCTAGTTTGAGAGAATCATCAGTGAAACGCTTTTCAGCCCTGCACGCTGAGAATGAGGTAGTTGCCACCCTTCTCTAAAAATGTAAATTTTGCAAGTGTCGGAGAGATTGAAAGAGGTAACCTGTGCCTTGGGAGATTACCAAGTAGAGACAGACGTGCAGGAGGATACAGTGGTGATCTTGGTTATGCAGGGTAATACTGACTGTGTGGGTCAGCACAGAGTTCCTGCAAGGTCTTGAGACAGCTGTCCTAACTTTTCTAAATAAAATGGATAGTATGCTTTTCTTCTTGGCTTGGGGATAATTTCTGTGTCCAGGGCTGCATTGGAAAGGATCTACCAGTACGCCTGTACTTCTAAGTTGTATTATGTTGCTTACACATTTCTGCAGCAGACTTTTTCTATACTGAAAGGAAAATTAATTTTGAAATATGCCAAAGCTGCAAGCCAGACCAGAAGACCCTTGATTTTTGTGGATCAGCTATGAAACCATTTCATGCACTAGTTTTGCGGGTAGACAGCCATACCTTAATTTTGTGCTGCAACTCACTGAGGCTTCTTGAGATCAAACATGTTGCATGTGGGAGATTGTATGTTTAACTAGTGCTGTCTAGACTGGGCAACTTATTTTTTTTTTTATTTTTAAAGCAAAAAGTTCCCTCCAATTAATTTAACTGATGGTAAGGTTTTTTTACTCAAGTTCGTATTAGTTATGTCAAGGTATGGTAGCAGAGGAGAAAATGCACCATTCTTCCTAATTAAATCAGGCTTTATTTTAAAGCAGATTTCCTTAGGCTAAATAAATAAGCTGTTTGGGTTTTTTTCCTCGGCAGTTATTGCAGATTTCTGCAACACGGATCTTTACTGCACAGTGTGAAGACAGACCCTCAGCAGAGGCCATAGTTTCACGATACACGAGTCAGCAGCAGAGAGCCCGTGCGTTATCCCCTGCCTGTTGCTGCCCGCAGGCGAGTTCTCCTCTCCCTTGCCCTGCACGCCTCGCTCTAGGAGCTGGCTCCTGCACGAATGAGCACGATAGACGCGTTTGAAACTGGCTGACCACTCCCTCAGTACCGGAGGCTCGAGTCGTGCGTCGGTGATGGGCTTGCAGGTGTTCCCCTCCTCGGCAGGAATGAATTGTCTGTTGGGAGATGTACAGGACGGATCCCGGTGTGCCAGTGTTAAAAGATGTCTCCCCTGCTCCTCTTAAGGGGCGAGGGAGAAGCACGGCTCCGGTGTGTAGAGCTGTGGGCTTCTGGTGCTTGGTGGTGCCTTCAGTGGCGACCGTGTAGTTCGCCGTTTAGCCGAGGTCGGTCTGGCCGGTCTGCCGTCACTAGCGGCCGTCACGCCGCAGGCAGGGGGAGAGACTCGTACAAGTGGGAGCGCCGCTGCCGCCGGCGAGGACCGGCAGCGCTGTCAGTTCTCACCACAGCGGAGACTTCTCCTCGGGCGCTTCCCGCCTCCCTCCCGACCTCAAATACCCGCTCGCCCCGGGCAAACGCCGCCGGCCCGGGGCGACCCCGTCGCCGCGAGGCCCGCAGCGCCCCCCCCGCCCGCCTCGGAGTGGACTCCGCGCCACGCCGCCGTGCGGGGGCTGACGGGGCGGGCGCCCCCGCGGGATGACACGTCCGAGCAGCTGCGGGCGGCGGGTGCCCCCTGAGGGCGGCGGCGGGCCGGGGTCCCCGCGGCCTGCCGAGAGCGGCGCCTCCCGCGCCGCCACCCTCCCCCACCGCCGGCGGCCCTCCCTTCCGCGGCTTCTCCCGTCTCGGCTGGCCCAGCCCACGTTTTCCCTCTCTCCCCTCCCTCCCTGGTCATGTGTCGCCTTTTTTGTTTGCAGTGGAAACAATTTCTCGCTCTTCGGCTCGCACCGAGGCGGACCGCTGCCCGTCGGGAGCACGGGGCGGGCGGGGGGCGGGCGGCGGCCGGGCCCCATGCTGGCGGCGGTGCCTCCTGCGCCGGGACCCCCGCGGCACCCTCGGGGCTCGGGCTGAGGCGGAGGACGCGCGATGCCCGGCTCCGTCAGATGAAAGTTTGCGCTACAGCCATGAAGGGACCGCGGTGAAACCACCGCCGCCCTCCCCCCGCCAGGTAAGTTGTTGTTGTTGCCGTTTGCCAGGATTGCGCGAGGCGCCGGCGGGCCCGCCTGGGGGGCGGCGCGGTCCCGCCCGGCCCGACTCGACTCGCCTCGGCGCGGCCCGCCCGGGCCCCGCGGCCGCCCCGCGCCACAACTTGGCCAGGAGTTGGTGCGCGGCCGCGGCGTGCGCGCCACCGTGTCCCCGCCGAGCCCGGCCGGCCGCGCCGCGGGGCCGAGCCCGGCCGGCCGTCTCCGGCCCGAGGTGGTCCCGCCGAGGGCGTCCGGAGCTGCCTGGGCAAGGAGGACTTTGGGATACGCACAAATACACGCGTAGGTGTAAAAAAGAGGCTGAAAGAGGCGCCACTGGGTGCGCAGGGGCGCGCGACGGCGCGGGCGCCTGGAGAAGTTGCCTTCCCGGCGCGGCGGGGCCGGCGAGGGCCGGTGACATCTGGCCGGCATTGGAGGTATGCGCGCCGCCGGCCGCCCTCGCCCGCCCGGCCGGAGCAGCCCCAGTCTCCTAGCAACGCCATTGATTGGCTGCAGCGACGGCCAATGGGCGCCTGCCCCCCGCCTGTTCCCCCCCACCCGTGCGACAAGTACTGGGAGCGCTGCGCGGGGGGGGCGCCCTGGTGCGCCCTCTTCCAGGGCTGCTCCCCGCGCCGGGCGAGGCGGGCGGGCGGGCGCGGAGGGCCCCTCGGGCGGGCCGCTGTGTAGATAACTGGTGGAGCGCCCGCAGTTGGCAGCGGATTAAAAATGTTCGCCCAACTGCGGGCTCTCATGTGACCGGCGCTCCTTTGTCTGGCGGCGGGGCGCCGCGGCAGCCGCCACCGGCCTCGTTAACACCCCCGCCCCCCCAGTCTCCCGACGCAGCCACGGCTGCGCCCCGCTGCCGACGAGGGCGGCCCCGGGCACTCCTCCTGCCTGCGGCGGCCTCGCTGGGAACCGTTCTCCGGCCGGCCTCCGCCAGACCTCCCCGCAGACGCCGGCCCGAGGGGGCTCCGCGGGACCGCGGCCGCCCAGTGACCCCCAGCACCTGTGGGGACCGCTGCCTGGAGAGGAGAAAAAAGAAAGAAAGAAAAAAAATGATATGGCCCTTTGGGAGGATACCGGCAAATAAGCAAATTAAACAGAAAGAGAGCAGCATGTTGTCATAGCAACAGTGCAATTAAATTACTTTACTGTCAGCCATCATATAATTTTCCTGTTTAGAAGCTCATGGGACATAACTTCTCTTTGGACTCAAAGTTGAGTGTGCGGTGTAGGTAGGCGATGCTGGTGCCCCTGGACACCAGCAATACTTGTGTTTACCTTCTGGCTGTGCTGGATGCTGTTTTGAAAGCTAGGAAGTGGGACCTACGTAAGTTTGGCCTCCCGGTGTTTATATCTGCCTCAGTATTTTTTCCTCTTCCAGATATTTGTGTGAAACCACATGTTTGCTGAGCTTGTTGGGTGATGGTGTGTATTAACGGGCTTCTGTGCATAAAGTTCTATATGGTTCTTTTTTTAGGAATGGCTGCTTTGGTGTAAGGTGTTTCTAGAAAGACCAGAGGAACTTTGCTTTATCATTTTTGCCTTTTTTAACAGGTGTGATAAAGTCCATTATTTCTCTTCCCCAGAATGGCTCTCTTGCTCTTTTTTCCTGTAGATAGGTGGTTCATTCCTTTGTTACCTGCAGTTTTTTGCCCTACGTTTCCAGTATCAGCTATGTGACTCCATGTCTTCAGGGAGCTGCTGAGGATACGTTTTTATACAGGGAATCATTTTGCTCTTGTTTGTTGTTTGTGCAGGAAGTTTCATCATTTTTAAATCCATTATTCACTCTTCCCAATTTTTGTTTCACTGCCGTTCACATCTCCAGACATGAATTCTGGCAGTTTTACTCTATGGAGAAGCTAAGGGAGCCTGTCTTCTGCTTCTGAAGTAGAGTTGTTGTTCTCCTGTCTGCTTCCCTTGAGTTGGACAGGTGCTCAATTTCACCCAGCTTCCGAAGGGCTCAGGTCCTCCCAAATATTGCTGCTCAATATGTATCCCCTTGGGGCCTGCTGGTGCTCATCCCACCTCTCCTGGGCCACTGTTGAGCATCACAGCAGACTTTCTGCCTCTGTTTTCTACTGTGTTTGAAATACAGTTCAGCTTATAGTAAAATCTTCTCTGTTTACATACGTTTTTAAAGTGCTTTATTCCTCTGGCACTTGTTTCCTTGTGTCTTGGCCCTGGTCCCAAAACTACCATGCGTTGCTTTCTTTCCTCCCTTCTCCCACCCTTGCTGGTTTTGAAGTTCTGCTGTCATTTCTGAGTTTTGCTGCAACTACGACTGTAGTCAGATTAGATGGTTGTCTGCTCAGCCTTTAGCCAGAATGACTTTAATCAGGATGCTGTTGTATTGTCCTCAAAAGTGAAACAGCTGAACTTAATCTAAAGCAACTGGCCTTAAGCCCCTCTCTTTTTTTTTTTTTTTTTTTTTTTAGTTCACGTGCTTATTAAAGTGATACAATCAAAGTATTCAATGATTTGATACACATATTCATCCTTAAAGAAACATGTCTCTTGGATTTCCTGTGTGGGGCTTCACATACATGCAGAACTGAGGTGTATCAGGATTATAATCTTATTCCACCAACTGACATTTCTTCCCTTGTCTCGACTTTAGATTATTTTACTCAATAGTTGTAGGTGAGTGTTGCTGTGAGTTTGTCATTTTTAATACAGATGGCAAAAGGCCAAGTGACCACTTGGGGAAAAGCTGTCAAAATGCCATGCAGTATCTGTTTATGAGCTAACTTTTCTCTCTGTTTCTTTTGAATTCACTCTCCCAGGAGCTGCTGTCTAAATGGGTCCAGTCATGCCTCCCAGTAAGAAGCCAGAGGGCTCAGGAATTAGTGTTCCCAGCGGATTGAGCCAGCGTTACCAAGATAGCGATTTATCAAAGGCACTTCATGATGACGAGGACCTAGATTTCTCTTTGCCTGCCATCAGATTAGATAAAGGGGCCATGGAAGATGAAGAACTAACTAATTTGAACTGGTTACACGAGAGCAAGAACTTGCTGAAAAGCTTTGGGGACTCGGTGTTAAGGAGCGTTAGCCCCGTTCAGGACATCGGTGATGACACACCGCCGTCTCCTGCCCACTCTGACATGCCCTATGATGCCAAGCAGAACCCCAACTGCAAACCTCCTTATTCCTTTAGCTGCCTCATATTTATGGCCATTGAGGACTCACCAACCAAAAGACTGCCTGTAAAGGATATATACAACTGGATCTTGGAACACTTTCCATATTTTGCAAATGCACCCACTGGATGGAAAAATTCTGTGAGGCATAATCTATCCTTGAATAAGTGTTTTAAGAAAGTGGACAAAGACAGAAGTCAGGTAAGTTTGGAACTATGGAAACCTGTCTGGCTCTGAAAATATTCACCTGCTAATCCCAGAATGTGTCTGTGACAGTGAAATGCAGACTATGCAACGCTGTCGCCAGTAACATAGTTCATTAAATTCGGAGAGCCAACGTTTCTTTAGCATGGCTCATTCTGATTTTATTATAAATTCATTGTCTAGACATCTGTAAAAAAAGTACTCTGTGTGTGTGTTTTTTCTTTTCCCCCCAGCTGGTGTGTTCATGCATAGTGGTTAAATAATGTTTTTAGTTATCATGCTGTGGTAATGGTTTCCAGCTATACTAGATGAATGTAATCATGTTATAAATAGGCTGCTTGCTGTTCTTGGCTTATACAAATGTATAGTGAAAGGGTACGCCTTATGTAAGAGTCCATCACTTTTTCCCTGGTCTGTGTTGTAATCTGAAAAAACTTTTATTTCTCTTAAACAAATGGAAGTAGTTCTGAATTTCCGTGATGAAGCTTCATTCGATTTCAGGCAGATTTTAGAGAAACTCTTCAAAGAGAGGAGATAGGTCTGGCATCAGAGGTGAAAGTTACCATTCACCAAAATTACAGTTGTACACTCCCTGGGCTCTTGCAGCTTCTGCAGCTGGTGCGGTGGCAGAAGCCTGGGAAGCACATTTTTGCTTTCGGATCTCTGTTGTCGCCTGGTTTCATTCCTGAATCCTCGGTGGCATCTGCAGGAAGAGGCGGTATGCAAGGGAATGGGGAAGCGAGCCGAGTGGTGGAGGCAGTCCTTTGCATAGCATTCTACCGCGTCAGTCTGCCTGGGAGCAGGTATCAGTTTCCAAGGGGGACGGTCTCAAGAAACGGTGGTCTGGATGAATCTTTGTTGAAGAACAAATACGTGATAAAAATATCAGCTTGCAGATTAATTTCACAGGCCTTCTCACAAGTTAGTGAAATAAATAGCAGGTAAAAATCACATCGCTGACTGTCTGTCTCTAAAATTCGCTGAAGATCAGAAGGTGGACACTTTCTTCTGGAAGAAACAATACAGAGACTTGACTTTCGTATTTCAGTGAAATAAATGCCATGATTGTCTTGTAAGCGGCTACCCTGAAACTAGACTTCTGTTGGTGGTGCTGTTCTCCCTATTTTGTTTGTGATTTAACTTTAAATGCTGTGGAAAAGGAGCTCAAGTAACTCTGGAGGAAGAGTCACACATTACCCTAAACTAGTAACTTTCCATTTTAGATTATTTTATTTTTTATGGAGCTTTCCTTTTTTAAACAATTGACACATCTTTTTTTTTCTTCTTTTTTAGATGTTATTCCCTAGAATCCACTGACCATATATGGCTGATCACGTATTGTGTGTTGGTATTTTTATAAATTAATTGCTGTGGAAGGTTATGTGTGAGATTAAAAAACCTGTTCCTGAACTGGATCTGGTTTTATGTAAACCAGAGTCTTAAATTCTTTTTTGGAAGTGAGACTGTAATAACAAATGCCACACCAGACTTTTATGATCCTGTCCTATATCATAAGAAAAGTTCACACGATACAGACACCCAAAATACTGTGACTGGCAAGACATGTGTTTAACATTGTGTTGCCATTTGTGTTTTGTTCTATTCCTCTTCCTCTGTTTACAAGTTGACTATTTAGATTACAGCTTCCTTCCTATGAGGAACTTGTCTTCATGTCTACCTGTCAAATATCCGGCAGTCTGCTGAGCTCGTATGAACAATACCATGACGTGCTGCTTCTCCACAGGGAAGTGGCGGAGCACAATGCATGACTAGTCACCTACATCTCGAATTTGTGATTGGAGCCATGGTTACACAGCTAGACAAGGTGTGGTGGGAGGCCTTGCCTGTATGAATAACGAGGTGGGGTTTTATTCATTCCTAGAAAATCCCAGGTTATGAGGAAGAATTTCTTCAATCTCCTGGAGATGCTCGTAACTGCAGGTAGCCAACATTAGGGTGAATGAGATGAGACTTTCAAATGTAAAATGCACCAAGGCAGGTCGTTTAAATCCCCTATTGGGTTTTTCTGATGTCCCGGCCAAGGGACATGGCAGACAGAGTCCTGAGCGCAGAATTGGCGCTCAGTAAGAGTTGCTGAATCAGGTGCTTGACAGCTAATTGTGGACTTGGAAAGCAGTAAACGGCAGCTGCTGGCTTTGAAAATACCATTGTGTGTGTGCACATGCACACTTGGGGCTGATTCAGGTACCTTGCAGCAAGCATCTCTGCTGTTCAGAGGGAAGGTGTCCACTTAGGGGTTCTCTGGTTTTGGGCTGGGCCTTGGGGCAGGGGAAGGGGGGACCCTTCTCTATAAGGAATCATTTCATGCCACTTCTTCCCCTTTGCAGCCAGATACTGCAAATTGCAGGTTTGAAGTCTGCCTGTCTCACTGTTTTTATGTGGAAAAAGAAGCATTTAGCAAATGGCATGTTATAAAATGCTAACAAGATAGGCTTTGAAACATGAACAGCATGGGGAGAAGGAGTTAATCAGTGCTGGAATTGCAGGCATTTGCCGGTTGATGTGCATTGACATGTTGTGAAAAGCTAGAAGCTTTTCCGCTCCTAGTTGTGCTTTCCAGTGTTTGTGTAGCCTTTCAGTAATCATTTTTCTAAAAAAAGTTCTGCTGAACACTTAATTTTTTTTTTAATTCCCTCTGCATAGTAGTTTTCTCAGTCTTGGGTTCCACTAATTTAAATTCATGGGGCTAAATATGTCTTTAATAGTATGCAGCTTTTTTTGCTGGCATATGAATGCTTGTATTTCCTGATGTGAGATCCTTGTAACAGAGAGAAGAAAAAAAAAAAGATGATGACTTACAGGCTGCATCACTTTAGTTTTTGACTTGTCCTGTCCCGGTGGTTTTAGGTCTTGTGTGGAATGCCAGGAAAAGACATTTTTGTCATCAGATTTGTTTATGTGCTGCTGCTATTCCACTTCAGCTGCAATGCCATCAGTCTTAACCTGGCGAGCCGACAGAGTGGCTGTTCATGTAACTTTGCGATGAGGCTGATCTGGATTCAGACAGAGAACCGGGCCGAAGAAGGGAACATCCTGAGCCCTTGATTGTACAGACCTCTTTGCATTGAGCTCAGCAGGTTAATAACAGTTGGCCAGAATATGAAGTATCACATGATGGGGAGTAGATGAGGAGTTCCCTGGCTTTGTTTGTACTGCTGGACCTGTAAATTCAGTCATTCAGACTAATCCTATTGTGAACATACAGATCTAAATGTCCTCTAGCGTGTGTCCCATTTAGTACAGCCCGTTAGCCCATGACTTCCCTGACTTCCCTACCATCTGGTCCTTGGCTATGGAGAGGAATTTTTCTTGTATACGTGTCTCCATAGCAACGAGTTTGCAGTTGATATGGAAAGTAAGCAGTTGCCCTAGCAACGGAGTTACTGATGTGGCAGCTTCTCTGCTTGCAGGGAAAGGGCTAAGCTAGTTCAGATGCATTATGTAGGTTTGCTGTAATTACAGCTGTGCCCACTAGTGCTGCTCTAGCTAAAGGTCTGTTGAAAAATTTTGTTATAAGCCCTATTTTTTCTCCCTTGATTTGTTTTATTCGTGTCGGGATTCCTGCTTTGAACAAAGGCTGGTAGGAGTGTATTTTCAGGACATGTGATACATCAGTGCCTTTTATGAATGCTGACTTTCTCGATCATTATTATCAAATGAAGGGAATGAATGTTTGACCTCATTGGCTTCTCTGCAATTTTTTTATCTTAGTGAACAGCTCACAGTTATAGAAGCTGGGGCTCTCGTCCCATGCTCCTTTCTGTTATTCTGTCTTCTTTTTCCTGGTCTGTGCTTTGGGCAGCCATCCTGTCAAGAAGGTTCCTCTTTGTGTCTGCTCTATGTTGTCTGAGATAGGGAAATGCACACATGCTCCTGGCTGTGTGCACACTGAAGAAACTCAAGCCTCTTAAAGGTTTGTTTGGCACTTGTGCTAAGGGATGTCTTAATAAAAATGTAATGAGGGTAAAGGATATGTTTATGAGGATGGGAAAAGAAAATTCTCCTCACTTGATGTGGAAGTTATTCTTAGAAGTACATGGTCCATAACTGGGTCATGGAGATCCAGCCAGGCTCGTCCTCTGTCTGGAGCAGCCTCTGAGATCTGAGGACTCCTGAGTGGTCGTTGGGCTCTGCGAGAGCCAACGTCCAACTTGTCCTTGTCTACGGCACTGCCTCTTGTAAGTGATCTGCCAGGGTACCCGATGAGAGATGTGGGGGGCCCTTTGGGCCCAGGGGACTTCTCAGGAGTCTCTCCTGTCAACATCTTTTCTCTAATGTGATAATATATGGGCTTGTGACAGGTAAAACCCTGCAGAAAGGTAAGCACTAGCTGGAGTGAGAGGAAAAGGTGTCTGCTTGTTCTTCATTAAAATCTCCTAATCCAATCTGCATATACACAAAGGTAAGGGAGCAAGAGCCCTGTCCTCCCTCTTTTAACATGATTATTTAAGAAGATCTCCTGTGAAAGCTCGATTGCACTCTGGGGATAGAAATGATCTCCATTTTTAGTATTGTTATCACCTAGACTGACCCAAATAAAAAAACCATCAAAATTTCGCTGCGTTTATAACATCTGGTAGAGCTAAAGTTAAAAAACAAAACAAAACCAAAAAAGCAAACAAAAAAACCCCCCACAAAACTTCTCAGATTCATGTTAAAGGCTTCAGATGGTGTTGACTTCATTAATAAAATAGTGTCCTAAATAAGCTGGTCTAACTCTTAATATCCCAAATTGTTAAAAGGAGGTATTGTGTTTTTAAGCTGGAATTTGTCTAGTTTAACTTGAAAACTATTTTCTTATACCCCGGTCTGTGATACTAAAAAGCTCTCTAGTATCAGAATTTTCCTGTTGAAATTAGTATTTAGAGAAACAAGGGTCATTTCATTTCAGAGCAATCATAAAAGTCTCTAGAACCATACTGTAATATGGGGTTTCCAGATACCAGACAGTTTATGGAGAGCTTTTTTGAACCCTTTTTGTTTTTGAAGTGCAAAAAATTATACAGAATATTTAAATAATAGATTTCCTAAAGCTGTGCATGGAAATAACACGCTTCCATTTCACTGGCTTCCAGCTAGTTGCCTTAACATCAGCTTACTCTTTGCAGTGGAGTCTGCCTGTATTAACTGGTTTAGAGCTGTACAAAGCATAATCGGTGCGTTTTCAAGTAATGGTGAGGAGCTAGCAATACCCAGGGAGTCCTCTGAACATTATATCTAAAGTATTTATGTTGTCTCACTCTTGGTTAAGATAGCCAGTGGACATTGACAGGCTACTGACCTCCCAGAGGGGATTGGCTGCTTAGGTTAAATAAAGTGGAGTAACTTGCCCTGTCTGTGCTCCTAACCCGTCGCAGAGATGATATGAAGTGTCTTAAGCAGCACTGAAAAAGCTGACAGGAAAGCAGGAGCAAGCTGCTCTTTACCGGTTGGGCTTGGGCTGTAGTGGGGTTAATGAGTCCGTTTTTCAGCTGTGATCGCACCTCCCTTGCTCCTGGCTGTTTGCTCCCATACCTTCCTGGCACATGAGCTTTGCATTTCTGTGACAAACTGCAGATCTGGTCAGCGATCTGATCCAGCTAGATTTTTATGTTTCCCTCATATTATGTTTATGGATTTTTATGTTTCCTTTCGAGTTGCTTTTCAGCTTAATTCCCCGATTTAGGTCACAGTGCAGTTCAACAAACCGTTGTACCGACAGGATGGAGGGAGTAGAGATGATGGGCAGGCTGAGGGAATACATCCAGTTGGGATTGCTAAGGAGGCGAACCACTCCTGACGGAAGAAGGGCCTGAGGGAGGCTGGCCACTACTTGGGAGAGTTGGGGCATGACTTCTTGGTGGGGTAATGGATGTGGTACCACAAGGTAAAGGCTAGGGTGAAATGAGAAAAGAAGTTTAAATACAATGGGAGGCTTTCTTCTGCTGGAGACGATTCTTTTGGTTTTCCCCAGGAGCTGGACTGTGCTGTTGTTCAAGTGGCCTGTGTTAGCAGCTCTTTGGTGGTTTACAGCTGATGAAAAGTGATCAAAGTCTGGGCTGCCACCATCAGGCATGGTCCCTGCCCAACCTGGCCCCCTGTTCCCTTTGCTGGGGGGATTGAACTGATCTGGGGCTGTATTGCCAGCCCCTTTCAAGCTCATATTGGCAAGTGTGTCACTTGGCAATGAACATGCTGAAAACTATTTGCTTTTATTTTCGTTTGGGTTATTTTTCAGTGGGATTCGTTTTCAGCTCTCTGCTTAGCTCACAGTCACTGTGATCAGTGTCAGCACAGGCCATGGGCTCTGTTTAGTCTGGCATGAAACAGTACCTGTGACTTTCAGCCAGCTCAGATCTGACCTGGCAACAGCAGGAGAAGAGGTTAGGTAAGGGAAGGGGCAGGGGAAGCTCTTACTTTTGAGAGCACAGGCTGAGCTTAAGTCACTGGGTCTGCTTATACATTCAGTCAGGTACATGCTTGGTGCTGAATTGGGCCTGTACAACATGGGTGAAATGGATTTAAGAAAAGTGAGGTGTGTGTGCATACACGTGTGTTTTCTCAGCTTGGCAAGGTTTGTTTCTTCCTGTTTGCCCCAGAGTCTTAATACTGGCAATACAGGTGGCTCTGACAGTAGAGCTGTGCTGCGGATCCTCTGTAAAGCTCTTATGGAAGAGGGAAGGATGTCCATAAAATCAATTTTTCTGTGCTTTTCTGTGCAGCTGTCTTTATGTCCCCATCACCCCCTAGGTTGCTTGCTAATTCTTGGAGAGTAAACCAATGCCATTGTCACTGCTAGCAAATGAAGCACAGATCCTGGGGCCACCCTCTGGTTTGAGCACAGGCAGTCTCCCTGATGATGGGGCTGGAGTGCATACGTACACAGGAGGACTTTACGTGTC
This sequence comes from Bucorvus abyssinicus, assembly GCA_009769605.1. NCBI lineage: Eukaryota > Metazoa > Chordata > Aves > Bucerotiformes > Bucorvidae > Bucorvus > Bucorvus abyssinicus. The sequence goes on from CM020036.1 coordinate 18,333,957, forward strand.
CATTAACGAAAGCTGGTCCATGCGGGATCACCATGAAACTCCTGTGGCAGTAGGCAAGACAATGCCCCTGAGCACCAGGCCCACAGTGGCAGCTGCACTCCCTCTGGTTGTGGCTGAATGTCAGAGATGAACTGGGCTTGCTGGTCTGGCCAAGCATGTGCCCTTCTGTCTGACACTTCAGTTCTTCAACAAAACATCAAAGAATCCATTTTAATTACAAAATATGTGTCCCTTAGACTTCCTTGTCGCTTTCCTAATAGGGAAGTATTTTATGTTGGCTAAAAGAGCACAGTAAATTGTGCTGTGTGGCTTCTTTTCCCGGGTGAAGACCTCATGAAAAAACATTTAGAAGACTTGATTGTAATTCAGCAGTTGAAAGTATTTGAATAGTTGAAAGTGCTCTTCAGACAGTCTGAAGTAGCCTTTGAGTTGCTGGAGAAGCTTAATTTCCTTGCTGTGGTTTCAGGCAGTTGCTGTGTCCCACTTGCTGACCCAGGCAGCTACAACCTTGGCTCATTCCGACGGCAGCTCTGCATTCCAGGTATGGTCATTCAAATGACCAGCCCAGTGGCGTCTGAGAAGCAGTCTCCAGGCTGCGCGTACCTGGTCCTTCTGCGTTTTTTGCAGCTAGTGCTGTATCTTCATCATAAATCTCGTTAAAAGAAATGAGTGGTCCAGGTAACACAAGCTGGAAGCCTTATGAAAAAGGAACCCACTGTGACTTCAATTAGATTGTTGGTATTTGTACGTTGGACAGTGGTAGCTTAGCGTGCAGAAGTAATTGACTTCTGTCACTTCAAGGCTGGCAGACCATTGTGAGATGAGGTTGTGGTGCAAGCATGGTATGTAGCTATAACAAAGCAATATGTTATGATGAAGTTGGTCTTGTGAACACAGATTTGCTTAAAAAAAACCCCACGTGGCTGCCTCTGGTTAAATTTTGCTCAGTAAGCTTATCTGGGGAAAGACACTGCTGTATGCTTATAAGTGTTTTTTAAGCTAACAAAGATTTATCTATCTAAGTATTTGCTCTAATAATTTGGTTCATAATCTGGTGTTTTGAACCAGTGTAAGTCAAGTCTGCTGTCTTCTAGGTGAAGGAAGATATTGAAAAAAGTTTGCTTTCATGAGATGTGTGAATCTTGCTGGTTTTCTGGTACTTCTGGTTTAAGTCAGTTTATTATTAAGTAGTTCAAGAACAATGACATTTTGCTTTCTTCAGGAGTAGCAACTGGCTTGTTACAGTTCAGTATTTAAGTTTTGGTCTTAAGGAAAATGTTTAATTTTGCTTCCTAACATCTGCCATTTGAGCTAATTCCGTTAGTTTCAGTCCCTCTCCAGGCATTTTGCACCTGCTCTGAGATGTGTCTCAGAGATGGCCAAAAGCAGGGTACCTGCTCAGCTCCAGAGCCAGGAAATTATTACAGGTGGGCTGGGGAGAGAGGAGGTGCCAAAATTGTTTGTCTGGCAGTGCTTAATTGACAAGCAGCAGAGAAACACAGGCAGTCTGCTCAGGTTATGAGTCCCTGTCCTTGATGCTTGCGCTTTGACATCTTTAAAGGTAAAATGGATCCTGTACATCTGCTTGAAGGCTTCTATCAGTCTTGAATTTAGTTTTCCTGTCTTTAATTCCTGTGTGTTTTCTCTGGTTTGGAAGAATTCAGGCACAGAAGTAGTACCATACGTTTTCTTTAATTGTGGAGAAAGAGGCAGCTCTTCTGAAGCAGCAGAAATGTTGGACAGTGGCCCTGTGAATGGCTACTGGGACACTTGCCATTCAGCAGAGTCTGGCTGGCCTGGGACTAACTGGCCTCGTAGGTGAGGGCAAGGAACACCTTCTGCAGCTGTGCTGCTTTTGGCAAGAGCTTCCTGAGATGTTTTTCCTTTGAGCAAAAAGAGTTTCTGAGACTGAAGCTCACAACAATTCTTCCCTTTAGTTACACATGGGAGTTCAGAGTGCCTTGGCTCTGCCATGCCATCGTGTCTGTGATTCCTGTTCATCTGCTGTCAGATCTTACCGATCAAGTGGCTGGAGCTGCTGAGATGCCTGTTCATTGAGATACTGCACCCACACCATGCTCATCATCGCTGCTGTGTCTGGTTATTTAGTGCGGGTTATTGCAATGGCAATAAAACTGGGGTTATCTTTTCTGGAGAATAAGCACGTTTATAACAGTCTGGATGCTGAGAAGATTTATCTGCATAACTGGCGAGTCAACTGGCTTCCACAAAGCCTGAAATTTCTTAAAGCTGCAAGTGGTGTCAGACTCGTCAGTGATAGAGGGCATGTAAGAAAAGCAGCAGTAGGGAGGAAGAGAGGGGGGGACCTTCCTACTTTGGCATAAGCTTTTTTTCCTCCTGAATTTTTGGTAGGTCACTATTGGCCCTTCTGAGACTGGAATGTTAACTGTTTTCTTCTGTTTTCCCAACAATTTGAACTTCTGACTTCAGAGGAGCTGCTTTCGGATTACTCTTGAGTAAACAACAGCAGAATTGGGACAGAGCTGTGGAAAGTAGCAGTTGTGGCCATAAATGATGTCTCTGGATCTTATTCAGCTGTCCGTAATGGTAGTTTTGGAGACAGTACATTTTAATTCATTAGTTGTGTTCTCCAAATTCTGTTCTGGATGTTAGGGAAACTTTGTCCTGGGAGCTGATGAAGGAATTTGTGGGAGGACTCATTTGAAGGATCTTAAATATGAGTGGGTTTTTCCTTGCTACCGTAGAAAAGAAACCAAATTGCTGCCCTCAGCCAGTGACTTAAGACACCAAAACGCTATCTACGGCATCCTGAATTGCTGTGTTTCGTTGCAGCAGTGAATGGTAGCAATTTACCACTAGCTGAGTACTCTCAGGACTTTGAAACGCCAGTGTAACTTGCTGAAAGACGACTGTTGGTAAGCAGAGGAATGAACAGACTTCTCTGTGGGGAATGGAACGGAAAAGTGTCTGTGGCAGTATATGGAGCAGAAACTTATTGATGGGATTTTGCATAAGAGAATCTAGTTGAATGCTGAATTCACACTCGTTCAAGCTCTGAGCAGAAGAAAATCAGGCTCTTCACCAGAGCTATATTTATGAGATCCCGTGACTGCCTGCTGTGGGTGGGTACTCAATGAGGCAATTATTGTAAATGTTTTTCTGAGCTTACAGTTGAAAAAAAAAAAAAATGCCTACACTGCAACTTGCAGGGGTTAATGCAAGACTAAGGTTAGTTACTGGGGTACCTTATCACAAGCTTTCATTTACGTATCTTTATCTCTTTTCCTCACCTTTTAGGTTAGAAAGTGGGAACACACCTCCTGTTACCTTACGTGTGTTGTAGTAAAAATAGGGAAATTGTTCATGAAATGCTCTGGTTTTAATTAGGGGAGGGGGATAAGCATCACTGTTAAGGTTAAGTGATACAGAACATAATAAACATAGCAGTTTTGCAATTAGATCAGTTTTCCTTAAATTGTTGGGGAGAACTAAATAGTTCTTGAATGGTTCAACTTTAGGAATAAAGTCCTTGCCATGCAGGAAAAGCTGTTTTTGTAAGGTTCTCCTTAGTACCACTGCCTTGCCCTGGCTGTCTGCATGCAGCCTTCTCCATCCCTAGAATAACACAGAAGCACTGCACTTCCAGAGATCCTTACTGCTCCTGGGAGCACTTTGAAGACTTTTGGAGATGAATGTTTGACAGCTTTAAGAATTGCGTGCTGCTGGCTCAGATGGAGCTATGATTACAGTTAGACTTTGAGAGAAAATGGGACAGAGCTCCTGGGTCAAAAGGTACTTGGTTCTTCAGAGATTGTATTTATTTATAAATGTAACTGGAAATAATGATATGGTTCTTATATAATTCCACCCTTCCTGAAGTACTTTAGGACTAAGGAGCTTTTCATAGAATGATAGAATCCTTTAGGTTGGAAAAGACCTTTAAGATCATCAAGTCCAGCTGTTAACCCAGCACTGCCAAGTCACCACTAAACCATGTCCCTCAGCACCACACCTACATGTCTTTTAAATACCTCCAGGGATGGTCACTCTACCACTTCCCTGGGCAGCCTGTTCCAATGCTTCCCAACCCTTTTGGTGAAGAAATTTTTCCTAATATCCTGCCTAAATAGTGTAAGTGATTCATTGTCTTGCCTGAGCAGCTCAGGTAGGAAGAAATGCATAGTTTACACAGGAAATGCAGGTTTTTGCTCTTTAGATGGGAGAGACAGGAAGTTGGGGAGTCAGAATGTGTCCAGGATGGCTGGGAATCGGACAAATCCTGGTGCTTTCAGCTTTGCGTGGTTTGTTTTGAAGCAGTCAGATGAACTTGTCCGAAATATTTTTTTCTGGTTTGGCAATTAATGTAATGCATTTATTGTTACATAATTACCTCATTGCACTAACTTACTTGGATTTTCTCTCTCTTAACCCCCTCCTTTAAAGATTAATGTTTTTCTCCTCAGTGTTCAGGGTTAAATATAGAAACCTTGCTCTTGTAAAAGAGGTTGGATTTGTTTTTTACAATTTTCTATCAAGTTCTAATACTGTCTAGACTTTGGACTGCATGGCAGAGAAAGAGGCAGAGACAAGTTGCACAGAAGACTCTGTACAGTGCTAGCTCCTAGCTGTTGAGACAAATGGGATTTTATTGTTCAGGCTGTACCTCCTTTTTTGCTTAAATTAATTTATTTTTATATCTCTCTATCTGTATAGGCATGTGAATACAAATATATTTTATATATAAAAAGCATTACATAGTCATACTGGTTTTTAGATCATCCAAACACTTGTAAGGTGAAATGAGAGCAAAAGGTAGTATGGATTTGGGTTGTCACACAAAGCTTTCTATCTGCTTGCTCCTCTGCACTAGGAAAACAAGAAGCTGTCATAGTGATACGCTTCTGCAAAATTTCCTTAGGACAGACGTGTTCTGTTGCCACAACTGGTTACCAGTTAGTAATACATTAATAGTCTAACTAGCTTGAACAATTTCTTGTCTTTTCCAAAACAAACCAGCACTTAAAATTTGGTAAAACACTGCCACTTTGATTTTTTTTGGTCTTTCAGGTTTTGCTAAAACACCTGGAAGACATCCCTGCCTTTTGGGCAATGCTGCTTTTATTCAGAGGAATAAAGTTCCCTGTTGTTGGCTTAGCAAGTCTGCTTGAATGTGTCATGTGCTGTTAGCTTTTAGAGCTGAGCAATTTTTAATTTGGAAAAGCAGAAATGTAATTATGACCTTTTCCATTAAGAGACAAGCTTTTCTGTCATTCTTGTTTGAGAAGAAATATAAAATTTTCCGTTTTGAAAGCTTTGATTTTAATTTGTAGTGTTAATTGTAGGAGAGATCTTGCTTTCTCATCCTGTTTTTCTGCTGACTAGGAAAAGATAGGAAAATGTTCTCGCCCTCAGCTAAAATACTTGCATTATTTTAGTTTCAGAGTAAACATGCTTATGATCTAACCAATTTTGCTAATTACCATCTGCTCCCTCAGCAGCACTGGAGTCCCACTCACCCTCTAGTGTCCACTGTTCCAAAAATGCATGTGCCTGGGCTTGAGGTCACCGGACGAGAATCCGTGTTTTAATTACAGTAGAATTATCCACTTGTGTGCCTCATCAACTTCGATTTGTTTCCCTCACAGTGTATAAAACCATTCACAAACTTCTTGTTGGGTTTGCACTCTGAATCTTTAATTTAGACACGTGTTAAAAAGAGGAAGAATTTGCTTTATCAGTAAACTTTTTTTTCCACCGTTTTGACTATCTGTTGATTTCTGTTGTTTGGCATCAGGCTAAACAATAAAATGGTTCCAGAGCTGGTTTAAATGGCTTTTCAATCCGTGCCACGTGTAGCCTCAACCTTCTCGCACTGCATACAGAGACACGCTTTTGTTTGGAAAGGGAGGGAATCCTGTAATTGCCCAAATAAATTATCTATGTTTGTGTTGTGTGGTCTAACTTAAAAGGTTAGACCAAGTAATGTTAGCATCTGGGGGGTGTGTGTGTGTGTGTCATAATACAGATGGACATGATAAGGGTGGGAGGCTATTTAGATAGAGACTTAGGCCTTAGAAGTTATGAAATTGGCTTAAAAATCATGTAGTCATTTAAAATTATGGGGGAGGGAATGCATGCCTTATTTTAGAGCCTTTAAGATCTTTTACAGGCTCTTTTACGGAAGTGTAAACAGCTGGAAAATTTTTCATTTGGTTGTTGTGTCGTCATGTGCCCTCCCCGCCCGCCTATGATTTTGCACCATCTCATGACTTTGTAATAGAAACACCTGAAATCTCAGCATGCTAAAAATGCTGTGAATTGGCAATATTAAAGCCAGATTCTAGAGGTTACCATAAAGCTGTAATGTGTCAAGTTCCTTGATGCTCTTTTGGTGGTGGTGTGTTTAGTTTTGCCCTGGAGAGTCTTTTGCGAGGAAAACACAGCAATTACAGAAATCCTCTTCAGGAGGCACATGTCAGCATTTGTGGGCACTTGGTGCAACTATGAGGAGAAGGACCCTTTGGAGGATACCAGCCCTTTTCCACGGGCTGGTGCTTTGGAGCTGGTATATCTGACTTCCTTTTGTGGGGCAAGTGACCATGAATTTTTGCACTACTAGCATGCTCGAGGGCTGGTTACGGTTTTTCAGCAGGATTTGGTACATTATACAGCTCTGAAAGGTAAGGTTGCTGCTGTCAAAGTTTTTACCATCAGTAGGATGAGTGGAGTCAATTATAAGATGCCCCTTCCTTTTTACTCAGCCTTTGGATAGGACCGTCAGCAGTTCAGATGTTTTCTAGCTATGCATTTTTCTCTGTAAAGGAGTCTGTACGTTGGTTTTGGTTGCTTTTCACATTCAGTTATTAATTTCAGATTGGTATTGTTATGGGTTTTTTTCCCTTTTAGTTCTCTTTTCTTACTTGCATCATCTAGAAATTGCGCTGTTCATGAGTGTCTGTCTGAGGAATGCATGACAGGGGTGAGTGCTTTAAATCGTCATTGCACTGTACTGAAAGTGTATTTGCTTTTTGGAAAAGAAAAAAGTTGTGACCTTTTTTCAAGCAAGATTTTCATTTGTAAACCATCTGCTATTTTTGGTGTGTCAAATATGAAGGCTTCCTGTGTGAAACCAATAGAGAAAAAGATCACAGGAGACCTGGAGCAGTGACTCAGGTCACAGCAAGCCTGTTTGCATGACACCTGTGTCATCAAAATAGCCTCCCTTTGGCATCCTTAAATTATATTTTCTTTTCATTTAGATGGTAGATATGTTCAAGGGCGTATTTGATCATGAATAATTTGGAGGGAAACAATTTTCCATCCTTCTGAGACTATCATACATCATCTTTTCCTTGTTACTTCTGAACTCTTCACAACATCAACATCTGATGTTGGGCGAGTTGTCAATTTTCATTACTGGAGCCAATGCTCAGAAATTGTTTCTCCCTGTTTCCTTCCACTTCAGGCATGTTAAGTCAGATAAGTTCATACAGTGATGTTTAATCACTGAGCACTAATCACCCTTCTGCAATATTGATCAGCAGCCTTTTTTTATACAATGATCAGAGTGAGTAATAACTCACTAGTAAACACCAAGGAGTGTGGGGGGGTCAAGATGGTGAGTTAGCCCAGTGCAGAAGATGATGCAGCTTTCCTAATTTGCAGAGGTTTCTAGACTCCATCAAACAGTGTTGAATTATCTTTTTCCGCTCCCCTGCTCCAAACACTGGTTTTCTTCTTGTTCTCATTTCAAGCCAAGCAGAAATTGTTCTTTTCTGTGGACAGTGTGTCTTTAGACCAGTGCCCCAGTCCCCCTTCTCAGGGCTGCTGATGCTACTGAGGTTGTCCACGGTCTCATTTTCATGAGGAGCCTGTAATTTCTTCTCTTCTTTCTGGCACATGCACAGGCTTCCCCTGCAGCCCTATTGCACGGGGGCTGCCTGTGAACATCACGCTCGAAAATGACTGCTTGCGAGATAATTCAGTAAAAAAGAGGCTGGGGAAAACCCAAGTAGGCAGTGCTGTGGCGTGTGGGTTGAAAGTGCTTTTCCACCACCCCACCCCCTCCCACCCCCCCTCCTCCCACTGTTTCCTTACCGGGTAAAAGACCTGGTCTGTGCCTGAACTTGCTGTTCTGAATAACCTCTTCTCTGCACACAGTGACAGATGCTCACATCCTGTTTGCTACCAGATTAGCTGAAAGCGCACCCTGAAGAGTGACATTTCTATTTCTGTTGGGTTTGTTTCAGTTTGCAGGCTGGCTCTCTGCTGCTGCCTCCATCACGTGCCCTTCGATTCTCTTCTGTGAATTTGAGGAAACCCACTTTTCCTTTGCTTTTTGTATGAAATACCAAAATCACTGTGGGATTTGGAATCACATCTGGAAAAATGAGGTGGACTTCAAACAGAGGAAGAGTCTATATTGAGTCAGGATCCTAAAGTATTCAGACTTTGATTAATATTCTGCTAATGCAGAACTAGTCTGCCCAGGAAGTAACATGAATAAACCTGTGAATCCTATTCTTGCCACGCTGTAGGTTTTGATCGGGGACTTGCTGGCTTCCTTGGAAAATTCCTGATTTAATTTTTTTTCCCTTTAATTCTACACATACCAGTGAGTCCACATCTTATTTCTCTAACGTAATCACTTTGCCATGTTTCATAAACTATCTGCACAATTTCAAATCTGTTTTACCAGTCAAGGTGCTCAGGGAAGCTGAAATGCAGTATTAATTACCCACTCTAAAATATGCTTGATTGAGTGGCTCATGCTGCAGAAGTTCCTCATGCCAAGTTTCGTTGCATCTGCTGCTTTTAGTTTTACCAGTTGCAACCCATGTAGCCACGCTGGTAGAAAACACAGGCATCTAAAAAACCTCAAGGCAATAAAAACCCTAAAATTGACAAATCTCTTTGAGATGCTGCATGGAGGAAAATAATAAAGGGAGTCTTCTTACAGTTTTAATGTATCTTACTGTGAATAAAACTTTGAAGGCTAAGCAAGTTCATCTCACTGTTTTTACAAGCCTGTGCTTCTACAGTGGACTTAAAGTAAAAATGGGGAGGAAATGTAAGTACATCCAAATTAATTGCTCCCACAATGAGAAGTTCCTGTATTGTTCATTTTAACTTACTTCACTTTCAGGATGACTTGGATGAGACTGGGAAATGTAGCTTGCTTTCTCCCCATACCACTGCAGCCTTCTGCTGAGAAGGACAATTTCTTTCCTGCTTCTCCCTTCTCAACCTTTGTGGTAGGATGCTTGTCCCCTGGGGCTGGATGCAGGCTCCCCAGCTGTGGCACAGTGAAGGCTGGTGCCATACACGTGCAGGGAGGATGAGGGGACCCTGCTCGCTGCCTGTGCAGGGGTGAGAGGACACACTGTGCTTAACCCACATGTTACTATGTCTGCTGGTGGTGCTTGCGGTAACACTGCAGCCCTAGCTGTTTCCTGCCTCTGATGGGCTGGAGCATCTCACAGGCTGGAATGGGAAGAACCTTTGTGCACTTCTGCACAAGCTGCCAGAGGAGGCCAAAGTTACAGCTAGAATGGGGAGATGGTGCTTTTTGGCATCCTGCAATGTGGTAGTTGGAGGCAGGCAGATGGCTTAGCAGCCTGCTTCCCATCTCTGGCTGGGTTTGTAATTCCTATGCAGTCTCGAGGTGAGAGCCTCCCTGTGCTGGAAGGCTTTGATGCAAGAGAGGTGTGTTTTTGCTTCTCCTGGGAAGGCTTTTATGGCCAGCTCTCCAGCAGATGCAGGAAGAGGTTAGCGCTGAAGGTGGTGGTTCTCCTTCCCGGCAGCCAGGCCAGGCAGAGGCTTGCTGCTCCCTGTCTGGCCCTGTGTAGGTCTCAGTGGTGTGGCTCGGGTGGGATTTCTTGCTTGTTTTGTATTGCAGTAAAAACAAGATGCCAAATCCCACCAGGTGAGGGAAGCCCTCTGCCACAGGTGCTGCTGGTTTAGTCCCAACAGGGTGCCCCGTGTCTGAGAGGGAGCATGCTTGCTGGAGTGGCTGGGTTTTGACCTCCCCGCAGGAGGCCAGTTTGCTTTTGGAGCTAGACTTGTCTTGCCCTGGTTTGCCTTCATTGCAGAGCCATTGTCCTTACTAATTTAGGAGGCATTTCTCCAGAGCCTTGTGACAGCAGCTGGTGTTTGGAGGAAGGAGGATTGGTGTAGGCTGCTTGCAAAGGTCCCAAATCCCAGTGAAGTTTTTTTTGAATCTGTGAGGTTTGGGCTTGGGGCTTTTGGGCTGTTGAGGGTCCTGAAACCAGGCCCTGCCCTGGCAAGTTTGCGCTGATTTGTGCTGTGTGAGCATGATGAAAAACTTCAAACGCAGTCAAGAAGTTGCTGGATTTTGGAGGATGTTTACAGCATGGGAGGGTGTCTTGGTTTGCTTTCCAGGGTTTTGTTCAGCCATGAGAAAGACGAGAGGGAAAGAGAAACTATAGTAAAAAATAAGTATCTCTGAAGTTAGTGTACAATAGGACACAAGCAGAGTAGAGTACGTGTATGTATGTGGCAGAAATAATTTGTGTGTTGATTGATAGATGTGCAGTTACACTGAGGTCTCTGTTGCGGGAGATGGTTTCTCTTCAGCGCATGCCTGCTGCAGGTGGCAGGGATCTGCTGAGGCTACCGAGCAGAGCTTTGTTTCCCGAAAGAGCCCTGGGGCACTTGGAAACCCCACATCCAGGCAGCCTCTAAAACTGTTTATCAAAGTGCCTGTTTTTCCCTGCAATTCATGTGAACCAATGTTAAATACTAAGCAAGGAAAAACCCTACATTAAATAAACGGTTATGGGAAAAATGGTGCAAATCCATTAGCTTTTGTCAGGTCTTCCTTATTTCTATTTTTATTTGTTACCTCTAATGGATTTAGTGCAATCTGCTCTCTTCCACCCATCTCTACAAGCTGTTAACCCCTTCCCCTGGAAATTCACTCACTGGCTTATTTCATCATTAATACACAAGTAGGCAAAAAATGACCCATAAACCTTTAGCACAGATATAAATGTTGAATAATTGTTTTAATATCTGTTGTGTGAAGGGTTGTGTTTTGATATTGTCACTAGATTTTTATACACAGTGTAACTATATATTTGCAGGAAAAGGCAATTTGTGTCTCTTCCAATTGGATCATCTAGATAACATGAAGAGTATCAGATGACCAGTGGGTGTTTAAATGAGTGCCTCTCTGACATGAAATTAGCATGCCCCACTAAATGGGCTGTTAGTCTGGAGTCTCAGGGATTTTTTTTTTTTCTTTTACTTTCGACTTTATAGATGACCTTGAGCACTTAACTTCTCTTTTGTTCGTCTGTTTCTGTTTTCTCAATTTTCTTTTCAGTAGAGTAGGGATAGTTACACTTTCCATGTATACACAAATTCCATAGACTGAAACAGCATTATTAATGCTACTTGCTACCTAATCTCTCTCAAGTATGCCATGTGATTGCCTGTCATGCTGACAAGCTTGTCTTCTGGGCTCTCCTTCCTTCCCAGCCCAGTCTCCCTGTGTCTCTTTGATCTCGCGCTTTGTTCCTCCCTAGCAGTGTCACAGCCTGTCTTCAGTGCTTGGACTTTGCCTGGCCTGAGAAGGTGTTGTGGAACATCTGGGGTTGCTAGGCACTAGTGTGAAAGAACATACTACTACTTTATATAGGAGCCAGGCATTGTTTAAGGGCAGTTAATGACACTGCTTTGTTCAGTTGCTTGCAGGATTTTCATATAGCAGCCCAATCACTTTATAGGGTGGTTTGCATATAAACTCAACAAGGAGACATTCAAGAGCCTGATTATGGCTCTTGGAGTTGGGTGACATAATGCAAACACCTCCTGAGGCTGTTAGAAGGAACATTTTGTGATGAGAGCGGTGGGAAGCAAATGTGGTGAGCAGATCCACTGCTGGCTATAGTCAATAGTATTCTGTGAGCTTACGTGTACTAATGGACATAGAGGTGCTGGTATGCTGGAGGAGCTAGAGAAGGGCCCCTTGTGGGGTCAGGAGCCTGGACTATGGTGACATGCCTTGCATAGGTAGTCTTTGACAACAGCTCAGACTTGCTGGGTGTCTAGGTCACACCCTAGAAGATATTTCTAATGTCTCTGCTCATGAGGGGAAGTACCAAAAAATTGCTTAAAAGCCCATGAATGCCTTCACTTGTGTAAAACCCAAGCTGTGCGTGCAGTAACTCCTGTGCTGTCTCGCAGCCATTGCTGTGAGATGTTCCCCACTGTTTCTTTGCTCTGCTTGTGGCAGGTAGACAAGGCCTTAGGACCTGTGCCTGTGGCTGTACTTACAGGGTGCTCTGTGGTGCCTTGTGTGGGGGCCAGCCTCTGAAGGCACCACTGAAGGGGGCAAGGCCCTTCTCTCTCGTAAGACAAAGAAAACTTCTAATATGTCTTGTGCTACTGAGTCTTGAACTCCTTTAACACTGGAAGACCACTGGATAGTGTGCGTTTCGGTAGCACTTTCTCATGTTGCAGTATCTTGCACTGCATCTTGTCTGTGAAAAAAGTTTTTTGTTTTTGACTGTGGCCATCTCCAGCCTTTTGTTTTCTCCAGGTGTTATTTCACAGAGCTGATCTGGCCTCTTTATTCCTGTAGCATTGTTTATTTGCATGCTTAGCTTGCTGTTTGGTTTGGGAGTTTTTGTTCTATTTAATTTTGAGGCTAAGTAGTCCTTTTCCGCTGTAATCATACTTCTCATTCTCAGTGAAGTTACTTACCCACCCAGCCTCTCCAGTCAGAAAGACAGTGCCCATCTTGTAACTGGAAGGACACAAATGGTTAACGCCCCTGCACCACTTGGGCAGAAACAGGCCACTTTCCTAAAGGCAAACGAGGTGTTTAAAAGGTTGGTGGCTGTGTTGGTGTCTGGGGTAGCTCATTGAGCAAGTGAGCTAAAATATTGAGAGATGAGCATGAAGGCAGAGACTTGGACTTGTGTGATTTGAACTAATGGATGTTTTTACTTGAAGCAAAATAAGATTTAAAAAGCCCCAACATTTTGTTTTCTGGAGAAAAGCCAGTGATTTCTTGATGCAACCAGTTTGCTTGGGTTGAACAGTATACCTCAGCAAGCCTTCCCATCAAACCGTTGATTTCATGCATTAAATAAGCATACATTTATGGTCACGTAATTGTGTTTTAGCTGGTCACAGCTCTTTGTCAGCTTTGTGCTTGAGCTGAACTGTGACTGCTAGTTTACTGAAAAATGACTTGAAAACATGCAGGAGAAGTGGGTGTGAGGGTTTTGTTATGTTGCATGCAAGTGCTACTTTAGTTTTCTCTTGGTGTCAAGCTGTCACATAGCATTGCCAGACTTTCCTCAGAAGAACAGGGGAAGTTTCTAACTCTTTAGAGTTCATAGGTAAGGGGGATTTTGTGTGAAACTTTTGAAAATTAAATGCTTACCATGCAGTTGTTACTGTCATTAAAATTGCTTTTAAGGTCTATAGTGCAATTCTTCAAAACTGGCCATATAGAATTTCACTGGTCTGTGCTAGAAATATTGGAAAAGAATGAAGACAATGTAGCCTTAAACTGCATGAATAGTTACTTGTAATTTTTATGGGAGATTACTGTGGATCTAAGGAATGTGCTTTATAATAATAGCAATTGTTGGCAGTGGCTTTGTTTTTCTTTCTTTAAGAATTCCTTAGCAGTTGTATTTCTTTAAAACAAACAAACAAACACCCCTCCCCCAAAAAAAACCCCAAAAAACTAGCTGACCTCGATTCAAATACTCTGTTTGTGTATTTCTGCAAATTACTTCATTTGTTTAAAAAAGGAGTAGAGGACCCACCAAGGTACATAGTTGTTAAAGAGGATAAGGATTTGCTATTATCTGTGACCGCTCATAAAAACTGTTTAAAACTGGAGAACCAATGTAGGTGAGTAGAGCAAGCAACATTATCTTTGTCTTGATAACTTGAAATACTGATGAGTAAAGCTAACCAACAGAGTTAAACAGACCAGCAGACCAGCTTCAGTGTCTTAATCTTAAATCTTCCTGAGCATTTGCCAGCTAAATAGTTTCAAATTTGTTATGTAGTATCTTTCCCCAGTTTTGATACTAGTATGCTAGCTCTGCCTTATGTAAATGAAGGAACTACAATTCTGAGTTGGCCCTGTTTTAGCCATAATACTCTGTGTTCAGAGGAGGGCGATGCTAACATGAGGGTTGGGTAGCTGAACCAAAAAAGTAAGGTGCACTGTTCTCTGCATTGCTGTCTGCAAGTGAATCGCACAGTGCTGGCCTTTGAGTCGTGTTCTTGGTTGCACAAGTTCTCTGGATATTGAAAAGCCTCTCTGCTATTGCTGTTGCAGTGCTGATTCAACACGGCATCTACGGTCGCAGTAGACTTGTTTTTTCTAGTCCTGGTGAATTTTGTAATCGTGAGCCACTTGATTTCCATAGTGCCTCCACAACACTTGCAAACCTTCAAGAGTAGCAGCACATTTGGTGAAGGATGTGTAATCTATGTTGTATTGCAGGATGTTTTTTAAGTCACTTGGCAAGTGTCTCTGTGTAGTGCAATGAAGTTATTTGAGCAAGTAATTCTCTCTTGGGATGGATTTTGGACCAATTATTGTGTTCCTCTTTGTGTGTTTCAGAGAGAAGGCAGGGTGTCATAAGGTGCCATTTGGAAAGTATTTTACTTTCCTTACATCTGTCTATCTCCACACAGAAGTCCCTAACTTTTCTTAGAAAATACATCTTTTCCTAAGGTGAGAAGAGGGAAATTTGTGTGTAGGAGGAGTTCTCGATGTTTGCTGTCCCTGGGAACCAACCAGAAACCTGTTTTAGTCAAGGTCCAAAGTTGCTGTGTTTTGGGTGACTGCAGTGTCAGATGGTGGGTGAAATATGCTGCTCTTTTTGTGGGTAGACATTCCCATTGTGCCGGTTCTCTTGGAAGCCTGTTCCAGTCCTGCTGCCTGACAGCCCTGGCTGTGCTCTCACCACCCCCAGAGGTTTCATCTGTAGGAGTGAGCAGTCAGCAGTGGTTCCAGAGACAGGGCATCTGTGGAGGCTGATGACTTCGTGCCACCTCGTTAGACGTGTTGCAGACAGAAGTTGAGAAACGTTCTTGCTTGTACCTTATACACAGAAAACTATTTCTGATCTAAAACAACTATTTATTCAGATTCTGGTCCTGTCTGTAGTTACTCAAGTGGTTGTTTTAAATTCTATGGTATCATGGATATTTTTATTGCACAATTCTTTTTAATCCTATAGAAATACTTCTGTGTTCTCATGGCTCACTTGGACACCTGTAGAAGCTGTATGGCATTCCCATGAATAAAATTGATGGCAAATCTATGTGAAGGGTTTGCTTCAAGCCTGCTGTTGCAGGGTAACTGGGCACAATGAGCTCGGTATAAATATTTCTTCAGAGTAAGAACCTTTGATACCCAGTAATCTCTCCACTATTATTTGCAAAGAGGTCATTTGCCACAGCAAGAGTAGATTTCGTCCATGAGAGCAAACCCTTAGATCACTAATGGTGAATACTGACACCAAAAGGTTCCTTATCACTGCAGAAGGTGTCCTTAGTGTTATTTGCAGGTCCTGTGTTAACAACTGCAGCAACTTACACTGAGCTAGGCAGGGACCAGTAAGACACAGTGGTGTGATTTCACATTTTGATAGCTTGGGACTGCAGATGCTAGTTGTAAATGCACTTTTTTGGTGTAGTAGGAAATTTCTGCTTTTTCTGTTTGCTTTTACAGTGCTTGAAGGACCCCTGTAACCAGCATGGCGTATTTCTCAAAGATGGTTGGTATACATTTACTCCACTTCAGCCTGGGTAGCTACCATGTGCCCGATTCATATTGCTGACAATTTTGGTTCAGGAGAGTCTGGCCATGGCCACTTATCCCCTCCTGATTTGGTAGTGGAGAAGAAAAAGGGCAGATCTACTCAGTGGGAAGTAGCAAGGTCCTTAACTCAGAGTTTAGTTTAATAATTCTCAGCTTGCTGGCATAGCCTGGGCGCCTGTGCAGAGCTGTGGAGTCGCTCATGCACTTGCTGGACTTTTTCTTTTGTGTGGGAGGTTTTTTTTTGTTGTTGTTTCTCTCCTCCCAGCCTCTGCTCTGACCTTACCCATGTCAGTGCTCAGCATCTCTGTGTCTGTGATCTCAGCTGCACGACTCTCCTGGTCTTTCCTCTGGGGCCATGTGTGGTAGCCTTGCTGCCCAGCTCACCCCAGCTCTCCCTGTTTCACGTCACATCAGTTTTCCTGTTCCTCTTCAGAGCTGGTTTGTGCCCAGCCAGAGTCCTAGTTTTCCTTTCTTGGTGTGCTGTTCGTAAAGATTCATCAGGGTGTCACCATGGCTCCTGCTGCAGAAGGGGAGAGCTCCTGTTTCCCTCCTGGCTCCCCATATCTATCACCTGCTTTGCAGCAGTGCCGAGTGCTCATCACACCCTTCACGTGAGCCAGCTTAATGAGTTTAAATTACATAAAATTGTGCCAGCAAAATAGTTTTCTTTGAGGAAAATGACTGAAATGGGCTTGTGAAAGTAGGGCCAGGCACATGCAAGAGGGCAGGAAGGAGAACAGTGCAGCGAGAAGGGGGGCGGCAGCAGCAGCAATTCAGACCCTCCATATACTACACCACTTCTGGGGAATGTTCCCTTAGGGGTCTGTTCCCTTAGGGACCCTCTCAGTGGTGATGCTGCTGCAAGACGTATGGGCACCTGGAGCTGCTCCTCCCTGGTTTCAGTGCAGTCCTGTGCAGATTCAAAACGAACGTGTAACCGGAGCTTCAGAAGGTACAATTTGAAATTGCCAGCATCCCTCTGAGCCCACGTGTTTTGCAGTTCCTGTATCTGCTGTCTTCCCAAAGCTTTATTTTGGGCAGACTGTTTGCATGGCAATGAAAAGAACAACCCTGGAAAAAAGCTGCGTTCCTAACACATTTCAAGTCTGTGCTAAAATAACCAGGGAACAGAATTCCTCAAACATTTTCTGGCATTTTTATATAGGCAAGGTACTTTTTTTTTTTTCTCCTTCCCCAGCCATTGGTCTTGGAAAGAGCTCAATGCACAATTTTTTATAATGAGCTTTGGGCAGATGATAGATGATATGTAAGGCCAGGCAGTTAGCTGTGAGGTATATTGAAGCAAAATCTTCATAATGATGAGTTTTAATAGTGAATAATGCTGTTATTCCAACTGAAGGAGCTGTCAAGCAGCATTTTTATGATTTTATTTTTAAATTCCGAAGTTTTTTTTCAACTCTACTAGAAGAGGACCAAACATTTTTCTTTGGATCCTAACAGGTTATACAAAGTAGGATTTTAAAACTTTTTTTATGCAGACTATTGGGAGAAAAAACAATTGGACACTGGAGTGTTCTGTACATTTTCATGGTAATGCACTGGTTTTAACAGTTGGAGTGGAATCAGGTTTGTATATTTATGAGAAATAGCAAATGAATTAATGTTGGGATTTAGTACACAATATCCCAATACAATCTATGTGTCTATTAAGTGACAGAAAAAGGCATAACAATTTCTTAATAGAAAAGATAATGAGGAATTTTTTTTAATGAAAAAGTCAGTCATAGACTTTTAGGGAGCAACTTCTACGTGTTGCTCTCTCTCCTCATTGGCACCTCTGAAATAGCTTACTTACAACTGTAGCCTGCAACTCAAGGTGAAGGAGACTTGTAGTAACACTCCCCTTGTTTCTAATAACCTTAAACGTGAATGCAGCAGCAGTAACCTGTGATGAGAGGGAGGGAGGTGGCTGTGCCTGGCCGTGGGAGGATGCATGTCGGGAGGTCTGAAAGCACTCCAGTGCTGAGATGATCAGTCCTTGGTCACTTGTTGCTTGGGAGACAAATACAATCCAGGGTTTGTGTTGGGTTGTTTGTTTTTTTTTTTTTTCCTTCCTTGCCTTAGAGCCACTATTGACTTTTGGCTTGAAGGAGGTAGGGAAGCAGCACGCCAAGTGTCACATGATGGAAATTAATCACTAACCGATGGGTCTGAGTTCCAGTGATTTCCTTTCCTGTGATTGCTCTGTGTATGGGAAGACTAATGACACATCTAACAGACAGTTAACACAGCTCTTCACACCTCCAGCAGTCAAGAAGGATTCTTAACCGAATGACACTTCAGCTTTCATTTCTGCTCTCTTGTGTGATTGTGGAAAACCAAAAATAAGTATCTTAAAAAAGGAACTGGAGAGTTTTGCCTTAAATTGTATTTGGTTTTGCTGCTACATTCTAAGTCAGCTCAGTTGCAGTGAAAGTATAGCATATCTGCCTTCCCAGTGTTTCTTTTAACAAGGAGTATAATTCTTCTCAATACTTTTTGTGTCTGAGAGTTTCTGTTTTTCAGTGAGATTATTTTGACTTTTGCAAGAAATGGGCAAGCCAAACAAATTCAGCTTAACACTAATGAAAGGGTTTGAAGTTACTGTTCAGTAGTGACTTCATCTTGTAAGGCTCTCAATTTGAACTAACTCTCATAGGTTTTGGGGAGTAATATCTTCTAGGTACATGAAAAGTCTGTCTTGGAAGTAATCGAAAAAACAGAGAAGGTTGGAAACAATGTTGTTCCAGTCAGTACAAATAAGGTAGATGGTATTCAAATGTAGGTTATTTTCTAAGCTTATCCCATGCTGTAAGAAGTAAGGAATCCAACAAAGGTTTTCTCCTGAAAAATGTTCCTAGTTTTGCATGTTGCTAGCTTAAAAGGAAATTTTATGTTGTTCTTGCTCTGGCTCTTGGATGGAGCATGGAAGTGGAATTTCAGATGTTTGGATTCTATTTTTGACTCTGTCCTTTTCCTAAAAAGTCACTTAACCAGGCTTATCGTGACAAGTCTCTGGCTTTTGGCCCCATATTTAAAAGAGGGCTAAACGTAACAACCTCATCTTTTTGCAAACTGGTGGCACACAGCTTTCACCACTGACATGACCAGTGGATCTTTGTCATCTGCTGCAGTGCTTCACTGAGGTAAAAGCCCAAGAGTATTGCTTGCTCTCTCTCTCTAGCCTCTTGAATCTTGGGCTCCCACACAGCCATCCAGTGACAATGAGGAAGATTTTTCTTTTTCATTTTTCTGTTTTTGCGGGTGAATTTAGTGCAGGTTTGCTCTCTGTAAGCTTGGAAGGAGGTCTGTGAGCACTTTGCACTGTGTATCCTGAAGTCGTCTGTGAGTGAGAGGAGTGCTTAGGAGTTGGTAGGGCTCCAGAAAGATAACAAGTTTTTGAAAGGAAACAAGGGTCTGGTTTTGGTCTTTCCTGTGAATTTAGAAAATAATATTCCACTTTTGACGTGACTGATTTTTTGTGTCTGTGTGTTTTTGTTCTTCAACACGTGAAACCAAGAGCCTTACGCTGCTCATAGAAGTTGGAGTTGAAAAAAAAAAAAAGGAGATGGTTCCAGGTTGAAAAGCAGGTAAAGGAGGTCTCACAGCCTCCCCTGCCTGCTCCAGAAAATGTCAACATTTACCAAAAATCTTATCATAATGCCTTGAAAGCCTGACAGCGGAGTTCAGTCAATAATTAGGATTGGTGTTTGGTTTTATGTATGCTTAAGCAGACCAAGGCTGCTCCTGAGCTATCATTTTGTATGTTTTCATAGGGGAGCCAAGAGCAAGTTGTTTTTCTGTTTGTTTGAGAAATCACACAAAACAATTCAAAATATCTGCACCCTGACCTCTGATGGGATTGAGACAAGAACTGGAATTGCACTGTTTGTAACTGCAGAATAAATAATCTTTGCATTAGATTGACTGCTTGAGTTGCTCTGTGTGTCTAGAAAGTGTAATTACAGTAACTGTTGTCTTAACTGATCATAATTTCACAACACCCTTAAATGGTTTAAACTCTGATTGTACTGTGGTGGTTTTTTTGTTTGTTTTGGGGTTTTTGGTTATTTTTTTCCCCTTAGGGGAGAAAAGATGATTAATTTCCTCTGGTAGTATAATGGCACTGATGTCATGTGGGTTGAAGGATTAAGTCCTTTTATTTTTAAAACAGTTGCTAGGGTGTTTAAACCCCTCCTTTTTAGCCCTGTTTCTTGTTAGTATAACAGCAAAATGAAAAGAAAATAACTTTCAAAAAGAATCTAATTTTCTTCAAAGTTTCCATTTAACCGTAACAGTAGTTTCTTATTTTTCCAGTATGGGGTGATGGTGAAATTGCCAGATATTATTAAATCATATGAATTAGTAACAAGGGTGGGGGTGGGGGGTGGGCGCAAGCAAGCAAACATTCATTCTTAATTTTTTTTCCCCCCAGAACTGTGATTTAAATCATACAATTGCAATGCATTATCAACAGAGCAATAATCTTTGGCAAGTAAACTGTGTTCTCTCTGTGAGGCAAAAAACCCAAACCCACTACTTTTCTGGACAAATACTGCTAAATAAATAAGGCTGTGCCATTAGATAAAATATTTGATTTTTTTTTTAATTCTTTTTTCTTTGCAGAGTATTGGAAAGGGGTCCTTGTGGTGTATAGACCCAGAATATAGACAAAATCTTATTCAGGCTTTGAAAAAGACACCCTATCACCCATATTCGCATGTGTTCAATACACCTCCCACATCTCCTCAGGCATATCAAAGGTAAGAACTAGATGCATTTTACAACTCTAAATGTTTTCATCTAGTGTGGTGTATGATTGATTCTTGGGTAAGACATTAAGTGTGATTAAGTGACACAGTTTGGGAATGTGCTAGCAAAGAACACCTGGGAGCACTGGCGACAGCCTGGTCTGGCTCAGCATGTGTCCGGGACGCCCTACCTGCCCCGTCCCCCTGCGTGGCAGTCCCCTGAGCAGAGCTTGCAGTCCTCCTGTGTGAGCCACAGAGCCTTTTGGCAAAAGAACTCCTGAAGTTAAAATGCAAATGGTGAGCTCTGAACTGTCTGCTTACCCCTTTGCGGTAGGTGAAAGCCCAGTATCCTCGCTCAGAGGAAGTGGGCTCAGCTTTTCCCCCAGGTGAGCTACAGGGCCTTGCAGTTGGCTCTGCGGCCGTCAGGTCTCCACACCAGCCCTGCGCCCAGGTGACTCAAACAGCCCGCGTTGCAGTTGCGTGCTCCCTGCAAGCACCTGCCCTCAGGGTTATCGCAGAGGGGCACAGGGGAGAGCAAGAGCCGTTTTTCTGCCTGGCTTCAGTGAAGTAGGCGTGGGGTGGTTTTTTGGTTTGTTGGGTTTTTTTTTTTTCGTCATTTGTTTGCATATGGTTTTGATCTGTCCATTGCTTATAACGGAACATTAGGGAAGGAAGAGGCATCATCTATGGCTGCCATCCACCAGGCGGGGAAGCAAACACCGGATTTTGACACAACTGCTCTCTCTCGCCGCTCATACGGAAATGGTTTCCTTCGCTTTTCCCAAATGTTGGCAGCGTGTCACGGCTGGGTCAGAAGTGCCGGTCACGGCTAGCGCTGTGCTGCTCCGCGCAGAATCAGGGAGGTGTCTTTACCCAGCCGTAGCAGGGGTCAGCAGCACCACCAAGACTAAGAAGTGACCATGATGGCTCTCGTTTGGGCTGGGGGGGTTCAGATTTTTTTTTTTTTATCTTGAGCAGTTTCAGCGTTAGCGTTGAGGCTGTTGGGGAGGGCTGCGGGGAGTGCAGCGGCTTGCAGTGCCGGGGGGTGAGAGCGCGGCTGGGACGCGGCGCTGGCGCGGGAGAGGCCGCTGCCGCCGCCCGCCCTTGCCGCCCGATGAGCGTGATGGTCGCCATAGCAACGCGGGCGTCTCCCTGGCAACGCGTAGCCCAGACAACGCGCAGCCGTTGCATCACGGGGCCGCGCGGCGCTGGCTGCCGAAAGGAGCGGCCGTTGGGGCTCCGCCGCGCGCCGTTGCCGTGGTAACGGGTAATCCCGCGCGGCACCGGCAGCCGCTCTGAAGCGGTTTTGGAGCTGGGGTCCCGTGGCGGGGCCTGTGCTCCGCGGAGGCCCGGCGGGTTGCAGGCGCCGGGGCGATTTTTTCCCTCTGTTTTGAAATGGGCGGCTGACTTGGGGTCAGGCAGCAGCAGCGGGGGGGTGGGGGTTTCCTGGAGCGGAGAAGACAGCTGCAGCGCGGGTCGCGCTGCCTTGTGTTTCCTGCAGAGCTCTGGAAAAATGTTCTCCGTAGTACCACATTTAGAAGGGAGGCTTTTCCTTTTACTTTTCCCCTGCTCCCAGCGATCCCGCCACTGCTGTGTTTTGCAGAAGGACAGATAAATAATTTGAATAATGGCATTAAAATTGCAATTTGTGTGTTTGAACAAGGCTTGTTTCCAGAGCCTCGCTTTATCGTTTGTCACCTTTTTAAGAGTATTTTAATTATGCCCATATAGATTTATTCAGATATTCTCATATCAAGTAAAAGTGTAATGCACATCTGACATAGAAATGGAGGGATTTTGATCCCTTCTAATCCCCATGAGCAAAAAAACCCAGCAAACACATGCGGTTGAAAGCGGGAGGATCGCTGATTTTTTTAATGCTTGAAGTGACTGTTGGCTTAATGGGTTGGGTTTGCCGGAACTGCTGTGCAGTTTGCTGGCCAATGTGGCCTGCAGGAACTCTCCCTGGTTAGACTGAAGGAAGCGATGCAGCAGCGCTGGCATGAGCGGTGTTTACAGGGAGGGTGAAGCCCATAGAGATGCCCTGTCTGGGTGCTGAGTGCCAGGGAGCTTGCCCCGGGGCAGCTGCCCTGCCTCCTGCACAGCCATGTGCCCACTGCTCTCCTGACCTGGCTGTGTGTAGCAAAGGATGCCTGCAGAGCCACAGACCCTGGGTCACGCTGCCCTCTTCTAATGGGGTGGGTGGCTAGAACCTCACAGCCTGATTTCACATGTGGGAGAGGAGAGGTCTACTGGCATGCGCCAAACAGCATGGGATTTAAGAGAGCATTTTGAAAGACTGCCTGCTTTCGACAGTGCCCAGATGTAGCTGGACAAATGGCAAAGCTATCTTCTGGGCGAGGGAGAGGGAGGGTGCTGCCGAAACACCTGCAAGTGAGTCTGAGTCCCAAAACTGAAAGGGAAACTTCCTCTGCTTGGACGCCATGGGATGTCAGAGCTGCTGCTACACTGCTTCTGCTGCCAAGCGCTTTCAAGTCTTCCTTGTAATGACTGCATCATAAAACAAAGAGCTTGCATGGCTGCAGGAGCAAATGCCTCACCAACAGAGGCCCAAAGGAGGCCGTGTTTTGTATGAAGAAATTGTGGTCTTGCTGTTGTTTTTAGCTGGGTATCTTTTGGCAGTTCCACGGCCCAATAGAACTCAATCTTCCCATGGTCTTTTATTCATCTACTAATGACTAGTGAAACACCAACACGAGGCTGGTCTTAAGCCATCAGTGACTGCTGAATTAATTATGCATTGGCAGTTAAACGGCAAAACCACTTTTTAAAATATATTTCTGATACATTGACGAGGAGTCAAACATTCCCTGTGTGTTTGGAAAAACAGTAATCCTGCATATACGTGACTGCTTTCTCATGTGTGCAAAGACTTCGGTAATGGGTAGAAAATGTAAATGCACTCCGCCATCGCTGGATCTCCAGAGCAATACATCGTCATAGTAACAAACTCCAAGGGAAATTCTTCTGATGTGTCTAGATATGTCTAGAATAAACACTTGGGTGGCAGAAGTTCTGCTGTCTATCCATCTTACATAACTGAAGTCCACAACTAAAAGAAGCTGTGTCACCTGGTATTAATGAAATATGTCTGGAAGCAGATAATATGCCAATATTACTCCTGCCTCTAGGAAGGGGATTAATCGGAGGTATTACAAGGTTGATAAGGATCTGTAGGTGCAATTCCACAGGGGCAGATTGACCTATTGCTTTTCTTTATCAGATCTTTTAAAAGAATAGGGATACACAAATGAATCACATGTTCTGTTCAGTATCTGCGTAAGCAGCTTAGGGGTGAATTGAGCAGAGAGTGGAGGAACGTATTGTAAAAATATCCCAAGCGAGATGGTCACTGAACAGACGAATTCTCCTTTTCTGAGCAGAATTAATTAAATCAGATAATTTAGCTTTACAACTTCACTGGAGCATCCTGCATAAACATAACAGAGAGGACCTTTTATGAAGGACTTTTATGATGTGAGCCCACACATCAGTCCCACTGAGTCAGTGTTATACTGGTATCGCTGGACTCTAACCAGGAAGTTTGGATTACTTTGGGCCCTGTGTATGGAAGACCATAGTTTCAGGGTAAAAAGCAACCTTACGTTGTTTGTACGTAAGACAGAACTTAGGGCTACAGTTGTCTGAATGGCTGCTGATTCAGGGTGAAAATTACCTGTAAGCTGTAGGAAGAATAATAATATAATAATGTGAATTATTTAATTTTAGTTGGATTGGATGTGTATTCTTAAACAATACTCATACCAAACAAAAAAACCCCACAAACCTTGCATTTTTTTCTGGTTCTTCTAGTTGAAGCATTTATTAGGTTATTTATGATGAATTTCAGGGGTGAACTAACACTGATACGCAACATTATAAAGAAAAAAGCTCTCTCCTTGGTGTGGAAAAATTGGTGCTTTAGTCTAATGTGTTTCTCTTTAAGTATTTACAGTTGTGTTGGTAATAGCAACCTTAAAATACATTTATAGACACAAACTTGTTTAAGTAACTATGTAAGTCAGTGCCCTGATATTTCATCTGTATGTTTTATTTCCAGTTTGCTGACTCTAACTGAACTGTAGGTGGGATTTTCTCTTCTAGTAGTGCTTTGAGGAGATCCTGAAATGCTTTTTCTTTTCTCTGTATGTATTACACAGGGCTAGATCTTAATTGCTTTTCTCCTTCTACTGCTGAAAACTACCAGGAAATGTAACGTGAGATAACAGAAATTACCCATTTTACAGGTGGATAAAAAAATATTTGACTATCTGGGTGACTACCTAGGAGTATTGGTTAGTTCCCTTTACGGATTTGTGAAGCATTATTGCACTGCTTTTCATTTTTCCAGTGTGTTTTGCTAATTGGAGTTTGTTAAACCAGTGGCAAACGTTGACACATCTGTCCTAAGTTGCTGTGTAACTGATGAAACTGCAAATATGCCTGAGATAGAAACTGAAGAGTTGTTTCTTTCTTGCATCACCCCAGCCTGCCTGTTCATAACGGCTTTGTTGGGTTCCTTGTTCCTTTGCTCCTTCCCAGGGAACAGGTCCTTGGGTGAGCTTGGCTGATATCTTCTGCTTCAGGAAGGATTGAGACCCCAGTTAGTCCTGAGCTGGATTTGTGCTTGTTGTTGGACATGGAGTCCACATGTTCACATCAAAGCATTTTTATCAGAAACATGCCTCCTCTGGTGTGCATCACTGTACTTCACCTGGGCTGCCCTGTGTAGAGAGGGCTTGAGCCTTGCAGGGCTGGAATTGGCAGGAGAATGTGTACCAAAAAGTCAACTGTGGTGCATTTTTGGAGAGCAGTGTCAATCCATAGCCCGTGTACATGGTGCCTGCCGGTTGGTGGAGCGGGTGCTGCAGAGCCGAGCTCTGGGCTGGTGCTGCAGCCGTGGTGGCTAAGAGGGACCCGGCCCTGCAAGGAGTCGGCAGAAAGTTATCTATATTTCTTGCTTCTCGTCTAGAGTAACTTTCCACAACAGGATTTCATGTAAATGTGCCCGGCTTCATGATGTGATTTCATTCTCCTTCCCTTCCTCCTGCAAGTATGTGAGTGACTAGACATTTTATAAAACTTTTCTAGCCTGGGATTTGAAAAATTTGGAGTGGCTTCTGTTTTATTGAATTTAGTGTCTCGTCATTATTTCCCGCTGCTGCTGGCTTCCTAAAAATGCTATGAGCTCCTTAAATGTTTGTCACTTCTCCAGTGTCTTGTCTTTTGATACCTGTTTCTGATAAAAATATTTTTCCTTATTTTTTATCCTAAGGTAGAGATTAAGAAAAGAAGACTTTGTGATTATGAACCCCTGTCTAGCTTTTGGAATTTGTCAAGAGACACTATGAAAAATCTGTAAAACTTGGATTTCAGGGAAAAAACTTTTGCCACCAGGGCCTGCCATAGCTGCAAGCCCTGTGGTAAATGACAAGAGAGGTGGACTCTTAGTCTTACCTTTCTGCTTCTGTCTCACCAGGACAAATCCTCCTACCATGCAGTGAGGAGGCCACGGGTCAGCTGTACAGTGGGAGCTCCCCAGGCAGCACCGGTGCAGGACCCTTGCTGCACCTGCGCCTCCCAGTCCTCCCACACACTGCTGCAGCGGAAAGTCCTCGAGCAGCCACTGCTGCGCACTGTCGGGAAGCAGTTTGTGTACAGCCCACTCCCGATGGGGAACTTAGAAGCTGTTGCAGGGATGTGAAACAGACAAGTGTTCCTCACCCAGGGCTGTTGTAGAATGGCTGCTTAAGAAACTGCTGTTTCTGGAACAATTCCTTCAAATATTTGTGGGTTTTGGCTTTACTGTCACAAGCTTCACTCTTTCGTGGTTGTTTACTGAAACTAAACCTGCATCAAAGTCAATATGTTGTAGGTTATCATTTTGGACAAAGTATAAACACTCTTTTTATCTGGACACTTTCTAAGTTGAGATCAGAAGTTATCTTCTGTGGCCATTTGGTGAACCTTTTCCCATTCACTGAAAACTTTGAAGTGCTGAAAGACACTGCAGTGTGTCTCCCCGTAAGAAGAGACTTTAGAAAATAGGTTAATTGATTGTTCTTTTGCAGTCTGGACACACAGGTTTAATTCTGTATTATTGTTTTTGCTTTTGGTAGGAACTTAAGCTGACCATAGAGCAGTGTAATATTAATTTCTGTGCATGCTACAAACCCTTTATCAAGATCGACCTAGATATTTTTCTTCCTGGATAGAGTCAGAATGAGTTTTCTTCTCATAGTGTGGTGTTAAGGCAGAGTCTTTGGGGAATTTTGTTTTGCTCTTTTTGTAGTTCAGAGATCACAGAGAACACAAATTCTTCCGAATTGTGCCTCTGACACCATAACATGTTTTGATTTGAAGAGCATCTATACCTTGGGATTATGCTGCTTTATCTCTGTTTTCTGGCAAGGTAGAGAACATTGGTTCTGCTTGATGCTGGGAAGGAATAGCAAACGAAAAATAACTTCTGCTTGAGTGAATGTCTGTAATGCTATCAGTGCGTGAATATCTGAGGGTTTGCTAGTACAGGACTTGTTTTCTAACATACTCTTCCCAGTTTGTTAATCAATGGACTTCTGTGATGTGGGAAGTATCCCATTGAGCATAGTTTCAGATACCAAAATTGATCAGCTCTTACCTTTTAAAAGGAATTTTCTTGTACATTATAGTATGAGGGAGGCAGAAAGAAGGGAAATACATTGGAAAAAGTGGCAGCAGATGCTGGACAGTAACCAAAGAGCAGAAAGTCCGAGTTCGCCCTCCTTCACAGTTTCATGCATCCTTTCTGCAGCACCCTTGTGCTCAGCAGGAATGGCTGGTGGAAATATAAATAACCCTCTAATCACATCTTTGTTCTGATCAAAATTAGATAAATGCTTCTGAGCCTTCTCGGCTAAGATGTTTTCAATTCTTTGTCATCCATACCCACAAAATAGTACCAATGTCTTGTCTCTCATTTGCCAAATACATGAAGATTTGGTAGTGTCTTTGTTTTGGCTCTGTGTTCGCAGACCTTCGGTGAAGAACTGTAAAAAACTTGTTGCATTTCTGCTGCTGCCGAGCAAACACCGGCTCCTTGCTTTACATTGTTATTATTCATAGTCCCATTTGTTGAACAGTTTTCCCAGTTACTTGACTCTTTGGGATTTTTTTTGTTTTGCCTTCTCTGCGCCTGTTGTGGGTAAATATAGCCTTATTCTGAAGATAGCCTGGAATGGTACCATAGATATTTCCACTTCAGTTCATGGGAAAAGGAAAGTCTAGGGATGTGTTTTCTTAGTTTGGTTGTAAATCCCTCTCTAGCCCTGGGTATTTCCCTGTGAGAACTGTTAGAGTAGTTTCATTGACAGAGCTGTGAATTGCTGGCTGCAAAATCTTGGAAGCACGAGTGTGCTGATGCTTCTGAGATTGTCTTCTGCAACTCCCCATCCCTCCTCTTTGCTGTCCCTAGGGTGTGTTCTCGTGCATTTAGGGCATGTGTTGCGCAGTGCAAGGAGTGAGAGCGTGGGGCACACCTCTCCTTTGGTTACTGGGCAGTGCGCAGTCATCTCTCACCCTTCGTGCCGTTAATAGCCATTGCATCATGATTACAACTGCAGCAGTTGTGTGGATGGGGAAGCCTGTGTAATGCAATTCAGTAGCAGTTCACTGAAATTTTAGTAGCTGAAAATTAGAGGAACAAGTGCTTGTGATGAACAGTGGCTGACGCGAGCATTATGTTTGTTAATCATGCAGTATGGTAATAATCTGACTTCTGCTTTTGAAAAGAGACTTACAAAGCTTGGGAAGCCGCAGAAAGTATCAGTGTGTCACATCTTATTGCTGTTGGATTCAGAAAAGGTTTTTTGTTTCCAGAACTCAAGTTAAATTTTTAAACTTATTTTTAATTATTATTTTTAATTTTTTTTCTTTTAGATTTTCTTCACCTCTCAGTTATTGGACTTCTTTCCTTTGGTGCCTGTAGTAAGAAAGATTTACAGGGAAAGTCAGCTTATTTGCAGTTCTGTTGTAAGACTGACATTCTCAGAACTGTTTCTAATGTCATATTAATAGTAACAAATTTTTGATTAATAAAAAAATTTACAATAATTTCAGGATCTTTCAAACAGTAGGGAAGGGATGGCTTTTCTGTAACGGTTACTTTTGTAATTCTAAGGCAGTTTAACTCTTCATTATTTATTTAATACTTGTTTAGACTCAAAGTAAGGTGCATTGACTATTTCCAAGAATTCAGCTCTGACTTAAACAAAAACCTGTGTGGCCCTTTAATACTTTTACCTAACATCTGAATGTGTATTGGGGAATAGAGAAGATGTTTAAAGAGTGAGGGAGCTGTTGCAGTTTATGCAAAACTCCCAGTATTTGTGTAACTAAGTTGTTGCATATGTGATGTCCTTTTGAGAATGTCAGTTCTGCGCCCTTTGACTAAGGCCTTTGACTAAGGGAAGGAGCCAAACAGGCTTACTTGTCAGCCCCTCATCATATTGGGGCAGTCCATTTGAGTCCAAAAGCTTGAGGAACTGGCTGCAAGTGACTTGGCTTCTCCCCAGGTCATAACAGGAGGTGACAATTGTACTATAAAGATGCTGGTTGTCCATGATCAGTCTGAGAGATGAGCATGGCCAGTGAGAATCAATTCCTCTTTTGTCTTGCCAATGTTAGTGAGAAGCAGAACATATGAGGATCCTGTTTCGTTGCTGCTTATGGTGTGACTGTGGAAAATCCTAATGAGGTGGGGTCCAGGCGATTGAGGTGGCCCGTCTGGCCTTGGATTACCCATCAGAGGTAAAAAACTGAACTAGATGGTGGACCCTCCGCCTGCACTCTGGGCCAGCTGGCAGCAGATTGGGAGATCTTGAGCTGCAGGGGAACCTTCAGACCTCACAGAGCAGCTAGTCTTTGTCCTGAACAAAACCCTCTGGGGTTTCCTTATCTCCCAGTCATAGGGGGCACGTGTGTTCCAAGTCAGGCTTGTCGCAATAGTGTTTCCAGTTATTTTATACATACAGTTAAAAGTGCAGTTGCATTTCATACCAGTGTTAGGTGTCTGAGTAATCTCTGCCTGTGTATCTGACCCAGTATTTCTCAAAAGTATCAATCTGTCTTTCTGCAAGTGATTTTTTAAAAAAGCACAAGTGTCCTAGACTTTTAGTGCTTTTGCATTACCACATTGCAGAGCCAGTGGCCCTAAATCTCAAAGTGAAAGACAGTTCCCCTTGAAAACTATTTCTTTTGTAAATATTTATTCTCAGTTAAAAAGGTCAGAACAAGTTTCAGTGAATCTTTTTGAATCTTAAATTAGCCAACATGCTTTTTCTAGCATACATATGGTATCCCAGCATACAGATCTGTGTAAATACAGTATGCTGTATGCTGATAGAGTAGTATCTCTGGAGTTTGGTATGCTTTCTGGAGAATGCAGGTTTTTCAATTTCTTTGTTTGAAGAAAGTAACTTTTGGGATCATTTTGTTTGTTAATATTTGAATGCTTGAATTGTTATTTTTTTTTAATCATTGTTGCCAGTTATGACTTCACTTCTGATGTCATAAAAACTCAGCTCAGGACTGGAGTTGTCACATGGATGTCACGACTACTGGACCATGTTTTTTCTGGCTTTTGTAACTCTCTTCATCACCAGGATACCCGGATTTGTGTTGTATCCGGTTTTTAATTAGTGTGAATCTGTCCTCTGGTTGTATGACCCTGCTATGTAAAAGTGATACTACTCCTATTTTGATGGAACTGGGTTTTGTACAAATAAAACTATATTGCTAGAGTTGTTTCCTAGAGAACTTCTATGGCTCAGAGGAATGAAAACTGAAAAGGGCTTAAGTGGCATTGAATTGTCTCATTCTGAAGTTTTTGAACTAAAAGCATGGAGTCTTTTTTCATACTGGAACTTTTTTACACTTGGGTTTTGAATTGACTTGGAAAAATCAAGCTACTTGTTTCATCAAAATGAAATACTTATATTAAAACCATTTTTTTGGAGGAGGTAGGGGATCCTTAGTAGAGAAGTTTCCATCTTCAGCAAAGCCCTATACATCTGCGAATAGAGACTGACTTTCTCACATGTTCACCTGTTTGTTCCAAAGTAAAAAGACAGGAGGTGAGAGCTAAGGCTTCCTGCCTATCCAATGTGTTTTAGGTTACAGTGGCCTGGTAAAATGTTCCTTCCCCTTTCCCCTTGCGAAACAGAAGTGCTCAGCACTTGCACTTCTTTTTCAGTAAAGCCATGATGCAACTCTGAGAGTTATATTTGATTATCTATACTGTACTTTTTCACAGATGTTTTAACTTAATTTTGGGAACCCCGCTGTTATTTAAAGAAAATCTGTCAAGCAGTTTTAGCACATCTAAACGTAATGGGGCTGTATTTTAGATAGATTTCAATAAACTCTTGTTTGGTGTCTTTCCATTCCAGGTGGCCCAGAAGGCAGTGTGTATGGGTGGCGTGCTCATCAGTGGCATTTGTTCTGTTTCTAAATCATGAAACTGTTTGTAAAATGCAGCATTTGCCTTTTTTTTTTTTTTTTTTTTTTTGCTACTGGTTAAAAAAAGCGGGGTGAGAGAGTTAGGCGGTGTGTAAATTAGTGGAACTTGCTGCTACAGGAAAATGCTGAGGCTAAGGATTAAGCAATAGTCCCCCCAAAAGGTGGAGTTTTGTTTAACTACCATGTCCGGAGCTAATACAGATGCTTCTGGAAGAGGATACTTGGCCTCATGGGATTTTTAGGTTTAAATAGGTCTCTGATACTTCAAGTCTGCATAGGCAGCAGTAGCAAGCACAGATTTACCATGCTATGCCGTTCTTCTGCTTTTTGTGAAAAAATTCATCGCTTTCATCTCTGGCATTGGGTCATGGAAACCCTGGACTTAGGCAGTTGGTTTCATCCAGTTTGGTGGTTTTCATGTTGGTATACTTTTGATAAAGATTCCCAATGTTGTGTCTGAGGCTTTTTTTTCCCCTATGACTGCATATGGTTTTAGTGATAAATGTGCAGCCTCTGGAGGTTTCAGTGCCCGGGTATATGTATATACAGTGTACTTCTTATGTTAAAAGGCAGCCTGGCTCCAGGGAAACTGCACTCCTTTGCACTTAGAAACAAAATGTACTGTTTTAGTGCAGGTGACCTATTTTCATGACAAAAGAGTAAATACAGCAACAGCGACTGGAGAATTGCTTGAGACAGCTAGTCTGAAGTGGGTTTGTGTAAGCAGTTTGACTAGCGAACACATTGGAGAAGTTCATTTTGTTGATGAGTAACTTGTGGATACCAGAAGAGGAGAATTGTTAAGGTGGAGCCTGGCTCTGCTGCTTGGCATGAAGTTGGTTGGGTTGTCACGTACATCTGTGTATGTTTACAAAGGGACATGGTTTCCACATCCATATTTTAAGGTCATTTTTTTCCCTCTGTGAAATGGGAATGAAGACATTGGCCAGCTCAGATGTGAATGTGGATCAGAGTTTTATAAAAGATCTTTCTTTTCATCCGGACTAATTTCTGCTTTGTTGGCAATCTCTTCCTGTTAAGTGCCAGAATTCACTCTGTGGGCTCATGTGTATGCTCCAGTTATGTATGGTAATTTCTCATTACTCTGCTCTTAAAGCATCCAAGATTGCACAGCCAATGGGTCTTGCTAATACAAATGTAAATGTATTTCTTTCTTGGCTTGCTGCGGCATGCGTGCACTTGTTAAATTTTCTTTTCATTAGCTTGTATGACATATTTTTTGTATTAGAATCAGTACTACGTTGACTTGATTTGTGAAAGTGGAATAACTGTAGTTTATTATTCTGCCCTTTTCAAAGGTAGGAGTCAGTATCCAACTTTATACAGCTGGTGGTTTTTTTGCCTTTGTTGCTTATGGCCCCTTACACCTGACTGCTGTTGCCAGTTGTTCTCTCTGCTGCAGCTTTTAACCTCATTGATGGGTTCTCTGTGTTATCTGTCTGGATAATATAAATATTGTAGAGCTCTATGCCTCACTGCTTTTTTTCTGTAACTATTTTTATCAGGATTCCATTATATATCCTTCCTTGTTCAAACAGTGGTTACAGACTTGATGGAAAACTTCCTGAGGTTAGTTTGAAAAACTAAGATGCTCAGACAGACTTTTTTGACGGTTTAACTTCAGTGTTTGCAAGTGTATATAATTCTCGGGTTTAGTTTTATGTGGGTGTGGTGGTGGTGTTTTTTAAGATGAAATATGTGAAATTTGGAAAAAATAATGGCATCATAATGCAGATACTGAAGATTGAGTTATTAAAATGTCACAATGCTTTAAAATATCCATGCAGCATTGGGAATTCATAACTGATGGCAGTGTGGGATGCAGGTTCCGTGAAAAGTATATGAAAAAGAGATGTAAATTTAACAAATCTGGCATCATTTGGGTTTCATTGATTTTTATGCTTAATCTGAATTAGTTGATGGAGAAAAAAATGTAAACGAAAAGGAACTAGGTTACTTTTAATTGTGTAACTGTCCTGAAAAGACTTTTTTTTTTTTCCAGGCAGCTGTCTGATCAATGGCAAAATTCCTAACAGCTCCCAAAGTATTTAAGATCTCTAGTAATTGGAGCTCCTTCTCTGTATGAAAAATTGTTCTCTCATTAGCTGTTTTGCTTATGAAAGATGCAGATGACCAATTTTCTCATGAAAGTAAAAGAATAAATAAAACAATTAATTAGAATGTAATAACATTCTAAACTTAAGGGGATTAATAGCAAACAAAGCTTCGGGAGTAGCCAGCTTTTATTTTGCAACTTGCAAGTGTAACATAATGTAAAAGGAAGACTTTATACAAACACATTTATTCCATGATTGTTTAAGAGCCACAATCAGCTATATTGCTAAAGCGATGTAGATCTTTGGGTTATTAAGTGTATTTTGCTGCTTTTGCCTTCAGATGTAGAAATAGACTTGCTCAGATTTGGGGGAAAAAGAGAATGGAAAGTTGTGCTAGAAGTGCTAGAGCTGGTATTTTTGTGTCTCGCTGGGGATATTACCATCAAAACCCTGCTTTGTAAATAGGGGGAAAATTGCACTGATGAGCTCTGAGTATTGTAATGATATGGAGCAAGAGCTGTAGGAGTTCAGTTTGTGTTCAAAGAACACTATTTCATTATCGCTTATTTCTGTGCCCGTTTGCCATCCTCTGTGCACTACGGTGGGTATGAGATGCCCCTGAGAAGAGTGGCTAGCACTATGTGGGTGGTACTCTAGGCACTACAGTTAAAAACCCCACTAACAGTTGCTGTCTGATCAGTTAAAACCCCCCAAACTAACAGAGGAAACTTCAGAAGCTGTTTGGATTTGCCACTGAGTTTACCCTGTGGCTAGTCTTAAGACAACAAAAGCCTACTTGAGCTCTAACCATACCACATGCGTCAGTAGCATGCAGCAGTCTCCAGACTAGTTCTCAAATAGCCGCCTGAGGACTGTGGGAGAAGTGTCTTCTGTCTGCTCAGCGGAGGGTTGCTTTTGGGGGTTGGTTTTATTTTAGTTCTTTTTTCCTTTTTGTGTTTCCTTTGTTTTGTTTTTTTTTGAAAGTAATTTTTAAGATGTTCTTGCTGTCCTTATACAATAGCAAACTGTCCTCTCAGTTGTGCAGATGAAGACACTTGTGTAGTTCCACTGTAAATGGGATCCTGGTGATTTGTTTATTTGTTTTAAGGGCTTGTCGGAGCAGGGAATGAGGGCTTTCTTAAAGCATTCCTACTAGAGAAAACAAGTCATGGAACCATAATCTCACTAAGTCGAGTTAGATGGCACAGTGCTGTGCTAGTTAACTTACACTATGTGGCTCCCAAAGCAGAGTTTCTGCACAGAAGAACATGGAGACATCATTGTGCTTAGTGTTGACTCAGGTGTGTTCTGGCCTGTGAGTTCCCCCAACCTGCCTTAAAGGCTTCTGGACTTATAAACCTGTGTTCTCTAGTTGCTTACATGGTATAGAAAAGTTTTCTAGTGCTGAGTAAAGCAACAGTTGGGGAAGGAGGTGCTGCACCTCAACTTCATGGCTCCTCAGTCTTCACAAACTTGGTGAGAGAGGGTAACGCACGTGCCACAGTTCAGCAATCTGCTGCATCTCTCAGCCAGCTCTCTAATGCAACGGCAGTACAGCAGCCTGGGCTGGCATGGGAGTTTGAACTGCACCAAAGTGGGCAAATACTACCCAGGGACTCTGACATGGGGACAGAAGACTGGCAACGAGAACTAATCTTCACTTGCTGTCTTCTGATTTCCATTTTCACACTGCAAGGTAGAAATGGGAGGTTGCTTTGACGCTCTAAGCAAGTTAACAGTATCCCTCTGTGAACACAGGGGCTTGACTTTCATGGTGTGTCTCTCTGGCTCTGTTGTTTTGCTCTTGTGAGCAGGCTTTGACACTTGAACGGAAAACTTGCTATTTTGATAGCATCTGGGGAGGAAATAGGTGCACAGACTCGGGCTTATTTTTCCTTGGTCACTGGAACTTATTAGACTGACTTAATCTCTGAAAGGAAGTGGTCTGCAATCCATTCTGGGCGAGTGCTGAAAAGCAGTCTCAATGAGATCTTAGAAAATCGACTGTGGGAAGGAGTTTTCTGTTGGCAGAAAATTGAATTGGATGACCTGAGGAGAGTCCTCTGTCTGAAATTTCTGATGCAAAGGCAAACAGAAATAAGTGATGGATCCTGAGTACAAGATTTGCAAACTGCATTTTCAAGAGATGGAGAATTTAAATGCACTTGTTCCAGCTGATCTTCTGTAATGTGATTCCCTCAGGGAGATGTCATACCATGGGTGGCTCTAATGTCATTGGGAAGCCTAACATTCAGAAGACAGTAATATGCACAGAGCTAAGCACGCATTAACCATCTTAATTCAAAAGCCACCGAGACACTGCTGATCTCAAATTATGGTGCAAATGAAGAAAAATCATCAGTGATTTCAGCTCGGTTCAAACCTGCTATCAATTTCTGTGACTGGAGATAAATGCCAAGTTCTTACTGTGCAACTGTTGGGTACCCACACCATTTCTAGAAGGTACTTGCAGTAACAGACTGTGCTTTTTTCTCCAGTGATAGTCAGGTGCTAGCTGCGTGTGTCAGGGAGTAGGTCTTTTTGCACAGAAACCTTTAGTGTTGCCTCTTTGAGCTAGTGGTAGATTCCCTATGTCTAGTGAGACCTTGTGTCCTGTGTGCTGGCTTCTGGAGTCTCAGCACCTGACAGCATGCTTCTTATTGATGCTCCACAAAAAGAGTTGATCTTTCAGGAGAGCAAGGTGAGTTGTGTATTTTTCCCTTTCTAATGCTAATGTATTTTTCATAGCATACCTGCTTGCAGATGCCTAAAGGCATGCAGTAGTGAATGAGGTTGTGGATGTAGTTGCAATTGTGTTTAAAGTCCAGAGCAGTCCTTAGGTGTACATGGAAGCAATGTATATTTCATCAGATGGAGTTTCTTGTGTTGTCCTTCAGCTTCAAGACAATAGAAGACACTATACAATATCTAAGTGTCAAAACTTTATGTGGACCCTTGGTGATGCAGTCCTACCAGCTCGAAAAACTTCCGAAGCTTTTGGCTTATTTTGCCTGAATCAAAGCTCAAAGTTAGCGTTAGGTTTGCTGGAATTAAACGTCCATTGCAAATAGCTTTTTCATGGTTTTGTTTTAATGTACTCGTTAGATTGAAGTTTCTAATTACAGAAAAACTGATTTTGCTTCCAAGTCTGGCTGGGAAATGGTCAACACTGATAGTCCCTCAGTAAGAGAAGTGATTGTTCCTTTTTGGCACTACCTGCAAATACACCCATTAGCTGAAAAGTAGCAGACTTTCTTAAATCTCCTCTTTGCTCATTATTCTTCAGTGAATTGTATTCTGGAATATTTCTGAAACAAAGGCTGTCCTTTCACCACATCAACTTGGTCCCCTCATGTCGGGCAGCAGCTGTGCCGCAGTGCTGGAGGTGAGGTGTGCTGGGTGCTCCTTCGCTTCCCCCTCTTTCCTGCTGCCTGTGCCACCCTTCATGCCCGGCTGCTGGAGCTCGGCCAGGCGTGGTGTCCTGCACAGCACCCAGTCCCCTGGCCTGCAGATTGGCCACAAACTTTTGGAGCTTCTTGAGCAGCGGTGGAGCAGATCTTTGGCTCTGTGAAATCTTGCTGCTCATGCTGTGCAATTTAAAGACAAAATGCTTCCTGCTAATTATTAACAGTTACTCTGCAGGAACAGACTCATTATAGGGGCACTGAACCCTGGCCCGCTGTCCTTTTCAGCACCTGAACAATGCAAGAGGGAGGGGGAAGAAACGGCGAGGGAGACTGGAGTGCACCAATTAGTCCCGAGATTAGTCCTGAAAGAGGATTGCCATTTCAAGGCCAAAAAGAGTAAGGAATGGGTAAAAGGATTTGAAATGAGATTATAGGACCTGAAAGCGCCTTTCTTTTGTTAGGGAAATAATTCAGTAGTTTTGCTCAAGCCAGTGAGACAATCCAGTTTAGAGGCTGAAGTAGGAGATGTGTGTCCTGTTGCTTTTTAAGGTTCTTTAAGTTGATCCCTGGCTGCATTTGTTAGTGCTTCCTGTGAAATCAAAGTGTTTTCAACAAACAAACAAAAACACAGAAGAAAGCTATTGCCTTATCAAAAGGCCCGTTGTTTTACAGGAAGCTTATTTGTATTCTTTAAAAGGAGAGCCAAGGAAAGGAGACAGATTGAACTCCCTTTTTTTCCTTTGAGGAAACTTTTCCTCGTGTTACTATGAGACTGGCACCAGAGTCACCCTTTCACCACCCATCCTACAGAGTTCTGGTGCTGGTTTTCGTTTGTTGGCCTGCTCCGATGCGAATCGGGCAGTTCCTGCTTCAGTTAAAAGCGCTGACTCCTGTCAGTGCCATAGTGGTGTATGTCCTTCTCTTCCTCTGGGAGGGAAGCGGACGCTAAGCTTTGCTGCTGTATTGAAGAGACCATGATAAGCACTCGTGTAACTGTAAATGTCTGGGGCTGAAAACTGGAGCTTGCTTGGAGACAGCAGAAAGAGAGGTCTTGCTGCTCCCTCTCTCTCCAGAAGAAGAACTACAAAAGGGAGAATTACAGACAGTGTGAATTTAATAGGAATTGTTTTGGTTTAGTCTATTCATGCAAGACTGCATGAAATGGTGACTCCTTTTCCGCCCTTCCCAAGAGGGAAGATGTTTATCTTGGGGTGCCTTAAACTCAGAGGGTATGGAGGGATCAAGAATGTATCTATTACCAGCTTTTTCCTCCCCCCTTTCTTTCCTTTTCTTTTTCAGTGGAACTTCTCAGTGTGAAACACCTGTGTAGGCAGGCTTGAAAGCCTTGCCTTCAGTTTGCTATGCCCACAGGTCTAGGGGAGTTTCTCAGCATGAAGGAGTAGTGAGTTCTGCCATGCTCTTGATTTCCCTTACTGCTGTGTTTCACGCGAGCCCTTGTTAAATCTGCTTTCACTGGCAAATGCTTTAAGCTGTCTTCCAGTGTCACACTGAGAGGTTAGCAGGCATCATCTCGCCACTCAGGCTAGTGTAGCCTGAATAATGGACAAGATCGGGTTATGTGGGGAATATACTAGTAGTTTGAGAAAAACCTCTTTTTTAATAGAGGGTACCTTTTTTCTTTAGAGAAAACCATTAAAATCGGACATTCTGCATACTGTTCTTGGAACTGAGTTGTTCTCTTTGGACATGTTTATAAACAAGTATTTTAATTCCCATTCAAAACACTTGTTAAATGCTAGATTTTTGTCCATTTTGGGTTTTTTTAATTCTATTACACTGCTCTCTGTAATCTAGTGAACCTGACTTGCTGCTTTCTAGCCTTCACAGCCTATTCTAGAGACCCTCCAAGAAAAGAGGGAGAGACAGATGAACCCATCAGCAGAGTTTCCATGCAAACTAATGAAGAAACACAGCCTCTTGTCCTTTCTATGTGATTTGTGTAAATGTCTTTAATAAGGCTTTAGTTGTGAAGTTGTGGCATGCTGAGATGCTAAAGGCTCTACAAAACAGCTGTAAACTTCCTGAAATAGAATAAAGGCAATAATAAAACCCAAAAGGGATTCAGCAGAGGCGCTAATGTGGAGGAGGTGACGGTTTAAGCAGGGGTTGGCAATGACAACAGAATGGCAAGTCCTCTTAGGAGAGGTACAGAAAATTATTTGAAAATGGTAAAGAGTGCAATGAGATGACAGCAGTTTCTACTGATGACATCCAAGTCCTGCTTTACTTCAGGTCATGTTTCTCTATGAGCTAAAATTTAGGTACAGGGATTTCTAAAGAGGAGTTGTTAGTTGAGCATGTTCCAGTTGAACTGAGAATCACAGGTGGTATTTGCTGCGCCTGGCAGAGGCAGCCATCTGGATGGTTCCATGCTGCAAATGGTTGGGCTTGCCGCTTCCCAGTTTATGCGTATTTACTTTCAGTCCTTTGTGTGTTGGATGGAAAATTCACTGATGCACTGTATATGACATTGGAAAAAGAAACTTGACTATCAGTGAAACCACCACGTGAGAATTAACTGGATTGGTTTGGCAAAGTCATTTGTTCTATTTTTCCCCCTGTGATTTGTCAGGAGTTGCATTAACACGTGAAGAAAATATTTCTGCTTAATTGGTTGTAGTAAATGGATATGCTATAAATTAATTGCCTCTCTAATGTTTAAAAGGTTATGTCCTGTTCATTTTATGACTGATTAGTATCATTTCAGTAGAATGAGCAAGCTTAAGGTCATCTGATGTTTGAAAAGCATAGTTTGTTACTTTCTGTGATTTGCTGCATTAGAAGGCTCAAATACTATCTGGGGATGTCAGGATGTCAGTGTCTCTTTCTAAACACCAGTGAACCATAATTAATTGTTTCCTGTAATCTAACTCATTGATTTTCTATATTTGAGGTGATCCAAGAAACAGCTTTACGCCAGGGATTAATTACAGAGAGAGAGTGCACATATACTCAGGAACATATTTTTGCTAGTTAATACTAATGAGGATTTTTTGCAACTGCATGGCAGATACTGATTCAACTGGAAGGAGGATTACACAATATCTGACAGATAACCATGCCCATCCTTTGCAGCTGCTTTTGGTGCCTGCAAAGATTGTGCTCTTCGTTAGTGAAATAACTCTGGTTTTGGGGTTGCCCACCAGCACCAGATGGAACTCCTAGAACCTCTTGGTTTGTTGAGGAGAGAGCTTGTGGTCTTCTCCACTCGCTGTTAAGCCAGAGGTGTTCAGCAAGAGGCACAGAGGATTGTTGAATTGTCATGTTTGGTTTTATTCTTTAACTTTCTGGAGCTTTATCAAGAGAGGGTGAATGGCCTAGATTCTCCCTCTAGGATTCTGTGGGTTTGCACAAGGTTGTTACCAAACTGCTGTTTAGATAGACCATGCTGAAACAGTCAACTTAGGTATTTGCAACTTGTTGTGACTTTTTTCATAAACAAATTGTTTATAACAATTGTTCATAACGATTTTTCAACCTTCCCCACATGAAGTTGCAGCAGGTTAAAGCAGAGATGTAGAAATCAGTATCTCATCACAAAAGCCATTACATGCCCACCTTCACCTTTCTTCATACAGCCTTTATTTCTACACTTCTGCTTTCTGACGCAAATCCCAAAGTGAAGAGCCAGGTGTTTAAGCTCTGTCTTACTGAGTAGCATCCAATTTCTGCATGAGGAGATGCGAAGCAGCAGCAAACAGAGAGAGACTTAGACCACATCACAGATTCCACCAGGGAAGCTGAGATTTGTTGAAATCACAATGCTATAAGACAGTTTCTGGAAGAGTAGTCTCCTTCTTGGTAGAGATACAACTTTATCAGTCATATGAGGAATCATTGGCTTAAAGGTAGAAGGGTGACTTCTCGCTATAAATTGTATGAAGTTCAATTTTTCTTTTCCTTAGTGAGTTCATTCATGCAGGTATTACTGTAACTTGACAGAATTATTAGGATATTATTAAGTACAATGTTAGTATTATCAACAGGCTGAACAGCTGTTCGTAGAGGTAAGGATTAGGGATAAAGATGCACACTGAATTTTATTTCCCATTACAGGTGGGAGGTTTATTTTTCTGCTAAGATGAAAGTGCCTAAAGATAATTTTAAAATGAGTCAAAATGAAGTCCTCTGAGTTTGTGTTTACAGTTAGATTTGCAGAGTGTGTAAAATTAATTATTTCATAGCTCTGCTTTGAAAATGTTAAGTAGAAGATACCTGGGAGTTGGGTGCTGTGGCTATTGCTACTGTAAAAATAACTAGGAGTAGTCTTGTTCTGGAGTCCAGAGAAGTATGGATCACGTACAGTTCCCGACCACATTTCAGTGGGGCTTCTTCATTTTGGCAGAGGCTGTAAAGAGAGAGGAGACTTCTGCAGTGTAAGTATCTGTGAGGTCTCATCTGCTCTGCCCCATGAATTTGAGACTTTGTTGAGTTGAAGGCATTTCTGGAATAAGTGGAAAATTCCTTCTGTTATCCTATCAGCCCAGTCCAGTCAGAATTTAGTCAAACTTGTGCCTTTTGCTTTAAATTTACCAGACAGTGGAGGGTATATTATAATTCTGCTTTTAATTTCCTCTGCATCCAACCTTAGGCATTTGGGATCCATTCAGGAGAAATGCTGAACTCTTGTAGGTGCAACTAATGTCAGTCAGTGATGAGGAGCCCTAATACAATACAATAGAAGTGTGGGTTGTCAGCAGGGGCCCAGAGCTGAAGGGTCAGGTATCCAGGGGCCAGTCCTGGTCTACCATGGTTTTCTGTGTCTTTTGGAGGTACTTGGTTATCTCTGTATGTTTTCTTTCTGTGAATGGAAATGGTATCTCTATAGCTCTGCGAGCGGGGCAGTTGATCTAGGTGATGTCTCAACAATGCTTCTGAATGCAAAAAAATACTGTATTTTCTTCCCTTTTGTTACATCTGTAGACCCAGACTGCAAGGTGAAGCAACCTGTGTTAGGTGCTGTAGTTTCATGTGTGTGTTGGTTTGTCCCTCCCCCATCCCTAAAATACAACTCTGAGTGCTTCAAACTGAGTAATCACAGGAATGTAGATGCGTGAAAACTGACAAGTTTTGATATTAAATTCTTTTTATGCCTTAGCAGTCTATTTCTAAAAACATATGTGTAAGGATAACTTGAAATTTACACATTAGGCTTTTGTGTTGGTGTTAGGAGCACCCACAAACTGTCTATCATTCATATTTTGAGCACTTTGCACGCTGTGCAGTGTGATCTTCAGGCACTAGTTTTCTGGAGGATAAGAGTGTGACCATTGAATGCAGGACTCATGTAGTGGATATGCCTTGAGGTAGGATTGAGATAATCAAAAATTGTAATTGGGACTTTCCAAATATGTGAGTACTTGGCTTTTGTTTTGATATTACTATTATTGTTATCATGTTTTCTGCTTTTATGTAACTTTCTGACATGTGCATCAAACACTTTGGTGCGTGGCCCAGTGACTGCAAATCTCTGCATGCTCCTCTGCAGCAGTGCGGCGCAGCCTATAAGCACATTAAGCTTCCCAGGGAAAATTACCCTCAGCATCAGGGAGAGGTTAAACGTTCCAGGGGAGAGGTTAAACATGCGTTTTGTCCTCTGCTGCTGTAATTCCAGAAACCAGATTAGTTCTGAATCATGTGAACCACATTCATTCAAGATTAATGAGAAAGACCAAGCATGGAAAGTTTCAGATGGTAAGTGCCTTGGCTTTGAGCAGATGGTGGAGGGGGAGTTCGTACTGGCAACAGCCTGCGGGTCATGCTTAGTTTTGAGTTTCCTTAGTACTTACAGTGGTGAAATGGGACTCATACAGTACTGGATATCAAGAATTTCAGCAAGCGATATGAAGCATTTGAGTGTGGACTTAAAGGCCTCTCCTTCCATTTTCCCATCTATTTCCGTTTCACTGGAGATCAGATTTGTCCTTTTGCATATGCATATTTTTATAACTTTGTGCATGTTGGAGGTACACTGATGTCTTTAAAACTAGCAAGTGGTGTGTTCTCACTAATGAGTGACAAACTGGTTTAGCAGAGATGTGCATATCATTAATCTCAAGTCCAATTGACTGATGGTCTAACCATGGTTAAGCCATGGTTAGAAATGTGAGTGGGAGCCTCATGTAGAAAGTATTTATGAAATCCAGGCAGGTCTACCAGCAAAGCTGTTTGATGTTCTGCAAAAATAATAAATGGATGGTTCAGGACTAGAGTAACAGAAGTCAATTGGGTGACCTTGGGATTTTTAAAAATTTAATCAGTTTCAATTTGGAGAAATGCTTCTTTTAGTAGAGCTCTTACGGTGTTGAGCCTGGGTGGCAGCTCTGCAGTTCCACTGGGATTCAGTTGCTCAGGTGGTCAGCACGGAAGTTGTCTAGAGCCATGTCTGTGCTGTAACATTAATTATCAGAGCAGACTCTTTACATCAAATTGAAAATGAAGGTTAGCCTAGATATAGGCAATTGCTATGACTCATTTCTTTTCTGAAATCTGAGAATAAAGACTTTTTTCCCTTCCAGTGCAACTCTCATCAAGTAAAACCAAAACAGAAACGAAACAGAACAAACCTCTTCTTCCTTGTCAGTTGCTTTGCAGCAAACAAAGGCTATCATCAGAAAACAGGAGTGCTCCATTTCTGATTTTGTGCAATAGAAGAGAATCAAACTTCTCCCCATGGGCCAGCATTTGATGGTGCTACAGCCCAAAAGAGGCCACAGTCCTCTGTGGTCCCAGAGCTGCCTGCATGAGCTGGCACAGGCACACTCCACAGCACACGTGCGGTTTTAGGTAACTCTGAAGTTTCCCCAGCTTGGCAACCACCAGTTTTTCATCCAGTAATAGGTAGCCTAGGAAGCATTTAATAGCAGTTGTAAAATAAGGAGTAACTTGCAGTGTTTTTCCTTAATTCAAAATAAGGAATGCCCATGCTCTTCCTTCTCTAACTACATGCACTTGAAAAGACTATTCTCTCACCTATTGTGTTGTTTCTTAACAAATCTTTATTCCTCCCAGAGATATGTAGACTTATGTCATAAAGAACTTAGAATTGGTTTTAACACAAAAGAAGAAAAATAAAACTGAGACAGAAAAGATTAAATAACTTGCCTGAAGTCACTGTTATTCAGTGGTAGAGGCAGAATTAGAACTGGAGGCTGATAGCTGGCATCTCCCAGTTCCCCATCGAGGCACCTTTTTTAATTAAAAGTA
Source organism: Bucorvus abyssinicus (assembly GCA_009769605.1). Taxonomy (NCBI): domain Eukaryota; kingdom Metazoa; phylum Chordata; class Aves; order Bucerotiformes; family Bucorvidae; genus Bucorvus; species Bucorvus abyssinicus. The sequence continues at coordinate 18,377,746 of CM020036.1, forward strand.
ATGTGGGACAGTTGTCTCACCATGAATTTCAAATATATCTGGACTCTTTCCTATTTCAGTATTCAGCCTAAAATTATAATGTGTTCACAATAAATGTGTTAAAATATTTAAACACAGATTAGTGAGAAATGTGCATTTTGCACTATGGCTGGCATACTTCGAGTAGCCATCTCTCTTAAAACAACCCCTCTAGAAATTACGATGGTTTTATGTATTTAAAGAACAAATCCTTAGTTGTTGTCCATAAATATTTATTCAGCTCTCAGCAAAAAACAAAGTTCTGGCTGAAGGCTTCATATATCATGTCAACAGTGAGAGGGGTCTTTTGAGCACAACAGCAGACTCATTGATGGGCTCCAAAGAACCATATCCTTCTTGAAATTAGGATTTAACCTTTTTCTATCCCTCTTTCTGGAAATTGAAAAGGTTTTTTAATTATTTTTTTTCCTTTCTCTCCCTCTCTCTCTCTTGCTTAATTACTTATTTTAGCTGGAGACAGTGGCAGGGGAATGGCTTTGGCTATTTGGAGAATGTAAAGATTTGGCCAACTTTCCACTTCATCCTTCAAAAAGTGACATTATATTTTATTTTCAGGCATTTTGTTCGTGAATAGCTTTCCCGAGCTTGCTTTTATCTTTAATAAAAATTTAGACATAATCCCTCTGGCAGTCTTGTCATATAGAAAACTCATTTAGAGTGCGCAAGAGATCAAAATTTTATTATTTGCTCGAAAATGTGTTAGACACCCTAGAGAAACCAGGAAGACTCAACCTAGGAGCTTAAAGTCTCGATCCCACGTGTCACTGTAAGTGAAAGATACTGAGAGACAATAAAAGAGAGAATTGCAGAGGAAAGAAGCATTACCCGAATATTAGATCAGCCTTCATAAATTAAAAATCAGTATTGTGAATTCATAAATCTCTTTAAGAATAATGTTTTGTCGGTTATGGAAAATTAAGAAATAAATGGACTAATGGGTTTATATATTTAAAATCTCTAAAGTAATCAGTTTTCATTAAAATCAGGAAATACCTTAACACGTACCTTCCAGATACGTTTTAACTTATTGTTGTCAGCTGAGGCTAGTAGAGGTTTTTTCCCTTTGGTTGGAGAGGAAGCTTGCTTGCCTGTTGCTAGGCGATCGCTAATTGTGATGTTAACTGCCAGCGAGGTGCTGGCAGGGATTATAAATTTTCTTGTTAACAAAATGCATGTGTTTAGGGGTGCATCTGTATTGCTCAAAATTTGTAATGGGAGTGATAGATTCTTTAATCCAACTATGGTTATGTACCCAGGCGTAGAGCATTAACCCCTCTGTGCAGTGCAGTAGTTGTCTCAGCCCCTGTCCAGTAATGGCATTAAAGTTGAGTGTAGAAAACGGAGCTGATATGGCAGTAGAAGGATCTAAGCTCCCCGGTGAAAGCAGTGAAGAGCTGACAAGCATTAGAGGAGTCTTCAACCAGAATGAGATGCTATCTGTCCCATGTTCACTCTGCAAGCTCACAGGGATGTGGTTTCGACCGAGTGACCTCCTCCCATGCTATCCGACAGACACTCTGCAGACCGCACTTGTGCAGCATGGGAGCCAAGCGGGCTGCTCATTGCTGTAGTATTTCTCATGTCTTACACAGGGTGACTGCCATAAAGAAGTACTATTCATCCTCCAGCATCAAGAGATGCTGTATTCCCGCAAAAGAATACTGCTTAGGCTTTTTATTTCTCAGTTACCCCCCCATCCTAAATTTACTTCTCAAGGAATGCTAAAAATTGTGATCTTCCAGCTTAGTTAGACATTGATTTATGTACCTTATAGTAGCAGTCTGAGTGCAGCTTGAATCGGGAGCTGAATGAACTTGTCAAGAGCATTATTCCCTGCTGCCACTAGATACAGGGTTTCATGGGCTCCAGCCAGATAAAGGCACCTACAACTATTGTTATCTCAGCAACTTGAACATAAGAATAATTGCAGTTCACTTGCTCTTCAGTAGCTTTTGGAGGTGGGTTTCTATATCTGCAAGACGCTCTGTTGGTTACTCTTTGACAAAATGGTTTGTTTTTTCTAGGTTTGGTGTCTTCCTTGACATTTTCCTCAGTTCACTATTTCTCGGAGATCTAAGTGGGACTTGCAGTGAAATATTTTGCACCGTGGATGGTTGGTAATGGAGTACTTACAACATGGGTACAGGGATGCCCTTGTTCCCTTTATCTGGCAGCTGCAGCTTCTGCTCTCAAGAATTTTCAGTTACAATACTGTCCTGATAACTGCTGTCAACCCTGCGACAAAGGATGGTGATCACATTGAATTGGGTGCTCTCCCATCCGCTTGTTCTGCATTACTGGGAACTTAACTGTGCTTGTCAGGAGAGTTGTGTTTCTTTCTGCCTCAGCTTTTTGCAAAATCTGTGGGTGAGCTGTATGTAGAATCCCTTCAGTCAGTCATCTTTCCTTGTGTCTATCAGTTTTGGCACTGGTAAGAGCTGGAGAGGAGATCCTCTGTGTCACTGCAGCCTGTTTGTGGTCTAGCAGCTGTTTGCTTACTGCAGGCTCGGTGTTGGGGTATATTGTATTCAGCAGCTTGTTAGCTTACAGCTGACACCATTCATCTTTCTACCCCTTTACCAAGCTGTCCTGCCCTGTACTCCAAGCTTTTTTGAGAGCCAGGGTGAGCTTTGGCACCAATATGCCCCAGCAGCTGAGCCCACCGCCTCATGGCTGTGGTGGGACTGTGGAGCATCTTTCCTGCCTCCCTGCTGAGTCTTCCTTCTTCAGGCTAATAGCTCTCAGCTTCGGGGTGGGGGCGTGCTTTGAAGTGTGCATTCCGTGGAGGTTGTTGGCTTGTTTGTTTGTTTTCCACCATTTCTTTTACCATCACCCTCTGAACATACTTGGTAACACAGATACTGGCCTATATTTATTGCCTTTCCTCTGTGTCTTCATCATCCCTTAATTGTGGCATATAGTCCCACACAGTTTAATTTGTTTTGAATTTTTAGTTGTTTGGGGTTTTAAAATCTGTTAATCAGGCCTCTCTGACAAAGAGGCCTTGTGAGAGTTTTTGGCATAGTTGTGAAATACTGCAACTGCGAGAGAGAATTCATACCCTGGCTTCTTTTTTTAACGCTTGGCTTTAAGAACTGCAGTCTCCTTGCTCTAATGTGAATTCCAGAAGACAAAAGATTTATATTTCCTTTTTTAAGTGTCTTGAAGCCTATGCACATTTTAAAAATTTTTATAAATGCATGGCATACGTTTTGGTATTAGTCGAGGGGGGCTCTGACGCATTGTTGCTTCTGTATGCCTTGGGAGATCCTGGCCGGGCCAGCTGGCTGCCGCAAACCCTCGCTGGCTGGTCAGCCAGCCTTCATGCCTGCCTGGTTTCCAGCACAAGTGGTGTCCAAATCAACACACTCCCATGGAATGTTTTAGATTTCAGCAAAGCAACATTTTCCTATGGAAAAGCCTTCCATCAGAAAAATCTCTGCTAGCCCTTGGTCAGGCAGCTTCCCATTCCTGGGGCCCTGCAGTGGGACAAAGTTTCCCACTTCGGAAATTGAGTCCCACTTGTCTTTAAAAATCAGTTGTGAATCTGTAAGAATGGTTGGGTTTGATCAGGGATGGCTCCTAGTTCCAGGTATCTCAGTTCACGCGAGCAGATGCTCCCAGTTTAAACACTGTTAGTTGTCCATTCTTGCAACTGTTGGTTTTCAGCAAGTGCCTGAATACTTCATTTGACCGCTGTGGTGGTATACGGATGCCACAGTGACAATGACTGTGCTTCAGAGAGAAGTGGATCCTGCACTGCACAGACATCAACTTGCACCCTTGTTTTATGCATTTGCTTCAAATACTGTTGAAGCCTGGATATCCCTTTGGCTGAGGGTATGCTTGAACTGATAGCATTTTCTGCATATCAAACCAATGGTCCTTGACAGGTAACTGTTGGTGTTTCATATGTCATCTTATCCATGCACTGTACTAATTCATGTTCTTTCAAGATGTTCATTCAAAATCCCAGCTCTGTATGATTGATCCAAGTTCATCACCACCACCCCCCACTCCCCTCAGGTGCCTATGTTCATCTGCTGCTGGGAGTTAAGTCAGTCCAAACCTGTGCATAACACAAACGAATTAAGCCACAAGTTTCTTTATGCTGAATCACAGTGCACAGTTTTGGGTGGAAGAGACCTTTAAGATCATCAAGTCTGTTAACCCAGCACTGCCAGGTCACCACTAGGCCATGTCTCTAAGCACCATATCTACATGTCCTTTAAATACCTCCAGGGATGGTGACTCCACCACTGCCCTGGGCAGCCTGTTCCAATACTTGACAACCCTTTCTGTAAAGAAATTTTTCCTGACATCCAGCCTAAACCTCCCCTGGCACAGCTTGAGGCCATTTCCTTTCATTCTAGTGCTTGTTTGGAGAACAAGCTGACCCCTCCTCACTACAGCCTCAGCTGCTAGACCCTTCACCAGCTTCATTGCCCTTCTCTGGACACGCTTCAGCACCTCAATGTCCTTCTTGGAGTGAGGGGCCCAAAACCAAACACAGTATTGAAGGTGCGGTGTCACCCGTGCCGAGTACAGGGAGATGATGACTGTCCTGGTCCTGCTGGCCACGCTGTTTCTAATACAAGCCTGGATGCTGTTGGCCTTCTTGGCCACCTGGGCACACTGCTGGCTCATCTTCAGCTGGCTGTCGACCAACACCCCCAGGTCCTTTTCCACCAGGCAGCTTTCCAGCCACTCTTCCCCAAGCCTGTAACATTGTACGGGGTTGTTGTGGCGCAAGTGCAGGACCCAGCACTTGGCCTTGTTGAACCTCATACAGCTGGCCTCGGCCCATCGATCCAGCCCGTCCAGCTCCCTCTGTAGGGCCTCCCTACCTTCAAGGAGATCAACACTCCTGCCTAACTTGGTTTTGTCTACAAACTTACGGAGGGTGCACTCAATCCCCTCATCCAGATCGTTGATAAAGATGTTGAAGAGGACAGGCCCCAATACTGAGCCCTGGGGAACAGCACTTGTGACTGGCCGCCAGCTGGATTGAACTCCATTCACCACCACTCTTTGGGCACATCCAGTTTTTTATCCAGCAAAGCGTACACTCTTCCAAGCCATAGGCAACCAGTTTCTCCAGCAGAATGCTGTGGGAAACAGTGCCAAAAGCTTTACTGAAGTCTAAGTAGACAATGTCCACAGCCTTTCCCCCATCCACTGATTGTGTCATGTTGTCATAGAAGGAGATCTGGTTAGTTAAGCAGGACCTGCCTTTCATAAACCCATGCTGACTGGGCCTGATCACCTGGTTGTCCTGTCTGTGCCACCTGCTGGACTCAAGATGATCTGCTCTTTAGCCTTCCCTGGCGTTGAGGTCACTGACAGGCCTGTAGTCCCCTGGATCCTCCTTCTGGCTGTTCGTGTAGATGGGCATCACATTTCTAATCTCCAGTTGATTGGAACTTCCCCTGTTAGCCAGGACTGGTGGTAAATCATGGAAAGAGGCTTGGTGAGCACTTCTGCCAGCTCCCTCAGAACCCTTGGGTGGATCCCATCTAGCCCCATAGACTTGTGGACATCTAAGTGGTACAAGTGGCCATTTTCTCTTGGATTATGGGGACTTCATTCTGCTCCTCGTCTCTGTCTGCCAGCTCAGGGGGCTGGGTACCCAAAGAACAACTGGTCTTACTGCTAAACACTGAGGCAAAGAAGGCATTCAGTACCTCAGCCTTTTTGCCCTCCTTGGTCACTGTTTCCTCCTGCATCCAGTAGAGGTTGAAGATTCTCCTTAGCCTTCTTTTTGCTGTTAATGTATTTATAGAAACTTTTTCATTGTCTTTTGTGGTAGTGGCCAGATTAAGTTCTAGTTGGGCTTTGGCCTTTCTGATTTTCTCCCTGCACAGCCTCACAAAATCCTTGTAGTCTTTCCAAGTGTCCTTCCCCTTCTTCCATAGGCCGTAGGCTTTCATTTCTTCCTGAGTTCCAGCCAAAGGTCTCTGTTCAGCCAGGCTGGTTATCTTCCCTGCCAGCTCATCTTATGGCACACTGGGTCAGCTTGTTCTTGCACCTTAAATATTTCCCTCTTAAGGATTGTCCTGCCTTCCTGGACTCCTTTGCCCTTCAGGACTGCCTTGCAAGGCACTCTGTGAACCAGTCTCCTAAACAGGCCAAAGTCTACCCTCTGGAAGTCCAAAGTGTCAGTTCTACTGACCTCCTCCCTGTTGCCTCAAGAATTGAAAACTCTACCATCTCATGATCGCTAAGTCTAAGATGGCCTCCAACCTTCACATCACCCACAAGTCACAAACAACAGGTCTAGCAGGGAGCCTTCTCTAGTTGGCTTCCTTACCAGTTATGTGAGGAAGTTGTCTTCCACACACTCCAGGAACCTCCTGGACTGTTTCCTCTTTGCTGTATTGTATTTCCAGCAGACATCACGTAAGTTGAAGTCCCGCACAAGAACAAGTGGTGATCGTAAGAGTTCTCCTAGCTGTTTATAGAATATTTTGTCTGCATATTCATCTTGGTTGGGTAGTCTATAACAGACCCCCACCATGTTATCTGCCTTGTTGGCCTGCCCCCTGATTCTTATCTATAAACACTCAACGCTATTGTCACCATCACTATGCTTAAGACAATCAAAACACTCCCTAACATACAGTGCCACTCCCCCACGTCTCCTTTCTGGCCTGTCCCTTACAGCTGTAGCCATCCAACAGAGCACTCCAGTTGTGTGAATCATTCCCCCATATTTCCATGATGGCAACTATATCACAGTGTTCTGCTGTGCAGTGGTTTCCAGCTCCTCCTGTTTGTTGCCCATGCTGTGTGCCCTGGTGTAGATGCACTTCAGCTGGGCTATTGATCCCACCACCTTTTGGAGAGGAGGTGGGGAAGGCCTAATTCCTACCTGACCATTCCCAGGCGGTGCCATGATTCCTAGCTCATCAGTGTCTTTGCTGTCTTTTGGCACCCTGTCCCCTACTTCCACTGATACAGAAGACCTAAGGACCTCACTAGCATTTGTACAAGAGTTCAAACTAGTTACTGCTTTTCTTCTAGTAGCTGTGTGGGGTTTTATTGAAAATTAAATATTACTTTAGTCAGTGCGCTTAGTTCATAATTTGGTGGGAAAAGCTCTGCCATCAATAATGCTAACTGCATAAATATTAATCTTAGAGCATGTATTGATTACAAAAGGGAAGGCTGAAACTGGATTTTGCATTTTTATTTTGCCTAAATACAGAATATGCTGTTACTTCTATAGGAAAGCCAAGCATTCTTGCCCAGTAGCTTACAGACTACACTGAAGAAACAACTAGTTTGAAAAAACACCTGGGATGGACCAAATGGTTTTTGAATGAACTTCTTTGAATGGTTTCTTAATGTGGAACAGGGAGGAAGCAGCTTTTGAACACTTTAAAGTCAGAAATAGTTTAACTCTGTCAGTTCTCAGCTTGAAATATGTATTAATAATTAATACCATCTGAGACTTCACATGCCAAAGTTTGGGAACAGAAAGAGAATTTATCCAGCACACATCAGGCATAGCTAAACTTCAGCAAAGCCCTGCAAACACAGAAGTTTGTTGTTTGAAAGGCTTGGCCGGTCAATGCGGTACATTATTTACATGCTTGAATTCTTTAGCTTCCTTCCCTGGGAAGGCCCAGTTAATTTTCTCGGTTCATGTGGGTTTGTGCTGAATCAGGTGGAGTTTTTTTATGAGCGCCTTAGGCCCTTTTTCAAGTTGGAAAATAAGATAAATCACTATGGCTTTGTTTCTCTAGTGGGGACATTTTGTCTATTCGAATATAAACACTTTTCCTTCTCCTTTCTTCAACCCTCTTCCACTCACATACAGGCATACAGCAGCCTGGGAGTAAATTTTTTATATGGCTTAATTTCAGAATATCACCATTTTTTTTTCTTGGGCTTTTGAAAGGCATCTCATTGCAATACTGTGATTTCTGATTTCTGTGGCAAATTTGTACGGTAGGAAGACTGTGCTATGACTTTCCTCTTGCCACTTGATGGGTCCTGTTCTAGAGATTATCCTGGACTCTGATGTGCTATAAAACTGTGAGCCTGTCGTACACGAGTGAGAATGCCCTCAACAGCTCTTGACCTTCGTGTGAGTTGAGGAGTTAGACTTGAAGAGCTCACACTTACTGTAAGGAATGCAAACAATTGGTTACATTAAGCCCTATGAGGTGAATGTGTGTATTCACATGAGTTCATGCCCCAGTGCCCTCCAGCACTTAAGAACATAGACCTACTTAACTGCTTTTTGGTAATTTTGCACGTGCTCTCTCCCTCCCCCCACCCCATTTTTGTTGAGAAGTATCGAAGGCTTTTATTACTCAAGTAATTGCTTTGGATCCTTTTACAGTCCATGTTTTAACACGGTGAAGTTTTTATTTGTTAGCACAAGAGTCTCTGCAGAATACTGGTGAAAGCAGTGTGGTTTTTATAGACAGTGTTTTATCAGGACTCTGCTAATGCTGTCAACGTAATGGACAACGTTTGTTTTTCCTTTCTGTGCAGTTTGTGTAGCGGTAGTCAGCTCAAGAGGAGACAAAAGTAACGTAGAACAGGAATGGTGTGCTGTCCTTGGTTCACAATTTGCATCAAAAGAGGAAGGTGGATTACTTTATGAAGGCAGAGTGCCTTACAGTAATCTTACCAAAGGATATTTACTCCCTTGCTTTTAATTTGTGCTTGAATTCGAGCATAGGGCGATTATTTATATATTGATAGCATGGTTTCATTATACTAATTTCAATAAAAGCTTAGTATAGTTAAATACCTATGGTTGTCTTCAAGCTTTAGAGGACTTTGAAACTTGTTCCATGACTGTAGGAATGACCTCTTGGCAATCTGTCTCTTCCACCTGCCTTGACAACACTGCAACAAGTCTGTTCCATGTTTTGAGTTATTTCCTCTAGGTACTGTGCTTTTAAAGTGCTTGCTGCACCTAAGCCCTGGGACATGATCAGTGAACTCCTACAGGTAGTGCCTCTGCTGTGGAGGGCTCCCCACACAGCAGCAGCAGCAGCGGCCGCACTCTTGCTCGGGGCAGCACGGCCTGTGGGTTGTCATCTGTGCTGTCGAGAAAAGGGCAGGATTGTCTTTTGTGTCTGGGGAGTTTGGTCCTTCTGCCAACAGAGGCTGCTGAGGGCTACTGCCATAGGAAGGAGAGCTGTTGCGGCGGTGCTGGTGCAGTGGTGCTGCAGTGTCTTTGCGGGAGAGGAGGGGCACAGGCAGCCGTCCGGCCTTTCCCGGCAGCCGTCCGGCCTTTCCCGGCAGCCGTCCGGCCTTTCCCGGCAGCTGTCTGGCACTTCCCGACAGCGTCTCCTCTCCTCAGACTCGACGGCATCGCAGGTTGTTGGTGTGGGTGCTCCGCAGTCGCACTGCCTGCAGCACCGTGGGGCTGCTTCAAGGCAACGAAGGAAACTGTTTACAGGATCATACCGATGTGTCCTCCTCTTCCTACTCTTCCCACATTTGGATCCGTTCTGCGCCTTTGGCCACACTGGTCACAGGAGAGACCTCTCGGAGGCCGTTACCTTCAGACTGCGTGAGCACGAGGCAAAGCGGAAGAGGGACCTGGCAGTGGCCTGAGTTCAGGGAAGGGCTCCGGGGCAGGCCAGTGTTCATGTGCGGCAGGCCGTGAGGGCCCGCCGTGGCCACCACCCTGCCAGAGGCCTCGCAGGAACCGTCCTGGCCAGCGAGCGTGCGTGCACAGCGAAGGCCGAGCTCCACGACTGCTGGTGCTCACGGCCAGCTCCTTGTGTTTTCTGCTGCAGCGAGGTGACACCTGCGCATGAGGGGTTTGGTGGCAAAGGGCTCTGGTGGAAGCACGGAAACCGCCCGGTGTCTGGCCAAGGCTTTTTCGGGTTAATGTGTTACCTGAGGTACTGTATTGTTATGGCTGAGTAAAAGACGTAAAGCCATCGGGTTTTTAGCAGATGGCTCTGGGAAACGGTATATATATTGCTGCACTGAGAATTCAGTAAATATTTTTGACATTGATTTGGGGGTTTTTTTTATTATTTTTTCCAAGTTGCTTTTTTCTCTCTTCCTCTAGGAAAGTGTAGGCGTGTGCTTTGCTGAGGAGGTTTTTACTCATGAAGAGAATGTGAATCTTGAATCAAATTAACCTATTTTTAACATGAAATTCTGGAGTCTTGCTTGAAGGCAATAATGCCATGATGTTACATTAGCTTTATAAACAAAATGGAGTTAATGTAAATAGTAACTTATCGTTGTTTAATGTAAATAAGATTTTCTTTACACTTATTTCTTATTACCTTCAGCACATCAGGTCCACCCATTTGGCCAGGAAGCACCTTTTTCAAGAGAAATGGAGCCCTTCTACAAGGTAGGTGATGGATGCTACATCTTGGGTAACTGTTCTACTTAAGAAATACCTCTTGCAAATTACACGGCTTTTGTAATTGTTGCTGGGGAAGAAGTAACCAAATGTTTTTTGTTTTCTTTAACCTGTTTCCTTTACTGTGCATCTGGTGTCTTGGAAGTGACAATTTACTACATACAGTGAATGTCATCTGTGAAAGTTGCTGCTTCTTTTCTTTCCTCAGATCATTAGTTTACTTACTGTAAAATATGACACAGGGTGGCTGTTGGTTGGGTTTTTTTCCTTTGTGTGGCTAAAGAGTACCCGGAAGGAAATGTTCCAGGAACACAGCTTTTAGCTCTGTGGATGAAGGAAAGTTGTTCTTTGAGAGAGATTCTTTCTTTTACTCTGTATTGTGCTGATAGCAAAATGTACGCAAAGGTAGGTAATGGTGCTGTAGTGGGGAAAACAGTGGCAGACTGTTTGTCTCAAGAAACCTGCCATGTTTAATGGTGCTTATATTCATAGAGCAATGTTAAATATCTTATTTCTATTGGATGGGCAATATAAACCGAAGCGATACAACTGTGAAGATTTTCAGTCTATCTTACCAGACTTTTAAAAATCATTAATTCGCTGCTAAGTGTATTTATATTTCTGCCATTGAGTACACAGAGCTACTATCGCTCTTAATGAAGTGTCTTAGGAACACAGAATGCATTTCCTAGGATGCGAATGTAACTTACACCATTTAGGATAATTTTATGGTCTTTGCAAGTATTTGTCCATGAAGTGTCTCGGTTTTATGTTCGTTCTCATGGTGCCAAGAGTTTCTTGGCCTCTTTTCTGGCAGAAAATGCTGTATAATGTTCTCTGGAACATTTATCCAAATCACCTAGAATGGAACCTTACTCACAACTAGGCTTACAAGCAAATAATTGACAGGCAGTTCTGCTCATTGTCCACACACCAAAGTAATCCAACATCTGTAGTTTACCCAAGAATATATGTCAACTGATTCCTTGCACGTATCTAAGAATTTGCATCGTTCTATTATCTGATATCTATGCTGGGACTTGTTCAAACAAATTTTAAATACATTTAAGCATTCAGATTATTTCTTACCACTACTAGGACATGGTATAAATTGTAGAGTTTGGCAGCTTTTGGCTTTAGTCTGATAGGATAGATCTGCTACCTCTGCAGGCCTTCCTAATGGAAAGAATTAGATTTTTTAATAGTTTTTTGTTGTAAGGGGAAAAAAAACCTATTGTGAATGGATATGCTTGATTCATTTTCAGTCATTCAGCAATTCCGCTTTTAAATGTGTACATGCACGTATACTGTCTTTGTTCATAAAAGGTGAACTACTCTGTCAAGTTTGTATGGTACAAATGTTTTATCGCTTCTTATGATGCATGATATCCAGAATTAAGAACAACTTGTTTCGTACTGTTCTTCTTATCTCAGTTGCTGCTTAAACCCTTTTCCCAATAAAGAAGAGCGTGCTGTTCTTCACCCTCTTCTCCTCAGCCCTCCTCTGCCTTCTGAATTGGGAGAAAAAAAAACCAACCCAAACCTGAAAGCCCCAAACATTTCAGCATATTAAAGAAATAGAGAAAAAGAGAGAGATGACCTCCTTTTCAAGCAACTAACAGACCTTTAACTGAGTTGGCATTCTGTGTTGCCATTTCAAGTGGAAGACCCAGCCAGTCTGAACTCTAATAAGCATGATGCGACAGAGGTTGGAAGGATGATGGAGTGGGAAGAAAAAGCTCACTAAAGGCATCTTTTAACACTCCTGGTTTTAATAGTACAACAAGAAAATAACTCAACCAAGCCTGCCTTTCTTTCCTCTCCTTCTCCTCTCCTTCTCCTCTCCTTCTCCTCTCCTTCTCCTCTCCTTCTCCTCTCCTTCTCCTCTCCTTCTCCTCTCCTTCTCCTCTCCTTCTCCTCTCCTTCTCCTCTCCTTCTCCTCTCCTTCTCCTCTCCTTCTCCTCTCCTTCTCCTCTCCTTCTCCTCTCCTTCTCCTCTCCTTCTCCTCTCCTTCTCCTCTCCTTCTCCTCTCCTTCTCCTCTCCTTCTCCTCTCCTTCTCCTCTCCTTCTCCTCTCCTTCTCCTCTCCTTCTCCTCTCCTTCTCCTCTCCTTCTCCTCTCCTTCTCCTCTCCTTCTCCTCTCCTTCTCCTCTCCTTCTCCTCTCCTTCTCCTCTCCTTCTCCTTGCATGGAAATAGTTCATCTGCCTGCTGCTTCTGACTGTCTTTTTCCAGAAAACCTGTAGAGGAATGGTAGCGGGTGCAGGGAGGTGTGAGATGAGGGAATGCAAAGGTTTGTTGAGTCCTACCTTACATGATCATTTTGAGTCTGTTTTTTGAGTGCTTATATCCAGCTTAATGCAAACAGGAGAATGAAAAAATGACTCAATTATCAATTTCAAGTTACAGTGTTGCCTTTTGATTGGCAAAAGTTTGGGTAAAAAAGGAATTTTACATTATTTTTACTTGGTAAATGTTTTGCTACTTTCAAAAAGAATGTTCAGGGCGTGTTACAGACAATAGTACAGAATAATTCTGAAATTTTAATAAATATGATGTTCATGTGCACTTGTCACACCTCATTTCTTCTGCGTTGTTAAGGAAAATGCTTTTTTTCGGGTCTGGGGAATGGAGAGAAAAAAATGCCACAATGTAAGTAGCACTGTTTTTTAGCCAAGAAAGACTTGTAGACACTCCTAGTTTCCATTCATTTTATACCTAAACTATCTGGCAAAGTAATCTTAACCATTGTAAAGCATTTAACATACCTCTCTGGAGAAAGTGACTGAGAAACCAGTTATCTGTGTACCTTGAAGTAGCAAAGGAAGAGAAGGAGATACTAAAATTCATTTTAGGTATTCTGTGTCTTTAATGTCTTTGACATGAGCAGGATTAATTCTCTGTTCCTTTCTGACTGTCTTTGCTTGTACTTTGTTGAAGAATTTTGAACAAAATATTTATATGCCATTTTCTTTTTACATGTTTTTATTAGATAAGAGATGGATACCTCCATTTCTTTTTTGAGGATCATGGTACTGATGTTCCAAGCATTAACTCTCTAATCAAAACAAATGAATAGTAAATTTACTTTTGTGTTCAGTAAGTCATCTGCTCAGATGTTTTATGAAATATTGACCTCCTCCTGTTAGGTGAGGGTTGCTCCTTATTACATCCTTGAGCTCTTTGGTCTCCTCTTGAAGTCCCATGCAGAGGTTAATATAGGTAGGACCTTCGGCCTTACCAGACTCCAATACCTTCTCTCAAAACTTACTTGTACATCTGTAGAGATTGCTGCATTCTAGCCTTTAGGATTCCCAGATAAAACAGATTTTTGCTCTTACTGCTTTACTTTTTCTGTCAGTTTTTTAACTTGTTACTGTACCTATTGTGATTTTGTTTCAAATCGTGGCTTAATTTTTTTAGAGCTGCTGTAGGGAGAGCCTTTGTTCCCACTGTTTTTTCTGTTCTCAGCTGTCATAGCACATCTACCTTTATTTAATAAAAGGTATGACAGGAAGAAGTCTTTATGGTGGAAAAGATTTAGACGTATTCTAAACTCTTCAGGAACTTATGCTGGGTGAGATAGGTAGGGACATAATCACATTAACCTCAAGACCTTGAAACAAAGGCATTGTGTTCAGGTAAGGTCAGTTTTTTTGCCTCTGCTCTGGTCATGGGTATTAAGCTCATGTTACAGACTTGAGGATGCAGTTGCTCACAGATCAGTGGTAATAATAAAACTATTGTGATCTCAGCACAGCTACCATTCCCCGTGAATAAATTAAAAATACGTCTTCAAATTAACTTTTAGCAGCAGTCATGTAAACTCCAGCTGTTGTGTGTCACCTGTAAGATGTAACCAGACTCTGGAGGGGTTTGGGTTTGTTTCTTAAAGATACAACTCTCATTTTAAGAAAAAAAAATACTGAACTTGCCACTCCTTTTTTTGTCTTATTTGCCCTCGCACTTCAATAAACTAAATGCAACATATTACTATGTCTTCTTCTATCAAACTTGTTCTGTCCTGGGTTGCAAGGAAGCATACATAGAACGTGCTTGTGGATGTAATTACAACTGGCACAGAAACAGTGTGCTGTACGGTGAAGGCAGTGACCCTTGCATGCAGTTGCTGCTGCAGTGAGAATTGAAACAAGAGTGCAAGAGCTGTGGGAGTTGCCCCAAAAGATGAGAGAGCCTCGTGGCTGGGCAGTGACTGACATAAAGCAATGCTTCCCCTCTCATTTACAGCAAATACATGTCTGCCAGGCTTAGTGCCATACTTGGGTAAGCTTCTTGAGTTTCTGGTCAAAGCCTGGCAGAAGCAGGCCTTCATGGCAGCCCAGTTAGTGATTCTTCATTGTCCATGGAAGGAAAGTGAACCTGGTTCATGCTGCTTCTTGAGAAGACTGAATTGAAATCATCTGCTCTTACAAATGAAGATGTCCAGCCTGTGTTTTTATGTTAACAGTGACATTAGGATAAATATCTAACAACAGCAGGGGTCCTTCCTGTTTCTTTGGACAGCAAATATTACTCATACTAGCTACTCAGTCTTTTCTCTGGAGAGGTTTTGGGGGGAGTTGTTCTTGTTACCTTCAAGATGGATGTTTACAACAAATTCACAAAGAGAAGATGCCCATGTGCATGCACAAGCATTTTTTCTCTAATAATGTGAAAAATTGGAATGTGTCTGTCAGTACCCACCAAGAGGCACCGAAGGGCCCCTGCAGGCACAGTGAGCTTCTTTCTCCTGGAGGAAATTCAGTTCATCTGCTCTTTCCACTGCATGAGCAAGGCTGGTGCAAGTCCTGAGGATGTGAGGAAAAGGTACAGCCCAACCTGGAACAAAAAGTATTTGAACCTGCTGAGGAGAGGAGGAGCAGGGGAGAGCTGAAAGATGAGAGGATTCAGTAAGTCTCATGTGCGTTTAACTTCCAGCATTGCATGTCTTGCACCTCAAAAGAAAACCGAACTTGGAGAGAAATGCTCTGTTTTCCTCTACTACCTAGAGGTGCAAACAAAACCCAACATGGCAAGGTAGTGTATCTATTACAAATAATTTAGTATTATATAATAGTTAAATGTAATGATGACCATAAGAAGAAAGGCCAAAAGTGATGCAAGACAGTCCAGCCTTAGGATTGGTAGACTTAGGTGCTGTAATCTATATAACAGAACCTTGGGCAAGAGCCTTATGCCCAAATCCAACTAAACTTCGCTTCCTAATGCATATTTGGGTGTCTTACATTCCCCAATACTTTTTTTTGCATTGGGGTTATAATTACTTGGTTTCCTGATCTATGAGGTTAGCATAATAAAAGTGCTTCTCACTGCACAGAGCTGTCAGTCCACAAAATATTAGCTCTGTATCATACTCCAATGCACCACTGCTGTTTCTTTGCTTTTGCAGGGAAGTATGTTTTAGGTTTTGGCTTTGGTTTTTCCCATTGAAGTTTCAGTTAAGCTTCATACCTTTAGAGGTACACTTGAAAATGGACTAACTGCATAAAGGACTGTTCTGTATGGAGATCTGGGGATTTGAGTGTCCAGTTTAGTTACCTTGATCAGAAAAGCACCAAACCTTTTCACTTCAGCATGTTTTCGCTTCAGATTTTGCTCCTCCAACCTCCAGTTCTACCCTCTAAACTGTGGTGACAGTCACGCTCTGTGTGCTGGTGACTTGGCTTTGGTCAGCCTATTGAATTAACAGCAAAGCTCCTATATCTCTTTGTTACAATAAATCACTTTTCACTTGCGTTGCATTATTATTTAAATCAGCTTCCCACACACACTCACACTCAGGACACCTTACAATCTCTTCAGGAGTTTCATTTCTGGAATATGATTCATGTGGTTCTTCCATAGAGACCGAATATTTGAATATTTTATTTATTATTAGCATTCAGTGTGTTTGCAGTGGTGTTATTGAAGAAGTAAAATTAAGTCAGAGGAGTTGTTCAGTGTGTCCCTAAGGGAGTAATTTGAACAGCAGAGCTCTCCTTTGTTTGGGAAAGTGGGTAAAACCCTAGCGGGACTGCTGGGGTCCTGAGGGGGCTGGTAAGGTCTCATGTTTGTGAGAGGATTTTAAAATGGCCTTAACACCATGCATTCAATAAAAAATCCCAGTGAGAGACAGCATTTTGCAGTACAGAAATGGCCACTTTGCTGTGACATTTTTAGCTCTGTGTAGGACATTTGTGTATAGGGTGCTATGCATTAGCTGTGCAATATGTGTGTAGTCTTTTTATTTCTATTTTTCTAGTTGAGTGTGTAAGACAATGGCAACTTACTAAGTTCCTGAAGTGTGGTCCTGTTGATATTAGAGCCATTAGTAAAGAAATGTGACTGCTGGCTGTTTATATTCCCCGTGACCAAAATGTCTGAGCTACCTTTGGCCTCTAAAGCTGAGAAGGAAGAAAACTGAACTGCAGCAGACAGGTCTCACTAATGGAAGATCACGTTGCAGAGTACATAAAGATAAGTTAAATTCCTACCATATTTAAACTCGATGACTTATATTATAGCTCTGCATGGGTATCTTTGCTATCTTTACAGATAACTTTGCTTATTTTGTAACAGTCCTGCATAGTGACTTTTGAAATACTGCTTCTGAGTGACTCAAGATGAAGTTTACTGGCTTTGTTTACTTTCCTTGACAACTGGGCAGTGTGGGTGAGTGCCGCAAGGCAAATCCTACCACAGCGTTAATCTTGGGCATAGGAGAGGATACATCTGGGTGTACCTCCCTGTTTTACCTTGTGTCCACTGCTGTGTGAGCCGTGGCAGTAAAACAGCACTTTGCAATACACACCAAACAGAGAAGGAACTGCTGCTGCTGCTGAAAATTCCTGCAATGCTGGCCTGGTTGCCTCAGTAACTAGTGCAGTGTAGGAGAGAACAGGAAGGCTACCCAAAGCATGGAGGAAGTGAGGAGGTGGATGGTTCTTGCTCAGTCAGAGTTCAGTGCTGAGGTAATCTACAGGTAGTGTTGCTCCAAGGATGCTGCTAAGTGGCTTCAGGCGTGTTCTTAGCTTCTTTTCAGTTTGGTCCTGCAAATGATGTGGATGTGACTTTGCAATTTGAACACTGAAATCTACTTCCTTTAAATTGCCAGTAGCTGATCCCAGCTTTTTTAGGAAAAGCATTTTATGTGATTGGCCCTTCTGTAGGCATCAGCACAGGTGCTTTTGTCCAGAGGCATGTCCCTTTCCCCACCACAAACACACATATGGGACTTAATTGCAAATGGAAAACTGACTGTGGTGCCTCTGGGTTTCAGTTGGGTGGAGGAAGGTGTAGACACGGCGAGAGAAATAGCAGCTTTCTGTTCAGTGGTTTTCTCTTGTACCAGGACTGCCATACACAGCCAGGATTCTTCTGATGTTTTTCATTCACCACCAGGAGATACAGTGTGCTTAGAGTGTGGGGGTTGTTTGCCTCTGCCCAGGATCTCTGGATGCCTGGTGGCATGGTGAGAGAGGGGCTGTCACGTAGCTGGGAACTCCTGGACATGATTGCTGCAGATACAGAGAAAAGTCTGGCAGCAGTTGGTGTCAAACCTTTTCTTGTAGGTAGAATTTAGGGCCAGGCCACCTCTGGCTAGATTGGGGCTTAGAGTAGGACATTTCAGTGTCCTATGATAGGGATGTAGCGTACCACCAGTTCGATTCTGTTTTACAACAGCAGTTCTCTGAACAAGTCACAGTTATAAACTAGCAGTAAAATTTGTGTGTTAACTTGGAAAATGGTACAGTATATAAATATTTGTTTTCCATAACTGTGAAATGATTGTGATTGTTGCCATCAAAAACTCTGGGTTGATGAGCTGGAACATATGCTCCATGCTGAGAGCCTGTAAATGTTTGACGTCCCTAAAATGTGAAGGTACTAGATACTAGAAGTATTCTTGGTTTTCATAATTCTGGAGTCTGTCTGAGAACACAGCTACGAGAGAGGTGTAAGCCTATGCTTTACATGGAGATTAGTAAAAGAAGAATGATATTGCAGTTGTGTTGTTTTGAGCAGTTTTGGTGATGTGAAGATTGCTGTGAGCAAGGGAAGGCTGTTGTCAAGTTGGGCTGTTCCTTGACTACATGTCAGGTTTCTTGAGACAGACCTATACTGAGTAAATTAAACCAGAAGCTCTGGGAATTTTTAAGATGCTGTCTTGCTACGACCTGCCTGTGTGATGCACAGTTACATGGTTTTGGGTCTCTGGAAAAGCCAAAGCGTTATAACTAGTAAACAGAAGAAAATTATGGGAAAAACATTGATGTTGTTCAAGTGCAAGAAATACCCTTATCTTGTGGGCTTTGTGTGCTGTCTGTATTGTTGTTGTTCATGGTTCACATTGGCAGTAATTTTTCCTCTCTAACATGCTAAGAATTTCTCCCTGCTGGTCAGAGCAGATTGCTGGGCTTCTGGTTAAAGATTGGTAAGTTCTTGGTTATATAAAAGGTATTTCTTAAACATGTAGAAGAAATGGCAAATCAATGGAAATGGCGTATTACTAAGAGAGCTTAATTTTATTTGAACAGTTGAGAAAAGTAGTATCTTTCAGTTGAAAGGGTGACCAGTGACTTGCACATTTCACTGCTATGCATTATTTAAGCTAAATGTGAAAAAAAGCTGCTGGTTTCAGATACTGGAATAAATCTTTCCACTAGAAATTCTTCAGTTGTACACTTAAGAATACGCAGAGCTCTGGGGTGGCCAAGTTTGTTCTTCCAACTGTGAATGCATCACTTGATTTTCCTGCAATTTATAACAGACTCAAAACTGAATTGGGAGTGCAAGAGGAAAGGAGACAGGATTTTTTGTCTTTATCAGAAGTACAGTGTGTTCAGAAATATCCAAAACCAAAGCTAGAGCTCCTTTTCAGATTAAGTAGTGCTTTAGGCTACTGGTTTGAAGCTGCTTGAAGTGCACCTGCCAAGGCATTAGACTGTGAATATGAACCCTACCGTATAAAGCACTCCTTTCTCTCATCCCTCTGCCTAGTAAAGGAAAGGTGAGTTGCATCCCGATCCCAAAGGATGAACTTTTACAAAACAGTCCTCTCTAATCAGCAGAATGGAATAAACTCTCTCACTTTTCTTACAAAGGTAATCTTTGGGAAGAGTCTGTAAGACTTTTAGCCTGGAAAAAGTATTTATCCTCTCTAATGCATTTAATACCGACCACAAATTAGCAGAGAATACATGACTTTTCTTTACATTATTTTAGGACAACCCCCATCAAATTGGAAATACCATTATAGTATCTTTGGCTTCATCTAACATTATTTCTCTTAGCCTCCTTTCTCTTTATAGGTCAGAGTCTCACAGTGCTTGCAATTGCATACAATAAAGGTAATAAATTCTCTTTCTCTGACTATTTATTTCTATGTCTAGCCCATCATACTGCTCCTTAGTGCACAAGAAGGATAAGGTAAAATTGAAATTAAAATTGTTCATACAGTGATGAGAAATTCCATTCCTGATTTTTATATATATGCACAATTTGAAGAACACTTCCTGCGTATCTTTCATTTTCATATTTCTACAGTGCATCCTTGCTTTGCAGCATTTAAGCATAATTAGTTTTTGTGTGAATACGTACCTTGTTTTTCTTTATAATAAAATAGAGTTTGCTGCTTTGAGAACCACATGTTGAGCTTCAGCACTCAGTTTCTGTTACTAATATATAAGTAAACTGTTTCTTCTGAGAAACAAGAAAAATAAGTTATTTTTACTGGAGATGAAAACAAAATAGCTAAGGCCAGACCACCTGATCATCTGTGTGTGTAGGTCTGTGCCCATGTGTGTATTTAATTAAATGCATTTAAATATAAATGTATGTGGTTATCTAATATATTGAACGGGTACAAAGAAATGCAGTTATTTTGAAAAGCATCCCTTTTTGTGCTAGACATTTGGTGCCTCTGCCCCATTCTCATAAACTCTGAAACCATCCATGGAGGAAAAATTACCTGTAAATATGTTCTAATGTTTTTTTCTGGGAAACCTGGATATTTCCATTCTTTTTTGGAAATGTTCTCTGTGTCATCCAAATGCTAGGCTTGAGATACCAACACAGCAAAATACTGAGATTTAATTTTTTTGTATGACAAATACTGTCCTTCCCACCACCATGTGTTATATCTCTTCCTTTTCCCCCAGTTTTTTATCTGTAAACATTTTCTTCTCTGTCGTGTTTTGTGTTTCTGTCAGTCCTCTCTTTAGGTCCTTGGGAGCAAATCTGAAGTTGTTCCCTCAATGATTTTTCCTCCCCTCTCTGCTTCAAGCAGTTCCAGTTTTGATCACTTTTGATCACAGCAGTTGATTTTGCTAATGCTTAAGGCAATTTGGAGTTAAAAAAACCAGTTGTATTGTAAAGTTCTTTTGGTTGGGTTTGTGTGTGTGTGTGTGTGTGTGGTTGGTTTTGGAGTTTTTTTTAAATAAATTAGTTTAATCTCACACTACCATGAATTCGTGTTAACTTTTTTCCCCCCCTAATTCCCCTGGATGTCATTATGTCAATAACAACTTAATCTATAACCAAATAAAAATAGGTTTCTGTATGTGTCCTCGGTAGAAGACACCTTATTTGCTGTATGATATTTAGAGAGGTAAAGGCATGCTTCTGGATACGTCTCTTGCAGATTTTGCTATAGTGGCTGGTGAGAGAGGAGATTTTTTTTTTTAATGGTATCATAACTTGCCGTGGTTGCACTGATAAACCACAAGAATGACTAGGTCTACATTTTCAAGCTTGTTGTAGAAATGCATTAGTGGCTTAAAATACTAAAATAGCAAATGATGGCCAAGATGCATGATCAATTAAGAAATTAGAGAATTTTTTTTATTTATTGGGTTGTAGTCAAATCTCTGAGGTGTTCTGATTTGTTTTGCTTTTTGGCTTTTCTAGGTGGTTGCTTTTACTGTATCTGTAACTTAGCTGCTTCTCTAAACAGGTTACAGTATCCTGCACAAATACAACTGTTTCTACCTTTCCCATGCAAATGAAGGCAGTGTAGTTTTTGTAAGAATGTGAAGCCTGAACCTTGTGAACTGGTATCTGAGTAAGGATTTGACATGACAGGTATGGAGTACAGCACTGACTCTTGTTCTTAGTGCTTTGGACAGTGTTAATCACTGACGAGGCAACTTGAGTACAACATGAGTGCTCAGAGTGCAGTTCCGTACAGAAAGGCAAAAGAAGCAGCTTGATACGGTGCACTCAAACTGATACTCAAAATACCCAGCAAAACCTTAAATTTCCCCATACCATCTGTTGAACAGCTTAATGCTGGGAGGCAGAAATGAGACAGAGTGGGTCTGGATGGGGACAGAACCAAGCGAGGACACGGTACTGCAAGGTCATGACTCCCTGCCTTTCTGTTCAGTCACGATGGGGCTAGCAGGGCTCCAATTACTTCTGAAGAACTGGATCCAAGTTTACTGGAAGATTTCTGAAATGAATCCTTCTGAAATTTTGTTGCTAGGATCATCAGTTACTCTTGCCAGACTTGCAGATGCATATAGGTCAGTGGCATCATGATTTATTTTGTAAACATTTCATGATTTCACTGCTATCTTTAGAGATCGCCCCTCTGTCTACATGTAGATGTTTTTCTTGAAGTGACACACATTGAACTCTTCCAGGTAGCCCTTAGTTTCCACTCCTGGGAGGACAGTGAGCAAAGATTATAAAACAAACACTGCTGAGTTTTTCAGTGCTGTTTTACTTTATCTGTGATTAACTGCAACAACAAATCTTAAATATTTATTTTGCAAGAGTAGGAGAATGAGGAGTAAAGGTCCAGAATGAGATTTGCTAGTACACAAGACCACTGAACAGCTGTTGAGCAATCCACAGATAGAGTAAAATAGCTTATAGATGATGATAGCAAACTACCAGTCTAACTAAAGGTATCTCTCAGGTTTTTTTTAATTTATCTGAACAAATAGAGATGTTGTGGCAGTACTTTGAGCAGAGTAATAATCTTTTCCACTGAAGATTAAAATAATAATAAGGAAAAAATGTATCTTAGAACCGATCTGTTATGTGAAAACAGATCCTAAAGTATACAGTTCCACTAGATGTTTTATTCAGCTGGTAAACCTGTTTTATAAGCTGAAATTCTTTTCCAGATAATATCCTAGGGGAGTGTGCTCTGTAAGCCTGACAGGAGGAGGGACAGCTTTATAGACTCGAGACAATATGTGAAGAATCTCAAAACTGCTTCTTGGAACAGTCCATAACCTGCAATTTGGGCACACCCAAGTGTTGCAGTGGCTGGCCAAGGTTCCCAAGAGAGGAGAGGAGCTGCAAGCTTCAGCAGTTCAGGCTGCCTGTCTGCTGCCTTGAAAGACTGTGGTTTGAAAACAACTAGCCGTGGTTTCATTTTGAACTCTTAACTCACGTGAGCGACTGTGTCTGAAAATGTGTAACACCCCCCGGCCCCGCTACGCTACACACACATTTCAGGTTATTTTACACGCATTACTTCAGAAATAATTTGATGAAAATTGAAATATTCTTACAAAAGAGAGGAATTTCATGAATCGTTGTAATTAGCAACTGTAATTAGCATTGTGAGCCTCCACTTGTATATCTGTGCTGGTTAAAACAGCCACTTGCACTGCTGGTTGGGACTGCCTGTTATGTTCAAGTCCGACACCCAGCATAGTTGAGGCATTGTCTTATTGCAGGTGTCTTTTTCAGTATGTTAGCTTTCCTAGATTCTTCATTTAGGTTGTTTCTTCAGTATTTATTAAACAAAAATCAGGAAGTGAGGTGCTGTTGAATTTACACAGGAAGTCAACAAGCTGAAGCCTGTAGACATTCTTTCCTGCAGGCATGATGTTTGGTCATTCAGAAGTAAAAAAGGCTGTGGGATGAGTAGCTCCAGGTATGCAAACTGCATGCAAAATAATGAATGAGGGTTTCCTCATGTCCTCACTGGTTGGAAAGCAGCGGTTGCCTTTGGACAAGAGACCGGCTGCTTAGGCTTACAAGGCAGGGAGCTGCGGTCAGCCCTCCTTGGGGAAGGTGGTGATCCTCCATTGGCTGGTGCCAGGAGAGCCCTGCAAAGAGCAGAGCAAGGTGATCTCTATCAAAGGAAACAGTCTCTTAGTTCAATCCCACAGTTCATGAGAGCAGCTACTGTTTTGAAAAGAGGCAATTTGAGAAGCAACATGGAGACCTGTGAAAGGAGAAACCAGGTGATGAGGGTTAGATGGGGTAAATTATGGTTGGTATTAAAGGTGTCTTTAGAAATTCCTCATTGCATCCAACTCACCTGTCTTAGAATCTGGGTGTATATTTTCCTTTGCTTGGATTTCCTGAGCTGGCAAGGAACAGGTTTACGTCAGGTAGTAAGTTTCCTAAATGACTCGCGATTTAGATAATTCTCATGAATTCAGGACAAATGCTGAAGTTTGGGAAGATTTTGACATGCCGTCCTTGTTATACCAACACAAAGATTCATCCCAGCTTTTGCTACGCTTGGTGGTGGTTTCACAGGTCGTATTTCTTCTCCACTGGCTGAACCCCATCGGGCTCATGTTCTGCCATAAAGTATTCTACTGACAAAGCTGGCTGTCAGTTATGTTAATTAGCTGTTGGTAGTGAGTTGTCCAGTACAAGTAGTGTATAAGCTGGGGGGGGGGGGGGCGCTTCTATCTTTCCATGCAACTTTAATTCAGCTTTCCTGTTATGTGTACTTTGGGATACGGATCCTCTTATTATGTAATTGCTTAATCTGTTTTTTTTTCCTCATTAGTCTCCTGCCTCCTTGAGTGCATTAACTGTGAAAACTGAAGGTTTGGGCTGCAAATCTACCAAAATGTAGCATTTCCTAGCCTTTAAGTGCTTCACCTTTTGGTGGGTGGAATTCAGTTTGAGGCTTTTCAGTTCTGCCACCTTCATGACTTTCATTTTGGTGTATGTAAGAAAATCTAGACTACCAGTTCTGCCATGCGTTTACATGCTGCATGCCAGTTCTGTATGAGACAGAATGAGTTTGTTTATTTTATAATCTGAGGTGCTCAAAAAAAAAAAAAGGGAATTCTTGAGCCTCCTTTCTAAAAGTTTGAATCTACTCAGGCAGAGACTGAGGTACCCGTTCATCAAAAAAAATTATTCTGTTAGTTAGTCAGGAGTTTGTTCCCCGTCTTCTGCCCACTACACGTGCTGGTGTCATCTTTTATTATTTCCTTCACTGAAATTGAAACTCTGGGACAGTTTGTGTTATCAAGGAGAACTATTTGCATTTTTTAGGACTTAATAATCTGATCACTCTAATAGAAGTATAGTATATAATATCTAAGTTTATTGAGGCAGTACTTTTCTGTAGGTGGCATGGCACTTTGCAGAAAATCAAAATGACAGACCTTTTTCCTACAGTATCCAGCTTCTAAATGTAACATACCTAAATAGGAGTCCTTAGATTATTCTTTTTTCCTCAAAAATTAGGTAATATTTTCAAGAATGGTTAATTACTTGGATCACAGTAATAACTCTGAGCAGTTGCCACATACAGCACTTCTCATCTTCAAAATACTTTAAAACATTATCTGATTAAAGCACACAGCACCCTTTTTAGTGGGTTTGGGTGAGCACCAGTACCCCTGGCTTTAATGGAGAGTTTGAGCAACTTCTCAGGACAAGCCTGTGCTCATCAGGTGTGGCAGAAGCCACAGGATCCCTGACCCCTCCTTGATTCCTGCATACTTTTTTTTAAATCCACCTTGAGAGAGATTCCCATCATAGTCTAGCAACACGACCCAGAATTATTAAGTATCTGCCTATATGTTTTGGACACGGAGTTTTGGAGGCCTGAGTGAATAATTGCATGGTCTCTCAGCTTGGTAAGAAATTTGCCATAGGTTTTCTTTGTTGGCAATGAACATTTACTGTGAGATTTCTTCACAGAAGACCAGAAATAGGTGGAGGGTAAAGGGGATGAAAGACCTTCTGCACTCAGCCAAGTGAAAAAGGACACATCCTGACCAAGGAGTGAAGGAAGGAGCCAGGGAGAAACAGATTGTCTGTGTGAAGTGGTTGAAAATTCCATTAATACTTCCATGACCAGAGAGAGAAACTTTGTATTCTCTGATCATCTGTATGACTCTTCACTGCAGGCATGGTTGCTGTGTAAGATCTGGTCTAGCTTCCATGTGACAAACCCCGGTGACACCTTCTGCCGTGTGTTCCTGAACTTCTGCGTGTGAAGTCTCTGAAACTTCAGCTTAGGAGTCTAAGGATTTCTCAGGGGTCGTTGCTTGGGTGTCTGTGCTGGCAGCTGGAGCCACACATACGTGTGCAGCTCACTCTGTACGTACAGCTGTTGGCGCAGTCACATAGGTCTGTCATTTCGTGCAGTATTTTCTCTAAAGTGCTCGAATTACAGAGCGCTCAAATTAAGCAGTTCATGCTCTCTGGATTTGAAGAGACTGCCTTGGAGAAACTCTCCAACTGCAGCTTGAATTAATGCTAACCAGGGCCTGAGGACTGCTGGAAATAGGAGCCAAGTTGATGAGGGGCTGAGAAACCTGCAAACTGTTTCAGAATGCAAGGGTGGGGTGGCTGGGGAACATTATCTTATCTAAATGGTAATTTCTATTCTGTACATTAATTAAAACACATAGAGTACAAACTAGCCTTTAGGAAATCTTTCAGAGGATCTTTTCCTAAGGGAATGTTTTAGAAGTAAATTGTTAGCTGTACATGCCTGCTCAGTGCAGTCTCTAAGACCATACTGAAGCAAACAGTCCAAATTATATGCCCTCTTTAAGCAACCAGGTTTTATGGATGTTAATAGTTTTGGGGAAACTGTTTTTATTTTTTTCTTAATAATGCATTTTGAGCATCCTCTTTCTGTCAAGGAAGAGCAAAACCATGTTTGTCAAATCAGTAGAGGTTAACTGTGAGATGGAGGAATGTGGTTCAAGAATACAGGAAGGAGTCATCAGTTTTAAAAGAAAATTTTCAGTAGCAGTTAAGTTTTACTTATTTCTTAATGATTCTTCTTCATGAAGACAACTTGAACCAATTTATTCAGGAACCACTTTGGACGAGTTAAACCTGTTATAGGTGGGTCTGATTGTGTATTTATTTTAAGTGTAGTAACAAGGTTCCCATTTAGGAATCAGAAAATATTTACATGAGAGGAATGTTTTTCATTATCTTGTCAGTCTTGCTTTCTTTCCTGTGTTATTATGCATTTGTGACAGATTTGTATGCATCTTTGCTTCTGCATAACATCGCATGTTCTGTGTCTCAGGTGGAATGATCTCATGCACTGGCAGAGGTGGGTACTGCTGATACTTTATTGGCTACTTTGCCTTTTTATGGAACATAAGCACATCCCGCCCGAAAGAAAAAAGCAACAAATCAATCCCCCTGCAAAATATATCTCACTTGAAAAACTGTAGAATGTCTCAGATTCTTAGTAATTACAATGATCTCGGGTATAGCAAATTAATAACAAGGAAAGCCAAATAACAGTCTTCTGCTGGGTTTAGAGGCAGAAAATTTGTTTTTTAAACTTTTGCAGAGGGACAAATATTTCCTGTCATGGGGAAAAAGAATTTACAAATGCCTGTGTGGAGTTAAAAGGGATTTGGAAATGAAATGCAACCCTGTGCCCCAGATAGGAAATTGCATGTGGTTTGCCTGAGCATTTTGGGAAAATCCACTGTCCTAATCTAATCCAGATAATTAGATTTTGGATTAAGGTAGGCTATACTCATCAAAACCGGAACAGGTAGAGATAATTTTTGTCTGGTCTGGACCCTCTGTTATTATGCCTAGGCTATTTTTCCTATTTATAAACCTTTGTATCTTTCCCTTGAATGATTAATCTACAGGCAGAGTGCAAAAGTTATTAAGGCTCGAAACAGACAAAAAGATAAATGATGACCTTTCTAATTGGCTCTTGAAACCTGAAATATTTACCGCTTGGAGGATTAATAGTGTTTGTGGAATGATTTGTCATCCAAACTAAGTATTTCTTGCTTCTTCATGAAGCCATTCTAACCTCAGATAAATAAATATCTGCTGGTGCCTCCAAGTAATGGATTTTTCAACATCATCATAGAAAGAAATCTTACTTCCAAGCAATTCACAATAAACTTCCGTAGCCAAGCATACTTTACTGTTGGTTCCTTCACTTGCTTTGCTAAGTGCGATCATGGCTGGGAATGAATGGTTCGCTTCTTTATCTGAGGTCTTTGGCACTAGGAATCAAGACTTAATCATTCTCTGCATTGATGGGTAGCAGAGCATAACGGCTCTCTCAAAGCTGGCAGGGTGATATTTTGTTCTTTGCTCGTGTTCTCAGTAGTTAGTGGGAAGGGCTATAAAACCTGTGATTCTTTGCTCCACTATGAATTAGGCATTTTCAAGCATAACTTGGAGGGTTTTTTTGCTGTGTTAGTACGGAAGCTGAGATATCTGGTAGTACCCTAGAAAGCATGATGATGTCACACCAGGAAAGTGCTTGGTTTTGCTGTGTTCCTGAAACTAGGAAGGGTTAACTATTTGCATTGCACTGTATTTCAGCAAGTTTTATTAGCAGAGGATAGTAACTTCAGCTTTTCATTGACAAATCTATAGTCTCTCCTCACAATAAGGACTCAGTAAATGTGATGAAATGGATTGCCTTTGTTAGACTGTTGGTCAGTTAAAAGTGACTGTGAAAAGAAAAGAGTGCCAGAAACTACTATACTTCTACAAAGAGAGGGGGAAAAAAACCGCAAACACAAAAAACCCAAAAAGACCTTTCCTGTGGCTTTGTTGCTGTGATAAATGCAGTGGGTTCCAGGGACTTCTTAAAGAGAATGTTTAAAACTGGCCTGACACATGAAAGTGCAAACACTGAGCTAATCTTGAAGAGCAAGTAAAATCACATTGCATTTGACTTTAAAAGGAATAGTAAACTCTATCCTGCTGGGCCCTGATGGGTGCATGAACGCTGATGTTTCAGAATCAAAGTAGCCTGTGTAAATTCAGTCTTAGGTGTTACGTAACAGCTGGGGATTTTAGGAGAATTATGATGTAAAAGCCTGATGCTTATTTAATAAACTGATCATTAATTACAGTTAAACACTTTACTTCTGGAGTGAAATGAAGAGTGGCTTTGCAGCTCTTTTCATTTTAATTGCAGCATCTGTTGCAAGCCTAAGTTTCTCTTCCCTGGCAGAGTATTTTGCTGCATTAATGCTGTATGCGTGTAACTGGTAGTGTTTTAGCACAGCTTAGTTGTTTATTTTGCAGGGGTGATGTGTACCCGCTCCATGAAATGCTGACCTGTTTGCTCAGGACAAACAGCAGGGGCAAACTGATCCACTCTAGCTGGTTTTAATCATTGTTCCCTAGCCCTAGCTTTTGCTTTTTTCCCCCTCTCTCTTTTACTACTTCCAATTAAACTATGTAATTGTAGAGGAAGATACATCTCATTGTACCAGCATTGTAGAAAGATGATTTTGTAGGAAATTTATGATTAAGTTTGCTCAGACGCTCTGCTGTGGCTGGTGGAGGGATTCATCAGTAGCTAGCAAGATCTCTAATCAAAAGGTTCAAATAACTACTTAAAAGTTTGGGACAACCTATCAATCACACATCTGAATCTGCTGTGTACTGTGGCAGCCACTTCAGCTTTGAAGTTGTTGTTTTGAAGTGAGAAGGCTCGCACTCTCAAAATGTTTGAACTTTTAAATTGCCTCCTTTTCTGCAGCAGCCACTGACTGAATCGGGAAAGAAGAATGGGCTTTTCATATTTACACTTGGCAAGGCATGGATGTCCTGTCCTCGAGAGGAGATTGTAGAAACAGATAGGAGTGTTGCAGACAGAAAGAATTAGTACCGGAGCTGCTAGATAAAACTCAAAAAAAAAAAAAAAAAGCAGTGATTCAGAGCACTATCAGGGAGATCAATTCAAAAGGAAAGAAAGTCAGTATTACCCTGTTGAACTAAAACCAGAACACCTTACAACTTAAAACTTCAGTTATTCCTGAAAATCTTTATTTTCCAAGAATAATTAACAGCAAACTTTGCAGTGAAGAACTAAGCTTCTTGTTGTCTGGAGGTATAAATAAAAATTTACGTTTCCTGAGAGGGTAAACAAATTTGAGATAATGATTCTCCAGGTTTGATGATAATTCACAGTGGAATAAAAGCAAACAGATTCCTCATACTTAAGCCCGTGATATAAGCCAGCGTTCACAGCAAGCAGTGCTGGGTGTTGGTAGTAGTAGTCTTGGGGAAATTTTTACCATCTCTTTTTAGATGGAAAAGCTGATATTCCCCATCACCCCCCCCCCAACCTTTTGACAGTGTTGATTTGCTTAATTTGGGGGGAAGTCCTGATTTCACATAGACACATCAATGAAGAAAAAAAGTTTGCACAAGATCTGCACAGTGCGTATTTTCTAGTGTTGATGCAGGGAACAGTGTTCCAGTGTTGCCTTGTCTAAACACAGGCTTTAATTCTTTTTCTTTTTTTATAAGGGAGCTTCAGGGAGCAGTATATCAGGTGATACAGCAGAGGAAAAGCTTTCACATATGCAGTTCATGAATACTAGCACTAAAGCCGCTTCTTTGTTGCCCACATGTGGAGTCCTGGTATCAACCTGCGTATCTGGTGCTCACAGCACAGTGTTATTGCTGGTGGGCTCATCTGTAGGTGACAGAAACACCAGCAGTGATGTTCAGCTATGTCACATGAAGAACTAGCTGTTCAGCCCCTGGAGAACTGCTGAGCTGCAGAAGCATTCACCAAAGGATATCTGATTGTATGTGTTCCCAGTGAAGGAAACTTAAAGAAAACTTTCCCAGAAAGAGCGAGAGTTTGCTGTGGGAGTTAGTGGTGACAAGTCCCTTTCATGTAGTCATAGTTTGAACAGGCAAAAAAGAGCTTGTTCCAAAATACTAGCATAAATTGGGGTCTTTAAGCTTAATTAGGGCATGTATGTTTTAAACTGAATTGCAGGGGAAAAAGTTTCCACCTTATTTTTAATTATATTTGTACAACTTTTTATACAGTAATTATGTGTTTTACTCTGAACATCAAGTTATATTGGGAAGTAAATGGTATAGGCTGAGTCTGAATGTTAAGTGTGAGCAATGTTTAAAAAGCAATTAACGCAGAGAGGTGTGCTGAGTGATAAATGGGGGAGGAGGCAAGCAACTGAAAGTGAAATGATCTTGCTATAACAGTTTAATGTTCAAGAAATGCGGTAGGGAAGCTACTCATGCATAGCCTGAATTTCTGCTGGGCTTTTGTGTGAGGCAAATCCTGTGACAGTGCAACATTTGTATGCCAGGCTTCAGCTGGCAGCTTCGACTTTAGCAGTGGGTTTACTTTGCCCACAGTATGGCTGAGTGTTTAGTTACATAAACATCATTTACTGAATATAACATAACTTTAATTATAAAAAGTTTAGGGTTTATTGTGGTTTTGGAAGATGTTAAAGAAGTAAGATTCCTCTGCATCTAACTTTTCCTCCTAGTGGCTCATGGACCTTTATGCAGCACCCCTGATATTTGTACGATTTACAGCTGGGGCACATGTTCAGAAGTAAACAGACTGAAACTGTGAAGGGGTTGCAGCAGTACTATCATTTTATCTCAAGGCCTTTTGGCTACCAGTCAACTTAAAATATTTTCTTTGTATGCAGTTCTCTCATCCGTGCTGGTGTGTCTGACTGCCAATACGTTACTGGGGACAATGTGTGTGCAATAGGAGGACAACAGGCCACCCTGGCTTTTATTTAGTCAAATCTTCAAAGCAAGCATTTCCCTTCCTTCCAGAAATAACAGACAGAACCTGAAGTAACAGCATTTGTGAAGTAAATTTAGGAGATGCAATGGGTGATGAGTCATTACTTCAGTTCAGTTTCTGTATTTTAAAATGTGTATTTTGTCTGTAACCTAAAACACTTCCCAATGTTTGGCTGGTTTTAATCCTTACTTGTGTTCAGGGGAGAGAGTGATTTACCAAAGTCAGGGAGAGTCTGTTATCGTACTGATTCAATTTGCCAAAAGAAGAAAATTAAACTTTCTGTACTGTTTTGAAAACTAATTTCTTTAAAAACCTTCCAGATCTTTAAGCTTCTAACTCTTGCAAGTGCAGTAGAAGTTATTTAATAGGCAAAGCAGCAATATTTTGAAATATGAGTAACTTTTTAAAACGTTGCAGCAATTACCGTATTTAAAAGGTAGTTGTCTTGAAATAACGCAGAGCACTTTTTCTTACTTGATGGGTTGTGCTATATTTTGTTCTACAAGAAATGCAGAACTGCATCACCAAATACAAATCAGCACGCAGTGGCTCTCTCTGTGTTACACTGAAGCAGCCTTCTTCACCATGCCTGAGTATCTGAGAACCGTCTGCGATCTGGTTCCTCAGGAGTGCGGGATGGTGCACGCCAGAATCATGCCCTGGCCCTGCTGCACTCTGCTCACCCCTGGTTTCATGTGAAGGCTGTGTAGATGTGTCCCTGGCTGGTGGTGAAGCAGGATCCTGCTGCCCTGGCGGATGCCATGGTAGGTGAGCAGCGTCCCAGGGGACACCACCAGCATATGCCAACTATACGTGGGCAAGAAGACGGGATTGATGATTAGATCACACCTGCAATGGAAAGATTTTACCAAGAAGGACTGTATTCTGGCACGCTGCTGCACACCTTGCCCATGCTTGTGTGGTTTGTTGGTTCTTTGCTGTCTCTCATCAAAAGCTACTCCAGACCACTGTTTTGGTCACTGAAAATGGAACACAAGTCTGAAACCAAAATGCGTTCTGGATTTCGAGTTCCAGCAGTCACAAAGGAGGGCAAAAAATCAATGCTACCAGTGGCAAAACACCGAACAATCAAGGGGAATAAATCTGGCTCTAAGACTCAGAAGAGGAGCTTACAAGGATTCCCTATGCCATTCGTTGTGATGGGTTTTATTTAGGAACAAAGACTCCACATCATTCGTAACCCATTGCTTATAGTTCTGGCCACTTCTGTATTCAGTAATACTCAAATACACTGCAAGTTGGAATTTCTTTGCTATAATTATTTAAAATGTAGGCATAAAGGAGTAGGGTTTGGGGTGGGGTATTCTTAAGAAATGGTTTGTATCAGGTATGTTTAAAATGTTTTGGTTTATATTGGCAGTTTGAAGAGCAGATCAAGTCAGCCTTGCAGCAGCCACCATGTATAGATGTATGAAGAACATCTTTTTGTAAATATCAGTTGATACATCTCTGAGTGTTTTACGGAACATAACATAAAAGGCACATTCCTTGCCAAAACTTCCTTTGTGCTGGGCTTCTCTCTAATGTAATTTCCATCAGTTAAAGAATAAAGAGAGCATATTTTTGGGCCCGTTGTGCTTGGCAGTGCACAAAGGAAAAGGAGGTTGGGGGGGTTGAGAGTATTATTTCTCAGCTACTTCACACAAAGAAATACTGTACTACTTTCAGAAATCTCTTAGTACAAATGCCTCCTGTCACAAGCAATCAGTGTTAGGCCATTTTGACACAGCTGCACGGGATACTGCAGTGTGTTATAAAATTGTTGTCCTGGACTCAGTACAGGAAGGCTATAACTGGGCAAGAGCTGTAGGTCTGATTTTCCATACTCACGTGGGTGCTAATTGTGGAGCGAGTGTCGTTTCAGTGAGTAGCTCTTCTGAAACAGTGTTGTCTAACACCGTGCACTTAAAAGGATGAGGCTGTCCTAGTGCAGAGCTGCTTGGAGAGGGGCTGGCTTGGAAGGGCTGAGGGTGCCTGTGTCTGTCTCTCATGTGCAGTCATGCATGCCATCTTACAGGAAGAGTAAGAGACATCTTCTGTTGCTTGCACGGCACTCACGTTGACTTGGCCTTCTTGATTTTGTCAGCACATCTCTTACTGCAACCCTGCTCATTTAAAATCTGCTTGTTGTTCTTTCCCTGGTTTGAACTTAAACGCAACAACTTGGTTAAATGCTTGATCTTAAAAGATATCCAAACAGTGTGGGAGGGCTGGACATTTGGGGGACTTGGTATTTCAGGCCTTTATATCTGTAGCAGTAGATGTCCTACCAGTGCGTCATCCCATCCTGAGAAGTTTGACCATAGAACACCGAGGATGTCGCTGTGTCTTCTGCTGGCAGAAGTGTTTTCTGCCAGCTCTGTTCTGGGAGCCAAGGTCTGACTGGCAAAAAGAGCTGAACCCTCACTTCAGAGAGGTGGGGAGGATAGAAGCCAGAGAGCTGCAAACTCTGCCTACAGTGGGCAGCGCTGCTGCCAAAGAGGGAACGGCCCTGGCAGCCAGCAGTTAGCCTGGTTCAGCAGCTGCCTGAAGACGTCAGGAGGAGAGACTCTGCGCTGCGTGCTTGGCATGCACCGAAGTTGTTCTGCTGTCATAGCCCCGCGCAGGGAAAAGGCAGAAGGTAGAGGGCTGAAGTTCCCTGTGGTTGTTAGCATAAACATATGCACACAAACGTGCTTCATGCTTGTTAAACTTATATCCCTGTTGCCCTCTTTCAAATGATCTGTGTAATACTGAAAATGAGATTACAGTAAATAAAATGTTCAGCTTATTTTGCAACTGTCAATAAACAAATGTCTCCATTTAATGTTGTGTGCACACATTTGGTTATCAGATGTTTCCTACAGTCCTGCTGCTTGATGCTCGTTGTATGTCTCTCCTTTTGGGACTAGCATATGAATTTCCTCTCCTAATTACAATCTTGCACTGCTTAAACTAGTTTAGTAGTGACAAGAGTGGCCATTACTTCATTAATGTGTAAAAATAAAGTAAGATTCAACTCCCTTGGCTTCTGCTTAGTCACAAGTGCTTTGAATGTAGGTGTCTTTATTCCCATGCTTAAAATTTGAATGTGCTCTCTTTTTTTATGCTCAAAACATCAATCTTCCTCATCAATGGACTTTCTGTGAGAACATCCTCTAGATCTGGCTTTTTGACTTAAAACAGAATCTGAAAATTTTATCAGACTTATTTGTGTTATACTAAATTCTAGCAGATTTTCTCAGTGGTGTTGTATTTTTCAATTTTCATGAAAGTTCCTTGTTCAAAATAGAGTTTTAAGAGGTGGTTTCTTGACATTGGTTCAGTATTGCAGCCTGTTCTATTTTCAGTTTGTCGCCGGTACGTGGCCCAATACAGCATGCCGTCATAGTGGGGAGGGGAGAGGGTGTTTGGAGATTTGAGAGAAGGCAAAAGCCTGCTGTACTTTTCTGTGTTTCTTTGGGCTTTTTTGTTCAGTTCTGATTCATTGCTTTTTAGTATGTGTGAGCCATTCAATGGCCAGTGCTAGTTTTGCTTTTCCTGTTCTTGAAGTTGAGGAAACACATCAGTATTTGTGATTCTAATACATTTTGAAAGGGAATTGGCATATTTCTTTGCTAATATATTCTGGCAAAATTGCATAGGCATTGCATGCTGAAGACAGCTGATTTTGCTGCTGGGTACCCATTTTATTCACAGTGAGAAGGGGAATCCTGATGTGCAAATGAAGGGCACTCTCTATTTGTGTAAACTATTTTCTTTTTTGGTCTTTCAGTCTGGTATTTCCACGCTATTTTGTTTATCACAGGCATTTATTGTTTATCACAGGTCAGTTTAACGGTTTCCTTCAATAGTGTCTGAGGTTTTCCAGGTTCTTTTGGGTGCTTCGTGTTGTATTTTCCTTTAAAACAATCTTCTGTCCCTCTATAGATTGTTTTGCAGCTTTGCTCAAACTGCAAGGTCAGTATTTACAAATTCTGTACCTTCAAGTGAACTGTAATGTTGTGTTTGCCTTTAAACATGGTTTCATGCTTTACTTTCACAGTAAAGGCATGCTGGCTGTCTCAGTGCAAGTACACAGTGTTCCTTTGTATTTGCTCTTGGTGTGGATGTAGGCTACAACTAACACAGCAAGAAGAAAGGTTTTAATGGATATTTGTATAAGGTGTGTGATTTATTTTTCCCCATTGGATGTGTTGTTAAATAATAACCACTATAGCTCAGTGTTATTTCCAGGTAAGTTTATAAAAGTACACAAATCATTCGCAGGACTGGGGTGGGTTTTTTTCCCTAAACTGTTGCATGGAGATTACTGTTCAGTACATAACGTGTTAGTCTGCAGCAGTGAAAAATGTGTTCTCTAGGTGGAAAGAGAGATGTATGACACTCTGGTGACACGTATATAATCAGCTCTGGTGAAGTGAAGTTAACCAAATTGAAGTAATCCTGGTAGTGCATTTTCCCTTGGCTTGGGTAGAGCAACCTGCACTCTCAGGGCAGAAGGGGATGGGTGCAAGTTATCTTATGGCACTAGAAAGAGTTATTTGCCTCTGCATATCATCTAGCCTTGGTTTTGTTCTGCCTCATACTTTGCTGAGGTGTGGAGGGCTTTGGGTGCCTTCTGCTGTCTGAGGCTGACAGCTCCTCTGCACAGGCTGGGTCTGGCTTTGCTGCTGGCTGGAAGCTCTGTGAGGAGGAGAGATGTGTGTTTTCAAGTTCGTTGACAACTGCTTAAAAGGAGAGGTAAATGCTGAAAAAACAAAGGCTGCCTGCTGTCTAGCTGACCGAAATGAGGCCAGCTGGGTATTTCAGTCAGACAAAACACCTCCCTTGGAGTGATTTAAAGCACAGTCTTCAACTGAGCATATGGGGCAAGGGAGAGGTTTGCAATGAGCAGATTATTTCATCCAGCATATGTAAGATTCAGGGTCTCGCTTTCTTTGGGGGTGTTTCGTTTTGTCTTTAAGGAAGGTGGCTTTTAGGTATGGCATGGCATTTACTGTCCTTCCAGGGTTGTATGATGCAGTCCTCTGTGGTGTGTGGACTGCTGCCAGTTGCCATGGCAATACAAAGCCTCCCCAGCCGAGGATGTCTTTGCTGGGAAATGGCTACAGCGGCACAGACATCTCATCCTGTTGGGGAGCAGAACTGCCTTTGAGTATCTTACCAGTGATTCAAATGTACTGACCCTACGTGATGCAATTGTGGATCATAGGATAAGGGCTGAGGGTATCACAGCATATTGAAATACATACATCTCTGTTCTCGTGGAATAACACATTTCTGGTGTACTGTCTTCTCTCTGCCTAGCAGGGATGGTTTCGTCTCACCTGCTCCCACGTGAGAGCACAAGTACCACATCCGACTTTATTAGCTAGATCCATCAAATCCTGCATTTAGTTGTCTTTTTCTTGGTTGGTAAGTTACATTTCAGTACCCCATGAGCAAGTATAAAGATGATTTTTATATAAGCCACTTCAGTTGAGTTTGTCAACTTTAATATCCTGTTCTGATCTCTTTTGCTGCTCTTCAACTTTACTGACTTCGGCACAATCATTTCTGATGCACCGGTTGATAAGGAAGGTTCACATCCGAAATGCTCAAGAGCTGCAGTGGGAGGAGGCAGCCAGGCGTGCTCCCTTGCATGTTGCTGTCTTCATGATGTGCCCTTTCTGTCAGGGAATAATCCTGGTCCTCACATGATGCAAATATCTGTTGGTTAGAAGGGAAACTGATAGCTGTTTCTGTCTGCAGACAAAGCACATCCTGAGCTTCAAAGCTTTGCATTCCCTCAGAGTCTGCATGCACAGGAATTTCATATGATTGTGTAGACCATGGCCTGTATTTTCATAACTCTTTTTTTACCTCATCTAGCCTGCTGTGGGTGTTGACACAATACAAAAAGCAAGCAATGAAGAACATCTTCAGTAGGGTGTGTTTGAAAAGCTTTTATAATAGTTTATTTTAAATCCTTACCTCTGTGTGGGTAAAATGTAAGTAAAGCAAGAGCTGCATTGCAAGTGATGGTAATTCTGAAAATACATTAAGGGTATATCATCAAAGGTTTCTTTTTTTTCTGAATGCTCTGATTTTGTAAAAATACTGGAAAGCAGTGGAAATAGAAGCCTGGTTGCATTGTAAATAGTGCAAAAGTATTTTAGTAACTGTAGTACCAGTGAACAGAACGTTTTAATTTTTTTCCTTTAATTTTTTTAAATAGCATTAGTATTCCAAATAACAAAATCCCTGGCTGGAGAATTGTAGAAACGATGATTGCTCATTAGCAAATAGAATACAGATGTTCTGTTCATTTTGCCTGAGTGCTTCACATAAACACCTTGGGGAGTGACTGGCACAGAGTACAAACCTTGATA
This sequence comes from Bucorvus abyssinicus, assembly GCA_009769605.1. NCBI lineage: Eukaryota > Metazoa > Chordata > Aves > Bucerotiformes > Bucorvidae > Bucorvus > Bucorvus abyssinicus. The sequence goes on from CM020036.1 coordinate 18,415,280, forward strand.
GCATAACAGTGTGCTAAACACTTCGGGGCTGGCAACAGAAGCAGAAGCATACCATGTAATTTTGTAAAATCTCATGTAATTTTTAATCGTTTGTAGTATTTGTGTAACACGAGAACCTTCATGTGGGAAGTGCGGCACGGGAGAGCTGTCTCTACAGGGCTGTAATCAACACCAGAAGCTAGAGTTGAGTCAACTTCATGGAGGGCTGTTCATGTCATTTTGGTTTACTTTCTACCTTCAGCTTTTGTCCCCCTGCAGGTCCATGAATCTTGTATCAGTTGTGTGGTTTTGTATTTGCCTGACTAGTTGCCCACAAGTACTTGGGCCTCTGAGGCAGTATCTTTTTGGTTCTTTTCTCATATGTCTTCAGGTGGTAACTAGGTAAGAAATTTTTTGTTCCTCCTCTCCCCTTCCTCCATTCCACCATCCTCCCCCACAACAACAATCCGAACTACTTGTTCTGTTTTTGGGGTTTTTTTTATTTTTAATCTTATAGGTGCCAAGGCTGTTTTTGAGCACATATTAAATAAAGACTGGTGTAGTAAGACACGGCTGGGGACTTTCTGCTGGTTCTGTGTTAGTGGCTATGGGGTTTTACATCCCAGCATGTTGTTGTTGAATTCATAGTTCTCTGCCAGTGCCTGCAGTGCTTATGGAGTAGCTGAAAGGGGAGATGCCTCTATTCTGCTGGAGGAGCCAAGTGAGTTAAGGCTCTCTGTGTCCCTTGCTCTTGGACTGTGCTCCTTGCGGAATTTTTTCAGAGAGAGAGTTCCCTTTCAGTGAAGATACAGAAATTGTAAGAAATGCTGAATCTTATTCATGCAATTAAGTGGACTTTTAAAGAAAGGGGATTCCTAGCTGTGATATTACTCTGGCCTCTTGCCATCATGTTTGTTGTACTTGTTTAGTTGCCAGGGCTAGGCTGGGAAGAAGCTGAATGAACTGCAAGTTTCAAAATGCATTTATTTTATCAAAGAATATGTTGATTCCAGTGGGTTCTTTTTGTTAATTTTTTTCTTATATGTTGGGTAAGAAGTCTTCAAATTACTTCCATGAAGTCATGGAGCAGTAAAGTTGTGCTTCAGAGCAGTACCTATGTCAAACTGCAGCTGAACTACCATATGCCAGACCTGATTGTCTGCTGCAGTTACTCTGCAAAAATTATTATGCAGCAGTACAGCCTTGGCAAGCAATTAAAAAAAGCTTTTATGGGGTTTTTTTAGACCTTTTAAAGTACCTTTTCTTTTCCACCTTACTGGAAAACTCTTTGAACTATTAAACAGTGTCAGCACTGGGAATTGGTCAGATGATAAAACTGAGAAGATGGCATGGGGCACCCAGGGAGCGGCTTACAGCCTAAGGGTTTGTTTGTCATGAGCTCCCACCCCCCCCTTCTAAGCAAATACTAAAAACTAAGTGGAACTTAGTAACATCAGTTTGTCGTGCTGAGTTGAAAACAATCTGTCTAAATGTAAAAAAACCCCATAGCAGATATCAAAGTTAAACCACTTCTAGAGGTGGAATCAAAGTGTATTGAAGCAAGCTGGATCAGCATGAAGTGACTCTGTAAAGAGTACTTTGCATTTCTATATCTTTTCACAGCCATAATTGAGAGAAGAGTATGGGCAACTTCACTTACAAAGCTGCCGTTTGGTTCCTCCTTTTTCCCTAAAGCAAACAGAATAGGCAGGCTCCCAATTTGGAATCTACTGAATGAACCCAAATCACTTATGTGCTGTTTAGTCCTCCTGACAGCAAGGCAAATATAGTTGTGAAAAGATTAGCCAAACAAAAAGGCAAAAACATTGGCCTCGTTGTAAGGATTTGGAAACCTAGTTAGTAGTTCACCAATTGTTGAAGCCAGGATAAAGGCATGTAGGAAAAAGCAGGCTGAAAGTAAAGCACCTCATCTGAGACGTGTAGGAGTGGGGGAGGTTCTTGGGATAAAGCTTTAAGTTTTACTGTCATCTCTTCCTTTCTCTTCCTGTTTTTGTTTCATTGTAGCTTCAATATGTATTGAAAATCACATCAACAAATAGCAACTGTGAAGAAAAGCATATTAAAGAAGAAAATTAACTGTTATATTAGCTTAATGACTAAGACACTGCCCTGTTTTGCAAAGAAGTTATACCTGAGAAAGGTGTTAGTGAGATTTCTTATTCAGTCGCATTTTAAAAATCTGAGGAATTAGTAGTATTTAGTAGTATTATAGAGAAATTTGGCTTTTCAGCCATCAACGCGCTTGCAATAAGCGTGGGCAAAGCCCTTCCCAAATCTTCGTCCGCGAAGCCAAGCCATGATGATGATGATAGAGAAATTAATGTAGTAGTCTTCAGGACAACTACCGTAGGCTTCAGGACAACTGCAGCAATTATTGTCAACTGAGACACAAGTAGCAAGACACAGTCTTTGCCTCAAAAAGCTTGCAAAGACCACAGCAACCTACTCACTCTGTAGACTGGATTCCTTCTGCGGCTTAATCTTGGTAATGGCTTTGTATTTGAACTGCATAACGTCATGGGTGAGCTGCAGGCCACTGAAGAAAGGGGCAGCAGAAGGAAGTTGGTACATTGATACCGTATCATGTGTATCATAAAGTTAGGTAGTAAAAAGCCTCAGGAAATTATATTTCTTAAGTAATGCAATCAGAATTGCATTTAGACAGAGAAGATTGCTTTGTATTTACTAGCTGTGTTTACTGCTTCTTCTGATGTGCTAAATAGGAAAAACATGTATTTGGAAACTTCAGGGAGTGGAAAATGGAGTTCTAGACCCGAATCTGTACAGTTACTTTTGGGAATAACACAACAAAATGAGTGAGCTTGATTTGCTGCACAGCAGATGCCAGGATTATATGATGTGGAAGGAATTTTTTACTTTTAGACCCTTTCAGTGTGATGAAATGCAGGAGAGAGGAAGGAGGGGCTGACAGAAGTGCCCTCTTTTTTTTTTTTAACCTCTTCTGTGCTCTAAATCCAGAGGTGCCATTTGATTCATGCAAGCACAGCCTGTCTGCGTAGGTGGACTCTACCAAAACAGTAATTAAATGTAGTGTCTGTTTCTGGAATAGAGCTAAAAGGGAACAGAAAATCATACTATTTATTCTGTGGTTTAAAGCCATGCTGCTATAAACAGAAAATGCAACAAACAGAGAACTGAGTTCGCATGAAAATTGATGAAGAGTACAGTGTGTCTTTTTTGGTATTTATGAATTATTTAAAACAAGTTTAGCAGACTATAAAGCTTTTGATTATAGTCAGCTTGTAAGTGTGTTCTGCTACATTGTGCAGCATCTCAAAATAAAATGGACCAGCAGTTGTTTACAAAAGCTAAAGGCTTTCAAGACCAGCTCATGGGAGTAGCAGATGGTGTTTGGGCATTGTGTTGTGGTCTTGCAGTCCACATGATGCCATGTTGGACTGATCTGCAGAGATCCATTTGCAGAGACATCATGAGTGAGCTGCTTCATTGAGCGGAGAAGAAAAGTTTGAATGAACTTCCTTGCCTTTTGCCCTATGTTGAGTAAATGCCATTGACTGCTGTTATGTTTAAAGAAAATTACAAGATTGTATCAGAGCCTTTATTAAAATGAACTGCGCTCCTTTGCAAGTGATGATTCTTCAATTCGGGAGAGCTTTCTGTATCGGCCCGTGATAGGGTGAAGAAACCAGGTGGGTAAGATTCAGCCCCAGGTTTTTATGGTGAGATCAAACAGGACTGTGTCGGTCGCCAGCAGTGGGTATGGTGAGCAGGCAGCAGGTAGCAGGCGTGCTGCTGCTGCTTGAAGGCCCAATGCGCTACAGCGGCACCACATTTGGGCAACGGAAAACTCATGCAAACTGTGAAGTGTTCCAGCTCCCCCGCAGGCAGGGAGCTGCCTTCCCCCCAGCCCACTTCCTACGCTGCCTGCATACAACCCTGCTTCAGGCGCAGGGTGCTGGGACACCTAACCATTTTGGTCCGACAGGAGGAACATGTTCTTCTTGACTAATTTAAAGAGGGTCAAAATACTTCCTTGCCAAAGGGAGCAGAAGGGAGGGGGGAGCCACACTAGAGCAGGGACAGCGGTGAAGCCCCAGGTGACAAGATCTTTGCAGTGTTTGCACTAGTAAAGCTGGCGTGACTTACTATTCAAAACCCATTGAACCTGTTGGCAAGAACAGAGCCCTAGATCCTCTTGCAGACGGTTTGTTTGTACCAACTGCATTTCAATTGCCTAGTGATAGTGTTTGTTTTCTTGGAATTTGCTTTCTGGTGCAAGGTTTCAGCGGTGGCTCCTGACCACAGCCCTGCAAAGGCGGGGTTGCTGTGGGCCAAGGTACAGCGGGGCTGCAGGCACCCAGTGAGCCCTACCCTGCTGCCGGGAGGGCAGCAGCAGAGGAGGAGTGTCGTGGCTTCAAAGGGACTGAATGTGGGAAATGGAGGGAAAACTGCAGTCGCTTCCTACTCCCGCTGGCAGGCACAGTCAGCATTAAACCCGTTGCTCTTATGGGAACAAGCTGACCTACTTATTAATGCATTGTGTTTCAGTGTTCAGCTATGACGGTCTGCGCCAGAGGGTTCGTGTTTCCAACGACACCGAAACTCGGGCCCCAGCCCTGTACCAGCCTTGCTGGGGGTCTTGAGCAGTGCACTGTGTGTTGGTGCATCTGTTCAGTGGTGAGGAGCTCTGGTACCGTGGTGATGGGCACATGCACTTGGCTGTGCGGAAAGAGGGAAAATCCTGTTGGAAGGACTGATATATGCCAAAGAGGAACAGGAAAATAGAAAGAAAGATTGGAGTGATGTTTAAGTAGGATGAAAGGGTTTGACCAGAAACGTGTTTTTGATTGCATTCTGTGGGGTAAAGAGGGACAAGCCACTAATGGCAATAGCTATAGGTATGCTTAGGGTATCTGAAAGGAATACTGCTTTGCTAGCTTGTGAGATTCAGAGGTGACTGTAGTCAGCTGCTCTTCCTTAGCCACGTTCGTAAAGCGAGGTAAGGGTTCATTTGGTAAGAACACATGGAAACGAGCAAATTTGGAGAAGACTAAACATCAGTGCCCAGTCAGTGAGTAGCTTCCTCCAGATCTGGTTAGCTGATGGCACTGTGGTGATGTAAGATTTGGGCACCTCATCTCCTGGAGACGATGGCCTCAGCCAACGTGGAAGGCAATCCTGCAGCTCTTTCCAACCAGGCCTTTGGTCTGTTTTAGCAAATCCAGATCTCTGTGAGCAAATGACAAAAGTGATGGCAGAGGAGATGGGACAGCACTAGGAAACATCCTTTCTGTGGCAGACCATTGCTTCTGCCTCTGCTCTGGGGGCCTTTCAGTTTTTCAGAGCTATTGGATGACCATTTTGCTAGGTCAGCAAGAAGTATCTGCTACATCCATCTGTAACAATGGACCCAGACTTTCTCTGTTGGTCTGGGTGCAAGATATACCCTTACATGCCTTTCAAGTGAAAAAGGATTTCCTGCTCTGACAGAACCCTTCAGCTGATTTAAGAGAAGATTTTCTGCTAAGATGTATAGAGGCTGTTAGGAATCTAACTGTTTAGTTTACAACCTGGAAAGGCAACATAGTTGTCCAAATAGTCAAAGCTTTCCAAGAGATTTCTTCCAATTTTGCCCCCTGAAAAGCTGTGACCTCCTTTGGTAATTACATTGCTTAGTAGCCGTAGCTGAGGACCATTGAAAGTGGAGTTCATATAGGGTATGCAGCCAGAGTGTTATCGCAGGTTTTGCTGCAAAATTCATTTTTCTATCTTTGTGATTTTTTTCTCCAGTACCTTGTAGGCATGTGCATGTCTCTTTTTCTCTGATGTACACATATATACCCTTAGTCAAACTACTTAATCTGGAAGTTGTTTTTTTTTTAAAAAAAAAGAGAGCATTTCTGTGTTTAAATTCTTGAGAGGCATTCTGCTACCATAATGATAGAGCTCTAGGATTACCCAGAGATACAAAATGACAGACATCATAGTTAATACTCATCAGCATCCTTTCTAGCAATCTCAAAGCAGTCCCATCAGTAAAAAACTAAGCAAGCTGTGCTGCATTATCATGATTGAGGGCCAGATCAGATTTGATGTTGCTGGATGACATGAGAGGAATAGAAAAAGAAGTTTTCCCACTTCTAAAACTAACTTTATAAATAAGCACTTTGTAACATTGCAAATACATCCTCAAACTTCTGTTAAAATACTCAGTAATGACATGAAAACTGGACTCAAACGTGTTTCCAGATACTTTGCCTTGAAGCTAAGAGGAAGGGAGCTGCTTACTTTCATCCTGATAAAGGAAGATTAGTCATAGCTTTCCCAGCATCAAGAGTTTGGGGGTATATGAATTTCAGACCCTTCCCAACCAACATCAAACCTAGCCACATTGGTTTTTAATCAGGCATAATTACCACTGTTAGTTTCCTCTGAAACAAGTGAGTGATACAACTTATCTCCAGCCATTTTAAGGCTTTACACTGTTTTCCATAACTGTATTATCATTGTACAATCTAGCTCTTGGTTTTCTGCACTAAGGAGTCCTGTAACTAGGAGGTCTTCAACTTTACTGGAATTTCACTGTCAATTTTGCATAAAATAGAAATGTTTTCGTTGGTGTGTTCCCAAGGGTAGAATATTTGTGGCTTTTGTAACATGGACTCTACAAAGACTATAATAGATGCTACTAGCATGTTTGTTGTACCGGCTGAAATGTTGCACCAGATTTATGAGTAATTGTTTCTAAATTGGGCCATCAGGTATGTGTTAGGGGAGGGGAAAGGATCCCTATAAGGTTTTTCAGTTCTGTTCCTGGCTGCATACAAGGCAGCTCTTTGCTTATAAATGATGGCATTAAAATGAAAAATAAATAGAGCTTTTTCCTCCTGCATTTCCTTTCTGGAGGTCTGCCACCCTTATACTCTGAGATTTTTCTACCCCCTGCTGGAGACAGGGAGAAGAGAAGCAGGGAGGTTCTGACTGGGGAGGGACATCTTCAACAGGCACTGCGGTGCTTAGGAACTCTTGAACTTCTGGCCGTGAAGGGTGGTGAGATGAGTTGGGGGGGCCTCTGCTCGGTGTGCAGGGTTCGACTCTGCCGTACGAGAGCAAGCAATCGTTAACGATCAGCGGTGCAGAGAGGTGGAGATGGAGGGGGCTAGGATGAATGCGTTCTCTCCATTTTGTTGTAATCGATCTGATTTCCAAACATTATTAAGATTTGTTTCCCCAGACAGCGGGTGCTTTGCTCTCACAGACACACAGATCTGACACACAGATCATGCCAGTAAATTGAATTTGAGCAGGCAGTTAGTATGAACTGTTTGCTGTACGTACATGAAGCAGAGCCCTCTAAAAGGCCAGGGAGGTGCCTGTGTGCTGCACTGGCAGGGATTACAGAGACGCGTGGTTAAAATCAGTACTCCAGCTCTTGCTAGAGTTCCTGAGATCTTGGAGTACAAAAAGAAGGGTGGGGCATTTTACTATTTGGTTGTAAACACAAAATGGACAAGAAGACTTAGTGCTTACTAAAAGCAAGTTCTTTCTTCCTTTGTGGCAGCTCTGGTCGTGCCGCCCAGTTGGCTAGAGTGACAGCCATTCCTGGGATGGGGAGCAGGGACACGGCCGCCTGGGGTGAGGAGCTGTGCTGGGGAGCTGCAGGGAAAATGGGATCTAGTACTGTTTAAAAGGTGGTTTCCTTGCTGTGTGCCTGTGAAAATGGCGCAGCACACACTTGTGATTCTTGTTAATGAATGCGCTATTTTTTACAAACCTGTTGAGGTATGGTTAAGCAGCCCAGCTGCTCCAGCCTTGGGCTGAGCCCTGCAGCATGCTGGTGCTCTGATCCCCTTTCATGGGCACTGCTCGTTCTCTGCCTTGTATACACACGTAAGTGTTTTCCTGGATTAGAGCTCCAGCTCTCACTACTAGCTGGGTGAAACTTCATTTCGTTATTTCTGTTAAATGTCCAGCAACTTGTTTTCGGCATGTCCTGTGCATATGGTCAGTTTGGGTCCCCGTTCACCACATAAAGAGAACGTAACGAGAGCCCTTTGGTTTACCCGCTTGGTTTTGTGAGGTAAATACACTTTACACCTTTCAGCTGAGGATCTGAAAGAGTTTGCAAAGGAATTCTGGTTGTATTGCACCCATTTCTTACACCTCCAATAACCTCACCTGTCAGCCAGCGGCAATTCAGAGTCCAAGGAGTTTGAGTGGAGTCATCCATAGCAAATCAGAGGTTTACAGAAGTGGAATCCTGTGTCTTCTCTTCTTCTTTTTTAATTAAAATGTAACAGATAATAGTAAGTAAAAGGTGGTTTCATCCATTTTGGACAGAAAGAGGCTACATGATAGCAGTTGGCACCTTAGAAGCATCCAAAGGGCCTATAAATGCAACTCAACTGCAAAGTCATACCTTAGAGCTCACTCTTTAGAGACTCGAGTGGATTATTCTCTCGCCGCGTTTCAGTTCATGGCATTTCATATTTCAAATTCCACCAAAGCCAGTAGTTAACTTACATGTTTGCTACTATATAGCACAGATGGTACTAAATCTTTGCATTAGCAAAGTGCTTACTGTGAGATCTGAGATGCTTATGCAACTGAAATCAAGAAAAATGTAGGCGAAAGCAAGTTTGATATTTTATTTCAGGTTTGCAACGTATCTTCTCCAAAATTTCTTCTATGAAGTATTGAAGTAAGAAACAAACCAACCCTAATAACTAGAATGTAATGTTCAGTCTAAACAAACTCTGTCGAAGTTGTTTTAAATAGATGGTGTTTGTATCTATTGCCTTTAGCCAAGTTAAAGCTTCAACCTAAGGCTGACTAATTTCGCTCTTGAAGTCTCTTCAGCATTCAGGGAGCTTATGTTCACTGTGTTGCTTTCAGCGGGAGCTTTCACTAAAAAAGGCCAAGATGGCCTCAGAATATTGATTGTTGTAATTAGAAGGTAAATTCTGCTAATCTTGTAGATGTCTGCAGTGGGAATGTCAAGATCTTCAAAGGCTATCTTTGGTTTTGTATGTCATGTTAATAATCCTCTTAAAATGACATTACTTCATGCACTGCCTTACCATGGGCCTGTATCTCTTCCCTCAGCCCACTTGGGAAGCTCTCCAGCAAAAAAAGTCAAAAAGCTCTAAACACTAGATTCCTGCTTTTCTATTTTCTTCCTTGATTTGCAAATTGAAGAAGTTTAGTATTATTGCAGGAAGACTGGAACCGGGCGATAGCGGTGCTGCTGGGGCTATCTCCCTTCCTCCATTGGTTTCCTTCTGAGAAGCAGAAGAGCAGCTTGTTCCAGCCATGTTGAACATCACTCCCTGTGGAGAATGCTCAGCCGTCATCCACAGACCTGGGCAAATCTTGAGCATCTCCATGTGCAGGCTGGGGCTGGTTTGCAGCAATGCAAAATTGTGATTGTCAAGTGCTCTGATGGAAAATAGGCTTTAATCTGCTTTGGTTTGTTGGGGTAAGTTTGTGTCTAGTCCTGTTGGTCTTCAATGGGGATACACTTGAAAAAGATTTGCAAGGAAGAAACAGTTGCCTCAGAAGGGTTTTCCTATGTGCCTAGTAATAGGTTTTCAAAACTAGTCATACTAGTGACTGTTAGTTAGACACAGTCTTAGGAAGAAGGGAAGTAAATGGGACGGACCTTGATTTGTCTTTATTTATAATATGCCTGCCTGTCATGGACATAACTCTACAGAGAATGATCTGTTCTCTCAGGAGTGACTTTACTCAAGAATTTGCATTAACACACCTCCATTTATCCACTGTCCCTCCTGGGGAAAAACCACCTCGTCTAGAATGGGAGGGCAAGCCTGGGCAGGCTGTCATGGCTGTGTGATATGGAATTGAGCACCAGCAGACGGCATGCCTGCTTGTCTGTGTACCTACTAGCTGGTCATGCTTATGCTGTTCTTTTTTAACATACTTCTAGTGGCAGTTCTAGCTGTCCTGCCTTCATCCGTGCTTTGAAACTCAGGATCACACAGTGTACACCAGAGTGGGAGCTGCTGGGCTTGCAGCCAATTTTCCCAGCCTTTCCCAGGTTCACAAGAAAGCCCCTGTGCACAGACCTCCCTAAGCTGTGGGCCACCATCCTTCCCCTCTGGTTCTCCCAGTCCACCATGTATGAGGCTGTGCCTGCTTGCACCTCTCTGCACCTTCCTGCCTGGACCTGCTCCGCTGTCCTGCAAAGGAAAGCAGAAGAGAGAAAGCAAGAGACTGAACAGAAGTTTATATGCGTGCATGGAAGCGCAATGAGAGAGGTGAGACCATGTGCAATCCAAGTCTTGGTGGCTTGCTCACTGGCTTTCCTTTGTAGTGTCATGGTTCAAGTGCTACTGGAGTAACCTCAGGCCAACTCCTCTTTGTTATGCCATGAGTCTTGCTTACATGGTTAAGGCTGGTGCCACAGAGGTCAGGCCAGCTGCGTACGACAGCTGTGGGCTTACATCATCACTCAGTACTGCGCCAGCTGTCAGGTATGAGGCCTCAGCTCCGTGCTGCTCTCCTCCAAGTGCAGATAGCCACCAAGCTTCAGGCATCCCACCTGAGTTCAGCAGCTCAGGACACATTGCACACTGGAATCTGATAGGCATGGTTTCTGTGCATCTGTAGCACCAACTGTAAGGTTTTTGCAGGTCAGCTTTGTCAGGAAGTGTTGCAAGGTCTGGTCCTAGAGTGTCAGACACCATCCTGATGCTTCTGCAGGTTTATGTAGCTGAGCCTTTGTGCAAAGAGGCTTCCACTGGCATAGTTTCTCCATGGCTGTTTTTGTGCTCTTTCCCACTGTATCATAGAGTTTTGCTTACCTGCCATAGAGAAGCACCACTTGGAAGGCAGCTTCTGGAGAGCCCCTTTCCTTGAGTCACATTGTGAGCAGCAGCACTGCCTAAATAACGTCTGAAAACTCAAATTCAAACTTCTAACTTTATTCCAGCTTCTGTCAGAAGAGTTTTCCCAAAATACCATTGTTCTGTTGTCTAGAAGTGTTCTGGTTGGTAGTCTGTCTTCTGCCAGTGTTGCTTTACTGAAACAGTCCTTAAACTTAATAGTTCCTCCTCCTTGTTTCCCCCCCTGCATCCCATAGTCACCTCATTGTATTGATAGAGTCTTACTTCTTTTTGGCCTGTTTTGTGTAACTGAGCAAGCCAAGCTTTCTGTTTTCTCACCTAAAGTCAGTTTCCGTGTCAGTTCAGTTGTCCATCTTGGTTTTTCAGCTTTATGGTTCTCTTTTTTGAAAAATGAATCTTTCCTGCTTTTCTCAGGATACAAGTTAGAGCAAGCTCTTTGTGCAGTGACTCGCAGAGGTCTAGAGCTCCTCAGCCCGGTGTGTTTTCCAGAGATTCCACAGGAACCATTTAGTTCATCAAAACTTGCTCTTTGGAAATCATAGATCTTAAACAAAATTAGACTTGCTGTTATCCTTCTCACTTAATCTAAAGGGAATCACTTCATGGTCCCCTGTTCCGAAGTCATCCTCATTACTTAAGATAAAGAGCAGGAAGTAATCTATTGTTCATTCAGCAGCATGGATAAAGAAACTTGGCAGCTGTCACGTTGAGGAATAACTGGCCTTACCATGGTTAATACTGTTTGTTCTCCAATCTGTACTGTGAAGTTAGTCTCCCATTTTGACATAATTCCCGTTTTTTTAATGATGCAGAGTTCTTTCCAGATCCATATCTGGTGCAAGAAGTCAAGAGCGGACCCTGTGTCTGTCTCTTAGAAGTCGTCTTCAACCATCTTGCCACTGCATTTCCAAACATGCTCTGTTTTCTTCTCTTTATGTCCGAATCTGCTGTTTCATTACTGCATAACAGTATCTTCCCAGATAAAGTCTGTATGTCTTTTCTTGAAAAGCACACAGACCTTTTGACACCTGTTTCAATAGTAATTGCCATTCCACCCTGTTTGTGAATTTTCCTGTAATAGTGCTAGTGCCTTGAGTTCCTCTCCACTGTGTTGGTCTGCCTGCATTATTAGCACACAGCTATTTTAGTTGTTGGGTTTTTCATTCACCTTTTCTGCTCTTGATTTTGGTTTTAGACTGTATTTGGCTCCCTAGTTAGGCCGTATACAGTCCTTTCACTGGCAGTGTCTCATGCCTGACCCTTTTCCTCATCATTAGTATCTTTTTTAATTAAAATACCTGCAATATCTGTCTCGCTGTTGTTTTCATATTTAACTGACATTTTCCTCTTTGCTTTCTGGATCCTGAAAGCGGTGTGGAATTTATGTTTGCCTCTCCCAGCCTTTCCCTGCTGTGTTCAGGCTGTGGGTTGTCCCATGGTGGTTCCGGTAGTTGGGACGTTTGGGTGAAGCTCTCTTGAAGACTTGCAGTGAAAGTACCTGAAAGCCACCTTTTCCTGCAGAAGTAGCTGAGAGAAGAGAGGACTGTAAGCATTTCCCTAAGGGTCACTTGGGCTATGCAAGGTGCATCGGTTCCTTTGCAGTCAGCATGTCTTGCGCTTGCTGGACTGAAAAACATCTTCAGTTCTCAAGGTCTGGTGGGCACAAAGGTATTTTGATATAGCATGAGAAGGAAATGAGTGCTTACAACAAACACTTGTATGGGACAGTAAGGTACGGTTTATTTGGTCTTAAATGGTCAGAATTTTGTAGAGTGCTTCCTCCTGCAAACCATCTTCCCACTTTGCTGGAAGAAAAACCTGTTGTTGACAGCAGGGACATTATGAAAGCTTGAGCAATGATGACCTTGATGTTCCAGTTAGAGATAACACACATCTGCATAACTGGGGACAAAGAGCATGTGTGTTTGCATGTCTGTGTATCTTTTGGTCAAAAATTATGTGTGCAACCTCTAAGGCTGCGAGTTGTTACAGCCCTCATAATCCCGTCTTCCACTGTAGAAGCTGAGGCTGCAGCAATCAGTTAAGAAGATGGTCGAAATTCCTGATCACAAATTAGGTAAGTACATGATGGAACAGCAAATTGCTTCTTTCTTCTGTGCTAGCCTTGCTGGCTAGTGCTTTCTCCAGCTCGTGTTTTCTGTTCAGTGCTACCGGCTGCACGGCTGGATGGAGTCAGAAAATAATTTATTGTTGCCTTTGTGATGGGTAAATTTTATTTTCACATCCTTTGGGGCTGAAAATTAAGCTTGCCAGTAATGTACACCAAAATGAAAAATATTTTTTAAAATAAAGGAACAAAACCGAAGCAAACATCTCCGCCCCGTTTTTCAGCAGAGAATGTGTTATAATGTGCCATTTTTATGTATAAGATGTATATCTCATCTCTCTTTAGTCAGCTGTCTCTTAAAAGATTTTTATCTTGCACTGGTAGAATATATATCAGTGTTGTGAGTCCTTCTTTTAACAGTTAATTGATCTTAATCTTTACTACTGAGATGAAAAGCTGGGATGATATGTTTCGGTTTCATACAGCTTTCCAAGTGATAGATGAACCTCTTTGAGTTTGTGCATGTGCGAGACCTTTAACTCTTTCTCCTACCGTTCTTTTTATTAAAGCTAGTATTTTTAACAAGAATGTGTTGTAACTGTTTATACAGTTTTTCAGCTGATCAAATGGTATTGTTAGAGAATGGAAATCGTATGTGTATCTTCATGATGATACAAATTTAACAAAATGAGGAGCAGGAAGAAGGTTTCTGTTACAAATGTTCTGTATTTTTTAAAATTAGACCTCTCAGAATAATTTGTGATGTAGCTTATTTGGCAGTGCTGGAAATGAACTTAAAAACCAGGAAAAATTATTGATTCATTTAGACCCATATCTTTATTCTTCTGTGTCTCGTACTAGATCCTTTCAAAGGAGTGGGAGAACCGTTATGACTGCCAGACCAGTTTTCTATTGCTAGTGAAATTGCTTCCTCCTGGCCTCTATTATATAGCTTCCAGAATTCTCAATCTTGGTCTTTTGTGCACTGTTGTTGAGGTATGAATATAATTTCTTGTTTCTTCCCAAGATCTTGGTTCTGAATCCTGTCGGTTTACCATATGCTTCCACAAGCATTCTGTTTATTTTAAGACCTCTTCTCAACCTTATTTAAGTATTTCAGAAGTGGACTCAGTGGCATCGTACACCAAGAAGTTAGACAGTACTTACTGTACTTAGAGTTCTCGTCGGCTATTTCTTTCTGTCTTGCACATTGCAGTTTTATTTTAACAGCTATGTTCTTATTCTGTCATCAGGCAAAATAAATTAAAAATAGACAATAAAAATTAAAAAAAAAAGGGGAAAAAAGCCTTCACTCTATTAATTATTCTCTGTGTCTTTGACTTAACCTGACTCATACCCAGGTTAGCCATCGTGATGCGGGAAGGGAAGAGGCACATCTATTAACAGACAAGTTAAATAGAGGCAAGATGCTATTTGCTCTGCTGCTGTTTAATAAGCCCAAAGGTAAAAGGTGGAAGACAGTGTTGCATTTGCAACACTTTCATGCTGCTGAAAATTGAAAGCATCAAAGAACCAAATCACAAAAAAATGTTTAGAAATGGGCTGTGCTAGAAACTGAGGCAGGGAATAAAAAAGCTGATCTTGTAGAAGGGGAATAAACTGGACTTCTATCTTCTGAGTATAGTGACAGTAAGTTTTACACATTCCAGCTAGAGTAGAGCATTTGAATGGAAAAAAGCAGTGAAAAATGGTGAGGCAGAAGCAGAGGGGCCAAAGTAGAGGGGCCAAAAACTAGCATACTGAACAGTGAAGCGAACTTCTTTACCGAAATAGTTCTATTTTAGATGTAGTAACTTAAAAGAAGGTCTTACAAATTCCTTCCTGATGAGATAACATAGTAATGGTTTTAGTGTACAGATGGTGCAGTTTATTTACTAACTATATTTTTTTACATCAGTAGGCAGTAACATTTTAGTAATACCTAAATATGCATCGTAAGTGCCTCTCTAGGCATCTGTGCTGGAAAATTCAGGCCATGGTTGCTTTGAGCTGCTTCAACTGCTGTTTTCTTTAAAACCTTATAGTATGGCTGTAAAAATAAATACCCCCTAGCAAAATCAAGAGGGACTGTGCTATCCTAATTTTTATTATGATTTAGTTGGAAGGGAATGGGTTTGAAGCATTCACTGAAATCAGATCAAAGTTTGAAATAGAATATCAAAATAATATGAATTATTATAAAACACTTCCTCTTGCTATGTAATGAACTCAGATCAGAGATCACAACATTATAAAAAGACAGCTGTCACATCTGGCTTTCTCAGGTACCTGCTTGGTTTTAATTACTTTTTCTCAATTCTCAAATAAACAGTCTGCTACCCGAGGGTTATCCTCTGCATTGCCGAATGTGTGTATTCTCATGCCAAAATATTTCATGCCTGCTATTTCACCACTTCACATGTCTGTGCGGGACAGGTTCTGATCTATACAGGCAACGTGCAGAGTGAATTTTGGCTCAAACCACATCGTCACAATATGCCCTAGAACGTAATTCCACAAAGTGATAAATTGTAGGTTGGTTCCTCAGTGAGAGAACTCGATGCTGTTTACCGATTCGCTGTTGACTTCTGAACACCTTGCTGAATAGGGGCTTGGCTCTAAAATGCAGTGAGCAGACCTGCTGTGAGGTTTGTGACTTAGCCTTCATTGGTATTTTCTTCATCAAATGAAGTTTTGTCTCCAAAAGCAGTGCTGGCAAAAATAACAGTAGACTTCCACTGCAAGAGGAGGTTCTGCAGTTGTGATCGAGTTCCTGCCCCTTGCTGGCTTTGAACCGTGTTGGGATTTATGCTTTCATGCCTTAGGAGTTCATGTAAGTGCTTAAAGTTTCTTCCAGGTCCTTTCTGATACCCTGTGAAAGACACTTGGTGGATGAGGGACCAAGCACTGAACCTTCAGACTGCAGTCTGAAGCACTGAGTGTATAGACAGCAGTCGTCTGCTGTGGCTGTGGCTGATGGCAATTTTTGTCACTATTTTTTTGTCACTCTCTGATGTTGCCTGTTCGAGTCTTTGATGTACAACACCCACAATCCTTCCTTTTCTTTGTCGTTTCTTACTGTCCTCTTTCACTGGACAAGTTGGGCATCCTCTACTTT
Organism: Bucorvus abyssinicus; assembly: GCA_009769605.1. Lineage (NCBI taxonomy): Eukaryota > Metazoa > Chordata > Aves > Bucerotiformes > Bucorvidae > Bucorvus > Bucorvus abyssinicus. The sequence goes on from CM020036.1 coordinate 18,431,316, forward strand.
CCACTAGCAAAAAATGAACATACGGTTTGTGTATGCAGTCAATTCACCACTTAGTTTAATTAGCAAAAAGAAACCAGAATGCGTTCATTTAAATAATTTTCTAAATTCTGAAACTTTGCATGTAGTTATTTTTAACCTGATTTCCTAGGGAAAGATGTTCCTGCAATCATTTTTCACTAACCACCCACTGTTAATAACTTCAGGAGCCTTTGTGTTGATCGCAGACTTCAGGTAGGGCAGAGATCTCAGTTACAAAATTTGCAGCTTCACGAACGCAGGTAGAAGGGAGAGGATCCAGTTACCAGGCTGGTCGGGCTGCCACAGGAGGTCAGCCCTTACTGCTAGAAAGGACCCACAAAGAGACTTCACAAAGATGCCAGGTGTGGGGAACGGGCCATCAGCATGGGGGATGCTGGTGGTCACCAGGAGTCTCAGCGAGAAAGGCCAGTCCAAGCAAAGACGCCCTTCATTCACCTGCCTTTGGTGCTGCTCCTTATGACTACTTCTTGGCTCTTGTACTTGATGTCCTTCTCAAGAGAACACCTCCAAATAGCAAGCGTAAACGCTGCACAAGAATGAACTGGCCTTTCAATTTGCCCTTGGACATTGCTTCTGAACCTCTTTGTGTGGTCTCTTACTGCTGCCCCTTGGCCATTGTCTTCCTTGTGCACCCAGTTCCTTCTTTTTCTTTTCTCTTTGCAGAAGGACAACCCAAAGCATGTTGTCCTGGATCCTGCTGACACCACCCTGGGTGCAAGTCTCCAAACCCTCTTACCTCTGCCAAGGCATTATGGAATAGTTGTCTGTTTTCTCCAAGAATATACGAATAGAAACAGAGCTAGACACCACAGCAGGTGTGGATGGCCTTGAATTATGGTTCTGCTTTGGAAAACAGCTGCTGTGGATGCAATGGTGTGTTGTAAACAGCTCATGCTAGTGCCATGAAGTCATTACAGAAACATGATGGTACCAGTACTGGTCTGAAGGCTAAGAATGCACCTTTCGAGATAAACTGGTTGCATCAATTTTATCTCAAACCACAGAGTTTGTTACACAAACAAAACCCAAAGTCAGCAGGAAAGGTGTTTTTTCTGGTTGTGTCCTTTTATTCTTTCACCAGCAAAATTGACGTTATGCAACAATGCTACCCAGTGGTGGGACCTTATTTAAAAGTAAACAAGAAAATATAATTGGGGAAGAGCCAATAAATAAATGCTGAAATGCTTATGAATTATGATGCAATAAATTCAACTTCTAACACTCTTCTGATTTTATGGTGTGAAGGAAGTGGAAGCATTGTGGTTTGGTTTGGCTTTATTTCTCAGGCTTCTTTGTTTTTCTTGTCTTGCTTTTTAATGTTAGATAGATTATTCATTTTCAGTTTGACTAAAGGGAAGCTCTTGTGTGGTGTGTGGAGCCCGTCCTGCAACATGGCACATGTTCAGGAGTGAAGCTGTTTGGAAATGGCGCTTCCAGAATAGAGGCTCGCAGCAGGAATAGTGGTTTTGATGTATCTTAAGACTTGAACATAAGTTGGTAAAGCTGCTTTGCTGAGTAGTCTGCTGGTGACTTTTGGAAAAGGATATGCTGACCTGCCCAGGAGACAGACAGGCACTTGCTTCCCATGTTGTGGATACCTTTTATACTCAGTCTGCTGCTGCTTCGACTTCAGTTTTACACCAGCTAGACTGTTGTTCTGATTACTGTGTCAGGAATTAAATAATAGAGTAGCCATTAAAAGTGTGTTTCCAGCTATTCACAGAGAAGTAGTACATACTTAAACTAATAAAAATCCCTTTTATTCTTAACCAGTCAAGTGAATTTCTATTTTGCTTAAGCAGATATTGAAATCCTCTCTATGTCATTGTATTGTTAATAAATTGCAGGGTTTTATACTACATCACATTACTGGAAATAGATTTGAAATATATAAAGGTACCATATACATACATTTTTAACAGAGAAAAGTAATTTTCTGACATAATAGCTAAAATAAAGTGCCATGAAGCTAGTAGTAGTAAATTGATTTTTTTTTTTAAATGTAATTTAGGATAAATACTGACAAACTGAGAAAAAACCAAACCCAAACAACAAACACATACTCATTAGTCATTCAGGTTAGCAGCACAGAGGCAGCAGTCGCAGGGGTGTGCGTTTTTATGTCTGCTTCAATTGCACACTTCATTTGTTTGGACATGGCATAGGCGGCTTTCTCTGTCACGGGGCATCACTGCACGATTAGCAAGTTGTGCCCCAGGGCAGCTGGGACGATTTGCTGGGGCAGATGTTCTTTTCAGCTTATTCAGTGGCCGTTGTGGGGTTGTTTACTGTTGTCATAGCTACCTACATTTCCATAGCAGCCGAGCTGCTGTGTGTGAACCAAGTGAATATAGTTATAAAAGGATCATATTTTGTTCCGTCTCTATAAGTTACCATCTGTCAACTGACTGTTCGTGGTGTATTCAGAAACCAATTTAAGAATAACAGCAGCCAGCCGATGGTTTTTGCTTATATTAAAGTGACAATGGATGAGGATGCAAATAAGTTGGCGCTTCAATGAAATGCTATTTCTTTTTCCCTTAATTATAGCAGTTTGGCTTCCAATACTTTCTCAAACATCGCTGAGATCCTTATCGACAAATCAAAATGACTGAGTGTCATCTTCTGGACTTGCTTAGGTGTAGGTGTTCCTTACACTTGCCACTATACTGTCAGCTCATCCCTTTGTGTTGCTTCCAAATTGTAATGTTGTGCCTGCTTTCACAGATCCTTTGTAAGGGAATCTAAATACTCTCCACAGAATTAAACAGCAGATTCATGAGGCTAACAGTAAAGGTATCACACACACACGAGTATGGTTTGGTGACATTCATCACTGCACTCTACTTAATAGTAGCAAATGGGATCACATGCAGGTTTGGGGGTAAATTCAATGTGTGATTGACAAGCCCTCTGAATAACAAACTCATACCTTTTCACTGCAGAGATTTGGTTGAACCTATAGTATAGCAACAGGGGCAAGAAGATTACCCCAGTTGTAAATAATGTATTTATTGGTTGATTTTTCCAGATCCTGACATTGATGCTGCCACTGCCATGATGCTTTTGAATACTCCCCCTGAGATACAAGCAGGTTGTGAGTAGATATTTCTATAGCATATAGCAACATAGACATGTAAAGTTAATATTATCTTTTGTAAGTATTCAGCATACCAGATAAAAAGAAGGATTTAATGAAGAAATACAACTTCCCTTGTAGATCCTTACACTTCCTTGACCCTTCCATGAGTATAATTTTGTGGTTCATATTACATTCTTTGTTACATGAATAATAGTAATCCGTGATCTCTAATGTAAAGAGGGGTTATTGTTATTCATGACATACACATCGTTGAGTAACATACTATTATCCATACTGATAGAAGGACCTGGAGCAACAGCCAGGAGAAAGGCAGGGAGAGAGAGAGAGCAGAGAGCGAAGGGTACATGGCATATGGTTTTGTTTTCATTTTGTTTTTATTCGACTCCCATCATGTGAGTTACCACAGCCATCTGGATACTTTCCGTGCACTTGGGCACTGTTACAACTCCTTCCTTGCACACATCCTGCCCATATTGCTTTTTTGCTCTGTCTAATGCAAGGCAGCAAGCAGGCTCCGGGGAGCAAGGAGAGGTCTCATTTCCTGCTAATACTGTCCTCCTTGTTGTGTGACCAGCCTCGAGGTTTTGATGCTGTGTATTAACAGAGCACTGAAGGGGCCTTGGCCCCCACTGTACCGGGCTGTGCAAACAGTGCAGGAATCGGCCCATCTCACAGAGCTTGCAGTGAAGGTATTAGAGGAATCCACAAAGGAATACAGCTGCACAAAAGCAGGGAGTACAAGAAAACAAACATATCGCTGGTCAGCAGGCATGGTAGTAATGCCAAGTGACAGGCAGCTCTAAAAAATAAAGGCAGAAGTTAAAGTAGAAGCCATTATCAAGCCTGTCTAGCATCACCACTATTGTTCTAGCTCGAGCAACCAAATCCGAATTCCAGGGGAAGCCTTGATTTGCACTTTGATACTCTGCCTGGGGAAGAGAGTCAATTATCATCAAAGCATTTCCTGTGCAGCCAAGGAAAGCTATTGTCAGCCTCCTTTGCGACTCTGCCAGAACATTGCCTCTTGAGAAGCTCCTCTCAGGGGAGAGCACGATCGACCAAGAAACTATCTTTTCTAGAAAGAGAGAAAAGTCATCCTTGTCCTCCTGTCCTAAACAGCCTTCAAGCATTGTGCGTGGAAAAAGGGTGAGCAATCCCAGCTATGTGTAGCTAGAAAAAAGGAAGGATTTTACTGGGGAGAGGAGGTTATCGTTGAGCTTGGAAAGAATAAAATGAGAGACCTTCAAAGGATCAGAAAATTAAAGAAGCCAGATTTGCGGGGCAGAGAAAAGGGAAGAGAAGTTGGTGTAGTATGTGAGTGCAGAGGTAAAACAGTCTGTGAGAGAGGGACGGAGAAATAAAGCAATATGTGCGTGGAAAAGGATGGGGGAAAGGCAGAATAATCTGAGCTCCTGAAGGAACTGGAGAGCAGGAGATTGTAGACAAGAAAGGAAGGTGATCCGTAGTAAACTGCATGTACTAAACACACTGCAGATTTTTAGCACATGCACATGTTTGCCAGCATTGCAGGTGTTTGTGTGGAACTGATTTGGAGACTTTCATAGAGTTCATAGCTTGCAGGTTGGCAAATGGCATATTGCTCTTTTAGTTTGTAGAGGTTGCTCTGAAGGAGGAAATTCTAACCTTTTACAAGTTTGGCATATCTCTCCCCCATGTCACCTTGCAAGTGGACTGTTGTATCCAGGACGCGAAAAGAGAAAGGGACCTGAAGCAGAAAGGTGGCTTCTACCTCACGTTGCTCCCTCCTTGATGTCTGCAAGTAACAAGACCTTCCTCTGTGCCTTTAAAGTGAAATGCAGGGTCTGCTCAGTTCTTGAATCCTTCAGACACTGGGTCGAATTGTCTGCTGCCAGGAGGAAAGCACAGAAGTTTTTATTGTAACCTTAGAGGTCCTCTAAATTACAAAGGAGAAGTATTTTTATGTGTGTGTGAATGAGGAAGTAAATCAGCCTGTCCTGTGACTTGCCATTGGGCCTCACTTATCTACCATGTTAGGAGAATCTTGGGAAACTTACAAGTTAATTACTACTGCACATTAAGAAACAATTGCCTGAAAAATCACATTTAAAATGAGTTTTCAAATAAAAGGCAATTGAGCTGTAACAATTTCATCGCAATGCGGAGTGTCATCCAGAAGCTCACAGTTTGTTCTCTGCTCTGTCCACAGTGTCAGTGGTCTGTGAATCGAGCTGTGACTGATCAGGGCAGTGAGCACGGGGGCACTGTTTGATCCCGTGAAGTTTCAGAGTTCGGTTCGTCAGATCAGACTGTGTCGTCAGGCATGTGCTCAGTCCATCAGGGCAGTAGAATCTTCTGAAGACAAGCTTGCCTGGAAGTGGTTTGAAGAGGGAGAGACATAGTTTACACAGTTCACAGTTGGGCCGAAGTTTGGCCTGAGTGAAGAGACCCTTTTGGTCTGAGAGTCTGACTCCTGAGTGTGCCAGGTACTTCCACAACAAAGACAGTCCAGTGGCAGCAGAACCTGAGCATCATTTCACAGTGTCTTGAACAACTCGACAAGTCATAAAGTTTAAAACTCCAGTCCGTTAAGGCCTTTGCCTGTCCTACCAGCCTTTAACCATTGTTGTGAAATGTGGATAGCTGCAAAGCACATAGTGGCAGAGACTTCATTCACGTTTGTGTGCATGGTTACATGTGTTGGCTTGTGACTTTGAAGGCATCTTCTTGGATTAAAATCTACCTTTCAAGCAGGATAAAAATCCATGCTCGTCTAGGCAATGAGGAGTCTAAAGGCTTCTTTAGGATGAAGTTAGCTCCAGCCATCCTTCAAAGTCTTATTAAAATTTATTCTTTTAATACAGTCTGTCAGAAAGGAATCCCATCTCAGTGACATTAGAACATCCAGAATAAACTATTCCTGCTTTGTAACAGATTGATTAATTAGCTTTATGGTTTTAAATGACCATTTAAAATTCCATACCCATGTGTGAAACACTGCTAACAACCACACATGAATTATAAAATCAGCTTTTGCTTTTTTATATGAAATCTTGAAATGGTGTCTGAGCTGGCACAAACATTGCTTACCATTTCCCCCCATCACACCGTGCTTTAGTTTTTAGTTTTTGTTTTTTCGTGCAAAAAAGGCAGAATAAAAGAGTAAAACCATTATTAGGATTACTTCATGTTTGTGGCGGGTTTACTTTATAGACTCATGAAATTGATGGTTAACTGTCACTAAAGGTCCAACTAAAGGTTGGAAATAATGCAAATCTAGTTGGGGTGTTGACATCAGAAATCAATTTCTGAAATTAACACTTCGCGGTATTTTTACAGACCGAGTATTTCCAGATTGTAACTAAAGGCAGAAGTTCAAAGTAGCCAGCTTTGTGCAAGACTCTACTGAAACATACAGTCCAGCTGGCACCAAGAATAAAGCACGGAAGATCCTGTGATATGCTAAGAAAGGGCATGTAGTAACATATTTTCGATACTTTTCTTGCTTCAGTTTATGGAAGTCCTTGTGTTTCATCAAGTTTTGTGTAGTTTGATTATGTTTAAAAAGAAACAGCAACTAAAACGCTTTCTTCAGTAGTAGCTATCACAAGTTATGAATACTTTGGATTTTACTAGTAGCCAGTACAGGAATATTAATTCCAAAATACGTGACTTGCATTGAAAACTGTATTTTGACCTGCAGGGAACTGGGTACTGACTGGGCCGTCTTGGGCAAGTTGCATCAGATTTCTGGGCCTGTTTTCCCTGATGGAAATCTAGTTCACAGAAAGGACAGAGAAAAAGGAGATGGTGAACAAATGGTAAAGCTCAATGTAGAAGTCATGGCTACTAACTCAAGGAAGCCCCATGGTTTAATTTTGTACAGTTGCTAACATTTTCAATACTGAAATTCTTACCAATGTTTTGAAAGTAAATGTGACCAGCTGTCACTCCAGTTAGCATTCCCAGCTCTTACGAGTGCAGCATCCTGGGCACGTCATTTAGTCCTGCCAAACCACTGTATTTAGCCATGAATAAAATGGATTGGATTTGGTGGGTTTGCAGTGTTTGGACTTCCTGAGATTCAAGCCACTGCAAGCATTTTAAGTAGCAGTACCTTCTTAATTGGTGAGGTGGTGAGGTCATTGTGAACCTAGAACCCTTTGCTCTGCAGGAAGGACCACTGAGAAGGGAGTGTCTGTGTGTAGTGTATTGCTGCTGCTAGTGAAACAGTGCTGCCATCAAAGTGTTTATACTGGAAATCTTGATTTAATTCAAGAAGCTCCTGACTCAGCAATATTATACGTAGCTTTGAATTCAGGAGCAGTCCTTTGCCCATTGCTGTATAATTTGAGAATTGCACGCAAATGTTAAGTACATTACTCAAGCTGAAGTTTAATACTGCAGCTGTGAACAGTGCTTGTAGAAGGGGTTTGGGTAGAAACCAGGAGGCTGAGAGTCTTCTCAGCTCTGAACATCCATCTTCTGTTTTCAATACTGCTCACCACTACTGCAGCAAGGTAGCTGGAAAGCGGTGCCCTTCAGGAAACTTTGCAGCACTGGTTCTGTGGGTGGTTCCTTTTAGGAAGACTGAAGCATTGTGGTGAAGACATTTGGGAAGGGAGCATGGAATTTTCCTGGGTGCTTCTTAAAAAGGAGGGTTTCCAAGGGTGAGATCAGCATCTCTCTGGTTTGGAAATCTTTATTAATCTTTGTCTCAAAGCATATAAAACCCAGAATAGATACATATATTTTAAATTTGGTTGGAGGAGAAGTAATTCCCTAAAGAGATCTACTAATACTGTACCTCTGTACTTTTAAAATTGTACCCCAATGAAATTTGCTTTTTAAGCTAATGCAAGTAGATTGTATATGTGGAAGATTTATCTACAGGAATCAGGACAAAAAATTGATGTAAAATTGCGTTAATAACAGAAACAAATCCTCCAAATAGAATCAAATGGAACATGCTGTTTTCTTGGGACATGTTTATTGTATATGAAACCTGTTAACTGTAGTGTTCTGTTTGTAGTGCTTGTAGACAAGTCACTTAAAACTTATTAGACAGTTTCCAGCCTAAATTTTTATATCAGCAAATGATAAATCAGTGACAGTAAATTGACAGTATATTTTTGCTGACAATCCAGTATCAAAGTTAAAATTGGGAAAAGACATTTTCGTAGAGTTGAACCTTTCCATTCCAGTTGCTGGGATTTTTTGGGGAATGACATCCTCTAGTTCTATTAAAGAGGATTTTTTTTTACTTCATTGTTTAAGTATTGAGTAATTAAAGTGAGGAAATAGAATTGGAAGGAAAACTTCCTTTTATTAAATACTTTCTACTACTTTCTTCCTACTCCTCATATTTTGATTTAGCAGCATGTTTTAGTTTGTCATTGAGCAGTTCCAGCATCACAAAAATGAAGAATCGCTAGCTGTGGTTTTCTACTTATAAAAAATTTAGCTCAGAAGATGTAATTATTTTTATTAAATGTCTTTAGACAAAGTATAAGTGTGATAGGATTATCAACTTACACTTCTCTTCCTCTGCCTTGAAGTCTTGTTTAAGATGGCGTGTTGGATGCATCCTTGATTTGCAGTTTGTTAGGACTACAGACTGTGGAATTTAAGAGGTATAAAATTGTCCTTGAGCAGTAACACAGAAGAAGTTAGGCAGATGGCATCAAATTTATGCCTGGGATAAGAGCGTTGAAGTGAATGAAGTTGCACATTTGGCAGATAACATTTGCTTTTGGCAACTTCTGATGTCCCATCAATTATACATCATTAGCACTTCCCTGTTTTCAGTTCTTGTAGCCTGAGCTAAAGTATTCTGCTAAACTCTGTCCTGGAAGAGAGCTTGGTAGAAAAGCTGAAGGTGACAGATAGTAGCAGAAACTCCGTATCTCTTGTCTATAATGATTCCTTCTGTACTAAAAGAGATGGGTCAAGGAACAGAGCCATGAGATAAAAGCATGTGCCATGTGATGACAGAAGAGGCAGAGAACAAGCCATACTCTAATACTCCACTTTTTTAAAGTTCATCTTCAATAAATACTCTTCAGTCTTCCTCACTAGTCCAAATATTGGGTACGCTGAGCTAGGCAGTTTAATGAAGTGTATGCTTGTTTCCCACATGACGTAAGAACACGTTTGTTACCCCTTTCTTTTTGATTTCCTTGATTTACAACAAATCACTCTCAGCACTGATATTTCATCTAACTTCCATGTGCCAACATCTAACCAAGAAGTTGGTTTCCTTATTTAGTGAGCTGTTGGGATGTCGGTGTGTCTGATGACTCCATCCACTGAGATTCACTTATTTACATTTCAGTTTTGCCATATTGCTGTGTTGTGTGTTAGACAATCAAATCTTCAGGGAAGGACCCAGACTAGTGTGGTTTTGATTGTTGTGAAGGTCTTGGATGAGGCTGTTAGCTCAGCTGAATGGGGAAAGTTCACTTCGCCCGCACACACACGTAAAAGATTATGGATGCCATCTGTTGAGGAATGTGATGGAAGAAGTCCATAGTTTGGGATTTTCTACTCGCCTAATGTACACACAAAACTGTGTTTTGAATTAGAACAGTCATGCACTGGCTGTGGAGTGATAATGTGGCGTTTTCTACTTACTCACCATCTCCAGAGGCTGAGCATGGGCTACAAAACAGCCCTTGATTTTTGAGGGCTTCTGTTGGATGTTTTTAACACTGTCTGGATGTAGTGTTTTGAGGGATTCAGATTATGGTATGTTCTCCTACATGGCATTCACTTAATTGCCTGTTAAACTGTAACGTATAAGTTTGCTATAAAAGACATTATCTTGCCCCTTGGATAATTTCAGAGGTGCAGTCTTGATTTATGACATTGGATGCATTGCTTCCCTCTGCCGTTAGCTGGTGGAGACTTGAAATGCCAGCAGGTCCTACTCAGGTTGTAGAATTCCACCAGAGCAGCATAAGATCCAAAAAATGATTTTCCCGTTCTTGCAACAGATTAGGGGCAGATTTGCTGTACATAGTGTAAGTCTACTCCAGTAGAAGTATTTCCTGGGTTTGAGCTCGCTGAGAGCAGTTGAGATCCAGTGCCTCCTTGGAAGTGTAGCAGTGATGAAAGCTGAAAGGTGGATAATGATTTTGTTGTTTCAGACTCTTTGCGTTTCACTAGGAACGTTTGGTGAAAGAGGAAACCTTTATCAAAGAGATGCCTGCATCTTTGTGCATTGTTTTTTTGAGCTGAGTTTCTCAAACATAAACACCTCTCTAGCACTTACACAGAGAAGGTGTAAATTACATTTCACACTTCTGCCTAGGAATGGGGAACCATGTAACCTGCCTATAGTGTTTCATAAAGAAGCATTAGAAAAGAGGAGTTACAGTCCAGACTGCGTTAGTCCAGAGTGGCTCTGATTGGTGATACGGCTTAGAGTAAATTTTCTTAACTCCACACCTTGAACCTTCAATCTGAAATATAAATACCTCACCTCAAAGTATGGTTTTGAAACATAATTAAAGCATGTAAGCCATAAATGTATCTTCGGAATAAAAGAATCACATCTTTTCCAGTAAATAATCCACAACTCTTCAAAAGTACCAACATGTGGAAATACTGCCTTGGGTGGTAAGCAGCCATCTTCATACAGCCTGCACAAAGGCAGGGAAAGTGTCTGGGTACCAGGGACAATGTATTAGCAGTTCATATACATAGATTTTTTTTTAGAAAATAAAGTAATTACTGTCATTTTGGGAAGGATGAGTATCGATGCTTTAAGTGCTCTAAATAGAGATACATGAGCAATAGAGATCAGTCTGACAGTGGCACATTGGTTATGTGGATAATTAGAATTTAATACCTTCTGCTGTTGGATTATTTTGATCCTGCTTTTCATTTTAGGTTTACTATGCTACAGAAGCTAGTTTACCAGCCAGTTGCGGTGGATTGTTTTTCTTTACCGTTCCAGATTTTTCCTGAAAGGATACACTGCATCATCCAGTGTCTTCATTCAGTTCATCCTTTGCATATGATCTGCTTGCCTACCTGCATAACTTAACTAGTGATGTAGTGGTATTGCTGCATTGTAATTCACGGAGTTTTGGGAAACAAAAATAAAAATCAGGAGCAATAACACTACTGTTGCAAGCTGAAATAGTTATCAGATTCTGAGTGGTGATGTCAAAATACAGGGCTGTGGTGTACTTCAGAAAAAAGTTAGAATCATAGTTAAGGCTTCTTCTGGCACAACTAGTCCTATGGAAGCCTTTCAATGAGTGGTGGCGTGCTGAACAGACGCATAACTGAAGTGAATTTCATAGGCAGGAGTAGGTACCAAGTTGTCTCTTTGGGGACAGCAAACTTCTACTTTTTTTTTAAAAAACAATTGTCAATTACTGAAGGGAAGATTGGGGCGGGGGGGGGAGTGGGTGGAACACTTGGGTGGTTGGAATGTTTGGACTCTATGATCTTAGAGGTCTTTTCCAACCAAAGTGGTTTTGTGAGTGTGTGTTGAGGTGGGGATGTTTTTAAATGTGAAGCATTTGCAGACAATGAATAGCATGCCATGACTTATAAACATGCGAAGGGTTGAGGAATGTGGAGGATGGGTTTGAGTGGAGATGTCAATATATAAGAAGTCTAAGCTGTGACACTTGGCAATGCATTTTGTATACGTAGGAGTGCAGGAAAAAGGAAACTCAGAGAAGGTAAGGAAGGAAAAACTTGAGACAGTATTTTTAGAGGACTGATGGGGAAGTGAACAAGATTTTTTTAAAGAAGCAGTGAGAGCTGGAAAGAAGAGTTTGGACATCAAACAGCCTGTTGCTGTCTCTTTGCAGTAGAACTTTCAGTGTGTTTGCTTTGAAGTTTTCCATGTGTATTTATTTAGGCAACATCCCTAGCTAACTGACACTCTGTGTGTGTGCACAAATGTTTAATTTCAGTATAAAACTCTATGTTTTGTATCAGAGTAAAGAGAAAATTCTAGATCTTTCTTGGTCAAAACTCCTGGTTCATTTTTTTTAACAGGACTTTGTAAATGTAGAGAATCCGTACTGTGTAGCACAGTACAAAATCTATCCCTCTTGAAAGCCTTTTGGAAGAACTGTTCCCATTGGAATTTATGTCTTTTTATTGATCCTTTGATATTTAGCATGGTTATCTGTTGTTTTGAATTTACCTGTTATCTGTGCATTTTACGTTAGCCATATCCTTGAGCAGACTCTTCTCTTTCATGGCACTGGTATTTTGACCATCTTAAGGTCATGCTGTTGAAACAAATACAATAAGAAATTCAGATTTTGGAGGTTTTAGCAAGATAACATTTCTCTACAGTATCTACAAAGCCAAATATCGAAGCATTGAAAGCTTGATAGTGTCCCCTGAGTGAAACAGATTTGATCAATTTCTCATAATCCTAGTGCTGGAGGGAAGAGTGCACGAAGTGGTGAAGTATAAATAGCAAAAAGCAATTTCTGAATTATTTTGGTCATTGAAAGCTGACCCTAGTTGTAATAAAGTAGGTTCTGTAATTTTAGCTATTTGAGGCTGTACTTAAGCACCTAAATATAAATGACCTGTTCTTCAGAGGTGCTCAAAAGCAAGGGTGGGTATAACAGAGTGAAAGGATTTGATTAGGGGGATGATGTGCTCTCACCAACAGGAGAAAGAAGCTTATTTTCCCAGAACTAATCATTGTGGTCTTGGAGTGAAGCAAGATGAGCATCAGGATAGTAGGAAGGGAGGAGTGGATCTGGCTTCGTGTTCCTAGGATGTTGTAACGTACCTCAGCAGCTTAGAAATAATGTACTTCTGAGCCTGTATTTCTCTGCATCAGAATACACTAATACTATCGGGTGTCTTCGAAGTATGTAAAGTGTATGTGTTGATTCTTAGGCTGAATGATTTTTCTAATCTCCTTGTAATTTTTTTAAAAATAAAATTCTATAGATGTATATAAAGTGATGTGGTTTACATTTGTCTTATATGTATTCATATAATCTGCATGTTTAATACATGCAGAGTAATGATCATTGTTCTCTTTGTGGACATTCCCCACCAGGGGAAGTTACGGTATAAATGATGACTTGTAGTAAAGAAAAAGTGAGCAAACTGGCTAGCTGTGAACATTAAAGAAGCAAGTTCAGGTTGAGGCTCTTGGAGGTTACTGTTCCGACCTGAAGGGGCATCTAATAGCTGTGCAAACAAGTGGCATTACACATAAGTCCCTGGTAAGTGCCTAGGAAAGGAACTGTGTTCAGTGGTCCTACATCTCACCGTGCAGAAGGAAAATGCTGAGGACCAGCTAAGGACAGACTCTTCCCTTGGTGGTGCGTTGGTAGTGCTTCTGCTGTTCATTCAGCTGGGGGGTTGGCTGCCCTAGGCTGAGAAGTGCACAGAAACATGCCTGAATAGAAAACAAGTACTCAGTTGTAGGTCATAATCTTGTTGGACAGAGCTGCAGTTTTTGAGGCACAGCCCAAGTAAAGGGCCCCAGTGAAATCTCTCATCTGTAGTGGCCAGTACCTGTGCAATTCAGTGTCAGTGGCATCAGTGCGCTGCATTGGATGGGGGAGGCTTGGCTGTGACCTGGCCACGTGCTGGAGGCGCATGACTGCCGTCAGGCTGGCGGACAGAGGTCATTGGTGGCAAGAGAGAGGGGATAATTAGTGGTATGGTGCTAATGCCTTTTTAGCTTCTTCTATTTCCCTTCCTGGTAAATCCCCATTCGTAGTTAATATTTTATTTTGCAGGAGACAGAGGTCAAGAGATTGCTGCTCAGAAAGTAAGCTGGGATGATAAAAAGCTTTTGCAGTGAAGTGCTTATATTCTGTTGTCGTTTCATATTGTAGATGAAAGTTAATCTATGCTCTTTCCTGGTTTTGACTCTAAGCACATGCATTCCCCTCAGAATGGTGATTTCAAAACAAAAGTTATTTCTTTGTACAAGGAATGATCTGCAGCAACTAGGTCAGGCAGTGGCATCCACAGGCCATGTTATCGTTGGTTGCTGTTAAATTTTTTGCCATGGAAGTAACCTAGCAATCCCAGGAGTTGAAGCCAGGATGTTCACGGTAAGCAGTGTACTACACAAGCCTCTCAAATGTTTTCTCAGTTCATCGAAAAGCTTAAGTTCTACATTTTGCACCTACATTTTTCTGCCTTTCCTTTAAAAGAGAAAATGTTCTTTGTTTTGTTTTGAAGTTCCTCCGGGAGTGATACAAAATGGAGCTCGAGTTCTGAGTAGAGGAATATTTCCTGGAGCCAGGCCATTGCCAATCAACCCTATAGGAAGCATGGCTGTTGCAGTAAGGTAAGAGTGTTTCATTGTGGGGTCTTTCTGAAATAAATCGCTATTTTACAGAGAATGTAAAACTATATGTAAGCCCTGGTCAGCTTTGCTGCTTGCTAATACTTTTGAGGTTCTAAATGAAATAAAACTCTGCCTCCTAAAATTATTGGGTTATCACTCTTTGCAAGATGGTCATGGGATATCTCTCTTGTTGCACACTGGTTTGTAAAAAGCAGTTTTATTTTCACTAGCAAATTGCAGGCAGTTTATTGTGAGAACCTCCTGTGGTCACCTGTTCTTCTAAGTGAAGATAATTTGTCCTGCTCTCCCTCCCTCCATTTTCCTAAAGACCTTTTCCTGGATTAAATACCAATGAGAAGAATATCAGTAATGTTAAAGCTAATTCTGAAAGACATCTAAACATATAGGTGTCATTTTGTTACTAACTTAGGTCTTAGTGAGGCAGTTTCCTTCACTACAGTTCCTATTTCAAGGTTAAAACATTCAAGGGTAAAATGTTGTTTGAAGATATTCAACTTTTTCAGAAAGCAGGGCAGTAAGAGGCATCTAGTGATAAGAACTGTGGTTTGCTTCACTTCAAGTAGGGGTGGTTTGTTGGTGGAAGAAGAATCTTCCTCAGGTGTAGCTCCATTTTCAGTCAGTCTCAACAGAGATTAATTTGGTCAGGTGTGCTGCCAGTGCCTCTCTTTTTCAGAACTCACAGTATCGGTGAAAGCTATTTCAGCTCAGTCAGTTGAGTATTCTGGGTGGGGGTTTCATAACTGGCGCTGACTCTGCTTTTCTGGGCTCTTCCAGTTACACCCTCTAATCTCAGTAAATGGCTACAAGGCAGTGAAATAAAGTGTCTTGATAGCTACTGACTCTGTTATTTACTTAGAATTTTTTTTCAATTGCTCTTTATTTTTCTATCCCTTTTCAGAATCAGTGTCTAGCTCTTTGGGTGCACTATTTCCAACCAATAAATGGAGAGAGAGAGAACCTATGACATTCATATACTCTTGATGCTTAAAATGCAAGACACTAATTGGAATCAAATCCATATTTTTTAATGGGCATCTGTTTCAGCTGTTTTTCGCATTTGCTGTGCTGAAAGGATGCAGCTCTGAGGGTCATCCTCCAGAAGTCTGCAGAGTTCCTCTCCACCTCACTTTACCACAGTCTGGCCTTGCTAGCAGTGACGGTCAACTGTCTTTGCCACTAACTTTAGCCAGGACTTGTGTTCTGCTCCAGCAGGGATTGCAGAGCTGTGGGACTACTGGATCATTAATTATACATAATTTTTATGCGGTGTCCAAGCTAAATGGAGGACATAGTGGTCTGAACGTTCTCTCTTGAGTTTATCTGCATTTCCTGCTTAGACTCTGTTTCATAATCAGGGTTGGCTCAAGGAGGAATTAGTACTGTTTTTCCTTCCAGGCTACTTAAAAACTTCCTTCTGTGTAGATATCCTCAAATTGCTATGCTGCATATAGTTAAATTTTATGCATTTTCTGAGGACTACTTCTCGTGTTTTTTCCCAGCAAGTAGAACAGAATCTTTACCAGATACCTGCTAATGTGAATTTTGGAAATTAGGGATTTTACCTCTCCCTTGCTTATGTTCTTTTTGCTCTGTCTCAGAGAAAAGCATTTATAATCAGTTAATGTAGGCATTTCTAATTCTTTTTGTTCTCTTCTCCACCCTTAGGCAGTATTAGAAATAGCTTGCTATGAATACATTCCTGGTCTGCATGATGTCTGCTCATATTTAAGGGCTTCTGCAATATCCCCTCTTCTAATTATTGAAAAGGGGTTAGCAAGGGAAGAGAAGTTCCTGTGAAAGATTTTGAGAAGCCAGGGGACTCTGCAATAGAGCAGCTTCAGCAGGCAGTTTTGCCTTGTTTCTCTTGGGGAGAATAAGATCCAGAATTTCTTTAGGAAGAAGATCAGTCTGTATGAATGATACCTCTTAGAACATCATCTGGTCCTCTCAAAACTGGGTACTTCTGTTATCAGTTACTATAAAAATTACACCCTGCCTCTTGGAGCTTACCCCTCTCCTCAGATACACAGGGCTAAATAGGACCTGTCACACTGAGCTTTCATGGCATCTCATAAGAGTAACTTCTGCTTACCATGTGCAGCAGGGGGAATTAACCACAGCATCCATGCAGCCACCTTCTGCTACACTTAAGAGTAGGAGTACTGCTTATACAGAGCTGTCATTCGTGCATAGAGGGAGGTGCTCCAGTCAGGCTGGCAGGGGATGTTTTTCAACCTGTTCAGGTGCAGAAAGTTTGATTTCCCCTTCCAGCTTTCACGAGGAGGGAGGTGTGCTGGGCAGCCACAGGAGGTGGTGCAGTCTCCTGTTACAGTTACCTGCAGAAATTATGTACCTCTGCCTATATATTGAGAAGCCAGACAACTTCTTTCCAAGAAGTTTTTACTCAAATGTCTATTTTCCTGAGAAGAGTTCCTTTGGTGCTCTAAATCAAAGGCCTAAAAAACACCTAAAAAGAGTCCTTTTCATCTTTCACACTGGGGACCTCTAGCATTTTCTTGGTAGAGGATCCTTGCATAATAAATTTAAGCTCTTAACTGGTTTTCTTTAGTTACCATATGTAGGAGTTAGGGCTTCTTTTGTAAGGTGCTGGTCTTCTGTTAGCACTTCCTTGCTGTCTGAGCTGTTTATTTCATTTCATGTTAATTTCCTCAATACTTTAATGGTCTTCGGTTTTGTTGTCCTCCGAACTGCATGGGAATAGCTTGCAATATGTTGCCCTGTTGTGCAGACTGCTGTTAGTTTCAAAACAGAGTAACGAAAGTTTGGTCTGGGGTTAAATATGCAGTTGTAATTAGGTGGAGTGTTTTGATTAATCTGTTTCTCGGAAAGGAGGCCAAAACCATAGCATTAGACTAAGATGCTGAAATCGGTGATTCCTGATGTGTGAGCTCCCATCAGCTGGAAAGGTTACTGTGCTGTTCTTCTTCAACAGTGTGAATGAATGTATTAGCATATTTTGTTCCTGCACAAGGTATCAATGTGTTGCTATTCCTATGTAATTACATGTAATTACTTCATATATAAAATAAAAATACGATTGAGTTAAGTAGTTTGGATCAAAAACCCGACTGAAAACTATTTAACAAAGACAACAAATCCAGCACTTTCCATGAATAAAGAATAGCAGTTGAGGAGAGCATCATTATGTTGTAGTACATTTGACTTAAATAGCACAAACAGGCCTTTTGTTCCAAACTAATCTACAAATGGAAAAGGCATCCCACACTATTTTTACTTGGAAAATTATCCTCTGGTGTTAAATCTCCACAGCAGAGCATAATTGGATGTGTTTCAACAGTAGTTTTTTGTTTACTTAATTCACACCACTTTTAGCTTGTTTACCATCCATATTTTCCATGTTGTGGCTGACAAGTCTAAGACCCACCCAAAGGCAGCAGGGGAAAATAACACTTCAAAGCTGCACAGCGTGGAGCATGTCTCTAACATGAGATCCATCATAGGTATTTTTGGCAGACCATAACCCCATACAGTTCCCTGTGAGAATCTAAAAGCAAATGCAGTCTTAGCCTGGATATGTAGCAAAGAAATACTGACTTACAGAGGTATTAAATGAAAGCAAGCAAAGCCAGTAGTGCCTCACATGCAGCAAGGAGTTGGTTGTGTTTTGAAGGTGAGCTCTTGCTCTTGCCATGTACATCCTTTGGAAAATACCTTTTAAACATTTACTTCGGAGGACTTCTGTGTCGACTTTAGTAGGCACGGTCTTGTCAAAGTGGCCATTGCATCTGCCAACTTGCATCTTGGCAAGGTGCAAGAAGCTCGGTCATATGTAATCACCTTCCATGTGAGTAAGGTGTTACCAGTTACACCAGCCCTTTGGAAGAGCACAAGCTTGGAAGCAGATACAATATTAGAGCTGTTTGAACTGTGATTTCAGTAGATTCAGCAGACGGTCTCCACCGTGATGTTTGTAATTCTCTTCGGTTATCCACGCATGCGTGGTTTGTGTCTGTGCTGCAGTGCAATAGACTGTCACGCTGAGCCTAAACCTCATCCGCCTGATGTGGGCAAATCCACTGAGGTGAGGTTGATGGAGTTGCACTCCACAGAGAATCTCACCAGGCCTTGCAAGTCGGTCCAGGTTATTCTGCAAAAGATGTTTTACAAAATACCGTTGGTAATTTTATGTATTAGGCTTTTTTTTTCTTTTCCTCTGCCCCAAATGTTCACTGCTATAGAGGCTGCTGAACAGCATTCCCAGGGAATCCAGGGTTTGTGAAGCTCTAGTGTTCAGTGCATTTTGAACTGCACAGGCTAAGCGTCCCCCTCCTTTTTTTTTTTTTTTTTTTCCCCCCCGAATTAAGGTGCTGCTAGTCCTGGCCAACAGGGATTAGCGGCCTGTTCAGTGGTTGTTCTGATGGGAACGCCAAATGAAAACCCCATCCCATAACAGCAGCCAGCAAATGTGCATGAGGTGGAAGTGAAAAAGAAGGAAGAGGAGTTTACAGCCACCTTGGTGGGAAACCTTAAGGAGCAAGTAAAACCTTTAGGATTTGGAAGAGCTAAGTAGAGCCAGTCCCAGTAAAGATGCTTTGGCTGGATTTGCCTTTCTCTTTGTCAACGCGTCGGAAGTGTCAGGATGGAGGATAGCATAGGCTTCATTGCTTAACTGCCTTTTTCAGCTCATACTTCCCCAGAATTAATCCAAGCTATTGTTTCAGGCTAGTTGAAAACTTAGGCAAAACTGCTTTATATGTCACTTATGCCTAGGTCATAGGTTAAATTACTTTTGGTAGTGTTTGTTAGAAACACTCTGGGTTTTAAAATTACTACAGGTTAAAAATAAAAATTAATGGGAAATTACATAGGTTTTTTCCCTTTTTTTTTTCAATTCTCCTTTCTCACCAAACATTTGTAGCTTCTCAAGGAATTGCACAATTGTCTGTAAATTGCAAACACAAGCTTCTCAGGGAATTTCCCTAGGTAAAAAAAACCCTGCTATTCACGTTTCCAAGATAAAATGTTCCCTCCTCCTAGGGAAAGCAAGTGCATCCACACAGGCAGAGCTACTGCTCTTCCTTTATGTTTTTGGGGAAAAAAAAAGGAATAGAAAACACCCCAAAATGCAATTCTAACAAACCTTACCTACTTCATCATGAGTGGCTGTTAAAATGTCTGTTCTGCTGTTAATGCCACAGTTCCTTGTACAGCTCCTGATCACTAGGGTGTGACAGGAATGAGTTTTGTGCCTAACTTTATTCAAAGATGGAAGGTTGTTATTTGTGATTATTTTCACTTAAAATTTATAGGGCAATTACTGGATTATTCCTCAGACCTAGCTTTCATTATGGCGACTTTTATTTCTCATACTGGCTTTATTTTTGCTTACTTTTTCCTCCCTTGAAGCAGCCATTCAAGCAGTGATTAAATAAAGCAAATGTAAGTAACATTTGCAGTGTAGATGCAAAAGCATAAGTAAAATCATATACTTAATTTATCTGTGAATGATTATTTTTGCGTAGGTAAAGGAACTGGTAGGTACTTCCTTTGATAAATTCTTAATGTCCTTGCTTATTACTGGCATGATCAGCTTAACAAACACCAAATAACCCTTTTTGCATCGCACTACCCTTTCCACCTCTAAGGAGCAGGATGAATTACCCTTGAGACCTGAAGGAATCCTTTAGTAACTAAAGGACAAACCGGCAGGCTTGATTATTCTGTTTTGGAAAAAAAAAAAACCAAAGACATTTCTCTTAACATCAGATATGCTGTTGATACTGACAAAGTGTTCTTTTTGCTGGCAGTTCATGACTCACATTTACCGTGGTCCTTTGCATACAATTATGCTGTGAAGTACCTTTGTAAGAGCTTCTATCAATAGTGTGACTGACTTGTTGTTGACTTTTAACTCAATAACCCCTGATAGAATCTCATCATACAGCGAGCACCACTTACGTTTCATATGATTGCTCATCCTCCTGTCTGCTGGTATGTAGTGGTTTTAAGTAACAGCTTAGCTACCTGTAGCTGAAAGTTCTGACTATCCTGAATTTCCCTTTGAAATTGTCACCTGTACAGTAAAAAAGAGTGGGTTTTTTTTTTTTTTAGCAAACCTGGAACTGTTAAAATCCATAAACCCAACCTACCTGTACTGCTTGCCTGTATCTTTTAACTGGGAGTTTCCAATTGTATACCAAAACTGTCACCTATGGGCATACAGTATCTGTCAGCCAGAAGGATCAGAGATAGGTGAGATGATATTTAAACTCCATGTAAGTTTGCTTTGTTCATCAAAGGAATATATATACCTGTCTGGTGTGGAATACAGTAAGTATTTTTCAGCAAAACTTTTTGCCATTTTGCACACAGAATGTGATTACCTATCTTTTCTTTAAAGCTAGTGGAGAAATTTAAGGAAGATTTATCTGCCCTTGGTAAAATGACTGAGACCTACTTTCGTCTCATCCTGAGGAGGACTCGTTTGAAAGGCAGAGGCACTAACACTGTGCAAAGGACATTATTTCCTTACTGACTTGAGATCCAGCTGCTGTGAGTCCCATCTGGCTCTTGATGACATTAGTAGCAGAACTTCTATCCGCTAATGATGGGAATGGAGTCAGGCTTTCGAAAGTCCCTAGTTAGCTCTACAGTGCTTGAGGGTCCTGTCACTGAGCTTCAGCCAAATTGAAATATTTTGAGAAGAAACTGTGCATGGTACTTTTATCTGTATAACTATGGTTAAGATCCGTCAAACAAATAAAATAGTCCATATCAGTAGGATGAAAAGCTCTAGAGACTGTTCCATGGACTTCCCTGAAAGGGCAAGCTACTGCTTTAAAATGTGAAAATACATCAGCTTCTGGAAATTTTTAAATACAGTTCTGAACAAAAAAATGGGGAAAAAAGGAAAAAATAAGGTATTACTTGAAATAAATTTCCCCTCACTGTTACAGTAAGCACAAAATGCTTAAATAACTCTTCTTCCCCTCTGTAATTTAAAAACGTCTATTATGGTTTCAGTAACAAAATTAGAGTTACAAGCAGAACTGTGAGCAAAAATAGATTCAGCTGGCCAAAATCCGCCCCCTGAAACCCAGGGGAGTTCTGGCCACTGATGATCTAGATTGAACTAAGTAGATCACAGATTCATTTCTTAGCAAGGATGTGACTGTGTAAGAGCAGTATAAAGCTTTAGAATGTCTCAGAAACACATGTGGAATATGACTGGTTTAGGTATTATTCAACTCTTACCTACTAATATCAATTCTAAGTAATTCTTCATATCTTATGTTTGAGCTATTGCGTATCAAGATACAAATCAGATTACTTTCAGGATATATGACTTTTGATCTTGTGATTATCTTAAAACACTCTGCCTGTATAACTCATTTTCATTTCTGCTGATGTCCTTTGCTAATTCTCTCCTTGATCTGCTTTCTCTCCCTTTTTTATTTCCCCAAGCAGAACTGGTTGGAAATCTTTCAAAATGTAAGTGAAAACCAGAGATTTTTCCGAGATGCAAATGCTATCCATTTTCTGACCAGTTCCACCATAGATGCCATTCTTCTCAAGTGTATTGGTATTTCCTTTCCTCCCATTTTTTTTTCAGGATTTCTTTTTTGCACCTTTCTGTGGACTTCTTTCCTTTGTCATCACCCCTATTGGCAGGCACTCCCTGTGGGATGCTAACCCCATAGTAGTATGCCTTCTCCTGGGACACTGCTTCTGTAACCCCCAGGCTTTTCATTGTATTTCTATGCTTTTTTGGAAGGATTGGGATCTGGAGTAAGTCCCATAGGCAGAGCTTTTGAATCCAAATTATAGCCCCTTTATGTAAAAGCAAACACTAGAGACTCAAATGTGGGGCAAATCAGGGATCTCTTGCTGGCACAGGGTTGCTCTGCTCCATGGAATTGTAGCTTTCCATTTATTGATAGTCTCTCAGTACAAACTAACAAGTAGGAGTAGATCTAATAAAATAAAAATGAGCGTCTTGGTTTAGATCTCATCTGTTAGAAGCCTTGTTCACTAATAACCTAGTCAGTAGGAATACCATTTGGGTTCCCACCTATTCTGTCCTGCAATTGTTTTCTTGGAGCAAGAATTTATTGTTATTTTTTTTAATGGAAAATTAGTAGCATGTGATTTTTATTGAGTCACATTGCCCTGACTATTAGCTGCCTGGTAAAATCAAGTAACTTTAATTTTATGCTAATGTATGATAATTTTTAACATCTTGAAATGTAAATTTACCCTAAAAATTAAGGATCTGTCACTTAAAATGCATCACATGCTTCCTTGTAATGACTGATCTTAAGGACTTGGTTATAAATTCACCTTACAACTGGTTTAGTATGGATGATTTCTTCTTTTAAGCATTTGGCATCCACTAATGACAACCCCTGCAGTGGCAAACCATCACAGAGTAAATGCAGCTGGCTTGCTGCACAATCATGAATGACATTGCATTTAGTTATTAATAATTGAAGGAGCTTTGTGTATTCCTTCTGGGTTCTGCATATAATTTATGGATCATAAAGCTACTCGAGAATCTAGGGGAAAATAATTTTGTGGAGCAAAAGAGGTTGGCAAGAGGCTTTCTTCGACAATAACTGGGCCTTCTATTATATACATTTCTAGGAAAATACTGTAAATAAGAACATTTGGAATGACTGATTAATTTGCTACCTTCTAGCATTGTCCTGTCACTGGTTCACAAAAGCTTATTTCTAACTTCAACAAGGTCTACAGGCAAGAGCATTTAGATGAATAGGAACTGTGGAATTATATACCACTCTTACATTTTCCACCTCTCAGAAACGGGTAATATTCTGCTGTTTCTTCTATAAAGAAACCAGACGTGAGGTCCACTCTCTGACACCTAAAGCACTTTCTCACTTTTTAAGTAGAAGGGCAGTAATACTCTGGAGTTGCCACTGTGCTGTCCCTCGTAAGAAATGTCTATGTTCAGTGCGTGCACTTAAGAAAAGGTTTTAAACCAACGCTGCCCTGAGTGTGCAAAAGCACTCTAGTGATGTCCTGAAGATGGCAAGAGTAGATTTTAAAGCAGGTTATCATGTGATAGTTTAAACAGTCTTGCTGGGTTGTTTTTTTTTAACTGGCAGAGGCGCTCAAGGGTGGTGAACTGGCAGCTGACAATGATGAGCATCCTTCTTTCCTTTTTTTCTGAGCAGGAATTAAGCACTGCACAGGGCCAGTCCCTTCTTTTACACACTTGCAAGCATTGTATTCTGTATTGTAAAGTCAGTGGCAATGCACTAATACTTTTGACTGCAGAAAGGAACACTGTTGGGTTTTAAATGTATTGTGCTGCAGTAGTTCCTGCAGCACCAAGTGCCATAAAACCAAAGGGGAAAATGACAACTTCTAGAGCAAAACTACATTTTTTTAAATCTACTGTTTGTTTTTAAACACGTAGTATTTTGTTTGCAGCTAGTGCCTTAAGAGAGTATTGCTTTTAAGATTATTCATAAACTGATCACAGTCAGAAATGGACCTTGGTTTTACACTTACTTGCCCTTTCTGTTGGAAGGAGTCCTAAATGGAAGCTGTGCTCCTTCCAGGTGAAACATCTCCTACCCTTGGAATGCTAGAGCTGGAAAAGGGTCTTTGAGAAGAGGCAAAGAAGTACTCCAGAAAGCTAGTGTCTCTTCTGACATTTTTGGTAGTATCTTTTTATATGGAAAAGGGGAGAGGATATTTATACAACTCATAAGACTTTGTTTAATACCCAGTAGAAAAAATAATGTGGTTTTTTTTTCTTTTCAATTTCTTGGGAAGTGTAAGCTATTAGTTGAAATATAAACCAGAACTGTTCAGACATCATTTGTTTGTAACCATCCCCAACTTGGTCTTGTGTCGTTTTGTGTCTTTTGGGATTTTTATGTGTGGAGTACAATCCACAAGCAATTAGAGTCAGGCTTTGAAACTAGCTTGCATGGACATTACTTTGATAGTCATCATTTTGGATTATCTGTCAGTTGGCTTTACCATCTTTTGCACAGAAGCAGGATCACATCTCTGTGGCCTCTAAGTCAGCTCTGATTTGTTTTTACAGGAATGGAATAACAAACTGCCGGATGCGGACGGAAAGCGAACAGTCCTGTGGCTCTCCAGTTGTTAGCGGTGACCCAAAGGAGGATCACAACTACAGCAGTGCCAAATCTTCCAACCACAGGAGCACATCACCTGCTAGTGACTCCATTTCCTCTTCCTCTGCTGATGACCAGTATGAATTTGCAACTAAAGGTAGCCAAGACAGCAGTGAAGGAAGCGAAGTTAGCTTCCAGAGCCACGAGAGCCATAGTGAAACAGAAGAGGAGGACAAAAAGCAAAATCGGAAGGAGACCAAGGATTCTTTAGCTGACAGTGGCTATGCATCCCAGCACAAGAAAAGGCAACATTTAATGAAGGCGAAAAAAGTACCAAGTGACACACTGCCTCTTAAAAAGAGACGTACAGAAAAGCCCCCTGAGAGTGACGATGAGGAGATGAAAGAAGCAGCGGGATCGCTCCTGCATTTAGCAGGAATTCGATCCTGTTTGAACAACATCACCAATCGGACGGCAAAGGGGCAGAAAGAGCAAAAGGAATCCACAAAAAATTAGAACAAATCAATGATTTGTTTGAACTTACAAAGTTTTGTTTCAGCACGTCAGGTGAATTCTAATGATTTGTGGCAATATCAGCAATTTTTTCCTTTTTTGTTTTTCTTTATATTTGTTTTGGGTTTGTTTCTTTCTTTTTCTTTTTCTTTTTTTTTCTTTTTGGACCCTTAAGATTTTTATTTTTAAAGGAGATTGAAGCCATAGAACTCATACTGACACTCAGCTAATTTACAAAAGCTTTTCATTACCTGAAGACAAAATGTTAAAAAGAAAAAAGCCAAAATCACCATTGCTTTCTCCAGCTTGTCAAAAATGCATGGTTGAATACACAGTGACATCAACTTTAATGTGATGGGAGTAAAATTGGGCGCTTGGAAATCCCTCATATACTAGAAGAGCTGTGCATAATTTGGTAATCATGCAGGCCTGGCCCTTAAGAGTATATTTTAATGGCCTTAAATTGGGTTACCAGTGAATGTGAGTAAAGAGATTTTAGGGAGAGAGGAGGCATATACTTCTCCACACCAAACCAAGAACCATCTAGTGGCACTTGGATGTGTTGTGCCATAGAAGTCTTTGGACAGCCACTGGTGGCAACTGCGCAAATCATAACATACTCTTAGTGCTTCACGTTCTTTATGTAGCTCATGATGTGAAGGCTGATAACTTTAAGTTTGGGGAAATTTGAACTACGTATGCAATGGGTTTCAGTGAAATAACGATAAGAAATGGGAGGGGGCGTCACTGTTAGTAGCATCGTTAATCATTGAATTCTGTCTTCTATATTAAATCAAAAGAATGTTCAAAAAGCCATAAGCCCGAAGATTGGCACTGCGTGCAAAAAAAAGTAATAGTAATAGGGAAAAAAAGCTATGTCTCCTAAACTGCCTGAGTGAAAAGCAATCAAGTCCAAGAACTTGCAGTAGATACCAAGAAAGGAAATACAGCAGAATCTTTTTCTGTGGATCAAATCCTTGATCTAACTGGGGAAACAAAGCTACAAAACCTGCCATTAGTAGTATTCTGTATTTAAAAACAAACGGAAAGCATATTGGTGAACTGTAAAATTCCGAAGTTCGACAAAAGAGCACCTATGCTGCCCGCAGAAATGAGCGTGCAGTTACCGTCAGTCAGGGTTCATCTGTGCAAAAATGACAACAGATTTCCAGATTCAACCAGCATAGCCAGCAGAAGAAATTTGATCCACATTGCATGGATTCCTTTGGGGAAGGGGGGGAATACAAAAAGCAAACAATGTTTTTTTATTCAAAGATGACAAAGTTCTTGTAAGGTAAATAATGTATTTAGCATGAAGCATGAATTATTTTCATATAAATATAGAAAATAGAGGAAAAGGCTATGCCTCTAATTTTTAAGCCCTTAGGCTTAGCATTTGGTTTTTTGGGTTTTATTTTTTTGTTTGTTTTGTTTTGGTTTTGTTTTGGTTCTTTTTTGTTGGGGTTTTTTTGAAGCAGGTGTTTAAGGTTTAACCTTCTTCAGGGACAAACACTGACTGTTGGGGAACTTACTCTGCAATATTAAAAAATAAAATCTTCATGCTCTGGTAGGGCTTGGATGGTTGAATTATACTGCCTTGTCTGCACATTCAGCCCCCCTCTCCCTACTTCTGTTTAAAAAAAGAAAAAAAAAAGTAAAAGTGTGTCCTTTCTTCGTCTGTACATGTATAACATGACGCAATAATCTGAGGGCAAATTTAGTAGTGAGTGTGTATGACAGAATCAAGAGAATAATGAGAGGTTAACTGAGAAAAACTCTCTGATTTGTTTCAGGAGCAAGTAGACAAGAAAATAGCTTTGCTAATTTGCTGAGAGAAAATGAAGTTAGTAAAGAGCCTTACTGAGGTGTCCAGAGAAAAACCAGTGTTACAGAGTGTGTGATTCAGGTATAGTGCTACTCTTCTGGTAATGACGACTATTAGACTGGAGATCCCTACAACACAGGGAAACTGTGAAATAAATAAGAGTCTCTCTCACCTGGATTCGTGAATTTGGCATGAAAAATTCTACACTTGGTATGTCCTAGAGGCAAGAAGAAAATCCCAGGAACCAACCACTTAACAGAACAAAATGGTCTGTTTCCTAAAATGAATATAGGTTTATATTTATCCCTAACAGCTGTTTCAGGCAGCAGTTTTACCAAGATGGATCTAGTTTATAAAGAGTCAGTCAGAGCAAGGTTTGACTTCGGACTCAGTGGAGTGAACTAAAAATTGCGTTTGGAGATGCCTGTGGTGCGTGTTCAGTTAGGAAGTGGAAGGACTGAAGGGCAGGCTGGTCTGGACCTGTTCCTGTGCTCTGCAGGCATTTTGTCATGTAAAGAACAGGGCCACACTGGGGGCAGCACAGCAGAACAGTGCCTCTCCTCCCACCTCTCTGCCTGACAGCTGCCAGAGCCCAGCACAACTGCCAACTATGCCGATAAGGAAGGAGAGAGCCAAGGATGGTGTGAGGAACGGCTCTGTGCTCCCCTCAGTTTGCTGGGACTGATGCATGCAGGGTTGATTCCCAGCGTTAGTTAAGCTGGGAGTAGGTGAATTGAACTTGTTGGCTGCCTGCAGCCCTTAATATAAAGTTGAGGAAAACGGGAAGAACTGGTCCCTTGGCCAGGTAGCACTGAGATGAATGAGCCATAGCTTTTCTCTTATGTGATTGGAGTGGGGTAATTGGCTTTTTCCCAGATCCATGCTCCCTACAGCCAGAGTCCACAGGCAGTGAACCACACAACCCCTGCTCAAGAAAACTTGGTCCTTCATCTTTTTACGTACTTTGGGAGCAGTCATTTGAAATATAAAATACTACAGTATCAGTTTGCCACCACCTTTGCTCATTCATGCATAGTTGTACCAGCTCGAGAGTGGTTTAATATTTATCAAAAGGGAACATTGAAGAGTCAAGAGTTAGAGACAGAAAATACACTCCAGCCGTGGCTCAGCCACCTCTGTCCTCCACAGGAAGCAATGTGGTTGTGTGCTGGTGGTCAGATTCTATTCGCAGTCACGACATTAATTCCGGAGCAACTTCACTGCTTGCGGTGTGTCAGTGCAAATGGGATCATTATCTGCTGAACAGCAAGTACCATTCATTAATTTGGACTCTTGGTGGCTAAATATATAATTACCACTAGTATTACTCACCTTAGAAAACAGTCGTTTTGCATAAACACCTAGTTAGGCAGGTGATGTGTAATCCTTTATATACTTGCTGGTAAACCTAAAATGTTGGCAAGCATCTATTTTCATGTAAAATTTGTTGCTCCTAGTCTGATCTGCTAAGGAGATATTGTTCAGTAGGAGTTTACAAAGTTGTGTTCAGGAACCAGCAGTTTTGCTGAGGGATAATGCCACCAACACATTATTTCTGGAGTCTGAAAACAACTTGTCCTTACTGTCCTTTACTCTGACTGTTGATGAGAAGAACATAATTTAGATTTGTATGAAACATTGAGGAGTCACTGAAATGTTTTTGTGCCTGGCTGACAATAGCAGCTTCGTCAGAACTGGTTGTTAGCCACCAGAGAAGTTCTCTTTTTTATAAGAATTGAGACCAATTTGTTTTCCAAAAAAAAAAAGTGAGCTTTTCAATCCCCGTGTCTCTACTTTGACTGAACCATGCCAAAATAGAGTGGTAATTGCACTGTATTATGAACTCTCTCACTTGCCAGACATGAGGTGGTTTGGTTTTGCTCTCCTTACTAAGCCATTTTGGGGTGAGAGAGGTCGTCAAATCTCTAACTTGCCATTTTCCTCACTATCAGTATTGCCAAATTAGCGTTTCTCCAAGACAGGTGGGGGCCAGGGGAATCCCGCTAGGTCAGCAAGCATTCAGTGGCGAGTTTTACATAGACATGAACTGTAAGGGTTGCTGGACTTCACAGCGGCTTCCTTTGGAATATGCCTTTTGCAGCAAGAAGCTCTTGCAGGCCAGAGCTAATGCCACAAGCAGATTGTGCCGGCGTCTGCAGGGAGGTGAAACCTGCCGGTCATGCTTGTGTTGTGCAAGCAATTCAGTGTCCTACTGCATTTTGACACAGACTTTGCCTGCATTTTAACATTCAAGCACAGATCTTGAACAGCTTTAATGTATCACCCCATAGCTGTTTCTGAAAGCAGTCTGATTCTGATCTTCTGGCAAAACCAGCAGTAGTTCTACCAAGATCACAGGGTTTTGCAGCTGAAAAGCCTGGTGTGGGAGCGAGGAGGCATGCCGAGTAGCATTAGAGAACGGTCCTGTGACTGTGTTCTCTCTGGCAATTCAACTGAGTCCCTTGCTCTGGCTCCTCTCTTACCTTAATGGGAGGAGGGAATCCCAAAGGAGGTGCATCAGCTTCCCGTGTTCAACTGAATTATTGTCTCCCTTTGGAAAAGGTACAGAGAAACTCCGGGGGCTGCATTCTCCGCTGGAGCGAGATAGAGTTACATTGACATACTTTATCGGAGAATGAAATCCTAAATTGTACACTGAATGGCGCCAGGGATAAAATGACCAAAACAACACTTCGTCCCAGTTTCTCGGTAGCTGTGATTGATTTTCACTGAGATTCTGGCTCCCAAATAATCTAAAGATGTAGATAGGTGCAATCTGAGGTTTTCTAGAACCTGAAGGTGTCTGATCTGCTTTGCAGTCAGCGGAGCTATAGACACCCAAGTGCTCCTGGAAATCTTCACCGCTTCACTATTATTACCATTTATCCTTGAATCTGGCCCTAGGCATTCTTTTGAAAACATGGCTGTCCCGTGCTCCAGGATCAGAATAGAACTGTTGAGAGAAAGCATTTCCAATTTCAGATGCAATGCAATTTACTTCACTTCACGGAGAATGCAAACCCAGCTCCCTCAGGGGTGTCACTACTGCCTGAGTAGCTTGTTGACATATTTTATAGGAAATACTTTGAAATGTTTTCTTGACTTTGCCACCAAAAGAGCATTTGAACCATACATCCTCCTGATTGTAACAGAGTATCAGTGTTGACCGTCTGACCAGTTAAGTTTTAGTAGTGTTCTTCACAGCCCTCCAGTAATATATCAAACACTGTTATGCACATAATGCAGCACTGTGATCTAATTTAAATAATACTTTTTTATTATTTATACTACTCTATGTAATGTACATCAACACTTTGCTATATAACCGAAGTGATAACCCTCTTCTTAGTTATCTGCCAAACTTTGACTTTCTGTTTGGTTTATATTGCAGTTAGCACAGTTACCAAGTTGTAATGATGTCTCTTTTCCTTTGAAATGGGATGTGTAAGTCAAACTATACGTTTTGTGTGTTTCTGTTTTGAGCTGGAATTTATAAGGATTTACACACAACATTTGGTGTTCCATATAAATCTGCATACGTTTGTGAATTCATCTGTTAATCCCCTTTTATTTAGAAAGTATTAATTGATGGTGGTTTCTTAGGGGTTTTTATTCTTCCATTTTTATTTTTAGTACTGGTTATTCTTGAATTAAGCAGAGACTTGTCAGCTGGGTTGCTTTATCTTTGATCATATACATGACCTTATAACTCTTCCACAGTTCAGCAAACAAGTACTAGCTTCACTGACCAAAAAAAAAAAAAGTCTCAACCTAATGTGTCTATGGTGCTGTATTTTGCTGGTGTACATTTAAAACCAGAAATGATTTAAAGGTCACTTTTGAGTTGTTCTAATAAGTAGTCTTTCCTGGTTTGGGGAGTTTGGGTTTCATTTTGTTTTAGCATTGAAACAAGGTGTATTTATCTGAAGCTATATAATGGTTTTTCTACTGTATCGCATTTCCTTTTGCAAAGAGGGGGAAATCAACCTGATGTAACATCCTTTCACAGTGTGTGGAAAGGGTTTTGTTTCACTTTTTTATTTTCAGTTGATTTCAGTGGGCTTTGGATCAGGCCAGCAGTTACGAGAGCTCATCATCTGAGGTTTTAAGGGATAAATCACGACTTCTGCTGGCCCTCAGTGCTAGAGGGGATTTTACTGGATGCTAAAATTATGTGCTGGATTCTGGGATGGCTGATCGTCTAGAAAGGGGAATCTTTTTCATTTGTTTACTCTGGCCTGAAATCCCAAGACCTTCTTTTTTCGTTCATGACATTGAACTTGAGTACATTTTTAAGTTGCTAGAGTGTTTTACATTTCCTGAGTATGTGTGTGGGACAACAATTTAAAGTCATACCTGTATCTGATAACCAGTTCCATGACTGCATCATTCACACTCACTACTTAAAACTGCCACATGTAAAATGTTGGGGGGAATGATTTGTGTGTGTATGAAAAGCATTATGGACTTGTACATTTTTTTTATACTCTGATCGGTAATTTCTGAAATATTTTGTTTTACAAAAGAAGTGATAAAGCAATCAAAAGACCAAGAGTTTTAGTATCAATGCTTAAGGGTCACAGGACCTTAACTGGCCAATAAGTTAATTTAGTACAGTGATAAGCCAATTTTTTTCCTGTACTTGGCGTCTGAAACTGCCAGTTTCATCAATATTAAAATTCAAACTGTGATGGGGAATGAACAGTGATGTTAAGTTGTATTTGTGTTTACCTAAATGAGCAGTCCGAAGGCAAGTGCAATCAGCTGATCTTTAGGAAATATGAAAATGTTGATTTAGAGGCATACTTGCATTTTACATTTTCTTGATGTGTAATCATATTGCCAAAGACAAACTATTTCATCAATTATTATTGTAAATAACACTTTCCCAAAACCTACCATAAAGTTTCTGTGATGTATTGTCTTCCAGTTGCAATAAAAATTACTGAGTTGCATCAATTGAACACTGTACTTGTGTGAATATTGACTTCAAAATGTCGCCAGATATTAAGGAGGAACAACAGTGCTGTTTTACAAATTAATTCTTTCATTATTAAATAGTTCTAGCCCCTGTGGGATGTTGTATCGTCACTGTAGTAGGTATCAGCTCATGTTAATTTGATGTCACGTGCAAATGGCTAGACATGCTGAATTGCTGCTAAGTTAGGGCCTGGTCCTCCTTTCTCGTCAGTTTTGCAGCCTGGAAACAAAGATGTATCCATTATTATTATTAATTATTATTATTATTATTATTAATCAGCAGGAGCAGCAGCAGTCACAAGGGTTTCAGTAGTAAGACAAGTCTACCGGTATATATATAAAAAACTCCATTGCTTTCTAATCTTTGCATCAACCCTCCCCAGGCTTTATTCTGGTTTCTGCAGCACCAGAACTCGTAGTTCTTTTGCCACGTTACTCCTTCACCTTGCTGCCCAAAGCAACTGTTTGCAGGAGGAAATCCTGGTGACCCGATTGCTTCAGAGCTAGTTGACTCAGCTGACTGACTCTGTACCCACCTAGGAGGTATCCTGCTCTTCAGATACTCGGAGCCTCCCCTGGTCACCTGGACCGCTGCAGGAATGCTCTTCGTTCACCGATGCTAAGAGCTGGCCTGTTTGGTGCCTCTCTGTATAGATCCAGCAGTCCAGCCTCAGTCCAGAGCTGAAGAAGACAGTGCAAAAGTCATTTCTTCAGAGAGTGACCCATAGATGGTGTTAAAAAATGGTAGTTGCCTCATAGCTTTGTCCAGTTAAAATGAAACTGAAGAGTAAAATCTTACCGAAATCATTCCCCAAACACTGGTCTGGAAGTGTTCCGTGAACAGCCCTATGCATCTATAGGTTAAACTTGTAAAAGTTGGAAAAGTTGGGAAGGAAAAAAGTCCCCCTGTTCTTCTCTCAAACTTACTTTGAAAAAAAAAACTTCTGTCAAACTTCCGTCATACTGATTCCCACACTTGTTTGGAGAGGCTGCTGAAGCAGGGGGGCATGGTTTCTCGGCTGTCTTAGGAGAACGTACGGCTGCCGAAGCTGGAACTCCAGCAGACCTAGAGCTATAAAAGCGTCCCCCTGACTTGTCCTGATGCCATCCTGGGTGGTTGGCATTGGAGACCACTGCAGTAGGCATCTTAGGGACAAGACGGATGTAAGCAGGACGTAGCGGGGTGGGACCGAAGAAACAAATGTCTGGATACACCCAAAGGAGCATAAAAATGCCCAGCCCCACGATCCGACAAAGCAATTGATACATCAGTGCATTGCCTGAAAAAGTTTCGGTTTGTAACCTGTCCTCAACATTCACTGCCACCTCACTGGAACAAAGAGGAGAGAAAAAAAAAAATCAGCCAAGGAGACAAGATGAGAGGAGACTGGTGAGAAGGAAAAAACACTGAACTGTGCTCTGGATCATCATCCTCTAATGGATCCCCCCTCCCATCCGCCGCCAGTTAAGCAAATATCATGCAGCGCAGTCTGCAGATGGATCCATAGCGACGTGTAGAGGAGCAGGGAGACCTACAGGCTCCACAGCACGTGTTTTAGCTGGTGTGCACAAGCGAGTAAGCTTGCCGAGAGACTGATCTTGGGCTTGTTTCAGCATAGGGCATTACATGAGGACCTGAAACCATTTAGATCAGGCACACTATGAGGCAGGTTGTGCTACAGGCTTTTTGTGCAACCTTGCAATTTGCCTGTCACGGGCAAAAGAGTCCCAAGTTGCTGCTCACTCTTCAGGGGTGCCCCTGCCCCAACACGCATTGCCTGTGGGCTGCAGTAGCTCCAGGGCTTTCCTGCCCAGGCATGGGCAGCCCATGGCTTGCAGTCCCCCAGGGGTTCCTTTATTAGACCCAGCTGAGCAGGAGTACCCCCTGCTCTGCTGACTGCCCACAGCAGTGGCTCCCAGCAGGTTCCTCCCTGTTGTTGCCCTCAGCCTTCAGCTGGCTGGAGCCAACTGTCACCGGCTCAGAGTGGCTCCTGGCTGGCTGCTGCGTGGGTGGTGCTGCTGTCCCATGAGGAGATCTGGTCTTTCCTGCAGCACCTCAGTCCCTTGGCACCTCAGCCGTGGTGGCAGTGGTGGTTGGCCCGTTCAGGGCCTGCCCTAGCCCTGAGGAACCCAAGGGGTTGGTGCCATGTTTTCACTCTGCAATGGACCCCTTAGGAGATGCGCGGGGCAGAGGGAGAGCACCAGCCCACCCTCGGAGCAGAGGCCCCCACCTCTGGTACAGGCACCCACCGCGGGGAGGCTGCCTCTGTGCTCCCAGCCCCTTGTGCATCTCCCCTTCACTAGTCGCCAGGTCACGTGTGAAGGTAGGGCTCCTGCCCCTCGTCACCAGGTAGAAATAGGTACGGTTGTGTAAGCGTGCAGTTGTAACAGTGTGTAACACAGGACGTGTGTAGGACTATGAGCTTTTACATTGCAAAGTTTGGCTGCACAAGTCCAAGCAGTCCAGGGAGGACTGACAGGGCGCTTCCCACTGCCACTGCAGAGGTACAGTGCATCCCCATCTGGACATCCCAGCAGACTCCCGGCTGAGCTCAGCGGCTGCGTGGGCAGAGATGCGAGGCTTTGAGGAGCCAAATAAGCAAGCAAGACAGACCTCATCTGGTCAGGGCACTCAAGGGAAACCGTGGGTCCCCAGGCTCACCCGGCTTGCTTGCAGGAGCAGGTACCTAATGGGCATCTTGCACAAAAGGGGTACGCACCAAACGTCTGTCTGCCTGGTCTCCTCTCTTTACACATCAACATCCGTTACTATGGACCCCCCTGCAAGAGGCTGCGTTTGGTCCTTCTGCTGGTGTAAGCATGCTCTCTGGTGAAGTTGCCTAGAAAGAACGAAGAGAATGTAAATAAGGACAAAAGGCTTTGTTCTATGTACTCCAGATCCTGTACTATGCCAGGAAATGAAAACACAATGGGTTCTGTGACATCTGCCTCTTAAAGAAATACTATAAAGGAGTAAAGCTTCAGCTTTAACACAGTGTGATGCTTTGACTGGGCACGTTCAATCCACGTAAGATAATTAGGGGGTTTTTAAGCTTCATCGTGAAATACAGATGATTAACAATGGTGAGAAACTCCATGGAAAACACTCTGTGGCAAACATCTGTCAGAATTAATAGCAAACATACACTCTGCTTTTAATCTTACACTGTTTGACGTAATTTTGATTGCCCGTAAATCTGCGGGTTTTGTTTATATTTCTATTTGCATTAGGATTGGTTACCCCTTTTATTTGATGAGCAGCGCTGCTATTCATCGTGATGTAAGAAATCAAATAATGGTTGTGTACGTACAGCAATCGGAGCATTACAGGGCAGCAGACTGCAAACACAAAATCTCTGCTCATCGTCAGAAGCAATGTTCTCTCCAGGTCTTTAATGACAATCAGCTTTAGGGGCTTTTCCCAAACAACTGTCAATGAAAACAACAGCATCTTTTTGGGGAGCTTGGCCCTGAAGTGCAACATCTTCCTGCTGCTGAGACACAACCTCTTGTTATCTGTCTGTTTTCAACCAGTCAGACAATACACAAAGATAGTGCCGACATTTTTCTTCTCTTACTCTTTTAGATGAACGTTAGTACCTCAGCAAAATAGGAGGACAACACTTTATCTTGATGGACCTTAGGAGTCAGAAGCTGTGCGTTAGGGACACCCTGTAACTCAGCTGTGCGTTGTGGGATGATGCAGCAGATTCCTGAACCGACATTTCCATGGGTACCCACCCAGTCCTAAATGGCTTGTTGGCAAAATGGGATGGAAACCGAGCCGGCTGAGTTAGAATGACCAAGAATAGGATGATGACATGGCTGCTTGGCCCCTAGTTAGGACAGGCAAACAGAGCCTTTTGCAATAATACAGTCTCCTCTCATTCCTCTGTGGCGTTGTTTTTGCATCTCTAAACCACGGATCAGTCTGTGGTGCTGGGACCTGATTTTAATCATCATCTTACATAATCTCTGCAATCATAGTAAAGAGCGGTGCTGTTCAGTGATGTTAAAAATAGCTGTACTCTGCTATCGGCATACTGACTAATGCTCCTGCTTATTCTATCCGAGTTCATTCACCATCTCAGTTACGGAAGCCCCGCCACCTGGGGTGTAATCAAGTACAGTTGGCGCTGTGTATTACGGAACTGTAAGAAGCGGATCATCAATCAGGAGGAGACTCCACCTCTGTTCCTGGTGGCCACCACCTGCTATCTCCTCCAGGAGGAGCCGTGGGGAGGAGCTGTGCCTGCAGCCTGATCTAGCTGGTGATCCACCACGCAAAAAAGTGGATTTGGGGAATATTGTCTGAAAGGCTGCAGGCAGCCTTCAGTCAGCCATTCTGAACTGCTCAGCTCTGCAAGCAAGGGAGGGAGAAGGGAAGGGAAAGCAAAGCTCCCGCTGGCTGCTGAGGAGGAAAAGGTGGTAGCATGGGAGGTTCCTGGTGCTGCCGGGGGCATCCAGGAGTCATAGGCAAAGGGCTAGGGGAGAAGCCTTGGCAGAAGCGAGTGCTGGGCATCTGATGCTGGAAGCCAACGTGGCTTTGTCTCTGCTAACCGTTCTGTTTCTGAGGGACTTCTCCCTCACCGCATTTTAAAGCCCTTTGCCTACTCCAGAGCATTGTAGCTGCCCGTTCTGTGCCGCTGCTGCCGCCATCCCAGCACTGTGGCTGCTCCTGGCCATCTGGGGCCCAGCTGCTTTGTGTGACTTTGTGTGACCCGGTACCAAAGTTAAATGGTATTTTAAAACTGCCTGAAGGGCTTTCCTGAGCCTCAGATAGGCTAAATGCTGTTACCTCCAGTGGGCTGGATGGAGACTGATGAGTGCGGGTGTGAGTGAGATCAACATCACAGCCTTGAAATTATTCCGCCTGTTAGATGTTGGAAGAG
The DNA here is from genome assembly GCA_009769605.1 of Bucorvus abyssinicus. Lineage (NCBI taxonomy): Eukaryota > Metazoa > Chordata > Aves > Bucerotiformes > Bucorvidae > Bucorvus > Bucorvus abyssinicus. The sequence goes on from CM020036.1 coordinate 18,468,070, forward strand.
AATCATCAACCGATTCCCGGGTATCGTGTCAGGATACACCTTTGCTGCTGAAAAGTCATGTCTCCATCCCCTTTTCTTCTTCCTCGTTCTCCTGTTTTGCTTTGTTTTGGGCAGCTGAGCCATCGCCTAGGTGGTGGCAGGCTGGCTGCCTCAAACAGGAAAGGTGGGTACTGAGTACCTTTTGCCATTTTTTTCTCATCTCTATTTTTACAGCTATTTGCAGAGAGAGCCCTCTGACTTAGCCTGGCATCTGACCTCTTAGACAAGTTTCACCTTACACAGGCATTGCGTTTGCTTTAGCAAGGTGGAGTGTAAACAAACATGAAGACGGGGGACTGCTGAAATTCGATGAACAAGGAACCTAATTGCTTGGGCATTTAGTGCTCCCATGCAGACGGTAGCTGTTTGCTTGCCCTGCTGCTTTACCACTCCCTTCAAATGAGGCTACAGTAAAATTAATAGTCTGTGACAGTGTATCTAACGGGAAGCAAATCAGTAGTCACCTCCATCACACTGGTAATATCATCTCCATCGACAGTGGTGTCTACAGTGACTGGAGGGATCGTACGGGTATCCTGGTCTGCAGGACAAGTCACTGCTGAAGAGGTAAGGACTGGGCATAATCAAGTAGCCATGAGGAGCCGGGCTTCAAAGCCTACTCTGGGTGGCCTGTTTTAGGGTTAAGTAGCAGCGGAAAAAAAAAATGGAATAATTATTTCCAAGAGTTGGGAGATTTTGTATTTTTTAAAGCAATTCATCTTGAAAGAGCCAAGTAATAACTTGTGCCTGGCTGTGTTTGCAAGGTAGAATTATAATCATTTCTGGTTCAGGGTTCAGGAGCAGAAAAAAAGAATATTTGCTCAAAGGCGGGCAAAGCTTGTATCCCTTCAAGTGCCTCCAGTTGTTTATTCATGCAGACTGTAAATGCTACTAAAATACATGAGCGCTCACTATGAGGACAACTGTCTGATGTGTATAAAAATAAAAAGACAAACATATTTCATTTTTCAAAGAAGACATGTTACTATAAAATAGAGAATTTGAGACAAAATGAGAAGCTTGAAAGTGGCTGCCAAAGGAAGGAGTTTGCTGCCAGCAGGATTAGCTCCTCAGAAGCTTTTCGCTGGGTCATGACCAAGGTTTGTCGGATGAGACTTAACCCACTCCTAATGTTAAGGTTAGGGTTAGGAGGGACAAAAAGCCTGGAGCCCTGGTATGACTCAGGCTGCAAAGAGGCTGCCAAAGGGATGTCGCCAAGAGAGAAATTTTTCATGGGAGCCAGGGCTAAGACTCTGGGGTGAAGGCTCAGCCCACGCCTAGGTAGGGAGATGGACAGAGCCTGGAGCTGCGCTGTGACAGGGGGTGCCAAAGGGCTGCCAAGGCCAGAGATAATCAGCTGAGAGGGTCCTGCCCTGACAGCTTTTTCATCTGGGCCAGGGTGCTTTGTTTGCGTCTCCTTACCAGTGACTCTTATCGAACCATTTGCATCGGCTTAACAAAGAGACTGCTGCGTTGCCTCTGCTCAGTCTTCTGCTGATGTATGAACTCATGGGAAAGACCCTGGTCCCAGCCCCGACGTTATCCAAGACATCTTACTGTCTGTCTGTCTTTGGATTTGAACTTTCAAACTGCACATTTTTTTCTCAGTCTCTGGCTGCTACAGAGTGGATTTGTTGCCTCTAAATACACGGCACATCCTGGCTGGGTTTTAGCCACCTCTGGCCATAGAGTTTTGTACCTTCTCTTGTACTGTGGTTCACGCTGACGCAGAGTCTGAATGTGGAAGTTAGTTACACATCCAGAGGGGTGTGTGAGGATATGGTCCAACATACAAACCCTTTTCCACTGCTAACCAGTGAGGAAAATCTTCAGCCTGCCAGAGGTAACTCCACTCAAGCTGCAGGGAGGATAAGAGACTGGTTGGGGGACCCTTGGGTGCAAGTGCGCAAGGCGGTTGGTGCGCAGTCAGCTACCCAGGGGACAGGTCAGCACATCCCAGCTGTGCTGTGCTCTGAGCAGCGGAGCTTGGTTACCTCGAGAATAGTATGAAAGGAAGACACTCTCAGGACCAGCCCTGGCACCCCTGTATGACACTGCTGTGTGGACGTCAGCAGGACTGTGTGCTTTGAGCATTCGTTGTCTTACACTGTCAGTAGGCATGACCAGTGTCCGTAAGATGCTTGAGATCCCTTCGCACTTCTCTCTCCATGGTGGCCTTCTGTGCTGTGCCTATGGGTCAGCAGGCCGGACAGCAGCTGTGCTGCTCAGGGGAGTCCTGTGTAGATGGACAGAAATGCCTTCTGTGTAGATGCTTAACACAGCAAAGGAAGATTGCGCTGCCTCGCGTTGTCCTCTAAGCAAACACCTGCACTTATTCAAGATGACCCACCCTCAATGTTTTCAGTGTAGGGGTGGATGCTCCAGAGCAAAATCCTTTTTAGACATAGAAGTATCCTAGCACTATGCTTATTTCATTTTCTTTGTGAGATTTTCCTGCACATGTAGTATTTACTATCATGACATGAGCAAAAACCAGCTCCAAAGTGAGGTTCTTGCTGAAATGAAAAAGCAAACATTTGTCTTGCGCAACCAGTTTTAATATCAGGGCACTAACAGACCTTAATGGCCCTGACCAGACTCATCTGGAGTCTCCACCTACACACCATGGACCCAGGAACCCCATTTCAGCTCAGCCCTGGGCTGTCAGTCTTTGCCTGAGCTATGCCCTAGGAGTGCCAGTCTCCAGCTCAGCCACAGCCATGCCTGTGCCTGGACATGGACCCATTAATCCAGACCCTGACCACCAGACTGACTTCCCAGACCTGCCTGGTCACTGTGCACCTGCCCAACAATTGCTGGGCTGTATCCATCACTGGTTACCATCACTGAACATGACTCTGACCAGCTGATTGAATTCCCATCTTGATTTCAGAGCTGCATCATATAAGCACTAAGTTGCCTGATGAGATCTGGATTCTTGGTAGAACCTGGCTCCTGTGTCCAGGTCTGCCCTGCTCACCTTGCTCAGGTACTGTGGGGCCAGGACTTGGCTGGAGAGGCCCCTGTCTCTTAGGGAGCAGCTTGCCTTCGCAGCTCACTGGCACTGAGGTGGAGTAAGGCCTCATGGTGCTCCTTAAAGAGCTACAGGACTCTTAGGCATTGCAGGTGGGGAACGCTGTGCCGTGAAGCCAGCACATGATTTGCTTGTCTAATCTATTCAGTAGACTGGAAAATATAACTACTTTATTTATATTGCTACTGCAAAAATGTTGTCTAAATGTCTAATCCAGTCAAATTAGAAATCTAAACGGATTGTGTGGTCCATCGGGATACAAAGCACAGCCTTGTTTCTAACCACCATGCTGGTATGGAAGCCATTGTTTCGCATTCCCCGCAGTCCTGGAGGCGCACCTCATGCATGCACGGCTTCTTTCCTACCGGAGCAGCTCACTGCTGGAGGTTACCTCCTGCCCGCACAGGGCAGAGCTGCTGTGCAGCTGAGGGTGGGAAAGCTGTGCTCTCTGCTGGCCCTAGGACCTCATGTACATCTCACCGAACTGTACTCCATGTAACCAAGGCTTCAGCAGCCCTTAACCGGAGGGCTGTCCGCAATTCCGCCAATGGCACCACTATCTTCATCTGCACTCTACTGACATAACGCAATTACTTCCTTTGCTTAAGAAAGCAAAGCACTTTTGTGGGCGTTCTTTGATTTGGCTTGACCCCCTCCTTTGCCCTGCCCTGGCTCTCACTTGAAGGAAATTTTATATGTGAATAACCAAACAGGTTTAACTAACTCTGTCAGTAAATCAAGGAAGCAAGAGGAGCAAAACTAAACCTGTGTGCTGCCCCGTGATCTGTTGTACCTGTTCCATATTCATATTCTCAGGTGAGAAAAAAAATCCATGAGATCATTGTGGTTTTGGCACTTCTCAACTATGATCTAATGGCCAGGGTAAAGTTTTCTTAATTTTAGTACAAATACTTGTCTTTTTGTCAATATTGGCCCACAGGTACCATGTTGGTGCCATGCAGGTACCCAGACCAGCAGCCCTGGTTCCACTGAAGCTGGTGGCAAAACTTCAATCAGCTGTCCCTTTAATAATGCACATCTGTAGGTACGCCTATTTACATTTGGTAATTTTTTACGATTTTAAACTAATAGAAGATTCAGTTACTTCTTTTACAAGCCTATGATTTCCTCATCATTTCCCTGCTCCCTTCTCCTTTACACAGGCAATTCTGTAGAACTGCTGTAAGCAAGCTCCACAGGCACGCACGAAAACATGGCAGAGATTTTGCCCCTGCGCCCCCCCATGCCTGTTATCTCATTTTGCTCTAAAGGACCATCTTCTGGGCGGAGTAACGCAGATCCAATTAAATATGCTTCTGTATCAACACTGCTCCTAAGCAAAATATATTGATTGGTGAAGCTCTGGACCTACTTTAATCAAGTAATCTAAACAGGGCTTAAGTTTCAAAAGCCTGGTGATGCTCCTAGCTTCAAAGCTTTTACTTACACTGAATTAATTTATCCTGGATGTTCTAATGCTCCCAGCAACCCTATGGATTATAATGTTAGAGGTTGCAATCATGACTCTGATAATATTCCCTAAGCTTAGACTGTATTGATCATAAGATGAAGAGAGGAGAATGGGGAACACAAGCAGAAAACAAAAGGATTTGATTTGAAGTGGGGGTGGATCTGTTCAGCCCTGTAGCGGGTTGCTGGGAAGGAGTGTCAGAAGGTGTTAGTGGTTGTTTTTTTCTTGACAGAATACCTATTCTGATACAGACTGAGTGTCAACACTCATTTCCAGACTCCTTCTTGCATAATACTGTAGGTGTATTATGTCATAAATTTCATTCTTTGGCAAAAGGAAGGCTGGTCTGGATTTCACATGCAGGAGCTAACACAGCATTGTTGAACATCAGTACAAGGTGCAGTATGAGTCTCACCTCCACTCTGGGAAGTGGAATAACATTTTTCCCTAGTCCAAATGAGAGCCTTGCCCTGGACCCTGTCTGTCTTCCAGAGATTAACATGAAAACAGCATATTGGTGAATTAATTAAACGATGATGTAAAGCGAAGCTAACTTTCACATTGTTATTAGGTAGCCAGGTAAAGGCTCATTCTATTTTCCACACTATCTCCTGCTTTATGAAACTCAAATCCTATGAAGCGATTTCACACAGAGTGCTCTGATTACTGCAGCAGTAATTTCAACAGCCTTTCAAACAATTATTAATAGAAAAAATATCAGTTCAAACTGCCTTTCCACCACATAGAAAACATCATTGTTCACAGTGTGAACTTTAAAATTCCATCTGATTAGTTAATGCCAACAATTATTAGTGTACTGTAAATTCAGATTTCTATTGTCCTACATTGATCTCAGTCTCCATGTACTGTGCAGTGCACATCACTCAAAAAGTTACTTTCCTGTGTTGGCTGGCTAGGGGTGATTTCCTGCCCCACTGTCAACTGACAGTGAGTAAAACAGGGAACTTTGGCACATTTTTCCGTGACAGGCTCCCACCTCACTGCTTACCACAGCTTACTTAAAGACAGTATTTTTAAGGATACCGAATGTGCCTTCGAGAAGGGAGCAGCGAAGGGAAAGCAAGAAGAGTGCCACTTGTTTTTGTTTCTTGTACTCTAATTTCATAAATCTTTGGGCACATGCAGATGGCAACTTCTGTTTTCATCACGGCAGAGGTGACTTGTACGTCTCATGATAAAGGACACAAAAAGGAGCTAAAAGGTTAATCATGGTCTAGATAAGATACTGACAGTGCTGCACCCGGTGTTTGGAAGGTATCAGGACTCCTCAACTCTTTCTTTCTTCTAGTCTACTCGTGTCAGGAATCATATTTCTCCAAGGGGTAAGGTAAGGCAGCCTCTGACATTTTGGCATTCCTTCTCTCAGCCCTGATTAAGCTCGAATACTATTTACAATACTATTTAAATTCCCATTTACTATACTGTGGCAAATAAGCTTGTCCCTTTTTGCATTTACGTTCCAGGATGGGTTGAATTATTCCACGGCCACTGATTTCTGAAGCACGGTTAATACGGACTGTAGGTGCCAAAGCCGTGAATGAGGGCATCGCACCAGCCCCACCTTCTCTTACAGTTCTCCACCCTATACTCCGAGATCTCTTAAGCGAAACCAAGACATTTAGGCAGCTGTATCCCAGTGCAAGGTGGAGACTGACTTTTGGCTGTGAAAAATCTGCCTCGGATTCACAGGTGTTGGAGAAAACTAAGGAGATTCAGTCCAGCTGATTAGTTTTGTTTAAGGTCACGTAACACAACTTCAGTCCTGAATAAATGTGGACTCCTTGCATACGTGCCTGAATTTGTGGCACAGTTTGTTTTTTTCTATTTTATTTCCAAAGCCCTTGGAAACTGTATATAGAGAGTAGACATCTGGACTCCTAATTTCTCTCTCCCTGTTCCTGCCTCCCTCCCCCACAATAGTAATCCCTTTCTGTGCTGCCCACAGGAGAAAATGAGTCCGCTTGTACCTTCTGTGCACTGCTGCCAGGCCATTTTACGTAAGCATCCTTTTCTGTTCTCCATCACAGGGCAGCACGTCCTGTTGGAGCTGGTTGTTGTCTTTAATCTCCGAACATAAACACACAGATTACATTCCATTCTGCCACCAGTGTTCAGTGGATAACAGACGTGCTGTCATGTCAGCACTGCTTTCCCTGGGCTGTGCTGATCACTCTCCTACTGAGTACGTGGCACTGGATCACTTGCTATCAACGATATGCGGACCGGGATAAGCCTTCCTTGCCCCCCTCTTCCCAAGGCTTTGATACATCAGGCTGCTCCACCCAACCCTCTATGGGAAGCTTTAGCATCATCCTCCTACTCATTCAGGGATGTGGGTAGGCTGGGCTCTCTGTGGCTGTGGTCATATTTGGGAGGCTCCAATTGGCAATGCAACCAAAATGCCAGAAGTGTTTGTCCTACCCTCAGCCTCGTCTCCTTCCACTGGTGGAGCTGCTTTTAGGACAGGAGACAGAATTATATAGCTTCAGATGAGTCAACAGCTGGACTCTATGCAATGTCTTCACTGCTAGGGGTAGATGTGGGAGGGGTAGGTGTGTATCCACACCACTGCAGGTGGGGGAACACAAGCTGCAACCTGGTATGTTGCTGCAGGCTCCACTTTCCTGTAGTTATCGTGGTCTGGCTGCAGACTCGGAAAGATGGTGGTTACAGGCAAGATCTCCATATGGGTAACTCAAGGGAGCGTGCTAACAGCAGAGGGGACTGATTAGGATGCACGCGACTCCTCACGGATGGAGAGCTGCAGGCAACACGGTTTTTTCAAGCACAGTTGCTCCCTTCCAGTCGAAGCCTGAGGCTTCCAACCCTCACCATGCTTGGCTACACCATGGCTTAAAAAGAGTCACATCTTGCACGCTCATTGAAACCCTTGCTGCAGTTTTCTGTACTGGGTGATTAGCAGCTACCTACACAGAGCCCGTTTTACCTGAATTTCATCGTGGCGTGCAGTAAGGGCTTCAGAGCAGTACCAGAGAAAATCAAGCATCCTTACAGTGATGAGGGAATGGGAGTTTACTGAGAGGTTGCAAAGCTTTCTGAGTGCCTGATCACTCGTTTTGTATTCACGAGCCACTTTCAAGCAGAGGGTGGCAAGAGAGGAGGGAAACACCAGGGTTCATTCAGTCATTAATTTCATAAATATAAGGAAAGAGTAGACAAAATTGGCTGTTTCCTTTGCTTAATGTTTTATCATTTGACCTTTATCTACGTCAGGAGATGAAGAATGGCAATACTGTATGTCAGCTGTGCTGGCTGCTCTGAACAAAGTGAATTTAGGGGGCTCAAATTTGAGAAATCTGGCCTCTTCTCAAGCTCAAGCTGAGGCATGGGCAACCAAAATGGTGCTGTGAGGAACAAGCCCACAAATGGGACTTGGTGCCAGGCTGTCTCTCTCATCAGCATTGCACAAGCCTAGAAAATTTATCAGCTTTCTGCTCTGATGGGTCCCAACAGACTGCTTTACTTAACACCACACAGATCTCTGACACAGACTTACTTGCGCTGCTTTGAACACACTTCCCAAAGTTGAGAAGGTTGAAATAAAGGATGGCTTGCAACCTGTTAACTGCAATTATAAAAGTTTCTACTGGATCAGCAATCCATGTTGGTCACACCAGGGAACATTCCCTAATATAACCAAATCCCGATCAAGAGAGCAGGCTGTATCCCAGGCTGTGTACTAAACTGCTGTTTACTTTCTTTCCCAAGTCTTTGTCTTTCTCTCATTTTCTCCCTCCCTCATTTCTTTTTTCCTTCCTTCGTGCAGAGGAGAGAAATGATTGCTAATGAATTGCAAGCATGGGGTATGGAAAGATCAGTTAATATGGCCCAAGTATTCAGTAATACAAATACATTAAAGTGATCAAGCAATGAATGAAAATTGACCCAAAGAGCAGGTTCCACTGAGAAAACATGTGAGAATGTAAATTAATGTGACTTGATGAAGCTTGAAATGTCATAACACAGCAGGGCATACAGCATATCAGAGGAAATGTGAAAATTATACTTATTCCTGAAATCATAGTTTTCAAAAATAAGTGGCTTTTTGAATTCTTCTAAAAATATAATAAAGGAATTAGTGTCAAGAAAAAGGTTATTGTTGTTTATCAGACTGCAGGCTCAGCCCATGGTGGCTTTTCACAAACATCCTCTTTTATGCCTCTGACTTATGCAGTGGGAAAAGGAAAAGAAAAATCCTGAACTCTTCCTACTTGTCTGGATCTCCTTTCTTCTTAACTTCGCACAAGTTAATTTTTTAAGTTCTTTGGAGGGTAAATACCATGCTAACCCATCACTTTTTTTGTCTTTTGGCCATCTGCTTTTATCCAGAAGTTTTAACGCTTAGAAACAAGCAAACAAAACAAGAGGAAAGGTCACTTGAAATTAGTCTGTCTTCTAATAAAACTTACTTAATAGGGAGGGATAAAAGCGTCAGGGGACAGAATGGAACGGTTATGCTGGCAAGTTTCCAAATCCAAACAGAAGATTAACATATTCTTCCCCATCCCACATGTCCGTGTTAGTTTGGAAATGGCATGGCTGGCCCATGTGTTGGGACAATCTTCCCTCTCTTTCTGTCATGAGAGATGTCAGATTGTTTTGCTGGCCTCCGTGCTGGAATACATCCTGGCAGGGTTCTCAGACATGAATAGGAGGGAAAAGTTTCCGTCCCGGTATCATACCACACCGCCAGCAGGCCATATAAGAACAGGTCCCTTTTGATCCGGCCCAGAGTGAATGTCTGTAGAAGAACACCAAGAGTGACGGTCTGCAGTGAAAGGAGAAATTGCCGCATACCACAAAACGGTTAGTTTTGTCCTCTGACTGCAGTGACCACGCATGGAAAAAGGAAGCCTCAGCCTCTTTCCCTAGCTCTGAGTGCCCCACGGGAAGAGTGTGTACTGGGTTCTGTCTGAAGATGGGTATCCTCTGTGGAGAACGTCCTAACAGTCCCTGTGCCAGCCACCACCTCTCTGCACTGCTCCAGCTCAGGTGTTTCCTCAGACTACTTCTCAAGTGTTAATTTCCCTGGTCCTCCTAGCCCTGTTTCTCTCAGCTGAGTTAATATAAGTGTAGGAAGGATTAACCAAAGCCGATGTCCAGGTAGGGAGATGAAAAGGCTTCTGTTCCACAGAAGGGAGGGTCTAGTAAGCAGGACAGTCTGAGGTACTAGGGGATACCTGAGCACAAGGTGTTCTTGATGCAACCCAGCCCCTTCTCTTTTCCCGTAGATCTGCACACAGGTGGGCTGGTAGAGTCCAAAGAGAAAGTTGGGAGGCTCCTGTGCAATGAAACCTGTTCATACACAAAAGAAAGCAAAACCAGAGAAAAAGTCATGCAAGTGCAAAACATAAAGAACAAACTGGAAATGCAGCAGGTCAGTAAAGCTATTAGATGACTAATTAAATAGCACAGTACGTAACGTCATCTTATTATTATTATCTATTTCAAGTATATACAAGTATAATAGACAACATTAATTTCATGAAATGTCATGATAATGACCAGAAACAAAATTCCTGTTTTCTTTTGTATTTTAAATGAATGTAGGAAGCTGGCTGTAAAAGAGAAGGGGATAAAAAACAGGTTAAAGCATATTTTAGCACTCACTGTGTGCTCATAAAATTTGTGAATGTAACTTGTATGGCTTTGGTGCAAATAAGCCAAGCATGAAGCGTGTTGGTCCATTTTCATCAGTCAATGAGAGAAGTAAAAATAGTGAGTGAGAACAGGTTGCAAATCTTCTATGTCTCAGTCCAGGTAATTGGAGTTTTTTCATATTCGAATTTATATCCTGAAACGTGAGGTCACTGTAAAGCAAATGACCAACAATACAATGGTTTTGCCATCCTGAACAAAAACGCAGCCTTTCAGAAAAATTCAGCACTTCAACTAAAGGAAAAATATTACATATTTCAATTTATTTTACTGAGACTAAGCAAATGATAAACAGGAAATTAAGGAATAGCTATTTTTTTTCTGAATATTTTCTTGGCATAGCTTATGTGTAACTTCTCCAGTTGGGTTATGGTGTAAATTAAAGTTATTTTTCTTGGTAATGTTTGTTACATATTTATAATATATCTACAATTCACATAGGAAGTGGAGTCTGAGGAATGAGACCCTGAATAGTCCTATGCCTTCTATTAATTATTGGCTAAAGCATAGAGAAGAGCCTTCCGCTCAGAAATAAATCTTGAGTATCAATATGATTGTTCAGTGTTGTCTGGTTAGGATCCAATTACGGGCGGTGTATTTATTTTAAACATCTAAGATGCACACTAGAGACCTCTGCGAACAAAGATGAGCTGAAATTGGCTGAGCACTGAATGGAAAAAATAATGATCCATGTTACATATCTTGTGTGCTGGAGACTACAGATGAGGGATTAAAAAATTAAGGCCACGGTTATTTACACTGCACAGCACGGGTTGCTCTGAGTGTTATTTGAGTGTTGGCACCCAGCAGACAGACGTGCCGCTTTATCCGCGATTTAAGTACGTCTTCTGCAACACAAAAGGCAGGCATGAGGTGTGAATATAAGGTAGTAGATACTATATCAAAACCAAATGCCAGTTTTGTCCCTCAGATTAAACTCCCTTGCGTGCCACAGTGCTCAGGTGCCCTCCGTGCCCTGGTGTGCTGTGCGAGAGGGGCCCTGATACACGGGCAGCTCCTCCAAATAGTCAGTACTTGTGAGAGCTGGCGTCCCGTGGGTGGAGGTGGAGATCTATGGCAGGGACCATATCGTTCGCACAAAGACAGACGCGTAGCTACGCGGGGGCCATGAAAGCTTTCTTCTGCCGACTCCAGTGGCAGCCAGAGCTTCCCAGGGTTACTGGTGCGAGGAAAAGCCTGGTGGTCATTTATGTTCAAGCGCTCAAGGTCATATTTTTCCAACCAGTACTCTGAGACAGCAGCTCAGTGTGGGGAGGTTTCACCCTTGGGCATGTAGAAACTGTGGTGAGGAGGAAGGGAAACTCTTTTCCAAAGAAGATGGCTGTGAAGAAGAGTGTTTCTGTAAAAATTGGGAGCAGAATATGAAGAAAAACCACAGAAGTAGAGCCCCATCCATTTACTTGGTAGAGATAAACTAAAGAAGCCAGTTTGCTTTTGCAGTTCTCAGCTTGCCTGATCTCTCCAAGATGCCTTTGATTTATTTATTTATGTATATCATTGCTGAGGAAGATGATTAAACTTCGCTGTTACGACCCACCTTTGACTCAATACATTATTGTATTACTTTCTACATCCTTCACTGCATGTGTTTAGACAGGACTTGTGAAATATCTTGCCCATGTTTCCCAGAGGAGGAGTCAGTGGCCTGCGGAAAACCTCAGAAAGCCACAGTGTTTAGTCTTGCCTTGTTCTCAACTCATGACCGTTCCCTACTCGGAGACTTTTGCTGCTGGAAGTTATTTCTAAAGCAGTTTTATGTCTGACACTGCAGCCCCACCTGTCTGCTTGCATTTGAGCCCTAAGAGTGCATTGCTGCCCACTTTGATTTTTTTCTGGTGGGATGAGATACGTCCATGAGTGGGGAGTTACTGTTAAGTTACTGTTAAGTTACTGTTATCAGGACATTTCCAGAAGGATTAATTCTGGCGAGTTTCTCATAGCTACACCCTTTCACTTTCCCGCTACTTTTACTCTGGGTTTGGGTGGCAGTCTTTGTTTATTGCTTAGAACCAGCAATGCCAGACGAAGAGACATTAATCTCCCACAGGGCAAGCAAGTTTTTAAGAAATATACTTGTTTCGTTAGTAGCTACTGTGAATCACAAGTGGAAAGTAAGCATCTGGGCAAGCTACACCTCTGACGAACTAAAGAGGATGAGCCACTGGGGAAAATCTGAGCCAGGAGTACAAGGGCTAGCCTGTATCATCCCAGACTGTAGAGTATCAACAGCGATGCCCATACTACTGGGATCACTGGTAGGGACCAGCTCTTTCAAAGGTTTCAACATGTTAAATAAGACCCAGTCACAGCAACTATCTGTACAGTGTTGAAGTCCTGGGATTGGTTTTAAACAGTTTTTTGAAATGAAATTAATTACAAAACAAACAAACAAATAAAACCAGAAAGGGGGTAAAATATTTTACAGTTGCTTAATAGAAATTGGGACACGAAAATTGTTCTTCTGTTGCAGAACAACTGTACATGTTCTTTGGAGCATTTACTCTTGACATACTCCTGTAACAGCTATTCACACAAAAAAATGCTTTTTGCCAAGAGACCAGTACAGTTGTATGATTTATGCAATCATATTAAAAATTATTTATCCAGATGGTACAAAACTTAGAGAGTGAAGAGCTGACTCCTCAAGTCCCTGAGAATATTGTTTTCACTAGGATCAGGATTTCACTGGCATTTCTTAGTCTGTGACATACTCTGGTAAAACTGTTAATTATTGCATCTGATCACTCTGTGCTAAACTGACATATAATTTTCTAGCTTATAGACAGCTGTCACAGTAGTTCAAAGAATTCACTATTTTTAAGCAAAACAGAGCCAAAAGATTTTTATGGCATTTTGGATATTGCAGTAGCATTAAAGAGCTTAGTGATGATACGGTTGGAATTAAGGTACAAGTCTCAGGTAATATTTTACAGCACTTGATGCTTGCTGTTATTAGCATGTGTGGCTGCCTTCTTTCTCACTGAGTCTGTAATCCATTTCTATGAGTCACTGAGGTCCTGTAGTAAGGTACTGGAGCATCTCTGTTTAAATCAATATGTAAATCCCATTACTTAAAACCAACAAAATTAAAAGACTGTCAGTCACCTTAATTTCACTGTCACCTGCCTGGGAAGTAACGAAGAGAACAGATACGAGTAAATATGAATCATAGGAATAAACACAGGGGGAAAGTCACACTGATTTCCCCAGGAGCATGGGCTGGTGTCCACCGGGCTAGACTGCTGAGTACTGGCTCACATCATCAGAAAACACCACGGTCCACTGCAATTGGTAGAAAATGGGATGGATTTAAACCTCTTATTTCTCATTCTCCAGCCATTCGTCATTCCCTGCTCTTGCTCCTTTTCCTTGCCCTTTACCACACTTTATTTGCTAGTCACTGCTAGCAGCAGCAGCAGCAAAAGCAGCAGCTCTCTGTGCCGGGCCATACCACGAAAGGAACATCCACTCAACACTAGTCCTTCTGCCCCCAAGCCACCCCTCTTATTTCCTCCTACTTCCAATCTCTGTTCTTTCAACTTAAATATGCCGCCTATATATAATTTCCACCATCCATGTTTGCATGCTTTCGCTGAGCTGCTGCTTCTTAGCACTTAGAAGCATTTTTCTTTCTTCTGCATGGGAGGTCAGCAGCGGGTTTTGGATTCCTAGTAGGTGCTATTGAGTGCTATTGTAATGTCCTGGTTTGAGTTAGAACAGAACTAATTCTGGCCAGTGATTTTACTTTTCAGCTCAGTCTCTGCTAACTAACTGCGCTTTCTGAAGGTAACGGTGTATTTCTGCTCCTAGCAGTGATAACTCTTGATGTTTGCAGTCACTGCCAGGGACTGGTCTGCAGAAAGGCTCTGGCTGACACTCGCTCCTGGGCAGACCAAGGTCACTGCTCAATCCTGTGTCCCACAGTGGGGTGCAGGGAGTGAGAGGCTGCACCTGCGGGGAGGAGCAGACAGGACAGGGGACCCTACACTGACCAACAAGGGGTTCCATCCCATATACATCATGTTCGGTACAAAGCTGAGGGATCACAAGGGCCAAGCTCTCCTCTTCAATGGCTGGCGTCCGAGGAGGACTCTCTCTGTTCTGCCTTCAATCCCAATCCATGAATTCCTGAATCCAGTTCCAGAATCCAGTTCCAGAATCCAGCTCCTGAATCCAGCTCCCATCTGCCACTGAGACCAGCCTGGGCCTTCCTCAGTGCATGCCCACAGCATCAGTGGTGATGGTGACGTTGTTGCCATCAGGGGGATTGGGTTCAGTATTGGTTTTGTATATATTTGTATATATTTTTACATTTATTGTTATTATTTTCATTAAAGCAGGTTTAGTTTTCTTTTCCGATCCATAAGTCCCTCTCCCTTATTCCCTTTCTCTTCTCCTCTGGGGATGGAGAGGGGTTCATAGAGAGCATCTGTCATTTGTCTAGTGGCCAGCCCAGCCCTAACCCTTGACAGGTTTATTGGCACCCAGTGTGGGGCACAATTGGAGATCTGACAGATTGACCGAATAGTTCGAATTCTTGTTCGCTCAGTTTGAGAGAGTATTTTTTTTTTCTTTTGAGAGTCTTGAGGATTGGGAAACTAAAATGGAACTCATTCATCATGTCGTTGCTGAGAGCAGTACTATATCCTATCTTTTTAGAGTTTGCTTCAGAGTTAAGTGCTGTAACTTTGCCTTAGCTGCCGTACGCATTGCGTTACTGTTTCCTTGTTCTCAGTGCCTATTTGAAAGCTACCTGTTCTGGGCGCTGGGCGAGCACCACCGCTTTGTTGTGGTGTTTAACACTGATTCATGCTGCGTTAAGCTGGGCAGCACCTATGCACTATGGGCATCACATAGTGGACCTTGTTACTGAAGTCTACTTTTGGTTTTACCTCAGGAAATTAAACCTCTCCCCATTATGCAAATCTGACTGCACTAGATCCTGGGATTCCATTAAATTGTGAGAATTGTGGATATGGTTATTACAATCAAAATATCATGTTATTATCATTATCATGGAATTCATTCTTCATTCTCTTGACCGTGTGGCATCAGATTAAGGATTGGTGCAGGTGCACGTGTCAGGCAGCCACCTCACCTCCTAGCGTGTGTGCCGCCGTGGCAACAGGCACTGCAGCACTCAGACTCCACAAGGCTGTAGGACACACTCATGCACACTCTGCACCTCAGCTTTTATGACATGTGTGACATGGACCACAACTATTCACACCCTGCAAGCACCCCCAATGAGCAGTGCCGCTGCTCCAACTCCCACAAAGAGCACTGACACTGCTTGAACTCCAGCGATGAGCACTGCTGCTATTCCAACTCCCACAGCAAACACTGCATCTACTCCAGCTCTGATGAGCACTGTAGCTACTCCAGCTCCAGCAACAAGCACTGCTGCCGCTCCAGCTCTGGCAGCAAACACCACAGCTACACCAAGAGCCACTTGGGCCACTCTGAAGAGCACTGCAGCTACTCCAACTCCCACAAAGAGCACCGCAACTTCTTCAACTCCAGCAACGAATGCTACAGCTACACCGACAGCCACTGTGGCCACTCCCACTCAATCTGCACTGGTACAAGCTGCCCCTGTGAGGAGAAAGAAACAAACGAAGCAGTTATATCACCCATACAGCCCATTTTGCCACTGACAGATGAGGAAGAATTTCCTTCTCAAGTGGAACCATTGGAGGAGGAGTCATAACCAGATGTGAAGGCTGATACCTCTTGTGACTGGGAAAAAAACACCTAAATAAGTCAGATCACCCAGTGTTTGATGATCCAGGAGCAGGTCCTTCTTAAAGCAAATCCATCAGAGGAGTACTTGTGAGACCCAGAGGTAATCACCCAACGTTTACCTATGAAGGAGCTGAAAAATGTGAGAAAGGACTTTGGCTGTCGTAAGGTGAGCCACTTTCCACTTGGTTGCTCTGATGCTGGGATAATGGGGCTGATACCATAGACTTGTATGGTAGAAAAGGCAGGCAGTTCAGATCCCTGGCCAGAGATGGAGGCATTGACAAAGCACTTGTGAGAAAGAACAACACTCTCAGCCTCTGGAGGCAACTCTTGTCAGCTGTAAAGGCCAGGTATCCCTTTAAGGATGATATTGAATGCTGCCTGAGAAAATGGACCACCATTGAAAAAAGTATTAAGTATCTGAGATACTTAGCTGTGCAACAGTGATTTATGGTGACAGGTGAGCAAATACAGGCCCTGATGAAATGCCACACCAGCAACCTATGTTGCAGAAGTTTGTGCAGAATGCACCATCAACGTATTCCCACATATTGCCAACAATGATCTGGGGAAGTGATGGTGAGACACCAACCGTGACTGAAGTGGCTAACAGTACAGCAGTATGAAGACAGTCTCTCTGGTTCCCTACAGGCCTGTGTATCAGCCATGGCTAAGGAAGTGGCTAAGGAAACCAAGAAATCATTTGAAAAACTGTTTGAAAACTAGACAGGAGAGAGAACAGATTCTATTCTTCCCCTGAGTGGACCTGCATTGAAGCCATTAGGAGAAGACAGTCCTCTACAAGACCAGCTAAACAGCAACAGTACATGTCACAAGGTACCCTGTGGTCTCTTCTGCGTGAGTATGGAGAGAACATGAATACATGGGATGGAAAACCTACCTCTGCTCTACAGGCACAAGTACACCAGCTGCAAGGTAAAATAAATAGAAGAGAGAATTCTTCCAGAAGGAGAAGGAGGGCTGCTCCAGTCTTGTGTGAGCAGTTCTCTGGTCCAAATAGATGGGCCTCAGATCCAAATGTGAGTAGGAGGAATAAAAATGTAGTGTATGTAGTCCACACAAATCCTGTAAACCATGCAAATCCTGTGAACTATGTAACTCCTGTGAACCATGTAAACCCTGTGAACCCGTTAAGCTACACAAACCAAATTGTCAATATTGGGTTCTACCCTGAGCATTAGAGGGTCCCTGCCTCCAGCCTGGTGGAACACATGGACAACAGAGTTTATTGGAGAGTATGGATTCAATGGCCTGGCACGTTACAACCACGAAAGTATAGAGCCCTGGCAGACACTGGTGCACAGTGCACCCTATCGCCATCGAAGCATAAAGGGATAGAATGTGTTACTATTTCTGGTGTTACTGGAAGATCTCAAGAACTGACTGTACTGGAGGCAAAGTGACCCTAACCGGGAATAAATGGTAAAAGCACTCTAGAGTGACTGGTCCAGATGCCCTGTGCATTCTCGGCATAGGCTTCCTCAGGAAAGGGTATTACAAAGACCCAAAAGGGTATCAGTGAGTGTCTGATGTAGCAGCTGTAGAGTCTGAGGACATTGAACAGCTGACTATCCTGCCTAAACTTACAGAGGAGTTTGTGGAGTGGATGAGGGTTTAAGACCAAAAGGTGCCAATTGCTACTAAAACAGTTCATCGACAACAATATTGTGCCAACCAAGATGCCATGGATCCCATCCATAGGCTGGTCCATCAACTAGAAGATCAAAGAGTGGTCAGCAAGGCTCACTCACCCTTTAACAGCCCCATATGGCCAGTGCAAAAATCTAACATAGAATGGAGATTAACAGTAGACTCTCATGTCCTGAATGAAGTTACGTCAGTGATGGGTGCTGCTGTGTTGGTCATATTAGAACTCCAGTACGAACTGGAGTCAAAGGCAGCTGTAGTGTTATGCTACAACTGACTTTGCTCATGTGTTTTTCTCTCTTCCTATAGCACCAGGAAGAAATCAAATGAGAGATCATATATGCAGAAGCCCTTGGGCCCATCCGAACAGGACAGGACTTTAAAAATGTGCTCTGCGCAGCCAGGCGTAATGGTCCTACCTGGAGCCTCTGGCAGAAAGCAGTAGGGGACACTCAAGGTCAGCCCCTAGGATTTTGGAGTCGAGGGTACAAAGGCTTCAAGGCCAACCATAGTCCAACTGAAAAAGAAATACTGGCAGCATATGAAGGAGTTAGAGCTGCTTCAGAAGTGATGGGTACTGAAGCACAGCTCCTCCTGGCGCCACCATTACCAGTCCTAGGCTGGGTGTTCAAGGGTAAGTTTCCTTTCACTCATCATGCCACTGACGCCATGTGGAGTAAATAGGTTACATTAATCACACAGAGAGCTCAAATAGGAAATCCCAATTGTCCAGGAATCTTAGAAGTGATATTGGATTGGCCAGAAGGTAAAGACTTCAGAATGCCACCAGAAGAGGCAGTGACGTGAGCTGAACAAGCAGCTATTGAGTGTTACTGTAGTCAGACGAGCTAAGAGATATCACCTGTCTTTCCTTTGCATCCTTTCAAAGAGGATACAGATCACCAGAGCCATCTTGTGAAATGCTAGACTATTTTAAAGTGGCACAAGATGCCCATGTTCAAACACCTAAATGTCTCAGCAATTGTGGTCAGCCAGGTTCTTTCTCCAATATTCTACCTTATCATTTCTTATCAGATCCCATAACTTGGCCATACCCAGTAGTGTTCACAAACATACAACGGACACTCTCTTAGTGGTAGAAATTCTCATTGCTTATGTGGAGGCATGGAAGCCTCATGGAAGCTGCCAAAGTCAAAGGAACAATGCCATTTATTATGCCAGCTCATGACATGACCTGCTGCTGTAATGTGTGCATCTTCTTACGCCTATAGATTTCTTGAGCATGCCTTAAGATCAAAATCCTTGGAATAACGACGGTTTTCTTGGAACAGAACCGTACTTCAAGGTGTAAGTAACAGAAACTCTGAAGCATGTCCCCCAAAGGACTGTAAAATTATACTAGTGTCCTGGTTTCAGCTGGGATAGAACTGGTTTTTTTCTTCTTGGTAGGTAGAATAATGCTGTGTTTGGGATTCTGTATGGGATTTGGTATGAGGAGCATGCTGATAATATCCTGATGTTTTCAGTTGTTGATAAGAAATCACGGACTTTCGACTTCCCATGTCTTGCTAGCGTGCTGGTGCACAACAAGCTGGGAGGGCACATAGCCAGAGCAACAGACCTAAATTGTCCAATGGAATGTTCCATATCGTTCATTGACATGTTCAGTATATAGATGAGGGATGGCTGGGAAGCTGGGTGCTCTCTCTCTTCCAAGACTGCAGTTTGGGGATTTTCTCCTCCAGGATCACTAGCCAGGATTGTGCTGGGCCTTGGTCGGCGGGTGGTGAGCATTGCACATTACTCATTTGTATATTCTATTTTTAGTATTATTATCACTATTATTTTAATTTTATC
The DNA here is from genome assembly GCA_009769605.1 of Bucorvus abyssinicus. NCBI lineage: Eukaryota > Metazoa > Chordata > Aves > Bucerotiformes > Bucorvidae > Bucorvus > Bucorvus abyssinicus. The sequence goes on from CM020036.1 coordinate 18,487,566, forward strand.
TTATTTCAATTCTTAAACTGTTCTTATCTTGACCCATGAGTTTACTTTTCTTTTTTTTCTTTCCTTTTTCTGACTTCCGGGGGGATCACTGGGAGCAGGAAGGAGTGAGTAGTGGCTGTGTGGTGCTTAGTGGCTGGCTGGGGTTAAACCACAAAAACTAGTCAATTTTCAGCTCACCTATTTGCCATTTGTTTACCCATTCTGTAATATTCTGCTTGGAGGTTATATTACCCAGTTTGAAGTCAATGACAGTGTCCACATTGCCTTGAATGGAAGGCGGCCTGGATTTCACCTGGATATGTGAATTACGTGTACCAAGAACCTTTTGATAGTCTTCCAAATTCCTCCATTATTTCCAGAGTAAGTTATGATGTACCTTGTCAAGAGGAAAGTACCTAAATGCATCAGATTAGGCCAGACTTTTCAAATAAAATGTGGAATTTGAGGTGAGGTGTTATATCCTTACATTAACTAGTCAATGCAGATGTTATGCAGATATATATTTTCATAACTCTTGCATGAGTTATCATATCCTAGTAACTATTTATATCAAAAGAATGAGTTGTACTCAAACAACTGTTCACATGTTGTGTATTTGATCCTGTACCTCTCTACAGATATCATGTATTTATCAGCAGTAACTTGGGGACTAAATTGTTGATAAATGGTAAAGAGGCAGATAAGTGACCCCGAGCGGAGGCCAGTACAACAACAGTGCTGCGCCACAGAAGTCTGTACTTCACATATACCCCAGGAAGATTGCTTTTGGATATTTCCAGATTCTTCCTGTGCTCTCCACCGCATCCTTTCTGTGTCTCATGAAGGCAGGCTTCTATCTTCAGCTTCTACCTACGGCATCACGAAAACTGCCCTCTCAGCCCCTAGCTTATCTGTGTCTACAAGTGTCGTGGAGAAAAAACCGTGCTGTTCATCCGTCTGGAGAAAGAAGCCATCTTTGATTAGTAGGAATCTCTTGCCTCTGGCTGGTAAGGTCTTTGAGGGATGGTCTGTCACTCATATGTGTACGGCTTTGGCACAGGGGGGGCTGCCCCGCTGGAGGCCAGGTGTGGTACTGCAATACAGATGTTAGCTGTGCAGGTTTGTGGTAAAAATGACAAACTGCACAGCCATGTGGCATCATTTATCATACACCCTTCACTTCAACAAACAAAGCATGGAATACAAGAATTAATAAAGATGTATCTTACTTTTTCTTCCTCCCTTTTTGTCTTCAAGGGGGAAATTTATACACCATCATAGTAAATGGTAACTAAGAGAGTTGGTACCTTTAGAAAACAGGGCTGCAGTAAAAGTATTGTTTCGAAATACTATAATACTCTAAGAAAGCTTCACTAGAGGAGGCTGAAAAATACTTTATGATAATCTGCCCCCAGTCCAGGAGGAGTAAGATGATGCTGATAAAGTAACATTCAAAACTTGAGCGTTTTTCTGTGGTATTATGGTTTTTAAATGCACTACAACTTATATTTGCATTTGACATTTAGTCATTGCAGATAGTAAACTGTATTTACTAATCATCTTGCTTATTCCTCATGCATCTTGACAGACAGACAGGAGCTGTACATCTGCCTGAAGCCAAAGAGGTCCTCTCACATGTGACAAAATCTTTCATCAAAACCAGACCTACAAAAATGATCCCTCGAAGTCAGTGGTCCTGTGATAGCAATGCACGGGAGAGCAGGAAAGGGTGGGAAAGGGAGCAGAAGAGCTCGATGAGAAGGAGTCTGCAGGGTGGACCAGGACTGACAAAGGGATGGGGAAGGCATATCTGAGACCGCTGGGATGGCACGGGGATAAATGAGGCAGTTTCCCACAGATCTGAACATGAAAATAGCCTTAGTCTCTCGATACATCTGTCTCCCACAGGGAAAAGTCTGGCATGTCATCTCCTGGGTCACAGGGAAGGAGGGGGCTTGCCAGTGCATGGAGCTCCCAGCTCCTCCTCACACAGACCACTTAACTCTGCTAAATGCCATATGCTTTGCCGCTACTTAGCTGTAATTCGTTAAATTATTATAAAGAACTGTATCACCATAAAGAAAATCTTGAGCTACAGAGTTGAAAGGCTTATTCCAAATGTGAATATTCCATATGAAAGAATTTCCCTTGGCTCAAACCATTTGCCTTTCCCTTACATGTTATTGATCTGATTGAACAGTTCCCAGATCAAAGGCACGCTGGTAAATGAGCAGCAGCCATAGTGGCAATATGTGAAGTGGACAGCTGTTAAGAGTGCAGCTTAAATAATAGCTCAAGGATTTATTGGGTAACATGATTAATGATTATGGAAATATGATGACATGATACCAAAGAGTAGCTTGCAGTGATTGATGGAGAAGGTGGATAAAAGGCCAAGCTTAGATGCCGGAGAATGGGAAATACTAACATGGCTTGTAATCACGGTTCTGTGGTGCTGATTTCTTAGGAAATTTTGGTAGTCATTTCTGCCTTCCGATAGGAACTCAAACTGCAAAGTACGTTGTGTGTGATATTTCTCTTGTAATGAGGTAAGGAAAAAAGCTCCTGCTAACACTGCATTGTAATAGAAGGACTGACTCAAAGAGACACTCTCATCTTTTTTTTTTAAACAAAAATCTTTTAAATCCCCACAAAACTTACTGGAAGCTCATGCTGCTGTTTTAATTAACACCTGAGAGAACTATAGGTTACACATTAAAGGAGAAAATGATCTGTTTGTGCAACTGACAGTACTTTGCATAAAGACAGCTTTTTTTCTTTTTTTTTTTTTTTTACCTCAAATTCCAGCAGCCAGTGGTAGCATAACACAGGAGATGGGAAAGCAGAAGATCAAACTGCAGGCAAGAGCTACCCCATGGCAAAATTATTGCAAACTCTTGGAGTTGATTCTCTGTTGAAAGTTGCATGAGATTCCTATTCTGTGCTGGTGGGTGGCACAAACCCTCCTCCTCCCTCAGAAATTTTTGTTGAAGAACTCATGAAAAAAAAAGGTAATATTTGAAAAAAATAATAAAAAGCTATTATAAAATGTGAAACATTATCAGACAATTTTAGAGGTGAAACTAGGCAATGAAATCCTCAATGTGAAACCCCAGTCCAGGAAAAGGGAGTGCGAAAATTGTTACTGCCTTCAGCATGGGCAGGATTCTATGCTATTTCTTTCTTCCTTTTTTTTTTTTAAATTGTACTTCATGTATTGAATACATCTGAGCATAAACAGGATCTTACACTGGATTTGAGACACACACTTTCTGTGTGCCAGAGACTTGGCTGCTGTAAGTGAGGGGACGTCGTCAGCATTTTCAGATGTGTTGCAGTAGATGACAGATATTACCCAGAACTCCAGATCCTGCCATAAGACAGTTGTGGTATGACAACGATTGTCATAGCCTTAAAATCAGAGTGATGTGGGTAGAGCTGTTTAAATGAAAACAACATTGCTCATGCTAGGCAAAGCAGACAGCTCTGGAAAGAAATATCTATATTTGAAACCTTGAAAATGTTGTTAATCTCTTCAGGGATGTGAGACAACAACAGAGATGGTGTAGGATTTGAGAGAGATCCCAGGAAGCTGGTATTTTAAAGCCATAATCTAGTCTGCAAGCCTCAAGAGTGAGTACTAGTGGGATTACAGTTCTGGTGAAAAATTTTCACAACAGAAGGCAAGAGGTTGAGTTGGAGCCTTGGCTGGCATCTGGGACAGATTCATTTGTCGCCTTAGGTGAATTGCTTGGCATTATTCAGGGTGCAGGATTATGTGATGGATCAAACCCCCAATGTTTAGTTATGGTCATGCTCAAACACCCTGAAATATTGTCTCTTTATTTAATCCATCACAAATACCGTTGTCCCCATCTCTCTTCACCACTGGGAAGTCCACACCTCATTTTATAGCACACTTGGGCTTCCCCGTGAGAAAAATTGGGATCTCTCTGCAGACTTTTCACACCAGCCGGACGTGCCAATTCTGCCTGGCCCTTCTGAGAGCTGTTTTGAGGCAATTGCAAGGAAGAGTTTGCTACAGGATTCACAACTGACATTTCAGTCAGTGCAGTATTTTCAAAGTGTAGCCTGTTGAGTACTACATGGCAAGGACCGTGTCTGCCCAGGTGTCTCTGTATGCCGCAGTCATGGCGTTAGAACCAGTGAACTATGCTTTATAACCTTGTGCACTTCTGAAAGAAAAATCTGTGGTGTGTTTTTATCTTGTTCCAGAGGTTTGTTCTTATAGAGTTTCTCATTAATATCAGACTGCTGCTACCTGACATTTTTTCTAATTATATTTGTAATCACCATCAAATCTGGACTAGCCCAACCTGGCTTCCGCAATGCACCATGACAAATTCAGTAGTACACTGGGATTTTTGCAGCAGCATTCTTTCAAAACAAAACCAAAACCAAACAAAAAAAAGTTTGTTATTGATTTATATGTGATCAGGATAATCTTGTTTATCTACTTTGCTATAACATTTATTTTGAGACACTTTGTTGATTGTTCTCCTAATCATTTCAGTTCTCATTATTTTTCTGATTGCAGTTGTGCAAACCTGCACTATAGGAGTTTGGAAAGCGTATTAATATCACTGAAACTGTGTGTGGGTCAGCTGAGGCTTTGTGCATCAAGCTGGGGTGGAAATGCTTGTGAAAGTCTTATTTCAAGAAGGTCGGACTGGCAGGTGCTCTGTCCTTTCTCGCCCTTGGGCAAAACCATTTCTGATCAGCCCAGCCTTCACATCTCCTGGCAAGCCCACCTATGATCCAGATTCCTGGGACCACCCCACATATCCCTACAGGCAGTCCCTACAGGTCCCCCTCAACACAGGGAGAAGTGGTGGGAAGGCTCCACTGTTGCCTGGCCCATGGAGTGCTCCCTCCAGTACCTGACTGCTCGGTGACTGGGCAGCCAAAGCCATTTTTCAGTTTGCCCATCTGCCTGGCTGTGGTTCTCTGATGAGAATTCCTTTAAACCTTTGATGGGAAATTTTGTAGTTCCACTTCATTTTATATTTCTACTTGAGAATTTAATTTTTTTCATTTAGTTATCTGAAAGTAGTTATTTAGCTGCAGGGCAGGAATTCAGGTAAGAATGAGTGCTCAAACCTTTCATCTGTGACTCCAGCTTTAAGCTCAGGTTAAACTGCTCTTGCTGCGTCTGGTTATTGCAATCAAATTATTACTAAAAATATTAACTGAGCTAATTTGAATCAGAGTAAATGAATGATTAGTACTGTAGGCATTATAGGAACCCAATAGCTCAAGAAAAGAATGGATTTTTTTTTCCATTAAGTACACTGGAAAGTTACATGGGTTATTAATGACATAGGGAGCATTTGGCACCTTTTGGAAGGCAGTGAGGTTAGCAACGAAGGTCCTTTCATAGAACACGAGAGAAACTTGCATCATAGGAATCCCTAATTCATTCTCAGATTGTGGGTGCTTGTTGGCATAATGAATCTGAAAGCTTCAAATCTGATTCACAGAATCACAGAATCATCCAGTTGGAACAGATCTTTAAGATCATCACGTCCGACCGTTCGCCCTGCACTGCCAGGGTCCCTAAACAGTGTCCCTCAGAGCCACATCTACATGGCTTTTAAACACTTCCAGGGATGGGGACTCCACCACATCCCTGGGCAGCCTGTTCCAACGCTTCACAACCCTCTCTGGGAAGAAGTCTTCCTGATATCTAACCTAGATCTCCCCTGGCACAACTTGAGGCCATTTCCTCGTATGGGGGAAGAGACCAACCCCCACCTCTCAACAACCTCCTTTCAGGTAGTTGCAGAGAGCGATAAGGTCTCCCCTCAGCTTCCTTTTCTCCAGGCTAAACTACCCCAGTTTCCTCAGCCGCTCCTCGTAAGTCTTCCTCTGCAGACCCTTCACCAGCTTCGTTGCCCCTCTCTGAACATGCTCCAGCACCTCAACGTCCTTCTTGCAGTGAGGGGCCCAAAACTGAACACAGTACTCAAGATGTGGCCTCACCAGTGCTGAGTACAGGGGACAATCACTTCCCTCCTCCTGCTGGCCACACTATTGCTGATACAAGCCAGGATGCTGTTGGCCTTCTTGGCCACCTGGGCACACCGCTGGCTCATCTTCAGCTAGCTGTCGACCAAGACTCCCAGGTCCTTTTCCACCAGGCAGCTTTCCAGCCACTCTTCCCCAAGCCTGTAACGTTGCAGAGGGTTGTTGTGGCCCAAGAGCAGGACCCAGCACTTGGCCTTGTTGAACTTCATACTATTGGCCTTGGCCCATCGATCCAGCCTGTCCAGATCTCTCTGTAGAGCCTCCTGGCCTTCTAGCAGATCAACACACCCACCCAGCTTGGTGTCATCTGCAAACTGGCTGAGGGTGCACTCAATCCCCTCATCCAGATCATTGATAAAGATGTTGAAGAGGACAGGCCCCAATACTGAGCCCTGGGGGACACCGCTGCTGACCGGCTGCCAGCTGGATAGGACTCCATTCACCACCACTCTCTGGGCCCGGCCATCCAGCCAGTTTTCTATCCAGCAGAGTACCCTCATCCAAGCCATAGGCAACCAGTTTCTCCAGGAGAATGCTGTGAGAAACAGTGTCAAAGGCCTTACTCAAGTCCAAATAGACAACATCCGCAGCTCTTCCCGCATCCACTAAGTGGGTCACCTTGTCATAGAAGGAGATCAAGTTGGTCAAACAAGACCTGCCTTTCATCAACCCATGGTGACTGGGCCTGATCACCTGGTTATCTTGTACATGCCAAGTGATGGCACTCAAGAAGATCTGCTCCATGACTTTCCCTGGCACCGAGGTCAGACTGACAGGCCTGTAGTTCCCTGGGAGAGAAGGGGTGCAATCTTATCAAGGTGTATAAACACCTGATGGGAAGGAATGAAGATGAGGAGTACAGACTTTTCTCAGTAATGCCCAGTGACAGGACAAGAGATAATAGGCACAAGTTAAGCCACATTAAATTTAAACTGAACACAGGAAGACTTTTTTTTTTTTACTGTGAGGATGGTCGAAACTGGCACAGGTTGCCCAGAGAGGTTATAAGTCTCCATCTATAGAGATATTCAAAACCCAACCAGACACAGTCCTGGGCAACTGGCTCCAGGTGACCCTGCTTGAGCAGAATGGTTGGACTAGATGAGGCCAAGAGGTCCCTTCAAACTACAACCATTCTGGATTCAAAATCCATATTTGGCTGCTGCTTAAATTCAGCCGGTACATGCTCTCTCTTCCTGTGTATGTCTGCATCCGACAACTTGATAGTCCTTTTGCTTCCTGGTCTCCTTGCAGTGTGGCCAGTGGAGTGCTAGGAACACAAAACACCTTGCTGCACCCTACAGCATTTGAAAGGTACCTAATTTCTGCTTCTGCCTGTGCACAGAAGTGCTTCAGTACTGACAACCTTCAGAAGCTGGGTACATAAGATCACAAACACAGAGTGTTAACACTCAGGTTTCAGAAACAGGAATTCCTTTGTTAGTCTGTCCTGGTTAAACCTGGTGAGTGACCTGAGAACCAGCTATGGGGATCAGCCATATGCATCCAACAGCAGCTGCAGCTGTTTTCTATAAAATGTAGCTGGAGAAAGAGCAAGCAGTGGCATGTTATGTCTGCAGTAGCCTCATTGTTCTCTCTGTTAGAGAATCCACAAAGATACACATTACATTATTTCCTCAGCCTGAGATATTCAAACCCAAACCTTTCAATGGCCCAAAGTACCAGCTACAAAACCAGTCTATTGCAAAGCAGAAACATTCACCAATTTTTCTGTTGAAATTACTCAATGGTACTTAAAATAATTCATACTTCATTATACCAGACTTGGAGGATGACAAGCTGGCCTAAAATCTGAAATTTTTGCTTGGATCTACAGTCCTTATCTAAGCTCAGTTTGTCTTGTAAAGCATCTACCTCAAAGTAGCCTACAGCCATGTTATTGCGGTATTCCTGTGGGACACAGGGGCTATGAGTATAACTCCTAACTAGAAAGATGTAATTAAGACCTTGCAGAGCCACCAACTAAACCACACTCCTCTGCTAAACATTCGCTACTGTGGCGAATGTGCACCCTGCGTGCTATGTTGCTGCCCATGTTGAATTCTGCTCCTGTGAGGGCTCCATTTTGGAAGGTGCACACTTAAAAGACAGGACTTGCAACAATAAATGGCACGTGCCTAAGTGTCCTTCTGGATTTGGGCTTTAGTGGCTTAATTTCCAGTGTGTTTCCGCAGGTCAGAGTTGAGGTACTTCACCAGAGGTGCCCGTGGGGGAAGGACGGAGGAGGTGGCATCGCAGTGCAGTATTGGTGCATTTGATTTTTGAATAGGCTCTAGTCATTAGTGTTGTCACATTCCTGGAAATTCACTCAAAGAAGACATTTGAAGGAGAACCTCGTCCTCCACACACAAACACACACGCGCAATTTTTTTTTTATGACGTTTTCTGATAAACAGATACAGCAAAGCCTCAGTTTCATTTTATCTCCATAGATAGTTCCAGGAAAAAGATCGCTGCTTCTGCCTGCAGCCTGAACAACTCACTTTGATGCCAAGTGCCATCTCAAAAAGAGGAACAATATAAACTAATTTCATACCTATTCAGTTCAATAATAGGTATTGTTCTAACTATACCTCTAGTGATAAGAGACAGAACAGCTTATTCGCCATTGCTAAGCAACTGTTAAAACAGTGTGCAGAATTCAGCCAGCTCTAATGGGCAGATACGAATCAGTGTCTGAAGTTCTGTTTGCATTCTGCATTATTATCAACAATAATTGTCCTTCTCTATTAACATTCATTTAAGATAGTTGATGGCTGCACCAGATTCAATCAGGATTCTGTCTTAATGCTGTTCTGAATGGTCTGCTCTCCCTTAGACAGAAATATTTAACCATAATGCTTTAAACTGCTTTAATCCACTTGTTTTGTTTTGATGTAGTGATGAAGTGGCACAGGAGGTAACACAGGAAAAAGAAAGTAATATGAAACACTGCAGAAATAAAAGCAGATGGTATGAATGGTAGAGTTTCAGGTATTTAAATATGGTTCCATAAATCACAAGATGGCATTTGTGTCTGACATGCAAAGACATCTGCAAAACTCTTATCTGTTTGGAAAAACAGAATCTAGGCAAGACAGATGTAAAAGCCTAAGTGCATTAAACCATGGGATTTTTTTTTCTTAGCCTTAATTTATGAGTTTAGATTTTAGTCATTTGTGTACATGATTTAGGAGAAGGGACTTTCTGGCTCTGATCATGCTGTTCCAAGATAAGGAATGGGCAAATAAATAAATGCAAAGGAAGAAATGTTGCAGAAGAGGATCCTGCATTCATAAGCATCTCTTTGTAGCTGCAGAATGATTTCTGTGACCTAAAAGGAGAATGCATTATCATGAGAGGATGATATCTCTTCAGATGCTCTGTTCCTTATCTGTGAGTAAGCAAAGAGGCATGAGTAAGTAACCAGGCATAAGCAGAGGGACTGAAGGCTTACTGCTGCTGGAGCTGGAATTCTGTGCTTGTCCCCAACACCGCTTCGCTGCTTTTACAGATGTGTCAACACATGATTAAGGCTTATGCATGTGAGCAATCCCATCACATTCAGCAGAACCACTACCGTTCCCTGATCAGTTAGCACTTAAATGCTCTGTTGGCACAAGCTGAGAAAATCAACACTTTGTCAGATGGAGCCCAGGCAGGTGAAACATTTCCTTGCTTAGCCCACTGTGCTTCACACCATGACTTGCAAAAGCCAAGTCTTAATGTAACGACAGAAGAAGTGCTTTGAAAGAAGGACTTCAGCCAGTGCCTGAGTCAGAAGACTGGCTCGTCACACAATGATATGAAAACGTAGGGCTAAAAAGTTGAGACCATTCCTCCATGAAGCTTACGGCGATGTCTGAGTCACCACAAGGACATGAGACAGGACACGAGAAAGCTGCAGGGAATGGCATGCAAAGTAGGCTCGGTCTGATTTCTCTTATGTAACTGCTACATTAGCATCTTCTCTGCTCCATATATAAATGGGAAAATATCAAAAAGCTGTTACTGAAAGCAGCACTCTTATTTATTCATTTGTATGAGCCAAGCGTCCCTTAAAAAAATAAAATATTTCCATGCAAGCTTTAGTAGAGGATCAGGCAATTTCCTTGACGGTACTGGTAAGACCACTTATTTCTGGACTCATTAAAAGGATGTTTGCACCCCCTAGTGTATAAGAATTTCCAAGAAATCAGGTTCTTTTAACAGCCTTAGCTGAATGAGGATGTTTAATACTAAACCATAGTAAAATCTCCCTGTTTGTAACAATCTTAACAACTTCAGGAGAAAGGATTGTAAAGTCTAATATCATCCTAGATATATTACTTCATGTCCCTGTACTCACACTTGCAGGACCTGAGAACGGCTTCTGCTGAGTTGGATTTATATCCCATGTTTCACTGAAGGACAGGGCTCTTCGGATCTGAGCTTTACTCCAGTCAACAGAAACTGTAAAAACAAGAGGATGCACTTAACTGTCCTCCAAGAACTACTGCCCAGGTTGCCACAGATAAGTAGACTTCTGACTTCTGACAGTGGCCTGAATCCCACTGCTCATCATGTTAAACAAGGTAGAAACAGTCACTGAGATGAAGCAATTGAGCTTGCCTTGTTGGGACCCAAAGTGGCAGTCCAGCTCCCTGTGTCCACTGTAAGTCTGGAACCTGAGGAAAACCAAACCAAACCCAAGTGCTGGCTTCTGGCAGTGAGTGTGGGAAGCAAATGGCTTGTGGGCATGCTTTCTGGTGGGTGATGCACTGAGTTTTGAGAGCTGGAATGTGTGACCCAAACCTTTGCAGCACGATCTGGTATGTGCTGTTTGGCTGACTGTCACCAATGCGGTCATGGGCAGGCTCTGATCTGACCAAATCACATATATGTGTTTTCAAGGTGACTGAAACCCAGCTGCTGCAGGCTTGGCAAGTGCCTGACAACCAGAGAAACAGTATTGCCAAGGGAAAAAAGTGGTCTGTTTTCATTATCCAAGCAGAATTAAACGAAAGCAGCAAACAAACTGCATAAATGATGAAAATGAAATTAGATTTTCTTTACTTTCATTATCTAAATAGTTTCTTATAATAAATGTATTCTAAAATATTACTTTCAGCCAATGGTATTTACTATATTAAAACCAGACTGATTTTATTTACTGTACAGTGCTTAATAGCTCCTCCAAGCCACTTTATTCTGTAATTTTAAATGAATTCTTTGGGCTTTTTTTCTAAACAAGAAGCTTGGCTTTTTGACAGAACAGTCCTTAATAGCTCACACTGAAGGTTCTGCCAGGAGCTGTGGTGATTAATTTTGTCAGGTATTCTCTTCTTCCAGGAGAATGGAGACATCGTGGTGTTAATGCAGAGTTCTTTTTTGCCATTTGTGTAAGTAAATAATAATAACAACATAATATATGAAAAGCACCAGCCTATCGCTGTTGTTTGTCCCCAAAGAGTTACATTTCAAGGCTCAGTAGTACCAGTGTGATATAAACCAGGCGAACGGTATAATGAGAACATGGTTTTTTAGAAGTACATTAACAATAAGAAAATTACACTGGCAAGTGCAGGTGCCAATATTAAAAGCAACTCTCCACCCAAAAAATTAAATCTATCATCTACTTTAGAAGCTGGACCAGTTATTTGCAAGCTCTTTTTTTTTTTTTTTTAATTAAGAATCCAGATCTTTCCATATCAATTGATTTTTGGTTTAGAACCTTTATTTTTCACCATCGTAACTAGATACCCAAAACTGTGATTTTTGTTAGGCAAAATTCCAGCTGAAATACTATTGAAAACTCTTCATTGTAATTAAGAAAGTGTTGGGACCATGTGTCTCATTTCTAAGAACAGAAGGAAAAATGCACCTGATTCCTTCTGCTGATTTCGCGTTGGCGCTAACTCCAGATCAGCGAGGTTGGGCTGTGATGGCACTGCTTAGCCCTGACCTCTAAATCTCTCAGTGGCTCGTGAATACAGGACTGGGCTTCCTGGCCACAGGGTGCAGAAATACTGACTATCAGGTTGAGGTTCTGATGCAGCTTGACTTGGTGATGATGAAATCATCTCTTTGCAGCTTGTTTGAAGTGAGTTGGTGGAGTTTTAATATATAGTAGATATTGCTATTGACAGTAAGCAAGCAGGAGCAGGAGACTGCTTAAAGTTTCAACAAATGGCCCAAGTGAACCCCTGAATTCTTAACCCAACCAGAACTGAGATGTTTTGGTACACAGCCTGTTACTGGGATATAGAATAGCCCCAGGACTCTAAATTAGCCACCTAAAAGCAGTGTGGATAAGAAACAAGAAGAATTTTTTTACACTGTAAAAGGAAGTCTTGTGCAAGCAAGTAAAACCTGTCATTTTTCACAGGAGGATGTCAGCATAGAGAAGAGTGATGTACTGCTTTCTGGGGGTTTCAGCTGAAATCAAAGGAGTAGATGATGTGATAATCCCCGCCCCATCCCCTCACCTCCCCACCCCTAATAGTGAAAATAACTCAGGAACTTGGAGATATTATGCAGCTTGCAGTGAAATACACTGGCCACACTGCAATGCCATGTAAACTGAATGGGCTTTTGCTCTCAGTGCTCCCAAAGAGATTGTCGTACTTTTCTGGTCTTCCAATAATGCTCAGTGATGTTTCCACCAGAATGGCAGTCACTTGTTTCTACTCCTTATAATATTGCACTGTGCAAAATAAAAATTATAGATGAGATATGTTCCTGCATTGATTTTACAGCCAAGGTCATCTGAAGTCATATTCAAGGTTTTGATTGCTTCTTTCTTTTTTTAAAAAAATCCAGTCCTGCTCTGCTGTTGGTGAGGTGCTGTATTTCATTTAATAACCCATTCTTGTTGCTTTTGAATGCCTAATATAGTATTTTGTATGAATATTAGGGCACTTGTTCACAGGGAGATTTTTTTCCTGCTTCAAGAAGGATGATGGATTTGAGCCTTTGCAAAGATGCTTATACTCAGTCAGATTTCCCAGCAGCTTCATGCAGCTATTATTCCAACAGGCATCACCTTAAAGTCTTGGAGAGAAAGCATTACGGTTAATGCAGTTTGGCAAGTCAGTGTAATATTCACTGCATTACCTTAACATGGTTTAATGGCATGAGCAGCATGCACTCTGTGTCAGAGAAAATTACCTGTTGACCCTTGCTGTAGCTTGATGCCTGCCCTTAACTGGATAGCTACGAAATGGTGTGGAAAATCTGATAGGAAATCCACTCCCTCCGGCTCTGTCCCATAAGAAACTCATTTCCTATCAGCTTGCCTATTAAAAAAAGAAACTTGCTTTGGTGTTTTCATTTGCTACACTATTATTTCATACACACCATGGAGCTGCCCAGTGAGCCTTTCTCCTGGCCTACTCTCCTAATGAAAATATAAACCAGTAATGGATGTGAATACAGAAAGAACTGAAGAGAGGGAAATGCAAAGGGACTTTATTTTTGGTGATGGGAAACAAAGAAACTGTAGCAGTCCTTTTGCAGGAACAATCTTGGTCCACTCTTGGGAAATTCCTTCTTCACTCAAGAAACAAACTGGCACAGTGAACACAGGTAATCTTTATATGGGAGAGAAATAAATTTCACCCCTCCACATAAATAAACAGATTAATTGTGAGTGACAGCTGGAAAATGAATTTCAGGTTCTTGAAAGACACTGGATGATGCCAAAATCCTCTGTTGATTCACAGCAGAGGCACATCCTCTTCCAAGGACTTCACCCCTGACCAAGGGACCAAATTGGTAAACAGTGTTGTAAATGTGCAGGGGAAATCAATTCATTCCTTGGCTCATCCACTCAGGCTGCCAGGAGGGTTCCCAGTCAGAGCCATCAGCCTCGCTGCTGGCTCCTGAAGTGCACACAGCTTCGGACTTGTGACCACTCAGCTTAGCACTTAAGAGCTGGTTCTTCCCTTCCTTTGGTGGGAATTTAGGCAAGTGGCTGGGGTGGATCTTCGGAGCCTCATGTGCCGACCCTTCAAACTGATTGCCAGGAGACTTATTGTTCAGACAAGTGCATCACAGCTCCAGCAGAACCTTCTGCTTTGGCACCTCACTTGCTCAGCTCAGGAGGTTCTCTGTGGGAAAGAGGCAGCTGGGTGCAATGTAATGGGGGAATATGCTGTCAGGCGTTGCTGCACCCACCCACAGCCTTGTGTCATAGGGTCCTAACCCATGCCATGACCTGGTGAGCTCATGAGCAGGACCAGTCTGTGGTCCAAGGCATAAGCATATCTACCATGTGGCTAGATGTGACTAGACATAGGCTCAAAGCTCCTAGGAGCTTGAAAGCTGTAAGCTGCAGCCTCCGACACAATAAAGGCCAGCACGCCGTGCATGCACAGGGATGCTATTTTTGCAGGATGTTGTGCTCGTTAGGTGTGAGTCCAGTGCCTGAAAAAGGTGGAAAACAGTAAAAAAGCCGGTTCTCAGTACCTCCCTTTGATGTCTCGGGTAACACGAAAGGCAGCCTATACCACTATTCTGGTATGGAGACATTATAAAAATCAAAAAGAGAGAGAAATCATTGACTGTAGAGGAGATGCCTGCAATTTGGCAATGCTCCTGATCCACAAAACTTCTTTTCTGGTTTCTCCCATTAGCCCAACCACAATATGTGCAGAACCAGATTACTTATCAGGCCAGAATATTAACGTTCACAGCATTAACGTTTTGGGGCCCTTAAAATGAAGAGCACTAGCACAAAATTTTTTTTCCATCCTTTCATATAAAAACTGTTCTGAACTGACAAAAATAAATGCAGTGAACTTTCAGTGATATTGCACCCTATAAAAAGGTTATTAAAAATGTATTTGAAGGACTAGCTTTGTCAATACTAACACACTGAAGAAACGGAGGGTTTCTCTGCTCAGGCACTGATGTACAGACTTAGTGAGGCAGTGATCGCCGCAATAATAGATTTTGGGAGCTTAAGTTAGACAAGCATTTTTACACTTCATATGTGAAGGATCACCCTCTGTTATAAAAAGATGGGATACTCAGTAATATTGAGGTGAAATAAGAATAAGTGTTTAAAGGAATAATGCCAAGTAGATAGTGGTTTGGTTCTAAAAATGTGTTTGAAAGATGGGGGGAGAGACAAAACAGAGCGGTGCAGAGGAATAGAAGAGTACTGGTAGGAATGCAAATGATTTATTGGATTATTTGTGGATTCTTATTTCCATAGTAAACAGAGGGGTTTTTGGAGATGATCTGCACATTCCTCAAAGTGATGTGAACATAGCAAGAAAGTGACAGTGCATAAACATTTTAAAGCACTGAGAACTGGGTCCATTCTCTTATCTCGAATTCAGACACCTCGGACCTTGCCACTCATTTTTGGACTAAATAACTGCTCAATCAAGGTTCAGTATTCCTACTAAGGGGTTTTGGTATGTCTTCCAGGACCAAATGAAAACCAGTCAATCTTGGTTTATTGCTGTAAATGAGCCTAGAATGAAGAGGTGGCAAGGAGTAAAAAAGCCAAGCTTTCAAATCCTTACTTTCAGTCATTTAAGATGATGGTAAGAGAGGTAAGAATTCATTTTTAATTATCATGATGGGATTTTTATAATGCTTCCTTTGAAGAATGCAGAAAATGCTTTACTCCTCCCATTGGTAAGTGCTGCCACTTTCGGTTTTGTTCTCCTCAAGTATTACAGCTGATGTGTTTCTTTTGGTGTGCGAGGGAAGGTGAACATCTTTCACTCCAGCAGTCAGGCCCTGTTCACTTACCCGTCCCAGCGAGAAGGTAAGTGCCAACTGCCTCAGCTGTGCTGCCAGCTCTCACACAGGTGTTGTACAATCCTGCCTTTGTGAGTCTCAGCTCCTAAGGAGTATCACCCGCATTCTGCATCGCTTTTTTTCAGTGTAGAATGGCCTGCTTTTCCCAAGTTAACTTAATCAGTGGCAGTGCCCATTAGTTCTGGGGGCCTGTCTTTCTTAAGAGTGTAAGGGTTTTAAATGCTAAACACAGCACAATTATTCTTGTTCAAAGTGTCCCTTTGTCCAACAGCTGGAATCTGGGGCAGCTCTTGCCCTAGAGGTAACAGGTCCATCCCCATCAGGACTTTAAAAACCTTCCTGAAACCTTTTTCTTGGTTGTTATGCCTCAGCAGCCATGTGCGGTAGCAGAAGTACACAACAGAAGATTAAGAGAACAATATGGTAACGCTTAATATGTTTCCATAAAGAGTTTTTTTGTTGGGCTTTTTGGGTGGTTCGGGGTTTTGGGGAGGAGGGTCTGTGTTGGTTTTAATAATGCTTAAATATGTTCTGGACTTCTTCTGCATTGATGCACTTGCATAGTCGACTCCAGCGGGTATTTCGCTGACTTTCCCAAGTTCACAGACAGGCTTGTGGTAACTCAGGCTGGGCGTGAAGAGGGGCACACAGGGTAAAATTGTCTTTTACAAGGTAATAGGATTTTTTCTATTTCCAGCTTGTAACAACAAATCACATCAATATTATCTTGATAATGAATAATCTGTACACTTTTTGTTTTCTACAGTGTTGTTCTCTTAAACTTCCACTGCATTACAAAAATGCACATAGACACGCTGAGGCACACACACATCTATTGTAAAATTTTCTGCTGAGATCCCTGCCACCTAGACAAGCATTAATGCAGCCACTGGCCATCATCATAGTTTTGAAGATCAAAAAGCCTGCAACCTGGCTTCTTGTCCAGTATATCTTAGAGGAGACATGTCCCCCACAAGAAACAACATTGCAAATAATGTCTGATTAATAGATAGATCTGTAATTTTAAAAAGAATATCTTTGTCATCATGATAAAGATACTGTAGAAATACAACTTAGACTTTCTTGTTATTTCCAGAGTTAATAGAGAATTAAGAGGAAACTCTTAGTGAATTTAAAACTTTTCTTCACTGAATATTTTCACAACAATTTTATATCATGCAGTGGAGAAAATGGACCTGCCCCCTGTTGCTTTGTTGACTGTATCTACTGTCTAGCTGCCCCATGGGACTTTGTTTTCCACGAGTCAGCAATAGTTGTTCAGAATTTAATTTCAAATTTTACTGCTGTCCTTTATTACAAACTATCAGGGGGTTAATGGGAGAAAATCCTTTGACGGGAAACCTCTTTGGGGTTGGACACCTGATTCTGCTGTGGACTTTGGGAGTTATTTCCATTGTATAACATTCTTTATAAGACTTCTCTAAGCCAAGCCAGGTTTACGAGCCATCCCACTGCACCCCTTTCCCACCTGCTGATCCAAGTCTGGATTCTATAGAAATAGATATTACTACAGAATCAAGACAGAACCCTGAATGAAAGGCATACAACTGCTATGTAAAGAATTTTATCTCCATGCAGCTTTTAAAAGAAAAAACAAGTTCAGTCGGGCCATAAGCGATTGAATCTTTTTGCAAGGCATCCGCTTCAATGCGTGCTGTCGGGGTGATCACAGCCAGCACCTGCACCAGTTCTAGCGCCGGCTGCAGTACGCTGAAAGGGGTCCTGCAGCATCACCACCTCCCACCTTCTAGCTGCCAGCTGAAGCGTCCACCTTCTGGCTCTGACCTCCGTAACCTCTGTGAAGGCGGCTGGCAGGTTCCGGCTGGGAGAACAGGCTAGAAATCTCAGGTGAATGCTTCGCGCTGCCCAGGGGCGTCACACAGCCAGCGATGCTTAGAGAGCCCACGGGCAACACCTCTGCCCTGCAGCCGCGTTCCTCAAACTTCCCAGCACGACTCATCTACTTCTGATTTCTCCTCTTGTGGTTTTTTTTTTGTTTGTTTGTTTGTCTTTTTTTGTTTTGGGTTTTGGGGGTTGGTTTTTTGGGGGTGTTTTTTGGGTTTTTTGTTGGGGTTTTTTGGATGGTTGTTTTTTTGATGGATGTATGCATTTCCCAGCTGTTTTGTTCCTTGGTTTGCGGACGTCCCGGGGACCCTCCCGCGTCCTGGACGCTACCCCCAGAGCCGCGGCGCTCACCGGCCGGCAGCGCCCTGAGCCACCTCACGGTGCTGGCGGGCGAGGCAGGGCAGCCGCCAGCAACCCGCCCGCCGAGGAGCGGCTGCCGGCGAGCCGCGGGCTCCTCCCCGCGGCGGCTGCAATGCTGCGTTGCAGGGAGAGCCCCTTCCCACCAGGGTCAACGGAGGGGCCGGCGGAAGGGCCGGATGCGCGGAGGCTGCGGGGGAAAGCCCGCGCCGAGCCGTTAGGGACAACCGCGAAATCGCCCTATGGGCGGCTCCATAGCTCAGTGGTTAGAGCACTGGTCTTGTAAACCAGGGGTCGCGAGTTCGATCCTCGCTGGGGCCTGTGGTATCTGTTTTGATTGTCACCGCCCCTAGCTGCCTGCAGGACCGCTGAGCTTCGTTTTGGGATATTTCGGTGGCGGACTAGCGCGAGCCTGCGCGCTCCGAGGGCTCGGGGTGAAAGGGAGAGCCGTGGGGTCAGACAGCGTCGGTGGAATCCCAGTGGTGATAGTGTCCGTCAGCAGCGAACGCGGCGCTGCGCTGCCGGCGGGCGGGGCAGCACGGAGCGCCCAGGGGAGCGGCGCGGGGCTGGGCGAGCCCGTGCGGGTGCAGCTCGCACCGCAGGTTAGCTGTCGGGACCCTTGGCAAAACGTTCTGAAGGGGGTTGAAAGGAACAAATTGCCTCTGCGCGGAGAGTAGACTGGTCGGGGTGAACTGACCCTGCACAGCCCGTCAGGCAAGGCGAGCGGTTGGCATTATTTCTGTGCTGGAGGACGGACAGAGCTGTGAAAACATCGTTGCTTCTTTTTTTTCGCCCCCCCAGAAAGTCTCATGAGCAAGGCATCTAGTTTCTAGCCCTGCAAACACCGCAGCAACCGTTACCGACATCAGGCAGAGCAATTTGTACATACACGCTGCGGTGAGGGCAAAGGGCACCGCTGCAGCACGCGTGCTGCAAGGGGCTCCATCCACGGCAGAGCTGCTGCGCCGGCGGGCAGCTGCTGGAGGCCCTGGCTCTGTCTGTGTGCTGGAGGCTGCAGCCTGATGTGTCGAGAAAGATGTGTAGGCTGTGGCGTAGCACTACCCCTCCTGGCTGCTGTCGCGGCTTCTCTCCAGCCTCCTCTGCTGAGAGCAGACCAAAGCTGTGGTGACGCACGGGGCTGTTCGAGTTGCCATCGCCGTGGTGAGAGGGGCAGGGGGGCTGACAGGCTATTTCCCCCTTATGCAGGAGTGGTGCTATGCCATGAGCATAGCAAAATGCCAAAAAAAGCATTTGAATTTTCTCTGCTTTGGGGTTCTTGCACATAAGAGTTGGCTTGGAATGACTCCCTGCTTGCAGCATTGCCTCCCTGCCCCATCCGGGAAAGGCGCTTGCTCCTCATCAACGTGTTACCAGTTGCCTGTCCTCCCAGCCAGTTTTTTGGTTCAGCAGTCCTCCTCCCATGGTCCTTGCGGCAGTACATGGAGGTGGTGATAAAACCCATCCCTTGAGAGGATCCGTTCTCTCCAGGGGAGTCTGGTCGAAGGCTGGGTACAGTGTTTCTCTCCTGGCAGGGAGCTGGGTTTTGTCACGACCAACCAGACCATTATCAGCTCCCTGGGATGCCACAGAGGGACTTAAGAAGCAGTCACGCATGCGCCTATAAAGGCTCCGTAGTTTGTTTAGTCTCTCAAAGATCATCCAGAACTAACGTGCAGGAGCTGCCTCTGCAGCTGGGCCCAGCACAGCCCAGCATCATTGCTGTCTGCGTTCAGGGGATGGGGCTACGGCGCTTGAGCTGTTGAAGGAAGATCACGCATACAGTGCTTGGCTGCTGTGTTCCCCACATCCATGAAATATCACAGGAATAGGGTTCAGGAGCTGCCACAGAGGCTTTTCTAAAAGGCTGACAGCAGCCGGGCAGGGGCAGCGGCAGGGGCAGCTGACCCACCCGTGTGAGCATTTAGGCTGCGCTTCCATGGCAGGGCTCTCCTGAACGAGCCCCGGGCGGTCGCGGTTACACAAGCGGCGAGCGCGGCTGATGCTGCCGGAGGCCTGCAGAGGGAGAGCCAGCTCCTCGGAGCGAGCGGGCCGACCGCGGGCCGCGCCAGGCACCGGGCACCGCCCGGGGCTGCGTGCCCCGGGGCCGCCGCGTCCCCGGGGCCGCCGGAGCAGCCGGGAAGCGGGCCCAGGGAGGGCGGTGTCGGCTGTAACAAGCAGAAAGGAGAGGGACCGGGGCGACTGAAGGGACAAGGAAGCACACGCCTGCTCTCACTCCGCAAATCGTTGTCTGAGGCCCCCTGACCTGCGGGTGCTGCAGCTGCGGGGCCGTAACGGGCCTGAGCAGCCCCCGCAGGCGCTGCGAGGGGGCCGTGCCCGCTGCGGGGGCTCGGGGCGAAGCCTGCCCCGCTGCTCCTGATTCGTCTGCCTCGGCCTCCCGTGCGGGGCCGGGGTGCCGCACAGGCAGAGGAAGAGGGGCTCTATGTCCTGCTGCCGTGAATTCCGCGTTCTCCGCCGTGTGGTTGAATTTTAATGTTTCAAATATATTCCTATACAGTCATCAGGGCCCGCTTTAAAACAGCGGAGTTAAACGAAGAGTCTTTTACAGCTGTTCAGTCGTCATGTTCCACACAGCGGACCGGGTCACTTGGGTTACAGCTGGCGCCGCAGAACCCCGCGGACCGCTGCTGCGGGGGCAGGGGCAGGGACCAGCAGGGCGGGCCGGCCCCGCGGTGACCGGGGCTGCACCGCGCCCAGCGCTCGGGGTAGGGACTGCCGGGGGCGCACCGCTCCGTGCCCTTCTGCGGGACCTGGCTGTTAGCGCTGCCGAGTGGCGAGGGCAGAGGCTGACACCTCCCCTGCCTCCAGGGCATTCACACGCATGCCTGAGCGAACAGCAGGAGATGCGCCCAGGCCGCCTCTGAGCCGATGTTCCCTGCCTTCTCCATGCCCCATGGGACATGTATGCCAACCCCTGATCCCAGGCAGGGAGAGACCCCAGCATTTCCTCCACCCTCTACAAGGGATGTAATCTGCAGTCCATTTCTTGCTGTAAAGGAGGCTTTATTGGTAGCGGTTGTTACTGAAGGTGAGAAATGTGTCCAAGCTTTGCTCAGAAAAGCTGAGGTGACCTTCACTAGGTCCAGTGACACAGTCATTGGTGATATCATTAGAAAATCTTCATGGTTTGTTTCTCCACACACTGGCAGGGGCCTGGGCAGTACTAATTGTGTTTTCATTTTGGACCACTAGCAGAGCCCCCGAGAATTACCACAGTGTCTGGAAAGACAGACAGCTTGCCATCACTGCAAGGCGTTCTGAGCTCATCTTGGAGATATTTCTCCTTGTCATGTTTTTTCTGGGAAATTTATACCCATCTTGCTCAGTTCAACAGCAGGAGGCCTTACACAAGAAGAGGATGTTTTCTTCACAAGTCTGCTATTTTTCTTGCCAGATATGTAAAAAAAATTGACATATCTAAGCACAGCTTACTGCAGTGTGTTATCATGTTTGACAATGGGAATAGGGAATCAAAGCCAATGACTGTGAAACTGATTTAGCCAGCAGTGGAAAAATGAAAAACAAACTCTTTCAATATTCCTCATGCTTTAACATTGTACAGATGCTGCCAAAACATCATACATTTCTAAAAAACCCAAACAACCTCTCCCCCAACAAACTCTAAGCACTTTCAGAATCTAAAATTAATAAAGAATGTTTCCATTTGTTTAGTCAGAAAAGAACTAAAGAAATTCTGACTTGTGTGGCAGGTACTTAAGTTTGATGATTTTGGATTTGTGCCAGTGAGCTAAAGCCAAAAAGTGAAAGCTGAGAATTCTTTTTTCCTCACCTGATGCAACTACAGTCATCAAGAAAGTCTTCAATGAACAGTGAAAATAGTTACTTGTGATAACCTAAGATGTTAACAGTAACACCAACAAGAAAAATGTGTTTGTCTTCTAAAGATACTCTTGCCAGTCAGACGCTGCTCTTTTAATTCTGTTCTTCTGGTTGCTAAAACAACCCAAAATTCCTTGTGCGTGACAAGCTACCATGCTCCTAGTCGGGCTGTTCCAGGATGTTAAACACTTCGATGCCTGGCCACTTATTTGTACAATAAGTGTAACTTTGCCTAGAGTTCCTTTCCTAGGGTGTCATTAACAAGTTTGCAAGAGTTGTTTGAAGGCAGGTAGAAAAAAGTCTGAAGACCACAATCACCAGCTATAATATTGATCCGGTCTGGTATATCCTGACCTCCAGACAGAGCTGTTTCCTTGCCCCTTTTCCTTCTCCTCTGTCGAGAAATCTCTCTGTTTTAGAAGAAAGTTCAAGAGCAGATGCAGGCCAAATGCACCTCCAGGTGAAGTGGGAACTCAGGGCAGTAGGACTTTGAATGATGATGCCAGGCAATCTTCACAGGAGAGGAACATTAGATAAATCTGTGCTAACTGGTATTCTTGGCAAAGAATCCTTCTGAGCCACTTAGCCTTGGATGGGGGGATAATTAATGAACCTGTTTGACTTCTAGTATGGATGTTATTTACTGTGATGTTAGCATATGAATAAGGATGCTTAAAAAGAACAGGAGCCTCTGGTAATGAGAAGGTGCAGATGAATTAAATCCTTCAGTGTTTGCCAGGAGAGTGACCGTTG
This sequence comes from Bucorvus abyssinicus, assembly GCA_009769605.1. Classification (NCBI taxonomy): domain Eukaryota; kingdom Metazoa; phylum Chordata; class Aves; order Bucerotiformes; family Bucorvidae; genus Bucorvus; species Bucorvus abyssinicus. The sequence continues at coordinate 18,510,183 of CM020036.1, forward strand.
TGTTTTAAAGAAAAACAATGTTTTCTATATTTTCAGGGAACCTTTTCTAACACTTGAAGAATAGAAGAAAAGCAAACAGAAATGTCTTATTGCAACACCTCAAGATGTTTAACTAAATAACAGTGCAACATGTGACACTAACCTCGCTTGTATTTTAATATTGATGTCTGTCTCTAGGTTTTGGTGGTGCGCTTCAGTAGAGGGATGTTTGCCCATGATAAAACATGGCTTTTTTTTCCTTGCAGTTTGTAATCTAATGATGGGGACACCAGGTCCTGGCAGTGCAGAATCTAGGCACAGTACAATAGGTTTGATTGTAATGAAATACATAGAGCAGTAGAGGGGAGGGTCCTTTAAAAATCTTGTGTATGTGTAATTTATTATGACTTAAGAATGGATGGAAAAGGACAAGAGAGCTTGAGTTTAGAAAGGATGAAGCACTGTTCATCTAGAATCTATGTATCTTATGTATAGACCAAAAAAAAAAAAAAATCTGTGCTGACATCACTACACTTAATGGACTCTTCAGATTATTACAATATTTGTGGCTCTCAGGTGACCAAAAATCAGTATGCAAGTAGAATTAGTCTTAGGGACAAGGTCAACCTTAAATAAAGTTAGGAAATGCCACCCTAAAGCATTAGGAAAAACAAAAAGACAATTCAGCTTTCTTGCCTGCTTCTCTAGGACTGTTTCTCTAGAATTATCCTTAATATGAACATAAATTAATCCAGAGACTGTAAATTGATAACTTTACGTCTGGTAACAACTGTGTCAACCTGTTCGAAGCAGAGAGGCTGCTCTGCTGACAGCAGAGCAGGCAGAACACTACCTGATGCTGCGTGTGTCTGACTGCCCATCGCAGGTATCTCATTAGCTCTCAGGCAGACCCTGTGCATAGGCTTCTCACAAAGAAAGCACATTCATTCCTTCTGAAGATAAACAGAGGGCTGTTCCTTTTGGTCGCCAAGTTGCAGACTATTTTGGGACAAGAATGCTGCTGCTTGCAATCCCCCTGCTGTATCTGTGAGACTTGCTAATGACTGTGGTGCCTGCGCACGTAAACAGTCTCAACTCACCATACATTCCCCCCTGAAAAGGGGCTACAAATATGTCTGCTCCTTCCCTTCAGAAGGCTGGTACTGTTGATCGTATTGCCACAGCAAGAACTTTAATCCATACCAAAAGCCATTTATAATAGAAATTAGTGAAGAGCAAACGCACAGGGATGAGTATTTCTCACTGCCTGTAGCAGCTGCATAGAGACAGCTGTCTCTACCAACGTGCTGGCATTTTCTAGATTGATAAAACACAGCACTGAAAAGCCATACAGTTGAACCGTGCAATAAAGAGACCATAATTTAAACACAACCACATCCTTCTGTAATGGCTTCCTCAAGACAAGGATGTGGAGTTTCTGTTTAATTTACATTAAAAGCACTGTATAGCTTTTTAAAACAAAGTAAATATAATGAGAAAGCTTAAATTTTAGACACTGAAATGTAATCCATGAGAGACCTTCTCTGTAGATTAGAAATTCCCCAGCTGTTTATAACTTTTTCAGCACTGAGTACTGTGAGTATCACATTTTGTTTGTCTTGTCATTTTAGAATTATCTGCATAAGAACTCGGGATGTGCATGTTTAATTTGCAGCAAGGTACTTGCAGTTACTACTTGTAACTTGCTTTATTCTGGAAGCTAGATGTAGAGAATCCCCAGGAATTGACTAAGTATCTACTGTACTTGCAGAAGTGGGCTTCCATGAAGACTATTGACAGTTGGAAGAGTAACACCGGATGGTCTTCAATATGCAAGTTTTTTTAAAAAAATCTTGGATTTGCAAAGAAACAATAGTATTTGCCTCCAGCTATCATTCTGGGTGTTATTTGCATTATAGATTTTTCACTGCTTTTTGGCCTTTACTCAGTTAAACTGTAAATGCTTTTATTGAATCAGAAAGAGTTTTGCTTTCTGGTGCAGAGAGCCCTACCTCTGGTTCCAGTCAGCAGACTACTGAGAAGAGGTATGAGAGAGCTCTCCCTCTTTTGAACAGAATGGGTTTTTTCTATGATTTTTATATTTTTCCTCATATTTAGTAAGTTTCCTGGGCTCTGCAGATTATTTTCTCACGAGGCTGATGGAAATGCTGGTATATGCAGGTCCACTTGCAATGAATAATAGCAGTTGTTATTCAGTGTAAAACTTTAGAAGTGACAATCAACACTGCATGCGCAGATCTTCAGGGCAGTCAGATGGGTGTACCAGAGGAGTGTTCACCGTGCAAAGAAAGACCATTTGAGTCTACCAGATTTTTTGAACTAGCCAGGCTGGATTTATTGGGGAAAAAAAAGGCTTGTTCAGGTATTATAATTAACTGCTTAGTAACTGCTGGCTCCTTACCAGTAGAACAGTGGGAACAAAACTGGAAAGTACTGTCATGACAGTTGTAAAATCACCCAATTGCCCCTTGAAAACATTTCTGCTGGGTACTGCCCTGAGCAGTGTGTCTCTGCTGCCTGCTCTGTGTACTCAGAGGGGAAACGTCTGCTTTTTTTCAGAAATCAGACTGTATTTCAAAGGTTCTGCAGCAACTTTTGTGTTGCTCTCGATGTGATTCTCGGAAGTGGTGAAATACCTGAAGTGAGCTGTAACTCGTCCATGTTAGGTACCAATATCCAGAAAAATGCGTCAGTCTGGAATTCAGGAGCTTGACATCCAAGTCAGTATTCAGCACCATGGGCTGGCTTTTTCATTCCAGACTGAGCCTCTCATGCTTTGCTCCACGTGTACCTTATGGCTGATTTTTGGAAGCTTGAGCTGAGTCCAGTGTGCAGCCTTTAAGCCCAAGCTGGTCCTTGTGGGCTCATGCTTCCCGCTTGGTGAAGCAGTTTCCTTGTTCCAGATCTGAGCCAGGGCCTTGTGGATGGCAACGGAGTTAGTGTTTGACAGGGAACTTGCATCCTGATCGAGCCCAGCAACAGAGATGTCGCTGGAGACAGTGCGCTAGCTGTGACGTGCTGCAACACCAGCTTGTTTAGCTTGAAAATGTCAGTCAGACAATTAGTTCAGTGAAGCTTTTCAAAACATTGCCTGTGAGGTTATTATAATTAAAGTGCCTACACAAATAGCCCACATTCCAAGTTCTGAGCAAGAGAGGGGAAATCTCAACGCAGAGCCAAGCCTGGACCTGATAGAAACTGTGCGGGTAAACCCTTGACATTAGAATCAGAGATTTTTAATGTCTGGTTTTCACTGTGATTTTCATCTCTCTGGCCCATCCTGCATAGCTTGTTTAGTGCGACAGCGTGTCTGCTCAGTTCCCCTCCAGCCAGCTGATGAAAAAGCAGACTGCTGAGGTATTACAGGTGTCCTCATGAACTGGGGCTGTTACAGTATACAGCCCCATATAGCGCAGACAGGCCGTGTCCAGCTGTGCTTCGGGGATGAGAGGAGCTTGCTGTGCAGCTGTGCAGAGGAATTAGTGACTGTGTTCAAGCACAGCAATATCAATCATGGAGAATCAATTTTTGCTCCTCCCCTCAGAGCTGCAAAGTGCCAGGGGCCAGCTGCCCTCATCGCAGTTGATAAACACATCTGAGGAAATGTCAGACTGGTTCAGGCAAATCTAATACTCCTAAACCACCACTGACAGAAGCCTGTATCTCATCCAGCCCTCAGTGATGCTGCTGTAACAGCTCGAGCCTATGATCCAGCATGTCTTTTATCCATTCCTCCATCCTCCCCCGGGCTTTCCACACATCCTTGCTCTCTTGGCTTCATGCTCTTTTGACCCCTTGTTTGCATTTATCTCTTACTGGTCTGATCTGCGTTTTAAAAGGCAGTCTTTAATTCATATCTCTTTGCTGCTTTATCTCACCACAAAAGCTGTTAGATATGCTTTTTCAACACATTCTCACAGACAAGTTTGATCTTTTTTTTAAGAAACGTCCCCCATAAAAAAAGACAGATTTTTCCTGTGATGATTTTTTAGTTTCTGTTTTTTGCAAGACATTTATATCCTACTAGTCCAGCATTTCCAACGTCATTTAATATTCAACTTGGTTTTTCTGCTTCCTCAGGGGTTCAATTTCCCTTTGGCTAAGAAAGAGAATCTAGGTGAAGGTGTAATGCAGATGAACAATTAGTCACTAAAAATAGTTGGCTAAAGGTCTGGGCAATACAGAGACCTCTATAAACATCGGATTTGCAGACGATGTGGATTCAGGCTGAATAGGTTGCTTAATCCTCAGTGCTCTGCTAAGCGATTTACCACGGATGCTTTTTAATAAACCTTCCTGAACTAACTACATTCTCCTGCTATCAACAATCCCCTAACTTGTAAATACACTTGCCTACTGTGACCTACAGAGTTTAAGTTAGAAATAAAATCCTAAAACAAGATTATGGTGACACCTATATTGTTTTGTCTCATAAAATTTATGCCATATCTGCTTAAGTCAAAAGGACATCTACATCCGCTATTTAATGGCAATTGAATTAATGTCATGTAACTGAGTAGGCAAAATTAAAGTCCAGCAGGACTGAGTTACTAAAATTTGAGACCTGCTTCATTCAGCTGTGCCTCTTGGTTCAGTGTATTTCATTCAAATGAAAGCAATGTCAATTCACTTATACTTTGTGCTCTGTGGAAGCATTGTCGGTCAGCATTTTACTCATATCTCCCTCAAAGCTTCCACTCACTTCATCCTGAGGAAATGTTGGCCAGATGTGAAGGACTTCAGCCTTTAGCTCTCAGCGATGACAAGTCCATCAGTCTGTATGTAAAAAGCGTATGGGTAGAAGGAACTGTATTGACACCAAATGTCAGTGAGGTGCAAGACTAAGAGCAGGAATTACACCCTAAGTGCTGCACAAGCTTGATTCTCAAGCATAAGTTAAAAGTTACTGGATTTTAGCCTGTAACATCAGAGTGGAAAGTTACTAAGTTCTGCTCTAGACAGAGTGCTCGTCTTTGATTATCACATGCCCTGGATTTCTGAGATGTGGTTTTGTCAAAGCTGCAGTCAGCATCTAAAATTGTTTGGATTCCTAAAGATCTCAAATAAGAATTACGCAATCAGTTAAACTGTTGTTTTCCAGGTAAATCAAGGTTATTGTATGATTCTTAATTAATTCATTACCTTCCCACGCTCCATCATTCCTGCTTCACTTAATATTGCCTTTCAAGTTCCTCTAATTTTCAGGTGTGTCCAAAAAAAAAAAAAAAAAAAAAAAAATCCAAACCCTCAGAACATTTCTTTGCCTCCCTTTTCTGATCCTACAATGTGAAATTGTGTTTCCTAGTGCTAGCCAGTAGGTTTTCTTCTGGAAGAAGCACAGGAAGTTTTCTGATATGTTAAAGTTAGCATCAAAGAGTTTTGTGATGGCAAGAAGTGATGGTGAACAAACAGGGAAGAGGAAGCCTTGCAGACACTGAGAGATGTTTGCCTAAACCAGATTTTGCTTTTTCCTGAGGCTGCCAAAGCACAATAACAATGCAGCATGCCAGCTAATGCAAAGGATGATCAGACCTATTATCTTGATAAGGCTCACCTATTGAAAAATTAGTGAAGGATATAATTACACTGATTGTTAACTGCATTCCGAATTATTATCTGTGGCAATAAAATTATTAACAGTTAAGCTTTAAAAAGCCAGTCAACTAATTAGTTCAGGAGAACATTCAAAACTGTCCTTCAGGTTATTTTAAACTTAAATTCTACCAAGCAAATTAGCAAATGCCACGACCTTGCAGTATTGTCAAGAGTAGACTAGAGGCCCTCTTGTCCTGAAGCTGATGAAAGAATTGACCGAAATTTTAGTTAGTCACAAGAGGCAGCTGAGGCTGGGTGGACAAATTGAAGTAAGCGCTGTGGAGGGACGACCAATGAGTCTGTTGAATCCAGAGGTCAGGCATGCACTCACACTAGCAAACTTCTGTGCTGCAAGTCATCCCTAATGAGGTGTCAGCAGTGGTATCAACAATAGAGAAGTCTGTAGTGCCTCAGGGGCTGCATCTCTCTATTATCTTCACATTCAGTCAGTACACAGCACGGTGGAAAAAAAGCTACTCATCTCCTTTATCAACTTAACCTGTAGTAACTCAGGTTAACTGAGTAACACTCACACTCTTTTTACATTAGCGTTTCTGTCATTGCTACCAATGAATGAGGGAGGAGCCATCGGAGAAGATTCCTTCAGAATGCTGAAAGTGGACAAAACCAGAGGATTCTTTTTCTCTTTCCCATTGACTTCTTGACTGCTTTCTAATATGTTTCTGATGAGTAACTACCTCTGCTAGTGCAGTTTCTTTCTAGCTAAGAATAGCTTTGGATGGATGATAACTTGGCATGGCAATTTTAGACTTCTGTCATTACTCTTCTTCCCCTCCAAACCCAACAGAACAAATGGTATTTTATGTAAAGTTGTTTTGCTAATGTAGTTGATGCTACTTTGATGGGGGATGCAGAAGCAAATTTGGTAACACATCTTGCTGTTGACTCAAAGGTAATGAATATAGGCTGTAGTTTGGACTTATGATGAAGATTCCTCCCTCCCCTGCTCTCCACCCTTGTCAAGCTGAGAAGCCCAAGATGTCATAACACTTGCTGTTTGACATGGGGCAGTCATTTAGGACCTTTTTCTTAACTTGTTAATCATGGGCATGTTGTCTTTGTTTTGTTTGCATTTGAATGCAATCTTATATCTTTTTTTGAGCGTCTCCTGTAGACAAGCCCTTAGGTGACTCTTGCTAATAACCTCGTTTCTGCCTGCAAGCCATAAAGTCCACAAGCAGAACTGATAGATTAGTTTCTACTTGAACTTAAATCAGATAAGGTAAGTTATAATTTAAAACTCTCCCGAGGGAGAGCTTAATCTTGCATGATCTAGTAGCTGTCCCTGACCTTGGTTATTGAAAGAAAATGACCCACAGGAAAGCTGATAGAAGCATTTTAGTCATAGAATATTTATTATTAAAGATGTATTTTTACTTCATGGTGAGAATAGAACCTATTACTTGATTACCTGTTTTTAAAGAGAAGAAAAGGAACAGTCTTAACTGCTTTTATTACTAAAGGAGTAATTTATTTATTAATTAAAAAGCCTAGAAAAGTTTAGGAAAAATGTATAAAAATATAGTGGACTACATCCAGATGTAATACAGGACTTAGGCACATGTGATCCAATTAACTCTGGCAGCCTGTCAGCTGAAGTTACTATAGGGAACTGCATGTATGCCTCAATTGCTCAGTTAATTTCTCTGTTCATGTATCTCAGTCGATGAAGACCAGTAATTTAGGAATATAATAATAAGTAACTTGATACTCCTTGTAAATCAATTTACTTTTCTTGTAAACAAATGTACATGTACAAAATAATGCACATTGTGTATTTAAAAAATCCCTTCATTATTCCCAAATTATCTATTTTACAGGAATTTCATATATATCAAAATTTAAGACTTGTAATTAATGACCTGAAAGTGTCAGTTAAGTCACTGTGAATTAGTATAATTGTATAATTTGTGAATCGGTGAATATTTTGGTAAAATTTTAGATACTTCAAATTATAAGTAAAGACCAGCTGGGTGAATTTATATGAGGATATGCATTTCCCATCTGGGACTAAGTGCTACTGGGCATTCATTACGGGGCTGGTAAAACTAGATCGAATTTGTTTCCTGTACCTCAAGGATATGGGACAGGTGTTTGTTTTCTTCCTTTCTATTGACATGCTGAACAAGGTGCTTTTTGAGCTGCCCTCTGAGACAATAGTCAGGATCTTCAGGCCAAAGGGTATCAGAGGAGAGAGGCATAGCCAGGTGCCACAGTGATGTAGCACAATACTAACCACTGTTTCCTAGGAATACTTTGGTTTAGAGATGAAGCTAAAACTGCTAATTGCATTGACAGTCACTGACAATCAGTGTCACTGGAACTCATCGCTTCTACCCAGTCACCCTGCACAGGTGCAGAACTGGCTTAGCAGCGATGTTTTAGTGCTTCCAGACTATCTGCCTTGAGCTCCATCAGTTTGTCCTGTGATAAGTGCAGGTATGGTCTGGCACACTTCCTCTGCACTGGGCCGCTCTCACTGCTGGCTAGAAATCACTCGTTCCCATTACAGGTGTGCTGAGAACAGAAAGTCTGCACTGTGAAGGATTTTAACTGCAATGAGAATACTATTGACTCTTCTTTGAGCAGACCTTTTCCACAGCTGACAGGTTTATTTTATGGTGATATAATAGAGGCCACATTCCATGAGTTTGCTGATGGAGAAAGGTGTCTGAGACTGCAACAATGTCACTGAACTGAACATCCATTTCCTCTACTACCTTCCTCGACTAAAAAAGGCAAGTTATTCTGAAAAGACAAGTTATTCGCTTGGAAAGAAGTTAGTTTGATTTAACACACTTTATTTTGATAAATACAAGCTGGCTGTTTCTTATCATGTTTATGTCTCTAGATGCTTATACACAGATTGTTTAATGTTTTGTTGTGGTATCTTCCCAGGTATTAAACTTAAGCTGAATAAGCCTACAATTTTCCAGCTTCTTTTCCCTTTCTGCAGAAGAGCACTATAGTTGTTCTTGTCAGTCCTCTGTGTGTCCTCAAAGTAGTTCAGATTGTTTCAATTATTTCTTAATCTTCTAAGGTGACATTCAGCAGGCTCTGTTATCATGCACACGTGTCTCAGCTAAATATTTGCGGTCTGTTCTCTCCTAATTCTAGCCGGTGTTCCAGACCGCTGAAATGAGTTAAGAATCTAGTCACAGCTACTCTTTTTATGAAGGCTCAGACACTGAACACTTGGTTCTTTTACATTCCTTCATACATTTTTCACCATTCCTGCTTAAGACCAGGGCAATACTCTCCATCTTTTATCCTGAATGTATTTATAGAAGCTTTTCTCACTGCCTTTGCCAGTTGCAGCTTATTTTATGCCTCAGATTTTCTGATGTTATCTGCAAATCACTTTATGTTTAGTGAGCATCCCTGTTTTCATTTTTAAATAATTAAATTTTGATTTTTAGGTCATTAGCAAGCTTTTGATGGTCTTGATATTGAGCATTTACAATACTTCTTATCGCTTCTCCGCAGAGGGAAAACCTGCTATTGTTTCAATATAGAACACTACTGTAGTCTATTCCAAAAACGTCAAAAGGATATTTCAACACTGGCTGAACTTTTTTCCAGTTTTATTCTGTAAAAAGGAAATCATAACAAATGAATCCCGTTTCAGAAGAAGAATGTGGATTCTGACAGACTGCATATAAGACTAAAGAAGATTGCATAAAACTTTTTGCAGTTGATTGCTATTTTAATAATAGTGTTTCAAAAATGGACACCATTTGTGGGACAAGGAGAAAAGGAAAAAAAAACCAGTCTGAATATATCTCACATGGCAAGAACATCAGATAATGCACCGTTACAGCAATGCTACTGAAGACCAACTGGCAATAGAGATCTGGCAAAGAAAGCCCTTCTTGCCTTCTGCAGGATAAAAGTGCATGTGGGAGATCCTATCAAGGAACAAGCATGCTGCCCTAAGGCCATTGCCATGGGGAATGCAGATCATTAGGACTGCAGTATGAGGTGGCAGAACTGTAAAACCTCTTCTATGTGCCCTTGTTATCCCTGATAATCTGCCAGGCCTGGTTTATAGGTGAACTGTGTATCCTTTTCCTGGACAACTTGGGGTTTTTTTAGAGCTAAGTGGTGATTTTTCTGCGGTGAAGAAATTCCAACTAAGAACAAACCAGTCAGTGAGAACTGTCAAAATAGTGGAAAATGCTTTGTTGGAAACAGTAGAGCTTAGGCCTAATAGATGTATATTTGATTTTTACATATGAATTATCTTTGGAAATCTGTCCTGTTATTCTCTATTTCTTAACTTCAATAAACTCTAACTTGTTATAATTAATTGATTTTAGATCCCTCTTCTGGAGGTTCACTCTACTGCTGAACTCCACCACAGTAATGAAGCAGCCACAGGATCTGATCCAGAATGAACTCTGTGTCTTAATTTGGCGTGGCAGGGTGTTCACTCATTTGCTTTCCTCTGGATATGTGGAGCCCCACAGTCCAGCTGTCCTCAGCCCCAAGTGCTGTGCTGACTCCCCAGCTAGGTTAAGGACATCTACCTCCCGCAGACAAGCTCCATCCCCACCTTCATAGATAGTCCAATTAATAATTGCGTCTTTCAAAGGCTAGAGAAGTCTCATTAAGTTTTGCACATCTTTGTAAAAGCTCTTTTAAATTCAAACTATTTTGCTAGTAGATATAGTGCATGAGACATACAGCTCTAAAGACGGCCCATGGCCAAAACCTGCGGAATCAGCTCTAAGTTTTAGTGTCTTCTCTGAGAGAACTTCTAATTGTAGTAAGAGTCTTCCACAAATTAGAGCCTTCCTACTCCTTTGGCCAACTCCAGAAGTTTGTTACAAACTAATTTCCCTGAGGTTTTTCTTCTCTCCACTCTGACACTTCCAATTCTCCATGATGGTCACAGCAGATAAGCATCATTAGCAAATCAGTAACATTTGGCAGGCTGTCTTCATTCTTCTGCTAGGGCACAGTTATGCTCTCGGCAATAGTTCATCAGTCTTCTCAAATTTCAAGCAGACACTGAGGTATGGAGGTCAGCTCTTCTAAACGACTAAGGGGATCCAGTCTTCTTGGACGAGCAGAGCCTCATTCTGGTGGCTCATTCTGGTGGCTGGGGAGAGGTGAATGCAACCAACGCACTCTGCAGATGCTATCTCAGTGACAAAAGAAAATAGAATATGTACGTGTGCTTATGCTGTGTGGCTTGGCAGGACAGGATGGTGACAACGGTGCTCTGGAAAGCTATGGCCATGGAGAGCAAACCACCTAGAGCAGGCTCAGTTGGGGTATTTCTCCTTACAGGCTGTACAGTCTCTGAACCAAAGGCTGAGCTCTTCTGATGTAATCAACAGTATAGAGTAACAAACGTAAGTAAGGTTAAAGCCATATGGAGAGTGATAAAGACAGACTGAGTATATTGGTTTATACAGGTAGCTCAGAGTGTCAGGGGAACACTGTATGACTGACACAAAGCAAAGGATTTTTTTTGTTTGTTTGTTTGTGGAGAATCAGTTGTTTGATAAAAAGTAAATACTTCCAAACTGCACAATACACCTCACAAGGAATATATGATGTGGCTAGCATTAGTTAGAACGAACCTTTCTTAACAACTGAAAATACTAGTATGAGATGTGAGCAGTAAGCGTTAACAATGTCCAGTTCTGCTAACTCTCAGATAAGTTTATGTGTTGTGGCTTGTATCTCTGCAAATGCAGAAGTAGAGAAGAGATGTTCTCAGTCAGCCCTATGTGGCGACTGGTGCGTAGCAAATTGCATCCATGTGGTGATTGGTACATAGCTTTTTGCAATTACAACAAGGCATTCAGGAGGACTCGTGTTATGATAGATATTGTCACTTCTGAGGGCATTTGTTTTTTTTATTCAGACACTCAGCTTTGCCTCGTGCTTTGCAAATGCACTTAAGGCAGACTGACATTTGACACAGCTCAAGGTCTGGTGTGTCTTAGCTCTGAATTTCAAACCAACTGTGTCTTAGCTCACTGCTCAAAGCAGCTGATGATATCAGACTGCCTTATAGTTTAGGCCAGATGGGACTTAGCTGAGTTTCTTAAAACAGCTGGCATCTGTATTGAAATAATTCTTGCAGCTAATCAGAAAAAGCTTGAAATATCAAATTTAAAAATAAATACAGCAATAGATCTGAAGCCTTTTGCATTTCTCTGGCTGAAGTGTATTTGCTTTTCTGAGCTACCTCAGATTGTTAGGCCTTTTTTTATTATATTGCACTCAACCCTACTATGTGTTAAAATACTTAGCTAATGCAGAAAATATAAAAATTATTACACTGCAAGGACTTAAAATGAATACCAAGGCTGCATGCTGAAAGATTCTGTCTGATTGCCAGGGTTACACGTTGTGGAAGCACAGCTAAGTTGGGGGTTAACATGAAAGAAGTGTGGGCATAAAGAGCGAGGTAGTGAAGGAAAGGAAAAGGATGCTTACATGAACTTTGAAAACAGTACATGAATGAAAACATTCATTTTGCCTGAGTTTTGTTTTAGCCCAACACCTAGAGCTTATGCTGAAGCTGGTCAGAATCATCTGGTTTGATGAGTAATGCTCTGTCTTGATTTAAGTAATATAAAATCTCGCTGCTCTTGGTACATTTCTGCTTTTGCAGATTGTTGACTTTGCTTGTAGTTATTCTTGCTTATTTTCTAGGAGAGTTTAGCTATGGCTGCTAATACTGTGTAGTGAAATGTTGTCAAATTATTTGTGTGCTTCTGTCAAAAGCTGCCTTGTGCTGGCACTGAAATGCTCTTCCCAGGCTCCAAACAGACTCCGCTCTCCGGTGGCTGGGCAATTTCAGCTAGTGGTGATGGTACTCTGATATCCATGGGCTGTGACTGGAGATCAGCAAAATGAAGGCAAGGGTTTTGGACATGGTTAGGTTAAATACAATGGGCAGAATATGCCACGTAATAATATTTCTAGTATAAACATTGGAGTATGGGTCTTCACCAGCTATTGAAAATCAGCTGCAGAAAACATGAACAATATGTGTTCCTTCTGTTCCTGACTGGAGCCCATCAGTTCTCCATGGATCTATATTGTTCATCGTGGACAGAGCTCCTCAAAATGAAGTCCCCCAGGCTGTGCAAATGCTATGTAATGAAACCGTAACAATTCTATTAAGCACACATTAATTTTGGGAGTGAAATATACTAATGCCTTGCTCACAAATTTCAAACTCTACCTGCACTTAAAAAAATACATATAATGAGTTTTAAATCTGATGCCATTGCTGCCCCTCAACTTGGGGCTGGATTCATTGTTTTCATGTGCTAAGAGAACAACAAATAGTGACTGGCCTCCAAAATATCCTTTGTGATTTGTATATCTACCCTGTACTCCTCAGTTATCACTAAATTTTACGGGGGAGGGGGCGGGGGGAAAGGCTTCAAATGGATTTTGGTCCTTGAAAAGAACCAAAGCTCTTAGGCTTATCTGACTTGGTTGTTTTTCCCTCACTGTAGAACTTCTAGAGGTGATTTTTTTAATTTTGTGGCTGTTATTAACTGATTAGCCTTGATCACATTGGAAAGCAGTGTGTGATTTTTCACCACAGAGCACGTCTTTAAGTTTTTGGTTCCTTTTTATGTATAACCCAAGCTGATAAGAGCTGCAGTTGAAAGGAAGGAAAATGATGTGTGTAGAATAAAAATTTGTTCTTTAGATTCTCTTTGCAGCTAAACTGAACTAATTTTGACTGAGCATTTAAAGAGACATGAAATAGGAATGTGGAAAATACTTTGTTCTCAAGTTCTTCTTGACACAAATGCAAAAGCAAGGAAGAAAACTTGTTTATAGGTTAGAAATTTAAGGATTTGTTTTCTACTACGCTTTTCCTGTTTTTTAGTCAAAAATATCAAGGAAATAACGTTGAACAACTGAAATGGGAGGACTTGCTTGTCCTGTTTTGAAACACTGGGTTTTTGTGTTCCCTGTTGTTGCGACATATTCTCTCAAATACATGAAGAGGTAGTTGGGGTGAAAAGGTCTGTTCATTGTTTTCTCTGTTAAAGGCCCAACATTCCTCCCCGTGAAGGAGATGCTGAAAAATCTCCCCCAGTGGGGATAGATAGTACCTGACCTCTTGGTATGTTCAAGGTGGTAATAATATCTAACACCTTATTTTTATTTGTTGTGGGAAAAGGTAACTCCCCAGTAGTGTGTCTTTCACCCTTTACTGACATGTTTTAAAATGGAATTGAATAACTTTTTTCTTTTTGTAACTCAGTACAAGAAGCCTGCACTATCCATATCAACATTACAACTGTTTACCTGGCTTTTCCTACCCTCTTTCTACATGCATTAACTGGACTGAATTGGGCTTGCTGGGCCTGGAGTCTTGTTAGACACCGCTTCATAAACAAGGTCAGGTATGTTTGACACTTCAGTAAGATGTACTTATAGAAAATGTAGGATACTGCTGAAGTTTTACTAATGTAGTTTTTCTCTAAGCAGTGTAGTACCAATTCTCCAGAACACTGACAGAAGCTAGGTGAGGTCAGTGATGGTAGGCTACAGATGAGCACAAAGACTCTACCTCTCCTTCCCGAAGATCAGAGCCATTAGCTTGATGTGTGGGCCCATTTCTTATTTGTGTAATTCCGTCCTGCCTATCGCCACTTCCTGCTCTTTGAATGGATCGCAGCATTTTCCCTACCATGTAATGCCTTGTGGCGTAGCACTGTGGGCTGTTAAATGGGCTGTTGCCTTCCATCCCTGTGGGAGCAACATGATAGTTAGATTAAGTTTTTATAAAGTGCACTGGAATCACCTGGGCATGTAAAGCTCTCAAGCATTATCGATATTTTTACAACTTATCAGAGTCTGACTTATACAAAACTGCATTTCTCTGAATTAGTGGTTGCTCTTAGTTCCAAGTAAGTTATTCAAATAGCACTTTGTCCCCAGACTTCCTTTCTAGACTTTCTAGGCTTTTCCCAGGGTGATGTCTCATCAGTTTGTTCCCCTGCAGCATTCTCTAACACTGTTTGTTCCCCCACTTGAATTCCCCTACTTCTCCAGCCTCTGCTAAAGCAGTATGAAGAAGCTGTTCTACGGCATATCTCCAGTTGCTGACCAGTCTTCCTTAGGCAATGATATGCCTGTCTTTGGTTTTAAGATAATATTATTTTCCTTACATTTATCTCAAATTACAGATGACTCTTATATTTCTCATTTTTCTTGAGGCTGGTTATGGTCTGTACAGTGTCCTGGGATGGAGGGGGAGAAATGTGCTGTAAAATGCAAGATACTTACTTTTTCTCTACTTGTGTCTTAGATATGGCTAAACTGATGCAAGTAAGCAATATTCTTCCCTTCCATCCAGTCCCATCCTCTTTCCTCTCCCTTCCCGTACTAACACTAGGCTTCTTTCTCAGCAGTGTGTAAGCTGAGGTCCCTTCTGAGCGGCTGTGAGCTGCTTCAGGCACTCGGACAGTGAAAGCACTGCATAGCCTTCCAAATAGCCTGCCCATGTCCTGGCCAATCGAGCTGTGGTAGAGCTGGTATTTTCAATATTGGCAGCAAATGCTGGGCAGTACTTCCTGACTGAGAGGGAGAGTGTTAAATTGTTCCTGAGCTCTACAAGCTGTTGCAGAACCAACTTCTCATCCGCCACTGCTCTGAATGTGGAAGTCTTACCAGTGTGAGTGAAGGTGGAAGTGTATGAGCCTGAGAAACAGTACTAAGCCTTATAAGGGAGCTCGTGCATCTCTGAAGTAAATAAAAGTAGCCTCAAACATTTTCTGAATCTGTAGTCTAGCGTCTCATCTGTGTTAATACTTGTCAGGAGCTGAAGCTGTTTTCCTGTGGACTTTGTTCAGCCTGTTAGGGAAGCTTAGCCTGTGCAAGCAGCTAGGCTGTGGTGAACTACTGGCCATCAAAAAGATTTAAGTTGCTTTAAATAGACTTGTAGGGATCTGAAATACGTTAATCGCCTGGCTTGCAGCAAAGCATTTGCAGTGTCTGGATTTATTTATATTCTCCTCACGTCCTCTGGAGCAAGAGATAATGGCTGATAACATTTCCTTCTACCCCACTAACTTTCCATAATCATTGCACAAAGATTTCTGTGCACGTCCCCGGACTTAAAGCATGGTGACAGGGCTGCCTGCGCAGAACAAAGGATCCATTTACTAGAGTAAATAGGAAGTGAAGAGTCAGGATTAGATACATATTTTATGAACAAGCAATATGTGGAAAACAATTATGAAAGAATAGGTGGTTCATTAAATTTTAAAGTGAAGGAATTTGAAACTATACACCAGCTACAGCACAGTAGGTTTTTCCTGCCCTTGGAGAAGGGTGATGGTGAGGTGGCAATCTCCTTGCTGTGAGGAAGAAAGCAATCTAAATGAGAGACATTGCATAATAACTGCGCATTTATTATCCACTCCTTAGATCTTGCTTTGAATATTTCAGTGGCCTTTTTGACTTCTCAGCTCAGTTGCTCCCATCATTGCCATGGTTTGAACCTGAACTGCACGTTTGCCTGATAGAGGAACTGGTTGGATGAAGCCCTGGATGACCCAGATTGAGGGTCCCAGTGTCTGAACTCCCGAGTCCAACACAGGCTGCCCCGCAGTGCCTGCTCCCCAGCGCTGGCCGCTGGATGTGGCAGCAGACAGGCACGGGTGAGGAGCTATTTGCAGGGCACGACTAGGCCTTACAGGCCCCAACACGCTCAGCTTGGGGTCTCCCGCGCCCTACCCACACCCCACATCAGCCTCCCAGGGCTCCACGGCCCAGCCTGGCCCGGCCTCGACCCGTCCCCATCCCCGGGGTGGTGCCCAGTTCCCGGGCTGGGGCTGCCCCTGGTGCTCCGGTGTCCTGCTCCTGGCTGGGGCAGTGGGGCTGGCCGCGGCTGCCGGGCCCTGACCCATCACCCTGGAGCACCCCACACCACAGGGAGCTGCTGGCCATTGCTGCACCCTGCTGCCTCCTTTCGCACCAGGTTGGGTTTTCTCAATGCAGTGTGAAATGCGACTTGGTATTGCTTTTTACCAGAAAGGTCGACAAAAAGCTCGTTTGGCAATGTTCTTCCATGCCTCATGCAGAGAGATCTCCCTGCAGGATGGAAAACCAGTTTGTCCAGCAGGACTGGGCTCAGTCTTAACTTACGTATGTGCGTAAAACGTGCCAATGGCTCCGTTCAAAATTCACTGCCGTTTCATCCACGTGCGAACACCCCAGCCCAGCTGGTTCCTCCGCATACTTTTCGCTTCCGTGCTCTTTAATTTATGCTGAGCTTTTCCTTAATTTATGTCATCCACAAAATTTTGAGCTTTTAATGCCCAAGGGGCATCCCAGAGGGAGAAACAATGAGCAGTTTCTAACAATGAGGAAACAGCTGGAGTTATTGACTGTTGTGATCTGTGGCTGGTCATTCGGGAGGCCACCCAGGCACGCTGCATAGCTGTCAACCTGACAGAAGAAAGCAGATTTTGCTGCATAGGAAATTTCTAATGAGATTTTTCTGCTTCCCTGAAGTCAGAAAGCTAGAACCTGTGAATGCAGCTCTCCTCCTAGGCAGGGTCAAGCCTCTTGCAGAGGTGAATCTGCATTCCCAGTATCTGAGTCTCGGTTTCAAACACCCCAAAGCCTTGTGGGCTCAAGTCCAGCAATGATTTTTCAGTTTGGATTCTGTATTTTGATGGTATGCAGCTCTAAGTGTAAAAAAACAAGTAGCCGGAAGACGCCTCCTACTGAGAGGTGTCATGTTCTTATAATCACAAGGACACAGAGGAAAAAAGTGTCACCCGACCTGGCTGAATTTTCTCTACTAATTTTCAGTGATGCTTAGACACAAACAATGGTGGATATTTTTATATACATACATAGTCAACACCCTACCCCCTCTGGCAAAATACTTCTTTTTGTGTGTGTTTGTGTAAATCTAGAACAATTCCATACACAGGCGCAGCTAGAAGTGGCATTAAATGTAAGGTGAGGAACAAACAGCTTAAACACAGGATCGTATCGTTTGTGGACCAGCTACAGGTTTTCTTCTTTCTGTCTTTGTGCAAGGAACGACACGTTAAACCAGAGCTTCACAATGTCAGGAGTTACTCAGAGCTAGCAGGAAAGTGATTTTTTCATAAGAGACGGTGAAGAAAAGATTAGACTTGACTGGCATGCACTTGAAGTTTTATATTTCTGGTCAATGCAGAGGTGGAGGTGAAACAGTTGTGCAGATTTCCTAGGTCCCTTCACTTTTCCCAGTATGGCCTGGATTGTTCACACAACTAAGCTGGTTCTCCAGATGACTGTCTCACTTTGCACAGAGTGTATCTCTCCCTCTTCTATCCCATCTCACACTAAACCCTGTTGGCATAAATGTAATGGCCCAGGATCTCTCTCCATGGGGACTTCCTGTCACATCTTGGATGAGCGTGACTGTTATATCATGGTAATTGGATATAAAAGAGGTCAGCAATATTCAAACTTTTTAAAAAATTGCTTTTAATGTGCTGCTTTGTCATGAATTTCCAGATATTTCTGTTATGGTTTCATACTTCGTGATTTGATTTTGGAAGACCCCTTCTCCCAAAACTGACTTTTTTTTTTTTTTAGAACATTTTTTGTGACATTTTATCACATATATTATTAGTTGCAATTTGTCACAATGTTACAGAGTTGTGTCATGTTAATAGAATTTTTAAAATACAACAGTTAAATGTTTCTCATATAGCAATAAACCCAAATCTAGTGTGGGAAAGGATGAATAGCTCCTACATTCAGCTGCAGTTTGCATACTAAACATGAACTCTCCATAAAGAAATACACTTTATATACACTTCCAACAACTGGCAGGCTTTAAAAAAGCCTTATTAGTTTTCCTGTGTTTCTTATCATTTGGCCAAGATTTTTAGATCATGCAGTGCCTATTGCAGGATACAGTAAGTGTTTTTGTGTTTATCATTAACCATTTGAAAGCCAGACATTTGTAGAATCTGTGATTGAAATCTCTCAATATTATCTTGTATATGATGTTCTGTTTCTCAAAATGGCAGAGGTTTACAGGATTAATAAAAAGAAAGCAATTAAAAAGCAAACATCTGTATGTCTGATAGAAAGTGGGATCAATAAGCCCATAACGAAAGGAAGCAGTTGTCCACATTTCTCACAGTCCTTGCATAAGGTTCAGATAGCTGCTCCTTTCGATGGCAAGTGAAGCTGGAATCAGCAGCAGTCACTCACCTGAACCATCTGTTCTGTTCTCCATTCAGTGGAAAGGAAAAAGCAAATAGCATTGAAAAAGACCTGGTTAACATGTCTTTTGAACTCAGATATCTGGAAGCATCCAAGGCACGTGCAACTTTTGTATTAGTGTGAGTCTTCTCTGAACTGATAGTTCTTCCATCTGGAAACTGGCAGGGTTCTTGGTTTTGTGTGTGTGTGTGTGTGTGCGTGTGCGTTGAATCTACAATGTGTTACACATGCAAATGATTAAGCATTTGCCAACATTTCTCAGGACTGAGATTATTAATTTGGGACTATGAAGAAGAAAGAGGTAAGTCATGGTTTAAAAGCTTCACAGCATAGCGTGCGCTGTTTAAAATGGTCCTCTTACTGCTTGCTCATTTGACATAATACTGAGAGACATTCCCAGATGCAATCTGTGATAGAGAGCAGTATTCACCGTGTCACTACAGAAAATGGCTTTTTATATGCTACTTGTTTATTCGAAGTTATTAAAAAGGCCTGAAAAATTCAAATGCTTCTGCATATGATCAGAATTCAATCTGGCTGTTCTGATTCAGTGCATTGAATGACTAAGGGGATGAAAATCAGAAAATCTGTGCTTTCTTCCACATTTTGCTGCTTGTTTGCCTGATTTTTAAAATCTGTTTGTGCCTTGGTTTCCCCATCTCTAAAAAGAGAAACATTTCACGTGTCCATATTTGTAAAGTGTTTTAAGACACCAACGAAATTTAGTCCATCAATGAAAAGTTTTGTTTATCATCTCTTGTGCAGTGCCTGCTGCTCATGGACACTTTGGAAACGGATTCATCACTGGTGCATTTGTGAGATGGTTTCAGTTCAAGAACTAATTAAAAAACCTCAAAATATTTCTGAAGATGTTGAGAGAAAAAATCATCATAGAATCAAAAAATCATCTGGTTGGAAGAGACCTGTAAGATCATCACGTCCGACCGTTCACCCTGCCCTGCCAGGGTCCCTAAACCATGTCCCTCAGCACCACATCTACACATTTTTTAAACACTTCCAGGGATGCGGACTCCACCACTGCCCTGGGCAGCCTGTTCCAATGCTTCACAATCCTCTCTGTAAAGAAATTTTTCCTGATATCTAACCTAGATCTCCCCTGGCACAACATAAGGTCATTTCCTCTCATTCTGTCACTTTTCACATGGGAGAAGAGACCAACCCCACCTCACTACAATCTCCTTTCAGGTAGCGAGCAATAAGGTCTCCCCTCAGACTCCTCCAGGCTAAACAACCCCAGTTCCCTCCCCTGCTCCTCATAGGACTTATTCCCTAGACCCTTCACCAGCTTTGTTGCCCTTCTCTGAACATGCTCCAGCACCTCAACGTCCTTCTTGCAGTGAGGGGCCCAAAACTGGACACAGTACTCAAGGTGTGGCCTCACCAGTGCCGAGTACAGGGGACAATCACTTCCCTCCTCCTGCTGGCCACGCTATTGCTGATACAAGCCAGGATGCTGTTGGCCTTCTTGGCCACCTGGGCACACCGCTGGCTCATCTTCAGCTGGCTGTCGACCAAGACTCCCAGGTCCTTTTCCACCAGGCAGCTTTCCAGCCACTCTTCCCCAAGCCTGTAACGTTGCAGAGGGTTGTTGTGGCCCAAGAGCAGGACTCAGCACTTGGCCTTGTTGAACTTCATACTATTGGCCTTGGCCCATCGATCCAGCCTGTCCAGATCTCTCTGTAGAACCTCCCGGCTTTCTAGCAGATCAACACACCCACCCAGCTTGGTGTCATCTGCAAACTGGCTGAGGGTGCACTCAATCCCCTCATCCAGATCATTGATAAAGATGTTGAAGAGGACAGGCCCCAATACTGAGCCCTGGGGAACACCGCTGCTGACCGGCTGCCAGCTGGATTTGACTCCATTCACCACCACTCTCTGGGCCCAGCCATCCAGCCAGTTTTCTATCCAGCAGAGTACACTCATCCAAGCCATAGGCAACCAGTTTCTCCAGGAGAATGCTGTAAGAAACAGTGTCAAAGGCCTTACTCAAGTCCAAGTAGACAACATCCACAGCTCTTCCCTCATCCACTAAGTGGGTCACCTTGTCACAGAAGGAGATCAAGTTGGTCAAACAAGACCTGCCTTTCATCAACCCATGGTGACTGGGCCTGATCACCTGGTTGTCTTGTACATGCCAAGTGATGGCACTCAAGAAGATCTGCTCCATGACTTTCCCTGGCACCGAGGTCAGACTGACAGGCCTGTAGTTCCCTGGGTCCTCCTTCTGGCCCTTCTTGTAGATGGGCGTCACATTGGCTAACCTCCAGTTGATTAGTACTTCCCCCATTAGGCAGGGCTGCTAGTAAATCATGGAAAGAGGCTTGGTGAGCACTTCCGCCAGCTCCCTCAGAACCCTTGGATGGATCCCATCTGGCCCCATAGACTAGGGCACATCTAATTGGTGCAGCAGTTCATTTACTGTTCCTTCGTGGATTACGGGGTCTTGATTCCTCTCCCTGCCTCTGCCTTCTGGTTCAAGAGGCTGAGCACTCAGTGAGCTGCTCTGATCATTAAAGACTGAGGCAAAGAAGGCAATGTATGACTTAACAAAGGACTAAAGTCTCAAGAGTATAACAAATGAATAAATCTTGAGAAATTTAACAATTTAAATGCACATGCTAGAGCTGACCAGTTTTGGGCTTCAGTTTCTCTGTCTGCAGAATGGGATTAAGGAAATTAACGGTTTCCCAGTAAAGTAGTGAGGGCTCAGTTCAATCATAGCTACTCAGTGTATTGAAGATGTAAATTGGTAATCATTGCTTTGGGGTTTTTTTTTTTAAAGCTACAATAATGTAGAACTAAGGAACTGAGACTTCCGTAATAAAAAAAAAGTGGCTTCAAATGCACATTTACAAAAAGATTGTTGACTTCTCCAGGTGATCTGTTCCTTTTGATATCAACAAGAGAAATTAGGTAGACTTTTCTGGAAATAGGATCAGATTGTTTTCCTGATACATCTAAGTCTAATGATGTCATGTTTTGGAATTCGTGTGGGTAACAGTTGGCAGTACTCAAAACAGATTTATGGACCCTGACAACACCCAGATGTATACCAGGAGCAGCAGACAGCAGCAAAGGCTGCAAGTGAATATATAATGGAAGTCAGAGGATACAGTTCGTGAAAATAGTTGAAGACCTTTGGATGAAAAACCAATGACCTTCCTGCTATTGGTTCCGGTTGACAAGTGGCAGACATCTGTCCTACCCCTCCTGCTATTGCTGGGTGTCTCACAGTCACACATGTTGAGCTGTGGAAATGGAATATTCAGGGAAATTGAGCCTAATCTATTTAGGAATGAACTCATGGAGCATGTGCTTTTTTTTTAGCTAGTTTCATGTAGTGATAATGAGCAGCCTTGCAGCATTGCATCCTACTTCTTATTTATGGCATAAACCAGCTTATTCCTGCAAGGGCAGAGCCGAATGTTTTACAAACAAACAGTCTGCACATTTCAAATGAGCTGTTTCTGTAATTCCAGCCCTATGGTAGTAAGAACCAAATAGCATAATTACAGGTACGGAAGTGGTGGCGTTGGGAGGAGATGATGGAAGGGTTTATCAGCAAATAAGCAGAGCTGGGAGCTTATATACTGCTACTGCTGAAGCACCACAATGTACCCAGAAGTTAAGGAAGGAAATCTTCAGAATATAGGAACATACAATGAGCATATTGTCAACAAAAGCATGCAGCATAAAATGGAGTTCAAGGGTGCCTGGCCCATAATTAGCTTAGGAGATACAGACAGGAGTCCTCTGATCCCAGCTGGCAGTTGGCTGCAGCCATGTAAGTTGCTCTGAATAGATTACTTTTGAAAATGAAGTAATAAAAATCACTAAGAAGTAGGGAGCATCAAGGGGGGGGGGGTTTGGTTTGGTTTGGTTTGGGGTTTGGTTTGGTTTGGTTTTTTGCTGCAGCAGCTCAGGTTTAAATTAATAAGATAACTATATTGGGCTATTTTTTTTCTTTTCACACTGCAGAAAATTTAAGGAAAGCTGGTTTGTGGGCCTGCCCAGGTGCTATGAGGTCTTGTCTTGCATCCAATAAGAAATATTTTAACAATATATATATAAGAGGATTTTGTTTATTTGATAATACATATTTATACGGAGAGCCTGAAATTAGAAACTGTTAATGATTGGATATGTCTCAAGACACCATATCTATGATATTGCATAACATGCTGCACCAGTTGTACTGCAACCCACAGTACTTCTCTCTAAAATTATCTTCCCTTGTCTCTATCTCCTGTCTCATAAGTAAGGAGTCAATATGAATATGTTTATAAAGTGCAGAAGGGGCTTTTCACTGGTGCGAAGCAATTATGTATAATCCACATTGCACTGGGCGTTTAGCCAGCCAGGGTTGTAGGCAAGTGCCATATGTCATTGCTCAAGTGCATTATACATCAGCGATTGAGACCCAAGTGTATTTTACCACACACGTTGCCCATCCATTTCTTGTTTTTATCTGTGGATTCTGCATGTTTCTCATTGGAAACTCTCTGCCTTCAGTTCTCTTTGGAAATCACTTTGTTTATTATGGATACTATCAGCACAACTGAGGGCGTAAATGATGCCATACCCTCATTTCATGTAAAATTGAAGGTTAGATTTATGATGTCGTCTGTCATTATGATGCTCAGGAGAACTCTTCAAAACCAAGGAAAAATACAGCTCCCTCATTAGTGGATTAAAAAGAGTAACACTCAATTTTTCTCTGGACTCTACTTGCAGGTGTCTGGTATCTTCTGTGAGCTATAAGAAATAACAATTCTATTTTATCTATTTATTCCTCTTACAAAATCCCCCTTTAAGAAGCCTTTTTGGTTTATTCATAGGTTTATTACATTATGAATGACAAAATGATTATTTACTTCTCAATCACCAAATAAATCCTTGAAAATAGACCAAACAAATAGGAGTATCTGAATGGTGATGAAGACAAAGACATTTTAAAATAGAACAGTTTCACATTGAAATCAGAGTTGTATTTCTGCATGGGGTGTTCCATTGGATCTGCAATGAAATACATTTTGAGGATAGGTGAGACTGCAAAAGGTGGTGAATTAGAATTGCAGTCTTGGAGGCGGAAGCCCTTAAGCCAGTAATTGTATGGTGAGGATTTTCTCATAGGACATGGGAAACTCAGATTTCGTTCTGTCCTTCTCAGCAGAATTAATCCCACATTTTCTGGTTTTCCTCCTCTCTGTGCAGGTAAACTTCTCACTGCTCTGTTTCACCTTGCATAAATAATTAACGAGTTCCTAGAACTGGGATATGAGGTGCTTTCTCTAGTCTAGAACGAGATTCTTACAGTCTGGCTCCATGGCTAGACAATCTTGTATCATCACCAGCATCCCCCTCCCAGCAGTGCTGTGGATCTGGCCATAGAAATCGGGCCAAAACTATCTAGCAAGTTCACTGTGGATGTACAGATAGTCTAGGGAATGACTGAAATAGTGTTATTCACTTGTAATGATCTTTGTCATGAGCAGTTTGTGCTCTAAAAGACAGATAAATCTAAGACAGCTGGAAGACCCCAAACTACCATTAATATGGTTGTATACCTGCTCTGTGGCATTTTGTCTTTACTTCCTTTTCTGTGTGAAGGAGTTGGTCATCTGAATTTTGTGAACAGTTGCTAACAGATATAGTGGAGGAAGAGCTCTGAAGAAGGACAGGAACAAGGAGAAGTTAGAGAGGCCAGTTATGAGATAACATAGCTGCTTCGTGCTTTGAGGATAGCAGAGGCACAGCAGCAAGACTGGCAAAAAGAATCCAGTTTAGCTCTTCTCCCATATCTGAAGGGCCGTGACATTAATACAGCACCTCGTTTTCCCTCTCAGTCACCAGCCTTTTTGTTCTTGGTTACAGCTTCAGGTCCCTGGTCTGCTGTAAGCAAATGCCTGATGAACAGGTGTAGCCCTTGCAGAAATCAGCACCTCTTCTGGCACCACTGTTTGCAGATTAGTTTGAGACGACCAGTAAAAGTTCCCAATCCATAGAACCCCGAAGAAAAGTTACTTTATTATATTCTCTTTTTTGAGAAGACCATCAATGCATTCTCAGGGAGAAATGGTCCCTCGATACGGGGTTTTTTAGTACTTCAGTGTCTTAATTCACAATGAACTCTTTATTAGCTATTTTGTACATATTTGGTGAGTGCAATGAGGTACTTCTGTTTGAGTTTGTTAGTGATGCTGCAGATGATGCCAGTTTGCATGGTACAAGTTACTGAATAGATGAAAGAAATATTAATGGAGTCTTACTGTGCAGTTTTGAATGGACTTCATGTTAATCAAAATACTGACTTTATAATCCTTGTCTACTAAACCTACCCTTATGCTTTTAAAATCAGGTTCAAGGAAAATGCAGATATACTTGGAGAAAGAGTATTATAATTAAAAACACAGTTTCAAAGCAATTAAAAGTAGCTAGATTTCTGGATCGGTTTTACTTTGATCCTGAAATCCCATATAATCTGAGTACAACTCACTTTTAGTAGGATGATAATTGAATAGACCTCTCATCTTTTTAAGACACTGTGCTATACTTTGGAATAGGCACAATATATTTGCAGAAGCTAATATGAGAAACTTGGAACTCAGACAACTCCTCTCACTCCTGGTTTTGCCGGAGGCTGAATATGTGCGCTTTAGGACACAGTTTAGAACAGCACTTTTCCTTGTCAGGGTGTCCTTAGTTGTATTTTGAGGATGATAACATACTTTTATTTCAGTATTACAAAGATAAATACATTAACATCCATTGCTCCTGGGCTTAAGATGCAGCCCCTGCCACAATCATGTTAAAGGTTGGGTGGATGGTACTTGGTACTGTACATAATGGGGTTTGTGTAGCCTTAGGCAAGCCGTGGTTCAAGACCTAGCCTCTCTGCTGGGTTTGGCTGTTCTTCCTCCTCATCTTTCCCTTCAAGAGTGCTTGCTTGTGAATACAAGTCTTTGGTCCCAGTTTGTATCCCCATTTGCAGCAGAGGAAATGTAGCAACATAGACTCTATTCCTGCAGTTGTGTCTAAACTGCTTGACTGAGTGTGCCGTGCTAATATACACTTCCTGCTAAGACATCGACTATCATCAGCTCATGTTTTGGTGTATCGTAACACTGCTGGGGGGCGGGGGGAAGTAGCCAGTATATGAGACAATACCAGCCAAAGTCTCTAAAATCCTTCTTTCTTTGCTACTTGACTGCACAGGAACAAGACGCAGTCTTGGTTTAGTCAGTAATAGTATCTTTATGTGCAGATAGAAATTCAGTGCTGATGATATATTGCGTACTTATCCTTAGCTGAATTTTAAATACATAAGCTGACATGTCAAAATGTAAGTCTAAGCAAGATCTGAGATCTCTGTTATTAGGTTTTTAAGTCTATCTCCCAAGTTTGAGTTCAGTGCAGGACAAAAGGTACCTCAATTTAAATATATTACTGTTTTACTTGTCATCGATATAAATGTTGGACATTTTCTTTTCCGAATATGGGACTGCACATCAGTACAAGTCATTAGCTGTAAACCCCTTTACTTTATGCAGCGTCATTTGCTGCTGGATTTGCATACATTTTTCTAACGACTCCGCCTGTCAGCTGTCATGGTTTCTGCAGTACTTTATTTTAATATTTCACTGTTCAGAGTTAAGAAGGCTTATGAGATCTTGGATCGTTTATCAGTATTCAGTGTGGAGTTTCATTATTTCAGGGTGGATTATAGAGGCACAAACTGTTATTCTAACGGCTTCCTTGCAAGTGACTAACAATGTCTTATCAGGGGCATTTTATGTAGCTGTACAGTATGTTTAAAATAATACGGTGTCGGATGTGCAGTGGACAAGATACTGACATTTGTTTTATTTGTATTCTAGGACACAAGGGTATTAAGGAGAAATGAAATGGCAGCTGCAGCTGTTGTAGGCATTCCCTGAAGGGATAGCGCTAATAGGATATATGTCTTCATCCACTGCTGAGTTAATTTTGAAAGCAGAGGATGAAAAATGAAACTAACCAAATACGTACAACAAAATCTTGGATAATGGGGGTGGGGAGGGAGCAGGCACCCTCACTAATCTGTGACATCATTGTGATAAAAAAGGAAATCTTTCCATTAGAAATCCTAAAAGAGAAGGTTTTGCGAGGCCGCTGAAGTATTGGTCTGTCTGGAAAAAAGAACACTTTGGGGAACTGTATGTCTTATGGACAGTGTTTAAAATCTGCAAATACTGTATATCTAGAGTGCTGGAAAAGCATTGCTGAGTAAGGGAATAACTAAATCTTTTTTAGGCCTGGCATTAAAGGCTGTATTTTCTACGTTTATGCAGTGGATGAAATATGGTGATGGAAATATAAAGCCACAAACCCTACAAGAGAAATTTGGCTTTTAGTCAGGCCCTAACTTCACTCCAGCGAGATTTATATTCTGCATCTCTTCTAAAATATTATATTTTTTTTAATGGAGCCAAATGCCGATTTTGATGTTGTCTTTGAGAAGCTTTCATCTGTCTCCTAGATCTCAGGGTATTTCTCTCTGGAAATTTGCCAGGCGCCATGCTGTGGAGAAAAATGCCTCAAACCTTTACTTAATCTTTATTTGACTCTCCCACCCAAAGAGCATGATTCACAGTAAAATGTTCTCATGTGCAGTGATTTCCCCCCTGCACGCTGATGGCCTTGAATGTCTTAAAGCTGCATCTTTGCTGCCGTTTCTAAAAAAAATACCACCCAGAGAGGCAGATTCACAAGCAGTGATGATGGCATGGGCGTTACGTAGGCAAGGTTCTAATTTTCCACTTGTTAAGCTAATATTCCACAGAACAGGTCTAGAAAAAACACACGCATCTACATGGTGGCTCTCTGAGGCATAAGCAGCACAACGCACCATTCTGTTCCTTGAGTTCTTTTTTTAAACAGACTGAATCATAAGGAGCACAGCAACCTTGTCCTCTAAGGTTTCTTGCTAAAGGATCTCCTTTTTCTCTCCATGATCTGTCTGTATAAAGGCGTGGAAATGCCGTGTTCTGCAATACTCGGGCCTTCACGTAGAGCTGTCAAAGTAGTCTTGGGCAGAGTCTAAGCAACAGATATGTTTCCAGAATCAAATGCTAGTTGATTTTGTGAAGGATCATCCTGCCAGTTGCCTAGTCACTACAGAGTTGTGCACGTGTCTCTAACTCTGCTTTAGGATTTTTGAGTTGCTTGTGCAGGAACAACGAATGTATGTCTGAACTCTCTCCAACTCTAAGTATGTTTGAGCAGAAAACATTCACTGTTGGTATTAGGCTATGGGAAAATACCGTGTTACAATATGAATATGCCATAGTTAAGTGTACCAAGGCAATAGACAAATTATAGGAATGTCCTTTTATAGTATAAGAGTCCTGTCACTTCTGAGTATGTCACAGCAGTGTAGAGTGCTTTGGAAAAGAGGTTGCCAAGTCTTGGTGGTAGGGAATCTCAAAATCTGTAGATACTTCCTTATTGCTTTTCTCTATTTTACACTCTTTAGTTCATAAGATATGTTTATAAAATTAAATGACAGAGAGCAAATTTATTAGGACTGAATTTGGTCACAGGTGCTAGCTGTGCTCTTTCTGCTATTCTTTATGTGCCTTTTTTTGAAGTTCCTCTCACTTCTGGGTTTACTTCCCAGCTTATGTGTCATTAAGGATGACTGCCACTAGCCTTTTCTCTGGTGTGGCATCTGAGCAGGTGCATGGGTAGATCTACACGCATTCACAATTCTGTTGTGTTTGCAATTCAAGACGAGGCCCTGCTCCCTGGGCTGAGCATGGTGAGTAAATAGGTCCATGTCATTTACATTCAAATAGGAGACTGGATCAAACTACAGAAATCAAATTTAGGGTCTCAAACACCCATTAGCTGCTAAGATTCTGAAACTTCTTTTTATCCATTATGAACACTGAGATTATTTTGTAAAATTTGAGTCTACTTTAGGGTCTACTTTTTCTGGGTTTGCTGATCCAGAATACCATTAAAATTTGGGAAGCTGCTGATTGAATTTTATTTTGTGCTAATTTTGGCTCAAAATAGAAGGAAAATATCTGCCCATTTAAGCCAATTATAATAAATAATTAAATGTTGATTGGGCATAATGGAACATAACAAAACAGGTTACGTTAATACGCAGAGCATCTGAAAATGATAAAAAGTCTTTGTTCTATGCAATATATAATCTTGGCAGCACATAAGAGAAAGGAAATTGCTTTATATGTTTTAAAGGTATTCAAAGTCATAATTTTTTACATATTTTATGAGAAGCAGAGCAAAAATATGATAAGCTTTCGGTTTTCAAGATAACAACCATTCATTTGCTATGGTGAAGAAAGAGTGTTTACTCCTGCTCACTTGATTAAACAACTGTTTTTTGGGTTTTAATTTCCTTTTTCTGAAACATCGAGAATGGATTGCATTGATTCAGTGACCCTTTTGGTCCGTTTTCTTTTTCTGTTATTCCCTGTGGAAATAGTGTAGCAGCTGTGGCTAAGAGCTTGTGGAAACAGAGGTGATGGTGGATTCTTTACTAACATCCAGGAAGTTCGTATTTTCGTTTGGTTCCCTTCCAATTTTGGGAACCTATCATGTTTGCTAATAGGAAAGTTTTCCATGGGTATAAACATTTTTTAATTCGATTTTTTCTCTTCGTCATTGTTGCTTACCCCGTCAGCATTAAGCAGTTATACTAATTACAGTATAACTAGTTATACTAGTTACATTGTATACTAATTGTATACAATTACTACATATTAAACCCAATTATATTACCAACTGTTCTGCAGAAAAAATTAGAGATGTGCCTTAAAAGTAATCTCTGAAGATCTGAGGCAGTACTCTGACGGATCAGCAGCTACAGCTGCACAGTGGGACTTACCCAACAGAGGGAAGAGGATTTTGCTTCTGATTTCACTGAGGCAAGCGCAGTGCTGTTGTGCACCATAGAAACGCTTGTCTCAGTCCCTTCAGTGGAAGCAGTGAAGGATGAAGATGTTTAAGTAACACAAATTACCTCTCCATTGGAGTGTGAGGTTGAGTTTTTCAAGCCCAGTGCTCAGAGATTGCAGTTGCTCGGTGTCAGCACTGGCTCCCAGCAGTACTTAGCATTGCATGAACAAAGCCTTTTCACGTACACCACTTGTCTTTATGCAGGTAGATCAAAGCTCTTTGCAGGACAAAGAGTCAAACTGAGAGAAACAACAAAGTATATAGAAAGAAAGCAATCCGCAAACCTGTAACGCTTTTCTTGGACTCTGAGGTAAATTAGCTCTTGAGTTTTTTGTGGCCAGGTCCGAGTTCTGGGTAGTAAGGGAGTTGTGCCCAGATGTCTGAATGTAAAACTCATTGTCCACATAGTACTAATTTGGGGACAACATTAGTCATCATGCTCCAATCCCTTTTCTGAAGGGAAAGTCCCTTTCTGAAGTCTCTTTTCTGCTGTGACCTGAACTGTCACATTCCTGTTTAAAGAGTCTATCAAGACCAATTACTGATATAGCACCCTGTTTGGTTCGAGTTACTGTTTTATTAGTTCTTTGTGATGGAATAATGGAAGATCATATAAAACCTAGCCACTTTTGGCACCTCAAGTGCTTTTGCCTGTCCTGGTGGTGCTTCACAGGTAATTGATAGTGACACAGCAGTGTCTTTGAACAGGCAGCTGCTCATTCAGGTTACAAAGCACTTTCCAGAGGAGGAGTCCTTTGATAAAACCTACTAGAATTAATTTTTGCCCCTTTGGGAGAATGGAGGAACTCTCCTGCTGCACCTGCCTTGCTTCACGCCCAATGGCAAGCTGCCTGTTCTGCAGAGGCAGGGAACTCCATCAAGCAGTATACACTGCGAGACTGGAGCCAGAGCATCCATCTGGCTAATTAAGGTGTAGTGCTGGAGGAGATGAAGGTGAATCCTGCTAAGTACTCATATGACTCTGTAGGATATAGGAAGAAAACTAATGGAGCAGAGAGAGATCTGGGCCTGAATGTGATAAGTCCTCTCCTTTCTCCCATTACTTGCTGAATAATTTGAGTAAAAGTTTTAAAGCATGAGGGGTTTGTTGTTTTTTTTTTTGGGGGGTGGTGGTGGTTTGTGTTGTTTGTTTGTTTGTTTGTTTGTTTTTGTTATTAGCCAGTGGCTTTATAAAGTAACATTTATGGTTAAAACAATAAAGAACCACTATGGTAAAAATTCCTCTGTTCTGCTGCTGGCTCAGCCACTGGCTTCATATGTGATGGCAAGCAATGCACCCACTGAATGCTTCAGGTTATGTATAATAATTATAATCCTGTGAGTCAGGACAATATAGTATAGCTTCTTGGAAATCATTAAGAACAGGCTTTAGTCAAGACAAGAACTGGTTCCTTACTCAAACATCCCTGATGAAGTAATCTATATGAACTTTGTGTTTTAAAGTAGCCTTCATACTATGTTCTGTTTAATGTTCTAGCTGTTCTTTAAGGGAAAATGTAAGGGAAAATATAAGGGGAAAATATTTTGAAACCCTGTAACTGAGCAGATCTTTTCCTTCTAATATATTTGATGATAGCATAATAACTTCTCTCTATAACGTCCATAGCTAGAATTTATGTTTGAGCTCATGGCAGGGAGAAACAAGAGTAGGTAGGCACATCAGCTACCAGATTTGTCTAGTGCTTTCCTGTGAAAGCTGTCTCAAATGACAGTAACCTAGCATTTTAGAAAATTACTGCCTTACCAAGGAGCGCAGCATGATGAGAATGGATGTCTAGAACAAAACTGATGATGCTGTGGACCGGCTGTCCACAGTATATACCTTCTAGGGGATTTCACTGGACTCTACTTCTAGATTGGACTTGAGATATGAATTCCCATTAGTGATTAATCTAATGATCTTCCAGTTTAGTTTAATCTGCAAAGAATCCAGGTTGTGCGTGTGTCCTGGGTTTGGCTAGGATAGGGTTAATTTCCACAGCCAGGATAGCCAGACTGTACCAGCCAATGGGATATTCGACACCACACTGATATCATGCCAGTACATGTAAGAGATGGCTAGCTGGGAAGGGGCATGGTTTTCAAACAGCAGCATGACACGGCTTGGCTCGGCACGGCCCGGATCAGCTCGGTGTGGCACAGCACAGTGCGGCAAGGGGGTGGTGGTAAGCAGTGTGTTGTATATCGTTATCATTATTACTATTGCTCCCTCTCTCTTTGTGCTGTTCAAGTAAACTCTCCTTATCTTAACCCACATGGTTTTACCTTTACCTTTTTTCTCCTCCGGACCCCTCAGGGGTAGGAAGGGAGTGGGCAAGCGGCTGTGGTGTGCTTAGCTGCCAGCTGGGTTCGAACCATGATTGTGTGCCGATCTTTACGGTGCTTTGTGACCCAAAGCCCAGGAAAGAGAGCATTTAGCAGTTCACTTCCAGAGTGCCCTCCTGACCTGAACTGTAACACTAGTGGAGAGACACCCTTCGGTTGATGCTGCATTAGCAGTAAGTATTTGTGGCACCTACCCATTAGAGGACTGCGCCTTCTCTGCTAAGTGCAGAGGAAGTGTCTCCAAAAACAGCCTGTGTTTTTAAACCTCCCCTAAGGCCTATGAAGTAGAGGAACTCTGCATTTATCTGTGATCTCAGTAAATTCAAACAGTTGTTATTTGAAACAAACCGTAATCACTCCTTACTGTAACGAATGCAAATATTCAGATTGCCAGATGGATTTGAATGAGCAACAGCCTAATTTTGGCTTACAAATACAATAATAAAAAACTTAAATTGAAATATTTCTTCCCCTCATCTACAGTTGGAGTTAAAAATGAACAACGTATGGAAATGTTTTGAAGAATAAGAGACCTCAGAGCACTATGTAGCATTTGGGCCGTGGATTCCACCATATGGAGCCTTAGTACCCTGCGGTAGAAAAGTGTAATAGCTGCATAGGAGGTGTGTGCTACAGACTTATCAATCACATCCATGTATGTCCAGTGTTTACACACTTTCCCCCAAAGACCTTTGACTTCAATAGTCTTAATCAAAAGTACCTGCCCTTTGACTAATATCTCATATTTATATTCAAACCTCGTCAATTCTTAGAGTGATAAATAACCAAAAGTATTGATCTTGGACTATGAAATATGACCTTTCCTAGTAAGTAGACTACAGTTACAATAAGCAAAATGTCTTGGGATTAGCAAGAAATCTGCACAAAATCCAATATTACTAGTGGCTTTGCACCTTCTGCTTTATTTGTCTGATTTGACAGTTTATTTTCATTGCAAATACGGCATTTCTTAGCTGCTTCTATTGCTGTGTCTGCTTTAGACAGAAAATACCTGGTTTTGCTTGAAATTCATTATTTTCTGTGAGAATTATCACTCTTAGACATACCAAGAACAAGGGAAACATTCATGCTCACTATGGGACACCTTTTCGGTGAATTCTTGTGTCAGAAAATGACGTGTGGAAAACCAGTGCAAACGATAGACTGTGGAATTTCCATTCTGTGTTGTTGCACTGCACAGGAGCCAATGGGGACTTCAGACAACCACAGCTGTTTTTTACTACCTTGGTAAAGTATTTCTGTGAGATCAAACTTCCAGACTGATCCAGCCAGGTAGGGCAAGGCAATGCATGGAGAAATAGGCAGTGAGGCAGACTGAATAAGCACAGGGTTTTGGTTTGGGTTGTTTTTTTTTAATTAAGTGGCTGTCTCATGAATCGAAGGCAATAAGTACATCTTCAAGGTGCTATTCTATAAGAAGGCCTTATCTAAATGCAATACTGATGTCTATAAAATGTAGCTGTGCGCAAATAATGAAATAATCTCTCCAACTTGTCAAGTGGTGCATGTATCGCTCTAGGCCATATTCACAATACAGAGGGTGTAGGCTAGAGGCTAGAGGAAGCTGCTGTTCCTGTATAAACCTGATGCACTTCCGAACAGGGGGAGCTTTTTTTGGTGGAGATATTATCCCATGCTCATCTCAGTAGACAATCTTTCAAGCCTCAGTGAGCCCTAAGGCTCCTCAGCAGGAAGGTGGCTGACAATAAAGCACTGGTTTCTAAGGAAAGCTCTCTTTCTGTCCTGCTATCTTAGCTGCACACATTCATTGTCCTGCCCTTACAGGAATAATTCACTTTGTATAATTCAATTCCAGGTACTGTCCACGTACGGAAGGTGGCTGCTGTATTTGTAAGGACATCAACATGTCTTCTCTGTTCTAAGACAGTAGAAAGGAATAATGAGCCATTATTTGCCTTTTCTGCCAAACAGAAATTAAGGAATCCCTGTGCTAATGGACTTCTGATTGCAGGGGAACACAAAGAGTGAAATATTCTAGCTTTTCTTTTTTTCCTCCTTTTTTTTTTTTTTTTAATTTCTGACTTGTTCTTTTTATTTTGGTTGTATGACATTCCTTTTAGGCCTTGGGCTCCTTCAAGTCTCTGTAAAACAGCTGTAAAAGGATTGCAGAATAACTTTTCTCATCAACAAAAATCCTCCTCATCAGATAAATTGTTTCCTTGAACAATCCTCTGAAATACACCCAGCATCCTTGGAGCATGGGTAGAGGGTGAGAAAGGTGACAAATGTTTGCCAGAACATTTGCAGAGATAGGGAAGACTCTTCATATCATCTACCATCCTCCCTGCCTTGCTGACATTGCCCTCTCCATACTGCAGTAGCCAGCTCTACTGCAGTTCACCTGAAACGGGACGTGCTGTTTTGAGAGCCCCATGTCCGGAGGTCACAGCAGTGACAGACACAAACCAAGAGCTTGTGGTATGCCTCTGATGTGCTTCTCAGAGATGGAAACCGTTGCTACTATAACTTCTCTGTGATACACTGAAGTTTCAACATCCTCAGGACAGTGCAGGAAAAGTGAAAATGCATTGCATTTGAAAATGAGGATGCGGTAACAGTTATTGACTGTTTCACTGAATAACTTAAAGTAACTGGGAAAAAAATGTACTTCAGAAACATGGAATAGTAAAAATGCATGGCATTTATTAGCTATTTATTAGCTATATTTATTAGCTATATTTATTAGCTATATCAGCTATTTTAATGAGCCATGCTGCTATTAGAGTTCTGGAAAGGCATATAATATCTTCTAATTTAAAATTAAGTATATTGTCATGTATGAGGGCTTGTTAGTATCCATCAGCACAGGATTTCAAATTGCTTTATGAAAAGGAAATACTGATTCTTCATAAAAGATCTGCACAGTAGGCTGATACTGTCAGTTGCTCTGAAAGGAGGGAAACTGAGGAACAATGGAGCCATGCCTCATGCTCATTTGCTAAAGCCTGATGAGAAAGCCAGCACTACTGCTTGCCAGTCTTGTCCTTTTCCACATGCAATTCCAGCACCTCTAAAGAATTACTGTTTGTGATATGCACCACCAGCATTAAAGCCTTGACCTGTCTCACAGGTCCAGGAGGTGTAAGTTAGGGCATGGAAATTCACCTCCCAGGTTTACTTGGTCTGAAAAATTGTGAAGCTTTTGTGGCTCAGCTCCTTGACCACTTGTGATCCCCACTCTAGAGCAGGTGAAACCTTCTCTGCCTTGTGCTGAAAACTCAGTCCTAGCCCTCTGAAGTGGCCATGCCCTTTCCCCCTTGCAATGTTAATGGGTAAGGAAGTGAAAGAGACATGTATGTGCCTGTGTTATCAAAGGATCATCGTTATCCTGACCCGATTTTCTAAAGACTAGTTTTCCAGTAAGATAGAGCCAGGGCAGCAACCATAGGTGACTGCAGACTCCGCACCAGTCTGTATGGAAAGAAGGCAAGCCTGCTACACAGGTCAGATCATGGGGTCCTGTCTGTTACCCAGCCTGTGCATCACTAAATGCTCACCAGAAATTTGCTAGACTAGATAACAACTTAAGATAAGCCTGAAATTCTGCTGCTCTTTCCCATTTGATGGACTCATGAGTGTTTCCAAGGCACCACTTCTGGGTGTGCACCCTGGCTGAGACTTAGCACCATCTCAGGGTGATCTTTCCTGGTTGTCTGCCAGCAGCTTTCCTCAGGATTTTCAGGCAGAATTTTCTGCAAACAAGCCTCATCATCCTGGGCTAGAGGCCAAGCACACATTCCTCCGATTGCACCTACTGCTCTTTTTAACACTTTCCTCTTAATTATCCAGATTTCCTACTAAAGTAAGTGGAACTTGTGAAGGATCAAGCCATCTGCACTTCAAGCCCTAGAGCTGGAACCTATGTTAAGAATCATGTGCTTGGCATTTGGGTTTCACTCCAAACAAATAAAAACTGTAGATCAATCGAGTGATGCTGATAAAGTCATCACTGCTCCAGAAGGATTCCTGCAGACATGGTTCCACTGAGGTGGGTTTCTCACCCCTGGAGTCTTGGTATAACTATACTGTAATTAAGAGGACAGCTGCCAATCTAATGAGTATAATAAAAAATAAACATTCAGGCAGGTGATTTTCCCCCTCACTGTATGACTGGCAATAGACATATTATTGCTGAGCGTTGTTGCACTGCAGAGTATGTCTGGGCCAAACTGCCTTTTTCTACAGATAACTGGCAATTAATGGCAGTTACATTCATAGGATTGAAGATAAAATTAGAACTTGAGAGTATTTCATTTGCATAGATACAGATTAAGGACCAAATTCTCAGTTAATTTATGCAAGGTTAATTTTGAGATTAGTCCTGTCAATGACTGTTCATCTCTATTATCACTTAAACCAAGGTATATTAAGTTATTCTGTTAATAAAAAAGAAAAGAAAAATCACTTCATTGGATCTATGTATCATTGCTCATCTCTGAGCAGCATCACACCACAGACAGGGTTGTCTCACACATGGACTCATGCCATGTCCACCTGATCCCCCCTCCAGCTTTATTCCATCCTCTCTGGTGATTCTGCTGTATTTAACACTTTTTTTCTATTTATTTGTTTGTTTGTTTTTAGAAATAAAAAGCCAAATCCCAACAGAAAAAATACCCCAAAACCTGAATCCAAACCCCCCATCTTTTGGATTTAGGAAATATCTTGCTTGTTTAAAAACAACGAAAAACAAGGTATAGAGGAAATCTCAGCATTTCATGATGAAGAGTGTTCCTGTGGTGATTTCAGTCTCATTATTCAATTACGTGTTCCTATAACTGCTGCAATATGGATATGACGTATGCATAAAAGAAGCTAAATCAGGTAGAACTGTCAGGACAGCCATTTCATCTATACATTTCTAATCTATTCAAAGACTCTTTCGCACGGGGCTGTTGTCTTGTCAAGCTTTAACTGCTGCCAGAGATACGGTGAAGCTTAACTGTCACAGATAAATAGAGGAAATTTTATAGCAAATACCTTGTTGGCATCTGCATGTCTGCGGGTAGGATTCAGTTCTCTAGACTTGGACTCCTAATACCATTTTACATTTCTAGGACATGTTTCCTGGCCTCCCTTTGGCACTGCAGACATGGTGCGTGTTTCTCAGGGCCTGTAGATGTTTAGGCAACCGAATCCAGTGCTTCAGATACCGTACATATTCATGCTGGAGACCATGAGGGATGGGTCCTGATGAAAGTATGGTAAAAACAAATAAATAAAAGAAGCTCTGTAGGGGCATCTTATGAAATCATTCTGAAACAGCAAGGACAAGGAAAGCAGTCCCACTGGAACCACACCTGAAACTCTACGGCGAGTCAAATTAAGAAATGAGGAAGGGTACAGGACAGGTAACCCTGGATGAAACTGTTCCGGTTAGCAAAATCATCCTGTGTGCTGTTCCTGCCCCTGATTCTGAAGGACTTACTTTTGTGCCATGGGATTGTTCAGCAACAGCAAGAGTGTTGAGCTCTCAGTCAAACAGAACTGATAGCTTTTCCTTTGTTTCCTATGGGGAAAAACATTTTCTAAGGTGCCAAGGAGGAGAAAGGAAATTTGATATCACCCTGTATAATTTTAACTCTTTGAAGTTATGGGCAATAAACAAGGTGTGAATTGACTTAATACCTGCTCTGGGCGTAGCTGGTATTTGATTTAGGAGAAATAAAAACTCTGGTTGTAACAAGCCAGCTGGGAAACCTAAATGGCTAATTTTGTGTTTCATGAAATGGTATGTGCTCCCCTGTGCCTGGACCGATCTTTGCCTCTCAGAAAGTGCTTATCCAGTGCTTGTCCTCACAACCAGAACTGCACACCTTAAAAATCACATTTCCTGGTGTGTTTGTCATGCTGAGGTGTCATGGAAGGGAGCTATGGAACCATAAATAGTTAACCGAATGACACGTCAGGAAATGAATAACAGACAAACGTAAAATATTCTTTTTTTCCTTAAACAAGGGGCACACTGAGACTGTCATTCAGGTCCTTGTAAGTAAGGGACACTCAGACAGACCATTTACTGCTTCTGTCATCTCTTGTTCTTCCCCATACCCAAATGATCCTGCTTAAGCATTACGGTTCACATGCCAGTTAGTTCTTACACTTTACTTACCTGTCTTGAAGCAGTGTCAATTGACGTTATGGATGAATAATGCAACGAACGTAAAGCCGTGCCCTCTGGGAAAAATCCACAACATTCCAAACAGCATGAATCATAGATAAAAATGTTTAAAATATTTTGAAGTATGCTTGAAACCACCCCTGCATGAGCTTCCTTTAACAAATCAAAAACTATGGTAGGATTATGAAAGCTAGGCCATGTGTCTAGGTTCTTCAAAGTCAAGTTATCAGTGCTATTTGAGTAGATGACATCAAAATGACTTGGCAAAAAGGTAGGGAAAGAAACTAGGGGAAAACTGGCATTAACTTAGGTCTTCATGACTACACCTTTGCTCCAGATTACAGAGCAAAACAGCATGGAAACTTGTCGGCTTCTGCTTTTTGGCAGTATTTTGATGGCCATGGGCATTGCCTAAGAATCATAATGCCCCTATAAGCCTCAATTTCATGTGCACATTTCTAAATGAGGTGGTAAGGATGAATTCTGCCAGGTATCAAGCTTCACCCTGAAAACTGCAAGTGCTGAATTTTTTTCTTGCCTTGCCTGCTATCCTTACAGCACTGAATAAGCTGGTATGTTGTGGTTTTCTGTAGGAGGAGACAAATGAGGCTACATGAGCGGATAGGTCTTTTTGAGCACTGTGCTTCTGAAGACCAAAGAGAGCAACAAACAATTTTTTCTCTCCATACTGTGCACACTCCTGCCTTTGGAGAAAGGAGGAAAGAAGAGTCAATTAATAGGGTGCTTAATTCACTGTCAAAAATATTAAAATCATGACAATGTAGTACAATCACATTAAGAAAAATATTGTTCCTATTTCAGAGACTGTCTCATGAGAATGGTCAATCATAGAATCCTGCCTGTGCTGTTTTAAGGGAAACTCTCCCTGAAGAAAAGGAGAAGCAAGGAGTTACCTGCACTAGTAACTGTCTGCACTGTTGCTCTCTAGGGAGAGGAGAAATTTGCAGTGGGGACTGAGTCTTTGCTCTCCTCTTCAGGGACAGTGAGCATGATGTGCCAATCTGGAGAAGCCATGCCAGCTAGTATGTATACTTCAGGGAGGTCTTCTTTTAAGCCAGGAAATTTTGAGCAGATTGCCTGATGTCTAGAAGTGATAGAGAACATGTCTTTCTCATCCTGAATATACAAAATGTGCACAATGCTGGACGTATTTTGACCAGTTCTATGAGTGCCACACAAAAGCTTTCTCTTCCCTTTGCAACCCAGATGAAGCATGATGTTATTTAGCATGGGTAAAGGAATCAGAAAATGATCATCTGAAAATGGTTTGTCTCCTCCCTGCAGATCAATGCTTGACATGGCTGTAGCGGCTTCCACCAGCATGTAGAGCTGTCTACAAAAATTTAAACCAAAATTACACTGAGTAATTGCATTTGTCTTTCTGTCGTGTATTACAGACAACTGATCTTGAAAACAGATGTAGTTTGAATGCACTTCTGGTGGTGAATATGATCTCAGACATATATACCAGGCAGTAACTGTATTGTGGAATTTTTCTAGACATGATACAATTTTTTAGAGCCTCAGTCAGTGAGTGAAGCTGCTGTCAGGTTCCTTAGTGTGTCTGGCACAGTGAAAAGAATTAATAGTATTTATTATTGACTCTGGCACCTAAAAGATCAAGACTTCCCACATGTTTTGACATCCTCTTTGTATCTCTTTGGTGATGGTGGAAAAAAGCCCTGAAGGAGATGGAAGTTCTGGCAATAAATATTGAATGTTCTTTATACCTTGTCCAGAAGAGAAGGTGTGTTTTACTGTATTTCTTGAAGCATGTGGAAAGCACTTTTGTATATGACCAGTACCCATCGTCATAAAGCTGCAGCTTTAGGCAG
Source organism: Bucorvus abyssinicus (assembly GCA_009769605.1). NCBI lineage: Eukaryota > Metazoa > Chordata > Aves > Bucerotiformes > Bucorvidae > Bucorvus > Bucorvus abyssinicus. Next base: position 18,550,392 of record CM020036.1, read on the forward strand.
TACTTTATTCCTGATGATAATAATTCAAAGCTACAAAGAGTTTCTTTAGACTCTGAGAACAGTAGCAAAAGCTCAGCAGAAGCAGGAGCTCTAGATGCCCTAGAGCTTTCTTTTGAGCAGGAAATCAAGAAAGGTGTCATGTCCCAAGCTCTTTGCATTTGCTGATTTCCCTGACCTTGTGACACAGTCCAGGGGAAGAAATATCAGTGGTGTCCATCTTCACGATAACATTTAAGGAAAGAGCAGGGATAATTTTTTTACCAATGACATATCTGGGATGCAAATTCTTCTGATACTTATGAGAAGTGATAAGTATCCTAGTGAATCATTCTTCTGCCTAAGCAAATAGGCATAATTTTCTGGAAGTATCTGCAGACAGTGACTGATTTTCAGAATGTGGGATGGACCTTGTACCTTCTCTGAAAAGATAATGCATTTTGCTTGAGTTGATTTGGTGGGGTTTGCATCAGGGTGAGGCACAGTGCTTGTGCTGTTGGGTCAGTACTGAAGCAGCACTGTCCACTTTGATGATCTCCCACTCTGGCCTCTGGGGCTTCAGAACAAATTAATGCATGTAGTCAGCTAGGAGAGATGTTGGGCCAGAATCTTCTGGGAGGATTTCCTTCCAGCTGCTCTGGAGCTGATTTCTTGTGAAATATGCTGTCTCTGAACTGTTTAAAGTGCTAAGAATGTCTTACCAGTTGAGGGACAGCACCCTCAACTCGCCCGGAGTTACTGCGCTGGAAGCAATGACTTCATCACTTCAATGGACTTTATCGAAGGAGAAGTTGTTCTCTTTCTTGTCTGTGTTTGGGGACAGGAGCTAATCAATTTTTTCTGCCTGTGTTAACAGTGGACCCAAGCCAAAATTCTGGGAACTGCACTGCATGTTGAGCACATCGGGGTGCACGTGGTTGCATTTGAAACATGACCACATTGCATTCACGCTCTCAATACTCCCCAGTGTGCTCTTTCTTCTGCCTGGATCCAGCTAGAACTACATTTTTTTCCTCAGGTATTGGTTTTGTTCATGATACTGGAGTTATGTGGACAGTTACTGAAAAGGGTTTGTTAAATCCCATTGTAGTGGGGCGATAAAGTTGTTCCATGTCGATGAGCTACTGTGTATACAGTGCAGCTGTGGTTCAGCAGTGGAACAACATCCCCAAAAGCTGGAAGCCTGGGTACTCTCTCCAGAATTTAACTGTGCTCCAGGTTACTATACTGAAGAAAGTCTTAGCGTACAAGTAGGACGTAATTCCACATTTTCATAATTTCCCTTTTCAAGTATATTGCAAGTGCCTGTTCTGCAGTCCTAGTTCAAAAGCACCATATATGCACAGGACACCCAGTCAGTGAGAGCTTCCATCTCCTGGCTGTGCTGTAGCAGATGGTTCCTTTGGGATTTTCATCCAAAATGCAGTTGAATATGCTGTGATTCCTATCTCATGTCCTTCATGGATCTACGGGCTACGGATGAGGAAAGAAGAGATTATTATGTGATTGTTCAGTGCAGCTCTGACAGCTTTGTGCTTCACTTGTGGCGATTCATGAGGCGTCTCCTGGTGGCTCAGTACTAATCTAGGAGTTCCAGACAAAACTATAAAAACTGGCCTTTGGACAACTGACCCTGTGAATGCAGGTGATAATCTCCTGTGCAATGGCAGTAATTGGCAGTTGCTTCTCTTTCTTGGAAACAAAGCACATGTATAGGCAAGTCATGAATGTTTTATTCGGCCACAAAAGCACTCAGAAACATGCCCAACATGACAGCAGTATTCATCATGTTAAAACAGTCTGCATAAAAAAAAATTCCCTGCTATTCAGTAACTTGTCACAGATCCTACTACCTACTGCATTGGGACACGTCGGCGTGTGCTGCATGACATGATGTGACGTAGCTTGAGAGCAACTGGCACAGCATTGCTTCTCCCCACTGCAGAGAGGTGCGTGGCATGCTTGGGCAGCAACTGCTGCTGTTATTAATTCTTCTCTGTTATCTGCGGTTAGGCAAGTGACCCATGCTCTGAAGCATTTGCATTTGATAGCAGATTGTTCTCTTTGTGCCAGCTTGGGGAAAGTTTTTTTTATAGGGCACCTCCACTGCCATTGCATTAGAAACTCATGTTGTGCTGTCTGTTGAGAGCTGACACTCAGCAGAGTGCTTCAGAGACAACGCAACAGTGAGTGTGGGAAGCCTGAGCATGCTACAGTGTGTGCCAGGCCATTTCCACTGAATTAGGCAGTTATATTCCTCCACAGCAATATTCAAATGGCAAGTACAAAAAGGGAAGTCTCATGGATGTCCACAGGTATTGAGAGTTCTGCGCTAACTTCTTAAACCATAAAGTTAAACTATTGCAGGAAATAAATTTTGTGAAAACTGTACTAAGAGAGCACCTTTCCAAAATAAAACATTTGGTAAATTCTTTGAGATAATGAACTCGAGGTGATTAACCCAATCCCCTTTGATGTCCCCAGCAGCATTACAGCCATACTCCCATTGATTTAGTTTATTGTATAGTTTTGTAGTTCAGTAACTTTTAGATTGTATGGGGTTTGTTACGTCATTCTTGTTTGATGCTGTGTAAGACCTTGCCAGAAATCAACAGTTAGTGTTCAAATAGGTAACAGAAAAGATTGTACCTGCCCTGATCATTATGAAGCTATTTCCAGACTCTGTAAAACCTATTACTCTAATGATAATGTGGGTGTTGAAGTGGAAAATGTATTAGGCCTAATCCAAATCCTTTTTGACTTCGTTGATGTTAGCGGACTTCGAGTGAAGACACCAGATTGCGAAGGCTGCCAGTGTATTATTTTATTTAAGAACAAAAATGTACCTCACTTTAGATATTTCATAGATGTCTGTTTTAAGTACGGAGGAAGAAAGTATGTGAGGAGTAACAAACGACAGGTATTGCTACGAGTCTCAAGTGGTCCGGCTAGGGCCTGCCCGAACCTGTTCACTGAAATAAAACCCTGAGGCACTTGGTTCAGACATTTTTATTGCTTTATTTTTTTTCAAAAGCCTTGATGTTGTCATCTCAGCTCGAACAGTATCTGCTCAGTGTAGTTGCCTGACAGCTTCATTTGCAAGTCTTGCTTTATGTGCTTTGAGCTGCTTGGAAGGACTTTGGAGAGGAGATTGTATGGCTGCTGCCCACTGGGACCAGCATGGTGACAGGAAAGATATCTTATGAGGCCACTTTATGAATAACTGCATCAATAATATTCTGCCATAATGAAGGCTCAGTAATAAAAGAACAAGAGGAAGCACACTACACATTGCAGGAGTCAAATGAAATCAAGGTGGAAAGGACAAACACATCCTATACTGGGCCATAGGATCGCCTATTTCCTCATCATGTGTGACCCTTTGTTAGAAAGGGTCCCTTTCTGTGTCCTAACTCCATTACATCCGCAGAGAAAGACCAAACATCTTGCCAGGTGAGTGCAGGCTAGGGGACGGAGTTGTGGCTTGGGTAAAAATGGGCTAGGTTGGAAAAAACAGAGAAGTTGCTCCTGCTGTTCTCAGGCCTCGTGCATGTGCCTCTCTAGGCAGCTCCCAGCTGTTGCCAGCCCTGATTTTCCTGCGGGGAACATGAGAGGATGTCAGTATTTTCCTAATCACGAGCACCAGGTCTGGAGCAGAATGAGGACCAAGCCAGGAAGCCCCTGGAGAGCTAGCGCTGGGCTACTGTAATGGCTATGGCAACTACTTTGCATTGAAGAGTGAATCGGGACGTCATAGCTGGAAGCTGGAAGGGGATTGTGGCAGAGAGAGAAGTGAACTGAGATGTCTGGCCTGGAGGTTATGGGCTGACATCTGGGTATGCACACCCTTCTGTCGGTCACTGGCAGTCAAATCAGCAGGTTTAAAAGGAAGATTAAGGTGAAGCCTCGGGTGCAGTATTTCCTCTACTTGTAAACTGGCTCTTCTTACCTGTGCTGTTGAAGTAACTGAGCATCCATGATCTGTACTGGTGTTACAGGGGATGTGTGAGTCCAGACCCCTTTCTTTCTTGGCACATTTAGAAGCAGCTAAAATAGGAGTACTTGGGATCGAACTGGTAGTGCCATGGCTGAGTACCTAGGTCTCTGCTCCCCTGACAGGGACTTGCAAATATTTGAGCCATCAGGCAGACAAGTCACAACAAGAAGGAAAAAAACCCCAGGATACTGAATTGCTCTGAAAGCCTGGGGAGACCTAGTGGCTGAATGTGCATGTAAAGCAGGGTAATGCTGCAGTTGCCATGGCAGCATCTCAAAATTGTACTGTAATATTTTGAAATGTAATATAAATTCTATTTTTTCAGTCTTAACCCATCAAATCAGTTTTACTATAAATATCCACACTATCCAGTCTCTGAAAGAACTAAGGCTGACAATTATTTTAAGACTGCCCAACCAAAGACCTAAAAAAGCAATTTATATTCTCTGCCAAAACACACTCCTTCAATTAGGGGAACAGAAGGATTTTGATTTTAGGCAGGCAAAAACAAGGAAATACAGAGATTACAGGAGGAATGTGATCTGTACTTCCTCATACGTCTGGATTATGGCAGCCTTTGTTTATCCAGCGTCTGAAAACACGAGGGCTTTGTAGGCATGTACTCAGGCATGGTTGTTACCATGACCAGCTACACTATAGATCAACTACAGCTATGAAGGAAAGAAAAGAATATATACAGTAGCCTAGGTTAGAGTGAAGCATTAAATTACTTTAATAAACTTTCTCTGAGCTCTGTCATTTGCAGCCCCTGACAAATTTAAATTAGCTGATTTGTCAAAACCAAACAAGACACCATACAAGCATCTTGTGAGATAAGCTACCATTCATTGTAATGAGCTTGTAGACTCTCCAAGAGTTTCACCCAGTCCTGCTGTCTCCATTTTGCTGTCTGACAGATGGAGATGTGTAGATGGAACCCACCTATCCTTCAAGGTGGTTGACTCTGGCCCCAAAGTTCTGTAACTGCAGTAGCTTGACTTTCTGCCTGAGCTAGGTACCCACCCAGGCTGGATTAACCGAATTTCCTCCTCCAGCTGAGGATATCTGGCTCTAGACTTCAGTGTATATACAAGAGGGAGAAACTAGTATTTTCTGGTCCTTGCTTTCTTTACCATGTTCTAGAAGCCATTTCTGCATGAGTTTGTGTGAAGGATCTCTGAGATGGAGAAATAGTTACCAGAAAACAGGAGGCTGAAAAGAGGACAGTTTGCACAGAGAGGTAACATGTGAAAGCCTCTCAAGAGCTGATAAGCACAAGAGCCTTTTGGTACTGTTGAATCCACAAGTACTGGTAAACTCAGGACACAAAAAGGCTGCTGGATCTGTCTGAAGCCACCAGCACACATCAGTGTCTGTCATGGTGTATAACTCATCCACATCCAAGACAGTTGCTGCAATATGCAAACAAAAACTACAGAATTAAGTACTCACCTAGTGAAACCAGGGACCCCAAGGACTCTGTTGAACCCACTCGTGTGTCAGTACGAGCCTCCATGTCTGAGGAGGCAGCTGGGGTCAGGCCCCCAGCTGTTGCTCCAAGCAGGTAACTGGGAGCATATGTGCACACACAAGGGAGTAATGGAATGTACTCTCTGGTGGTTGTCTGGTCTCTATGATAACAGCTGGATTCCCTTCAGAACAGCTTAATTGAGAAAAGCTGTTCTAATGACTATCAGTTGTGATCTGGGTCTCCATCTGACTTTATCCTGTCAGGGAACTGCACAATAATCTTATGGGATCTGCTGAAAAGTTATTGGTGGAAAACATGCCCTTATTCCTCAATGAGCAAATGTCATTATTATGCAAAGAGCTGTAACTCATTTTGAAGTTATCTGTGTTTGTGGTATAACTCTATTTACAAATGCCATTAGGTCTGAAATATCCGCTTAATCATTTTAGACTGGATTTTCTAACCCCACTCTTGTTTTTGCCCCTGCATGCCGGCCACTTGGATATTGGAACCCCAGACTGCTCTTGCAGATTGGATGCCTTGAAGCCCAGATGAGAAAAGTTTTGGACAGGCATAAAGTGGTGTCCCCTATGAACACCAGAAGCCCAGTCTTCTCTGATGGAAAGCAATGGGCTACCATCTGTCAGTCAGGCATGAAAGCCCGGACCCATGATAGAATTACTAATTAAAAACAAAAAAGCTGCTTGTCATCTTGGCAATTTATATTTTGCAACCTGTAGCAGAAGATCCATCACAGCCGACATTTCTTTAGAAAATGACAATATTTTATTCTCTCCAATATCTGCAGAAACGTTCAGGTGTTGCTAGCAGCTTTGCTGCTAACTGCAGCAAACAGCTTACAACCAAAGCAAAATGAAATAAATAAATATATAGAGAATGTCAGATAAATAAGAGAATAATCAATAAGCAAATATTTCTGTTTCTGTGGAAACTGGAGACTCTGATTATCAAATGGAGATACCAGATTGGTGACTCAGGTGCTGGGCCTGACCCAAAGATCTGCTGAGCACTCACCACTCCTTCCCAACAGAGTTGGTGCTTATAGGTTTAGGCCCATTTGCAGAGTGATGCATTGTAATGCGTGCAATTAAATGGAGAAGAAGCGTTTGGCAAATGCTTGTCTGTATGAGATGCTGGGTTTCAGTTCACCTAGGATGAGGCTGCAGCCATCTCTGGGTAAAACGTGACATCCAAGTAAGAAAGAATAGGAAATCACACAGCGGTTTGAAGAGAGCGTGAGACTCATCACCCAAAGTTAGGAAGCCAGTGCCTAGCTGTGATGCTTGAGAGGATCCTCCTTAGTCTCTTAAAGGTCCCATGTTTCATCTGCTGGCCCTGTGCAGATGCTTCAACTGCCCTGAATGTGCATGCATGCTCAGTATACACTGAGCAAAGCTAAAAGCCAGTGGTCATTTCGTGGTGAAGTGTCTTCCCATTGCACCCACAGTCCTGCTGGTTTGCATGCAGTCTCTCCTTTGGCCTCGCATGTCAGTCTTCTTCAGCTCTCAGGTGCTCGATGCAGGTCTGAACAGCAGCTGGCATTGCTCCATCATTATCATTCTGGTGGCTCAAAAAGCCCCAAGAGAAACCTGTGTGCTCAAGCTCTGTACAAGAGTAGGAGACTGCTTCATCTTCACCGGCAGCAGTGCAGACGGCAGGAACACATCTTGGCACTCAGAGCTGCCTTTGCCTGCCTTTCATCCACAGCCACACCACGCACCCTTTGCAGCGGCCGCTATCACCCATGTGTCTGTGGCTGCTGGGTAAACACAAGGTCCCTCTCCCTTCAGGGCTGGATTTGTCTCTGGAAGGTCTCCCCGAGGTTGGGGTTCTTCTGTGGTTTTGTCCCTCTGCTTCAGCTGGAGTGAGCAGGCTGCATCAGGAGCAGCACTCCCTCCTTCACCCAGTGCCAGCCCCACCTTCGCACAGAGCCCCAGGTCTGCCCATCTCCAGCTCACCGGTGCCGCCTCCCCAGGCCCCAGGCAAGGAGTCAGGAGGGCCAGCCCATGGTGAAAAGTGGAGGTCAGCCTGACAGCATGGAGTTCGCCGGTGAAGACAAGCAGGCAGCACAAATGATAACTGGCTGCACTGGCTGATAGATTCTACCTGAGGAGGAAGAGGAGGAGGAGGAAGACAGATCATGTTTTTGCAATTAAATGCGAGCCAAATGATCGCCCACAGTCATTTTCAGGCAGAAAATTTAGATGTGGTCCTCAGCCTTTTCTGTTCGTACCACAGATGGTGAATACGTTACCCGGCTCGTCCCATTTTTTCAGCTGTGACCGTGGATGTTTTCTACACGTATTCCTCCCTTGGCAGAGGCTTCCAGTGCAGGTGTTATTCTCCCCAGAACCTGAGCTGATTGGGAGTTACAGTCACACACTTAATGATGGAAAAAGTGAGGCATGTTGGAAAGCAGGAAGGTCACAGTTTGAAAAACAACTACCTGTCCCTCCTGCTTCTTATAAGCCCTCTTTTTTAAATCTTCTTTCTCTCCAGGGGTTGTCTCTATCTTGTTATTTGTACAACATCTGATATCACCACACACAAGCTTGGAACCCTGACATTACCATTGTATAAATGCTTTAAAAATCTTCTTGATTTAGGAGAAACGAGATTATTTCTCTCTTGTTTGGATAATTGAAATATATAAAGCAGAAAGAACGATTAATTAGGAAAAAAATATTTTTATGCATTTCTGAACAAAACATGAAAAAATGTGCATGGTTCCAGCAATATATACAATTACATATTCTTTCTTAATCTTCAGGTCAATCTGGAGCACTAATATGCTCAGTCAGAAAATACAGTTGATCAAAGCAAACCTTAGCTCCCAGCTTAACATTAAAACGTAAAAAATAGTATGTTGATTTAAAATAAGCAGGCACTGCCTAGAGGTAAATATGAAATGCCACAGTTTCATCCAGGACTGAATTTAATATGATAATAACATGAAACACAATGCAGAAAAACATTAATAGTTAAAAAATCAAAATCCTATTCTAAAAACTGCTGCCTGTTCCACATTTATACATATTTTAGAGAGGGATTTATTGTTCACAGAAGAAAAGCTGTGAAAATATATTCAGGCTTTCAGCTGTTAAAAGCGCTGTGGAGAATTCAAGGGAGACAAATATGTGCTTTTTTTGTCGGCAGGAGGGTGGGGGGCTTTTATGATGGAGAACTGTTTATTTTAGGGCAAGTCAAGGACTGAATCACGGAGAGTCCCTTTTTATTTTATTTTACTTCTCTCTGGACAGATGCCAGGACCTGCAAGACTCCCATTTTCTGGCTGATGCAGTTCACTGCTTGTTTCCCCTCATTGCATAACCTGGTCCCAGCCCTCCCTCCCACAACCGCCCTTCTGTCCTTTGCAAAACCTCTGTCACGCCACGAATGCCCATCTCTTCTGTCTTGCAGCTACTGCCGAGCACCCGTGCTGGCCTGGGGATGGGTAACAGCTTCTCAGCCGCAGTGCTGTGGGCAGCATAAGAAATTCCTCTTCTTCGATATCCATACAGGCTTTCCTGGTGATATCAATCAACCTGGGCTTCTGGCTCAGGTGGGCTTTGCATTTTCCACATGCACAGCCATGGACTGTGCTTTGGACTCTGGAAACAGCTTGGGGAGAACTGGCTGTGTTTGGATTTGCAAGTCTCTGGTGGAGATGCAGTGTTTAAGCATTAATTTGTTCTGCATGAATTTGCACAGGAGACAAACACAGAGGTCAACAGACTCTGCCACGTTGAATCATGAGGGCCTCTTAGTTCTGCCTGCCTGCCTGCCTGCTAGTCAAGGTTAATAAGAGCTGGCAAGCTCCAGAGGCCCGGTTACACGGACTGCCTTAAAACCTTCCAAAGGCCACATTGACTATCATGAGTGGAATCAACTGTGCTGGTCTCACTGGAGTTATGTTTGCTTGACTTAATTGTCAGTTTACCCATGAAATAGATGAACCTGCTGCTGAAATAAACCATCGTTCTTTAAGCTGAAACTGCATGGAAATGGGGATTGAAAGCATTTGAATAAACAGACCGATAGAACATCTGCTTACGTTGCAGTTTCTATATTGCATCTTCAACATTTGCAATGCAAAGAAAGTTTTAGAATTGAATGAAATCTTATTCTGCTTTGGCTGACACCAGGCACCCCTGTGACATGAGGACTGAAGAGCTTAGTCTTCTGTTAGATGTTGCAAAAAAATCTATCGCTAAATAGAATTCTCGCTCCATCAAAGAAGTCTGTGGAGCACCTTCAGTTTGGCTCAGAGAGGCAACCCTGTGCTTCATACCTGAGCTGAACTTCTCAAGTCCGCCTTACTGAGCTATAGCCCGAGGCCCATCTCCTCACAAGAATGAAGGCAGCAATCAAGTTCAAGAGCACAGCCCCACAACCATTGCCTATGCCATACACACTCAAAAGTCACAAGCCCTTAAACTCTTGCTTCTGAAGTTCTTGGGTGTCTGCTACTGCCCATGCCTGAAATAGCTTCCTTATTGCATGGCTGGACGTATCCACGCTTATCTCCTAACTGCACTGTGATTAGAATCTCTTCACCTTGATCCTCCACCATGCAAGCACAGTCCAGCATAGCTAGCACACATAACTGCTGTGCTGAGTTCAGGATTGAAATGATTTCATTTCAGACCAGTAGCAGGGCTGGTCCTCAGCCTGCTGTCTGGCAGGGGTCCTGTTTGATAGTGGTCTACATAAAGCCGGTGAGGTCCTGCACGCAGAGGATGGGGAAGATGGCAGCAAAAATACCACATGGAAATTCCCAGTGGAGTGCATAATGGCCAGCTGCCCTCATCCTGACATCCAGGCACCACAGGAGGATAATCCTCTCGGTTACATGAGCCTACGAGGTGTCTGTTCACCTGCTGCGTAGAAGTAGCAGCGCCAGGAGATTCCAGATGCTCTGGAAGAAAGGATTTGTGCTGCTGAAGTAGCTGCTCAGCATTAACCTGCCCTCTCAGCCTGGGCTCTGGGCTGCCTTCTGGCTATAGAATACTGATGTAAAAGAAGACGTGTAACCCAAACTATTTCATGGCCAAGCATTTGCAGATGCTGCCATCACAGCAAAAGCTTTGTGGCAATGTTACATGAACAGGAGTCCATGTGGGAGGGAAGAGGGTGCTGCTTTGTGCTCAGCACTAAGGCTTTTGGTTAAGCATAATACAGCTGAAGGTCTTTTCAGTACAGCAGAGTTCCGTGGAGGACTAGCCGAGTGTGCTGGTTCAGAGGGCACGAATGCAATTGTGTGATTAATTTATGTCTGTGATTTCTTTTGCTTTGAAGGCTGCGTTCAGTGGAGATGGGCAGCGTGATACGGCCAGTCACTCCTGCAGTGCTCTCTGTCCTCTGACAATGAGGACTGCTGGCCTCTGAGAGCTGTCTCCTTCAGAGCAAGGATCAGCCACTGCCCTTGGGCAAATAGAGAATGCTATGATGACAAGATTGAAAGACAGTGAGGTGGAACAAACAAGGTAATTTCTTAATAAATATTTATTTCAAGGAAACATATTGGGCTTAATCCTTCTGCTGCTGATGTTAATTAAAGTTATGCATTGACAAAAGGCACTGCAGCATTTGTAATGTATTTTGACTTCTGCAGATGAAAGGTTCTAAATAATAACTAAGGATTATGTATTCCTCAGTGGGAACATGAGCTAGCACGCTGGATAAATTAATAAACCCATTGTTATGTAAGTACAGTAAAATGCTTCTGATGCTTCATGCTTAAACTTCACAAGTTGACAAAAGGAAGCTGAGGATTTGGTTAATTTTATTATTTATTTTATTTCATTAACATTTCATACTTGTAAGTCTTGCTTGAAAAATCTCCAAGTGCTTTCAGTTTTAAGACATTAAATCTCCAAAGGGAGACAAGTGTTTTAGCTCTGTTTCACAGGTAGACAAACTGAGGTATGCAAAAGATCACGGAAACTACTGTCACAGGATCTGTGAGCTAAAGCCTGCACCCTGGTCATTGCAAAGGTACAGGAAGAGATATTGAATAATTTTTATTGTGCAAAAACCTCAAAATGGTCTTATGAAAAGAAAGGCACCTACCTGGTGTGAAAAATGTCAGAAAGCAGATGTTCTTTGGGTTTAGATATTTAATAATGGCCAAGAAAATTTACCATGCATTCATTGTGGTTTATCTTACATTCTACCCTGTGCCTCACCACAAACGCTACAAGCGTGGAAGACCCCAGATGGCTTTCTCAGCTGTGTGGGATACGCATTTCTGTCTCTGGGGATTTCAACAAAGCTTCTTAAAAAGCTTTTCTCATGTCTCCACCCAGCTGAGTCTGCCATTGGATGCACTGTGCAGCATTGCCAGCGGGTGCTAAAGCCTGTCCTTGCACTCCAGCCCCAAGGCTGCAGGTCTGCTAAATGCCACTGTCATTAAGCTAAAGAGTCTTTCTCTCTTCTTTCATCTAGATCCCTGAACTTATTTTAAGCATTTAGACAGTGGTTCTCACTGTGGTACTGGAGAATCATTTGAATACCAAACTTGATCTCCAAACAGAAATGTGTAGCACCTAGAAGTTGCATCTAGCGAACTCAAACTTGAAGTCTGTTTTCAAGCATTAGACTACATGGGACACAAGTGATTGGTGTTTCCTACTAAATGCTAGACAGGCTTGTATAGAATATTTATAACAAATCACAAAGTATACCATGGAAGTGGTTCTATTTTCCAGGTGCAGCCTACATCCTTTCTGCAATGAAACCTCATTGAAATGACCAAGCATGCAATTAGTTATCACTAGCCAACTTCCAGTGCTTCTGGCTCAGTCTGGTATTATATTTTCTGCACCTCCAGCAGCTCCACAATTACTCTTCTGGACTTGGACAAAGTAAAGATTAAAAGATCACTTTCCAGTGGACGATAGTTTCCTTCAGAGCTGAAGATGGTTTTGCCTTTTTTTTTTATTATTCCTTCAAATTTAGCGATTTGCACCTGAAAGAGTTTAGTACCCTGCCTTCTGTTTCTGAAGCCCTGATCTGCAAAGACTACTTTGATATCTACGCAATAAAATGTCAGGCTTTTAAAAGGCGTTTTTCATAATGATATTATACAGATTGGATGTTCTGCCTTTCAGATGTTTGACTGGCAACTTCTACTAAGAAAAACAATCAATGCATCATCAAGTCACAGAAGGACATAAATAAGAAAACAAAAAGGCAAGCAAAAGTAAAATCAAGGAAATATAGTGATATTTCCTGCCATCCTGTTTTCTATTCTACCTGAAATTTGTTCCGGTCCTCCTATGGGAATTAGGTTTGGCATGATCGTGCTGCCTATCTCTATGTCTCTCAATTTGCCTTCCGATTTCGGTGACATTTGGCAGAGAGGTAATGGTCTGAAGGAGACAACGTTTTCACAATTCTCATAAACACAGATGGTTCTGTGCGGGTCGACTCTTAAGTGCATTGACTGGGAAGGAGCCAGAGTGGAAATCTCACACGCTATTAGACAGCAGAGGATTCAGGTGATAAAGTCTATTTATATATGCCAATCATAGAAATGTATTCCTTCTTCCATACAAAAACAGTCACCTCAGGAAAAATATCCTTGGGAAATCAGGTCTGTCTAGTCCTGGTGCTCAGAGATCTGCTTGTTCCCTGCCTTTTTGACATGTTTTATCCACTTCGATGACTCATGGGGACAAGGTCTGTCTCTTAACAGACGTCCGTACCTAGCACAGTGAGTACCACTCTCAGCTGAGTCAAGGGCTCCTCCACAGCGAAGGCAATTGTGCACTAATTGAGCCTACTTGCTATGAAACAATAATACTCAGATTAGTCAGGTCGATCACTAATCTTCCTTTTCTTCTTTTAGATACTGCCTTAGATAATGGAGATTCTGCCTTCTGCTACTCCTCTGGTATTAGTAAGAAGAATTATTTATTATCACAGGAAATCAAAAAGCCGAAGATGAGACTCAAACTCATTCCAATATAGCAGAAACTTGGATTCTTCTTTAAGTCTCTCATACCAGAGCCTTAATGCACAAAGAAAGGGTGAAGTCAGTGTAATGGGCTGGCAGTTCCAGCTTGCACTGAATTTGCTTGGAGGTAAGGGAGTATAAAAACCAAGAGTGGAAGAAAACCAGGCATTTCTGTGTCCTGTTTACAGGATAGGGGCATGCATTCCCAAACGCATCTGGTCTTCATCCCACCGTCATGGTCATTGGTCCCAAAAGCTTTTGTTGTCAAGTTTTTCTGTGCAAGCAGAGCGTCTGGCTGCGGGAGCAGCATCAGCAGCTGCCATCTCAGGCAGCACAGCTGGGCATGCCTCCTGGAGGTCACAACCTGTGGGGTGCTGCAGATAGCCTAGGCCAAGCTGCTGGGTTTTTTCTCAGTGTTAAAAAGATACTCTGTTTGGTGTGGGGTGTTTCTCTTTGGAAAAAAATACAGCAGAGATCAGTGCTTCCCTCCTCCTGGCACAGCAGCTAGCATGCAGCTTGCTTCCCTGCATTATGTTCTGTTTCTTCCTTTCCAAAATAGTTGCAGACAGAAAGCAATTATTTAATATTGTTCGTAGGACTATCTCTGTGCTACCGACCTTTTCCCAGTCCTTGGAGACCAAATAACTGTGTTGCCTCCTGCTCAGCCCCGCCAAATGCAACATGCCTATCAGGACCAGGCTCTTGTCACTCCAGCCCATGATGCTCCCCTGGCAGTATCACCTCCCTTTCTCTCCGTTTCCCTCCTCTGTGTCCACCCCTCTCTCATTGGCTCCTTTTTCCACAGAAGCCCTGGCTGGTCTCTCTGCACACCACGCTCCAGCTCTCCCCTTCCCAGCACAGCTCCCCTTCAGCCCCTTTTCCACCCGGGTTGGTGCTCTGCCTGCCGGCTACAGTGACCTTTCAAGCATATGTAGTGCTACGTGCGCTGCAAAAACGTGCTCCCCTCCATGTGTTGGCACAGCCACAGCCTCTTGTAAACTTTTGACCTTTGCTAGGCCCTCTGCCATCCCCTGGCAGAAACAATGGCAGGATTATACACCTGGGTTTAGTTACCAAAGGATGGAGACTGCCAGGGAACACAGTGGTTCAGCTCTGGTTACACTTAGATGAGAGAAAAATACTCTTGAGGCAGCAGCTGCCATTTTCTTCTTGTTTTCGTTTGTTTTCTAGGCTGTTTTTCCTCTTCTTTGATGTGCGTTTTCCTCTTTTTTCCTATTATTTGTCTTTAGGTTGCTGGTCAGGACCCAGCAGTGAAAGGCTACATCCCTTGTTTAATACAGCATAGAGCCCTCTGAGCTGCATAAGAAGTCCCTGTTATGGAAGGAAGAGCACAGAAACAGAGAGGGTTGGCTGCAGTCCTTTGGGATAGAGGGAAGGAGGCAGAAGCAGCATGTCCATGTGTCTAAACTGGAGATTTAGTGAAAGAAATTATGCCTTCGCTGATTCCAGGCAGCAGGAGTAAAATGCCTCCCCAGTCAAAAGCTTCACAGGCTACTATCCATCGCTTTTTTTCCTACTAGGAAATAAATAACGGTGACTTTCCAGTGAGCTCCAGTGCAACCTTCAGTGCTCTAATCAGTGCTTTGCTTTTCTTATTTCCAGCACATCATTCTCCCACTGCAGTTGAGCTCTAAACAATTTATAAACTCCAAAGCTTTGCTTAGAAAACCTTTTCAAAGGACTTATCCTTTCACATAATTTATTATGATAGTTTCCTTTGCAGCTCCTGTCACCTTATTATATCAGCCACAACAATTCTTCTCAATTCCAGCTCTTAACTGTATGTTCCACCATTTCTTCCACCCTTAAGCGAAAAATAGTCAAGGAATAGGTGGTGTGCTCTAAAAGATGTTGCATTGGGTATAGTCATACTGCAGAACAGTTGGTTAAATGGCAAAAGAGCAACAGCATCATTCTTCCAAGGGATGTAAGATATGTTTAGATGCATAAGATAATTGGCAATCTGCAGGACTTCTCTGAAGGCATGCAGAAGCTGGGTTCTGCTGGATGGTTCTTTAGAAGGAAATAAATCCTTCAGTCTGAGAGGTCCTTTCTGTATAGAAATGTCACATCTCATGGCTTTGGCATGAGCTTTGCTTCTCTGGCCCCAGTCTCTGCTGCCCATGTGGGCTGGCCTCGCACAGTGAGGTCTCTATCGCTGTGCAAGCCCACGTGCCTGATTTGCCTCCTCCCTAGCTGGACCAGCTGTTCTGGTGGGCAACATCTTCGAGTGGGAGACAAGCTGTGGCATTGCCTGTCAGGCAGACTGGCTTGGAGGGCCCTGATCCCAGTATGAGCTGATGTTAGGGTCTGGAAAAGATGGGAGATATCTCTCTGTCACTGATGTTGTAGAAGTGATGATTCTGAGTAAATAGCAAATGAGCATTCATCAAATAAGCAGGCAGTTCTTTCTCTAACAGAAAGTAGAGAGCTGGTTACCTACTCCACAGCGCTCAATTACATGGCCTGTTAACAAGAGTTCCGGCAGCCACATGTCCTAAGAGTTGTGGAAACCCAGGAGGGGCATACGGTTCATGTGGCATACGTGTGTGTATATGCACCTTGTAGATGTATGTATAGTATGTGTCTATATGTGTGTACTGTAGATATTAAAGTCACCTATAACAATTTTTTTCCGTTGAGACTAGTAGCCTGTGCATACGCAGACAGCTTCTTTACCGCTCCTCAACCATTACTTT
Organism: Bucorvus abyssinicus; assembly: GCA_009769605.1. NCBI lineage: Eukaryota > Metazoa > Chordata > Aves > Bucerotiformes > Bucorvidae > Bucorvus > Bucorvus abyssinicus. The sequence continues at coordinate 18,566,558 of CM020036.1, forward strand.
CCGTATCTGCATCTGTCTCATTTAGGAAGTAAAAAATTGGACAGTTATTTCTCCGGTTGATTTATTTTGTTTTGGGTTTAATCATAAGTGATTTGTTTGAACTGCTCCTCATACTATCTTGAGCAAACTCCTGAAGTTTTGCTGTGCCCTTCTATCCTCCTATCCCTGTTCCTTCTCCCTGTTTAACCAGTGTGTTCATGGGGAGGCTGAAGCCCAGATAAGATGACTCTCTGCATCGAAGTCCTTGACATAGACCAAATTAATAGTGAGATGGAGCTCCAGAATAGACTCTTCCTGCACTCATCAGTTTGAACACATCTTACAATACCAGAACTTTATTTTAGTTGCTCTGCTGGCACTGCTTCTCTTCAAACCCATTGCTTCTTAGCTGATGTAGATGCTGGCAGGCAGAAGCCACAGAGAGACAAACAGTTCCCTTGCACATTGCCTCTCTCTTGTTACTCTTGCAGGCACCCAGAACCCCTGGGGCTGCACTAGGCTGCAGAGCTGGGGCACGTTTGCTTCTCCCTTCAGGTGGTGCCAAGGGTTGATGCCTTGATACCCCTTTTTTCTATGTGTACCTACAGCATTGCTGAGGAAGAAGAGCTGGCCTCCTTGCTCCATGAAAATAGAAGTGAAAAGACTCAGTGACTATTGAGGTTGCCTAAGTTGCCTCTGTCTGAGAGGCGTGGATGGAGAAAGGGTAATAGTGACAAGCATGCCGCAGCATTTGTTCCAGGAACGCCCTTAGTGAGTGCATTTAGTGAGGAAAGCTAAACCCAAGGAAGGACACACATGCTTCTCCTTATCTGGGTGTAAAGCCTGGGTGGCCATCAGCTCTCCTAATCTTGTGCCAGGCACAGCAAGCCGTACTGCCCACAAGCCCAACGATATCTTGGTTTTCCCTGGGCCTGCCACTTACCCTCAACAAGAGAACAAGCTCAGATTTCATTTGAAACCGAATCCACAGGATGTTTCTTGCTGTTACGGAAGACAGAAAGCTCCAGGGTATCTAGAAGAGCATAGATCCCAACTGCTTTATAGTTACAGTTGCTTGGTTTTGGAGGGGAGGCTGACTCAGTACTTCCCGTGCTCGCCTTGGCGAAGTCCAACAGTTTGTACCAGCAGGGCTCTGCCTCACGCCTCAGCCTCTGAATGTTTGTCTGCTTCGCTCTGGGCATGCATCCCTGCAATGCAGTTTATGGTTAGGGCACATTGTTATCTTCTTCTTTTCTACCTGGAAAAATCTCCTTTTGTATAGTTCAATGCCATCTAAATAAACAGTTACCCTCTTTTTGTGTCATTTGGAAACACAGGTTCATTCTGCAGACAGTGCAGCACACGGCATTCAATGCTTAAACTGCCTATTTAGCTCACTCCAGTCACCACAGTCTTGAAACGAACGTGTTACACCACAGCATAAACTCACTGTGGAGAAATAAGACTAATTCTAGTTTCTAGGTTTAGAGGATTATGTTTACAAAGTAGCTGTTTGATTCTTTTCATTTCTCATTATATCCTATTCTGTTTAAACTTGATATCCTATTTTTTAACAGAATGGGTGCCACAAATTTAATGACTGAGACACAGTATCTCATTACCCTGAAAAAAAGAAAATCAACAAAAAAGTTTGCAGCGTTCATGAGAGAACTTGCAGACAGAGCAGGAAAATGCAGTCAGGCTCAGGAACCTGATGAAGAGTACAGAGAAATGTTAAATAAAGTATTACATATGCATTATTAAAAATAACAGTCACACTTCTATAGTGCCTCTCAGATAATGAACTCAAAGCCATTTATAATTAATTTCACCACCCCATGTAGGTGAAGGAACCATGCCACGTTGGTTTTGTGAGCAAAGAGCTGAGGCGTTGAGAAGTGAAGTGTTTAAAGTCATGTAGCCCCTCCTTGAACAGCACCAGGGAGTTTTTCCCAAAGGGCACTCCACCACCTAAGTGAGCTGGACAGGCAACCTGGTTGGTCTTCGGGTTTTAAGGTCCTGGAACTGGGACCGTCTGTCTGTCCTGAATTAAGCTGGAGTCTGGCCCAATGGGATCTTCAGATTTGCCCAATGTGGCACTGACCCAGCATCCCTAACTCCATGGGATACAGATTGTTCAACTCACAATCCCAAAACCCGGAGCTGCCAAAAAGACGTCTCACAGTGCAATGCTGTGACAGGGCGCTGAAGGCTCCTGTCGTTGTTGTTGAAGCCTGAAAATTTGTAAAGTTGCACAGAAGAGGGAAAAAAAGGCCACAATGAAAAAATGCTGATTTAACTCATGGATGGCGGAGCTGCAGCTCCTGAGACTGGACGCTATTGTGCCACGTGCTGATGGGAGGCAGCAGGGCAGCACTTGTCCGATCTGCTGACATGCAGCGAGGAAAGCGTTCATCTGCTGCTGAACCCAATGAGAAAATTAAAACACTACCTCAAACGGTTTTCTAACGTGGCATGTTGAAAAAACAAGGCATTGACATTTACTGGCATACTGACAATAACGTGAACGTTACACATAACACAGCCGAGTACTTTATCAGAGCTGAAGTCAACTGTGCAGCCCGGATTACTTCCACCTTCGCAGACTGCATTGCAGAGAGTGCTGTGGGAAGCAGTGTTTCGTGAAACGGCACCGTTAGAGAATCTGAGCCCCACGAACCCAGGAGAGCAGGACTTGCCCTCCCTTCCTCTGCGCTGCCTGCATTTGCAGATGGCAGATATTTCTTTTTCTCAGCTTTCAGCCTTATTTTATTTCTAATTGGCAATTGAGTCAAATTTCACTGTCCATGGGGTATCCTATGACTGTGTTCCTTATTGCGCAATGTCAATCTTCCTGTGAAACACCACTTGTAAATGTTTCCCCGGATGAAGGTATGCTGCAGTTGGTACCTTCTGCAGCTGCTCGCTGCATTGCACAGGGAGCAGCAGTAAGGTCCTGGAGGCAGAAAATGCTATTTTTGGTTCTGTACTTTAAATGTGTATGTTTTTTCCCTCCTCTAAACATTGTGTTTTTTATTTAGTCATGTTTCCAAGAGGCGAGGAATTTCTGCATTTAAATCACTTCCCCAGAAAGTGAGGGGTTTTCTTGATAAAGAGACAGGTAGGAAGAATCTGTTCCATTTCAGATCTCCAAATAACAAAGATTCTGCAAATTGTTATTGCTTCCTTCTCATTTTGTTTTATTTAAGCTGTTCCTGAGGCTTGTTGTGCCTGTATCAGGCAACAGGTGTGCAGAAGTTGCCTCCAGCATGGGGCTGTGATGGTCAGGATGAATGCTCACCTTCTCCTGGGAATGGTAGTCTTCCTTCAGGAGGTGAGATCCAGATGGTGAAAACAGGTGGTTTGCTCTTCAGATAGTAGAAAGGCTGTCAGGACTCCTGCTGATGACAAGTGAACTCTGGTTCTCATGAAGGTTTGTGTATTTTGTGATCGTGAGTTTCAGCTGCACTAAATATGGTTTTCTTCCCCAAAGCATCATCATTTTCATAGGAAATATTTTGTTAGCTCTTGTCCTGCAGCATTCTACTGACTTAGGGATTAAATATGCTACAAAAACTGCCCATAAAATGGACTATGTGAAGATTTAAAGAATATTTTGATATTCTTAATAATCTGATTAATAGTTGACTCTTATCTCTACGTATATGTGGAAGAGCATGAAGAGAGGAAATCTTTGATGAGTACTGGCTGTAATAGTTTTGATGCAAAATGTTTTCTGTCTTGAAAAAAATCTTGTATCCTGACCTGGTTTGAGCTAGTTTCAGTGATTTTACTTCTCAGCTCAGTCTCTGCTAAGTGACTGCACTTCTGAAGGTAACAGCATATTTTGCAGCCAGTGTCTGCTTCTAGCAGTGATAACTCTTGATGTTTGCAGTTACTGCCAGGGACTGGTGTGCAGAAAGGCTCTTGCTCTTTCTTCTGTGCAGACCAAGGTCACTGCTCAATCCTATGTACCATGTTGGGGTGCAGTGAGTGAGAAGCTGCACCTGTGGGGAGGAGCGGACAGGACAGGGGACCCTACACTGACCAACAAGATATTCCATCCCATAGACGTCATGTTCAGTATAAAGCTGAGGGATCATGAGAGTCAATCTTTCTTCTTCAATGGCCAGTGTCTGAGGAGGACTCTGTCTGTTCTGCCTTCAATCCCAATCCGTGCATTCCTGAATCCAGTTCCAGAATCCAGCTCCTGCATCCATTTCCCATCTGCCACTGAGTCCAGTCTGGGACTTCCTCAGTGTCCGTCCACAGCATCAGTGGCGACGGCGATATAATTGTCATCAGCAGGGTGGGTTTGGTATTGGTATTGTATATATTTTTAATTTTATTGTCATTATTTTCATTAAAGCTGTTTTGGTTTTCTTTTCCAATCCATAAGTCCCTCTCCCTTATTCCCTTTCTCTTCCCCTGGGGAGGGAGAGGGGTTAATAGAGAGCATCTGTCATTCATCTAGCTGTCTGCCCAGCCTTAACCCGTGACATATCCTTATGAAAGCAGAAGTTCCTGAGGCAGTGCAGTTTGCTTCTAGGGCAGTAAGCTTTTTTCTTACCTTCATTTCTCATTTTCAAGCAACATTTTTGAACTCTCTCAGAATTCATCATTAATAATCACTTGTCAGGAGTTTTGACTCTACTAGCAATTATTTTCCCATTCTACATTACACATTTCCAGAATGAACAATAGATTATGTATTCCATATTTTGTAATAAAGATATGGCAAGAAACATCTATGGTTTTGTGAACAAACAGAATGGATGTAAGATCAGAACAACAGAATGCTGTACAGATTTGGGATTTGATGGTATTTTTACCAAGTGAAAAATGACATTAGGATTAGAAGGGAAATATTTGATGAAAATAAGAAAATGTTACCTCAACTTTTTTGTAGTTACAAGATGGTATTCAAAAGAGATAATTTCATACCCATCAGGGAGCCAGCTAGGGTTTATGCAGATTTGACATTTTCTTCTTTCTTCTCAATTTGTATCTGGAGCGCAGGGTGAGCAGCCTCCTTTTTGTTTGCTCTCTAAATATCTTTGTCGGGGCAGCTGTTGATTCAGGCCATGTGAATAAACAAAATGAAGAGGACCTCCTGCATGATCTAAAAAGAAATGCTATTTTCTCAATCCCATCTTGCCATTTGTGGTGTTAGCATTTTCTTACTTGAACAAACATCCTCTTCTCCCTCCTCATGAACATATTAGCTTTTCACTTGCAAGAGCTGCAGCAAGTGAACTTTCCTGATATTAATGGGAGGTGATGGCAGTCGAGGGAAGATGCTGCTTTTATCCAAGAGGAGAAGTGCTGTGAGCATAGCGTGCCCGCAGCACTCCAGCTTCCTGCACAGCTTTTATTTTCCAAGTGCTTGTGCATGTTACTGAAAATATGCATTAATTTATAATAATAATAGCAGCAACAACCTTGTTAGCCTTATTTTACACATATGGAAATGAAGGGATGGAGAAGCACAATGTGCTGAAGCTGGGAGCACCACCCGGGGCTGGGACAGAGGTGCTCCCTTTTACAGGTCTCTTTTTATGACTAGACCAAATTGCATGATCCCAACACGCAATTGCTACCTGATATTGTTTATTAAGCATGACTATAACTTCTCAAGAGAGCCTCATGCAGTTTTTTGAGGTTCAGGTATCCTCACTGATGCTCAGTCATATTTGCATTGCCTCTTGAGGAGCACCAGAAAGTTTGGATGAACGTTCCTCAACTGCCAGCTCAGCGGCTGCACACCTGAGCCCTTTTTTACATCCCATTAACGTGTTTGAAGGCTACCACCCTAACTGTACCCTGTACCAGTGTTTTAGCTCCTGTTCCTTTCGGATGGTCCAAGCCTAGGGAGGAAGTAGGGGAAAATGACAAAATCAAAGAAACAATATGCCACGCTGCTGTGTGATGATAGGACACGTTGGATACTGAAAGATGTTTGTTATCTTAAGGTTGAAGGTGCTAGGAGTATCAGAAAAAGTGCTGAGCAACTTCAGCATCTGTTGCCCTCAGCAGAAACAGAGACACTCGGCTTCTTTCAGCTGATGCTAAGCCCTCACCGGGATCACCCTGATAATGAGCTCAGACAAATCCATGTTCCTTGACTGGTGCAGCGTAAGGAGACATGAGAGCTGTCCAACAGAAAGTGGAATGGACAGTGGCTTCAGCAGCCATGGAAGAAGCCTAGGAAACGCTATGTTTTTATATAAATCATACATACAAATATGCTCTGTGAGAAACACTACCTTATGGCTGTAAAAGCTGAACGACGTGCTGAAGCTCCAGTCTCCAGGGCTCATGCGGGTTGCGGGGACTCCCTCACCAGATGTCTGCTGCATCAGTTCTCCCTCTCTGCCCTCTGCCAGGGGTTGGCAAGTGCAGAAGCTGTCTGTGAACTTGGCAGTTCTATGTCCTATTTTCACCACAATCCTTTCCTTCCTTTATTCTCTCAGTCTTTTTTGATACTGTTGATGATCTTTGTCTCTCAGCATGGTGCCATGTGAAGATCCTCTCTTCCCAGCATCACTTCCTCCATGGTTCTTAGCTGCTCGTTGGTGTGACACATTCCTTGGCTGCCAGCTGGCTTGTGTTCGACTGTCTGCTGTCATGCAGGGATACATGAACAAAGTTCTTGCTACTGGTGAAGACCTTTTGCCTTATCTGGGTCCCTTTGTGCGGGGTCCAGCACAACAGGGCCCATGATGGTGGTGTGAGCTCATGCAATAGGAGCACAGGTTATCCTTGGGCAACATAAGCTGTGCTATAGGGTACAGATACAGAACCTGTGCTTGTCCAGGGTCCTCCCATGCCATCCAACATGCCCAGCTTTCTGTTTGTGACATGTAGGGTTACAAAGTAGAAAGCTATGGTATAGTGCTGTAAGGAGATGGGTCTGGAAGGTGTCCAAATAGCATGTCTCATGCTTAGCAGGGGCGATTGGACTGTGAACATCTCAGGGAAGATTATTCTAAGCAATCTCTATTTTCACAACACATTTTAGAAATTGCAGAGATGTAAAATGTTCTGGGAGTTTCCAGTGTGTTAAAGCAGGAAGCAGTGGAGATAGATAAAAGTAAATACTGCTTATGTCTACTGTTACGATCTTCTCCTAAACACCCAAAATATAGGACTAGGATGTCAGATTAAATATAGGTTATCAGGCTGGAAAAAGATGAAATTCCTGTTAGTCAGCATGATCAATTAAATTTAATTTAATTTGCTTTCCAAATGTGTACATAGGAGAAACCTAAAGCATTCAGCTGACAAGCCCAACCAAAATGGACTGTTCTGTATTTCTCTTCAAGCAAAAGGCAAATCTGAACCACTTCCAGAGTTATTGGTGGCTATGTGGCAAAGCAGGCCTGACATGATGACAGCTCAAGCGGATGGAGCTGAAGCTGTTCTGAGGAATTAATTTCTTTGGGAAAAGCCATGCTTACACAGTCAGCAGCTGGAGGAGGAAAGGAATGCTTTCAGGGTCTTATGGACCAAACTGCTTGGAAAATAGAACGTGAAGTCAGAGAGAGTGCAAATGCAGCATGGCAGGATGAACACATGCTGAGAGAAAAGATGCAACTAGGTCATAAAAACTGCAAAAAGAGGAGAAACCACACTAATTATTCATTAGTGATAGTCCTAAGTTGCTCGGTAGCTCAGATGCAGTGTCTAATCCAAAGATGGATTTCACAGTGATCAAAATTATTCCTATTTTTCCTCACTTTTAAGGAAAAAACCTTAAATTTTCAAGTATTATTCCAGAAACTAAAGGTATTTCTTACATCAGCTGTCATGTGCCAGCCCACTCTGGCCACACAGCTGGGCTGTAACTCCAGGGAAGGGTAACAGTTCCCTTTCCTTATCTCACTGGTAGCAGTGCACCAGTCAAGGGAAGTGGCAAGCAGCCTCCTGAGTCTTTGGGAGCTGTGAAAATCCCTGGGCACCCAAAACTTCACAACAACTTCACTTTAAAGGTAAGACAAGCCTTAAGACAACACCCTGAGCTGTCTGTTGAGGTTTTTATCAAATGTATCTTTAGCTGCTTAAAGCGTAATCAAAACCTGGCTGGAGATGCTATATCCATACTTGAAGCTTATCCACGAAGAGAGCAGGTCTGACCATGGTTGGGAGCACCACAGGGTGGTTGGTTTCTTCTTGCCTGGTGAGATGTACTCAGCCTGAGAGTGCTCTCATTTCGCAGCAGCTATGAGGGGCTATCACATCTACTGTTTCTCTGCTGTAAGCAGTTTCATCACCTAAGTAGAGATGAAAACATTGGTACAAGACCCTGAAATCAGGATTCATGAAAAAATGTTCTACTACAGGTAAAATCAACTGATGGGAAGCATACCACTGACTACCTGTGGAGATGTATGGAATAAAGAGTACTAAAGAAGCACTCATCTTTCTTGTATCTAGCTCCTTTGCTATTGTTAAAATTGTTATACTCAGCATGTCTAGTGATATGAACTCCTGAAGGGACAGAAAAAAGTTATGATCGCCTCTAGCACTGACTTTCAAATGTCCATGGTCACAAAGACAAGGACAGCACTGCTCTCAGGAGCGTGGCAGCATGACATCCCCTTGCACTCTGTGGACTCCTTGAAGACCAATAGTTTTATGGTAAAACACAAACTATTGAAGGCCTGTTGAACTTGCACCTGCTGTGTTGTTTTAAACAGAAGATTTATTTATAGTGTGTACATCTTAGAGTCCCATGTAACAAGAGCCTTTATTTTTCCTCAGGATGCTTGAACAGACTTCTATGGGCAAAGTTGGTTTGCACACGGTTATAAATGTTACTGTGCTGCAACAGAACTTACTCATGGAAAAGTCAGCTATGTTGCTAAGTGAAATCTCCAAGAGACCCAGAGGTGCCTCTTAGTATAGCATGAGAATATTGCTTCCAATCCAAATAACCCTTGGCTTGGCAGGTTTTCTCTTACTCTTCCTCGTTCAAGAGATTTGTGCCTGAATTAACTTGTTTGCCCAGAAATGACAGGTATTTAGACAAAGGAATTTGCTTACAATGTATGTTACTTTACATTGTGTCATTGACTTGTACTGCAGCACAGTAGGGTCCAACAAGATAACATAAGATGCTACAGGTGATGATGTAACATGAGTCATGGGCTACCCCAAGAAACAACTCTCCCTCCCCTTCAAAATTAAGTATCCGTCATTACTCAGACTTTGTTTCAATTTTTTCTAACAGGAAAGGCATCTATCCTGGTGGTGGTGTTTTTGTGTTTTTAAAAGTATTGGAGCATCTGAAGCTTCAGCTGAATTAGAACCACTTTTCTTTAAAGTTGATTTTGTATTCAGGTAGGCAGTATGAGACTTGTCACATAATGCCAGGGGCTTGAAAGTTTCTGAGCTTTGCTTGTAATTGCTTAAAAATGAATGTTTAATAACTATATACATGTTTATTTAGGTATACATGTTTATTTACCATTACATTTCTATATTTTGCAAACACACATATAAACCTGTGAAACAGGATCTCCCATTCCATCCATCTTTCTCAGTGTTCCGTTGGACCGGCGTCTAAGGAACTCCTAGAGTTATTTCCTTCACTGTCTACAGCTACTGTTTGGTTTGAAGATAACAGGCTATTTGTGGATGTCTTGCACATATATAGTAATGCTACGTATGTATCATACTGCAGAGATTTTTAGCATATGACCTTGGCATGTCTTGTGGTCTTTTGCTTATTAGCCTGCCTTCCAGGGATGTTGAATTTCAAATCTTGTGTTCATCCAAGTAGCTACCATTTAATACCATAATAAATAATTGTTCAGTAATGACACAGCATTTTAAGCCTATCCCTTAGAGATTGCAGGATTGCAGGCAGAAGTCAGAAGATTTTAAAGGTTTTCTACGGGGCCTCCCACATCAGTATCTCTGGAAGAAACAATTATATTCTCAAAAGCAAGAACAGATATATACGTCTGGTTTTGTTCTAACAATTAAAAAAAAAATTAGTGTGGATGTATTTTAGAAGATCATGGGTTTATCAGAACCCAAAACAGATGGCTTTATATAATTCACAGGAATAAAAATAGTCTAAGGTTTTGTCCCTAAATTAGCTTTTGTGTGGTATCTCATATACAAATAGACCAGTCTCTTGACCCTTGGTTAGGATGATCTAAATTTATTGTATGTAAGGATTAATTAGTTAACATGTGCAATAAAGTTTTAAAGGTGCTTGACATTATTATAGGACATAGACTTGGCAATCTGTAGTTTTATACTACTGACAGTAGTATAAAATAATACCAAAATCTTGGCAATTACTTTATGGCTATGTTAACTGAATAAGCTGAAAATGAGATGAAATTGCTGGGGTGGTCTACTTGCCCAAACCAAGTTTTCCGGCTCTTAATGAGCTTGCCCTTTCCATAGTGCTGAGCAAGGTGTATATCCTGCTGCTTCTCCTTGCATCTCATTTCTGATGGCTTCAGGACTTATCTTTGAAGGAATATAATTGGTGTCACTGGCAATACCTGTCAAAAAACAAGCAGGAAATGGGGGAAAGACCCACATTTGTATGTGCTGATATATTCACATACACAATTAAACATAATGCATTACGTACTGGGAAGAGAGCTTCTTACTATAAAATAATTGATTATATCTTTTTTCTCTTTTTTCTTTTTTCTTTTTTTTTACATATTCTATACAGATCTAGTATCTAACTATGAAGTCTTTTTCAACTGAACCTTTACGACTCTCTTGTAAACTAAATATAAGAAGGGAGAAGGCTGTGCACTAAGCAATTGCTGTAACTAATCAACAGAAAGAAGGTACAGAGAATTCATACAGATCGTTCAGTTATTCAACGTAATTCAGGGTATGTTTACTTGATAGCTTTGCAATAAAACCTGCTTTCTCTGGTGACATATCTCCCAGGTTTAACCTGCTTACGGGTGCTTCTGAGCATTTGCAGCTCCTGAGCACTCCTAAACTCTGAAAGTGTGAATAAGGAAATTAGCAACACAACTATCTTACCAGCACAGGAATTCAGCTGCTATTGGAGAGTGACTGGAGATGCAAGTCCATCTATAACTTGAATATCAGGGTTTCTTGGCCTTTGCTTCATTCATCTTCTAAGGCACAAAGAGAAACTGAGTTTTGTATTTATTTATAGAGAAAGGGGCATTTTGCATTCTACATCCACCATCTGCTTGCTAGTTCCCCGGGATGGCTGGGATATCAGTAAAATACTATTCTGTGGCTCACAGCGCTTAGCAGTGCAAAATCACGATGTGTGTTCACACAGGCATCTGCCAGGAACTGGGTTTGCAGCAGCCCTAGACCTTAAAAAAATCCCAACAAGCAGAGGAAATTGTGTGAGCCACCCCTCACCCTGGCCCTGTGATGAAAGCTCCCCCTTTCTTGGAGTCTGACTCCACAGTGGCTCCGTGCCCCATGCTTTATATTGCTGTGTGCAATAGACAATGTTCCTCATCTGGAAACATGCCAAAATGGCAATTCTGAGACTTCCTCTGCAGCAGGTAAGGAACAGGGAGGGATCTCAAAAAGCCTTTTACTTAGCTTATTTAATTTCCTGGTACTGCTCTTGTTCTGCTCAATGACCTCTGAGGATGCTTCCTGCAGCCAAAATGATCCACAATCCGTAACTCTGAATTCTGATTAATTTCGGCCACAGTTTTGAGGCCGGTGCTGTGGCTATAACATCTTGCAAAACAATTAAAATCTGTTAATAACCTAACCGTTCATTATCAACTTTTAAAGGGAATCATCCATCAGAAAGACTCCAGCAAGAGGGCTGGTCTAAAGACTGCCTGGAATTGGTGGTAAGAGCCATAAACTGTACAGACCTTTCCTGCAGGGACACAGAAACTTCAAGACATCCCACCAATCTGCGTTGGGCCTCCTTCCAGGCAGCATTATTGTGGACACCATCTTTTCTGCAGATTAAAAAATTGTGTCGCTTTCTCATTTTCTACTTACAAGGGGCTTTATAAATGCTGGCTGGACAGAGCTGGAGCTGTGCTACAGGTTGGAGGACAAATCATTTCTATGTTACAGAAATGCTGCTTGCAGTATTAAGGTCACACCATCCTAACACGGTCCTTCCGCAGAGATGAAGACAGATTCTGATGCACTGTGTTGTGCTACGTTGTCCTCGATTAACTGAAGGCGGTTTGCCCCAGGGTCTGCCGATTCATCTGTTCGTTGGAGTTTGCACCGAAAGAACATAATAAAATCAAAAGATTCTTCCACGACAAACAGCCTGCTCATTCATCTGTTGTTTCATTGTGGTGCTGTTCTCATTACCACGTTTCATTTAATTTGTGTGTGTGATAGTTGTGAAAAAATACTGTTGTACCCTTGCTTTGGGCATGGAAGGTCAACAAAGAAAACAGCTACTGCCTTTTGAAGCAATCAAAATACACCATGTACCATAAATTTGGAATGGCTTGCAGATGCTGCACGCTGGGGAGCTAAAAAGGTTTTAATCCTTATTTAGAATTTTGTTTGTGTGTGGGGTGGGGGGTTTTTATAATGAATTTGCACAAACATCTTGCGTAAAGGATTCCTTACCACGTATGAGCCTTTACCCTTTCAATCTCCACCTCCCCCCAGCCCAATCTTAAAAGAACCATCATGTCAGATCTATTTTCTAAGGAGTACTGTTTGCTAAAAAGAAGAGTTATTCAGACACTGCTCATTAACTTGAGCAGTGACCACAGTTAAGTGGGATCTTACAAGCACCTATGAGGAACTATTGAGCTGCCACACTGGATTAAAAACTGAAGTTGTTATTACTCTAGTTTCTGTTCCAGTTGATGTAGAATTAATCTTATTTACATTGCAATTTTAAAAATACATTGAGTTAATAATATGACAGGCAAAAATTCTCAGCAGTTGTGTTTAAACTTCTAAGATGAACACTTTCTTTTCTGGTAGCTTCCTAAGGTTAGCTCTGTCAACTGGAAAGACATTAATTACAGTAGATCAAAGAATGGAACTTGCGTATAAATTCTGCCTTTTTAGCAGAAAGTAAAATCTTATTTAGGTAATGAAAACGACTGATAACTAAGGTTGTCCCTTAATTAGTTTGTGACAAATTTCTGACAATATAAATATCAATGTGGAAAAAATAAAATTTCCATTAAAGATGTGTCAATAACACTTTTGCATATGAAATGATGTGACACCAGTTAATGAGGGCGTTTCTGTCACCTGCAGACTGCTCTGTGGGGGAGACTGTGGGTAGTCTTTTCTAAACTCTCCAGCATCTGCCTTCACCACCCACACAGTCATACCAAGACGAGAGTGGGGAAGTAACAAATAAAAGAAAGACATCATATTCGTAAGCATGTTTGGGGTTGCTCCCTAAGCCAAGATAAGCTCTTTCCCCAAGAGAAACATGAGAAGATTTTAAAGGCCTGTTTCAGGACGTGCCGATTCAGAATGCCTTAACATCAAACATTCTTAAAGGTCTTTTGAAAAGGTCAAGTTGGGAAATCTTGCAAATTTATGCCTTTTAGTGAGAACACAAAAATATATGACAAAGTCTTTGTCTATTGCTATTAGTATTATTCTTGTAGTTAGGATGATCCAAATATTTATTAGTAACAGTGCTTATGTGGTAGCACAGGTAACCACCCAATCAATGCCTCGTTCTCAACTATTAGTACTTAACATGGTGAGCTTCTAAATATCCTTTTCCCTCACTGAGATCAAGAATAAACTCTCTCCTGGGTAGAGAGGAACACACATACTTATTCTATTTTGTACCAGTTCTGCGGAGTCTTTTAAAAGACATTAAGATCGCTGACTCTAATTTTCATGGCAATAAGGATGTAATTTTAACTTACATAAAAAAATGAGACAAACCATACAAACTGGAATTTATTTCATTCATACAGTACAAGAAATATAAGAACTACTGCTTTACATATGTATTTTGAATTCTTTGTAGTTATTTTAGTTTTAAAGCTTAACATTTAGTAAGAAAGTATACTATCAAAAGCCAAGTTTGAAGACCAGTCAGGAAGTACTCTTACTCTGTGTTACTTGACAGATTGTCACACAGGAATATGTTAAACCACTTTTTTTTTCTGCAGTAAAGTCAGAAAAAAAACCATTTACAATGTTCATCAATATTAAATGGAGACTTACCTCCTCATATACCAGACAACTATTTTGAAGTTGTCATACGGCAGTATCCTGCTATTCCTGTAATCTCTCGTGTATGTAGTTGCAATAGATGTTCTAGATGCATTTTAGTAAGTGATATGTTTTAAGATGACAGAAACTAATTAGGACTCTTAAAACTTTCCTGCTACTCAAAGTAACATAGGCTTTGCCACAGTAATGCATTAAGTACAGTTTGTCTACTTCGAGCTAGTATTTTCAAAAAGATACATGGGACATTTGCTCTGATTGATTAACTGGTTTTACATAATAAAAAATATGCTCATCAGAGCATAGCAAAGTGCTCTTTTAACTGTTTGATGAGCTGTTGTGTATCAACATGGCCTGGAAATGCTTCTTCTGACTTCTGAGCAGCTGTGTAACTCCTCTGAAGATCTCCAACCTGTAAGAAACACACAAACTAATATTGTAAATCCAAGCACTGCAGTATTTTCATCATGTATTCTGTGCAGTACATTTCTGATGCTCACAAATGTTTAAACATCACTGGTCCTGAAAGTGAGTATGGAGGCTTCTGAACTCAGGGCTATGTCCCCCTTACACCAAGGGATGAGAATAAAAAGACAAAAATGTGATTTCATTGGAGGGATGCTTCAAGACAGTTACTTCATATCTCATTCCACCTGACTTCGTGGAGAATGCACAAAGTACACTCTGCCCAGTGCTTAAAGGGAGGAGGAATAAAATACGGAAGATTGTTTTTAAACTCCATAGAAGTGCTGTTGTATATAAAGGCAAAACACAACCAGTCAGGCCTCTGTAAAAGCTGCAGCTCCATGTGATTTACTGCTTCCTCACAGAGAGGCACAACAGTGTTGCAGAGCTGATGTTGCTGCTCTGCAGCTTTTAGAAAGATGTTTCCTTACTTAGGGAACTCTATTTTTCCCTAAGTAGCCATAATTTTTTTGGAAGATGGTAAGTGTGCGTAAGGAAAGCATCTCAGACAGTGGGTTCAGCAAAAAAGAACCCAAATGTTTGAGAACAGATCTAGTAAAAGTGATAGCTCCCAGGTGGAAAGGAAGAAGCTGTGGAAAGTGTCAGTAGGAGGTTTCTGTTGCCTGTGCATCAATCAACACAGAGCTTCAGTGCAGCAAGAATTCTCTGAAGTGGAAGAAGCCAGGGTCCTGGCCAGAGAAGTTGTTTTGTAAATGACGGCCTTACAACAAATCTAAGGATTGCATTACCACACTGCATCCACAGCTGGCTGATCTGGCCATCTGTCTTCTCCCAGAACCTATGCAGGTTCTTTGTGCAAAAGCAACATAACAAGACATTTACAGACCAGGATTTACTTCTTAATCAGAGCACAGAAAGCAATTATTCAAAACCATCTTTTGTTTCACACTATGGGGAGGATAACGCTTACAAATTAATGGGTTGTTCTCTCCTTGACCCATATACTTTAGTATCTGTAGGAGCTGAGCTGCCCACACAACAGTCTCTATCAGAATCTTGAAGGTGTAGGCACAAACAAAGGAACAATTTTTCCTTGTGAAAAATGTAAGGACATGTACAAGTTTCTCCTTATTAACAGGAATGTTGGACACACTGTTAATTCAGTGTCTGAGGTGCTCTGTATGAAAGAAATTATTAAGACACAAAATTCAAAGGTTGTAAAGCTGAAGAACAGACCTTCCTTTTGAGATCAGTAAGATCATGGCATGAATAAATTATACTCTTTCTATAATTACTGCTAAATCATATGATACTATTTCACTTCACATTCTGGAAAAGCCAGTGACTGTAAAGACTGTAGATGGAATTTTTACCAGATGGTTGTTTATTTTCTGGGCATTTGAAAAATTACAAGGTTACTTTATTGCTAGCTGGCCTCACTTATTCTTGAAACTGAACATTTGAATGGCTACTTTTACACACAAAGCTCCTGGGTATTAAAATGAAAATGTAATTTTAGTTTTCTGTAAGTTTATGCACTCTGTATTCTTTTCTCCTACCTATCTGGAATTCTCAGTAATAACAATAAGAACCCAGCTACCCCAACAAGGCTCAATTTTTAAATTACAAGGATAGGATAGTGCATTACCTTTTCCGAGAGTATTGCAAAATTGAAGTGGGGCTCATACATATGAGGTGCTAAAGATGAAGCAGTCTGCAGCAAAGCTCTCGCCTGTGTAGAGAAATTAAAAAGATATATATTGAAATGTGAGGGAGGGAGGTTAACAAGAATCTAATGCAATTTTCATCGTTCTTCAAAGAAATCATCCTGTGTTTTCATTACTAGGCCTTTACTACAAAAGCCATCTTCAACTATGTGTGAATTACAGCAACAGTGCATTTAGGCATATACAGCTTAATGGCATTGAATTGGGACATATTCAATTAAGCAACTCAGTTCCCAACACTGTACAGAATACACTAATTACAAAGAAAAGGTATTTAAAGACTCACCCCACTGTTTTTAATCTGTTGTTTCTGACAACAGTCTTAAGCATCCCTGAAAATCTAAATTTTATCATAGAAATTACTGGTTTTACACTGAAAAAATTTAATAAAATTAACTCTTTTTCTGACTAGCAAAATAGTAGCATAAAAACTAACGAAAAATTAACTACCACAGTGTGCATTTTTATGCTGTAAATCCAATACAAAATTAATGTCAACTTGTGAATGCTTCTACTAGAAAATGAAGAACTTTGGGGAAAAAACCCCCCTGATCTTTTAAAAACAAAAGAATCTCTTAACAGTTTGGGAAGGCAGAGTTAAGAACTTATTAAAACTCCCTAAATCTGGTAACTCTTGAGTACATGCAACAGTACTTACAATAGAACATTTTAAAATAAAAAAAAATCCAAGATAAGCAAATCTTTACATTCTGAATTCTCCTGTGTATAATTTTATTGACATGATGATCCTGATTTTTAATTATACTTGTGATAAAGAAGAAAATAGAAAATGTTAAGTTAAAAACTAAAATAGACAGGAAACAATTACAATGGAAAGGCTCTGCAGTGCTCGTTAAGAGCAATCACAACCTCCACAACTGGGTCTAAGTTCTATCTCGTAAGCAAACGTCTGTAAATTTACTGACTATGAAACTGAAACTAAACCCAAAGTTTATTTGTCACTGGAAACATCCAGTGCTAGTTCATTTCACTGTTTTCATAGTAATTGCTAGGTTATCTCAATAAAGTTAACTTCGAGAATTTGCTCTTACAAAAGGTATTTACAAGTCTTTGTATCACATTGTAGCTCTCTGATGTATATATGAATCCATCAAAATAGGCTTGCTCCCATAAGGATTAAAACAAGCCCACAGTAGTTCAAACTGTTCAACAAATGCATATTCATTTTCCCTGCATGTGTATAAGAACGAATGCATTTAATCCACTGAGCATACCCACATTAGGTAAGACGACCCACCAAGCTTATTGATGCAGAAGTATTTATCAAGAGCTTGCTGCTCTAGGACAAAACTCTAAAGCAATCTCCCTGCTGAAAAAAGATCTTTTAAGAGCTGATCTGTTTGCTGTCTTCTACCACCCAACAAAAGTATATGATCTACCTTTATGAACTGAATATATAGTCGAAGTTGTAATTTACAGAGTGATGGGTTTTGGTTTGGGTATCAATGTAGAAAAAAGAACTCAACTGCAAAGCCGCTGTAAACATTGTCTATCCAAATCATTTGGGTATGTCTAAGAATAAGCAGTTTAACACCGATAGCATGACAATGTGGAGGTTACACAGGAATATGCAGAAATGTAATCTATGTTTTCTGCTTGTAATACTAAGCTAGACACTCATGTGATGCCTCCACCTCAGGGAAATGACATGCTTCTTAAGTACACAAGGGCCAAAGGAAGCATTCTGCTTAGTCTGAGATTGAACACCAACCTGTTCAACATGACCTTTTCGCATTTCCAGCACAGCCAAGTTGTTGTAAGCTTCCGCGTAGTCATTATTGTTGACTAATGTTAGCTTGAAACACTGGTAAGCCAGATTCAGGTCTCCGATCCCCTAAAAGTAAGATTGTACTTTAATTTGTGAAAAGACTGGAAACAACATTCATCTGTTTTGTTATCTGGAGTATCTTTTCACCCAGATGTACTACCATGGAATACAAATTACAATACAAACACATCGATCAGAACCACATGTGCTTTCTCCACAGACCTTGTCATTAGCTGCTTATTCTTCCTCCAAACAAAGTAAGTTCTCTCCAGCACAAACTTCCAGGCTCCAAGTAATATTCACTTAATCTAATTTAACTTTTAGATGACTGAAGTGTCATCTGAAGACTACACTATCTACTACCATCTTAGTAGGGTAAGAAAAAACAGAGATGTCTCCAAGAGGGGAATTCATCTTGCCTCTCTCTCTCTACAAATTAAAAAAAAAAAAAAAAAATCACATATAAGCCTAGTTTTTAGAAGATAAACGTTAAGGGAGATGAATTGCTTTGTATGGAGCAGCTGACTACTCTTTAATGCTCTACTGTTATGACCAACACTGATACAGCATCAGGTTAAACATTAAAAGTGACAAATATTGAAAAATATAGGTACATCAACTCAAATGTTAATGTTTTAGGCAGTATAAATTAATGTGTTTATCCTAGTTGCAGTAAAATCTAGATGAACAGTAGAGTTTCTCTCTGACTTCAATCAAAATCAGCATTTTAAGACAACTCATGTTAGGAAGCTGTCAAAAACTTTTTCAGTAACCTTATTCTGGGCACACAGCTAAACAGAAATCTAACACAACTTCTGGAAGAGCACCTGCACAAATGGGCAAAGAATGCAAATTAGTGTAGAAATCTAACGAACTTTATCACACAATTATACTATACCTCTATAGCTACCTGTAACATAGAGAAACATGCCTTCACAACTATGACATACGTAGTGCTTTAGTGTCTGCCACATGCTGCTGAATATGTAATTTATGACAACAGTCGGTCTAATGCTCCATGTAACACAAGTAATAGCTCAGAGAAAAACATCTTGAATACATTTTCTTGTCAGATCAGCTTATATTGCAGCAAAGGCCTTCAAGGGCTGCCACATGCTGCAATATTTTTAGAAAGAAGGAAAGGTTAAAGATGCTGAGAAGGAAACATCTTTTAGGAGTAAGCCACATTCTGTGAAGATATAGAGAACTTTTTTTTTGCCTTTTCCTCTCTAGTGAAGTGCAAATAAACCTTTAAACTCTCCTACACTTTATCCTGTACACTATCGGTTTTCATATTTCCAAGTAGGGAATTTCCTAGTTATTATTTTTCCACTTATTGTAAAATTGTATTTATTTGGAAAGGTTGTATTTTTCATACCACAGCCACATGTCCCAAGTTGTACCACACATCTGCTGTCTCCTCCTCATTTTCAGCCAAAAACAGAGCACGTTCAAATGAAGACAGTGTCATATCATATTGCTGGGCATAGAAGCAGCAGAGGCCCAGATTGTTAAAAAGTTGGCAGTTATAAACCCCCATCTGCAGGAGCCGCCTAGATCGAAAGAAAATATTTTAGTTTATTTTTTTAGATTAATTTCAAATAAGAGTTCTATTCTAAATGACAAAGTTCTCTCCTCTTTTCTCCCTGTTCTGACAGAGTGGAATAACAAAGTGTTATAGTTTTACACTTGGTAAAGGTTTCATGAAGGGCAGCGCAGGGTATTTTGGATTAGTAGAATCGAAGCTGTGCAAAACAGTCTTTGTGCAAATTAGATAAACTTCTGTCTTTTTGACTGTGCCACATAGGACAGAGCTGTACGCAGACTTTCTCCATTTCCACTTTCCAGTCCCTCAACCTCTATCAAACTGTAATTTGTTGCGGTTACTTTTTATAACTCTTCAGACTTCCAATTTTTTCTTGATTCCTTCGGCACTGCTCTAATCAGGACTAGTATATCTAGTATATGAATCTACATTACTCTTACATTTGAAGCATAACCCATTTTAATTCAAATTTATGTTGTTCAATGTATCTTTTAGAAAGGAGATGTTTTATAAAAATTCTGTTTATTAGCATTTATAGTACAAACAGATATGCAAGAGGGCCAGGAAAAAAAGAGGGCTGCTGTTGAAGCATGACTATGAGTTTCTGAACCTAAAGCATAAAAGAGATCAGGTCCAACAGAAATGACATGGAAACTGCTCTTAGACTTAAGAATGTGAGTCAGGGTCCTTTGCACTCTGACTGTATTGAAATAAAAAGCAGTATCATTTAACACTGCCTTTTTATTGCTTTCAGTAAAACATGGCAGAAGCCCAGCCCAACTTCAAGTAAGGGATTTTGTGGTCACAACTGCTTGTGACTTCAGGTGGAGTTTTTCAAAGACTACTCTTTCTTTGAAGGGCTAAAAAGGAAGTCCATGTGCCCTCTGAATGCAACTGAAGTTGAGAGCAAGGTCCACTGTTCTCAAACTGCCTCATGCTGCGAAAGATCATTTCTTGTTTATTAATCAAATAATAACTGTTTTGATATTCTTTGTTGATACTTCCACATACTCTGCAGGTCACGATGACAAGTTTTTAAGACAGACATGTAATTATCACTTGCCAAGAAGATACATAGATTGGTGTGCTGACTTTATGGTGGTATTTGGCCAAATGCTCAATCACCCTCCCATGCCAATTTCCTAATGTTGTTTTTTTGCTATCAGCATTACAAAAATCAACCCTTTATATTACCCTCACACACGTTCAGTTCCCCTTCCCTCCCCACAACTGTAGATACCTGTAAAACCGCAGAGCTATCTCGGGCTGGTCTGAATAAAAATGGTTACTGCCAATGCATGCAATGGCTTCCACATGAGTATTGTCTTGTTTTAAGACATCTTTATAGTGCTCTGCAGCCAAGGAGATATTGTTCATTTCCTATACAATTGGAAAAAAATCAGATTAATTCTACTTTTTATCACAAGCCTTATTAAAATGTCAATCTAATGAGTGCTTTATCTATGCCCTGTACAGTACGTAACTGAGATTAATTATGTATATTCTTACAGTTCTGTGATCATACCATGCAACATCACCGACTGGCACCTTCACAAGCAACACACACATCCACAAGCAGAACAAACATTAATTTATCAGTGCTAGCTATACCTGTCATTAACTCTATGCCATAGCTACAAAAGAGATTGGGTTTTTTGTATTTTAGAAAAAGAGGTTGGTCAGAAGCTCAGCATGCGCAATGGGCATTTGCTAACTTTAGCATGATGCCTTCTTATAGACTGTACTGTGCAATCAATTTCCCAGTATGGTAACATACAGTAGACTTAATTCTCCAGTCGACATCTCTATTATTTTCAATGCTTTGTAAGTCAAACCATGAATTGCTTTATATATATATATGAGCATATGTATGAAAATATAATTGCATGTGAGGAATTATTACATGCCTTTGAAAACAGGAATAATTGATTTATTACAAAAACTTAAGAGAACTATATTGTATAAAAATATATACTTGGATGAACGCTACTTGGAAAATGAATTAGAGCTCACCGTTGTGAACAACATCACAATGTTTCTGAGGAGTGCAAGTCATCAGAGGACTCCACCCCATACCAGAAGAAAATAATTTATTAATCTTGTTTAAAAGATCAAAACACACTTTTGGGTTTAGAGAGGAATAATTTCTACCTGTGTGCTGTAGATGTACTCTCAACATGACTAAAGAAGCAGTTTTTATTTAATCTCAGCAACATATTTAGCTATGAAAAAAGTTATTTCCTGCAATTAAAGGAAACAGTACTAAAGCAGTCCTTTTAAAAATAATTGCTTTTTTTAAAACCAAAAAAGGTCTACAACTCTTCCTACTGTCAAAGGTAGTGACAGAAGAAAAGCTCTGGCTAAGATGCCTGATGCATATATTCCACCTGTGAGTCTATGTAATGAAAGCAGCCCTGTGCTGCGGTACAAATCTTTGCTAATGAAGCTATAATCTTGCACTCAGGTGTCAGCACAAAACTAAATCCTGTCAGCTATATGATGCTCTTTAATAATTCCTTAAAGGGGTATACAGTGTTATGTATGGTTCTGCAAAATAATATCCATATTAAAAACTGTTTAAAAATTCAGAAAGAGAATCCTTCACAAATTATGCAGCTGTTTTCTTCCTTGCTGAAGGACAAAATGATTTAATATGAAAATGCTTAGGGGTTAGACGAGAATGATGAGAACAGAAAAGAATGCCAAGTATGAATGTAGACAAAAAAAATAAACAACTTTGTTTAAAACATTTATTCCAGAATCACATCATTACCAACTTTCAATGAAAAACAATATTAAGTCCACTGTTTGACATGAAAATGCACACTTTCAATAAACAAACTACATGGATACCAAGCTAAAATGAAATGACTTTAAAACTAATCCTACTTAACATAACATCTACTTCCTAAACTAAGAAACATTCACATTCCAACTGTTTTTACTGGCTTAAGATAGTAACACGGAGTGCTAATAAAGACAACATTGTCGAGTAGACTATTGTGATCTTTAATCCTGCAGCAGGCTGTTGGTGACTTGAGCAGTATTAGTATGATGAAACATACATAAACTAGACCTAGCTACACAGACAACACGTGAACCACTTGACTTAATGGGGACTTGCTTCTGTGTGTCAAGGGTAAATAGGATCTCACTAGTGTGATTAACCATTTAAAGAAATAAGCCTGCAAGGCTCCCTTGACATTGCTTTGGTACCTTTGTGTAATGTTACCTGTTTTGCATTAGTGATACTAAAAATCAGGGTAGCTAATTTTTTATGACCTCACAGTTATATTAAAATATTGACTTTTTTTTCTTGCTCAGGCAGCTAACCTTGGACACAATAAGGACTGCATAGGGGGTGCATACCTCGTAGATTCTGGCAATTCCACAAAGAAGAGTCACTTCTCCAGGAAATCGATCTAGCCCTTGCTTGAAAAGGTTCAAAGCTGTCACAGGCTGATCCAAGCGCAAATATACCTAAGCAAATAAAAAGGGTATATACATGTCAAATGTCCGACTTGTATACTTGTAGTGCTCTTTAACAAGGGAGATAAAAGGGATGACGCCTCCCTTTATGCAGTAAACCATTAGGTGAGATGGTGAATAATAGTGGGAAAATAATGGAGTAAATACTGGATCAATCTCTGTACTGGAGATAAAACAGGCTAATTAGGATAATTAAATTTGCATGCATATTATCGAGATATTATTAATTCATCTGGACATTACTAAGTAACAAAAAGAGTATCTTGTTGTTTATTGTCATATCAAAATGATATACTTTGACACTGAAGTGAAGGTATCACCTTGAACATTTTCTTGTTTAATATATTTTGAAAAACTTATGTTTAGGCTTGAAAGAACTGGAAGTTCAGGTTGATGGTGCTGGAGTACCAAAATATTTTACTAGTCAAATAAGACTGCACTGCACAGCGTAGTGATGCTTTCAAGTCTCCTTACTGCTCTGCCAACCTGTACTGTCACAAACAATAAAACCCCGTAACAGAAAGAGGCCAGTTTGCTCACTGTGATTTGGCTTCTGTGTTAACTACGGTAATGAGTGATGTGGATAATACTGTGTTGAGAATTGGATAGAGGACATCAGCGTGTCGACAGAGATCATCTCTGCAGCTGTCAGAGCAGAACTGTAAAGCTCTCCTGTTGTGTGGTATGGTAAATACATCTACAGCAAAGGGAAAAAAAAACCCTCACCTACTTTGGAAAACTAGATAGCTGGCCTGATTAATCTGTCTCCACTGAGTGGAAGAGTCTTTTGAGTGCTCCTGTTGGAGAAATAATACATTAGATAGTGCTAATACTTGGTATGACCAAAAAAGGGAAAGCACCTGTGACTGGTATCCTGACACATTTTGTGATGCAATGTAAGAAAAATCTTCATGACTAAGAAGAACCTTGGCTGGTTGTTTTACTCTTAAGTATCACCTATGTGACTGACCTGTACAATTTATCCTAAATATGTGTAGTAAACCAGTGCACACTGTCATACCTACAAATCATTTAGTATTTTCTTTCTTTGAACTGAGATAAACTTTTTATTATTTTGTTTGCTTGCTTGGTTTTCGACCTGATCTAGCTATGAACCATAGCCACCTTCACATTCTTCAGGCAAAAAAATTAACAAATGGAGGTCAGGAAACTCCACTAGATCTGCTCCTTTTTTATCTTTTTATGTTTGTTTATGAAGTATTTTTTCTAAGCATTATGACTCAAGCCTGCTCTACTGCTTAATCTGGAGGTTCTGTAGCAAAGACGCATTTGCTACAGATCCTCTGTGCAAGTATTATGCTAAAGCAACACAGCCACAGCACTCTACTACGTAATTCCCATATCAAGTGGCATATCACACTGTCCAACATCTCTGCAGACTGCAGAGCTGCTGTCTAGTTAAGTGGCAAAAGAAATTAAAAGACAGGCAGGACAGCTTCCACCTACTTGTGGCTGCTCTGGGGATACCTGCTCTTTAAGAGTATTACAGCTACAGTCACTAAGTTTTACATGCTAAATACAGAATGGCTCCACTTTCTTTTTGGTATCCCTCTTATCTCTTCTAAAAATATCCCATTTCCAGCTCTTCTGCGATGTGAAGTACTTTGTAACTTCTCAGCATCCCTGAATTCTTTAAAGACTCTTTATTTTTTTAGTTTTCTTTTGGTGTTTTATCTTTTCATAAATTACATTTCAAAGGAGAGTTAATATTCAGGAAAATATTAAGAAAACCAGACGGCTGTTGGAAAAACGAAAATAAACAAAAACCTAATTGTTACCATAGTACCGGTCTATTTGTACAGAACTTGATGCAATCCTTTTATTTTTTTAACGGCTGCTTAAGTCAAGTCTTATCTTTTCTGTACTGTCAGATTGAGCTATATCTCAGAGCCCTACTCTACTGCCTGTCCACCCACAGTCACTAAATCATGTTGTGCAATGCTTTATACTTGACTGAGCTGGTCTATGGAGTGGGAGGTGGAAGTTCAAATGTAGCTCCTACTTGAGCTAGTAATGATGGGGAGGGGGGAGGCATATCTCCCATAACGCATCACTGTTTCTTAATCCAATTACTCTGCCAATTTAATCACCCTGTGTAGCTCCTGTGTTTTGCAGAATGACTCTTGGTAGTGACAGAAATCTAAAATTACTAAGCTCAATTGAGTAAACTAACTCTAACTGCTGTATTGAAGACAAGTCTCCAGACAGCAATGATGATCATTTAAATACAAAATGTAAATTGTTCAAGAAATGTAAAGGTAAAACAAGTATCATAATATCTGAATTATCCACTTGTAGTGATGACTTTTGGATAGGCCTGTGACAGCTGGCTTAAACGGCGCAGATAAAGAACAACTTTCTAGGACAAGAGGAAGAAAAATGCAGTTTTAGTTTCTCACAGGCCACCTTTTCTTGAGTGTCTTAGAAAATGTTTAGAACCTGATGTGTACCCTGGTAAACAAGTAAATCTGAGGCTTAGCTGTGCCACCTTTTCTTTTAAAGCTTTTAATGCCTTTATTTTGACAGAACAGTCTCTGTTTCAAGGTCTCTGATTGCTTCCTTTAAGCTCACTTTGTTTTGATTTTGCTTGTGAAACTAGGATTTTGAGCTTCACTCCTTGCTTACTGATTTATTGCTTTAGTTTCCTAGGAGACCATATATAGCTACAACTCTGTTCTTCATACTGGAACTCAAAAAATTATTTAGCTGTATAATCCTCATTGGAGTTTAGAGCACAGAATATACTATCATGGGAGTTGGTTGGTTTTGTTTTTTGTAAAGTCTGGAAGCTCCAAAATCTTTTTGTAAACTACAGACTTCAGTTTCAACTGTTAGCACGTATTGCCTCAAGTCTATATCGAGATCACACACTATTAATGGCATATCAAGCTTGATACTCAGCTATTCTGGTGTACTGACTTCTTAGGGATTGTCCAGAATTTCACTTCATTCTTAAAGAAGCAAATCTATGACTTACTTTTGCCAAATACAAGATTGTATCAACCATGTCCTGTTGCTTGAGAGCTGATTTAAATTGTTTTTCAGCTTCACGATATAATCCTAACCTAAAGAGACAACAGATAGATATAGAAGGTATTTAGGTTTTTGTTTTGTTTAAAAAAAAAAAAGCTTATTAACTAATGAAGTAGTGCACATGAAACCAAACATGAACTGCCCAAAAGCATACTTTAAGGTCATAGATTTGTATGCATATTAATAAAAACCACGCTGATACATATATTAAGGTTACAAAGTCCAGCATTCAAAACTATGAAAAATGCAAATTCATTAAATTTTGTCTCCTTTCGTACATGCAGCTTTCTGGTGCTAACTGAATAATGACGTACTCATTTTCATAGGACGACTTCCTACTCTTTGTACAGAATGGACAGAAAATGAGCAATAAGTCTTGCCTCAACCTCTTAACCACGTGGTTTTGGAACAGAATTTCCTCACTCATGGCAAAGATCATGTAGATATTCACCACTGAAAAGTTTAGGTTATGCTTAACCATCTGTAGATGTAACCATCTCCTAGACTCACATGGAAAATGGTGAAACTTCTGTTGCTGATATTAAAAATCTTTAACTGTGTGTTGAAAAATATGCTGTATTGTAAACGGCACCGCAGCCTAAGACCATCCAAGTGGAATGTCAAATAAAGGTTATGGATAGTGAAGAATTTTATTAGTTTGGGCATGTAAAAAGAAGCAATAGTTTCAAGCCAAAATATGGCATAGAATTGTAAAAGGCTAACTGCTTTGTATTATCAGCCTGTTCCTACGAGTATTGCTTATAGAATTGTAAAGACTGCAGATGATGCTTCATTTTTTTAAAAACCAATACAGTATCCATATGTTTTACATTCACTGGACAAGCACACTGTAAGGAATGGAAGGGGGAGCTGTCACAGTACTTGTTTGAATTATGTGAAGCAGGGTGGTATCAGGAAGAGTTTCATTTGATTTAATGACTGGCTCTTACGATCATAGCTAGATAGGTCCTCAGCAACCACTCTAAACTGCTTGCAACAAGCTCTCCTCCCCGCTGTTACCACTCCTTCCTCAAAGAGGGATATTGCCGTCCAGAGTTGGGGCACTCCTAAGTCATCTGGATCAGAAGCTCAGGTACAGGGTGTCAGCCTTGAGGTCTTGGCATCTTTGGAACCGGTACTTCTTGGGCAATGTACCTCCAGCAGAAAGCATCTAACATGAATATTTAACTACTTATTATTTCATCAATCTAAAGCCCTCATGACAGTTAATTTGTCAAGCTAATATTGTAAAGTTAATTTTGTGTGGTCAGTTTCAAAATTATTTCTTTGCATTTATTTACTGAGTTTTCAAACAATGACTTTGAAGCACATTAACAAAGTTGAACATGCAACTAATTCTGTTACTTAAAGGTAATCAATGTTGATGCCTTTTCCTCAAGCACTTGAACATCGTGTCCTTGTATAATAAAGGAGATTTAACTGTAAGCACAGCGCTCTCTCACTAAATACTTACTGAATGATTTGTTGATGTTCAGCACCGCACAACAGACCCAGCAGTTCAGGTCCTGCACTCATATTCACTGATCACAGAAGAAACGGACAATGCCTTACCTATAGTAGCACTTTCCAATTTGGACTTTCCACCACCAGTCCTTGAATTGTGCATGCTCAGTGGCAAGGGCTGCCAAATCCAGAGCCTTCCAAAACAAACCCATCATCTTAACATTAATGCCTTCAATGTTTACACAAAGAAAAAGAACATGACGTGAACAATGCAAAGACTTTTGTAAAGAGAAAATTTTGGACAAAAAACCCAGTAAACTTAAGGTGGGGGCACTGCTTTATATTTACCATTTTTATAGCTTAGTGCATGAAGTAGCTGAAAGGATAATTTGTCTCTATAATGTAATCCAAATAGCTTCTACTAATTCAAAGAGAAAACATAAAATTAACTTGGTCAGACTCTTGAAGTGTTGCTTCAGAATGTACAGAGTATTTGTGTAAACCAATTCACTTTTTCCAAGCTTCCCATCCTTGTCCACTAGAAGTTGTTAAAAACAAGTGAAAATACACTAAAATAAAGAAATCAGCTCAGCCAGTTTGAAATACTGTAGAAATAGTCATCTCATTGCTAGTGTCAGGCTGACTCCACTTCTGGGAGCTCTCAGATGCGTACAGTAAGAAATACTTCTTCCTTTAAAAAGTTTAGGATGTAAATAATTATTTTATGACAGACAGGAAAAACAGACAAATATTCTAAGAAATAGCCATTGACAAAAGTGGAGGTCTAAAATCTCTTTTATATGGTATACTGGAAAAGTAGGTATGCTAATCAATGTGCTACCATCAGCCACCACAGTATCTACGGGCTTTCATGTTTTAGCTATAATTTCAACATTTTTGTTAAAACAAATAGATGAGTGTTCTGTACCAAAACCTACAAAGAAGCAATTGTTAGTGTTCCATTTTTAAAATTCCATTTTGTCCCAGAACATACCAAAGCCTTTCTTCATTTGTTACTTATATTTTAGGGATATCATCAGAAATAGTCTAAAAAGCTTTAACACAGTATTTCCATAATAAAGAACTGACTTCGTTTTTTTCATAAACATTTTGCAGACCACAGAAATCAGACACTAGCTATCTATTAGGAACAATATGAAAAAGTTTTGTGCGCAGGCCACTCAGATGAACCAATAATTTCCAGGAAAAATAATTATCTGGATATTTGAAATACTATAAAGAGCTTAATTTAGTGATTCCTAGTCTTCATGCTAGCAACATGAGGCTGCAAGTAATCAACGGGTGTAGATTTGACAGAGCACTGCAAATTCAGCAGAGCTACGACAACTTAGACAAGTTGCTCTCTTTTGGCTCTGTGAGAAAGAATAATTTATTTTCTGTAGCAACTCAAGCTAAGGAGTTGCACTGATGCTGTCCTCAAAGCGAAAGAGACAATCGTCATTCCCTGCCTTTGTGACAGGAGTCAAAAAACTGAGGAAAGCTTCTAACTCTGAATTCACTATTTCTCCTGGTTACATGGAATTCTTGAAGCTCTCAGACGGCAGCTTTCACCTTAGTTGCCCTTTGTTTCTTAATGGCTTTGCAGATTGCACAACAGGACCTCTGGACTCTACAGCTATAATGGGGGAAGAAGCTTGTTTCAAGACAAATTATCGGTTTCCCCTCCAGACACTTTCTTTCGTCTGAAGGTACGTAAGTAATTTTGCCCCAGTACTGGTAAAATTTGGGAAAGATGTTAAAACATCAGTTACCTCTGTTACATTTACAAATATATTTACAATGCACGCGGCTGTCAAATAACCACCCCTGCTTCTAATGCAGCATGAGCAGCCACTTAAAGTGAGTAATGATGATACTGCAAAATAACATGCTTCAAAGAGCTTTCCTTAGAGTGCTCTGATGACAAGTATTCAAGGAGAAGAACTGCAGAAAATGATCCCTTCTGTAGCTACAAATTCAGCTTTCTTTCTGGTACCCTAATTATTTCTGATAACTATTTTATGCAAGGCTAACAATTCTAGCTGCTATTGTGAAGTGGGAACTAAGACTGCTTCAGGCTTAGTAGATACATCAGCAGTTTCTCTGTCAGTGCAGATCCCAAACTCTTACTGGGATCTTATTACAAACATCAAGAAACAATGCATGACTTCATTTTTAAGTTAGTTTCTGAAATTAAATGCTGTTTTAATGTTTTCCTATTAAGGAAGAAGGAAAGGAATAGGAAAACCCTGTTTATGATACTGTGCATGTGATCACAAAAACTTCAATAAAAAAATAGTGCAAATGTTACCACTATTTCTAAAAAGTGTTCGCCTGAAAAGGTGTTGTGCATATCAACGTCAGCTTTTTGCATACCAGTAGTTGGACTTTCTACTGGTATTACAATAAAATCTTTTGACAATGTGGCCTTTGAAATGTTAGCAAATTGATTAAAATAGACTTTTAAAAGTCAAAGCCTTCACCTTGCGATGTCGATACCAACCGCTAGCAAATTTCAAATTCAGTTTGCTGCAAACTTTTTTTTTTTAATTGCACAGTTTAGGTACAAATCAATGTTCAATCTGCACAGCATGTTAATTTAAAACCAATCTATAATAGCAGCAGTAAGTGAAATGCTTGTCCTGCACTCCTGTGCATTTCTGAATGTGCAGTCATATTAGTAACTAGAAGGGAAAACCAGCAGAGCTTGTGGATTGGCAGATACTGGTATGTCCCTTTAAGGATTTTTTTTCTTCTAACATACGTATCAGGAAAAAAAAAAACAAACCACACTGTTTTAATAAACTTTAGACTATAACTCATCATCAGGAAATGCTGGTTAGCTGAAGTCGTTACTCTATAGAGCACTTAGCTTAGTTACTCATGTATGCAGGAGCCCATTTCAGTAACAGTCTTTCCCTGGTAAGCCTTTCAGAACAAATTAATTTTACTCTCAGTTCTTATATTTGCACAAATAAAAATAATAAAACCTCCTAATACTTAGTGGGTTTTCTGTTAAAAAAAAAGTTTGTTTAAAGAAAATGTTTCCTTAAAAAAAGTTTCCTTAAAAGAAGTTTTCCTTAAAGAATGAATCAGAGCTGGTTTTAAATGAAAAAGAATATATGTTCTTTAATTGTAACAGTATTTAGCATGATTATGAGATTCATTTTTTTAACACTACTTTCCTGAGCTAAACTGTATTATAGCTAAGACTTCCAAAATGTCTACGAACTGTAACTCAGTCTAAAACAGCTTGTAGGGTTGTGGTAATTTACTACTGTATTGCAAAATTAAATTGGTAAATGTACATTCGTTTGAAACTTAGTAATTTCATACATAGTGTTGTATTTACCAAGAAATTAGATCAAAATGATAGCAAGTGTCTGCTGCTTCTTTCACGTGCTGTTGAACGGCAGCAATTCTCCCAGCAACAGTTATTGACTAAAACCTTATCTGTAGACAAATCAACGCAGTAAGATAGCTGAGTAATTTACATTAGCCATCGTCATTTTAACACAATTTCTTTGGTGAGTGTCTTCTGGATTGCTATAGTTTGTAAATCTAACGTAATTCAATTATAAATAGATTTCTATCAGAGAGTATAAACGTCAGAGTATTGGGAAGAATTAAGGAAATGTCAGAGGTCATGACTTCTGGCCCCAATTATGTCTTGTAAATGCACTGTTCTTCCTGACAACGAAGTGTCTTGCCATCATGACCCACCTGTGAATATTGGCAGAATACGATGTCACAATCTACTGTTGATAAAAAGTAGCAGTTGAACTATTTTTGGACAAGTCTTTTAAACTGCCCTGCACTTAGCATTTAGCCCATAAAATGGCTTTTAGAAGTAGCTAAGGGGTACAGAAAGTCAGTTATTAAGCATATGTGTTCAAAAGGCAACAAGTCATGAACAGTAATGGATAGGGTAACAGTAATTTCTTCAGAGAAGTGTTTAATTTTTCATTAAATAAAATGGAAGACTTTTGAATACATTTTCAAGTGCTGAAAAAGCTCAGTTCTCTCTTCTTGCATCCCCATGTTTCCAATAATTGATAGATTACAGATGCATTTACTTTTAACTTTAAGCAAATTCCTACCATTATCTGTCCAGTTGAATGTACACTGAGTAATGATATTTCTCCACTGAAATTGCTGAGGCTTTTTGTTTGTTTGTTTTCCTTTCTACACACTGGCTGAATAGTAAACAGAAGACAAATAATAAAAATGTCTTTGCTTCTTAAATAATAATGCAGCTGAGAACAGTACAGACTGTTCCAGATCAGTACAGTGACAAAGGAATGATATCGTCACTATTACTGTTGTGTTTTACTTGCAAACCTGCAGGACCTGGTCTTCCAATTCTACACATGCATAAAGTCCACAAGTAGAGGCTTTTCAGTCTACACAGCCACAAGCTTAAGCCAATTTCCCAGGTTTTCAAGCCTTCCAAACTCTTTCATCTCATCTCATGCAGAAAAGTTTTGGGTATTTTTAAAGAATATGCAACATCACACAGTAGTGGGTAACGCAAAGATGCAAGAGATGTCAGTGAATGTTCTAATGGGCTATCAGGCAAGATTCAGATCAACTTTTCAAGAGTTAACGTGTGTGCTGTTTCTCTGCTGAATCCTAAGCAAACGAATTCTTTTCAGGAAGAAGCAAGAAAATGAATTAGTGAAATGCTATTGGTAGGAGGAGAGGTGAATAAGCAGTGATGCAGCCAAGTTTTAGCTGAAGTTAAAGTATTTATTTTTTTGTTTAAGAAAAACTCATGCAAATTAGGTTCAAAAGGAAGGGAGGACAGTTTGCAGAACAGAATTATACTGAAAATGATGTACAAAATGCAGAAGAAATGAGGAACGAAAGCAAACAAGAGAAAGCTAACTGAACAGTTAAAAAAAAATCTCCTCAGAGATACACATTACACTATAAAGGTACCTCGCACTGTGAAGTGACACAATCTTTTTTTCCTACAAGATGCTATCACTAACAGAACAAGTTGATCTCCCCCTCATTACCCCTCAGTCAGCTTATGTCTAAGCTGACACTTCTTTGATTACAGGTATTTATTCAAATTGCTAGGGTGCATAAAAAAAACTTAAGGCAAAACTTTTCTTGCAAGACAGTGACTTGGCATTCTCAGCAGGATTTCAAAATACATACAGTCTAAAAACATATTACAATTTTTTTCTGGAGCGCTTGGAAAATTCCTTGCGTTCTATGAAATTAGTCTGTCTAGCCTAGAGATCCTGCATGTGCTTAAAGTGTAGGTCACAGGCATATGCGGCATCTTATCAACCCTTATATTCTTAGTGGACTGAGTTCTCAGTAACACACAGTATAAACTTCAATTACTAGCGGCATAAACCCCAGGCACTTTCTTCATATTCAGTATCAGACTACGTAAATGTTAATTGCTATTTCTCTTGTGACATTTCTGACACTTGCGCTTACTGTTCCAACCATATCTTGGATTAATAGTGCACTGCAATTCAATCCTCTTAAGTGAATGCTATGCAATAAATTTGACAGCATACAACTATAATCATCTGACAGTAGATGAAAAAACTTCACATAGCAGTACATTTGGAAATGGTTCTGATCTAAGTCAACAACAGCAAAAAATATTCTTGTGTGTTATTGACTAACTGGAGAGTTTAACTTCAGATCTAATCACATGCCAGCTAGTAGTATTGCAGAAAATTCAATAACTGTTTAGTAAGTTATGCATTATGGACTCAAACAGTTCTTTCAAACAAACTTCAAGTAGAAAATTTAACTGAGTGCACACGTCTAACATAGTAATTAAATATTTTAACACTTTATTCATTGAATAAATTAATTATTTCCCCGGCTGAACTGCCAAAAAAGTTCTGTAACCTTTACCTGTTTCTGAAAGTTTGAACAATAATCAACCCGAAGTTGATCTTACCCATCCAGTGCAGTAACAGAGGAAGAAGCACAGAAGAAAAATTTTGGATAGGCTAAGAGGGGAATTGTATAATTAGGAAAACTTTTGGAGAATGAATGTTATAGACAATCACATGGACAATATATAATCTTTCTCTTGAGTCCACAAAACACCTCAGCACTATGGAATTAAGTTTCTAGAAAAGGTGTCCAAACTCCTATTGATAATTTATTTTTCCACAGTTTCACCAAATACCTCTCCTTTCTATACATCCAAATGCATTAACAATCTTCTCAGTAGTTTAAAATGTTAAATGATGTTCAACTCAACCACTAATTATTTCATCAGGTATTTTCACCACCTCCTGCTAACGGACAGTCTTCAGTAACTTACTGCTTTCTCTCAAGCCTCAGGAACTCTGAACTTTATAGGCAGTTCAGCTACCTGACCTGCAGTTTCAGCTACTGCTCAAGCTCCAGCAAATTGTGTTAACATGAAATCATACATACAGGGATCTTACCATGTTGATAGATGAGGGACCTACTTTTATGCATT
Organism: Bucorvus abyssinicus; assembly: GCA_009769605.1. Taxonomy (NCBI): domain Eukaryota; kingdom Metazoa; phylum Chordata; class Aves; order Bucerotiformes; family Bucorvidae; genus Bucorvus; species Bucorvus abyssinicus. The sequence goes on from CM020036.1 coordinate 18,600,679, forward strand.
AGAATGCTTTGCTTCTCGAAAAAGAGAGCAATCCGTATCTTGGTATTTGCAAATTATCATCCCTGATTATCACTCCTGTAAGAAAGGATTTCTCTCTCTCTCAAACAACTTCTCATGCTTCACTTCTGTGTACTACCTGGATCCTTAGTTTAGCACAATATAGACAGAAATAACTGAATGATACCTAATTAAAATTGAAAATGGAACATAGTAATTACTCACATTTTTTACGTCATTTTCATGGTGAAAAATATATTCAAACAATGCCTGTCAGAAGAATATTTAAAACATTGTCATATTTGAAGATAAAAATTGATAATATTAATTTAGAGGAATACAGAATCTTGATTATGTTAGGCAGAAATTAGTTCTTTGTGAAAGCAATCACATTCACATATCACAATTGCTGACATTTACATTTAATTAAGACTTGAATAGACAGGAACTATAGATGTGCTACAGTATCATTACAGGAAAGCATTTTAATTCTTCATTTGTTGCAAGGGATTAGTGAAGTTTCTTTTCTTTGGTCCTTAAAAATCACTTAAAAAAAAAAAGGAGCTATAATTTGAAAGTGAATATGGATTTCAAAATCTGGTACCATTTTCATGTCTTTTTAACTGTAAAATGAACAAGTGATCTAACAAAGACTTTTTGGAATGCATAGTTAGGTGCTTATGTAGTGCAAAAACTACTTAAATTAAACATAGTTTATTAAGAATTTAAGCTGAGCAAATTTCATCTTAGGGAAAAAACAATTCTAAACCCTACAGAATTTTGGGAAAACCTTTTTATTTGTAAATGATAAATGCTAACAATATTGTGCTTCTGTAACTCTAATGAACCATCATAATAACAAAGCTTAAAGAATTTGCATGCATCAGCTGTGCTGCGATAACTGTTCATAAAAGCACAATTGCACAGCAATATAACGGCATCTCTGTTTACTCCTGTATAAAGCCAAACAAGTCATACTACCTTGTAGCTGTTCTGCACTAGAATATAGAAGAGTATATAACAGGTAATGGGGGTGGCATTTTAAGTGAACAAAATCATGCTGAAAGATGCTAGATAACTAAATGGAGACTGGAAGCCTCAATTCCCAGAAATACAGTATGGGTGCTAGTAACATTTTTCTGCATCTTTTTCTGCATCCAAAACCCTGCTTCAAAAGAACAGAACATTGTTCTAAATTCTTATTATTCATTATAAAGTACTAAAAGAAAATATTGACCCACGAGGAAAGAAATAAATAACAAGAGCGCAGTCTTCTAAGGGCTTCCACGACTCTTCTGCCAGCTTTTCTTAATTCAAAATTCTTAAAATATTTACCTTAAGGAAACTAAGAATTACTAATGAATTGTCAGGTCTGGTGAGGAAAGTAAACCACAATCTATTCGTCTTCTACTGTTGGTCAGAAAAGACTGAACAGATGATTAAAAGACATTAAAGAACTATAAATAAAAACACATTTATAGGAAGCTTAGAATAAGTGGATAACAAAAGAACAGAAAATAAAGATGTAGCATAACATTTCCTCCTCTAGTTCAATAACAGGGAAGTATTCAGTAAAAGTGAATAAATCTAATGTGATTTTAAAAAAAAGTTTTCTTGCATGGCTGGCACAAGGAATTTACTGCTGTTATCTACAGGCCCTGACCTTCAAAAGGATTTAAATGTCTGAACATTCACTTGGATAAAAATATCTAGAGTTATCTTAATAACTCTCTTAAAAACCCACAAGCTAAAAAAGATAAAACTTCCTGCTTCATGCCATAAGCCAGCTGCTAACTGAGATTTATCAGAGGCTCTCTCTGGTGACAGGTGATACCTCATATGTCTACTACAGGGTTTAGTGCAGCAGTTCTTAATATGGCTGATGCTAGTCAGAGAGAAGCCACAGTCCTGTATACTTCAAAACATCGGAAGACCTAGTCATGAAATGAAAAGATAGATAATCTAACTTAAAAAAATATGTGGTGAGTATACTTTGCAAACAAATTAGAAGTAGTATGTTGGAAGACTATATATCAACACGAATACACGTGCTAAATACGTGAATTTAATAGTTGCAAGATTTATCATTTTTTTGCACCTGGGAGAGGTGACAGCTCACAAGAGTTTTAAAACTTCATGATTCTTAACGCAGAGTGCAGTCTGCAGTCTCACCTCCTGCTTTGGCTTTAGCCTTAATGCTGTCTTGTTTAAAAGTTATAAATCCACATAGCTCCAAATTTAAACTTTGATATTACATTCTGTGTGAAATGCTAATGCCATAATGTATTAGCTTCATAATACTGACAAGTACACTTGCTGCCTATGGATATATCTGTGATTGTTGCTTTACATTTTTTAGCTTAAGCCTCTTTTCATACAAAACTGAAGGAAGACAGAGCTACCCCATTGTCCCAGAAAATGCTAATTAAAAACCAAACTTGTTAAAAATATATATGTTCCTCATTCCTGAGAGCTGTTGCTGAGAACACGTTTCATCTGAAAGCTAACATACCTAGTTAAACAGTACAGTTACCAAACACAATTAAAAGCTGTCTTCAAGCAGAAGAACTAAGCCTAGTTTCTTATGGATGTGTCTTGTGGTTCTTTATCTTTCCCGGGTTTCTTACATTCTCCCTGTTTTACAGACTGTGATGGATTTAGAATAATGTGTGTGCTGGCTGATTGCCGGCAAGGAAATAATTGGAGAAAAGGTCTGCAGTTTTTTTCAGCACTGATAAAGAACTGACTGGTAACTGCCCTCAGATGATAGTCTGGAAGTCTTTCATTATCTCGCCAGACTAGAACATCCTATATTTTATATCTGTTCTACCACCTAGTTTGGTTAAGAGGCCAAGGGACAGAGATGTAAGGAGTGGCTGAACAACACAGTGCAGTCACACAAAATGCATTTCCTTTGAAAACCACACTAAAAAGAAATTTGCTAATTGTTTATGAAAAATTATTAACTAACGTTTTGGAATGGAGGAAGTAATTTCCACCAGCAGATTATTAGGTACTACTAGTCTTCTAACAGTAGTCACCACTATGTTTCTCGAAATAGACTGAATACAGAGTTCTTTCAGCTCTAGGTTACTAGCCAAATATAGCTCCAGAGACTGTGTTTGGTATTTGATACCTTGTGCCAAATGAGTTGTTGGTCTCAGCCCAACAGTTGTTTCTGTGAACAAAGTATGCACAGAAAACATCTTCATCTATACAACTAACTGGTTGTGTTGGGGAAAGATTTAACTGAAAGGCCGCAGAGTGATAAATCATTACACAACTTCTAGGTTCCTTCCACTCAAAGCTGAAACCTGTAAGTTGGGCAGATAACCTGGATAAACCTGTTCTATTGGCAGATAGTCTCAATCTTAACGGAATAGGTATGAAAAATTCTGAACAAAAAGATGAAATCTTTTTATATAAAAACTGTTAACTACTGCCGTAACATCAAAGGGAAAAATTCAAACCATTTGAACATTTTTAGGCCAGGATTGCCATCTATTTGTACACAGAACCACATTTCCAGACACTAAGAGGGTTCTGCTGTTTTATTTTATTATATACAAATGTTTTTCCGTGGTCATACATTCAACATAACCTCCTCAGACATATTCTCAATTTCAAGTCTGGTAATCACTGTCAAAAGATAAATAACACACTATTTTTCTGAACTTTACATCTACAACATAGTTCATCATTGTTTGTATCCCCAATACCATGTACAGTTACATTAGAATGATGCCAGAAAATAAGAAAAAGGTATCATAACATTAACCAAAATAGTTACATACCTTTGCCAGTTTGGGTTTTTGGGCATATTTTGCTAAATTCAGTCGAGACAGATTTATGAAAGGGCCATCTGGATTTGTTAGCATTGAAGCCTGAAGGGGAGAAAGAAGTTCTTAAGCATGAAGATTCCCTACACTTTCCCTGAAATTTTTCAAAATATTAGTAGCACACAAGAAAACCCCAATCAAACAAAGCATTTGTAGATGATTTGCTCTACTGTGAGGTACAGACTTTTATTACTAAATTTCATCTTTTCTGAAAGCCATGAATTTGTCCTACTCCCATACAGTCCCTGAAAGAAGCTGCATGAATTATCTTCTGGAACTACCTTTTTCTTCCCTCTCTCCACTGTGTCCATAATGTGCCTAAGCATATAGCTTGGACTAACTGTTCGTTGAACTGAAGGCAGTTGGGATACATTAAAAAAAAAAATCTTCAAGAAAGACTTAGGAAGATCAGTTCATACCTGCAATAGTGAGAAGCTATCACAGTTTGCCATTAATGCGATGTATTACGTATTTATGCCAGTTGCTGCTTACTAATTTTGTTGATAGATCAGGATAAATCTAGTATAGTTCATCTTCCTTATCTCCTGAAGTGACAGACACTGAGAGATTAGTAATGGTTCTGCAGTAAAGTGAAAAACTTGGAGAACATTTTAACATACTTATGGTGAAATCATGTCATAGTCTTTTCATGGCCTTCAGCGAATAAAAATGAGTCTCACAGAACTTGTGAATTCAGAATTTATGTGAATTTTTGAATTTACGTACACTTTTTTATATAAACAGTCTAGCAAACTAACAAGAAGTAACATTTTCAAACTCTACTTTGAAAACAATTTAAACAAAAAATTAGAAATGCTCACCTCCTTCAAACTTGAGTTCAGATGCAGCTTTAAAGTCAACTACAATGTCACTGTACCAGATACTTTGACCAAGAAAGCCATCATTCTGAGAACAGAATGAAACAACTTACCGTTCCTAGCCTAACACATCGTCCAGACGCACTCGTAATTGGACGAGCTGTGAGAGCTGTTCGAGATGTTTTTATAGCCTGTTCCATAGTACTTGGCCGTCCACTTTGTGTGCCGGGTCTCACAAACCCTGTAATAGGTCTTCCTGATTGAGTTACTGGCCTGAAGACGTTAAGCACATTATCCTTATGGTGAGTCATATTTATAAATAGAGAATTTAAACGCATCTCGAGCATTTAAGATTTGCTCATTTGTAACTAGTCACATTTTTAAAAAATAAACAATTACATACCTAACAGCTGGACTGGGGCCTCCACCTTGGCTAGTTCCAGGGAGTTTCAGAGATGTTCCTGGTCCTATAAAATAAAAGCATTTCTTACTTCACACTGAGATACTACACCCTTGTGCAGGGGACTTGAAAAAATGATTGAGTCTTCCAATAAACTGGACATTTCTTTGTTCAAGCTGCAGGGACACAGCACTAGACAAAGAAGGCAAAAAACAAATATTGCACTGCACTACTGACAAATTGTCAGACTACTGCAAGAAACTTGTCACAATGAACATGGTTTGCTCACTTTTACCCTTCCCACTCTCTCCTCCATTCCACTTTAGGAGATTGAGTGAGTGGCTGTGTGGGGCATAGCTGCCTGCTGGGGTTAACCCACAACAATTCTCAAGAACATCTTAGAAGCACAGATAGCATTGACATAAGAAAAGTTATTGGAACAATGAGATCATGCTAAGCTGAAATGGTGTATTTTCTGTCTGGGATGAAATAGCACCAGGACTTGAGTAAGTAAACAAAAACTTTCAGCTACAGGGCACATGGAGAATGATGTTATTAGACCCATGTAGGACCCCTACCCACAATGTATTTACTAGTTCTTGCATGTAGATTTTCCATTACTTTCACTGACGTTTGATTATAGTCAGTTTTTCTAACCTCCTACATGAATGCCAAAGAGATGGTTTTAAAAACTTGGTTAAAAGCAAGAGACAACAACTATATCTTCTGATCTGTTCCCTGTTTGTTACCATGATACATTTAGTCAACAGCTGGCGCTGAAGATGAGCCAGCAGTGTGCCCAGGTGGCCAAGAAGACCAACGGCATCCTGGCTTGTATCAGCAATAGTGTGACCAGCAGGAGGAGGGAAGTGATTGTCCCCCTGTACTAGGCACTGGTGAGGCCACAGCTCGAATACTGTGTCCAGTTTTGGTCCCCTCTCTCCAAGAAGGACATTGAGGTGCTGGAGCGAGTCCAGAGAAGGTCAACGAAGACTGTGAAGGGCCTAGAGAGCAAGTCCTTTGAGGAGCAGCTGAGGGAACTGGGGTTGTTTAGTCTGGAGAAAAGGAGTCTGAGGGGAGACCTTATCGCTCTCTACAACCACCTCAAAGGAGGTTGTAGCCAGGTGGGGGTCACTCTCTTCTCCAAAGTAGGAAGCGATAGGACAAGAGGAAACAGCCTCAAGTTAGACTGGGAAAGTTTAGATTTGATATTAGGAAAAATTTCTTCATCTAAATGGTGATAAAGCACTGGAACAGTCTGCCCAGGGCAGTGGTTCAATCACCACCCCTGGAGGTTTTAAAAGACATGTAGATGTGGTGCTTAGGGACATGGTTTAATGGTGACTTGGCAGTGCTGGGTTAATGGTTGGACTTGAGGATCTTAAAGGTCTTTTCCAACCAAAATGATTCTATGACTCTATGTACTGAAAGAAATGAGATTTTCCTTTTTTCCCGAAGATAAACCACAAGTTTGCCCTTTTTCAGTCTTATCTCTCCCACCCTCAAGCTATAATTACCTCTGAGATACTACTAGTCCATTGTTTAAGTAAGTTTAGCAGACTTGTCCAAATCAATAACTTCTAACTCAATCTAAATACCTTCCAGCTTTTTTAATCCATGCTGATACCAAGCACCTTGGACTCCAGTATTACAGTAGCCACCAAGTTACAGCTGTATTTAAAGCTAAATAATACAAAAAAAAGGTATTAACCATGATCTCCTTGGGGAAACCAACTAAATATGTAAGTAATGTTGAAATTAGGACTGAAACTCATGATTCTCTCTCTTCTGGATGGCTGTACTTAGAACCTCTGTTGCTCCTGTGAATCTTGAATTTTTTACTCCACATCAGAAAGGGTGGACAGTCTACCCAGCAGAGTTTCTAACACGATAACTAGGGTACTCTTCTGAGAAATGGAGAAAGTGGCTTTCTACTTTTCAGGCTAGCGTACAATGAACTAGCCTCACTTTCTGAGCCTTTTTTTTTAACTATCACAATAGTATTTAAAAGGTAGGGCATTAAAATTCCTTTTCCAGACATGTCTTTAGTAAGTATGATTGCTTTCTGCTTTTGGTGTACTGGGAGAAGGCTTACAGGATTTAGTTCCATTGATCTCACCCCAGGCTACTCAGTCTTTACTTTAGGAATCCCAACTGAACTAGCTATGAATAGGCACCCAAAGGCCACCACAGCAACAGAATTTAAGAACAGAATTCCAGCAGTTAGTGATTGCTGCAGATGACTCCTTTAACTCCCTAGTTACTAAAATAGCTGTGATTATCCACATTGCCAGTTAATACGAGTTTCTGAAAAATATGTTGTCAGGGCAACAGTTTTAAACAAGATTACAACCATAGTTGCTAAATTGATGGTGTTAAAAGTCCAAAGGCAACATACTGGGAATTTTCTGTAAAATGATCCTGTAGTACATTTTTATTAATAAACAAGATTGATGGAAAATTAAGACAGCGAAATCAGAAAAATTTAAAAACTAGTGGAAGATAGATTTCTTTCTATATGTGTGAAGAGGAACCACAGAAAAGTAGCTGTTACAAGTGGACCCAATACAATTCAGTAATTATTTAATAATGCAAGACTGAGATCAAAATCATTATTAGGATAGTTTAATCTGGAAATTAAGATAAGGACAGATGCAAAATTGAAATGGGTATGTAACTGATGCAAAAGGATTTGAACTGCTTAGTAAGCGACGTACAGACAATACCAATTGTAATATGAGAGGTATGGCTACACATTTTTAAGTCTGTAAGCTATAATTACAGGAATAATGGGGAAGGTTATCCTGGAAGATTTGCCAGAATAAAAGACCCTGAGTCAAGACCAACTACGGCTAACACACTTTAAAAGCGAAAGTCCACAGTCAGTAAGCATCCATTTTTCTTAAATTGCAGGGAAAAGTAGAAGTGATCACAGAATGGCTGAAGTCAGAAAAGACCTCTGGAAGTTATCTGGTCCAATCAGGCTCAAGCAGGGCCACCTAAAACTAGCTGCCCAGGACCCTATCTATATGGTTTCTGAATATCTCTAACAGGGGACAGTCCAGAGCCTCCCTGAGCAAGCTGTGCCAGTGCTCAGTCACCTTCAATGTAAAAATAAGTGCTTCCTGATCTTCAGACAGAGCTTCCCGTGTTTCAGTTTGTGTCCATTGCCTCTGGTTCTGTCACTGGACACCCCTGCAAAGACTGGCTCAGTTCCCTTTGCACCCTCTGATACCTGTGCTTACCTTTTTACATAAAAATGTAATAGAAAAACACTTCAGATATATAAAGAAAGTAAAATCAAACTGTAGAAGAAAAATATATTTTCTATATGTTGGTGGACTATGTCTAGTTTAGTGACTAAAACTGAAAAAGCATGCAGATTAATTGGAAAGTATTAAGAAGAGAGTTTCAAGAGTCAACTAAAAAACTAAAAGATATACCTCGGAATGAGAAGAACGTTCAGCTTATCACGGAAAAGAACCCCAGATGACTTAATGACAGTTTTAACTACTTACTTTGTGCCTTTGAAAACAAAGACTTCCTATCAGGCATAAAATGTACACAAAGAAGCAATAGCTGGAGCTATAGCTGATAATTCCCACTAAAGTTATGGCATACACTGATAAAAGCTAGCAAATTTAATAATTTACTAAGGACTGCAGGGGGTTCTTTCTCTCTGAAAAACAATATACTAGCTCTGGCACATCTAGTAGATTTGAAGCATGAATAGTAAAGTCTTATCTCAATGATTCAGGAGTGCAGGCTACACCATCATAATGATTTTCTCTGGCTTTGAAATCTGTGACACACTATCCAGAAAGACACCTTTTTTCAGTTTAAATATAATACGAATGTATTTTTCCAGAACGTCTTATTTCTCAACAATATTCATCAAATTATCTTTGTTGGCAGATGGTCTCTACCACAGGGGGCATAAAAACAAAGTCTACATTATATTATTATGCTGTTTTAAGACAGACAGATGAAATTAGATTATCATAATGTATAAACACAACTTGAGTACTGCTTGACTGCTTATATGTGACCACGCATGTAATGGCGATTTAAAAAAATGTAATCAGATAGATACACAATTGCCTACTTCTATCCAGAAGAGAAAAGCTTTTAATGCTTCAAATATTAGTCCCGGCCTCTGTCCAGATCTTCCCTTGAATTCCTTGACATGGTACATGGTTGAGAGCCACATCTGATAAGATGTATAAAAATTCCCAGGTGGATTGTACTAAAGGAACAGAAAACTAGAAATAACACCAAAAAGCCAAGGAAGACTACTAATTACTGCCCTCTTGGAAGGGAATTGATGAAGGTGAAAAACGCTGCATACAATAAACAACGACAGGGCTGAAGAACTGCCCTAGGAAGGGAGGAAAACGTAGAGAAAAGCAGAAGAGAGAAAATCAGTTTAGAAAATGTTTGTGGGAAATGATACAAAAAGGTGATGCCAGATTTGGCCAGACTGTTGCCTACAGTACAGACATACGAGTGAGATTCACAGTACATCAAGGGCATATATTTTTCTCTAGTTTCGCACAGTGCCTAGAGATGTCAGAAAGTAGTAAAAGAAATCAATGCACTGATGGAAGAGAGCTAGTGAGTACAGAGATGTAGAGGAAAAGCTGACAAAACACTATTTGTCTGAACCCTCGTCTGACAGGCCTAAGTCCTACAGCAAGATCATGTGTTGTACCTCAACACTGCCATGCAACTACAAAACAATCTAAAACTCTTCTTGCAGCAAGAGCTAAAAGCCATATCAGGTCACCTCGGTATGTACTGTTTTATCCTAGATGACAATCCTGACCAAAAAAGCTCTTGTTGCTTCAATGTAATTGAATGAAAGTCATTCTTACGTGCTACTTGAGCAATGGCATTTTCATCTAGCACGATCTCTGCGATTCCTTCTTGATCCATATCAATTTCATCCACGTACACCATTTCTGTCAAAGCTCGTGTTTTCAGGCTCCAGGCAGCCTGAATAAAGGTAAAGTAAAAAGTAAAACATCTTCAAGACACCAAATAAATAATCCAATCAGTAATTTTTAAAATCACTATTCCCTTCACAGTTTTAATAGGCTTGAATAAGGTACTGACTTAGACAGTGGGTATATCCATCAGTTGCCTGATGGAGATGGAAAGGAGACCACGACTTCAGACAACACTTTTGGAGTGGACAGCTATAGTCACTGAGTTTGGAGAACAGAATTCATGCCTCATGAAAAGTTATGACGAATTTAGGTCACAGGCAACTCTCTGATATCTTGTGCTTTTGAAGAAATCTCCAGTTACCAGTGCCATTCAAAACCCACTGATGACAACACCTTATTTAAATTGGGATGAGAGAGGAAGGTAAGTAAACCACTGTAATGCAAAGTAATGCCCTTCCCAGCCATCTGCAGAGAAAGAAGGAAAATGTTTTAACTAGCAGTTAAAGATACAGTACATTACTCTCCACAAGTGACAGTCTTTAGAAAGACAATCTACAACTCTTCTGTTCACAGCATCAGCTGTAAAAAAAGTGTAAATGCATAGATTAAGCATCTCAGATTGTGAGATTATTGGAGCACTTGTTAGTGAACTGAACTGACAAATTACTACATTAAATGTCTTGGAGGATTACATGAGCAGAGTGGAAAGACAAGCATAATTCTAGCCTATGTGACAAGCTTTGTGTAGAATGCAGAGACACCAAATTAACAGGGAAAAGAAAAATCAGTGGCAGTCACACAGAACTACCAACAAAATAACTGCAGATCCAACCACTCTGATAAATTAATATGCCTATAATGTACTCATAGAGCTGGCACAATAAAGGGAGCCATAAGACCAATCCCCAACCTTCCTTCAGATATTGAACAGATCATCATAAATTTTCCAAAGTAAAAATTATTGCCAAAACAATTAGATTTGTTTCTTTTCTGACACCAATACAGCAGTCTGGTGGAAAAACATGCTTAATATTTGCTAAGGAGACATTTCAAAATAGAAACAAACTGATGCTACCTTAATAGAACTAAAGGTCAAACACATGGAAACATTTGTTCTTTAAATAAGAGGTAGGAGAAAATCTGTACATCAGGCTTATTTAATAATTTAAGTAATCATTTAATGGGATACTTCTCATTCATCATGTCTCAGATCATCCCTTCCTCTACACTTCCCTCATATTTCTATGCAACTTCATAACTGTCTATCAAAAAGAAAGTATATCTAAAAATGTTGAAATATTTAACTCTCCATTATAAAAGTAATTTCTTTGAAGCAGAAGGAGGGATTTAGCCAGCCAGTTCATTCAGAATTAGAAACCTTTGTTCAAGTATGAAGAGAAGGAAACAGGGCAGGATGATTTAAATCTAGGCCAGACAGACGTAAGCCAGATCTGCTTTATTATCTTTCAAGTTTCTCCTTATGTAGTATGGTGAGAACCTTTAATTAGCATTGAGATTTGCAGTTAAATGTTTCAACATCCTTAACTGTTTTTCATTATTCTATAGAGGTATTTAGTTTGTGGAATTTTTAACACTTTGACAGTACTCTGTTTTTTTGGACATTTACATCTGAAGTCAACATAACCATGTCTATATTTGGAATATGCTGAAATTAGAGCTCTCAGTATAGCCAAACACAGGCTACTTCCCTAGCAGAGATAAGAAAAGCTGCCCATAGTAATGATCTTTCCTGGGAATTGAAAGTAGCAGCTCCTGTACACTCATTGCTAAAACTGGGGCTAGTTCTTAACTCACATGTAAGTATATCATTGCGATTTTTCCAATAACAAACATGAGATAATCTGTTTTTAAAAGCAACACGTCTCTGTCATTAAAAAACCAGATTCCTTAGGCTGCTCTTCCAGTCTTAAGCACCTAGACTGAGGCTTCACAGCTAACACAATATTCAAATACCACCTATTATTCCTTAATTAAACATCAGTCTGTAGGTCAGAGAATTGCTTGCAGCAGTGTTTGTTATAGGACTTCTGATCATAACATCAAGAAAGAGAAAAATGTCAAATTCTCTACTTAAACTAAAGAAAGTTGACCTTTGCCTTGGGAAGAAGACAATTCAAAATTCCTATAGTTACAAGACCCGTATGAAACAAAAGCATAATTTTTACACATGCACATGGTTATGCTGAATATTTGAAAAATCAACACATGGGAAAAGGAATTAAAAACGTATAGTGACATATAAATACAAAGGAGGATGTAGGAAAAAGATCTTGTTTTCAAAAGAATTAAGTGAAATTTCTGACACCCTTTCATTCATAAAAAATTTGCTACTTATTCACAAATGTCACATAGAGCTTTATTAGAACTACAGCACATGGCTATTGTCTTACACTTTAAAAGAAAACTTAAAGAGATATACATTTCTCTATTAAAACTGATCCTCTCCAACAAATTTTGATTTTTTTGTTGTTGTTCATAAAGTAAAGGTGTCTTTTATCACATAGGACATAAAGCTCATGGAAAGTTCAAAGATTTTCTTAATAGCTCAGTAATTTCAACTTCTGCTGATTTTCTGTAAAGAATTTGTACCAGTAGTCCTGGTATTTCCTATAGCTACTTTATCGTTGTATGAAGCCTACTTTCTCTGCTGCAGTTTTTAGTTACCTGGAAAAATTTTAACAATTCTGTTCATAAGAATATACACAGTTGTAGTAATTTACTGTAGCACAATGAACAAATTTTTCACTCAATGAAAATCTCTATGAGTTTAACCTGAAACTCACTACAGAAGAACCTCAGCTGAAAAACTTCCATTAAAACAAAGAAGAGCAGCACAAAACTGGAAGAACTGCCCTGTCAACAGTGAGAGGAAGGCTCACTTAAAATCAGAAAAATAGACGCATGCATTTCTGAGTAACCACATGACAATATGATTTAAACCCCAACTTACCACAAGTTTGTCCACTCAAACTGATGCCTCAGGTTCCATTTATATTATTTGCTCTCTCTTTGCCGGATTGATAATTTTGTTTTGTGATAAGCAACATGTCAGGCGTTTATGAATAAGATCAGCATTTTTATGAAATGAGCACTTAAACAGTAGGAACAAGAAAGAGACAGCTCATTTCAGACAACCCACATATTCACAACATAGTAACAGATTTAGCTTGCTTAACTCATAATCAGAACAGAACTTTACAATAACCAATACTAATTAAAGAGGGAAACAACATGCTAAGTGCCATAAGTACAGAAATGTGATATAGGATTTCTGAAGAAGTCTAAACTGCAGAAAGAAAAGTGACAAAGTGTTTTTCACTTGGGTCCCAAGAACGAGTTTGTCACTGAATCAAATATCTTCCTCTTGTTCCTGAAAGTTCAAAAACCAAATCAAAAAAAGATAAAACTTATAATCTAAATCTAAATGTAGTTTCTGAATCTGGTAACGCACATTTCTAAGCGGTTTCATTTCCAATGGGATTCTTTCCATTATCATAAATTTTATTCCACACACAATGAAAACCCCGGAATGCAACAAGTACCCTGTGAAGTATAATCTTTAAAGTCAAGAAGATATCTGGCAGTATTTCACTGAAACCATTTTGTATGCAAACAACTTGCATGACTTCATTGGAATGTAATTGGAGACTTGTAAAATATGTTATTGAGCTGTATTTAAAGACGCAATTTCACACTGCATTTAATCTCTTCTGACTGTAGCCTGGAGCCAAAAGATGCCACCACCTGCGCATTACTATTCTTCCTATTGCAGTAATCTACTGCTAATGTGGGCAGAGTGAAAACTAATCAATTACTCTCAGTCTTCCATCAGTTACGCAAAACATCATCGTGCAGCTTCTGGTACGTATCTGCATACCAGACTCTACACAAGGTAGACAGTGAGAAAGAGTAGTAGGGGCAGGAAGAGCATGGGTAACAGCCCACCATTATACTGCATTAAATGAAACCTGAAAGTGAGCCCTAGGAGCATAAACACCGTTCATCTATCTGTGAAATACACATTGGCTTTTTCCTAATCTCATGAGCAGATGAAGGTCATTCAATTCAAGATAGATTCAATTTAGCTTTTAGAAGACACTAAGCTACTGAACTGCTGAATATACCTACAGGAAATACATGACAGATATAAACGTCTATCAAATATAAAAGCTGCCTACTTAAAATGTCCCATATGAAATGTGCTGCCTTACCAATGTTGAAAAACAAATATAGGCCATTAAGGATTAAACACAAAGCAACTATAATACAGTGTATGAGAAATTCTTCCTAATGACTCTATCTAATAACTTTATTGACAAAAATAACCTTACCTGAAACATGCTGTATTCAGAATCAGGCTCCTGAAAAGACAGGATATAGAAATTGAGGAATGGAAATGCCAAACAATAAAAATAAACAAAAAATGGAATTATACTATGTGACCACCTCATTTTGCACATTTTCTCTCTGACAGATACATCCACATTCCTATTTTATTACATTATCTCAACACACATTATGGAGCTAACCAACGTTTTACACAATGAAAGCAGATTTACAGTAAGTAGATTTTTAAGATACCTTTTGCTATCTTGCTTCTACTGGATCATGTTGACCAAATCTTAACATTAATGTTACAGAATTATTAAACTGAAAAAAATGGTAGATATAATAAAGAAAAATAAAAATTTGGGAGATGTAAGCAAATCTCTCAGAAGTTAACCAGATGGGCCATGGGCTTTAGAACGACTGTGTAATAAAATCCCTCTGTGTGCATTTTTCATAGCTGCCAATGGTGATCACACCGGTATCACTGAAGTAGGTAAAAGAAAATTTCTGCCCATATTGAATTTTTTTTTGTACTTTTATGAGGGAAATGGTATATTTATTGTATTCTGGACAGTAATACCGTAAGTGGAATAAACATCAAACTAATGGCTTATTGCACCATCCAACAAACAGAAGGAAAACCACGAGATGAAGTTTACCACAAATCAAAAAGCAGAAACTTGCACCTGCTTGAAAACTTGAGGTAAAAGTGAGGAAATACTAACAACAGGAAATGTAGGTTTATCAAAATTTAATGCATAATTATCACGTTTATATAATATATGAACTATCCTTCAGGGCTTCTGCTGCTCACTTCTAGGGACTGGGCAGAAATTTTTCCTCTCTAATGTATTACTTAGTTTTAGGAAGAAAGACAAGGAAGAAGGGAGATATATGTTACTTTCTCTAAATCACTATCAATCTTCTGTAGAGTCAGATCATCTCTGCTGCTAGAGGCAGTGGAAAATTTCTTACATATCTTGCTTTGTGTAAATCTATCGCAGTTAAGCCAGCTATATTAGACGGAACATAGAACCTTAAGAGTAATTCAGACTAGAAAGGGACTTCGGGAGGTCTCAGGTACAAAGCCCTGTTCAAAGAAAGGTCAATTATGAGGTCAGTAAAGGTTGCTCAGAGCTTTGTCCAGTTGGGTCTTAAAAAATTCCAAGGATGGAGACTGTACAACCTATGTGCAACCTATTCCACTGCCTGACTGTCCTTGTGGAGAAATGTTTTTCCTTATACCAAGCCAAAGCCTCCTTCATTTCAATATATGTTCACTCTCTATCACTCCATGTGCTACTGTGAAGGACCTAGCTTCATCTTCTTGATAACCTCCTCTTAAGTGCTAGAAGGTTGCTAGTAGGTGGCACCAATGTCTTCTCTGACCCGAAGCACTGCGAAGCGCGCTGTTAGCCTCCTACGCAGCCAGGGCACACTGCTGGCTCATGTCTCACCAAAAGAATGGCAAGGTCAATCTTGCTCTTTTCCTCTGTAGTATGAAACATGGTCTACTTCTTTCAATTTGAGCTTTTTTACTCAGTAAATTCCATGACAGTAGGGACCTGGAATACTGCTGATGTTCTTGCATCTTCATTGTGTAGCGTACTGGAATTTCTATGACATTTTAAGGATCAGGTTTGGAATCACAAACTTGTTCACTGGTGTTAGAATGCAGAACACAACTTACAAACTGATTATTCTGTGGAATTAAACCTTAACTGAGCGATTAATCTCAGCTGTCTGTAATGTACCTGGGCTTGACTAAGACACTGAAACTGTCTCTATATTTTAGATTTATGATTAAATGAATTCTAAGTTCTTTTAATATGTTGTTTTATTTACAGTATTCCTCTTCTAAAAAATAAACTGTTCTAGCTTTTTAAGTAATACAGGACATTGAGACATTTCAGCTTACATTTCATTCGCCCCATTGTCCGAGTGTCACAGCACATATGGTGTACTAGAAAATGGCTTAAGAGCAGTAGGTAATCTTCCATACCATATGCGCTACAGTAACTAATGAGGACAAGGTTAGGAATATTACATCAACCCTAACTCAAAAATGTCTTGATGCGTATCTTACTTTAGGCACCATTCATTAGTTTCAAAAATAATTAAGAATAAAACAAATATGCTTATGTAGGAGCATTCATATTACTAAAAAATTCAGAAATTATTTTTTTCCAAAGTGATGAGGGATGTAGAGTTGACCAATCATACTTAATAAAAACATTGCTCTCTCATAATGGTAGGTGATACTATGCATTGTTCATACATCCTGACATATAGTTTCAGTTTCTGACAAGAAGTCACTTAAGATTTTAAATAACCCTCAAACAGGTGATAGAGCCTCTCATTAAACAAAAGTCTGAAACCACAAAACCTAACATTAAAATACAATAGCAGTTGCTACTCATGCCAGTGATCCACTGGAACTAGATTCTGAAAAAAGATTTCTTTGAGAGGCTTAACAAACAGTGTTGCCCTGTAAGCTTATATCTCAAAACACAAGGTCAAATTTATTCTTCATTTACACATATAAAGCTCCTCTGAAATTAATAACATTGTAAAAGCAATGAACAAAGGATTTAACCCATATCTCTAAATCCACTGAGGGCATTTTAAAATTAATGTGTAAAATCAGTTTACTGGAAGACCGAAAATATTTAGAAAAGTTAAGTCTTCTGATGCTTATAGCCTAGAAGAGGGAATGAAACAATTAATTTCAGGTAAGTATGATTTAATACATGCAGCATATTAAAATTAGTATATTCTGAAAATTGTCTTCCAATTAAGAGCAGAAACACAGACAAAAATTATCCAGCAACACTGTACGGATCACTAATTTTTATGTATAAACTTAATAATTACAGTCTCCTGAACCAATAACTCATTTCAGTTGAAGCTGCTTTTTTCAAATCAAGTTCCATGTACATAAACATATCTGTGATAACTATTATGACCTTAAAAAAAGTGTGCAAGTAATAGTAGCTGAAAGTTCACCATGGAAGGACAGTCACACAAATCCTCATAGCAGACCACTAATCAAGTTAAAGGCACAATATCCACTGTGTGTTTATTAATTACATGAAGCAATATTCTTTTTTATTGTTAAACTACAGCAGGCCTCATACATCGGTGCTGGTTATTGCCTTGAATCTGACATATGGAACACAAAGCAGATTAATAAGATTAGGTAACTAATCGGGATGATCAACGGCACAGCCCTGGATTCTATTTCCTCTAGGTCACGCTATTACTATAAACGTCGAAGACAACGCCTTTTGCTCACAATAGGAAATAATTAAACTGAACATCAGTGCTTTATGTGTTTGTATGTCCAAATGCTAGTCATAAAAAATAGAGCTTTTATTTATCCTAAGATTGTCAGCATAGAACTAAATTCCATCTATAACATTTGTACTCCTAATTCTTAAATGAAGAAATGCACAGGACATTTTGTAGAAGACAGTATTTCAGTCTTCGACAAAATCTAACTCTGCAGCAGCTAATTATTCTTCTAATAAAACATTCAGAACATTTCATTCATTAAGAACTCTTCAGGAAAACATAATTGATTTTAAAATGTTTTGAATTCACTGATGTGTTCTTTAAGAATTCAAGTTTATAATGGCATAGCTCTTGATACTGCTACATATGAAAATCCCTGATTCATGCCCAGTTGGCTGAAAGGTCAACACCATATCTTAAAATCCTCCTAGGGCTTACCACATGCCGTGATAGAGTTCAAAGAGAGTCCTACACCACTTAAGACAGCTTCTAAATATATATGTAACTATTGACTGGATCATCAGTGAACTTATTTCTGAGACCTTCAAATCATCTTTTACCATGTTCTTAATGGAGAACTTCTTAAACATCATTATACTGGTGATGAAAACATATTCCAAATACTATGCTATACGTACAGGGAGTGGTAAATTAAGAGACATATCAAAATGTACTGGTCAAGAAAATTTCTTATTACATTTGTAAGTGTGACTGGCAAAAAATGCCTAGTTCTAAGGCTATTGTAGAAAGCTGATTTCAGCCGCCTATAGTTTTGTGATAGTGTTGTGGACGCAATGGAGCAGTAGCAGTGCTCATTTAGCAGACCAGCAAGGTCTTTCAGACAAGCAAGATCGTCTCTTCCAGGCATGAGAACACTCTCAGATTACACGCTGTTAGTCTCTTCCTTTACTTGTTACATTAGATGTCTTCGAATGGAGAATGCTAGCTGCCTGAGCATGAAAAAGTTCTGACCTGTGGCAGCCACAGTTTAACTCTACCATTCTTGAGAAACTCTTTAAAGGATATAGTCTCCTGTGGTTTGGTTTGTATCATATCCTAATGCATGCTGTTCAAATAAGTGAATCCCCAAACAGCAACTGAGGCTACTGTTCTTAAAAGATCCTTCTTTTCCTGGTTGCAGAGGGTGGGAGGCACACATTTAGCACAATATTGGACAAGAGGTTAGGAACAGATGGTGCGGTGATCACAGCAGTTGAGTATTCCCTTGTGCTGCACAGCAGCTCACTTAATCCAGACTTTCTGTAAGTGTTGTCACTTGCCTGTTCTCTTTCCTGGCGCCCAACATGACATATCTTGGACCTGATTTGCAGAAGTGCTCCCATTAAGGGTTTGACTATTAAATGTTTTAGAATTGCTATGTGTTTTTCAGCATAATAAACCACCCACGCACCAAAAATGATAGATTCTTAATTTAGGTATTTCTTCAGGTTATGCCAAAATACTACTAAAGTAATTCACACAGATGGAACACGCCACTTTCTGGTAGGTGGCTGAAGAAGAAAGAAATAAAATTTTGATCAAAATATGTAGGAAATACTGATTTCATTAAAATGCCACCTTCAACAGTAACACAGATTTCAGGAATCAAGAGTCAATCTGCCTGAGAATGGTCTTGGATTCTTAATTAACTTAAAAAAATCGACCAAACCATAATCTCAGATCACTTTTCTAGTATTCAGATCTACAGTTTTAACTCCTACTTTGAAAATAAAAACTTTGACATCAGGCATAAAATGTACACAAAGAAGCAACAGCTGGAGCTATAGCTGATAATTCCCACTAAAGATATGGCATACACTGAGAGAAGCTAGCAATTAGACTAGACAAGCCAGGAAATCTAAGTAATGTGTGTCACTTGTTTGAGTCCTAATTACTTCAGTGTTAAGCCTTGGAGTTTAGTAACTTTGAAAGGTTTTATAAACGTAATCATCCTATTAAATGCAAAGTATACATGCTGCAATCAATAAACATGATTTGCTTTTCCATTCTGTTGTATTAAGGAGGTTCAAAATAGTTTGTAAGGTTTCAACTACATACAAAACACATTCTTGAGGCACATTACTATTTCCTTTATGCCTAAAGTCTAGCAAGGCAAATGTGACAGATTGCACCTCAGTGCAGCAAGTGCTAGAAAGTAATGAGCTGAAAGTGCAACAACATAGCCAGGGGAAAGACCTGCAAGGCTTTACAAATAAGAAGCAGAATAATAAAATACAGGCTTACAGATAGCCAGTAAATATTAAGATTTTGTATTGATTACAATAAAAAGTGTAAAATCTAAAGCATCATGAGTACAGTTGACTGATGAAAAGAAATGCCACTCCATGTTAAGTCTGCCATGAACGTCAAAGCTACATTTTAACTAGATAACTATAAAAAGTTTTATTTTAGATTTCAAGTGTAAGATTTCGTATGTTGAGTTGGTCTGAATTTGGTTCAAGTTGCACTCTTGAAAGTTATTTCACTGATACTCTGGTATCTCCAACGAGCTGTACCAAAATAAAAAGGAGGTATAAATAGTGCCACATCTTCTCCTGTCAGTAGCTGTGCTCTTTGTCTGGACTAACAGGAATGATGGAAGACAGATGTGTAGCCACTACACTACACACCATGAAGTACAGTATACTCCATGGTCCTTCTGAAGAAACTTGCTGAATTGCCACTTAGTAACAACCTCTCCATTTATTTTATTTTTTTAAAAAGTCTCTAAACTGTTGCTTCACTTACATAAAGTACTTGTATAGAGTAAAATCCATTTGGTGGTGTCTGCAAGTCTGTGACGTGCTTTACTTGAACACTGCTCTAAGAAATCTCTTTTCAGAGAAAGACTGAAACATCATTTCATGCACTTTCAAAATGTTAAAGGAAGACTGATATTTTTAAGCCAAAATAGATACATTTTTAAATCTTTTAAAAGCCGTTAATTCCTGCTTAAAAAAGAGCTCTTAAGGATTACTCAAGAAGATTATATGGTGCAAGAGTCAAACTAACCATATTTCAAGTTTGCCGCTACAGAAAGCAAAAACATTTCCATATAAACTTTCAGGTAATTTTGAAATATGCTGCTGGTGAACAGTACCTTTTTAACATAAAACTGTGAACAGGAATATAGTTCTGAAATGAACCTACTGAAGTTACAAAGTCCAGTCCTTTGCAGGCAACCATGACCTGGAAGTCTTTTCAAAGCACAATTCAGAGACTTTATATAGTACCTCTTCGAAGAGCTTGTGATTTGATGTAGTATAGATACCATTCATATTCCCAACCCTCACTGTTTCTCAAAGCATAATTATCTTAAACGTTTTCATTATTTCATTCTTATGGAAGGTGAAGCTTACAGGCTGATGTGATCATGTCACAGATTTCAGTGCTGAATTGTTTGTCCTAACTTTATACAGTATTTGAAAAAACTCTCATACTGCTGGTATGTAAGGTCTTGGTTCTCTAAGGAGAACGTGTAGCTTTATCTAAAAAAACAATTTAATTTACATACATAAATGTTTGCAGCATGTGTGATCAATATTCGGAAGAAAGAAGGAAAATCAAATGGGATCTATGTCCTCTCGCTGTTTTGTTATTTTCCTCCTCAACATTTTTCCCAGTCTTGTACACCTTCTGTTCCTCACTCCTGTCAACTGCAGATGTCTTGAACAAGATCCTCAGTGCTACTGGAAACAGTCCAGGGAAAGTTTGGAGCTGCCAGGTGTAACAAAACAATTTTATAATTGAGCTTCAGCATACTTTAGAAATGCAGTTGTCTTTATATTTCCATGTTGATACCATAGATTGGAAACCATTTTACTAATTAAAAATTTGTAAATGAATAGCAACACAAGCACTATGATTTTTACAACTCTTATTTACTGTTGCTATCTGTACTGTCTCAAGAGTTTCTATCACAAATCAAGCGGTGCACTTCCACATGTAAAGATTATATGTATTAAGACACAATAGTGTAAATACATATAAATTATACAGGACTTGCACAGAACTAATACTCAATCCCATTTAGTTTCAAGGACTAATTTTCTTGGAATGTCTTCTCCACTAAATTTTTTTCTGCTGATGGCTCCTTGTTGGTTCCTTAACAGTATATAATACACATATAGTTACTCTTTTCCAAATGTCAGTAAAAATGTTTACATGCATACAAATATTAAGCCAACATTCTTAAATCCTTTCTTCTTACAGAAGGCCAAGACACTATGTAGGCACTGAACAACACATATCCAACATTTCCAGAGACTTTGCAGCTGGAGAAAGAGCAGTGAGAGGAATGGCAACGCCCTCTGTCCCATGGTAATTCTCCTACGTAAGTTGAGCTAAAACGGGTGTCTCTTAACCTTATGAGGTTTAGTCCATACAGCAACTGTGAGATCTGCACATCCTTAAGCAGTCCTGATTTTTAGTCCTGGCTTTTCCTTCCACAGCAGCACGACGTACCTGTTGCACTACTCCCCTCTCCTTACTTGGCTGAGGCAGCAGGGGTACTACTAGCAGGGCGGGTCTGAGGAGGAGCCGGCAGCCCTGCACTCATCGCCTCCACTTCAGGAGAGATGTAGGGAGCTCGGTGAGAAGCCGCTTCCCGACGTTCCGCCACCTCCTCCTCCGCGGAGCACGGCGCGGCCTAACCCCCTCCCCGGCCCGCTAACGGGGGATGCAACAGGTAGAGAGAGGGGCCCGCGAGGCCTGACCCGGCGACCGGACCGCTGGGGGAGCGGGGGCCGGCCCGCTGCCGACGACATCACCACATCCCGCACCGGCCAAGCGGCGCCCCCGACCACCCCGCCTGGCCCGGCCCCCGCTACCTGCTCGGCGGGCGGCCTCTCCAGCAGCTCCGAGCAGAGATCCGAGCACTGCCGGAACTTCCTCCGCCTGAAGTAGCTCCAGGCCTGGAACAGTGGCTCCAGCCCCATTCCGCCGGCAGGACCGCCGCAGCGGCTCCGGCTCGGCCTCCGGAGCCTCCCGACCCAAGCGGAGCCCGGGGCGGAGCGCGGTCAGCCGAGCCGCAGCCGCGGAACCAGCAGGCCCCGCCACACCGAGGCGGGGCCTGCGCGCCGCGAGGCAGCTCTGGGCGGTCTCCGCGGGGTCCTGCGGCCCGTCCGTGCGAGCTACGGCGCGCCTCTGCGCAGGGGGCTGCGGGCCCCGCTCTTGGGTGGAGTCTCTCCGTGCAGGAGCCTCTCGTGTACATTACTGAAAGCAGAGGTTGGTCTGTAATACTACGAACAGTAGATTTCAAATAGCCGCACTATTTTTAACTGTTCTGTTATTTGCTGCCCTATTATAAAGAGCCATTTCGAATTGGAGAATGTGCCTAAGCAAGATCAATACAGTTCTTTAATCCTTATTTGGGTAAAAATGTTCTTTGGAGGCATAGGAGTCCTGGTTGAGAAAAGTGCAGATTGCTGTGAACAGCACTGCTTTCAGTCTTAACAGGCTCCTTTAGTTCATTAGTTCTTGCAGAGAAACCATGACCAAGATGTTTAGAGATGCAAAAACTGGAATACAACTCCTCTTACTTTGTATGAATTGTAAGATGCTGATTGCAACCATCAGCCCAATTAAAATGAATAAAAAATCTCTAGGGATCATTGGAGAAATAAGTCTGTGATATGAAAATCTGTGATGGATAAACACTAACATGAGAACTAAAATCAAGTCATTTGTATTTTAACAGAGCATTCTGATTTTACTTCTTCTGTCTCACCAAAACAGTTTGTCCAAGATCAATGAAATGGGTACGCAGGCTAGCAAGGTCAGCGTCGGTGGAAAGTTGCTGAAACAGAAGTGCCAGTCCCAAGGCCATGGCTTATTCTAATACTGGAGTAAGTGGCTTGAATTTAAGCAGCAGCTACAGACAGCTGGGTTTTGGCTGTCCCATGGAGAATGCACAGGGAAACGGTGATCTGTGTGAAGTCTTTTCTGGGACCCATGCTATCCCCAATTAAGAAGGGTGGAAAGGAAACAGTACCATAGTTTCTGTCCCTTCTCTGGGTGGAAATGAAACAGTACCATAGTTTCTGTCCCTTCTCTGGTTTTAAGTCATTGTAGAAGTCAGTGCACAGAGTTGCACAAGGAGACTTGCTGTACACGTCAGGTTGGTCAGGAGAGTGAACAGTATTTCTTTTTGCCCTGTCAGACCATCTGTTGTGATACTGCTATGCAGTGGTACTACTGTGGCTGAGCTACTATTGTACTGTAAGATATTACCCCATTTTGTTTGGCAAATCCTTCAGCATGTGTTTTATGGTCAGGCTGAGCACAATGAGCGGGATGTGCTGCTCAGAGACACTGTGGATATCAGTCAAAAACTATAGATTTATTAAAAATGCTAACTTGAATTTCCTCCACTTTTGTGTACATCTATGAGATGGTCTGGTTCTAAATGCT
Source organism: Bucorvus abyssinicus (assembly GCA_009769605.1). Classification (NCBI taxonomy): domain Eukaryota; kingdom Metazoa; phylum Chordata; class Aves; order Bucerotiformes; family Bucorvidae; genus Bucorvus; species Bucorvus abyssinicus. Next base: position 18,624,737 of record CM020036.1, read on the forward strand.
TTAATGCTTGCTGTTACCATGTTAGGTAATTCAGCATGTTTGGGCTGCTACTTTTTTATACAACATAATGTGAATGGCACTTTCAGTTTGTAGAAACACATTTTGAGGTCAGTACATTAGTTCCAAAGTTGTTAGATTACAATGCCGAACAGATGTTAGTTGGTTTCCTGGAGGTGTTTTATACTTGCTGTTTTCAAAAGGCAGTTTTCTTTTGTGAACCGTCTACCACATCAGTTAAACACAATATTTATCTGCACAGGAAAACAGAGGAGGCAAATAGCTCCTACATTTTATTGATTCCAACACTACCATCTTAATAACCTCATAATTAAAGTGCTACATGTCATTTTTTCTTTGTGAACACCTATTTTAAGCCTTAATACCTTGATGACTACTTCCAGACTACAAAGTATATTAAATGTCTAAGGATGATGATAATGTTTGATTATAAGTCTTTTTAATGATTTCCATTTTGAGATAGTGAATCAAAATAAAACACCATGAAGCAGTGTTTGTGGGAAAACACAACAGATTAAGGTTTCCAAGCATTATTTCAAAGTGGGAGCTGCACATTCAGGTGAGCAAGTAGTCACAGATGTTATGGACTACTCTGTGCTCTGGCTCACCTGAGGGTGTTTGGCTTGACAAGGAAATGGGGTTTTCTATTTCCTAGAGAAAAGAATGGATCTTCAAGGTGGCTTGGCTTTCCAGTAGAAAGAAGGGGAGACCCAGCAAGAGGTGGGAAGCAGTGTGCTTTATATGGGGGATGGACCTGGAGTTCCTCTGATGAAAGCTGATGACTTTTCAGAAGAAAAAAATGAGATGAAGCTGTGTGACTAGAAAACAATGGGATTAAATTCTGAGTCATGTGAACTGACAGCATTTGGTTCATGGGAGACTGTCCCTGAAAGCAAGAAAAAGAGTAAGCATTTCAAATAGCTCTCCTGGGAGGAGAAGTAGAAAATGAGTGCTTTTCATATAAAAGAACTGCTGTATATTTAATCAGTAATACACGTTATTGGACTTCAGCCATAGTTCTATAGCACCAAGATTCTATCTTTAACAAGAAAGGTCACAGTCTGCCAAAGTCAGATACTGCTGTATGGCTTCTCAGCAAAAGAAAGGAGAAGATGGTCCCAGAGCAATTTTTATTTGCCACGCTCTTGTGAAAGCTATGGTAGCTATTAGATGTATGTTCAGCTTTTTTGCAATGAGAAGATTTTACAGTGTTGAGAATGACAGGAAATTTCTTTCCCCTTTTTTTCAAGCTGTAATGTGCAAGAGATTTTTGGTCACTGTTTCCGTGCAGATATAAGAAGGAGATTTTTCAGTTTCTACATGACGGTATGTATCTAATTCAGATGTATGCAGCCAGAAAGAGTGATCCTGGCAAGCCTAATTCACGTGGCAATGTGAACCCTCAGAACTAAAATCATAAAGCAAAAAAATATACCTTAGATCAAAGTTCAAAGAAAGATTAATCTGTGTAATAATTTGTTAACAATACTTATATGAGGAAGAGCCTTTGTTTCCTTTATATAGATCCAAATGTAAAGCAACTGTGATTCTGGAAATTTACCTTTTGTCAAATCATTTCATGGCCTACCTGCCAGCATGTAGAATAGAAACACACTGTCAGTCTCCTCCTCCTTCCAGATCACATCATGGTTTTGTCTGCATTCCAGCAACTATGGAGGTACATTGAGCCTTTCACTGGTAAGTGCTCTAGATAGACAAATTAGTATAAGAGTAGGAAAAGGTAAAGATGGACAGAGAAAGGTGTCTCCACCCAAGTTGGTGGTTATGGTATGTGTAAGTCCCTGCTCATGTGTTGCCTCTCTGCGTGCACTATTGAGAGGATGAATATAGACCTGAGACTATCTTCCATAAAATATTAGAGAATGTCAATTCTCTAAACTGTGGCACTGTTTTATTTTTGGAAATAGGTGTTTAAAAAGCATGTCCTGATCATTGCAAAGAAGACTTAATCCAATATTGACAGATTTCTGAGCAGAGCACTTAGACATAAAATTACACGATTCAACCTGTCCTACCCCTGGTACAGATGCTATTTGTATGCCCAGAATCCAGTCCTACCTCAGTAGCAGGCATAAAAATGGATCTGTCTGTCACAGCCTGCTGCTGCTACTAGGTGACACCAAATCCCCAAGTGTGCTGCTGGTGTATTTTCTTGACATGCTTATATCCTGGCCTGTCTCTGTATTGGCCCAGAGATCATCCTATGCATATCATCTTTGAAGTCTTTGCTCATGCTGGCTTTCACTTTCTGCATAGGGGACTCCAATTTACCTTGATTATTGAAATCCCTGTGCTTGGTTTCTTTCCCATAGCTCAGGGCTAAGACACTGTTTTGAGTGGTTTGATAGAGCTATCTGCTTCTTTCACCCACTGTCTCCCAAAATGAGGAGAATTCATACAGTGGAAAGTTGGACAAAAAACATTTGGGGAATTATACCTCAGATGTACTTGATTTGTGGGAGAAGAACAAAGTATAAATTTCCTGTTTAACATTGATAGAAAAAAATCATAATGTACTAACAGCGATGTCCTGGGAGAGATTGTCTAGGTAGAAGGTGGGTTTCGTGTGAAATGTTACAAGTAGTGTTTATGTGTGATGCTATGAAAGGTGGAAGTTGTTTGGCTTGAATGCAGTATAAGCTAGTCTGCATTCTTTTTCAGAAGTTCAGTAGTCTGGTGGTTAGTCCTTTCCATTAGTTTAAGAAGAAGTGCTTAGCTTGGTCATAGTACTCAAATGTCCTCCAACTTTAATGAATCCCTCCATGTTCAATGCTATCTTGGGACAATGATGGCTATGTGATATAACTATAGAAATCACCGGGGTTTGTTAAAGAAAAGTATGTATTTGTCTTGTATAATTATGCACACTCATTGTATTAGAAGTGACCTGACCTTAGCTAGTATGTTTTGAGAGACTATTCTCAAACTTCTGTGAAAGGACAGAAAATTCAGTGTGCTGCTTTATTTATAGATGAAGTATTGTGACGATATCACTGTTTCATGGGTAATTTGAACCTGACCTTCATTTATTTGAATGAAGAACAGAAAATTAATGAATCAGAAGTAAGGGACAGTTTAATTCTTCTTCTGTCTATGTTATTCGTCATGTGAAAACTATATGTCCCTAAGACAGGCTACAATAAAACCACTTATTATAATTTTTTCTAAATGAGAATATCAGAAAGCTCTACTGAGTATCAGGAATCCTTTATTATTCATCTTTATCCATAAAACACATGGGTTTGTATAATTACTTTTTAGAAAATGTAGGTTTTGTTGCCATCTATATCTGTGTAATGGATTTCAGATGTGTTTCAATTAATTGTTCAATTACTTGCCAAGATTGGAAATTTAAATCTGCTTCCCATTTTCACCTTCTATTTTAATATAGTTTTTCTCTTCTGACTGACAAAGGTGTTTTAAACTGACACTGAATGCTGGCTCTAAAAGGATAGATGTAGTTAATGTTTTTCTCCTTTACATACTCCTCCAGAATAAACTATTGGTATGCATAAAATGCTTTGCATTTTCTAAATGTTCTTGTGACTCCTCTGCATCAGTCTTTTAACATTTGAACTATGAGTATAAGATACGTGAATTAGTTTCTTACAAAGTGTATATGGAAAAGGAGAGTAGGACGGAATCCGCTGATATCTAAGACCTCTTTCATTTTAAAAACATTGATGCTATAGGCTGCATTTGCCTTTCTCCGTGAGTCTCCCATGGGGGTCTTCTCGGCACCAAGCAATCATACTTGTTTCTTGAACTAGGAGTGATAATTCTCTGTCCTTATCTCTCGTTGGGAATTCACATTCTTATGATAAACCAGGAATAGAACCTAAAAATAGTTCCTAAAATTCTGTTGGTATCTTAAAATTTCTTGTGCAACTCTTCTGGGGAAATGTGCTGTATCCCTCAGTAGTTAAAGTCATTTAGATGCAGGCTACTGCTTCTGTCAATTACTCGTCTCTTTCAAGATGTTAGAATACAGAAGACAGATGTAATTCACCACTCAATACAATTAACAAGGGCTTGAAAATAAACATGGATGTTACCGCACCTTTACCTGAAGATTGCCTTAGCTAGAGACATCTGACTTGCCTTTGAACAAGCAAAGCTTTGAACCTGCCTTTGACCAGACAAGGCAACAATATGCATCAATGGCAACTATTGCTATCATAAATAATAACGCAGCTGCTTCTTGCTGATCATACATGATATCCTAACCGTGGTTGCCATAGTCTAGCTCAAAAGGGATCATCCAGCATTTGATAACAGAACTTAGGTGCAATACTGTTCAGGTCCCAAGCCATTAACCTTCTATGAGTTTAAGTCTGCCCTGTTCTATTTACACATGGACTGAATGCGATCTCTTATCAGTTCCATGCCCCTTTCAGTGTACAGGATGAACAGGATGTTTTTCAAGCAAGATTGTTTCCTTCGTTTTTATCCTCAATGTTTCATATGAGGCACTATTTTTTGTTTGATGCAGATGCTCTGCATGCTGTACTGAATATAGATTGGTGTTCATCACACTAGCAGAAGTCAATGCTGCTATAAAAAAACAGTGGGCTATGAAATAGGCTGGTAGGTTATTTCCATTTAAAGATTGGTTGCAAAAAATTGTGAAGGATCCACTGATGACTGGATGCTCAGCTTAAAAATACTGTGCTTGACTCTCTTTTCAAGTTTAAAGCAGCTAGACTAGCACAGTTATTTGCAGTGGATCCTAAATATTGAAGTAGGAACCCTGGTAATAATACCAAGTTAACAGTCATATCTGAAAAGCCTGATGTAAATGGGTTTGCTCATATAGATATAGATATACATATATATATGTATGTATGAAATCATTGGAGAGAGAATATAGATCCTCTAGCACTCAGACTACTTTAACTAATTACAAAACCATTCCAGCGCCATCATTTGTTATATAGCTGTTAGTTCCCACAAAAACCTGATACCTTACAAATTTGCTTTCTTCCTTCTAGGAGGAGTGTTAGTCTGTTTTGTTATTAATTTATCATTTTCGGAGCAAAAATCTGGGTAAAAGATCTATTTCCCTACTGTGAGGAGTGGCTATTTTGTAAAGGGTTGTGCACACTAAGTTACACTACAAAGTTATGTCATGTAGCCATGTCTTTTGGCCATATTTTCTTTTACAATTGGAATAATTTAAAATGAAGTATTTGCTGTCCTTAAAGTAGGATTACTTTACTTCAGTCAGTAGGCTGACTTAAGTGCAAGTGACTGTAGAGAACCAGCCTACAGACCTGGGTATCTAAGTCAGAGAATTATTTAAGTTGGAAGGGATCTTTGGAGGCTGCTAATTCAACCTCCCGCTCAAAACAGGGTTACCTTCAAAGTTGGATGGTGTTGCTCAGGGCCTTGTCCAGCTGAGATTAGAGAATCTGTGAGGATGGGGAATCCACAGCCTCTTTGGGCCACCTATTCCAGCCCTGAACCAACCTTTTCCAGTGCTTCGTCAAATCTGATAGTATGGCGTCATACAGCGAAATGAATTAATTCCAAGGTTTGCATTCCACTGCTGGATTAATAATGCTGTGCTATTTTTAAGTTTATCAGCATTATGAGAGCTCATTCTGTCACTTTTTTTAATGTTTAAGTATTTTATTTCCTTCAGTTCTTCTGAATATTATCACTGGTAAATGTCATATTTGATAAACCTGCATTACTGTACGTTGATTCTATGTAGTGACTTACAGCTAAGCTCTTTCATGATTCCTTTTGACAGCTAAGCTTTTTGAGAGCTTTTGCAAAGTCAGTACCATGCATTATATTTTTAAAACCTTGTCAACTACTGCATAAAAAGATGTCATATTGACCTGGCAATTTTTATTCTAATAATTAGCATCACCCAGCTGAAATACTAATTTGTCCCCCAAAAATATTAATAAATGGGAGGGTTTGGGTTGATCATCCTACACTATCCTAGGTGTTAAGAAAAAATTGAAAACAGGTAGAAAAATTACCAATATATGCAAACGGGGTGTTGCTTCGCATAGGTTTTGATAATATAAGATGGAGCCAGAGATAGTTGTCACATAAGTAGAATTTAAAATAAATTGCATTCTATATTTAGTTTAGGTAACAGTTGAAATAAATTGATTTTGAGAGTTCAGAATCGGATTTTCATCATAAGTCTATGGATAGAAAACGCATTGGGATTTAATCAGCCTCTCTTTATGCGCCTCATTTAAGCCTGTTTAGGTTGTCATACGTTATATCAAGTGCTGGTGCTTGATACAAGTTCTTCAGATCACCTAGATGAATGACTTCTGTACACATATAATTGTGCATAAAATGCAAGCTGAAAAAAGCTGTGTAGATCCAAGTGTGTGTGTGTGGTGACTAGAGCCATGTTGTGTAAACATAGTGTCATTTTTGAAAGAAACTGAGTGCTCTATTGAGCGGCTTCAAAATGTATTCTGATGTCAGATTGTTGGCAGTCTGAAACACACCAGTTTTTCATTGTTTACAGACTAAAAAGGATTTTTTTTTTAGTGTACCCATGTGCTAACACAGATTTTGCCAATTTTTAAAGTTTGCAATAGACATTTTAAGAAAGAATACAAATCTTAGTGCCTAACTTCTGAAACTAATATTAAATGTAATTTTACTATAGCAATTTAAAATCTGGAACTAAATGTAGAAGTTCTTTTGCATTTATTTGGAAAAAAATATGTGCTGCAATGGAAATTCTTAGACTGAGGTTTTTGCCATTGAAATCATAGTAGAAACCCTTCTTTGAATTTCAAAAGAGAGAGAATTTGAACTTTGGATTACAGGAGAAACCTAAAACAAGATTTGTTGATAAAAATGTCACAGCTAAGGAAGACAGAATGTGGTTTTCAGTTCTTGTGTTGCCTCTGCAGTTTCAGCTGGTATTGTTTACTGATGTACTTGCATCACTTCCTGTCATAAACAGATTTATTTCTGATTTAGAATGTCCAGAAGTTGTTGCTTTCTATAATAATGATGGATTAATTTAATTTCAATAGTGTTTGTATCTTGTCCATGCCTTTACCAGCCCTATGTTAGGAAACCATTATGTTAGGACATTACTAAATCAAATTTCCATGAATAAAGTATTGCAGCCCTAGTAGCTTCTGCTTTGTGAAAATTACATGTTCATTGTCTTTTCAATAGGATAACTGTTTCTTGCAGTGCCCAGAACGAATTTTTACCAAATGAATACAATTCCTACGATTATCAAGGTGTAATTTATCTTATAGAAGCAGGACAAATTAATGTCTGTAATATTTAATTTCATACACATATAATTGTTTTATTTTAATTTCAACCATTGCATCCAGTTTATCAGACCAATACCAAAAGAAAAGATATGGATTTGTAGTTACCAAGTTTATAATAGAACTTGCTTTTAAGATGGTTACAGTATTGGATGGGGTTTCAACATATGACACAATTTTAAAGAGCAATTACATTATTCTCTTGAGAGCATGTCAGCTACAACATTTTGAAATTGTCAGAACTTTTGGAGGTACAGGATAATGTACTTGTGGCTTATTGCTCTTTAGCTCCTCATTTCCCAGCATCTTGGTATAAAGATATCTCTTTCTGTGACCATACCCTGTACATGTTCCCATTCTGTATTTTCTAGACTCCTACATGTTGAAGAGAGATGTGAAGAAATCAGTAATTTTTTCTGTGTGATTTTCTTATCCTTAATTGTTTCCTTTGCTTTTTGATGAGACCTAATGATGACTTTCAAGGCTTCCTACTTCTAAGGTTACTTAAAAAAAAAATTCTATTGTTAATTTAACGATGTATCTTAGTCCTTTAAAATTTCTTAGTAACTTGCATCTTATATGTTGGCTGATATGATTTAAAATCTCTCATTAAATTTTCCATTTTCTAAAGGAGAAGTAACTCAAATAGTGTATGAGTTAGCAATGCTGTCTTTTTTCCTTGACTTTTTATTTTCATCCAGTAGTAAACAGGCCTTTGTGATCGATCCTTAGTGTTTGCTTCAGTGCTATTAAATGGTAGCAGATAATTCTCAATACGTTCTTTCTTATATAGGTTTCTTAGTTCTGCAAAATATTCTTTTCAGACATTGTGTTCCCATAATAGTTTGAGACCTTTTTATCCCCAAGGATGTTGAAATTAATGTTGTCACTGTCGCTCATCTGTTTCATATTATATAATTACTACTTGAACCAGCTACTCTGTATTACTTAGGGTTTAACAGAGAATAATCCCTCATCTTGTGTGCTCTGGAATTAGCTGTTCCAAGAGCATTTGTTTAAGAAATCACTTCTTTAAGCCTCGTTCCATTTAGCAGAACAAGAGATACATTATAAATATATTTACAACATGCTAGGAAGTATGTCTTCTTATAAGTATGTGTTGTGAGACATTAAAATGCCACTTATTTGATTTTATTTAGAGAAGTGATGTACTTGTGTCACTGTATACTAACAAAACAGTTTGCAGTGATGTAGCTGACATCATAGTAAAGATGTATAACCCATCAAAGGCAGGTGAGGCAAAACAGCTAAAGTCCACGTTTCGCTTGTAAAATACCTTACTGGAAGCACAGAAAACGTCTTATTTAGTTAAAAGCTCGTTTATTTCCCACTATAACCATAGGTCTAATCAAACATACCCCTCCTGAGTACCGCCTGGCCACTTGGGTGCTGCCTGCCGAGATCAGCACCGCGGACAGCGCCGGGCGCGCCGCGCCCCGCCCGCGCTGCTCGCCCCCACCGTCCTCGGCCCGCGCGGCTGCGGAGGGGGCGGCAGGTCAGGCGGGAGTCCCAGGCTGTGGGCAGAGCTGGGCAGGGGCAGGCCGCGCTCGGTCTGTGTATCCACCAAGAGCAGGAACAGAGAGGGACTGGTGTCAGTGTCCCAGCGTGTGTGAGTATCGAACACAAGAATACAGCACTGACGGGGAGGGCATGGGTGCTGGTACAATGACTGCCTGGTACCAGTGATGGTACTGGGTGCAGACGACCAGGCTGGTAGAGGCCAAAGGAATTATGTGTGTCAACGCTGGCTGGGAATGCTAGACAGGGCAAGGGTAAAGGCAGAAGCTGTGAGACTACATTGCTTCCTATTCCTGGCAAAAACAGATGCCGAGTGTGTAAAATTTCACTTGCACCCCGTATGCGTAGGCATAAGGTTAGCAAACTACAACAATGAACAGTTTTCCTCTTGGGATCTTCTCTCAGGTGTTTCCTCATCTCCGAGAGGGCAATAAATTTTGGAACTCCTGAGAAACTATGGCTACCCAAGTTCCAAGGTGCTCTGGCTGTTTGGGAAGCAAATAGAAGGGAAAAAGACTGCTTACAATTTTTGTGGAAGTAACATTTGCTTTATTGGTTGGTGAATATATATGACTTTTTGTCCTGATTTCTTTCTTTCAAAAAATTTAAATTTCTCATGGAAGTGGAAATTTCCTTGGCTGTATATTTGAGTCAAGTTTCAGGCTGCATAACTTATCTGCAGACTTCTGTTACGTGCCTTGTGTTTTTTCAGTGAACGTGTGTGACTGAAAGCGGCATCTGGTCCTGGAGTCATGAAAATCCTTATTGTCAGAGCTTGAGAAGAGTATCGTCTCTTGGTGTTCTCGACTGTGAAAATACATTATTATAAAGCTAATTGACTAGGATGCTTAAATGCATGTTTTTAGAAGATAATTCTTTTTCTAAGACAATGAAAGGAATATTAAGTTTACTCAAGAAAGAATTAAGAGGAAAAACTCCCACTAATTAAAATGTAAATAGAGTAGCGTGGAGAAATGTCTTCAGTGTTGAAATAGCTAGTTAGAAGTAGGTGTTTTGTGGAAGAAATGTCAATATGACTAATGAAATAGTTGAAGAGAAAGAGAAGTTAAAGAAATGGAGATTTTAAAATAAATCCTGACAAAATATGTAACTTGGAAAGCCAAATCTGTGCTGAAAGTAAGAGGAAAATGATTGGGTTTATTTGCAATTGTCAAACCAGGCCAATTATCCAGGAGCTTTTAGAACAAGTATTCAAGGCTATAGTGCAAAACTGTTTGCAAGATCACATAATGTACATTTATTTAGCCAGCTAGGTACTCTATAGTGTGACAACACTGGGAAGGAGCGTGTTCTCCTGACCGAAATCTTGGAAGCGGCCAGGGGTGGAGGGTGGTCCCCTGCACTGCTGCCTCATGCAGCAGAGGGGAGTCGTTTCCCCATCTGTGATACTAGAAAACCGTGACTTTCCCGTGTAAAACGCTTTGAGATCTAAGGATGAAAAAGTTGTGCCATGGGGAAATTAAGGCATAGATGGGCAAGTGCCTTTTGTGATGTATGAGGCAGGCGGAGGGCTTAAATTAGTCATTAAAAATTACAGTTGACATTTTCTTCTTGGACAGAATGGAGCTGTCACCCAGCTGTGCCACTGGACCCTTAGTGACAGCGGGGATGGGGGTGGTTTCCATACGTGGCTGTGGAGGAACTCAGCCAGCCCCAGCGGCTGCCGAGAGCCGGGCGGCAGGCGGTCGACGGAAAGGCGAGGAAACGCTCTATTCCCGAAGGGGCTGTAAAAATGTCAAACTAAGCTTGGGGAAGGGGGAGAAAAGACAGCCTTGCTTAAAAAGAAAAAAAAAAAGGAAAAAAGAAAATGGTAAATGCAGAAGCCCCCCCAAGCCCGAGAAGGCGCGATGGTGAAGCCCGTTATCTCCTGCCCTGACCGGCGGTCGTTCTGCCCCCTCCCCGCACCGCCATCTCCTCACCGCGGCGCCTCGGCCCGCGCCTCCCGCCGTTCCGCGGTCCCGCCGCCGGCCGCGCGGGTCCGCCTCGCCGCCTGACGGCGCTGCCCTCCGCGCAGGCGCAGGCCGGGGCGCGAGGAGGGGGCCGGAGCGGCGCCGCGCCCTCGCTCCGCGTCCCGGGCGGTGTCTTAGTGCAGCCATGTCTGGCGGCGCGAGGCGACGAGGCGTGCTCGGTCGGCGGCGCCCTCTGTGAGGCGGCGGCGGCAGACGAGCGGCGGTGGCGGACATTCATGTCGGCGGCCAGGGATTAGCGCGGCGGACACCGAGCCGAGCGGAGGGAGTGGCAGACCCGCCGCCCCCTTCCCGTGGGGTCTCCGGCGGGAGAGAGACGTACCCGGCTGGCGGGGGCGGAGGGACATGGCTGACCGGAGCGCGCCGAGCTGCCACCTGCGGCTAGAGTGGGTCTACGGTTACCGGGGTCACCAGTGCCGCAACAACCTCTACTACACGGCGGCCAAGGAGATTGTCTACTTCGTGGCGGGGGTCGGTGTGGTCTACAGCCCCCGGGAGCACCGGCAGAAATTCTACCTGGGGCACCAGGACGACATCATCAGGTACCGCTGCCGCCGCGGGCTGCCGGGCCGCATCTCGCCGCGGGCCCCGGTCCCCTCTGGGCGTCCCGGTCCTACAGCCCGGCTCGTCCCCCGCCCGCTCCGCCGGCCCCGCTGGAGCAGGGAGCGAGTATCCCCCCACCGCCGCCTGCCCCAGCTGCTGTCCCGGCCTGCGCCGGCAATCCGCCTCCCCGCGCCCAGTCAGCGCTGTGGGGATCCGGGGGAGCGGATCGAGATGCATCAAGGACAGTCAGCTCTTCCTCACCCCCTCTTCCCCCCCGCCCGGGCTTCGCCGTGGGTAGAAACAGCCTGGAAATGGCTTTTGGCTGTCGGGTTTAACGGGCCGTGTCCTGTCCTCTCCCTCGCCACCGGTGCGCGGTGCCGAAACTTGTACGGGCGCCGGGCTGCGCGGCGCGGCAGCCTGAGGGTCGCTGCTCGGTCCTCGGCCGCCCCTGCATGTCAGAGGGCCGGCGGGAGGAGAAGGAGTGATCTCGTGTGTGCCCTGAAGTACCTGGTCTGCGGAGGAGGTTAATCTGCAGCAGGTAGCCCTCTGACTCACGTTTAAAAGGGGATGATTACATGGGGAATTAGTGGCATGCCTGTAACTCATGCAACTTTTAGGGTGATCTTAAAAGATCAGCCTTTCTTGCAACATTGAGGCTTCTCCTGTAGCTCAGTAGTTTACTTGGCAGTGAATGTTACCAGGTGCTGAAGCTCATAAAAAGAAGAATCACCGATGTTGCAGAAGAAGTGTGCTGGTGTTACTTCTAAAATACATTTTCACTCTAAGGATGCTTTTATAAGCCTAGTGTGAGATCAATGGGAGAATTTGAGGAGTATGAAGGGCAGATATGAGCCTGAGTCATCAATCCTTCTTCCCTTCCAGTAGGTGTCATTGCAGATGGATTTTAAGTTATTATTTCCTTTGCTCTTCCTGTTGGGACAAGAGCTAGCAGTAGGCAATTTTGTAGGTAATGTACAGCAAAAAAATCTGGTTTTTATGATGCTTAGTGCTCCAAGGCATACCTTCTTCTCATCTGAATAACAGGTATTGCCTGTGGAGAGTGGAATAGATGCTGTCTTCCATTTAAGCTTTCAGACACACTAGAAAACTTGGTCATAATGGCCACTGTTTTTGGTTTTTTGTTTAAATCTTGAAGAAATTTTGAGTGTGAAAGAACATTGAAGTATGGCTGGGAACGTGTCTTAGAAGGGAGTCACGTCTATAGTGTATTTCTCCTTGGTGCTAAAAATGCGAAGAAAAAAGTAGGCAGACAATGTACCATTATAGATAATTGTTCTAGAGATGTTGAACCAGAAGTTTGAATCATTGTTATTTGCATCATTTAATGCTTCAATATTCTCATTTTAATCCAAGAGAAAGTGTTTCTTAAGAACTGATAGCCCTCTCAGTTGCGGGAAAGTGTTGCAGATTCGAAACTTACCGTTGTGCTATGGAAGCGTTGACTCATTACTTGTTCTGATCTTAACGTGCAAGGGTGCCGTCCTGTATTACTGGGTGCTTCCAAATGACACTGTTCGTTTCAGTAGGACTTCTTGTAGTATAAGAATTATGTGGTTTGAGGTACAACTGAGGAAGTTGTTTACCTTTTCCTGTGTAAGAGTGTTTTGCGCACTCCCTGTCGGTTTAGGTACAGTGTGCTGCATTTGTCTGAAATGTGACAGAACTCATTAATCAGAATCGTACTAAAACAAAAAAAATCTGTCAGAAGTCAGGAAACCAGGGAGAAAGAATATGACAACTTTACCTAATTTGTGTAGGGATGTCCTTCAGTTTGTGTGGTACTGTGACCCAGCAGCATACTGGAGTTTCTCCTGCTTTGAGTTGTCTGATGCCAAGAGAATATAATTCTAAGTATGTTAAACCATTACAGTTTTCTGCGGTTAGAATTTTACATGCTTCTTAAATGTGAAAGCTATACAGAAAGTTAGTATGCTGAAAGAAGAATGCTCAGTGTAAAAGCAGCATGGCTATTTATAATAGTAAGATTAGACTTGCAGTGATGAGTGTTTCACTAGCTGCTTATTCTAAAAGAAACATGGTACCATTTACCATTTAAATGTCATCATCCTGTACTTTTCCTGACTGAACTTGGGTACCTAGACGTGTTAGTTCTCAATAATTAAAGCAGTCATAGTAGGAAGGCCAAGTATTAAAAAAATGGATTTTTAAAATACCAGAGAACAAGTGCAAAAATAGAATTATAGCATGCAGAATTAGTGTTAATAAATTTTCTCTCTGAAGATAGCAAACTCAACTGTTGTATCGCAAAAAAATTCATGTTTTAATAGGCTCAGCAAGCACTGTCCGAATGCTGAGGCGATTGTGATGTTTCAGGGAAAGCAGTGGGAGCATTGTCCTTTTACAAATCTGGGATCTCATTTGTGAAAGCAGATCTGGTGTCTGAAAATCTTACATGTGTAAAGAATCGAACTGCCATGAGAACAGTTCCATAGCTACAAAGGCTAAGCAGTATATATTGCATGCTACATGGTGATCCTATTAATACTCTTCATTATGAGAACTTTTGTATCATTAACATGCTTTGGATGACATCTTAATTTTAAGCATCAGTCAGTAAGAGAGGAATTGCAATTCTCAAGTCAGAGACCAGTTCTTTAATAACAGAAAATAGTGTTAGATTAATGGACAGTTAGGGGATATTTTCCTTTGAAAAATTTCTTTCTAGCATGAGCAGTTAGTTTGTCTTCTGCTGTGAAGTTTTACTTCCTTTTATTAAAAAAGCCCTTATAAACCTGCTGTAAGATTTTTTCTTAATGTTTTAACATATTTTATTTTCAGTATAAATGTCTCATCTGAGTTGACTATGTACTGAAAATACAAGAGCTCTCTTTCAGTGTTCTGTCCCTCAGTTCTGTTGAACAGTCTTTTGGAACAGAAGAGTGTAATTAAGATCACTTGGGGCCTCTTTTATTAATCTGGTTTTTGACTTGAACAATCTTAGTCATTCAGCTCCAATCTGTCTCTAAAAGGACTTCTCTTGCTTTCTGCTGAGCTTTTTGTTTATATCTTGTTGTTTTTATCTCTTCTGAAAAATAATTTCCAGAAACTAACACACTATTCTGGAGGATAGAGGGTATCTTGTTTTCGATCCTACTTATCTCCCATTTCTTACACATCTGCATGGTCTTTATTGTGGAGGTCGTGTGTGTGTGTGTGTGTGTGTGTGGACACTTGTGGAAGATGCCAATTACATGCAGAAGTGCTTTGGAAATTTGCATCTTTTGGGAGTGCTGATAAGTTTCTTTTTCTTGTGTTATTAGGAAAAAATAAGGAGGAAAATGTTGTGCATGAAATCTCAGGTGATTTGCTTTGACAGTGCTATCCATTGCCAGAAGCATAACTTGGACGTCCACTGTGTTTGCAGAAGATAAGATTCCCTATCCAGCCTGGGCTGTGTATATGTAGGAGATAATAATTTTGAATGAACATGTGAATTATTCCTGCAAAGTTACAGATTTAAACTGTGCATTCTGTAGGATTTCATAAATCACCAACTAGCTCGTGAGGTGTAGATTGGTTTACTTTTTGGTAGAGGAGAAAGAAACAATGCCTTGGTGTGTTCAGGTTAGATCTTCCCTTTGATCTCTCTTCATAATTTTAGTGGTTTAGAGGAGCATGGGTTATTTAATGTAGGCTGTCCTTCCCTTGTCTAAGAGACCTTACAGTGATCATATTTAATCCTGATCTGTATAAAGATTTCAGAAGATGCCCCCTCAGAGTATTAACTTGTCATACTGGAAACTGATGCTTATGTTGAGGCTTCTTACTTGTCTGGGCTAGCTAAAGCGTGTTTATGTATTTTAGTTTCTCTGATGGAAGGTGAGAAAATTTGAAACCCTGAGTTCATCCACCTTTTTAAATGGCTGTCTGCTGGTAAAAGACTATTATCTATGCTGACATGCTTTAAGGAGACTTTCAGAATAATTTTTCCTTTTGAGGCATTTTTTAAAAAAAATTCTCGGTTTTATTTTTTTTCCCTTAATGCTGACCCTGTGACCATCTTTTTTTGTGAACTTCAGAGTATTGGAATTTTACTGGAAATTAACCTTTCACCTGTAATTGATGATGCTATGGAAAAGCAAAAGCAAAACCTAAGGTCAATCCATCTTTTTGCATCTTTTTGACATCTTTAGTAGACTTGGCAATAATGCGTACTTTGCTCTCCATGACATCTGCTCTTGAGTTCAAACTTCAGCACTCATTTGTGAGTCTGTCATTGTGTACCGTTATCTCTGCATGCTGCTGCAAAACAACTGCACAACCCTGCAGGTCAAAGAAGGAGGAATAACTATGTTTCTCTGTCAAATGAGGAAGAGTTGTTATCCCTCTCCTAGTTTTTTAATATCCATCATGTGAGTTAGCTGTCTAATAATAGTGCTGATGTATATTCTTCCTAGAACTTTATCAAGAGTAAACTGGGACTCCTTGATTAAGGTGTCTGTGATACATTTAGGTTTTGTTGCTAAAGGTAGTAGCTGGAGCGTCTTATGTTAGAAAAAACCCAAGCTTGAATTTCTGCCATCTCTAGCTCTGCTATAAAGCAATCATAGCCTGTACTTATTAGGTTCATTTCTCTGCTTGTCTAGAAATCTGTGTATTTTTCCTTGTCTCGGACTAAGTTGTGGGAAAGAAATCATGCATCATCTGCCCTAGGACTCACGTGGAGTTCTGTTTTTAGGACAAAGAACTTAAAAAATTATTCAGAAAACATTTAATTCTTTACTATTAGGAGTTCTAATACCAGAAACTAACAGATCCCCTGCTACAAAGACAGAGGAGAAAGAAATTGGTGCTACCTTCAGTTTGATTAAAAACATCTGGTTCTTTCTTCCTTCATGCCCCTCTGTAGCCAAGACTGTAGAGAGGTAAATTGCGTACTTAGAGAAAGAAAGCAGAGGTATATACAGAACAGGTAGAAAGAATGACAAAATATTTCTCTGTATTTTGACAGAGATCAGGTTTGGCTGTTTTCATCAAAATAGTTGTCTAAATCACAGCTTTTGTTAAGACAGTTTTTCTTGTTTGTGGCTGTGAACTCTGTAGGAATCATCTTGGACTTCTTCCCCAAGGAACAAAAAGAAGCAGTCAAAACTCTGACCGCTCTGAACTGTGGTCTTTCTGGGCACTTTATTTAAGACTGTCGTCTTTTCATATTTCAGAATTTGGTTCAATCTACAAGAGATTGTCCTACCTGAGATTCTGTGATATTGCTCCTGTGTTCCAAGGCAAAATAAACCATTTTCTCTAGTGTCAGTATTTCTGAGGTTTGAGTGAAAATCAAAATCACTGAAATCATGTCTGCTCCCTGGTGGTAATGCTGTCCACCAACTCCGAAGGAGATTTTTCTGCCTATTTTTGCACCCTCAATGTTAGTCTAACCGTTGGCATCTAAGAAATTGTTGGACTCTGTCAGCTGCTTTCTAAGACTGCTGCTAGATAATGCTCTCCAGGAGGCAGGTCCAGGCTTCCTCTGTGTGGCTGTGAGCTGTGATTTGCAAACAGAAATTCTAGCAGTGCAGTGATTAGTCACATCCTAGTTTTAAATGGCAACTCTGGTCTTTTCCTCGTCCTCTCTTTTTCTTAACTGTGCGTTGTTATGACTTTGGATGACTAGCTGTTGGACTTCTCTGTAAAGATGCTGTGTATTTCTACTACCTCATTTGTGTCATTCTGCCTCTCTTTGTTCCCTTTTCATTAGATCCATGTCACAAGAAAACCTTATGAAAGAAGAGAATATATTTTCTAAGAAAAAGAGCCATTCACAAGAATGTAGAGGGATGTTGTTTTATTTCCATCTTTTCTATTCCTCCAGTAGACTGACACCCTATACATTCTAGTTTTCAAAAATCTCAAAAAATAATTGAAGTAATTAAAAGTTGAGGGTATGTGCTGTCAGGTTTATTGTCTTGTTCTTGTCGGCAGTAAATGTCATATGTCTCTGACCTAAGTTCAGATGACAGTCAAGCACAGATATTAAGTCATAGACATTATGTGCAGCTACAAAGTCTTATCAGGTGGAATTCCATCAATTTTGGCAGCAGTTCTATGAAATTTCACCAGGAATTTCATAATTAGTTGTGTATTTCTCATTCCAGGAAAGGTAACTGAATGAATACCACAGTTGCCACATGAGGAGAAATTTCTTAATTACCCATTACATGTGCAACCTCTTCTGTCATTTGAATACTAATGTGATAGAGGTAAAATATGCTTCAGCAGGTTCTGATGAGGAATTCTTTGTATGGCCTTGAGTTCTATTCAGTCCAGATCTTTCCTTCTAGAAGAGAACTCCGTTGTTTATTTATGTGCAGAAATGTAATCTCACAAATTATTTCCACAATCTTAGCTTTTGAAGAAGGCCAGTCATCCCCCTTTGGATCCTCCGCTAACTTCATTGAAGGAAAATAGAACTACAATCCATCTTACAGTTTTACTTCAAAGTGAAATGGGTCATGCACAGGAACACCTCAAAACGTTGCTTGTATAATACTTAGGAAACCTACAAGGTGCGTACGTTCTGGGTTACTAGTGATAGCCCTGGGAAACCAGTCTCAGTTCTTAAGTCCCTAAGAAAGACTGCAGTAGGAATCCTTCCCCTCCACTCAGCACTGGTGAGGCCACACCTGGAGTACTGTGTCCAGTCATGGGCTCCTCAGTACAGTGGTGATACGGTACTACTAGAGAGAGTCCAATGAAGGGCCACAAAGGTGATTCAGTAACTAGAGAAGAGAAGGCTCAGAGGGGATCTTGTCAATGTATGAAAAATACCTGAAGAGGAAGTGTAAAGATGGAGCCAGGCTCTTTCCAGTGGTGCCCAATGACAGGTCGAGTGACTTCTGAACCAAAAATGAAAATTGGAGCCCTAAGCTGAACAGCAAGAGTTTCCAGAACTGGAAGTTCAGTTCCAAAGCTTCCGGATTTTGACTACAAACATCCATTCATGAGCTTCTTCCCACATGCAAGTTCAAATTAAAATAATACATTGTAAGTCTATAGTCAAGGAAATGATTTTTGAAATTATTTTTTCTTGAAGAAAATTAGACATTGAGAATAGATTGTGGGTTTTTTGATATGCAATGGAATGTTTACTGTGTAATGTAGTGACTTTGCTTTCTGCAGAGAAGAGCAGACTTTGAAGTGTGTGCTGATATTCAAACTGGGGTTCATTCTCCATTTGCACTTGATGAGGAAACCACATTCTTGCTCCAAAGGATGAAAGCGTATAATGTGTACCATTCCGAGAGGTTTGTTACAGCAACCCAAATCACTTTTAACAGATTGATTCACCAAGCTAATCTATTCTGTATGAGTAAAGCATTTTCCTTTTCTGAATACAAGATTTTGAGGGACTGATTGGGTTTTTTTCCCGAAAGTTTAGATTAGCAACTTAAAAATCAAGTCTTCTCCTTAGCTTATTCTTAGGCTTACATGGTGTCATGTTTGTTTTTAGTAAAGATAAATCCATCTACTCTGACTTTATAATCTCCAGATGATCTTTAAGAGCATAATCAGTTTATTTCCCTCCATTAAAGAACTCATGACTTAATGGGACCTAAATTATGTCATAATTAAATTAACCAGTCCTCTTAGGGGCCTCTGACTCAAGTACCTTTTCACTGTCTTTCTTCCAGTGGAAGCAATCACTAGGACAAGGAGTAAGATTATTACTCTGCTGACCGCTTCATTTTATGCCATGGTTCATAAGTACAAAGTCAGAGTTAAGCTCAGTCCAGTTTTTCATGTTAAGTGATCTCAAATTGTCGAATGTGTAAATGTCTGGAGGGAAGATTTATGTTCATAGCTTAAACAGATGAGAGGAAGAGAGAATGATCTGCTTTTTACTTGAGGAAAACCAAGTTTTCTGGCTAGTTCTAGGGCTATGCTGGAACACTTATTATACCAGGCTGGAAGATGTTCATTGAGGAATTTATTGTTGAATCTTCATTACAGGATTTTTTTTTTACCACGAGTTTTGTGTGTCTTCTTTTTAAAATACCTTTTGCTTGGATTTGGTTTGATAAAGTTTCCTAGATTCAGTTTTGAAATGGTACTAGAGTGTATACGTTGTTTAATTTGCCTGCATACCATGGAAAACTTTATTTTTCCTAATTAAAAGTATATCAATAGAAATGCCAAAAATATGCAACCGGAAGTGAACATCTAAAAGTTCATAGTAGAAGTTGATTAAAATAGATCAACACAGCAAGGAGCTACGGGCTTATGAGCTTGCCTTCATGCACTGTGCTTTTCATAGCCAGCAGTCACATCACCTTCTGATCTGATTCTGTCAGCACTCACAGGCGGGGTCAGATCGGGTCAATACTTAAATAGGAAAACATCTTGGTGCTGTAGAAAATGCTTTTCTCGATTTGGTAGTTGACTCTTTTTCTCAGAACTAATATGACAACATGAGGCTCAAGGACAACATCAGAGAAGAACATACAGTGGAACAAAGAAACATAACCAAAGGTTTAATGATGTTTGATCATTAAAAATTTCAATTGATTTTATGCCGAAATTTTGAGGTCTGCCTTCACCTTTTAGCTTTTTCAAATTGCAGTCAAAGCAATTATGCTTCTGCTTACCTCTATTTTAGTTTTTGGGGTTTTTTTTAATTTGTTAGTCATCCTCTTGATGTAGGTAGGAAAGTAGGTTTTGTTCCTGGCTGATTTTTTTAACATAATTGTGAAGTTAGCTTATTATTGGCTTTACAATGTTATGATAGTGATAGGCAGTAGCTTAGCATGTTTGAATAAAATAGTTATTTTGAAGGGTTTGTCTGAAGTCAAATGTTTGGGTTTTTTCAGTGCGAAATTTAAAGTTTCAGTTCAAGTTCATTGTTTAAGAGCGGATTTCCACACCACACCCCCCCAAGCATTTTAGATTGAAAAACACAGTATACTAGTTCTGTTTGACATCAAAAAACAAGTTTAGGTTTTACTGTAATTATTACCACAAACACTGTAGGCTTTTTAAAAAATGTACATTTCTTGAAACAAAACCTGAAATAATTATAAAACTTCTCTCAAACCAGGAAAATTATAAAAAGTTATTTCTAGTTTTATGTCATCTACAATTTGGGTATGTTAATTTTTAATCTGACATTGACATAAAGCTAAAAAAGCTGGAGAATTTAGTTTTATTATAGCTTAAGTGGTTTTCTTTAAAATTCAAAATGTGGTTTACCCATTTTTTCAGAATATTGTGTCACAGAGTTACATTTGTGATTTAGGACCGCACTTTTGTCTAGCATGAAGGACTTCAAAAGAAAAATAATTACTCATGGAAGTGACAAAGCCATCTAATCTGGGCGGATAAGGATCAGTCATGCTCAATTTAAAATTTAGATTTCTTAAGATGCACTTAGAATTATAATGCTGTTATAGTGTTATCAAGGAAATTGGATTATTCACAATATTTCAAGTCAAATAAATATAATCTGTTGGTTTTGGTACTTTCACACAGTAGACAAAGTTACTGTGCACTTGAAATAACTTGAAAAGAAAAATAAAGTTACAATATGCCTTGAACTTCTGTGGTAGAGTATGAAAGTTCCCCTGGCCATCTTAATTCCGTTGACTGTTTAACCTAGATACTAATGAATGTTCTCTTCAAAATATGCGTAGCCAAGATTTTCTACATGGTGAATGCCCTCTGGTATAGTATGAATTTTCCCTGGTGCATCAGTGAAGCACTTTAAAGAATTCTGTAGATACATATAAATTACTTGCATTAGGGTGCAGATTGCTCTGATCACTCCAGTGTCCACAAAAGTCTTTCATTTCTACAAGAAATAACCAGTCCAATTATTTGTATTGCTGTTGTAGCTATTATGATAGTAATAGACTTTCAAAATTTGTGCTGGGTTTGCAAAAAGGTCAGAATCTGCCAAGATTGGCTTAACTCTTGGTGGCAAAAGATGTGATTAAATTTTTAAGCTGAGCTTGTGATAATTATCTATTATATATTGCAAAAGGTAGAAACCACGAAGAATTCCAGTGTGTGTACCATGTGATAACAAATCCCTGGAACGTTTTTGATGTTGACCACCTTTACTTTCATTTCAAGTTTTTGTCTTTCTGCTTCAATTTCAGTCATGAAAATGGCAGTGATGTCAGCATTACTAAGAAAGGGGAAAAACTTTGCTATTCATTAGTAGCTGGTATCTGAGTTGAGCAAAATCGCTCTTGGAGACATCTTCATCAGCCTGTGGAAATGAAGAAGATCTGTCCGTTGAGGGCCCCATCTGACATACCTGTTATTTTGGCTGTAGGTGTGGTATTCCACTGCTATTTCATCACTGACAAGTGGTGTCCCTCAGAGGTCCATACTGGGGCCAGTGCTGTTTACTATCTTCAGTGACATAGACAGTGGGATTGAGTGCACCCTCAGCACATTTGCAGATGACTCCAGGCTGAGTGGTGCAGTTGACAGGCCTGAGGGACAGGATACCATCCAGAGGGACTTGGACAAGCTTGAAAAGTGGGCCCATGTGAACCTCATGAAGTTCAACAAGGCCAAGTGCAAGGACCTGCACATGGGTCAGGACAAACCCCAGAATCAGTTCACGCTGACGGATGAAGGGGTTTGAGAGCAGCCCTATGGAGAAGGATTTGAGAGTACTGGTGGACAAAAAGATGGACATGAGCTGACAATGCGCGCTTGCAGCCCAGAAGGCCAACCATATCCTGGGCGGCATCAAAAGAAGCATGGGCAGCAGGTCGAGGGAGGTGACTCTGCCCCTCTCCTCAGCTCTGGTGAGGCCTTTCCTGGAATACTGTGTCCAGCTCTGGAGTTCTCTGTACAGGAAAGGACATGGGCCTGTTGGAGGGGATCCAGAGGAGGGCCACAAAAATGATCAGAGAATGGAGCGCCTCTGCTAGGAGGACAGGCTGAGAGGATTGGCGTCATTCAGCCTGGAGAAGCGAAGGCTCCGGGGAAACCTTTTTGTGGCTTTTCAGTGCTTAAAGGGGGCCTATAAGAAAGATGGGGACAGTCCTTTTAGAAGGGCCTGATGCGACAGGTAATGGTTTTAAACTAAAGAAGGGTAGATTCAGACTAGATCTAAGGCAGACATTTTGTACAATGAGGGTGGTGAAACACTGGCACAGGTTGCCCAGAGAGGTGGTAGATGCCCCATCCCTGGAAACATTCCAGGTCAGGTTGGACAGGGCTCTGAGCAATCTGATCTAGTTGAAGATGTTCCTGGTCACTGCAGGGGCAGTTGGACTAGATGACTTTTAAAAAAGTCTCTTCCAACCAAACCGTTCTATGATTCTATGCTGCGTTTAAAGCAGTATGTCTTTGACCATTTCTGTTAGAAAAGCAGTTTGCCTTGTTATTTTACCTAGCTGCTAGAGGATACCTGCATTACTAAATCTCTAGAGAAATACTGTCTCTTCTTCAGAATAACTTTCCTTGGCCTCATTGAAAAAGACTTGACTTTATTTGGGAATCCTCGTTACTGTTGAGAGGCTTCCTGGTAGACGCCTTTTCTTTTAGATAGGATCGGTAAGATGGTGCCTGATGCTTATTCTATGAAAGCCCCGGGATTTCAGATATTGCTTCAGAAGATGCAGCAGTCAATCCTTCAGCCGGTTTTCAGAGTTTTCTAATTCCATGTGGCTGCTTGATCTTCCAAGCTTTTTCAGGGGGCTTTTCTTTATAGCGCCTGTTGCTCTGGCCTGCAGACAGGGTGTGTGCCCAGATCAGCCTGATTCTTTTGCTTTAAAAACCTGTTACTTCCTCTCATTTTAGCTCAAAAATTCCCTTATTTAAACTCCCATCCTAACAGCTATGTCCAGCTTCTTATTGTTTAAGTATCCATGTCTTCCACAAATATTTTGGGGGGACATTTTTTTTGAGGTGTTCTGGTACTGTTAGTCTGTGGATTAGCAGTGTTTTGCATCGGAATGATGTTCCTGTGCTGAAAAGCAGTAGATTGATACAATGGGCGTAATAACTCCTCTTGAGTGGTGAATTGAAATGCTTTTTTTTCTGAGCTGAGGTCAGCCAACTTATTCACAGGAATTTTTTTACTGTAGACCATCCAAATACAAACAGAATTACTAGGTTTTAAGATGGGTATCTGGAAATAAATCTTAAACGTAGGCTTTAGATTGATTCCAGGAGGTTTCTCTGCATTCTGTTTGGGTAACAGATGGCTGGGATGCATATCCAGTCTCAGAACCAGGACCCTGTCTTCATCAAATCCTTACCTACGCATCCTTTCAGCACAGCTTGCCTTACTAGTGGATAGCAGGTAGGATTTGTGGCTGGCACAGGAGGACACCTAAGCAGACACCAGCATTCTGTTTAGATTTGAACGGTCCTCTTCACACAAGGTTTGCTGTGACTTAGAGTGGATGTTTCTTGGGAGTTTGAATTCAAGTGTCAAGAGAAATGTGTCCAAGGAGTTAGTGCTGTAACTTTGGAAAGAGTAATGTCATTTTGAACAAAGAAATCAGCCTTATACCGCAAGCTGTACTTCCACTGATGGTTTTGCCAGATCTCTGACAGGTGGCATGCAGGGAAATTTTTCATTTGCCTTTTATGTTGTGTTGACTATAGGATGTATTACAATTTAAACTTCCTACAAGGTATATTGATTAAATCTATGACATAAAATTGTGTGTAAATAAAATGCTTGGTTCAGGTGAAGAACTCAAGTGAACAGAAGAGAAACAAAACTGAGGCAAAGGACGAGACCTAATAATAAAGCAAATGTGTCAAAGCTGAAAATCATGTTTGTAACTTGCTCGTAGTTAGAGTAAAATCGTTGCGTTCTCTAGCTCACGCTTTTCACTCCTGATTACATATTGTATTTCTTTCTTCACCAGAACTGGAGAATGAAATTTGTAGATAAGACAGTTTTATAACAGTGTTCTAAAAGACTATATGGACAAGAATTGTTTTACTGCTTTGCTTCTTTTTATTTTCATGGTACATTTCTGGTGACTAAAGCTAGCTGGATATAATGTTAAAATTAATATTAGCCCTTCAACTTTCTGAATTGTAGGGTAACTTATTTTATTAATAAAGCTTCTGAAAATGTCAGACTGTGATGTATGTGCATGCAAACATTATACATACATACAATTGGGGGAAAAAAAACCCCAAAACATACCTAAGAGTAGAAGTCACCTGAAAACAATTATGCATTTTAGTCATTTAGGGTGAGTGGTGGTGAGATGTCTCCATTTTAATGAGACAGCATGCACAAGAATGAGTGGGTTAATTCTGTGTTTTGGTTAGCTGACAACTGTATAAACCTTTTCCTGACTTTTAGAATGGTGTTAATCCTTGTTCCCTGTTTATAATCCCTCCACAAGAACAAGCAAGGTGAATGATGCTTTATTTTAGATCAACATATCTGACAACATTTGGAAGTTGCCGTAAGAGTTATTGTGGTGAGTGTGACATTATAAGCTAAAGAGTCTTCCAGTGTACTTAAGAAAATTTGAAGAACTGGTAAATGTTTGGTTTAGAGTTTTTTGGGTTGAGGTTGCACTTGAGATCATGTTTCCATTTTTAGTTACAGATTCTTTTACTTATTGCCTTATTAATTGCTGTTTCTTCTACCATAGAAATTAATACCATAAAAATGAATAGCCTTTGGAATGTTATTCCGTAATAAATGAATTTATAAATAATTATGCCTTTGTTGTTTGCAAGTTACAGTGTGTGCTTATGCATGTATGCTGTTCTGTGGCCTCCATCACATTTTTATATTTTTTTCTAACTGGTGGTTATATTTTTCTAAGCCGTGGTTCAGATGTTGTCCCAACTTTTAAGTGGTATCCTGGCTCATTTCACCTTTCTGTGCTTAAGTTTACCATCCCATGCTGGGATGGTAAATTTGAGATAAGTATTATCGATGTCCTTGGCTTTCCTCCTCTGTAGGAAAACACCTCTGACTAACACCTGCAGAACGCCTGTAGGCCTGGTGTGCACAAGAGCTCAGGAAGAAATCTAGTGTATCTGCAGTCTCCAAGATTGGCAAGATAAAGGTTGTCTTACCTCTCTCTTCTACTCTAAAGCTTCTTTGGTTGGCAATGAAATACAGTCCATTGAAGTATGGAATATTGTGCTTATCTCAGCTTATTTCACTGGCTGCTCTGCCATCGGCTTCTTCCCACCATTCCTTATTTTAAGCCAGCTGCTAATTTTGTCAGGGTGACCTTTCTGTATAGAAGAAAAACCTTTTAGAAGTTGACACTAATTATTCTGTGATGCCACTCATGAATATTCAAGTTATAAGTTCTCACATACTCAGATAAGTTTTTCGGAATATATCTCATAGGTCAGAAATTCTATTTAATATACTTGTTCAGAAACATGAAAGGAAATTGTACAGAACAATCTGTAATTCTTTTTTTCTATGTAATACTAGAAGATCTAATATAAATTTCAAAAATAATAGAAGGGAAGCTTAATATATTAGTTAAAAACTGTTGTAAATCTCTTATGGAGAAGCAGCAAACAGTTATGACTGGAGGAATAATTGTTTCAGGGGGTTTACCATGACAGGGAAAGATGTAGAACAAGAAAGTTTTGTACCATAGGCAAGTTTACTTAGTTAACCTGTGAGGTCAGAGGCATCCAAGGTAATCTTTTCCTGGAAAGATATTTTTGAAATTTTCCTGCCTAAAAGGTTTGGAGTAAGCACTTTAAATTATTTACTCCATATGTTTCTAATTCAGCAAACAGTGGAATGAGTTTTCATGCGCTGAAAAATGAGAGTGATTATAATAACTGGGATAAGAATTTTTGTCATTCAGTTTCCCTTTATAGCCTGTATTTCACTGCAGACTTTATTTGAAATCAAGTCTGTTCTGATAGTACAGCCATGTTTATCTCAGTGTCCACATAATTAAATGGCTACAGCATGATAATCTTAAATTAATTAAGGAGTTTCTCAGCTTGTAAACTGGTTAGGATGGGAAGTCAGTATTTCCACCTTAATTTTAGGCTTCCTCAGTTTTTTAAGCTGTGATCATTTTGTATGTTTGTATACTTTTCAGCACTTGTATTCAAGAGTAAAGAACTGGTTTCTAACTTTGTGACTTTGTGACAAGTCATTTAATAGTGCTTGCTGATTTGTTAAGAGATCTCTTTTGGGTCATCAAGTGTAGTGACCCAGAGGAGCTGAATAGCTGGACTACCTTCCTCTTATGTTATTGACAGCTGACTGCGGTACCACTTTTTTCTACCGGTCTTGCTTTTCTGTATTTTTCTTTTCCCTCTTTTTTTTTATTGCTGGTGGTGGGGTGGGTTATGTTTGCCAGTTCATATCTAAGAATGGTTTTAAGCCCTTGCATTGTATTATGAGGAAAGAAGGGAGTTGATTTATATTTTTTTTTAGGTGGAATTCCATTCCTTGGTTACCTTCAGGCTTTAGTACATCATGTTATTGTACCAACAGTTCCTGTAATCAGAACTGCTTCTTTCGTATGAATAGCTAATATTAGCTAATGGATAACAGGACATTGTCCTAAAAAAATTATCTCTAAATAATTTTGATATTTCTGACTTTTCTGTGAGAAGAGTTTTTTGCAAGCACAATGCAAATAATTTTGCTGCCTTCTTTTTCAAGGAGCATGTTAGAAAAGAAACTTTACTCAGTTAGTGAAAACCTGGGCATGAAAGTGTTAAGATCATGTAGAATTTGGAAAAGAATCAGCACCCTCTGCTCAGTCAGAATGTGAATTCTACTGGCACTGGCAAAATCATTCGTATTTGAGAAGAAGGGGAGGGAATATCTTTATTTTTAATCTCTTTTCCTAGAGATGGTGACTTTTTTACTAGAAAGCTGAAGCCAATCCCTTCTTCAGCAGTGGAGGACATGACTATGCAAGGCAAAACTTGGCATCTGTGTAAAGTGGCATATAGTTCTCAGAATCTTTTTCCTCAATTTTCATATTTCATGAGTTGGAAACTTGCATCAATGTTACTGTACTCACTCTCTAACTCTTTCCTCTTTGAAGTTCTTCTGGTCTTCCCCCGCCCCAGGTTGCTTATAAAAGTTTCTTGTTACTCTGAAAACATTCATATCCAGGAGGGGAGAATATGGAATGGTAATGACATAAACTGCAGCTGGGAATAATCGATGTACAGTTCTAGTCCACCCTCTGTGTCTCCAGTTCAGACTCTCTGATTTTGAAGTTGGATGCTTGTACGGTTTAAGGGATCTTCAGAAAGCTGTATTTGACATTATTGGTGCTATGACGATAACGCTATGGAAGACCCAGTAGTGATGCTCCATGATGAGCACTGCTTTGTTTTGTCTATGGGAACTGAGCTCTGACTTAATCTTGTTAAACTGTGATGTGAGATGTTTGCCAATTACAGCTCTTCTTCAACAACTTAAATAGCATGACAGAAATAGTTTCTAGATTCTCTTGCCATTCTTTTTGGAGAAATACGGATAAATGGCAGCAAATAAGAAAATATTCACAACTATATGTAAAATGTCTATAGAGAAAAATATTTTCATTGTATTTACTCATAGAAACAATTTCACACTTGAATTTAATTCTTAATTATTAGATATATGAAATGCTGTTATTTTACTGCAGTATTCTTTTGTGCAGTTTTACTGATGCTCGAGTTTTATGAAGCTCAGGAGTAGTCACACGCAAATATTCTTGGATTTTCATCCAATATTGTTGCTAAGGAAACATCATCTTTAATACTGTATCCTTGGCTGCAACTTGTCTGTATTAATCAATGCTTGTTAGTGCTCAGCACAAACCTAGTAAAGATGAAAAAAATTATTTTATAATGAAGCAGTTTACTGTAGACTATTCTGCTTCAGGATGCCCTGCCACTACAAAGCTCATACAAATTGGAGGGTCATGTCCATGTCTCTAGTCTCCTCCTGAACAGACACACTATGGACAGTTTTTACACTTTTTTTTTCATAGGCTGCCATTAATTTTTAACATCATTAATCTAACATAGGTATTGTACAGTGCACAGATTTGGTCAGAATAGTGGGAATGCTTACATGCTGCTCTAAAAGAGAGAAAGAACCTTCTCTGTATGAAGAGTGAAAGAGGAGCTTGACTGCAGTAGATTGAGAAACATACTCCTTTTCAGTATACTGTTAAAATTGTAATACTGTATTTCAGCCTGCTTTGAATCATTATCTAAGAAAATACCTATCAGTCAGAGATATCAGTGGAAATGTCAGTTCTCTACAGGTCCAGCTATTTGTTTTTCTTGCAAATATTGACAGGCAGATTTTTTGCATCTTCTATTTCTGAACTCTTCTGAGAAGTATCAAATTTTATAGTCAGTTTCAAAATTAATTTGATTTACCAGTTTCTTAGCCTAATTCCTGCTTTGTTTCATGGTCACATTTGCCTATTGGACATTTTCCTTCATACCTACTTTTTCAGAGATACTATGTTAGATCTAACATCTGTTCTTGAAAAGCCCAGGTCAGCAAGGCCAGAGGCAAGCAATAAGGCCTGAAGAACTTGTCTCATTAAGAATATTTTTTTCCTTTTTTGGACAAGCAATGATAACTCATAAGCTTAGTCATCCTTCAAGGAAGCGGAAAGAAACAGGTTTACAGTCTAGCTGTGTGGGCTATATGGCAAGCACAGTTTCAGCATTCTGACCTGAGTAGCTCATCCCAGTTTTCATTACCAGGGCCGTAAAACACGAGTTCTCTCCTGAGTGCAGAGCTGCTTATTCCACTGAGCAATATTCTTCTCCCTAGGAAAAGAAATGCATGAAAATCCATGTGACGGGGTGAATGTACTTAAGTCCACAGAGCCCACACAACAGATTTGGAAGTTGTCTTAAGAGCTAAGCCACAGTCATGCTTTTCTGCCTGTCCTCAGGGACTGACTGGATGGATAGTAAGCAACTACTTCAAATACCATTCCCAGTAGTTGTACACTATTAACACCTCTGTAGAGGTGTCTTGGAAGATCTTACCCAGGGTGACCAGAGACAGCACGCACTCATTGTTTGATCCTGTTAACTGCATTATACCTGTGAGTCAGTGTAGCCCCTGTATAGCAAATGTTTGTGGTTACCCATTTCCAGGCACCCACTCTAGTTGTACTTTTTCTTTCTGCACGAAGAAGCTATTTACAAGGCATTCCTCAGGACTGTTTTAATAATGAAAGTTCCTGAATATGTGAGTTGTGTCAATGCTTTTGTTCTAGAGGTTAGATTAAGATGCTACATTTTTTGTATTAACTGCTACGCCTGAAAGTCCAATGAAAGAACTGAAAAGGGTCTCCATATTGCTTAAAACCAGAGTCTAATCCTTCAGTGTTGGTCAGGACTCAGAATCTCAGTCCTGGAATTCTTCATGGTGCCCCATGGGTGTAATAATAGCAAAGACTTAACATTAAGAAAAAGCATCTCTTGGCATTCTTGGTTCATATGAAAATCATGTAAATAAGTGGCAGTTCCTTTTCTTAGTGTTGATAATAGAAATAGCAGTCCCTTGACTCTTTCCATGCTTCCCTTTTCCATTTGTCCTAATAGCCAGTGAGATGATATACTTGCAAGTAATGCTTTTAACTTATCCTTCACTCCTTGGTCTGGAAGAAATGGTGAGGGAAGGTGTTTTCAGGTAAGTATTTCTTCAGCCACTGCCAAGAGCTCTGCTGTCCAGTTTCCCTGAAATCCTTGCATACTGGCATTTTTTAAAACAGCAAGCTTTTTCAAAATACTGTATATTTATTTTCTTCTACTTTCAATGGCTCTCTAGAAAGAGAGCCATTTACTATACATATATTATTACATATAGCAATTTACTATAAAGATTGAAGTGTTGGGGAAGAACACTGGCAATTCTATGATATTGTTTGTTGTGATTAAAATATGGGCTTTGGATCTTAATGTGTGCTGCATTATCTCATAGCAAGGCAGAATTTGATCTCAGTTGTTTAAGCCATTTATATCATGATATAGGAAGAACTAATATTGTGGTATTGCTATTAGTTACTATTTGGCATTTATTAATTAGGAAGAGGGGAAACATTCTCTATATACACCTAATACTGTCTGAGTGGAATTAGTTGGCACACTTGGGCTAGGACAATGTTTTTCTGGCCCTTGGCAGTGCCTTTACCGTTGTTGCCACCATCTCTGATGCACTGTGTTTATCACTTCTGGTCTTTAGTTAAAACCACAGTAAGCTAATTTTTGGTTGCTGGAAAGTGTTTTGTAAGGTGTGGTATGGGGGTGCTTTTACATATATGCGTGCGTGTCCAGGGTGGTGCCTGAGCGTTTTTCAGAGTGGCAGTTGTGGAGTGGTTTCCACTTGCCTGCAACTGCACAATGCATTAATAGCAGAGCTAAGTACGGGATTGAAGAGCTCGGGAAGCAGTCGTAAGACTGCCGCATTTTTACTTTTTCTCTTAGTTTCAGTCTCTAGGTTTTTTTCTTGCTTATTCTTTTTACTTCCATTCTCTTCTTGAATTTCATTGGTGTCCATATGGTCTTATCTCTCCCTCTCTGTGGTGTAATGGTAAAACTCAGATCATTTTGAATGCAGCGTTTTCTCCCCCTCCAGATGCTTTTCCTTTTTCCCCATGCACACACCATCTGCCTGTGTGTGCTCTGGGAGATGTGCAGGTGTTGGTCAGGATTAGGTGGCAGAACTGAAGTGAAATGTGATAGGCTTTACCTGCCAGCTCCTTTCCGTATTGTTTTTTAATTACAAAGATGCTCTGTCAAGTGAAGAAGAATGGGAAGGACCAGGGAAATAACTCTGGAATTGAAGAGAAGTGAAGTGGGGAAATGTTGGTTGCTTGATCCTGGTGCTGAGGATAATGTGGAGTACCAAAGAAGAGGAAGTCCCATAGTGAAGTTGAAAGATCCAGATGCTTTTTACCTTTTGTAGAAACTTTGAAGTTAAAGGTTCCTCTCGAGCTGTATGTGGAATTTGTCAAGCAGTATCAACCAACTGAAACGCTATATTAAAATAGAAAAAATATCAAAGTGTATTGTGTAAAGTAGTATGACTGCATGAAATATTAAGCAAATTCTAACAGTTTTCTCCTGCTCTTTTTCTATTTAGAAAATGTATTCAACTTTTGCGTTAGATCTTTTTTTTCTGATCATTTCCTTTCATCCTGGCTATTTCTTCTGTGTTTTATAGACTCCCCTTCTCTGCACCCTTTGAACTTAATTTATCAAAATCTATGTTCAGGTGTAAGAGCTTCTTGCCATTGCAAAGTACTCAACCTTTCTCCTTTCCAAGTGATGCTGAGAAGATAAATACATTTAGTATGTTATTAGTGGTTCTGTCCACCAGTGTCTCAAGATCATGACTATGATTCATTAGGAGAGGAAATTTTTAAGCCAAATAGCCAGCTACTGAAATTTTGTCTTCCTGACTTAGATGTGCTATTTCTCACATAATTCTGGACTGCTGTACCTAGTCTGTGTAGAATGTCATCAAGCAGCATGTTTGGGTTTCTATTAGAATATATTCTTACTTACTTTTCTGTACTATGAAATAAGAATCTTCAAACCTCATGTGCTTCCTTGCAGCTTGCTTGCATAAACAAAACAAAACTGTCTTGCAGACTAGCAAGTTTGTAGCTTGGTTCCAGATTTGACAAAACAGTTGTGATGATCCTCTGTGAACCTTGAAAGTCTCTGAAATACGGACTAGAAGAAAATTCTCTGCAGTGTTTGAAATGTGAAAAGATAATTATTCAAAAAGAACTATTGCCAATTGTTCCATATTAAAGACATTTAAGATAATCATCATCTCAGTTTAGTCATCTGAAGTCTAGTCGTAACATCTAGTCTAAGCTAGTCATGCTTTGGCTTCCTATATGATCGGCAGAGAGAGTGAGCTTCAGAAGGCTATTCAATCCTTTTGTAAAAAGGATGTCGAATAATATGTCGAACAAATTACATCTGGAGATGCCTATCTCCCTCCATTGTTGATAGGTGTGCAGATAGCTAAACACCAACTTTTGTTATCCATCCTTTGTGTTTTTAAATGTTAAGAAACAGAAAGAAAGGGAAAATAGGTATTTTTTTTTAGGTCAGATTTTCATGCACTAATTTTAAAAACTGTCTTTTGGAAGAGAGGATTAATGACTACTCTGCCATTAGTTTAATTGGAGAAGGCTTGAAGGTTCAAATTCAGGAAAGGTGGTGGCATGTATTATATTACAGGAATTTTACAGCTGTTATGGAATCTGTGATACGAAATGACTTGTTAATATCTACTATGAAGGAGAAAATAATGTGAAATCATTTTGAAGGAAAAATATTAATGCAACCATCTAGGCAAATATAAAAGTTTCATGCAAAAGTGTTTTATATGTTTTTCTTTGGCAGCCTTGCTTTGCATCCTGAACGTGTGTTGGTGGCAACAGGTCAAGTTGGAAAAGAACCATACATCTGCGTGTGGGACTCGTACACTGTGCAAACTGTGTCTGTTCTGAAAGATGTTCACACACATGGTATAGCTTGCTTGGCTTTTGATTTAGATGGTCAGGTACGTAATTAATACTCTTCAAACACTTAAATTGTTTGTCTGTCAGAAATCTTGTTACGTAGCTTTTTCTTTTTTTAAGAAAATGTATTGGGTCAGGTTTTATCTGCTTATTCTCAAGTTGAGAAAAAAAAAATTGGGGTTACTACTAACTGACAAATATTCACATTTGGCAAGAAAAGTGTTACTGCCAAAGAGTTTTGAATGAAGGTGAGGTGGTAGGGAGATTCTTGTGTTTTGTGGGCTGCGGTTCAGGGCTACACCAAATGGTTGGAGATAGTTGACCTCCCCTGCGCAGGGATGTATCTTGTGCCCGAAGTGATGGCAGTCCCATTGTGTTACTCATCTTGGACTCCAAATGTCTTCAGGTAGTATCCCCTTGTCTGTCATGCGTTTTGTGCCTGTTGGTGGCTCTCCACATTTTGATTGAATGTTCAGAATCATCTATCATGGATCTAAAAGTCAAGAAAAGTTGTTACAAGGTTATAATTTTGTTACTTTAAAAAATTCTCTGAGTAGTCAGTTGGTTCTCAGACCTGCTACTGATAAGGAAAATAATTTTTACCAGACACTTGCTGCTGTGAGTGAAGAGGCTTATGAGATTGATGCATTAGTAATGGAAAATACAGATTAAGTAGCAGCTGAAGAGGTATTAGCCATGGAAGTTCTTGCTGCAGTTGTGCTCTCCTGGGCTTATGCAGCTCTTCTTCCCCTCCTGCTTAGGCTTGCAATGTGATATTCAGATTTAGCTATATTCTCAGTTCCTTTTGCTTGCTAGACGGGTCAGTATCTGTTACTCACTATTGCTTTCTCGAGTGAGGATGTGTTGTAGAGACCAGTCCTTAAGACAGTATCAAATGGAGCTCTGTTGAACACAAATAGAGGAAAGCCATCTAGCTGTAACTTCTTTCTGTTAAAACATGCTATAATTGGTATAGGGAGGTTTTGAGTTTGTTGGAATGATCTACAGATTTTATCAGTTAGGTTTCTCATTGTTTAGGGAGTCAACTTCTAGAGTCAGCTGCTTTCTAGAACATAATTTCTACTTGACAGCAAGCGGTATCTTTTCTCTATATTCTTGTCCGTGTAAACTTATGTCGCTTCCTCACTTGAAGAGCCTTAATAATTTAAGGTCAAATTGTATCTAACTAGGATTGAAGGCTTTCTTCTCTCTCTCTTTTTTTGAATGCAGCTATGCATCCCCTGGACAGATTTGAGTGTAGATCTGTGATTTGTTCTAGGAGTACCCAGATCTGATTCATATGTTTAAAGACATAAATTGTCAAAATTTAGGCTGTCTGCTTTTTTCAGCGTTTCCATATGATCACCTTTTTCATGGCTTTTGTTAGAATTTTGTGGTCACAAAGGAAAGCTGGATACAGGTTTTTGAAGATCTGTGTCTCCAGAATTGTCTTCATATGGAAATACAGTAAAACACAAATCCAGTTCAGAAAGACCTGCAAAATGTGTTTGTTTACATCTTGCCTATCCTCTTAAGTTCAAATGTCAGAATCCCTGACCCAGTCTCTTTTTAGAGGGTTTAATGTTTGATATTAAACATACTTATTTGATATATTTGGCTTTGTATGGGTTTTTGATGTAGTAGATCGATACAGCAATATACTGAAATCGTAACACAAGCAATTGCAATGTGCTGATGAATCTCAAGAAAGATGTGGTTTTATTACTGGTCTCCATATGATTGCTATCATGCTGCTGGGCACCTCCAGTCACCAGGAAGGAATATTTGGATTGAAATGATGTCAAGCCCATTGCCCTCTTCAAAGTTTTTTTTTTTATTAGTTGTTCAGTTTTTATGCTTCATGTTGGGCTGTGCCACATACACAGTCTCCTCCCCACTCCCAACTCGTCTGGAAGACGTTATTTTTTCTTTATTTATTATTCTTTGTTAATTGTCTTGGGGAACCTGATGATTCATTGGTGCAGCTGCATTATCTAAAACCAAGGTTACCCTTCAGTCTCCCTGGTGTTGAGAGGAGTTCAGTTTGCTTTATGGGACATTCTTCCCCAAGATTGCTGGGGTTTTTGCTCTTCTGTGAGCTCTACTCACAGAAGGTGAGGGTGTGGTGGTGTGCTTGTTGGTAACAAGATTTTCTATTTCTTAGCAGAACTGAGAACATCATTTAATCTCCCTTTTTGAGAAGTCAGTGTTTCAGCTGATGTCTGGAAAGGCATCACCCAAATTTTTTGATAGGTGTGCAGTAATTGTAAAACTAGTCGGCATTTATGCCTCTCATTCTGCAGTAGGACTGGAATTGAACTGTTGGAAGTGTAGCTGCAATTGCAACTGATGTTCCTTCCGAGAAAGTTTTCAAAGGTGAAATAGAAAGATTGAACTTTGCAGATCTGCAAAACTGAAGTTGGCGTTAATAAAGAGGGAGCACGGATAGTGGCTGTATTTAACTTGTTTCCCTGTCTTCTCATAATCTTGGAGCTTTTCAGACATTAAAGAAATGATGTTACTGGGAGTAGATTTCTGTCTTTGGGAAAAAGTTTACTTAAGTTAGGGGTTTGCTTTTACAAACTCACATTGAAAACCGGCATAGAAATTTAAACTAAATTTATCTTCAGTGTGTGTAGGTATTAACTGCTGAACAGTGAACAAAACTTTGACCTAAAGATTTGGGAAGCTTTCACTTACCAAGATTAAGATGTGACAATTCATGCATAAACTAAACAAAAATACCTGATTTTCTTTTAAAACAAAACTCAATTTTACTCTTATGTGATCTTTACTACTGTTAGTCCTTCTGTTGAGAATTCCTATTTGAAGAAATAACATTTTGACTGGTTAGCAGATATAGTAAAAGTGGACTGCTGGCTAATATGGTCAATGATTTGTGTCAAGAAATCTGTGCAAAATATCTTCACAGTTGAAGACAAGACAGGCTGCAGAGCATAGGAAGATCTCAGCCTTTAATTTTTCTATATTTTCTTGGAACAATCTTTTTGTCCTTCCTGGCTTTACAGTTTGACTGGATTTAGACTCTTTCTGAATAATAAAGACTTGGTGAGATTCCTATATTCAGAGTCTTGCTGGATTCTGGTTTGAGAGAGAATTCAGAAAGGAATAGTTACTCATACATGTTTTGAAGAATCAAGCTAAAGGCTCTTAAAGCGTTTAACTCTTTTTAATCTTTTGTTTGTTTCCAAGAAAACTGAAGAAAGTATTTTTTTCTTTGTATTTCCTGAACTTGTAGAATAAATTCTTCAAGTTATATATACTTAAAGGTAAACACAAGTGGTTTCATTAACTTCAGTGATATTATTTCTTTTTGCGAATGTCTTCTAACTGCCACTTGTCATGCGTGCTGCATATAATTACATATATTAAACTTTATAAATCAGAAATATGTTGTTATCTGAGAAGGTCTGTCTTCTTTATGATCATGTCATAACTGAAGTGATGCATCTATGGAAGCTTTGGCATAAGGTGTTGCATCTTTGGTTTTCTTCTATATTGAAATGTAGCTATTGCTTCTATCTCAAATATGTTACGAGTTCATTATTATTCAAAATGATGATTCTAGCTTTAATTAATATGTAACTTTTATTTGTTTAATTTGGACATTTTTAGCGTTTGGTCTCAGTTGGTTTGGATTCGAAAAACACTGTTTGTGTATGGGACTGGAGGAAAGGAAAGTTGTTATCAGTGGCTCCTGGTCATACAGACAGAGTAAGTATAACTAAAGAATTGAAGAGTCAGTGTAATTTTAGTTTGTTGAACGATGTCTGCATATACGTACTAAAGCTATGTCTGAACAAAAGCATTTTATGTTTTGGAAATTGAATTTGTATAAAGCTTAAGATATCTGAAGATATTTAAGATATGTAAATTTATTTCTAAAATAAAATGCCTAACTCACTGTTTATTTGTGTATGGTTTGTTTAGACTACAAGCATGTAGGGGAAGTGCAAAATTAATGCACTTCCTAGACCCTAATCCCCATATGGGAAATCAAAATGCAAATAATCCTTTAAATTTTTCTAGTCTATAAATGAACCTTGATGTTGTTCTATCAGGTGTTGTAATTACTCTAGGCAAAAACTCCAAACAAAAATACTGTGAGCTATACATTGCAATTTCAGTATTGAGTATTTCAGTATTGAATGAGGGGATAAATTCATTCCAGTAGTTCCATTTAAAGCATTTCAGACTGTCTGTTAATTGGTTACTAGTTTTTTACTGTTTTAACTGTCATCTCTGTGACATCCTTGGCTTTCTTATGCAGATATTTGATATTTCTTGGGATTTGTACCAGCCAAACAAGCTCGTCAGCTGTGGCGTAAAACACATCAAGGTAATGAAATAAATGTGGATTCATAAAATATTTTACCTGCAGTAGTTTTTACTCTATAAAATATGTAAAAATAGAATCTAAAAGGAATATATAATTATAATATGAAAGGTCATCTGTAAGAATAATACTACTGAGGAACTGCAATCATGGATCACATTACACTAGACATTTTACAAGATAAATAGAGTAGAAAACAGAGCACCTCTGCTCAAAAGAGTTCATGCCCTGACAGGAGGAATACAGAAGGAATGAAACAGTTGCCCTTAGCAGGGTATGTAATGATTGTAATATAATTTAAAATTTAGGTGATCCAAGACATGCATTTTGAAATCCCAAGTAGCAAAATACAGGATACACACACGTGTTTAAGGTGAGTCCGGGTACTCAAGTTTCTGATTCCTGAACAATTAATTAATTGTTACACTGCAGAGGTGAAATGAGTTGAGAAACCATTTCCTACAGTTTGAGAGAGTGTGGGGATGCAGTGGAAAGAAAGAAAAATGCATGATCTTCTTTTTTTTTTTTCCCCCACAGTTCATGTCTTTTCCAGTGAAACACTGTGCTTTGTTTTGTACCAATTGCCATGCAGAAACAGCTTCTTTCTCAGATTTAACTCTGTCAGCAGGATTACCAATGCTTGACTGCCGTCAAATATGTTTCTAAAGTCACTGCCCTCTCCTATGTGCTGTCTTCTGTGTTACCACATAAGAGCAGTAGATGGCAGCTTGAAAACTCTGTATTGCTCTTATTCGTAGGTTCCTATGGTGGGAAAAATGTGTTGCTTTTTATACAGTGAACTTTTAGACTGATACGTGTTAGTGGTTTATTGGAAAAAGAGTTCAGTGTTGGCTAGATTGCATACATCTTTGATTTAGCATGTCAGTTACGGATTTCCATGAGCTTGATTAATAATGATCTGTGTTTCTACTTTAGGATCTAAAAGGACCATTATGCCAATAGTGAGCTAATACTTGCCAGCAGTGCTTTGGTTTATTTAAGGTGGCTTTATGATGTCAAAACATACCTGTTTAGATAAGCAAAAATCTATCTGAACAACTTTTAAGGCTCTATGAAGCATTTAAAAATAACAATAGCATTTTAAAAATAATTGGTGTGTCCTTTGAGAAAACATTACCTAAAAATCTGAGTCTTAGAGATTTATAGGCATTTGGATCAGGCAAGAGATTTTTTGTTGATATGTATTTTTTCTTAAACCTTTTCTTCCTGTTCTTTCAGATATCTGTAATTACATTCGAATTTGTGATACTATCATATTTTTTCCTCACATGAGATTTTATGCAAATCGTAATACTGCTTAATCAAGTTATGTAGATAATTCCAAGTAAATTGATGTTGAGGAGTTATCTACTTCCACGTTGGAGCTAGGTTGTTTGTATTATGCAGTGATTGTGCAGTTACTTCTCAAGCAACAACATAATCTATGACGCGTGTACTTTGATTAAAGATTTACTAGTTAAGATACAGGGATTTGTCTAATCAGTATATGGTTATTTCTTAATTATAGTATTGCTGGTACAAAAATCTGTTCATTGTAACTGCTTACATTATCCTGTATTAATTGAACTCTCTGCTCAATTTTGAGTAGATTAACAGAGAGACTTGCTGTGAAACACAGTTTCATAAACATATATACAGAGAACATGCTGAGACAATATAAGAGTAACCTGTCAGCAGTGATGAAATAAATTCTTTCACATTTTGCACTGGATTACTCCAAGAGCTGGTTTACTTTCCAGTGCACATTTACAGGTTTGGACAGGAGGTTTGAAGGGAATATGGAAGTGCTGCTTGTCTGCAGAGATCTGAGAAACTAGTGGCAAGTATTGTGCTCTGCCAAGAGACTTTGCATGTCTTTAGGAGTCATTAGTACGTGTTGGATCACCGAGGAGGAAGTACACTCTCATGTGATTGCTGTGATCACATGCTAACGATTTATTAGGAAGTTCTCAAAAATGTCCCTCTTAGATGGCTGCTTTGCCAGATCAGTGGTTCTGATGAGACGTCTATAATAAAACCAACTGCTTTAAAACAGACCAAATGGCAACTTCATCAGAAATTTCCATGCTTAGATGGCATCTTTAAATGCCTAAAGTAACATAAAGTACAAATGCAGCATTGGCAGAGTGGAAGTTTTACATCAAAGAAAGATCAGATAATTCTATTATGAAATGCTTTTAAAAAATGACTGAAAATACAACTGACTCACAGATTAGAATTTGAAAGAATTTCATTTTCTTTTAATACTGATATGCCAAAACTCCTTCCAGCAAGTCTGCTGCTGATTTTATGGAAAGATAAATTTGGTTAATAACACAAAAAGTTGTTAACCAGCTGCAGAACTAGAGCAGGGAAAAGGGTATGAGTGATGATGTCTTTTGGAGATAAGGTACTTCTCTTTCAGATGTAAATATATTAAATTACATGATACTAGTGAAATATCCACCTTTCTAAATCACTTTATGTTGCAGTTCTGGAGCCTGTGTGGCAATTCATTGACACCAAAACGTGGTGTTTTTGGCAAAACTGGTGATCTCCAAACAATATTGTGCCTAGCCTGTGCAAGGGATGAGGTGACGTATTCTGGTGCACTGAATGGAGATATATATGTATGGAAAGGAATCAACCTTGTACGGACAATACAGGGAGCACATGCTGTAAGTATCTCTCGTTAATATAAAATGTTAATTAGATTTCTCGAGAGCTGATGAGGGCAGTGCAAGATCACCTGGTCTAATAGAGTATGTCTCAACTGTGATTTTTTTTTTTTTTTTCCCCTCTCCTTTGTTGCTTAAGAGTGCTGTTATGGTACAAAGTGAATGCTGGGTTGAGAAATACATTTAGCTGTCTATGTATGTACTGTCTCCCGTTATCATTGATGGAGGACTTCATAATCAATAGAGCCTGGAATACATTTAAGTTTACCCTTAAGTAGACATGTATTACTCTGTTAAATTACCTATGCATGGGCATATACAGTGACATTTTATATATCGGAGTTGAGTATGTAGCTGCGTCAGCCAAAGAATATGGATGAGCTTTATCCTCTCAGAAGGCTTGGACTTTGGACCTCTGAATTGAGTCCTGCTGGCTGGTTCTCCAATAGCTCTCTAGAGTCCAATGATTCTGTGAACTGTAATGTGAGACCAAACACTTGTTTGTAGACACATGTTTAGTCATTTTAGCTTGACTCAGTCACTAATCCTTGTCCTGTGTTGCTGCCTTTTACTGTATTAATTCAGCTTTTTAGAACAGTATGCAGTTTTCAAAAGTGAAGACATACCGATGAAAGTTTAGTAACATTTTTCAAAAGTTGTTGGTAAGGTTTTCTTTTAATCAAAATGTTTAATGCGACTATGAAGTGATTATGTTTTTATTATATAAGTTTTCATTATTATTTTTCATATTCTTTCAAAGCATGTGGTTTTGTGATTAGAGTAGGCAGCAAGAAAACACTTAGCGGTTTGCAATCTAATTTATGCATGCCAAACTGTGAGAGTCCTCATTTCCTCTCATGGTAGTAAGTCGTATATGGTAATATAATGAAAGATTCAACTTCTAACTTATCCAGGTATCACTTCAAAAACAAAGCAAATCAATTTCTGGTTGTTTTAACCCACGAGGCATAAAACTGCTAAGGTAACTTTATTAAACTATATTATTTGCTGGTTGAAAGTTGATTTTTCATGTCAGAAGCATTGTACTTTCTAGATAATATTTGAATTTCACTTATTAACTATTTAAAATAGTGTGAAAATACAAGAGTATGAGTTCTTGTATTGCAGCTTCAAAATTATAGGTAAAAATCAATAACAGTTAATTATAAGAAAGAAGAAGAATGCATTTGTTTTTACTGGCAGTATTGGACTGGATGGGATGATGTATGTAACTGAAGTATTAAAATAATTCTTTATGATTGATCAGGTAGAATGGAGAGAACAAAGTGGTGAATGATACATATATGAGAGAGGTTGCAGTCAGTCTGTAGTAAGGAGACTTGGTTTACTGATGATTTAGAAATGTACGTTCAGGATGGCTGCAGCTTGTTGCATTAACTAATAATGTAGAAGCTACTGGACTGCTTATTCAGACAGCTGTATATTGACAATGTGTCTGATTACAAACAAAAATAAAGTTCTTAAGAATGTAAATGTGGGAAACATATCCTAGAGGTCTATATTTTGCATTTGAAATTTCTTTATATACATGTAAATGTGTGTGTATATATATAAAGTATATATACATGCACATGCTCTTGTATACATGTATAGAAATATAAAGTATATTCAGGAAGTCCCAAATATAAACCAAGAAGTATAAGGGAATATTTTAGCCTTCGAATATTCCCTGAGTCTTACTCTATACCTTCAGGTCTGGTTTTAGTATTCATATGTAGTATTCAGTAGTCTTTTATTCTATTCTGTGTTTTTCTGAGGTGACATGGACATTTACTTTTTGCTGTTGAAGTTAGTGAAATGAAATTCTTAAAATGCTTATATTGCATATGCAGATTTGAGGAAAGAATGCACTTTGTCTCCTATCCAAAACTGATCAGTAAAATACTCTCCCACCCTTTTTGGTGCTGAGGACACACCTCTCCTCTATATTCATATATTTTTTACTTGGAGTATTTAGAAATGCAACAATTTATTTCTCAGAGTAATACAGTGCTTTTCAGCTGTTTCAGTGTGAAATGACCCAACTGGTAAATGTAGGATGATGAGAGCTTGTTGCTCAGTTATCTTATGTGCTGTGTCAGCTCTTTGTTGACCACAGGATCAAATTTGAAGTGCTCTGCTCCTTATCTTGAGGTGGTCAGTGGACAGAGCTCAGGTGACCTTGGAGTAGGTCTCATCTAGCCTTCTATTTTTGGTTCTGTCCTTTAGGCTCAAATGAATTGTGTTTTGCAGAACTGAAAATTAAGTAGGGGCACTAGTCCATGGCTTTGGAATTCATTTTCACAAGAGATTAGAGTCACTGCAAATCTCACCCATTTCAGGGGGAAAAAACCCAACAATAAAATCTCTTCTGGAAGCTTACTTTTCAACAAAATTAAACCTTTTTTTCAATAAAATAGTACCATAAAGGATAATATTGTCAGACTATTCAGAGCACAAAATATAGCCGTTTGGAATAAGAGTGCCTCTTCAGACATACTAAAATAATTGCCATCGTATTTTACAGTTATTTTGTAACTAATTTTATAAATCATGTCATCACCCATGCTTTTAAAGGAAAATGTAAGTGTAAATAGTAACATTTGTGATCTGCATATGTTGTTAAAAGCACAATGTACATATAGTAGGGAATTGCTATAGATTTCTGTTCAGTGTGTTAGTGTTGGAATTGTCATCCCTGCATGACTGTTTATCATCCTGCATCATTACTCCTAAACAGGCTTGAATTAAAGTGAAAATTTGAGGGAAAACATGTCTCATTATTTGCATAAAGTACCATGTATTCCTGCCTTGCAGCATAAACAGTCGGTAACTGATGTGGGGATGTAGTCCATCCAGCTGGCAGTGGTGTGTGTTAATATAGAAGAGGGGTTCTTTTCAAAGGTTGACTATCTTAGTTACCCTAGCTGAAAAGTAATTTTTTTATTTTAAGAGTAATTCAGTGTGAAAACCAAACCATGCAGTCCCAGCATAAGCAACTGAGGAAACAGGCAGTGACTTTAGCAAGCAAAATAAGAATTCACAGCTAAGCCAAATAATCTGTCTTCTGTCACAGCAGATCTAAGAAATGAAGACAGGAAAGAAAT
Source organism: Bucorvus abyssinicus (assembly GCA_009769605.1). NCBI lineage: Eukaryota > Metazoa > Chordata > Aves > Bucerotiformes > Bucorvidae > Bucorvus > Bucorvus abyssinicus. Next base: position 18,667,753 of record CM020036.1, read on the forward strand.
GTTCCCAGCAGACTCCTGTCTGAGTAGAAACAAAAAGTTGAAAGCGAATAGTTTGGGATGACTGCAGATGTAGTTGAAAGAGGACTGGAGAGTTCACTTAATGCAGAAGTAGGAATGGCAAGTAGGAAAGTAGAAACGAGCAGCAGTTAAGGTAAAGGCACCGAGTTCCTGTGTAGGGACAGCAATGGGAAACTCAAATTCTAGTTTTGCTGATCTCTCCTCAATAATACTACTAATAATGAAAGTTTTTAAAGGCTGAAAGAAAACAGAGCAACGTGGAAGCATATGCAAGTTCATTGGCACTGGTAGTACTTCAGGAGATTATTTGTAAGCAGTGCATCTTGAGTCTGGAAAGTTAATATATATCTTGACCAAAAAAAAAAAAAGTCTTATTTTTGTACCTGTGCAAAGAACAGACTATAGGTTCTTCTATTTATTTTATCATCTTACATGTTCTAAATTCAAGGCAATCCATGACTTTTAAGATACATATACAAGAAAAAAGCTTATTTAAGAGCCCTGTCTGTTTTAAAGATTGTGTGCTATGCCTTTGCCTTGCATAGCAAAGGTACATAAGATGCTTTCTCAGCAGCTGAATAATTTATTTTGAGATAGTCTTTCAGAGGTACACATTAAAGTTGCGTGGATTGATGTCAGAAACTGAGGTTAAATAACAGGCTAGAGGTTAAGTAACAGGCACTCTGTTAAAACTATTGCACGCCTATGTCGGTTGACTGAATACTAATTAAATATAGATGGAAACAATATAGTGAACTTAAATGAATGGTTTTAAACTGGTATCGTGTACCAACACATTAAGTCATGCAGTATTTTTCTCCTACTGCTTAAACTAGTCTTGGATTTGAAAGGTAACTGTTCACTTACTTTGGCCAATAAGAGGCTTATAGGAAACTATTTTAAATTTTTATAGTAATATGCTAATTTTTTTAAACTGTTTTATGGATGATTCGTAAGATAAGATTAAATTCCACAGTAGTGGCTCTCCACTGTAAACTTACTGACATAAACCCTAAGCGTTTGCAATCCATTTTCTTGCTGTGCAGCATATATTGGGAGAGACAGTATCTTAGAATAAGTGCCCAACATACGTGTTGCTTTACATGTTAGCATCTATGTCCTGAATTGTATCTAGGTGTAAAAAGGAGGCACCGAAGTTCTTACTGAACTGGTATAATGTCTCTGTTCTCCCTATTGCTCGGTAGTAGTCAGGTGCTTCTGAAGTTTCCATATGATCTTTCAAGCTTGGTCCTAATTATAGCTAACTGCAGTCATGTGTTTAAGGAATTGCATAGTCAGAGTTAGTGTGGTGGATTTTTATATAAACAACTGCATTTAGATAAATTAACACTTGATTTTCATCCACTGAAGGCAAGATAGGTCCAGCACCAATAGAAAACCTGAGACTACCTCACTATTGGAAGCTTCTTGGATACAAGCAATGGCAAAATATCCATCTTTGTCAAGGTCTTGTACTTCTCCAGCTTTCAACTATCATTTCTGGTAGATCTGGGCATTTATTTCTTTGCTCGCTCTTGTTCATCTCGGGGTGGTTTTTTGTTTTTTTTTCTTTGCAATTGAGGGATCAGGGATGTGATACCAGCTGGTTATATTGGAAAAATAGGAAATATTCTGCATTCTGAGAAAACTTGAAAACATCAATTTGAGATGTTTTTTCCAGAATTTCGCCATTCACTAGGAAGTGTAATGAAAAATTTGTAACAGAAGAATACAGTTTGTATGTCAAACTTGGTAACTTTTAAGGTGGAAGACTTTGATTTACACCTTTTATTTTGATTCAAGAACACAATCAATCTTTGTTGCTCAGATTATTCAGTTGGTTCAAACTGAGTCAATGCAATTGTTTGCCTCTCATTACTGCTGGAAGGCTATTGACCAATAATCAAATTATATTAATCCTTCAGCCTGAAAATTCATTAAGAGAAGCATGAAGTCTCCAAAATTGATTTGCATTAACAATCTTGACAGTTTCTAAAAGGAAAGAGTTAGTGGAGGAATTATGACTGGCCAAGCTGCCAGAGTAAGGAATCTGTCTTTTCCCTGTTAAGTGTGAGCCTAACAGTTAAATGAAAAGTAGTTAAGCTTAGCTTCTTCCATTAGGTACTTGCAGTCCCCATTAATAAGGGATGTTTTTTCTAGTTTTATCTAATTCTTGTATTCCAGTGGCACACAGACTGAAACGAGAATGTCCTATTGCATTGCAAGAGATTGAACAAGCACAACATCTGCCAAATCTCCTTGACAACCAGTATGTCCTTTTCAAGAGAAAGATATTCTGTGAAATGGAAAACAGATTAATCCTGGATCCACTTGATCTTCAGAACATTCAGCCAGCTTCCCACATTGCCACATGTCTGATTCTTTTAATACCGATTAATTAAATAATGGATTTCAGAAGGGGTTAATTAGAGAAAAGAGAATAATTCTATTATCAAAGTTGCATTCCAAAAAGAGCTTTGAAATATGTAAATATGCCAGAACTTGGGCAAAAATCAGTATATGGTACAAAATGAGCCAGAATTCCTCTAGCCTTTTATTTGCTCAGTGATGCTAAAAGGTTAATGTAGTGAAGCAGGCAGACACATATGCAGAGAAACAAATGCAGTTTGGGTTGTGTTTTCAAAAATCTCTAGGCTCCTAAAGAAACAGAAAGAGGATTTTCAGGACATTAGAGATAATGGGAGTTAGCCTTCTAATCTGCTTATGACTTAAAAATTCCACGGCGTTTTTGTTTAGGCACGTACTACTTTTAAAAATGTGGCTTGTCTTAAAAGTCTGTATCCTGAGGATGGATGTGACATGTCAAAAAAATGTTGAGTTCTGCCACCCTAGTCTTTAAGTTTTGATTGTAATTTGACATTCTAGTAATAATACAAGTTTTTTGTGAAAGCTGAGAGATTTCTTTTTTTCTCCTCAACTTCTAAAACTATATCCTTGTTACCTAGCAAACACAGTTCATGTTTCATTATAATCAGTCCATTATGATATTTTCCTTAGTTATAGTTTAAGAAGGAAAACCAACTTGGTAGGAGAGTCATGAGTACCTGGGAATTCTCACAAGCCACAACACTGGATGCTAATCTGTTCTCTAAGCGTACAGCTTTATTTTCCCCCAAAAGCCAATTCTCCTTTGCAAATTGCTTTTGCTTTTGGGGTCAATGGGCTTCATTACTGTAAAATCCAGACCCCCAACCAAAGAGACTAATGGAACTTTACGTTTACTTCTTTACAAAACTGAAACTTCAGAACAATGTTATAGAAAATACATGTATATTATTGGCCGTTCTATGGGTTTTTGGACAGGAGTTAGAGATTTTCACTTCCATTGTTTTTAATGCTCTCCTGTTTTCTTTTGTCATAGCTGAATATTAAATATCTTGAGTAAATATAGAACAATTTTTTGAAGTTTATTAGCCAAAGTTGCCCTTTCAGAAGCTTTGTTTACTGAAATTCGTGAGCTACTTCTGAAAATAAGTTGTGTAGGTGCTTGGGGAAAAAAAAAGCGTGTATGCTATTAAGATAATACATTATGTTTACATCAAATATAGTGGCTATGTGGATACAGTATCTTTAATAATAGATATATTGTCCTCGCCTCTTCATTATACTGAAAAAAACATATATCAAGTGAGTTAAAGAAAATGTGTTAGGTTTTGTTTCCTCATGTCCAGCTTTAAAATTAGAACTTATATTACGTATTTTTAAGTGGTGTAAAGTGATCACTGTTTTTCTTATATTTTGCTTCTAAACTTAAATTTTAAATCAGTCTTCCTTGGCTTAAAATGTAAAAAAAATCCCAGATGGTTTTTGCCTGATTGCGTAGAAGCTGAGTAATATCAACGAAAGCCCTGAACCAAGTCTAACGGAGATCAATGGAAATCTTCCTGCTGATATTCGTGAGAGTTTGTCCAGCCCCTAAGGCAAGAGGGGCCAAACTAAACTCTTTCTAGGAGTAAGAAGGAGCATCACTATGATCATGATCAGGATGAAATCAGTATTGCAACAGTTCTCTTAATCTTATTGTTTATCACTGAATGTGACTTCTGCTCATTTTGAGTTTGTTTCCATTTTTGACTTTTTGATATTTAAAGCTTGTATTAGTTGCATATATTTGTGCTATTTTCAACAGTGTAATGGGTAGGAAAATAGGAGGACAATCAATACTGGCATGGACAAGAGTTCCACTTTCCATATTGATGTCTCTAATCTGTATATATTGTTAAAAATATCTTTCTTCTCTCTTTAGGCAGGAATTTTCAGCATGAATGCATGCGAAGAGGGGTTTGCCACTGGTGGCAGGGATGGCTGTGTTCGCTTGTGGGACTTAAATTTTAAACCAATTACTGTGATTGATCTCAGGGAAACAGACCAGGGATATAAAGGTAAAGAGAAGTTTGGCACTTTTCATACACCAATAAGGAAGGAAATTTACCAGTGTTTTGAAAAAGAAAAGACTTTAAAAACCAAAAAAGTTGTTTTATGTATGTTACTGTGAACTATTTGCTAGAGAAGAAATTTGATCATGCGCAGTAACATTGTCCTTCAAAGTTTCTGTGAAACACACTATGAAGTTGTTAACACAGATTTAGGTTTTTTTTCTTTTAAGCCAATTAAATGCACATCTTTTCTATGGCACAGCAGTTTTTAACAAGAAACAGTAATGCTTTAAGAGAACTTAGACTAGACAGTGAGATGTATGATTTAAAACTGGAGTACAGAAATTGCATTTGCTAGTTATCCAGATTTTCCTAAAAATTATTTGGAAGTTATCTATGATTTTGTAGTACTAAGAATGCTGTTTACATATACATATGACTTCAATTACAGTTTATGTTGTACTAAAATCTTACATCTAACAGTCTATAGCATGTTTTGATAGTGTTCTAGATATTGTTGCTGTAGTGATTCAGGAAAGAATACAAACACATACTGAAGGATGTGTGTCACTTAAAATACTGCTTTTGTTGGCATTTCTTTGCCCCCAGTCACTTTGTTATTCTCTAATATCTTACCAAGAGTTGAACAGTGTGGTAGAATGTCTGGTGTCAGGTATTCAGGATCACTGTAGAACTGATTACAAGTTGACTCTTCCTTTTCTGTAATGGACTTGGCATTCCCACTAAGTTTATGAAACACCGCAACAAGATGGAATATATTCCATTTTAAATGCCTTGCGGTTCAGTGACAGTTTTAAATTTAAATTTGCGCAGCTGCTCTTTCTCAGCTCTGTGGCATGTAGTTGAAAGCTGTGTTTCATTCCCCGTTTCATTCTTTCAAACTTGTTCTCCGCTCCAGATTTTCTCCTTTACTTCTGATGGAACAGACTCTTGCCATGAACTCTTTTGGTTCTTCTTGATCACTTATGGCATCTTTTTGACTTGTCAAATGCCCATGACAGAGCTAGTAGCTTTTAAAAAATCTTATCTGTAATAAATTCAGTTTCCTGAATCTTTTCCCTTCGGTCTTTTTTAGTTATTGTATCCTTTTGAGGATTGCTTTTATGACCTGCCCTTCTACTCATTTTCATAATTGTGAGGTATAGGAGCAGCAGAAAATACCTCTTGGTAATTTTATCTGTGAACACGAACTCAAAGTTCTATATCCCTATGAATGGCTTGCAGAGCAATTATTTGACTTTAGATATATCTCCAAGTAGTCAAATTGTTTTTCAAAATATCCGCCGCCACCATAAGAAGTTTAAAATTACTAAAAAAAAATGTCTAAATCATCCTTTATCAAAGAATCTGGTTGGTTGTTTCTTTTTTAGTCACTGTAGATGATACGGCCGTATAATGTCTAGAGTGTAGGGCTGAATGGTGAGGTCGTTATATTCACCAGTGCAGCACAATAGGAACAAATCTGTAAAGCGAACCAGTTGATGTGGAGGGTTAGAGTAACACAATATATATGCATTTTGAGCGGTGTTTGGGGTGCATTAGATCTAGTCTGGCTCAGTGGATAGAACACTGTATTGCATCAGGAGTGCACTGAGTGTGCTCCTGGAGCACATGTTTCAGTTGTGTTCCATATGGAGACAGTCCTACTTGCGCATTTGAAGGCTATCTTCAAAGATGAAGTAAGTAGGCACTTTCAGCAGCTTTGTTTTGAAAGCTGGCTTTGTCAGAATTAAAACATCGCTGCAGATGCACCAACCCATCCATTCACTGTTTCTGAGTCTTGTAATATTTTTCCAGTGAAAATTTAATAACACAAGGATCTTCTTTTCCCTCTACATCGTTAAAAATACTTTTCGGAAGCACATCAAACAATACCATTATTATATTCCTTTCTCTCATGTGATAGATGTAATTTTGTCTCACATATTTATCCAGTTTTTCAAAGATCATTCTTGAGCTACACTCCACTTAAGTCAGCCTTTAGGCAAGGTGAATTAAGCATTGCTACCATCTGGTTATCTATACCTGAAACTGGCAACATTGAATTGTGCTATCAGAATGTAATAAATACAGCCTGTTTTAAAATATAAAAATATTTCAAAGAATATTTAAAATTTGTAACCTAAGACTGGGTTTTCAGTGTACAACTGTCCTAACTTCTATTTTATTAGTCCCAAACTTACTTACAAACAAGTGCAACCTGTGAGTGCTCACCTCCACTGTAAGCCTGGAAACTAATTCGGTTGTTACAAATTTTCAAGCTTAGCATCTCAGGGACAAGCTGGGGAGAACTGGACTCTTTGCCAGTCTTGCATATAATGCATGGTTCACTGTTGCTTCTGTCACTTACGTCATTGAGGTTCATCTAGCTAGTACTGAGGTCCATGGTTTGATCCAAAATTGTAGTTTATGTTCTCTGCTACCTTTGTTGAAATCTAAAGACATTAAATGCATCATTCCAGAAGCAAATGTCAGTATTATCTTTTTCTGTCAGAGATGTTGTTATACAAAAATTGACTGCATGTCCTCACATTTTATTTTAGAATTTTTGTAATACTAAGCTTGAAAATTTAATCTTCCAAGGGCAGAATGTGTTACATGGAATAGATAAAAGGAGTAAATGGAGGAATGAGAGAAGGTATATGGATACTTCTTGACATGTTCTTGCTTTTATGTTTTGTCACGTGCTACATTACCTTTGTTTCACAAATTCTCAGGATCTATATCTCTCAGTAACAATCTCTTCCACAGGTCTTTCTGTAAGAAGTGTTTGCTGGAGAGGAGACCACATACTCGTTGGGACGCAAGATAGTGAAATTTTTGAAATTGTGGTACATGAGCGTAATAAACCTTTCCTGATAATGCAGGGGCATTGTGAAGGAGAGCTATGGGCTTTGGCTGTCCATCCTACAAAACCACTAGCAATGACTGGAAGTGATGATCGATCAGTCAGGTTAAATCTTGTTTATTTGTTTAGCTGCATATAGTTCTATACAAACGGCTCATTTTACAGATAACCTAGTTGAAATGTATACATTTTAAAGGTATTAAAATGTGGCATTGAAGTGCTTCTGAACTAGTTGTTATGCATGAAATTAGTGCTCTTCAGTAATAAAATATAGTGGAAATGTATATTTCACAGAAAGGAAATTACAATTTGAACAAATTTCTTTTAGCCTGACATAAAGCACTCTTACACAAGTATCCTGTGTTTCCTTTCAGGAGTTATGTTAGGCATTCATAGGTTACACAGGAAAAACTTAAACTTTTTACTCTTGCCATGTTCACTTTTTCACATGCTACAAATTAACTTTTAGCTTGGGAATTTCATCAAGCTTCAGGCATAGTAAACGAACCTATATTCTGAGAAAACCCAGTAAATTACTCTCTTTTACAAGGTCATCTTTTTTTGTCAAAAACACCTTTTATTTCTTAGAAATGAAATGAAATAAATTTTTGTTAAATATCTTAAGGAAAACAATGATTGAATTATGAATGTTGAAATCATGCTCTAGAATACCTGATATAACTTGAAAATGATAGATATAATGTAACTTGTAAAAACTTACATGTTATATATAATATCTAATTACATGTAAGGACTTAGGACGTATGACTAGTGACTTGTTAATAAGAAAGGATGCGTATACTGAGCAAAGTCTTCAGTTGTTCTTTAATGTTATTCTTGGCTAAAATGATTAGCAAAATACTGTAATTGTCACAGACTTGTTTAAAAGTATATACTGTCATGTGTTGTCTGTCTTTTTATATTCAGAAAATCAAATGAAATTAATGTGCCCTTGCATTTTCTCATTAGATATTTTCATGGTATTTTAAATAGAAGAGTATTCCTTGCTGTATGCAAAATTCACACTTTCATCTTAGATTTTCCTTGTGGGAAATTATTTTAAAATAGGACACTACCATGTCCAGTGTTCTGCAGAAATTGCAGGCTTCATGCTATCTACGTCACAGCTACAAACCACTCCTTACCTTTGTAATTCTTACTTTACTGTAGAATTTGGAGTTTAATCGACCATGCTCTGATTGCCCGGTGCAATATGGAGGAACCCATTCGCTGTGCTGCTGTTAGTACTGATGGAATCCATCTTGCGCTCGGAATGAAGGATGGCTCTTTCACTGTACTTCGAGTCAGGTATGCTACAAAAATTAAAAAAAGATACATTATTAACTCTTTCAATCATATTATCTAATTGCTTTTATAAATTGTACATGTATTGACACTGTAGCGACTGTATGTGAGGAGATCACTGACATTTCTCTTTTAAATTACTGATCTTGAGGGTGCTCAGATTTTTTTAAATGTGTATGCTACGTGTGTTCATGATGTTCCATAACACCACATTTTTGCAAATAGACCAATATGCTTTTTCAAAATGGCAGTATTCTAGGAAACATTTTACTTCAGGCTTTAGCTTTATTAATTACTCTGGACTTACTAAGAGATAAATTTTCATTATTTCCTAAATTGTTTCCATGTGTTGGAATGCTGCTGTCAGCACATCACGCATACAAAACCAGTGCTGCCTTGTTGCTGTGATCCCACAGTTTAAAAGGGAAAATGAGATCTGTCTCTCATGTTAGGGAAGCTTTCTTCTGTGAGTGAATAAAGATCTGGTAATCTACCTGATTTTTTTTTTTTTTTTTTTTTTTTTTTTTTTTTGTAGACCCAGCTTGAACAGTTCCTGGCCTCTCCCTCAGCCCAGTGCAGCACCTTCTTGTGTCACTGTTCCCTTCCCTTTTTTTGGCCATGGAGCCCTTCCCAACTCTAAAAATAGCAGTATTGCGTTTGCACATGAGATAGTAAAGTTTACTTCATCATTTCGCAATTTTGTCCATTTTTTAAAGCTGGGAACTTTACAGTATGAAAAGGCTCTTCTATACTTATGACATGCTCTCTTTCATACTACAGAGATATGACTGAGGTTGTTCATATCAAAGACAGGAAAGAAGCTATCCATGAACTGAAATACTCACCAGATGGGAATTTCCTAGCTGTTGGGTCAAATGACAGCTCTGTGGATATATATGGTGTTCTTCAGCGATACAAGAAAGTTGGGGAGTGTATTGGATCTTTAAGTTTCATCACCCATATGGATTGGTCTTCGGACAGCAAATACTTACAGACCAATGATGGCAATGGGAAGAGGCTTTTTTACAGAATGCCAAGTAAGATTCTAAGTTGCCTTTATGATATTTGTTACTTCCTACAAAAAGAATGTGTAGCAGTTCTGAAAAAACAGCCAAATACAGATCCTGAGTTATAGAGAAGTCTTTTCCTAAGTTTGTATAAATATTTGCTACATTTGAATAAGTACAGCATTTTCTGACAAAGCTACTTCAATATTTTTATCCTTACATGTTTACTCTTCTTTATAATGCATCTTTTCATGGTGGAGGTGCTGGCTTATAATTTATTTTATTTCTCAAAACTAAATCTTTGCTCCAACTTCTTTAGAAAAAGAAAAATACTGCATTCAAATCCAGTTTTGCAATAGCTTTGTACGTATTAAGCTTGGATATTAAATGGATTATCATTTGCTTGTGCAGTTATGTTTTTTAAAATGCGTGAAAAAATCAGTTGCATCTTGGGAGGGTCATCTGGTGTTTTAGAACTACTTTTGCAGCAGAAATGAGGAATTTAACTTAAAAGAGCTTTTGTAGTGAGAAATTTGTTATAGATAAAAATAATCAGAATGCAAATAAATTTAGAAGCATAATGAGATTAGGTAACTATAGAGAAAATAAGAGTATCTGATACAAGCATGCCAGAGTGTTAGGAATTACTCAAAAAGAAATGCTGAAGCTGTGATACATACACAGTTCAATCACATAACCTCCAAAATGAATAAAAATATCAAAATGAAATTTAGCTGGACAATCTACTATTAATGCAAATTCAAATGCATTTTTTCTCTTTTATGGCAGAGGACTGTTAAGGAAAATTAGTATATTATATTATATAATATTAAAATACAGTTTCAGATTCAAAGGTTGGGAAAGCCCATTATTCTAAATATTTTCAAAACAACGCTGTCTTGAAAACTTGACTGACCTGTCCCATACTCTTGAAACAGTTTTCATCAAGACAATTCCCTCTTCAGAGGGCATATGCACATAGTATGTATATCTTAAAGCTTCCAATTTAAGTAGCCCTGATTACAATATGTCAAGGGCAGTGTTTGTCACAAGGTTTGACTTCTTCCTTCTGTGTGTATACACTCCTTACGTAATACTATTCTCTATTTTCCCACTCATCATCTTTGTGTCATCACGGCTTACTATATTGTCCCTTCATTTGTTATACGATATTTAGGCTTTGCACACTACGTTATTCATAGTTCTTTGGAGCTTTTTGTGATTGTCTTTGCTGAAGCAACTAATTCATTCTATGCACAAGTTTGACTTTGCACTGAATGAAGCAGAAGAGAAGTAAGAGAAGATATTAAGCAAGAATTTAACTAGACTGTATCAAATACATGCATGCAGGAGGAGCAATTAGAAGTTACGTAGGCAGCTTTCAGCCTGGGCTTTCTTGAAATATTAGAATGTGGGATTCTGAAAGCTTTGTTTGAGGGAAAAGTTTAGCAAAGTCAGGGAAGTTAGAGGAATCTTCTAAATATTTCAGAATAATGATCAGAATCATGTAACACTTGAAATTCCCTTATAAATGAGTAAGGAAATTACAATTGCCTAATAGGAGATCTTTAGGACTTAGTCATAGATATAACCAGTATTAACAGTCATTGTTTACGTGGATTAGTGATTGAAAGGCATTACAAGATAAACCTTGTCAAAGGTGCAGTTATTCAGTTATTTCATCTGAACGGAAAGATCTTCAAACAGGGTGCTTGAGTTTCTTCCAGGTTTTGGAGGAATATATCGTAGTTAAATTTTTCCTTCAGTGTTTTGTTTTGGTTTTTTCCCCCAATAATTCTTCCTTTCTGATTTATTTGCCATTTTGCTTTATCTATTCTCTATGGCTGTTCTTTACTCTGTTTATTCATGTCCACTTGAGTTCTCCCTTTCCCTATGCCGTTGTTGAAAACTTACCTCTTTGGGGTACCTGAGGCTGCTCCCTCCTAGATCCCATCCCCTCCCACTAGTCAGGAAAGAAAACAGGATAAACCCCAGTTCCCTTCAATTTTGTTAACACTGAAGACTGACAGGTGCATTGTTGGCAGTGTTCTGCTCAGGTTCTTCAGTTGTGCAGTCAGTCCAACCTAGAACTTTGCATTTGCTTGCATTGTTCTTGTGTTGCTCCTGCACTCCGCTTCTGCCCATTCCTGAAGACACGGTATTTATTAAATGGGCCTTTGGTCTGACTCGGTTCTTAAGCTCTTGCGTGAAACTGAAACTTTGCGGGATTGGGACAATCTTATTACAGGTAGAATGGATATGAAGTAACGTAACAAGGATCTAAGCATAAAATTGGTATTTTCAGTGATGTACAGTGGCCAGATCTAAATGAGTTCTTAGTTTTTGCTCTAAATTTTCCAGGTTTCTAGAATACTTTAGCAGCAGAATTTTTCCAAACTTATCGTAGAACGACTACATGTATTTTTTTAAATAAACATTTAAAATAACACCTCCTCAAGCAGGTATCAAGAAGTAATGAAAACTGCAAAATACCAAACCCATGGTTGTCTCTTCAGTAGTCTTGAGAAGCCTTACTACTGATACTGTTGGTCATAATAGAGAATATTGGATCAGGAAAGTTTTAAAAGTCAGTTTTTAATTCTGTCTCACTTGGATTTGATTTCTGGAGAATTTTAAACGAATTTGCATTCTTTAAAATTGCATAAGTGAGTATTGAAAAATAGCTCTTTATTTTTGCTCTTAGGTGGAAAAGAAGTAACAAACAAGGAGGAATTAAAAGGCATTCAGTGGGCATCATGGACCTGTGTTTCTGGCCTTGAAGTTAATGGAATCTGGCCCAAATATTCAGATATAAATGATATAAATTCTGTGGATGCAAATTTTATTGGGCAAGTTATGGTTACAGCTGATGATTATGGAATAGTAAAGCTCTTTCGCTACCCATGTCTAAGAAAAGGTAGTAACCTTAAAAATATACGTTTATAAGTGAACTTAAATTTTGGCTTTTCATTAGAAAGTTATAGAAAACTGGGTTTTTGAAAATTGTATCAGTGGCAAATATTTAATTTAGTTTGAGTTCAAGGGTGGAAAACAATAATAGGTTGGTGTATTGACAACTAACAGTATTTTAGTTGCATTTTGAATAAGATAGCCAAAAGTTTTACATAATTTTAGTTTGTAAAATAGTGGCAACTTGATTTTTTTTGGCGGGTGTTTTTTTTTGATAAAATTTCATGAGGTGATGCAATATCTACCTTTTTGTGAGATACTTATTTTTAAGTATTTCAGCTTGGTCTTCAAGTAGTTTTCTTCCTTCCTCTGGATCTGTGATGGAGATTTGGGCTAGCAACTAAAAAAAAAAAAAAAAAATTAGAGACGATAAATAAATGGCAGCAAATATGTCTGTAAGCAGAGTATGGCACTGTATGTTATTTGAACTTTAAAAACTTTTCCAGCACATTTTTCCTCAAAATTTTGCTAGCAATAAGGACAAATCTCATGCGAAATTTTTAGAGGTGAAGCCTAAAGCAGGGCAATTTTCAGTTTTGCTGTTCAGGACTGAGGGAACAGGGGAGAGATGTGTATCTTTTTAGACGAGAAAGGCTTCATTTTTCAGACCTGTTTGAAGAGCTCAATTTAAGTCGACCTGTAACAAATTATCAATAGCAGAGATCTCAGTCTTCGAGCTGGTAATATGGTGGTCATTGGAGAAAGCCTGTGAAATGTTCCCTAACTTTTAAGAAGAGTCCTCTTAACATAAAAACTTTGCCTGGAGACTAGATCAAATCTTTTTAAGTTTTGAAAGGGGAAACAAAAAGTTGCACCATTGAATCATTGCAGTTTACAGCATTGGATGTTAATGCTGTCTACAACCACATGATCTTCCTGATGGGTCTTACAATATTTCTTCAAGCAATACGTACTTAAAGAATCTTTTTCTAGATTCTAGAACTACTCCCCCATAGTTTTTTCAATTTTTTTTTTTTAAAAGGTGATATTCAAAAAAGATTTCATTTCAGTCTTTCCAGTTTTATTTTTAAAGTGATAAGGCTTTTATTGGAACCCAAGGTAATAAAAAAAACCTGTTCTTGAAAACAGTCTTCTGTTAGTTTGAAGGAGACTGAATTTGTTCCCTTTTTTTTCCCTATTTTGTACTAGAATTATAAAACCAAAGAAAAGACACAAGAATCTGTATAATGGAGTGCTGTTAGGAACTTCGTATTAGTAACTGATCCAATGATTATGTTGTAATTACATAGTCAGTGAAACTTTAACTTGATGTATTTATAATACTACTACTTACTACTAAAGGCGTGAGAATATGAATTGCTGGAAGTGCTTAGCACTCAAATTGCACAAACCACAGGAATCGGTGCTGCGACACACATATGGGTCTGTTTTCATAGAGGTAAATATGCCACATTTAACATTTAAATAACTGCATCTTTTCAGTGAAGAAATAATAATTGGCATAATATTGGTTTATAAAAAATAAAATAAATACAATAAAATTTTTAAAAATCTTCCCTTAGTACATCTCATACAGTACTATCATATGTCTTCTCTCTTTGTGTTTGACTTGTTAAAGATACTATATTCTGGAATCCAAATCTAAAAAATTATCTTGAAGACAGATTAAAAAACCTGCAAAACGTTGCTGCTATTAATTAAAATATCAGTAGTAATTAGAATACCTAAATTTAACTCTTACTTTTTATGAGGGTTCTTTGATATGTTTTCCTGAGTTGATTGTGAAACCTTTATTCCACATACACTGAAAGAGGTTTTGTTTTAATTCTTGTTCTAGGAGCAAAGTTTAAAAAATACCTTGGTCATTCTGCTCACGTGACAAATGTCAGGTGGTCACACGATCACCAGTGGGTTGTTTCCATTGGGGGAGCTGATCATTCTGTCTTTCAGTGGAAATTTGTCCCTGACCGGAAGTTGAAGGATTCTCTTCATATAGCACCCCAAGGTAAGTAATTCACTGAAAAAAGAAAAGGGTGGCGGGAATTGAGGCGAAAAGTGAAGTAAAATTCTTTGGTGCAGGTATAGGAAAAAAATATTCGGAGTTGTCAGACTGCACAAAATTCTAAACCTGGCAGCTGCCTGAAGTACCTGATAGCATTGTTGTCTAATACTTGCCTGTACCCTGTATGCTAAGTCTAGCAGGATGGTGAAAAAATATTGCCACTCTGTGCCCTGTGCAAAGGGAAGATTTAAAGGTTCAGATCATAGATATGAATTTAAGAATTCTGTACACATCATCCTTTACTAAATTGATAACAACGGGATGCCCAGATGTCACTGGAAAAAAAAGATGTATATACTCAGTTGATTAAATTTTTTGAAGTATTTAGATGATAATTTAAGCATTGTAATTGATTTTTTTTTTTAGTGTTTTTTTTAAAGCAGACTACAGGTGTTTCATATTTGGAAAAAAAATTTAGATCATATTTTCACCAGTGACTAATACAGCATTTATTCTCATGACTGAGTTCCCCAAATTTCCATTTCTCACTTGGAAATTCCCGAAGGAATTTAGAGAGCCCTTTGGGAAATACTTATATGGAGTTACAGTGAAATAGGCTGTTTCACCCTTTAATTGCTAGGATTAGGTGAAGGTGTATCAGCGTGGACCCAGCTAACGGGTAAATGCTGATTCAGTGCTGGCCTTGTTAGTGCCAAAAGCAGAAAGATGCAATGGTTCTCTTCATCTCCTTGATGCAGCCTCCAGAAAGCCTTTAATTGGTTTGAGCCTTCATGTTATGAATTAACTTTCAACTAGATTTCCCGCAACCCAAATTTCTAATTAGCTCCTGCTTCCCAAGATAAAGTTTGTGTATGTTCAGTGTTGTTCAGATCCCTTGTTCCTAGATACATAACCTTACCTCCAGCCATCTGACAGTATCTGCAACGTACCTCTGTTTTGTTACACTAGTGGTAATTGTCCTGCTGATGGTTTTTCTAACTCTGATCTGCTACCTTTATAGATAGCAATACCGTTTTTCTCTACATCAGTGGTGGTATTACTCCAAAGATTATTGCGAATTTCTAGAGACATTTCTTGCTGAGTGGTGGTTCTCACTTTGCAATTACATTTTGAGATCTCTTGAAATGCATTTGTATTCTAGACTGATTTTGTATCTATTTTATTAATAAAAAATGCAACATCCAATCAAAGGTTTCAGAAAAATCCAAATATATTATAATTTATCAGTCAGTACATTCTTTTCAGCTTCTGTTGGAATGAAACTCTGTGCTACAATGTTATCTGGCTTTCTCCAGATGTAAAACAGAAACATTGAGTACACTTTCTCCACAGTCACTGAAAATTTTACTACTTCCTCCCCATACAGGATTTTTTTTTTTTTTTTTTTTTTTCCTGATCTGCCTGAAGAATTGCTACTTACATCAATGGCTCACCTAACCATAAGTTTCTCTCTGGAGCCCTATACTTCTGTTAGTTTTGTGCAAGACTTAATTTCTGCTTTATACTCATTACTATGTTTTCTTTTTGATTCCCTTCCTCCTGACTCTAACGTTGATGAAATAATTTTAATGAATGAAAACTAACTTGCTCCCAAAGACAAAACTTTTGTACTCACAGGTTGGCTTATTTCTACTGTATCAGCAGAATTGGTCCTGTCAGCCTGTCAATTTTTTATTAGCAGTTTATGCTAATATAAGCATTGATTATCAAACCAGAAACATTAAGCACTTTAATAATTAAATATTAAACACTTTCTGGTTTCTAATTAAATATTAAACACTTTCTGGTTTGTAATTTAGGTTGCTTCATTTTCTGTTTCTGTTTTCTTGGTGGCAGAGAGTCTGGTTGATTCTAATAGTGATGAATCAGATTCAGATCAGTCTGATGTTCCAGAGCTGGACTCTGAAATTGAACAAGAGACACAGATCACCTATCGTCGACAGGTAAAGATTTTAGTTTTAATGGCAGTTGGAATGCTTCCCCAGGTTTAGGGCTGGTCTTTCATGAAGTCCTGTTGAGATCTGAAAACTGGAGAGTCTGAGAGCTGAGCAGGAACTGTCCAAAACCTTTAGAATTGTTATTGTCTGATGCATTCAAACTACTAAGATACAATGAGAAAAAAAAAAGTGATTACATGTATTCCTGGCATGTTCTATTAGAGTGTCAGTTGTAATTTAAAACCAAATTACACTATACGATAACCAGCTACAGTTACTGGAAAGTTTCTTCACTGATGTCAGTATAACATTTCTGTGGGTGATAACTGATTCTCAGAAATAGGCTTTTCTTATTAATCTCTTAATTTATGTGTTCTCTTTCTTAAAGGTTTACAAAGAAGATCTACCTCAACTAAAAGAGCAATGCAAAGAAAAAAGAAAAAGTGCAGCTTCTAAGAGAAGAGAACGAGCTCCAGGGAACAGTATAAGATTACATTTTGTTCATGGGTATGAAAACTAGGATTCTTTAAAATATACAAACAGACTGTTTGTGTTTTGTACATTGGTGCTTGTAATTTAATAATGCAATGAAAGACTTTTAGGTCGGTCTCTTTGTGATTTACTGTTTTTTATTTATTTCTGTAAAAATAAATTTGCACTAAATTAATAGAAAGCTTTGACGCCAAGCTACACTAATTCTCAACAAGAATTTTGAAGTGAATTTGCACTGAAGCTTTAGCTGATACTTCTTATTTGAATAGAGGTTACTAAATATAGTATTTGGCTATCAGCCATATTTTTTAGTGTCCGGAAAGTAATAGTTCTCTTTGGTGTATTTTGGAAGCTATGACAGAAACTTGGTGTAGTTGAAGATGCTGGGTTGTATAAACTGTTTGTACCTAATTCGAAAAAATTTTCACGTTCTGCTAGTTTAGGAATTAAATTTAATTCTTAAGTCCTGTAAGTGTGTTAAAATTCAGTTTCATTCTGGGTTAGTGCTAATTTGAGTCACAAAATGACTTTCAGATGCGTCCTTGAATCTTAGGATTTCATCTTTAGGATTACTAGTCTCTCATAACTCTTCATAAGTGAAGACTTTTTCCTTAGAACAAAGATGTGGTGTTTTAAAGCAAACTGGCAGTAGATGTTACTACATTAGAAAAATGATCAGAAATATAAATTCCCTTGATACAAAGCAAAACCAAAGCTTTTATTAAATTAAGGCATTGGAAATCAGGTAACGCTGTGTTTTCCTTTCAAAAGACCTCTTTACAGGTGTACAGCTTCTTTTTGGAGATAACCGCATTTAATTAAGTCAGTGATACTGTCTATATTTATAATGACATTTTAACAAGGACTCTACATGGAATGCTTAATAAATTAATTGGCTAAAAATAGTTAATCAATGAACTTAGCAATTTGGTCTGTAGAAGACATGGAATCTGAGGAGTAGCTTTGCAAATACCGACAACTGGGAAGCTTGGTACAGAGAAGTTTTTTTATTTCTAACTCTCCAGAATTCTCAGCTGAAAATTTTTATGTCTTGTAGAAAATGCGTTAAGGTCGGTAGCTGTATGTAGTCTTTAAAAATTGGTTAGGAATTAAACCAAATGATCCTGAAGAAGATGTAGCACAAGCAAGGCCCCTGGATCTTTGGGATTATTGTTATTTCCTTCACAACAGAAGTGAAGCTTGACCAGAATATCCAGGAATGACCAGAAGTAGAATGTCCAGTTGAGTTCTGTCTGGTTCCCCAATGGGCATCAAGGAAACTAATGAAGAATCCATGCTGAACTACAGATTTTTCTCAATGTCCAGGCTGTTAACTTTAAAGTGACCCACATCCAAGTGAGTAATAGGCATATTCTCTGATTCAGGAAGTCTGCTTTGCTTCATCTTTCTTTAGCTGCAATGGAAATGTCTTGGATGTTCCTTGAAAGTATAAAAAGTGGTGCTTTTTTGAACTAGGGGAATAGAAAGCTCTTTTTCCTTTCTTTGAGCACGTTGGTTTTGTGCTTTGAAATTGTCGACTGCCTGGAAAGATGACCTTTTAAAAATCTCTTCATATCCTGTAAGAAATCTTTTAAATCTCTGGTTATTTCACGTTTTGGAAGGGGATAAAAAGAATAATACTGAGTATGTGAGCCAGCCACTGACTAATACAAATGAGAAAACAACTTCTATTAACACGTTAATCTTTAAGTGCATCTTTCTCTAAGATCTGATGCAATCGTGATCAGAAACATCTTATTAAAGTGGTGTACTAGTTTGGCCTCTTTTTGACTATCCTGTATTTTCTTTCTGACATGTCTGACGGTGGTGATTCAGAAGCATAAAAAGGATATTCAGAGGAACCCCTTCTCAGACTCAATGCTTATAATTCTTTCTTTTCGCTGGCAGGGAATAAGGATGCAAGTATAATACTTAGGTCCTGTTTTCTCTCAAAGCTATGCTGCTGATCTCGCAAGAATGATAATTTTTTTTAATATTCAAGGAATTTAAGCAAAATATAATTCGAGTTTCAAGATATTCATTGAAGTGACCTTATCCTAAAGATGATATTTTTGTTATGGTTTTAAGATGATAGGGGATTTCTCATGCTCTTAAATGAGAGTCTTATGACACCTTTCATGGATTCCTACCAGAGGGCTGCAAGTGGGTCCTGTTGAGAAAACACTATTGCCATGAGAAAGTTGTTTGGGTGTTTTGTTTTGTTTTAAATCTCTATCTTTATGCTGAAGATTCTGACCTCAACCATGTTTATTTTGACATTTGGTTCTTCTGGAGATATTGGGGGGAGAGTTGCACTATATTTAGAAATTTCCCGTATATACTTCAAAGAGTAATGTAAGAGTTCTGAAACTTAAGAGTATCAGACAAACTCTGGACATCGACTCTTTTCCCAGGGAGGATGCTACTTGTGCAGTTGCCCCTTTAGTTGGCTATAGATGTGTAACTTGCAACTGTGGGTAGGATCCAGCTACAGGTTAAAGAATTCCCAGTTGTGTGCTTAAAAGTAGGTAGGTTGATGTTATGTATCTAAACTTCCATCACAATCAGTGGAGACCCAGTCAGTAGTCAGTGGAGCATTTCACTCAAGTAAAATTAAATGCTGACTGATTGCTGAATAGCCCTGCAGGTCCCATTGACTGTATTGGCTGTTGATTAAAATATAGGTGTTATTGTCTCTAACACCTGTGTTTTACGTGTCTTAATTTCAAACTGAATCCATTCCCTGCTCCTCTTGACTTTGGTGATGGCAATTTTTTTTCCCTACATAGCATTGAGGTACCTGTCTTTTCTTCTGGAAGTTATTGTTGTGTAAACTTGAATCAGTCCTGCATTGATGGTTTGATTAGCTGTAGCTGAAGACCACTTGGAAGCATCAACTACTGCAGAATGCAGTGTTATGTTTATTGTGCCTTGTTAAATATTATCCAGTAACTATGATGCAGAGCTTGCTTTCATTATTATTTAGTTTCTAGTTGCTAATCAAGATGCCTTGTAAATTACTTCTATAGTTTTTCTGCCTTTTCTGAGTTCAGCTAATAATCTCAGTTCTAACTTGGTTTAATATTATGGAGATACCAGTATTTTGGAACTGTGCAGCATATGCTCAGGAAATGATCTTCTCCACTGAAACATGCTTATTTTCATCTCTGCTTGGACTGTCTAAGCCCATCACTTTAACCTTCTAGTGAAAAGTACCTATATAGTCAGGGAGGTGGTAAACTGGCATGTGGGGAAGACCAGATGTGTGTAACTGGGTTACAAAATGTCTTTGTTTGCATTGCTTGATGTTTTGGCGAAATATGTTTTATTTTAATTTTAAACAACTGATTGTACACCTATTTTTTTTAATAACTGGAGGAAGTGAACTAAAATCCAAACTTGATCATAAAAGTTGTAGATATGAGTAATAACTATTTTCCTGCATTCTAGATATGTTTTGGATACTCCTGTAATACATGGCATTAACGTACTCAGTGTCACTATGCTTAACGGAGGGTTTATAGGCAATTGTTATGACAAGAGCTAGGAAAATTCTGAATTTCTAGGTTGCAGGTAAAACTTTTGCTGTTTTAGTGCTTTTTATTTTCATAAGTGACTGCTCAGCTTGTAAGAATGCTCAATGTCCAGTATTTCTAAAGCAATATTTCTTTCAGCATACTTCTTCTATATTCAGCATACTACTTGTAGCTGCTTTTAAAAATTAATATTAGGGTGGCTATTCAGCTTTTTTTTTCTTCTTTTATTCTGCACTTGCAAAGGAAATCCCGTATTTTTAACAGAGCACAGTGCAGAGTGAAGCACAGAAAAATGATATCTGAGCAACAATAGGTCCAGATATCTCCTCTGGCACTTAAGCTACCTTTATAATCCCTGCCTCTCACTGACTGTTGTCATGTCTGTAAACTGTTGATGCTGCATACTGTGATAGGATATTTTTGTTCCTTTCTTGATAGTTACTGTAAGTCATTGTATATTATGTCCTTTAAAAACTAGTGGCTGGATATCAAAGAAGGGTGCAGCCAGGCAGGGCAAGCAGGCAGCACTTTGGGTCAGACAGAAATCAGCTTCAAAACACCTGCATGTGTTGCTGCTGGGGGAAGTTGTTAGTGATCGATATGGCTGGAGGGAGAGCAAAGCATGGCTGAAGAGTCTGCACCTGTATTGCATCCAAATTGTTGGTTGCTTTGAGAAGAGCAGAGAGCAGACATATAGCTGAGCCTCAGACCTAGCAGAAAGAGAGAGATTTTTTTTGAGAGACCTTGAAGGGATGGTAACTCAGGAGGCACTGAGGAGTTGCTGGACTGGGCCAAACCTGAAGTTAAGAACTGCCTGTGAGTACCAATCTAAACAGTGGGTTGGAGGAGGACTTAAAAGCTTTTATTTCTGTGCTGTCACAGTTTTTGCTGGTTTAAGAAGTTCACTTAGCTTGTCCATGATCTAATGAGATCCAGCTTTGGGCTTTGCAGTGTCACAGACAACACAAAACTGGGCGGAATGGCTGGTGCACCAGATGACAGTGCTGCCGTCGAGAGGGACCTGGGCAGGCTAGAAAACTGGGCAAGGAAGAATCTTGTGAGCTTCAGAAAGGGGAAATGCAACATTCTGCATCTGGGGAGGAATGGTCCTGGACCATCTGCTGGTCTGTTTAAAAACTTCATGAGATGCTTTTAGCAATTTTTCTCTACTCACATATGATCTGACTTACGTACCATTGTGCCATGGTATTTGCCAGTAATGCTTAGGTCTAGTATTTGTGAGCATGGATCCATGGCTAGAGTTTTCACAATAGTATTCATTAAATAAAGTTGGTCAACTGCCTTGAAGGTTCGTTACTTGATGAGTGCATATGGTTGCACTATGTATGCAGGGAAAGCTATATATAATTTTATGAAGGACCTTTCTTCCTGGACTGTGTAATTTCTGTGTCATTTAAACCTTCTAAGTGTCTTATGCAGTAATTGTCTTAATGCTATCCCATTCATCTTGTGTGTAACACTTACTGGTACGTGTACAGATGCATCTTTGTCTTACATGATAATTTAAAGTCCTGCACTGTTACAAAACAAAAAACCTCATGCATTTGATTTCTTCTTAAAAATAATGTAACTTGTTCTGATGATGCATGCTTTTAATTAAGCAAAGAAATTAATATCATGGAAGTATAACAGACATTAGAGACTTCTGTTAGATATCTGTTAGTTCTGTTAGTTAAGGTAGAGCCTTATGATACCTGAATAGAGATAATTTATAGCCAATGCAAACACATTCAAGTGTCATTCCCTTCCTGTAAGTTTAACTGTATATTTAGAAACGTAACCAGATTTTGCGTGCGTTTTTGTAAAAAAAAAAAAAAAAACAAAAAACAAAAAACAAAAAAAAAAACCCAAGGTTGATTTAGTGAAGGAATAGAAGAAGGCACAGACAGAGACTAGCTGGGGAATTGATTGATAGAAACAGGATATGTCAGGAGTATCTGAAGTATTGTTTATATCAGAAGAAAGGCAAGAATGAAATTATGTATTTTTAAATTTTATCTCCACTGACTGCCAAGGATAGCATTATTTAAAAAACTAATTTAAAACCTGATTGCTTGTTTAATGTTTTTTAGGTTTCCAAGCCTCTTAAATTACTTCTGAAAGTAGGACCCTAGCCTTTTGGAAAATGCCACCCTTTGTTTTTATGGGGTACTGAATCCTAATCATTAAGAAATGTGTATGCTGTGTTAGACCTCAGCTGCGAGTTGGCTTACTCATGGCAGTGCTGTATCAGTGGCTGTAACAGAAAGGAGACAGGTTTTCCTTCAAAAAAGAATCTATCTGGAAGAAAATTTATACATTTGTTTTCTGTTAGCAAGTTTCCAGAAACTTTCAGTTTTATGATATCTGTGTTGTCCACATTCTTATGGAAACTTTTGCTGCCTGATTTTTGAGCAGTAAGAGATAGAAAATGTCGAAAGTAATAATTTTGGCTATTTCATTTAATTACATGTTGCATACCCGAATTCTCCATGTGGTCCAAAAAAATTACTATTACTAATAGCTGTTACTTCCTCTTCTAAATGTGGAGAGTAACTATTAAATAGGAGCCACTTTCAAACTCATGCTAGTACTACTGATGCCTGAGTATTAAATGAAATTGATAAATTGGTGTTCCTTTGGGAAAACTATGCTACTTAATCTCGAAACACTAGAGCAGTAATTGGTAAGTAATCTGAGTTTCTACATGTGCACAATGCTTCTTGCATAATTTTTTCTCAAAAGTTTAGTATATATAGTTGATGAAAAAACTTTTTTTTTCTTTAATTAGTTACAGAGGTTACGACTGTCGAAGCAATTTATTTTACACTCAGACGGGTGAAATTGTATACCATGTTGCAGCAGTGGGAGTGGTGTACAATCGACAGCAGAATACACAGCGCTTTTATCTAGGTCATGATGATGACATTCTTTGCCTTGCTATTCATCCCTTAAAGGACTATGTGGCAACAGGCCAGGTAGGATGCCTGTTTATCTGCAGTAAGAATCTGAAGTTGTTACTACTGAGTTTAGAAAAGTCTGTTTTGGAGGGAGAAAGTGCAGGCTACGTTTATTCAGGTGAAAGACTGCATTTCTGTTGCAGGTGGAATCATATTAAAAATCTGCAGCACAAGTTTTTTTTCCGGTTCTTTATATTAATTCTGATATTTTTTATTAGTTCTGATAATTTGTTATTAAAGAATAGATTAATATCTTTTTCTTCAGCATTATGTTGCTTCATCATGATACCAAGCAGAACTGTGCAATGAAATTATTTTTCAGTGTCTTAGTTGTGAAGCTAGCTCTGTTATTATTACATTCATGTGTTATTGAATAACATGAAGTTAGCAGTTGTTATTGCATTCTAGCATTTCAGTTTTATGCATTATGTTTTTGGCTATCACCCATAGCCAAACTATTTAGTGTTTGTACATGCAACACAGGCATGTATGTTGCTTGAAGTATTTATAATAGTTCATTTTATCTTTTGCCAGGCAGTAATTTTAGGTAATTTTTTTTTCAGTCACGTTTTGGGACAAACATTTCTTATTATAAATGTTTATATACCAGGACTTGAAGATTTGATTTGATGTTTCAGGGTTTTTTAGTTATTATTGTAATTATTATTTTTGTTGTTAGGATTATTATATAAATGGAGAACATGTGAATTGAAATTTTTAATAGAAATAAACTTTTCCTTGTAATGCCCTTAATTTGTGTAAAAATGTTCAATCTTAACATAAATTTGCAGGTCGGTTTAGAGATTAAAGGTCTAAATGTGAAAATTGATTCTATTTAATTTTGGGGCAATAAAGACTGAATAAAAATGTGCCTGGGTTTTACTATACTTTAAAATACCTTATGCTGTCAACAGAAGGATACACTCTATTATATACTGTTGTATCCTACATTACCTACAGAAATAAGGTAATACAGCAACCAGATTCCCCATGCAACGCTGGTTTTCATGATAGTGAATGCCATGAAAAGCTTTGCAAACGTCACGTATTAAGTTTGTAGCAAAATGAGAAATAGATCCTAGTTTTATTGAGTCCTGCCCCTGGTCTTAAATACAGGACAGTGTGCTGATTTTGGAGCCCTTTGCGCTTCAGTGCACAAAAAAACTTTTGGAATAGCAAATAATCTTGTAAATATTGACTAGTAATGCTGTATATAGTTGAAAAGAATAAGCTGTATTGCATTTCTTACCAGGTTCTAGTTACCTGCAGTAGTGCCATTCTAGTGGCGTTGACTCCACTGCTATCAATGCGTTAGAATCCCACTTGTAGGCACTGGTAATGACACCAGAAAACAACAGAAGTCACCTTGATTTCTGAAACAGAGTAGCTTACTGGCAACAAAAATAACCTTTTATTTTTAGACAGGGAATGATTGATAGAGAATTGATGGAATAAATATGCCACAGTGCAATCAATGAAGGGCTTTTCCCCTCCCCCCCCCCCCACCCCCCAAGAGGACTCTAGTTAATTGTGATTAACGTGCCTGAGTTCTTCAGAAGGAAAAAACAGCCAGCTGGGGAGTGGTACTTGTAAAGGAGGAGAAGGAATAACATACTGCTAGCCAGACAGATGTAATACTAGGAAAATTTTATTGGTTTTAAAAAGTATTTGTCAGTGTTCTACTTTTAGAGAACTGTGTAAATTAATTGAGAAATGAAAATAATGGTTATAAATATGTATACTTTCAGGTTGGTCGAGATTCCTCGATACATATTTGGGATACAGAAACAATAAAACCACTTTCAGTATTAAAGGGCTATCACCAGTATGGTGTTTGTGCTGTTGATTTTTCAGGTAATAAGTACTTATTTATTTATTCATATACGGTTTTCTGTATGAGAATACAAGCTAATCAGTTCTAATGAGCAATTGGGAATTCCTTTATACTCAAGATTTTGTATTAAAAATACTCTCCAGTGATCACTGTCAAGTGAGAGAGGCTGTATTAAAGTGATCATTCATTAAAAAGAGCTCCTCTGGAGTCTTGAACATCAGGAAATGCAAGAACAGGTTCTATGCCGCTTAATAGCTGAGCTGATTGCTTCAGAATTTCTTTTGGTTGTGTGAGGCAGGTGCATGCATCTTGAGTGGTGTGTCTGGATTACAACTGTGTAAGCAAATTTTTGAGCAAATTGATCAGGTGTGCACTTTTTTTAAAATTAAATCCTTCAAGCCAGTTGGGTAGCACACTGATAAGTTTAGAAAGTCCAGTCATGGAGTTGTTCTGGGCAGAAACCCAGCCCTCTCTCTCCACCTTATATTAACATGAGAGACTGTCAGTTAAATCTTCGGAGTTTGTTACACCCCATACATTGAGTTCCTGTACCAATGTTAAATTTCCTCCTCTTCACTGGCTTCTATTCATTCTTCAATGGTTTGGATTTACTAGATATGATCTCTGACCTCACAGTGGAGATGTGTGATCACAAAGATGAGTAGTTTGGGGTCTTTCCTTCTTACCTTTCTTTGGTCCTCTTTTTTAAAGACGTGAATCTTGTTTCCCAAACTCTACCATAGATGCTTAGCAATTTCAAAGGTGAATGCATGTCAAAGTCGTTGATCATGAGTGAGCACAAATAACTTCTTGCTTGGAGGTTAATTTGGGATATGTGTCAGAGCTCCTCAAAGATTTCACACTAAGTTTAAGGATATTTGATAAACTTCATGGCATGGCTTCAGTGCTTTCCTGTTTAGAAATGAACAGGAATCTTGGAGTAAACAGAAAATTCTCACAGTACAGCCTGTGATGAAGGTTTTTGTGCAACTATGTCAGCAACTAGCTGAACAAAGGATTTGATACAAACATAGAGGATCTAAGTGTAATTCTTAGGGTAACTTAGAGTCCTAAACTCCAACCAACAACTCATAAAAGTAAATGAATGACAGACATGCCTCTATGGACACCTCACATGATTGTTTACCTGTTTGTACATTCTTCTTACAATATTTATGATGTTATAGTGTTCTTTAATATGGTTTCTTATTATTGCAACATAATGTTATCTATCTACTCTCTTAATCATAAATTTATTTTTCTAGCGGATGGTAAACGACTGGCTTCTGTTGGAGTAGATGACAATCACACTATTGTACTCTGGGATTGGAAGAAAGGAGAAAAGCTTTCAGCAGTAAGGTAGGAGTTTAAGTTTGATCTAAAATTTTTACCTAGATTTACTCTCATAGCAGAAATCAAAATATATTCATTAAAAAATAATATTTCTCTAATAAGCAATTTCTGTCACTGAAGTGATACAGGTGATATCACTGAAGTAAGTGTTAGCAAGATAGAGAAGGTATACATTAACAAAAAAAACACCCAACCCAATAATAACATTTAGCACAGCCTTAAAACTTTCTTTGGAAGAAAAACCTGAAGTTCTGAGAGAGTCAACAAGATTTATTACAGTGACAGCTCAACTGGTGAAGAAAGACATAGATGACAAAGTTTATTTATGTTTATTTGATGTGTTCTGAAATAATTTCTTTAAAACTTACTCCATGTACTACAGTTAGCTTGGATTCTCTGATGATACTGGTTTGGGCCTTTCATTTGTCTGCCTTTCACGTAATTTTTTTTTTTTTTTTTTTTTAAAATCCTCCTACTCTCTGAAGTCACCGATCTGACTTAATTCTTCTTTTGAATCAAACTTTAACCAGTTTATACTTGATTTAGTTTCTGAAGTGTGTTTCCTGTATTTAGAGGCATTTAATAGATTTTTTGAGAGCAGCATCTATACTTTGAAGATTACACTGTGAGTTTGGAAGGAAACTGGTTTATGCTTTTTTCTGCTAGTTCATTTAGTGGTCTGAAAATGACAGAAGGTAAAAGATTATTGCCACTCTTGAACAGGGAGCAAAAATTAAGGATTAGAGCCTCCTTCTGCATTTTAAAGAAAGAAACCCACTAGTAAGTATTTCTTTGCATGCATAGATAGCAAACACAGTTGAAAGCTGTTTCTCAAACCATAGGACTGAAGCAAGGTGTTTGTTTTATAGAAGCCTAGTAAGAAATCTAAAACGCAGGGCAGGGTTTAATGGTTTTCAAAATAACTGAAATTTCCATTTAAAATTGATAGAGCAACGTATGTTTTATTCTATCAGGAAAAATAGAAGAATCAAAAGGTGGATGAGAACGGCAGTTGATTTTCAAAACTGGAGACTTTTAAATAAGATTTACAGTTTTACACCTTTAAGTTTCAGAATGAGCTGTCAGAGGTCTTAATGCAGTATACCTAAACTTAATGCAAATATATATTCTTTTGCAAAGAAAATGCCACCTAGCAGATTTCTGAAGTAACGTAATTACTCACCTACTTTGGAAGGTGAAGGGTAATGAAAATAGAACAAGGACTCAGTGTATTAGTTCTTTGTCTTTCTTCCTCCTCATAAGAAATTATTGCTAATGATTTGGAAGTAAATGTTAGCAAGATAGAGAAGGTATACATTAGCAAAAAAAAAAAAACCCAACTCAATCAAAAACCTACTTAAAAATATGAAATGTTATATTTTTATTTAAAATATTTTGCTTTGCATTTCAGGGGAAGCAAAGATAAAATTTTTGTTGTTAAGATTAATCCTTATATGCCTGATAAATTGATTACTGTTGGAATTAAACACATGAAATTCTGGCGTAGAGCAGGTAAGGAAACTTTGCAGAATTACAGCATTTTCTGTTACTTAAAGTATAACTATTGCACCTCTTAAAGTATGTTTCATGCATTAAAGGCAAATGTTTTCTCTGTACATCTCTCCAAGGTAGCTTTGTCCTCGTAGAAAAAGCATTAATTGGCATTAAGGCAGTACTGGGAATTCTTTTAAAGATCAATGTGCCATGGAGCTAGAGCTACACACACAGAAAGGACCCAGGATTTCCTACTGTCTCTTTTATAGCTGATAATGATATAGCACATCTGAAATGTTACAGAGCTGCTCTAAAATCATATAATAGTTTTTGGAAGAAGGACCTTTAAAACACGTATGTTATAAAGAGGCACAAATATAAATAAGTATAAGGTTATAAAAACCCACATATAAAAATTCGAAGTACTTGAATAGGATACACATGCCAATTGAGACCTGTTTGTTTAGATACCTCTATTGAACTTGACAATTACAAACCAAGATAAGGAAGCTTGATGTATGGAGGAGTGAAAAATCCATCCCTGATATTAGTGTAAACGTCATTGTTCCAAACTTCAAAATGTATATAAAGACATATGTGCTACAGAACACTAGTGTATCTGCTAGGAATGTTCTAATTATTCCTGTAGAATTCACGCAGATCAACTCACATGAGTTCCTGATAAAGAGTAATTATAGAAAGGAGTCTGTGATGAAAAAAATGACACTGGTTTACTCAGTTCTGCTCTAACAGAAATGAATCAAGATTGCCCCAGAGCAAGCTGTTGAAGTCTATGTGAATTATTAATTTTAACAATTATGTGTGCTATCTATAGGAAGAACAAAGTGTGTCAGAGTATTTACTGAGCAAATTACAATAGATTCATTAGAAACAAATCTTAACTGTGATAAAAGCCTGGAGATGGTGATTTTGAATAAAGACATTAAATGTTTAAAGTGCCTCTTTTTTCTGTGACATTCCCCAGTCTGCAGGAATCAAATTTCTGTACTGCTACAGCACGTCTGTGTGGAACTGCAATGACACACCGACAAGGCAGTCACTTAGCTTTAGTGTGAGGAGTATCAGTGCACCTCCACAAATGCCAGGTCTCTGAAATCTGCTCTAGAGAAGGTGCACTTGATGTGAGAAGTGACACCAAAGTGTATGCTTTGGACTAAATTCTCATCAGTGCCAAGTGATGGCAGAGAGGTTCAGAGACCTTGCCTCTAAGTACGAGAGCAGTGTGAAGTGTCAGATCCTGGGGAGCTTCTGTTTTATACCAAGTGAAGTTTCTCTGAGAATTGTGAATATATAAATCTGACTTTCTAGCCAGAAGTTACTTCATGTTACGCCTATTAAATGATTTTAGAGATTATATAAAGAATTGAGAAATGTATATACCTGTAACATTTCTATTATCCAGAGGCCAGTATAGCAAATATAGAGTAAAATTACTGACCCTCTCACTGAAAACATATCATGAAAAGGATGGGATGTCAAGATTTAAACTTCCCTCCCTCCAGTTAACTTCATTAGGAATTTCTGTGAACTGTGTCATAGATGTTAAGAGTTTTTATTTAGATGCAAGTTTACAAATGCACTTACGCTTTGTCTGTCTGTGGGTATATGTATGTAATCAAACCCAGATTTAAGTAGGAAGTTGAAAGTAAGGATTTTTTTCTTGAAAGATGCCAAATAGCACAAAAATTTTATTTTCTGAGAACTCTTCTGAGGCTCAATTTTTCGGGGAGTTTGGGTGAACCAGAAGAAAAGGAATTGCTGCTCTGGGTAGGTTGTATAGTTTTTGGAAACTAATTCTAAGCAAACATCTGATGACTTGTTTTTTGGTTTGAACCAGGCGGAGGACTAATTGGGAGAAAGGGCTGCATAGGTGTGCTGGGAAGAACCGATACAATGATGTGTGCAGTCTATGGCTGGACTGAAGAGATGGCCTTCTCTGGAACTTCCACGGGGGATGTGTGTATTTGGAGAGATGTATTTCTCATAAAAACGGTCAAAGCACATGATGGTCCTGTGTTCAGCATGCACGCATTGGAAAAAGTAAATAAACTGGTCATTGTTTTTTGATGTCTGGACAAAAAAGTCTCTGAAGTTAGGCCTTTCGCCAACTCGGGAATCCATGGCTTCCACTCAATCAAACTCATCAGAAAAGCCTCGTGAGGTCCAGATTCAAAATAGTGGTTTATGCATGTCTTTAATTCTTGTTCTGTAGCATGCTATTTCTCAAACCCTTGTGGTCTAGTTACATCTTATTCAGTAACTTTCATGACCTCTTACTAAAGAGATAATAGTAACTTATGATAAGGAAAAGTACTTTTTGATTTAAGCATAAGTTTAATGGAATACATGAGCTTATGAGAGAGGAAAATCATACTCTTACTATTTCGTGCTGTAATTGCCGTGTACTATTCAAAGCATTCTGTCTATAGATCACTAAGTACTCTCTCCTGATTCTCAACTTCTTTTGACTCAGGAAAGCCTTTAAGCATGCTCTTAAATCTGAATGGCTGTTCCAGTTAGATTATTTATATGTTAGAAGTTATGTATATGTTTGTGTTTTGCTAGGTTAGACCAAGTTACTGCCTCCACCTTCTAATATTTGAGTTTCAGTATAGTAGCTTTAGACAAACAGTATGTTATTCATATTACAAAAATGAAGTGCTCCAAAGGAAAGTACTAATAATTCCAGTAGTAAGTATACCTGTTCCTTCACAAAATAGTTGTAAATAATTCTTGAAGACTGAATGACACAATTATGCATATATTTGAACAATTTAAGCACTAATTGAATTTTTATGAGTGGTACAAAGTTTGGCTTGGAGTCTTGAGGTGAAATGCCAAAGGGGTAATGAGGCTAAATATAAAGAAAATCATGTCAGTTAAATTATTTTTCGAGTACAGTAGAAGCTTAGTTGTTAGTACATGGACTGTACAGAACTGTGTTGCCTTATTCAAGAGGAGAATTCAATCATTTTGTTGCTCCTGATGTTTTCATCTCTAACATCTGTAGTTCTGTGCATTACAGCATTGTATACAATCCATTTTCAATATTGGCAGAAATCACTGAAAACTTAATGAAAGATAATAATCGATGATAACTTAATTTTCAAAGGATTTTTTTTTTTTTTTTTTTTGCCAGGGATTTGTCACTGGAGGAAAGGATGGGGTAGTAGCTCTCTGGGATGATACCTTTGAACGTTGTCTCAAAACCTATGCCATCAAAAGGGCTGCTTTGGCCCCTGGGTCTAAAGGTAACAAACAATTTATCCTATTTTTTATTCTATTTGAAATACTTTCTTCAGAAAACTCTTTCTGTGGAATTGCTTTCCCCAGTAGGAGGGAATCCTCATTTGACATAACGAATACTGAAAATTATTTTTTAAAGTTTTCTTGGTTTTAAATACGTCATTTTTCTGTTGGGAGGGCAATGGCATGTTGTAGTGACTGCGCATTTGGTGGGTGCGGATCATAATATTTACCTTATTACCTGCTTGAATTAATTGATTTAACCTTGATTCTCTTACCATGCAGGTGATTTTTTGGGTGGTGTTTTAAGTGGCAACCAAAAAGCCTATTCTATTTCTAATCATGAAATCTCTTGACCCATCTTTTTTATTTTGGAGGAGGAATGGAATTCAGAATTGTGATTAGTTTTGGAAGGTTACATTTTATGACTTAGTTTTGTGTAAATGTATATGTCTTTTGAAATTACTTGAGAACCTTTTAATTTCTAATATTCCTGTTTCTTCCATGTATTCTTGATCTTAGTGCTGATTTACAGTTTCCCTATTTGACATTCTGGATAGCCTTTTCTCCTCCTCTTACATCCTGCCTTGTAATTACATTTGCTGTACTCTAATGTATCTGGTTTGGTTTTCAAAAATCATGAATGGAAACACCCATTACCTAAAACATTCTACTACAGAGTATCTCGTTCTCATATCTGTTTAAAAAAAAAGCAAAATTTGAAGGCACCGTAAATGCTAGCAGTATAGTAGTATAGTTGATACTTAACATGCACGTTTTTTCAGTATGATTGCCAGTGAGTCAGGCTGATGAAACTTCAGAGATACTCCGTTGAGAAGAAAGACTAGTTTCAGTTCTGTAATTGCTAAATACTCCCATATGAACCCCATGTAAGTTCTTGCATGATGGAATGTGTTTTTACTTGTTTACTCCTGAGTATCTTTTTCTACAGTGAGAATGTAATATGCATATATGTGAACAATCTTCTTTAAGATATACTTAAGAATCTTCTGTCTTTTAACATTCTAGGTCTCCTTTTGGAAGATAATCCTTCTATACGTGCCATATCCTTAGGACACGGTCACATTTTAGTGGGCACAAAGAATGGTGAAATACTGGAGGTGGATAAAAGTGGACCAATAACTCTGCTGGTTCAGGTACATTTTAAATATCAGTCAAATATTGCATACCACAAACACTATTTTTCAAGTAAAGACTGTTGTGAAATAACGAGCATTTTAATTTGTAGTGAAGTTAGCAATTTACTATCACTTCATAGATGTCTTTTTTTAATGCTAGACTAGACCATTATGACCTTTAATGAGCAAAACAGATCACAGAATTTTATGTACTAATTTGTTCAACAAGTTCATCCTTTCAAACAGACCAAGATCATATTTCTGTTTAAAAAAGAAAAAGGAAAGAAAGCGAATGAAACAGTGGATCCACCACCAAATTCCTTACTAACTTTTTCTGAGTACTAATTACTCTTACTATTTTTGGAAGTTGTCTCCCGGAGGTTTATTTTTAGATTTTCTTTGTAAATATCTAAAAAACATTCCAGTTCTATTGCCATAGGAAAGACTGTATTCTTATGCCTGGCTGCAGAACATTTTTTTACGTCCTATCATCCTACGATTTTCTTTCATACTTAAAAATCTGTGGATCTTTAATTCACACCTCTGAGTAGCCAATGCAGTATGTAAAGCTAGATTTTTTAAATGAATATGTTAGAACCTAACGTAAAGAAAAAGACTAGATCATAGAATAGTTTGGGTTGGAAAGGACTTTTATATGTCATCTAGTCCAACTGCCCCTGCAGTGAGCCGGGACATCTTCAACGAGACCAAGTTGCTCAGAGCCCTGTCCAACCTGATGTGGAATGTTTCCAGGGATGGGGCTTCTACCACCTCTCTGGGCAACCTGTGCCAGTGTTTCACCACCCTCATCATATGTTCTTCCTTATATCTAGTCTGCATATCCCCTCTTTTAGTTTAAAACCATCACCTCTTATCCTATTGCAACAGGCCTTGCTAAAAGGACTGTCCCCAGCCTTCTTATAGGCCCCCTTTAAGTACTGGAAGGCCACAATAAGATCTCACCTGAGCCTTCTTTTCTCCAGGCTGAACAACCACAACTCTCTCATGGAGCAGAGGTGCTCCATTCTCTGATCATTTTTGTGGCCCTCCTCTGGGCCCTCTCCAACAGGCCCATGTCCTTTCCTGTACAGAGAACTCCAGAGCTGGACACAGTATTCCAGGAAAGGCCTCACCAGAGCTGAGGAGAGGGGCAGAGTCACCTCCCTCGACCTGCTGCCCATGCTTCTTTTGATGCCGCCCAGGATATGGTTGGCCTTCTGGGCTGCAAGCGCGCATTGTCAGCTCATGTCCAGACTTTCATCCAACAGCACCCCCCAACTCCTTCTCCACAGGGCTGCTCTCAATCTCTTCATTGCCCAGCCTGAATTGATACTGGGGATTGCCCTGACCCATGTGCATGTCCTTGCACTTGGCCTTGTTGAACCTCATGATGTTCACACGGGCCCACTTCTCCAGCTTGTCCAAGTCCCTCTGCATGGTATCCTGTCCCTCAGGCCTGTCAACTGCACCACTCAGCTTGGAGTCATCTGCAAATGTGCTGAGGGTGCACTCGATCCCACTGTCTGTGTCATTGACACAGATGTGTTTCTCAGGGAAAAGCTTTCTCTAGTGCTAATTACTTTAATTTGTACTTTTACTGTAAGTAGCAGGGTGAGGTTTTTTTCAAGTGTTCCATCTTTCTCTTCAGGTGTTTTTTAATATCCTCTAAAGATATGCATGTTCCCTCTTTTTTTTGTTGTTTTTTTTTTTAACTTGCTTAAATGTATTATCTCATGTTCCAGTTTAAAATACAATGTCATCTGATTCATTGTGTTTTTTCAGGGTCACATGGAGGGGGAAGTTTGGGGTCTAGCTACTCATCCTCATTTACCTATTTGTGCCACTGTAAGTGATGACAAAACTTTAAGAATATGGGATTTATCTCCTAGCCATTGTATGTTAGCTGTTCGCAAATTGAAGAAGGGTAAGATGCTTAGTATGAAAAAATATTTTACTGAATTCAGTTGACATTTACTAGCATTATGAATCTTTCAAAAGCAAGACTGAATAAATTCCTTTCTTTGCTCAAATTATTTTACCGACGCTAGCTTCATGAGTTATGTAGCCCTTAAGCTAATGAATCTGTACAAAAGATTTCTATGTAATACTGTTTTTAAGACTATTTGCAATTATAACATATTTAAGTCAGTGAATTTAAAATAAAATGTGAGCCAATTACATAAATCTGCCGTGCTGCTTATAGTATTGCAAACTTTTTTGAACAGCAGAGGTCTTCAAATCTAGAAATGTGTGGAAGAAATCTTAGAAGTAATGTTGAATTTTATTCTTTGTGAACATTAGAAGAATCTGGAATGTTAAGGAAAGAGAATAGTCATAACATTCTTACTCGTATACTATATAACTAAATTCTGTTTTGACAAATGCAAAATCTGCTGTGACATATAAGGAAACTTATTTTGCAATTAGACTGGCTTTAACAAACTTTTAAGATATATATATATATACACACACACATATATATATACACATGCTTTGGTAGACAAGGGAATACAAAAGGCTTTACCTGTTAGGGCTTCAGAAAAGCATTTTGATCCAAACCGTATACAAAGCTTAGTATAAGATGATGTGGATTGACAAAATAAATGTAAGAGGAGTCATGAGATTGCACGAGCAGGGATTAAACAAGGAAGTTTCAAATTGGTGAGGTCTGCCCAATTCCTAAAGCTGGTATTTCTTAATATTTTTAAGAGTAGTTTTGGCAGAAAAATAAGGACTGTGATGACTAATTTGCTGATGAGACACAATTTGAGATGCTTTGATTATCTTAAAAAGCACTTGTATACTCTACAGAAAGAGCTGGCTACTTCTGCAGACTACAGTAATGGATTTGAGATAATATTTGGTAATTAATAAAGGGCAAGACTCGATGACTATAAAAAATAATGCCTGAGGAGTAACTGAGGAGCAGAAATCTCAGAATGTTCTAGCTGATCGCAGGATGACAATTATGTGTGATAGTGAGGTATTTTTCCTAGGACATACTGAAGTATTAATGTAATTTGCAAGAGACTTTCAAGAATATTTTTGGTGTACACTTCTCATCTGTGTTCAACTGAATGAAGTTGAACTGAAACTTGAGTATGGAGAAAGAGGAGCTACAGGATAACGAATGAAAAGGTTCGTGGTGGAGTCAGCTAAATAAAGGATTACTATCTACAAGTTAATTAGAGGAACAAATAGGGAAAAATATTTAGGCTAATGGAAAATTCTGGCTTGGAATCAAGTCTATGTAAGCTGACCATATATAAATGTATATTGGAAATTAAACTGTTTTTCAAATGAAAGTTGACATGTTTAATAGAAGGATTATATGACAAAGTGACCATGATAGCAAACAACTGGATTCTCTGGGTTCAGAAGGTATTTTTCCAGCTGTGTTCTGCTTACCAGAGCAAGTGGTAACAAACAGCTGGC
Source organism: Bucorvus abyssinicus (assembly GCA_009769605.1). Lineage (NCBI taxonomy): Eukaryota > Metazoa > Chordata > Aves > Bucerotiformes > Bucorvidae > Bucorvus > Bucorvus abyssinicus. The sequence continues at coordinate 18,703,750 of CM020036.1, forward strand.
ATCAGATTCTAGTAGGGAGAGCAGATTAAAAATACATAGACAGTAGAGATTAATCTGTATTACTAATGGAGAACGTAACATCCATTAATATGCAAATAGATATAATCTAAGATTTTGGGGTTGCATACTTGGGAATTTGTCAGTAGCTTCTATGTGTTATCACAGATGTAGAGCTGGGAAATGATCTTGGCAACATCTAAAATACTTCATTAGGCTATATGCTTTAAGAATAGCTTTCCTTTACTACTGGAAAAATAAATCTAAAAGAGGGATTATGCACTATAAATGTACCTGAATGCCATTTCTGTATTCCTCATAGGAGGTAGATGTTGCTGCTTTTCTCCTGATGGAAAAGCATTAGCTGTTGGTCTCAATGATGGAAGTTTTTTGATAGTCAATGCAGATACCCTGGAGGATCTAGTCTCTTTCCAGCACAGGAAAGATGTTATTTCAGAGATCCGATTTTCTCCTGGTAAGTGGCTTAAAATGAAGGTTTTTATATCAGGGTTGTTCAAGCAAGATTTATAACCTTTGAAAGATAAAAGAAGTAGAGATTTGTAGTACTTTTATACATGTAACAAATAAGTCAGCAAGACTAATATTAACATTTTGAAAAATACTGGGTGTGAAGTCCTATGTTGCTCATTTAAAGATGACGTTATTGGAATAGGTTTGCGCATAGTAACCTCCTGAATGCAACAGTCAGTTTTAAATCATGAATATCCGGCAGCCTCTCTAGGTCCCTAGGGTTCTACTTTATGAGCTGCATAAGTTAGGCTCTTCATTAGGGTTTCCATTCGCTGATGAGAACGCTGGAAACTGATGTGCCAAAGTTCTGGCGTCTTGTTTTTCCTTCTGTTTTCCCTTACAGTGCTTAACGCTTCCGGTAAGGCTAGCTTTTTTCAAACAGTACAGCTCTTATTTAGGAACTCAAATGTATGGCCTGAACTAATAATACTATTTCAGTGAAAATACTCTTCTGTAGGAGAAATTTGATGCAAATTACTTATACCAATTCTCATGAAACATGACTTTCTGATTACCTAAGCCTTACTGCTCTCTGAGTGCAATAAATGTTTAAAATTTCATCCAATAGTTTTTATTGTTTGAAGATGTAATGATGTAATGGTTGTATATTTCATACAGATTTTGATTATGTGATACGAACATTAGTCTGTTGGGGACTATGTATAAATTAGCAAACTCACTTCAAAGAAATCTGAGTTGTATATAGCTAAATTGCAGGATGTACTTGTTTAATATACAGAGCACTAAAATTTTTGAAAATGTCTTCTGTTTCTATTGATGTGTTTTAGGGGCTGGGAAGTACTTAGCTGTGGCATCATGTGACAACTTTGTAGATATTTACAATGTAATGAGCAGTAAACGAGTGGGAATCTGCAAGGGAGCTTCCAGCTATATTACACACATGGACTGGGACATAAGAGGTAAGTAGCATTCATTCTAAAAATATGCTGGAAGAGTCATTACATTACAGACTCCAGTACATCTACACTATGAATTTATGGTATCACTGACAGATTTGTTTCATCAGTTTTTGAATATTCTCTCAGCATCTGAATAAATACAAAACCATGATTTTTACTGGTATTTATTGTTTTGCTAAATGACGGGGAGGTCAACAGCAAGGACACAGACACCAATTTAAAAACAAAAATAAATGTGTTTTTCTTTTAGTTCAAAGCAGGAACAAAGAGTAAGCAGGGTGGAAAAAGAAAGCAAAGTAATGCACCTAATCATTACTACAGAGAGATAGCTATAGTGATTAAGAAAGATACATCACCACTTGCCTTTCATACGTTAGCATCATCCAAATCCTGTGCATCAGCTGGGGAGCCCTGGTCACAGCGAAAGATTTGGAGAGCCCTCCCGGCAATTGGGAATTCCTACGCAGTGTGTCCACTTGTGGGTGAGGTCTCCAACTTCAGTGTGAAAGGGGTCCTGCTTTTATATTCTTTATCAAACAGGACTATGTGACTACCTGCATGTGCCCCATATCTGGCCAGGATCTGGGACAGTGAGAAGTTGCTGTTTTCCTGACTTTAGATATGCAAAACATTTGGCTTTAGATATGCAAGGTACTTGGCTTTAGGCAAGTGAGACATTTGACTTTAGATATGCAAGTTGGGGGGTTCACTTAATAAGTCAATTCTGATTCAAGGCCTATGCTTTAGGCCTTTTCATATCATTTATATATTTTAGAAGTTGTGCAATTTGAAGTAAAACAGATTATAGATTGATTTGTTTGGGTTTTTTGTTTTACATCTTCTGTATTTGTTGTTTGATGACTTCTTCTTGAATAATGTTGTGCATAATGCAGTTGCATCTGTAGCTCAAGAATATGTATCCATGTCAAAAGTAGCAGAAAGACTAGATTTCCTGTCTTCCTGGGTCTTAATACATGATTAGTTTAAGTACTAACTTTAGTCCTGTTTCATACAAAACCAAGGCAGTGCAATTGTGCAATCTAATAGTTCCTGCTCTTATTCCTTTACACAATCACTTTTGAAACAGTCCAGTTTAATTTGAAAGAATAAGGTAGCTTCCTCTGAGAATTCTGTAAACAAGAAGAGGACAGAAACATGAATGAGAATTTCCCTTAGTAGTATAAAGTAAGCAGACGTCAGCTGGTTGGAAGCAGCCATTGGCCAGACAGAGTATGTGCTTCTCCATCCTAAGAGCACATGCATACTGGTCAGCCAGTTGTCACAAACAGGCTCTGAATTAGACTCAGTACATTTTGTCTACCATCTGATGGGACAACCATAAACAGGCATTATTACAGTTTTCAAAGACTGTGAATTTAAGAGGTCAAAGAACTCAGATCTGCAGAAGCCCATACTTCCAGATCCACTGTTTATCTATGCAACTTTTTCCAATGGAAACAAATAATTTGTGTACTACTGTTAGCAAAAAAAAATTCAATATAACCTTTTTTTTAATAAATGGAATCTTCTATTTTTGTTAATATACATGTGATGTGTTTTATAGGGAAGCTCTTGCAAGTCAACACTGGTGCTAAAGAGCAGTTGTTTTTTGAAGCTCCTCGTGGGAAGAAACAGACAATTCTTAGTTTGGAGGTGAGGAAATAAAAGGCATGATATATAAAACTAGGATTTGAATTGATCTGATGAAAAGCTTCCGTTTAACCATTTGCTGTCTATTACCCTTTTTTGCAGCCTGTTGAATTAGCTTATGTAATCAGAATGATAAAATACATAGGGGTATCCTGTTTGTCTCTTCTGTTAATAAATGGACACTTGGCTGGCGTATGTGCTCATGAAAATGTCACTGGACTTCTGTATGCCTCTTTTGGTACCTAAACACCTTTGAAAACCACTTGCAGCTCACTTAACCCTAATCTTGCTGTGGAAGACCTCATGTCTGTCTTTACATAACAATGCAATACAGTATGCATAGGCAAGTGTAGTATATTGTAGCTATAATATTGATGTGTTTTCTCAGACATAGAGCATTGTCATAGGGCAGAAAGTGAAAATGGATAATTTTTGAGTAGTATTTTCTATGAGATTGAAAGGCAATGTTGAAAAACGTAATTTGTTCTCTCTAGCTTGGAAGAGCAGGTAATTTTTCAAGTATTGCTAGAGGATTTGGAACTGCAAGTTAATAGACGTAAAATTAAGGGTTTCAAATGAAATCCTGAATAGTCAGAAAAGAAGTGGTTAATATGTTAAAATATTATCTTTTAGATGTGATGTATCTTTCAGTGCAAGAACTTTTTCTTGAAATCAGATATGGATGAAAACTGCCTGGGAAGAAGCATGCTCTGTCTCAAACAGGTTGTTTTTGTAGGTAGAAAAGATTGGCTGGGCATCATGGACAAGTGTTTTGGGCTCTTGCTGTGAAGGCATCTGGCCAATAATTGGTGAAGTCACAGATGTAACTGCTTCATGCCTCACTAGTGATAATAAAGTGTTAGCCACAGGAGATGATTTTGGATTTGTGAAACTGTTCCGATACCCTGCTAAAGTGAGTAATTTCCAGCTGTTCGTGGAGAATATTGATTAATAAAACTGCTTTTTCAAAACTGTAAAAACCCATTGCTCAGAACAAAGTAGTGCTTTTATACTTATGTCCTTATGATCAAAGAAGACATTCAATATCACACTGCAATTTGCAATGCATTAAACTTTGAGTTAGAAAAAATAACCATTCCAGGTCAGTTGAAGAGCCATCTCATGTAGTGTCCTGTCACTGACAGTGGCAAATGCATAGGAAAAACTGTAAGAATGGGACCGGGTCAGGCACTGTCTGATAATATCTTAGGCATTAATATCTTCAGCATAGTTTTTATCAGTGTCATTTTTAGCCCCTTAAGCTCTTGTTTTGAAAGACAATAAACATTTCTTCCTCACCTTCATTTCACTTAGGATTTTGAAGACCTTAATTCTGTCCAACCTCAGTCATTTTTATCTTAAGATGAAGGGCTTTAATACTATTTAATTATGCATCATAGAAAAGCCATTCCAGAGCACATTATGGTTTTATGGCTCTTCTAGAACCTTTCTAGTTTTACTGCCTATTCATCAGTAAACATGTCGTCTTGAATATCTTGCCATGCTAGGGATGGTAACGATGCACAAGTATTCACTCAAAATATTCTATTTGCATTTTATTTTTAATCTGTTAGATTATTTTCTCTCTTAGGAAAAATGATCCAGTGTTTATTGCTGGAATCTGTTTATAAACAAATTCTTTCAAGCTTCATCTGGAAATATGGTTAACATTTCATGAAGTTGCTATAGGAGAAGAACTTGGCAGATCATACGATACATCCAAATGCAAAACAGCTGAAGCATAAACTGTGAAAAAGTTGAGAACATGTTGTGCACTGGCAACTCACTTCATTTTTATCTAGCAGACTGGTTAAATTTGATCTGTGCCTTTTCTTCTCCCTTCTTAGGGAAAGTTTGGAAAATTTAAGAGGTATGTTGCTCACAGTACCCATGTTACAAATGTCCGTTGGACCTATGACGACAGTTTGTTGGTCACTGTTGGAGGAGCAGACACCTCTTTAATGCTGTGGACTTATGAGATGGAAGGACATCGGGATAGCAGGCAGTGTGACAGTGAAGAGTCTGATCTAGATTCTGAAGAAGATGGAGGTCAGTAATCGTTTATAAAACTAGCTAGATTATGCTATCTCAAGGACACTTAATTAATGGAAAACTGCTAATTTAGAAATAACTTTTATAAATTATTGTTTTAAATAGTGAAGATGCTTCAAAAACATCAAGTAAAATTTTATTTTGGGGAATGGAGTGATAAACTATTGTGAAGAAAATGATAACGAAGTGTTTGACTTACTGCCTTAAGTCAGTATATAAAAAGACTCTTGACATCTTTTGAATGAAAAAATACTAAGTACTAACTATAGGTAACTTCCAAATAACTATATAGAAAGATACTTTTCTATCAGCACAGTTTAAATTTGGGCAGTAATTCTGATGGAATTACCTTGAAATCTGTATAATGTCAGATCACAGTTATCTTGATGTTATAGCATCTGTTTCCATAACATGAAAGCATAGTAGACTGAGGTAGACTGATGTTCATATACGGAACAATCTATTGCAAGATCATAATATCAATAGTTACAAAGTGTTAATTACATTTTGTAGAATTAACTTCTGTTGATTTTCCAATACTTAATGTTTTTATTTTTGTATTAAAATTTCAAGGGTTCATGAGCCTCCAGACTTGTTCTCTCTGCTTCCAAGTGAAATTTTTCCTCCTTGTCAATTCCTCAGGTCTTTTAAACTATCACTGCTACTGTTTAAATAGTTCTGAGTAATACATTAACTTCAGTGTTCACTAAGATCTGCTAAATGACCGAAGGGGCATATTAGATGTTCATTGGAAAAGAATCTCTGTGCGCTGTCTTTCTGCTGAAGAATATTGAAGACTAGATCCACAAAGCAATTTAATTCCCTACAGGGGGACTTGGTCAGCTTTCTTTCTGAATCAAACATTGCAATCTTCAGAGTTTTTGTTACGCTTCTGCATGTGACCTGTCAGCACATCTTTGCCCAATAACCTTCCCTAGGCTCTGGTGCTTTACACACAACCCTCTTAAATATTTTAGAAGAAGGACGGGCCTGTTACGCTTTACAAGCACATTGACATCTTTTTCCACGCAAGTTTCTCTTCGTAAGGCCCTAAAAATTTCAGTTAGAGTTAAAAACTATTCATAACGTTGGCATTAGTAGTCTTGGTATTTAGGAGGAAAAAAAAAGGTAACAACGCTTTTACAATTTAGGTTTTTTTGCTGTTTAATGTAGTAAACATCACCTTGATGTGCCTGACTGTCCCTAAGCATTGTGTAGGAACCCTGTGCAGATCTACAGATTCCATCCTAATGGATGGATCCTGAAATTGAGAACAACCTGGTGCATTATCTTCCAGAATTTACCAGCAGGTGTCCTGTAGGAAGATCCTTTGTAAGTGACCTTGAGTTAAGGCCAGCCAAGCAGAAATGGGGTGGTTTTGAATATCACTTGAATCTTGGTTAATCATTTTTTCCACAAAGATATTGTAGAGAATTTTTTTCTTAGAGTGTCTTTGATTAACTATTCATGATCCCCAGCCACTTTCTTTCTGTTGTTTATTTATGTTACTAATAATACATGGTATGATGGTTCTTGTAGTCCAGTACATTGTTGAAACCTGCACAAATTAGGATTTTTCTTTTTTCTGGTATCTTATTTTGCTTTGATACTGTTCACTCTGATTTTTTTAGGTTATGACAGTGATGTGACAAGGGAGAATGAAATTAATTACACCATCAAAGCCTTATCAACAAACATTAGACCAATGTTTGGAATTAAGCCTCATCTGCAACAAAAGGAGCCAACCTTAGATGAAAGGTAATTGCTAAATTACAGTTCTAGCCTAGAAAGCAATCTGAAAGGATGATTAATAGCAAAATGTAAATATATTGGAATATGTATACAACTTGTATGTATTGATGGATAATATGGTGTTGCATATGTTCTTTTTGAAACTTAGATACTGGGTGCTATCTAGTGATGGCATTATAGGCTTGAACTTGTACAACTGTTTTGTTGAAAGATGGCTCTCAATTTTATGTTTTTGCCAACAAACTAATCTAATTCAGCTATAATTGCTCCTTGCATTGTTTCTGTCTCTAGATAACTTCTACCTATCTTTGAAGAAGTCTGCTCACAGTGGTTCTGCAGTTTCTATTAATGAGTCTTGAAGTAGATTGCTTTGCAGTGTTAGTTGTATTCCTTGGTTCACTATTGTATGCTTTAGAAGTCAAGGGGGTGGGGAGTAGAGTAGAATAAGACCAGCAGGTAAAGTAGATGTGAAATAAGAAAAAGAGTTTACAACCACTAGAATGTAATCTGTTGTAGAATCTGCAAATGAGCACAGTAACCTGCAAGCCATTTTTTGTTGTCAGCAAAATAGATGTGGGCAGTGTATAGGAGGGAAAAGGAAAGAGGAATTCCTAACATGATACAGTGGCGATTGAGGAACGCTACTATTAAAAGACAGAGAAGTGAGGAAAACACTTCACAGTAGTTAGGTGTAAGAGAAATAGCAGACTGGAAACTTCCTTCAGGAATGTGAGGAGTTCTGTTAGGATGTGCATGCCTCTTACTGCAGTGAAGCTGATAGATCTGTTATGCCTTTATTGGGAAATGCAACCTGATGTTTTTGGGAGTTTTGGTGTCGTCTTTTGGTTTTATGTTGCTGAAGGAGAGAATGGGTGCCTGTGTATCAAGCTGTGGCTCCCTGTCTTGTATTTTAAGATAAGAAATGGTCTTTCTGTTTATTAATCAGGTGTATTTGATGTGGAAATTAAAAAGAAATAATGTGCGTGGTATCACAACGTTTTGGATTTATATTTGCCCATGTTAATGAAAGCTATGCTTAGATTTTAATTTCTTTAAATGAAATTGTAAACCTCTTGTATTTCGGTAACTGTTTCTGGAAGCTGAGTTGTGTTTTTTCAGTTTCAAATAAAATATTAAAGCAAATTAATTCTGTAGTAAGGTAACTAGGTTCTGATTCAGAATGCATAAAAGTTGATGAATCCCATTGCCTGCATTGTTTAAAAGTTTGGGACCCTGAAAGATCAAGGAAAAGTGTTTGTGAAGAATAAAACCAGAATATGGTTACTGTATGCATTTTCACTTTTGTCTGCTGAAGGTAATATTGTGTAAGATTAGGAAATGTTTTAGTAAGTCTACTTTCATAGATATTAATTTTTGTTTTTTTTCCCTTTCCTTTTGCTTCCTATGAAGGCAGGGGGTAGTGAGGTAAGTTCTTTTACACAAAGTCCAGCATCAGACACATTTTAATACCTTAAGCTGCTTGGGAAAGCAGCTGCACTTTGGAATAGAGATGAAGGCTTTAACTCTTAAAATAGTAGCTTGGTAATGGGTAGAAAAAGGATAAGGGACAAAGAATAGGCTAGTTCTCAGTCTGAGTCGACTTGAGTGGATGCTAAATAGAGTATTTGGGAAGAGGAGATCAAATCTCATCTTATTTTCCTTAGTAGTTTGGAGTGACTAAGGAACATCTCGACTTAAAGTAGCTATAGTCATCTTGCCTAACTTCTTGAGGACCTGTGTAAGACTGTATCGCAGTGTTGGTGTAGGGGTTGGTGTAAAAAGTGCGGGGAGCATCTTGCAGAGATGCCTGAGGTGGCTTTACGAGTAGTATCACTATGTCTGCACCACTGTGTTGGACCTGATGAACCTTCGGGGATGAGAGGAGTGTTATTGACTTGGCTGCAGTATTTTACTAATGCACCTATACTACTTAAGGATCTGAGCTGCTAGGTCCACATAGCATTTGTGTGACATGCAGAGCTGCTAGCTCAGGGCCTGCATTAGGTAATGAATTTTTGCACACACTCTTATTTGGAATATATGCATACTCAAATACATGCTCTTACATTTGTAGCGCAGCAAATCCTTAGGCTGTAGGCCACCCTTCAAACTTGTAGACTGAGCTGCCAGGATCCTTGGACCTACAGTGGTTTAGAAAGGAGAATCCCTCTCATACCTACCTGGACCCTGTTTCCACAGTGAAATCATATCCCTGACCTGCAGATGATAGAGTTGTGTTAAACTTTGTGTATCCTTCTACAGACAACTTGACATCATCAAGAAAGCCAATGTCTTCATCTAAATTTTAGAACATAACGCTAGCAACCTTTATCAAATTAGTTCTGGTTTTAGGCTTTTAAAAAATTGTCTATATGTAAAGTCAGTGTTTCAGAAGAAGTTTACAGAGTGTGTATAACTTATGCAGACTTCTCTTCTGTGTTGGTTCATTTTCAGGGTATTTGGCTATATTACTGCGGTGTGTTGACCCTGGCTGGATGCCAGGTGCCCACCAAAGCCACTGTATCACTACCCCTCCTCAACTGGTCAGGGGTGAGGAAATATAATGAAAGGCTCATGGGTCAAGATAAGGACAGGGGTATCACTCAGCGAGTACTGTCAAGGGGAAAATACATTTAATTTATTACCAGTCAAATCAGAGTAGGATAAGGAGAAATACAACCATTACGGGGTTTTTTTTCCCCCTTCTTAAATATGTTATCCCAGAGATGCTACCACCATTGCTGATGGGCTCAGCCTTGGCCAGCAACAGGTCTGTCTTGGAGATAGCTGGCATTGGCTTTATTGGACATAGGGGAAACTTGTAGCAACAGAAGCCACCCCTGTAGCGCACCTCACCACCACCCCCCAAAACCTTGCCATGCAAACCCAGTACAACTGCTTAGAGTGTGGGTAGTACATCTGTGGCATTCCATGTTACGTGTAGGCTTGCTATGTGGACTGCCAAATATTAGAAGAGATGTGTTTCTTGTAGTAACACTATTGGAATTCTTGTATTCTCATGATCACAGGTACACCCCGGTGTACAATGTGCTTCTGAGAGTGTCTTTCCAAGTAATTCTGACATTGTGTATAAAGGAGATTCCTTATCAGAAAGTATCTCAAACTCTTTTACTATTGAGTGTAGGAAGAGTTTAATTCTTTATGGGAGAAGATGGAGATAAGGTTATGTATTAAGACTTTAAAGACCATACCAAAAACTTAGTTACTACTTAAGATTGCTTGCCGGACAGCTGAAGTGGAATTCATAAACCCTAGCTGATTAATGAAGTTCCCTCTATATAGAAGGAATATGATTTTTAGTTTCCAGACTACTAAAGGAGATAAGCAATAGGGGAACACTAAAGGAAGAAGCATACTTGAAATCTCATCTGTTTCCTACTTCTGCCTCACAAAAGCACATCTGTGAGGTCAGGAGCTGTAGTCTGAGACCATGGCCTGGATTTGGGGTCAGAAGGGGAGAGTAAGTAAAGGAGGGTGCAAAACACTGCATTCTGGTGGGTAGGTAACTTCCCTGTGAAGTACAGAATGTGGGATTCTACTTTCGATGTAACATATTTTTTTTTCCAGTGACCCTTGATGCAAATGTAAATGCAATTCCCAGAACATAAATCTGAACAAAGAATTATTTTTGCTCTCCGACAGAGGTGGTATCCTGTTCTCTATTTTCTGGTTTTGCTCATAAATTACTTTTTTTAAACAACTTCTATTGCAAGGAAAAAGATTATTTTCCTATTCACAACTGCACAGTTTTACTAGGAGCAGTGGACATTTCTGTGTCTTAATCATTTTTATGGCTAACACATTAACTTGAGATGTGACTTGCATCATCTCATATGCAGCACTACTTTTATTTTTACCTTCAGGACAGACATGATTTTCCCCACTTTTTCTGGGACTTTTTTATTTTTGGAACAGTTTATCTGAGCAATGCAGTATTAGAAAGAAAGAAAGAGAGTCATAGGTATTTTTTGCAAGTAAAGAGGTGCTAGTGCTGTAAAACTTGATAGGCTGAATAGAAATATGTTGAAGCCTTAAATTTCAGGCACATTTTTTTAAAAACTTATGAATGCTAGAACTCAAGATTTAATTCAGGTTCAATCGATGTAAGGTCTGCTTTCACTGTAGCTTAAGGCCGTCTCTACTAATGATATGCCATTCTTCAGTAGTAAAATTACCAACTATATCGTTGACATTGGAGTATTTGTTTTAAATTCTATTGAAAACACAAAATGGTATTGGCTATGAGACATTACTATGTCTGTAATTTTAAATTATAATTTCTGAATAATAATACTAAAAGATAATATTTTTATGTGCAAAGATGTATACTGTGTGTATAATGTGGTTGTGTAATAGCTCTATGGATATTCAGCAGCACAAAATAAATGGGCAAACTGTTTCTATCCTTTACTAGAAGTTGTTTCCTAGTGTGTTTTTGTGCTAGGTAAATTGCTCAGAAGAAAAATTTGCCATGGATGATTAATTTTGAAAACACTTCTGCCTCAGCTGCTCCATGAATGGGAAATCGCTGGGGGCTGAGAGAAGAATCTGGAGAATATCACTCCATTCTTACTCTGGTCTCATACTCCCTGAAGTGTTCACTATTTGTCACTGTCAAAGGGACAGTACTGTGATTAAGATACCTTACATAAGAATGGCTGTACTGAGAGAACTCAAAACTAATCAAGCAGCAATTCTGGTTTAATTTTTCACCATAAATTTACCATACTAAAGATTGGCAAGCAACTAAAACATCTGAAAGTTTCTCTCTCTCATAGGCATCACTGTCCTGTTTTCTTAATCCGTACTATTACTCAGTCCACATGCCAAAATCTCTTGTATGGGAAGATCCCAGGTTTTTTATAGCTTTTGAAAATTCTTTAGATGCTCTGCATCCACTCCTAGATGCTGTTCAAAACCAGGCATTGTGGCAAAATTGCTTCCAAATATTTTTTTTTATTTGTCTTGAGGATTTTTTTGTCTCTGTGTGTGTGTGTAAGGACATACACAAAATTAAATACATAACCTATTTTATATCCTTGTGTATTCATAATGGGAAGGGAACTAACAGACTATTCACAAACTATTCCTTTATTGATCAGAAGTGAAGACTTTTTTTTGTACCTAAATAAACCCAAATTGTACTTCCAACGGGATGAGAGAGGGAGAATCTACTGAATTGAGGCTTCCTTTATCTGAACCTCACAGTTACCACCTTGTAATAGCCACTGAAAGAAATTCAGACATTTTACACAAACATCTTGCATATATTTTAGATAAATGAACAGAATGCAATTAGATTTTTCTGCTTGTCAGTCTAGTGACTTGTGATATAAATGTAAATAGCACAAAATCGAAAGTTCTTTTTCTAAAAAAATCAGTTTTATTCTTTCCTTTTGCTCTGTCAACTTGTGTGATTTGGGAGAGGGGAGAAGCCAGGAATAAAAATGAAAAATTATAGCAAGGGGCTTTTCTGTTAGCAGCTTCTTCCCTTTCTCTGTTCACCCTCTGTTTGCAGAATAAATTAGATTACAGGAAAGTTTAAATTTAAAGTTAACTTTTTTTTTGGTACAGTTTTAGGAAGAAGGCAGGGCTCTTTGAAGCTAACCTTTCTGTGAGTGGGTTTCTGCACATTGGAATGTACCTTAGTGTGGAGCATTAGCCTTGGGATCGAAAACCCTGAAATTGCTGGAGATTTCATTCTTCAGAAGCAAGAATTTCCTTATCATTAGTTACTTGTCTTACTGTGTCTGAGCACTAGAGATAGACTAGAACAACATTATGGAAAGGAATCATCTCCCTTTACCGGTTTGAGGTAGTTATTTTTTCCTCCCAAAGCTGAGCCAGAACTCATGTCTTTGAGGAAATCAAAATGCCAGTCACCAAAGTGTCGAGCATTACCAAATAATCTCCAATTGTGAGGGCAAGGAAAAAAACCTGTTCATTTTGCAGCTAAAATAATCAGATGTGACCAGGAAAGAGATATCTAGAGGAATGATTGCATGGCCTGGTGATGAGGGCTGGAAGATTTGTTATTTGTGTAGACTGTCTTTATGAACAGAACCTAAGAAGTTATGTGAACAATATGCATTTGTCGAAGACCTGAAGAAAAGGATAACTGAAACACAGGCAAATTGCTAGACAGGTTGAGTCCAGCTCCAAATAAGTCTTGCACACTTCAGTGATGAAGACAGCACAGATGACTTTTATGAAATCTGCCTTCTGCCAATTAGGCATTCGATCATATCTCCATATATGTAAATATTTTCCAGCTAATAATTAGATACGTCACATGTGGTCCTTCTGGAAAATCTTGTTCCAGACTTAAATCACGAGACTGACAAGGTGGAATCAGAGATTAAAGAACTGAAACTGTGAAATGAAAGCTAAAAATTTTCCTCTGACTCAGGAAAATTGTAAGAGAAAACTGTGCTTCATTCTTGGAGAAACTCTCATTTCCCCTGCATAACACTTGTTCTGAAAGATATCTGAAGATGTCCGAATTCTGTAGTCCTTCAAGAATTACATGTTACTGACTGTAAAAACTGTTCAAGATACATTTGAATTTTATTGGGAGAAAAGGTTTATCTGTTTCCTCTGCGAAGAAATAGTGCATCAGTGTTGCACTGCAGAATAAAGTTGTAACTAATTAGAAGACATACAGTAAAAATTATTTTCATTAGTGGAAAAAGATAATAAATTTGTAAGTCATTAACGCTGTTTTCTTAATTGTCTGGAAAGTTTTCCATAACAGATATGAGAAAATATATTTTTGCTTTACCTATAAGTGAAAAAGGCTGATGATAGTGTCCTCCTTGCTACAGTGGAGTTGACTGGTAGTTCTTAAAAGGAAATCAAAATCTCAGGAAATAATCTGTACATGCCCAGATATTCTGATGGTTAATAATGATTTTTTTTTGCTAGACAGAGTATTGGAGTATGCATTGTACATGACTCAGAAAACCCATCCAGTGCAGCAAATTTGTGAAACAGGTGTCAAAATATTTTCAGTCAACATAAACTGAATTAAATAATCCTGAAAAAGCAATATATATCAGCAGTGCTTAATACCCCCCACATTTTGACTAGCTGAGATAATTGTGGTTTGGTATAACTGAATGTATTTTTATGAGTGAACTTGAACATCTGTCTTTTAATAGTGAGTTGACTGTTCTGTGAATCAGCTTATTTTGGGAAGTTAAACCTGCACAACCTTTCTTTGAGTAATTCAGGTGTTATGTGTGCCAACTCTTTAAACTCTGGGTGTACTTCAGAGGTTTTTGGGTCTGCTTCTGCTTTCTTAGGAATCAGTCTTAGGAATCATTCCTAAGAATTACATTCTCATGCCAACACATGTTCATAATTCCCATTTAAGTGAATGGGAGTTTTCTGTACAAAAACCAGATTTCATAACCTATGAAGCTGTAAATAATCCCCTTGTAAAAAGAAGTAAACAAACCAGAAAGCCAGTAATAATTATTTCTATGAATAATTCACTGACACGTAGCTTTGAGCCAAACTTGTATAAGTAATCCTTTTCTCTTTCCCACCTGCTGCTGAAAAGAGGTTCCAGGTAATGCTTTTATTTTGCTATCTAGTCCGTATTTTACTGTCATCTCACATTTTCCATAAAAAGCCATCTGTCATGTTGGGTGCTATACCATGCACCTATCACTTCAGAATATTTCTGTATTACAAATTTTAAATTTAGGTATATTCATTGTAGTTCTATTCCATACAGTAAGCTAGATATTTATTTGCCTATCAATATAAAATTAACTATATGTACCATTAAACCTGCCTATGTTTTACAAATGGTATTTTCCAATAATATTTATTAAAACGTAGAGATTAGCACTCTCTGCAGTCCCTAGTGGACAGCTATCCACCTCAAAAGTGGATTGGTTTACATTTGATGAGACAGTCTCACCTGACGTGTCAAGGTGTGTACGTTGCTAAATTATTTTAGTATTAGATTACCTGTATCCGCATCAGTGGGTACGAAATGACATTAAATACTCGTAGGACATACAGAAACAATTATGATTAATCATCAAGAAACAGTATTTAAAAACTACTAGGTTTCATTATCTTCTAATGGAAATCAGACCTCTAAAGTTTCACAAGTGACTTTGAAAATCTTACCAAGAGTAAACGGAAATAACTCCTCCTTTTAAAATTGATTCTCTAATGCTTGCCAACATGTTTTGGAGAGGGCAGTGAAAGTCACTCCATGCTGATGTCTACTGCAAAATCAATTGCTAAGTTCTCTGCAGGTCCCCCAAAGCGTGAGGTGCAGCTGTGGTGACCCTCACAGGAAGGGGCTTTTTCTCTTGTACCAACAGCTGGAATTTGCTCTGTGAAATCATGCCCAAAATAACACCTGGATTTTTAAAACAAAGACAAATGTTGTAATTGATGTTGTCCTAAGTTATTGTGGAACTCAAAGAATTGGTGGCAGTTTATATTAACCACAGAGGACCATCCCTTGATCTGTTAATAACTTTAGAAATTCAGTATCAGTGATAAAAACAGGGAGTGAAATACAACATGGGTAGCTCTATCAATAATATTGAAACTATGTCTAAAACCATGGAAAGGGGATTTCTTTGTTTCACAAACTACTTCAAAATGTTTGTATTCCATTTTTACAGTCTCATAACAAGAAATATTAAAATATATGTACAGATTGTATTTTCATGTTGAAAGTAAAGTGCCAGTATTAAGGTATTCATTTCCCCTATGATAGATGGCTGGACCTTTCCTTCCACATGTTCAAACTGACCCCATCCATATGTGCATTCATCCCAAAATGTTGTTCATGCTCTCCTTCCCATCTTTTGCACACAGCTTTTGAGCAGGCAGGCAGTTATACACACAGGTGTATGACTGCTGTGTGCTGTATACGCTGGTAGTCACTTTCCTGCACATTAAATAGCAAATGGACAATATCTTCAGCTTTTGCACCCTTAAAAAAAGCACTTGGAAAATGTATTCTGGTGTCCTTCAATGTTCTTGCTTTTAAATGCACGTATGGTCATCTTGGAAAAAAATACATACATGTTTGTAATTTGCATTCCAGTTCCACTGCTCTGAATCCATATAGAGTTAGTCTTTCCTAGGTGGGTGGGTGCTTGTTATAAATGGTTTAGGTGACCTGTGAGCTAATACAGCTGAGTGTAAATTGTCAAGACAAGTTCTATTGACCAATGTACGTTCACTTTTTTCATTTGCATGGGAATGTACAGATGTAAATGTACTCTAATAATTGGCTGTGGATGGGTATCAGCCTGTATTCGTACCTGTTTATCTGTACAGCCTTTAAGTACAGATGGTCTTTTAAAGCAGTTGTATAATGTGAGATTCTCTTACCTCTTCTCCCATTCTTTCTCAAGGGATTAGCAGACAGCAAATGTTATAAAAATGCCACATTCTGGATCCAAGCAGCAGAGAAATCTTCACTTCCAGTCAGTTCCGTTCCAGTATCATAAAGCTGTGCGGAACCATGTCCTTTCAGGTTTTACTGCTTTCATGACACTTCAGATATACTCTCCTGCTCTATTTAGTTTTTCTGGGTTTTTTTTTTTTTTTCTCTAACTTACTTTTTCCCATCTATCTTTCAGGGACAAAAATGAAATAGTGGAGGAAATGGTGAAGAAATAAGGCTTGAGTGCTCTGTGTGAAATGTGAGGGTGACAGGTGGAAGAATGGTTCTTTATGCTGTTTTATCAATTTCTAGAGCAACAGTAATAAGACCGTTCCTGGACTGTCCATGGTAAAATCTAAATATAAAATACTTGGAAACATTCTGGAGTGAGCAGGAGGTGGATTGGTCAGTTTTGCTCAATCTTCCCCTACCCCCATTTGTAAAGCAGGACTGACATCTGGTGTTGGTGCCTACAGCCCGTGCATGCTGCCTTCCTGCTCAGCTCCAGCATTGTCCCTCACTTCTGCTCCAGAGCTGTCTGGATAACCTGTGACCATCAAGTTTCCTACTGCTGTTAAGCATGGCTTTGATGGTTTGTTTTTGTTTGGTTTTGCTTTCTGGTTTTTTTCAGGGAAAAATTTGAACCTACGTTTCATTTTCTTTATCTCCAATATGTAATTACAAGGACTTCCTCAAACAGCACTAGCCTCTGACAACTGATAAATATACACTGTTCCTCCTAAATATTAGCATTTCTGGGAATGCCTTTTTTCTTCTTAGAAGCTCTAAATGCATATGGGCGTAAAAATATTTTTATGGTTAGATTGTTAGGAATTGTCCTTAGAGAATTAGTCTCAGTTCCCTACGGTTTGGACTTCTTGCTTCAGATCAGGGTTTTTTTGATGGTAATGCATAGTGGTCTCCTGTCTTTGATCCAAAATATTCATTTGCTCTTGTGCTACTTTTCATAGTAGTAGTATTTTTTTTTTAAAGAGTAGTATTAGTTACTGTTATGCTTCTTAGTCTGCTGTTCAAAGTAACAGAGAAATTTGTGCAAGATTACTAGACCTAGAATCTGTCATTCTTGTTCCATGTGCTGGCTGCAATGTAATCTGAAGGAAGCCATGTTTAAAGATTTCCTTGCTGTCTGAAAAGGACCAGAAACTGTGCTTCTCTCTCAGTTAGGAAGGCTCTCTGGAACTATAAGAGAAGCATATCTTTTTCTACTTGCCTTTCTTCAAGAAAGTTTGGATTTTTTTCTGCTGGCAATCATATCTTGTGTGTTGATGCTTCACTGCTGAGTAAGGTGGCATCATGATTTTCTTTTTAGTCCTTAATGTTATTAATGTCATTGACGGCTGGATTTCTTTTTCTCCAGAAGCCCTTTCTACAACATGCCAGTAGAAGCAGCATGCACAACAAACAGCATGCCAGTCTTAATTTCTACAATACTCCCTACTGTACTTGCTGTTTAATTTTTGTATCTGCTGCATGGAATGAGAGAAGAGGTAACGTGACAGTGGAAAACTAATGAACATTGATACTACTTATTATAGGTTCCTCTTTTTTCCTCCCTCTGTGATTCTTGGGAAAATTAATGGTTAAGACCAACACAATCACTGGTATACAATCTTCCAGTTTTCAGTACTTCAGTATTGTTTATGATTTCCATGTTTAAAAAGAGAAAGGTACGTGTTGTGTTTGCTTAATTTAAAAAAGTCAACATTATGTAAGTGGTTTTTAAGGAACTTTCTGCATTTATAAGTGTGCTCCTAGTTACCTAATAAATGAGCAGCAATTATGGAGGTATCAAAGGAATGAAGGAATTTTAATTATAATTCAAAGTAATAAACTGTAGATAGGAAAAAATATTAGCAGCTCTTAATATCATTAATTTGTTACACAAATCAGGTATTAGATATATTTCAATAACTTAATTCTTAGCCATAAAATAACAGGGATATGTGTAGTCATGGATATGTGCAATTCATTTAACTTGTTAACCCCTCCAAAGACTTTTGATTGCACAGACAAACAGTTGGCTGTTATTTTGCCACTTGTCTTCAGAGATTCTAAGCACTAGAGTTTGTTCAAGTTTAAGCTGTACTTACATTCATAGGCAAAAAAACACCCCACACACCCCCCACTCCAAAACCCAAATGAAGCTTCATTTCTTAGTATTTTGGGAGGTTAGTGTGGCCATTTCAAAAAATATACTGGAAAGAAGTTGTTCCTTATGAGAGAAGAGGGAATCTTAATGTAAATGTACCTCAGATCTGTGAAGTTGTCTGATTTATACCCCACTCCCTGACCCCCCTGCCAGCAAATGTTAATTGGACGTGGGCTGTATTAGTTTCTCTCCCTCTTTATTTATGTGAATGAATAAGGGCGGGTTTTTATTTTTTTATGCTTTCAGGGAGCCCATTCCCCGTACAGAATCTGTGGTGTTCAATTTCTGTTCACACATTTCAGTAGTTTTACTTGATTGGATTTGGTTCAATTTGAGTGGCACACAGTGATAAGGAGGCTCCTATGGCACTGAGAGATACTGTCACCTCTTGATCAGTGTATTTGTAACTGAAACTGCTCATTTACCTTGAAGATGGGGAACAAATAGGGTCAAAGACTTTTTCCTCTGCAAAACTTCAGATGACCTCTCTCCATACACATTTAATATGAAACATTGTGACCAATTGGAAGGGTTTTTTGTTGATCGTTTAGGAACTTCTAAATAAAAGTGTAGTTTTGTTATATTTTAAAATTAAAAAGTGAGAATTTAAGTCATACTTAGCCATACTGTTGTAATAGGCTAGATAAGAGGATGCTAGGAGTCAGTGGTGATAGGACAGAAGAGAAGAAAGGATCTGGAATATAGCTGGCGGGGCTGGGAATTTCACATCAGGTGTAAGACCTGGAAAGAGCTAGTTGAGTGACAGTAGTGATTCAAGAGAGGTCATGAAATTGGATGTTGGGAGTGCTGACAGAAATTCCTTGCTTCCTGTACTGGCCAACATGCATGTATAGAGGATGAGAGCAGCCCAGACCATGCTTGGTTTGCTTTTCCTCCTCTTTTCCAAAAGTTTTAGGAGAATTCTTTTTCACCTTCTTGAACTAAGGGACAGGATGCTGTGGCTGTGAGCTAGGTCCAGGCTATAACTGAAAAGGACATTCAAATGCCTTGCTTTTCTCAAAATGTCTCAAGATGTCTGTGAGTTCCTTACTGGAGACCTCAGAGAGGAGAAAAAGATCTGTAACTGAGGACCCTTGAGAATGAAGTCTGGGAGTTCATTCCCACCAGACATATTTCAAGAAGGACTGAAAAAGTGTATTTAAATGCTGCTATCTTTTAATATTTGTCTCTGAGTGTGGAGACCTTTCATCCACGTTCATATTGGACTCCTTTTCTGATCTGCATTGCTATATATGGGAGATGTCCCCACATCTTGCCTTTACTGCTAGTTTGTTAGAAGTCTGTTTTCTAAGACTAAGAATTTTGGAGTAACTAAAAAGTGTTAGACTACCATTCTTTGCGAAGTTATAGAAGTTTTTCTCCATACTTCAATTACTGTTCTCTGTTTTAATTTGCACTTAACTTATGAATGAATATGAAATATGAGCCTTGAATTTTCTATTTAGCTTTATTTCATACTTTGATAAGAATTTAATACAGCCCATATTCCCTCCCTGTGAAAGACTCATTGTGTTAATTATCCAATGTAAAGCAGGGGTATGTCATTTTAGACCTGGATTTGGATTTCCTATTGTAAAGATTTTACATAACATACAATCTAGATTTATGATGCTAGATTAAATATTTCAAGTAACCCCCTCTGGCCCTATCTAACACAGTAGCGAGTTGTAATGAACTTGATCATGTTTGGGTGATCCAGGCATCTGAGAGATTTCTTTAAAACAGAGGATGAAAAACTTCTGTCTAGTACTTTGTAATTTTTTTCCCATAGGTACTTTACAGGCTTCTAAGCCTAGAGGAAGTAACTGAAGAATCACAGAACCCAGTTTACAGTTGCAATATAATTTGCATTATAGTATGTACAAATCTTTTGAATGGTGCTGTGACATCAAATTTTACTAAAGTTAAGCAGGGAAAATGGAGGAATAAAGCTCAGAAAATGATATTTTATTTGAATAGCTGAAAAAAATACTTCCTGAATGTAGTTCAAAATACACAGTGTACAAACAAATCATTGTCTATTCTTCTTTAAAAAGACACAGTGATTATTTTGCATCAAAGTTATCATTCAAGAGCGCGCTAAAAAGGGAATATGGAAGAGAACTGACCTGTTGCTTTATGTGTGATACTAGTTTGTCACACTGCCTACTGGATTAAATCGTCTGGATTTCATTGAATCTATACATAGAATTTATTTTTAAATTATTTATTCCTCTTAAGGATCATACTTAGAGGTTTCCTTTCATGGCCACCTATGCTGTATATATAGAATCAAGAACCAATGCTCCTGCAAACTACTAGAAATAATTATATAATTTTGAGAAATAAAAATTATTTCTTTGTATGGGAACAATTGAACAGAATCTAAAAGATATGTTGTAGATATTTATTAAACGCATCTAGTTGATATTTAAATCTGGACTATTCAGAACAGTGGAACCGAAGTTATGACTGATATTCATGGCACTTGCATGGTGCTGATTTCCTTCCAACTAAGCGTTGATAAGTAACTTCTTTCTGTGGATTTAAGAGTGAATGGGCAGGTGTACCTGGAGTTTGTAACAAACTATTACAAAACCAGGAGAAGTTAGGGCCTACCGAAGGCATGTGGGAACAGGAATGATTATCTTGAGTATTTAGATTAATCAGGTAAACCTTTAAAGTTTGTCCAATACAAATAGCTACCGAGAAGATGGAAGTACCGTAAGAATATAGCATGAAAAAGCTAAGAATATTATGTAAGCGGTCATTCGTTGTAAAACAAGCTTTTGCATCAACCTCATGGATTGTCAACGAATTGTCAGAAAACCTAGCGTGTTAAACAGCGGTTGTTGTGTGGGTTTTTTTTCCTTAGAGAGGAGTTTCTTTCAAAGGCGAATACAGTTAAGCAAGAGAGGGCTGTAAGTTTTCCATAAGCAGTAGCAGGTTGGAAGGTACTGTGTTAGTATGGAATGGGTGACGGACAGCCTTCTCTTATTCACAGTTCTTTATTTCAGACCACCAGTTAGTAGGGCATTGCCACAGCCGGAGAAACTGCAGACAAATAATGTGGGGAAAAAAAAGAGACCTATAGAGGTAAGAAAAACACTGATCTCTTCCTCTCCTGTTAGGATTTTTTTTTTTTCCCCCCCCAGAAATGGACAAATTTGTGTTTCAGTTTATATATATCAAAGATGGAAATCTTGAATAGTGAGTAAATAGCAAAAAAAAGAGAATTTTTTTTTTAAATCCAAAAAAGCCTGATCCTACTTTTCCTTGCAAACAAAATGGTGCACAACTTAATTCTTCACAACAATACAACTTCTTAAATGCGATGTGTAGAAATCAGTATGTCCTGTTTATATAACTGGGTTATTAATGGATATGTTATTGATAATAAAACTAAGCATCTTTTACTGCAAAAGTTTTTAAAGTTTATTTTAAAACTTTGTTCAAAATCCATGATTGTTAACAGTTTAAAAAAAAAAAAAAATCTATTAATGATGCCTTTAGCTCAGCCACAGGGGTTTTTTTTGTTACGTGGCCAGCACAGATAAATATATTCACTTTGGATCAATCTGAAGTGGAAATTTCATCTAACCTTGAAAAATGGCAGTTTTTCATATCAACTGAAATATTTTCTGTGATACAAACCAAAATATTTGGTGTGGTGTAATAAATGGCCTTTTGACATCAGTGTTCTAGAACTTTTAGGCTGTAATTCAACTTTCTTAATTACCAGATGGAATTAAACTGTGTACCAGTGTTTGTTGTTCTTTGTTTCTTAGTGTCTTCTGCATCAAAAGAGCTGTTCTTCTTGGCTCACTGAAATTTATTTATTTATATGCATGTGATTGAGTATCACTTTCTGCGTATATACACGTGTGTATATATACACAAGTAAATATTCTCCAGCATCCACCAAACAGATAAGTAGACTCTTAGTCAAGAATGAGCAGCAATGTAAGCTGACAGGGAAGACAAGATCTCAGTTTTCGTGGGTTTGAGACATTGTTAAACTCCTTTTCCTTTACTGCATAAGGACATATTTGAAAAATAAAATCCTGGCAAAGATTGTAAAGTTCATAATTTCTGTAGGGTTTTGAATATCTAACGGATGTAAATATCTTTTTTAGGACCTAATTTTGGAGCTGGTGTTTGGGTACCGAGGCAAGGACTGCAGAAACAACGTGCACTATTTGAATGATGGTGCTGATGTAATATATCATACTGCGTCTATTGGGATCTTGTATAATGTGGCAACAGGTAGGACAAAAGCCACCTGAGGAACAATGTTTCTTCACACACGGAGTTACAGTTTATAAAGTAACTGATATGCTTTAAGTCTTTTAATTACTTTAAATTCTTTAAAATCTTTTATAAGAAAGGGAAAATTACTATTTATTGCTGAAAATTCAGTCCGTAGAGATGATGTGTAACAGCTGCATAAACAAACTAAAATATTTAAACGCTTCTGGTGACTGATTTTTTGAAGGAAGTAAAGATTTGATTATTTTGGTATTTGCTTTCTGAAATTTGCTTGTTAAAATGATCACAGAAACTAAACCAGCTGAACAATGAAGTCACTGCAGTTGTTTAATATTTTTTTCGAAGACTAAGTTAATTATTTTTTATTTGGCTCACTTTCAGTCCTCCATATCACATACATTCGTTCCCAATGACCAATTTAGTTCAGATAACTTAGACCTTTTAAAGACTAGCACAATGCCCTTTGTTTCTGTGATATTTAAGCAATTTGATGCAGAAAACTTGAGGGAAGAGTTTAGAGTTATCGAATGCTGTGTGTTAAAATTGAGATAAAAAATTAGGAGTTTCTGTTTAATGGCTTTAAGCTCCAAACTCCAACATCACCATAATGAGGTTTTCTAACAAATACCATAAAATTTTCAAATATTAACCATGACTATATGTGTACAAATGTTTTACTTTAAGTTGGACTTTTTTTTTTTTAGGCTCTCAGTCTTTTTACCAGGAACACAACGATGATATTTTGTGCCTCACTGTAAATCAGCACCCCAAGTTTACCAACATAGTGGCAACTGGCCAAGTAGGTATGTTTGTATTTCTTTTAAGAAAAATTAACGTAAGAGCATGCAATTAGGGCCTTGTGAGTTCATGATAAATCACAAAACTAGTTGATTATGCTATCTCCGTTTGTATGAGTGTTACTCAGTTACCTGTCCTCTTCATATGTTTCTTTGAGTGTAATTTAATAAAGTTGAACAAAAAACATAGAGGTATGAAAGAAGGTTAAACTTATCTTTTGTTTGGAGTGTTATCAAAAGTATTTTTTCAGAAATCTTAAGCCCCATGAAATTGGTCAGGTTTTATTTAACTGTCGGCTTGTGTTCGACCTTCCAAAGAGTCGTAGCCCTTCCAAAGAGTCGTAGTAGCCCTTCCAAAGAAGCTTAGTTGGGCTGTCCTTCATTTCTATATGGACTAAACCCAGAATTCTTAAAATACATGTAACTTTATGTAGGTTTTATCTCATCAGGCAGTTTCGTAATACCTGCTTGGTGTTGTGATAATACATAGTTGTGACATTCTAGGCAGAACCAAAACCCTAATGGTGTTTCCCTACAGATAAATATAGATTTAGGGGAAAAATACATGTGTTTCACAATAACATTAAAATTGATCTATAAACTAACCAGGTGAACAAAAAAAAAAAAAAAAAAAAAAGAAAAAGAAAAAAACCCACTGCACAGCTCAACTAATACTGCTGTTTCTGAATTTGCTTTATCAGCATATTTCTGAATGTGGCCCGATTTGCCTTTCCCTGTAATAACATATACAGAAAGAATGTAGGGATATTGTGAAAATTTGTTCTTTGTGTGAATTTTCTTCAGTGTTCCTCTTACGCAAGAAGAAACACGGGACCCTTCATTCTTTATTATTTCATAATCCTTTCTACATCAACTAGCAGTAGAACAATGGTAACCATTTTGCAATGTGGATTAAGGCGTACAAATCAGGAGCAGATGACACTTAAAAATATGTTTTGTGATTTAATTTTTAAGGAGATAATTAAATCTGAAAAAGAATATTTAGGTTCTGAACAGATGTTGAGGAGTACATACTCCATAAAGAACATACTTAACTGCTGCTTGATATGACTGGCAGAAACATAGCTTCACCATCCGGATTTAAATCTTTGAAAGATTTACAGAAACTTTATTTCAGGTGTTTTTTACTGTAATGCTGCTATGCAGAGTCTCAGCAATACTTCCCAGTACCTGAACCTTTGTAATCCTGATTTTTTTTAATGCTGCTGTAGGAAGAACATCGTCACAATCAGGCAAAAGCATTACTTCTTAGCAGAATAGCAATCAGCTTTTTTTTTTCCCCACTTAATTTGTTAAAATATCAGTAACATGTAAAATATAGTTTTTATTTAGTTTGGCAGAGAGAGACCTAACATACATCAAAACTAGATTTTTATGTTGTTGCTCAAAATGGGAATCAAAATACATTTATCCTGTGATTTTTTTGTTTCTGATGAGACCGCCTTTTATCAGTAATTGTTCATCTTTAACACTAAAAGCGGTATTGGTGCTACTGCAATGCAAAGAGATGACATGAAGCTGTTTGTTAAGAAATTACACTAAATGTGGCATATATTTTCTTTAGCACTTTTCTTATTTCTGGTCTAATTATTTTTCTGCTGCTTTTCCATTACAGGAGACTCAGCAGATATGTCAGGTAAGGGAAATAAAATTTTAACATCTTCAGGTGTAGTTAGTGTATCAGTAGCTGTGTACAGCTTTATAGAGCACTAAGTGACGTGAATTCATTTTTAGTTTATTAAAACTCTGTATCAGTCATATTACTGTCAGCACTGAATATAAACCGCAACAGCTCAGCAAATTGTAAAGATAGAAACCATTAAAATGTTAGAACACACTTAAAAACTATTTTTGTTGTAACATATTCACTTCTTGCTGCCCAGTGATTAGTGAGCTCTAACACATACTGCTACTGTAGCATTACTATGTACGCTTGCAGGTTTTGCAGACATGTTGGGGCTGAGAATTTTAACATTCAGTTTAGACACTCAATTGAGTCTAATTTTAAATATGCTTTTCTAAAGGAGGCCTAGGTGACTGAGTGAAAAAAACAATCACGTTTCACATTTATGTATGATTGTCATGCAGTTATTACCACTGATCCAAAATGCTTGTTATGACGTCAGTTTAATTTTTTTCTGTATCATTTTGGGTCTTTCACTGTCTTGACTGAGCTATTTTTTCTTAATATGTTGGTTTTTTCAACTGTAATCTTAAAAATTCATCACCATCATGTGTGAATGAGTTCATTGTTGAGCAGCCATAATTGTCTTGTGATGACACATCTGCAGAGATGCATAAATGTGTGTTCATGTGTACCTAGAAATTATAATAATCTTCATGTGGATCTAAAGCTTGTTCTGTGAAGAACAAATGTACAATGGCATTTTTAATGTGTGTTGACTTGTTTAAAATATGCCAAATTGTGCTTGCTCTAAGGATAGGAGAAGAATATAGGTACCTTTTCCTACACTTGTAAACTGTGTAAAAGAAGCAGTGATGATATGGTGGTTTATATGAAAGAACATCGCTAGTCCTGTATATAATGCCTGGAGATTTCCTCTCTCACCTTCTTCCTACTGCACGTTCAGTTTGAGCTTGTGAATATTACTAAACTCTATTCTCACTGCCTGAAACCAGCACTCTTACTTTTTTTCTTCTTTATGGAACCATAGTCTGGAATCCAAGCTGCTGCCTGCCTTCATCAGAAAGTTGCATAGTTTCACTTAAAATTTATCAATGGCTGTTTGGCACCTTTCTTACCAACAACTTTTGCTTTTCTAGTTCCAGTTTTCTGTGGTCTACAGTGATGCGGGGGCTCTTGAAGCAGTAATGCTTGTAATAGGCTGGAATGGCAAATTAAGTTTCACAATGACTTCTTATAGATTTGCTTCATCTTACTGCAGATATTTTTTGTCCTGCCAGCTCATGGTAGCTTTATCTAACTTCTCTCAGAAGGAGTGACATTTTAGAAAATCTGTCTTGTGAGAGCAGATGTTGAGCAGCTGGAGTATTTCATAAGCAGAACACAGTGTCAGAACAGAGACTTTCAGAAGAACACCAAGTAGGAGGACTCAGGAGTCCACATTCTCTGTCCTGCAAATCTTGGTCTGAAAGATTTTGTCAGTTCTTATTCATGAAATCTAGGTGAAAGTTTCCATCTGCTACCCAGAAGAAAAATTTTGGCCAAGATTTGTAGGGGAGGTGCAGGGGTCAAGGGCACTGCAGAGTTTTGCCAAGAGGAGTGCTGAAGAGGAAGAAGAAGTTTGGAGCTGTAATAAAGCTTTCCCTTCCCTCAACCTTCCATAAGGACAACAAGGAGTTTGCTGAAAATTTTGAGACATGCCAGTTGTTGCCAAGCCTGTGCCCTTTCTGTTTTAATGGCATATCTATACTCTGCTGTAGTACCTCTCGAAAGGTGGTGATTATAGCATGTTGGTGCCGTGAGAGAAAATTCCAATGGGAAAGAGAAGAAATTAGGAAGATTGTTCTGAAGACTGTTTTGGAACAGCTGTGGAATTATGGTCAAAAACTTAGTTTCATGTGGCTAAAATTGGACCTAGGTACCTGTGCCTTCTGTTTCCCATCATATGTGTGCTTTTGAGGGACTAAGTTTAGCTGATTAGGAAAACAAAGAATGGAGGTGAAATAGAATTCAGTTTATGTGAATCTGGGTCTACGACAATAACCAGTTACCTCCAGGCTCTGCAGTCAGATTTACTAGAGATCAGAAGTAAAGACATTTAGGAAAGAAACTTGCTGTCGTGGAAATGCCCTAGGTGCTATTCAGAGCTTGCAAACTGTATGTGAATTGCAAGATCTTTGGAGAAGGCATTTGCATTTGGAAAAAAGCTGGCTATCATCATAATAGAAATAATCACATGGATTAGTAGCATGGAAAGACAGTTATTACTGCAAAGAGCTTGCAGTCTGAACAATGCAGACTAAATTAAATACCCTAGTTCTTTGTCAGTAAGCAAGCTGATTATTCAGCTGATGTTCTCCTAAGAGAGCACGCATTTCAAACAGGTGGCCATTTTATAGAAAAGGACATTTTGGCTTTGCACTGTAAACTAATTTCTCTGTAGCTATCAGTTGTCCAAAAGCTCCATGTAGAAGTTACAGTCCTGATGATTTACTCAGTATTTATGAAGGTTTTTCAGTTAGTATGCTGAGCTAAGTTTTACTAGGAGAAAAAGAGGAGAAGACAGCTTGCTTTCAGAGCCTCTGCTGTGCTTCGGAATTCCAGTAACAGGTTAAGCAAAATTTTCATCTTCAACAGGGTAATGGGGCCAACTTCTTAGTCCTACTTAATGATCCTGTTTGCCATAAACTGGTTTCCAAAGGGAGGCCAAAATCTCCTTTCTTTTCTTTTTTTTTTTTGTCTGACTAGAACAATTTATTTGTCTTATTAAAAATATTAACTGCTTCAATAAGCAAATCGTTATATAGTTTCAAAAGGTATATTAATTGCATGTTTTTATACTTGTTTAGCTACAGCTCCTTCTATTCATGTGTGGGATGCAATGAACAAGCAGACGCTGTCTGTGCTGCGGTGCTACCATTCGAAGGGTGTTTGCTCAGTCAGTTTCAGTGCCACTGGCAAACTGCTGCTCTCCGTAGGGCTGGATCCTGAACATACCATTACCATTTGGAAGTGGCAGGAAGGTAGGAAAGTGATTGTTTTTGTAGAATGCATTCACATTGTTAGAGGTATGTTGTCTTGAGGCAAGAGCAATTGTCACATAAAAATATCAGCAGATCAAAAATTATTACAATAAATGCTGTGCACTATGCACTGTACAAGAAGAGGTAGAATAAATGTACTTACCCATTCTAGTAGCTGCTAGATAGATCTCCTTTGGAGCTGTTGAGTAAAGATCAAGGTGGTTCACTAATTTCCAGTTACAAATGTGTATCATACAATCTTCGGTAGCATGAATGATGTGTGGTAAAAGTTCTTGCAGCAATTCACTGCCATTTCAGTCAGAGCATGCCTGAGCTAATTCTTAAAGAGTAGATAGCATGGCAGCTAATGATCCAGATAGAGGAGTCTTCATGTGGGTCAAAATGTCTGATTTTAACACCTCTGAAGAAACTGGAAAAGCATTACCTTTGAATCTAAGACGGTATATAAGAAAGTCAGTTTCTGCATTTTCTACACCAAGAAGAAAGTTTTCTAACTTTGGACAAAATTTGCAGACAAGTCATTCGTTAGTCTCTTGAAATTTCTCCCGAGTATGGGATTTTCAGAGGCGTTATAGGAATTTAAGAGGAGATGGAAGCTTACTTGGATCTGAGCTCCTAACTCTTCTCTAATCCTGCAGAAATTGAGAATTATAAGTAGATGGCACCTTCAGTAGGTGCTACACTTTTGCTACTAGGTCTTATTAAATGATTTTTATTTTTTATCTATATCTTAATTTAGTTTTAATTGGAGCAGTTTGTGCTTTTCTTCCCAACCTCTTGGATGACTCATCATACTCCATAATTTTTATATTTTTTTAAACCATAAATGTATATTTTTCTCAATGAATTCAAAATGTCCATGTTCTTTTTCCAGGTGCCAAAATTGCCAGCCGAGCTGGTCATAACCAGCGTATATTTGTAGCAGAATTCAGACCAGATTCAGATACCCAGTTTGTTTCTGTGGGAGTAAAACATGTGAGGTTCTGGACACTGGCTGGAAGAGCTCTTCTCAGTAAAAAAGGGCTGCTGAGCTCCATAGAAGATGCCCGAATGCAAACGATGCTATCTGTAGCTTTTGGAGCGGTAAGTACCTTAACAAACTACTTGAAAATGCATGCAAACAAATGTTTGTTTTTAACTCTTCTGCCTTTACTCCATTCAATGAGACTTTTCTAACATGCTAATGAGTATGTCAGTCGTTTTGTTAAACTCAGTTTAGAATTTCTAATACTTGCCTGCTAGATAGAACTAATACCAGCTTTCTTTAGAACAGAAGAGTAAAAGGACTGTGGGTTTGTCTGTTTCCAAGAGACGCAAACATAGGTGCTTTGGACTGATAATACGCTGCTTGGTATTTAATCCAGGTAAAACAAAGCTGACTCTAGACTGCAGGAACCAAACAGTAGGAATGAGGCTAATTTTATGGCCACCAGGTAGGAGGGTTAATGTCCTGCTTGCCGATCTGCCTGTTGGGTCCAGACTGAAATTTAAGACTATTGATTTTGATTTTTGAAACTATAACTGGCCCAGGGTTTTATTTTTCATGAGACTCTCTTTTCCAGAGTGGTCTCCCTCAGGTACCTGTGATTTAAGAGAGAGTCCTACACAGCAACAAGATATCTTCCAATTAGTAACTATTAGAGATGCACAGCGCTAGCATTAGTCTGGGTTTGGGAAAACCTCTGTGAACTTTCTTATGGAGGGGCAAATTCTTAGCGTGAGAATGGTATGAGATTATTTGAGCATGCAAAGCTTGCAGGGGTTTTGTAAAAAATGATGCAAACTGAATAAAGCCAAACCTGGTGTGTTTTCCCTGTTCCTGTAGGGAGCAGTTCTGGGAGTGCTTTTCTTCCTTGATTTCTGTAGTTTGCACACCTCATATGCTGAAAACATAGATAATGCTATGGCTGAAGCTTAAGTCATTCCATTTATTTTTGCAGTGCAGAGCCTGTTAGCGACTAGAAAGCATGTTTTGGAGTTCAAGAATGAATACAGTAGCTCATTGTTTTGTCCCTACAGGTTCTTACTACTCCTCCCACAATTTGCCCTCTACAGCAGCAGTAAAAGTATTCTGGCCTAAATGCAATTAATTAGTGATGATCTTTCTTTATTTCTGAATGTTTTTCTTCCTGCCTTACTCAGAATCAGATGATGAGTGTATTTTTCCCCTTTTCAGAATAACTTGACATTTACAGGTACTATCAGTGGAGATGTTTGTGTTTGGAAAGATCATGTGTTGATACGAATTGTGGCCAAAGCTCACAATGGACCTGTTTTCACAATGTATACCACATTAAGAGATGGTTTGATTGTTACAGGAGGCAAAGAAAGGCCGTAAGTCTTCTTTTTAATTATTTCTGCATGCACATGTATTCTTTAAAAATGGTTTGGATTCATCCTGTCTAATACTACCCACCTGAGACATCCAAGCTAGAAGAGTAGTCACTTTCAAATCCCTGAGTAGGCGGTAGGAAAAAAAAATTAGCCACTACCTCCAAAGTGCAGGTGAGTTCACATAAACTTCCAAGTACCTATTTTTTTCTCCATTGATTATAAGAGAAAGCCTGGAGTCACTAGTATCCTGACCTGGGTGCTTTGCTTAAGTACCTAAAGTCAAGGGGATGAATCAGAATTTAAATGCTGTACAAGTAGTTCTTCATGATTTTAACTTTTAGATAACAGTCATCTTTCTGAAGCACTTGTGCAAGCTTCTTCAGGCATTTTATGATGACTTTATTTTGGTTAGAAATAATAGGCGAGTGCAAATTTGTGAATGGATTGTCAATTATACTGCATTACATCAGTCAGGTAATGTTTCTCCAAGTACAAATACACAATTTTCAATGAGATGATACAGATGACACATGAAAATGTGTTCTTTACTGAAATACCAGTTCTCTTGAAAGTATTGGGAAATACATAGTGCTTTCATGATTAATACTTACTAGTTAGGTATCTTGTGCCGTTAAGATCATGAGATTTTTCTCCTGTGTCTTTGTCATTTGTTTCACAGCAGTGAAAATAGTGACGTTTTCACAGAAGTTAAAATCTTTTGTCATTTATTTCACAGTAGTAAAATACGTATCTTTCCTCTTTTCCTTAACTGTATTTTGATAATCTCTGCCTGTCTTAATAATAAGATGGCAGTTTGTTCACACACTTAACTGTTCCTTTGACTAGACAAACTCCCTAAGAGCTACTAATTCAGACTAAGCTCAGCTGCAGTCATCTTTCAGGTTGCTTTGTAAAGCAGTACAACGAGGACTTTGAATCAGTGTTTGGAGGCTCAGCTTATCAACATCACCTGTTCAATAAAAACAAATGGAATTTTTAATTATTTAAAACATACTGAAATACCTCATTTAGCACACACTACATTAAATAATATAATTCTTTCATACATTAATTGTCTTTTTTGTGCCAGCCATTGTACTTATGGTTGTTCCTGATTTCTTCATAGTTCAAAGGAAGGAGGAGCAGTTAAGCTATGGGATCAAGAGCTGAAACGATGTCGTGCCTTCAGACTAGAAACAGGACAAATGACAGACTGTGTTCGCTCTGTTTGTAGAGGCAAGGTAGAGAAAGCATCATGTCTTTAAAATAAAGCTTAGAATTTGTGGATTGATCTGTGGCATTAAATAGATGATAATTTGCTTCCTTGTTCTCTTATAATTAGTATTTTAAATTAAAGGTGGAGCTAGAAGGTGTCTGGAACTGATTTTACAGCAGGAAAAAACCCTACTTTGGGAGATTTTAGTCTTTGGATAATATTCTGTATTTATCTATTAAAGACTAACTAAGGAGTTCTTTTCTATTTCCTTTCCTTTCCACACTTCAAATACCTGACTTACAAGCAATAATTCAACTAGCATCGTGATTCATATACAACTTTGTACTTTAATAAATCATAGGGAAGATTAAAAAATAAATTATCTTTCATTATTTGGTGACTTGATTTCCACAAACCTTCTTGACAGAACTATTGCTTTGGATTATATCTTTATTACTGTTCATCGCAAGTAGTTAATGTATGTTATTGGAGATAATTCTTTCATTGTTGCTTAAGGGGAAGATTCTTGTTGGGACAAGAAATGCCGAAATAATCGAAGTTGGAGAGAAAAATGCTGCATGTAACATTCTAATTAATGGTCATATGGATGGACCAATCTGGGGCCTAGCAACGCATCCTTCCAGAGATTTTTTCCTTTCTGCAGCAGAAGATGGCACAGTAAGACTATGGGATATTGCTGAAAAGGTAGGTGTTGTAGAATAGTTAGTTTTTTAGGGGGGTGGGGGGAAAAAGTAAATCCTAGACTTGTGATGGCGTTGAGGACTTGAAACTTGGATTTTAATGTGTTCTGAGAAGAATTCTTCTGATAGTGCCAAAGTGGTAGCATAAGGTACTTTTGAAATAGTAACAAATAGAAACATTTACTCTTCTGGTTTTTTGTTTCCTCACAGAAGATGCTGAACAAAGTCAGCTTAGGACATGCAGCTCGTACTGTTTGTTACAGCCCAGAAGGTGATATGGTAGCTATTGGCATGAAAAACGGAGAATTTATTATCTTACTTGTGACCTCTCTAAAAATTTGGGGGAAAAAAAGGGACAGAAGATCAGCGATTCAAGATATCAGGTCAGAAAATGCGATGCCTTTGTCTATTGTAGTATACTATAAATCTGTATTATTTTGTTGCTTACAAATACAATTTTACTTTCTGAGGAGCATTGCAATGATATTTCAGAGAGCTGGCATCAGTGAGTGAATTGTGGAGTTTGTGTGATTACTCTGATAGCAGGGATAAAAAGGAAAGAGGATAAAAATGAAGATAAGAGATAGCAATCAGTCAAAACCCGGGCAATAGGGTAGGGGGAGTGTCAGATGATATTGCCAAGAATTAGTTAAAATGAAAGGTGAATGGGGAAGTAAATGGACAATAGGAAGAGACCGTCCTAATCAGGGCAGATGAGAAGGTGTGAAAAGGAGCAGGGTGACATGATGCGTCAGAGGCAAAATGGGATCAGAAGTTTACAGATGAAGACTGGATTGAGAGACACAATGGAAATGGCTGTCTGTCAGTTTGCTCTTTGTTGTGTTTCATTACAAAGGAATTAACAGAAGTAAAACTTTGCTTCTGTTTCTTGAGTGGAGGATAAGACTGTTCCTCTGTGAAATAAATTGATTGTGATCAGCTAAGGGAAGCTTCTGGAGCGCAAAGTGGGATGAGTGGGAAAATATGAGCAAAGAGGGGCCATGCTGCAGGAAGGCAGGAGGGCCCTGCTAGGAGTTAGGGGGTTGCTGGAATCAGAAAGCTGTCCCAAGGTATGTCTCAAGATAATGAAAGTAGAGAAACTTCCCCAGTAACACAAAAGGGGCTGTGAGGAATTTGTACAGCTCAGGGAGCTACTGAGTTTCCAGACTAGAAAGGAAAGCTGGAGGAAAGAAACCACTGTGCAAAGATACATTGGGCAGATGAAAGGTTTGATTTCACATCTTTTTATTCAGTACATTTAATCTAGAAGGTCTTTCTTCATTTACAGCATTTCATTTTTCTGGTTTGTAGCCTAGTAAGTATAGCATTAGAGAGTCGAAGTCATCAGGGCATGTCACAAAGTTGTTAGACCGTTGAGATGGTAATGAGAGCAGATAATAAACAGAGTTATTCCAGAGCTGTTTCAGTTCACTTATGTGACAGCTGTACCAAAACTATTGCCACCTTCTTCTGCATATACATCTTGAAAATCCTGTTTCAAAAATTATTTTCTAAGCAAATGAAATATTCTGCCTCCCTCCTTAGTTCTGGATAGCAGATACTTGAAATGCAAATTTACCGGTGCTTCTCAAATATTAGAATCTGTTTTAAGTGCCAGCCTGTGTCCATAAAACGCTTTTATCTGTTCAGGTTTAGCCCAGATTCTCGCTACTTGGCAGTTGGTTCCAGTGAAAATGCAGTGGATTTTTATGATCTGACGTTGGGTCCCACACTAAATAGAGTCAGCTATTGCAAAGATATCCCAAGTTTTGTGATCCAGATGGACTTCTCTGCAGATAGCTCTTATCTCCAGGTATCAGTCATTGATTGTTCAAGATACTGAACAGAAAACATACTCATGACAGATAGTCTGCAAATGTTCTCCTTTGACAACTGCTAAATTTTGTGATGAAATGTCGGAGTAGGAGGTTACTATCACTAGACTTGTTGCTTTGGTTTAGTGATAAGTAGATGACAAAAATAGTTATCCTGGATATTAAACACAAGAAATAAGCATAAAAATGAGAAACATAAAGTCACTGTAATGTGTCTCCCTACGTTTTTATCTCTGTGATGCTGATGGGCCATCTTAAAAGAGGAACGAGTACAGTCTACCATTCTGTAAGCCCCAGGGACCTGTGAATTCTTCATATCCGTGACCAGAATGGTAGCAAGACACATCATTCAGTGCTAGCCATCATGGAGCAGCACCAAAGTCATTGTGTTACAACTCTCAGCCCCAGGGCTCAAGACATTTCTTAAAATCAAAATGAAGTAGGCATGGTTTGCTTTCCATAGTTTGTTCACATCTGAAGGAAGGGTAAGCTTCTCTCACTATCAAATCAACACCTACAGGCTGAGAGGATACCAGTTTATTTTGCCTTATTTATTTATATACACACATACGTACTAACACACACAATATATAGAGAGAATGACACACATACATGCTAACGTACACAATATAGAGAGAGAATTAATAATGTGCAGAGTGCGAGATGTTTAATTTTTTTTATTAGATGTGTTAAAATTTAAGATTTCTTACGTTTTCTCATTGTTGCTTTATGCTTGTATAGATATTTGAGAATTTTTAACGCATTGTGCAAGTTTTATTAGTAACTAAGTTACTTACAGAGTAAAAGATAACTATCAACAAAATGCTTTTCAAAGCCCTTTAGAATTTTGTTTTCATCTTTTCAAACAAGTTCATGTATTCTCAATTCTCTGTGGGCATCTCAAAGGTCTCTACTGGGTCTTACAAAAGGCAAGTCTATGAAGTGCCTTCAGGAAAACAGCTTGTGGACCAGGCTGTGATTGACAGAATAACATGGGCTACTTGGACAAGGTAAATGATTCACACATTTACACCTGTTACAACACTTGTAACTTCCAGGAGAAGCACTTACTGTTTGAAAGCATATTTTGTCCCTTCGTTCAGTCACATAGTTGCTTCAAAATACCAATTTAGGGATAAGGGAAAATTAAAACATATCAAAATATGAGAAGACAATACACGACTGTGATAATTAAAGTTTTATTCAGTTTTACACTAAGGGTATCCGTATGTTTAAGTTGCTGTTATCATTTGCATTATATTTATTTATATATATATATTAGAAATTACATGCAGAATGATACCATATTTTATTTTTATTTCAATAATTTATTTTATAGTTTATGCAAATTTGATTTCCTGTGCTTTATTTTCAGGCTTCTTTGCCTACTTTCAATTATTGTCCTCTGATTAGCACCGTCAGACAAAAATTGAGAATAAATACTTGAAAATATTCACGTGAACCTCTTTAAAAAATAATAATCCTGACGATTTGCTTCAAGACATGGTGTAAACACAGGCTTTTCAGAGGGCTCTGAAAACCTCGTTTTTCTAGCTTTCTTTTCTGTTTGGATAATCCATTTTCATCACCTCTTTGATATGAAAACAAAAAACCTGTGTTTTCCAACCCAGTTCAGTGTGTCTGAATTAAATCATTCCTTTCTGAATGTAGTGTACTGTGCTCTGATTTGGGGGGAAGCATTGCAGAAAAATTCCCTAATCATTCACCTATTAACAAATGATCAAGTGCTTGTTTCTGTGCATTCTTGGAAGTTTGCGTGTACCTTGTAAGCAGAGCTGAATAAAAAGCAACTTTTCACAAGGCTTTGCAAAGGAAAATTTTTTTATAAATGCCTCTTTTGAAATCTTAAGCTAATTATGTTTTCTGTTTAGGACAATTTTTCTCTCTCTCTCATAATTGTAATAAAGAATCTTCACTGGACTCAAGGAAACTTTCCATCTGATTGATATGAAAATGTTACAGAATCAACAAAACATAGTCATAATGAGAATATACAGATTTATATTTTTCCAAAAGCTGAAACTTATTCATCTAATGCTTGTGCTATGACAATCTATTTTTGTCTTTTTTTTTTTGGCAAATGCCTCCCTGAACGATATTAGTATTACTGATTTCACCTCTGCTTCTTAGTATTGTCATGGGTCACATTATTTTGGGAATTATATCACTGAATCAGTTTCAGAAGGAATTATGCAATGATAAAAAATTAATTATAGAGTAAAACCAATGCGAGATGTGTACGTGTAAGAATAAAATGTAAAAATTATGTTTTTATAAAACCAGTTACAATATGAGAGCTGCTTACTATTTCTTTGCTCTGTTGTTTTTGCTGTAGCTTTCAGAAGATCCTCTTGCTCTTCTCTTTCAGTGTTCTAGGGGATGAAGTAATTGGAATCTGGTCCAGGCATGCGGAAAAAGCAGATGTAAACTGTGCCTGTGTCTCTCACTCCGGAATCAATCTTGTCACAGGCGATGATTTTGGCATGGTCAAACTGTTTGACTTTCCATGTCCTGAAAAATTTGTAAGAGCTTGTTTTTGCATCATTACAACAAGAAGTACTGTTGATATTATGGTCTTGCATTGTTTCTCTGGAAGTTGTATGATGGAAATATTTCCTTCTCTAAATTTAGCTTTTTAATGCATCTGTGTAACTTTAGCTCTGTAGTCTGGTAAGCATGCTTCACCTCAGAGTTTTCCTACCATTTTGGGCAGCAGCTCTTGCTATAAGCCCTCGTAGGTGTTAATGTTTTCTGCCAGTCTGCATTAGCGTCGTGCCTTCATCCTGAAACTCTCAAAGCCCTTAGTTTTATTTATCCACATCTCCAATCTCCATTTGACAGATGAGGAAGACAGCTGGTAATTTTAGTCCCATCTGTGTATTTCCACAGAGGAAGAGTATACAGATGTTTTTGCTAACACCAGCGCTGTTAATTTTCAGGATTTGAGACTGCACAGTGTAAACTGCTTACTTACAATGAAAATAATTTTTTCAGTATTAGGAATTTTGCACAAAATCTAGACGTTAATCATGTGACAAGATATATTTCATTTTATTGTGTTAGCTTGAGCATCGTTCCCAATTTGCAGGCATCTTATTTGGTGACAACTTAATCTGTGGTGCAGCTCAGCAGTAATTCTCCTTCAGGAGATGGTTCAAGTTTGAAAGCCTGTATAGCATTCAGAGTGGTGCAAATAACGAGATGCAATACAAAGGTAGATAAAAACGTGCATGCCTTGTTTGATTTAGGAGGACAGAGAGTATTTAGATTTATTGGTTTTTGGGGTTTTTTTCCAGGCAAAACACAAACGATTTTTAGGTCACTCTGCCCACTTAACTAATATTCGCTTTACAAGTGGAGATAGATACGTGGTCAGTGCTGGAGGGGATGACTGCAGGTATGTATCTTTTCCATTCCTGTCAAAAAGTACACAGCAGGGCACATGGGCAGTCCGTACTAGGATAAAGCTCTAGTTCGGAGTCTTCATGTTTTATCTGTGTGCTCGCTTTTCTGTTTGTTTGTAAATAAATGGATATTTGCAACAAATTAAATAGCCTAGATGTTAATTTGAACAGTTAAGATTTAATGAATTAAAATGTTTACATCTGTATTCAGAGCATCATACTTTTAATTGCACTTTTTCTTTTGACTGTATTAGCCATTTATTTTAACAACATAATAATCTCATATTTAATATCTTTGAAAACACAGCTTATTCGTGTGGAAATGTGTGCACATGCCTCATTGAGAGAGACACGGAGACTTGCAAAGGGGACACTGCATGAAATTCCAGGCATGAAATACCCAGGATTGCAATGCGACATTGCACGCGTAAGAAGTGGTGCTTGATCCAAGACACAGAGTGATTTGTCCCTGAGAGACAAGTATCTGTGAGAAGGATGGACTGTGACAAATATGCTGAGGCCGATGAGATTTGCTTCAGTATCCGATAATCCGGGTTTGTATTTCACTCACTGCCAGATGTTGAAAATGAAATAGGTGGATAAAAGGAAAAAGTGAATTGTTAATCAATGTACAGTTTCACAGTAAGATCCTGGGGTTTTAATCAAGAGATGTTATTTCTGACCTAGTGCTGTACATTGATCTATTTTCAGCATGAATGTTTCTCCTTTGAGTTTTGGGGTCTGGATATCATCAAAAAAGAATATTCCATATTTTATTACTGAAAGAAACCATATATTAACTCTTAAATAGATAGTATTTTAATAAATGTTAAATTATTTATAATGGAAATGATATTTCTATGAGTGGTCAAAAGGAACCATCATCTGGTGAAGCAGAAAATAATAGAGCTGATTCCTTAGGACTTAAATATTTCTGTATTCAAAGGCCTGGGTCGCAGTCATGTCTGGTGAGAGCCATTGGATATGCATGATCTTCATGGCTAATTTAGTGTTTTTGTTGCACTTAAACATTAAATTAGTTCTGTGAGCAAAAGTGGATTTGCTCACTTTGCGAGTGCCTTGCCCACAACCTAAAAGTCTAACTCCAATTTTTGCCTTGTGAATAAATGTATTCTCAGTGGAAGAGAGATGATGGCAGTGTTACTTGACTGGGCTGTTAGCCTCTATGCTGGAAATGTGGACTAGGGTGAGGATTTTATAGTCTTTGTGATCGATAAGCTTGGGATGTCACCAGTTGCAAAAACAGAATTTCATAGCAATATGAATTTATTTTATTTTCTCAGCATCATAGGGGGGATTCAGAGAGAATATGAACTTTCCAAACATTATATTTTGTACATTGGAACTTTTTAACAGAGTTAGAACTAGCTGGGAGGGGTCTCTGCTCAGATTTCTCTCCTGATTGTAAAAAAAAAATGTCCAATCGTATGCTTCTTTAAATGGACCTGCTGTCACCTCTAGCATAAGTGCATTTATTCTATCCTGCAACATAACTGAGACTCAAGAAAAGATTTCAGTGATAATGAAAACCTGAACAGAGATGTGTTTTGTGTACAAATGAGGAAGATTTCATCAGCTGTTTGTCTGAAACATGTCGTAGAGATGCATTACATACTGAACTTGGTTTTAATCACTGCGGTTAATTTTCATGCAAAGTAGAAGGGAATAGAAGTCGTGAATTATCAGCACTACTCTCATAAAGACATTCTTGTGAAGGTAATGCTCTCCTCCTCTGTGTGAGCCAGCATCGCTTAAACAATGGCACTTGTTTAGGTCAGTCGGCTTTGATATTATTCACCTCTTGCATTCTTTTATGCCAGATAAAAGTAAAAAAGAAATAAACCTCATCTCTTCTTTTAAGCATCTTGTGTGCATGGTGGTTAAACAGGGAATGGGAGGGCTTGCTTATGGAAGAGAAGGGGGAGAAAAGTTAGTGAGCCAGACTTCTGTGCTCTCCTAGGTCCAAAAATGCTTGTTATGTGCTATACAAAGCTAGTTACCCAGCGGTCTTAGATAATATATTTTATATATCAAGCTATATCAAATATTTATTTCAAAGAAGTTTTTGAACTGAACGGTTACCAGGTTTTTTGGTTCTTAGCAAAGTTTTGCCAGTCATGAAGCTGCTATTCTGTGGGAGCAAAAACTCTGTGAGGTTGGTCATGAGTGTACAGGGAGATCTTGCTGGTACTGTTTTTGACTTCAGGTGGATTGCATATGAGAATTGAGATTAGACCTGATCTGTCCCATAACCTTGTTACCTGCCTGCCTGTTTGATGTGAAAATTAGTGTCTGTCATTTAAATCTTACCTATGCCAGAGAAATCAGTCACCGTATGCTATTCTACAGCTCAATTCTGTCCCTTATTAAACCTATTTGTGCAGAACTTCTTGACCTGAAGTAAGATTTGTCCTGCCTCTATTCTGAAGTTGGCTTTCGTTGGTTCAAGTTGGATGGCTGTTAAGAGCTCCCTCAGTCTGTCCTCCTCAGACTGCCAGATCAAAGTCCAAATTCTTCTGCCTCTTTGAGTTTTCCCCTCAGAATCCTAGGATCAGTGTCTCTCAGCCTCATGATCCTCTGTAGGCCTTCACCCATTGAAGGAGGTATATGGACTATCAAGAAGTTTGGTCCTTGGATCCTCTTCTCCTTCCCCTCACCCCCTTCATTAATGCTGTGCCTCTCCACTGATAATTTGTCCATTGGTGCTTTTGCCCTGAGGAATCTTAAATGCCACACCAGTGGTGAAGTACCAGTGAGAAGCTGGTGGGTAGTTGCAGCAGGGCTGTCCTCAGTGGTGCAAGGCTGATAGCTGCAGTGCTAGAGTCTGAGCCTCCAGATCTCCCCACTGCTTCACCTCTCTTCCAAACCTCACCACTACTGAAAAGGGCTGGCACGGGAGCTGGAAGCTGAAGAGCTCTTCAAAAACAAAACTACCAGCCTTGTTTCTCCTATTGCGGCCAGTATTGGTAGCGTGTATTTTCCCGGGCAAACTGTCCGTGGTTTGCCAGGTAAAATGGGGTCAGCCAGCTCGGAATGGTCATGAATGCTGAGGAGAGGAATGAGTAGAGCCTCAGTTGCCGCTTTCTTCCTGAGGACAATTTGGAGCATATTTTGTAGGACAAGCTGCGATTCTCTGCTGAAGGAAACAGCTGGCTGTGAGCATGGTTAAAGATGCGTCTTTGTGGGCATTTTGGTCTTTCTGTCTGTGCTGGTGCTTGTGAGTGTGCCTCATTTGCTGTTTACATTAAGTGCTAATGTAGTAACTTGCTAATTGTTGCCAGCCGTGCTTGAAGCACATGTATACGGGAACAGACTGCCTGTTTCGGTAGGCAGTGGGAGCTCCAGACTGGCTGCTCAGCAGAAAAGTCAAAGGATGACATAACCCCGTAGGATAGGTCAGGGAAGAAGCTGGAATGTGGAGCAACTAGTGACAGCCTTTTGTTTGGAAACATCAGAGGGAGGAAATTTGGGCAGGAGGGCTCTGAAGGTGGAGAAAGCCTTTTCTGTGATTACACAGCACCGAGGAAGGGGAGGGAAAAGTTCTTTGTATAATTTAATCACTCATAGTGGATGATTTTTGTTCTCTAGCTTAATTGTCTTTCTAGCTCTCTTCCTGGCTAATAGCAAACACGCATCTTTGGGATCTTTAAAGTGAGCAATATTTTTTGTAATAAATAAACCAAAGATCTGATTCAGTAAAAGCAAAATGATATTTCACTTAAAAAAAAAGGATGTGCCCTTGAAAGCTCTAAGTGTGCTTAGAAAAATGGGAATGAGAGAAGGAAAATCCAGCTCCTAGGAGAAAAAAAAAATATTAAACACATTTTGAACTGAAAATTGTCATAGTGCAGGAACTGCGGAACACAGTTGAGTCAGGGAGAACAAAATAGCCAAATGTAATGAATCATTTAGAATTGAAATCTTAATTTTTTAATTCTTCAGGAGGCAGTCATCGTATATGAGTTTCTGGGTTTGAAGGGGAAGGCAAGAGATGGTGTAAAACTAAGATAAAGCGTTTCAGAAGATTAAGGCCACTTGATGACTTGTTGGCAGCTGAAGGAAAGCGCGCGCATTCAGAGTAACTCCTGAGTGAGCTCAGTGTCAGGGTTTCAGTGTTAGCAAGGTTCCTTTCAGAATAACTCTGAACTTCAGTGCAAGCAGGGTTCATGCTGGGCTGGAACACCACCAGCAGAAAGCAGACACATGGCAGAGGAGTTACGTCCTGGATCTGGAACCTAGATCAAAACAAGGTGTTCAATACCCAGCGCAGGACTTTGGTGGCATTCAGGAGTGGCTTAGTTTGAAACCGTGACCCACTCCCCTCAGCTGCCGCCTAAACTCTGATACTTGACTTACAGGTTTGCCAAGGCAAACAGTGCCCTTCTCTCAACAAGCCCCGAGCACCTGTGCAGCCCCTCACCGGCTTTCACCCTGCCCCTCACCGGCTTTCACCCTGCCCCTCACCAGCTTTCACCCTGCCCCTCACCCGGCGGTGCAGAGTCTCCGCGGCACCTGGATTTCACTCTGGACCTACACACTGGAGTCCTGCATGGGACTTGCTGTGCGCGGTATACTAGTGTGACAAGCGAAGGATTTTGCTTACAAATACAGTTCTTACGTGAGTGGGCAAGGTGACGTACTTCCCTATGTCATTATCGGTGTCACAGATGTGACAAGCCTTAATCTTTAAAGATGTTAATTTGTTTAATTCTATTAGCATAAGCTATAGACAAATGTCATCAGTGTTCTGGACAAAGTGATTCATTCTGTAGACTCTACAGAAAGGGACATCAGAT
Source organism: Bucorvus abyssinicus (assembly GCA_009769605.1). NCBI lineage: Eukaryota > Metazoa > Chordata > Aves > Bucerotiformes > Bucorvidae > Bucorvus > Bucorvus abyssinicus. The sequence continues at coordinate 18,746,374 of CM020036.1, forward strand.
TGCAAGTCATGAAATAAATTGCTGCATCGGTGATTTTAACATCGCTTGCTGTTCTGCATTTGCAATACTCTTTTGTTCTCATGGTTTTCTTATGCCTCCTTGCGATCTGCTGTGTCTTCCTAAGTTGATAGTGCCATTTGGTTTTTGCTTCTGTGGATAAATACGTGAGCTTGCCAAAGCCTGTGGTGCATTCTGTATAGCAGTCACTGCAGTGTGCTTAGACCAGGCCTATTTCTGTGGTCATCTCCAGCTTCCGCTCTCCAACTGACTTTGACTTCAGACTTAAACTCTGAATTTCTCATTTAAAAAAAAAAAAAAAAAAAAAAAAAATGTAGGTGTATAGGCATAAAAGGCACAATAGGTTTCCTTGCCAAAATCATTCCTAAGTAATTAAAATTACCAGGTGTGTTTGATGGTGGGTTTTTTCCAGTCAATGCTAGAACAGGTAACCACTCATCATCCTCTTCTCAGATTACCAGCACCCTACCATCCATAACCTTGGTCTGTTTTTTTTTCACTTGTTTTGTTAACCATTAAACTAGCAATCCAAACAGTTTAAAAAAATTTTTTAAAAGGGCATGGACATGTGTCCTCGTTTTCTCCCTAGTGTAAAACAAAAATTGTAAGGTCTGCGCTCGGTGACAATAGGGAATTTCCTTTGGAAATTACAGAACATTGGATGGAGGAAAGAGTAACAGGAATCCAGTAAACATAAACCTGGAGAACAGAAGGAAGGAACACTCATAAACAGGCAAAGGCAGGACCAAAGCACAGATACAGGTGGGGGTGGGTGGGGAGGCGTATCGCTTTCTGGCAAACGTCTTGTTTCAAGTGGGAGATAATGGCTGGTTATGGAGTTTAAGGACTGGAGAGCACTAGAGTGTCCAAGGAAAGGCTGCAGGCAGCCTCGTTCGCTCTGTTGGGAAGATGTAGCTGCTCCCTTTCGTTGCTCTTACCACTCCCATACCTACAGGACAACTACTTAGTGCTGGTGTGCAGCAGCTAACACAGGTCAACCACTGTGTGCATGTTGGTGACAAAGAAAACCCTGTAAATATGAAAACGCTGCTGTGTGGTGCTGAGAGCTCAGCTAGAACAGATTCAGGATGTATTTTAAAATGCTGCTCATCTTCCCCTCACAAACCAAATGCTGAAAGAGGCATTCTGATTTACCCTATTTTAGTTTCCTGTGCAACTGGGCTTAAATGCACTCTTTAAACAAAAAATGCTAGACCAAAGAAATGCTGTACATTAGAAAACTCTTCATAACCAAGCCGTATCCATTACTGCCTCTTTCATTTCTTTCCTGTTGAAACGTTTTTCACCAGTTCTTGGTTCTGTTCCCAGACATGCACCGCATTTAGGATGACAGACATGAAGCTACAGCCTGAATTTGTTGTGTTTAACCCGAGGTGTGATAGAGACAGGTGTCTGCAGAGGGCAATTCAGACCATCTATGAGCTGAATCTTCCTTCAGTGGTTCCTTGCCTTAGGCCTCCAAAGGTTGGTTTAGTAAATCGGGGGGGGTGAATGTAATGGAGGGCTATGAATACCTGAGTAGAAATACATCAGTGAAGTTCTTGATTTTATCCCATAATAAACCATTATAAAATAAGGAAATAATTGACTTAGGGTAAACTTTATGTAAAAAAAATCCAAACTCATTGCAGGTACCACTTAGAGAACTGAACTGGACTTTTACCTGTACCAACTCTTTTTAAGAAACATAAAACCTGTGCACAAATAGCTGGACTGACGCCTCACCTGCCAGAGGACAGCTGAGTTTGGGACATGAAAGGCAGTATGTTCCTATCGCTTGGTGTGTTTGGATTTCTATTCCAAAAGCCAAAGTACACATTTCCTGAGTTTCTGTTGCCTGTTGTGGGATAACTTCAGGACCCTATGAAGTGATTTTGCCCTTAGTAGTACATACCTTGCTCAGTTTGGGCACAGATGTCATGTGAGAGCTTACTTAAAAACAAAAAAAAAACCGCAAGAAACTAAAATCAACAAACTTCAACCTTTTTTTTTTTTTTTTTTTTGCTTTAAAGATATCCCCAAAATTATTGTTGTGTTTGTTACAGTGCAGTAAAGAGGTGTCCGATTCACACCGCTCTACATTCTTAAAAGGAAGCTGGTTGTACCCACTGGCCTGTAGTGGGCCCAACATAACCAGTGTTTTAAACGAGAGGGTTGTCATTCGTGCTTTACCAGTTCTTCACAGGGGTAAACGCTGCTATCCCGTCAGTCTTTGTACCTGACGGCAGCTTTCATAAAGCCAGGGCCAGCTTCGGCTGGTCTCCGGGGGCTGGGGCAGGAGACGAGTGCTTCACATTACTGAACCAAGTCTTGCATTGGTGCGTTCTGGAAAAGGGAGGTGCTTGGAGTATTTTCATGTCAGGCCTCTGCAGGATTATAACCCTTTTGGGGTAAAAAAAAAAAAAAAGTTTTTCATGTAATACCCTCCAACTGTTCATTAGCTTTTGCCATTACTCTCTTTTTTCTTCTCAGCTTTACTGTTACTGTGGTGATTTACAATACACAGCCAATACAAAGCATTGCATTGCTGAAAATGTATTTTCTATTAACTTAGTTGCAAATTCTTGAGATTGGGGAGGAGGGGGGGAATCTTTCCATGCCCAGCAGGTAAAAAAATAAAGTATTTATTCTTCCCAAGAAGCAAAGCAGTTAAATACCTTTTTCCACATTACTTAAAATCTAGAAATGTGGTGTTCAAGTGACGGAGCTGTAACTGTTACTTCCATAACTCCATTTTTTTTTCCCCAAAACCCAGTCATACCCAGGACATGCTCTGTACTGTGCTCTCTGGGAATTTAATACATATACTAGCTAAGAAACTCCAAGCATGAACACAGGCACAAACTGCATGGAAAAAAGTGTTTTTTCTGTACTTCTGTGAAATGGTGGTGCTGTTGGGTAGTACTTTCCACATTCCTGGTCTATTTTTCCTTTACGTGCTACTACTTACAATTGTGTTGTGGTTTTAGGTATGAAATAGCTTTTTTTTTTTTTTTTTTTAAAACAGGATTTGGTGATTATAGGCTTTGTTTATGCTTTATAGTTCAGTTTTGGGTATACAGCATATTAAGTAACGGAAAAGCTGCATTACTAATTTGTGAATAAATGCATTTTTTTAATGTAAAAATTCCACATAAGAATACAGTCAAGACCACAATGATCACGTGAAGTAATGTCACAAGCTAAGTAAATGCGTTAGAACCGTTCCCTTCAACAAGACCTACACTCAAGCTCTGTGGCTTGGTTCATTCCCTTTTTTTTTTTAAGCAGCGAAGCAGCAGCAGCAGCTTGCCTTGGGCTGAACACTGTACAGTGGGTTAGAAAACACAAAGCTATTGACATTTAGCAGTGCAGGTAGTAACTGGGGTTCTGCTGCCGTTACACATTATGATCTCCTCATCTTGCTGAGGAGGAGAATAGCTACATGGGGGCAGCTCTTTCTGAAAGGGACAGCTAATTAAGGTGTTGGAAAACTCTGTAGAAAAATAATGTAATTTGCCATCTTTTGTCTGGAAATCCATTTCAGCATTGCTCTGTACAGCACAACAGCCTGTCCTCTCCTTGTCCAATCCCGTCAGGGCACCTTAGGAAAATATTTTACTGTAGTTCTTTAAGCTTAAAATCCAGTTGTCTGGTCAGATTTGTTGTGTTTCATTATGGAGTGTGTCAGATAATCCCCTTGCTTTAACAAAACAAAACAGTATTTTAAACTAGTCCAAAGGTACAGTCATGTATTACTGTAATAAGGATCATGGTTTTAAGTGTACTCCATTTTGGTTTCAACATGGACATCTAATCCCTGTAACAATGTTGTATGTTTATTTAAAGTATATATATATATATATAAAAAATGAAATGTCAGATTTTTGCATTAAGATTTTTTTAAACTTGAATATGAACTTTTGAGTACTTTATTTCACAAAAAACCCCCAAGAAAAATCTTTCCTGGAGTGTTAAGTTTCAGAATTTAAGACTATATTTGTCAAATTAAGTTCAAAATATATAGCTACCATTGTTTTCTGATACCGAATGTAAATATTTGTAAAAAGAAATTATTTTGTATATTTTTGTGAAAATGTAGTTCCCCAAAAGATTCAAAAGATTTAATAAAAAAGTGCATTTATGTTACTGCTCAACACTTTTCATCATTATAATACCACTTACACATAGTCATGGTTATCTCCTGGGATAGTTTTTTGCAAAGTCACAGGAACTTTCTCAAATGAGGTAGTTACAAAGTATGGCCTATAGTCAGATTCTTCAGAAGGTGTTTCATCTTCCTGATCTAAGTGCAGATATGTGAAATCATTGCTTTTGAAGTGAAGTGGTATTTCATTTTGTAGGCTTTTTACATGGAGCACAATACCATTAATTGTTTGATTTGTTCCTGCTTATGAAGCATTTTTGTTCCTTTGTATTTGTTTCTTCCCCATTTGAGAAAGTACCAGGGATGTGGTCGCTGTTACATGGGAAAAACATCCAAAAGAAAAACCCTTTACACTCTTTTTCCCTGTGAATAAGATAAGAGTTAAGTCACTATTTGCCACGACACCAGTACATTGTACCAAACATCTGCTGAAGAAAACCTACTTCTGGTAAGATCCAAACAAACACAGCAATGAGCCTTGTGAGGCCTCTGACAATACACCTACTTCTTTAACACACTGAATCTTAAGCAAAAAATACCATCCAAACAGAACACACCATGTGCTTTGAAAGTTTTTACTGGAATTTAAAGTAAAACTTTTCTTACACAGACATTTTCTTACAGTGTAAAAAAAATGTAAAATTGCTCAAACTTACAAACTTGGAAAATTAGAGACATTTCAAGTATGCAGTCATCCTCATTTTATGAAAACAATGTATATTAAAAGTTCAAAATGCATGAATTTTTCTAACATCCTGTGCCCCTGGTGGTTCATCTTCCTTTCCACTACAGTCCAAGGGAGGCAAACTTCAGTCCCAAGTTGTATCATTCACTGAGGGGAAGGAGAAAAACAATTCACGTCAGTAACAATCCTACGTATCTGTAAAGATGACTTGAGAACTGATTGGTGTCCTGCCCCTCTAATGATTAAGACCTTCGCAGATGCAGTTAGTTGGAATGAAGGGCTTATGTAATTTGATTGTCTTTGAGACCAGGCCAATGGCTGCAGCTTTGGGAAGTCTGCTACCAGTTTATGAAATCACAGACTGAGGAGAGGAAGGAGCTGTTCTGCCAGAAACATCTGAACATTCTGTGGAAAAGGCAGCGTGAACCCAGGAAAAAACAAGGGTAAAGAGCTAATGTTAGATTTTCAGCTGTATTCCAATAAAAACTTAGTAAACACAACATGTCCAGGTCAGGCTTCCAGTGACTGCCAGGTACAGGGCACTTCCTTTTCAGGGTTACATAACAGTAGTTAATGTTTATACTACTGAAAACAAACACCACAGAGTTCTTTTTGACACAAAGATGCCTGTAACAGGTATCTTTCTTCACACAGTCTGCGTTATTCATCAACACGCCCATTACTCCTGTGAGTAAAATTACACTGGTGTCTTAAGTGGCAATACACACTCTAAACCTAACTAACTGAGAAAAATAAAGTATCATCTCACCTGGTTTGAGTTCGAGTCCATTTCAAGGCATGGCGTGGAGGTACGGCAATAGTTGGATGGTAAAAAGTGCAGTCTGGTCTGGTACACTGGGTGTTAAACCTACAATGCTAATGTGAAACGAAGGCGGTTCAGAAGGGGCCACTGGAAGTTGGCTGTGCCAGCTCCTGAACAAGCCAACCCAGCACGTGTTACATGCAAGTGTCTATTACTGTGTGACGCATCTGATGATAGGTAACTGAATCAGCAGCTACCCAGACCAGTGCCATCAGTTCAACCCACTGCCAGGGGAAACCCTTGTTCAGAAGTACCCATTAAAAGTTAAATGCTCCAAAACTGCCACTGCACTGACAGGTGGAGGTTCCCTTGTTTTTAAGGGTTTACAGAGTTCGGTTTCCGTTGATCTGCGTGTTGAGGAGCATGACACAGCATGATCTGAAAGGCAGAGGAGCCCTAGTGCATGTCAGCATGGTTAGGGCTTGAAAAAGCATGGAACCTACTGGGGTAAGAATAGGCAGGGACACAGTTCTATAGAACAGAAGTAGTCAAGTTATAAACTCATGTACTATATAAGTTACGGTCGTATACCCCAGGATAACTGGGCGATCTTTAAAGTTCTTGTATATTGCAGCACATCTGAATGAGTCAAGAGTCTGAAACTTATTCCTTCAATATAGGGTACCAGATGTCCTCCTCTGCCAGGCAGATTTTTGACAAGTGCTATAGTTCTCTGCCTGTTTGAAACTCCCCAGAAGTGTCTGGTAGAAAGATTATTTAAAAATACTATTTTCCAAATACTCTTAAGTCACTGTTTTTGCATATTCCATTTCTTAGCTAAACTTAAAGTTTGAAAAGTAAAAGCAAATAGTGTGAAATGCTAGTGACATTCCCCGTAACATATTTCCAGAAAGGAAGGGAAGAGATAAGAGATAATTCTTACTTTTGGGTGGTAAAATGGACATTCCATTTTCTTACAAGCAGGAAAAAACTTGCACCGTGGACTACTGGAGGATATAGATGGTGTGGGCAGTGGCACTAATAGTAGAAAAGAAAAGAACAGAAACTGAGCCTGGATCAGAATAAATTGCTTTTTTAATACAGTTCCACACAAACTTAAATATATTAATCCTTCTGCAAGAAAATACATTTTCTAATACACCAAAGTTCTGCAAGAAGTATGGGAAGCGTATCAGTGCACTAAGTGAGGTAGAACAAGACTATCAGGTAATCATTACCCTCGGTTCTTCACCATTTCAGCACAGAAGGTGCCATGGTCATGACAGTGCTTCCAACAAACTAAGCAGAGATTCTGGTAGGCAGAGAAATTCAAATGTTAAATTCAGACAGCACCAAGCCTGTGGAGTTTAACGTAACTGGACTGAAAAGTGCAGACAGGGCACTTTCCACTTTTCAGGAACAGAGAGGAGCTACTCGAAGTGACACAGGAAGTAAGCACATTGTACTCTGCCTTCTGGGTAAGGAACAAAACTGCATCGTACTATGACTAAGGGCTAGACCACTTCCAAAAGATGGTGACTTCAGTGGAGTAAAGGACCTCCACTTTGGCACTGTTCAAAGACTCAGGAATACCAACCTGTAATCCAAGCATGGCCATGGCTTTCACTGGGTAACCTCGTCCCTGAAAATCATCTCAGCAGTACATAAAGTTAACTGCATTAAAGAACAAGATGTTCATACAAAGACCGAAACCTCTGTTTCCAATTACTGTCACAAGCTCTTGGTACAGCACGTATCCAATTTAAGAAACAAATTTGAGTAAAACTGCAATGCTGGCTGCTCCCTCCAGAAGAAGGGACTATTTCTGCAAGTCACCACTTTGGCCTGGCATAGATTTCACATGGACTCTTGCATAAGATCATTCAGGATTTTTCTGAAAACAGGTTTTGCAGTAACACTCGATTGTTATTCATCTAGCATTAAGATGCCAAAAAAAAAAAAAAAAAAAAAAAAAAAAATCTTTTCACCACTGTCAGTTTCTGCTTCCAAAAATACTGTTTTCCCTTCAGCACTGTCATTTAAAGCTCAGAAAAATGAGAAGTGCTCACCTGGTTTAGGAGACGGATGGGGGGTTCGTCGACTAGCATGGGTGTAAGGACAGTCTGGCTTAGTGCACTTTGCATCGTATTTACAGTTTGGATGGATGAACAAGCATTTATCAGCAAATTTGCAGTTAGGAAAAGCTCTGATGGAAAAGAAATGGAGTCATAAGCCGGCACTTGGAGAAAAATCCCCCCTCAGCTGCTGCGCTTGAAAACCAGAGTATCACAGAAAGCCAGAACTAAACAGGGCTCGCATACGAGCGTGCAATACTTCCAAAGCAGGGCAGGCAGGTGAGGGGTACCAGCTGTACACGCATTCCCCCTGGGGTCAGCCTTGACATGCAGTAACCGAACTGCCTCTCACCAGTGGAGCTCGGCAGCAAGCTATGCATTGCAAGCTAAGATACGTCACTCACAGTGTGCAGTGCAGAGCAGCAACAGCACTGTGAACTCAGACCTTCACGCTGAGGTCGGACTTTAAAAGAGGACTCAAATGCCTGACTAAATGAAGCTCCCTAATCTGGTAACACTTATCTCAAAACAGAAATTGTTTTTCTAGGCTCTTGCTGCTTGTGGAAGAGAAGTCAAAGGCGCAGTGCACATTCTGTAGTTACCCTTGGCTTTCAAACAAAAAATAATTAAAATCACTGCATTGCTACGTAATGGTACCCGAATGTGTTCAACAGCATTCTGACAGCTAGCAGAGGAGTGCCTTGTTTTAGGAAGACACCAATTCCCACATCTCTAAAAACACCAGCCAGTTATGCTAAACTAAACTTTCATCTGCACGTGACTCTACTTCCTAAAAACATCCCTGTATTCTGACACATGGTAGATGGGAGGAAAACAAGAAACTACAGCGTGATAATTTAGCTCCAGTCCTACCCTAACAACTTACAATGCCTTGGAATATTTACTAACGCAGGAGGGAACTTCATAGCACTGAAATAACACGTCAAGTGGATGAGCTTTGCACCACTCACTTGCAAGGTAGCGTGGGGTGATGGTACACACACTCATCACCATTTTTACAAGCAGGCCAGTACTTGCAGCGCTCAAGCACCTTCTCTTGTTTTTGCAGCACGTTTAACTGTTCCATATCCACTAGGAAGGAAAGAAAAAAGAACAAAAAACGCAGGACCTTTATGATTCTGTATGCAATTTGGCATACTTGATACAGCATAATTGAAATTCACAGTATTTCCTAGTCTCTCTCTTTTTAACTCCGTTCTTGATAAGCCTCTATTAATCATGACAGTACAAATTTATGCACAAGCATATTATCTGAAGAAAATTTCCAAGACTACACAGTGAAAGAAGACATATCAGATGACAGCTGCCTTTTGGTGATAAGAGATCAAACTTGCACTGTCTACAAGCAAACTAAATTAATTTTCTTCACAAATCCAAACTGAGGTGTGAAAGTCAAACAGTCCAGATCTTGATGAGACAGAACAAAGATTGTGCAACTGACCCTGAGTTATGACTGTTCTGTTGAGCCATGTGTTGGAAACAGCTACGCTTCCTTTCCCCGAGATACTTTAGGCTCTAGAAAATTATTTCAAGAGATGAAATAAAAAATCCATTTTTACACCAATCAGATAAGATTTATTACTATGGGGGCACACACCGAAAAAGAACCACTTTCATGTAATTTGCTCGGATAGGTAGCACATTTACCTCAGTTACCTGAACCCAGACTCCAATCTAAAAAGTATTTTCAGGAATGCCAAGCTGAAACATTCAATACCTTCTCTACTCTTACAGGAACCTGGGACTCCGAATTTCTCCTATTTAACATTATTTGTAAAACCTCATTCTGCATTTTCAGGCAATTAAACATATACCTTCACTTGTTGTCTTATTTTCCCAGATATGCCTAAACCTTTGGCTTTTCAAAGCTTTCCACGACTGCTAGACTGACCTCTCTGATGTTACCAGTGACACACCTGATCCAGCTTCATGCCACTGCACTCCAAGCCAAATAATGCTGTCCTATGGTAAAACCTCACTGCTTGTACAAAACCCTTCCACACTGAACTGATCCTCTGTGAGATTCAGTCACGCCCGTGCTGCTTCTGGCTAACACAGCTAATCAAGTAGGAATCCCTAACAGAGATACAACTATGTCAGCAACACTCTCCCATCCCAGATAGCTGTAGGCAGGAGTATGAAAGAGACTATACTAGTAAAACCACACATTTCCAAGGGTAATACTCTAATATACATTTCACAGTACTAGTAAAAAATGTGCCAATGGTGATAAAACACTCCTTTCTTCTTTAAGACTGCCTGATGAGTAGTACTTCTGCAGCCCATGGGACTGAAAGGATATGGACTTAAAAGGTCTTAAGCTTTTCCCCCATGTTCTCATAATTACATTTATACATTCACATTTACAGCTGGATCCATGAAATTTAACGAGTTCTCTGCAGGGCATCAAACACTAGTCCTCATTTAGAATATCTGGATGCACTGCTACCATGGAAAATAAAGGTCTTTATAAAAAAAACCAAAAAATCCAAGAATGACCTTAAGGCGAGTATTCAACAGGTCTATGACAAAACAATATCCTCTGTATTTTTCATCACTGTGTCAGCATTCTAAATAATTCAAACATATGCTTCAGCAAGTGACTTCCCATGTTATTCAAAAGGGATCTTGAACCTTACTGAACCTTCAAGCAAAATCACACACTGTTTAAATTCTACTTTTGGAGATTCTAGCGACTTGACCCTACCAACACTTTCCACTTAACAGGCTCCTTTTGATATCACAAATCGAGACAGAAACACTAATACTACGTGATGTATTTTTTAAAGGTTAAGGCACAGCAAATCTCCTGTCTATCAGCATGGGACAAATGGCAATGGGTCAACCAGAAGTGCAGATTGCTGGCAACGAAGACAAACTATGTTTTCAAAAGAAGAAACCCAAATTTCACCAATACTGAGATGTGTGGAAAATTACCTATGTGCCACATTGCTCTAGTTTACCAAGATGAAGGATTCTAAAGATACGGCCCCAACGAACTACAGTTTCATTTCAAACCACTCATTAATGTTAGATCCTGTTGGTAAGAATAATTACCATCACAGCTCTCTAGCTGCCTTGTTACAACTTGCATCTGCTGTGCTTGGAGGCCTTTTAATCCTTTGCCAGCACATGTATTTTGGTTAACTGGCTTTAATACTTCAGTTACACACATATCTTCCTCTTCTTGATCAGAAAGGTATCCAGGTGGACTGGGCACACCATCCAGAGTCACGATGAACTTGGGACTAGCAGGTTTCTCTGGCTGTGCAAGCTGATCTCTGTCAAAGAAAGAAATGTAGGAAAAATAGGTTTTCTGACTCAAAACGTTTGAGTAAAAGTGAGCTGCACTAGTAACTAAAAGCAGTACAAGCTAATTTATGGAGAGTCACACAAGAACAAACCTTCTTTTAATACGATTAATAATGTACTTCAATTAACAGTTTGCCTTCTGGTCTCCCTGAAGCACTAATAAGAAATCCAGCTTTCAATGGCATACAGTAGAGAATTTGGCAGGTACATTTCAGTTCAGCATTCTGCTCAACAGACAGATCTGAAAGCTCGTTTATAGACATAAGTAAATAAAGGAAAGTGATTAATCTTTTGAGGAATTTACAGTTTTGAGACAAAAAAAGGGAGGGTAAATACCACTCTTGAGATCACAAACCTTATAACACACAAAACAGGTATCTATCTCCTCAAAAATACTGACCAGTGCTTTCTGCAACAGTGGGGGTAAAAGGTTTTAGGACCAGGAAGAGAAAATTGACATACTGACACTAAGAACTCTGATGTGCAGCCTGATCGAAAGACCAGCCTAGCCTAGCACCCTGTATCTGACAGTAGTCACTATGGATAAACGAGGGAGTATAAACACAGGGCATGCATATGCTTTCTCCACTATTCCACTCTCCCACCCATTTCACCCACGGGATTTCCTGAATGGCATGTAGTTATAAATATTTGGAAATGCACTATGGAGTTCTCATCTTTGACAAACAGTATAAACTTTTGGTATAAACTTCGCTTCTCTATGGCAACTACACTGTAGAATGCCTTTAAGAAGAGAAACAAACAATACATTAAAAACAACTTTGAAGTTCAAGTAGTCAGAAATTGACCTATTCCCGTGCAAAAATTTCCCAACTCTCCCGTAGAACAGTCACTGTGAAAACTGTGACACTGGGAGGTTATCCTTTAGGGGTTTTATGGTTCATTTTTGTTTTCATTTTTCATTAATATGGGCTGTTTAAAGCCACTCATGGAAAGGAAACAAGTTTCTCAAACACAGCAGCTCACAGTGATGAAGTACATCACGTTGTTCTGAGTGTTGTTTTAACTCTAACAGGTAAGATACATAAAACTATTTGGTAGTGGGAACTATCAAGGCCTTTAACAAGTTAAGCAAATGACTGTGCACTGGCCATTATTTCTTTGGGGAAAGGAAAAAATATCCACAACACATCATTTTAAGCTGACATGAACTTTAAACTTCTCTTGGCCAAACTCACCAGTAAGAAGCCTTAAACCACTTGTCCCACACACCACTTAATGGTTTGTTGGCTTAAAGGTACTGAGCTACCTGCGTACAGAATGTGCTGTTTTTCCCCCAGCAGAAAGGGCTCAGGATCCACCATACTCAATACTGTGTTAAAAGACATTTCTTAAGAAATGTAATCTCAGGGTGAAACAGGTGTAGAACTAAAGGCAATTTAAGCAAAATTATTACTTAACTAAGATGTAAGAAATCAGAACAGCCATGACAAAAAAGAGCAGCATTTTTCAGCACCTCCTTCTTCTTTCTGGCAAATCAAAGATATGCTTAAACTACAATTGACCCTGGGAATTATTTTCGATTTAGAAGGATTGCTGCGAGGTTTTTTTTGCCCCTTTTTTTTTTGTCTGCTATTCAATGTCAGTTTATTTTCCATGATGTCACAGATCCCGACTGGACTGACAAAGCACAAGTATGACCAAACAATCCCATCTAAACCACAAACAAGCATTCTGACTAGTAACAGTCCTAAACAAAGTAACTTTATACCGTGTCTGTATTAGACGTCCTGAGAGTACTCGTATTGCATCTGCAGCCCTCTTCCCCAACTGCTGATTCTGCGGCACTATTTCCTCGGATAACTTGGGCTTCTTCAGGATAAATGACCTAGTATCTGTATGGACCATAGCTTCTGCATCATAGTAATCTGAATTGGGAAAAAAATTACATAGAAACGAGATAAATAAGTTTGTAGTTGTACTCTTAACTTACAGTGTATTTTTTAATATCAATTTACATTGCAGCTAAGCTCATTTTATTTTAATATCTGACTAGTAGCTTCCAGAAAACATTTTTACTTCCTTGCTTATTCCACAGATCAACAGGATCCACAGGATCAACAGGAGCCACAGGCCTTACAAGGCCAGACCAGGAAACTCTGTTACTGGAACAGCTGTGCTGAAACAGCACTGAAAGGGCTCCACACACCCCCAAAATCTCTGAGGCTTTGAACACCTACTGATATAATGCTTTTAAGCCTTGGAGCTGTAGAAACTAGCAAATACTAGAAATCACTATAATTACTTGAAAAGAAAATTATATTTTAACACTCACTGACCAGTTTTCAATTTGAAAAAATTTTTCAATTTTTATTTACGCATAACAGATCACAACTTAACCTTGAGTCACTTGCAAGGTATCTTCAATCACAGGATCAATCCGGAGGCGAGAAGAGAGCTCCTTTTGTTCCGCTCCTAATAAAAACAGGAATTAGAAGCATATTTTACTGCATGTCAGAAAGAAACTACAGATAAAGACCTGAAGCATACTAATTCCTTTGATAAAATAACAACCACCACCACCTCCACATTCCTAACAAAAAGAAGCCATTCTCATTGCTATGAACCCCTTTCTCATTGTTTCAGAAACAGTTACAAGTTTTCTCCAACCAAATGCCATGGCCAAATCCACATTCTCAAAGACTCCAGTCTTACCCATAATCACTGCTCAGTACAAACTAGGTCTGTGTGCACAGCAGCTTACAGAGACCAAGTTCTTCCTCCTCATCTGTAGAGGTGTTGACTATTCAGAGACCACACACACAGGAAAGCAGCTAACTACAAAGGACTACTGTATGGTCTTCTTAAAAGAGGTGAAACAGAGTAGCACTCTTCTACATTTTAATTATGGCTGAAAAAAAATATTTTGCTTCTGTAGGTTTCCTAAGCAAGCTGTAATTTCCATTTCAATGGCAAAAGAGCAAAAATATTTAGCGTAAATATCTTCTGTACATTAATTCAAAGACTGATAAAGCTGCTTCTTACGTACTTCACAGATACAATTTCAATTACTTTACATTGGCAGAAAGATTCCAAATACATCTATATGAGAAACAAGAGACTGAAAATATAGATAATTTTTTAAATAACAAATGTTTACCATTCCAACGACTGTGAGCTGATGTAACAAAGATACTAATCAATCCAAGTTTTACTCAACAATCTAAATAGCTATGCACTTAGCAAGAGTAAACTGACTTCTTACAAAAGTGAAAAGATACTTTGATTGCCCTTAAATGTGGCATTTTTCTTCAGGAGTTTCATAACAGAAGTAAAAACAAAGCTTACTGTTCACACAGTTATCCTGGTATCAGTTGTCCTGTAACAGCAAATGCAGTACTCCAATAGTTACACACACAAAAAAACCCCATTAGAACGATTTGTGTGGTGACAATAGGTTGGAAAGAATCTTTCAATACTTCATATGCTGCAAAATTATTCCAAATGTAGAGTATCTTAGCTCTGTCAGATAAGCTTTGTGACAGAATTACTCCAACAAGATATTAAAGAAAAAATGCAAAGGGTGGATAAAAGACAAGGTATCCCAATACAAATGGATATATTTGCTTACTGCATTTGCTCATGCAAAATTTTCTTCAGTCATACATCAGATTGCTATACCACCCTTTGCTTCCTGATTAATTCCTCTGAGGCTCTGTGTGTGTGTGCATATATATGTATCTATGTTACTGCCATGCTTTAGAATGAAGCCATGCTTCTTGGGCATTTCAACATGCAACATTTGATGATGACGTAAACATTATAAGTGTCTCTTTTCTCTGCTCAGCCAGTTGTAAAATGACATTCCCTGGTATAATTTTTAAAGAACATTATCAGATGACCTTGAATTCCTTCAACTGTCTGCTCCTTTGGCTCTTCTACTTGAAGCTGAGAACCCAGAGCAGGCAGTCTGTTTTGCACATGGATTACTTCTAACTGAGATTCTCCTGGGCTAATTCGAGTTCTTGGTGCAACTGGAACAGTCTGTTTCTGTGGAACTTAAATAATGAGACAATGGTAAATCATTTACATATAACCCAATCACAGAACAGTATTATTTTTACATACAGCACTAGAATAACTCTAATAAATTCCTGCACGCACACACACACAAACCTCAAAAATCCCAAGTACGTCTCCACAAAAATCATCCTTAGCTACCTGCAAAATTCATAGCGAAAGCACATTCATGCATGTGCACAGAGCACCCTACAAGTGGCACCTCAGGACATCTACTTGTACGGCAAAACAGCATGAGAAGGATTAGAGTGACATCAGCAAAGTATTCATTCATCCCTTCTACACATAATTAATGTGGTACTTACTTATGGTATTGAAATCACTTTTCATTCCACCTTTCACCTAAACCATCATGGATTATCAATGTGCACTTTTCGTATGGTGCTGGCTACCCTATGCTAAGGTGCTTGAGAATATAAAACTTCATAATAGCAGAATCATAGACTCATTTAGGTTGGAAAAGATCCTTAAGCTCATTGAGTTCAAAACCTAACACTGTCAAGTCCACCACTAAACCACATCCCTAAGCACCACATCTACGCATCTTTTAAATACCTCCGGGGATAGTGACTTAACCACTGCCCAGGGCAGCCAGTTTCAATGCTTCACAACCCTTTCAGTGAAGAAATTTTTCCTGATATCCAGCCTAAACCTCCCCTGGCACAACTTGAGGACATTCCTTCTTGTCCTATCACTAGTTACTAGGAGAAGAGGCTGACACCCACCTCACTACAACCTCTTTTCAGGTAGCTGTAGCACAGAATTTAAAGGTAGCAGGACAACAAGTTGCCTTCTTTACCTGGCTTCTGCTAAGACCGTCAGAACTGGTAGTTTAAAAGATAAGCATATTCTTCATTGGCTGATTATCACATCAGCACTCAACTTCTAAAATGTACCCCTTAGTACCCAATTTGTCATTTACAACCTTACCACTTTGTTTTACCTGTGCGTTTCAAATTAGCTTATTTCCATATTCCATTAAAAATACTTAAAAATATACATGCAATATTACCCCTGAAGTGGAAGAACCTGCATGATATTTCAGATGAAATTCACAAATCACCTCTGTATTAAACCACAAAGTGGTGCTTTTTGGTCTCTTCACTGAAATACTCTCATGTTAGTATATCAAACCACAAGATCACCACTACTAAAAAGCAATACTTTTAATTAATTAATTTTAAAATTTTCTCAGCTCTATTTCCTGCCATACTGCTACATACACAGGAAAGAGTTTCCTGCATCGCTTCAAAGTACTACTATTTCCTGTGTTGCAGCTTTTTCCACCGTAAATACTCCTCGCTGGATAGCTGGCATCAGAACTTAGGAGTATCAGTGCTTCTACCTCTTTTCTTAACAAACCACTCATTCTGCTTACCATCTCGAATGAAGACAAGCTTTCATTGTTCAGGATGCACTTATATTATTTACATTATTAATAAAGAAGCATAACTTTCTTTTAGAAGTTAATTTACTGTATGAAATATATTTTGTAAGTAGCCAAGCAATTCAGTAGTTTAATAGAACTATTACTAGTTAATTTTAATTCAATTCTAAGTTTGGCAACAGTGTTCATTAGTCATCCATACAATTTGTTCTGTTTTAAAACTAGCTCACCCTATATATCCCACTTCTAACATGCTCGGACGTCTCCAATTCAAGAGCTTTTGAATACAGAAAACTCCATACACTGCCTTTAGATCAACTTATCAGCACCTGCGCAACCTTGACAATACAAGCAGCAACAAGAAAACAGGGAAAAAGCTGACAACAACGATTTTATAAATAAGTTATTGTAGAAGGAAGATATGTGTCTCCTATATAGTTTGCAGGTTTTGAGAGAGAGCAGGCAAGAGGTTTTGGATAGCTTTCAGTCTTGCACCAGATGGCATAGAAGTTGTGGTAGCTTAGTGAATGCTCCTGCCCTGGCTATGTGCAATGCTTCCTGCTGACAACACTAGGCTAAGCACCACCCAGTGAAGTGAAAGCACAAGAGGTAACAGCTGGATTTGCCCTTCTTCAGCAGAAGTCTCTCGTAGCTAGGAGAACTGAATGTCTACATATAGGCAACTGCTCAGTTGCTGTATCAACTGCAACTCAACACCTAAAACCACTGAACTAAAATTGCAGCCTCACTGTTTAATATAACGTATGCTGATATTTCAATCGGTATGTTGCTTGTTATTTTGCACTTCTATTATCTATATGCAGTACATTTTGAAGGAGGGAAGAGAGTGCAGAAAAGGAAAAAAGAGCAACCAATTAGATGAAACAACCTGCCTAATACTGAACACTTTCTCCCTGGCAACTATAAACTTCATAAAAGTTCTGACACTTCCATTTTGTCTCTATACACTTTACAGATTTACTATCTTGGTTAATATATTCTAAGCAACTCTTTCTGCTCTTGTTTATGCTTTCATAATTCATCACTGAAGATTAATGTAATTAATTAATGTAACTAATTAATGTTCACAGGATAATGGAAAATCCCTTATGTGTATCACTGACATGAGCTATTTAACATTTCCTTTTATCTCCAAACGCTATCTGTAGCTTGGATTTATAAAACAGGGCTTGGAAATATTATAGCTTAGCAAAAACGAAAATAAGGCTAATTACCAGCGGAATAATTGGTTGTTTTTGTAACTGATTCCTGTGCTTCAGAGATTGCTTTCAGTATTAAATTCTTATTGGCCTGTTTTGAAGGTGGCAATGAAGGTCTAGGAGAGAGAGGAAAAAAACCCCATACATTAATTGCAACAGCAACTTTATCCATGTTAAACACAGATATTTCAAAAGGTTAAGACAGTTATGCATAATACTGATAGAAATCATCATCTAAAATCACTTTATCCATATTTGTTTTCAGCTTGTTAACCTCTTCTCGAGTGGACGGGGATCCACAAAATGCTCTCAAAAATGGAAGTCCAGAGGCATGATTTCACCTCTCAGCCTATGTTGCTACAGAACCATGCCACATCTGAAAGGCACAAATTCTGCCACTCATTTCCTCCTACCTTTCTCCCTCACATGCGTTTATTTTGTCACTAATAATAGTACAGCTGCCCTGGGGAGTCAGATGCAGCTGGAAACTGACTCTATCAAAAACATAATAGTTGCAAAAAAAGCTTTCTGTTTGCCTTTGAACACAAACCATATGGAAGTTAAATCAGGTAAGTGTGTTGTGGTGCTGAAGATAAATTCAGTAAAGTGTATTAGCTTAAAATAAATCTTATACAAGCTAGCACTGCAGATCAGTAGAACAACCTCTTCCATCATTTAAGTGTTCTTCCTCTTGTTGAAAATCAGATAAAAACCACTGATGTACTTTGGCTGACACCTAACATTCAGATAGAACTAGGGAGCAGAAAAAAAAAGGAAAAACCTCTCAAGTCTCTCGAAAAGTTAAAATCATCTTAAAGAACAAGTGATAATTGTTTTGAAAACTACTCCCAAAACAAAAGCAAAGCAAGTAAAACTCCTGGATAATTATTTTATCACATTAAACACCTCACCTGAAATATGCCAGCATTAATATTCTTTTGCCAGTAAACTTTTACCAAGTAGTAAAAAATTTTGCATTCCCTTGCAGCTTACACACAGTAATAAAAACAGGTTACAAAATCAGAGGAAAAAAGGTGGTATCAACAGGTATCTCATCCACAGTTATGAGATAGTACAAAAAATATAAAAGTGGCTTATTGAATTCGGTCTGTCAATTTTCAAAACTGCAAATGGTTTTCCCCAACTTCCACTTTCAAAGTTTTTGTTCATTAAATTAATTCTGGAAACCATACAGAATCACTGAGATCTTAAGTACCTTCTTTCTGACTTTGCAGGTACAGACACACTGCTGGAGATGCTTCCTGTTCGCAACCCATAGTCTTCCTCCTCCTCCTCATCTTCGCCGTCATTACAGAACTTTTTCACTTTGACTACTGAGCTTACAACAGGCAACCGTCTCTTCCTGGAGCTTTCTTCCTACAACAAACAGAGCAGCCAAAACAATTCATTTAGCATAAAACATGTGTCAAGCCAGCAAAGACAATATTGCAATTCAACCTACAGCCAGAAGATGGAGAACTTTCATTCAAGTTGCATGAGTCTAGCACTACTGTACTGTACGCAGAAACAAGTGACAGCACTAGAGAATATGAAAATCAAACATATTTACACTGAAACATCTCATTTAAAAGGTAACTGCAAATAACACTTATAAAGGAGAAGAAAAAAGTCTAAAGTACAGACAATGTATCCAACATCTACAGAAAAAGCAGGGTTTTCCAAAGAAATTCATACTACCCTTCAAGATGTACCTGTTGAAAGTCTGATAAAGTGGAATCAATACAAACGACTCTCCCCTCTGTATCAACTTTAGTTTCAGATTAGTGTAATGATTAATTTCTAGCAAGTTGAAATACTCCAAAGGACACTAAGCTATGCAGAGCCAGGACGGTCCAGTCTAGGCAGTACAAGGTTCCTGTTCTGACACTGCCACTCACCACCACCACGGTGTATGTGGTAGTGACAAATTTAAATGCGAGGCTGCATGAAAGCATATGAGAAAGGACACATCAGTAACTCCTGTAGGAATCAGCACAGAACTACACAAGAGCACAATGAGGCACCTGGATGCCAGGTTTGTACACAGTACCTTTAAGTGTTCCTATATCCTCTGAGGAGAAAGAAATATCCTAAAGGATGGACCTGGACTACACTATACAGAAGATTCTGTAAAAAACCCAATCCCTAAAGAAATCACCTTTTTAAAGGTAAAACTTACCAAAGCACTACAACTTCTCTAAGAGAAAGTATAATACAGCAAAGGTCCACTGCTCTAATAAAGCTCCTGAAATAGTTCTTTTCTGGAGAGATTCTTATACATTAAATAGTAATAGAAGAAAATTATCACAAGACCTTTTTCTAAATAATTCCAAGGAAAGATGTGACTGCCATTCATCAGTGACTTATGGACAGCCTTAAACAAATCACTTTATTCTCACTTCCCCATCTTAAAAAATAAAAGACATCAGCACATATCTTTGTAAAACATTCTACATTTCCAAATAAAATTTGTTGTCCTTTGTACAGAGCTAAGACAGGGAACTACATAAGCAGTAACAAACACAGATGCACTTGGAATACAAGGTCTGTAGAAGTCCTGCTTCATTGCAACATTAGCAACCATAACAATCTTCATTCCTCTCTCAAAGGGCTCTTAACTGATTCATATGGGTAGTCTTAAAACTATCAGCTAGGACTACCACCCTGCCTCACTTAGTCTGGCCTCCAAAGCAGGCAGAGCAGCAATCACCATTTAGTCTGTCCTAGTACAATAACCATCCCAAAGACTTCTTTGATGCCATGGTTCTAAATAGTATACTACTACTACTAAGCTTTAGGGACTAATGTGTATCTAGAATAGGTATGAATAAACAGCACCCCAAAAATAACGATTTACAAAACTGTGTAAAGCTGGAGATTTACAGAGCACTTACAGAAGATCATGCTGTTCCCATGATCTAGTGATGAAAATTATTATTTCTGATTCATCACATGCATCACAACGATGTGCTAACCCCTTAGTCGAACTCAGGATGGCATGAAGATGTACTAGCTAATTAACTCTGAAATGCCGCAACCTGTCAGGTGATGATATCATGGACCCAAAGAATGAAATCCCAAACCTACTGGTATCAGTGACAGAAGTCCTTCGATTTGTCTGAGGTCAAGAAGTACTATGTACTGGAAGTGTACATAGCAATTTAGGTTTCCTAGCAAGCGTAAAACACTGCAGTAGTTTAGATCGCACTAACCTCACTGCCTACTTTATCGGCACTAAGTTTGGAGGTGGGTCTGTAACTTTCTGCTAAGCTGCCAAAAGCTCCTGGATCACACGGCTGGCCTGCTTCCAAAGACCTGCAGCTTTGCGTGTCTAACTGCCGACTCCCCTGTAAGTTGCCCTGTTGTGACGATCTGTGCACATGTATATTGCCATCTGCACCCCTACTAGCTGGTGGTCGATAGATTTCAGCGGAAGGACGAGAAGAACCATAAGTTACAGTTACAATAGGTTTCTTCCGTGACAAAGGATTCTCCTGCACGAAGTTTAGGTCTTCATCAATTAGATCATCTGGTTCAGGTTTAATGTCAATTACAGCTTCAGAAGGTGACAATTCCCTCAAAGGCTTGACTGTAGATGTTAAACGGGATGCAGAACCATCTTCACAAGACTGCCTGGTAAAATAAGAAATTGCCAACTATTAATTCATCTGCAAATAAGGTTCTGGAAAATTCTTCCCCAGCAGGGAAGAATCTTTAAGATATTTTTGTTTATATAAATCTAATGCACTGATGGTTATTTGTAGTTCCATTAATCTAAGTCCATCTGTTGATTAAAGAAATGGAACTGGATTCCTGATTTTTTTTTTTAATGCAATAAACTGTAGCAATGCTTTACTCTTCAAAACTACCTTGATCTTTCCAAGTATTTCCGCTCTTCAGAATGGCTACTATAGTCACACAACTACTAATGTCTGAAAGCGTATTCATAAGTAACCAGAAGCTTTACCGTGAAGCAGCGTTCCTTTGCTCCTGTGAACTAGTTGAAACTCTTGAGTCATTTCTTTCAGTCCGAGTGCTCGAAACCGTGAGAGGTGGCATGGTATCTTCACGTCTCCTCTCATCACTCACACATGAACTGCTTTTGCTGGAAGGAAGGTTGCTCTCAAAGATGCTAGATTCTGAAGATTTTACACTAGTTGGCTCTGTGGAGACAGGTACCTTTCATTTTTACATCAAAGCACAGCAATACAGATTTTGCAGTAAATGTAGCTAAGAAACTGCAAACAAGATATTGCGCAGGTCTGAAGACACAAGCTGAAAGCTACTTCAGCTGAAAACATCAGCAAGAAACACCCAGAAATAAATTCTGGACTCAGAAATAAAATCTCAAAATATAAAGCAATTTTCTAAAGAGTCAGGACCCAAACGACTATATAAAGTGAAAATTCACAAAACAGCTAAGATATTTTTTGAAGCTCATTAGACATTCAATGCTACACAGAAAAGATAAACCTACTTTCACTGAAAATAAATTTTCTTACTTACCAGTAGTCACAGATCGCAGCTTATCCAAAACACCATGGAGCCTGAAATAGATAGAGGACAGGGAAGGAAGCAAAAGAGAAAAAGGAGAAATAAAGGAACTTTAACTCAGATTCAGAATAATCATCTTTCAGAAACCAGATGCCTTTCCCCCCTTATAACAAGCATCTCATTTATCTAAGATTTCACCTTCCATCAGCTGACATGTATTTAACCTCAAAAGGGAGGCTTTAAGTACCTTGCTTCCAGTGCAGGTATGGTGTTCAACGCATCATTTACTTTTGTCATTTAGTTGGGTTACCTAGTTAAAGCCAGTACTTTCCACTCTTTCACTACAACCAATGGTGTGAGTTAGGCATCTTCAAAAGGGGTGATTCAAAAAAACCTACATTAGAAGCCTAAAGTATAGCTGAAAAATGCACTTCCTATGTGAAACTTTAATTATACAGCAGAGTTAAACATAATTCTAAATACAAACCTAAAGACTATACAATTCATAGCACTTAACATACTCAGGATTCTTCCAGCATGTTTTGTATATACTAACAATATTCTTTAAGACATGTCGGTGAGCAAAAACATTAAAGCAAGGTGCCAAATTTGCCATTTGCCTGTGAAAAAGGTACCATCCTGAAGCAATACAGAAAACCAAAGGCTATAAAACAATAAGGCCATTTAAAAACAAACACACATTACATTGAGAGAGAAAGAAAAAAAAATGCCAACACGTGAATGCTATCCTGCTTGGAATTCAAATCTGATCACGGTCATCTTCGTAATTTAGACTGGGTATTAGAAAAGAGTTAAGGAACAAAAACATATTGAAACTGGGAAAAGCCAGGCTGTGTGTGAGTATAAGGGAGGCTTATACTCACCTTGTGAGTTTTCACTGGAACACTCCTGAAAGTTTCATTAACTGAGCTCTGCTGATGCGTATCAGTTTTCACACTGACCTCTGGATAACTGTGACCTGACACTTGGTTCAGAGTAAGCAGTCCTAGCCAACCAGCAGGACTGCCAGAATTGCTGCCACAGAACTGCCGTGAAACTTTTGCCAGATGACCCCATGTTACCAGCTACAGAGACAAACCACGGAAGGCAGGCCTTGTTGAGTACTGTAGTTAGCCAGAGGCCCAATGCTTAAGAATGTAAACATTCTGGCTTGCCTTTAGAAGAAATAAAAGCATATACAATTCCCAACTACAATGTTATTTAACTTTTTTCCCACCAGTCTTCTTAGAGCTTATTTGACAGGTTTCATCTTGTCTTCTTTTCCATCATTCATTTAACCAATGCCTACATTGTTACCTGATAAAGTGACACTGAATTTGCATTTGTAAGCAAATGTTGATACTGAATTGAGATTAAAAGATTGACTACATTTGGAATTTAAGCAGGTGACAAAACCAGCAGGAAGTATAATATCTATGTATAGCCGATATCCAGTTCTAAATATATATATATCTTAAGAAAAAAAATACATTGGTTTCACCTGGCTGATGAAATCTGCTTTCTCTACAGCTTTATTATTTTTTTAATAAAGTTTCAGTTTCATTTACAAAGCCAAAAAAGTGTTTTCTGCTTCATGTTATTGTGTTACTTCTTACTGTATATCAGGATTCAGTCAAAACCCCGGTAATGGAGTTACTCTCATCTACGTGTAAACCTCACTAGTTTGTCTTTCTCAATAGTAGTTTTGGGACTCAAGACAACCACACAACTTACTGATACAGTGAAACGCAAAAGTTTTGCCTAGGCAGGCCACAAGACAGAACAAAGAACATAAATGTCTGTGTACTTTTTTTAAAAAAAGGAGTTCATGCTTAATGGCACACCTTTCTTATATTTTTGACAAATGCTGGGAAAAAATTGAAAACTTTGAAAGCAAACTCAAATTATATCCATACAAATAACACTGCCAAATGGAAATCCATCAGTTTAAATAGTTAATACAGTGAACTGTAATAGCTGGAACTAATTTTCACTTTTTGTCAATGTTTATGGTTTCATAACATACTCAACTTCTAAAATGTTTCTCTCTGCTATTTAATTGCATAAAAGCTCCTAACCAAATAAAGGGGAACCTGACTAATCATACAGAAGAAATACTGAAAGTGAATGTAATCAGTCAGTATGAAAATTTCAAAGGAAGCAAACTGAAAAAGCAGAAAAAATGTAGTATTTCGGTAATCTATACAAAACAAAATAATGTTCCTTAAAACTATTAGATCAGAGACTCAGAAGTAAGATTAACTTGAAAAAATACACAACTCTGAAAGCAAGAAAAATCTCTGGAGTGAAATATCTGTTTGGATACTCCGAAACATGGAGTTAACTAAAAGTTTATACTGTAAGCCAAATTCAGTATTAGAAAATGCACGAGAAATATAGTGGCTAAGGCTATCATG
This sequence comes from Bucorvus abyssinicus, assembly GCA_009769605.1. Lineage (NCBI taxonomy): Eukaryota > Metazoa > Chordata > Aves > Bucerotiformes > Bucorvidae > Bucorvus > Bucorvus abyssinicus. The sequence continues at coordinate 18,770,975 of CM020036.1, forward strand.
CAGCATAGCATAAATTAGTCCACGCTATTAGGAGTTAAGAAAAAGTTCGTCTGTTGCTGATTTGTCCTCCTCTCAATAATGCTGGGGTTCTACTTGTGTTTTGTAGAGCTGGGTGGTAGTAATAAACAGCCTGAGAGGTGGGAATACCTCAGCATTTGGTGCTAAGCCTTCTCAAAGACAGTATACAGAATTAGATCCACTGCTCATCTGTCCTGATATAGTAATTCCCAGGCACAGCAGCAACCTGAAGCAGTATTAGCATAAAAAAAAAAAAAAAGAAGTTTGTCTTTGAAGAACTATTTTACATCCAACTACAGTGACTAACACTCTCATACTCACAGTGTGTTTTGCAGGAAATTTCACACTTCATTCAAAAACCTAACTAGACTTAAAAGCAAACAGAGCAGATAAGCCCTCCAGTCCGTTGCTACTTAAATTATCACTGCAATAGCCTAACTGTTGACAGACTAAAAATAATTTACTTATTAGACCAGCAAAGCAGAAGTTTTGCTTAATGCAAATTACACAATGGGAAGATAAGTAACTTCTTAAACTCTCAAGTGACAAGTAGCTTACAAACATACCAAACAGTAAACCTGACAGTATTGTTTCCAAGGAAAAGGGAAAGGTCTTCTGTCATCTGCTCCTGACTCTTCTTATTTGCCACCATAACCATAATATAATCAGGGAGCTCTTCATCTAATAGAAAGATAAATATGTTGGTTTTAATAAATCATAAAAGACACAGCAAACCTCCTTAAACATGTAACCAGCATTCTTTTTCCAGTTTACTATAAGACTCTGCAGGCAGAGGATTAGGTACGCAAATTAACAAGACTTCCATTTCCACTGAGGTTCAACACAAGTTTCAGCTATGAGTAAGGAATAAAAAACTGCCAACTTCACAAGAACATAAGCTGAAAATAAGATCAAAGTATTGAAAAAAGTGAGAAAATAAAACACAAAAAGGACAAGATAAAAGAAAGCCACTCTGCTGCCTATATCCTTTTACTCGAACACTACCCATCTACAACTTTCATCACTTCAAATATTGCCAAATATAGCACCTTATCCTTGTCAAATTTCCTTTAGTTATAAAGACCAAACAGGTAAATACCCCTCTCTGATTTGTGCATTAAACAAATCAAAACTGTATTAACTAACTTCCAAATTTTCCATCTAGAAAAGAACCACAAAACCCAGCAACTCTGAGAGTCTGATTCTCTTAACTCCCTAACACACGCAATTTCATACACAGTGAGGAATCCATTCCCGTACTGGACTGCTCACACAGGGTACACCTACTCGTTGGAAAGGATAGGAAGGTGCTCAGAATCTGACATTAATACATTGCAGGTTTGGAGAGTTTGGTATGTGGCTATTTACTGTGGCCTAGCTCTGATCTGGTCTGAAGGACCGCATGGCGCTTTTGTTACTCGAGGGCGTTAGGTACGCTTCCGGAGCACATATTTCAATTTAGTTTAATCAAACACCTCATGCTCTCCATACCACTCCATGACATGAACAATAATAAGTGAAGATAGCTGGCAAATCCACCTCAAACCGTGAATTTGAACCAAGGCTGTATATAGCTGTACACATCTCATTAAAAAGACCTGAAAAATCAAGTCTGAAATAGAAATCAAAATATCAGTCAAAGGAATTGTCTTTCTATGTACCCTGGAAACAATTCATCTGTGCCCTAGACTACAGAAATAACATTCATATGTTGCACCTGCACTCCACTATCACTATTCAAGCATTCCATCATGGCACATTCCTATCCTAAACCCTAACTTTTTTTTTTGGTGGGATTTTATTTATTTAATGTAAACTACAAGTTGAACAAAATGGATGGATACCCAGATCTAGGAACTTAGGATTGATTTTTTCTGGCCATGCTACTTTTAAACCTGTTCAGCAGCTCAGGTGATTCCACATACGACAAAGTAAAAAGAAGCAGATATTTAAGTATAGATCATAACATAAGTTAGCACAATTTCCTGTAACCGTACGACAGGAGGAAAGAAAGAAAGAAAGTATCTGCTTCACTCAGTGACTGTGTTGGCTTATGTCAACTTAAATTTGTATGCAAAACTACAGCCTTTTGAAAATTTTGATAGTTCATGAATATTTAACTGTCTTTACTTTGCTTCATAGATAGGAATTTTTCCTTTGCAAGTTCTACACTACAAATAAGTTTCAACATGTCTTGTTGTAGAGATTTTCTGAAAGACCTAGCAGTTACAGAAAGAAACAAAGGCATGGTTCTTGCACACAGAGACTAGAATGATGGAGAACCACTTTTTACTAGTTACCTAAAAGAAGAAATAGAGTGTTTTTGAAAAACATTACTTAAAAAGTTGGGCAAAATACTCTAGTCAAGAAAAGAAACCTGGAAAATTACAGGAATTTTTAAACAGTGGTTTAAAAAACAACAGAGAAGCCAAGGGAAGTCAGACTTGGAGATACAAAGATATTTAAAGATGTTCAGAAGCTAACTAAGAAGAAAGTGCAGATGTCGTATGGTGATCTTGGGAACTGCCTTCTTAATACAGGAAATAGAAAGAAAAGAGAAACAGAGAAAGAATAATCAGCCATAGCTGAAATCAAAGATTACTAGCATTCTACCACCATCTTGGTATTAGAGATAAAGAAGATTTTTTTTCAGAAATGCAGGAAAAAGCAGACAAAGAATCAAGGACTGAGAAACTGAAACCTGGAATGAATAAAATAAAATAATCATAATAAAAAAGTTACTGAAAAGACAACTTTTGAGATGGCGAAAAAAGACGACCTTACAAGTAAAAAATTCTAAACACGGTTCCTTGGCACCCGCTGAGTTCAGAATGTCAGCTGGTAGATTATTCTATGGAGGCAATACATTTTGCTTTCGTAAACCAAATAGTCTCCTTTAAACAGGAAATAAGATTAATTCAAGATCAAACTACAAACTTTGAACTTGGTCCTGCAACTCACAGGATTTCTGAACTATACACTCAATTCCTTTCCTCTACCTGAAATCCAAGAAGCATCAAAGACAACAACAAGGCAGTTGCAGGACTGAGGTATTTCCTTCCAACAGAACACTGTGCTAAGTTACCAGCTTTTATTGCAGTAAAAAACAGCTGCTCTTAAGTGCAATACCTATTTAATCCTGGATTCAGGAAAAAAACCAAAGCACCACAGACATTCACACTGCTCAGACATCTCGCCTCGCAACTCAAAATAAAATTTCACCCTGCCTCTAAAATTCAGTTACGTATGTTTCATCAACATTAGCTTAATGTAGCCCTTAGTTTTCTCCTCAACAGTCAAGCTCTTACATTGTATGGAGTTGTCCTACATAATGTTTCTGACTTGGCCTTTCCACCACCTAGAACAGTCAGCCTATATCCTTCCTCCCAATTTTGATGAATGTCTCATCCTGAACTCAAAAGGCTGCTGAAAAGATGCCTAAAAAAGACTGACTCCATCTCAGAGTGGTTACAGGTAACTGTTATATTTGCAAAGATCTTGCTTTATGTGATGTCTCTCCTTGTGCCTCAAAGAAACTTCCTTAAATATTCACAGACACACCAGTGTTTGCTTGTTTTTCTTTCAAATCCTTTGCCACTATTTCTGCTGGGAAGATGAGACTGTAGCCTTCTCAGTTACTTCCTTTTAGTTCTTCATATATCAGTATCCATGTACTGCATCCTCTTATGCTTAGACTACGCATATTTTGTGAAGTAAGTCTTTTTCTTTCATACTAGTCCAGCACTTCAGGTAATTGATCTCATGCTTAAGCCTTCTGTATCCAGTAACACAAGCAATAAAAAGTAAACATGCTGTTCTATTAGCTAGCTGATTGTTTCCCATCTAATGACAAACCTAAAGAAGACTGCTAAACACAAGATAAAACTTACCAACATAAGCCCCCAGCTCCTGCAACTTTCCTTTTATAGCACCCTAAAAAATAATGAAATAGCATTTAAGAGATGGAGCAACAAAGTATTTCTAACTGCAAAATGGTGGGAGGCTTAGCAAAGTTTTTCCCATTAAATGTTTGAACAAATGTTGGTTTAACATGTTACTTCTCCTATTCTCCACTGCTCATGACCAAAACATTTTAATGGTAAGGGACTAGACAACAGAACAGCCAGAACTGCCAGAATTCTCACACACTCTACCATATTTCCCATACACCAGTTCCTGATGCTACCAAACATCCTCTAAGTCCCAGCTGTCTTTTTTTTTTTAAGCAGAGACCATCAGGGCTCATAAGGTGCAAAGAAAACGAGTCCTGTATGGTTTGATAAAAGGTCATTCCCGGGTCAGCAAAAAAACAAACAAACAAACAAAAACCTGACAGGATTTTCAAACTGTGATTGCTGAGTGGGAGCAGCTGACGAGCCCTGACGGTAACGGGGCTTACAGTGGAACGCCCGACTACGGCTGCTCCCTCTCCCGGGCAGCTCCCGGTTCCGGGCCTGCATCCTAGGCGGGCCTCTGCAGGGCGAGAACTCCAACTCCCGGGGAAAGATGGCAGCTGCCCTCCGGGGTGCGGTAGGACCCTGACTCTACTTCCCAAATCAAGGACGCTCCTGCTCGTGCCCTTCCACGGGGAGCCCCGAGGCCGAAGGCTGCTCGCCGCCAGGAGCTCCCGGTCACGACGGCCCAGATGGAGGTTTAACCCGCTGCATCCTTCCGCCGGTGGAAGAGAGTCTGGCGGTGCAGGGTTCGCAGCGCCGCCGTCACCTCCGCGCCAAAGGGGAGGCCGGAGGGAGCCCGACGCCTCAGCCATCGGCCGGGCCTGCCCCCCACAACGGGGTCAGGCCCCTGCCGCGAGTGGAGAGGGAGCGACCCGGCTGCTTCGCTCTCACCCGGATCTTGCGGCTGATCTCGGTGCCGATCTCCATGGTCGCGCTGCCACGCTCCAGTCCCTTCCCGCCGCGCCGTTCCCCCTCCCCTCCCACCGCGGCCTCCCGGCTCCGCTCCCGCCGCAGGCCGCGCCGGCTGTGGAGCGCCGCGCCGGCGAGTGCGTGGCCTCCACCTGCAGCGCCCCCTGGCGGGCCGCGGCGGTGCCTCCGCGCCGCCCCCACCGCCCCGTCCACCTCTCCCGCGCCCAAGCGGTGAGGAACGTCCTGGCTCATGCCAGGGCACTAACGTAGAGGTAGATGGTGCCCGAGCTTCCCCTGACGCTGCTCAGCAACCCCCGTCTTCTCCCCGCATCCCGCCCGCCCCTTTCCCAGCAGCTGCCCTAGGCGGCCCTTTGGCGCTCGAGGCGCGCGCCAAACCGCCGCTTTACCGAGACGCTCCGTGTGCCCTGTAAGCGCTCGGGCTGCCCAGGCCCGAGGGCGGCCTGGTGGGGCGGTGCACCGCTGCAGCGGTGCCGCGGGGAGAAGGGGCACTCGTCGCCGCAGCTGCGAGGCCGGCGGCGTTCAGCCGCCCTGGACCCGCCGTCACCGCAAAACGCTTCTGAGCCCGTGGCTGCGGCCTGCCGTGGTCTGCAAGCACCAGGCAGCCACAACGCTCGAGGGCCTGGCTCTGCAGTGAAGAAAATAAGTGTACCTTTCAGCATATTTCTAGGTCGCTGCGTGCCAGAGGGTCTGCATGTAATTACTCAAGTGTTGCATTCAGCTTTCTTTAAGTTACCTCTTCTTTCATTCCCACTTTTTATAAAACTGGCTTATGAAATCCTGCCGCATGGCTTAGGATAAGTATGAGTACCGTAACATTAACTTATAAGGTTATTTTAAAATTAATGCTGCTTCTTAATTAATGAAAAATTTGAAGATTTAAATATCTCCTTGTTAAAAACCTAATATATTATGGTATAGCAGTACACACAAAGTATCAAAGTAACTTTTAATCTATACTACAGCTATACTATAAAAGTATTTTACTATTGAATTTTAGTTTTGTGACCCCATGTTAGACTGATAAGAAGCCTTAAAACCCCATGTGTGTTTTTGTTTGGTTTTGTTTTTTTCTTTTTTTTTTTTCCTTAGGTTGCAGCATCTACTAGTCTTATTGCTACAAGGGATCAGCTGCAGAGGGAGGAATAACTATGTGGAAGTCATATTTGAGCCATGCCATTGGTTTTTTGCACCAATGTCGCAGCTTCACTTCAACTGAAGTAGTAACATTCAAGTGAGTAGTAACATTATAGAAAGCCCAGCCTTCAGACAACGGATCTTTTACAAGTAATGCCACTGGGTAAAATAAACTCCAGGCATTGTAGCTAACAGCTGTATTAATCTTTTTCTGCATCAATGCCTCTAATATAAACCAAACATCATACAGAGGTAGCCTAGACTAATTGCTAATGATCTGAGCTGTTTGCCTGACTTTACATATACTTGTGTTACAGTGAGATACACCTAGTAGCAGATTAGTTTAATTACAACATTCCATTCTAACCTTCAAGAGATGCATTTGGCTCTCAAGATTTCATATGTATTACTTTATTACTGGAACAAGAAAAATAGTCATTGAAGGACAGAAATAGGAATTGAATTTATTTTATAACTAATGAATTTACTTTAGAAAGAATTACTGTCTTAAAAAAAAAAAAGTATCCTTTGTAAACAACAGGAGCTCATTGCTTCAGGTTCAACGCCGTGAAAAGTGTAGGGAAACTGCCTGATTTCTTCTAACAGAAATTATGTAACAGATAAGTACTTAGTAGAACAAGGTTCAACATGTTGCATTTTATGAATCTTGCAAACATGAAGCTTCAAGCATGTAACAGACATTTTGTGTGCTCATTTTTCTACACCTTCCATTCTCTCCACTACTATCAAGAAATATATAATGGTGTATAAAGACCCAGCTGTCTCTTGCTTTTTCACAAATAAGAAATGGAAGATGGAAAAACAGGGAGGCTTCAGACACAGAGCTAAAACATAGAAGTGATGAATGCAGTGAATTTGTTCAAAGAACAGCTTTAAGGGTCACATGTAGAATCAGAGGTGTTCTGACACTTCAGTTCATGAAGTCACTATTTGGCATGGCTAGTAAGTAAATCAAGATATTTTTCCATGTGACTTCTTCATTATTTCAGCATCCTGGGAATGCCACTTCAACTAGTAATTTCTGGATTATCCTGCCTGTGTTTTTATCACAAGCGGACAACTCTCCAGTAGGCTGAGGAGTATGCCCATGCATACCACTTTTCTGCCTGGGGGGTAACTGATTCTCCTATGTGGCTCACTTCCAGCTTTCTGTCTTATCGTTAGTCAATGCAAAGACCTGATGATGGACAGAGATCCCAGAATCGGAACAAAGTGAATAATTGCATCAACCTTCACCCCGTTGGCCGATATACTCAACTGCAATCACATATTTAGACTGGAATGGAAAAAAAATCAAAATGGGTCCAGAAGGGAAGATGTCCTAAGAACAAAACAGGTTTATCCCTGTTCCACTATGGGCAGGCAATATTCAACCCAATGGGCAGAAACTTTTCTCTGTACTTAGAGAACAAGGGCGGCAACATTCAGCTGTAGGCTATTAGTCTTTTCCTCCCATAATTGTCAACAGGAGAGTAAAGAGTACAGCAAAAGATGTGGGTGTTTCTACCAATGCATGTCACAAGCATTGCCTAAGGGTTAAAGGGGAGAAGTACAGGATAGGGCCCCAAGGCAATTGCTCTGTCTTATTGATGTGTCTTTATCAGAGTTCATCCCATGTTCGTGGACACTTTTGCCTCTTTCGCCTATTTATTAGAGTTGATTGTTGGAGCAAAGCAGGTAATGGAGAGCTGCTGAGGCAAAAATGAGATAGGTCAAAATGGAGAAAGTGCAGAAAAACACAGGAAACAAATGGAGATTACAGGAAACAGAAGAAAAAATAATTCAGGAATAAGTTTGATGAGCTTTAAAAAGAGAAAACATAAGCTGCAGAGGAGCATATTGGCAATGTCCTTCTTGTTTCTTAAGATTATGTGTTGTCTTTAATGTAAATGCAAATAGAGAAAATACAGTAAGGAGCAACTATGGAAAGTTAGAAAACTCTAATAAGTGCAACTTCTGGGCAGAGAATCAGGCAGGAAATGGGTGTGATCAAGATTTAGAGTAGGAAATGTGACAGATAAGAGATTGAGACCTTGTTTCCAGTATGAATTGTTTAGAAACAGGAAGGGTTGCCTCTGTTACCCTGAATTTTCATGGCTTGGATTTGTCATGCATTGTATTGGTCGGTTTTCTCTGGTGAGTGACCATAGTTCTGGCCTGTAGCTGATACCATTAGAAAAGAGTATCTGCTTAGTTTAGTTTGAAGAGACTTCATTTTATTCAATATAAAAGTCCTCTGAATGAATTCTTTCCTTGCATTATGGACTGCCCATCATAACTATGGCAGATGTAGGGGTGAAAGATATTTCCCTGATTAGAGGAATGCCCGTTGTGTTTAAGAGAAATAACTCAGAAGACTTCATCATAGTACAAACTTACCTACATATTCCAGCTGAGATTAGTGTCCTCCTGAGTAACATGCTATTTTGCAAAGCAGCTCTGCAGGTTAGACCTGCTCAGACAGCAGCATGTTTGTGCGTTTTACATCACCAAAACACTTGCTAAGTTTTACAGCTGTGAGTTAGCGTTCACATATTCACTTTACCTTTTTCCTCATCCCTGACCTGTTTCAGGTTTGTATATACTTTTGCCTGGTTGACACAATGTGAAGAGCCATAAAATTCCAAATTGCATGCAACAGTTGCTGATTTCACACACACGCATACACATCCATATATTTGTGGGACTGGAGTGCAGCCCCTGACGTGATATTTGCCCTGGTTAAACACTGTTAATATTACTTAATTGATATGCATTTAGTGCTTGCTATGACAGTTGTTATTAAGGGCATAATTTCTACTGACACCATTGGGAGTTTTAAGTCCAAGCAAGGGCTGAAAAGATCAGTCTTTAATCTGCATTTTCTTGCTCTGTATATTACCAACAGGTGAAGCTTTTCAATGACTTTTTTTTTTTAGCTGCAAACAGAAATGGATGTACATAGGTCATTTTGTACAGCACACACAGATTAAACCTTGAAAATATTTCCAAGCTGCCTGAAAATAAGACCAACATATTTTTTGGTAAGAGACTTGCCTTAATTGGACAGGCTTAAAATAAATGATCATATGATTAAAAAAAGCAAGGATTGCCTGCTATTTGTTGTAACCCCTATTTCTGTAATGCCCCTGTAGCCAGAGAAGCAGCTGTTCATTGCTGACATTCTCCCTGCCAGGCATTCCAACTCTCTGAGGTAATGGGCTACAAGCATACGGGCCTTCGCTTTAATTCTTTCAGCGTATCCTTCCGCATGGATAGAGCGAGGGGAACGCCTCCAGGAAAAGAAATTAAATGCACACACACAGAGGCACATAGAGACAAGCGATCTGAAAATATTCCCAAGAATGCAATTTGCGCTCATGCGGCACAGCGTCACATGAAAGAAGCTGCCTGAAGAGCTGGCTGGCACAGGTTTATTTTGTTGTAATATTTTCTTCCACCCCCAGCTCTTTACCCAGTGGAATGATATCCAGAGCAAGTTTTTTGAGACAGGAAGTGAGGAATGTTTTCACTATGAGTGATCTGAGAAGAAGGTGGGTTAGCCGAGATAGCAGCTGTTTCAGACAAGAAGAACACAGTAAGTCAGTTCCTGAGGAATACAGATGATACAGCTCCGGGAGAAAAAGCCTTGGAGTGCTGTGAGGTTTTTCTGGCTACACGTATGTGAAAGGAGACTCGGTATCTTTGGATCGCTGTACAAGGTAAGGGGAAAACAGCAGGCAGAATAAAAAAAATAGTGGGTGAGCTCCTCTGCTGTGTACCGTAAGACCGAGATGTTTCAAGCATTTACTTTTTGAAAAGTAAAGGCTGTAGAGCAGTGCTTCTGGAGGTAGGGGAGGTTTGAGATGTGCATTTATTGCTGCTCTTTCAGTCCAAGAGTCAAGTCAAAGATTAACTTGTAAAACAAGGAGAGGGTGGAGTATTCTGAGGTTTTTTGGCTCCCCAAATATTTCTGAAATAAATATATGTATTTTAGGCATTTGAAATAATAGGAACCCTCTTTCATCATCATGTATTACAGTTTTATTTTGTACACCGTCACTCATGCAATCTGTTTAAAAAATCTTTGTAAATTAAAATGCTAATTATTGAGGGGGGAGTGGGAGGTGTAGGTAAAGGGGGGAAAGATACCACAATGCTCAGTAATCATGTGTCAGTCATGGCCATGTTGCTGAAATTCTAATATAACATTTTTGAAACGACGTGTTTTTGTTGAAATATAAATGAACAAAGTTTGGCCACTAAAGACATTTTTAGCTGTTGTGTGAAAATTTCAGGCTTACTAAATCAAGACTTGTTATTGTACAGGTCATCAGTTGGATTGTAACTCTCAGCACTTCATAGTAGCTTTTTGATAGAGCAGCTTTATAACGATGCAGATGTGTCCGAATTTAAAGTAATACCAAAGACGAATAGGAGAGTACTTAGTACTGCAGAATGCACAGCTGCTGAATAAAAACAGCACAGCTGGGTTTGCAAAGAAGTACACATGGCCAGCAGTAGAAGTTACTGAGTGGTACCTCAGTGTTATTCATTAAACTTGCCTTTATTCTACAATATTTATTGTATGTCAGAAATTTTTTTTTTTTAGTTGGTCTTTTGTGACATGGGCTGGAAGTTAATTACGTAAGTTTTCCTTGTTATAAATGTGTTTCAGAAGTAATGAAGATTATGTCAGACGTGTACTGAGTTAAAACATTTAGGGTAAAGGCTCGGTGGAGGAATAAATGCAAACAACATATCATAACCTGAAGAGCACTTCTGGCACGTTCTGAAAATTCCTCTCTAAACTTCCTTCCTATGTTGCACTGATTGCTACCTGTCTGTGTAGTGAAATAACTGAAAATTTGAGGTTGCCTCATGTTAGCATTAGATGGTTTGGGAATTTCACCCGTCAGGTCAGCCTCTTGGTTAGTGATTTTTTTTTTTTTTTTTTAATTTTTTTTCCCCATGCCCTTAGAATATTTTTCTAAGGGCCTGATGAGGGCATAGAAGTTATATAGTCTTAAATATTCTATGGTACTACAGGAAAACAGCACTGCACTTCTGACTGCAGCTTCCAAAAAGATGAGTGAGTTGGTTTCTCTCGTTGCTGTAGCCCCAAAGAAAGCGCGTAACTGTGCACAGCATGTATTGGAAAACGGGCCCTGGGGACGTGAGCTGAGGTCAGTCAGCCAGAAGGGACCCTGCCAGGAATAAACCCAGTGCGAGATTCTGCTGGCAGTGGGCAGGAAACTAAAAGCTTCTGTCTGTAGAGCATTCCCTGCATGCTGCTTCGGGGGGGCAGGATTTGGAGGATCAAAGTACAGAGCAAGTAATAAAGTGAGGACTCCCCGCGTATGCCTAAATTTTTCAGGGGAACCTGTTGCAATCAGTTGTTATTTATTCTGCAGCTGTGACCAAAAATAAATCAGTTGGTGTTCGGGCCAGGGGTTTTTTGATTCAATTAAGATTTTAGGTGGTATCTGTCGAGGATAGGGATTGTGTAGTAAGGTATATCTGCTTCCAGATTTTTAGAAACATGGCCATGAAATATGCTTATGGTCATCTTTGGAGCAGGGCTGCAAAGATGTCATTGAGGAAAAATGCTGTGCTGCCTCCTCTTTCTCTGTTTCAGGCCTTTAGGATCTTTCCGCCTCCCCTTCTTCTTCGCCATGCTGCTTACAAGGGAGTCTAATAGGAGATTTTCAACCTAAAGAGTTTGTGGTTGTGCTGAATAACATTAAATTTCTAGGGACGTATAAAAATATACAAGTCACATGCGTCTATGTTTATAGCTATACCTTTCAGTTTAAAACCGGGAGCAGCAGGATGACTTTTGTGATTACCCCACCCCTCGTTAACGGAAATCCTCCTGTTGTCCCTGTCTGATAATTCTAAGCGTCTTCACAAATCAAGTGGTGCCCTTTAAAACGTGCTACTAACACAATCCAGCCTGAAAAACAACGCAGCTGCTGGTTTTCTTTTTGTCTGTCGGGCGGTGCGGCGCTGCCACTAGAGGTCCCCGGGCAGAGCTGCCCACGCTAACAATGAGAGGAAGAAGCGGCGCCGTCCCCCGGGCGGCGCGGCCCCGGGGCTGCGAGCGGCGCGGGCAGGGCGGCGGCCGCCACGCGCGCGCAGGACGCTGGCCCGTCCCGCGCCGACAGCGCTGCGGGCGGGCGGGCCCGTCCCGAGGGTGTGCGGCGGGGCCGGGGGCCGCGGCGCGGCGGGGGAGGCGGTGCAACCCCTTCCCGTTCCCCGCGGTGACGGTGGCTTTATCTCGAGCGTGTGAGGCGCTTTCGCTTCAGCGGTAGCCGCAGCGCCCAGCCTCGCTGTGGCGACTGCGCTGAGCACGCGTCCTTCTGCAGAACCCCCGTGTAGTCCGGGAATGTTTGTGGTTTTGAATGCCCTACTGAAAACGAGTGACAGTTTTCATAGGCTAGGGTGCATGTGGAAAGAAAACACTTGAAAGAGGAGATTCTACTTGTATGTTGCGGAGTTGACAGGAGAGGAGGCGTGAAGGTGTTCGCAAAAGGTGGGGAAATGGGAAGCTACCTTTAGAGTGGGAATAAGTATGTTTTGCAAGGAAAAATTCGGGAAAAAATGGTTCTCAGAATTAGCGTAGTCTCTTGGCGAGGCAAAGCATAACCTGAAACAACACAGAGCAGTTCAGCATAAGAAATAATGGTACAGTTAACTGTAATTCAGGGCAAATTACAGGAATTGGATTTTAATTGTCTGGTAGGAAATGGGAGCTTTAATGCTTTCTCTTCTTGCCTTTTTCTTAATCGTTTATAGGACTTAAGTTTGTGTTTAACCCAACAGATAGTGGCTGAGGTTGCATGCTGCTCTGAAAAAACAGCCAAATGACAGAATTTGCTCTTAAAGAAGATGGCATTGTTCAGTATTAGAAATACCATGGAGGTATTTCATTTAAATACTGAGTCAATTTAGAAATACTTGTATTAAGGCATTGCAGTCACATTTGATTAAGACTCATTATTCACTTGCGACTTTAAAAAAAGAAATCAACTTGACAAAGACTGGTATCGTTTGTGGAAAAACCAGAAACTCTGGTGCTTTTTCTTTATTTGAATGCATAACAGCTCTGCATTTGGGAAAAGTTGACTGATTATTTAGATTTAGAAAAAATATACATATTATTTTCCCCATATTACCATTCCCCTTTCAGTCAAAGCATTTATGATTCTTGTATTTATTCTCTTTCTCTTTTGCTCTGTACTAGGATTCCAGTGGATGCCCCTCCTACTTGTCTCTTGGGGAAAAACTTGCTTGTCTTTAATGGATACTGCTGCTGCTGGTTGACCTCTGGAGACTTTACAGCTCCTTACCCTTTGAGAGGCGATAGCTACTTGTCCTCTGTCAAGGTCCCGGTGGTAGTAGCTTTTTATCAGTAACATCTTGTGGGCAAAAAAGAAGATGCCCCTACCTTTTGGGTTGAAATTGAAACGAACTCGACGTTACACAGTATCCAGCAAGAGTTGCTTGGTGGCTCGTATCCAGCTGCTCAACAATGAATTTGTGGAGTTCACACTGTCGGTGGAAAGCACAGGCCAGGAGAGTCTGGAAGCAGTGGCTCAGAGGCTTGAATTGCGGGAGGTAAGTGAACTGTTGAGTGAAGGTCTGGTTTTGTCTCTGGTGCTGGATGACCTGTGTGGTGAATCCTTATTTGGGGCAATCAGTTTATTTACTAGAGCAGCTATCCTGTGTTTCCCTTGTCTCTTCACCTTCTGGTCTTGATGGAACTTGGATTGTTCCAAAACAGTTGCAAAACTGCAGAACTAGGGAATGCCCAAGGGGAGGACATGTGAGAAGTGGCAGTGAAGAGAAGCGTAGACCAATAAACAAAGTGACTGGTTTTTAAACCTGACAATGCTGAAAATGCTGTTTAAAAAAAGACCCCAAAGCAAAAAAAAAAAAAAAAAAATTCTGCCTAAGCAACATGGTTACTAATTACTGCAAGACTTGAGACAACTTTTAGCTAAAGATATGAAAGAGAGTGTTGTTTGTGTGCATGTATTTTTTTTTCTGATGGATTAGAGCTGTGAAAAGAACCTTAAGCACAAAATGTGATAAGCGTACCAGTGACCAGTTATTTGTACTGTTTGTTCAAATACCACAAACACGTTTGCAGACATTGTCTTGGAGCAAGCATATAGTCATTTAAATCAAGTGTTGGCCTCATGGGGAAGCATGGTTTGCACTGGTTGAATCTGTATTTATCTGTGTAACCTGCCTTTTCCCGAAAAAATTCCTTCATATTTTGAAGGATCCTTTTGCAGCTGAAATTTACTCTTCTGCCACACCTTTAGTGATTATTCATACATCTCCTGTATTAATTAATTCTGGAATGCTGAGCTGCAAAATGTTGTTTATAGAAATTACATAGATCACAAACATGTGAACCAATGTAATTGTTTTACAATTTTGTGTAACACAGGTGGATTCGATCGCAGCAGTTGAATGCTCTCAATCCGGAGTAAACTGACATTTCCCACTAGAGTCTCAAAAGGTTTAGTTCATTTTGTTGACATTAAACTGTGACAGCACATGTACTTCTGGGGGACAGGAGAGAGAAAACTTGTAATTAAACTTCAGTCTTGCTGACACTGTTCTGAAGAAGATCCTTTTGCTGTGTTACGTGGTCTGCCATGTAATGGTGTTTCGAATGTGCAATTCAAATACAGGATGAAAACCCTAGACTTAGGTAACCAAAATAAGAGTAATTGTGAAAATAATGGTTGTCGCTTAACTATGTTTTTTTGAAATGTTATATTTCTGTTGTCAAGCAATGGCAATTGCTTATAACTTTGCTCAAATATTGAGCAAATAAATTTAGAGCTCAATCCTGCAAACATTTATTACTATATACAGCTTGCATTACTATAGCATTTCCTATATTTAGTCAGTTGTTTTATAAATACTTTTTTTTTTTTCTGTTTGGAGAATAATATATTATATAGATGTGAATCCATTAATCTCTAAGTGTTTATCTACTGTGATTGTTCTCAATCCCAATATGCATTCCTGTAGATTCTCCAAATATTTTTTTTTAGTGTACAGTTGTTTTGGAAAAATGCAATTCTATGCAATAGTATGACTTTTTTTTTTTTGTCTTGCTCCTTCTAGCAAAGGGAGAATCTAACTACTCTTGTAGCCTTAGCGTTTACTTACAACACAGCAGATACCATATATTTAGAATTCGCTTACTGTTGTGTGAATGGGGTTTGTCAGCTTTATCTATCCACATTCAGATGTCCCTGCCAAGTCAACAGAAGGTAAACAATTTTAACTATATTTGGTTTGCAAAACACAAAGGCTTTGTCTTCCTGAATGATGACTGCTAACTTTTATTGGACTAGTCACAGGGCATTGGAGATGCAGTTTTTTTCAGCTATTCTTCATTATCTCTTTCTTTGGAGCTACTCCTAAAATTATGTTTAAAAAAAAAGAGAAAGATGGCAATTCCCTCAATTAAGAGTTATATATCAGACTAAGGGAGTTGACAGTACACTATTGAACTCTGAGCAGATTCCTTCAGTCATGCATTCTTGCATGGATTATTTGGCAGGAAAATGCATTGCAGTAAAAGGAGATGGAAAATAGGGATATAAATTACTTTCCAGAGCTTGTTTTCAAAAAATGTTGTTCTGCCTTTAAATAGTTGGATTTGCCAAGCAGATACTGGATCATTCCTGACTGCTTGGTAGAAAGTTTTCAGAAAGGAAAATTTGCTCAGGACTTTGCTTAAATCTGCAAAACGAGCGTTAGTCCTTGATACTGTAAAATACTAAGTACTTTCTATAAGAGGCTGCGTGTTGTTAATGCACTAAACACCCTTAAAGCACATGTGTGAATTCTTAGTGTTAAAACGTGAAAGTCTGACTGTGTATTTGCATACTGAGACTTAATGCAGTTATGAAAACTGAGGCATCAGTTTGGGATTACTGTATATGAGCTGTGTAGTTGTGACATGCAGTTCCCATGCAGAACAGTTTACTGCAGGAGGTATGAGGAGAATCTCTACACATTGAATAGTAAAATTCATAAACATCTCTTTCTCTCCGGTATAGTTTGCAATTACTGAATTTGGACAGAGAATTGAAAGGCTTATTTTTAAATGCTTTGCCATCTTTTAAGGTGTTTGTTTTAACAGATCTTTATGCGAAAAACTCGTTGTCAAGTGATGCTTTGTGTGGCTAAGCACTAGTTTTCTTTTCATTTTCCAGTTAGTACTTCTGAATTTCCAAGTTGTATACTAGTATGGACACATAGTTAGGTTTTAGGTATGTTGACAGTTTTATTTTTTTGCAGAATGGTAGACTTTATAGAAAAGTGAAAAGAATGCGTTAAACTTAGAAGGATATCTGGTATTCCCAGAATGTGACTCATCAGCAATGGATATGTAATCCAGCTCCCTTAAACTGAGGAACTGGGGAAAGAAGCCAAAGCGAACAGGGAACATAAGTTACCCTTTGTAGCACAGCCTGTCTTTTATCCTGTGAGAAAACTATAACCAAGCTTGATTTATGCAAAAAGCTGTATTTGTTGCGGAAAACTGTTCTGGAATTACAAGTTTTGAAATGCTGCTGAGAGCTCTGATTGTTAACTGCCTTAAAAAGTATGGGCAACACTGCTCATCTTGCATCTAAGGCATGAGTATACAAATTAAATACTTGAAAATATAGAATTTTTTTTATCTTAATACAGCTAGATATCTATAGGATGTTTGGCAGATATTACGACTCATTTACTTCTCTTGCTTGTTCTTCTTTTATTTCTGTTTTCTAATAACACTTCTAGAGCTGAATGAAGGGGCAAATTCTGCTACTGTGGTTAAGTGGAGTCTGACTTAACTGCACATATGTGATAAAGGTTTGGGCCCAAGTACAAGAACTAATGGTAGGGAACTTCTGTGGAGGGTGTGTGTTGTGCATAGGCAAGTTCCTGTGTTTGTCTGGGACGTGAATAGGAAAGAAGGAACCAAGGTTATCTGGATCTGAGTAACTTCAAAATTCTGAAAGAGTGCTTCAGAAATGCTTGAACCATGCTGTAAAACTTGTCCCTGAATTCTTGGAGAAAACACACCAAAAAATGCCTTTAATTCACTGTGGTGTTTCTTAAATCAGTGTGTTGCATATCTTAAGAGTGTTTTTAAAATAAGATCAAGTGCAGCCATAAATATTCTTACGTATATGTGTATCAGTGAACATGCTGACTGGCAAATAGAAGTTGGGCCAAGTCATGACAGAGGGGTGTCAAAGTCAATGACAGAATTTTAGCTAATGCTTGGAGAAATAAGAGGAGAAGCAGTGCTTGAAGTTTAACTGCTCTCTGAACCAATTTTTTCCTTGGAATTAGGAAAAGAGAAATTGTCATGGAGGAATTTGTATAAAAATGCAGACCTTCAGCATGTACTCTAGTTAATTTAAAAGATGCTACTTTATTGAAAAAGAAACTTGACTCCATCTAAAACATCTATTAATTATAAGTGTACTGTAATATTAGTTTAGGAATCAAGATAAATTAAAGTACAGCAGTCAGCCAAAAATCAGTAATTGCCTCAGTACAATTATTGTAGCTCTTCCTTTTTCTGAAGGAAAAATGCTATCCATTCAGGTATAGGATTTGCACTCAGTCTTTTCACACTGAACAGCACAAAATTAAGGTTTTTCCATGAAAGCAGTAGTGGCACTTAAGAAGCCTTGCCCCTGATTTCATCAGCTTTTTTTATAAAGTTAAGTCAGAAATTGAATATACCACTTCATTGTACTTTTTCACTGTCACAATGTCTGTGAATTGCTGTACAGTTTTACACTAATTTTGGCAGAAGAGGTTTTCTTTAATTCTGAGGCAAAGACATTGGTTTATTGTTTAGTATTTTTAGACTACTTTGAAATTTTGCTTTTCTTTGTTGTAAAGCAATCAGAATTTAAGCCTCTGATGGATGGGAACATGATACTCCTTTTAATGTCAGTGCTGTGTAATGTGTTTGTGTGAGTCCATCCTTCTCAGAGCCTTGGACAGTGCTGGGAATAAGTAACTTTATATAAAATAAAACAACCAAGTATGTTGATAACTGACCTGTTTCTGTAAGGGGATAAAATGGTTTTGGATATAATGTTTTCTGTACTTTATGAAAGTATTGCTCTGTGGCTTGTAAATTAGCTGGTTAACCTTCCTCTAATGTACTGGTGAGTAGAATCTGCCTTGCCTGTCAGAAGACTATTAATTCAAGATATTTGAAGGGTGTAAAACACAGTGTATTGTGATTTGTGCAATGTTTTAATTTTAATAAATTAGAGTATGTCACATTGTTTTACAAAGTATTGATTTTGTTTATTTCTTATGCCTGCTGCTTTGCTTTAAGCTATAGTTGGTAATTGCTTTGTTTAAATAGTATTTGTGAAACCCGTATTGGAGTAATTAGGAGAAAATAATTGTGTGCGTGGGTCTGTGTGTTGTGTTGGAAAAAAGGTTTCCATTATGAAACAACAAAGACTTAAGAGTGACTTCTCTCTGCATTCATATAGCTACTCTGCTAAACATTCTTTCCTGCAGCTACAGTTGAAGATCTTGTCAGTACTAGAACAACAAAAACAGTATAAGCAAAAGTACCCTAAAGTGAGTCGCTTCAAGATGGGTGAAAGGGAGAGATTTTTATGAGGTTAGCCAGCAGTCCTCCTTTTTCTGAGAAAAGAATTGGTCGTGGTAGCGTGTGGAGGAGTGCAACTTTACACTCCATGGCTGGTACATGGGAAGTCTTGCAGGTTTGCCTCTCCACCACTTCCAGAAGTCTTAGATCTTGTACATTGGCCAGTCCAGGCTGCTCCAAATCCTTTCTCCCCTAGAGATTGGGAAGATTTGTGTAGGAGGTTGTCTGCCAAGAGTGGAGTCTCTGGACATTTTTCAGGGTTTTTTGACTCCTTCTGTAGTTCTTAACATTGGATGTATCTAGGTATCTAGCAGTTGTGCCTTGTACAAGATTATTGACCCAGTTGTCCTGTATGCAGTTTATTTAAACTGATATCTTGATGGCAAGAGCTGTTTTGTATCCAAGCGTATAATAAAGCTAGATGCAGTGGAGCCCTTGGGCTGACTGGGATTTTATAACTCTGACTGCAGTGCTTATCCTTCAATGAGGAGAAGGTATTTTCAGTACTCTGTTCAAGAAAGGCTTGTTTTATTTGTACCAGTGTAAAAGAGAAAAGCCTAAAAATATTTTTTGATTGCATTCTTCTGTAAACCCTGTTATTGGTTTGTTTGTTTTTTTTTTTTAATTTCTTGCCTCACATCTTAGGGTGGTGATTCCTCAGATCACTGTACCCTTGAGGCAGGTAGCAGGTGGATTAATTCGAAAGCACCGTATTAACAATTAGAAAACAGTCACAAACCTGTGAGATATTCTGTGAGATTTATAATATAGGGTATGGAAATTAGCTGGGAAATATATAATTAAATACCTAAGTTTGAACTAAACTTTCAATACTGCAGTGCCTCAGGAGAATGTGTGGTAAAGTCTGTTTGTCCTCCTTGCTTCTATCCACAAAAAGTGGTGCATTTTTTTTCCTTTAGTCTGAGGTTTTATAGTACATGATTTTTTAAATTTTCTTCTTCTTTTTTTAAAGATAACACTAATAGTGTGGTCTCAAAATCCTAGGGAATATAACTTTTTCTTTATATTATAGTGCCAAAAACCAAAAGGTACAGTTGTTTGAGAATCATAAGTGCTGTTAAGCTCAAGTGAGAAGATTACACACATTTGGTATCAGGCATATATATTTGTAATTTTTATTTCTTTTCTAGATAGTGCAAACTGTGTCAAAAATAGACTCTGAGATTCTATATGAAAACTTTTTTTTATACTGCTAATCAGAATAACTGATATATACAAATGATGTCTAGATTAGAGCCAAAGTGGAATTATATTAGGGATGAGTCTGGTCCATATAAAATGAAATGCAGGAGTTAGTAGTAGCTAGATAGTCCTCCTTCCCTGTACCAGCTGCCTGGTATTATCTCATTTATTCCATTTCAAATTATAAAACAGATGAGCAACAACAAAGTATGCTCAACAGATGTGGAAACTGATGAGAATTTTAAGATATAAAGCTCAGTTTTTAATGGGTTTGTAAAAGATAACACTTTTAAAAAAGGTGTCATTTAACTTGCATCCAAGGATTTCGCAGTAAGCTGTTTCTCTTTGTCAGCACCAATTTTATAATGGCATAGTATCACATAATACTTTGATTGGAAGGGACCTCTGAGAGTTGCATGATCCCACCCATTGGTCAGGAAGGCCAGTTGGGATTAGGTTGCTCAGGGATTGCCTAGTTGAGTTTGAGTGTCTCCAAGGATAGAGGTTTGACACCTTTTTGGGTTACCTGTTCCAGTGTTTGGCTAGTCTTGTTGTGAAATATTTTTCTTGATCTAATTGGCATTTCCCACATTGCAGCTTGTGCCCAGTGCTTCTCATGCTTGCAGTGAGCACTTCCCAGAACAATCTGTCTTCTCTATACCCCACTCTTTAGCAATTGAAGTCCCTACTCTCTTCTTAAGACTGATTAGCCTTGCTTTTCTGACTTTCATCATACATCATGCCAAAAGATATAATATAGTCATCTACAGTAATTTTTGTGGCACTTGTACCTGACAATGTTCCTCTGCTTAGTGTAGGGATTCTGGTTGACTTCATAGACAGAGGGACTCCATTCCTGCCAACTTGTGAGCTGTAACACTGTGTTGAGCTGTTGCTGCTTTGGCGTTCTCGATGGCTCTTTGATGCAAAAATGCTTCCTATTCCTCTCTGTAGTGACAGCAAGCAGCTAGGTAGAAAGTAACTGTGCAGAAATTGTACATTCTTTTTATTTCTGTTTTATTTTCTTCAAAGGGTTTGGGTTATGAGTAAGTCACTAAAATAAATTAACCTCAAAGTAGTGTTAATCTTAACAGCTTAACATATTTTAAGAATTATGTCATGACATTCTTTTTAGCATTGGATGTTGTCCTGAGCTGCTAATAATGTTTTAGCAATTAATAAAAATGGATTCTATTTTAATCAGTGCAAGTATTGTAGGGTGGAAAGGCTCCTCTGAAAACTCACAGGATCAAATTCTGCCCTTGAAGTTAAGTGAAAGGTTTGCTTAGAGTCAGGAGACAGGCTTTGGTCCATAGTGTTTTGCTTGGCTTTCATTTTAGTTTTCATAGTTCAGATTGGAGGAGTTTGTAAGGGAAATGCTGTGGCAGAAAAATCTTGCTTAAAGATATGCTGGATTCCAGGGAGTAGTTTAAAATGCAGAAACATTTTTCTTAGTCTCTTGTGACAGTAACTACTTGGTTTTGTGTGTAGGCAAGAAAAAGTAGTCAGTGTTTTAAAGAAACAGACCAGTGCAAGTGTTCATCATGCCATAAAAATAAGCTATACGTTCAGTTTAGACTTCAGGTTGTAGAACCAGGAGTATCTTACATCAGAGGGTTGAAACAGCGGTAGTGTTAACAGAAGGTTGTGCTCTTTCTCTCCATGCCTTTCTGTTACACATCTTGTGCTTCTTTGAGGCATAGATAGATCAAGGCTGCAGATGAAAATTATTCGAACAGTTGCTTAGGAATGTTTGCCTACTTTGTCTGCCTGGACTGAGAAACTTGGAAACCAGTGTTGTTTATAGTATTTGTGTTCAGAGCCATATTCCTTTTGTCCCCTTGAAAGTATTTATGACTTCGTGAATTTGAGTCTTGATTTTCAGAATTGAGAAGTGAAGAGCAAGCACACAGTGTCCACCTGTGAAAAATTGGCTTTGTAGGATTTGCTTTAGAAGAGAACTCTGTTTCTGATGTGGGAATACAGGCTGTGTCTCTGTGGTGGTTTTTTAAACTTTCTCAACCATGAAACTATTTTGTATACACCAGCACTCTGCCTTTTCTCCAGGTATCTTCCACTATACGGAAAAACTCTTTTTTTCTTCTATGAACAGTTTTAATTCAATTCAATTTTTGTATTACAGCCTGCCTTTTATCAAATAGGACCAGAGTTGTCTAGAGTTTGCAGAAGGGATATTAAGTAAGGTTAAATGAGCAGACTTCATCCTAACGTTTTTTAAATCTGAACACTGATTTTGCAATTACATAGTAAAGAGTAATTTTAATTTGGAGGATTTTTTTTTAACATTGGGATAAAGAAAACCCACCAAAACACACCAACAATCACTTAAAACTGTGCTAATGCTAATTTAGAGAGGGGCAAACAAGTACATTTTGCCAATAGGCAATGCCAAAGGAATGTTATGCCTTGGAATTGGCTCTGATTTCCCAGTTTTGCTAATTTTATGGAATAGATGGCTTTAATGCTGCACCTTGACTTTTGTGGCCCAACGTACTTAATGATCTGTGCTGATACAGAGTGTTGACTTCACTGCTGACCTTGAAGTTTGGGATGTAGTATGCTTGCCCACGCTGCAGTTCTTAGGTGCATAGTCAGCCTGTCAGCGCTGTAAGGGATAGCCAGGATCCCATGAAGGTATAATCTTCAGCTTGTTTAGACTATAAACTAAGATGTATGTAGATGGATTTTCAGACATGTATATAGGTGAGTTTTCACAGGCAAGTACTCAAGTGCCCTTTCTCTAGTACCAGCTGTCACAGCCCAATGAATTTCCAATCTGTGCTCTGAAGTATCAAAATGCTGGAGCTTCTGAGAAAGCAGCAGTAAATAATTTGTTTTCTAGTAGACAGTTTTTACAAGTCTAATTCACAGAAATTGTTGATGTAAAAAAAAATTATGATGAATAGTCTTTTGTTTTATAAAGCTTCATCCTTAATAGCTTTGTTTTGTACAAATGAAAAACATCTGAATATATATAAAGTGCTGGATTAAAGGTGTTGGTATTTCTACCCTTTCTACATGTAATGATGTGTATGTAGCAAGGAGCTGGAGAATTTCCATGTAAATGCCTACAGACATAATTGGTAATTTATAGCATTCCTTTATCTCCCTCCCTCAATTAAAAACCTTGTAATTATGATTTCTAGTTTTGCAATTTATAATGGCATGAATATTTTCCACGTCTATTTGCTGGTCCAGAACCGATTGAAATAAGTACTGCAGGAGAAGATTTTAATCAGTTTAAACATACTGGAGAAACTTAAAGTTGAACGAGTGGCTCTGCAGTGTGGACTTAAAACTATGCTGTGGAGTGATAGAAAAATATTCTGGTTCAAACTCCTTCTCAGAAGAGATCTAATCAAAGTTAGACTGTGTTGCACAAGGTGTTGTCCAGTGAGATTTTGACGTGCGAGGGTTGGACACCCCTCAGCCCCTCGGGGCTATCTGTTCCAGTACATACTCTATTTTGTGTTTTGGCTTGGTCAAGAGTTGCCCTCTCAGGCAAGGTAGGTTGCTGCTGTGTCTGGTCATTTTCTTGCTCGTGGGATGAGCCATACATGTGCTTTAATGAGCTTGTCTTTGACTGATCAGCTGTCCTGTGCTCTTTTGTCCTTCAGCATCCCATGTGAGCCTGCTTGCCAGCTCCCCAAAGAAGCCATACTTTGCTCTTCTGCTGCCCAGTGTCATTTTCTATTTGCCTTGCTCACTTCCCTTACGTTTTCCTGTCACACATAAATGCTTCCTACTAATGTCTGTGAGTTGCCACAACAGGGTCAGGGATTGTTTGCAAATGAAGAGTAGGTTTGGTAATGTTTTAGGTGGGGAACCTCATGTGCATGGATTGTTTATCTGGAAGAAATGTCTGCTTTTGATATTGAATGTCTTTCCAGTTCTCTAAGTTTTCAAGGACCCATAGCCTTAGTGTTTTAGAACTTTTATTTCTAAGTAACAATACTTTCTTACCATATATGTTATCTAATATCACAATATTAACTTCTTTTCATCACTGAAATGCCTCTTTTTCAGATTACATATTTCAGTCTATGGTATTATAATAAGCAGAATCAGCGCAGATGGATAGATTTGGACAAGCCTCTGAAAAAGCAGCTCGACAAATATGCCTTGGAGCCAACTGTGTATTTTGGAGTAGTGTTCTACGTGCCTACTGTTTCTCAACTTCAGCAGGAGATTACCAGGTAAACTTCATACATGTGTCTATACTTTTGCTTTCAGCATTCTGAAATGTATGGTTTATTTAAAAATTGTCTGCTTTCCCCTCCCCCACCTCTATAAAAATGGAAATTGTTGGTTTAGGCAGAATTTATGTTCAAACTTTGTATTTATTTCCCTTCCGAATATTTAAAATATGTGATAAACTAAGGAAACAACTAAGTTTTTGGTGATCTTAGGAACCTATTCAAAGCTGTTTTCAGTAATAGGCATACTTGCATGGTCAGACTTTTAATTGTTTTAGTTCCTTCGTGTTTGTCTCTCTTTTTTTTGTGTTTTGAAGAGCCACATGTTACGTTTGGGGATATCTGCCCTGCACAGAGCACATGCAGTTTTTATTGAGCTATGCTTTCCTTTATTTTGCTTTCAATACTTTCTGTACTTTCAGTACATTGGCAAACTGCAGGATAAACAAACTTCAGCTTGTGATTTTTTTCGGTATCACCGGTCAGTGAAGATGGATGTTAGCTTTGGTATCATATATCCATTTCTTCTGTGAATCTGGGCAACATCACATTAAGTGGTTCTGACTGCAGGGGAAAAGCAAAATTGAGTGTCTATACTGTCCAGTTATGGGCCTATTCTTTGGCTTCTAGTCTCTTAATGTGTATAGTTGTTCTAATTTAATTATTATTTTTAACAGGCAAATGAATACAAAACCAGTAACTGGATTGCAAAAATATGTTATTTCAGAAATACGTGCTTGCATTAATTAACCCGTTTAAGTCAATAGCTTCAAGTTGGCCCTGCTTTGAGTGGGGAGTGGAACCAGATGATCAGTCAGACATCTTTTCCAGCCTGAATTATTCTGTAGTTACAGGAAACTGTCTTTATATACTCTGGTGCTAAAATGGCTACCTTGCCAGACACCTTTACCACTAACTGTGGTGGGAAAGATTTTCAGGGAGATAAGCCTTTTGGTGCAGACACTGGTGCTGTAATGTATTGCTCAATGCCTGACAGCTTTAGGTTTTGTTTTTTGTGTAATTTCTCTATTATTTTCTTTCTGAAAACTCTGAAGTGTTGGGCTTTTTCTCAGCAATTTTACTGGCTTAAGTGATTCTAGAGGTTTGTTTTTTTTTTTTTTAATAAATCTTTGATTCAGGTTCTGTGCTTGTTGGTGTACTAGGGTACATTAGAGTAAGATAAATAACATGGTGTTGCGTTGAATAGCTAAATTGCCTGACAAACCTTGATTATTCTTCTCTAACATTTATAAAGAATATGATGTTTATGCTGGAGCTTTAACAGCAATTTTGCAGTATGCTGCCATGTAGAAAGCAGGAATTTGTGCCAAACTTATCCTTCAGGTCCTAGAGGATGGCACTTGCTTTGGTGTACCTTAGAGTCTGGATTAGCTTCAGAAATCTGTGGATTTGTTTTCATACCTTTTCAATATAAATGAGATTCAGTGTGTTTAAGCAAATTATGTGTTTAATGTATACCAGGAAATAGAAATGTCATAGACAAAAGAGATGGCATTTGTACTATCACAAGGTAGCATTAAGATTCTTTGTCTGTACGTTTGCTTTTAATAGCAGTTCTGTGGAAGGAGCTTATGTTCTACTGCCTGACTAGGAAGATTTACTTCCCCAAATGCTGTGATATGCAGTGGCTTTTTCCTTTCTTCTTTTTTTAAGGCTTCGGTTTAGTCCCAGCTGTGCTTGTGCGTGTTACATAAGGGTGTTATCTACTGTCATATGGCATACTGCACCTTTGTAGTAGGATCCAGAGGAATCTAAATGATATTTGTAAAATGTCACTGTATTTAACAGGCTGTTAAATAGTAAGAGAAAAGAGCCATCTTTTAGTCTGTTTGAAAATATGTGTGGAGTTTACCTGACCTTGCTAAGAATGAATTGCAGCACAAGCTTCCATGTTCTTAGTCTTAAAGCCTTCACAGGAGTTAACATGCGATATGAGGAAGTTAAGAAGCTTTTAAAACTAGACCTATAGAAGACAGATGTCCTTCTTGGCAAAGTCTGTGTAGCTATAATGGCATTTTTGAGTTTTGAGGTGTTTTGGGCTCAAGACAGGGTGTTCTGTGGACGGCTGAAAGGAACAGGAGAATTCAAAAAAATAGTGGTTCAGACTGTGGACAAATGGTACAGCTGGTAGCGGTTGCAAGTACAACAGTTGACCCGGGGGAAAAGACCAGATTAAAGGAAAAGGAATGATGCCTTGAAAGTGAGAACAAAATATACTCAGGAGCTGTAACACAGAAATTAAAGTTACTATTGTGATTGAAGGGATGTGCAGTGTTAGCTCTGTTGGAAGAGAATGCAGCAGTACAGCAGCAATGTACTGAACATTGTAAAGAGGGGATAATAAGAATGTTAAGGAAGGAAGACGTATAACAAAAAAAAAATTATGAGTGTATGGTAGTAGGTAGAAATTGTGCAGATTCCTTGTTTTATGAGGTGGCGGTATTTGATTCTGTGAAAGCTAAGGGAGGATTTAACAAAGACCATGCACAAGTGGGTCCAAATGATGAGGAAGACTACTCTCCACACAAACTGGGCTGCAGAGAGGAATAGGAAATGTAGGCATGCATAGTCTTCTGCACCCTCTCTAAGTTAAGGAGCTCATGTTAGCTTTTTTTTTTTCCCCCATGTAGGTATCAGTATTATTTGCAATTGAAGAAAGATATCTTGGAGGGCAACATTCCTTGCACACTGGAACAAGCAATACATCTGGCTGGTTTAGCTGTTCAAGGTAAGTAAGGCAGTTGTGCCAACTGGCTGAAGTAGCGTTAGAAATTTCGGTGATGTATTTTCTATCGCATGTTTTCTATTTATCACTCAAAGACCCGATTAAGTAAGTTTTGAGAGGCTTGCTCCTTAGAACTTTGACGTATGGGCTGAGGAGGTGGAACAGTGGGATTAGTGCCCCCAAATTTACTGGTATTTTTGTGCAGTCCTCAGAGGTGTATCTGAGTATCTAACATGTATTTTCAGGAGTTGAGTTTGCATTAGACATTGGAGCTTCTTTGGGGGCAACAGCTTTAGTTGTGTGCTTACATCAACAGACCTTTCATCTGTTTCTGGTAACAAAGACTCTCTATTCTGACATGGTAACAAGAGAAAGAGACATGTTTTAATAAATAAGCAAATTTGTATCTCCACTTTTTCTCCCAAATATCCTAATATCTAAGATTATTTCAAATTAGTATGCAAGACTCCTATGCTCAAATCATTCCTGAAGACTCATTTCTGTGATACCTACATGAAAATGGCTGCTTTATTTTTCTGACTGGAGTCAGATGGGATAGAGTATACACTAGAGAGCCACCAGTCGTCATGACTGGTGTGCCCTGCTAACATGCTTGTTCTATCTTTAATTCCTCAAAATAAATGTTTTTAATGGTGACAGCTTTGTGTAGTGTGTTTGTGTATCGCTTCACAGTGAATGCCGCTCCAGTATATCTACAGCAATTGCAAATCTGCCAGAATTGAAAGGGACTTAAAAGTCATTGGCAGTACATGCAACTTAAGGTTTTTTGTCTTTTTTAATTATACGTCTTGGTAGTACCACATTAAAGACGATGATAATGTTTTTTGAAAATGTGCTTACCAGTGGAGTAGGGTGAATTATATTGGTGCCTTTTTTATATAACAGTGAATCTGTTTAATCCAGGCCAGAATTTAATGGTCTTCAGCTGACAAAATTTTGCTTTGTTATTTCCATATCTTTGGACGGTGTAAATGTCTTTCTGCTCAGTGGGTTGTTTACAGAAATCTCTCAATGTAATCCTCTTTCCAAATGGAAAATATTTATGCTTTTAGCTTTCACGTTCCTTTTTCAGTCTTGTATAAGAGAGAAACTGTATGTGTTGATAGCACGATGAAAAAAACAACTCAGAAAACCCCCCAGATTCTAAATTAATGTGCTCAGATGACTGAAGTAGCTTATATCAGGTAGGTTAGTTAATTTTAGCTGGTGAACGAACAGAAGCAGTTGTTTGCTGTTTCAAGTGAACTGGCTTCAAGAATGATCTGTATTTGAAATAATTACAGCAGGCTAATTCTAAACACCGCTTTATCTCAAGGGCTGTGTTGGTATAGCATATCACAAGTTCTCCCCTTTCGAAATAAATAACTTGCATATTAATTGTTAATGCTTAATACAAATTTGATTCCTTAATGTCTCTAAAATTATACTGTTATGGAGAAGAATATATGGTAATGTAAATAGGATCTGTATACTTGGGGATTGTGTTTGTAGTTTTGTGAGCAGCCATTCCACAGTTTCTTCTGTGAGACTGGTACGTAACTTTTCCAATTTACACTATTTTATTCCTCTTCTTTGAAATGTTGGCTGTTTTTTCCTAGAAAAAGAGGCAAATTCCTTGGCATGGCCTTTGGCAGGATGTAAAATCAAAACTGTTATTAAATGTCTTCTGAGTATGCATCTGCATCTGGGAAGGCTTCTAGGTCCCCCTTTCTGCATGTCTGGGTGCAGGGAGCTGTAGAAGGTAGAGTAACCTCAGCTAGACTCAAACACTGCACAGAGCAGCTGGAGCACCCTTCCACTTTGCCAGTGCTATACTGCAAGTAATTAAGTATCTGACAGGAGGGAGTAAAGAAGATGGAGCCAGGCTCTTCTCAGGCATGGGGCACAAATTGAAATACAGAAAATTTCATCTAAACATAGTAAGAGTTTTCTGTTGTGAGACCCTGGAAGAGGTTGGCCTGAGAAGTTGTAAAGTCTCCATCTTCTGTATTCAAAACTTGGCTAGAGAAGACTCTGAGACAATATGCTCTAGCTGACCTTGCTTAAGGCTAAGTGCCCAGAGGCCCCTTCCAACCTCAACCATTCCGTGATTAAAAAACCAAACAAAAAAACCCTAAGAACCTTGGAGCAGCACTCTGATTGTTTTATCATTTCTTCTTCTCTCCTATCCACAAGGAGTGTTAACAATTTTCCTGAAGCAAGTGAGAACATGGGATGTGTTTTACTTTTCCTCTTCATAAACATTACTGGTTAGTTTGTTCTGTTGTTTTACTTTCAGATCGTAGTTCGGTAGGATGGAGATTTGCTCCTTGGAGATCCTTCTGCAATTAATTGGATATTGAGTAATTTCGTTACAAATGTTTGAATCCAATAATTATTTTATTTTTCAGCTGATTTTGGTGACTATGATCAGTATGAATCTCAGGAGTTTCTACAAAGATTTGCTTTGTTTCCAGTGGTAAGTACTTACTTTAAATTGATACATTTACATTCCTAAATTGATAAATTTAAATTTAAATCTTTCTTTAGATTGGAAAATGCAAATGAATAGTAACGTCTCCACGATCTATCTAGCTTACTGCTCCCTAGATTGTCAAATTCAGTAAAGGTTTTCTTTCAGACTGGAGTCAGGTATGGTATCTTATATTACACAGAAGCAAAGATGTTGCAAGATCTTTTTAAATTTCATTATATATTACACTGAAAAAAGGTTGGGCTGGAGATGGGAAAGTGAGTAAAACCACTTCAAAACAGTTTTTATGCTTTTTGTTGTTGTTTGTCTGCATATTACAGCATCTAAACTCTTAAGACTAGAGTGGACGCTTGATTTGCCTGTGTAAAGAAACTATAACCATTTAATTTTGTAGAATTTTTTAATATTTCATTCTATAAATGCTATCTCACCTTAAGGGTTGGCTTCAAGAAGAAAAAATACTGGAAGAAGCAACACAGAAAGTTGCCTTACTACATCAGAAGTACAGGTAAAATTTCTAAAACTCTTTATTGCTTAATTTTTATGCGATTGCTTCATTAGCTCCAAGTTGAGAATCTCAGAAGACAGTTGGACTAGTTTCACCTCCCGCTTAAATGAGTTTTTCACTGATACCTCTGAATTAAAATTACAAGAATTTTTACTGAATGAAAGAGAAAAGAGAACAGAATGCCCATTAAAATAAATGAGAGGATTATGCTTGAAAACTAAGAATGCAAGGCACAATCAAACAGTGTGACTTCACCTGTATAATGTTTCTGAAACTTGTTTATATGAAATTGTGAATGCCATTAAGGATGTTTCTTGATAAACAACATTGACAGGTGCTGAGGGCAGTAGAAATGCAGTCACTGTGCCAGAATGTTTCTGAACTTAAGTAAAAGGTAGCTAAGATGCAGCAGTCCAAGACAAAGGAAGGTTAAGTTCTTTGTTGTCAGTTCATCAGTGAAAAATGTTTGTGACTATGAGAGCAATACTGATTATTTTTTCCTGTATTGTTTTAAAACAATAGTTTAAAAATTTCAAATTGCTTATCTTTGAAGTATTTTCATAAAAACGATTGCATGGTTAAGGTTCAGCAAAGAAAACTTAATCTGCATGGCATTAGGAAAAAGTGAAGAAACAGGGAGATTGAGAGACATAAGAATGAGCAGGACAGGAGTTTGCAGGTAGAGATAATGTCTTTCATGCGATCAGCTGAGGTAGGTAGGGAAACACAAGCTTTTAATCCCTGTGGCTACTACTGCAAGTCTGTGAGGAAACTGTCTTTGCCACTTGGTCTAATTAAAAAAAAAAAAAAAGAAAAATTACCTTTACCTACAGATCTCATGCTTCTCATGTTTTCAAACCATTACAGTTAAAACTGTCAGCATTTAGAAAATGAGACTCTTTCCTGCAATGTGAAACATCAAACGTCATATCAGTCCTGAACATGTATACTGCAGTAGGAGAAATACAGGTCTTGAACACGTGTTCCAGAATAATCATCTTGATAAAGTGAGAAAATATGTCTGCCATTAGTAGAGATGATGATTTTAATTTGTCTTCGTTGCCATTTACCTCTAGAGATGCCTGAAAGAAAGAAGTTACTAGAATCAAAGTGTAAAGGCTGAAATATATCAGTCATTGGTACAGTTGAGAACAGCACGACTTGGTGGTTGCCTGGATGTCTTGGGATGCTTCTCAAGCTTTGACAATGTCAGTCAGAATAAAACAAAGATGATTTTTTTCTTATTGACAGTACTAGCTGATCGCTGTTTTCATTTGTAGAGGCCTTACTCCTCCTGACGCGGAAATGTTGTATATGCAAGAAGTAGAGAGAATGGAGGGCTATGGTGAAGAGACCTATCCTGCGAAGGTAAACAGGGCTTTGATATTTGTCTCAGTTGCTTTTTTCCCCTCTATGTAAAAAGGATTACTTTGTCCCAAAAATAAATAAAACCCAAAACCTACGCTACCCTTTTTCTCCCTCAGAACTGTAAAAGCAGTTGCTTATGATGTAACTTTGCTTTCAAAGACTTTTTTCTGTATTTACATAATTTTTTGCAACTTCTTACAGGACAGCCAAGGAAGTGACATATTCATTGGAGCATGTCTTGATGGTATCTTTGTGAAACACAAGAATGGTCGTCCTCCTGTGGTATTTAGGTCAGTATTGTTCGTTCTTAAAATATCTTTGTGCACTTCATGTTTTATGTGTGTTCCTCGCTATCACTAATGACTCTTAGTTATGGTGTGTATTTATTAATTTGATAAACCCAAATATAGTCTTGTAGTTGTCACGCTACAGTGAGTACTGAAGTCCATGGTAATTTTTCAATGTATGGACTGCAGGATGAATCTCTTTAAGCCAGATGAATTCATTTAACTTACATTCCATTGCAAAACATTTATTAAGACAAAAAGGATCAATTCTCTGCACATAGAACATCTAAATCCTGAGATGGCCACATCAATTTACTTATACATATATAAATTATCGAGGAGTTCCTATCCTATATTAGGTATAAAAGTAAGGGAGAGTCACATGATAACGTTTGTTTCATTAGTTTTGAAGCATACATTGGTTTAGTTTATTATTTAATGTTCTGATAGTTAAATAGTAGACACAAGTGTATCTGCAACTTACCTAACAGTTAAAATTCAGTCTTTGTATGAAATGACCTGGTTCCCACTGACTTCAGGAGGCATTGCTTGGGCATCTTTGCACTGAATTTGGAATAAGTTTTAAAAAATAAATATTGAGATTATTTTTAAATTAATCGTAGTAATCTGTAGTTATTGCTAGAGCAAGAAAAGCTTTATTCTTAGAATTGACTTTTTGCCTTGATGTGAACAGAATCTTGAAATCCTGTGGTCCAACAGTTACTGGAACTCATGGTGAACTTCTGGGGTTAGAGAAAGTAACAACTGTTCTTCTTTCTGTTAGTAGTTTTGTTTAATAGAATTTATGAATTCTCTACCATTACCTGTCCTCGACAAAAATCTCTCTCTCTGCTGCTGATAGAAGAGCTGATGCCAAGTTCTTCTTAATTGTGTAGAGTGGTAGAAGTGCCCTATTCTGCTGTCTTGCAGAACAAAACAACAACAGCTCAGCTGTCTGACTTCTCAAGGACACAGGGGAGAGGAATAAAGCTTTGTCCATGCATTTCACATAATTTCCTAAAGTATTGTGGATGCAGCGTCTGTGTTGCACATTGAAAAAAAAAAAAAAATTGCACATTGGAGAACATTAGAAAGTTTTCATATTCCAATTTCAGGATCCAGTTTTCTGCTCTATTGCTTATTTATTGTATGACTGGGCAGTTCTACCGGGGATAGATGTATCACGGTATTTGGTTGGCAAAAAAGCATAGACAAATGACCCACTAGTACAATTTACAAAGCCTGGGTTATGCTTCAGATTAGTTTAAGTAATTTCATGATTGTGCCCATAAATGCTTATGAAACAAGGCCTTAAATTTGAGGGGTCTTTGTTCTACATCAAAATGGGGGCATGATTTTCTCTCAACCTCACATGTATGATGGTGAGTAGCTATAAAAAATGTTATAAGCCGTATCTAACCTAATGAAAATGGAAGTCATTAGAGAGAGTCCTGAATGTAGATTATGCTTTTTCCCTGAGGTTGTGTGCTGCAGAATATTCTTTTAATAAGTCAGTGGTATAGGCTTTATTTACACTAACATAATACTAATTAATCAAACATTTACATTTAACACAAAGTTGACTAATTATATGGTATTGTATTTCTGACAATCTAGCTTTTTCTCATCTGTCAATATGCAAGGGAGTTCTAGAAAATATGTGTAATAGTGTCTCAATGTTTTTGTTTAATGTGGATTTTTAAACTTTTTTTTCCGAGAATGTATTATTTGCTTTCAAAGCAGTCAGGACGTTCTAATTTACTGATAACTACATTTTCCCAGATTTGATTTTTTTTTTTTTTAAAAAGAACACTTAAAAGAATTTCAAGTGGAAGACAAGTAATAAACTTATTACTGTACATGTTGCACAGCTTCAAGAGTTGGTCACAAACATATTTTCATTTCAGCAGTCATTTAATGGATATGGAAGTGATGGTCTGCAACTTGTTCAGATAGATTGATGAACTTTTGATTTCTCTTCAGTTCTTTATCCATATTCTTGGTGGTGGTTCTGTTCTTCAGTTGCATTTTCTGTGGTTTGAAAATCAGAATTTGCCAGTCATGTCCTATCCCTTTTGTCTGCAGGTGGCATGATATTGCCAACATGTCCCACAACAAATCCTTTTTCGCATTAGAGCTGGCAAACAAAGAAGAGACAATCCAATTCCAAACTGTGAGTAGATTTTTACTTTTCTTTTTTTTAAATTAATGCATCAGTAAATAAAAACACAAATTAAGACTGCTAATTTAACTCAAAGGCTAAACACTGCTTTTCACATATTTAGCAAATTTGAACTGTACGAGTGAATCAAAAGTAATAATACCGTCTCTGGCTAGGTTTCTACAGGAAGGCGTTAAAAGTCTGACCTTTTCTGTTCACTACGTAGACGAGTTTGGTTCAGTTTTTCATAAACATTTTCATCCATTCCAGTAAAATTTATACCATGGTTTTTTTGACTTTCAAATCAGTGGAATTTGAAGATAAACATGGTCTTAGAGTTTTTCTGGAATGGGCCACAGCATTGCTTGCAAAATTAATGTTATGTAGCATCTACCAGTTAGTTGTCTTTGTCAAGAAGGCAGCTGTTGACAATCTTATGGCATGATATGTGTAAATTGTGTTAGTGTTACAGCTGGTAACAGTGTCTTCAACAAAAGGCTTCTACTTTCAACTTCCATAAATCTAATAAAATTGTTAGGCTAGAGTGCATGTTCAGGATCTCAAAGTAGGGAAAGCCGGTTGACAGTAATTAAGTTATATTAAAACTTAATCAGTCAATCTTAAAAATGTCAGTGGCTTGTCTGAAAGCCGCTGAAGGGTGGGCATATTAGGCCTAATATGCAAATTTTGTTCTTGTTTTATTGGCAGGAAGATATGGAAACGGCAAAATATGTGTGGAGGATGTGTGTGGCTAGACACAAATTTTACAGACTAAATAAATGCAGCCTGTAAGTAGAATATATTAGCAGAACTCTTGGTGCCCTTGAGGCTTCCATTGGGAAGTGAAATATTTTATAACCTCTGTAATGCCTTTACTGCGCTTTTTAGATGGTACTAATGACTCAGGGGGGATTTTTTCTTTTTTTTTTGAGAAAATGCTTATCACCAGTTTCTCAAACATGTTCTGCTTTGTAACAGAGGCCGATGTTAAACACTGAAATCTTCCCAGAAGTAATAGTGTTTGGACCCTGCTGTGGGATCTCAGTGCTGTGACAGACTTTAGTTGTTTGGGGGGCTGCTATTGCTAGAATGTTTGTGAGCTACTGGAATCACTGGGATTTTGGCCTGGGTTTGGGTGAACTGCTCTGAACGGACGTTCAGAGGCCTTTAAAAGGGCGGGAAGTGTATGTGAAGCACTCCTGAAATGTACTGGACTGACAGCTGAGAGGTGTGTGTTCCTTTGGGTATCCATGGAATCCATGTAGCTCAAGTAGCACCAATGCAAAGTGAATTTAATACAATTCATCAAATGAAATTCAAATAGGCTGCTCTCCAACTTGTAAATCAAGGGCTGGAACTTGAGCTACTCACAGGTACAGATTTCCTTCAGAAAAGTTGCTTCAGTCAAAGAATAGAGAATTAGACCCAGTGAATAGTCTGTCAGAAAAAAGCAGGATTCCAAAATGTTCCATTCCTCTTCTTTGTGCATGAGAACATAGCTGTGGAGGGGTTGGTCAAAATTTACTGAGGCCAGTGGAAAGATAATGGAATATTTTGTATCACAAATGACTTACTAGTGTGTTTAACGCTAATTTATTTTAGAAGCATGAGATTAATATGGAATAGAGTAGATTTCATAGCTCTAAGCTTGTAAACCTCTCTGCCTTTTGAGAGGGATAAAAAATACTGGTAGAAGTAGTGCCTTTGTGGGACTTGGGTGTTGCTATCTGAGTAATGTCAGTTCTGCAGTTCTGTGATGAATGTCAGTCTCTAGGATTACTTATTTTAACCCTTTCACCACACCATGGTTTTATTAATATTATCTCTACTCTAAGATTCCCTGTCATCTGGTCCTGCTGCTGAAAACCGTTTTATGCATGCCTGTGTTAAGTTCAGAGATTTTTTTCTTAATCTGTACATACCTTGTCTTTAGAGACTCCCTGGACTCTCCACCTGAGGAGGGCTCTCAGAAATCTTCCCTCATTCTTTCCCTTCCACGCTTTCCAATCCTTTCTCGTCCTTCACTTCCCAAAGGGTGAGCTGAAATATAGTGTTTCTTTCTGAAAAATTTCTTTCTGAAATCTGCAGTTCCTGCATTTGTATTATTCCGCTGTCTTTTGACCTCTGTCTTGCTGCCAGATGCAGAGTACAGTGCAGTGTAGGGTGGGGGAAAAGGAGGTTAAGGTTTCTGAGCCTTACATCTTAGAGGCAACCCCAAAAATTATGAAAATTTCTTACCGTTAGCTTGAATGTTAGAACATGCAAATACTCATGCAGTATAGTCACACTTTCCCATTCGTGTAACATCTGTAACATCACATTCTGTAAACAATTTTATGTCTGGTCTTGTAGAATGGGTAACTTACAGTATGAGATTTTATATGGGGTTCAAATTTGGAACTAGTCCCCAGTTACCCTGATCTTTTTGCCCTCCTGCAGTGCTTCAGGGGCATCTCTTTTTTATGCTTCATAGGAAAGAGGCAAAGAAATAACTGAGGTATTTCGATCCTGGTTTTGTGATTCTGCTCATGCTGTCTGCGATGGTGTTTTATGCACAGAACCCTTTTTGTTTTGAGACTGTTGGGGAATACTATTTAACACAGGGCTTGGCTCCAAGAAACAGAGTGATTTTTAACTGAACTTGGGAGCACATTCCAAGGTTTGAAATAGGTCTTGGTGGTGTTAAGAATCATTTCTCACCATGAAATTTCTTCTGTAGACAAACCCAGCCCGTTACAGTGAATCCTGTTAGAAGGCGGTCTTCATCCAGGATGTCTATGGTAAAGAGAGCTATTAGTTTTATATTTGCATTTTTATGGATTTCAGTTGACTTTAGATCAGACATTAGTTTCCTTCAGTGAAATAAATTAGTGGTGAAAAACATGAGTCCAGTGTGAGGAACTGTTTCTGACTTGTAGAAAAATCTTTTATGTAATATCTGAATAATGGAATTAAAATAATTGCAATGAAAAATATTTTAAACACTTCTATTTCTAGTTTGATTGTTTTGTCTCTAGGAGACTCTTTTAGATGCCAAATGGCAAGATACTGTCTTGGGTTGGTGGTAGGTGGTTTGGGTTCTGTTTCCTTTTTTTTTTTTAATTTTCTTCTGTGGCCTCACAGGAGAAACTTACATTGCAGATTTAGAAAAATGGTTAAGGACTAAGGCTTTGTGTGTATATATATGGGTGTGTATTATATATTACATATATAATATTCAAGACTTATTTTTAAAAATAAATCATGAGGTTTTAACTAACGGTAAGATGCTTGCTTTTTTAGCCCAAGCCTCAGCCTTATATGATGCCTCCACCACCTCAGCTGCATTACAATGGTCATTATACTGAACCATATGCATCCTCTCAAGGTAAATTCATTAAATCTAAGTTCGCACTACAGAACTTTAGAAGGTAAAAGCATAATTTACATTTATAGCTACTTTAACTAGAGCTGAATAAATTTGTAGAGTGAATATGGGATAGGTTTGTACTACAATACTCATTGTAGAGTTGCTTGCTGCTACTCTAAGTGTATAGGCTACTGTGAAATTTGATCATAGAATCGTAGAATGGTTTGGGTCGGAAGACACCTTAAAGATCATCTACTGCCAACCCACCTCCCATGGGCAGGAACACCTTTCACTCCACCAGGTTGCTCAAACCCCCATCTAACCTGAACAGTTGAACACTTCCAGGGAAGGACCATCTGCAACTTCTCTGGGCAACCTGTTCCAGTGTCTCAACACCCTCACAGTAAAGAATTTGTTCCTAATATCTAATCTAAATCTACCCACTTTCAGATTAAAGCCAATAACCCTTGTCCTTTCACTACACTCCCTGCCCATCTTTCTGTAGGCCCCCTTTAAGTACTGGAAGGCAAATCTAAGGTCTCCCCAGAGCGTGCTCTTCTCCAGGCTGAACAACCCCAACTCTCTCTGCCTGTTCTCATACTCATATTTAGTTTTTCATCCACCAGTACCCCCGAGTCCTTCTCTGTAGGGCTGCTCTTAATACACTTATCACCCAGCCTGTATTTGTGCTTGTGATTGGCCTGACCCAGGTGCAGGACCTTGCGCCTGGCCTTGTTGAACTTCATGAGGTTCACACAGGCCCACCTCTCAAGCCTGTCAAGATCCCTCTGGATGGTATCCCTTCCCTCCAGTGTGCTGGCTGCACTGAGGGTGCACTTGATCCCACTGTCTGTGTCACCAACAAAGATGTTAAACAGCACCAGTCCCAATATCCTCTCCTATGAGATATGAGGAAAGTTAGTTATGATACCATATACAACAACTATAGACTGTGGTCCCTCGTGTGAGTTTAAGCTGAGAGTTGTTTTTTTTGGCTCACGTACCAATGTTATGATATGTTATGGCATTGTGATCTCCTTTTCAATTTTGATCTTAATAGCTGCAAAGAGTAGCTGAGCCCTTAGACAATTCAGACAACTAAAAAATAATAAAAAAAATTTATTAAAACCAGGATGCAGGAAGGGAGAAGTTTCTCTGAGTTCACTAGACTATGAGATGGTGGGGAATTCAAAGGGTAAGGAAGTCTGCAAGTTTTGGAAAATATCCCAAGCAAACTCTAATTAGAATTCTCAAGGAATGTACACTCCTAACGTAAGTGGTTTACAGTGGAGTCATGGCTGCTTTCTCTCCTTTTTTTTCCTTCTTTTTTTTTTTTTTTTTTTTTTTGGTTCTTACATGTTGTATCTTTAATTAGCAAAACTGGTGCCCTAAAGGGCTTAGTCTAATCTTTTGCAAAGTTGCCTCCATTTTGATAGGGACCTTCCAGTCCTACAGGTCAGCTGGATTAATGAAATACTCTAACAACTCACTGGTAAGGGAATAAGCACATTTTCTGTCTAAATAGAGTTACACAAGTATTCGTGAAGGTACAGGTGTATAAATTCTGAATGTAGCTGAATTCTTTGCAATATAATGTTGGAATTATTGCTGGATACTTCCTACTTCACACATCCTATTTTTTCTAAGGTTTTGGTGGTTTTGCTGCTTTTTTTTGTTTGCTTGTTTTGTCTTTCGTGCTGTTAAACTGATCTCATTAGATTAATGCAAACCCTGGTGTAGGCATTCTTTCTTTCAATTAGTGTGGTTTAAGATTGGTATGGATTTTGTTTAACTTGAACTGAAACTCAGCAAATCTGTCCTAAACAGAAGAAAGCCATTCTTAAACTGAGACCATGTTTTCCAGTAGGAATTTGCATAATCTAAATGAACATAATAGGTTATTCTGATATACATCTCTTAGGTATCAACAACAACCAAAAAGTTGGGGTGGTTTGTGGTTTTGTTTTTATTTTTTCCTTTCCATTTCAATACACAGGTAAGAATAACTGAGATTTTCAAAATCTCAAACATAGTTTAGCTATGTCTTAATAGAGGATATCTTTGTCTGATGTCTTGAACATAACGATTGTTCTTAAACTTTACTTTCAGATAACCTCTTTGTGAGCAATCAGAATGGATACTACTGTCACTCTCAGACTAGCTTGGATAGAGCTCCTCATGACTACAGTGGTCGAATCCGCAATGGTAGCGTCTATAGTGCACATAGCACAAACTCCTTGAACAATCCACAACATTACTTGCAGCCATCCCCCATGTCCTCTAATCCAAGCATTACTGGAAGCGATGTCCTCAGAACTGATTATGTCCCCTCACAGAGACATAGTGCGCTAATACCACCTTCTTATCGGCCCACGCCAGACTATGAAACTGTGATGAGACAGCTCAACAGGGGAATGGTGCACACAGATAGGCAGAGTCATTCAATGAGAAATCTTAACATCAGCAATTCGTATGCTTACAGCAGGCCAGATGCCTTAGTTTACAGTCAACCTGAAATACGTGAACATGCTCACTTCACTTCCCCACAGTCTAACCATTATCCATTTAACCTGAACTACAGTTTTCACAGCCAATCCCCCTATCCCTATCCTGCTGAAAAGCGCCCGGTTGTTGGGGCAGTCAGTGTGCCCGAGTTGACAAATGTGCAGCTTCAGGCTCAGGACTATCCAGCTCCAAATATAATGAAGACCCAAGTCTATCGACCACCTCCCCCATACCCATACCCAAGACCTGCAAATAGTACTCCAGACCTTTCACGACACATCTACATTAGCAGCAGCAATCCAGATCTGATCACAAGGCGAGTGCACCATTCCGTCCAGACATTTCAGGAAGACAGCCTGCCTGTGGCACATTCTCTTCAGGAAGTCAGTGAACCTCTAACATCAGCACGCCACGCTCAGCTGCAGAAAAGGAACAGTATTGAAATAGCAGGCTTGACTCCCAGCTTTGAAGGAATAAGAATTAAAGAAAGAACCATGTCAGCTTCTGCAGCAGATGTGGCTCTTCCAAGAGTTATCTCAGAAGGGTCACAGTCCAACATTCTGGTGGAGAGAACAAAGCAGAAAGAAAGTGACCAGGAAGAAAGTGTGAACTGTGATCATAAGAAAACCCTTTCAGATGCCACTATGCTGATTCACAGTAGTGAGGAAGAAGAAGAATTTGAAGAAGAAAACAAGGCTAGTACAAGTCTTTCTCCTCTCCCTGAAAATCAAACCCAACTTTCATCTGTTATGGGTGGTTATTCTCATGATTCAGTACTGAATTACCCTTATAGCTCTGTTGCTTCATCTGCTGGCCCTTTGCATATTCTTGAGCCTAAATTACATATTACAGAGACAGAAAAGAGAATAAAAGATATGAGCCCTGTTCATTTACTAATAGAAAGCCAGGTACAGAGAAGAGGGGAAGGACAGCTCACTCCATCTATGTCAGAATCTGACCTTACAGCATCAGGGAGATACAGAGTAAGGAAAGATTCAGTAAAGAAGAGACCTGTGTCCGATCTTTTGTCTGGCAAGAAGAACATTGTGGAAGGCCTTCCTCCGCTAGGTGTAAGTGAATACTATTCCTCTTGTTTTGCGTTGTTCTGTAGCGGGAGTTGTGTGGGGTTTTTATTTGAGGTTTGGGTTTTTTTAATCAACCTGAAATACTTTTAAAACATGTGAATTAAAAAAATACCTTAAGCTTGACCTTCATTTTTCTGTTTTTTTCACTATTAACTTGGCTTAGCTATCTTTTATCCTCTTCTCTGCCATGTCTGAGTTCTGTTTGTAGAGTCCTCCCACACAAATCCAGCTGTGCAGCCTCCACCTAACCTGGCTAGCAACTAGAGAATAAGCCAATTTAAAGTCACTTCTAGATCCCAAATTGTGCCCTACCTATCCTTGTCTGGAACAGACACAACTCCTCCCATTCCACTACCAGCTTTCTAATCTTTCTCTTGCTGACAAATCATATGTAGCTGAATGTTTACTTTTTTTGATTTGTTTGCTTTCTTTTTCTGACCTCGAGGGGGACCTGATGCATTAGGCAATAAATTCTTTCCTTGTATTCCCTTCTCTTTCCTCTAACCCTTCCTTTTTCATATCCCTTCCCTTTTGCCACTAAAGGTATTTCTTGCTTGCCTTGTCTCTTTCTCCTGCTCCAATCTTATGAAGCCATAAAGTACAAACAACTGCAAGTTTCACCTTCCCTGTAATTCCCACCTCGCAGCAACATCGAGGTCTGTCTAGTCCTTACCGCTAATTTTGTTTTAAACTTGTGTTCAGTTTTATGTAGTCTAGTTTCAGGTGCTAATGGAGGAAGACTGTTTTTATTATTATTTTGCCCTTAAAAATTGTTGTTAGCTTTGCTGGCCTGAGTTAGTGTCAAATATTTTTCTGCACAAATTGGACTGCAGTGGAACTACCATATAAGTTCTTCCACTGTAGTAACTGTTACAGCTGATGCTGCAAAAGCTAACCTATGCAAAAGCTGTGCATTTAAATAGTTACTGCTCTCACAATTTTTTGTCTGTCAGACTTGCTATATATGGAGCTGAACACAATGAAATGAACCTTCATCATCTTCAACTCATTTTATAATTGTGTATGTTTTTCTAAATCTCCTTCTTTCTGTTCGTTATGTGGATATGTGAAGAAAAAGGTGCTACCTTTCTCCTTGCGTTTGCATTTAGATAGCACTTAGTGTTTTGTTCTGCGAAAGATACATTTGCAGATATAGATGTGTCTACCAAAATCGCACCCTGGCTTTTCCTTCTGATAATTGTGTAAATGATCAAGTCAGCCTTTGAAATGGAATTGATTCTGAAACTTTTTCACTGGAAGTGTTCGGTAAAATACTTTCTAGATCAGTAACATTTAAGAGTGTCACTGCATAATGGAGAATATTACCTTTCTGTATTCAATATTGAGATTAATATGCTGGTAACAAATCTGGCCCCTACCACTGTTTGCACATTTTTTCAATGAACTTACTGTTGTGTTTGTGCTCACTTTTAAATGTGGCTTCATCCTCTTTGCTTTGTCTTTCTATTCCTTACTACCATTTAGCTTTTGAAAGCATTGATTATCATTTAAGCAGCATATACGCTCATGTTTTCAATGTATTTTCAGTGTTAACAACCAAGCTTAGGAACTGCAGCAATGATGAAGTTTTATCTTTCAGTTTTTAAAATAATTTATGCTTTCATAATTTGAATTTATTGCTTCATAAAAACACTTCTTTGGTATTTTTCTTAAATAATGGTAACTTCAATAATTTAGATTCGTGGCCTGGTTCAGGGCTTAGATCTGTCTG
Organism: Bucorvus abyssinicus; assembly: GCA_009769605.1. Classification (NCBI taxonomy): domain Eukaryota; kingdom Metazoa; phylum Chordata; class Aves; order Bucerotiformes; family Bucorvidae; genus Bucorvus; species Bucorvus abyssinicus. The sequence goes on from CM020036.1 coordinate 18,813,344, forward strand.
CAGTTCATGCTTTTTATGTGCAGTTTGTTTGCAAACTTGGTCAAACATTTAACTAAATCCAAGTATCGTAAAGGTATATGCTCATTGGTTTGCCTGCTATTAGGGGAGAAAAGTGCCTGCAAACTGAATAGTCTAACAAGGAGCCATTTTTATGTATTCTTAGAGTTGGAAAGTGATTTCAAATCTTTCCCAGAATGTTAATTGTCCAGAGTTGTCACCTCACACCCTCAGTTGTGAGCTTTGTAGGGAACAGTATTTGTCATTCTCATGCAGTTTCATTAACCAGTCTGGAATGAAGACAGACTTGTGTTCTGTCCTTGAAGGAATGTGGTCCCACCACTGTAATCTCTCCCTGCAGTGCTTATCAAAAAAAAAAAAAAAAAAAAAAAAAGTCAGAGCTGTTTGCAGAAGGGGTCAAAGAAGTATCCTTTGCTCAGTTGAACTCATCTGGTATCTGCTTTATAACATTCTCAGATATCTAAGAATATTTACAAGTTTTAGTTTTTCTTTTGCAGGGTATGAAAAAGAATAAAACTGATGCAAAAAAAATAGGGCCTCTAAAGCTAGCTGCCCTAAATGGACTAGCTTTGACTAGAATGCCTCTGCCAGATGAGGGGAAGGAAGAATCAACAAGAGCAACAAATGATGAACGGGTATGTTGAAGTTTTTTAATGCTTGATTTCTCTTTTACACTAGTGAATTTTCAAAATGAAATGTGTATGAATAGTGCTTTGTGTTGACTTCCAAATGCTTCAGATTCAAAGCAACTCAAATACTGAGCACAGAAACAAAATGAAGAATGAAACTTCTGATTGATAAGTCATTGCTAGAAATATTGACTACAACTCAGATTTTTCTTTAGGATTTAAGATGCAGTGGTTCAGATTATAGTTTACACTTGGATGGAAGCAAATTAACTAGTATCTACTGATACGTTTTTGTGCCAACTCTTTCTGTTTTTTCTCTTAATTTTTGAATTTTCTAGATTGAAAACATATGAAAATTAAAATTATGAGTTCAAGATAGAATTTAGTTGTAATTATTAGTAATTCATACAATTTTTACAATAAATTTTGTAGTATAATTTCTTCTCCAGGGTACAGCTTGTGCAGATTGTATTATCTGTTTTCCTCAGGTGGATACCTGAAAATATAGATGGAACTTATGTGATCTGCAGAAATTTTAAATTCAGTAAAAGTTCTCAGATCACTGAGAGGACACCGGGTTCTAGAATCCGAGGATCATTCTTTGAGAAGCGTGACTCCATCTGCTTGAGTCAGGGTAAACAATGTCAGTAAATATGCATCAGCCTGCCTTTGTATGTCATTAAATGGGTGCAGGAAAATGACATACAGTCAATATCCAGCCTGTGAAGGGCTATGTAGAACAGTGGTGTCATCACACAGCTGACCATCTTGCATCTAGATACACCAAAGTCTGCGATGATTATTGTACATTTTGCAGCCACTGGTCTCTTTACAATCCAGTTCTGAGCATGGTCATCCTCTGAGCATCCTCAGCTGCAGATCCCCTCTAGCTCAGTGTGTTGACAGTCGCTGGTCAGGGATTAGAATCTGAAGGAACAGTCCTGCTCTCACCAGCTGCAGTTTTAAGAAACAGGCCAAGAAAATTAATTGCAAGTCACATGGTAGAAATTCAGTCTTGGAGATTGAAGGCTTGGGGTGAGATCCATAGGAGGGATTGAATGTTCCATTTCAACACAGTTGAAGTTCTTTTTTGAACTATATATACACTCCTTAAAGATGCAAAGGGACAAAAAAATAACTGCGTTACTTACAGCCATCATCTCTTCCTGGATTGACCTTTATTGAATTCAGCCGTGTTATTACTCAGCTAGCTTTGCCCAAAGACTTGAGGTGGACAAAGAGTCCATAAAGTTAAGGTATGAAAAAGACGTGTCACTACACTTTCTCTTCAGGCAGTCACGTAGAGTCAGAATAGATACCACAAAATGGGAGCAATTCCTAAAGCAGTTGAGAAGAGGCAGTGAAAAGCAGGCATGAAAGAAAGTCCAGACTGCAGATATTTTAGACAAGCTTAAAGTTGATTCAGTGCTTGTTTCATTGCTCAGCTTCATGATGTTATCAGTTTAAATGAGCTAATGTAGCCTAAAGATAGTAAAGGAGTTTGTACAGTTGGTCTATTGCCTTTGATTGAGGTTTTACACCTTCCTCCTGCAACATTTGACATGATGGTTATTTGATACAAGGTACTTTTCTGACCTGATACTGTGGAGCTGTTGCTGTGAGAAGCTGGGGACATGTGACATAGATGAAATTTTCTGACTGAAATCTTACATATTATTCCTCTAATTGTTGGCAAAGAGATGCTGAAATTCCAGAAGTGTCTTATGATTTAAAAAGGACTTGGTTTTGAAAGAATGAATTGGGGCTGGGAGGGAGCAGCTTATTAAATAAAACAGATTGAATTACACTAGCAGAAAAATCCTGGGGTTTTACCTCAGCTGCAGCAAGAGGTTCTAAGACGGTTTGCTGCTGTGTACAAAGTTGAGTATTTTCAGCCCAAGAAAATGTAGAATATTGGTAGTGAATTATTAGCTCATTGACTGAGACAAGTGTTTTGTTTTACATTTTTAGAGGGTGTTTTCCATCCAAATTACAATTTGACTTTTTTTTTTATTACAAGATGTAATCTAACATGCTATATTGAGCAGGAGATTAATGAGTATTTCTTGTTCAAAGGTATTTGAGGTGGTTTGAAGTATAGTGTAGCTATCTAGTTTGGCCAAATATTTCTTTGCCCAACTAGGTTGTCTTTAGAGAAACTATGAAGTAATTTTTCTTTCACCAGTGGTACCCACAGTCTTTGCGACCTAATGAAGTATCACGGGTTTTGTAGTTTTCACTTGAACAAAATCCCTGCTTCTAATTTATTCTGGTATGTTTGTGAAAACAGTAATAGGTGGAGAAAAGCATTAAAGGAGAGGAAAATACATACATTTTATCCTACTTGAATTCTCTGTTAAAATAGACTTGCCTTAGGATGTGTCTTTATATGCTTATCTGTGTTCTGTCTTTCAGTGTAAAGTTCTGGAACAACGGTTAGAGCAGGGAATGGTGTTTACTGAATATGAGCGCATTCAGAAAAAAAGACTGATAGATGGTGAGTGCTCAATAGCTCAGCTTCCTGAAAATGCTGAAAGAAACCGGTTCCAGGACGTCCTTCCTTACGATGATACCAGAGTAGAGCTAGTCCCAACCAAAGAAAATAACACAGGTTACATCAATGCATCTCATATCAAGGTGAGAGAAAAAACATTGGAGAAGTATTTTCCAGTTCATGGGGTAACTAAAGATGGATTTGGCCATCAGTTTTGGTTTGATCAGAGTGAGAATCCCTTCATCTTTGTCACTTCTTCTGCAGAGGTTTCTTTGGGGAAAGAAGGAACCTGCTTTTTCCTCATTACCTGGAATAATGGGGTGTTAATTATTGGAAAGATCTTCTGCTTTTCACTTCTGTATTCATCTGCTTTCTCTCCTTTCTCTCTCTGTCTGAACTCTCTGTGGATTGGTGCTAACAGAAGGCACGTCCATTCCTTCCAGAGTTAAGAAGGCAAATAGCTTTGTGACAAACTGGCATCCTTTGCAATGATTCTGATATTTTTGAACTGCAGTGACAATACTTATTATTTCTTCCTCTTCTATACCTTCAGACTAGACTTCTGCAGTGTTGCTGTCATTTTTTCAATTTGTGCCATCGTCAGATGGCAGACTTAACTGAGGAAAGGGATTTTTCAATAATTACTAATGTCTTTCTTTTTACAGATCTCTGTTGGCGGCATAGAGTGGGATTACATTGCTACACAGGGCCCTTTGCAGAATACATGTCAGGATTTCTGGCAGATGATCTGGGAGCAAGGAATTGCCATCATAGCTATGGTGACAGCAGAGGAAGTGAGTATAAACCGAGTGACGTTTCTCCCAGAAATTCCTCAATTATTTTGTTAAGATCTGTTAGAGGACGAGGATCTTTGCTCCAGCAAGAAGACCAATCAAGGATAAATTTCAAGTGAGCCCTTTGCCATTCTGTCTTGCTTTCCTTGGCAGAAAGATGTAAATTTGCAAACTCTTTCTGCTGGAAAGTTGATTTACTCAGTGACAAACCGTAACACTGTAGTAGTACTTAATATATTGAGGAGAGATACAGTTGTTATGGAAGTATTAGTTGGATTAGTGTTCTTATGTTTCTTGTTAAGCAAATGTTTTACTTTTAAGGAAAGTGGGCGAGAAAAAAGCTTCAGATACTGGCCACGTCTTGGTTCAAGACACAACACTGTCACATATGGAAGATTTAAGATTACCACACGATTCCGTACTGACTCAGGCTGCTATGCAACTACAGGTTTGAAGATTAAACATCTTCTCACAGGACAGGAGAGAACAGTTTGGCATCTGCAGTATACTGACTGGCCAAAGCATGGATGTCCGGAGGATTTAAAGGGATTTCTCTGTAAGTTCTATTTAATAGCTTTGTTTTGGCGTGCGTTTGTTTGCTTGTTTTTTAATACCTCCTAAAATGGTTGCTATACGTGATATAGGTATGCCAAACATTCTGCTCTAAAAGGTTTCTTCACACCAGCAAGAAATACTGTATTCTATTTTTGGCAGGAGTATACCTGTCAGTTTGTTAAAGTGACTGTTTATTTCTAAAGCAAATTATTTAATTTACTGAAGGTTAAAATAGATTAAAACATAATTGCATCACGTACTACACATTTGAATGTGTTCCGGCAGTAGCAAGATGGCCACAAGCCACTTTTGGTGGGGAATAGGGGAACAGAGCAAGGAAAGCCTTGCAGAAGGTAGGTGATCTTTATAGATCTGTATTGCTTTGGTTGGGATATTTGTGATTTATACAGCGCATCATTTTTTCTGTGGGATGTCATTTGTGAAATTACTACTTTTGTGGTGGTCATACAGTGTTGTAGCATGGCTTATGGGGCTTCATCTCCTAAATTTATTATTCTCATCTTCTTGAACTTAACAGCATACTTGGAAGAGATACAGTCAGTGCGGCGCCACACAAACAGCACTGTGGATCCTAAAACCTCTAATCCTCCTGTACTGGTACACTGCAGTGCAGGTGTAGGACGAACAGGAGTGGTCATACTGTCAGAAATCATGATTGCTTGCTTGGAACACAATGAGGTGATCTCTTTTTCTTTCTCATCCTTTAAATAATGTTAGGTAGTGGAAGAGTTGAAAACCTGAGAAATATTTTATGGCTGCTCACCTGAGACATGGCCTTTGAAAGAGCCCTTACTTCTATGGTTGAAAGAGCTCTTGGCAATTCAACAGAAGTTAATAACCTTCTACAGTTGCCCACTTACACACTGGCTACTGAAACACTCTTTTGGATTCTTCGCTCCGTAAGATGTTGAGTCACTAAGTAGAACAAGGTATGCCCTAGGCTACTAAGCATATTTCATGATTTTGCTCTGACTTTACCATCTTTACTTCATGCCTTAGTTTTAATGGATAATATTCATAAACATGCTTTGTAGCCAGTCTCTGTGCTTGTTAAATATTTTGTTCTTAAGTGTAGTGTAGTTGCAGAATCAATCTCAGCAGAGAACAAAGTGGTAGTTTAACATAATAAAACCTGGTCCTATCAGCTTTTGGTGAGAAGTGAGTAGCTGTAAAGTGTTTATTAATAGTATAATATGCCAGCTGAGTCTCAAAAAACTGATTGTGCATCCCTGTCCTAACACTGTGACAGAATTCTGGAGCCATTAAGTTTGTGAAGACCCATACCCCATGAGATAGGCAAGTGTACCATAATGCGTATTTCACAGATGAGGTGGTAGGCATGGTCAGTGGTGTAGTGCAGTCCACACTGCAGGCACGGGCAATGAATTGTCAGAGCTGAAATTAGAGCAGCTGATTTTGCCCTTAGATAATTGGTGCTGCTTTGAACCTTCTGCTGAGAAAGTGCAAGTCAGTCTCCTTGCTTTCTTGTCACTTGTAATGGTTTGTTCTCTTCCTCCAGATGCTGGATGTCCCACGAGTGCTGGACATGTTGAGACAGCAGAGAATGATGATGGTGCAGACTCTTTCACAGTACACATTCGTCTATGGAGTTCTCATTCAGTTTCTCAGAAGTTCTAGACTTATATAATCCCTGCCTAAGGGACACTTCAAGGGGTTACAGAAAGAAAATTTCAGTTATCCAGGCAGACCTGCTCTCACTGGTGTTTTCTTCATATGATGAATCACACAGTTACCTTTCAGGGCTGGTACGTGACTGGTAAATGCAAGTCAGTGTAACAGTCCCTGCAAAGCAGGATCTTCAGTGGACTAAATTCTTCCCATGTTCAGCTGCAGTCATATGAGGGAATGATTTATTTTACTTCTACTGGTCTGTAGTACTTACATTCTTTATAGTGGTGTTACTCTGGGCAAAATAAGTATCTTGTGGAATGGAAGTACGTGGCACAATTTTACTAACATTATGTTTTAAGACATAATTGTTAACTGTGCGAAAGCTATAATCTGTAGGTGCAGGTGGGGTGAGAAACCTGCTCCTTGGTAATATCAAGGTCTTATGCAGTTTCATTCTGCTTTCAATTTTGTATTTAGAACAATACATCTATTTTTTAAAATGAACTTTTTGTTTCCTCTGGTTTACTCAGCAAAATTAGGTATTTTAAGTTGTTGCTTTAAGGACAGTTATTTTTATATTCATAATTTTTTAATTTTAAAAAAACCAAAACAAAACTCCGCAACCCAAAACTTTTTAAACAGCATAATATTTTCAGAGGAGACGACTGGCAATGTCTGAACAACTTTTCAAAAATCATGCAGAAATTACTAGGAGAAGCTACTGGTGTGTAGTTGTAGTGCCATGTAATAGAACTGACAAGTGAAAGACGATGTTAACTTCCATTTGAGCAGAGGACGTTTACCTGCAACAGGCAGGGGAGAATTCTAATTCTTGACAAGGCTATTGGAAACAAATGGATGAGAGAACGTACATATTCAGTATTACTCATGTATTTAGAGTACAGATTGATTTTACTGGCTGAAATCAAAGTGGATGCAAATGTTTAAGCACTTTTTTTGCTCTGATATTTATGTAGTCAAACCTAGAAACTATAATCGTGCATTGTTTCATATGGTCATATACCTTTACTAACCTGTTACTTTAGGAAGATCCTTTTAAGTTGAAGTGAGAGAACCAAACTTGGAGGAAGAAGGTGCATAGTGGCAAAGCAGAAGTGATTGTATGAAACATAATGGAGGAGATGTGGCAGCTATGATTACTGGTTTCCACCATGCGAAGATGACCATTAAAAATGTTTATGTTCCCCACCAAGAAAGCTTTTAAAGTACTGGAAGTTTCTGTAGAATCCTCCAGATTATTTTTCAGTACTAGAACGGATTTTGCTGATGCTGTGCAGCGTGGCAATGAAGAATAGCCACAGAAGCCGTTTAAGAACAGTTGCAGAATGTAAGAGCTCTTGAGGTAACACTGGAGATGTGAGTATTTTAGTAGCTGTGTAGGTGGCTGAGTCACTGGTTGTGGCATGAGCCTGAAGATGTGTTGTGACTTTTGTAGTTTCCATTTTTTCCCCTGGGTCTGGTCTAATGATGGTATCCCTAAATAATCCTCTGTGGTTTTCAAATGGGGACAGTGTGGTTTTTCCTGCCTTTTCAAGTGTTTTGAGATGCCGAGTTGAAAATCCCTATTCAAAAGTGAGGTATTAGTTTGTAGATACCTGGTTTAATTTCAAAAAATCCCTGTGGTAGACCAGTCTGCAGGCAAGTTTAAGCTTCTGTTTCCCTTGGTACCTGCTTAGCAAAATGAAATGAGACTGAAAGTAGTTTTTATCACTGGTGAAATTCTGTTATTTTTCGGAGCTGTAACAAGGGTTTGGAATCTGTTATGAATAGTTAAAACCCCTTCAAAACAATAATTGTCTTCCAAAACTTTAATGAAGAATAATAAATAGATTGCCTCAATTTCCTCTGTAACAAGCTATTTCCACAAACACACAGTCCATGTGACATTGTGCTAATATGTCATTCTATACAAAATGTATTACTTTAAACTATACTATATTAATCTAGTGCGTTCGGTCTGCTTTCAGGCAGTCTGAATTGCTTTGCTCTTAGTAAAATTAAGATTGAATATTTCAGATGGGGAAAAAAAATGTTCTTTTTGTAACTATAAAATGCCTAAAAAGTATTAACTGCTGCATGTAATATTGGAAGTCTAGAGGAAACCAGTTACTGAAGACTGATTCTTTATATATAAAATCTTGGAAACCAACCAATTTGACATATCTGTATTAACAGAAATATCGAAAGAAACAAACATACTTAGCTATTTGTATCAAGCTGTGCTTTAAAAACATTGCTACTTTTTGCCACAGTTCACTTCTATCTTCGGAAATATTTTTGAATGGGAAGGTATGCTCTAAAATGTAGGTTGTACCATTTCTAGACATTGGGCTGTGATCTTCATAACCTGATACATGCGGCTTTTAATGACATTACATACAACCACAACTTCAAGCAGCAATTTTCGGCCAGTCAGCAGTTAACTGGGACAGCACATCAGCTGTGAGTCGTTAAAAAGAGCAGTTTAAACAAGAAATTTAATCCCAAATTTCTAGGATTATCTGAGGTGGGTGAGGAAATGTGTGTCTTTTGCCTTTATTTTCTATTTTGCTGAAAGAAGTTGTGTTCACTTTTAGAGGCAGTTGCTTCCTAATCGGGTAGTCACAGCCTTGATTCAGTTTTTAAGCATAACACTGCTACCTCCTCCACTTCAATTTCCAGTTCTGTCCATCAGCAGTCTGTTTTTGCATTAATAGACTTGACCTTAATAGACTTGACTTTGAGGTTTCCTACTGAAGACAGCAGGATCGCTTTTTAAAGTAAATGTATGACTCCAAGTGAGCATTGAAAATGAGTGGTTTCTAAAGATACCTAATGAAAATAAAATTCACAACCTTCTGTAACAAAATTAAAAGAATTGTTTAGATTTTCAGTTAACTTTTAAAAGAAAATTCAGGTTTTAGCACTTTGTTCTAAGCCTTGAAAAAGGATGCTGTTTCACACATGGTTGCACCACAAGTGAGTGCTTCATGAAGCACTCACTTCGTGAAGTGTTGGACATTATAAGAACATCCACTGTCCAAATCCAGTCACAGTGGGAATGGGAAGTGGATTTATTTGTCAAAAGCTTAAAATTCCACTGTAAGCCTGTCCATTTTGCCAAATGTGCTTCTGTTTTTATGGGGATGAAACCATATTATTATGCAAGATTTGAGCTGACTTTTTTAGTAAGAAGAGTTGTATAAAGATGTTCTTGCAGTAAATGGCAAAGATGATGCTGATCTCTAGGGATGTCAGAGCTCTCAGGGATAAATAAAGGTGCTATATACAGTCAAGAGACAGATTTGACTGTCTTTTGTGGGCTAGGTGGAAAATGCTTTTTAGGATCAAATTCTATGAAGAGTCAGGAGAAGAACCCACATATTGTAGTAAAGACTGCTTCTGCACATCTGATTTCTTTCTTGGTTGCTCTGATAAGAGATTTTTTGGCCAGTGAATTTTTGTAGTCTTGGGCTAGCAGCTCTTCTCTAAGAGTGTAGGTCAGAGCCCCGTTCATTGCAAAGATGTCACTGAGTTAGCAGGTGTAGCTGTGGGCTCAAAATCACTACTCACCCCGTTCTGTGAGGGAGGAGCTCCAGAAGTACACAGAGGAGTTTCATGTAGCTTTTCGGCAGCCTGCCCAGCAGTGCTCTCCTTTTTCTGCTGTCCCCCATGAAGAGCAGGAAAATTTTAATGCCTTAGTATTGCTTTCATTGTGATACTTTTTGCACAAGTGAACGGTAAAAAATACAAGTGCAGGGTGCTATGGTTTGTATCTAGAAATACATTGAATTCAAAGTAGGTAGCAAGGCAGAGTTCTTATAATTTCTGTGGATGAAAAGCTGCTCTATGTTATCATCAACACTTAGAAAAAAAGTAAAGTAATAACAAATAAAAGTGAAATAAATGTGTACTGGAGGGGAGAAAATTCTTGGCATTTTGAGAAATGTATTTTTGACTCTTGTAATCCTGTGCATTTTATTTTTTTGAAGTGGATGACATTTGGAGCAATTTCCTCCAAAAATAGCCTCATAAATTTAAATACCTTCTTTAATAAGTAAAACTACCAAGACTACCTGAGGCTGCTGCTATACTCTTCTTCTTGGAGCAGCTGTTAAAATTGAGTGGCTCATAGATCTCAATGGCCTCTGGACCAAACTTGGGAACTGCGGAGTTGTTTATCATACAGGCTAGCTGTGTGATGAGACCTCAGTTTTAATGTGAGTAGCATTACCAAAACTCTGGACTTAAAAATAGTAAACTCATTGCTATATTTCAATAGTTAGTTCAAATTATTAATTTAAAAGAAACAATACTGCAATTGGTAGGAACTCTGTGCCTTAGAGTTTAGGGTTTGTTGGATTTTTTTCAATACTGCAAAGTCATGCAAAGCCAGAGTCCATTCCTGCAAAATGCAAAATTCCTGCAGTTCTTCCTGATAATGTAGGAATTAAAATGGGCTTATTGCCAATGAAAGCTTGAGCCCTTAAAGCATGAATACTCACGTCTGCTTTAAATTTAAATACCAATTACATGACTTAACCAAAAGAATGCAGCAAGAATGTGCGTAAATGAAGCTACAGTATTCAAAGGAAAAGTAGCTGAGATAATTCAGAAGAAATTCTCTTGTGAAAGAAGGAAATGTTGGAAGTAGAGAGTGAGGATCTGAGGAATGGCTGAAGACATTTGGAGGAGGATTTGGAATGTTTTGTATCCACAGTAGAGCTGCTAGAAGGGTTTGATTCATATGGTATTTTCATGGCACGGTAGGGTAAGTGAATACGTAGTCATAGGTGGTATTATTACTGGCTTTTTAAAATGTGATTTTTGAATCTCCAAATATTTTTTTTTTCAGAGGCTCTGTTATTTTTACATATCTTCCTTTCCAAATGTATTTAATGCAATCTGTCAGCTCAGTTTCTGTTTACTTATTAAAGGTCAGATTTTTCAAACCATGTTCTCTGGTTTTACACATGCAAAATGCAGGGAGAATAGGCATACATGCAATTTTTGCCGTGATGATGGATGCAGGTTAGATGATTCAAAAGTCTAAATACTTTATGAATGGAGGTTTTCACAGTAGGTGTGAATTGCACCAGGTTAAGGCTGGGCCAAAAATCAGGCCATTGAAACGTGGAATTTAACATGTGCTTAGAAATTATGTTGCAGTGCAGCATTTGCAGTACAGTGATATTAAAACAGTATAATATTGTGCTAAAGTCAGGGAAAAAAAACTTTTAACAGCTGTTGCAAATATGTCTGAAAAAAAATTCTTAGTAAGATCCTGTTGGGTACCAGCTAACTTGGTGCATTCTTTTGGCATCACTTAAGTTACTTTAAGGTCTACAGGGGCTGAAAAGAAAAAAGGATTTGTTAACTTCAATGAACATTTCAAAAAACTGTTGCTAAATGGCCTTTGGTTCTGTTGTTTGCTGTTTTCCACATGATGCTGCGTGTGGTGAAGAATAACCTCCAGTGTATTTGTTCTTTAGAAGTCTAATCTTCAACTGTAATTAGGGAGTGAAGATAGAAATCAAATGCAAAGAAAATAATGAATGGAGTTTACAAGAGATCCAGCCTGTGGCAAGTTAGAGAGCAAGTCTGTAGATAATGTTATTTTGGTTCAGATAGACGGCAACTACCAAATTACTAATGTGATAAGCACAGTTTCAGAAGGTGCCTAACTTTTATAAAGGGAATTTAAATGCCATTTTTCCATTTGGAAATATTTGGGTAAAATTAGGAGACTTTGAAAATACTTTAAAGACTTTGCAAATGCCACTAATTTTTAGAATGGGAGGAAATGTAATGGGGAAAAAACATGTACAATCCTGCAGTCTGTCACGTTGCTAATCCTGGATACTTCTGACAGACAAGGTGTATATGCTTTTATAAAGATGCTTTCTTAAATTGCTTTGACATACCCAAGGTATCTGTCTTCTTAATGGCTGAGCAGGGGGGACTTGGAGGGAGATCTTAGAGGCTTGACCTGGCAAATCAGTATGTACACGCCTGCACAGTGCTGAAATCTCTTCATTCGGTTAAAGCAGATGAGTGTTTGAAGTCCTTTCAGCAGTTTTGTAGGACTGAGTCCTTCTTGTCAGAGGAATGCAGGATCTGGCTCCACTTTCTTCCATTGTCATGTGAGCCAGTATGCAAGGGTTTAAATGGGACTTTGTTTAAAGAGTAGTAAACATGAAGTATTATTTTCTAGTACTAAGCTAGTGGTTAACATGTCTATTTTTGCTGTCTTGCCACCAATACTGTAAAAATGTATAATCAAAGCAGCTTTAATTCTTGTAAAACTGAAATTGGTTTGTAAAACAATGTACAAATTGTGTTTCATAGACATAAAAGCTTGTATTAATGTAATATATGTGAAATGAATATATTATAGTCTATTTTTGCCATGGAAATAAATATTTGAAGCAACTATGAGTTCTTATTGCTCCATGATTAGAAGAAAAAAATCAGAGAACCTAGTTTTTGTGTCTAGTCCTAGGTTCAGACTTTAGCTTCTGTACACAAAGGTGGTCTCCTTCTTTTAAAGTGCTGCAAGTACTGTGCTGCAGCTCAGTAAAATTATAAAACTGGTCCTGTCAAATACTAATAGCTGTCATCTTTGTGGCAGGAAATTCTGTCCCTGCTGCCCTATCGTTATTGTTACAATGGTTTGCATTTTCTAGAGCCATTTTTAGTATTGAATGTTCAATTTCCCTGTAACCTTTACGTCGAGGAGGTATTGAAAGTTGAAAAACTCTTTCCAAAAGCATGTGAGAGAGCAAACAGTTGATTGTACACCTACCTACTATCATTGGAGGTGCTACCAATAACTAGTGCTGAAGTTTTTCTCCATTTTATAATTGACATTTAATCAAAAAGGGCGGTGGTGCAAAAGGCTTGTGGTGTAACGCCTGGTGCAGCGTAAGACCTCGTAACATTGTGATAACTGCATTGCTTGCTGGGCATTGTGGTTTCACACTGGACAAAGGAATGTACCTTGTCTTTGCTAAACGCCTAGTGTGCTGCCCTCTTAACGATACCTGAAATTAGACTTTGTCTTTTAGGTGTGCTCGGTTTGATGGCATTAATCAACTTAAGGTAAGATGGTAACATACCAGCCATCTATGTACTTCTCTGATCAATTCCCAAATCCTGGGGAATGTCTTGTGCAATGTTCAGTGTGGGTAAAGCTCTTTTATTTGACATGGATTCAAAATCAGAAGAGGGAAGCATGACTTCTTGGGGTCCTAAGCACATGGTTAAAACACTCAGCAGTTCTGATCAGACTTGCTATTTATACTGGTTTTAAACCTGAGGCAAAGGTCTCTTCAGAAAACTAAGTTTCCCCTCAATCCAAATTGCTCTAAACTGTTTTCCAGCTGCTGTAAAATCCCTATTAGATCCTGCTGGTGGACAGAGCTGGCTGGCGGGGAAGCGGCTTGGTTCTTGGATTTGGCAGAGCCAGCCAGCAGCTTTCTTGGGCAAGAGCTCTAGGACTTGGTGCAAGAGAAATTTAGTGGAGTTGATGAGAGATTCCTAACCTAGGGCCTTGACTAGCGGTACTGAAGTAGCTCTCATTCAGCTGTTAGAGTTGCTTAAATCTGGAATGGCTGTGGGTAGATGAAGGTTGCATGAAACTCAGCAATGCTACGTACCTAGCTGGAAGTTTTATGTGTGACAGTTGCTCTGCTTAGGATCTGATGGGTTTTGGTGTTTTGTTTTTTTTTTACACTCATTCGTTTTCTGAGGGGTCAATGACAATGTATAAATGTGTGTTCTCTCTCCATTATTTTTATGAGCATTCTTTGGAAGGCTGAACTCTGCATGAAGACAGAAGCTGCCCAGTGCCACAGAAATGTTGCCAGCTTACCTCCTGCAGCCTGAGTACCGTTTGTGGATGACCACAGTTCCTGAGTGTGGTGGGAATGTCGCTTAATGCAGGTACTGACAGGAAAATGGTGTTGCAGGAGAGTTGGAGTTGAGTGAGAACTGGGTGATAGGTGTATGCTCAGCAGCTCTGAACTAAGCAAGTTATTTTGTATTGCTGTATATCCTGTTGGCTCAGTCTGGCTCTGGGGCAATTTGCACCTTCTGCCATCAGCACTTGCCTTTGAGTGATGGCAGTTCTGTGGCTCCAGCAGAACATAATGCTGAGGGAGATGGTGGTTCTAATACTTAAAAGCAAGTTCTGTTGTTACTACAATTTCTTTAAACTACCCTCATTAATTCAAAGAAAAAAACAAGCATAAGATATAGGTGAGCCTGTGACTATTTTACCACAAAACTTCTTTATCTTTCAGATGCACTCAGTCTTGAAGATGTGTTGTAGCATTTGACTTCATGGCATTCATTTGGAGCTTTTCTGAAGAGGGACTTCTGGGCACATATGTATTCTTGGGCTCTCTGCTTGCAAAATGGTACAACATAGATGTGGGAGCTAGAAGGGGTAGAGCTTAGAAGAATTTTGTCCCATTTCCAATCAATCATATCTCCCAAACTGATCTGCATGACAATCTTCCAGATGGATATCTAAGTTTAAACCATCCCCAACATACTAAAACAGTATTATTTGCTGCCCCACTTATTCTATAGATTTAAAATACCTGCTGTAATAAACAAAACAACCAGAAAAGAGGGCTTGCAGATGAGGTTCAGTTTATCATTGTTATTAGCCATTTCTAAAATGGCAGTCATGTGCCTTATGTAAATTTAGAAGGACATCAAATCCTTCCACGAACAGACCCTGAATTATCATACCCAGAGGCAAATGAAGAATTTTCACTGGTGCTAAGTACCTATGAAGAAATCCCCTGTCAAGCCTGGCTAATGCTGGTAATCAGTGATTTGAAGGAACTGCATACTTTGTGTATATCTGATTTCTTCTGCCAGCACGCTGGGCTATTCATGACTGATTGAAGCTGAAAATGTCTTTCCATTGACAAAATCTTCAGAAAAAGACTTCAGGAAACTATTGAACTGAAAACAACCTTCTAATGTGGAAGATACATTTTAGCAGCTTTGTCAGGGTTTATTGAGTTTCCTGCACCATCGCAGTATAGAAATACATTTATTTGTTCTGAAGTGTCTGTCTCTGAGCCTCCAGAAATAGCAAGTGCTCACTCTGTATTTCAAAAATTTGAGTTGTCTCCTGAAGACCAGGAGACGTAGGTCTCCATCACTTTAAATTCCATCAGGAGGCAAAAGTTTACTTCTCTCCCTGAATTAGAAGCAGCAATTTAATTTGAAACTAGGGAATTGTACTGCCTCAATTTTCCTGCTTAAGCCATCCTTTCACTGACACACTAAAAATAGGACATTATTTTTATTTCCTGGTTCTTGTGGTCCTGAAAGCTATCTTGCAGAGGTAGGCCAGCTATGATAATCAGTGAATCTGAT
This sequence comes from Bucorvus abyssinicus, assembly GCA_009769605.1. Taxonomy (NCBI): domain Eukaryota; kingdom Metazoa; phylum Chordata; class Aves; order Bucerotiformes; family Bucorvidae; genus Bucorvus; species Bucorvus abyssinicus. Next base: position 18,828,886 of record CM020036.1, read on the forward strand.
TAGATTTTCTTTTCGGGTGACTTCTGGCTTCAAAAAGAGAATTATGTAGACAAGAACCAAGTTTGTCAAAACTCGGGGTTTGATTCAGTTCCTGACAGCAGCTCTGGAAGGATTAAGGAAAAAATCACATGCCACACAGGCAGTCTGAGACAGCTGGCCTGCCGATCCCACTTGTTATGGTGAAGTATCCGCTGGGACACTGGCCCAAGGACTTGTTCCTTCCAGGGTGCTGGTAGGTGATTCTTTCTTCCTCTGTCCTGCTGGATGGTTCTTTCAGCCTTGCCTGAATATGATCTCTACCACCTGAAGATGCACTGTGACTGTCGCTAGAGTGCGTGGGTTTGGTAGCAATGCCCTGTCCAAATGAGGACATCTGTTTTCTGCTTCATAAGGAGAGGGGAAACACTGCATTATGTTAGTAGTCAGGATCAAAAGGTAGTTAGGAATGAGGAATAAAGTGCAACTGTACCAAAATTAAAAAGAAACATAGATGGTTGATGAAGGATTTGTCTTCTTCCCAATTTCCTCTTAGGTTTTAAAGGGCAGAAGGTGCTATTCCACTGCCACCTCAGTCAGAAGACAGATAGGAATCTGAACAACAGGTATTAGATGCCATAACTTTGATGCCCTGTGAAAAAACCAGTCTACCTAAAATAAGGAGCATTATTGAATGTATGCACTCCCTGCAGTCAGAGCAAAATTTATCCTTAGTGCCATGGTGTTAGGAGGGCTGCCAAGGTGAGTTTAGCACTTTCAGTGCATTTATTCCATCAAACTGGAACTAAAATCCTCCATTTGAGCCTGTTTTCAGGACAAAAGGTCAGCCTTATCCCTCTGCACAATGCTGGTGTTAAATAATGACAAATGAGCAGAACTGAGGCTAATTTACATGCTCTGTTGAAAGAAACTAGAAATACTGTACGGGCTGAATTGTCCTGATACCTGTGGAGCTAACTTTGGCCATGAGCTGGCCTGTCCCATTGCTCATCTGCCCCATAGCTTTGTTACTGGAGCGTGCCTGAGGCTGTATCATGGGTGCATTATGGCAGGGGTATGCTCTCACCTGTCAGTTGCTTCTTCATGGACAACAAGGAGCTGTTTATGGAGATCTGCCCAAGAACCCTTTGGAGACATCTGATTGCACCATGAAGTGAACTGAACAGAGGCTCTAAGAAGTTCAAATATTGAGGAACAGCCATGGAGAAAACACATGCTATGGAAAGCTACAGCAAGGGCCTTTGACAGCTATATTTAAGCTGAAAGCTTCTGTGTAAGGCTTAAGACTCTCAAGGTGGGAGGGGAGGGTCCATCAGGCAAGCTTGTTTCTGGGGAAAGAGAAACTAAGATGAGAGCTCAAGGAGCAAATTTCTCTTTCTCTTACAGTCCACTGTTATCCGAGATGTTTGTGCCCAGTGTTCGGGAAGCCCCGTAGCCAGCTCCCAAACCTATGCTATCTGTATCATCTCCGATCTTGCTTGTGTCAAACGTCAGGAAAAAGCAGAGTGCCAGATGCCTCTGAGCTGAATTTCTCTTTGGAGAGACTATGCCTCTGAGGTTCTGCAAGGAATTCTCAGGCTGACAGGAGAGCTGATGGCCTTTGACATGTTGCTTCACTTTGTATTTGGCATGTGAGCATGCTTATGGGTGAGAGAAACAGATAGCTGGGAAGAGCTGGGGTCACCTCATAGTTCTGTTACTCATCTTCTGGAATCAGGCTCTGGCTGCTGTGAGATGTGAGGTATGCTGCAGCCTTCACGAAGATACCGTAAGGGGAGTCCTACGGGCTTGCTGAATTCTTGAGATAACTGTGGAGAGCTCTGGACCTCGTGCTACAGAGCGCGCTGCCTGTCCTCTACGAGAATGGGACAACATAGCTCTGTGGTCTGCCGGGCTGAGGCTGTGTTCAAGTTTGTCTCGAGTTTCATATGCCTCCCTACTCCATTTATGTAGCCTTTACTTGCCCTTCTCAAGGTCTAGTTTCGTTGCCCCAGTGCGGTAGGGCTGGAAGGATTGCACGGGGGGCTATGTGTGCCGAAGCCCGTGATCTACAAGAACAGCGAGGGCACAGCAGCAGCCCGTGCCGGTGCTCGGTGGGGAGGGTGTTCAGGGCTTCTGGCATTCCTTCAGCCCAAAACATGGCCCTAGGCTGAGAGCCCACAGCTTTGGCAGGCCAGTCTCACAGTTAACAGAAAAATGCAGCTGTAACTTGTGTGTGTTGTCACCTGGGTGTCAGGCACACCTCCTGTGCTTTGCTTTGGAATTAGCCTAGTGGGTGAGCTAAAAGGATCAGTCCCTTTAGGAGGCCTGAAGAGAGACCCCAGCTACTCTGGAGGCTTTCTACAGGGGACAGAAAGTCCTGTGCACAGAAGACAGGGCACTCTTAGTCTTGGTTCGTTTCACTTGAATTAACTCTTCTTTTGGCTGCTCATAGACTGCCTGACATCCTGGAGTTCTCCTAGGTTTTCTTTAAGGTGGTTGAGATGGAGATGAGCTATGGGTGCTCTGCAGCTCAACTGATGATTTTTCAGGCCAGGGATAATTGCCCATTATTCTTTCCCTTCCCACTGATGCTTTATCCCTGTGACATGCTCAGCTTCCGCTGGCCCACGCCCCGCTACAGGCTTTGAAACTGGATCCCCTGACTGGTTGTGACCTATGCTGGTGCAATGGCTGGTGTGGCAGATTAATTTACCATCACCTGTTTGCGTATCACTTGCTCTGCTACTTGGAAGAGAAACTGAAGATGGTTGTTTCTGAATGAAGCAGATCTTGTTATTGATAAAGGAAATGGGAAAATTGGACAGCTTGTGAGTATCTCGTTTGGTTGTTTTGGAGAGTGAGAAACTGTTTTTATTAAAATCACTGGGTGCTGTTCTGTTCCTTGTACTCTGTGTACATACTGGGTGTTAGCTCCTGAGAACAGCAGGTTCGGTGCCTGGGCAGTGCCAGAGAGAAAGGTTTGGTGGCTCTAGAGGCAGCACGCAGCTGCAGTACCCTGCGCGTGCTTATCAACGAATGCTCCTGCCTTGGATGTTCAAAAACGAAAGTGGAATGCTGGGGTTCCCCATAGCTCCCTGAGGTTCACTCTGAATTACGGTTTTGTGGTTCTTCCCCTTTTCATTTTTAGGTCTCAAATACAAACACTATGATACAGAAGTGGAAAACTTGAGGGAGCTCTAAAATATTTGAAGACCGCTGTTAAAAAGTGGCACGTGAATTCTTACTGTGCACCTGTGTTCTACCTGATAATTGGTCTCGCTATGTTTTAAAAGATGGAATAATTAACCATTTCCCTTTTACCTTTCCCGTCCTTTCCTCCTACATTACCTTTAACACTCATTTTCCATTGCTATTTCTCCTTCCCCCAGGCTGTGGCCTGGGACTGTCAAGGGTTAGGTCTGTGCTGGCCCTTAGGCAGATGCTCTCTATGAACCCCTCTCCCTTCCCAAAGGGGAAGAGAAAGGGAATAAGGGAGAGAGACTTATGGATTGGAAAAGAAAACTAAATGAAATGTTATTATTTTAATGAAAATTATAACAATAAAATGAAATATATACAAATACTGAACCCAATCCCCCTGATGGCAATCACATCACCATCGCCACTGATGCTGTGGGCAGGCACTTTCTGCAGGCCATTCTCTGGCAGTAACTGTAAACATCAGGAGTTATCACTGCTAGGGGCAGAAATATGCTGTTACCTTCAGAAAGTGCAGTCACTTAGCAGAGACTGAGCTGGAAAGTAAAATCACTGAACAGAATTAGTTCTGTTCCAGCTCAAGGACAGACTGCTACCTGTCACTGGTGCTCAGGCACAGAGGAACAGTAGCAGTGCACTGAAGGGTGTTAGTGGAATGTCTTGTTGGTTAGAAGCTGTGCTGTCACTGCATTGAAACAGCCCCCACGAGGTGCTACAAATGACACTCCTGGACCTAATTTTAGTTTATGCTGATGGTCCAGTACTCTTGTTCACTCCTGGCACAGATCATTGCTGAGAAAAAAATAGCCCTTTTCCAAAAAAACTTTCTGATGGAGCCATTTGTAGTTGAATTATGAAACATTATCTGTTGAGCCACATCATTCTACAACTGCTGTTGCATGGCTATAAATGGTGTAAAAATGTACAGAGATGCAGAGAAACAGGACCCTGGAGTCATTCTGCAGCTCAGCCTAAACTAAGAATGTGTAGGCGTCTTAGACATGGGGTCGATGAGGGATAAATGATAGCTTGGGCTTTGCTTGCAGGTTTTTGTTTTCTGGTCATCCCCAAGAGATCTAAGCACCCTTTTCTTTCATTATGTTAATCTTTACTTCAAATGACCAAAAGCTGTATTTTTGCTTTGTAAATAAACAGAATCCTACCTTTGAAAACAAGAGCAGTGATGACAAAACTGTAGGCTTTGAAGATAAGAGACCCTTTTGTTACAGAGCAGTAACAATAGCGGGGTTTTGTCCATTGGAAGTAAACATTGATGCTGTGATGCACGTGCTAATCGCCGTCATAAATCTGGGCAGAAATAAGTCCACTGCAGATCACAGCTGCTGACTGCTCCAAAGTTTGTTACTTCTGAAGCGTTCAGATTTGCAATGGTGTTGCGAGTACCTTGCTGTGCTATTGCTTGTGCCAAGACCTGAATGATTTACCAAGTAGGTGGTGATGAGACAAAACCATAAAACCAGCCCCCCACCCCACCCCGTAAAGCCTCAGAAAAACCTGAAGCTTGCACTGCTGATTAATCTTACCAGTGATGTGGGCCAGGCTTGCGTATCAAGCTGCTTAAACTACTTCTTTTTGAGCCACCACCTTAAAGTAAACGTGAGTAAAAGGGATAAAGTTTTAAGCCCTGGATAGCCTGAATTTACTTCTGGATCTGTAGATAAACTAATTGATTTGATATAGATAACGTTTATCTAGAACGTTTTCTCCCCACTATCTGGTAGGAATGGCTTTACAGCGAGAAAACAGTTCCTCAGACTGGGCTTGACTGCTCCAGCTGCTGGGATGCTGGAGTGTGCCATCTGGTTCTTTACCAGAAGTTTCACTCTGGATCCAAATGCTCAGAGTTTCGGCTTAGGCAGACAGATGCTTTCTTTGTGAAAGGTCTGGTTTAATGGATTTATTTACTCTTTGAAGTTCCATCTGCCCAGAAATTAAGTGTCATTGATGTTCAGACAGCTCAACAGGAAGTGGGGTTAAGGAACTCTTTTTGTTTACTTTCGTAGTACTCCTCATATTACAGGAAAAAAGTGTGTCATTATTTGCACCCTGCTGTGAGGTGATGTCATGACCACTTTCACTGCTGTTCAGTTCTTTTTATTTGCAGTATTTCAATGTGAATTTTTTACTAGTCTTATCAGACTCATGTTGACCACAAGCCTAAGTTTGCTGAGTGATCTTCTTTTTGTGATGTGCAAGTTATACAGGGTCATGATAGGTAGGGAAAAAAACCCCTCTAAATTCCATTATTGACTAAGATTGGAGAACTCAGAACTGGGTGCCCCAAGAGTGGGTGAAGTCCTCCTAGCTGAGGAGCAGAGAGGATTTATACTTGGATGTGTCTAACCATGTTCTTCGGTTTTTCAACTAGTCCCTCTGTGGCAGGCTTCTTGTTCCTACAATGGGAACAGTAGTTCCCTGGGTGCACCCTGCCCTTCAGTTCTGTAGGCTAAAGAATAGAGAGGGAGTTTCCTCAGGGATGGGAGAAGTGCTGTCATCACTTGTGATGAAGGACAAACCATCCCTGCGCTGTAGTGAATCAGCCCTGTGGGTGTGCCTTTTCAACGGGACAAGCTCTGACGGAGGGATGTAAATCCTCACATTATCTCACCTACTTTTCAGGGAGCCAGAGCACCCAATGTGCAGGCCAGACCTGCAGGCCAGCCAGCTGAGCGCGGCAGAAGAAAGGCTACCCATCGGCACGGCCGCGTGTACATGGCTAAATTAGACCCTAGTCTGCTGTCATCGTCGCAAGTGTAATTTATAATTGTGGCCAGGGCAGCCAGGAAAGTGCCTTTGGCTTTTTTGGGGAATTATGATGTTCTGCATTGCGATGCTGATGATTGTGCCAGAAATGTCGCTTTTGTTTGGTTGGATTTCTCTAGTTTTTTTTAAGATTTTATTTTCCTCTAAAAACGTTTACACTTCACAGGGGAAGCAGTGGTCGATGTCTGTTGGAGCTACTTGCAGGTGCAATCAGTCATCTGGCTCACAGAATCACTAGTCTTTGGTAGACACTGATGAGCTACAGGGGAGGCATGTGGTAGCAGTTGTATGTATGAACTGTAACCACTTGTGTTTGGCCTTGGAGGAAGCAGATTAAAACCAGCCCCAGGAGGTATTTGGGCACAGGCTTTATCCAGTTCCTAAGGCTTATTATAGTTCCTCACCTACAGCAACCAATGCAACCTCCCAGCATTCCCTCAGAACTGTGGAGCTCATTCTGCAGTAATGTGAAACGCCAGGTGACAGCTGTGCTCTGCCTGACTAGACGAACAAACTGGGGCTGATTTTGTGCAATGCATGCACTAACTTCAATTTAATCATAAAATAGATCGCCTTCTCTCCATTTGCTGTACAGGATACCCAGTGTGTCTTCTACTAGGTAGTCCTTGTCAGTACCCAACTCAATCTGTTTTCAAAACCAAAGCTCGATGCAGAATGCTATGCCGAAGTTACCATTAATGCAAGAAATCGAACCGTGTATGTGAGTGTTGTGCAGTTTGAAAACTGTTGCAGTCTTCACTTTCCAGAAACATCAGCTGAATCATGGACAACCAGGATTAAACAGCTCAAGAGCAGTGTATAAAACAAACAAACACCACAAAAGAGCTGTGTATTACACAGCTCAAGAGCTGCCATATGCAGTAGTTCTGGTCCTTTCAGGCCAGAAAGCCGACAGGAGCTGAGGCAAAGACTGACAGCACCCAATACTGCAAAATGGCTCTTTACATATGGCTCTTTTTATAAAAGAGTAAGAGCACTGAGTTTGTTTGCAGGCTGAAGAAGGAATGAGCACCTACCAGCACCAAAAGAAATTCTCATGTCCACACTACTTCCTTATTTCACCCGAGATAATGCAAGGACACAGGTATGTTCTTACGTTCTACAGTAACTGTAAAAGGAAAAAAGTTGATTATAAGAACTTCATGCCTCAGTGGGATTTAACATCAAACAACGCCCTCTTCCAGGATGGACAAACAGTTCCATCTCTGCTATGCAGGTACGTAGTACACCATGTTTTCTTGTGGGTGAAGTTCAGTTCTTGCAGACTACAAAATCCTGGATCTTTATAGCAGGAGGACAACTGCACTAGCAATTTATTTATTATAAATAAAACCCAATAAATATTTCATAACTTACTATAACAGCTTTCTAAAAATATACAGCTAATATTCTCAAAAGTTAGTTCTGAGTAATACAATTATAGACAAAATATACAAAATTTTCATAACTGACACTATGCCCTTTAAAGTCTATATTAATACAGAGATAAATTAATGCCCAATGAATAGTATCCCCCTAGAGAGATTTTTAGCAGCATTTAAACAGAAATAAACTGAAAATAAATAATTTACTACTATTTAACAAATGACAGTTCTCTGCAGAACTAGCACTATCCCTATTTAACAGCCAAGTTTTGGCTACTATTATGAAGAGTCATGTGAGATATGAAGGGCTTCTGCAAAGCTTTCCTCAAGATCATCAAGTTCCTTGTTGGCTTCTAAATCACTGTCACAAGTAATTGAGTTTAAAGTTCCCTCACATGAGGGTGAAGTGTCTGGGTCATCTTCAGATTTCACACAAGAGTCAGACTCTGTCCCAGCATCCATCATTTTAGCGACATCTTCAGAAAAGTCATTCTTGATCTGCGTCTCCTTTGAACTTTCCCTGCACGCTGGTGTTTCACGTTTGTTTGGTTCCTTTAATGGCAAGTCCATAGTCCCAAAGAATTCTTCGCTTTGTGTAGATTTTCTTTGCCTCTGACTTTCACTGGTAAACTCAAGCTCTTCCTTCATATCAAACTCTTGCAGATCCAGGGACTCAACAGCTTCCCAGCCTGTGTGGATTTGCTCCATGCTGCTGCCTGGGCTGCAGCCGAGATCTGCTTTCAGTACATCCAACAAGTGGCGCATTTTGCTCTAGGTGAGGGGGGGAAGGAAGGAAGGAGTGACAACTCCAGTGCCTACCTGCCCAGAACTTATTCTGACAAAAGGAAAAGGAGGCTGCTTGCAGTCAAGTGACTAAATTATACCAAACATTCCCACAGTTGACTATTGTGACTGTGACTCAGTCACAGATCTACTGTGATCCATGAGTCTGCAACCCTCCTTGATGCAGAGAGATGCTCCCCACTGACCGTTCTGGTTACCACAAATACACCAGTGCATTTACACTGTACTTTTGGAACATTGCTGAAGTCATATGCGGAGAGGGGGAATATTGTAAGGGCAGCACCTACCTCATCCAAACGGTTCTTATTTTCTTGTATATGACACTCAAACAGCTGGTCCAGAACTCTACAAATGAACAATGAAATGATTTCACAAGAAGACAAACAACTCTTAAGAGATCTACGTAAGTTAATGACAGGGGTTTTTTATTTTCATTTTTAGCTGAATGGGACCTCTAAGATTTCCACACAGTGGAAAAGGACCTGTGGGTGTTGGCTGACAGCAGCTGAAGACGCAGTGTGCCCAGGTGGCCAAGGCGGCCAACACCATCCTGGCTTCTGTCAGCAATAGTGTGGCCAGCAGGAGGAGGGAAGTGATTGTCCCCTGTACTCAGCACTGGTGAGGCCACACCTTGAATACTGTGTCCAGTTTTGGGCCCCTCACTTCAAGAAGGACATTGAGGTGCTGGAGCTAGTCCAGAGAAGGGCAACGAAGCTGGTGAAGGGTATGGAGAGCAAGTCCTGTGAGGAGTGGCTGAGGGAACTGGGGTTGTTTAGCCTGGAGAAAAGGAGGCTGAAACAAGGTGGCAAATCAGTCTGTTCTCCCAAGTAACAAGTGACAGGATGAGAGGAAATGGCCTTAAGTTGCACCAGGGGAGGTTTAGGCTGGATATCAGGAAACATTTCTTCACTGAGAGGGTTGTGAAACATTGGAACCGGCTGCCCAGGGCAGTGGTGGAGTCACCACCCCTGTAGGTATTTACAAGATGTGTAGATATGCTTAGGGTCATGGTTTAGTGGTGGACTTGGCGATGTTAGATTAATGGTTGGACTCAATGATTTTAAAGGTAATTTCCAGCCTAAACGTTTCTGTGGTTTTTTTCCCATTATGCTCTGTCACAAAGAGGGCTACCTGGCATCAGTATCCCACTGGACACATGCTCAGCAGATAGACCCAGCTTTGGGCAGCAGATGGTAACCATGGGGTGATTTGTAGCACCACTGTGGGTATGTTTGGTCTGTGGAGTCTATGCAGTGGGAGAAACAAACAATCCAGTGGTGGTTCTGCTGGCATGCTGAAATAACCAAAATCTCTTAGGTGCACCTGATAGTGACTGATATACACAAGTGTAAATAAAGGGCAGGAATAAAATCCAGCTTCAGAAAAAAGATACAGAGAAAAGTCCTCACTCCTGAAAGCTTTATTCCATTGCTTAAGAAGGATGAGAAAAAATTTCAGCACAGATGAAGTATTCTGTGAAAACTGAGGTACACAGTCATTGGAAGAGATTTTCAGAAGGTCAAATGAGTTTAATGTAGCTTAGCTGAAGAATTATTTAAAAAAAAAAAAATTGTGCAACAAGGATTTTAAGGGAAGACAGACTGCTCTTGAAATTTCTCAAAGATTAATTTTGATTTCGTGTATTTAACATTCTCATTGACAGCTTTGACATGAGAAAAAACAATGAGAGAGTGCACAGAATAGAAAATCAGCTGGGAACATTATCAACCCAAAGGAATATCAGAATGTTATGCTGAAAATAGACTACCTTAAAAATTGAATTACAAAAATGGGTTAAAATTCTGTACCAGAAATACTGCAGGTATTTTTTGGCTTGGTTTTTTTTGCCTTTTTTTTTTTTTTTTGCTATAAACTGAGAGTTCTTTATCAGAAAGAACTGGTATGGAATAGAATTTGGGAGTACTACCCAAATACATGAATTATATCATAAATTATTGTTTAATTATTGAAAAAGATCTGATTTAGCAACTGGTGAACCCTTATATGAAACAGTATATAATCCTGACAACCCGTATTGAAGACTGAATTCCTTTTGGAACAGGAACAAGAACAGAAGGGAGATGGAGGATCTATTGTGAGAAAGAATAGTAACTTTAACAAAACAGATGTTGCAGAGTAAAGTGATTTCTTCTTCATGTTACTCCACCTAGGGTTTCAGGTCAGTTTCTAACAGAGGCTTTATTTCATGGTACACAGCAGCAGATCAAAGCAGATGACCCACAGGTCTTTCCTTAGTTTCCCTTTTTCACATAAAGCAAAAAAAGAAAGGGAAACAAAACAAAAGCAAGGGCTAACCGTCTATCTATATATTCGTAAAGGCCAAGAAATGATTACTGAACTCTACTTCCCTTTCTTAGAGAGTAAAATTTGAAAACAACTGTAACCTACCTGTTAGAAAACAGCCCAAGGCTAAGAATTTCATTTGTTACATCTTCAATGAAAGCTAAATATAAAACCTCCTCTCTGCAGGGAGAATAGAAAACCCGATGTTAAATGTTTTAAAACAGAGAAAGATATTACACAATCACCTTTATGGAAAATGTCATTAGGAAGATTGTAGAATTCTTGGCACCAGCCGCTATTTTTCAAAAAGGTAATTCTATCAGGACAGACTAAGCCTTTCCTTCAATTTGAATTATAATAATAAACCCTGTGTAAAATATCAGACTATTAGAAAGTTCGCTCTGGTGCTTTGTGTTTGTGCCAACTGTCTGTTGTGGTATAAATTAGCACAGAGATCCTGAGTGAGAAAATCAGGAGATCCTGGAAGGCGTTGAGAACCTGCTTTGTGCTCACCAAGAAAGGGGTGCTAACTGGGGACAAAGTGTAAAACTGCAGTTTGACACTCTGAGTAAAGGCTTCCAAAGGAGTTTTTAGAGAATGTGACTGCAGCTGAAAATTGCTAGTTCTCCAGAGAAGCTCAGAAAAATCTAAGTGCTTATTTGCCAGCCTCCATTCCTTTCTAACAACAACTCTTTGATGTACAAAATCCGCTAGTGTGATGGCTTTCACCTCTTTGATGCAATCTTTCTCTATTTTAATACCTCTTAAAGCCCTGTTGATGCCAATTCCTCTAAATAGGACACTCTCCAAAAGTTTGGATTTCTTTGGAAAACAAGAAGAAAGAAAACCCCAATGGAAAAGATTTCAGTGCAGTTTCTCTTTCATAGCGTCTTTCTAAATATCCCAAAGTATCCAACCAAGCTCTATGGAATCTTCCTCTGCTCTTAATAAACAGAAAATAAAATATCGGATAGCTCATGCATGACTTTATGTAAAATTTGTCATCCAGCCTGAAGATTGTCATTTTGTCTCCCTCTAAAGTCAAGAAAGATATCTATAGCTAATCTTTGATACCTGTATTACATCCTTCAAGATAGGCAAGAACTAAATGACTTTCCCAAGGTCACACAAAAAAAGCATTGGCAGTGTTTCTGAATATAACTCAAACCTCTTCTAATTCTCATCAAATTTCACAGCAGAAATGTGCTAAGAATGCCCTTCAACTGGATATTTTATTTTGCCAACATTTGCATCAGAGATTACAGACCAAAAAAGTAACTGGACGCATCTGAAGTATAGCCACTGGACAAGAAGAGAAGTCTATATTTCTTCTGAAGTTACAATGAATTTTCTTCATTTTTAGATTCACATGGAAATTTTTAAGTATTATATAACAATTTATAGTCATGTCAGTTCCACTATAAATTGTGAACAGTTTATGCTGAGGTATCATTTACTGTTTCAAATTCATCAGTTTTGAAGAAGAGTTTCTACTTTAATGTTGGAAACTGGCAGAAAAATAGTTTAAGCATACTTACTCAGCCTCAATAGTGCTCCTTGGCGAAGACTGTTGGGTATACAATGATGTCTCTCTAATCAGAAAATCAGAGGTAAGAAAGAGAGCAACATTCTAAAAACCCTTTGTAACACCTTGCACCTCAGTTTCTTCTAGAGCCATGCTGTGCCATTATCCCACTTCCTCTTGGAAAAATCCCCAGCAGAACACCCCCAAACCCTCTCCAACAGCAAAATCCACTGCTTACACTGAAGCCTCAAAGCCTATGGTTCAAGAACATCATAACACCTCACTAGATGCAGTGCTCTAATCTCTCAAAAGACCTCAGTGTAACATCAGATGCTAAACATACCTCCACTAACTGTAAGAACTCTTTTTTTTTACTCAGAGTACAATTTTTTCCTCAGGTGAAAATGCCTTTGTATGAAAAGGCCAGAGAGCAAAATAGTGAGTCATGCATGATACTTAGGTCAGCAATGAAGAGAATCAGCTGGGAGCCCTTGGATTCTGGCCTGATTTCCAGCACTGTTCTTGTATTGTAGACAATATTCTAAATGTCAATGTTACATTTTCAGAAAAAGATGTGGGAAATGCCTCTGGTCTGCAATTCTCGCTGATCACAGATTCAAAAGGCTGGATGTCTGGAGACCCTTTCTCCTGAAAGGAAATACGAATTGGAATACCAATCCAGTATTTAGCTGTCATACTGTATAAATATAGTCGTAAGCTCAGACGTATGCTTAGATGTATGGAACTAACTAGCTGCATTAATGTGTCATCGCTCTCACTCCTGACAAAAATACTCATATGTTTCAGATGTAAAAATATGTTTTTGAAGTAAAAAACCAACCAAACAAATGTCCTGAGAGAAGAGACGTGTAAAGAGAAACGGTAGTGAGGGCTTATGACCTAAGAAGCAGCTGTAGAGAAAGCAAGAAGGAATGCTTCAAATATTCCTTTGTGCTGTAAATCAGGCACCTTAGAAAGGAGTATGGAAAAGTAGCTATTTCTCTCTCAGGCTCATCCACAGTATATCTTCCATCTTCAGCCTACAACACAGAGATAAAATCTGTATTATCAGTGCATATACACAGCAAATTTTAACATATAAATAAACCTAATAACCATCCATGATTAAGCAGCCCTACAAATTTTATGTCTTTTCTGAGAAACTTCATGTAAACTGAGGCATATGTCAGCAAAGGGCCATCAGCTCTGACATCCAAAATTTTAGTCGGGGCAACAGGATGTGGAACATTTCTCCCCTGACAAGTATGTCAAAGATAAGTTCTCTAAAAACCAGAGGGGATCAATGTCACTAACAGGAGTAAAATTTGGTATGCAAAAAGATGAATCAGCACTCTAAACCACATCTCTTGAGCTGCTTGCACAAAACTGATGGAAAGTTGTTGACTATCTGCATTTTAAATATTACTCCAAAAGGGCCACTGTAAAGATACATGACTTACTGTTGTCACATTTACAACAGCCAAAGGAAAGTCAGATATATGACAGTTTTGAAATGAAATTAGAAGTTCTTCATGGAACAGGAGTGAAGCCTTCTGAGTAATCATTTAACCTTCCCTTAGTGAGGTAAGCCGCAGATGCAGATCAATTCAGGTGTTCTCTCTTCAATTTTCAATAAAAGGTCTAAACACATATTCTCTCTCACCCCTCACCTCCAATGAATAATGCATAACTATTTGCCTTACTAAGCTAGACACATGAAGAGTCTGATCCTGTAGCCTTTATTCAGGAAGAAATCCACAGTTATTCAAGTACTTATGTTTGACAGGGCTGTTTGTTTAAGGACTTGTCTGGTGACTACAAGATAAAGCACAACGTAAGAACCTAACTTCTGACACAACTATTCCATCCAAATATTAATACAAATTAAGACCAAATAACTTCAGATTTGAAGTCTTAAGAAATATTTCAGGTCTTTAGCCTGCTTCCCTCTGCCTCCCAAAGATGCCGGTATTCCATTTCATCTTTAAAACTTAATAATCTTAAACTACCACACAATAAGGCAATTTCTGAAAGACCAAATAACCAAAAAACTAAGTTCAACTGTCACAAACACTTAGCAATTCAAATCAAACTGATGGATGCAAACATTTCTGTGACTACAAAAAAAAAATTCTAGGAGCTCGTAGAATGCGAAGTGGGGTGACTTTTCATTAAATCATTCCAGATACATTCAGCAATCAGTATCAAGAAAAACTCCACGACCCACCGGTTTGGTGCTTCCTCAGAGGAAGGGACTCCTTCGTTCCAATTATTCTGTTGAGGATTTTTTTGGAATATGTTATCCAATGTAAAAATGAAGTAAAAAATAAATTATTGAAAAATAGGTACCTTCTGCTGAAAAACAGTGTACCAAGTATCTATGTCCCTAACAGATATTAGAAGTGACAGTGCGCTTGTATAAAATGTTGAAATTTTTAAAAAATTGTGTAATGTCCTAAAATGTCTTTACATCCCTCAGTATTTTTCCTTACTGTTTCCACTTGTTCTTCTGAAACTCGCTCTCCTCTACGGAATTTATTAATCTCACGATAATAAAGAAAATTAAACTTAAATCAGTTGTATACAGCTATGGCAGCGATGATGGTAAAGGCTGTGGTAAGAGTACCCAGATGACTGACAGATGTATTACCTTCAATGTGATTTTCTGCTGTTCAGTCATAACTTTTCTCTCAGACACTTGGTCTGCAGATGGAAAGCTATAAAATTTAGGACAAAACCAGAGTCAGACATGCAGGCACTGAGGAAAAAGAGAAATGGTGTCTCTTTATGAGGTACTATCAGTAAAATCAAAAACTAAATAAAAAAATTTGTTAAAATGGAATTCAATGCAAGAGAAGGACATTAATTTTGTATAAAATATTTCACCTAGGATACATCTGAAGGCAATTACATTAAAATGATAAAAAGACAATGAAGAGCTGCATTTAAGAGTAAAAAAAATAAAGTATCTTTTCACGATGTATTAATTAACGATTGGAAAGTATGAGACTACAGGGGCAACGGTGGGGAACTACTTGCACTCTTATGGTGGTTAATTCTTTAGAAGACAACTATTCACCAGAGAGAGCAAAGAAGAGAGAGGGAACAACAGCAGATGTGAGATCCCACAGTTTGGATTTAGTGGCACTTTGTATCCCATCTGTATAGATGAAACCAGTTGCTCCAGAGAGAAGACAATAAAATATGCCAGTGGATAAAAGAAAATCACATTCTGTCCTAGCTTTTGCTAAGACACATCTAGAATAATTATTCTGGGTTTATACAAATGTAAATGAGAGCAAAACATGTTGCCTTTATGAAGATACTGTTACGATAACACCTAAATTCCACAGTTCCAAAATACATTTTTAATCTCCGTACCTGATCACATCAGTCTGCGTTTGAGCTTCCACAAGCTGTTTGCAGTGATTTTTCCTTTTCCTTCGCGCAGGAGTGTAATACCTGTATTCTGACAGGAAAGATTTAGCATCTGATATTAAGGTGCGTGGAGTGAAAGGTTTTTGGCTATCAGTGAAGAATTCAGAGTGCCTGTCTAGAAGATCCCCACTGCATACTTTGGAGTTGTTTCCTTGACGCCTCTGGGAACAACTAACACTCACAAAACTATCACTGGAGCAACTGCATGAGAGTCCAGAGCGTTTTCTTGGCGTACTTGATGTACTGACACTGGAGTTTCCATTAGATGCATTAGAAGTATTCTGAGAATCTTTTCTGGCATATTTTACTGGACTGGAGTGAACCAAGCCATGCTTGCCATAAGGAGACAGTGCTCTTGATAGGTACCGTGTCTGCCGCGCACAGGGGAAGAGACTGCCTTTGTCTTCTGCTTCCAAGAAACTCTAGAAAAAATTAAAACAAGATTTACTTGCTTTCCAAGTCACAGCTTTGCTCAAGTTAATACCAACATGGAGGTATTTTCTATGTAAAATCGTTCTATTTTTGTAATATCAAACTGGTTTCGGAGCAGGCCCAGTGCGAACAGATTTTAAAAGTTAGTCATTGGAAATAAGAGAAGAAAATGGGTGGCTTCAGTAGCAAAACACAGGTGCTTTATAACAGAATATTGATGGCTACATCAAACCAAGAGTTTTAATCACTTTGTTTCAGAGGCTCAATATGGTTTTCAAAGTCAAAGAATCATTGCATTGAGGCAACTTGTTTTATCTGGGTATGTTCTGTTCATACCACGTGGACAAGGTAAGGTAGTTATGATCCATGATTATCCTACTGACTAGTTCACAGTACGTATTATCCTGCAGTGTGGAGTTGATACCTCTCTCTCCAAATTCTACTAGCTTCAGAGTGTATCACGCACTGGCTATCCTTATAAGACGTATATTCTGTAAGGGGCACCACTCACTGCTTCAGCTTAGAACCACAAGGAAAACACTGGAACGTGGTTTAAGACACAGAATAAGAAAACTATAACTAACTGTTTATTCCATGTGTGGCCCTCTTCTTCCTGTAGGTGGGACATGCACATCTTTGGTAGGGCTGTGCAAAACCAGGATGTTACCTTGTGTGAGGGCATCCTACTCCATGAGAAATGTCCTAATTGCTATGGTAATACAAACAATCGTAACGTCTCCAGCAGACACAGTCAAGTTTCTATCCTGTTCTTTGGGTTTCTCTAGCCAGCAGGTACACAGGCAGCTGTGAAACTTTCCCTCTAACGCTACAGGAAGCCAACAGTGCAAGTAACAGAAACACAGCTACATCTAAGGGACATCTTAAGCTTCTTCTTTCAATAAAAATTTTATTTCTGTCACAGAGAGAATTTTGAAAAAATTTCAACTTCAAAGCATAAATACCTGGACAGGGTATGTGCACAAGGAAATGTACTTTACAATGAATCTGAAAAGTTAGGAAGCATCTTAGCAAGACAACTGTTGTATATTCCTTTTCCTACCTATGATACAGCCACCCACTGAATATTCGGTCAGTCGGTGAAAAGTATGTATGAAATTTTACAATCTCCAAGGACAGCTGTATTGCAGAATTAGATTAAAGCAGAAGCCTAACAGCAAACAAAATTTTGTATAAACTAACTTATTTCATCCACATATATCATTATTTATGCAATTCAAATTCTGTTTCACACAACTGTCTGAAGGAGAAGAGATGACTCACATTGTGTGTACTCAGACAACCTAGCAGTACAACTCCCAGAGACAGTGCTTGCATCTACGTCCTGCAACGGTGAGGGAGACAAGCTGAGGACAGCGTTATTCTGGAAAAATCTCATTGCTGTACCACGCAATCAGTATAATACAAGGCAAAATAACAGCTAAAATAAAACGGTATCACAGAAAACCCAATTCAAACCCAACAGCTAACAAACCCAAATTAATTTGGTTTTAACTAATTAGCCAGACTTTTAAAAATAATTATTTTATTTTCCTTACATTCAGGTAGCTCATATAGCTCCACATCAACAGCAACTAACTCCTGCAAGATTTAAGAGAATGTCTACAAGTAGAGGTGTTTCCTAAGAAGAAAATCCAATTTCTAAGGCCAATTAAGGATCAGATTTTTAACAAACCTAAAGCTTAGGTTCAGATAGGCTAACACAGAGATGAAGATGTTGATGTCCCTCCACCATCTGAACAAAGAACAGGAAGATAAGGAGAGACCTGTACAGGCCATAAAGCTCTGCAGTAAAAAAAGGAAGAAGAGAAAGTTGATTTCCGTATGTATTCAATTCATCTCTACTACGCTTCTATCAGTGGAAGCATAAGTAGAAGCACGACATTCCTGAAGTCACTGGCAGAATAGTTCCTTTACAGAAAGCCTGAGAAAGAGTGGATCCAGTATGACATGACTTAAACATATGCTGTGATATGCATTTATTTATGATATACAACCCTAAATGCCACTTGAGAAGATTCACAGATTCACCCAGCAGCCCATCCTGATCTTATAATTAATCTATGTGGAAATTATTTGGACACATTAACACTGAAACATGGATTCAGTGGATTTCCAGTGGCGCTTCGTTGCCTAAGCAATATAAACATGGAGAAATTCCTCAAGAATGCCTCACTTTCTGAAAATAATCAGATGATTAAGACGTTGAAGGATTGAAGGTTGATTTTCCCCACCAATAAGTGGCAATGGACTAAACGCCAACAAAAGCAGCAAAATCAGCTGTAAAAGAAAGTACCTGTGAGCACTCTGCAAGATAAACAATAATTGTTATGAGACTTTTGAAGTCTGCTACCGAGGGAGGTAGGGAGAGGAAAAACCAAAACAACCAAACTTGGAAATCCTTATACATTTGTTGAAAAATCATGATATTGTAGCCTACTAGTAAGTGATTTAGGATAGTAATACACTACTAGTAAACTAACCCATGTAAATTAACCCATGTAATTCATAGTATAGCTTGTAAATATACACAGATTTTCTATTCTATCATTCAAATCTCAAAAAAGGTGTTCTTCAAAGTTCTAAGCAATAGGACTCTTACAGTATAAATGCTGCATTTTCTTATAACACTGCTGCTGTTACTGAATCCACGCTATTACGTTTGTTTGCTTTCAGAACCACTTAGTATTTCAAATTAAAATTCAAAATGATGAATATACATTTTGTGGCATGTAGTAAATGCTATTTAGAGGAATAATAAAAAATGCAGATAGCTTACCATCAAAATTAAGTCACAGATCACACTACTGTCACACCACATACTTCCTTCACAACATTTCCACACAATTTTCTCCCATGCCAGCAAGACCTATCTACGCTACTCCAGTACCCCAAAATGTCCATAGCTGCTGACATCTAATGCAAAGAGGTATTTTTTTTAGTTGGCTGAACCAAAATAAGCCCTTCTTGATGGTATCATGTGAGTCAACTTTATTTTACTACTACAGCATAATTAAATGCTGAACGGATAACATGTAGTAACAATGCCAAACAAATGCCTGTGTTAGCGAGCAGTATAACAAGGCTTACTGAGGTGGGTTGACCCTGGCTAGATGGCAGGTGCCCCCCAAAGCTGCTCTATCACTCCCCCTCCTCAGCTGGAAACGGAAGAGAAAACATAATGAAAGGCTTGTGGGTCGAGATAAGGACAAGGACATCCCTCAGCAATCACTGTCACGAGCAAAACAGACTCAATGGGTTTAATTTATTACTAATCAAATCTGAGTAGAATAACAAGAAATAAAACCGATTCTTAAAACACTTTCCCCTGACCCTTCCCTTCTTCCCAGGCTTAACTTTATTCCTAATTTCTCTACCTCCTCCCCACCAGTGGCTCAGGGGGATGGGGAATAGGGGTTGTGGTCAGTTCGTCACACGTTGTTTCTGCTGCTCCTTCCTCCTAAGGAAGAGGACTGCTCACACTCTTCCTCTGTCCAGTGTGGAGTCCCTGCCACGGGAGACATTCTCCTTTAACTTCTCCAATGTGAGTCCTTCCCACAGGCTGCAGCTCTTCACGAACTGTTGCAGTGTGGGTCCCTTCCATGGGGTGCAGTCCTTCAGGAACAGACTGCTCCAGTGTGGGTCCTCCATGGAGTCACAAGTCCTGCCAGCAAACCTGCTCCAGCATGGGTTCCTCTTTCCACAGGGCCACAGGTCCTGCCAGGACCTGCTCCAGCTTGGGCTTCCCACAGGGTCACAGCCTCCTTCAGGCACATCCACCTGCTCCAGCAAAAGGTCCCCCACAGGCTGCAGGTGGATATCTGCTCCACTGCTAACCTCCATGGGCTGCAGGGGACAGCCTGTCTCACCATGGTCTTCACCATGGGCTGCAGGGGAAACTCTGCTCCAGTGCTGAAAGCACCTCCTCCTCCCCCTCCTTCTTCACTGACCTTGATGTCTGCAGAGTTATTTCTCTTGCATATTCTCACTCCTTTATCCAGCTGCCATTATGCAGGTTTTTTCCCCCATCTTAAATAAGTTATCCCAGAGTTGCTACCACTGTTGCTGATGGGTTTGGCCTTGGCCAGCGGCAGGTTTGTCCTGGAGCAGGATGGCCTTGGCACTATTGGACATAGCAGAAGCTTCTACCAGCTTCTCGCAGAAGCCACCCCTCTAGCTCCCCTGCTACCAAAACCTTGCCACACGAACCTGATACGCTTACCAGTATAAAGTACTTGCAGTGGTAGCTCAGCTCTATAGAAAACAAGTAAGACTGGAAAGTATCAGCTTCCACCACATTGTAAAAAGCTAATTGCATACCCTTCAGTACGTATTGTATACAACTTATTTTTTCTTGTATATGTTCTACTCTCAGTGATTAAGAGAGTTCATGGAGCTGCAATATAAATCAGACTGTAGAAGCATTTGTGAACATATGATGACTGGTGCCCTGCAATATAGAAAGTAATAAAAAAATATATTAAGTGAGATAAGCCAATTACACAACTACACCTTGTGAAAGCCAGATGTTCTCTTCCTTGGAAGCAGTTCAGCTGATTCTGAAGGATCAAGACAAGGTACAGAGTAAATGTGGCAATATCCTAAATTTAAGCAATCCTTATTTATGAGGAAGCTTAGGGCAGTTCTCTCCTCCTCCTCAAACATATCATAAGTTGAACAGACCAAGTAGCTAAGGTAGTGACTAGACATAAGTGTAAACCCCAGGTTTATTTCTGTCAGTCTTCATTCGAGCACTGAGAAAGAAGAATGTCTTTGCAAGCCTTTACCCTGGAGTAAACCTTTACTGCTTAAACAGGTAGGCAGTTTAGCCTCCAGATAAACAACGAAACAGTTATCAGAAACAAGGCACTACGTTGGTGACTTCAAAAAGATTTTAAGAAGTGTCAGAGAATGCTGTTTGTCTGCAATTTGTCACCAAGCTTTCAGAAAATTATTTGTACACCTATGCTGGTATAGGCAAGTTAACTGTAAGCAAGTATGTTCATTTTCTTCTCTACTCTGTATCTATGAAAACATCAGATGTTTAGCTGGGGAAAAAAAAAAAGATGACAAAAACATGCCTACAAATATGCAGTAACACACCTGGAAGATATTTAGCTCTATTCTTCAGATACAATTAAAAAGAAAAAATATTCTATGAAAGTATCATAGCTTTGGATATTATCACTATTCAAGAACTATAACTAATGTAATTTGGAGTCAAGAATCTTGGCACCTGTCTTGCTTACCAATATATGTTGCTATTCTACCAACCGTAAGATACAAATATACTCACATGATGCATTTCAGCAATAACCCCCTTAAAAAGATTTCATAAAATACATACTTATGCTTCAACTTTTTAGTCACAAAATGGGGGTAAATCGAATAATTACTTGCAGCAAGCTTGTTAGAGAGAGGACCCCTGAATCTTCATGGACTCTATGGAAGAGAATGTTCAGTAAAAAACAAATCAAGGCATACTGCTCTCATCTGATGAGTAAGAGAAGTAACACAGAGAAAGAATTCAGATTTCTCTCCAAGTTACTTTTCCTTTCTAAAAGCAGTTTAGTTTCTCAACTCAAAAGCCACTGAGGTACCAGCTACCTTATAAGAAACACACTTTGAAAAGAAAGCTTGCTAAATCTATTTTCACCTAAAAGGTCCAAAGGCACCTCTTACTGGAGTCAATGAAGTTATACCAAGATGAATTTAAGTCTTGAAATTAACTTGTTCTTGTATGAAAAGATCTTTCAATAGAATAGTTCATCCACCATTACAAAATGAAATCAGAAAGACACTTTATGAACTGCACTGTCAAGACAGAGGAGCCGCAATCTTGTAATAAATGAGCTGATTCTTTTACCTTGAGACAGCTCCATTTATAAGCCACTTTAATCTTGCTGTGTGTGGACTGAGCGCCTGCTCTTTGCTGCCTGGACAGAGCAAAAGGCCTCCTGTAGCAAGCGACAAGGTGCCTTTACAGTTGCTGCTCTTGTAACCCCCTTGTATGTCATCTGTTCATTTCATTACACACTCAATCAGTTAAGATTACACAATAATTAGTTAAGAATTGAGAAATACAAGAGAGAAAACTCACACAAATATGTGAACAATTAAGACCTGTATGAATATAATCACTTTGCATACTGGCATCAATAATAACCATTTTTTAAATTCAAAACTATGTTCCTGTCACATTCTTTCCTCTCGAGAATGTGTGTGTGTGTGGCATTCAAGTGTATAATGTGGTATGTTCCTACTTTCATCAAATACTGTGATGTTATTAATAAGGGGTATTACTGAATGTGTATATGGAAATGTATTAATTCAAAAAAACCATGAGAGGTGATTGTCACTATGAAGCCTGAAAGGAAATCTGTACTGAACATTCCTGATGAAAACATCTTTCTTTGATGCTCAAAAGGTTCTTCTGCTTTCTTTAGTCACTTACATCTCTCATTCTGACAGAACTGATTAATATCAGTTAATATCTTCAGGCTGTTAATATCTTAACAGTATAATAGATCTTTAAACAGAAAGTATTTGAGTAGGCAATTCACATAGCCATGCATGTGTGCTGCACCCAAAATTAACGAGAGAGATTAGGAACAGTTAATGGTGTTTCCTAATCTATATTTCATATGCAGAAACAGATGGCCGTAACTGTCATTCTTAAGAAATCAAAAGTCTCAAACACCAGGCTGAAATGTCAGGGCAATGGCAACTGTAGTTCAAATGGTTAAAAGAGAACATTCACTCTCCAATGGAGCAATCTTCCTCCAAATGACTTTTGGCATGGATTAATTTCTTTTAAAAATTTCATTAGCAGCCAGAAATGCCTATTAATAGGATTAGCTAAACATGGGACGTGAAATACCAAGTCTTGCTCAGATCAGAGATTTTACTCCTGGCCAGCTCAATTCAGGTCTTCTTGCTTCAGAGATAAATCATATTGAACTTCATGCAGTTTGACCTGCTGAATCACTCAGGTGAATGTTTAAAACCCCAAATCAGCTTTGTATAGCAAAATAAAAATTAAAAATCTAGGGATTTAATTAAGATACAGCTTTCCATCCCTGGCAGCAGTTGGAAAGATTACATAGTAGTGGCAGTCTATGCACAGACATCACAGTATTCTCCAGACTGCATCAAACAACCTTTTCTATTGTGAGAAAACTTTATTACTTATATATACTCCTTCTTTAAATAATTTGCTGAGAGATAAATGAGTGGATACCCACAAATGTGCTGCTATCCATCCTCAAACTTGTTGGTTTAAGTAAGTCTCCAAATACTCGCTTAAAAATTACCTATTCTCAAAGACACACAAGCACAAAGTTAGGAGCTCCTTCAGCATCTGGATCTGTAGTTTATCATCCTATTTTGATTTACTTTCATACATGATGTCGACCTCTATTTCGCTACATGGAAAAGAGGAGCAGAAGAGGACAGCTGTCCCCAGGACATCTTATGCTTCCCCTGCCCCTCTACTTGACTGTGAGAGATAAACTACTGTCCTTGAAGTAATTCAGTTGCTAATGATCCCATCCAACGACTGCTCCATTGTGCCATTTGAAAACGAGCCTGCTCCTAAGCTTAGGCCTTCTGCTAAAAGTAGAGAAATGCATTACACACCATAAACATCTATCACACCTTAACTTACGGTTCTAGAAGGAATATTTTTAACCTCATAATCAAAATACTCTCTTTGAGTATTATTTCAATACCAATTATTTCAAAAAGTCAGTAATGAAATCTAGGTAACCACAAAAGAAATAACTTTCTCAGTTCATTACATATCACAGCAGATTCTCACTTTACAGGAACTTTACATTCATAACTAGATACATCAGATCAAAAAATTCTCAGTTCTTGTGTACTTAACACTTGCACAAAACAAAGAGCAGGCCAGTCAGGTTCAAGACACATAATAGCTATTCAGTTTCATAGTCCTCTCAACGTATAATAAAATACACTGACTAAATCACCCTGAAAAAAGGTTTTAAGAAATTTATAACATGTATTATATAACTTAGAGGAATTATTTTTGCTTCTTTTTGGTTTTACCATGCATAACGCCCAGTCTCAATTGGGAACAGTTTCTGTGCTCTACTGCAGCATTAAATAATAATAAATGCAGCTACATGAAAAATGAAAATGATGAAATAAAGGCACCAGACTTACCAGACTGCATAAAAAGTGAATGCTAATGAAAGAATCCTTTTGAAAACAGAAAGTCAGGTGCATATATCAAAGCCAGTTAGCATGTATTTAGCCTATAATCTAGTCAATCATTGACTTTGTCAGAGTTACAAGGGTTATGTATTTTTATATACATAAATATGTTACTCTTAAATTGATATACGTTTTACAAGAGCCACATTTTATTAGGCAAGAAATTATGCATTATGAAAGTAATTTAACTTTTGTATTATCACATTTAAATATAACTTTGGCAAAGCCAGGAGAAATTTACTTGTCTCTTTTTCTTACATGCCTTCTGTAATGTCGTGAGATGCTTATTAAGGACAGGACCACATTCTGCTCTTGTCATTATCTCCTTGGAAACCTGGAGTATTCCACAGTTGACCGCTTCAGGTTTGTGCTGAATCTTATCCCAAGCCAAGATATCCTAATTCAATACAACAATTTTTGGAGCAGTTCCACTAATAGAGGACGTATAATCAGTTTTTGCCTAATGGCAGCAGTGACAGCAATAATATGATAATATGATGTGTGGCAAAAATCCTCTACATTATTACAGGCTTTAATAGGCATCCTTAGGATTTGTTTTCCAACTGGCACCAATCGATATATCCTGACAGCTAGAGAAATACAATTAGAATGGCTAACTCATCCTCCCAATGCACTAAAGGACATCTAACCACTGAAGTAGGAGAATCCTGCCTTGGGGTATAAGCAAGCATAGGAAATCACTGTATATTTTGGCAAATGAAGTAAAGTTTAAATAGGGCTTCATTTTTAGCACAAAAATACGAGAGCCCAATTACTTCTCTTGCCTACCATTCTGAGAGGCTCACTTACAGATTTTCACTTCTTACTGACTCATGGGTGCTCGTTTACAAAATATGTTTCACTGCAGTATAAGTCCATCAGTGATTTGACGGTGAAGAATACTCTCTGCATTTGTAAAGTTAAAAAAAAAAATCCTAAAATCAAAAAAAGTATTATATCCAAAAATTACATTTTATGTGTGATTAAACATTAATTTGGCAAGTCTCCCAACATCACTTTCTAAAATACTCTTTTCAGTTGATAACTTGAAATTCAGACTCAGTTTTTTTAATTAGACTCTAAGGCTACCAAACATAAGGAAAGCTGCAGTGTCTGTTGGCATGATACAGACTAAACTTTTAAGATACATGTTGGTGGGAAGGCTCCTGTAAATAATTAGAAGAACTGGGACAGATAATTATTTTAGAAACAGCTAGTTTTGCAAAAGATTAGAACAAAGGAAAAAAGCGACAGTCTGCTATATTAAAAACCACAAGTGCTTTCTTTCATTTTAAAACTGAGAATTTATGCAGTAATTAGGGATACATTTTAAGCATAGTTTACGTTGTGTTGCAGTGAAATAATTTAAGGAACTTCTCCTGCCCCCAGTTTGCAGAAAACAACATGAAAGAACAAAAATGGTATTAATAAAAATAAAATCTGGATTTTAAACATGAGATTTCCTCCTTTTTCTTATGCATGCCTGATCTTTCATCCATAACTAAAATCAATGTACTGAATTTCAAAGCATTATTTCTCTGCACTGCAATAAAGTCACACTCAGACTGCCTGCTGCAAAAACACAGAAAGAAACTAATGGTGAGTCTTCTGTACTACTTGGAAATGTTCTCCAGCTCTATGCATATTTAACAACACACTAAGCATTCGCAGTTAAAATCAACAGAGTTAAAACAGAATTCGTTTTTAAGTTGCAATTGCTGCTTTACAGGGATGAACAAGAGAATGTAATTTATTACACTATTTATTTATTATTTGGAAATGTACACTACACCTGGATGACAAGGCAGCCAAAGTAAGTGAACTGGTGTATATAGACAGAAAAGCACTTATTTTGATGGCTTAAGTACTATTTGCACTTTCAGTAACTGCAATTTGAGCATGTAGTATACTGTTAGATATGAAATGTACTTCCAAAGTAGGACTTTGGATACAGAAAAAAAAAAAAATAGATTTTCGATTCTTCTGCCAGGAAGGTTAGTGGTAACCTAGAGTTCTGCCTTAGGAAGCAGCAGAAAGCTCTGGAGTGTCAGAGAGGACATGTGAATTTCAGCTGAGATGAAAGCGAGAGAATTTAAGGGTAACTAGAGCCTGAATTTACCACAAGCCCTTCATCCAGATACCTGCCATCCTTGTCAGAAAGCCGAGACACACATTTAGTGTTGGGAACACGCCAGGAAGACTCTTGTCTATTTTCTCCTGCTCAAAATATGCCAACTCTCCTGCTAGAGCTGCTGCACAGCAGTGATCAGCTGTTACTATGGGAGGCAAGTAGACTATGATATCTACTGAACAAAACCAAAGTATCTACCTTTCCAAAGGAGGATGGCAGCAGCCTTCCACTCTCTCTTGAGCTGGATCGGGAGGCAGTTTTACCCACACTCATTTCCTCTTCACATCTGGCTATCTTCTTTTTCAGTTTCTCTCTTCTTTTCTGGTCAGCAACTTAGGAAAGAGACAAAGTTTGTTCAGAACCAAACTGAAATTCTATTCTTTTTTTGTCCTAAGTGATTTGAACATGCCACAGGGGTTTCCAAATGCTCAGCAATGTCAGGCTACTGAGATACGTTCCACTTCCAACACATAGCAATTATAAAAAATTACCTCTTTTCTTTGAAGAAAAATATTGAGTATGCTGGTAGCTGAAGCTGTATCTTAGCTTCTCATCTTGCAACTAATACACCACTATGTAGGAAGTCCAAGCTCAGTATTGCTAACAGAGCACTCTGCTCAAAAACTCACAAGTTTGCTCTCTTTTTTTTTTTAACAGATAGAACTCCTTTGACTGTACTCTCATCCAGTACTTCAGAAAAAAAACCACGTTTACTGTTAGTAAATTTGGCATGTAAAAAAATACATGCTCACACCATGGAAAAATCGCCAAATGGTCTGCCAACTATGGAAATGCATGGCAAAACAAGCAAGTTTCTGTCAAGAACATAAAAAATGAAGGCAAACACTGTCAGATCAGGAGGGAAAATTGCTATCAGTCTACGTTGGTCTGCAGTCCCACACTTGTTCACAGTGTCCATGCAGCATGGAAGACGAGTTAGGAATCCATGCCATCAGATAAAGAGAGGAGCCCAAAAGGTGGGTAAATGTTGTGTGTTAGAGTGCATTATCAGTCAGCTACATCTGATATGCGTAATACAGTCCAAAGTTTTTGTATATTGTGAGCCCCTAGGTGCCACAGATGAAGTTCACAAAGTTGAAAAACCAAAATGAGGTTGATGAAAAACACTAATAATTCAATTTCCAAATGGGAAAGAAGAGGGTTTAGGCAAGCAACCACACCTGCTTATGTAGTCTGTATACACAGTGAAACCTGTTTTAACTCTTGACTGTAATTCTTATTCACTTAACACAGATCTAAGTGTATGAATGGTTTGTTTGATACAGACACACAAAGGCCTTTGGGGATTTCTTCTTCAGTTTCATAATGTATTTATATCATACTCTGGTAGACTCCAATCTCCACACACACTACTATACTTAACAAATGGAAATGTAAGTAACTTTGTGGATTGGTGTGGTACATTCTTCTAGACAGCTGAGAACTACAGCAATCTGAGGACATTTAATCAACCTTTAAAATACACTCATATGTCTACATTAACTCTACAGACACATTAATCTCTAGGAATTATTTAAGTATGGGTATTCATTTTACTAAACATTTCAGTCCCCTTTTAAACTAGAAATTATTCTTTCAGATGCAAAATCCTTGCTCTCATTCCTCAGGGAAATGCCTCTTTTTCTTTCAATCTTACAATTGATATGTAAAATACAAAGCAATTTCTTTTACGACTGCTGATTTATTCTGCATATTCCATTAGAGTACCTACAATATGAAGTTGCTTTTATTACTGGAAAAATATTAGCTGAAGTTAATATATGCTAAATTCTACAACTCTGAATTAATGTGCCTTGTAACGGAAGGAAAAAATATACCTTACCATTAAATAACTAAAACTCAATATTTTTCTTCCCACACTAAATTATTATTATATGGCTATTCTAATTTAGTATTATTTCTAATTGTGTTTGTCTTAAAAGTTACAGATGAGCACTAAAAAATTAGCTACAGGTCAGAAATTTCATGTTTGAGATAAATAAATATGCTGGTCTAACAGAGTGTGTCTGTGTGTGCACATGCATGGACACTGTAAAACCTCAGGTCTTGCCTACTGCTCGGGTAAAATGGTGATGGCTGAAATGGGTGTTGGAATAAGTATCTAGGGAAACAATGAATGAATGAGAGCTCTACAAAGCAAAAATGCAACTCATACAGAAGTACGGGTGTCTCATTTTGTAAGTGCAAGTAGATGCCTGAAACAGAAATTTCCTTACACTCAAGTGGTTAGGTGGAAAGTGGGTTTGTCTAAGACAAGACAGGCTTAACCACTTTACTGCATGTTCTACCTGCATACCACGGCTTAACAGGAGTTGCTGGGCAAAGTGCAAAGCAGTGTGAATATTAGTGCAAAATAATAATAATAATAAAAATAATCTTGTGTTGTCCTCAATCCACTCTTTACAGAATAGCCCTGAGATTTAATATGCATGGGCAGACTCTGCCTTTACTACTAGCGTTCAAAGCTATAAAAGCCAACTACTACAAATCTCCTCCAGAACTATGTGCCATGACTGTTCTCAGCCAAAGATCAGCTTGCGCCCATGAGTAAAGAAATGACGAATGAACCGTAAGTATGCCAGCTAACGCTATCTTTGGATGTCTGAATGACCCACTGGGACTACTGTCACCTACACGAGAAATGCGAAGTCTTTGTCTCGCACTAGTCATACAGTGAGCTTAGCTCTGCTAATCCATTAAGTGCATTCCAAAAGCTATAAAGTCACTCACATGTACTGAAAGGCAGAGCAGACAAATGAAAAACAGAATGGCAGAAAATCCCAGCAGTGTACCCATTTTATTGCCAAATTAGGGAATTTTCAGGTTAGATCAACTGTAAAACCTAGGAACCACGAAACCAGCAGAGCAAGAGATAAAGAAATCCTTCTTGAGAACAGTTAATGTAAACAGACAGCTAGATCTAAGTTAGGATAGCCCTGAGGCAGCCAGCAAGTTACACAGACAAGGGTACAGACACAAAAACACACACGCTGCCTTACTTCCCATGTCCCTTCCCCACGCAGGGACTGGAGAATCCAGTCTTTCCATTTGACTTTAGCCAGACAGAAAATGGTGTACAAATGGCCTGAACCTTTGAGGCACTAATTACAATATTACAACTGATGGGAGATGATATTTAAGGCTGCGATACATAACCACTTGTCCTACAGCTGTGAGAATATAAACACAGAACGAATGAGACCAGCATTCAGGAACAAACATGCAATTTTAAAAGGCAGATTTATCTGTTAATTGGAAGGGTTGCTCACTGTTGAAGGTATTTTCTGCTTCCAATCAATCACAGATATAATTTCTTTAGTTTTCAGTGAGGCTGACAAACTACATTTGATGAGAGTGTCCTTGGCATACTGTCACAGACTAGTGCGAAGGAAACATGAACTGCATTTATTAACAGATACTTAATAATTTCACTGCAAGTAGCTTTTACTGTACATTGGCTCCAGAAACATAGCACATCTGTAGAGTTAAATACGGGAAAAGTTCAGGACAATAAGTATCTTGTGACAAATAACAGAAAAAAAAAAAAAAAATCACTGGGGTTTTTTCTCCTCTCTTTTAAAAAGGGAATAAGAAAAAATACAGTTGATAGATCCAAATGAGTCCTTTTTAAAGCCTCATTAGAGACTTTGAGATTAGTTATATCTCATTAACGTCTGTGCTCAAAACCACCAAAGATTTATAGTTTAGTAAAGAGAAAATGCATTAGACTATAAACAAAGCAGTGATTTTAGTATATCAGATAAATTCAGAGCCTCTGAAACTAAATTCTGTAACTTATTGTGCCCACCTCATGAATCTGTCCTCTTATTTCTGTTGTCAATGAGAGGAAGCACAAGACTGACCATGAATTTTAGAAGTTAAACTGTAGTATTCTCCATAAAGATCTACCTATAAAACGCTGATCAATCTATCACAGAAGTAACACTTTTGCCTAGACAAAACCCCTTTTTGCGAAGAGTACAACAAAATTCCAAAGCAGAGATCTCACCACTGTATTTCCCTGTTAGAATACTCCCTCTATAGGCTTGATTCTTTATTCCTTAAGTCTAGGCTGCAGCAGTATTTCTAGATACATGCTTAGAGTTATAAAATAAATGTCATAAACCTGGAAGGGGGGGGGAAAAAAAAAAAAAAAAAAACCACCACACATACCACATTCCTAAGCAGCTTGAAAGCTCTGTACTTATAAGGACAGTACAATTTGGAACGCCCATGGTTGTCCCTTGCTCTGAATTTCCAATCTCTAAATTTATCATATGTCACATCACAGTATAATTGGCCATTAACCTTCAACTTACTTCATTTTTTATGCAAATTATCCAAGGCAGACAATGAAATATTAAGTTAGATGTAAATTGAGTTCAACTTGCAGAACCTCAAAAGAATTATCTATCTCAAAATAATTATCCAACACAGCATTTCTCCATTGTGTTTTTATATTAGCTATTTTTGCAGTAACACACTTCTGGTTATTG
This sequence comes from Bucorvus abyssinicus, assembly GCA_009769605.1. Taxonomy (NCBI): domain Eukaryota; kingdom Metazoa; phylum Chordata; class Aves; order Bucerotiformes; family Bucorvidae; genus Bucorvus; species Bucorvus abyssinicus. The sequence goes on from CM020036.1 coordinate 18,859,660, forward strand.
TTTATCTAAGAGAATTCAAAAGGGAAATAATGTAAACATTAACCTCATTTCTGCTGAGCTTGAAGTGCCTGCAGTGCCCATAATTAAAGTGCTCAACATATCAGTTGGTGATATTAATTCTGCAAGCAAGCTCTTACTTCTGTGAGAATTTTTACTATCAGCTTCCTAGCTCTACACAAATCCCCAGTACACCATGATTTAAGCACCTGGAGTGAAAGCCCATCAAATCGAATTTTGCCATTGTGAAATTTGGGTTTCTCATAAGTCTAAATCTCAATTTCTTAACACAGAAATTTTAATTTTCTTAACCCTGAGAGATGATTCTGCAGTCACATCCTTTATCAGTAATACTGTTTCATCAAATAAGGGAGAAAACACCATAAAAAAATGTGACAAAGGATTTATTAAGGGCTTGATACCACAGCCTCGCTTGTATCAAATAGAAAGCAATGTTTGTATCAGGCTAAGTACTTTAGAAATGCGATACTGCTTGGCAAAATTTGGCCATTGCTGCACCTTGGAAATAAAGCCTAACAGCAAGATAGGACTCCTTCAGAGGAATTTCAGGAGAGGCTAGGACCACAGGATTACCCCAAATCCATCCACCTCTGATCCTCGTATCAGGTCCTCATCCAACAGACATCTCGTAGATACTTTCCATCAGCCATATGAAGAACACCTGTGCACAACTTACTACATGGAAGTTGTGAATCACTGCACCAATGGTGAAGAAAACTTCTGAGCCTGCTCAGGTAAACCTCCATTTGTGTACCCTAGAAAGAGGTCCATCTGGCTTCTAGGTGGGCTTGGACAGTGTATTTTGTCTCAGGCTACCACTGGGGCAGCCCCCAAGGACAATTTACACATACTGTACTGAGCTAATATTGAGAATAAGCAGAAAGCATAATTTTATTACTCTTTTCTGGTATGCTATAGCTATTCTGTGATCTGCAGTAATAGTGGAAAATGGTATAAAAACAACACCAACCCCAGTGGATAGATGATAAAGCTGCGTAAATTCAATTAAAAATCAGGGACACATTTTCAGTAATAATGACTATTAACTACTGGAACAGCTACAAAAGAAAAGGACGTTTTATCTATTTCCTGACCTTTACAGGTCAAGACTGCAGGTCTTCCTTGTTTATGTGCTTTATTTACCATATTCAGTATGGCTGAGTTCCATATTTGCATGGACTAGATAATCTAATGGTTGTTTGCAACTACAAACTCTGTGAAAAACATATTTTTGATGTACTGAATATATACCTAAAATTAATTACCTCTCATAAAAAAAAAGAAAGAAAACCTTCCTGTAGAAGAAACTTTGAAGTAAATAACTTCTGCAAAAAGAAAAGAAAATCGCTAGGTTAAAGTATAGGTCCATAAAGATTTTTTACACAGTGGTTTTCCTGTTCTCCAAAAATTCAGACTTGATAAATACACTCAACATCCTTCCAAAGACATACGTGAACTCTGAAAACACACGTTAGAATCAACCAAGTGCTTGATTTTAAAGAACTTATATTACTTGCTTATAACTTTAATTTTCAGAAATGCATATGTAAGGACAAGACTCAACAGAAAAGTTAAGAATCAAAGACAGGGAGATTTTGTGAAAGCTTCTTGTAAAACAGCAGCAACAACAAAATACTTAAGACAGCTTTCCACAGACTTCTGCTTTTCACAGCATAAAGGGCAGCTGGATATAACGTAAAAGATGTGATCACATTAAAAATAAAAATTTAAATATAGAATTATATAAGAATATATATTTCTTTATATTTCTACTTGAACCTAACCCCCCAAAAGAAGAAAAACATTACCAGTCAGTCTGAATTGTTTCTCCCTGTTTCTCAACCCTCCTCCCCCTGCCCCAAGTACTCAAGTTCCATCACGATAAAATAGATTTCTGGTGAGTAACTTCTTGGTATACTTCTTCTTTTCTCACCCGCCTGTCCCCCAGTCTCTTGGTATCAAAGAGACCAGCATTCCCAAGCACACTAATCACTGGGTTCACACTGTACTATCAATATGCCCTGTGGAAAAACCAGTAAAGATACAGGTTGAGAAGTTAGTACTCTTAAAAACCAGGCATGTGTAGCAGCAGCTGTCTTACTTGGCACAGCTTTTGTCGAGTTTTCTGGCACGAATTCCACAACCACAGACTTCTAATGGCCACCGGTATCAATCAACATGCTCAGACTAATTCTGAACACAGAAGTTTCACATTTCAAGAAGCTTCACATTTTAACAACTATTTTAAGTCAATAAGGCTGATCTAATACACAAGAACATGTTTGCTGTTAGCCCAGTGGCATGGCAGCTTGCCTACTTTGCTGCCAGCTAAGATACCAGGAAAAGAACAGTGGAAACTAAATCTACTTTAAGGACAGAACACATTCAGTTGGCCAAGGGAGAATGCCAACTACAGTATCATGTTTAATTCTTAAACGCTAATGACTGATTCATGGCAACCACCCCAAAGGGAAATACTCACCTGCTATTTTAGCAGTACATGAAGCACATTTTCAGGGGATGTTTCTTAACACTATCTGCAGGAATTCTGTTTTGTAACTCTATGCTATTAATAAATCCTAGCATCTCAAACTGAAAATTTACCCCCTTTCCAAATGTCTTTTGAAATAGAGGGGGAACAGAAACCTTACTTGGGATGCATAAGTAGTAAGACAAGGAATGCAGAAAGAAAAAAGTAGTAGTATGCTTCAGTTGAGGCAATGACAAGCAGAGAACTAATGGAAGATTAAAGCTGTAAACACCTCCACTATAGAGATTCTTCCAATATTCAGTCACATTGTTGTTGCAACTGTGCCTGGACAAATTGTGAGTTCCAGCAAGAAAAAAGAAATGGTTTCGTAAATATTCTAAAAATCCTTTCCTCTTACTTTCTTCCTCAGTACATTTTCAATACTCTTACTGCCTGAGCTACCGGCTGTCATCTCCACATCAGGTGTCATAAAAAACAGAGGAAGAAAACGTTTTTTCGTGTGGACTGCCAAAGACACTACAAATGATACCCTTGCACTGAGCTTAACACCTGAACATGTAACTCTTGGTCGCGCTATTATTACAGTATGGAAATCTGTATTCTGGATGAACAATGCATAGAACAGTAGGGAAAAAAAACCCACCACTCTTATTTTAGGTATGAAATAAATGGAAATATTTTTTTATTTCATTCTAAACATCTAGAGTTTATAGGAATAGTGCAGATACTGGATAAGGGATGCCTGAGTAGTCTTAACCTTAAATACTTTGAAGTCAGTGATACCAAGAAGGAAGAATTTGGAACTAGTTGTGCTCCATGGAATTACCCTTTTGCTAACTCTGCACAAATTTCAACCTGAGTGGCACAGTTTCTTATCTGTTTATAAAGCCATTTCAGTCAGGTGACACAACATATGAAGAAAGGAGGTGAGAAAAAAATATCAGTTACATGCACACACTGAGTACAGATATTAAACCTCGAAGATTTTTATTAAGGAAGGATCATCCTAAGTATCTGGTACAAATGCATACGTGAAATCCTGAACCTACTGCAATTGAGATACCTTCGACATTGACCATCACGAAACAATTTCAATTGTGGCATCTAAACCCCTTACGTTCCACCATCCAAAATCTGCCTTTTAAAACCAGAATTGACAGGATCAATGCTTTCAAGTAAATTCAGTTCTAATCCTGAAAATGTTTGAATTGGACTTTCGGAAAAAATGTTCTAGCTATGCAGATATTGAGCACTGGAACAGGTTACTCAGGTTGCAGAATCTCCACCCCTGGAGGTTTCCAAGGCTTGGCTGACTGTTCCAGTGTTGTCAGAAGTCCTATCTTGAGCAGAAAACTCAAGGAGGACTAAATGACTCCTGAAGGTCCCTTACAACCAACATTTCTGTGATTCCATGAAGGCAAACGTGACAGAAGTTGAGCTTCCAAAACAATAGGATAAATGACAATACATACAGACTGAGCTGTTGAATACAGGAAATGTATGAACCAGTGTGTCTCATCTCTGTCAGGTAGAAGGACCACCTACTGAAATGGCAAACAGAACCAGCAAGCAAGCTATGTAACTTCTAGCCTTGTGGCTGGGGCAAGTGCTAAACTCCAGTGAAAACAGATTTGAGACATTTCTCTTGCTCTTGCAGAAAAAACCAAAAGGGAATCTTCTAGTGCATGAAAAGTAAGCTTTTGCAGCATTTTATGCAGACAATTTAAGATTAAAATGTAACTGGGAACATTTTTCATAATTGCAAAGTAAAAACACTATGTTGAGGAATATTCTAATAAAAATATATTGTTTATGTAAGTTTGATTTATTACTTTGCTTTCTGTCTTTCACTTGGCACTCTCATTTTTATTAGAGAACATGAAGCACCTCACAAAATAAACGTGAACACTGGGTCAGAGACATAATACTGTCTTGAGAAGCCACTTTTACAGAAAAATATGCAATGACCTTTATTGCTTTGTTAAACAGATTTTTAAAAACATCATGTTCATTCACACTTTATAATTGCACTATTCCTCTCAGTGCAGAACATCAAGCAAACAAACTATATTAGGGAACTTAACTAAATCTAAAGATAAAAAGCTTTAACCACACTAGATACTCAGCTCTGGGAAATCAAGAAGTAAATCCAACATTTCTTTGAAATAAATCCTGTGCTACTAACTAGGATCCCGATCTTTGAGCTATGATGCTCAGCTTCACTTTATGAGCTAGCTCTACTTTGGGAATATAAATTTCAAGGAAGTAACAACTAGCACTCCCAAGTCTTAGGCTGGAGTAAGAGTAGATAAATTGAGGGGGTTTTTTTGTAATCAAGTCTTTATTTTTTTTACCCCCTAGCTTTCAGGTTTTTTCCTTTGTGAACAGGAAACATCTTCTAGGGTGGTGTTGGTTGCACGCATTTTCTAATAAGACAAAACACAGCAGCAGCTTTTTCCAGCCCAGTTTGGAAAGAGGTGAAAGATCAATTCAGTGAGGATTTAGTGTGCTAATTTTATCAAATAGATGGGTAAAAACAAAAGCAGCAACAAAGGTGAAATGGTTCATCACGCTCTGTATAGGAGATTAATGTTCTGTCCGTGACCAGGACAGAGTTACACAGACACTGGTCGGAGTACGATGAACTGAAAGAGAAATATATTGCATAAAGCTTTGCTATCTGAAATGGAAATTTCCTCACTACAGAGCACACCTGCTAGTGTCATGACAATTATCTGCTAAGGTTAAGGCATGTTGTTGTCTCCCAGAATGAACTCATTATTCAGGGAAACTTATTCTGGTGTGAAGAACACAACCTATCAGTCCAGAAGCATTTTATCTGTAAAGACAGCAGACTCTAAAATAGATGGGCATTTGTTGGTGTTGAGAAAGACCCAAGACCTGAAAAGTTACGGAAGAATAACTGTTAATTAGGGAACCAAAGAAAGATTCTAGCAGATGCAGAAAGAAAAGCTACCTGAGGGTTTTATTACACAAACACCTAAGTGTATATTTTCTTCTTACACCAACCCTGTATCTTCATTCTTGTTTCAAAACAAATCTTCGTAAATCTTCAGCATGAAAAGGAAGGCTTTTTCAGGTGACTCTGCAAAATACGTGATGTGAAATTCTTACTGCAATCCGCAGAGTCTAGATATCCCTGCGATTCTGTTGCTACTTGTGCTGCACCTTTTGAAAGGAGGAAGAGGCAAGCCCACATACAGCACCTTTGATCCTGGTGCAGCTTGTTGCTTAATTCAGTCTCAACCCATTATGCAGAAGGACTGAAAAGAATTCTAATGACATTGAGTCTTTCTGCCAAAAGGATGACTGATTTCCTGCATCAGCTCTAGTTACTCGGACCATTTTACAAGGCAGTATCACTGGTTTGACTGGATTTGAGACTAACCACAAAGTATTCTGTCCTCAGAAGATTGATCTTTCCACCCTAAATGAATAATTTTTTCCAGTACCTCAGCAGTTGTAACTAAATATTGAATTGGGAAAAAAAAAGACCTTTCTCTAATTGCATTAGTGAAGAGGACAGACAGATAACAGAAATATGCCTTTGTCATTTTAACAAACAGCTGCTATTTATCCTCTTTGACTAATACACTTCATTTAATATTCTATAACTCAATGATTTGAAAGTATTGCTCTTCAGCTAACGCTGTGAACTGAGGTTACAGTACTGATATCTTTAAACAGTGTTAAGAAATGAGACAACTCCCAGAAAAAGTAACTGCAGTTTAATCCAGGTTGTGGGGCTGTGCACTTGTAACTGGCTCTGTTTTTTTGCAAAAGGGAACTAGAAGTTTCAGTCCCGGCCCCCAGGTGCCCACATTCCCAAAATTCTTAAAAATTCAAGGTCACATCATCATATCAAACGAAAGGAGAGAGAAAATGCTGAAATTTTCCTTATGTGCTCCATTAACTGTGTGGATGAAAAGACTTCTAAGCAAAATTAATTGTGATCCTAAGCACAGCTAATCACTGACAGACTAGGTCCGTATCATAAGCATTCTATTGACTGCAGATTCTCACAAATAGCTGGAGCAGCATATGAAAAGCTGAAGAAACAAGCAGATATATGAATCCTTTATTAAGGGTTATAGTCTTTTGTTACTCTTCTATTCCTCTGTGTCTTGTTTTGTTAAGTTAGTTTTACAGAAGCTTTTACAGAATTAATGTATCACACTTACGTTTGATGCTGCTCAGCCTACTTTTGGGCACTGAAGAGTCTACAGCCGCTGAAAATAAGAAAAAAATAAATGTGAGTGATTCAGTATTTACTAAGTATTTGTTGTGGCTAGAAAAAAAGTAGAATTAAAACAACACAGAGCAAAGGCTAATTTAATTAGAACACAGCAGTTTTTCTCCATTTTAAAATATACTAGTTACTATGTAGTTAAAGTCAGAGAATTTTTGAGATAAAGATGTTAAGGTAAAATACATATTTGAAGGGAGGAAAAATCATCACTTAAATGAAGATTCCTTACAAAAGGTTTCTATACACTTTGTGCTGATGCGTTTAACTGCATGCCTGAGGTTACCAAGTGTGTTACATGGTAGAGGGATCACGGTATGTTTGTGAGCATGGGCTCTGGCAGAAACCAAAGCCCCAGTGTACCTCTCTTTAAGGCAGACATTAAGAAAAGGAGGGATGATGAAGAGAATCAGCAGAATCATCTCCAAAACCCTATTTCTGAAAATACCTAAAAAAAGAGAGTACAATATTTTCGGAGGCATAAAAAAATTTTCTCTCATAACTCATATCTTCCGAACTTTTAGCATTTAATTTAATTTCTCAGGACATCCTGCCAAGCCCCAGCATTAACATCTCTAGGACTGGGATGCCCAAGAAAAGTTTACGCCGTAAAGAATGAAAATGGGCAGTGAACTGTAAACAACATTAACAACTACCTACAGAATTTTCTTAGCTCTGTGCATGACATTAACTTTCTAAACACAGTACTTCATACTCCTTATATGACCTTAAAAAAAATTAACTTTGGCCGTAATACAGTTTGTTTTCAATTATAGCACTGACAACCGGGTATTGTCAGTTCATAGTGGGGTAAATACACATTTCTAAATCTGAAAAAATTGTGATCAGAATCTCACCATAATTAATAAACATAGAAAAATGTACAAGTTCAATAGGCTTTTAAGTTCCAGACTTCATATTTTCTTTTGATAAGTATAAGTACTTTCTAACATCAAAATACGTGAAAAAAATCTTATACATATTTAGTGCTCAATAATAGACATTAGTAACATGATTTTCTCATTTGCCAACACATTTGGGCATTTTTCAAAGTCCTTAAAACTACCTAGTGCCACTGACTGAAATAGGAATAAAAGATAATGAACGTTTTTAAATAAGACACAGTGAGTTTAACTAAAAATGTTCTGCATGCATTCCTAAAATAAATTCTATATGCTTGCTATTGTGACTATCTCCATGATTTTCAATTCAGCATATTATTTCATAATTCATTATTTTGTCAAAAGCAGAATGAAGAGAATACAGCACAAAGTACCGTAAAATTAATGTTGTATCTTTGGCAGCACCTAAGGAAATTGTTTTCACACAAACCTTCCTATTCCAGTAATACAAAAGTATTACTAAGTAGCAGCCCTATCTCCTTGCTGACATCAGTGTGAGTATGAAACTGGAAGAAAACTACACTTCCTAAAATTCAGTTCTTTCCCTCTTGATATGAGCCTATTCTGAAAGGATGAGCTAAATCTGGGGGTAGAAAGTTCATTCATATACGCACATTTTTACCTTTGGCTGAAAGGATTTTGTTGTAATGAAACACCATGTGATCTCTGATCAGGTACTGGCTAGTTAGACTTCGGGAGGAGTCAATGCAGAAAGCTGTAAAAATTAAAATATATTTAAACATTATAAAGGCAGGCACAAGAATACTGAATTTTCAAACAGTTATTAACTACGATTCAAAGCTACAAACTTTAAATTACTGTGTGCTTAACTTCTTTGCCAAAATACCATTTTTCTTTAGTAATTACTATAACATGAAATCATCCTGTCTCGTTTGGGTTTTTTTTTCCCTACTGAGCCATTAACTGAATAAATAGCTATGAAGTGGCTGAAGTTGGACTGTGAAAACTGCCTGTTACTCCACTCTATGCTCTTTTAAAAAAATATCTGAGGTGGCAGCATGGCATAGAAACATGTACTAGCACATGTAAACTACTGACTGTAAAGGAGTATGTTTAACCTCAAGTGTTCTTTAAAGCAGTCATCATATCTATATTCCACCTAATATAGGTGTGTTATCTACATATATTTAGATATCTTGCTAACTGTTTCTAGCTAACAGTACAAAGGCAAAACTCACTCCTCATAAGCATTTTTGGTCATGCATACTAAATGTAAGTACTATTAAACTTTACAATTGAGCTCAATGCAAAGGTTTTAATTATAAAAACATTTTAATCATAAAATCAATTAAATCACATAAAAGGAGCCATGTCTACCATCTGATGAAAACACATGCGTTACTTACCATTACTCTTAGTACTCAAGTGTCCTCTAAATGGACTTGCTGGACCATATCTGGGAATCCCAACATCTGTGTATTCACTCACTTCAATAAAGTGACAATCAAAACAAAACAAATGTTAGGAAAAACACCCCACATATTTTGACAACAAGATAAAGCAGAGAATCTTTCACCAAAGAACTCATGAATTACTGTAGTAGACCTTTTTCACAGAGGAAAAAAATTGTATTTGAAGGTTATGCTATTACTGAAGTTCAACAGTGTAGTTAAGTGACTTTATTTATACACCAAGATACGATGGTAGCACTTTCGGTGGTTCAGAGAGCTAAACAGTGTATGAAAGCATTAGATCGCTTCAGTCTGAACTCAACATTGGTCATTAACATGCACAGAGATATGGCCACAGTTTTGCACCTATCCCACTCACTTGAAAGTTTTATTGATTGAATTTTATCATTATGTCAAATGACTAAAGTGAAAAATATTCTGTACGTAGACAATGATTGTGGTATTATACTAAAATGCAAGTTTAATAGATTGAAGGAATTATGCTTGTGTGAAAATCAACCTATCAGTGAGAACACACTATTTCAAAAATCTCTTGTTAATATAAGAGGAATCTGGTTTGCCATTCAATCTTCTGGCAGTTCAATAGACTGGGAACTCTATAGACACGTGTAGATGCTCACCAAATTTAATCAACCAGTCATTCTGAAAAATTAAGGAACGTGAATTAAAAGCTCTGCATCTCCTCCTTGAAAATAAATGCCACACTGTCACACTCACAACTACTGTCTGTTACACAACCTACAACTTAAAAATCTGCACCGTTTTCAGAGCAAATTTTAACAGGAGATATCCTATTGCTACAAATACCAGCATTTACAAAGCATTCCTTTAAGGTTTCCAAGACCCAGGTTAAAATGTAAAGCAAAACAAACAAGATTTCTTTAACTGAGTAAATATACCATGCTTACTTAACATCCATTATAAAACCATGCAGCCAATTTCTACAAATTTGTTATTACTGCCAAGGTCCATATGGTCTTCCCATTCCCATCCTACCTCTCATCTGTCAATTCAAGAGGCTGCAATTGCCACGTATGCATTTGCTAGCAATTGGAGGCTCTACAGCTCTGGGGCAGTAACTCTACTGCTCTACACCTACTGGTCACCTCCAGCTTTCCACCCATCATCAGATGAAGATGCAAACTGGACCTACCCAAGATGAGAGAGAATCTCTTCTCAGTGGCCTTCAGCCGGGTTGACAAAGGCAGAAAATTACAACCTGAGAGGGGGGTGCAAGAAGCCATGCCACACATGTTAAAAGCCCCATAATTCTACCTCTCGTGGCTTCTTACCTCCTGCATGCCCTGCACCTGCCTTTCCAAGGGTTTTTTTTATTCACCACTGTTATATAATGACTGTTAGAGTACTATTGCAATTACATATGTAACTACTACATTCTGTAGCTCTACTTTAAGTACAACAGCATGTTGAACAAGATGGTTAACACAGTGTCTGACTATTAATTAGAGATTGCAGCAAAACAAATGGTTCCTTTAATAATGTTGCAATATACATTTTCCCAAAGGTCTTATAAAAAGACCTTAAAAATTTCAAGTCACCAGGATTAGCTGAGGAAGCAACAAAATGTATCAAGAGAAAATAAATAAAATGAAAATCATTAGCATATGCGGAAATTTGCAGAGTATTTTCTTGGGACCCTGTTGTGAAATGACATTACATCTGGATCAATAAACTCAACACTCACTCTTGTGAAGCCTAACCAATATCAAGGCAATTCCGATTCAGTATGAGGATTTCACAGTTAGAAAAGCCAGCCTTTATACAGTATGGGCTTCTGTGGCTTTACAGTATTAGAGACTGTGTCTGCAATAATAGTGCTCCCACTTCTCTTTGCTGTGAAGTTGCCAGACCAGCAGTAGGACAGGGACCAAAAAAAAAAAAAAAGAAAATGCTACTGTAGCTTTTTTCAATCCTGTCCTGCAATTGTTTTATCTATATACTGTTTTCTATAAAGCTGAAGTACAACATTCCTGCTCATCTGTGTCAAGTTCAAATGGTTCATTTTAAATTCCCCTCATGGTACAATTCATCCCAATTTCTCTTTGCGATTTAAACACACATAGGGACAAAAAATGCTAAATTATTTTAAAAATATTAAAATTCAAAACAGATAGCAAGAATTTATTAGTTTTAGAATGACTGTTTCTGCAATGGTTTCAAACCTTTGTCAATAATGGCTTTCTTTCTTAAGTATTATATTTCTCTATCATACACTACTACGTATGAGTAGTATTCAGCATCTAGCAGGATAAACACCCTGAAACTCATGACTTTCTGAAGTTAAAAAGCTCAGGTGTTTAAAGAATGTAAGTCTTTGAGAGGACCTGAATGTTAGAGGGTAATATTTCAGTAGATAAAAGTTCGTCCCAATGATAGAATGAAAAAAGTAAAATCTGGATTCTAGCAGACATCTGAGAATCAGAAGGGTTTCATTCACAGTTGCCTAAAATAACCTAGATTTTCTCTAAGTTAAAATTCCAGAAGCAGACACATACTGCTAGATAAATGCTTACAAGACCACCTCTACATTTTCATGTGACAGAATCACAGAAAGGCATGGTCATCTCCAAAATGCAGAGACATTGTTATAACCACAGTTGATTCTCTTCTGGTAAGCTCAATCCCTTGCCCCGAGTTAAAGATGATGAGAGATGCTCAGAGACCTGTTGCTTTTAGTACCTTCAGCTGGAGATGCATCTGTTCAGCACATGAAAACCGTTTTGAAATGTTTGCTTGCTCTGCAGGACCAGCAGATGGCACACGGATAAACTCTGATGGAAGAACTACTGTATCCTTTACAATTAATCTGTATCAGGCCGGGGGGAGGTGGAAGGGGGGAGAAAAATAAGTCAGCTCCCACTTCCTCCTGCATCGTTATTTCATAGGTGAGAAAAACTGTCAGAAAGGGTCAGGAGGGAGAAATATTTTACAGTTTTCTCTGCCTATTTTGATTATGGTTACATGGACAGCATAGATATCACCCCTAACCCACACAGAAACACCCAGTTTGCAGAAGTCCCAAAGGCACTGGAAACACAACACCGTTTGTCAAGAGGTCATGGGCTTTGCGCAGGTGCTTATGTCCCCTGCACTATGTGCCCAGATCTCAGTTCCTCCTGCATGTCCTAACTCCTGTGCCACTGAGGAAAGGTTTCACCTCTTTGATCCAAACAAACGGATTTCCAACCTCACTCCTGCGAATTGCAGGATAACAACAATATTTAGTCCTTTCACAGGTATCTCTGAACACCCCTAGCAAACATGTAGGCCATTACAACATTGAACCATTTTCTCGTAAGTGGAGGACCTTGGAAAAAAGTGTTTCTGACTGCTCAGCTTTTAGAATATCCTTGAAATGTGAGGGTTGCAGCCCCACTAGCACCTGGACCTGTTGAAATCTTTCATGCCAGTAACAAATCCTATCTCCTTGTTGGGCAAAAGTTTACGCTGAACAACTTTTTTTTTTTTTAATACCTAGTTGGATTCTGAGGGCTCTATCCTGGCAAATTGTATATTTTATTATAGTTTCAATTAAAGAATAGAATAGTCTTTAACTTAAAAGTATTTCCATAAACAGAAGAACTTGTGAAGAAGGCTTTCTATGGTCCTCCCATAGCATGACATGGTGCTTGCTCCTACGCTCTGACTCTCGTCCTAAATAAAGGGACTGAGATATTTTTGTAACCTGTTCATCAGTGAGAGCATTGGAGGCTCCCTCTCTGTGAACCACCCATTTCCATAAAACATGTACATTTATTACTGAAAAAGGGTCAAAGACACTAATTTGGCTGAAATAATGCTTAGTACTATTGAAAACAGATGAGCCAAAAAAGAGTAAGTAAACCTCTGTTTTCTCAGGATCCCAGCCATGTCACAGACATTCCATCACATGTATTGTTTCTACGCCAAATTCAACTTATAATACCCTCCCTCCATCTTCAGTCTGAAAATCAAACCCGATTGCTAATGTCAAAGGAGAAACTGGAGGATTTGCTATGTGGAGGATATCTGATGTATTCTACTGCTTCTAGAAAACAATTGAAGTGAGGTAGAAAGTGTTAATGTTCAAATGTTTCAGAAGTATAATTTCAGCACGTCTACAATAGCAGAAACTAAAATTAAATTGAAGGCTTAGATATGTGAAGAGAATTTGAAAGGAGAATGGGATTTTCAGCAAATTACATAGGAACCAAATATAAACCCAACAAAAGGACGGTAACTACAAAGCATAAGTAGAGCACCTGCCCAGCGACAGAAGCTGTACTGATTTAGGACTGTGAGCACACTGAAAGCTGTACGCATTTTGGCTACTTCACCTCTTTTTTTCAAAGCCCATGCATGCAAGTGAGAATTTTTTCAGTGAAAAATTTTCTACTATTTCAATGGTTCTTAAACAATAAATTATTTGGGAATAGGGGCACTCATCTGAACCGGACTTAGCAGAACTGATAACTGAACTTGCAGTACTATAGCAGTTTTTGCAATAATTAAGTTTCCTGACTAAAATGCACACTTTCTACTTCTTACAATAAAAAACTTCCAGTCAGAAATCTAAGGTCTATTTAAATAAATTTTCAGAACTGGTCTCTTCAAGATAATACTATTTAGTTTACTAAATTATTTTTCTGAGATTTAAAGCTCAGAAATTGAGACATATAATGAACTCCTATCTTTGATATTCTTACTATACATGTAACTGTGTAATCTAAACATACATATCCTCATAGATGTAAGTGCACTCTCCACACTGAATATAAAAATCAGAATGCTCACAGGGTGTTCTCCTAAAGTACAGAGGGCAAACAAAGTAAACATTTCTAAAAAATTAATTGGATCTTTTCATTCCTTACTAATGCTTCTATTTGCTTGTTGTAGGCTTTCCCTGAAAATATATGACACTACACAACAAAGACAAAAAATTTAAAAGAAACTCTTTCTCTGTAATTCTTCCCAGCTGGTATCTAAGGTATGTAATAATTGTATTATTGCAAAGAGATTTTTAAGATATTTTGATTAAATTACTTTTTATTTTTCATTTAAAATGCATCCTATCTTTATTTCTAATTTTACAGTCTTAAAAAATTATGGAAATTGGTGGTTTCTAATTGGCACTTTGTTTCCTAGTTGTTAGTGGATACACAGAATTTATGGGAATTACTTTTCTACAAAGCCATTTCAGATCCAGAAGGTGACTACAAACTGGAAAGAAGCCCAGTCTTTCATTACAACATTCTCATAGGAAGGATTTTAAACACAGGTATTACACTTGCTATTTTTACAATAAACCTGCACTTCAGACATTGTGAATCAAACATACTGAAAGAAAAAAAATCATTCAGGTTATGCTTACCCACCAAGACTTGTTATTTAAAAGATAATCCATAAAAAATACCGAGACCTTAGGTGGGATATTGGATATAGGCAGCTAAATCCATCACCACAAGCCACAAAACCTTCACCTCACTGTGTAGAGATGTATGAACATTATATTTTCCTAGAAGCAGCTCCTAGACTTTAGCTTGGGTTCAAACAACCCTCAGCCCCAGGTGGATGTAGACCTCAGGTCTCCACAGCTGTCCCAAAGGAATGTATTCATCGTTCAGCCAAGACAACAACTGCTTTTTTGCACTGTTTTGTTGGTGGCTCCAGGTCTCCTGCATTCTCAACTGCACAGTGTCCACCTCTCAGCTGGAAATGTAGGAAGTACCTCTGCTTGTAATGGACTAGAATTGCAGCATTTGCATGAGCTGCAGGATTTGATCTCCCTGAGGCTGATAAGGACACTCAACTCAAGGTGACAAATGCTTTGCAAACATTCTATCCACTGCACTAATTCATGAAGGCTTGGTGCTGTTGCCTCTTCCACCCTTCATCGCCAGCTCCTTTTCTTCTTCTCTTCTTCCCCAATCCCTCAGTACACTAAACCAAAAATAGTGAGACAACTTTGTTCAAGTGGGAAATTCAGACAACCACATTCAGAAGGGGGTTTGTGCTGTGAATTTTGTGTAAGTCAAGGATGCCCTATCACTGCCACCTGTAGTAGTACTAGTACTAAGGACTGCTTTCCTACTGACGTGGCTTACATCTTCCTACCATACTTGCTAAACTTTTCTGAATTTCCCCAGTGTGCTGCCTCTTCCTTACCTGCAGTGTCTCCCTCCTCACTCAACACCCGCCACTGGCTCAGCTGTGGCTGATGAGGTGCTACAGGAGTAGCAGGTGGGTCATCCAGTTTAAGCTTCCCTGGTTGCTGATCCTTGGCTGACTGGTCATTCATCCTCTAGCTGCATATGTGGGAATGGACAAAGAACAGAATGACTTTTGCTAAGAAAATCTATGTTAATTTGTTGGGTTTTTTCCTACCCAGCCACTGACATCTGTACCACCAAGAATTCTACCTCTTACTCATAGCTGGGTGAAGTTGGCTTACAGGTGCAGAACGGAAAGAGGAAAAAGCTGTCGGTGAGCAGTGACCCATCCACACTCCTTCTTTAGAAGAGGTTAAAGCAGGGCAAGTCTCCACTGCTTTTCTGCAACGTCTGTGCAATCACAAGAAAACTTCAAATCTGACTTTACTGGTTACTGAATGCACTGATAGTGTAACATTTTATTTGAAAGTTACAGCGAGGCAAAACTGAGCACTTCATAATCACACCTGTATTTTTTTCCTGTTCATGCAAACAAATCAGAACCCTCTCGGATCTGGTTCTGGTTTCAGCGATAACAAAAGTCCCATCAATTCTGAGAGTACAAAGCCTTAGATTTGAAGCTGGCTTTAACTGAATAACATTTAAGATTTATTAAGCAGTGGCAGAATACAACAGAGGACAAAATACAGTTGTTATTTTCTAAATTTTCTGAAGTAAAACTTCATGAATAAAGTCCCAAGAAGCTACAATATTCCAATTTTGAAAAAAAATCCTAAACTTTCCATTTGAATTTTGCATGGGATCATTTGTGTCAGAGGCAAAGTATTATGAAAGTGATACAATGAATCAATCCATGACCTATGTACCATACCTAATCTTCTAAGCCATTAATTAGATGAGTGCTATTTATACACTTATGATGCTAGATTACACAAAAGCTCTTCTTTATACCGACTCGTAATGCTTAAGAGTTGGGTCTCTCAGTCCTTTAGAACTAATAATCTAGCAGTATTCTGCGTAAATGCAAACTGTTGAACTATAATGGTATTTCAGTTTCAAGACTCAAAAACTCCTCTGATCAATTTAAGAAATCTAATAAAATAGTTTTATACAGTAAGCTTAAAATTTGCCAATTCATTCATATTTGATGAAGTAATTATTGAAAAACGTTTGTTACAATTCTCCTAGCTACGGGCTTTACATGACCAGCAAGGGAAGTTTGGCATGCGGGTTATTGCTCTATTCATACTCCAAAAGCACAAACAAACAACTGTGTCTGTCAGCAGCACATTTTGTGATACAAACGGTGGGCATAAACAAACAAACTTAAGAGGTCAGTCCCATCCTCATTTGCTCAAGCAGCATCTCTAAGGAGATAGCAGTGGCACCAGCAGTTTCCAATCTTCCTGAAGGGTGTGGGAGTGTGGTAGGGATGGTGTTCCAGAAGTGTCTGTATGCTACTTAAATGGTATAGGTACAACTATTAATACTCATATCACAGTCTAGAAACCTCTGGCTTAAAAGGTTAATAACCTGAGTTCACTGGATAGTTGCACCTGTGCAAGATGGCACAGAGTAATCCAGGAGCATACGCCACCACGTGCTTTAACAATTCTGTGGGAACGGTGCTATTGTTCAAGGGTGCTAGAACACTAGCTCACGAGCATGTCCTACACAACAAATGTATGTGCTGGCTTCTACTGCTACAAGAAACTCAACGTTATGCCATCCCATGACCATGCATTCTGAAGGTGTTTCAATATCTAGTGTCAAACTGACCAACAGATAACATATATGTATATGCCTAAATGTATAGACACACTATATTTAGATTTTTCTATATGTATTAAAAAAAACGCCTCTTTAGTTACTCTAATCTGTGTCTGCAAGTAAGCCCTCCCTTTGCCCCCATTAGAGTTTTTAACTTCCACCTTCTCATATTCCTAACTGAAAATACATTAGCAAAACTCTAATGCACAGCCAGTCTCACCCAGAATGGACAGCAGAGAAACCTTGATCCACTGTGCTTCGGGTAAAGTTGCTGGGTATAATCTGGAGCAAAATAGCTAGTAGGGTTAATAACTTGAATCCCCTTTATTTTAGCGCATATTTAACTTGAAGCATGCAATAAATCTTCAATGAAATGGAGCCAATTAGGTACTTAAGTTCTACTACAATTTTAACTTATTTGCTGAATGGAGGTAGAAATAGTCACATTGACTAAAACTCACTTAACAGACTATTTGACTAATCGTCAAATTAAAGATACATTTAAGTGATTTGCTTAAAACCAAAGTTTTAATTTGCTAAAAAAGTTAAAGACAGTGATTAACCTTTTCAAATTTCAGTTAAAATGTAGTATTATGTTTGAACTTCTAAACACCCTTCCTTCCTTGAAGATACAAAAAGATTCTCTCTTGACTTCCCTGCTGGCCAAAGGTAACTCCAGCTTCTGAAAAGTCAAACTGGTACTACCAAACTAATGTTTTGAGTTTAAAAACCCATTTGTTCAAGTGGCAAATGAAGGAATACAGAGGGGAAAAAAAAAAAGAAGCTCACAAGTCACAGATGCGTGTTAACACTCTTCCAGCTCCAGTCAGATTAGTGCAAGGATTTATTGCAATGCAGGAAAAATCTAAATAGGAGGGTGTTCTCTGTTTTATTTTAGAATCTTTGAAGCATGTGCAAACTGCTGAAACCTAACAGCAGCCTCCATGCAGCAATGATGATGACTTCCCCACCACTGTAATGTAACAGTGACACAAATATGTGTCATTCATTAACGATAAATATACTATTTCATTGCTGATCAGATAAGTCCCAATCACCGCCTGTGGAAATTAAACAGCCCAATGCAGAAGAAACAATAAAGCTGGTTTAGAATTACAGTATTCAGATTATTTGAGGTTGTACTATAAATCTGTGACTGTATTAACGGACTCCTGAAATTACTGCTGTAAATAACTTGGAGTTTTATATCTGGAATTAGGCAAAAACATTAAGGATTAATTCTTCAATATTTTTATGGGGGAAAAATCTCAGCCTTCTTTGAACTTTGAATAAACCTACATGCAAATCCTATATAGACCAATATATTTTAAAAAAATTTTTTTTTCTTTTTGATCAGTATTCTCAGACAAAACAGAAACCCTGATACATAACAAGTATAAAATTTTGGTTCTTTGTTTACAGTGATGAGGGCAGGTCGGAACGAGAAACTGCATGGAGTTACTTACACTAGGACATGAAATAGGGTATCCCACCTCTTCTGTATTAACATTCTGGACAGACAGCGCGTGGATACAACTGTCTGATAGAGAAACAACAAATATGATGTGTTTTGCCTCTTTCATAAACTGCCTGCAAGCAATCCAATGGCTGCTCTGCCAAGTTTGCTCAGGCACACAGATTTCTAGGTTAGTTCACCGTAAGGAATTAATGTTTCTGCCTGTGCTAATCCCTGTTGTCTGTAAGCATTCTTCCCGTGTATCTGTGAAACTTGACACTGCGCTGTCCATTCACACACTACAGACTCTATGATAACCTCTTATCAAGACAAACAATAACTTCCCAGATAAACAGACACACATTCGTTCTTTACTACTTTGGACTTTTTTTTTTAATAACAGGAGTCATTCACGCAAAGCTTGCTGCAACCTGAATGAAATTTAGATCTTGCATCCTATTTATTTGCGTTTTATGGTCAACAATCAGCATGCTTTCTTACTGTCTATAAAAATATTCTGAGAATGAAAAATAATAGTCAGAGAAAGATAAAACTGAAATGAAATTGCCTTCACACTACATAAAAAGAGCACAAAAATTGGATGAACAAGATACCAGTTTTTTGCTCTGAATTTCATATTCCCATGTAGTATTAGAATTCATGTTCAAACTCTGTTTTGATACCAGACATCTTCTGGAGTGACATCTGTCAGTATCTCCAAAGACTGGAACTGACACCAAGACACAACATGAAAGCATATTGCTGTCTCAGAGGATCTGATCTTATGAACCTCTGTATGATTCTGACATTACAGTGCAGCATCGAATCATTCCTACCATTGTTTTATAATATCTATGTCATCCAGTTCAGATGGGTAGATATTTTCCAAGAGCCAGAGTTGGCTTCTTCAAACATTTTTGCACGTTTATGCCTGTTTTTATCATTAATAACAAATGTCCCTAAGATTATTCACAGGAACAGAGCACAAGAGCAGCTCATGGCTGATTAAATCTAGCTAAGGAATCACTTTATAAGAGCTGCAAAGCTCTGGAGTCTTTTATTTTTCAACTACACTTGCATTAAAATCCCACCAAAGTAAAAAACTTGGATCTACATCCAAACCCCATGTAAGTGATGTTTTACACACAAGATAAACGAATACCAGCTTTGGAGAAGGAGAAAGTCGGCTAAAAACGGCACAGAAACTCAGGCCTCAAAAACAAAGTGGCTGACCCGGGCAGCCTGAACCACTCACCACAGCAGCACTAAATGCTGTTAAAATACAGATGCACGCCAGTGCACGGCTGTAAGCTGGACAATTTAAGGCCAGGTTTCTCGGAGGTTTGCAACCTTTCAGGGGTTTTATGCGTAACCTTCCACAGCCCGAGCTGTGAAGCCTCGCTCACCGAGGGCAAGCACTCGCACTCGGCTCTCCTCACCGCCTCACAGCCCGGCCCGGGCCCAGCTTCCCACGCATGACAAACAGGGTGGCACAGCAAAGCGCAGCCGAACGTGAGCGGAGCAAGCCGCAGGTCACCCTCGGCGCCGGCTGCAAGAACCACAACCCCTCGGGCGGGCTCCCGCAGCCCCGACGCCGGCTCCGAGGCCGGCTCAGTGCCCGGCTCCCTGTCGCGAGGCCGCCACGCCCGCCGCTCCGCGTCGGCGGGAAAGGGGGAGGCACCGCCCTGCCTCAGCCCCTAGCGCGAGACGGGCCGCGGCCGGCACCCCCGCGCCCGGCAGGGACGGAGGAAGCCGGTCGGCCGCGCGCCTCGCCGGCAGGCAGCCCCCGCCCTACCGCCTCCCGCGCCCCCCGCCGAGCCGTCACCGAGCCCCCCGCACCTCGGCTCCGCCTGCTGCCGCTCTCCATGCTCAGCCCCATGTTCCCGACCGGGCCGAGAGGGGCGGTACAGGCCGGAGCTCTGCTCAGCTGCAACCGCGGTTCGTCCCGCGCTGTGGGCGGGCGCGGCGGGGCGGGGCGCTGGGCCTGGTCCGCCGCGTTCGGGCGCGGCCGCCCCTGGCGTTGCCGTGGCCTCAGGAGCGCGGCGGCCTGTGCCCGCGGCCTCCGGGTCTCGCCGTTAGGGGCGCCCGCTCTCGGAGACCCAGCCCTGGGTTGAGTGCGCTGTTGGTGCCTCGTCAAAGCCTTGGGCTTGGCCCAAAGATATTTCTTCACGCGGTGCACTGCAGCCAAGCGAAAGTTTTGCGTCGTGAGTGAAAGATGCCCCAATTATTTCAGCCGTTTTCTTGTAACTTGACGGGAAGCCGAAGAATAATGGATGCCAGGGAGTGATTTAAGGCAAATTGTTCATATTTGAGAGGAGTGAATGACAAACCGAGAGCCTAGAGCATTCCCAGAGCGTTACACTGCAGAAAGTAATTACCAGTATCTTTCAAAATAAACAGTGCCTTAGAAGTGAACCACCAAAGTAAGTTTTTGAAAAGCAACATTTTATCCCATCACTGATGAATATATTCATGCTCATGTGTTGAATTTTGACTTTTGGAAGAAGCGATTGGCTCGTATTTACTTTTTGACAGGCAGGTTGCTATTTTCCTTAACCTAAAATGTTGGCGGACTTTTGCAAGAAAACCCTTTGTATATTTTGTGTGAAGATTTTTCTCAATGGTCAGCCAGGAGTACTGCAGTCACCTCCATAGCTAGACATGTCAAAAAAGGCTACATGTTGTCCTAGCTGGAGGGACATTCCCCTTCACCATCTAGAATGTTTATTAATTATACGCTAAATACAGATTTTGATGTGATTTGCTACCCTTCCTTATATGCTGTGAAAAATCAAGTGTAGTTCAAAATCATAGCAAAATCAAGGGGATGGTATTTTAAAACAATTTTTCTTCCTTATTTCTGCCTCATTCAAACCTCCCAGCAAGTCACACAAACATTTATGCTGGATGAAACCTGTAGTTTATTTACCCCAGTACTTTGTGTAGACTTTATCAAATACTTCAGAAAACTTTGCAGTAGTTGGCTATTGAATGTTAGCTGAAATGTCTTGCTAACCCCTAGCTGTTGGTGGTCATTCCCTTACAGTTTTAGATATTCCCATTAGCTATGTGAAGTACTTTTTGGATACAGCCTTAGTTCTTGTGCTTCATGTTGTAGAGATCATTTTGGCAGTCTAATTCTTTTTTCTGTGAAGTCATCTATAAATCATCTATAAATGTAGTTGGTGTTAAATTTGGGAGCGTTTTGTCATTTTCTCTTGGGTCTCTTGGATGTGAGGGCAATGTCATGGAGAGTATCTGTTCTCCTCACTCTTCCATGCAAAACCTACAAATCCAGAAAGGCCCAAATCCAGCAGTTTGTTTTTGTTGTTGTTGTTTTTGTTTTTCTCTGAAGCAGATTTTTAATAGCATGTGAAATTAGAGAAAGGGCTTCAGGAAATTAGTTACTATAGTTCTTGTGTTTCAGGGTCTCTGGTTTAGACTTTGGTATCATCCAAATAATTAAACCTGTAGATTGTAGTGGTAAAGATAGTCTTAAAACAGTTTCCATTTCAGATACCTGAACATACTTGAAAGAACATAAATGCATGGGAGTCTCACCTCTATGTGGTATTGTTAGCTGTAATAACCCCTATTGGCTGCAGAGATTGTGCCACAGAAAACACTTCTCTGTTTTCCTTTTTTTTTTTTTTTAATGCGCTGCTCATAGGAGTATTTTTATACTTTTTAAGTACTTTTTGTGTTTCATTGTCTGAATTCTGAATTCGATGTTCCCAAGTTCTCAGAGTGCAGTACCCAACACAAAGTAGGCTGTTCTCTCCAACCCAAGTGACAGATTTCTCGTAGTGTCCTCCCCATTATTTCTATACTTTCTACCACCATGTAATTAAAACACCCACGTGTAAGGGAGTGTTTTTAGAAACATATCACAACTATTCCCCTGGTTTCTAGGCAACACTGAGGGAAGGTACGATTTCCACTAGTTCACTCTCCATCAGTAGCCACAGCATCCTAGAGACATCCTGGCTCTGAAATTTTTGACCTCCAGTGACAAGACATACCAAAGCTTTATGTATTTTTGATTGGTCTGACTTATGGTCCTTTGGTTTCGGGCTCCCTTTGGCCTGTGAGAGTATACGCATTTTAAGTGTAATTAAAAAGGAAGTCAGATACATAGCGATGTGCTAACACATTAAATCCTGTAACATGTACTAAATAAAAATAAGCCTTCACAAAAATTGAATTAGTCCTGGACTTTGATCTAGCCAAACAAATACAGGAATAAATAATACAGATCGCTGCAGAGAGCCTACCATTATGGAGGGAGCAATAATATGGCAAAACCTGTATGATTTGCCCTTTCCCAGTTTGAAAAGAGGAAACACAGCATTGAATGTTGTTGGCTGTCTTTTTCAGCAGGGCATTTTCCCCTTTTCCTTGGAAGGCATTACAGCAGAACCTGGTTTTAAAATGGACCTACGCTGGGAGGGGATGAAAGCAGCAGGAATGTATTTTGAGGGTCACATTTGCAAGTGTAGCTGGGCATCTGTCCCTACCCTGGCACAGACTTACAGAACTATGGCCTTCTTGTCTGCTACTTCTGCCTTCTGTATCATCCAATGGAGACTCCTTACTGTTGTGAAAATGTGCAGTTAATAGTAATAATCAACAAAACAGCATTTTTAAGTGGAGTATAATGTTTATTTTTGTGGAAGAAAATTGTTTGAGAAGAAGTTTCGAAAAAAGAAAATACCCCATGTGATGCCCACTTTCTTTTGCATGTCCAGAGGCAGGGCAAGTTTTCTGTGAAAAAGACTGCATGTCTCGCAGCACCTCAAAGTGTTACCTCCTCACTTGGTACAGAGATTTGTTCATGGTGTCAGAACTTTGCATTTGTGGGATATGGCTTTCTTGGAAAAAATAGTTTGTATGTGCATTGGAAAATTCAAATCTGCAGGTTTTTGGAAAGTCTTTGTGCTTATTTCAAACCATTCTTTTTTTTCAGGCTTGCTTTTCCTTACAGCTGTCTTTCAAACTAAGCCTACATGTGCAGGCTGAAAACATCCCAACAACTAGATCTGCACACTGTATTCACAGAGTATTTTAGAAAACCCCCAAACTCATCACAGTGTGTGCTTTTTGATGGAAGTAAATCTCGCAGATTTATTTGCGTTTTTATCTGGTGTCAGTGCCCTTTCTTAGAGTGGGTTTGTCACCTGCTTGTGGCTCGTAGTGTCAGTGTTCCAAGCCCTTCATTGCTACTCACAGCAGGCTGCTGCTGACTTGCATTAATCCCCAGCCAGCGCATTTAGACCATTAATCTTAGAAACAGTTCCTCTACGACTATCTGGAAAGAAAAACATTTCCCTAATAGATCAGAGGAGGCAGTGTTCTATAAATGCATTTATAAATCTGAGTATCTGGTATAAATCTGGGTATCTTAGCAGGTCTTTTTGCTACCTACTTAAAGAAATTCCTGTGTGAAACAGTTGGAGTAGCTGTCATGGAGCTGGTGTGAGGGGAAAAAAAGAGAAGATTTAATAACTGGTGAAACATTTTTGGTTGGTTTGTTTTACATTTGTTCAGGGTTTTTGTTTGTTTTTGGTTTTGTGTGGGTTTTTTTTAAGCATACTCTTCCAGGAGGAATAATAGGTTCTTTTCTGGCTCATGTGTGCTGTAATTTCTCTGGTCATATTGTTCTTGGAGTTATTTAAAATCATGAACAGTCTTGAAATATCATAGCAACTTCCTGAATGATAGAAAGTTATGTGTGCTGGCAGGGCCGGAGACTCTTCTTCATGGCAAGGCATTTAGTTGTTTGTT
Source organism: Bucorvus abyssinicus (assembly GCA_009769605.1). Classification (NCBI taxonomy): domain Eukaryota; kingdom Metazoa; phylum Chordata; class Aves; order Bucerotiformes; family Bucorvidae; genus Bucorvus; species Bucorvus abyssinicus. Next base: position 18,883,951 of record CM020036.1, read on the forward strand.
ATTGTCTGTATGGCAGCAGTAGTCAGCGACTTTTGTAAAGCTAGAGCTCCAGTGGGAAAGATGATGGAGAAACTATACAGAGGAGATGGTCCATGTCTAAAAACCTGCAGGTTTTAATAATTGTAATTTAGAATGTAACTGTAATTTAGAATGTGATAAGGGAGCTAACTTAAAGGAAGAGGGAATGTGATAAGGAAGATGAGGGGAACTATAGGAATATATAATGCCAAAAGTTTCTATGAACACAGGGTTAAACTGCCATACTCTTACCACCATATTCTACCACTGTATTCTAAGCATATCAGCTTAGAAGAAAAAGTCTCCCCTGCAGTATGAATAACTACTACCAAAACCCTTCAGCAAACTGCTGTGCAGACATACGCTGTACAACTATTCTTTCACTTCAGATCTACAGAGCCTTATAATGCACTTTCCCCATGATACAAGAGTACTTTTAAGTGGCACAGAAGAAACTGCTATAAATTGTATAAGATGTTATTCTTGGCTATAACGTTAAACCTAGTAGATGGGGTGACTCAAGATCTGCTTGTATTTATTCTTATACTGTGTCATTTTCTGTTTATCTACTGTTCCCATGAAAGTTTGCAGACAGGAGTCTTATATCTGAAAAACTGTCCTTTATTAGGACTGACTGCTGAGGGCTGTTCTTCGCTCATTTCTTTACTTGAACTAATAGGTATTAAAGAATGCAGGCTGCAGTTACTAATTGAGTTACTGGAATTTTGAAGGGAAAAAAATATATGAATGTCATAACTCAGTTGTCTAGGCCATAAGAAATGCTTTATTTTCTAATAGAATTACCTATAGTTCCACATGGAAATGCTTACTCATAGTAAGTAATGAGAAATGGGATGAAAACATACTTTTAATCTTTCAGTCAATATCAGAAAATTAGGACTCAGATTAGACATATATTAATAATACAACTCCATTAAATCCAGTGAAGCTGCTGCTGCTTAAGCTGAGATGGATCATCTATGTCTACCCAGCCCATGGCAGGCAGGCAGGCAGAATGACAGTGTGGCGTTTTGTGTGGCCCATCTACCTTCTACACAGCTACTACAGCATGCTGAGTCTTGCCTAGCAGTGTATCAATCCGTGCACATGCTTGAACCAATCGGATCCTATGTGCTGAAGAGAGTTCCTTCGGCTTTGCCAAGGTCAAGAAGAGGAATTCTTGAGGGCAGCTTAGAATTGCCTACGAAAGAAATACAGATACACTATGATTTTCCACAGCACTTTGATACATTTCAATATCTATGTGAATGTGAAATACAGTTTTACTAGAAATAGGCTGAAATTCCCAACTGGAAGAGTTTGGGGATATTATTTTGTTTTAAAAAGGTACTGTAATGACATTGCCTGTGTATTTATCCATACTGGAAGATGAAGAAAAGAGACTGAGAATATCTCTTGCGTGCTGTGTTGCATAAGTAATAGCAATTTCAATCACAAACCCGTATAGTTTACTGAGTACTTGCTGAAGAGTGTGTTGCCTGATGGTTGTCAGGAGAGGAACATGAATAGCCATAACCAAGCTACTAGGCCTGCCACTGCCTGGACAATTTCCCTCTGTTCTAGATTACAGATACTATATTCACAATTTTCCAGTCATTTGGTATCTCTTTGAGCGTGGTAACTTGGTTATGGCTACTCATGTTCCTCTCCTCACAATTCTCTTTTCCTTTCTTCTGTTTTCTTAGAACTGTGTAAGGTTGCTGGAGAAACTTCATTGTATTGTGAAACTTCATAAACTCCCTCTATCTGACCAATAAGGACCAGTGTCCTCACCTTCATCTGTGAAGGGCTAAGACACCTGACAACCATCAGGCAACACACTCTTCAGTAAGTACTCAGTAAACTATATGGGGTTTTGTTAGTTTTTTATTAGCAGATTCTTTACACCTCAGCAGAAGTTACTTTACTGGAGGTGTAGCAATCTGATTCTTAATGGTGTTTGTTAATCATATCTCTAAGTATAGGGATTGAGGAGATAGCAGTTTAAGACACAAGTTATTTGATTGATTAAGCCTTAATGCAATTGTTAAATAGCCTCAGTTTTCCTTGGCCTTAACAACATTAGCAATTTTTTAGGTTGAATAAAATATCAGAGAAGGAGAATGACTTATAAAACAAAAGCACTCATGATCAAAACAAAACAGAGGTGAACACAAGGCTCCCTGTAAGACTGTTGTCTTTAGATTTGCAGGTGTAGAGATATATTTTCCTTGTTGGTTTGGAAATGACTGAAGGAAAACTGTTTCTTTTAGTATAAGTTGAGACACTAGTGGAAATCTTTGGTTTACAAAGTACAAATGGGGATAGGGTAGTTCAGTCGTGTGAATTCTGCTGCTTTGTGTGGAGGAAAAAATGTCGTTTCATTTGCTGAAAGCAGAGTTAGACTGCCTTTTCTTTTTTTTTTTGGTAACTTTAATTTTCACTGGCCATTTCTTTTGGATCTCAATAGGTTTTGAGGATTACATTCCTGGTAACTAGCTCATGTTTGCGGTGTTGTGGCTGCTGCAGTGTTACTGATCTAAAAACTTGTTTCTCTAAAATAATGATATGTATAGCTGTATTGGTTTACTTTCGTCAGTTCCCACGGCAGCCTCCTCAGCACTAAAGATGCTTTGGACTGTCACACTGCTGTGTATCCAATATTTGCAACAGCTGGATTTCCTACTACTACTATGTGTGAATCAGAAACAACTACCAACAAAAGGAAGTTGACTGCCTTTTATTAGTTACGCCTGATTAAGGAATAAAGAATGTCATGGCAGGGGATAAAGTAGGCCAAAAATAGGTGCTTGTTTTAATGACATCATTCCTAAAGCCAAAACTGAAATATTACTAATTTTGGAAAATTTCATGACAAACAGCCACAACCTTACAGAATTTTCATGCACAAAGCACCCATTCACTGAATCTCAAAACTTGTTGTTTTGTGTTCGTTGCATAAACAAAGAAAAAAACCCCACTTGTTTAAATATCCATCCCAAATCAGAGAGAAGCAGAATGAAACCAAGTCCTGTCTGCCATGAAGATGCCTCTCTTCTAAGCAGAAAAAACCTGTTGACTAGTCAAATACCAAATATCACCTGATTTGTTTTAGAGTTTGTCACAGCTTAGGTGAGTACTGATTTCAGTGCTTCAGTGAATTTCCTACAAGAAAGGGAGAAACATTAGGATCCCAGCTTCTCTTTAGTTCACCTTTAGTGTATGTCTCTACCCAGTTACGAGAGAAACAAAATGCATTATGATGTTGAAAAGCATGGCAGAGAATGCAAAAAAAAGTTTGCTTTGTAACTAAATAAAGCTTCAGTAGATCTCTAATGAACATATATATGTCTCATTCAGTTTTGGCCACTGCTTCTCGAGACAGTGGAATGAAGATTGAAAAGACAAAGAGAATTATGGAAGTGAGAAAAAGGACGTCGACACACAAGGATAAATTGACAGGTATAGATTTCTGTGATTACAAAAAATGAAAAATTAACATCCTTTGTGATTTATTCTTTTTGGACTGTTACAAAATCAAGAATAAGATATTTAATATAATTCAAGGATCATGCTATATTGCCATAAAGTAATATGCAATGCTGATTTATAACCTACATAGCCAGCATGTATAATTTATAGACATTTGTGTTAATTGAGAGGGAGGGCGGTTTTATGCAAAGATTTTGTATGGAATAAACTGCTGGAATGAGAGGTATGTTTTTACTAAGCAAAACGATAGTAACAGATATGTGTATGTCTTATGTTATTTCTTTAACAACAGTGTTTTTCAGTATACCAGTCTGAGTTCTTATGTCATAAAATTCCTTTTTTTTTTTTCTGATCAGTGTCTGGACTTTGGAAAATCTCATTTTCATTTTTCACTGTATTCAGGTTTCTCATGAAATTAGATAGGATGCTAGACCATTATATAGACCAATTACCTCATCTGTAAATGCCTCTAATAATATTTATTCTAAAAGGTTTCCATGATTCACATTTGCTAGTAGCGTGTTTTCAGATACTCAGCTGGAAGATGCTAAAGAAAATAGAATTAGCTGTATTGTTTCTCCTTGAAATATCAAGTACAGGCATTGGCAAAGGCAAGTTATTGATCTATTAGGAAGGACCTGTAATCACAAACTTCCATGCCTGTTTATATATTTAGCAGCATCTAATGTTAGTGGATGCCAACATCTCACGTAAAAATGTCAATGGTTTTATATCTATAGCTGCTCTGAGTTCCAACTTGGCATTCAAGAAAAAGTACACTTTTGCACTACTTCTGAACTCTATAGTGGTGTCCATTTTTACCACTGTGTGTGCAGATAGCTAATTATGATGGTGACAGAACCTTCATTCATACCATTCCATTCCTTTACTCAAAATGCTTGCCAACATAGTTCTGTGCTAAATTCATTTCTTCTTTAATTCCATCAACATGGTTACAGTATTGATGGTTTGGTGGTATGCGCTTAAAATCACATGCACAAGACATGTAGGTGCCTACTTGCCATTGACTCAGTCAGAGTTGCTTGCCTAAATGTCTTTGGGAACTTGTGCTGTAGTCATCTATAACTATGGATCGAGGGTAATTGATTTGGATTCCTGAATTCTTGAATGGTCAGCTGGAGATGTTTTAAAGGGGTATCTTTTTCTCAGAGTGAATACTCACCACTGTCTGAAAATCTTTTCAAGGTGTCTTCAGCTGGGGATGGAAATCACTTGTCATTTTGAAAGCTTTGGTTGACAGCTGCTGTAATAAACCAGTCAGCAATCCCCAATACTCTTCAGTATTTCAAAGAAATGTTCTAAATGAGGGGGAGGTCTTTCACTTAATAGACAGCCTCGTGAAACTATTTTTTTGTGACAATAAAAAAAGAAAAAAAAACCCCAAACCCAGAGTGCTTATCTGAGTTTTACATGCATTTTGTAATACAAATAATTTTTATCTGACTGTTCAATAGCCACGTTAAGTCTCTGGGAACTAGAGATTACCTGCATCACATTATTTTGTATAATAAGAAAGCAGATTAGAACTACTAAATGGAATGTTTATAGACAATAATGAAGTAAATTGTATTGAAATATGTTGTAAATATTGTTCCTTTTAAACAGAAGATTTCAAGTTTTTTCTATGTATTACATACAGAATTAACTGCAGCTGTTTTAGAGCTGTAGGGATCCATTCCTCAATTACTCCATAAAAGGCTTGAAGAATGTGTGGATTCAAAATGTAAATGTATAAAAGGAGGCTGCCTGTAGTCAACCTGCAACTGTTAGCTTGAGATTTTAATGTACATTACATTTTTTCATTCTTCAGCATAAAAATGTTATTTCAGCACAATTCCCAACTCACATAACCTCTTTATTGCCTATATATTCCCAGAATACATATAATCCAGGTTTGTACTATAATTATACCCAATGACATATTTCTTTTCATGGGTAGAAGAATGAAACGATTGTCACCTGTTGGTCTGTAGGCAGTAGCAGATCTGCTCACTGTGAGAAGCCAATGCCTATGGGTTGATTCACAGTGAGCTTCTCACTTTGCTGAGAGTATGCCATGTGTGAATAACACTGCAGCCACTTGCCATGTTGCATCTAAACTGTTGTAATTCCACTACATCTTCTCCCACAAAATACTACAAAACAGTAATGAGATGGAGAATGGTAGTGGTTGTAGAAGGTGACATTATGTACTAGGATGAATCTTTTCTTTTTTTTTTTTTTTTTTTTTTTTTTACCAAATCCACTAGATTCCACTCATGGGATCTTTTTTCATGACTCTGTAGGTTTGTGCATGTGCAATATGTGTAAAAACTCAAATTAGGATGTGCCTGCTGTTAGGCTATGCATTTTCATAAATGCAGGAATAGCTGTTTCTTTGCTAATATACTAAGGCATTCGGTCATGAGCTGTTTTCCTGACTGTTAATATAGTGCCTGGCATGCTGTTCCTATAATTAATATTAATGATTTCTAATTTACGCTCAGAACATACCCACCACTCTTCTTACAACAGAATAATAATGTATCTATTTGATTTTGCTTGAAATATGATCCTATTTCAAAGTCATTTCCCCCTGAGAGATCCAGTACTGAAGGTGCCAGTGGTGTGCAGATAGAGATACCGAGGCAATTCAGAGTGTTAGCCTTTTGAACAGCAGCTAAACTACTGGTTGCAAAAATTCTGCATCTGCGTGGCTGAAAAGATGCATGTCCTGGGATACAAAGTTGAGGGAAAGTACAGAAGATTGCTGGGAGTGAGACTGAATAGGAAGCCTCATCTCATTCCTCATTCCACAGCTCCACACTAAATACCATTGCTTTCAAATTTTGGGAGCAGCTTCTTAATGCACAAGCCATGTGGGAAATATGTTACCTAATTTAGAAAGTAGTAAAGCTCTTCTAAGTACTGTAAAAGTGATGGTGATTAATGCAAGAGTTGCAGTCAGCCCTTTAAATGCTAGTAGAGCTTCTTTCTTCCCCTGCTACACAGAGTAGAAAAGAAATAGGCCCTACTGAAGGCTATAGGAGGACTGGTCACAGTGAATGGTGTCTGTGCAGACTGTTCCTCCCTACTTTAACTATTCTACAGCTACATTAATCCCTACATTTAATAGGCTGCTGAGACGATATGCTTCATTGAAAAACACTGAAAGGAACAGCTGCAGTTAGTGGCATACTTGATTCTAAGAAGTGGTGAGAGTTTTCAGTAAAATGGGTGGTAAGACAATGCTTCTGAGACTAGCAGTAACGTATTTGGTGTGTATGGCCCCTGACCCTGACCTACTGGCTAATAAGGCTGCTGTTGTGTCTGCAGGAAGTAAGGTCCAGAGTACAGGATAAGCATTCTTCCATGTAGCTGAATTAGTTCTTCTAGTCCTGCAGATTAAGAAGTAGTCAGGCTATGCAGCAATACAGAAAATAATCTGAAGTCTTGCCCAAGATCCCTGCATGTTCTAAGAACAAAGCTTTGTAAGTGTATTTCTTACACCTGGAGGCATTAAACAAAAAAACCATAGAGCAACAAGAACATACATAAAACTATGTGGCTCTATTTTCCCTGATGTACTCAAGTAGTGCAGCTTCATATTACTCCTTGAATAACTCCTATATGTGCAGGTGTGATTTAATAGATTTCTGTAGTGCATTAAACACTGCCACTCATTTATCCCCCATTTTGTCTTGAAGCTAACAAGTCTGTGTCCCACCCGTTTGTCCTCACCCTTCTTACGTCAAAGCCATCTTTCTCCAGTCCTTTATTCGTATCACAGGCTTTGGGGTTTTCCCCTTCCCTTTTTACCTCATCATTAGCATGGTTGTCCGTACTTCTGTATGTTCCTGATATTGACTGCTCTTCATCCGCTGCCTCTCTTTTTCCCTCGCCGGGTATTTTGTGTCCTGCTGCTACGGTATTTTGTGCCTGCTGCTACGTTCTTTTACAAAGTCTGCATTGTCACTGCATTGATGTTGCGTTGCCTTGGCAGGCCAAACTCTCACATGGGGCCAGGAAGCTCTTGCACCAGGGAGGCTCATACCCATGTTTTCTTGCATGGCTGGTTTCTCCATACAGTCAGCCCGAGGGGTCCGCGCAGCGCCCCCGGTGCCCGCAAGACCGGTGGGTGCATGGACAGGCGGGTAGCCGGGGCCGCCCGCCCGCTCGTTACTGTCCAGGGTGCTGAGAGCCGTCAGCAGGCTGGGCTGGCTGCGGCGTGTGCCCTGCCTTTCGTGGCTGCTGCCGTGGTGAATGCCCAAGCAACAGGCATCTCCGAGAGTTGACCCCCAAATTTCCTGTTTAATATAGAGGAAAGTTATCAACCTGCTAAAGTAAAGCATCATGTGTCCATCTCGTAAGAAATATTAAAAAAATGACGTGAAGGAAGGAAATAGTACTGCTATAAAATGAATTTGGTTGCTTGTTTTTATTAATCAGCCTTGCTATTTTTGTCAGATATCAGCCTTTGATCTTATGAGGATTCTTTAGGGACATCATGGAAAAACTGAGAGCCAGATTGTAATTCTCCCATGACTATGATTCAGGAGTAATTGTACTGAAGTAAAATTAAACTAATGTGAAACAGATGTAAGTGGGTTCAGACAGAGACTCAGTACTATGCAGCTTGAGCTAATACTTTTTTACATGGCAGATCTTTTACTGAAAAAAAACCCCCAAACTACAATATACTATTACCCTAATAACGTGCTTGAATTTTTTCAGGTAGAATAAAAAAGTGAGGTAACTACTCCACTGTAGTCCTTGCTGACTATACAAAGAGATTTATATAATCGGTGTCTTTAAAGCTGGAGTCTGGCTAATAAGGAATCGTTACCAGAAAAGAACTGAGGATGAAGAAGATGATCGCAAACTGTTTACCAGGCACCCCCTCTCCTTTTCTGGCATTTAGAGAGTGGATGCTTAAAGCGCGCCTGGCAATATGAATGATGTGTTAGAACATGAGAGTCAGCACCACTGGTGAAGACAGGCTGTAAATCAAACAGATCAGATCTGAGAAGATACCATCCTGGCAAAGGTTCTTACTGAGGTGCATTTGCCTTGGGTAGACTCACTGAGCTCATTACAACCATTTCTGCCGATAAGTAAATTTTCTGTCCTGTGGATTAATCCCTTAATGAATGAAGACAGAACACCGCATGCTACAACTTAAGAAATGGTGAGAAACTGCATGCAGTAGAAGACACTTAAAATAGTAGGTTGCTTTTCCTTGCACAGTACATAGTAGTCCCGATTCTTAGTTAACTTCTTGATTCCTAACTACACTAAACCTTCTAAAAAACATCTGAAAAAAAAGGTCTTCAGGTTATCCTAGAGAGAAGGCTTTAAATGTCCTCCTAGACAGAAGGCTTCCTAGAGAATAAAGAAGTTATGAAAGGATTCTGCACTTGAATCATGTCCAAATTCATACTACTAAAAGATGGGTCAACAGAATATAGAGTACAGGATGCACTTCACTTGAGTTATTCTCTGGTGCTCTTGGTCTGAGTGTAAATAATGGCACTTCTGTGGCAATAAACTGAATGCAGAATGATGTTCACAATCAGAAATACCAGATTCCAAACAATCATGTAGTTAATGATAAACTGAATAGCTATATAGAAGATGAGCATATTGCAACTTGATGACACAATGATTGTCTAGAATTCCATCGAATTATGTATCTTCTCTTCAGTGCATCCAAGAAATGTAACATAAAAGTTACAAATTATTTCTTTCTGCTATCGATGTATTTGTCCATTCCTGCTCACTGGATTTAAGTAGGTATGACCTATTTATTCATCTGTTCTGCTGTGGCTTTCTTTGAGTTACATCAGAACAGCTTCTAAATCACTCATACCACACTACTAAGGAACAGTAGATGGGCACTTAGCCTTTTATTTTTCTTTCAATGAGATTGATTGTAATAGAAAGCTTCTTGTCTATTCTGCTTTGACTGTCACAGGCCCAGTCCTATAAGGCACTGATTCTCAAATAACAGCCACTCTGAGGTTGTAAGTGTGAACAATGAGCCTTAAATGAAAAGGAAGATTTAGGCAGACCAGTTTGATAAACTCCTGGTATTAAGTCGAGTCCTGAAAATTCTTATGCAGGTATTAAAATAGATAGATCATGCTGTATTTTTTCTTTCTTGGTGGTCTTTCATTTAAATATTAAACATTACTGAATTCACTTAGCTTGTAGAAGTTGACAGAGTAACAGCTTGAAACACTATAGCTTCAAGGCACCAGTTCTCCCTATCATGAGAATTCGACATCAGTGAGGGGTGAAAGGCCTTTTATTAGCATAAGATAATAGTTACGTTTCTATGCAACAGCTGTGCTGTCAGTGGAAGATGCGCTCGTTGTGCCAAATCCATCTCTGGAGTAACCCCATTGATTTTAAATGAGTTACTTTGGGAATAAATTGGCCCACTAGATAAAACTGCAGGTCTGAGGCATCAAAATAATTGAGTAAGATTTCCTGGATCATAACATGGTAAAAATTTTCAAAACAATTATGTGATGTCATGCATTTATGTACCTGACAGATCACAATTGATTTGCTGCAAGGTTTTTAAGCCATATAGCTAGAGCAAAGTTTTTGTAGACCTTACAGACACTTTTTGGGAATGTGGAAACATTAAGAGGAAATGAGAAACAGGAATATGGTATTATGTCATTATTACGTACTTAGTGTTACCGTAAATTACACAAATACGAGATGTCTTTCTTAGGTCAGTTTAATAATAAAGGATTTATTTGGCCACATGAAAATTCCTTTCCTTTAGACAGTAACTATCAAGATGTGTTTCTGGTAATGAACTACCTGAAGATTTCTCCTATAGAATTCCTGAGTATGTTAGCAGGACTATAATGCTGCTGGCCTTTCAGAGTTTGATGAGTTTAGGTGAGTTCCCGGTAGATAGATGGCTGTGTCGCAATTACCACCTCATCAGTTAACTGCTGATAATTACGGCACAAAGACAAAGTAGTGCTTGTGTAAGGATGACACACTTGAGTAATATATGTCCATATCTTAGTTTCTCCCAGTAATGTACAAGAAAGATGCCGGTAAAATGGAAACTCTTTTGAAAGCTGAGGAAAAGTTATATACATGCATATATATGTTATATATATGTGTATAAATACATACATAGTTCTTTATTGATACGTATTTGACAAGTGGTCTTCTGGGGGTTCAGAAGCCGCCTTTGTAGTCTTTGTGGATATTGGAATAATTGAAAGTTTTCCTAAGCATGATTCAAGCAATTGGACAGCACAATTAACAAAGCCTACCCTCACTTTTGTTTCCATTCAGTTTGTAGAAGTAACATCAGCAGGAATCCCAGAGCCTGTTCAGAATGCATCATGGTTTGCTTGCAAAGGAAATACCTTGTGCTCCTGATGTCATCATTGCAATCTCAAATTCAAGTCTGACTGAGCAGGCTCATTATCATTCTTACCATGTCCTCCCTTAGAGCAGCCTCTCCCGCCTCCTCCCGTACAGCACAAAACAAGAGCCACAGGGGTGCTTAGATTAGGGAAAGGGGAGACATGCAGTACCTCCCCCCAAGAAAACTTGCTGCATTACTGGTTTCTTCAAACTGCACACTGCTTTACAGGACCTTGCACACCACCACCCAACAAAGATGTGAATTCCCAAATATTGATTTTCCCCTTCCCATTTAGGATTGAACAAAGATTGGGGACAAGCATGTGTGTCTTTAGTTAGCTTCTGATTGTGGATGTGAAAAGAGTGTGACAATCTCCACAGTAAGAGTTTCCCAAGGAGGCCACACATGCTAGATTACTTTTTTGTTTTCTCTTTTCACCAGGGCAGATTTCTTCCTTTCATCTTACAAGGTGTAGCGAACATCTAGCCACAGACAGGAGAGTAACATAGAGAGGGCAGTTGAGCAAAAAGAAGTACAGGGCAAAAAGCAGGGGACAAATTGTCTTAGGCACCATGTTTAGATTACAACGTTTCCTGAAAATTCAGAAGGTCCTGGCTATGGACCTCAGAACTGATTCTGATATGGGTCTCTGACCCATGACCCACATGAATTTGTGGAATTCTCCCCTAAACCACCCCCAGTGAATGATCCCGTTTGCACAAAGAGTTGGTTTCCACTGTGGAAGAGAGGAGGCAGGACAGGGTTAACCTCGCACAGTCTTCCTTCAGGCCCCCAGAGGGGCTGGGGTTTTGTTTTCCTGGCTAAGGGAGGAGAGCTGGGGCATGCATTGTAACTGGAACTGGAGACCTTTCTGGTGTTACCCGCCTGTTTTGGGTTTGAGGGAAAGCCTGGAGCAGGAGGGAATGGAGGAAAAAAGCGGACTTGGGAAACAGTGAGTGTCTGGTAATTAAACAAGGTAAAGCCAAGTGTCCTCCATTTTCCCGAAGCCTCCTGAAAGCCTAGGGGAGCTCTGAGAAGCCTCCAGCCTCCCTCCCAGCCCTCCTGCCCCCTCCGCGCAGCCTGGCCACATCTTTCAGCTCTGCCGTGCCAGCCTTTGCCTATCCCTGTCCACAGAGCCAAGAGGAGCGGGAACAGAAAGGGGATCAGGACCCCCCTGGCTTTCGAGCTGCTCGGTCCTGGCCCACCAGGGCCTGCGGGGACTCGGACGATCCCCTGCGCTTCCCCTCCCCCTGCGCTGCAGAGCCTCTGGATGCTGCCGTACTCCTGCCATGTGCTGTCGCCGCCGCTACTGCTGCTCGTAGCTCAGTCGCGCGTGTCTCCGGCTGCAAACTCCACCAAACAAGCCTGCATCCTCCTCCAGGGAAGGATACCCAGTAAGTACCAGCCGGAGCCTGCCCCCTCCCTAGGGCACCCCGCCACCGCCTCTTACAAAGGGACTCGCAGCCTCTCCCCACCCCCTTTTTAAGCCAGTGCAGAGAACGGGCCCGTGAATTCCCTCCAAAGCTATAGGGTGGCTCCCTCCTCCTCCTCCTTCTCCTCCTTCTTCTCTTCCAGCTCTGGCTCTCCTCGGCGAGCCAGGCTGCTGCTGCATTTAGCCGGGGTGGTTCCCAGCCTCGCCTCAGCCATGCCGTTGCGGCTCACCCCCCATGGCTGACTTTTGTTACCCCTCTAGTGCCCGGGGCTGAACTGAAGTGGACTCATTTCGGGGGGTGGCTGAGACTAGAGAGTGTGTGAGCGTGTGGGAGGTGTTTCTGGGGAGGGGGGTGGGTCTGTCGGCTCCCGATCCTTGCAAGCCTGCGGGCTCGCCAGCCTGCGTGCCCCCTCAGGTGGGCGCAGCAGAGGGGCCGGGCTGCATCGGGGACCCCGCCACCCTGACACCTGCAGGTGAACTGGTCGAGCCAGCTGCGGGAGCCTCCCCAGGAGCCAGCAGCACCCTGCAGCCGCAGCCCATCTTAGCCTGCTCCGTTCCCGCTCCACCCCCAGACCCTCTCCGGTCCTCACTTTTCCCCACTGGGGGTGCTTGCACCACACCTCCTCACCTCGTCGGTACAAACCTCGCCACAACCCTCCCCTTCTCTCCCCTCCCTGCCTGTCCCCACCTTCTTCGATTTATTTGTGTATTTCTTTCCTTGGCAACCACCAGTTCCCCTCAGTCAAACAGCGCAGGCTCCCTATAATTTGAAATTAATTTGTTTGACTGCAGCACTGAGACAGGAAGGTTGGGAATTTATTTAATTCTTTTTCCTCCCTGTGCAAAAGGGAAGCGATGAAATTTCCCATTGAGACTCCAAGAAAACAGGTGAACTGGGATCCTCAAGGTTGGTGATTCTCTATTACTATCATTACTATAATAATAACCATTATTATTATTCCTTGTGTCTAGTGACTCGTAGGAGACTATTTAACTCCAAATGGGAGGAGATGTTGGATGCTTGTCTGCTTCCTATGTGCACTGCTCAGTTTTTCGTGCTCAGTCCTAGCAGTGTGTTAGAAAATGCTCCTCAGATGTGGGGTTGGGTGGGTGTGTGGGTAAAACCTCTTTTAGGTGTAAGTTTTATAGTTCTATATTTGATATCTCTCTTCCCTCTCCTCCCTTTCCTTGAATATTTTCATGGCAAACTTGCCTGGGATGGCAGTGATCTCTGGCTCACAGCATTGTTTGTTTTATCTGTGGCTCCTTTGTTGTTTCTAGTGATCATTGTCTCTGCTAAATGGGTGGTACAGGAGTGGACACAGATGTGACTGCTTGCTCAGGGCTCCTTGATGGCAAATGGTTGTTGGCAAGTAATGAGCAAAATGCCGCTGCAATATAACCCATAGTGTGGATGGTATAAAAAGACAAATTAAATAATGGAGCCCAAAGGGGCATTTAGACTTTTTATTCTGTTCTGTTAACAACTGATCAGCCCAAGTGGATAGTTTGTTTAACTCTATATTAGGTTTGGAAGTCTGTCTTGGGGAGTGCAATTGTGAGGTGGTAGAAGGAGATTTACGCCAGTGCAGTGGTTTTCAATAAAGCAATCCAAGTAGTGTTTTAAAATAAACCATAATGAAATGCTCTCCTTTCCTGGCATGGGGAGTAGGTTCATATTCAACCTACAGAAGAAGTGACTGAAGAAAACCCTACTAGTAATTTGTATACTGGTCTGTCATATTTCTGTGCATAGGTACAGAAGCAGAGCAACTTGAAGCCATATGCTCAGGTTTGCAGCAGAACTGCTGGCAGCCAGTCACTGTAGAGCAGTGCTTGCAGGAAGCATGAAGTGTTAGCATGGGCTTTGATTATTCATCTTTATTCTGCAGTTTGGTTTTAGTGGTCAATTTGTCTGTCATCCTCCATGCTCTCATGTTTACAAAATGAAATGTTAGAAACAGTTTCTCCTGGTGTAGCTGGAATCCAGCAGAACAGACGTCTTTCTGCTGAGCAGATCTGATGTGCTGTTTGAATAGTAATACACAATTAAGCTTTACTTCACTTGACGACTTACTGCATCTTTAATTAGGCAAAGGCTGAAACGATACATCAGCCTCCTCCACCCTCAGCTTCACAATGAACACATGGATAGTAGTGCTTACAGAGATTTGATTATTTGGGTCCAAATTCTATGTGGTGAGAACTTGCTTGTCTCAGGTGTTTCTCTGAATGTGTGTTTGCTGTTGCTTCACTTTAATTCATTTTATGTATTGCAAAATGCCTTTTAATTGAAAAAGCTCTTTTCTCCCTTCCCCTGTCAAGGCACACAGGAGGCTGTACTGATGGCACTCTGTATGCAGCTCCTTTGCTTGGCAATCAGCTTTAAAGCATATGGATCCAACAGGTGGTTGGTTGCAATTTACTAGTGTGGCCAAAACTGTAGAGTACTGTAGCAGTTAAAAGACCTCAAACCCAGCATGTTTCCTCTCTGCCAAGCTGAAGCCCTGCTAAGGACTGCAAAATCCTAGTAGTTATTTCCTCTCAGTGTATTGACTTTGTTAACCAGGCAACAAGGATGCTAATGTATAGCCAGGAAAGAAGCAAAAAATGTTAATTTCTAATTCTCCAAGGGACTCAGGAAATAGAAAAAATTTGGTGGAATGGAAAAAGGCAAATTGGTAAGAAAAATTTCTCTAAGGCCTAATCCTTTAACCAAGAGGAACAGTACAATGACACTGTCGTTACATAGTCCCACTGAAGAATTAGTGATCTGGGTAAAAGACAAGTTGGATCAGTGTTCCACTCTTTTTGAAATGAAAATTTATTTATGTAGCTATAAATGTTAGCAAAGATCTACACAAAATCACTTAGACTCCTAACATGATTTACAGTCGCATATGTAGTCTGTTCTCTGCATGTACGTGTGAAAAATGATGTTTTGCATCCTATGTGGTATCTTTGGAGTTAAGAACTGAAGTAGCTTTTCTCAGATACAAGTATCAAGATGTAAAAACCTGGTCATGCAAGGATACAAGAATTCTAAGTATAAAAAGCAAAGCTCTTGTCCGGTTACTGTTCACACTCAGAATATCAGGCTCATTTCAGTGTGTATTGTGTGATCATGCCCTATTCTGGTTGTCAGACAGAGAACGTGCAGTTTCCACAGTTTTGTCTGGTAGGAATGGTGATAACTTGTGCTAACAGTACTTGAAATATATCAACTGATGTTCCTGACAAGCAAGCTAGCAGTCCAACGATGTAAGTGAGAGTTATGGTAGCTCAAAAATCGTTTAGATCTGATTATTCCAGACAATATTTTCTAGAAACTATACTATTTGGAAAGGCCAGCGCCCTTGCTGTGGAGATATGGCTGGCTTGGGACTGATGATGTTGCTGGTTTGAACCCAGGTCAGAATGATAGCAATTGAATTGAATTAATGCTCAAACTCCATAATGTTTTCTGAACTATTAATATTTACATAGATAAAGAGATTAGAGTCTGATGGTAGCTTTCATCTGGCATAAACCTGGTATTCTCAGTTCACGTCAGCAAAGATCAATATATCATAGGAAGACTTTGTTGAGAGAACAGGTTTAAAAGAATATAATTGACATGAGGGATGGTGTCTCACAGACAGCTTAATGGGAGGCTGATTTCTCAGCTATTATACTAGAACAAACAGGGCTTGGAGACTAAACTGTGCTTTTATCGTGTTGTGTAGTATCTTCTCTTGTCTTGGGTATAGAGTATATCTATGTGTTCCCTGTAAATGCTGAGGGTGTTTTCTAGATAAACCAAATATTCCATAAACCTGGAAGTATATAGGGTACAAATTCCTCCACTGAAGTCCCCTGCTATCCCAGGCAATCAAACTATATAATCCCATTAACAAACAAATCAAACTCCATCCCAAAAGTCATTTGGACTAGTCCCTAACAATCCAATGTGAAATATGTCCTAGAATCTCATATATATTGATTAAAAACTACACTGTTCATACCTAGTGAGTGAATGGGGTAAGGGGCCAAGCAGGCACCTCAAGTCTTTAGGGAGAGTTGGACACGTTGAGTATGGGTGCAGGATCTCACATGACCTGGCCTTACATTTTAAAAAACAAGTCTGCCATTTGTGTTACTGGTGGAATCAGCCTGGCTATTCACAATCATAAAACGTTTGATCTGCCTATCACTGATTTTTGCTTCTTCCATTTGGTGCAATTCAGGTAAAACAATAACAATTGAAATGAGTGAAAGACCAGATTTTTAGTTTCATGTCTCATACAACTTCGCCTCTATACTTTTCAGAATATAAGATTGGGTTTATAGTAGCATATGAAGACATCAATTCTTGTAATTGTTGTTCTCATGTATTCTCTTTCCTGCATTGCTCCTGCTGTTTGTTACACCCACCTGTTGTCCGTGCTTAAATTGGCTTATTATCTCTTTGCACATATATTTTTATACAGTACCTAATACTCAGTGGGTCCCTCATCCTGACTGAGACATCTGAATGTTACAGCAATATCAATTTTTTTCTGGTATGCTCAGAAATTATCCCCAAGCATGACTGTCTTGCAGGGTGATGGTGAGAGGTCTTTTCCAAGAGAAGGATGTCTGTCTTGGTGAAGCTCTTTCTTAGTAGGCAGAAAATGAAGTTCAGTCTTGTTCCATCCTTTGTGCCTGAAGTTTTTTGCTGTCATTGCAGTGATATGGATTCTCAAAGCCTTTTGAATTTCCAGGTAGATCTCTACACTGACTTTTTGGAACTTTGAAATTTTGATACAAGTTCCTACATCCTTTCAGAAAGACAACACTTGTGTAGGATGGTGTTCTGCAGTTTGGAACCCTAAATTCATGCATTTTTTATCAACCTTACATTTAGAGTGGGAGTTAATGGTCTATGGGGAATTCAAGCTATGGCTGAGAGTCTGGAGTTCCTCTTCAGATTTTGCCACTGACTTACTATTTAACCTTCAGTAAGCCACTTACCCTTTATTTTTCTCCCTTTTTCCTTGACTGTGAAATGGGAATGTTAATACTTCCCTGATGCACAAGGGTGTTGTGAAACATAATTAACTTGTTTAGAGCAATCTAAGATCTGCTATTGAAAGAAGAGCATATGTATTGCAATCAAATGCTGAAACAATTAGGAGGGAGCAAAACAGCCTGTCATCATATACAGATCACATAAATTAAGAAATAAGGTTATCTCTGCTCTTTACAACTAGAGGAAACTAGTACTGCTTGTGCTTCTTTACAGACACTAAAGACTCAATTGAGTTTCCCATTAGAGGTTTTTAGAGACCTTTGATATTCCCCAGATGCCACTTCAGAGGGGGGTAATGTCTTCCATAGGTCCCATGTCACCTGCCATGGGATTTCTTACTTTACCTGAGGCACCTCAAGCAGCACTGGACACCTATATGTGGGACAACTGAGCTGGATCTCAAATGCCTTCATGCAAGTATTAGGCTTGGATCATTCCTTCATGACTATTGGAAAAATCTTCAGCATCAACTACTCAGTACAAATTAAACTGATGCTGCCTGCAGAGTTACAAACTGCTACAATTCCTGCTTTGTCTGTCCTTTCATTCAAAGAGACCGATGCAGAAGACGAACTGGATTATAAAGGCATAGCTGAGTAGAATGAGGGTGTTCATTTTTGTCTGCGGTTTTCAAGAAGATATATGAAAAGAAGTGGAATGCAACAGTGAGCGAGACAGTATCTTTCTGCACTAGTAAGTCAGTTCTTAGTAGCTTTGAGTAAGAAGACTGCTATGGAAAGCTATAATGTGTAAAAAAAAAAAAAAGTAGCTCTGATCCCAGCAAATGACCCATGGTCAGCAGGGTACTGACCATGTGCTATTTGTATCACAAAATCCTGTTGGGTCCATCAGACCCATCTGATAGACCTGGACTCTGCTGTGACTCATAAGCATGGGTTGCAGAACAACTGTAAGGAGTTTATTTCAAAGATTTGAAGGAGAATGGAAACTGGATAAACAGGAGGACACTCCTGGCAGTGCATGGTGTAGGCAAAATACAGTAAGGTGGAAAATTTGAAGAGTTTGGAAAACAAATAAAAGAGAATAAAGACATCAGAACTGTACTAAAAACTATGTGGAGCGTGCAGGGGAGGCACTCGTGAATACTGTGGACACTCATGTGGTGAGAGATAGGAAGATATGCCTGAATTAGCAGGAGAGGAAGAAAGACAGCAGAGAGCTATTAATTTCATCATTGTTGTCTTTAGGATCCCCTGGAAATGGAAATACTGAGGATTCAGAAAAGTAAAATTAGTAGTAAGGAAGGGGCAGAGTGAAAGACTGGACAGCAACTTTCTTAGTCATGGTGAGGAAAGACTGAAGTCTAGTCAAGGTAAGAAAGATGACAGGTAGGATATCATTATCTGTGCTGTGAGAAAACAGGAATGAGAAGAATCAAAGGCAGTGAAGCTGTAAGTCTAAGACAGGGAGAGCAGTAAAATTGTCAGCAGTGGGAGACGTTAAGAATTATTATTTCAGTAAAGAACACCAATGCTATTTTTGCCATATATGTACAGGACTAATCCATTAATAGGCTTTTGGACTGAAAAGTCCCTTGGGCAATTCTTGAAAACTGATGCTACCTGAAGTGATCGAGTTTGGTTTTGGGAGAATTGCCCAGGAAAGTCATTGAGCCACTATCCCTGGAGGTATTTAAAAGACATATAGATGTAGTGCTTAGGGACATGGTTTAGTGGTGGTCTTGGCAGTGCTGGGTTAACAGGTGGACTCAATGATATAAAGGTCTTTTCCAACCTAAATGGTTCTGTCATTCTATGATCTTCTTACAAAGCAATAGAAGTTATTTTGGTATCATTACAGTGCTTTGAGCATCCTACATGATCATTACAACGCTTTGAGCATCAGGCTTTGAGCACCTAGATTCGTTAGAGCCATATGTTCATATCTCAGCAGGACTGACTCATCTTTTCTTCCCTAGGAAGAAAAAGCAATGTATTAATGACTTTACTGGATGAGGATTTTGGATTTTGGCACCTAGAGCTTGTGCCACTGAGAATCTTAAGTTCCAGTTACATGTTGTTAAAGGGTTCTTGGATTATTTCTCTCTTTCTCAATGCTGTAATGTAACAGTACTGGCATGATTTGAAAACAGCAGATACATACTGACTTGTCATAGAATCATAGAATGGTTTGGGTTGGAAAGGACCCCTCTGCCATGGGCAGGAACAACTTCCACTAGATCAAGTTGCTCAAACCCCCATCCAACCTGACCTTGAACACTTCCAGGCAGGGTGCATCTGCCGCGTCTCTGGGCAAGCTGTTCCGGTGTCTCACCACCCTCACAGTGAAGAATTTCTTCCTAATATTTAATCTAAATCTATCCCGTTCAGATTAAAGCCATTACCCCTTGTCCTATTACTACACTCCCTGATAAAGAGTCTCTTTCCCTGATATACTGACATGTAACATTGTGACCTGAATTTCTCATTGCTACCAGACATTATTTGTTGATTCAGTTTTCTAAAACTATGCATCTGCTGCCATTTAAGGGATTGTAAGGCAGCTGGGACATTTGCATAGCCCTGGTATATATGATAAGGGACCTAAGGAGTACCTCTGCCCTTCTGGAGCAATAGCTTAAGGCCAATTAGGATGTCCTAGGGCCTCTCACTCAGTACTATATAATATGGATGGGCAACTGAATGAAACCATTTGAGTGTGACTTAGTTGGAGAATAAAATACCTAAATATATGTAGGTATCTGAAATGCAGAGGTATTCTAACTTTCTGAGGACCTGCTATGGTTCTGCTGGAGAACTTTCAATAGATATCTGGTTTAGGGTCAGCAGAATCACTCTCAAGGCTGCACTGACCAATTTGACCACATCTGTATTGACCCTAACGGGGTGTATTCCAAGTTACAGCAAAGGAAAGAGACAAGACAAGGGTTGCTACTGTTCATATTTTGAACTTCAGCTCAAATGGCTTTGGGTAGCTTCTCACTAGGAGGATTTTTGGCAACTATACATCGCTTTTTCTTGGTGGATTCGTTCTCAATTTGCTCATGCTTTGGGGTTGCAAGAAGTTTATGCCATCATGGTTATTGCAGCTCTGCTGAAAGTTATAAAATACTACTTTGATCTTGACATTATTAGCAGTGATTTAATTCGTTTTCACCAGCTGTGATTGCAGGAGAATGAGTTCACATCCAGCTGCTATACGCTGTGTAGGCATACTTTTGCTTAGGTGAAGCTGAATTGTGGGCAAAACTGATTAGTGGGCCACAGCTATCTCTTTCCTAAGTCTGATCTGTGAATGCAACACTGTGAAGTACTGCAAGATGTTAGAAGCCATACTGCATCAGCAGATGCCATCCTTGTGTAGCTATAAAGTTTTATCATAGTTCAAATTACAACTATTTCTACAGTATTATCTGAATAGAAGCTCAGAATGAGATAGAAAAGTCGTGTAGTTCAGTTGTTGTTCCAGTCTCCTTATCATCTAAGATAGCCTAAATTATATACTGTATAGCAACCTACAAGCCGGCTTTGTGCAGACAGAATCAGCCTGGCATTGACCTGGAGCTCTGTGTGCCCAACAGCCTCCCAGTGACACTGTTCCTCTGTCTGTTTATTATACACTGCTGTGAGCAGCGTAATGGCTCTGAAGTCCCTTTAACCTACTTCATTTTGCTTACCTGAGCTCTCTCACAGTCACTTTCTAATAATTGTCTTGCATGCAGACTGGACAGGTAGATCATTCTGACTGTGGCAGATTTACTGGTGCAACTTACAGACCAAAAAGTGTAAAAGAAGTGTATGTTATAAAGAATTTAGAGCAAGAGAAAATAAAAATGGCTATGCTGAGCAAGTGCATTTCAAACAGCAACTTTCTGTTCCTTGTGAAAGATCTTTTCTGCATAATTTTGTAATAGCTTACTTATATGTATTCTTTGACCCGTTCCAGAATAGGTTTTCAAAGTATTCAGAAGTCTTTGTTCACTTTAACTAAGACTGTTATTGTCTATAGGAACTTAAGACTGCTAAATAGACTGGATTCTCAGGATATGCAAATAATATAGTTCCAGTGAACTGAAAAAATAGCCCAATTGATGTGCTTCTTACAAGATTTCTGACCATTACCACATGATAAAAGATTCATTTTTATTGTTGTTGCCCAGAAAATTTGAGAAATTATTACTTCATTGAAGTGGTGGGTCATTAATGAGATTTGGGGAAGATACTGCTAGACTGATGCAGAAATTCATACTTCTTGTTTTTACAGAGGATCATCAGTATGAGCTCTTCAGGTGTGGTCAGTAATGTGCAGATACATCCATAAGGATGCTGCAAGAAATCTTTGACATGGAACAATTAGTGCTGACACTATTCTTATTCTGGGGTTAGAGGTCATATTGCATGTGTTTTTCTGGCATTACTCATATGTGAAAGATCTGTTCCTTGGCTATTAACATAAGAGAGTTCTGCAGGAGATATTATACTGCTGAAGCTGAACAATGGATTGGCATCTCGCATGACAGAGGTGATCAAGAGATTCCTTCATTCAGCTCTTAGGCTGTACCCCTGGCAGACAGCCAACACCAATCACATTTCAAGCCTAGATTAGATAGCTTCCTGCTAAGGAAGGCCAGCATGAATCTTTGCTTTGTTGTCTCCTCCTCTTGCTTGTCTTAACACTAGGTTTCTGTCAATAAGAATGTTCTTTGTACACAGACCTTCTTATGGTACGTTGCAAGACTTAGGTTTCCTTCACTGCTTGGTCTGGCCTTGAAACCATTGGCTAAATTTCTTTTGAGAATCCTTGAGATAGGATATTTAGAAAATCCCAGTCTAGCTGCTCTAGAAGAAGGACACGAGTTAAAACCTTGACCCTACATCATCCTGTGAGCATTTTGAAGCAGAACACCTTGAACTCCTGTGGTGGGAGATTCAGGCCCTTCTTAAATGTTGCTTGAATCCTGGGACACTTCCTGATGAAGAAAAGTAATCAACTTGTTTTATCTAATGGCGTGTCATAGCACAATGGAATTTTTGTTATTAATCTTTAAAAAGAAGATGATGGATAAGGAACAGCATCACTACTTTAACCTGTCTGTTGTTCACTAAAGGGTAAAGTCTGCAGAGAATCAGAGAGCAGCTATCTTTACTTGGTGCTTGTACTCGAGGCTTGTGACGTACTGACAAGAAAGCAGTTTTTCTATATATTAACTAATTAGGAAAAATAATGGTATGTTCATCTCTTCTGACAGGAAATCTTTTTTCACAGTCGTCTCTATACCTCAAGATCTTGATCCAAAAGCATTTTCTTCCTATTTGGCTCTTGACAGCACAGAGACCTGCATGAACTAGAACTCCCAATTTTAGCAAGAGCGAGAAATACCGATCTAATGCTAAGGAAACATGTTTTAGCAGTGATCTATTCATTTTAATCTCATTTCAGAAAGGGAAAGGTGAGAATTTTTCTTGTGTTTCTGTGTATTCTGTTTCTCTATAAATAGCTTCATAAACCTGATGATAGCACTGCTGCCAGAGAGCGTGTTGGAACAAACACAGTCACCAATCCTGAAGCAGGAGGACTTTTTATTTGGGACTTGTCTGTGTCAATCACCTCTAATCTCCCCTCAACTCTTCCTGCTCCTCACCGTAATGCTCTTCTACTCTATTTTCTGTTTTCCAATACCTGAAGTTCATTGATGAGTCCCATTACGTGTAAGCATGTGCTTGGCTCCTTGCTCTGGGCTCAAGTGTCAGAGGCAATGGAGATGGTAGCTGAGTGCCGAGTGCCAACAAGAGGAACTGTGCAGGGAGTTACGGGTATGCTGCCTCCCACGCTGTCAGCACGGTTGGAGAGATGTGAGGGACAGGAGCAGATGGATGGATTTGGAGGAGGGCAGGGAGGAAGAGAGGTCAGGAGAGAGAGAAAGCAAAGCAAGGGAAACAAAATTCGAACTGCCCTCCAGCAGTGTTACAATCTCACTCCAGCACAAGACAAATCTCCCTCAAGTATTCGTCTGGACTTGCCAGCTCTGTAAGTAGTGCTACAAATAGTGTCAGTACCAGTGCATCTTCATGTTAATGCCAATAAGTGTTAGCTAGGAACCCCCTGAGGACTGCTGTCCTAAATCCAAACCAGAAAGAAAAAAACGAAGTGCTTTCAGCTGTTCCTGGAGTTCACGTCCTGCTTTAGCACATCCATTCTTTCGACCAGTGAGCTGTCACATATGCCTTAGAAAAGCGCAGTTCCTGGGAGAGGGAGGAGGGAGGGGAAAGTATCCCAGCATCCCGTGACTGTGACTTTTGCTGAGGTTTTTTTAATGTCAGTGGATATGTTCTGGCTGATATCTGTGCAAGCCAGCCATGGGCTTCCTGTTGTTTCCCTGCCATTTGCATAGCCTCAGTAGGCAGGAGCTCTAAGGCTGTGCATGCAAGAGAGCAGCTCTTGGGCAATCCATTTTAGGTTTGTGGGCAGGCTCTGACTGCGGTTCTGACAGCAGAGAGGCTGGGTCAGAATCTGGAAGTTCTTGTAAATAATCAGCAAGAGCAGCTTACACATGGGTATCATATTTTTCCTTTACAACCGACAAAAGAAAGGAGTCTGTTTTATGGCTGTCTATTAATCTTGTAGCAGACAGACCAGCATTTTGTCGTGTATAGTGGAACAGAGCATGCCCCCTAAAAGAACTTGAAGATTTGCTAATGGATTGATGACAAATCATTATACCTGCTTGATGCACGTATGACAAAGACCTTATTTGAATTTTAAACTTTTGAAATTACTCTTGAGCTTAATTAATTTGCTAACATCTCGGTGGCAGTGTTTACATGAGACAAACCGTGAACACATACAGTATTGTTTTTCCTCAGTAACACCAGGGTTTATCTATTATTTGGGAAATGCTTTGAGATGTTTAGGCAATAATGAAAGATTTTCACAGACTTGACAGAACTGATGCGAAGCGGACTGTTGAGATGTGTTTGACTGTCTTACACAGATGGGAAGAGAGATTTCAGGAGCATTTTCCTGCTGCAAGACAGGACTAGAATATCAAGATGAACGATTTAGAATTCTTTTTTTAACACCCTTAACATTTCACTTGTTTGTTTACAGATACTGGATTATGAGTACAAGCCTACAACATTAGGATGTTTTTCTTTGTTACCTTTCGCTGACAGCTTTTCTTCTTAGGTCCATAGGGGTATGCAGGGCACAGATTGAAAACACTGACCTAAATGATTTCTGGTAGATGTTTTATGCCATGTTCTTAGATATTTCTAATAAAGATTTCAATATCTCCATGGCTGTTTCCAAGCTTAGCTATCCTTGTGGCTAGACTTTTTCCTAGCATATAATCCCCTACTTCCTTGGTACAGATTAATCAGTTATTTCTTGCCCTATTCTTAAGAGATCTAGGGAAGAATTCATCACTGTCAGTGTCTTATTTTCATTTGTGAGACTACAGTTCACATTTGTACACTCAGCCCAAACAGTATTTATATTAAGATAATACTTTGAAAAGTTGCAATGAAAATTCAAGTGGGATTCGAAAAGATGACTGCATTGTTAGTTATTTTGTGTCATGGACAAAAGGCATTTGAATACGTGGTGGAGTTTGGTTTACTGTAGTTCAAGCCAAAATAAGAGATCAGTCAAAACTGACTGAAGGAAGAGACTGATATATTTCCGATATTCTTTAAATACAGATCCAGTGTTTGCCTCCGGTAGTTTGCTAACTCATTCTGTCCTTCTATATTCCTTTACTCTTAACAGTCAATTACAATGAAGCATGTCAGTATTTAGTCCCCATTCAATATTTTGGTGATAAGTGAAGCAGAGAAAGATGTTGAATAGAGCAGCCTTTTTTGTGCCATTCAGAGTTTGCTTCCCTTTTCTATTAGCCTGAAGAAAGAAAAACATATCTTCGTCTTCACTGGTTGCAAACTATATACAGTCATATGAAAAGTTGTGCAGAAGCCAAAAAAAGACATAAAGAAATAAAGTACGGATGTCCAAAATAGGAGTGGCTCTTTTTGGATCGGTCTTAAGGCACACAAGTCTGGGAGCAGGACAGTGGATTTCTACTCCAGCTGTGTTGTTTGTTGAGTGATCTTGGTTAAGCAATTTCTTTTTTGTCTAGGCTATACCTACACAGTGGTATTCAGTGGGAGTCGAACACTGCTTTCTGCACTAGGCCAGCCCAAGGAAACTGTGGACTTGAACATAGGTGGTGCAGCACTGTTTTGAACCAAATGCATCCTCCTTAGTGGCTAGGCCTATAAACAGAAGCTCAGTGCTATGCTAACAAAGCTGCCCAACTTTTCTTGGCTTGAACCTGGTTTCTGTGCAAATCTTAATGAAAGTTGGATCAGTCTGCAAGAAGGAGCCTAAAAATACTTTTTAATTCCTCACATGAAAGATTAAGAAAAAGTATTGTTGTCCAGCATCAGATTTTTCCTGAATGATTTGAAAGACAGTGATTATTGTTATTCGTGATATATTCAAGGCAGTGACGCTCCTGTTCTAAACACTGCTGATGTTAGGGACCCTGTTCTGAAGAGTTTATTCTCTTTGAAATAAATAATATGTAACTTTTAATAAGGACATATACAAAAACTGATTTAGGATTGGATTTGTTGGCATAGTGAGATTTTCTGGGTTTTATGTGGTTAAGAGCACTGAGATTTAGTCCTGCAGACATTCTATTTTCCTAAGCAGCCATTGTGAGTTTTTCCTTTCCCTGCTTTAAAAGCTCCTTGTGAGATGCATGCTTGAATGGCCATTCTTCTGTGCTTTAAAGAATTTACAGTTAGAAATGGCAGCACCATTCAGAAATACAATAAGTAGAAAAATGGTATTCAGACCCTCCTCTCTTTCTTACTATACTTTTTGACTAAAATTAAATTAGCTTGTACATACTCCTTTTCTGTCTCTTTAGGGAGACTAGGTACAGAATTGCTGAAGTGAAATGACAGAATACCAGAGATTCTTTCAACAGCCTCACAAAAACTGTTGAAAACGAAGAAAAGGGACATGGCATAGCTCAGGGGAATGGGAATTGTATAGACTTTTAAATCTTTTACGCACTTGTTAAATTAATCACGACTAGATTAATAAGTAACCCAACCAGTCAAGTTTACCCAGCACCCCATTTCTAGCCATTTGACATCTCCAAGCAGATTTTCTTATGTTTTTTAAAATTGCCAGAGATACCATATTGTATTGCTACTTTTCCTTCATTGGTTAAGAGCACATGTGCTTTCTGCCAGCACAAAATATTTAATGAATTTGACATTGAGCTTTATGTGAAAATGTGTGCTGCTAACATCCATTTTCTTAATTGTGTATAAAAAATGAGTGAAATAAAATGCTTATATGTGGGAAGGAAAAATGAGAATGGAAGATGATAAAAAGTGAAAAAATCAAATCCACTCAACAAGACAAAAGAATTTTTTTTTTCCATATTGACCCAACTCCAGTAGAGAGTGACAAAAAGACGTTGTTGGAAGGTTGCTTGCTCTCTCTGCAGCTAACTCATGTTCATCACTGTGGTTTAAGTCCTGATCTATACATTGATATTCTAAGGGCATGATAATGGCTGATGACAGAAAAACAGTGCCAAACAATACAACCTGACTTGTGTCCTCATCTTTATTGCTCCTGAGCAAACTGTCTGTGGTGGGTTGACCTTGGCTGGCTGCTGGATGCCCACCCAGCCGCTCTCTCACTCCTCCTCCTTAACAGGAGAGGTGGAGAAAATTAGATGGAAAAGTTTGTGAGTTGAGATAAAGACAGGGAGATCACTTAGTAATTACCATCATGGGCAAAACACACTTGACTTGGGGAAAATTAATTTAATTTATTGCCAGTTAAAATAGATTTGGAAGGTGAGAAACAAAGACAAAGGTTATAATGCCTTTCTCCCCCTTTATTTTTTCCTAGGCCCCACTTGGACTCTCCTTCATTCCTGATTCCTCTTGCTCTTCCCCACCCCACACGGTATAGGGTGGGATGGAGAATGTGGGGTGGTGGTGAGTTCATAACAGTTCCTCTAAGCTGTACCTTCCTCCTTACACTTTTCCCTTGCTCCAGCATGGGTCCTTCCTATGGGCTGCTGTCCTTTAGGATAAACCTGCGCCAGCATGGTCTCTCCATGGGCAGCAGTCCTTCAAGAAATATTACTGCACTGGTCTGGGGTCCTCCATGTGCTGCAGTGGGGTATCTGCTGTGATGTGGTGCTCTCCATGGGGTGCAGGGAAATACCTGCTCCACCGTGGCCTCTTCCAAAACTTGCACGGGCTGCAGGAGAATATCTCATACAGCTCCTGGAGCACCTCTTTCTCCTTCGCTGACCTTGGTGTCTTCAGAATTGTTTCTCACACTTTTTTACCTCATTCTTCACTGCCTGCACAATATTTTTCCCTTTCTTAACTTGCTTTTACAGAGGTGCTGCCAGCTTTGCTGATGGGTTCAGCTGTGTCCTTTGGTGGGTCTGCTGGAACCAGCAGGAACTGGCTGTGTCTGGCATGGGGCAGTCCCTGGCCTTCTCCCAGAGAGACCACCACTGTAGCCACCCCACTACCAACACCTAAACCAAATAATAGACTGTCATGGAGATCAGATAGCCAGGTACTTGGTTTCAGGCAGGCATTTGCTTCACAACTAAATGGAAGCAGCAGTACTCTGGTAGCATGGACAGTAGAAATTGGAGAAGATTGCCACAAGATTTGTCTTTCGGAAGAAACTGCTATTCAAATAGGAGTGACAGTGTCCTTCAGTGGAAGGCAAGATTCATTCTGAATGACTTACTGCATAGCAAAGTTTCTGTTTCTTGTCTGCCACTAAAGAAGCTCTCCAGGAACAGAGAAGAGGCTTAAGTTTCCCTTAGTTCTTCTGATCTCCATTGCACCAGCATTGCCACTCTGTGAAGACTCTCATAATTGGGAAGCTGTTTCTACAGAAAGAGAGACCTTAACTCAGACTACACTGATTTCTTAATTTCTACCGTGTTCCAGTTTAGGCTGTTTAAGAATTTTTATTTTTGCCTAAACTATAGTTTTCTAATGAAGAGGAACAAAAGCCACATTATAAAAGTAGTGGTTTTTTCGTTTTCTTGTAATAACTGCATTCCAAATCAATTAAGCAGTTGGGGTGTTCCAAGAGCTATTAATTAATATGTTTCAATTATAACTAATGAAGCAGAATTATGTAGTTTTTTTTTTTTTTAAACGTACTGAGAATAATTTCAAGCACTATCTGGAAGTATCTGACAAATGCTACAAAAATTGCAGAAGCCTTTTTAGATGACATTTCCCCAAAACTGTTGCCAGGATGGCAAAGCAATGGGTAGATATAATTCCTTCTGGTACATACTACTGACATTTCTCTCCCCATCAACAGAGAGAGTTCAATATATGGACTTTTACTCTTTCACTAGCATTATCCTATAATAGGAAGCAAACAGTGACTTTATTCCTTATGCAGTTTTGTAACCTAACATACTCCTCCCTTCTCCCCATCCCACTCTGGGAAAGGAGCAATTGGTCGCAATCAGTGCTACTTCCTTTTTAACAGCACATTCAATCTTTTTGATTTAATGTATGTTGCCCTTTCTGCCTTTACCTGTCTCTCTTTCCTTCCTTCATTGAATGCCTTGCCACTGATGCCTGCATTTGCAGCAGATTCCTGAGATGTTGCTGAAGTCAGCAGCGTTAATGCTGCATTAGAGAATCCACTTCAGGGAAAACAGCGTTAGATTTATCCAGCGGGGTACTGCTGCAGTGAAAAGCTATACGCTCAGAGGCACTCTGTGCATTTTCCGAACAAACAATACGTCAAGCTTTGCTTTCATGGACAGTGAATGTAATAGTAATGCTTCTCACTTCAATGGCAGGTTGCAGCAAAATGCTGTTCAAACAGTTAGGGTGAAATTCCCTTGTGTGGCAGGCTCGCAGTGACTTTCACTGCTCTGGTTCTGTGGTTGAACACCTTAAGTATATGCAGGGGGACCAGGGCCAAACTGGTGTAAAACACGTGAGTGTTGAGAGCAGTTTTCTTGATCCGTGGCTATATGGATCCTGTGGTCCCCAGACAGCAACGCTTATTACTATGCCTCTATCTAAAACAACAGCCACAGGGATACTCGTGTTCTGCCCCATATGTAATTGTAGCCTGCAGGCAGGATTTTGTCTCCCATTTCTTGATCTGATCTTGACAGCTGAAATGTCACCTCTTAATTAGCCCGCATCATGCAAAGATGCTGCACAAACACAAAGGCAGACGCGGTCATTGTCCACTGGGATTTTTGCTCTAAAAGCCAGACTTTCCAAACCAGGGTCAGATTTTTGAGTGCCCAGTGTGTAAAAATACAACCTTCATTGTGTTGGTTAAATGGATGCTCTCTACTTTACAAAACCTGTTAAAAAGCCACAACAGGTAGAGGTGAAGAATGAGTTTGCGGAGGGAGCTGGAATAGCAAGCAAAGCAGGTGGTAGAAATGTTCAGCCATGTCCTCATAATGCAAAATTTTAATGGCTTAATGATTTTTTGGTTACGCACAGACAGAAACTTCCACATTTCATGTTTCCCATAAAAATTCCCCTCATCCATAAACCTACATGCATTTTCTGTTTGTGACAAATTCATGACAAGTTCATATAGCTGATAGCTTAATACTCTGATTGCCTCAGTTCTTCCTCTAACATCCCTCTTATCCTTGCTCTGATTTCCAGACACGGCCCTGCTATCTTAACCCAAGCAGCCAGTAGCTGAAATCACTTTGGGCAGTCTGTGGGAAGGTTGTGAGATTGGAAGCAAATGCTAGATACTCGTATCCCACAGGAGCTTCTGTTTGGAGATGAGCCAGGGCCTTGGAGTGCAAGATCATATGTTATCCACTGATGGGCTGCTCATTTTCTTGACTTTCCACACACTTCAATCAGGAAGCCTTTTGATGTTATCTTCCGTGTGTGGCCATTTCAGAAGAGGGGTGGGGAGCAACCCAAACAACTAGAATACTCTGTCCAGTGAAAATGAAATAAATGAGGCTCCTGGTAGGACGTAAAACAATTATGGCCAGTAGAGTTTCTTCATCCCAGTACTTTATGACACATTCACCTACCTTTAGTGTCTGGTTCAGGGAAGCCGTAGTGGACTTGGCTAGCAACTCACAGACATTTCTGAGACTTAGTACTCTGTTTTGCAACTTGATACACTTGACAAAATATCGTATTTCTGAATTACTTCAAGAGGGAATGCTGCTTATTAAGTAGTGCTACAGGAAGGATGTACAAGTGCTGATAAGCCAATATAGGATCTTGTAAAAACTGTAGGAAGGATGATTTGCTCATTAATTTTCTCAGTGAAACTGGACTGTATGATAAGTTTACTTCATGATTCTAACTAACTTACAGTTTTAAGACAAAGATAAGGAAGACTTCATGGGAAATTTCACGTCCTTCAATATGTAAATGTTTGAAGAAAGCATGATTTCCTTTCTTTAAAAAAAAAGTCCCATCTTCTTATGAGGATTTTGAGGAAACATACTGGTACTTACCTTCAGATGTGCATCAAAGGACCTTCTTACTTGAGATGGAAGTACTTTGTTGTCTTCTTTGGATGGACCCACAAAAATAGGAGATGAAATTTCCAGTTTAATTTTTGATCAACTAATGTATTAACCTTCAAGTGAGCTGCTGGGTTTATGAATGCATAAGTATATATGGCCTCAATCTAATTCTGTGCTGAATCCTGTGAAAGCAACACTTGCATCAGATGTGTCAAGAATACTCTATTATACTCTCATTAAAATGTACATACATTCTTGTGTGCTCATGTAACATAGGAACGTGGAAGAAAGGAAAGTACTAAATAAGACACTCCATTAAACCTGACTTACATTTTTTCACAAATAAAAATTGTGACAGCAATACCATAGAGGAGAGTATGTTAATTTAAAAAAAAATTGTATTTGGTTTCAACTAGCTGAGAAACTCTCCTCTAAAGTCACGTTTTTTTCAGTATCTCCAGTGATCTTGACATATTGGTTAAGAAAGTTGTCAGGATATAGATCAGTGTGGCAAAGCCATGCTTAATGTTTTCATAGTCAAAAGTCAGTTGAACATCCTCTCAGCATTTTGGCTCTTATCTGAAGTTGTCCTTCTGAGGTGGCAGATCTCTCCATCTGGAGATTTTCCCTTTAAATTAAAACTATTTTCACAGAATCCTATCTAGCTCATTCTGCTGCTGTAAAGCAGGGCCGACTATACTTAAATACTTCTGGCAGAAATTAGTCTAACCTGTTCTTAGAAACATCAGTCTTATAAAGCAAAGCATAACTGTAGTAATAAGGGACATTTTTTACCTGAAGCAATGTTTTACAGTGCATTATTTCAATGGGTCCAATGTTTTACATTACAGTGTTTTGCTTTAGAATAGAGTATTTCCATTGGAAGGAGCCTACAACAGTCATCTGGTCCAACTGCCAACTGCATTAAGCTTTGCCCTGGTCTTCTTGACAGTCAGTGAGTGAGAGTTTTGATTCCTTAATTCTCATGAATATTAGCAGAAATCTCAGGTATTTAAGCTCCTCGCATAGCAGTGGGTGTTCTGGCTCTACTTAGTACATCATGTGCAGGTAGCGCAGTACTCTTGGAGGTGAACAACTGTAGAGATCCTAACATTTTAATTTGACTTGTAACATCAATATCTTCAGTTGCTTTATTTTGAATCTTATTTGAATAAACAGGAAATCACCTTCCTTCCCCAATGGCATCCTCTTACTGGGGTAAGGCCTGTGTCAAAACACTGGTGTGTTCCTTTGAGGCTACTTGTCTACTAATTTAGTGCATCCATGTGAATGGAGATTCATCATTGCTTTCAGTGAGGCAAATATTAACTCTTCTTCAATACAATTTAACAAAAACACATGGATGAGAGTCTGTTCTGAGAAAAGCCTGTTCTGACAGCAGCTTGTTTTGAAAAAACATGGGTAAATAAAGCAGGGATTGTTCTGCATCTATTGTAAACATATCCTCTTCTCTTTTTATCTGTATTTGTCCTAAGTTATAGTCTAAACTATTTTTAAAAATCCAACAATTTACGTAGTCCTTCATTTTATTAAACCATTTGTATACCTCTGAACATTGTTGAATTGTCACTGTAGTCCATCCTTTGATTTTAGTAAAACTACTTTTTAAACTTCTGGAAGTTTATATAGCTTTTATATTCATATGTTTGTTCAAAAATTGTACATTGACTCTTATAGGACACTTGCGATAGAAAATTAAGGGCTACTTTATCTTTTTGTCATTGGTGAAACCATACTTTAAAGGTGAATGGTAGCATTTTTCTGAGAGACCAGGTTCATCAAGGCAGAGTTCCAATTAGAAATCGGGACTTAACTTCTTACTGGTGCTCAAGTCACTAACCCTACTCTCTTGTCATAAAGAGTGAGTTAGCTGCTAGGCAGAGAATCTACACTGGTTTTCCGATACCTAATTGCTGCTTAAAATCTACCCTGAAACATCTCTGAGGTTCTGATTGCAGTTGTGCCTTCTGCATCAGCTTTGTAAGAAGACCCTCTCTGTAAATATCAGTTACTCAACTATCTGTTTTAGTAGAGTCTTCCTGTGTGTTAATTTATATCATATAAAATACTTTAAGATCAACATTTCTGAATACACTTAGGGTATCTATTACTAAAAGCAGAAAATAAAAGACTTTAACACAATTCTTCTTAGGAAAAGAATTATCTTTTGTTTTAGAGATAAGCAAGCATAGTAATCTGTTGAGCTGTTTAAGTGACACAATATTTATAAAAACATTTTATGATCCCTACCCGAACTTCCCATCTTGTTCTTAAATCAGTACAACACATTTGCTTTTGAAGACAGACTCAAACAGCCGTGATTTTACTGTAAAGCTGTTATAAACACTTTGTCAGATATAAGATTTGAATAAGAAACAACATTTATACTAGCAGAGAGGAATAGAAAATTTACAAAAGCTGTTTTAACTCTACCAGCTCTTGACTTCCTTCCTTTTGAATTATCATTTCTGGGATATCAAAGTCAGGCATCTCTCACTACTGAAAGGCTCACCCAGCCTACTACGCCGTTGTGGTAAAGTGGATAGCTATTTCAAAAAAACTGTAGCATGCTGCTTCTGTCATATGAATTCTGTTCTCTTCTTACCATGTGAACCTTGGATCCTGAGACTATTTTGCTGAGTAGCCTCAAGCATGCAAAATCAGCCCTTGGTCTTGCAGATTTTGTGTTCATTCATGATATACACAGTAGTTGTTGGCTCTAACTAGTGTAAATTGATTGAATTCCATGGAATCCATGGAAGTTATGTACATAGTTTTTACATCAGCTGAGCCACTTCTGGGAATACTCAAATTTATTTAGTTCAGTAAGGAGATGTGGCTCAGATTTAAGACACTTGCCTATGAAGGAAGGGAGGTTCTAACTGCTTCACGCAACCTCTCTGTTTTACATTTCTTCTGAATACTTTTTTGACATTTTCTGGTGATGTATCTTTTACAATAATCCCTTCAGGAGATTTAGAGCATGAAATAATTGATCTCTTTTACAAAAAACATTACTTCTTTCTAATACTATTACTCTTCTCCCTATTGTCACTTCAAATGCTAAGAAGTTATGTGAAATATATGTGGAGGTAAGAGAAAGTATGCTTTTAAGTTTGATGTCACTCCATCCTGGCTGATAAGCATTGGGAACTGTAATGACCTTTTGATGCAGCTGTGCACAGGGCATTGCAAAACTGAGATACACACAAAGGGGATCAACCACACCTTTTCCTCTGATCCTGGATCCTTTATAATCTATTTAGTGTCTGAAGCCTCCAAGTCACGTATGAAAAGAAATATTAACTGTAAGCATAAAGTAACTATAGATTTCTGTAGTTTATTGGTTAGCAAGTAAGTTTGAAGCTCTATCCTCAATGCAATGCTTCAGAGATGTAACGCTTCTAGGAAAACATGACTGTAGTAAACAGCTGAGTTCTTAAATTATTCAGTATGAGATAATGGTTTCTATTGGGAAAGAGTTGTAGCCCACTTCAAACGCGAGGTGTAACCACATTATATGTTCAGATTGTATAGAAGCAGTTAATGGTGACATTCTGATCAGATGTTGTAAATCCTTCTACTTTAATTTCTGAGCAAAACAGCAAAGGCGCTTTGGGAATAAGTTCAGAGAATGCAGCTAAAGTGACTGTATTTTAACTGTAATCTGATTTAGGTGTGATATGAAATAAATCAATGCAGTTTCAAAGAAATTACAGGCCAGTGACAGCTGTGCCGTCGTAAGATTACAGCAGGGATTTGGTTTAAAATGAATCCAGCATCTTTGAAGCCTGCATATGGTACCATTGCACCAGTGGACGCTGAGGAACCTGGCCTCATCCTGCCATTTGATAACACTGGCAAAATAGAATGAGGAAGTGTGATGCTGAGACACCTGAATTATTTGGAGATGAACCAGCTTTGATTTGGATGCCTTGGTAGCTTGACACAGTGGTTGGGCTAATAAGTCTGGCTGGAAGTGAGGGCTTATGAGCTCTGATATACTGCTAAGGTCATGTGGGCTATACAGTGTCTCAGTCCCAAGCTGGGAGGCCCATCGTTGTCCTTGGCATGTGAGTGACTTTGACCTTACATATCTACTATGCTTTGGCTGAAGAACAATTTATGCTAAAATTTGTGAAGCTTTCAGGCTTTAAGAACATTTCCAGAAGTCATGGTTTTGTGAATCTGGGTAAATAATGTGAGCCTGCTTATGTTGGTGAGGCAAACAGCATTGTGGCTTGCAAAGCATTTTCTGTTCCTGTCAATACCAGGCCAGGTAGTGATCACTGATCATTAACAGTGCAATTTCCTAGCACTATTAATACTATTAGTATTAATATTTAAAGACATAAATCACTGCCAGGCTCCCTCACCAAACACCACCTTGTGTAATTTATATCCTAACTAGTCAAGATTTTCGTCATCCTTCTGAAATCTTTGCATATGCAACTGGCCTGTCCAGTTCTAGAGGTAATGGCTGAAGCAAATCCTTGAGGTAGCTTGTGGACAAAACACACATGGAGCCTTCCAGGTGAGAAGAATAGCATCTATGTGAATAACATGGTTTATATGAGAGTCTTGAAAATGACATTTTGGAAAGTTGTATATGAAGATCAAGGTCATACTCTTAAGAGTTTTGATTTTAAATAAGATTTTTTTACTTTGTGTTTCAGTGGCTGTTCCCTCACCAGTGCCAGCTTGTGAACCTGAGCCCAAAACTAACGGCCATTACCCAGCTCCACGACTCTCTGTTTCTTCCCGAACCACTGTTGTTGCTAGCATGGAAGCCCCTTCTCAAGGTCTGCAGACAGTCATGAAGTGGAAAACAGTGGTGGCCATCTTTGTTGTGGTGGTAGTTTACCTGGTGACGGGAGGACTTGTCTTCCGTGCCCTGGAGCAGCCCTTTGAAAGCAGGCAGAAGAACACAATCGCACTAGAGAAGGCTGACTTTCTTCGGGAACATGTTTGTGTAACCCAGTTAGAGCTGGAGACGCTGATTCAGGTAGGTCATGTGAAGAAGATAGTACTTCTTGGAAGTTAGGATGAACAGCTTGGTGGTTCATGATCAGCTGAGTTGGTGGGGAACAAAATTGTTCACAGAGCCCTCGCAATGACTTTCCCAGTCATTTTAAAGTCAGGGAAAAAACTATGTTTCCAAAACATTGTAAATAGAGTTGAAATGTATTCACTAGGATCATGAAAAATGTATGCAAAGAAAATCAGAACTTAATATCTAGAAGAAATTTTTGTGAGAGGTGACAGATTTGGTGACAGACATTTCCCCATCATCTCTGTTAATTTTGTAATTATACTAAGGTCTTAATTCTTCCTCCAAAATTAAAGACAGCAACTAGGAGAACAAACAAAAAAATGATAGGTGGGAATTTTGAAATATGTATTCAGGCAAGAATTCTGTACTTACTGGTGTATTAATTTAGAGGTTTACTATTGTGAATTTTAGGTAAATGAATAATGATGAAGTTACAATTAAAACCAAAATAATTGCCATTTGAGAACTACAGAATGTATGTAAAGCTTTAGAAGCAGTTTTGAAGGCAATAAATATCAGGTATGCAGGGGTAAGTGGAAAACAGAATAACACGCAAGAAAAGTCTGTCAACGATAGAGTTATCTTTCATTGATTAAAAACAAGGAAAGTATTATGGATCTTACAAGACTTCAGTAGAGTATCTTCTAGGATCCCATGTAGAAACCTATCAGTTATCTTGGAGAAAATAGAGATTAGATAAGAAATGTCAGATACCTAAGGAATATATTCCAAATATGAACTTCCGTCTCATATTTCAGACCTGAATTTGTGTCAGAACCTTCCAAGAGCACAATGTGTTTTCCTCTGGGGTGTCTCACAACACCTTCATTGTGATTTCAGGCTGTTTGAAAGAACACAGATCTTTCCCCTAGATTCTTATGTCCATCCACCCAACTGTGTTATAAAACCCTTTCCATAAGTGGATCAAATTTGTAAGCTCAGTTTTTCTTTGAAGAAGCTGTTCCAGTATCTCATTGCTGTGGTGGAAAAAGCATTCTCCTGCTTCTTAGCCTGAACTTGTTCAGTTTCCTTATAGTCTGTCTTCCACAGACAACATCCCCTTACTTAAGTGATTCCCCTCCCTTGCCCACATGTGCAGACAGCAATGCTCTTCTGCCTCTCTTAAGCAAACAAATTCTTTCTGTTTCTTGCAGTTAGGTGTGGGCTCTCCTTGTTTGTGCTCTGCATTCACAGAAGGCAGGTTAGGTCTCAGTCAGAAGCTGTGTACCTGTGCCTTTGGGCAGCCTGGTACTGTAGCTAAGAAGCCAAACCTGCTTCAGGAGAAAGCAGTATTGTGCTGATGTGCCTATCAGAGCTGGCTTCGATCACATCCTTCATCTGTCTGCAAAAGACTGGTGAACATGTTTGGTTGGCGGGGTGAATTCTGTTCAAGGATATTGGTTCAGATATGTTTCTTATGGCAGTGTTGCCAAGATCTGTGTTTCCCTCAACTCCTTAGGTATAACGTGTGCTGGCTGATTAAAGGATATTTAAAAAATACTAAAACCAGGAGGTTTGGTAGAAATGCCACTATTAAAAGATATGCAAAATGCTTTCTTTTCTAGCAGAAAGCAGAACACAAGATAGTTGCAAAAGGCAAAGCACCTTAACAGAATGGCAGGCTCCTGCATACTGACTGCGTTATGAAGATTTCTAAATAGCCCCTATTCTCTAGTCTAAGCTACGTACCAGTTTTATTTCTTTATTTTGTACAATATTTTTCCTTCTTTCACCTCAAAAGTGGTGACACTAAACCAAAAAACAGGCATGCTGTGTCATTAGAAGGCAGATAGTCTGAACAAATCTTACCATCTCCTGAGATTTCCGTACGTCCTCAGGCATTACACTGGGTAACTGGAAATCATTTTGCAAAGGTAAATTAAATGGGTTTAGCAGCTTAGCACGCGAATGTCTAAAGGCCAAGTGGTGTGAAATAGTGAAACAGAACTGTCAATAAAGAACAAGTTCCCTTGGATTATTCTGTATGTCTGGGAGTGAAACTGGCTCCAGGGATGTTGTTGCGTGTGCTGATACAGAAAACTCTGGTTGCAACTGACTTGCACAGAAGAACAGTGAACCACTGCTTGAAGATAATGTCAGCGGGTTAATGTTGTGCTCTCATGCCTTTATGTCGATGATCTCAAAAGTGAGATTTCCCTGGCTGGCACAATGCATTTCTGCACTGCACCAGATGCTGCACCTGCCTTTACAACTCTGATTTCATCCCGATGTGGCAACTTCCATGGGTCCCTGCTGCTGTGCTGTGTGCAGTCAGCACCTGGATATGGCTAAGGGAGCTATGTATAATTTATGCTGTTTGACTACCTGAAAGCCTTTAGATGAACACAGATCATACTCTCTCTCAGAATGACTGTCTTGATTCACCTCTGTGCTTTGAAGAATATGGGAAAAATACAAAAAGTGAGAACTGGCTTATATCCTTTTATTGTGGGGGTGGATTTGGAACAATCTTTTAGGGAGAAGAGGAAGGGAGTGCCATGGTCTTTACAAGGCTAATGATGGAAAAATTTAGCCCTTCACCTAAATTTAAATCTTTCAAACGATTCTCCTTTAGAAAACCTGTAAAAACGTATGGCACCTGTAAAAATGTATGGCACTGTAGGAGGAAGCTGTTAAAATTTAGTGTAGATGAGACATCCTTACCAACTTGATCTCCAATAACTCATTGCAAATATTAGCACTGATATCACAAATGTGAATTGCTGAGTCCAGGCTGTGAAGTTCATTCATAGATTCCAGAAGTAATGTAGTGATGAAAGAAGTGCAAATCCCTGGGAAGATTCAAAGTATTTTAAATTTGTATTTATCTCTTGGGTTTTGGTTCAGGTCTGTCTAATACTAACACAATAACAGATTTTTGTTATTAACAATGACAAGTATTTCACAGTGCAATCTATATTGTCCAAAGTCACCTGAAGTGGAAGTTCTTAACTGCACATTTTTAAAGCCCATTTCTGCTTCTGGAGACATTTGTTTCAGTGAAGCAAGTTCATTTTTTAATGCCTTATGTGATCTACAACTTGGCACAAGGGTGAATACCAGAATATGAAAATGACAAAATCGTGTTCTTTATCTCATTATTTTTGAGTTTTCTGTGTTAGAGAGAAGTAAAACTAGAGTATGCTAAGAACCAATGAAACCTCAGGTGCTTCAAGTACATTTAGCTGTATTTTATCCATCTGAACAAATAGGAGAAGCCAGGAGGACTCAAGTGACTGGACATACAGTTGAAAAGAAAAGTAAGATTAGTAGTTACACCTGCTAACATATTACAAAACTTTCTTTTTGTTGTTATATGTCATAGCATAAGCTTATTAGTAGCTGGGGTCAAAAAGAAGTCATCATTCCTGTGTAATAATGCACACTTAATGGAGAGGTTATGCCTCTCAGAAAGATCAGATGTTATCTATCATTATGAGAGGCAGGCAGGAAGACCATTAGTGTGTTTTGGCAATGTACTTCCTAAGGACTTGTTAAAGATATTCATATTCTGTTTCTATGTAGCCTGTGCACTGTGTATGAGTAAAAACTTTTGTAATGAGCCCTGCACAATGACATGAGATAGAGTGGCTTGCTACTGTAAGAAGTTACTTAGGTTATTGGTGGGCTGCTTTTGTCTTCCTTCTCCTTCAGGGTTTAATTTAGGAGTGAGAGTGATTATAGTATAAAAAAACCCTATCACCCACCTGAGAACTAAGTCATATTATCAATGTCTACTATTGACTACAGCAACTCATTAGAGTTAGCCTGCAAGCTGAAAAGGAAGCAGCACTGGAAATAAGCTAGTCAGGCTTTACTGGCTAATGATGTTAGTAAGAGTTCATGTTTTGGATAGGCACTTTTTCTGAACTACTTTTACCCTGAGGGTAAGAAAGGAAGGAATATCCTGTAAAGATGGTTCAGTTTCCGATGCTTGACAGGTTCACTAGTGTCATAAGCTAGCTTGTCTTTTCAGGGCATTGCTTTGTAAAACCAAAATAACTTGGATGTCTTTCATGTGCTGGAAGAAAGCTCTAGACAGAGCAGAAATAAAAAGTATTTTGAGTAAACTATGAGGAAGAATTGCCTTCTGCCTGTGCCTCTGGAAGTTGTCTTCTGTATGTCCAATTCCGTTCTGCCCCTGATCTTTGTTTTACCTTATTACCCCTAAAAGGATATGAAAAAATAATTCACATCCCTTGGGTCCTGTCTAAGTTAGTGCAGGCACCCTAGTTTGTAACTTCAGTCCAGAGATAGTCCAGTTGTGTAGAGACGGACTGAGTCTAGGATGCTGCGGGAAGTCCGCAACTGTCCTGTAGCTGTGTTGCTTCCAGAACTTAGTTAAGAATTTTGCAGGGAGCTAATCCCTTTGGACTTATATCTCTGTGCATGTCCCTTGGTGAATACTATAGGTCTGCCCTCAGACACAGTGCATGAATGACAATGAAGTCACTCTAAGTGTAGGTAGATATTTATCTGGCTGATTGTCACATAAAGACCTTTATGGGACAGGCAGAAATATTTAAGGGATGGGCTGTCAAAGCTTATTACTTTTGATTACATCTGAACAAAATTTGCTGGCCTTCATGTTTCAAAAATGCTGTTTTGAATAGTGAATAAATGAGAATTTCTAATGAGGATCCCTTAATCATTGTATGAGAGGTGGTGAGAATAAGTAGAGAGGTAGGAAGTACTCAAAAAGTTATTAAGCAATTAGTCTTTAAAAGCTGCTTGCTAAAGAGAAGCATCCTAAAAATCGTAATAGGGAAACATCAGAGCATGGAAGGCAACTGAAACAATTTTTTGTATGCTTGATAGGAATCCACTTGGAAAAGAATTTGAGAGGGAGATAATCATTATTGGATTAGCATGATCTGTGGAGAGGAATTAATGGAACTAGAAAAGAGATTACAAGAATTTTCTTTTCTTTCCTTATCAAGTTCCTATCCTTGGTTACACACAGGGTACGTCCTTTGAGTAGCTCAGCGCTCAAGAAACGTATTACACTTGTCCTTGGAAAACATTTGTTTTCTTCATGCTTGGGGTCTTACTGGAGAAATTAAAGAAACATGAACAAGTGAACCAGATAAGTCTTTCTTCTCAGAGAAACGAAGAACCATGTGTTTTTAATCCTGTCTCCTCATGAGCTGCACTAGCCCCCAGCCATCTTGTTGCCTATGTGCATAACTTCAGACTTTTTTCTTCATATAATTGTCTTAATTAGTGATCAAGGTACCTAATACATTAGTGAAAGCTGGCATGTAGTCACTCACGTGCCAAGGAGGATCAGATATGTGAGTATCTGGGTACAGTGAGGACAACCTGCACCCCAAGGGACAGTGAGCTGGCAGCTGTGAACCCCACCACTGCCAGCCAGGAAGCATGGTTGGCTGGGGATGCTCAGACTATCAGGCACTTCCCTGGAGACAGGGATGGGCTGAGGCTGGGCTGGGACATCAGCCCACAGGTCAGGCCCCAGCTCTGTGGAGCCTGTGGCTGAGTAGGGCAGGGCTGCGGCGAGCTGGAGCCTGACACTTGTACAGTGTTGCTGGGACAGGGGCCGAGATGGTGAAACCCCAGCAGTTTCTATTTGGTATAAGGAGAATATCCATAGAGCAGAGATACTATTTTGATGTTTTGTTGTGGGGGTGAACTCTTGACACTTGGTGAGACAAG
This sequence comes from Bucorvus abyssinicus, assembly GCA_009769605.1. Taxonomy (NCBI): domain Eukaryota; kingdom Metazoa; phylum Chordata; class Aves; order Bucerotiformes; family Bucorvidae; genus Bucorvus; species Bucorvus abyssinicus. The sequence goes on from CM020036.1 coordinate 18,925,641, forward strand.
TTAGTGCTCACTATACCTTTCTTTGGACTTTAAGTTCTATATGTTAACATCTAGGCAGCCCAAGGTGGGCCCGTGCTTCATAGCATTTAAATATTGATGTCTGAATATCAACAGGTGGAATTGATAAAGCCTGTTCCAGACTGAGACAGAGTCCAGATTGCACTCTCTTTGGGAATACAGGCCTCACTTGTGCCAGTATCACCACATATGCTGGGCTTTTGCTGTGGGGTTTGCCTTCAGTCTCTTGCAGATTCACCAGAACATGACTTTTTGGTTACAGAGGGACTGTATTGTGCTTATACCAAAGAGGCCAGCAGTAAAATACGCATCTATACAATGACAGGGAACCAAACCGAGAATTGTGATCAGAAATATATGTTTAAAAAAAAAAAAAATTGAGTACTTGCATTTAGTTTTGTAATTTTGTCATTTTCCTCCTATCTGCCTATCAGCTTTCAGAACCATCCATTACTTGAACAGCAAGAAAAACAATTTCAGCCCTTCAAGGTATTTCAAGGTATTCCAAGTTACTGTCTTCCTTGAATGGGTGTCATTTCAAAAGATAAATTACCATAGATTAATAATTATTCATTAAAGAAGAATGTTTTTTGTATTCATAAAAAATGTTGAAAAAATGTGCACTGTGCACGTAACTCCTCTTGAGAAGGAAGAGGGGATCAGGAAAGAAATAAGTGTGAAACAGCTATGGGTACTTTGATGACCTGTTACTTCTGATGATACTTCAACTATAAAAATACCTGAAACTATACTACTTTAAAATGTCTTAAATGTGGAAGGTTTGCCAGCAGAATGGTTAGCACTCTGGAAATTGGTTCTTTCCCTACTCCAAGATAACCTGACTCTTCAGGTCATGCTGCAAAGCCTATCTGAAGTTTCACAGGTGGAACACTGTTGTAAAATTTCATGGTCTGTGTGAACTGGGAGGGTCTTGCCAGTGATAGTGTCCTTGTTGGAGTTTTGTGTCAGTCTTCATCTAGCAGGATACTTCTGTGTAGGTGGACTTGTGGTGGTGGTAGTAAGGCATCCTTTACTCATTGCATGACCTGAAATTGCATATTTAAGCACTGCCAGCTGCAGGGCTCTCTCCTCTTACTGCTCCCTTTCTGTCCTCCATTGCTGTATGCAAAATACTATGTATTAAGACATAGCATTGGGATAGTTGGATATTATAAATTAATTATGTCGGTCAAGCTTTAAAGAAAAAATTTGTTCTGGATGAGAATGGAGCCTGAGAAGCTGAGAGCTACCTATGGCAACAGGATGCTCCTTCACTTCAGGTGTTGGTGCTTGGCTCTAATAGACTTGCTAAACTGTGTAAACTCCAATGTGATTAAGGTGTTGTAAATAGCTCACTGACATTCACACACTCAAGGGGAAGACAAGCAGCATTCCTTGGCAGAAGTAACATGCCAGGGTAGCTGACAGCGTGTCATGGCCTATTTAAATAGGCAACCTGTCTGGTTTGCTGATTTACGCTCGTCTGGCTAACCAAATAAATGACCTCCTCTTTCACCCCACCTGCAATATGCCAGCAACTGGTACAGCAGCCCTTTCAAAGGATTTGGTCCTAAACACTTCCTTTCTCTATATCCCTGTTTCTTGAGGTATGGACAGGTGCTGAGGAACCCTGGCTTTCTGCCCACATGAAATGCAACCAGTCCAGTCTGGAGCTTGCTCATGCTGTAATTTCACAAGCAGCTTAGCCTGGCACATAGCAGCTCTAGTGTTAAAAAAGGCTGTCCCGTGCTGAAGCCTTTAGATATACCTGGCCTATGTTCTTGCCCATGTGCCTCTTCTCCTATTCCTTTCCCTTTTTGTGGGGCAATATGATGAATAACTAAAAACTGGGGAGCAGATTAGCTGAAACTAGCCCAAAGAAAAAAATGTGGTAGAGGAACATTTGTGATGATAGTCATTTGAAAATATAGGCAAAAAATGAGTAAGGAAAAGTGCAAAATAGAAGGGGAAGAAAAGAAAAAAATGCGGTAAATGAGCCATCAGAGGCAAGACAGGAATGAGGAGAAAAGTGTATCATGAAAGCTAAGGACAGAAGAAGAGTTGAAAAGTCAGTGCTAAAAGCACAACAGAGTATGAGGTTATAGGGAAGATAAGGAGAGAAATCAGACATGAACAGATGAGAAGTGGGGCAATGATAAAATAAAATGGTTAACCTTACTTCGCACATGGACAGTATAGAAAAAGGTGAAATAAAAAATCACAGTGACAATTCATAGATCATAAGTCAGAGGGAAAAGAGAAGTTGTTAAAGAAATGTTAAAGAAAAGTCAAACCAAACTTGTATTAATAGGGGGGAATTCTGTGTTGAACAAAGTCAAAGAAAGAGAAGATGTAAGAGGCAGCACTTCACCTCTCCTGTTGAGCCTGGCAGTCAGTTCACTGAAATAATGAAGGCTAAGGGCTAGTGGCAATATTTAGGATGAGGAGCAAATATTAGAGTGAGAGAGAAGGGAAAGATCTAGCAGTAGTGAATAGCATGATAACAGCAACATGAAGTGAGGTTGGAACAGAACAGGAGAAGGGTAAAGAGTTGGAAATGGTAAGAGGCAGGAGAGAAGCTTGGTTCCTTTGCATTGGTTTTACAGAAATTAATCTCATCTGGGAACATTTGGGAAGGAGAGGTTTATTTTGACAGGCAGTGATTTTAGCTGCTGTTCCAGACTGAGGTCTGAATTTCTTTATGATGGACAATAGATTGCATGAGACCTACTAACAACTAGAGAATATGTACCAGAGGACATCTCAAAAGTGAACTTAGAGCAATTCAGCTGAATGTGCCAGATGTTGATCAGAGATTTAATTATGTGCTTTGGAGTCTGGTGTGTTTAGCTCTATCTTCCTTTGGACTGTGATGCTGCAATGAAAGGCAAGTGTGTATGTCCCCATGATACAATATGGTGCATTTTAAGAAATTCTCAAGCAAACATTTAGCAGGCTGATATGTCTGCCTGGTTTGATTCAGTGCTGTGTGAGACATAGGACAGTGACTTGGAAGCCTCAGCTTCTCTTCTGGATTTAGTTCATTCAAGCACTAGCTAGGAGTCTCTGTGCCATGCTCTATTTGTGGACATGAGATCATGTCCGGTGTGGCACCTGGGAATTACCAGCTCATCACAAAGTTGTTTCATGATGCTTCCATAGCTATCCTATTTGTTCATTTCAAATGGGATATATATATCCTATTTTTTCTTTATTTAGCATAGAATATAAATAACTTAATAAATTATTAATTGTCTGGGAATTAAAATCCTTGGCTGACTAGCTTCAGTTGACTTCATGATATTTGTATTTACCACCCTTCTTGCTGCTCCTAACATCATCTGTTCCTAGTGGGGAATTTTTCCTTTGGCAGTTATTACTACAAGAACAATTTTAATGGATATTTTTGTAGTGTCATTGCTCAATTTCTTTGTATCTTTTGTCATTTGTCTATGCATTGTATCTTTCTTCCACCTTAATAGCTATTTAGTCCAGTCATGTATTCAGCTCTTGTGTCCAATACTTTGAGCAGGTATTAAAAAGTTTAAATCTGAGCTGTTCCCATGGTCCTAGAAATTTCCCTTTGGAGCCTACACTGACTTGCATAGGATATGGCAAGGCATGCATAGCCTGATTTGTTGTCTCTTTCTTTGCAGCATGCTATTGATGCTGATAATGCAGGAGTCAGTCCCATAGGAAATTCCTCTAACAACAGCAGTCATTGGGACCTCGGAAGTGCCTTTTTTTTGCTGGAACAGTCATCACAACGATAGGTATGTTATTGTTTATCTTTAAAATACGTAGTCACACTGAGACCTGGATATTGAAATAACCTGAGCAAGGTAGATCGCAAAGAAATAAAGTAGCTGAACTGTATTTCCCTCAATTCTCAGAAGGCATACCTCTGGTATATGGCAAGGGCATTGAGCCTCTGCGTAAATACAAGACGCTGTTTACACAATTAGAATAGCAATGCTGAACACACAGCAAGTAGCACTGATGTAGGCTTTATAACCCTGTTCTTGATGTAGGTGCAGGTGGTCTTAGTTTTCACTAAAAAGATCAAGAACCAGTACCCAACAAAATAACTACTCTGTGGTTGTTGGGTATTTGGATTTTAATGTTATAGATTAATCTACCCATAAGGGTAACATTTTTCCTAAGTAAGTAAATCAATTAATTTTGGCTTAATCCCTGAAGTTTCATATATGAATTCTTCTTGTACCCTACTCCTTGTAAATATATTCACATAAATATCACATCCTTTTTAAAACCCTTACTCACTTTCATACTAATGAAGAAATTCCACAAATTGTACATTGTGTAAGAAGACCCAAAATTTTTTTTCCATTCTAGAATTCATGGCCTTGAAATATTGACACATTTCTGTGCATTAGATGAAGGGTATTCTGAACTGCTCCATTTATTTTTCTTGAACTACTGATTTTATTAAGTTCATTATTCAGGCACTTGTTATCCATCCCCCCCTATACATTTTGTCCAATGTAGTTAGTCTCTTGATCTCTGAATGCTGGCCTCAGATATGCTAAGGTATTTATCCTCTCCTCTGTGATCTAGTTCCTCTCATAAAGATGGTTCAAGCAGCTGGGATTTCAGAAGATGGTCTGAAGGAAAAAAAATTTATAAACTGATAACATTGATGATAAAGTTAATCTGCTAATAGTTATACAGTGGTTTTATAATTTTAAGCTTGATTTCAGTGCTGTCACAGTTAGAGGTCAAGAGATCTGATTATTTGGAAATTGCTGGCAAATTGTTGCTTTTTATTTGCATTGCCTTTGAGTATTCATCTGATTTAAATATTGGATAAAGTGCTTCTCCATATTACAACTGTGATGCACACCCTGGTGACTGCATAGACATATAACCCATAACAATCGCATAAAATGTGAGAATCTGAATTCTACAAGTTCTTTATGCAGGTGATGCAACAAAAAAAAAAATCCCATGGCAGTTCTGTGGTGATCGTCTCAAACAGTAGATTCTGCGCCTTTGGCTCTGCCTTTTCTTTAGTGTCAGAGGGAAGAGAAAAGAATGATTGTACAGAGCATATTCCTCCCTGTGTTCCTCTATATACTAAGCTACCTTACTATGTATTCTTAACGGTAGCATAAAACCAGTGGGTGGCGAGAAAGAAAACATTTCTGAATAAAATCTAAGACCCTCCCTTAATATTTGTTTACTCAATAGACCCAAGTGACAAGCTTTTAAATTACTCATTAAAGTAAATGCCATTATGTAGGCATAGTTTATGTAGACATCTTCACTGACACCTGCGATTTAAATAACTTATTGAAAAGAGCTTGGATTTTTGCCCATATTTGCTTTAAATTTTCCATGAATGGGATTTTTATAGGCTGCATAAAGTCTATATATTGTATCTTGGCATGAAAATAATTTTATTTTATCTGCCAGAGCCCTATTAGGGCTCCTCTTAGGCAGACACTCAGCTGAGGTCAACCTCAGCCCACTGGCCTATGGAGCCTGGATTTTCTTTGACTTTTAAGAGAAATATGGGATCATGGATGCAGCCATGGAAATAACTGTGGGTTGGGAGGGAGGCAGTGTTGTGTGTCAGCATAGACCTTTCACCATCCCATGACAGAGAGATATATCCAGTGTCAATGTCACAGACCTAACAGGATTAGGCCCTGGGAGACCAGCCTTAATTCCCAAGGACCACGAGGAATTGCTGCAGATGAAGCAGACACTCTCTTAGATTGCCATCTCTTTGGATGCTCTTTATTTCATCAGTGATTTGTGATTGTGTAATAACTTTTAATATTCAAATAATTATGTATAGTCAGAATACAAATCTCTATCATATTTCAATATTAGATACCTGATCATAAATAAAATGATGCAAATATTACTGCCCCAGTTCTTGTTTTTTCTCTTTAATATTAACATTTTAACAGAAATAACATGGCTATTGGAGTCATAACGTTCTACACAGATTCCTAAGGTTAAATTCACATGGAGGGTGTGGGGAAGGGAAGAAGTGCCTGAACAAACTGTGGTGCCTGCATGTAGTTTACTGCATAGGACAGGTGCAGAGCTGCCTTTCTGCCAGTACCAGACATTCCCAATATTTTATCTGGGGTTACAAGGCTGTGAATTGAAACCAAACATGCCCAAGCATGCATGGGACAAAATGAGTTTTCACTCAGGATATGCAGCTGGATAATTATGTCTTGGTCAGAATCTGTCATCTTTTCAAGAGCCCCAAGTTACCCTAACAGAGGACAGAAGGACGGCGTGTATGCACCTTTACTACAGCATCAATAATGATTTTTAAATATAAATAGAGCAGGATCTTCAGAGGGAAGGCTTAAAAACTTGCATGTTAAAAGTTATTAAAAAACCTCAAGAAATACAAATGTTAGGCTTTTTAGTTGTCAAATTGAAAGGGGAACTGAATAAAGAAAGAGTTCAAGGGCAGATTCACATAGTGTGGGTACAATTTGGAGGCTACAGTGTAACGAGTCAGTGTGATGAGGGGCTGAGCAAATGATGAGCTAAGACTGAAAATGAGCCTCGTCAGGTGAATCACGCTCCCACCAGGAAGTCATTGGCACAGCCCAAGAGGAGCAGCAGCGCGCAGGCACCAGGCCAGCACAGAGGGATTTTTGTGCTGTGAAAAGTCAAGCAACATTAATTAATCAAACACCAACTTTAGATAGGACCTGAATCTATAGAAAATATGGGTTCCTGAGGCTATAAGAAGAACTAAATCACAGGGTGTAGCTCACCTATGAAACGACATAATGCCATGGAAAATCTGTAAATAGGAATTGTGGAACTAAGGTATGCCTGCAGGAACAGCAGTTTTTCTAAACCCTTTTTTTTTTTTCCCTAAAAAGCCGTATAAGTTTTGAGAGTCTGACAATTGTTTTTCTCCTCAGGGTATGGGAACATGGCCCCAAGCACTGTTGGAGGCAAGGTTTTCTGCATCTTGTATGCCATCTTTGGGATTCCACTGTTTGGCTTTTTGCTGGCTGGGATTGGAGATCAACTTGGAACCATCTTTGGGAAGGGTATTGCAAGGGTGGAAAAAGTTTTCAGAGTAAGTTCACTGCCAGTTTTTTACTTGTGTTGTATAACTTGCTTTTAATTCTGTTGCTATTACCTGCATTCCTTTTTACATGTTGGGGACCATGAAATATTCACGTCTGGTTGAGATGATGCCTAACATCTTTAGAGGCCTCTGTAGTCAGTGGAGAGAAATAGACATCTCTAGATGGTGATGCAGGGGTTACAGATCAAGCTCTGAATTTCCTTATTGAGACTATCTCAATGTATCTCCTAAGCTAGATTTCTTACAAGGACTGATTGTAAAAAAGCCTTCAAAACACCACAGGTTGATTTGGACATGTACGTCCATTCTCTAAAAACAGAAGTTAGTGTAACTTCTGGAGGAACAGGGATGTATTACCAATAAAGGCTAAAAGACTTGGAAAACAAGGTTACTGGAGTGGATGTGAACTTGGGAAAAGAGACGGCTGAGTGATACACTTTCTGGCATAATGCCAGTGACTGGAATCAGCTTCATGGTATTTACCTGACCTGCCTACCATGGCTACATTCTACACTAGGCTTCTGTATAGACTTTCTCATATGTAATTTCCCTTCATGTTGCCAGTGCCCTCTTTTTTTGAGTTTGTAACACTGCAAGTAGTTCTTTTGCAAAGAGTGCCACAGGCCTGGCAAATGCTGTTTTGCTAATTTGCTGATGATTCACTTCAGGGATTCTGTCTTTGAAGCAGAACTTCTAGAAGTGACCTGTGGGATGCTTTCTTTGGAGGCAGTGCAACTGGAGCTAAGTCTTTCCAGGGATGGAGTGGATGAGAAGCTGTCCAAGCTGGTTAGTTTAATATGCATCTATTTCTAAAACATTCCCACAGATGAGAGCAAATTACTTGTAACTGTTTTTGAAAGTAATTAATTGAGTATTAGATTGGATTATGAGCAATTTCCTTTTTGATTAAATTACTGCGAAGTGTTCCAGACCAGCCATAGGAAGTATCTCTCAGGTTAAACATGGAAAAAGGTGACTAGTGATTATGAGTGAGTAAGCATGTTCATGTCTGACTGGAGAGCATTTGGAAATGGCCTAAATTTTCATGAAATGAAGATAAGGTTTTTGAAAGGTGGCTCAGGTTGGGCTTGCAAAACCAGAAGTAGCTAAGATCCCTAGTTTCATTTTTACCTAGCTTCTCATCATATCTGCTTCACTTCAAAGGAATCCCAACCTTCCATCCTGCTTCTGCCCAAGAAAAACGACAATCTCGAAGTCATGATACGAATTGAGAGTCAGAAAATCTTTGTTTAATTGTCAGCTGTAGTATTGGCTTTCTGGGTGACGTGGAAAAGAACACTAAACTGTCAGTTTATGATAGTTTATGAATAAAATAATACATGCTCTGCTTGAGGTATTTTAAGATTCACAAGTGAATGCTGATACTAATGTTTCATACAGAATACATCCCTTTGGCACACAATGGGATTTCTTTTGGTATTCAAAGTACTCCTTCCTTTTCCTGAGTTAATGATTTGCTTGTTGTTTATAACCATCTAAACTATATCTTTTCTTCCTTGGTATTTTGTCAGCTTTCAAAGCAATTTACAGATCTGTGGTCCCCTTGTTTAGCCAAGATGTACGTTTCTTTTATTTTGATTCGCATAAATCCCTTCTTATATCTGTTCTTTTGTGATTTGGTGGATGGGCTTATACATAATTTCCTTCAATATTCCTAGTAATGACGTTCAGCTGTTTGAAATATTCCTGATATAGTCTGCAATTTACATGCATCTTAGTAACTAGTCTTAATATCAGTTGTTTCACTTTATATGATTATTTACATAAATTTGCCATATTATATATGATCACTAAAACATCATATATTATATATAAATTATATTTTTAGCTAATCAGAATATAATAATCATTATAACTTTAATAATTATGCAATTTATTGTCATGTTGCATTTACATTGTTAGGCTCCATAAATGTATGGACCTCATCAGATCAATCCCCAAGTGGAGTACCAGTTTTTGATTTAATCCTGGGCAGTCAACAACATTTAGTTCGATGTGTAACTATTGTTTCTTACTTTGTAACTGTCTCCATGATGAACTCAAATTCAGCATGTTTGTGAGCATAAAGCAGCCTGCTACAACCTTTAAAGAAAGGACATGAAAATTAGGAGAATAGTTAGAAGGAAACTAAAAGCAACAAACATAGGCTAAAACCACACTGAAAAGCATAATTAAATGTTGGGTGGTGTGCATCACAAATCTTTTGGGGCTAGCTGAGGGGTCACTGAGTGTGTATCAATGATCTAGTGATATAACAAATTGAATTTCCAGAAAGCTTTTGTCAAGTTTTCTCATCAAAGGCTACAAGGCAATGAAATCATGATGAGGTAAGAGAGAAAGTCTCACACATCAGTACATGTTTAGAGGGTAAATGGAGATTAGGAATAGATGGTGGCATTATCAGTGTGATTTTACGGGAGTCCTTGCTGAGATCTTACTGTTGTAACAGAGAAGGCCTGAAACAGTTCGGGCAAGAAGAGGAATATATAGGTGACACTGTCTGCAAATTATGTCTCTAGATGTTTCAGGATAGCTAAAATGGAAACTGCAAAAGGATGATAAGATGATAAATGGAATCCAGTGTTGGTGATACAAAATGATGCATATTTCTTAAGCTTGAAGAAAGAAATCCTAATATATTCACACAGGGATAACATCAAATTTCACTACTCCAGAAGGGACCTGAGATTACTATGGATGGTTGTCTGAAAATAGCACTGCAAAACTTAGCAGCAGTTAAAAAGGGAAAAAAGAATGTCACAAAAGGAGTTAAAAACCAAAAGACCGTTTTACCACTGCACAAATCCATAGTGCACTTGCACCATGAATATCACAATTTGGGACGGTCCAGTCCTTGGGGAAAGAATGGGAAGAAAATTTGCATGTGTCCTGGATGATATATCAAGTTTCCATGTGCATATGCCTCAACATTCTGCTTCTGTGTGTCTCCAGTTGCCTCTGTTTATCCCGTTCATCCTTAGGGATGATCAGCCATCACTGCTGATGTCAGTGCAGATGAGTTTCTGAAATATTTGCAATTTTGTCATCATCTGTGCAGGTGGATGGGCTTTGAAGGCGTTGTGGTTAGGATCTTTTCTGAAGCTAAGTAAGGGGCAGAATACATACACTGGCAGGCAAGAAGGAGAGGAAGGTTTCTCTGTTGGCACACCAGTCTTTTCACCCAACTCATTTCCTTAACAGGTCTCTTGCTCCACCCCACAGTGCAATTGTGGCATGAGTGCATACCATGCAAGGGACAGCCTGCCCCTGGCATCCCCTGACATAGCTGGAAAGATGAAAGGAGGATTCCTCCCAGAGGAGTTGTGCTAGTGCACTTCTGCTGCCTCTGACATGACCTGTGTGGAGCCCCACCAAACCTGCATTAATTGGGAGCACAAATTAGAGCCTAAGAATGCCATATTTAGCTATTACAGTGTTAGGGGTTGAGCCTCCGAGCAAAACTCAAGGTCCCTAACGCTCCTTAAATCCCTTATTGATACAGGGAAAAGGGAAACAAAACTCAAATCTCGGAATATATGGACGGGAAACTGAAACAAACTTTTAATAAAAATTCTAAAGTACTATCATATCACACAACTATATATTAAATGTAAAACAGGAAAAATAATACAGTAAGTTAAAACACTACAAAGGGAGGAAAAGGGAAAAACTACAATTATGGCCGATTGGCCACAGGCCAGGAGATGACGTCACGCCAGGATGGTAGCTCAGAAGATGGCGTCTATCCAAAACGGCAGCGGGCCAAGTGATTAAAAGTTTTTAACAGCTTAGAGAAGTATTTTAACAAGTTCACGGGGAGACCTCTTTCCAGTGTCTGTAAAAGAAAATTTCAAGGACACTCCGGACCGAAGCGGTGGCTTCTTCAGATAAAGGAGAAGCCCTCGTGGCTGGAACGCGAAGGGGGGTGAGCTTCCCCCGCGTCCGAATCCAGCGGTAGATTCTCGCCGAGTGAAAAATAGCTCCGCTCTTACCCGATACGAGAGAGAGATGCTGACTGAGTCCCACAACAATTCACAGTAGAGCTGGGCGCCGATAGACAGAACCAGTTCTGAGTTAGGCCCCGGGTGCGGGGGCAGGCCGCAGGCTTTCGGCCTGGTCGGTAGCCAGCCCTCTCGCTGTGGCTCTTTCTCCGAAGCTGCCCGGTGTCCAAAGAGGAGGAGACTCCTCCTGGCTGCAGGTTTTAAGGAGCATCTGCCGGAAGAAATCTTTTGACCTGCACTTTTAGCCAATGTGATGCCGGGTTTATGGAGCTTGTATGAAATAATCCCGATACTCTATTGGGCGCATTTCCAAAACAAGGAAGTCGTGGCTCAAACCGTGACATACAGTGATCAGCCAACTCACTCTGTGGGAATTTCAAGAACAATTTGAGCTCCATAAAGGGGGAAAGAGATCTGCTCTTACCAAATGCACATTACCCCCACAGCACTGACAGAATATTTCAGCAGAAGAGCTGGACATATGCTACTGCTCTTGTTATCCAAAATGTTACCAATATTTTGGTTTGTAGATTACGAGGCAGATAACTATTCAGTTTTGACTAGGTAGGGCTGGAAGTATTTCACTGCGAAATACTGCTTTGTAAAAACAGGAACTTTTCACGTACCATTTAAGGAAAGGGAGGCGCTGGCAGTGACATTTCCTGGGATACAAGGAGGTATCCCAAACACCACGCATTGGCTAGTCTATGCCATCTGTCCTACTGGAGTAAGCGTGCAAGTAAATAAACTTCAACTAGGACAGAGATGTAAGCCAAAGCATCCCCCATGCAAGCCTTACCTATGCAGCTACTGATTATTCCTCTATGTCCCATCTTCAATAATCGGGGCAGAACCTGGCTACTAGTCTGTTCTGAGATGCATATGAGTGTGATTCCCAAGAAAATGGATATGTACAGGGTCACCAGGTTCACTATATGCACTGATCACAAGCGTTCAATGTCTGGATTCAGTGATGAATCAGTTCTCCCAGCTCATCTGAGGAAACCGTGTACACATTCAAAATCTAGTTAAAACATTGATAATTCTTATAAATAATTTTCATCTGGCAAAGCTTTCCAGACACTACAGAAATGAAATATGCATTCCAAGGTGACATAAAACCATAAAACTAGTATCGTTATCTTACATGTGTGTGGGATCTTATGAACGACCTGAAACTGTTTCTATAATAAACGACATAACAAACTCCATTCTTTTGGCTTGCTCTGTGCACACAGAGGCTGCAAGCATCTAAATATAGAAAGGAAAGCACTCCGTAGGCAAAGTGCACAATTACAGAATGCAACAGCTGTCATTATCATGAGTTAAATATAGGCTAAATTCAGATAATCTTTATTCAGACCTTGCAATGAGAGTTTAGATTCTCACTGGAAGTAGATGGGATGAGCATAACCTGACAGATCTTCCCTCATCTTGCAGTTCAGTACAGATGCATTCAGCCTGGGCACAATGTGCTTCTGAGAGCACTCTGGGATTTTCTGGCTTCTAAGGTAGAGTCACTGTGAGCAGTTCCTAGACTTGGTTACTTCTTTCACTGCTCTGGCCTACAGCATGCCACTGGCAACACAGCTGGTAGGGTGTGAAGTGCAATACAGGGGTGTGAGTGAGCAGCCGAGACATGGATGTGAAGCTCACATCTCAAGAAAATACACTGCTTTGTGCAGACAAGCAATGCCTCTGTAAAGAATTCACACTTCACTGAACCAGTGACTTGTCAGAACAGACTTATCTGCTACCTGTCTTTCAGGTTTTCAGCTTAGGAACCTGTTTGCCCATCGATCTCTTGAGAAATTATTTGCTCTAGATTTAAGAGATGTGCTATGAAAATTATATACACTTTTTTTCTGAGAGACAGCAATAGGCATTACCTTAACCTTCAAACAGCCCTAAGAAAAGAAGTTCTTAGTTGGAAGATGAAGCTGGGGCAGGAGTAAGAGAAGTCCCATTGAGCTGGTGGAATTTAGCAACTGACAAAGCTCTGCCTTTCCTAAAATTTGTTGTTTGTCTTTCTAAATACATCAGATCTACCCTAGCTACACTCAATACCTTTTAGAGATTTTTGGTTTCTCTGATCTCTTTTGTTACTGTACAAGTCACAGGAATTTTCTTTACACATTCCTTATCTGAAAATTAATGGAAAGCAGATCCTGGGAAAGAGACTTTGGACAAGAGAGTAACCGTACAGAGGGGGAACACTTAAAAATACAGTCTTTTTTCTCTGTCTCCCCTCTGTCCATCCATTTGCTCTATTATCTCTCCCTTTGCTCTCTCTTCTCCTCTTCTTTCCCTTGGCTTACATCAAACCCATAGTGTTATACCTGAAACCAGTGTGAGACTGGTGAGTGAGTTCTCCACAAAGTTTGCTGTTCAGAGTTGTTCGAGGTTTCCTTGAAGTGCCACCTTTACCTCTTCTTCCCTAGGGTAATGCCATAGCCCAGGAACCATGTCTGCTTCCTGCGGGGCACACCCTGCATTTTCTTTTCCAGCCCCATATCAGCATCGATTCTTCTAATTTTTGGCAGCTAAATCAAACTTTCAGATAAGATCATTCCCAAGGCCAGAAATTCAAATCCAGATCACTGCTTAGGTAAGCCAGGGAAGTCATTCTGAATTTGAGCTCTTGTTACTGAATTCAAAATTTGGGACATGGTTAATAGATAAATGTATTATATCCTAAGTGTATTATATGCTACATTAGCTAGTATGATCCTATTTGTAGTTCTGAATATATGGCCTGACACCTACATTTCTAAGCAGATTAAGTTAGTGGAATACTGGCATAAAAGTTTCCTCTCCGATTCCTGACATCTAATCAAACGATACCAAGAATCAACACAAACTCTGTTATTTTGTTTTATTGCATTTCATTACTAGTCAGTGTCAGTACATTATTGTATCAGCTGCCAAAACCCCACTGGGAATATTAACACCCTATCTTTTCTTTTGTAATGTAAGGAAAAAAGCTACTTTTTTTTAAAATTCAGTCATGAACTTACACGGCGGAATGGTCCAGTGCCATGATCAATCTGCCATCTGCTGGCATCCTGTCTCTGGACAGAGCTGTCGTGACGGGGTATGAAATTCAACCTATTGGTGCATGAACACAGTGTTATTCCAAAATGATACAAGACCTATGAGCTGAAATTTCAGTGGTCAGAGCTTAGCCCAACAATTTCCTGGGTCATTTTCACCAAAACAAAATGGTTGAGAAATATAAAAAATCAGTCACCAGAAAGGAATCCTACATTTCCACAGTCTAGTAAGATTTTTCTTATTGTGCAGTAAAGACAGAAGATCTAATTACGTTTTGTTCTTTGGTATTAGCACTTTGATACCATAGAAGCCAGCCAGGAACAGGGCATAAGTGTACTAAGACTCTGTGAAAACACTGATTTGTAAACAGTGATTTTAAATGGAAAATAAATAGGCAGAGAAGAGGATGCGAGAGTAGCAAAAGGCAGGTTGGATGTGAAGCAGAAAGTTTTGGAGGCAAGAAGACAGGTGCAAATTAAAGAAAAAGTGAGGCTGAGAAGTTAGAAGAAGTGGTTAGGCATGATAAAAATTAAGTGAAGCTGAGGTGAAGATACTGCTAGAAGAATGGGAAAGAAGGAGCAAACAACCACTCGCTCAACAGGACTACAAGGATGTCATAAGGTTATGCAGGAAGAAAATTTGAAGGGCCAAAACTCAACTAGGACTTAATCTGGCCACTGCCATAAAAGACAATAAAAAATGTTTCTATAAATATATCAACAGCAAAATGAGGGCTAAGGAGAATCTCCATCCTCTGCTGTTTGCAGGGGGAAACAGAGTGCCCAAGGATGAGGAAAAGGCTGAGGTACTGAATGCCTTCTTTGCCTCAGTCTTTAATGGTAAGACCAGTTGTTCTTTGTGTACCCAGCCCCTTGAGCTGGAAGGCAGAGATGAGGAGCAGAATGAAGCCTCCATAACCCAAGGGGAAATGGTCAGTGACCTTTTGCACCACTTAAATGCACACAAGTGTGTCTATGGGGCTGGATAGGATCCACCCAAGGGTACTGAGGGAGCTGGCAGAAGTGCTCATCTAGCCACTTTCCATCATTTATCAGCAGTCCTGGCTAACCAGGAAGGTCCCAGTTGACTGGAGGTTAGCAAATGTGATGCCCATCTACAAGAAGGGCTGAAAGGAAGATCCAGAGAACTACAGGCCTGTCAGTCTGTCCTCAGTGCTGGGGAAGGTTATGGAGCAGATCATCTTGAGTGCCATCATGTGTCACAGACAGGACAACGAGGTGATCAGGCCCATTCAGCACGGGTTGATGAAAGGCAGGTCCTGCTTGACTAACCTGATCTCCTTCTATGACATGGTGACCTTTTTAGAGGGAAAGGCTGTGGACAGTGTCTACCTAGACTTTAGCAAAAGCCTTCGACACTGTTTCCCACAGCATTCTCCTGCAGAAATTGGCTGCTCATGGCTTGGATGAGTGTACTCTTTGCTGGATAAAAAAACTGGTTTGATGGCCTGGCCCAGAGAGTGGTGGTGAATGGAGTTAAATCCAGTTGGCAGCCAGTCACAAGTGGTGTTCCCCAGTGCTCAGTATTGGAGGAAGATTTGTTTAATGTCTTTTTTAATGATCTGGATGAGAGGATTGAGTGCTCGATCAATGGGCTGAGGTCAGTGGTAGGAGGTTCAACAAGGCCAAGTGGCAGGTCCTGCACTTGGTCCACAACAATCCGCTGCAACACTACAGGCTTGGGGAAGAGTGGCTGGAAAGCTGCACCTCCAAAAAGGACCTGGGGGTGTTGGTCGACAACTGACTGAATATGAACCAGCGGTGTGCCCACATGAGCAAAAAGGCCAATGGCATCTTGGCTTACATCAGCAATAGTGTGGCCAGCAGGAGTAGGAAAGTGATTGTCCCCCTGTACTCAACACTGGTGAAGCCTCACCTTGAATACTGTGCCCAGTTTTGAGCCCTTCTCTCCAAGAAGGACATTGAGGTGCTGGAGTGTGTCCAGAGAAGGGCAACAAAGATGATGAAGGATCTGGAGAACAGGTCTTATAAGAGCATCTGAGGGAACTGGGGTTGTTTAGCCTGGAGAAAAGGAGGCTGAGGGGAGATCTTATCACTCTGTACACCTACCTGAAAGGAAGTTGTAGTGAGGTGGGGGTCCATCTGTTCTCCCAACTAACAAGCAATAGGATGATAGGAAATGGCCTCAAGTTGTGCCAGGGAAGGCTTAGATTGGATATCAGGAAAAATTTCTTCACTGAAAGGATTGTCAAGCACTGGAACAGGCTGCCCAGGGAAGTGTTTGAGTCACCATCCCTGGAGGTATTTAAAAGACATGCAGATGTGGTGCTTAGGGCCATAGTGGTTAAGTTGGCAGTGTCAGGTTAACAATTGGACTTGATGATTCTATAGATCTTTTACAACCTCAATGATTCTATGGCAGATGAAATTTTCCCTCATAATTCACATAGTTCCTTTACACCAGAAGAATTGATGTGTCATATGAACTTGCTATGTTACCTGCAGGAAAACTTTGACCATGAAATGATGCAAACACTTTCATTGTACACAAGATCACCTTGTTCTGGAAAGACTGAAAGTGATGTAGCTTTGGAGAGAAGCACTATGCAGAGCATAGAGTATGCTGACTTGAAACATTTTTTGTTTTATTTCTGTGATTCTATGCCTCTCTTACTAGTTGGGAATTTGGTTCTTTGAAGCTGCTTCTGTTTTGCTCCCCACACAGCAGAATAACTTGCTGAGGAAAAAAATAATCTGTGTGGTATGAGCTTGTACAGAAAAAAAGAAGTGTTTCAGAGGACTGATTTACAAACCCTGAACAAAAGGATGTAAGCAGGCTGAGCTCACTATCTATCCTTTTGCCAGTAACACCTTAAAGGTCCATCTAAGAGTCACAGTTCCCTGAGCAAGGTTAAAAAAGAAGTGCTTGTAGGTCAACAAAGGATTGGTTTACATATGTAGATACTTATATGGTGTTTATTTCAAGTAGGTATGCACCTGAATGTACATTTCAAATCCGAGCATCTGAAATTTAGGGGTGATTTAAAAAAACCATAGGCCTAGATCTGAATTTTGCAGTTAGTTAACACCAAGTTATGGATACAAACATAACCAAATATTAACAAAAGAGATCTGCAGGCAATGTCTTACCCTTCATAATCTTCATAAAGCATATTTGGCTAAACATGGACCTTACAACATAAGAAGAATAAAAAATATGGATACTCTCTAGAGCTTGCCCGCAATACATCCATAGTGTCTTACAATTCTGGTGAGTATTTTATTTTCAGTTCCACTGTTTTAAATCTGAAGACATGCTTTTGTAAATTAGCCAATGATAAAAGTGAAATTGAGGAATGTAGGTACCATAGGAATCCAGAAATTTCAGCATCTGCATAGGCTCTATAGAAAGAGCACGGCAGAAAGAGCAGCTTGGAAGAGCACTATACAGCAGTTAGCATACTGAGCATGGATACACCACAGTCAGCAAATGCTCTGCCTCCATTTATTTCAGCTTTTCTTCCTCATCAAACTTTATTTAGACCAAAAGTAACTGTCTTTAACTGTCTTTGAAAACACAGTGATGAGATGTTAGACTCTTCAGAATTATTTGTCTCTAGCAATTTAAGGCTGATGCGCTCTCCTCAGGAAAATAAGATTTCTGCACAATGACTTTTTAAGCATATGGAAATTCAAATAGTGTATCTCTTACCACACTGGAGTGGGTCAGGAACCACTTCTGATGGGTTATTTCTCCCTCCATCCTCTTGAAAAGGAGTTTCACTATGCAGAAAACAACAGGGTATGGTGAGGAAGTATGTTTCAATCCTTTCAAAAAATACCTGACAACAGTTTAAGTCAAAATGCATGAGCACTCCTGAAATCCAGGACCTAATTGTTAAGATGTGTGCTCCAGGTTGGAAGACCCTGGGTGCATTCTCTTCTAGTTCATCAGTAACATATCTGTTAAAAAGAGGACTGTTAGTCTCTCTGTGCAAGTGTATTCCTCTCTGCCTGGACTCCTTCAATGCCCTTCTTAACAACAGTTCTAATTGCTTTTCTTGGATGTAAAGCCGTCCAGACCCAGGGCCATCTTGACACTTTACTGTAGTATGTCTAGCAGAAGTGTGACCATAGACTCTTACAAAGTTGAACTGGAGGATGAAAGGCAGGAGTGGTAAAATTACAATTCCTGATACTAAAATATGTTTCTCCTTGAGACGCTGCAGGCCATACCGTCTTTTATGTTTCTAACTGGTGCTTTATTTATGGTGATGGAAAAATAGCAGGAAGTTTCATTTTTGCTTTTGATCATCACCTGCTCAATAGAAGATACAGGCAAATTATTATCTTACGGGTAAATTAAACAACTAATGGTGTGGGCTGTGACTTCATTATGTGCAGTGACTCTTCATCCACCTGAGCCAAATTTGTCTCTGGATTCTCTTTTAGGTTCAACCACTGGCTTGTGGTGTGGTCTTGAATATGTTGGGTTTCTCTTTGGATCACTTTCCTCCTCCATTATATCTGAGATGAAGGAAAGTATCTTTTTCTGCACAGTGCTGAGATAGCATGCTAGTACTTAAATATTCATGACAAAATCCCAGCTTTTGGCGTTTTATATCCTCTAACTGGGTATTTAGTTCAGTTAGTGATGCTTACATCTAGCTAATCTGCTTCAAGGAAAGTAACTTAAGTGCAGCAAACCTTTGCTGATTTGTTTTTATCCACTGATAGTTGCTGAGTATGAGCTTAGAGTCTAAAGCTTACAGGGGCTGCCTGGGGAGCACATCTTCTTTAATCCTGCCAGTCAATAACCTTTTGCAAATTGGCATATAATTTAAGGGTTAATATTAACTTGAACGGTTAAATTCGGATCTTGATTATCTCTGCAAGATTCTTTAAGCATTCGGTTTTATCAAAAATGTCTTTTAGGCCAGTAAGGTTTTGCAAGAAGTACAGCATCAGCCTGAGGCAAATTCAAAGAGAGGATCATGAAGATCTTGAAGTGAGTCTACCTCTAAAGAGAGCCCCAGGAGGTGTTGAACCTGGTGATAGTTGAAAGGCCATTCCTGCGCTTGATAGAAAGAGAAGGCAGCTGCTCTAAGAAGAAAGAACATGTCAGCACTAGGAAGATATGATAATTGCTCCAATTTTAGAATCAAATCAGCCTCAATAAAAAGATCATAGTATAAACAGAGGAGGAAAGACTATTCTAAACCCAGGCTTTAAAACTAGCTTAAATCCAGAGTATAGCGTTATCTGGAAATCTCAAGTCAGCTCCAGCACACCGAAACTGAAGCCCTATATACGTTGAAGTCCCTCCTCCAAAGTAATTATCACTGGTATTACTGTAACCCTCCTTCTGTGAGTGTTAGGCACTGCACAGTGTAGCTGTTCACTACAGGGCGCTTCAGAGAAGTCTTGTACTCTTTTGCCTGCTTATGTGAGGCCTTTTAATATCTTTTCATTTTTTTTTTCTTCATTATTTAAAATCATTAGAGGTTCAAACCTTCAATAATTCTTCTTACTGGCATAATACTCTTGTCACTAAACTGCAGTCTCTGTAATATTTTACAGCTCTTAAAAACAGAATATTGTACAAAACTTAGTCAGGAATCCATGATTAATACAAAGGCTTTATTTATCACTGTTCAGGTATCTACATTACAGTAAAATGTAATAGTTAATTTTTCATTTGGGAAGCAATTTTCAATACATTGCTTTCTGATTGTGGATAGGCTGCGGCTATTGCAGTATATGAACCCAAGTTCCTCTGTTATTTTCAGGATTTTTCTTCATCTACTTCAGGATTTTTTTTTTTTTTTTTTTTTTGGTAGGGTGCCTCTTTGAATGTTTACACAGAATTAATTAATAAACCAAAGATAGGTGTAGTAGGCAATTAGTAGCTAAAAAACTGATTTAAGTGCAAGGTAAGAGAGTATTTGGCAATTGACACTGAGTTTCCAAACCCTTCTGTGGATGTGTCCTGGTATGAGATAAACGGGGTTGGTTTATCTTTGATAGACACATCAAACAGCCAGTGGTGTATTCCTCCCATGACACCAGCACATATCACTGGTTCCGGCGTTTTAGCAGGCCCTGGCACTTCCACCAAAAAACAGCACACAGGGCGGGCACTGGGGGTTTTTGTTCCGCTGCTGCCACCCTGGCACGTGCTCCACAGCTTCGCTGCCACTGTGCCGCCCTACCGCTCAGCGTGGTCTGGCTGCTGGAACTGCTGTCGTCTCTTTGCTGGTGCCCTGCCCTGTGCATGGGCTGCCACCACTGCTGCCAATGCCCTGCCATGCTGCACCACGGCCCTGCCCTGCTGCATGGACTGCCACTGTCGCCCCGCCCCTGCCGGTTCTGATCGTATATCAACTTAATACCTTGTTTTCTGTATATAATATCTTTCTATTGTTATTAAAGCTGTTTGAGTTTCCTAACTCAACAGAGGCCTCACAAAAAACTTTTTCCTTCCCCTTTCTTATCTCTTTCTTAAGCCTTTCTTCTTGGGAAAGGGAGGGGGCTAATTAGACCCCAGCCTTGGCCAGCTGGTGACAGGATGATGGATTGATCTATGGATGATTATTTACCATCTTTAAAGAACATAAAAGAAATAAGTAATGATGAAGTAAGTTTTCAGGAATTTTTTTCCCCCACTATTAATTTGAAAGTACTCAGGTTATTTTTAACGTACATCATGGATGATCTCTGGAATATGAGCTCCATCCTTTTGCCAGCTGTTGCTCCCTCTAGCTGCTTCTTTTTTGTTTTCTATGGGGAAAGAGATGAGCATTATTTCTTTTTCTATATCTAAGCCCAATCTTTACTAGCTCTCATTTGATTTGAAACCAGGTTAGTATTCAGAATTCTCAGGATAAGCAGTGGCAAGGAGTTCTCTTTCCATGCAGATCCTGAACCCAAATTTTCTTGTCAAGCGAGTGGAATGGTTCTTTACGGTTTAAAATGTTTGGGAACCATTATTCTTAAGAGTAAAAGTATACCTGTCTGCCTCCTGCTAAAATTGGTATTAGTCTCATAACTTTTAATTGCAGTGAAGTGTACTGGAAATAAACGCCGTGAGTTTCAAGCAATTATCTCTAATGAACCACAAGTCAAACAGGAGCTGAAAGCGTGATTAACAGTTTACTGAACAGCTAGGGTTTCTTAGGTACTTTGTGCGAAGCTTAAAAAATAAAAGATACTTTGGTGGAAGCTGCTGATCAATGCCAGAGAACATGTGAACTTTTCAACCATCAGCCTGCAAGTTAAAGTCTTTCCTAAGCACCAAGGGTGAATATCCTTCTTTTGTTAGTGCCTGTGGAAACTTCTCTGTGTTCCTGATCATCATCATCATCATGGCTTGGCTTCGCGGACGAAGATTTGGCAAGGGCTTTGCCCACGCTTATTGCAAGCGCGTTGATGGCTGAAAAGGCCAATGCGGGATAGGCAAGACCGGTTGCAAAGAGCACACCGGAGGGTCTCCTTGGGTGGTATAGTCGAGGCACGGTTCTTTCTGCGCTGTCTTTTCTCCTCGAGCCTGATTCTACGCGTGCTCTCAAAGGAGACAGCAGCGTTATGTATGGTGTGTCTCCAAATCTCCCGATTGGAAGCCAGGGTGGACCACTGATGGTGGTCAATATGGCCTGGGCTGAGGTGTTGTTTCAGGGAGTCTTTATATCTCCTCTTTGGAGCTCTTCTCTTGCGGCAGCCGGTGGCAAGTTCACCATAGAACACGATCTTAGGGAGGCGGTGATCCGCCATCCTGGAGACGTGCCCTGCCCAACGCAGCTGCGTTTTCAGCAACATGGCCTCAATACCTGATAGTGCAGTGCTGAAATACCAAATTTTATGTGCCAGGGTTTTGATGTAGGTGTTGCCATCTCTGAAAACCAGATTTATATCCTAAAGAAAATCCTAAACTTAAGATTGTTTAAGTTTTCAATATAGGTAGTAAAGGAAAAGCAAGACAGAAATGTAGCTGCAACATAAAATTGCTCGTAATACAGTAACTGTTGATCCGCCTTCTCCCCCAACAAATACACAGAGACATTTTTGTTAGTGTTCTTCAGAATATCCTCCAAAACTCCTGTGGGCAATGACTGGGTAAGCATCAAAGACTGAGTGTGAGGGGTGTGATGGGTCTTGAAAGGCAATAGATAGAAATTACTTCATGAAGGTACCTGTACATGGTGCCTCATCCCAGGCTTGAGGACTGTGCTACTTTCCTACTCAAAAGATGCTACTTCAGGGTTATGTACAGGCTGGATGAAGTTGGCAAATTTAGTGTTGTGTTGCTTTACGTATTCAACCTCCCCCTTTTCAGGACTGTCAAGCTATCATATTAACCACTCTAATGTAATTTACATGTTCATATTTTTCCCTTGGCACATACACATGTCATTGAGACAATAAGAACTTTTGAGTTATATTTAGAAGCATGGGATGAAATATTTGATGCACCTTTCACCCTACACCAGACCTTTCCTTTTAAAGGTGGTCCCTGCCCTTCTTTTACCTCTGCTGGTAAGCTGTGGCAGCTCCTGCAAATTGTTGGAGAAGGCTGGGAGGAGCAGGACAATAGTTGTGGCATGGAGAGACACTTCTAGGGGTGACACATTTCACACTCTTTCCATGTTTTTTTTCTCAGGATGAATGACTCTCTTTTCCTCCTTGTACTTTCCTTCCACTCTTTTGGGATCTGTATCCCACCTAGAGTAAAATTCGCTTCCTGTGGGCTAGTTACCTGAAATGATGCTCTTTGGTTACTTGGCTAGTCACAAATAGTGCTCTTCTCTAGAAAGACTGAAATATTACAGTCTTTATGGTGTTAATATCTACAGGAAATCTCCTGGTAAACACAAAACATGCTTTGGAGGCTTTTGCAAGAATTTCTTGCAGAGAATAATGTATGCTATTGTACCTGAGAAGGTGAAAGGGAAGGCTGCTTAGCCAGTTATTCCAAACTAAGCAGAAGTTGAAAACTGCAGGCTAGAAACAGATACAAGAAATCTAGCCTGAAGACGTACTCCCTGTTTCAAAAGGTTACTGTTAAATCTTACAGTATCTAGTCCAACAAATATCTAGCATCACGAATGCTGATGTTGTTACGATGATAATCACTAGGGAAATGTTCTGAAAACAACACTATGAAGGAATCTGGACGCTTCATTTCACTCTAGAGGAAGAAAACAAACAAACAAACAAATAACAGAATACAAAATGAAAGTCCAAACAACTGAAAATAAAAAAAAATTGAATTTCTCCACCCTGCTAAGAGGAGATAATTCTAACATGAAGTTAGATTTTCTTTTTCTTGCAAAGCCTTTGAAAGTGGCCGTGTCATGCAATAGATAAGTAGATATCTCACTGATCTAGCTATACTAATTGTCTTTCTCTGTCTCAGTGCAGTTCTTGATTAGATGATGAGCATGTACTCATAAATCTTGCCTCGCTGCTATGTGGCACTTTTCTTTGCACCACTATAACTGCATTTCATTTTTCCTGCTGAATTGCACTGATGAACAAGACGAAAGCATTGACTCAACACTGATCAAAATCAGGGTGATCAGGAATAGGAAGGTAGAATCCTTTCAGGTACAGGGAAGTGCTGTGGAACAACCATTATTAACCCATTCTTGCACCCCCTGGAAGAGGGGAATATAAGTGTAACTCTGAAGGAAGGAATTAGTTATACATTCCAAATGTATTTGGAATCTGTGAGCATCCTTTGAAACTGCTTAAATTTGTACCAGGAGCCTTTGTTGTTCTTTCTCTGCTTTATCTTGGGCTGAACACAGCTCATCCAGAATAGAGGTTTAGAATCATTATTGTCATTTTTGTTTCTTCTGTAGTGTAATAAGCAATGTGCAGAGATTACTTGGTGCATATCAGAAAGTCCTACATGTGCTTTCTAGAGAGAGGAAGAAAAGGCTGAAAAGGGGTATATCAAGCCAATTCTGAGCCAGTGTTTCTGTATTTTTATGACATAGTGCCAGTACTCACATTAGAACTGCAGCAAGATCCATACCTAGAGGTTTACAAAAATAACATTAAAGAAAGCTGCTGCTCTGTGAGAGGCTCGCTGCATATTCCGTCTGGGTCTAGGCAAACACTTCGCAGAATTGTGGAAAATCAGCAATGTAAAAATACCCTTTCTTTACCTTTCAGGACTGTTTCTCCCAAGCTTAGTAACAAATGTGAGTGCTTACAGCTTTTTATATCTGTCTCCCCTATGGTACTTACTACAGTTAAGAAATAGGGGATGGATTTTGCATCTTCTCATGCAGCAATAGCAGTGCTCTTTATAAAACATGAGAATTAAAATAGCACTGAGGCACTAAAAGAGCTGGTTAGACAGTGGGGGAAGCCCATCTCTAGTGGAATGGCTCAAACCACTGTTCTTAATCCATAGAGGTGTCTGAAATGTTGTATATATTTTAAAATATGATATTTAGAATTCTGCTGCTATGCATTCAAGGGGTGTTGCCTTCTTCATTAAAGTGGTGAGTAGGCTGTCAGCAAGCACCCACACAGTTGCTGGCTAACTCCCCTCCCTGCAGCAGGATGGGGAGAAAATAGGAGGAACGAGTGAGAAAACTCATGGGTCAAAATAAAGACAGCAAAATCACTTACCAAGTACAGTCAGGAGCAAAACACTTGAACTGGGGATTTTAATTGATTGCCAGTTAGTATAAATTTTTAAATACTGAATTGGGTATTTGGAAATAAAGACAAACATTCAAATTGCCTTTCCACCCCCTCCCCCAGGCTCAGCTTCACTCCCAGGCTCACTTCACTCCAGACATCTCTCCTCCACCCATGTTATCACTGTAGGTCACACTCAGACCCTCCAGTGTAGCAGTGAACAGCACAGGGGGTGGGATCAGGACACAGTGGTTTCTCTCTACCAATCCTTCCTCTCAACTCTTTTCCTCTGCTCCAGCACTGGTCCTTCATGGGCCACAGTCCCTCCAGGGAAGTACCTGATTTGCCATCAAGCACCTCCCACTCCCCTGACCTCAATTCCCTCCTCTTCTGCCTGTCCAGCATTTCTGCCCTTTCTTAAATACACTTTCCCTGAGGTGCCACCATCTTGTCTGAGGCACTCGGTGTCCTGCAGTGGGTCAGTTGGAGCTAGCTGGTACCAGCTGTGTTCAGAGAACACAGAAGAACAGAAGTTTCATATATTGTTCTTAGATGTTTACTATAAGCCAGTGATATTTAAAATACATTTCATTTCAGTCTCATTTTGAATGTGAAGGGGCTAGGACAAGTTAGAAAGAAAGCCACAGTGACAGGTATAGGCAGCAGTGAGGTTGATGTGACCATACCACTGATCACTGGGGAGCTTTGTGAGCCCAGTGCTGTGCCAGTCTTTCCATATAGCCTGTTGAGATGGGCATCACACTTTGCTGAGTTATGTGCCAGGCTGTGGACCAGGGCTGGCTTGCATTTGACTGGCCTGAAAGGCAAGGAGTGCGAACCTATACCTATCTGCTCTGTCTGCAGTAACAGCAAAAATGTTTTGACTAAGGACATATCTAATATTTGTGGCAGAGAAATAAATAGAACTGATGCATCTGATAGTTTTATGCTTTGAGTACAAAGACTGGCTTTTCTCTTGTTAAAATATTTTGATGTGGAGAAAGTGATTTGGAAAATGAGCTGTTTAATTAGTGCATGGGCAGAGACTATCTGTTGCAAGAATAGTTGGCATCATCGGAGAGGGCATAAAGTGAAGAGTAGGCAAAGTGCACAAAAGAAATGTTAAAGAAATGTGGGTTTTTTTGGACAAGTGCTCCAAAATGCAGAGCCCTGTGGAGAGATGAAAACAGCACGTTTCATGAAGGCATAGTATACTAGCACTGAAAATATGCCATCGGTCATCTAGCCAAAAAGGTAAACAGCTTGCTTGGAGTCTTGGGGATATTTGTCAGGAATTCAGAAAAGAAAATGTTTGGAAGACAGAGGAACCATCTGAGCTCACTGTGAAGCAGCAAATGTTCCCTTGCTATTTTTGAGTAGTACTGTATAATGGGGGAGTTTCTGTGAAATGAGAGGTGACACTACAAAATCTTGGAATATGCATATTTAAAATATGCTGTTCATGGAAATATTATATGTTCTATATATTTAGCATTTAGTCTAGTCTGAAAAGTGGCTGTAGCATCTTTTTATCACATGCATAATGTCTTCTACTTGGAAAAACCAATTTACTCCTTTTTGGAAGAAATATATATCATCCCGGTGGCCTCAGCTTGGGAACTTAAGAAGGTTGTTTGTTCTTTTTGTTGTTAATGACCAGAGAGAGGGGGAAAAAAAAAAGAAAGCGGGGGGGGGGGGGGGGGGGGGGCGGCGGGAAGAAAAAGAGATTTCTTTTAACTCCTGAAATTATTGGATAAGACTGAAACCGAGAAGACCCCAGTGTATGTAATAGAAAACAAGGAAAAAGCAAGGTCACACTCATTGATGGAAAACATGCATAAGAACTAAATTCCACTGATAAGGATGTCTCCATGAGAATGTCTGTCTTCAGCCCTCTCAGCACTGGAGCAGATTGACATTAGGTTGTTTGAATTAATATAAGCAAGAGATGCCATATGCAGTCGTGTTGCTTGTTTAGCATTTAAACCACATTAAGAGTAAAATTAGCACCTCCATTAGTAGATGGCAATGACCCCTCATAGGTTGTTATGTGATTGAAAACTCTCCATCTTTTCTTCTTAGATTCCTCCTTTAATCTTTTCCAGAGTGTCTCTAGATAGATTTAAATTGAAGCCTCTCTCATTAACAGGCATTAATTTATTTATGTTTGATGAATGTCTCACAAATTATCTGCTTCATCGATGTGGAGAGAACTTGTTGGTAAAACAAAACTGAAAAAAAAAGTAGAAAACATCTCTTTCAAAAGTGTTTTCATTTTACTTAAACCACTATGAGATTAACTACTCCTGGAGAAAGGCCTCTCTTACTGTTTCATTTTGACACCTACAGAAAATTCTGTCTTTATTACACAAAATGGGCTCCGAGGATGTGTTAACTTGTCTGGAGTTGCTCAGCTATTTCCAGTGTTTGGCTTCAGATTGCAAATACTATCTAAACCAGAAAGTTCTTTCAGGGGTAGAATCCTAAATGCAGTTCTTGTTTGTTAGTAAAGCCAGTGTGCAGCTGGAGAGCATTTTCCACAAGGCTGCTGGAAGTTCATGTACTGTGGGAACACGGGATGTACCTAAGTTTCTTTGACAGACAGAGCTATTAGACTGCAATGACATGCAGTACCTCATGAGTTTATTCAGGTTCCTATTACAGTCCCAGATAGTAAGACAAGGCCTGGAAGGAGGAGGGAGAGGTGGCAAGAAGTGGCAAACCAATTCTATACCATGATGATCAGGGCATTAGGCTGGAAAAGAGAGCAAAAGTATCAGAAAGGCATAAGATGGCTGTTCCCATGAAATATATTGTCCTAAGGAAAAAAAACAGATTTTGAAGAATTTACGGGTATTTTTTCTCTTGTGAAAATACCAGCCTAATTTTTCAGCTTCTGTAAGTCAAAGACCTGAGGTATGAACCTTTTCAAATTTCTCAGCCACTGGTATGTATGTATATATATATACATTTATATATATATTTCTTTTAATAATGACTTGGTACAGTGTAATACTGCAGTGGCTTAGGCTAATCTAGTCTTGTCTTAATACCGCTGTTCCAAAACTGGAATGAAAATGCTGCGTTTCCTTATTCCTGAGAACCTGGGCAGCACAAAATAATGTTCTTTGTAGGAAAATAGCATGACCAATTCCATCCACAAGGAATATCGCAAGCCAAGCTTTTTGTAATGTGCAATTACTACAGTGTACATATTCCATGAATAATGACATTTATGCCTTGGCATTTTCTTGATCTGTAGCATTTATACTCTACTGTGAATGTTCCCAGAATGCATAACTGTAAAAAGACCCCTTCCTTTCACATGTCATGTGTCATTGTCCATTAAGTAATTCTGCTTCTGAGTATTCTTTAATTCTTTTTTCAGTAGCTCTGAAAATGCTGTGCCTGATTCACGATTGCTTTTGGACTTCATTTGTACCACTGGAAGAGTAAGGGAAAAACAGACCCTCAGCTGCTCAGCTTATGTGGGAGTGACTGAGGTGCAGAAGAACCATGAGTCAGGCCTTTCTGCAGAGCTTCTCGTTAACATCATTACCATTTTGACTTAAGAAAACCCAACAACCTTCAGCTGAATTTATCACTTGGACAAGTGGATGTCCTGAACATTTGGTACTGATTTGTAGGGCATTCTTTCCACTCCTGCTTCTATCATGAGACAAGACAACCCCAATATATATTGAAATCCATGTTAATGTTGCTATATGGGGGCTGGAAGAAGGTTTACTATGCTAACCTTGCTTTACTAGTGATGCTTGGCAGCTCCAAAGTACTACTTGTCCAAGTATTCCCTGCACTGCATATGCCTCGTAACTTCCACTGTAGCGAGGTGTCTACCATTTCTTTTTTTCATACCTGTAGATGGAAGCATTTACTAGAAGTTTACAAGTAACCAGGCAACATCCATGCGATCAGTTGCTTTCCCTTCACTATACGTACATAAGTCTGAAATCCTGCTGTTGTGAATGTGTGTCCGTAACTCTTAAAGAAGCTAGATGATCCTCCAGTGTTTTATCAAACTGCTCATAGAGGCTCCCCAGGAAAAACGGAAATAAGAAGTTAAGTTGGGTTTTATATTCTTGTGTTGTTTTTCTACCTTGGTACTTCAGTGGCAGTTTTTTCCATGTCTTGTATTTGACTATGATCTTATTTATGGCATTATATTATTAATCCTATTTAACCATTTTTGTTCAGCCAGACACAGAAAACAATGCACACACACACAAAAAACCCAACCAAAAACCAAACAACATAGGGACCATCTCAAACAGTTCAGAACTAAAAGTATTTCTGAAATATGGTATATCTATTCTGCTAACCAAGTTCTAAATGAAGAGCATCCCAGGTCAGATGAGTGCCTAGTGAGGGTCAGACATTCCACCTCTAAAATAAAAGCTCATATTTTAGTGGAAGCAGTAGTACTGCTCACAAGCTGGTTAGATATTAACCAGTTCAGGCAATATCCCTTTTGTATATTATAAAGATAACTTCTGAGACCTTATTTCCTGTCTAGGCAATGTCCTAATCTGAAATGAGATCTCATTTGTGGGTTAAGAAAGATCCTTGACTTGGAAAAGTAATTTGGAAATACGTGACTTATAGTGACCTCCACATTCCTTTTCCAGGATGAATACAGAATTTACACTGCCACTATAATTAAGCCACAGTAAGATTTCTAGTAATTTCCAGGTTTCTCATGAAACTCATATTGAGTTTTGAGTTTATTTACAGCACGGAAAATCTGAAACAAATCCATCAGTTGTGTTAATCCAGGCTTGCATCAGTATTAATGGAAATAAAATCTATGTTTATATTAAATAAAGTGAGACTTTATATGATCTAGGAGTGTAAAATGTTGCAACTATACTGCTTATATTTGTATTTGGTTTATAGCAGCCAGTAACACATGTACTTTTTGTTCAAGAGCTTTTCCAGTGCGGATTTGCATAGGTAATTTTATCTCAGTTTGTTTGTATTTGACTTAAATCCTTTATTTTTGGAGTGGACTGATAATATAGTTATCTATTTTTGAAAAGGAGATATAACCTTCGTATTTGTGACTGAAAGCGGGAAATCCTGAATCAAGGAAAGTCTGGAAAACCTGAAGCATGAATTATTTCTACATAAAATCTCAGGATTTTAGAAGAAAGAAATGGTTTCTTTTCATTTCAGTCTTGGTCTTGCTTGTTGAATGCTTGGAGCTCATGAGGCAATGTGGGTGTATGGAGGTGTGAGTGAGCACTTCTTCTTACATATCAAACCGAAACTGGAGTGTACCTGAGCCTTTCTAAAGCTCAGGACTGTTTTTCCAGGATGTATTTCTGGTAGGTTAGTAACTGCCTAGTGCATAGAAAATGGGAATCACCCAAATCAACGCAAATCAATGGGTTCACTATTACCCAGGAAAGGCTCTCACTAATGGGGAAGGGAGGGTTGTTTTCTACCTAATAAGCTCACAAAAGGCAGAAAGACAAATACCAGGGGACACTAACATGATCAGTCTGCTATTCACAAGGTACACAGTCCCAGAAACCCACTCAAAAATATTTCTTTTATTTTGTTATTTCCTTTCTCTAGAAAAAGCAAGTGAGTCAAACAAAGATCCGGGTGATCTCCACCATCCTCTTCATCCTGGCAGGCTGCATTGTCTTTGTGACCATTCCTGCAGTTATCTTCAAACACATCGAGGGATGGACAGCCTTGGAGTCCATATACTTCGTGGTTGTCACTCTGACTACCGTTGGCTTCGGTGACTTTGTAGCAGGTGAGTAGCTTTTGAGCCTAGATGCTGCACACAAGGCCCTTGGCTCTTAGAATTTGTTTTCTGGTGTAGGGAGGAGGCTTTTCACAATGTATTATATTCCAGTGAAATGATGCCAAGTGTTTCTGTTGGGGTTACTGTGCAATAGGACACCAGGTAGATTCAAGATCCAGGTGCTTTGCCACCTGCAGATTGCAAGGT
The DNA here is from genome assembly GCA_009769605.1 of Bucorvus abyssinicus. Lineage (NCBI taxonomy): Eukaryota > Metazoa > Chordata > Aves > Bucerotiformes > Bucorvidae > Bucorvus > Bucorvus abyssinicus. The sequence continues at coordinate 18,956,451 of CM020036.1, forward strand.
TTCAGCAGTGTAGATAACGTGAGCCTGGGAAGTCCTGATGATCCATTATTGTTCAGCAAGTTATGCACAAGTCAAATGACATTCCCATTGAATTCAAGATTTCTATTAGTCCTTTAGGTCTCAGTCTGAGGCTGACTGCAGAAGCAAGTAGCCAAAGTGATGAATGGATGATCAGCAGATCTGAGCCATAGGGCTAGAGAAATCTCTGGTCAGACACAGTAGGGGGCAAGAGCTGCAGCATTTCAGAAGCTGCATTTTGTTCTGTAACCTTGGCAGAAATTCTGACATTGCAGTTTCCCTGTTAAGGGAAAGTGATATAGGAAGAGAAGGACTAATGGGGTATGCAACTCAGTGCGAGGAGGATACTCTCCGAGATTAATACAGCACTAGCAGGAACTGTAAATATCCATGCTTATCAATTTCCAAAAAGGGAGTCAAGACTTGGCTGGAGAGATGATTTTTTTTTTAACTTTACTGCTTTGTTAACAAAAAGGTGGTTAAAATAAGTGGAATTTTTTTTCCTGTTAGTGCATGACCCCTACACCTCCTTCCTTTTAGTGGTCTTAATTAAAGGCATTAAGATGTCTGTGTGACAAACAGCCATATCATGGTACTGTTTTGTTGCTTTCTATGACTAAGTGAAATACGAATGAGTTAAAAACATCAAATGAAACTACAGAGATATATTAAATTTTATTTGCCAAAGAGCTGTAGACAAGTCTTTTTGTAGTCAAGACTGATCTTCCTTTTTTTATGACATAGTGGTATCGAAAACATAAATTTCTGAGGAAAAAAGGCATTGAACAAAGAGAGCCCCACATATGAAAAAAAAAGCATTTTACGAGAATTCAGATACAGAAGTGACTGGTCCATTTTAACCACTTAAATGTGAAGAGAAGCTCACTGATACTCTGTCCTTGTGGTATCACAGTGTGAAATAAAAATAATTCACAATATTTTTCTTAAGCATATCACACTTCAGTATTGTTTTCTTTAACAACATATTAGTAAAAAAGTCCTGAATATTAAATTGTTCTAAATCCAACATAGTTAGGAGAATATAATCCACAGCTGGGTGGCTACCAACAACTACGATTTTTCAAAAATCAAATGGAGGACTCTGAATGAGAAAACTTCAGAGGTGATCTCATGATAAGACTTTAAATCAGGTGATCACCAGGAGATTTGGGTTTCATTGCTCATTTTGGGACAGATTTTCTGTAATTCTTATTTTCTGTCACTTTAAACTCTCCAAGTCTCTCTCCTTTTGACATCAAAAGGAAGAGAACACATTGCATTGGGTAAAACTGCATCAAAGGAGTTGTGCTGATTTATTCCACGTAGAACATGTCCCAGCTCTTGCCAAACCAGGAAAGTTTTTGTACCACTGTTGAAAATACGATTGTGGATGGAGCCTGAAAAAACAGAATAGGCTGAAAAAAGTGGTCTCATACTTTCTCAGTCGCCTGATTACTCCCTAAGACAGACCTAGACAATCTGCTTGATAGCAAGCTTCCTCAGAGATACATATGATCAGAAAAGCCTCATTCCCTAGCAACAACAGCCCCCACTTCCCATTGTTTCCCACTCTTAAAGACTAGGAAAAAAGAGAGTGATTCATGTGGTGTATGGGGAGAGATTAGGATCAAAACCAATGTTTGGGTCCCTGCCAATTCTCAAATGCTGAGCTTCCACAGGGATGTTTGTTCACTGTATGTGTACACTCACACTGACTGTCTCAGACTGTGAAAAAGCTCAGGGGGAAATGCTGAACTGTGTTGTTTGGTGATTTTAGTGGCAGAAAATCCTAAAAGCTCTCTGTAGTCATACAGAGGTACAAACTGGTGTCTAGCTCTTGTCTAACCAAGACTGCAGTGAAGGAAATAGGCAATCCTCTGCCCAAGTCCCCTGGTAGGCTTGCTCTTCAGGCAGAGATTTACACAGGTACCCAAGGGCAGTATTCTTCATCTGCACTGAGGGATGTGGCCGTGCAGGCTCTTTGCCACTCTCTCTTCAGCTCAGGGCTGTGCCTGCCTCTCACTGTCTCTCATTATGGCAGTGCACATAGCACTGTGTTAGGACTGGGAGTCTAAAAAGTGAGGTTGTAGTGCTTTCTTTTGGAAAAATGTATTCTATTCTGCGGTAGGTAGCAGCCTGCATTTATTTTAGGCTCTTCATAGACCATTAGAGTTGCCAAATGTCTCACATACTTGTTTTACTGGCTCATCCTAAAACTTGCATGAAAAAAATACAGGGTATTTGTTGCTCCATTTAATCCATATTTCCTCTCAAGTCGCCGGCTGGAGAATGCATCCTTACGATTGATATCCAAGCAAGCAGTATATCCTTATTATCAGGGCTGATGCAGGATTGGCTTCCTGTCATATGTCCTAATTTGGAGAAGACAAAGATACTTTTCTTTCTCCTGCACATAAGTCTCTGAATCCTGTAGCTAAAAACAAAACAAAATGAAAAAAATAATCTGGAAGCGCTATAACCTGAAGGGATTGAACTGTAAAGTTGCTCAACTACTAGTCTGCAGGCAGTTCAGAATAGGAAAGACTAGCTGTATTAAATTTTTTCTTGGATATCTGTTCATGCTTTTGCAAGTACTATCAAAGGAGAAATTTCAGACTTGCATTAGAGTATAAGCAATATAAAGAAAAATGTATACTAGGTGCTCTAGCAGGTCACATAGCAGCAGAACAACAGGTAATTTTAGAGTCTGAAATTAAGAGCAGACTGTGTTCCTCCCATCTGACAGGCCTCTTGTCTATTATAACTACAGTGGTGTTGGCAAGAGTCAAGAAACACTTCCAGGAATTTCTCAGAATTGCAGATATTTTGTCATAATTTTGGCATCTCACGATTCCTAAGCATAAGTATATGCTTATTTCAGGAGGAAATGCTGACATCCATTACCGGGAGTGGTATAAACCCTTAGTGTGGTTCTGGATTCTTGTTGGCCTTGCCTACTTTGCTGCTGTCCTGAGTATGATTGGAGACTGGTTAAGAGTCCTGTCCAAGAAGACAAAAGAAGAGGTATGACTAGTAATTTCTCAGTGGTTTGTCATTTTATAAGAGAGCTTTAAGTGCCTGATTCCTGCTTGTCTTAAGCAGGGTGATCTCTGCATGAACAATGCTCAGTATTCCCTGTGGTTTACTCCACTGACTGCCTTTGGTATCCAGTTAGCTCTGATCTTCACCTCCTTCACAAAGGGAGGGAAAAAAGCAACTGAAGCAACCCAGGTCATTACACCTCTATCAGTGCTACTGGAGAACAAATCAGTAGGATTGCCATTATGGAATAAGAGAGGCCAGCCTTTACTCTGAAACTAGCTATGAAATTGTGATAAAAATTTCAGTGTTCTCTCTTTACAAGTGGGAGATGCATAGTTTTTGAAGACATTAGTTTGCTCTCTTACTTATGAAACAAGAATCTTCCTTTAAAACCAGGGTTTATATTGAGTTTTCCCACCTTTCCCTATGTCAGGAAATAACGGTTCTGAATAAGAGTTTAGATTCAAAGCTCTTTAGGGAGTACCATAATATTAAAAATTGAAGAAACTGAGCAGTCAGCATCAGAGAGAACATGATTAAATTCACTCAGAACATGCCCTCCATGATTCAAAGACAGTATTGCTAATGCTTCTCCCAAATAAGATTGGAAAATAGAAGGCAATTTCCATTACTCTAGAGCTGAAGCCTATTGTGGAGGACATTAATAATATAATTTCAATTTTTAAGGCAATCTCCTCCTGCATTACTAGCAAAGCTAACCTGGCAGGGTTAGCTACAGAGCAGGCACAGACAATGTTTGACAGAAGGCTAGTGCTGTTTATGATTTTTGAAGGCATCTGCTCTACCTGAGGCCCAGTGCATCTCCATGAATCAAGGGGGCTGTCAAGTAGATTATTGGCAGGCACCTGTAGGTGGGAATCTGATCTCTCATGGTGAATGTGAGATGCCTGCTCCCTCAGTAATACAGTTCTAAATGGACACTTGCTCATCTGGCCTGAGGACCCAAAGATCCGTGTGGATCACTGAATGCTGAAACCAAGTTCTGGCTACAGCAGGCCAAGACCACCTTGATGGGATCCTGGAGACATCGTACTCCTGAATCTGTTCTTTCAGCTGAACTTTGGAAAAGGCCTGTGTTGACTCAGATATTGCTTGTCCATTTATCTTTATTTTCATTTTTGGAAGAAGTATTTATCAGTCATGTAGGTGCTTTATTCTTGGCCATTATTCTGCTCTCAGGTGCAAAAGAGTAAAACAGAGCAAAGCAGTGACACATTTAAGGACATCTCATGGTGCCCACACAGAATATGTGTTGATCCCTCCTCCAGATGGCTTGATCGGTCAGAGGTCCATTTGAAATTATCTAATAGGTATTTTCAGTGTTAATTGTGCTGTGGCACTGAACAGAACCTTCAGTGGGACTGAACAGCTCTGCACACAACCAATATGAGAAAACATTACTGTGTTGATACACTGGTTGTTGTGCTGTTCTGAAGCATATTGGTATAGCTATATGTGATTTATTTTGCTCACTCCTGACCATTTACTACTGACATTATAAGTCAAGAATTTTGTTCTTAACCAAGGAGGGATTAGCACAAACACCCCCTATCACGTTACACCGCTGTAAAATGTGCAGAGTGGCAAAATGTAAAACAGGCAGACAAGTTATATGCCATACAAGCCATTAGCTAGGCACTAGTTGGTGTGTTTAGAGCTTGCCCAGTATAGCTACTTTGCTGCTGAAGTTTGGGTCCAAATGGATGCACTGGAGTTGGGACCAGCCTCTGATTCTACACCAGACATGAAAGTGCTTGTGCTACTCTTCTATAGGAAAGACTGTCACTTTGTTTTGCTTTTTCCTTTCTTGTATTCATTTTTCTTTTTGTTGCAAAGGTTGGAGAAATAAAAGCCCACGCAGCTGAGTGGAAAGCGAACATGACGGCTGAGTTCAGAGAGACACGGAGGCGGCTCAGCGTGGAGATCCACGACAAACTTCAGCGGGCAGCCACCATCCGGAGCATGGAGCGCAGGCGCCTGGGCCTGGACCAGCGAGCCCACTCCTTAGACATGCTCTCTCCAGAGAAGCGCTCTGTCTTTACTGCCTTGGAAACAGGACGCTTCAAGGCCTCATCTCAGGAAAGCATCAACAACAGGCCTAACAACCTGCGCCTTAAAGGGACAGATCAGCTCAACAAGCACGGGCAGGGAGCATCCGAGGACAACATCATTAACAAGTTTGGATCATCTGCTAAGACGACCAAAAAGAAAAACAAAGACCTCAAAAAGACCATCCCTGAAGATGTGCGTAAAATTTATGAGACCTTCCGAAACTACTCCTTGGATGAGGAAAAAAAGGAAGAGGAGATAGGGAAGATGTGTAATTCTGAGAACTCTTCTAGCACTGCAGTCCTGACCAGCTGCATCCAGCAGCAGTCAGACCTGGAGAATGGAGTGATCCCCAATGAAACCAAAGAAAGGGAACATGAAAACAAAGCGTTACTTGAAGACAGAAATTAAATGTAAAAGATGCTTGACTTGAATTTAAAATGTTAGTGTTTTTATATACATATATATTGAGACACGTGCCTTATACAGACTCCTTATTCAGTCTGAATTATATAGCATCGAAGAATATTTCACTGTGCCATAAAGACTCAAGCTTGTTCTGCCAAAACAATTCAGGAACACAGCACTGCAGAATGGCAACAGAAAGCTACGCATATGGAAATTTCAGCCTGTATAAGATTACCAGGGTACGATACAAAGGAGGAGACTGAACCACGGCAATATCACCGGAGTGATATTAGACAAAGGGCAGCTAAGAAGAGTGTTCGAAAGGGATGAAAAAAAGCGTGTCTTTCTAAAGGAGTATGCATTCATAAAGCCTTCCCCTGGTGATTAAAAAGAGGAGAAATGATTGGAGTGAACTAGAAACTTTCAGTAAGGCTTAGTTTACGTTTTGGCACGTGATCCAAGCTAGATTTTTTTTTTCTTTCATTTTTGAATCAGATGCATTATCTTTCTAAACTTCAAAAGAATGTCTACGGACACAGCCACCAGCTGGGTGCTGGTTTGAAAAATAACAGACATATTTAAGGGTCGGATTGCTCTTTCCATTAAATAAAAAAAAAACCACCCTAAAAAAAACCTCTGTGGGTATTTAACTTAACCAGTGACAACAACAACAACAAAAAAGGAAACAAACCAATGGATTTTTTTTTTCTCATGTAGGAAATATTCAGTGTAAGCTCACAGCAAGAAAGTGCATATGAAGAGAATGCAAAATCTCATGCAATGTTGTTTAAAAGAAGAGAAACATTAATTTAATGATATTTGGCTAGGTGTCTAAAACAGTGGGCCAACTGTTTTTTTAAAAGAATTTCCATTCACACTTTCTACCACTGAAAAAAACCCTTCAATTTTAATGCTATAAGACTATGAAGACAGAAGAAAAGCTGTAGCTTTTGCATGTCAGCAAACTGCTGTTCTCTATAGCTGAATCTGAATTTTTAAAAATAGACATAAGAGCATATATGCTATTCAAACGAGGGCCGAGGTAACCATAAAATCTCAGGGCTCTCTATCCCTTTTGCTGGGTTTGGATTTAGATATGAGCTGCAGTCATCATCTCAGAAAATAAAAAGAAAAAAGAAATTTAGGAAAAGAAGTTGAGAAAAATATAGTGGTAATCTTTTAAGTGCTTATAGCTTTAAGTGCCATTAATGCTATCATATTTTGTAACTTTTTAAACAAGTATTTTGAATTATTTGTTTTATTTCCTTTCAGGTACTATCTTTGACATTTGCTGTCTCTTTTCTTGATAAAATCTAAACATGAGCTTTCTGCATTTCTAAACTAAAGTGAAATATAACCAAACTGTGGGCATTTTCTAAAAATCTTTTTTGGTGTCTGGACATATGGCTATAAGAAATACAAATGCCCTTAGACTTCACAGTAAATATTCAAAGAAAAGGCTGCAAAATAATTAATGAGAATTGCAAAACACAGTAAATTTTTGTTAGCCTCAGCCATATATGTTTGCCATTGCAGATAGAAGATTTTACATGCTGGAAATGAGATACACGATTGCTCCAGTGATGCTTTCCCCGCGCCTTCACAAAATCCTCAAATTCCTGCAATTTAAACGGTAGACTTATAGGTAAAGTATGCATGGATGTAGATGGCAGAGGCGTACCAAGTCTTATGAGCCAGTCAAACATACAGACACTCGCAGGTGATACAGACACAGACTTTGGGAATTGCATGCCCATGTCTGCATACGCAAAAACGCATGCTTCATTTTCTGTGATAGCTTCTCAGATTTTGTGCACAATAAGCCAACTCAAAATCTTACTGTTCACTGGAACACATGATTGCCATGGCTCAAAATAGAAGTGTGGCAATGCAAATGCAGATTTTGAGAATGCATATTTGCATATCTAATTGACTGCACAATTTGCAGGAGTAAGCCCAATACCACTAGTGCCGAGGAGAAAAGAAGTTCTTAGTATGTTCTGTCCACTGGTTCGCTTAACTTGAATTATGATATAATCTTTCTAATTTCATTATCTGTCTGAAAATTAAGGAGGAAAAAACAATGTTTGAAAAATTTCCAGTCATTTGGGATTGGGATTTAACTCAATAAGATCCAACAGAAATTGAATTCTGCTTAGTTCACCAACGAATCTCTTAAGGTGCAGGGCTGCGCTCTTGCTTTAGCTTACTGGAGGCAGGGCATAAGCCCAGTCCCCAGGGAGGGTTTCATCTGACTCAAGAGCTGCCATGGCTCCTGGAGGCTTTTCTGCCATGCAGCCCTGTGCTCTGCTTCACAATGACACAGATGGCAGCTTGTGGCTGTCCTCAGATCCCATCCTCCTCAAGCTCAGGCAGACACCAGCAGGAAGTAGGGCTGTTTGAGCATGTGAGTCCTTTAGCCTTCCTGTTGCCCCTGGTTTTAGGGCAGGCCTGGGGTGAAGTCCAGATTCTCGTGCCACATGTGAGCAAATTTTCTGAAGTCTCATTAGGAAAGACAGTGAATCATGTTGTGCTAATTTTGTAGTGCCAGGATAGATGAAGCATACTTGGATGTACTAAGGTTTTATCTTGTTCAGATGTGGGGTTTTACTGTGATCTGGCAGGAAGTTAGGAGATAAAGCTACAATTTAGATTTGCTTTTAAATTCCAAATAAGGCTCAGAAGAGCTCATACATATGATTTGGCTCCTGGGAATTAAAGTACTGCCTGGTTATACCATCCTGCACTGTGCTTGTACGAAGGATCAGGCACGCAAAAGCATCTCATCTGACCCTGAAAGCATGCAGTACATAAAGATTGTGCTAACAGTTCTTGTTGGTTACCAAATGCCAAAGCCAACATCATGCATGCAGTGTTATTTGTTCCTTATCTGAGCTCTCATGAGAAATGCTTCCCTGTAATGGAAAAGTCCTGCACAGATGCACAGGCAGCACTAAGGACATGGGAGATGAATTTCCTGTATGTGAAATACAAGGCTTAGTCATAGCCAGAGCCATTTCTGCTGATTAGGGTTAGGGAAAGCAAAAGTCTGTCTTGTAGGCCTTGTCTGTGTGAGCAGGGAGTTGGACAGCGGGCAAATCATGGCAAACAAGTCAACATGGACAAAGTGACTGAGGAGGCAGTTTGGTGGCCAAATTCAGAACTGGTTGCTCTGATGGGATAGAAGAACAATGCATATTCTTCAACTCTAAACTCTCTGAGTTCTCAGTGTGTCCCCTGCCCAAATTCTAGCTGATGGCGTGTGTGCATCCCACTCCAGTTTCTGCTTGGCCATGCTATGGAGGAGTCCCTGGCTGACATATTATCAGCTGTGTCTTCAGCAACTGCTGGTTTGGCATATGATTGTGTCAGGGATGAAAGGTGATGCTGAATGAACTCCCAGTGAGATACTGAACAGAGCATTTGATCACGTTTTATATGAAAGCAAAATGGTCTCTTTCATTCCCACCCATTTCTGTGTCTGTGAAACTTGCTGAGAAAGCTGCCAATCTGCTACTGGAGTAAATATTTTCTTCTATATGATAGCCTATTAAATACCTCAATATACATAGTTTTTATTATAATATGGGAAGCGCAAATGGTGTATTGCATTGGGGGCCAGACACAAATGTCTGACAATTAAATTAACATTTTAATGTCCTAAATTGCTTCCTACCTTGTAAAGACCATCCCTTGGTTTTAGTTGTATGCAACAGCTTGGGAGAGAATCTCAGTTCAAATGTCAAGTGTTTTTACGGCTAAAATTCTCATCCTTTAGCATTTAATAACACTTATAAAAAACTTGTGATGCTATTTCCAGGGAGGCTGTTCCACCATTACTGAAAGTTTTAGCAAAAGGTTGTCTGAACCATATCCAAGCCTCCTTGCTCTAAATCACATGCTTTCACGGCAGCCTGAAAAAGTCAAACAAAAGGGTGACTTACTGACTTTAACTCTCAGACCCTGCCGCGAGTACAACATGGCTTGACCTGGGAATTGGGACCTGAAAGAACAAAGGAAACTTTCTGTAGCTGCAGCCCTCACACGTAGAGGACGACTCAGCTTCTGTTTTCCTACAGCTTTCAGCTCTGCAGTCCCACTTTCTACTGTCTTGTGCAGGAGAATTCTGGCATGCTCCTTGGGGGATCCTCCCGGGCCATTAACCATCACTGAACTTGTGCAGAATTTGCACGAGTGGTTTTGAAAACGTTTGTGACTTCATCCATGTGGCAGTCTGTGAATTTCATTATTCTTTAATAGGGAACATTATTTCTAATAAATGCTATTAGAAATAATAGTAAATATTATCCCCAGTGATTCATATTAATGAAATCTGATTTTGGTTGTTGCTGTGAAATTATAAATCATCAAAGCTTCTGCTGTCTGGCTTTATGATGTCTCTAGTATAAGACTGCTTCTTCCAAAGCCATTAATGGGCTATGCCAGAGACTTTCTGCAAAATTCTCTAACCCACAATAAACAAAAGTATGTCTGTGAGTTCAGGGTGTTAAAAGCCCTGTCCTTAAACCACCTGCATTTTCCTGAAGAATCTGAAGAACTTGTGATTATGCTGTACATGAACTGTTTGTTTGCCAGTTTTGGTTTTCTCAGGGGCTTATCTGTGTTTTCAGGTTGCATGATGTCTGCTAGTCTCACTTTTCCCATCATTCACTAAAAATAAATAACAGGCAAAGACCAAGGTTTATGTTATATTGTGTACTAACCTAGAACAAGTAGTATTCTACTAAACAGATATGAATTTAAAAGGTGACTGCTCCAGACCTTCCTGTATATTTATTTGTTCTGAAATCTGCCCCCATCAAGTCAGTGCAGAAAAGTGGAGCTAGCTCCTTATTTTTTGGCATTTCAGAGCAAAGACTTGCTGTTTTCATTCATCTCTATATTGCCATTTACACTTACTGGGATGGCATTATATCAATACTAAATACAAATAAGCCCAGCTTCAGAAACAGTTCCCATGGCAATTAAATGTCAATGAAAACACAAATGCAAATCAACACAAATCTATGAAACTCAAATAAAGGCTTGTAGAGTAAAGTATGGAACTAGTTGCCTGAAATAAAAAAAATGCAGGTCTGAAAATTCCTTTAGGTTGCCTAATTCTTCCCAAGGTCCCCATCTCCTTTGCTTGCAGTAGCCGTTACCCTCCTTAATACTATTGCTGATCTGGCCCATATTATTTTTCCTCCCGTCAGTGCAACTGACTCATGCTATTGAAATCAAACACTGAGGAAGCACTTGTGAAAGCTAATTTGGGAGCATCCTGATGTAGCCAGTACATGCTTTGTGAGCTGGATCATGCTGGGTTGAGATCACTCTAAAGGCAGGTCTTACCCACAGCACTGGTGAGATCTTAGGAACCAGTTGAAAAAAGGCCCCATGCAAACACATGTACGTAGCCACCCTTCACATGGCATGTGTTATCGGTCCTTGCACGCAGATTTAGTGGTGATGCACCCTCCCCCTCCATGCAGGCAGATGTGAACTTCCGTGATTCCTCATCTCTGGTTACAGGTCACGTCTGAGCTGAGTCTTATCACCAGGAAATACCAGTGCTGAGGCTTTTGGGGGAAAGCGGTCGTTTCTCCAGCAGGTGGACTTTTGAGGCAAATAGGATTTGCTTTCCTTGGCTGAACCCCTTGCAAAGAAATCACAGGCAGGTGATACTTGGCATGTGAAAGAGAATATTTTAGTCTTCCAAATACATTCCACCCACACATTTCTTTTTCCCTTGTGAGAGCTGGGACCTTAAAAAGGAAAGCTTACGGTGCCTATTGTTGAGATGGAAGCCAAACACACCAGCATTCAGCCTACCATTGAGCAGCTTCCCAGATCCTGGAGTCATGTAGTAGCTATAATCAGAAAAAGGCAGGATTTGTATCTGGGCCACAGCTTCCCCAAAATTTGAATTTATTCAGGCCAGTGTTCCGAAGTAGTTTTAGACAGATTTTTTTTTTTCAAGTTCTAATAGAATTTGATCTGGACCTTTCAGACAGGGCTGAGAAACCACGATTAGTCATTCTCAGGCTTGCATTTGAAAAAAGAAAACTTTCTTAAAATTTGGGAAAATATTTCAGGGGGATGCTAATCTACTAGCTTCCTGGTAATTTCAAATTATAGTATAAGCGATCAGTAAATCCACTTGCAAGGATGTTCTAGCTACTCTCTTGTCTCTGTCCCTCTTTCTTTCTCTCTCTGTAAGTTTTTATGGTGCTTTAGAAAGGCATTTTCAGAAAAGGGACAATTTCATAAATGTCATTACCAGGGTACAAAGCAGAATGTGCTTGTACCATCTTGATAAGTTTTGCTGCTATTGACTTTATTTTACAATGTAATGTTTTACAAAGATCGAAAAAAAATTGCAACAAAGACCTTCTGGATGATGAAAACACTTTTCCTGTTGTTTTTTTTTCTCTCCATTGTCCTTTTATCCAGCAAGGGCAGAGGAGCTGTAATTAATCTTCCCTTTTGCGTATCCCTCTGGAAAACAGTGCATTGCTGGTAGTCTCACTGTTGCCAGATCTTTGTGCTTGTTTTTGCCCCTCCTATGTTTTCTCTTTGGTTGACAATCCAGATTACAGTGTTTTCTGGGTCTCTAATTTGGGAAGCAGTGGTGCTGGGCTGCTTTCAAAAGAGAGGCAGGAACTTCCAGCCATACCTCTACTCCTACTGAGACATATTTCTGCATCTGGCACCAGTGAGCTGGGAAGCAAGAAGGAGAAGTTTCAAGGAGGCTCTGTCTCTCTTTACTAGTCTGTCTCCATAGAAATTATTTGCCAGGATGTCTGGAAGAAGTTACTAATGCAGAGAGGAGGGAAGAGGTGAAGCTTTTTGACCTTGGGAAGCACAGACAAAGTTCGGGTTGTCTTTTATTGTGAATCCATTTGTCTTTTTGGAGCTTTTTTGGTGTCTTCCTCTTGAATCCCTTTTATGTGAGGCCTCAGTTTCCTTTGCTGCCTTGTTGTTTTTTCATCAGCTTGGGAAATTGTAACATGGGCCAGTAATAGTACACTCATGGAGGGTGCAAACTCTTGAACTACAATTTCTTTGTCAGCAAATCGAGGTGACAAAAAATTCCTGGAAGGACTGTTGCTACTTCTATGTAGCGTACATAGAGATCCCTCATGGCTGAGCCTTCCCTTGACTTTGAGGAAAAAAAAAAAAAAAGAAAAAAGCCTTCTCTGGACTGAACAAAAAAAATCTCCTCTATTTTTGTGCTACTCTTTATATGCTGTTTATGCCACACACGGTTCTTGCTCCTTGTGTATTAATTGTGTAATTCAAGACATATTTCTCCAAAGCCCACCCCCTATTTCAAAATTCTCTCTCTTTCCCTATGAGCACGTGTCTCTTAGTCAGACCTGCTTCAGCTACTCTGTATCACTCTTGGTTTTTCTTGCAAAAATGGTTATCTGCATTTTCTAGTGTACACATTCCCGTTCTGCTTGTTCACCTGATTTCCATTTCCAGGGCATGACCTTATCTAGCTACAGCTGTTTGCTCTGACTTTGTGACCTATTGCCTGGGATGTACAGAAGGCTACTTTGTTTTTAGAGTCTTCCAGCAAACTGATTTATCTAGCCCTCTGACCCACGTAATTGTTCCTAGAGGTGATTGAAAAAGACAATGCAAAAAAAAAAGCAAGAGGGTGGATGTGTGTCAGGTTGCGAAATATGTTTTTACTGCTCCAAAATCTGTATGCAGGATGCTGAGGATTGCACTAAGGTTCTTGCTGAAACATGATTTTCTCAGTGCAGTCTGCTGTTTTGCATAATACCAACTGGTTTTGAAACAAATTATTACACGGTAGACAAAAGATTAAAGTGGCATTAAAAATAATAAATTTAGAACTAACGTACTAAAACTGAATAGCACAGGAAGGAGGATCCCACACAGATTTCACAGCATGTTGCTTGGTCTGTCAGGTGTCAAGCTGCTTTCTGGCAAAGCTTTAAATAATTTCCACAGAGGAGGACAGTGGAGACTTTCCCCACTGCAGGAGGCTGCCTCTGGGTCATTCCTTCCTCCCCTTCTGGCACAAGGTGCTGATGTTTTTCTTGATGATTCTCTCTTCATGGTGAAATTTCTTGGACAGAGCACCCTGCTCTCTTTTGGGAAAATGTCATTACTGAACCAAATTTAGACAGGATGGATGGATGCCATAGGTGTGACTTAAAGCCGTTATCTAAATGGACCTGTGCCACTATTTCCTTCTAAGGATTATTATATGACTAGGAAGAATAAAGCAGTAAAATAAGGTTGTATTAAGTTCCAAAGCTTGTTTGGACTGTGAGTCTTGGTTGTGCACGTGAAGGACTTCTTTAAGATATCCACTCTATTAAACTGAATCGCAGTGTGCTAAGTAGGTTAATTGGTGGATGTCCAAAAGTTCAGTACTTCTCTCTCATTTAGAACTATGAGAATAATTTTTAAAAAAGAACAGTGTAAAATGAGCAAGATGGTCCTACTTTTTTTAGCAGAAGTCTGAATATTTCTTGAGGTAGACAACTGACTTTCATGTTCATCCAGGAGCAGGAAAAACATGAATACTGTAACTCCTGGGAAAAACAAACCAACCAACAATAACAAAAAGAACCCCAGGCCAAAAGCTTTTCCCTAAGCCACTATCTCACTGAACATATCTGGACTTCTATGCATTTCATGCTTTTGCAAGTGACATCAATGGAAATAAAGACATGCACACTGCCTTTCATTCTTCTTAACCTTTCAGTGCTGATCCAGCAAGGAGAAAATCAGCTGGCCATTAATCCCGTGAATACACCATGTACAGATCTAACAACTGCAAGTTAATTGCTTCCCCTTGCAGGAGTATCTGTGCAGAAAAATAGACACAGAAAATTTCACAAAGGACAGCGTTTGGCCTGCAAATCTCTTCTTCCTGTGAGGGTTTGTGGGAAAGAAAGTAGCCAGCATGTTCCAGAGCAGAATCTGGGAATGCAAGGATTCAAAAAGAAACAAAAGAGCATGTAAACTGAGGCTGTACTGTGAAGAGTGATTGAAGACAGACAGGAACCTCCTGAGGTCATTTTTATGATGTCACATTACAGACCTGGGGATGACTTCGGGATGTTGTAGCAGGAAAAGCAAGAGCTCCAGCAATCATTGTCACATCTGTTGAAGTGTGTTGAGAGGGTGGTTCCAGGCTAAGTGATACTCCTCCACAGTGTGAATACAGCAGCAGGTTTTTGAGGGAATTAAGCACAAACAAACGATGACCATGTGTTTTATTACAAGCACTGTTTGAATAACAGCAAGATTTCCGGTGAACATTATGTGCAGAAAGAATCAAGTTGTGTTATCAGATTCACTCCGAAGTGTTTAATCCTCCTACTGGGAGGGGTCTCAAAGACAACAGCCTACTTAACTGTTCAGCCCAGACTCTTTCCTGGAGCAGGTCCATCTTGAGGGGAATGCATGCTGTGCTGTGAAGCCAATTGTATTTGTTTATTTCCATTTCTTATTCTGATGTAGCTCAATTTGATAAACTAAACATAGTTTGTCAAGTTACAAAAAAAAAAAACCCTCATAGGCTTCAATCGTCACATTTTCCCCTTGAATTCCTTCTGCACAGCTGCCTGCTGAGAATGATTTATAACAAACAGCACAGGCTTGCTGTTTGAGGGAAGGTGTATGACTGGATTTTTCAGGGGAAGGAAAAGAGGAAGAATCCCCCTGAAGTCTAGGCTTGGCTTAAAATAAACTGGAAAATACATTTTTTACTATCTCACCCGGCAAATATGAATTCCTTTTTAGCATAAAGTTATTTTCTCTTTCACAGCTTAACAAGAACTTTAAATTGATAGTTTCATTTCTACTTTTCATCACTTAAGTTTCCTGCCTTGCTAAGTCTGCTCTGATCTATTAAAATAGGTGGTGGACTGGACCTTCCTTGCTCAGGCTGAGCACTGATAAATTAGCCATGCCCACTTACAATCCTGCTTGGAGCAATCTGATCTCATTAACTCTTATTTATAACGAGCCAATTTAATGCAACAGCAAAACAGATTCAGGCTGTGCTTGGCAATTTCTCTTGCTCATCATCAGTCACACATCCCTCCCTGGGTTTCCTATTCCTGCTTCTTTGCTCCTCATTAACACCCCAAACAAGGGGCCCACCTACAGTAAATTTAATCTAAGCTCTCTGCAAGGGTGGTTGCTGATGTGTGTTTTTTCCTGTGTGAGGGGAAGCTGTGAAGGCCGGGAAAACAGGTAATTTTTATAAATAGGATGGTGACTATCTCTGCTACTGCATGGATCTCTGCATATTGGTCTAGATGGACTTATTAACATGTATAGTAAATTCCCATTAAGCTTCCAAATTACGGGAAAATGAGTACACTGGGGATGCTCTCAGGTGCTGAACAAACTTTCAAAGAAATACAGTGTTATATATTCAAAAATGTAGCTCAGTAAGAGGAAACAGTTAAGTCTTTTCCACACTGTGTGTACTGGTATTGCCTAGTTACTTAGTCAGTTTACTGGTCAGTTTGCAGTAAGAATTAAAAGGAAACCTACAGGTGCTTATACACCCAGAATAAGCTTTGATTAACAGTCCTGTGAGCTTTGGAAAGGAGAACAGGCTTGTAGAGAGAACCTGCAGATTCTTTGGAAAAGGTTTTCACGTCCATTAATGTGATCATTGATAGCTTGTGTCACAATCAATATGTATCCAGAATGTAGAAGGTCAGAAAACACTGGGTGAAATGTCAACCGGGTAAGCATGTTGGATATGTCAGTGTCCCTTGGCTAGGCAAGGATTTGAATATGTTACCGGCTATGAAACAGGCAGGTGTTAGGACACTGCACTGCCAACATTAAATGAGAAATAGTGCAGAGTAGACAGATGTGGAGTTTCTTCTTCTACTGTGTTGTGGGGGGACTCTTTGGCGTCTCTGGTCCCTTTAGAGGGCAGAAATACTTACTTTGTTTCTCAATATTTTAATGACCACAATGATCAAAGTCTTACCATTTGGATTTTTTTTTCATTGTAATAAAAATTCTATTGTATCATGACAAGAACCAGGAATACTTTTTCAGAGAGGCAAGCTCTGCTAAAGAACAAGCTGGTTTTTTTTTTTTTCAATTTTAAGAAAGGAAAATGGGAGTGGATTGGTTTAAGGGATACTAAGTTTGGATCAGGCTTAAAACAGGTGTTTGATCAAGCATTAGGTGCAAAATTGCACAAAGCTAGCAAAATCCTCAGGCCCTGGGCTAAGAACAGACTGGAAATAAGATGAGATTTTGGTAAAACTGGAGCTCAGAATTATTGATCTTTCAGTTCAAAGGTAAACTCTGGAAGACAAAAAAGTAATTTGGGGGTCAAACAAAAATGAAATTTTATCTTCTCAGTGAAAACAAAAGCAGTAAAACCTCCAGCCAAATTCAAATGCATGAAATATCTTTTCAATCTGAGCCAAAATGTCACATTTCCATTTAAAATGAACTTTCCCATGAAAGTTAAAGGAACCGTCTATTACTTCAAATGAAAAAAATTTGTCCTACAAAGTGAAAAAACACTTTTTTTCTAATTTTTTTTTCCATCTGGACGAAATAAACCAACGTATTATTCAATGAATCTGGTGTATCAACCCAAATAAGAAGTAAGAGTCAAACGGTTTAGCCAGCAGGAGGCATATATGGCCCAAGCAGGAGAAAGCTGCTTCTTTCCTGTTGTACACCAAATCTCTGCGCAGGGCTGAAGCCTGCTCTCAACACCATGCATTTAACAAAGTCACTAGAAAAGACAAACCAGCGTGAGGGAAACATTGTCTTTTCCCAAAAAGAGTTTAATGTAATGATCCAAATTTCGTGTGAGCAGCCAATGCTAGGGTAAGGGCACATATGAAATCTTAATAATTTAAATTATTTTGGTAGCATAGTAAATCCTATGTGATTATCAACTTCAGCACTGGGCAGAGGATGTTTTCTTTCTTGAAGCACTTGTTTCAGTCTCATATTTAATGTACTGCATTGTATTTTAATAGTTGTAGAATTTCCATGAAGCCCTAAGAAGACAGGAAAATGGGAAGTGTAGGACAAATTGTAGTGTTGTTACTGACATGATGATTAACATTTATTTACATTTTGGGTTTTTTTTTTTTTTTAATGGAACACTTCCTTGCCAGATCTCATGTGCCAGGAAGTAAAAATTAATTCTCGTTAAAAATACCCACAAATATCATTAGTCCTACTTCATAGAAGAGGAAATGATCTGAGGGTACACAGAATTCTGTGTCCAAGCCAGGCTTTTAACTCTGACTTGCAACTGTGCTCTAGCAGGAGCCAGCCTTCCTCTCTTGATTATACCATGACTTTCTCACAGGCAAAACTTGCCTATAAATAAACTAATAAACCACTGGGTTAAACTTTATAGTATTCCACGTACTGTTCTTGTTTTTTTAAATTAATTGTTAAATTTATAGTCAAACACTCACAAAACTAAAAAATTCCAGAATTAAGATTGTTCATGTACCTTAATTCCTCTTATGTCTGCTTTATGAGACCACCTTTGATTTGCATTGTCACCTATTTGTCATGGGGTTTTTGTCTCGTGCTGGGTGTTCTGCAGTGTGCGCAGTTACCAAGTACTTTACCTTTTCCTTCTTGTTCACTGTATAAACCTAGAATTTTTACTGCAAACTGTTCTACCCATGCTTTGTAGATGAATATTTATCTTCTCATGGGCTTCTTGGTAGCATTAATCACTAGTGTGTCTGGAAAGATTCACAAGTATTAACTGCTCTTTTGTGGTGCTGCAGGGAGGTAAGACAGTGGCATTCCTCCACTCTAACAAGGGGGAGGATGATGCACAAAGACATTCTTTCCGTTAATGCTGTGGGTTCAGACTGAGGAGTTGGGAACCTGAGATTTTACTCTAATATCATGTAGCACTTCAGACTTTGGGATATAAGGATCCGGGTGTTTAGAAAATCAGCCCCAGAGGTAAGTGTTCAGAAAATGAAGATGAAACAGATTCTGATCACCTTAGAAAATCCTGGTTATGTGACCTGTTCAGCAAGCAGAGATAATAGAAAGAAACCAGTTTTCTATCCTGGCATTTAATTTCCTAAGTTAAGAGACACCTTGTAGTGTCTGCGTCAGAGATTTTGAAGACCATAGTCCTCTTTACTGCATGGTACTGATTCACCCCTAGGACTATCATGTGGCCCAAATAAGACACATCTCTCTTGAAACTCTGCAGAAGAATGTGCAATGTTTCTTTCTCTTCTATTTCTTATTTTATCAAGTCCTTTATCTCCTTATAGTGGCTCTTTCACTTCCTTAAGGGTGAGGAGCAACAATTCCAATACCATCTTTTCCTGCTTTCGAGAGTACGCTTTCTTCTGCTCTCTAAATCGGGGCACTTTTCCTAGGGAAGGAAGGAGAAAGGTCTCTGTATCACATCCTTAAAGGACACAAGTGTTTTCATGAAATTCTGAGCGAAATGCTTGAGGAATGAGATTTGAGACTTACCTCTTCCTTCATTCTACACAGAAACTAGTTTTAGGTTAGGCGTCAAAAATGTTAGATATTACAGCATCAACCTTTTTGATGCCAAAGAGAGTTACTTGATTTGTCCTGAATTTCTTTCCAAGTTCCAAGAACTTCAGATAAAAAGGCCTGAGCATCTTGACTAATATCAAAGCAATGGGACAAGAGGAGTATCAGTGCCTGAAGATACTAATCCATCTGTAAGAAGGAAATACAGCATGGAGAGTTTAGAAAATAAAGCTTTGCTCTCGTACTTGAAAAACAGTAGCAGGATGCACATATTTCCCTGGAATGGTGATGCATTGTGAATACCCAGCCTTTCTGTGCCCTGTCTGTATTGCAGGCTGCTGCTTTGTTTTCAAGCCAGGAGGAAAAGTGACACATAAATAGATAAGACCACGGATATCTCAGAAAATGCTTTATGCATGCAGTTCAATTTAACTCCTGTTATAATATCTTAATTTTACAGTAGATGGTGCATTGTTAATGGAATGCAAAAAGCTTCACAAACCCATCATGTTTGCTAGTTAATCAAAAGCTCAATAAAAAGAAGAGGCCGAATTTCCAGTTGAAGTACACAGGAAGTCACAGGGTTTCAGATTTCGAGAAAGGACATTAAAGTGAGCATTGACATGCAGCCATGAAGATCAGCTTCAGAAATGGCAGTTTGTGCTCCTCTTTCTTCAAGCAGAACTTCCTTTTTAGCTTTGAAACTAGAAAGCAGCATGATTGTTTTTTTCCATAAATGTTTCACAAGTTGCTCATGGATTTTTTGTTACTCTTTGACTTTAGGTGAAAATGATGGCTCAGTTTTGGAACTGCCTGTTGAACTCCCTTCCACACGGTCAATGCACTAAGCTCTCAGATTCTGTTTCCACCTCTGTTACCACTTTCATCTTTTTATGACTACCCCTTTGTGTCCTGCAAAGGCTAGTAGAACCGATGAAGTAACTGAGAAGCAAACAAGTAGTTAGCAAGAGAGGTCCTGAGACAGGACCTTTCTCCAGAGAGTCCTACTGCACAAGCGTCCAGTTGCTTTTTTGCCAACACTTTTTTTGTCCTGCCATGTGAAAATTTTGCATTACTCTCTATTTTTTTTTCCCTAAGTCTTTGCTAATTAGATGTTACCAATGCAAAGTGAAAGTACTCTTTTCAACTCATGCCATCTGGTGAACCTGACACTTAGAAGCCGAAGGATCTATTGGCTTTGTTGTAAGACCCTGATTTCTCATGGTCAGTTGCCCTGGCAAGTGAGAAAGAACATGAGCTTCTGCCAGAAGAAAGGATTACAGCAGGGTATGAGAAGTGCCCTCCTAAGTCAATCTGGCTAGTCACTCTGGAGCTAGGGAGTAGGGTCTTCAGTGCACTCCAGTCCCTCTTCTGCTGCTGCTCTCTGTTGCTCTTTGAGCAAATGCTTATGGAACAATCCTGCAGGAAGTGGCAGCCCTCATGTTTGCTTCCCATCCTGTCCTTTTGTACAAGTCTGGAGCTTTTTGTGTAGTACACCTCCCTCTAAGCTTGATATTCAAAGCCCTCCTGAAAGCCTGTCCTATCAACTAGACCTAGCCATCTCTGTCCTTCCCAGAGAGTCTTTTATGACCATACACCCTTATGGCAACAGCTTTCCTTCGAGCAGTAGTCTCCTTTTCTTTCCCCCCCCCCTTTATTCTAGTTATTTGGTAAGCTCAGATGGACTTATCCCAATAGCTTCTCTGCTGTTTCATTCTACAAAGGAAGAAAAAATTGCACTGAGGTCCTGTGGAAGGTATCTTTCTCTTCCAAATCAATTCCAATCGCAGATCTCAGTGACAACTGGATTTGGTTTGCACTTCTCTAATCTGCAGTAAAAACTTCGAGTAGTACCGCAACATTTTGCTTTGAAACTGAAAATCTACTGCTTGGTCATGCTTGTTTATACTTCATTGTATTTCCTTCTACTTGTGCTTCATTCTTTCTAAATATAGTGATGATCTGGTTATTTTTTTCTTTAGTGCATCTCGTCTTTTATAGGCTGTGATTAGTTCTGCTTTTGTTGTGTGTTTGTGGGGGTGTTTTTGTTTGTTTGGTTTGTAGGGTTTTTTGTTGTTTTTTTTTAAATTATTTTTTACATCAAAATACCCACAGGTGACCCTGTAGAAAATATTGCTTTTTACATGGCTGTTGCAGGCTGGGATCTTGGTCTGCAGATCACAGAGTCACTTCTTTACTTCAGCAGTCATAATGAAAGTCTGTTTTTAAAGCTCTATCAGTCTTAAGAGCCTGTTACCTCTTCCTGCCGAAACTCCTGCGATGGCTGGGCTGCTCCATTAATCTCAGTGAGGTTCAAGTAAAAGACAGAAAAAAAGTGAGTCCAGTTCACTCTCACTTGGCTGCAGAAGTTATTTAGATTTGGTACTGCTTTGCTATGGCTTTGAATACAGACCACAAAGTGGTGAAGTTCAATTACCTGTTTTATATAGCAACTTGTCAGAGTAGAACCACACTATCAGCCTCGTGTTTATGGCTGCTTTTGAGATCAAGTCACTTACGCATTGATTTAGTCCTTTCTAGGTGCAAAAGTCTTGTTCTGTAAAATGAAGAGGGTAGAACATGTCACATATCACCTGTAAAATTGCAAGGAGAAAAATTTAAGGCTCACCCTGTAACTTTTCAATGTCTATTACAGCTATTGTAACTTAAAGGATTTGAAAGGAAATAAGAATTTCATATTTGCCCAGCTCCAACAAGCTGTGTTTTGAAAACCTTTATTTCTGAATCCAGTAGAATATTAATCATGGAACAAGAAGCTCTGCCAAAGAGTTCTGATTTATGTTCCACTTTAAAATTTCTATACAGGAAATGTTCAGTTCAATTTCAAACTGAGGAAATGGCTTGGGTATAGTATTATCAAAGGACATTTCAATCATTTATGAACAATGTGGAGGAAGCATGGGAGTAAATCTCTTTGGAATTTTACATCTTATATAAGTCACTTAAGTCTAATGTAGGGATTTGTGGACCTCTGCGAGCAAAGAGGAACAGAGAAATGGAAACTCACCCTTCGGTTCCATCAGGAAATACTCCAATTTACAGACATTAATTGCAAATACATTGAAGCAGCATTTTCAAAGACCTCTTTATGCACTGCACTTTCATTTTTAGCTGGTGACTGAGCATGGCAGAGCAAGTGTGATGCTTCTCAGGAATGGGGACTGGTCAGGAGTGGGGACCTGTATCTCCTTGCTGCCTCGTGCAGGTCTTACCCTTGAATCGAAGTTATGCTTCCATTTGCTGACCCAGACAATATTTAATTTATACTATACAAGAATAGTAATTAAAAGAGCCCTATTACAGAAAACTGAGTGGTTTATAGGATATTTATTTTCTGGAAAATGGGAGCAATGAGGGATAAAATTCCTTTCAGGTATATAAATGAGATTAGTTCTGTAAGCAGTGAAGCCCTGAGTATAAATCCATCCTCTTTGTGTTTTCTGGGGAAAAAATTGGCAGAGACATGTACTTCCAGACAAATCTTCATCTCTACTTTCCCACCGCCACCCTCGCCCCCTCCCCGCCTGCCCCGAGCAGTGAGGTCTCTCTGGGACCCAAAGCAGGATATCTAAACATCTGAAGAGACAGGATTTTTCAGACGCTTCTTTGTTCTTTGTGTTAGTTTTGACATCACCAAATCTTCAGGGATTTGGCAATGAAGTTGGGACCACTAGTACCTGTGCTTTTTCTCTTTACTGCTTTTGACAGGACTCCAGCTGCAGTGTCTTTTGACTCAACACCTTTTACTGCCAATGAACCCAACCATGCAGAGATGAAGATAGGTATTAAGGCCAAAGGAGAACCACAGCAGCTTTGCTTACCTATGGGGTTACGTCAGGAGTCAGACAAAAAGGGCATGTTCTCGCATAGTATGAGCAAGAACATGTCCTGCAGTCACTGGGGAAAAATCCTACCAACCAGGTAGCTCTCTCCAAGGCTCAGTGTTCACAGGTTTTTCTGTTGACAGCACTGTACTTGTTTCACTGAAGAGTTTAGAAGTAGGAATAGTGATAGGAAAACACTTATTTCAAAATGAGAAATTTAAATATGGATTTTTAATTCAGTTTCAGAAAATATTCCTGTGGGGTTAATGGTTAAGGACTGGGGGAAAATCTAAACAGTTGGTAACCTTTGCCATGTATAGAATGAAATACTTGAAACAAATTTTCTTTGTTTCAAAAGTGAGGTCCCAGTGAAGTAGCTAGTAAGACTAGCTCCTCTACTCTTAGGTGTGTAAATCCAAAATTACACTGCTGGATTTACATACCAGTATAAGTATACAGTGTTGTGTCTTGGTCAAGGATGGGTACTTCATTTCAATACGGCAATATGTCTCTGAGGATCCTTGCTAATGGTAACAGATAAATAAAATAGGGCTGCGCATGTCCAGTATCATCAATACATGCCATCATGCCATGCCACTTCAATCAGATTATCTGTTTATATATGCATCAAAGGGGAGCAAAAAATGTTTAACTTGCTTCAGTGATCTGTAAGCTGAAAGAATAGGTGATAGCTGAGGGTTTGGAGCACACTGCATCATATAATCTTTCATTCAGGAAATCTTCTGAATTATTGATTACGGTTTTCTTTTCTTTTTTCATTTTGCTCCTCACTCATCACATTCATGTTAGGCAGACACAGTCTTCTGAGGTTATCTGCATTAATTTACAAGTGGCTTCTAACTGTCATGCTAGTTCAAAGTGGGATGTGCCCTTTTCTTCTGAGATCATCATGAGCCAGTACGGAGTGATTAATGTGGATTCCTGCCTGCCACGGAATGGCTTGACAGCAATACCTCCTTTCTGTTGTCTCCTAAGCAGGCATAAAAGCAACAAAGGCCTTTGGTTAATGAGAGGAGCCAAATTCAAATATGTCATTTGGAGATGTTCACATCTGCCTCTCTCAACCAGACCCATGAGGCTGCCTGTCTCCCTCCCCCTCTTGGGACTTTATACATTTTTACTGAAGATTAACTTCAAAAAGGGCTTGTGCTGTTTTATCCAGAGGGATGTAGTGTCACTGTGCCTGGCAGGTGCTGACTGTCTGTCAGGGGGACCAAAGTATCCAGAAAGCGAGGTCTGAGAAGAAGCAGCCTAAGAAGCCAGGAGACAGGGGATGAGCTCTCCCGTTTGAACGTGGACTGCAGCATACCGCCTGGGACCTGCAATCCATTGTGGCAATGCTACTGTGTATGTCGGATTCTTTGTGATAAAGTGGTTTTAGGGAAACAAGGAGATGACAAACCTGCTCCACCCTCGATTGCTTGGTGCTGTACGTGGCTGCCTGGGACTCCCTGCACTCTGCAGCGGTGATTAGCTGTGGCTCTGAAGTGTGAGATTCCTCAATACTGAAGGAATAAATGCTGGCTTCCTTCTAATCTCAAGGGACCCACGAAAAAGGGAGAGAGAGAGATGGAATTGTCTCTGCAGAATTGTCCCTGGCTCCTTGACATCTCAGTGTTCAGCTAGATGGCTGAGGGATTACTGATGAGCCTGCAGGTAATTCAAAGGACTATTGGAAACCATATGGCTTGGTCTTTTGCTTACTTATCCATTTCAGTCTTCGCTGTACAGTAAATACGCAACTAGCAGATGGTAGGAAAGCAGAATCTACTCACTGAGATGAGATTATGATTTTTGCATGAGTACGCCCCTGTGTGTGCTGGGGTGGTTCAGGCTTTATTCCCAACCTGTGGTGAAAGCGGTCCTTGGTGGCTGCTGTGCCATGCCATGTGGTGCCTGCTCAGTGTTCCTCCTCTGCCCCTTCCTGGGGGTGAAGCTCCTCCCCACCAGAGGCCTTCCTCACCTGCCCTTTCCATGCTATGTCCTCATGACTCCCACGATGAGGAGGGAGAGGATATCGGATACTTTTCTAGTCACTGAAAAACACCTCTTTTTTTCAGTGTGGGGAAAACTGCAGCCACTGCCTTCACTCATCAGAAGCACAGCAATGAAACCATAGTTCCTTGGGTCTTACATTTCAGAGTACTTACCTGCTTTTAATATAGCTTTTCCACTGTCCTGTTATCAGAGGAAAGTCTCTAGTCAACACGTGCATTTTTATACACCAGCTTTTGATGCGATTTCATGTTGTTCATTATATACCTCTTTTAAAAGAAGCCACTAGGAACTTAGTACCTCTGTTTATTGTTTGTTTTCTCAGATGCAATAGTGATGAAATTCCTTCTCTGATCATCTGAAGCCTTGCTAGAGCTCAGCATCACTTATCTAAGGAATTCTAAATTACTTAGCCCACGAGCTGATGGCAAAAGCCTTTTGCCTCAGGCTCCCAAACCATCCCTGCAAAGTATGTTCTGCTCCTCACTTCTAATTACATCACAGCTAATTGCAGTGCCTGGTGCTGCATAAAGTACAGCTGGGGAGAGCTGCCACCTACTCCCAATGAAGGTCACTGATCTCCAGACTCATGAGTGGACAGAGACCCTGCTGGGTTTAGAAGGGGAGGGTGTATTGCTAGGACATACTTGTGGGCATCCTTGGGGGTAAAAACCATTATGCTTGTGACAGTTATCCCCCCTTTATTTCACATGCCTATGGGAGGGCCTAAGAATCATGAGGCAATATTGACAAGATTTTCTGTTCCGGGAGAGGAGTGAAAGTCTTTCTCAGGCATTCAGTGGAGTCCTTCAGAGAGCAGACTGACTTGCGAGTGATGAGCATCTATCAAGTATTTGCCCTGCAGTCGAAGGGACTGGTGCAGTTTAAGCTGTTCCATCAAAGCAGATAACTAATACCGGGGGAGCAGGGTTAGCATGCTTTGCCTGCTATAAACTACGAAGACCAAATTAATAAAAACCCTCCTCTGGGAAACCTGACTCACGAAGACAGACTACTACCAAGTGTCTCAGACACACTGCAGCAGCAGAGAGCATCCATGCCAGGTGTGGGTGTGCTGTTGTATTTGCTCTTCCTGAAGTCACTGTGCTTGGGTCAGCTTGGGTGGTCGATCTGATACGCTCCAGTCTAGCCTTATTCAGTTTGGAGAGGAAGGGGAGTGTGGCCATGAAGCAGCTCCCGCCATCCTCTGGGTTAGGCAGACAAGCCACAGGAAGCGTCTGGGAAGCAGATAAGCCACAGGAAGGAACTGAGCGTGTGAGATAGCTCTAGCTGTGGGTGGTAAGAGGTTCAAGTGCCCTGGACTAAACTGCTTCCAGACTGCAGTGATGTCACTGGTAGCAACAAAACCAATGCTTCTCAACAGGAGAAGAGAGACTTTGCATGCTTCAGTAAAAAAACCTAATTAAACTCCTTACTGTATTGCACCCAGGAGTCTGCTAGGCTGCCACCTAAATTCTGTACCAGAAGTCTTTGGAGAGAGGTTGAAAATCCCCGTGGTCTCACATTGCTCTGTGTTTGAGCTTCCAGGGCTCCATGCACAGGGAAGCAAAGCTATGTCTTCATCCCACTGCTCAGGGTGAGTGCGAGGAGATCACCCAAGCTACTCCTCCAGCCAGCACTCAGGACTTCATCCACTAATAACACTACAGCAATGTCTCCATTTGAGAAAATCAGCATTAATCACTGTGATAACCCCTGGGGAAACCACATGGCTGAAGTTGACTGAGGACCAAATAACAACCGTATGGTAAATTACAAAGTTCTCCAGGGAGCTGAGTGCCTTCTCCACCTGAGCAGCCCACCATAATGGGCTCTTATTTTGCTAATCTTCACCCTCTGGTGTTTTTCAGGCTGTTTTCTGACTGACTGAGATTAAGACAGAGCTACAGCATTCACCTACAAAGTGGAGTGAATGCAGGTGGATAGGGGAGGGAAACCTGCTGTTCTCTGCACTAGCTCCCCACCCTGCCACTCAGCATGGAGTTTGCAATCAACAGAAGAGGGAGCACTGCTCATTGCACAAACTAAGGCCATCGTCCCCAGGGGCAGAAGATTGCTTACCCGTTCAGTCTCCTGCCTAAGCATCGTGATAAATCCAAACACTCGAAATAAGCTTGGCAAGAACCGAGCGGTTAGTGGTGGTGTGCAGTCCTCAAAGGTTCCATCCAAGGAAAATAAATACTGCAGAACACTACTGGGAAGCTAGTTGTCTGTTTGAGGATCATAGAGCATTCTAGAAATGTACTTTAGCTCTCCATACTGAGTAAGAATATTGTTGTGCTGGGTCAGATCAGGTCCCTACCTTGCCTTTATGTCTCACTAAACTCCCTGGTGGCAATTTACGTGACAGTACCATGAGATACAGAGGTAGGACTGGAACATGCAAAAATCCTCCTCCTGCTTGCTGCTTCTCATCCACCTCCCTGTTCAAACTACCAGACAATATAGCTCCACATTTTCCCTTTGCCACTGAGAGCTCTTGGCTGATTGTTACTATTAGCAAAGCAGACTCACTATACTTTTCTCCTCCTTGCTGCGTTTTAGCAAAGGTCACCAGTGTTAATAGTTGAAGCAATCATTTTTATTACTACTTATCATCCAGATGGCTCAAGTGTAAAATACGATAGAAAACAATTCAAAATAAATTCCTTGATATAGTTAACAAAGAAACATTTTTATTCTGATGCTGCAAACAGCAGAAGCAGGAACCTTGGAAGGTAACACAGTGATGGCAAAGATTTTGGTGCCAAAAAAGTACAGCAGAAGCAATTTCAGGACAGGTAGGCTTCCCTGCAGCAGCTTCATAATAGCTAGCACAAATACATAGGAGCAGACCTAGAAAGTGTGGGCGAGAGGACTGTTACAGATCCAGAAGACTAAGTGTATACAGCAGCTGATTGGTGCTAAGATGGACAATTCCAACCCTGGAAAGCTGCACTCTGCTTGGCTTGCAAAGCTGTGTGGGAGTGCATGTGGCTCCACTGTCCCTGCTCTTGTTACCTGTGCTGCAAGGTGAGAGCAGCAGGATACATATCCTACCTGCAGCCATGCATGTAGACCATAGGCAGGCCTAAATTTCCATGAGTCTTGTACAAGCTTGTCATGAAGATACGTTCCCTTACTCTCTATTATAATGACCTAGGGGATCGATTTTAGTACATGTATTTCTTTTTCCTTGGCCAAAATTATATCAGGGTTAGATACTGCCCCTTGGGAAGTGAAGTGATGAGAGCAGATAAATATGCTGCTTTATGGAAATTGTCATCTCTGTGGGAAGTTTGTGACTACATCTGAAGCCAGATAATATCAAAACCATAAAATGCACTGGAAATATCACCCTTCATCACTCTGGACTGTTATAAATATCTAAAACTTCTGGGTTTATTGTTTATGTTACGTCTTGCCCAAACTCTGAAGGAGCTACCTGCTCTGAACAGAGTTCAGCCTGGAAAGTCTGCAGTGGCCGAACGCCTGTCCTCAGAGCCACGTGGTAACTGTGGCACTGGGTAAGCCTGGGTGCAATTCCTTGCCTTGCCACAACTTTGCTTTACTTTTTCGTGCCTCTGACTTCCATCGGGATATTATGAATAGCAGGATACTACAAGATGGCTAAAAGGTGGGGAAGTGAGGCAGGGGATTCATCTCAAGTTTGGGATATCAGTGATTAGAAGCTTTCATCAGGTGGGAGTTTAGACACTCATCTCACGTCCCACTCTACGGGGAGGACTGGGGTGAGAAGCCAGTAGGTGTCTGCTTAGGTTTTGGGATATTAATTGCCCTGTTGCTTGTGCTTGCTGGGTATCCCATGGCCTTAATGTGTTTAGTGCTCCAGTAGATACCTAAAGGTAGGTGTCCCGATTGGGAGCCCCTGCCTGAGATGTCACCTCCCATCGACTGGCTTGGCAGGCGGCCCCTTGCCAGCTGCAGTGAAATTTCACACCAGGCAGCACTCCCCCGTGCTGTCCCAAACCAGGGTGTGCAGCCAGGCCCTCGCTCACCAAGGGATGGTGGCGGTACGCCTGAGCACACCTTTCCAGCCCCACTGTGTTGCTCGCACATGCACACGGAGGAGGAAGGGCAGGGCTGCCTGACCTCCTGGAGCCTCACTGCACTGATGCAGGGCCGGGAAGGGCAGGGCTGTAGCCACCCTTCCACTGCAGCCCACACACCTCCTGGTTCGGCTGCAAGTGCACTGCACTGGCGCTTCCTCTGAGGCTGGCAGGAGGAGATCTTCGTCTGCTGACACAGTATTTAGTTCTGCCACCACTAGCTGCCCTCCTTTCCTCCCTGCAGAGGTGCACAGGGCTGCCTGCTGGTCCAGGGCAAGGGAAGAGGTCAAGGGCAGGATCAGCTCATTGCTGCTTTGCTCTCCTTGTGTGAATCCCCTGCTCTCCTTTCAGTAGTTTTTTCTTCCTCAAAACATTCAGGGGCTCTTGTATCACAGTCCTCAAGTGTCTTCTGAGTGGAGTAGAAAGGGCACATGGGTGTGGGAGAATCAGATGGACCTATAAGCTGGCAGTGGTGAAGGAGGGACGGGTGACCATATGTGGGTTAGCATGTTACATGAGATAAGAGGGGAGGGACAAAGCTGTCAAGGCTGCAAGACAGTTATCCTTTGTCTGACTGACAAGGTGACATCTGAGAAGCTACTGCAGTACAGAGGACACATACTGTCGGGCGTGGATGGGTTTGGATGAGTGTTTTTTCCCAGAGGGGATGGTGATTTCATAATGGTGTTCTGCAATGGCGTGTGCACAAGAGATTAGGAGTTATCAGGGATTCGAGTGCTAGTGCTGGGAGCAGAGATAAAAGGCTGGTCTCTTTGAAATGGTAAATACTGGCACGTTCATCCTCCCTGGATGTGGAGGTGATGGAGGAGAGTCATGAGCACCTGTTTCAAAAATGGAGATAATATTACAACTGGAGTCTAGACAGGTCTGATGGTTGAAATGCTAAAAGTCCCAGTATGTTATAAATAGACTTCTGAAAACTTGATGAGTATTTAGATTTAGGAGAGAAAACTCTCAGCATATTTTTCAAAATACAGTTAGGAATGTAGATGCCTTTAAGGAAAACAGTTAATCCTGTGATTGCTAAACACTGTTTATCTCCACCTTTTTCATGCAAGAGATATTTTTGCATAAACAGAAAATAAGATTTCATTTTTTATGAAATATAGAAACTCATTGTAAACAGTAATTATTTTGGATGGACCTATTTGAGACTTCTCCCAAGACAGCCAATATAATGCATTTTGGGGGAAACTCACATGACTCCAGTGTAGCTACAATTTAGCTGTTTTGCAAGTTATTAAAAGTAGGTACAGCTGTATTATAAAACAAAAAACCCCTCCAAATTCCTCCCTGTAGAATTGTGGAAATATAACAAACTCTTGCATTATTGGCAGGTGGAACCATTATGGAGGAAATCTGTGTACTGAAACATTCTTTCTTAACAATTCAATCTAGGGCAGAAGAATTCTGATTGAATATGATCATTACAAGCAAGGAAATGATATTTGTATTTGGTTTTACTTTAAACCAACAAAGAAAAAGCTTTTATGCTTGAAGTTACCTGTATGTCACCCATTTTCTTAGACAACCTGCCCAAAGGAATTTATGGGCTATAGTTTCAGATTCATGTTCTTAGCTCTGACATTGAAGGGGTTTTTTTTGTCTCATGACTGCCAGACAGCTTCTTTAAAGATCTTGACTTCTTCTTCCTAGTTCCCAGGCAGTTATTAACCCACTTCCAAACATCTTCTGTTTGTCAGAGTTGAAACACTGGGCAGATCCCAGATATGATCTCCAAAATGAAAGGAACCAACGTTCCTCTTCCTCCCAAGTATCCCATAGAACTGATTTTATAAGAAATTTATGGGAAATGTTAATCATTGAAAATGGTGGATTGAAATACTGTAAAGCCAATATTGTGTTGAAGAAATGCTCAAAGTAGTATCGTGTACACACTTAAAACATGAAGATAAGCATCTTTATGCTGGGATCCTTATAAGCTTTACAGCATTGAGAAATGCTAATATGTGTACAGGCCACTAATGCTGAACCTCACCCAAGCTGTTGAGCTTGCTAAATTGAGAGGTAGCAAGGGCAGGAGCCTCAGCAGGACAGACCATGAGTCCATGGCCACAGAAATATGTGCCTGGGCATGACCCATCTTTGTTACCTGACCACTAGTGGAGAGCTGTAGCATTGCAGGTATAAGTGGGTATAACTAAATTATGAAAGTGTTGATAAACAAACTAGTTCTATGCTCCAGGCTTATTTTTTTTTTATTTGTGGTTGCCTAAGCTAGTCAGATCTCATTCTGGGATCCTCTCTAAGATGTAGGTGAAAAGTTCACTTCTAGTGCTTCGTCTTGCTTTTGAAAATTTCCTCTCAGGACAAAAGGAGATGGTAAAGCTTAAGTTAACAGTCTAGTATTATTAAGCCTTAGTTTAAAAAGCAGTCTTAAAACAGGGACTACATAGTCTGTAGCATTTCCTACTTATTTGTAGTAGGGGCCACACTACTCTAGATAAGTGATGCACAAAGCACTAGCCTGTGACCTGGGTTCCTAATTTCTGCCAAAAGTGTAGAGCAGGTGGAGAATAAATACACACCCCAGAGCTTTTTTTTCCCTACAAATACTATTCAGGGCATCTCTTCATGTTACAGGCAAAGTCTATTTAGGCAAGAGGGTACCTGATCTATACCCAGTTTGGTCTATGCTGGGAAACAAATTTCATAGGTTGTCAGAACTGTAAATCTATGTCATGATGCAGGAAAACCAAACAAACCAACACAAGTCTTCCCATAACAATTTGAGAACAAAACAATAATCCTGAAGTCTTCTTCAATTACTGGAAGGCAGGCAGGACAATTTGGCTGTTTTTAATTCATGGTTTGATGTTGAGTCCTTCCAAGGAAAGGATATCTCCTTTTTGCCTCTGCCACCTAAAAATTACCAGGAGGAGGTGAAGCAAATAACACCCCTTCCACTCTACTCTTGAATCTTAAAGTTTAATAAAGCAAGAAGTGGGAAGCTGAGGACCCTCCAAGGCTCACTGCTATGGAATCACTTCTCATTTACGTTGTTTGTTGCGTTCACCTGAGAGCCTTTTTGTGGCAAGTTCAGCCTCATTATTCTCTGGATTGTTGAACTAATAGGGTAGATGTTCAGCAGAGATTTTTCCAGCTTCAAACTATGGAGCATCAAATACTATTTCATAATAATGCATGCAAACTGTCAGCCTACTGAAACCAAAGCACAAGGAAAATCACACCAAATTCACAGTAAAAACATGTGACTAACCACTACAGTAGTTACCCAAAGGGATAGCGAGAGGAAGGATTGACTCATGTCAGGCTTTCTTGTAATGTTTCTTGAGGGGAAGAACACAGCTAGGGCAAGATATCCGCAGTGCTTCCTCTGTGGAGGGAATACTGAACTTTCTGAAACCCGTTACTGATCACTGTTCCCTGAAAAGCCTTGCACTTGAGTCTGTCTCTCCAAAATGAAAGACTACATCCCATCTTTGGCTTTCCAGACACAAATGAACAGAGTTATCATAAAAGAGATTCTTAGACTTACAGAATGATTTCTTGGGGGGAAAAAAAAAAAGGTGGACCAAGAATGATTCCTTTTGACAGGTGTATGATTAGTCTAGAGCCATGACCGTCAATGGAAGAAAGAAACAAAGTAGGAAGGTTTTGTCCTCAAAAGAAAGACTAAGTTCCTGTATAAGTGGAATTAGATGGAGTTCTAACTAGAGCTCACCTGCCTGAAATGCCAGATCGTGCACTTTGTACACTAAGAAGAACAACTTTTGCTCTAAACTGTGGACTTGACATGTTGAAAGTAGGAGAAAAGTCTGTGTGGATGGGTTGACTGGATGATGATTAAGAAATGTTCAGCTAGTTTGTGTCTGAAAAGGAATTTTAGCTCATGTGAACTTGCTTTTAGCATTCAGTAAGCTTTGATTTGGAATACTGCATATTGCTGTCAGAAAAGGGATTTAAATTAGAATAGATGGAGGTAAGTCCACTAGGATAATTTGGGCAACCTGATATTTGAAGAAAACCCTGGTTTGTTTAGCCTAATTAGCCAGAGAGAGGGTTAGAATGAGTAGTTATAAGTACCTTTCAGGGACAAGATGGGGTGATGGAAGGATGATAATGTTTAAAGAAGGAAGAGCATTTAAGTTGTGCCATAGATTATGAACCTGACTGATGGGGGGAAAGATACATGATGAAGTTATTGTTATCTAGACTCAGTTCCTTTGTGTGAACTGCTCCCAGAGCACTAACCTTTCTGACCTGAGAACCACGTGTGTGCTTTGTGTCTCTTAGGGCTTGGGGATATCAAGATACAGATTGATTTTTAATATCAACAACTTAATTGTTGTTGACCTGTGACATGGGCTATGGCATTGATGTCTCCTTATCATTTCCTGTGGCATATCATAGCTGTGTTTTTTTGGTCTTTACCTCTGATTTTAATTTTGTTGAAGGCGCTGGGAAGTGGCTTGTACTGTTTGGTAGAATATGTTGTAGACTTCCCCTTGATGCTGCTCAAGTAGATTTGTATGTAGCACATGGTAGCCTAAGAGGGCATCTGTCTGGGTGTGATTCCTAGTCCCGTGTTCTCAATAAAATTCCAGACGTGAGAAACCCCTGGGGAAGTGAGCAGAAATGTATTTCCCTGACAGAAGAAGCCTCCTCCTGCCCATCCTTTTTCCAAGCTATTCCACAGGCCCAAATAGGGATTGGGCTGTCAGCAGGAACAGATATATGCAGAACTAATATTTCTTATGTATGTAATAAATTACATTAAAACCAATGTATTATATATTGGTAGATGAATGTGTATGTAGAAGTGTCCAAAGTCAGGCCTTGGTATCATTTCCCCCCAATTTCATCAAGTGGTTGCACAGATGACCATTACCTTGCACAACTAACAATTTTGACCAAACTCTTATGAAACAAGTCCTTGAAAGATCACAGTCAAAAAACAAACAAAACCCCTCACTCCCCGAGGGTCTCCTGAACGGTGATTCATTTCTATTTTTACTTTGATGAGCATGTATTCTGCTTTTAATAATGACCAGGAAAAGGAGACTTTGTGGAGATAATGATTCATCCATTCATCTAAGCTGTTAGTTAATTCCCAGGAAGTGGATCCATAGTACTTAAACAGTAGTCATATAAAATTTAAATTAAAATTACTTCAGGAAATTTAATTCAGCATGAGTGACTGTGGGAATATGCTACCCTTAGCTTGAGTCCAGCTGAACTGCATTCTAAAGATGCATTTGAAAAGACCTGTTATGAGCACATGTTCCTGGCATACCCACAAAGCCACAGATTTGTTATTGTGGTTGACATTTTCATAAAGTTACAAGCTTAGGGTGAACAGGTACAGCCACTTTTGGTATGATGTAAGCTCTCAAATACAGGTTACGCTTGTTTAACTCAGCCAACAGGAACAGCATTGTAGAGACACTCCTGCAATGACCTTGCTAATGCTCCTCTGTGTCATGTGTGGCTTTTTAGCTGTATCAAAAGCAGTATACTAAATTTATATTTCGAGATGATATAGTAAAGCAGTCTCTGTCTTAAGTAGTGGATGTTACACAGCACTTCTTGAAACTGCCTCTGAAGTTCGTGTAGTTTTTATGGATACTTGTCTTTTTTTTTTCCATGAAGCCCCTTTGGCTCACCTTTGAAAGGAATTTTTCTGGAAGCAGGACACTGATTCTTTCTCCCTTCTTCAAAAACTTTGTTCTTTGTTGCTTGTACAGTTTCTTTTTTTCCCCAAGAAAAGAAGTTGGGATCATACCCCATTGCTCTTTAGATAAGCTCCTTTGTTCTCCGCTTCTCATATGATGGTATGTTGCTGCCAGCCCAGAAAAAATGGCTTGTGCATCCCTGCTGGTGGAACAGAGGGACATCGTTGTGGAATGGAGAAGAAAAATTAATCTGTGCTCAGCTCCGGACCACGAGTGTGCTGACACAAGGCTGATTTAGAAGAGCACTACAGCAACTGTAGGGTTTTTTGGTCTGAATAGGAAGCAGAGAAGGAGACAGCAAAAAACTACCACAGGGAGTAGCGAGATCACGTGTAGTATTGACCTGCCTAGGTCACCAATTGCTTTATTTCTGAGAACAGGGTCTGTTGCTTCCTGTCCTATGATTTTTTGCATGTAGTCACAGGGAAGGATAGGCTGTACACTGGGTAAAGGAGCCGGTTGTTTACCATCCTTCTCCACCCATCTTCACTTTCTTGCCTTCTGTCATCAATGTCCCAAATTGAGCACAAGTGTAGCAGGCAAGGTTGTAAAGTTTTTATCCTTTAGAAAATATTTTTTTTCTAAGAAACTTTAGAAACTAAGTCAACATCTAAAGAGGCTAAAAATTCTCTCTTACGAACAATAAGGAATGGTGCTGTCTTATCACACATTAAATGAAAAGGTAAATACAGGGCAAAACATGCTGCATTTTCCCAAAGCTCAGGTTTCCTGCCAGACAATTCAGATGGTCAATTTTTAAATAGCCTTCTGTGAGCTGCCTTTTTCATCTGGAGTGGACGCCGAAACCGAGAATTCTCATTCTCCATAAGATTGGAAATAAAGGATCTTCCTCGCTCCAAAGTGCAGTACTTACTGGGTTGTCTACTTATTTGTGCCCATATATATCTGTTCTAAAATGGGCATGAGTCTTTGTATGCACCCAGTGAGATACGAATTTATTTAGAACTACATTCTCATCTGATGTTGCTTACATATGTAGACAGCAGTTTTCAACTCAAAGCTCTAGCTGAGAAGGAGTATCTGACTACAACTAAAAAAACATTAACAAAAAAAAAAGTAGTGGAACAGTGTCAGAAATGTAGAAAGCATTAAGATAAATGTCACTGTAATAGTCTTGAATATCTGCTGGCAGGTAACAATGACTTTAATGGAATTTTGATATAATGAAAGGTTATGACATTTCTTGCCTGATTTTTCTTTTCTCCTAGCCAGAAGCAGCAGATGAAAAATGAAGTTACTCAGCCCTATTAACCGTTGATCTTTGTGGATTGTGGAGACACATTTTACCAGACTGTTTCAGCTACAATCATAAGCCAACAGTTTGTTCTGTTGATAAAAACAATTGTAGAATTAGGTAAAACTTGCAGTTAAAAACAATGAACAGTATGTATTTCAGCGTTCCTTTTTGCCCTAAATTCTTTCTGAAGAGTAATTAATCTGCCAGGTGAAAGAGTGAAGTAGTTGTCTATGGCAATAGCTAGCTCTTTGACAGCTCCTCGAGCAGCATTGCCCATCCATCACTGAACAGGGACGGTCTGGCCACTGTTGTTCCCTCAGGAACCTCATTTCTTTGCAGTACTTTATAACAGAGCTCCATGTTTCACATGGATGGTTTTGTAATAAATACTACAGTGAAGCTTGGATCGTTCCTTCATTTTTCTCTTTCTCTGGACAAAGTATTCCAGGTTTGCAGCCAACAGCTTTTTCTGAAAACAGATACTGCTATGTCTTCCGCCTGCTTTCTTTTCATGGTTGTATCTTTAGCTGAGAGTGTACAGGAAAGGAGAAAAGATAATGTATCTTAAAATCTGGTTTGTTTTTTTTTTATGACAGATTCCATGTGACAGCTTTCTTTTGCTATGACCACTTATTCCAAGATGCTTTGTGGTTTCTTCAGATCAACACAATCTGCTGCGTGAACAGTAAAATTTGCAGCAATGGCAGGAAACACAAGAGAAGCCGCATTTCAAAGCGAGATGAACCTCAGCCATGTGTTTTATAGCACAGCAGTGATTGCAAATGTCCTCTGATGCTGAATGTATTTGAATCTGATTTTTTAATAGTGACATTTTTACATGCACTCGTCTCTGCGTTTAGCTTTTCAGTGAAGGCTTCTGACATTTTCTCCTCTTTCACCTTCTTCAGCATGTTCTAACCTCTTCAAACGACAACTATTTCAGCAGGTCACAGTTTTGACATGACAGGCGTGACAGCCCGCTTATTCACTTCCTCACCCTTCAGCGCTCTGCCTGGAGAGCACGAGGCAAGCCCAATTTGCTAGGTTTGCTGTTGGTTTGAAGGTGTGAAAATACTTCTGCAAAGTCCAAGTTGCAGAGGATTTGGATACACTGACAGCAAGTTTAGAGATACTGAGGTTCCTGTCTTTCTACAGGGAAGTTCAAACCTCAACAGCTCCCCATTTACACATCAAAAAGTGGGCACATACTGTGTGAGGGACAATTTTCTTGTGAATAATAATCATTGTCTTACAAGTCATGCTGCTTTTGTTTGAAGGGTTTAATTCTGTGACGACCAGAAGGAAATGAAGGGAAGATAGGAGAATATCCCTAAATATCTATAGCTAGCAGAAAATGAGAAAAAAAATCAAGGAGATTTCAGTGACATTTTGTATTGAGATAACATACAAAATCCAGTACCCTGTTGTTGTTTCTTATTCTTCCTAAATACCTGCCTCTGACCGGTAACTTCTTGCTCATGTCTGCAACATGCTCGTAAGATGCTTCGCAGTTAATCCTTATGAATGGAACTTTGTTAGAAAACATTGCTAAGATATAAAAATACCAGCCGACATGGGCAGATTCTTAAACACTGACTGAACACAGGAAAAATACATTAGTAAAATTTTTATTTAAATTGCAGGTGTTTCCATGACGTGTAAATATGGGAAATGGGGAGTGCCCACAATCTCGCTCTTCCACTTCTTGGGTGAAAGATCATTGGGGAATGATCACTGTTCCTGGTGTCAGTGGCTACCTCGCGTACATTGTGCTTTCTGCTCTGGCTGGGTGTGAATTATGGCAACACTCAGCCGTGGTTTTCATGAGCATTCTGCATTTGTAGCAGGAAATAATGTTTAATTTTGGTTCTTCATTGATGACTTTCCTCTTCAGTACCAAAGCTGGTTTGTATTGACGGGGTGTGTTTGCTCTTTCAGTAAGGTGAGGCTTGGCTTACTGCCAGAGAAAACATGTGGTGTTCAAAGTAGGAAAACAACTACGTGTATGAAAGTCTTTGAACAGTACTTAAGGATAAGTGCATTGCCGAACAGAGGGGTTTTTGCATGCTTATGAATTTTAAATGTAAGCATATGTTCTTAATATTTTGCAGAATTAAATACTACAGCAACTTTTTTCAGCTATCCAGAACATAAAAATATGCTTACCTATATCATAGGCTCCTCTGCCCTCACAGTATCTGACAGCAGCTCCTTTAGGTGTAGTGAAATATCTGAGGGTAAATGCTGCCTTTCTAATGGAAAGCACTGCAAATAGAATAGCTATTTCCATGAAGTTATTCCTCAGTGTAAAAAATTTAATGAATGATCTTCATTTCTCTGCTTATAATAAATTGGTGGATTTCATTATAGCATCGATTCCCATGCCTGCCCGCAACCCCTAATAATTGTATTAAAAATCTCTCAGCAGAAACTATATGAGAGGTAATATGGTTTTGTCTTGCCAGCTTGCAGTGCTGGGGCACTGCAGACAGAACTTCAATGAATGTGTGGTCAAGATCCTGATTTAAACATAATTTCATTGTTCGGGAATTTATATTCTGAAGTCCTCTTTAATGCCTTTTGACTGATGTAGTGTTCCAGGTAAATCAAAATGAACAAAAATTCCAAAAGATATCTCAGTATGGCAAATCACAGTTCTCCCTGGATCACATAAATAAGTTAATATACTATTGTATGCTTCCGAATATATTTGTTAGTGGTTTACTTTCAACATGTTCTTCAGTAAGCTGTTTCTTTTTCTCACCAGCTGTTTAAATATATATTCTCTGTATGTCAGGAAATGGTACCTTCTGTCACTTAAACCGTTAATGGGTAGCACAGGACAGATACATCTGTTTGAATTGGCATGAATGTAGGAAAAATCCCATACTGTGCTGGTAGGTTCCTTCACATGACTGTTCCCACTTCTTTAGTGCAAACAAACCGTTCCAATTTAAAAGATTTGCTATTTTAACATTCAATCTAGATGAATCATAAAACTGCAGCTTTGGAAAATTAGAATGCCAATGTAGAATGAAATTGATGTAGAGTAAAAATAACTTGTGTTGGGTACTCTATGAACTCTAGATGGTGTTGGAAGCCATATCTACACTGTCTTAGCAAATGCTGCCTGGACTTGAGTTTGCAAGCTGTACGCAAGTGTTGTATCCACCATACATTCTAGTGCTGCTTGGTCCACTCAACCTTGCTTTTCTAATCACGTACCCTTCTTGGCCATGCCTCTTTTGCCTGCTTTGAATGAAGTTGGCTGCTGTCTGTCTCTCTCCAACAGACCTGATAAACGGGCTATTAACCATGTTGACTCTGAGGTTTGTCTCCTCACTGCACTGCAGCCACTGCTGGCAGATGGGTACAGCCTCTCACAGGGATGGAAGGGCCAATCTTAGGGGCCTGTGTGAGCCAGGAGGCCCCATGATGAGCAACTCCTCAGCTTCTGCTTCACCTTTCCTTCTAGAAAGTATGGCAGATACATTCCTGGAAAGCAATTTCTTTCATCCACCGGTAGCTGCCTGAACTTTGACTGAGGCCAGTCTCTCCTCTAGAAAGTTTTGGTTTTGGAGACAGTCTGTCATCATCCACCAAAAGGACCCTCTTTTCCACTCCAGCATCCAGTGACACAGACAGAAAACTTCTGGATGAGGTAGGTCATGCTCAATGCCAGGTACCTGCCCTGCAGATACAACATTTGGCATGTCTGTCACAATTGCCTCAATTGTAGGTTTCCCACAAAAAGCATGAATCCAAAACAATTGGTAGGAGGGGCAACCAAATAAAAAACACCCACTTTACTGTTCTGAGCACACTTTGCACAGCTGAATTCACTCTGAAAATGGTGGTGGGGCTGGGAAGTGGGGGCCACAAAGTTCTGAGTTTGTTGGCTTTTGTTGATTGACTTGAGTTTGGAAGGTCATCATTTCCCAAAATCAACTATCTTGTCCACAAACTTCACTGTGTTGTATTCATACTTTGTTATTAAATCAAGCTACCTCTTAATTTACTAGGTGAATATTTTACTACTTTATTTTGGTCTGCAAGTTGTGGGATGCCTGAAGTCATTATCATTACTGCCTTTTTAATAAAATCGGACATTATTTTAATGATTTTAATAAAATCCCCCCATGAACTCTTCCCATGAAGTGCATGGTTTTTGTTTTGAATAATTTAATTTTGCAATATCCAGCCTTATACTGAGACACTAATTCACCTACTTGCAAAGAATAATGT
This sequence comes from Bucorvus abyssinicus, assembly GCA_009769605.1. Lineage (NCBI taxonomy): Eukaryota > Metazoa > Chordata > Aves > Bucerotiformes > Bucorvidae > Bucorvus > Bucorvus abyssinicus. The sequence goes on from CM020036.1 coordinate 18,996,703, forward strand.
AACACCAGAGCTTTTATCTCTCCTCCCCTCCCCTAAAATACTGACATAAAAGTAAACTTTGTCCTGAAATTCTCTACTCATGTTATCATAATGCACATTAGGGCAGATATGATTGTAGTTAACCCGATTCTGCTTTTCAACGTCATGCAGTGGTTGCATCTTTGATTTAGTGGAATGCTTGTCTGGATTCCATTGCCCATCCAAACTGGTTTCTTGCTTGTATGCTCAGAGAGACAATTGCTATCATGTTGATGGCTTCCTAAAGTGCAAAAACATATGGCAGATGATGGACGGTTATTTAACTTGTACAGAGGAAAAGAAGTGCTAGTGGTAACGATGCTGGCCAATAGGGAATTTAGCAGGTGAAGATCTCTGTAACATAAGAGGACCTATCACTGACAGCCAACCTTGTACCATGTAATTCCCTCTCAAGTGTAAATATAACAATTGTTTGAAGGACACACACACAAGGTACTCAACACCTGATGAATCACAACAGTTCTTGGACTTCCCTGACAAAGGAAACTACAGAGGCAGTGCGAGGAGAAGGATATCTTTCTGGCTCTATACCTTCTTTACAATGCTGTCAAAAAGAAACAAAATGAGCAACAGAAGTCGTGAATCTAAATTTGTTGCATGACTAAAGCAGTTGGGTCATGACTAAAGCTGTTATGAGACTCCACGTACCAAACTGCCAACATTTAGTAGAAGGCTAAACTGTGTTCCTAACAAATATTAAAACCACAAACGTACAGTTGCCAAATATGTCTGGCTTGCAAAGTTCATTCTGTTTTACTCTAGCTGTTTTGTCCCCATCCTGCCCACTCACATCCCCTGTCATCAGTAGTCCATCTGGTGTCTAGAATGATGACAATTCTCTATGACTTCTGAGATAACAAGATCTTAATTAATAGCAAGCTTATTGTGAGAACTTCTTTTATAGAAGACCACTGTGGAAACAGTCTGTAGATGCCTGTTTCTGCCAGTCTGAAGGTACTCACTTGAGAACATCCTGGGTGCTGGGCAAATGGAGAACTCTAGAATCTATCCAAGGGAAACTGACAGTCTTTTTCCTCTACAAATGGTTATATTGAAAATGCACTTTTCCCCTTGTGTGCTTCATCAAACCTGAGTTCTGGCTTCAATAATTTCATTTTTTTTCCTCAATGAGGGTGTGACATGCTTTTGTCTTTCTTCATTTTTGTATGATACTTTGCAAATTTGGTGCACTCTTGGCGTTCAGAGACTGAACTGTGGACAGAATGGTTGAGGTGAACAGTCCTAATGGCATGGTCCATGAGGCAGGGCAGTATTCTGATGGAAATTAATTTTTAGAGCATTGAAGGTCATTAAAGAACAGTAACCATGCAGGAAATGCCTTTACTGGCTGTTACTGCACAACTGGATATAGGCAGGCATTCCATGGAGAGCAAAATCAAAACCAATGCCTTGAATCCATGAAGACCAGTCTCTTGAAATCATGAAGTATTCTTACCTGAAGTCGGAAGGCAGTGAACTGAAAGTTAGGTTTGTTTTAAGGCAGAAATGCAAGGTGAATTTGGTGAAGCAAATGGGAGTTTCACCTTCAGTCCTAATTGGACTAACATTTGTGCTTAGACAAGATGTGCTGGATTCAGGTTTTGAAAGACCCAGAGGAAAGTCCACGTGACTGTGTTGACTTTATGAATGAGTTGGGCAATATGTTTCAAAGGTACATGGAACACAAATAGTTTGTGACAGGCACATTAAACTATTCATGTGTGTTCTCACACAGAAAACAAAGCGCAGCCAGTGGTTGGGTGATCGTGTAAAAGCTTTTCTTTTGGTTATAGTCTTTTTTATTACAGCTCTTTTCTTGATGGAAGAGACTGGTAGAAAAATAATTACTTTGGATTACTGTCTACAAAGATGAGGCACTTGCATACCTTTCTCTGTGATGCATTGTATGTTTTAGCTCTGATCTACCCCTCCCACTGTCACCTCCAAATTAATTTTGCACAGTCTTACAGCAAAAACATTGATATTGAAGAAACATTTTCCCTGCAGCCATTTTGAATCATACCTTGTGGATGAGTGCATAAAAGCCTGTATAAGGGGACCAGGAGTGAAAATGGGTACTGCTGCACACAAGCTGTGTGACGCTAAGAAAATTCCTCTTGCGATGGAGGGAACAGCATTTTCACAGAATAATAATTTGAGGAGTTCCACTTTTCCTGAGCTGTTGACTGACAGATTGGCAAGTCATGGACCTGTTAATTGTTGGATTTGTGAGCTTCCTTACTGGATAATTCTCAGTCTGCCATTTATGTGTAATGCAGTATATAAGCAGTGGAGTGTGAGAGGTTAGTTACAGGAGTCATCTTCTGTCCTTATGTGTGTAACAGGAGATTTATTCTGTAGCTTGCCACAGAGTGCAAGCAAAAGGAACAACATATGAAATATTTCCTTGGAGAGTACTTGGGCTAATAGGGAACTTTTCACACGTGACAAACACTGCTAGAGGTACAGACTGCAGCCTGTCCAAAGGAGTATTCGTCTAGCTAATAGTAGGTATATGTAAACCAGCAAATTAAAACAGCTGGATGATTTGGTGCAAACACTTAAAAGTGATCTTTTCCTTTCTCTCATCCTACCTACAGAAAAGAGGGGAAATGTTCTGCCTCAGTGATCACAAGAAAATCATTACAGTAAACACAGCTGCAGTGTGCTATGTGAGCAGAAACACATGATGTCGAAGACCCTTGAAATCAAGGTCCCCATTTCTCTTGGATGGATGAATATTATTTCTTGTCACCCTCACTTTTGGAGTCTATGAAAGTCATGACAGAAATCAAGTTGGATGGTTCTTCCACATGTGTAATGGCAGGGGATGCTGCCATTACAATGGTCTTGCAGAACTCTGCAACTGAGTTTCATGCTGCATCCGTTGTTAGATGGTTTGGAGTTAGGACAAACAGCCACATGGCCCAACACCAAGCAGACTGTGAGCAAGGAGACAACTGGTTGAGACTGCAAGGGGGAGTCTGAGGAATAACATAGTCATTAGAGTGAGATCTTGCTCCAGTCATTGAGCTTGTTATTCCTGCTCATGCAGGACACAGGGATGTCCGTGGGTGCACCCATGCTTGGGTGAAAAATGCAAGACATATTAGGCAAAACTATCTTTGGTCAAACACAAGACCCTCATGCCTCAGTACCTTGTACCATGGGAATGGCGAGGCCAACCACCACCAGACCTTCAAAAAACCTCAAGTTTAAAACCCTCAAGTTCTGTTTCCCTCCTGTGCTATGTGGTGATGACACACAGACTAGTAGCTAACCACATCACACTAAGACCCCCAAACACCCCATACCCACACACATCCCCAGGAGGGATCCCCGTTGGCCAAAAGGCTTCAGAGTTGTCATTAGCTAGAGGCAACCTCTTACTCAGCCAAGTGCTCTGGAACAGCTTACAGCACAGGCAGGTTATAACCTCGGGCTGCAGTGGCTGTGACAGCTGTGTGATCTGAAATGATCCAGCTCAAGCTGTAACTTAAGTTTTAATCCACTACCCTTGCGCCACACTAAGGCATTTGTTTTGTGGTGTTTTAGAGGGGAAGCTGCTGACATCTGACTCACCATTTCCTGCAGCGTGTAGGCGTTTCTTGGAGCTCTATCACAGTGACCCATCCCGATGCGATGCTGCTCACTGTGCGAGCTGCCTCTGAATCACAGCTACGACACCAGAGCACTGCTTAAAGATGGAGCATCAAGGCTATTCATACAGAACAACAAAAGAGGTATCTAGTAGCTAAATGCACCTATTGTATGTCTCCTACTGTCTAATACATTTGCTCTGGTTTTGCACATTGAAAACAAAGGATGGAATTTAATTTCTTGTAGAACCCAGGTGGTTGCAGTGGAGTTGGGCTAAAATGAAAATGGCCACAAAGAATTGATTCACTGTTTGGAAAACTGAATAGCAGAAGGATTACATAAATTGTAGGAGGCAAATGAACCTTTCCCTGCCCATCACTAAAAATTAAAAGCATTACTATAAGTGACACGGTTGTCATGGTGACCGAATGCTTGTTTATGGTGAACTACATCAGGCAAAGCTGAAATGTTTTTAATTTAAAGCTCAGATGACAGGGAACGGAGTAGTTTAAGCAAGAGCAGAAATATATTTTTGGTAGATACATGCAAGTAATTATTATTTCCTGTGGAAACCTCCATCACTGCTCAATGTTTTTCCTGCCCCCTTCTTGTCTTCATTCAAGTTCTGAATACATTTGTCTTCTGCCAGTGCAAGAAGCCAGCAAGACAGGTTGAAAGGAAGGTGGAAATGGGTGCTACTCATAGGCAGATTCCTGGTAGTAAACAGACAATAGGCCCTCATGTAGTAATGTTTTAAAGAGAAGAGTAAGCCTTTAAATTGAAATACTGCAGTACACATTCTGTGGTCCTGGCACCTGCAAATACGTAAGTAGTCAGCTGAATAATCTGCAGCATAGCACTAGTTCAGCATTTTTTAATACCAAAATTGTCAGATGACTCAATTGTCTGGGCTCCCTAGACTAAAATTCAGTTTTCTTTGCCTAAAAATAGCAGTTATTAAAAAAAAAAAAGTTAATGAAATATTCAATTTGCCTCTATTTAAATTGAGGGGGAAATACTGTTAAAGGAGGAAGTGTCTGAGAGAGTAGAAGATAGTTTGCCACGTGATTACAAATCAGTTGCACATAAATTACTCTTGTTAAGCTGCAATAGGCCCTACTTCTGCAAGCAGCGTTATCAAACCATGGGTGCAAAGCTGCCCATTTGAGTGTGATAGCAAATTTCCCACTGACTTCAGCGCCTCTGGGCTCAGTTGAAGACTGGTGAAGAACAGCATCCTCACCTACAGCTGTGTAGTTCCTGATAGTATGTCATGTCCATGACAAAATACCCAGTGGACTTCAACAGGAGATTTTCATGAGGGCTGGGACACAGAGCTCAATTATTTAAGTGTTGGAAGCAGAGAATGTGCAGAAAGCCTAAAGATCATCACAGACATCATCTTGCCTACCTTCTCTCTGTTTAAGAGCAATGAATGTGATAAATGGAGATGAATAGCTCAACGACGTGTGTGTAATGACTGCTAGTTTGGTGGTAGTAGTAGGGGAATCAAGTTTATTTTGCATTTAATGGTATTTTTTAGCAACATTCCACTTTATGCTTTATGATTTTAAATGAACTGGTAAAAAAAATAGCTAGTAACAATCATTATAGATTTATAGTCAGAGGTAAATCTCATTGAAATCAGTACTATGACATGTATTAACTTTAACAGGCATGAGATCAAGACGACACAAGCTAAGTACCTTTTGATCACTTCAGGATAAAAGAGGAAAAATGCTTAAAGTTCTCTTTCTGTAAGAGAGGAAAAGATGTGGATTTAGGGTAAAGTTGAAAAACTTATTATTACATGACTTTGCCAAATAATTTCATTTGTTAGATAATCAGATTTGCATGTTCCTACACAGATTACCAACCTAGTAGTTGTTTCTATGGTGTTATTAGTAAACACAGCATTATTATTTACAAATTGCATAAGATGGAAATATATATAAGGGATATGGGAAGTCCACTGGGCAAAGAAGCAGTAAGAATGATTCTGTAAAAAATGCTTGAATGAAGAAATATCAACATTTTATAGGGTTTTTTTCCACCCTAATTTTAAAGAGGAATAAAATCCACCACTTTCCTGGATTCCCTTAGACACCTTTTTAGCAATGCAGTGGTTTTCTGAAAGGAGAGCTGGGTGAAACATCTACCATAAAAGTAGTTTCATAATGCTTCTGCAAAATAGTATCAATGTCATGTTTATTGAATTTTCACGAAAAAGGTCCTTTAGGCATGACTGAAAGTGAAGGGTGAATTTTATTGCTTGGCCTAAGCAGATATTGCTTGATATAGATGTAGCTCAATTTATTTCAGTAGTTCTGTACTTCTTACAACCCTAAGCTTGTGCCTTTTAAAACAGTAAAGTTCCTCAAGGTCTTCATTTTGCAAAGTGGAATATCTTTGAGGTGCAAAACTGGGAATTAGATTAAAGGCTAGATTAAGGCTAAAATTCATCTAAGTAGGAATACTTGACGAGTGAAGGCTCAGTTTCAGTGAGAGCTGCAAGTATTCAGCCCTTGGGAAATGAGCAAGGAGTGAGCATTTATATCTGGAAAACTTTGGAGATGATGGGTTCCTTGGGCGGTGACACAGAAGTCAACAGACCTGAGACCTAATACTAGTTCTACTACTGGCTACCTGTAGCACAGGCAGCACAGGTACAGGTAAACATGGTAAACAGCACAGTCATCTGCTTTCTTCCTCTGGCCTTTCTCTTGAAGCAGAAGAAATACTTGCAGTAATGAGAAGTCTGTTCTTTCATCCTGGTCCTAGAAGTTCTGACTGATGCCACGGACTCTGTCATGAGGATATTTGGTCCCCTAAAAGGTGGACTGAGATCCTCTCACCCGTCTCTCATAGTCCGTAAAACCTATTACTGCACTTGGCAGGAGTTGCATGCACATTTTTTGGAGCCCTATGGTTCATTTTTTCCATCCTTTATAGGTTTCCCCTCATGTTTGTCACTAATAGCTGAGCATATTATCCACCTCCCAGTCAGGCGCTAGCAGTAGCATTGTGGAGGAAAGAAATGGTCACACAGACATGATTTCCTTTGTGTTTTGTTGCGTTTAAAGCTGCTATTTTGTTCTAACATTTATTTCTTTATAGAATTTAGATCTGAAACGCGAGCTTACAAGTTTCCACTGGAGCGTCTTAAGAGTGTCTGATCTCCTGACTGTAGGACCTGCCTTCTTTGTAACTGCTAACAGAAACTGAGGGTTGAGGACACAGATTTTCAGCACAATGGCAAGGAGAAAGCAAAGCACTAAATGTGCGGAGGCTTCTTTGCTCATGTGAAATCAGGCCTCTCGGCACGGGCTGGGCTCTGAAGGAGCTGCAAGTCACCTGCTCATCCTCCAGCCCCGCATGACGACTTACCCTGCACAGCTCGCGCTAACGTGTTGTGACGGAAGGGTCACAGGTGAAATAGGAAACCTTTTTTTCCTAATCCAGGGTAAATTACCTTTCCAATAACACATGGGCACAATCTTCAGGGCATCAGTGTTAACTGTGAAGGTTAGGTTATTCAGAAAGCAGAAATTACAGAAGCGATAACACACAAGCCATTCAAATAAGCGCTTGTTTTCTAGGAATGAATACGTCACCTCTGGAGCCCAGCTGGAGTTCTGGACACTCATGAAAATCAGGCTTTTTATGCCTAAAGATCAACCACAAACAAAACCCAGGCATAGTAAGCACAAACGCAGCTTTGTAGAGAAATGAAAATAACTAGGCTGGAATTTCAACAACTCCTGAATGAGATTTTTCTTTTGATGGAATCCTGGTCTTCAGTAATTTCTGCTGGTAGCTTTCTACCTCAGACCTAAATTAAGGATGATTGTAGTTAAGCTTGACTAGATGTCTTCTGGCTACTCTCTACAAAGGGAAATAAAACCCCTAAAAAGTGTTAGCACCTATATGAAACACAATTCTAAACACTAAAAAGGCACCAGCTAGCCTTTGTTCCAACACTATTTTTTTCTTGCTGAGTTTTTTCTCTGTTAAGAAATGATCCCTTAAACTTTTTATTCTGAAGAATACTGGTCCAGAAAGGCATAGTATTTCTCAGTAATTTCAGAATGTTTGAGCTCTTCAAATATCTTTAACATATTCTTTCGGCAGCAGTTAACACTTAGGTGAGTCCCATTTTCTATCTAGTGGAATATTATACAGCTTTGAATAATGCTTTCATAATACTAAAGGTTACAGCACAGGGAGTTTCATAATCTCGTGTGGTGTTTATCTGTACCTAGACAGCCACAGACCATCTGCCAGGCCTGCTTTTCCTTGATTATGGATCAGAACAATTATAGTGACAATGAATAATTATATTTCATGATAAAACAGGAGGTGAATGACTCAAAAGACTAGTAACGTCCAGAAAACAAGCCTTTGACTTCCAGTTTACTGCTTCAAATGCAGCTTGAGCCATGATGGTCCAGAAAATCAAGCCCAACTAATTCTTGGGGTACCATATGGAATGAGCTTGGTCATATTATTTTGGCTGTTGTGGCACTTGATGAGAAAGTGTGGAAGAACGAGAAGAGCCAACAACCTCAGGACAGATTCAAAATCAAGTTAAGTTAAGTTAAGATAAAAACCATCTGAGGAATGTATATGTATATGTATACTTATCTCTGTCCATCATCGGCTCTCTCCTGTTCTTTAACTGAATGTATCAAAATGCTGGGGCATGGGATGATAATGCAACTCATCATCAGACAAATATATTTGAAGATCTCCCCTCACCCTGCAAAACATGATATTTTACTGAATAAGAATAGATTTTGATAGTTTTATTTTCAATCTTGGCAGAAAGGTTGTGAAAATAGTAGGACATGTAGAATTATCTCTCTGTTACAGTGAGTTAACACTGCCTGCACTTGTCCTGGGAAATGGGCAGACTAAAATACAGTCCTAGCATGGGTGCCCAGAATTGCCTTCACCTTGAGCTCTCCACACCTATGAGAGCTGCAGAAAGGAAAGAGCTGTGAATGCAGCCAGCTGGAGAAGAGCACTGGGCTGAGCAAACACCTGCCTTGGCAGGAAGGGTTGCCTGATGTTGTACTTCAGGAATTTGGTGTTGTGCATTGCTCTCTTTAGCTCCTCTATTATTTTTTCTTTCTTTCTTTCCTCCCTTTAAGATAATATTGATAAACCTATTGATTCGCTTGCCTAAGAAGAAAACTGAATTTTGTTTTCCCTGCGTTTCTGAGCAGATGCTCCAGCTGGCATTTTATCAGTGACCTCTTTAAATTTGAACCCAATCCTTGTGTCTGTCAGTCAGAGATTGGCAGAAAGGTTACAACAATAACTTTAAACATCTAGCTCCATGGCAGTAATACGACGCATCAAGAACGCACCAGGATGCATTGATGCATCAAGATGCATCATGGTCCTAGTGGGCATGGGAAAATGTCCAATATTTAAGTGTCTCTCCTGGCACACATGGGAACCAGACAACCAGGCTGAGACTGCATCTGCCGAGGACCATTAGCAAAACAGCTGAAATACAAACGTAATAGAAGAGGCAGTGGGAAATCAGTCCATGCAAAAGGTTATGGAAATAATAACTATTTACATGCTTAATGTATAAGCTTTCACCTGTGTGTCTCAAATGGGTTTATAAACACCGACAAATTACTTTTCAGTGCACCCTTGTGAGATATTTTACTCCCACTGTGCTCCCATAATTAATGTATAAATAAATGCACAGGGAGCTGAAGTGATCTGGCAATAGTTTTATGTGATATAGTATAAAATTAAGGCCTAATGGTCCCAGCTCTCTGCACTACAGCCATCAGAACCTTGGGCTTCCGAGGGCATCAGTTAATACACTCAGGGCTTTTCACATGGTTCAGCTGCCCTTCATTTAAAGGTTGGAAAGAAACAAGGAAAATTATTGGAATTTCTGTGCAACGGTTACAGATTATATTCCCATCGATTCACTGGTGCATTTGTTTTCCTGATTAGTTAAAGAGGCATTTCCCCTTGCACAATTCTCTCCTTCCTGTGTTGAAAATACAGGCAGAGATACCCCTCTGAAATTGCTTAAAGACTAGGCAAAGGTTAGAGAGATTTATTACATATAATGACCAGCAATAGCAACAGGGGGCATGGAAAGAGAAGACTTGGAGATTTATACTGAACTCCTTTGTTCTTGAATTCTCACTGGCTCCAATGGATTTCAGGTTTTGAATAGCGACAAAAAGGCTGTATTACAGATGAATCATTTTTGATGTAGCAAACAGGACAAGTGCTTATTCTTTGAAAAAAATAATTCTGAGTAAAACCAAAATCAGCCGTCTTCCCGTAATGAAAGTCCATTTCCCCTTTACTGATTGCTGTATATGTAAGGAAACCCTTATATCTTCTGGTTTTGATTTTTGGTTCAAAGCTCTGGTGCACTTACAGGGGCTTTCCCCATCCTTTTGAATTTTTTTTGTAGAGGAGACTGAAACAAGCTAAAATCCAGCTGAGGCAAATAACTGGCTTTCGTAAAAGCAAAAAATGCTGCTATCTTTATAACGTTTTTTTAAATTCGAACTTCAAAAGATCTTTTTCATACAGGAGCAAGTTTAAAAAATTGGTACTTTTACAGAGAGAGACATGTGCTTTGTCTGTGGTTTCCTTTGTTCCCCGTACTGTTGTTGAAGATTTTGTACTGTATCACCCCACCTGCTGCAGTTCAGGGCTGCTGTCTCTCCAGAAGAGCTCTTTGAAAGACAGGTCCAATTCTCCATGCCTTCCTCCAGCCTTAACTCTCCTGCTGTTTCCCTGATTTCAGGAGAGTGTTCCTGATTTACATCGCCGGGGAAGGAAGAGTGGCTGGAAATGACAGCAGGGGTTAGAGGTACCGCAGGCAGCTCAGGAGCCCTTAGTAACGGCTCTGCATCTCACTGACAACCTTCACTTTCCACTTGATTCTGGACTTCAGTCCTGACCACACAGAGCCTGTCTTTAGCGTATAGATAACTAACAACAATAAGGACTCACTTCTGTATGAGAGAGATGAAGCCTAGCCTTTTGCACAAGTCGCTTTTGCTTACAGCACACGGGGAGAGAGGAATTCTGACATGCACAGCTTCTGTTGCAGTTGCTTTCTCCCTTTTTCGTTCTAGAAATGCAAGGATGATGTTAATGATTTTATTTTTTATTTTATTTTTCTTCAGGTCCACTTTCAAAATATTAGCTGCTCCTACACCCTTAAAAGCTTTATCAAACCTATAGACATACACAAATCTGCTTCCAGAAATGGGAAGTGTCTTTGGAGGGAGATTGTTAAACGAATATAAAAGATTTAGAAGCACAAATACTTGGCTTTTCAAATGCTTGTCTCCTGTTTTAGCCCTTTTTAGCTCCACAATGGATGGTTTCATACAAGGCAGCACTTTTTTTTTCAGTATTTTTTTCATTGCTTGGCAGACTGGCCACTGAGAGAGCTGTCAGTCTGCTCATAGAGCACATACAGCAGACTTGTTAGTGTGTTTGAAACTGGACCCACCCCAGGTCTTTCCTGTATCGATAATGTTTCACTCCTTTACTCACTCATGCCACTGAATACTTTTCTTGACTCTCTTCAGCTGTGAGAGCCACCATTACGGGTAAAAGGCTTAAAAAATAAGCTCTTGGCTTGCTGTGTTAAGAGATGTATTAGTAAGCAAGGTTTACTTGATAAGATATACCCTCATTACACGATTAACTGGAGAGAAAGGTTGGACTGGCCTCACGTCCTTCTCCTTTGAATGACCCCAGTGAGGATCCCTGTGTTAGCACGTCTCCCTATTTTGATCTGCTTCTCCGTGCTGACATATTCTCTCATAGCAAGTTGTGTCATTCAGGGAGAAACTGAGGGACGGACAGTGAGGGACTTAAACCATTCAAAGTCAGCTTACCTCCATCATTTCTGCAAAGTGAACTAGTTCTGCATGACAGCAGCCTTGTGAATGGTTTGCATTGCAGGTAAGAAGCACTGCGGCACAGCTGGAACACACTCCTTCAGTCAAGTAAATTAGCCTGAATACACAGCACTTCCCAACACGGGTCACGGGTTTTCCAGATATATGCCAAGGGATTAAAGTTTATTCCAAAGGAGACCCCTATTTAATTTCGTATTAATAAAATACATCTTCAGTGCTGACGGGGATAAATAATGGCCAGCACTGCTTGCAGGTTAATTAGGTTTTACATGATACTGTGCATGAGCTGATGAAGTTTTCTAATTAGTACTTTTCATACACACAATTAGAAATACAATGTGAAACTGAAAAAGAGACTGAAAAATCCTTCCTACAGCTGGAGCTTGGTGAGAAATTTTCTTCAGCTCACAGTGGCAGCAGTTGTCAGTCTATGCTTCATGTCTTCACGGTTTCCTCCATGGCTGGGTAGGATGGGATCGCAGCCTTGGCTCTCTTTTGTCTTACAGTTTCCCTGCTAGGGAAAGGACCTGGAGCAGTAACAATGTCCTTGAGCTCACATGCTTTGTCCATTTTTTTTTTTTTTTTTTGGAGTTATGCCTGTGGGTATTTTATTAAAGGTTTAAGATTGTTAGAAGGGTTTGGGGTGTTTGGGAGTAAGGAGGCGATAGGTACTCCATGGATATTTCTGCACCTCCTGCTGTGCAGTCACATTTTTGCAGCTCACATGTTCTCTTACGGTCTTACATTTCTACTGTTCTGGTATCTTTTTAATTGACATGGAAAGGTTTTCACATGGTTATGTGTCACAGAAAGCCGTTTTTGAAAATAGAGTTTTTAAAGGGGTTTCAGGAGTCTGAAAGGGAGAAAACAAAAAGAAAAGGGAATGTGAATAGTGAGATGGACAGCTAAGGCAATTTTAGGTAGCAGGCACAAGCCTTTCTGAGATGCCATGATACAGGGGATGCTTGTGTTAAAATAAAGTGCCCAGGGTAATAAAGAAAATGGCAATTTCTCAATTCATTGTAGGAACTGAACTTCCAAGGAAGTGAAGTAATTGAAGTCAGACATTATTAGCCAGAAGGGAAAGCATAAATCACTCTCTGGAGGAAAATGAAATGACAAATGGATGGGAGTGCTGGCGAATAGACACTAGTACAGCTGAAATGACAACAACAACAACAACAACAAATAAACTCTACAGCTGTTCTACAGAGCAAAGTTTTGGGGGTGGAGAGGAATAAGATATCCCGGTTTTCTTAATTTTTAATGATTTGGTCAGTGATTTCTAACTACATGCTTGCTACTTATATTTTGCTAGTGCTTACTCATGATTGTGGACAGATCTTGGAAAATGTATTTGGAAAGCCTCTTCTGATGTCAGTGGAGTTTCTTGGATTTGATAGGCGATTTGTATACCTGCCTAACCACCGGTATTTTCTGTACATGTGCCCATTTCCTCCTGTGAAGACAGCAGTCATTCTGTAGTAGATTCGATTGTTGTGTGCTCGTATCTGTACTTCAAGCTGGGTCTCTTTTTCACAGAAACTGGACTCGAGACTTTTTGACTGCTTTTAATCTGAAGTTATTTCAGTTTAGATAGAAAAACTGTCCTCAGGACAAGGACACACGTAGTAATGGAAGGCAAACTTCTCCTTGAAGGTAGTTCTTACCTGCAAACTGCAGTATTTGAATGTAAATCTGACAATCTGACTTGCTGTAGTGGTTTCACTGAAGAACCCCAAATCCCCAAACCAACAATATCCATACGTTTAAAGGGCATTATTTAGATATGGAAAGACTGAGCTAAGACAGCACAGCACTTTCTACTAAAAGATTTTTCTCTGACGTGTTTTAAACACGATGTCACATAAAGGTAAATAGTTAACCTCTTGTCTCTTTCACAGCAGCCTGCATGAAGCACTTAGCATCTACTTCAAAATCCTTTACTGTGCAGATTCTCCTGAATCTCAGGTGAATATTCCGTTTAATTCACAGCCAGCTATCTTACTGGGCAAGTTAGCTCATCTGTGCTTTGGACCTCTGACTTCTGCTGTAACTACTCAACCTGTCTTTTTGTTACTGTCTGTGACATTTTCTGCCCTTTCATTCATTCCAAATAGGTTTTCTCTTTAACCTCGTGGTACCAAAACATTTCGTTGTATTTGCAAGTAATGGCATTTGGTAATTGGCGATGCACCGAGTGGTAAAGGGCACCTCCAATAATTTACTTGAATGCTGTCTGTATGAAAGCTGAAATAATTTGATTCTTCAGCAAAGGGGTATGAGCATACTAACAGCATCTTCCAAGCCATTAGTGTAAAAAGGCTGCCTTGGCTCTGCACTTTCCCTTTCACTGCTTTAGTTAAAATTAATAATCAACATCTATTGATAAGGAGGATAAGCAGTAAAGGTTTAAAAGGGTTTGGAAGGATTTTTCATAGTTGTTTGTTGGCTAGGTTATATAGTAGCATCACTGTAACTGTACATTTCAATACGTAATTAAAAATAGTCAGGAGATTTTAGACTTATGAGTAATTTTCTGTTTCTACATGTCAAAGTTCAAAATGTTTCACCTGACGAAATTCTACTTTTCTGGCCAGTCCTAAGTATTACCTGTATGCCCACATGGCAGAGGAAGAAAATGAAGTATAAATATACATTTGTTTGTGGATAGAAGCGGATACAAAAGGGAGTGTGTGCAAGATCATTGTGGATTAAGAGGCAATGTAAGCCGTGGGGCTTTGTACAGGGGTGAGAGTTAGCAATTGAAAATAATACGATGATTGAACAAAATTATTGAAATACATGATTGGCCATATGACTTCATGTGAATAGTCTAGTGTGTCTTAAGTTTCTTCTTCAAAATGGAAATGATGAATTCATTCTGTGGAGCATTTTGAGGTCTTGAAATGTTTGTTTGAGGCAAGCAAGGACAGGCAGAACAGGGAGTCTTTCTAGTTGCTATTGTTTTCTTCTGCTGATATAAAAATGTAAAAATTCATTTTGACCAAGTCTGCCTTTTAAAAGTTAGTCTGTTTACCTTAGCAGGCATTGTTATCTAATCATTATCAAAACATAAGCTAAGTATATGTCTTTTGTTAAATTACAGGTGAGAATTATTTGCCTAAACAGAAAAAGAAGGGAGTAAGGAGAGAGGAACAGACGTGAAGTGATTTGCATAATGATTTGACTGAGAACCCCCACCAGAAATAGGAGAGCTTTCTAGATACGTATTTTGATATGTAGTGCTTTTATTTTTGTCTACTACTTCTCATTCAGAACAACTCTTACTCATTTGCATGTCATTATACAATGTTGATGGTCTTCTTAGTGACAAGAATTGCGTAAGTCTGCAGGTTCAGTGATAGTTCAGCTCCACAGATAAATGTTCCTTCATTCTTAATGGCGTAAGTTTGGGTGACATTTGGCTTTCAGTGCACCTTATTCATGCTCAGTTATAGTGGAATAGATAAAGAATTGGAAGACATAGTCACATCCATGTTGCTGAATGAAGAGTCATTGTGTTATGCTGATAAGAGACTTCAATGTTATCCAAGAGAATTAATTTCAACAATCTGTTTTCCAATTAGATCTGGAAATTATTCCATTTTTCAGAATTTAATTTAAAATTTTTAAGTCAGCTTTAATTTCATTTACAGATTTTGAACAAACTTTGCAACAGACCCATGACCATGTCACCAATTCACTGCCTCTTCGAGGGTATGGGGAGACAGCTCTGCAACTGCAGAGCTTACAGCAGCATCAAGCCTGGAGGCGGGGGGCTGCACTCTGCCACTGCCTGAGAGCATCAGGGCAAGTCTATCTGAGTGATGGATCAAATTTCTGAATATGGATTATGAATTAGGTTCTCCAGATGACTGGTTCTCAGTCTTTCCAATTATGAAATCTTAACCTGTCTGTCTATAGTGCATAAAATCTACTTCGCAGAAGCAATAGTTTGTTCTTCGTAAAGCACTTTGATCCTTTCAGGTTGGAATCTATAGGGTAAAAAATGCTGAATGTGGCTCTTGTCTGTCTGCGTGGATTTATGGAAATAGTAAAACATCATTTCATGGTAGACTGACGTTCCTTTTTAAACTTGTAACAAGCTTGTAATGTTTGTTGCTATGAGAGTTGTCTTCAAACTGCAGCTGAATTTCACGCACGCTGCCAGGGTGCCTTTCTCCTCAGCTCCCCTAGAATTACACACTTCTCTGCTAATACTCTTTTGACCTCCACATCACAATTTTAAAACAACTCTCTCCCTTTGGACATTTTAAGTTTAATATCAGCAATAATTTTTTCCCTAAATATAGTGAGATATAACAATAATTAGCACACTTTTCCATTAGTGGGGTATATCCAAATTAATTCTACAAAGAACTAGTACTAAACCCTGAAGTACTCAAGACAAATTCAGTGCATGAATAAACAGAATCCAGATTTACATCTAATTACAGCAAGTCTGAAACTGTCTTTTATACTTCTTTAATGTCCAGCATAGTTTAACTAATGGTGATCTTGAATCCAATGTTGGATGGATGTGTGCATATAGGTGTACGTGTAGGAAACTACACTATTTTTATTAAAAGATATTTCACTGGATTTTGCAAGAGGAGTGAAGAACTGCAAGTTGAGGGAAGAGGTTTTTTAGTTGAAACATGTTAGGTGTCTCATGGTTGTCCAATGAATGAATCCATCATGACAGTGCTGTCTCTAGGGAAACGTTGAAGGCTGTTACCTAGAAACTCAATGAAGATCAATTATCTCATACCACCTGCACGTGTGCAATACACTTAAAGAATGGCAACTGCATGTCATGGAAATAGAAGCAAAGATCGGGTTTTTCTCCTCCTTCAGTATATCAGTCAGAGTAATCAGATGCTTCCATCCGAAGAGATTAATTATGAGGAGAAAGTGCTTTGAATGCAAGGAGAGATGTCGTCTTGCCAGCAAGTCCCTTTGCTATACGACGTTGAAGTATCTTTACAAAAGGTAGGTCTTTCTCTGCGCTAGTGTGCCATCAAAAGCGATCTCAGAGCAAAGAGGGTGCCTGCCGCAGGGCAGACTTTCTCTGATGTCTCAGCCAAAAGTCGTGTCTTGGGTTTGCTTAATCAGCAAGCACTGCTAATTGCCAGCAACTGCAAAGCACAGGGAGGTCCAGAGCCCTCCTTTCAGCACCGTAAGAGAAGAAAAGATTTTTTACAGGTGAAGGAACAGCATGAAATGTTGCAGAAGTGACTCCTTTAATGACTCATGCATCTAATTATTACTGCCATTAATGATACAGTGCTTAGGGCCATTAGTAGAAATCATAAATAAATGCATGGCAAGCACTTTTTTTATAGCCCGAAATTACGCAGTCTAAGGGTTATTCATAACTAGAAAGCCACATTATAAAAACATGCATTAAGATTGTATTATCAGTTAATTCTGCTGAATTTGTCTCATTTCTGGATTTGCTTATAAATCTTAATTAGCCACTGTGGAACTGAAAGCAAATAAGACATTACAGAAAACAAAATAAAAGGTTTAGATAAAATCTGTTAAATTATGAAAATGAATTCTGTCACTTATCAAGAATAATAAATTAATTGACTAGGTCTTACCGCAGCCATACTATAAAAGCACCGTTTAGTCCTCATTTTCAATATTCAGAGCAAGTCGGCTTTGTATTTGCATGGAAGCAAGGACCTAAGAATGTAGATTCTTACAGAGATGCCATCCATATCTATAAGGCAAGGAGGCTGTGGGTTTGGCAATGTCCTACATCCTCTGAAATTAGATGGGCAAGTGTCTTAAAAATTATTGGCTTATGTCAAATGCAGACCAGCTTTGTCACTTTCAGCACTAAAGTGTTATATACACCACCAAGTAAATATACAGTAACTGGTTCCATTGAAATTTTTGGAGTGTTGATGGGAAAGATCCCAAATGAAAACTCAGAGAATGAGTGAGAGGCCTGGAGACCCCCATGCTCTCTGATTCTCAAATGCCTTAGCCTCCCTGGATGATAGCCTATAATATGACAAAACATACTCCATAGCTCTAAAATAATCTATTTCTCCTGCTACCTCCTATAATAAATAGTCATAGTTACAGATCACTTGCTGCACATACCAAGCCTCATGCTCTTTTTTTTTTTTTTTCTGTCCTTGGTACTGAGTTACTGAACTTCAGCAGTAGTGGCGGTAGCTGAGGGAGCAGCAGGAATGAAAACTTCTCCAAGGTACAGCCTGTTCTCCCCTTCATGTTGCACAGAGCAGATAAAACACGCTCCTGCGCTAGCTTGCAGAAGGGGCAGCTTTAGCTCCTACAGCCACCCTAGAAAATACCTGCTTGCATTCAGGGTAAGTGGCAAGGATTCACGGACTCAAGGGCCTGCACAGCTTGTCCTGCTTATCTAGTTCGCAGCCTTGTACACAGAATATTTACTGGAAAAAATGGATTATTGATTTTTTGAAACTGTCTTTCATCATTTTAGAGAATCCAAGTGATGGTGCTGCTGCCTAGGGAATTCGCCGATGTTTAAACACCTCTGCCACAAGGAAACTTGGCCTTTCTCATATGTGACTGCACCTTCTAAGCCACCTGGTCCTGTGATGCCTTTCTGGCTAGCCAGGCAGAGGAGCTGCCTCCTGTCACACACGTTTTCGACGCCTAAATGTGTAAGGAAGTGATCAAATTACTCCTCAGCTTTCTTTTTGGGTAATTAAATATATTGCATCCTTGTGACATGCAATGTGGTTTTCTAGTCCCTGGATAACTTTTGTGAAATTTAGACTGTGCAGCAGAAAGCAATTCACAACTTTTAGAACTTGGCATGCGTTTAAGATTTTATCACACAAAAGAAACAGCAGAGAGATGCTTCTTTCCTATTGTGGGCTCATCTATGCTTCACTACTAACAAATTAAAATCTGTCTGTTCACTGGTGTATGCCAAAATGTCATAGCTGTTGAACATCCCATTCATCTAACTCTTTAGACCTGCTTTCTCTAGGAATTACTCTGCCATAGTTAGTGGCAAAGATTTGGATTACACCTCACATATCGATTTCCAGTCAAACCAAGGTGAAATGCATTATTTCACAGGTATGCCTTCTCTTGTGCTGCTAATGC
Source organism: Bucorvus abyssinicus (assembly GCA_009769605.1). NCBI lineage: Eukaryota > Metazoa > Chordata > Aves > Bucerotiformes > Bucorvidae > Bucorvus > Bucorvus abyssinicus. Next base: position 19,015,389 of record CM020036.1, read on the forward strand.
AGGCTTAGACTTTAGCCTGTTTTACCTGAAAGGTCAGTAATTTAGTAATGTCAGCTAGTTGCCTCTTTTGTTATTAACTTATCAATATAACAAAGGGCAGCTATATCCAGAATGGTTATTATGGAATATATGTTATGTCCATCTGTTACAGCAGGATATCAAGAGCCTACAAAGAATGATTCATAATTCTGAGGCAATGTCCTTTGGATAATGTAGAACATGGTGGCAGATGGAAAAGGATGGATCTGAGCAGATAGATCTGGGTGTGGTTCATGTCACACATACTGGTTCACACCGGGGCAGAGCATCAGGATTAACATCTTGCCATCAGGAAGAGCCTGTAACGTGGCACTCAGAGCAATCACCAGTGAATAGCAAAATAATTCAGCTGAGAAGGCAGACCTGCTCACAGCGCTGCGTATCCTAGCCTGAGCACTGGCGGTGCAGCAGCATGGGAACAGCCAAGGGCAGTGTTTTGCTTCCAGAATAGTGTGCCAGAGTGACAAACTGTGTCACACGTTCAGATGCGACTGCTGACGTGTCTACGTTTATTTTGAATTGACTGATAGGGCTTCCCATACGCCCACAGCTACTAGTCAAAAAAAGTCACTCTGCAGTGAGGAGACAAGCACACTGATGGCAGAACGTACTATACCGTATCATCTACTGAACGGGGATTAGTACAGGAATGCCTGAATTTGCATAAAGGCAGCAGCTCTTGGTAATGCTAAAGATTGTGGTTAGATTTGTAATACAGTGTTTTCAAAACAATGTAGTAATACTTGAAATGCTCCAAAAAAGCAGTCTAACCAAATGAAATCTTTAGCAGTGACACTGTTTTAGCAAAGTGAATCACACTGATTAAATACTAATTTCTATGTAAAAATTGGACTTGCCATTACTAATATCACAGGTGCTACTCATTGTATGAAATAGGATGTAGTCCAGATCTCACCAAAGTCACTGGTAATCTTTCCTTGCAGTCTGATGGGAGCTGGCTTATTATGCCCTTTGTAGACGATTATTGATTTCAGGAAGGAAGCTGCTCTATTAAAAAAAACTCCAACAAACCAAACAGGGACAAGATGATGAGAAAGAGAAATAAGTAATATACCTTACAACAGTTATCATTAATCACTTCTCTAACCTGATTTCTGTTCAATTCACAAACTGCATTAAGTTTGGATTTGGGAAGGGAATATTGCTGATGTACCCCTTGCCAGGGGTTTCAGGCAAAATTCAGTTCTGGGTAACGGTGTAAGTTTCCAGTAAGCCCACTTAACTGAGTCTTTCCACTTAGACCTACATTTTCTTGCTTTCCTTTGATCTGCAGGTGGGAACTATCAGAATTCATCATGTATATTTTAATCAACGCTGGGGTTGGGCAATACAAATATGTGAATGGTCATTTCAACAGCCTTCTGGAGCCCTGTGAGGTTGTTTCCTCACCACCATACCTGCCTGCAAAGAGGCAGCTTGAAGGAAGAGAGAAATATATTTGAAATATGCCAAAAGGATACCTGTGCCCAAAGGATGTCTGTAGAAGCCAAGGGAACACTATGATTTAAGGGGCATAAGTTTGGGGGCTTGTGCATGTTTGACAGCTCGCTCTCTAACATGAACAGAAAGAGCTCACCTGTTGCTCTTCCCTCAGTGCAGGTAGCAAGAGCCTGCTTCTGTGAGGTCTCAAGCATCTGAGCTTCTGACAGCATTGTAAAATACGCTCTATTTAATAACGTTGCACACTGCCAACAGTAGTATAAGTTCAAGAGAAGCTCTGAAAGAAGGATGAACATTCATGTTGGTTGGATAGTCACATTTTTGTACCTTCTTCCCTCTCCACTTTGAGAGGATTTTAATATCTACATTTTCCATTCTGTACTTTCTTCCTTTATGCCTATATTATAATCCCCATCACCCTGAGCTGAAGAAATCAGCTGTCTAGCAGACTTGTCTATTTCAGGAAATTTAATGATTTACCTATAAACAGAAAGACACATGTCTGCAAGTTTCATCACAGTGAGCCTTGTGCTTCTAACCAAATATTGATTTCCTCTCATCCAATAATTTACGTCTTCAATTGGCTTGATCCAGCACCCTCCTATTTTTTCTCAAGATACAGCAATCACCAAGGGAGTTAAGATCTTTTTTAGACTAAGAATGTGCTGATGTTGGTTTTTTTTTTTTAAAGATAGTATATTCAAATGCAGCTTTGAACAGAATGTTATTACAGGCAGATGAATCCCTGCGAGGCAAGCACTGTTACTGTACCCAAGGGAAACACATTTTTATTTTTACACTTAGCTGAATAAATTTATTGAATTGGTGCTCACTGTAGTTAAAGGTCACTGCGTACACAGAACTTCTAATAGCTGCAACTTTTTATGTGAATTCGCAAGTGCCATAGATAGAAAAATGAAAGCCAGGTTGAAGGCAATGGGCTTCTCCCATTGTGTGCCGAGTTAAAGATATTTTCAATACCTTCTTTATAAGAATCTTTGTGGTTTAGAACCTCATACTAAACTTAATACTTTTCCACAAATGGCCAATAGCAAGGAAGAAATGCAATTATCTCAGGACAAAGAGGTTATTTTCAGAGCTCTGTATTGCCTCCTTGGCATCAGTTTTCTCTAGTACTTGATATTAGCATAACATATATGACACATATATAATTGGGCTACTTGCTGCACTGTATTCAGACTCTAATCCTATTTATGTCTTTGCTGTAGGAGGTTAATACCCACATGTGGTGGCTGACCAGCACAGTCATAGCCTTTTTTTACTGTCTGGCGCAGTCACTGGTAATGCAAATGCTATTGGCACAGCAGTTCTCTAATAATGAATGTAGAAGGAAAGTGGGTATTTGGGAAGGAATGGCCATTAAGATCTATGTTTTTATATTCATTAGAAAATAGAGACTCTGCAGGTGACCTGTATTTAAGATGACATAATACTGGTTAGGTAGAGTGGCCATGCAATAGAGGATCTACATTGTAATGTTTCCCCACAATTCAGGAAAGGGAATTTTATTGGCTATGGTGATTCTTTGCAAATTCGTTTCCCAGCACTCTTAGGTGCCTGTGACTGTGCGTTTAGACCTGCACGCATGCTGTTCCTCTGCTGACTGTGTGCAGCGTGTCCTGAAGGAGAAGTGATGCCCAACACAAGGAAAGAGCAAAGCAACATCCCAGAATGACAGCATGGTAGAGGAGGGGTCAGCGAGGGCATAGTGACTCTGGCCCACCAGATGAGCCTCTACCTTAACCAGGAGTCTTGTACGTGGCTTAGTATGAATGGCAAGTACAGCTGTTGGCGATGCTAATTACACAAACAGAGAGCTCTGCACAGGATCAGGCCTGTATGTTCCCTTAGTGTATCTGTTCCATTTGACCACGTTCCCACAGGACCAGAAATTTCAGATGCTTTCCTTATTAATGGAATTTTCTGGCACCTATTTTCTCATTCTGTCTTGAATGGCATAGAGTGAAAATGATTGGGATGTCTGTTTTTCTTTTGGTGAATTGCACAGCCACTTATTCTTGAAATTCTGGCAATTACACAACCACTTGTTCAACTGGAGCATCTCTTACGAGGAGAGCCTGAGAGACCTGGGGCTGTTTAGCCTGGAGGAGAGAAAACGGAGATGGGATCTTATCAATGCTTATAAATACCTGAAGGGCAAGTGTCAAGGGGATGGGGCCAGACTCTTTTCAGTGGTGCCCAGTGACAGGTCAAGGGGCAATGAGCACAAACTGAAACACAGGAAGATCCATCTGAACATGAGGAGAAACTTCTTTACTTTGAGGGTGGCAGAGCACTGGAACAGGCTGCCCAGAGAGGTTGTGGATTTTCCTCCTCTGGAGATATTCAAATCCTGCCTGGACAAACTCCTGTGCAACCTGCTCTAGGTGAACGTGCTTTAGCAGAGAGGTTGGACTGGATGACCCCCAGAAGTCCCTTTCAACCCCCACCATTCTGTGATTCTCTGAAAAAAAGATTGCGTTAGTGGAAAATGATAATAATAACAACAATAATAATAACAATAACAACAACTCTTTTGGTGGGAGTGATTGAGAACATTACTGAAATATATTCCGAGGTTAAATACTAAACCTGGTTCCAACACCTCAAAAGAGTCTTGCAGTGACAGAGTTTGAAGCTGAAGTCGTGTTTTCTTGCCGAGGATTTATATTCCCAGAAGCTAACGTACCACTAGTCCTCCTGACCCACTATTGATCAGTTCTATTTCTGTTGCTGATAAGTGTTGCTGGCATTGTTTACAGCTACAGATCGTGATAGAGTCAATACTAATTGAGGCGCGCGCATGCATCCCCCCCGCATTCAGCTCTGGCACAAATTACTATTACTAGAGCGCAAAAGGGAAGGATGAAGGAAACCTTTCAAGGTTCTTGAAAGCGAAGTGTAAGTAGAAGAACTTGAAAAGCCTCCATTTCCTTATTTTAATTCTTGATTTCCTTACTTTGTCAGATAATGTGAAAACGTCTGCGGCTAGGAATGAAAAAACAATAAAGCAAAATAGTGTGTGCATTTTTAAAGCGATGACATGCTTTATGGAAGCCACAAATACCCACGAGGAACAGGTGCATTAAAACAGTCCGACGGCACACAAAAGTGTGGGGTGCTGAACTAGAGGTTGTAACTGGATGATTGCCTCCTCCTCTTGTTTCTCATTGAACTGGCTGGGGGACATACTGAATTTCTAGGTATTTTATTCTCAGAAGACTTTGGTTAAATTAATTAAAGGAAGCTTTAGGTAAGAGTGGTAGCAGACCATATGCATACAAATCAATTCCGGAAATTTCTGTTGCTGGTGGTGCTCTGAGTCCCTCTGAGAAAAACTGCAGGCTGAGTATTCAATACTAGCAATGGGATCTAGAGCTACAGCCAACACATCTTTCATCTTCGCTACTACATTCTCTCCTGTCATCAAAGGACAAGTTCTGTCATGGCTCAGAGAAGTGCTGTCACAACTTGATATCCGAAGTCACAGCGTGGAACTGTTCTGCATGAGACGAAGCACCCTAAGAAATAGCAACTACTAATCCTTCTCAAAGCTTCCTGTGAATGTCCTCACCACTCACCCTAGGAAATTTTTCAGCTGCGTGTGTGCAGTGCTGTCCATATGTCCATCCCACAGCAGCCTGGCTGTCCTCGTAACTGTGCCTCCTTGGCAAGCCGTACTTAGAGGACAAGCAAGCAACAACATGCTGACTCCTGAGGGAGCTGGAAAGGCTTTTTGTGGATCTTGCATAAAGCTCCACGGTCAACGGTTCAGAGAACTTTTAATTAGGTATAGATCATCCAATACTTTGAGCATCTCATTGCAATGTTTGCATATTTATGAAAACATTTCAAAGCAAAAAAAAACCATTTAATACTTTTCTTGTGGCTACTGACATCTGCCAATATGAAAAAATTTCTCAACAATGAAATCTGATTAAGATTAGCCAACTTCATGACAGAAAGTTCTTCATGTTTGACTTTTGAAATGACACTAATTAAGACAGTGGGGAACAATTCCGTAGGAGAAGGGGATGATGGAGTCAGGTCATTATTAATTAGTGCTATTTTAACTCAAGTTCTGAAATGTGGATATTTACTTTTCTTTTTAAGAGTCTAGATGTAGATTTTGTATTTATGTGTTAGAAAAGCATTATTGACTCCTAAATTAGTTTTTCAATGGATTAATGGCATTTCTGCAAGTGAATTTAGCTTATGTATAATTAACTTACATTATCCCCAGAGCCTGATTCATCACTGAATTTCTAAAACATAGTTTCTTTTGGTACCCTAGCTTTTATTAAATGTCTTTTACCTTAAGTATCATTGCAATGATGGATTTCCTAAAAATAGCTTGGGAACTATGTCTAAATCTTTCCAGAGTCAACAAGACTAGTGGAAGACTCTCAGCCCATGAAAATTACACTCAGTAGATGGAACAGGACAAAGAAATTTATTTTTTAATTTTAACTAACAAACACAAATGTATCTCACTCTCTGGCAATTTCTTTTTTGTCTGCCTTTCATTGCACAGAGGAAAAAGCATCCTGTTGTAAACAGGTAGTTGTTATTCCAGCCCAACATAGCACCCTACAGTTACTCATACTGTGTTTATTCCCATATAATTATTAATATGATGTAAGGGCTCAGCAGGATTCTTCTCATTATCCTTCCCAAACGAGAGCAAAATGAACTAGCGGTGAGCTACCAAGGGCTAAAGCAGTGTGTGGGAGAACACTATGGCGCTGAAAGGTTAAGGATCTGTCCTGCTGGCCCTCTGAGGACGCACGTGACAATTTTCCAGTGAGTGTGCACCAAGCAGAGTGCTGAGTGACACCCAGCATTTACAAGTTGGAAGCTTTCCTGAAATGAAAGCCTGACATGAGCTGATGGAAAGAGCCAGAGCTCCTCATAGCAGCAACGGGCGGCTTTACTCTCCAAGGGCTGACTTCATAGTAGATGTAATGCTGCCTGGCTCTACTCAAAACAGCTTCTCTTATGCCCAAGATTCTTCATGTTCTTTTAAATATGAAAGCAAATGGAGAGATTGAGGTGGGTTTCCTGACAGACCACAAAACCAATTGAATAATCTTTTTTCTAGTTAAACAGAAAAAACAAAAAATAGACCTTTAAGTTTTGTCTCAAACAGGAATGTTTCATTGAGGCTTTGAGTTTTAAAATAGTAACTTCTACAAAAATTTTAGCAAATTTTATAAGGAAAGAGAACACTTTTTCAAATAATCTGGCATGCTTGTTTTACAAAATGCCCAGAGAAAGCAGTACTCTTTTTACAATTATTGTCTTCTAACTTGTTTGGCTTAAACTGACATGCATTCATAAATGTGTTCTTAGTTACCCATTTTCAAAAATAAATTTCGTTTTTCTTTTTCCTGTCTCCAAAAAAGGACATATGTAAGAAACACCAACAGTTACATTGCTCAAAAAAGCAGTAAGTTACAAAAATAGGAATTTATGTATGTGTAGACAGCACATCTCAAGGAACATTAAACAGCTATAAAGAATCTTCTAATTTTTTTTGTCCGTATGTACGTTTATGCTATAATCTATTCTTCATAATACTCTTTTAACTGGAGGTTGGAGACTTCAAGCAAATGGTAAATCTAAGACTCATCCATCATTTGAAACATTATATTATCCCAGAGACATCTAGGCATGAGGCTTAGGTAGACGCAGGGAAATAGAGGTAAGATGTGTATGTGAAGGACCTGCATCTACAGCCCCTCATTGTCTCATGGTCTTCACGTAATAAAAATACTTAGTCCTCTGCATGTCCACCGGGGACAAAAGTTGGGAACTGCACGGGTCGTAGATCTTGGCACCATGATTCTGATTTGAAGGCTTATAAAAGGTCATTTTACAGGATCCTTAGTCAGCCAGGGCAAACCACTGTAACACCAGCGAGGTTGTCTTTCCTTCATATGCATGTTCTAAGGGCTGGCATTGTGGTGGGATGTCAGCAGTGGTACTGATGACATAGATGATAGCAGTGACTGGTTACAAAGACATTAACCAAGCTGATAAGAAGCGCAAAGTGCTCTTATGAAGTTTTGGGGAACGGCAGTTGGGCCAAACTGGAATCCTTGTAATTGAACTGCTTCTAACTGGAACTGCCTGCATTCAGAGATGAACCCATGGACTTTCTGAAAAAGTGCCTCTGAAGGCAAGTAAAGGTAGGTGAACGTGGCGCCAGGAGCTAGGGACATCCCAAACAGGTTTCACAGATGTCTCAGAAAGCACTCAATCAAGTCAGTACTATGTCTAAACTTTTACTTTTATGAGCAAAGCTGATTTATCTGACTATAGTAATTTCTTGAAATTCAGCGTGAATTTACATCATGGTCATAGTATTCTAAGGTAAGGTAAAGATGTGATGTTTATTCTAATAAACAACTACTAATACTAAACCCACATTTTCTAAGTTATTTCAGTTATATATTAAGTTCTTCACAGAAATAGCTAACAGGGACAAAAATAACCCAGATAACAGTAAAAAACTAAAAGGGGGAAAACTCCAGAAGGTTGCTGTAAAAAGGAACCTGGGTTACATGACATCAGTTTGTTTTGACATTGCATGTGTCCTGGTTTTGGCTGGGACAGAGTTAATTTTCTTCCTAGTAGCTGGTATGGTGCTGTGTTTTGGATTTAGTGTGAGAACAATGTTGATAACACACTGATGTTTTAGTTGTTGCTAAGTGATGCTTATCCTAAATCAAGTATTTTTCAGTTTCCCACACTGACAGCAAGGAGGTGCACAAGAGGTTGGGAGGGGACACAGCCAGGACAGCTGACCGCAGCTTTACCAAAGGGATATTCCATACCATATGATGTCATGCTCAGCTATAAAAGCTGGGGAAGAAGGAAGGGGGGACGTTTGGAATGTTGGCATTGTGTCTTCCCAAGTAACTGTTACACGTGATGGAGCCCTGCTGTCCTGGCGATGGCTGAACACCTGCTGCCCATGGGGAGTGGTGGATGAACTTGTTTTGCTGCGCTTGTGTGTGGCTTTTCCTTTCCCTATTAAACTGTCTACCTCAACCCACAAGTTTTCTCACTTTTACCCTACCCCATCCCACCAGGGCAGAGTGAGCAAGCAGCTGTGTGGGGCTGAGCTGCCCTCTGGGCTTAACCCACAGCAGCTGGGAGTAGAGTTAACAGGAGGAGCACACCCAATCCTTCTGGGGAGCAGAAATGGTGAGTGTAAAGTACCTGAAAAGCTCCACTCTGATGTGAGCTCCTGGGAGAAAACAGGGAAGAACCAGCACAGCACTGCTCAGAACATGAAGCTGGATACTGCGGAGGTTAAAGAGGTGATGTGGAAGAATGTGACTCTAGTGCAACAACCCAAAGGTCTGATCATTGAGAAAACATGCAGATAAAAACGATTTATTGTACTTCAGGGAAGTGAATGTCTGCAAAGAAATAAAAAGGTAAAGTATGAATTTCCTGTGGGACGGGTTATTCAGTAGTGCAAAGTGTATTGTGATGTACTTGGAGGCTGACGTTGAGAGCTGTAGCCTTGGGAACTCACCTGCTATAATGAGAGGAGCTGACTGATGGCAGGACGAGTTTGAACTGCTGGTGGGATGTGTCATAGGTGTGCGGGTTTCATATATCAAATATGGTGTTTTGACAGATGTAGGGAAGAATTACAGCAGCTCTGAGTGAGCACTGGTGGCAGTCCCAAGAACAGAGTTTGGCTAGGACACAAGAAGAAAAACGCTGGTAAGATGCCTTTGGGAATGAGGGGCTGGTCAGGCTACAGGCTGGAAGAGCCTGCTTTGTTTAGCAACAGAGATGCCTGTTGCTTGTAGATGTATGTACATACTGATATTGGAATAAATACTAGGAAGAAAGGAGACACAATTAAACAAAGAGGTTGTTACAAAGAAAAGTAAGCCTAAAGCAGTTGTTAATAAATCCAGGCTGGAAGAATGCTCACAAGGTTCAGTGTTAGGTCTGATGATTCACAACCTGACAGCTAGCAGCAGCTCAGGGCAGAGGCTGAAAGGCTCATGCTGGCTCGCCCCAGCTTCACGAGAATTCAGGGTGCAGTGGCCACCTCTGTTCCCAGGCTCACTGTTCTCCTGTATAAAAACCGCATCTTTAAACTAGGAGGTTTCTTTCTGCTCGTCTACAAAGCCTAGCTACACAGACCAAAATCGCCACCTAGTGAGGATAGTCTCTCAGCTCACTCATTTCAGACAGTCTGCTCTAAATATAACTCAGACGATTGTCTCTCCGTAATATTTTGCTGCATTTCTTTGAGTGACAATGCTACATAATACTTTGCAAGAACAAATCAAGCGTTTAGGGAAAAATGAATTTGCTGAGGAGACAGGAAAACAGGCATTTTCCAGAAAATATGTCTCCAAGCCCAGGGGTTCCTACCACCTCTCACTGCAGTCATTAATGTCCTTACTTCATTACTTCAGCCGTGCTGCATTCTGAGAAGGAGCAGCAACTTCACTTTACTGAGGATTATTTATTGTGTTTCACTTCATGAGGACAAACAAGCAAAGAGGATGGGTGAAGCCATGGGTTTATTCCCTCATTCTGAGAATACAGTGAGTCTTAGGAATTGTTTCACAGATATTTGGCATAGTCAGAGTTCCTCTTTCCCTCTGTTGTGTGCCTGGATGGACTGTGGAAAGCTTAAGTGGAAGGGACTGTAAGAGCTGTGGAGCCAGGAGGGTGACCTGGTGTGGGTGCTGTACTGCTCTGGCTGAGTTTTCCATCTGGCATCTAGAAGTAGTCTGTTCAAAAGAATAGGAGAGGAGGATGCATTTTCACTGGAGTTGTCTTTTCCAACACTACCTTCTTTCTTTGCCTTCATTGGAGTGGAGCCACCAATCTCTGCAACTTCCCAGAAGAGACAATCTTATCAGTTGTGACTCCTCAGTCTCATTAGTTCATTTGATTTTGAGATGTGAGCCTAAGGAATTCTGCCCATGCTTGTTTACAGGACGAACTGCATTTTCCTCACAGTGTTTCCTCACACAAAATTAAGTAGGTGAAACAGAAGACCATGTATGGACCTCTCCTTTAGACCGTAACTTTCTAGATTTAGTACTTGCTGTGATATCTGCTAAGGTACCAGCTATCAGACGAAGAAAACTGAGATGATAATTTTTTCAATAGCTCAATATATCCCTGAGATAGGGCTGGCCACAAGACACAAATAAACTCTGTGCTAAAATGCTAGAAATTTGAAACAAGGTTGTTCCTGGGTGTAGTTCTTTATGTGGGTCAGAAAAACAGCCGTTACTTTGCACATCTGTTGTTAAAAGGGAGTAAGCTTTTAAACAGTGAAAAATACCAGGCAAGGGCAAGGTTCTACAAAAAATCAAAATAAAGTTTCAGCTGGGATGTAATATAGCACAAATTTGGGGATATTGGGACAAGCTCTTGGGAAAAGCTTGTGAAAGTCATTGCTTATAATTCAACTTCAGTATCTCACCTGAAAGGGAATGTAACATCTAGATTATCTGGAGAGTTAGAGAGAAAACCACAATAAGGCATGAGCTGCACCCCCCGTCTTGTTTACTTTACCTTCATAGGTAATGAAGATAAAACAAAGTGTTTTTATATACATATCTCTATATGTGATTGAACGCTATTACAGTAGCTGGGTGTGCTTTTACACCATCTGTCACCACCTCAGTTGTTCATTCAGCAATAGATCTTGACTACCAGGAAATCAAAACAATGGAAAAGAAACTTGTGTCCCTGCTATGGAATTTTTAACCAAGTAGCTGCTATAGCACTAACATTTCTCAAAATACTGAATAAAGTTACAGCTCCTGCAAGCTACCTCGTTTCTTGTGAGGCATCATTTTTTTTTTTTTTTTCAATTTGTCTTACACTCCCTTTAAAGAAGCTCTGAGTCTGTACTCCTGTCACCAAAACACTCAAAGTTGATTTTAAAAACAGAACAAGAAAGGGACTGACCTATTTTCTCTTTCTTTTTCTTTTTTTTTTTTGCAGGTGTTTCACACCTGTCATTGTTTTAGCATTCCCATTCCCCTTCAGTGACGTGATTAATGTATCTGTGTGTGCACTCTGATGCTCAGTGAGAGACGCTATCGGACACGTGTTCCAGCTCTGCTGTACACAGGCTGGATAGAGGCTGTAGCTGATACACTCTGCTGACAGCGCCTCTGGGTTGGCACAGACTGAAGATCTGACTGTTGGGTGATGTCTTTGTAATTCACCTGGATCAGGCTTTCCACATGTCATTTGATACAGCTTTTTTTTTTTTTGCTGATTTCTGTTTGGGTTTTGTTGCTGTTGATTTGATAGTTTCCCAAAGCCCCAGTCCAGAACAGACCTGATGTCCTTCAAGGCCAGTACAAGATTTAGGTGAAATAGCTTGGTTACTTTTAATTCATTGCTGAGCATCCCTGTGTCAGCTTAGACGAGCCATTTCTCTGTAGTAACACAGCCACTGTGGTGCAGCAAGAAAAACTCCAACCCTTATGATAGACACAAGGTCTTTCACTCTCTTTTCCCTTATCAGTGCATCACTTATCGGATGCCGCCTTGGATCAGCGCTGTCGGGGACCCTGCCAATGCGTCGGAACAGGCAGCCTTGGCCAGGGGCAAGCTGTAGTCTCGCAGGGCTCTGGGACCAGGAGGAGCTGCGGTCTCACGCAGAAGGAAAACCCTGGCAATTGTCAGCGCTGCCCTGTGGGTGCAGCAACACCCCCTGGTTCCTGCTGAGCTCAGAGCCAGCGTCACTTTCCTTCCCCACAGCCTTGTTCTGTGCAAGCAGATGTACCACTGTGGTCGTGGCGGTCTCAAGCACCCTAATGCTTCCACCCAGCTTCTGCCTCTATGCTGTGTGGAGGCAGGAAACAAATTAACAGTTTGCTCCTTTATCGCCCTAGAAAATAGAGAACTAGACCGACACTGACGAAACTGATACGGAAAGTGGCATGTGGCTAAACTACGGCCCCAATGCTCCCCTCTTGACTGGCATTAAATTAAGAGAAACATCACTGAAGATTGTCACTAATCAGAATTATTTTAGTAGTGTCATTCTCTGTGAATGGAAACAGGAAATGGAATATATTAAACATACAACTCAAATACAGACTTCCCTTCATCTTTCTTAGTAGCTCTGAAGTTAGATGTGTTAGAGACTCAGAGGAAAAAAAAAAAAAAGGCTAGGCAAGAGTCTCTGTTAGCCTACAGTCCTGTGAGTCAGGACTGACCCCACTGACATTAAGGAAGCAAAGCTTATGTGTAGCTACCTCAGAAAAGAATAATGATCTGCATCATGAACGCGGTGATGTGGGTTGTGGCTAAGATTTTAGGAAAAACAGATTAAATGAAGTTCTGAAATTCCAAGAGCCAGGTCACCACAGTTCACTGAAAAGCGCCCAGCTTACAAAACTGAGCTGTAACTTTGCTGGACTTCTAGCAGATGGATTCTGCTTTAAGTGAATTATTGACATACAAATTCACCTCTGCTGTTGTTATGCTGACAACAATATCATTTGGCACTGCATTTCATACCCTGTGGATATGAGCCAAATTACTGTCACAGCCCTTTTAATTATCCATATTCTTATTGTATAGGTTGGGAAGTGAGATAGGAACTACAATGACTTACTGAGGCCATACATTAATGCTTTTATGCATTGTCTGTGAGGAAAATGGAATTTGAATGCATGCATTTCTTCTTGCCATTAAGTAGACACTTGGGTTTTATAAACTTTTCTGTAAGGAACCTTCTTGCTTTGGGAAGATGTCCTGTGAATTTGCACGTGGTTTTTGCCGGCAGAGCCATCGGGAATTGTAAGGGGAATATTGAATTGAAGCCTGGATGAAGACATTTACTTTGCACTATGCCATTTTTGCATAGTGAAAAGTCTCTCTCCTCTAAAACTGCAATTTTAAAAAGAATATAGATGGTCAATTTCATATAGTAAATTTGGTCCAGCTGGGACTAACAAATTTGGGGAGAGAATGAAAGAAAGTGTAACCTTTTAGCTAGGCAAGAGTAATGAGGAAAATACACAAATGACTGAAGTATAGGACACTGTAGTCTCTGCATCTAGAAGTTTCCTCATTTCTCCTGAGAGCTGTGATTTGAACACACAGACTGGGCATTCCAGAACAATCTAAGGGATTAGGTACCTACATTTTACTATCATAGAGTGATAGGACCTGAACTTATCTGAGCTTTTTCGTGACGCCCAGCTTATAGGCCAGCCATCGTCATTGTTTTCCTTTATTTTGAAGTGGATCTTCAGCAATGCAGAGAGGTACTATAGGAAATGGTGCTATGAAAACCATCCACACGTACCAATGTAAGCTCGTCCAACCTATGGCTTTCATGAGCATTGATGAAATATTAAAAAGTATAAAATCTCAGGGCCAAATTTTGTGGAAATTAAGCTCTTTGCAAAGGGTCAGGGCCCCAAGTTTACCAGCAGAGTCTGTGGTCTCCTTTCCTGCCTCCTGGGGGTTTGGCTGCTTGTGCATGTGCTGACATAGTGTGGTAGTGCCCAGCCTCATAACCTGCTGATCCTCACCTTGCCTTTCTGACTTAGCTTCCTGGTTTGGCTTCCTGGTTTGATCTCAGACCTGCCTCATGACTATGTATTTGTCTAGTGATCACAGAGCTGTTGGCCAGCACTGGTTACCATCACTGGACCTGCTCTGTGTGACTTGCTAGGGTGCTGTGGGACTGCGTGGCTTCTTGGTGAGGATGCTGCCCAGCTTGCCTGGTTGTCACCCTTATCTACTGTCTCCCCATCCCCTGCAGAGCAGCCAGCTCTTGCTACTCCCTGAAGCACAAGTTAAATTTGACTTAGTTTTCCTGCTTAGTTTTAGTTTTCATTATTCTTTATTTGGAATAAATTAAAAGCCCCAAAAGAATTAACTTCCCAACCTTTCTGGCATGTGAAATCTCTAGAAATGAATCACTGAGGTCTTTTTTCCATGAAGTTGCAGTGATGTTTGGTTCCGCTTTTATTCCAGTGCTGCAGTGAAATTTCACATTCTGTTGCAAAATACAGAGGTCAGCACAAGAACAAAGCTGTGATGAAGTAACTCTCACTGCTGCTTGCATACTTTTTCCTTCATGTAAGGTATTACAGAAAATAAAACCCACATCAAAACAAAATCCAGCAAATGGAAACAAAGAAGGTAAAGGAACATACTTTTTTAGAGAGAAAGGAAACATCCAGAATAGTGACATACACAGCTCATAGGATCACAGGATGATTCTGGTTGGAATTCTCAGGAATTCTCTAGTTCAACCTTTTGCTCAAAGGACGGTCAGCTGTGAGGCCTGGCCAGGTTGCTCAGGGCTTTGTTCAATTGAGTCTTTGAAAACCCGTCAGGACAGAGTATGCAGAACATCTTGGTGCAACCTGCTCTGCTGCTTGACAGTCTTCATAGTTCAAAGTTTTTCCTTCCATCAACTCTGACCCTTCCTGCTTCAAGTCATGCACATGATTTCTTGTCCTCCTGCTATACACTCTTGCGAAGACCTTGGCTCCATCTCCTCAGTATCCTCCTTGCAAGTATTGCAAGGCTGCCATTAGGTTCCCCAAAGTCTTCTCTGCTCCAGGCTGAACAAGCCCAGCCTCCTCAGCCTCTGAAGTTCCCCTCTTGAAATGTGAAATTAATTGAAAGTATAAATAGACACAACAGGAACTCATGAGAACAATGAAAGTGGCTCTTTGTAATGGAAAAAAATTGTAGTTTACACGCAGAGGGATCTTCTCATAAGAACTCTCATATTGCTTGTGACCATTGTATGCTTATCCTTCAAGTATAACATCAGGCCTAGAAGTGTGCTGAAAATTTGCTGGTCAAAATTTTTCCACTACACACACTTACTAGCAGGGGATATTTTTGATGGAAACTCAAAATTTTTCCCTGTGAAACTGGACAACCACCATAACCAAACATCCTTCCAGGCAACTGAACAAAAGTGAAAATATTGTGAGAAGAGGAAAAAAAAAAAAGACTTTCCATGAGATTTTAACTCTTTTCAGAGGGTTGAGTGCCCACCGCTACCAGGGAACCACGCAGCAGTTGCAGGGGCCTGTGAAGGAACAGGTCCCTAAATTAACAGCTATACTTTTGATCTGTGCTAACTTCAACTCTTTCAAAATATGGGCTCTTTTGGTGCCGTTCTTAGTTTTTGTTGGTATATTTGTGTTCTTTTCTGGTTTATCAGTATAGTTTGTGAGTTTGTTGTTTGATTTTTTTTTTTTTTTTTAAACTGGCAGACAGAGCCCTGGAACCTCTAGCTGAGGCATCCAGGAGCAGTTAAGTAAGTGGATATAAACCTTGTTGCTCTACTGACTCTGCAAACATAACCAGACTCCAGACTTCAGTCAAAATATGCAAGGCTAAAGGCTGTTCCTTTATGTTGTGGAGATGTGAAACCTTGCCTCTCAATCCTCCTCCCTGCACATAAGAGGAAAAATTTCATACAAGTTAAACTACCGGTAACTAGCATTTGCTTATTTATAGGCATTTGAAGTAATTAAACTATCTGAAACCCAATATTGATACTGTAATAAAACTGCATGACATATAGTTATAGATTAAAATACGTATTTTTCAAAGAAAACAAAAGCTTAAGAGCTTAAGAGCAGGTAAGTACCCAGCCAAATGAGGTAAACAATTTTAAGAAGCGGCTCATCTCAGGGGTATGTTGAAAAGAACTTGAGATAGTACTGAAACACAGGAACCATCATAGCAGCATAAATTACACCATGAAATTAGAGAGGAGGTTTACCACTCTTCCTCTGCTCCTTTGTCAATCATTTCAATGACCTCTATGTGTGTGCGTACTTCATTCACTTCTATCACAGTTCTGATTTAAAAACAAAAAAGGCCCTTTTGGGGCTCCTTTCTAGTTAAGCTTTAGGTTTCTACTAACACTGGAAAACAAATGACTTGGTGAAGAGGACTTCAGCTTTTCTCCAGCTGAGCAGGTGTATGCCCAGCACACGAGCTAACTAGCAAGCTGCAACAGGAGGCATTTCCACGGGGGATCCTCAGTAATTCTGTCAGTGTGTTATGGCCATCTTCCTCGACTGTGCGTTTTGCTTGTTGACCTGGATTTATGTACAATGCCTGATTTAAAGGTACATGTTCATGCTGCATGGATTTCATCGACCCTGTAATAAGTTCTTAGGAGCTCCAGCAACTGGTTTCATTTAGATTAGTATCTGCGAGTTTTGGGATAGTTGGAATTTTTCTTTCACTCCCCTTCAGGTTATCCAATTTTGCTTTGAATGTGCTTGGTCAGGCATTTTTGACAGTCTCTGTTTCAACAGGAAGTCCTGTAGGTGATCAGCGCACTGTTCTTTGTAGCAGAACTGCACAGAGCCTGGTCTTTTGCTTGGTCTCCATCACGCTTTTGTAGGCACAAGCAACACCTGAGCAAATTCAGCATGTCTGTTCGTGCAGTTTCACTCACAAAGCAGTAAAGAATGGGATCGGCAATGCAATTCAAACTTGTTAAGGCTTGTGTGATTCTGTAAACGGTATACATTGACTGCAAAACCTGCAGGTCAGAGATGTAAGGTTCTTTGATGCTTCGAATAAGCAATGTAATGTGATAAGGAGTGAAGCAAACAATGAAAGTAACTGTGATATTCAGAATAAGTTTCCTCACTTTTTTCTTTTCTTCATCTACTGTGGCTTGATTACACCTCACTACTTGGTAGATTTTGTGGTAGCAAAACACGATGATTATCAAAGGGACCAGGTACCCTGAGCATATCCGGAACAAATTTATCTGTGACTGCCACCATTTCAGG
Source organism: Bucorvus abyssinicus (assembly GCA_009769605.1). Taxonomy (NCBI): domain Eukaryota; kingdom Metazoa; phylum Chordata; class Aves; order Bucerotiformes; family Bucorvidae; genus Bucorvus; species Bucorvus abyssinicus. The sequence goes on from CM020036.1 coordinate 19,032,725, forward strand.
GGGTAGTTATCATAGCATAATGTATGATTGGTGACATTGCAAGGATCATCGAATACTTCTTTGTTCATCAGAATGGCTGAATTAAAGATGCTTTCCAGAAGCCAAACTGTTAAGGTGACAATCAATGAAAATCTTCTTGTGCGCAAGTGCTGGAGCTTCAAGGGGTGAACTAATGCCAGGTACCTGTCAATAGAGATGCAAGCAAGGAAGGCAGTGCTGGTGTAGAAATTCATATACATAAGGAAGGCAGAAATCTGACAAAGCAAGGCAGAGTGCCTCCAGTTATCTCCATTCCAGGCATAATCAATCCACAGCGGCAGAATCAGGGAGTACAAAAGGTCAGCCAGGGATAGGCTGAAGATGTAGACTGCTAACTCATTCTTTTTCCTCACCTGAATGCAAGATGCATAGAGGGATATGCAGTTGATGGGAATACTGATCATCATCACAATGCTGTACACAAATGGAAACAAATACTTATCCAGGGTGTGCTCATCATGGCATTTAGTAGTGTTGTTCATTGTCCAACCCGAGTGTATCTTTGGGCTAATTCCAGCCTGGATGCAATAAAAAACTCTTTGTAGTCTGATGGGTGGTCATCTGTTAGTTCTTCAGGACCTGGTTGGTAAGATTCCAGCCTTCTGTTACCAAAAGGAAAAATGTTAGCTATAATAACATTGTCGTTTGGTTTTTATGGGCTTCTTGCTAGGTGCCTTTTTTTAGAAGAAAGAAATTGTTTGCAGATCGAAGGTTTTGAACACTCCTGGAGTTAGCAGTGCATAGAAAGAGGAACCCAAAGGTCTAAGATGTCAAAGGCAGTTAGATGCAAGCTTCTACAGCAGAAGCAGGATGAGTAGTTAAGACATTTGCAGAGGGGCAGGGTCCTGCAATCCCAGGTGTCTCTTGTGAGAGAGTCAAAGGAGATCAGCAAGTGCCCCACAAATAACAGAAGTGCACTTTCTATTATTCTGGTGAACAGAATGGCCATATGAATATGCCAGATTTTATACCAAATAACCTCCTCCCCTCTAAGTCAATGGAGAGGCAAGGATAGAAAGGTAGACATTCAGGTACCAACAGATGTTGAGATCTGCTTGGCATAGGAGAATGCTGGGTGGCTTTCATGTCTCTCTATTGAGACTTGCTCTCGTCTTGTTGCATCCTCACACTTCCCCGCTTCCCCTTCCCTCCTTTGTATGAGATCCGCCAAGAACTTGTCATCAACTCTTCTATTCCAGCAAAGCTTACTGCGTGTCCCAGGAAGACTTGTGAAACCTGGCAGGTTATTGGGTTCCTGCATGGACAGGAGAATCTGCCAAAGTGTCGCTTAGAGTCATGTGAGGTAGAGACTCTCCGAGCACAATTTTTCATTTATACTTCTCAAAGAATTCAGTTGCCATGCATGAGGTTATAAAACTATTAGCAATTAAGCTTATCTTCGGCACTACCAGGGCTGTGGGTGTCAACAGCTTCAACATGAAAATACCAGTAAAATGGCAGCTCTGACTAAAGCAGTGGGACTGGAGGAGTTGCGTGCATGAGCCTTAGGAGCACTTAGAAAAGATGACTTTTAAGTAAGAAAGGTTGTACAGCCATAACTATGAGATGGCTGGTACTCATGGATAATATCACAGCTCTGACACTGAGTAATTGTCTTCTCCAAAGATCTAATCATTAAGTTCTACTGCCAAATACATTAACTGCTTTAGAGACTGCCTGTGATAACTCCTCTGTGGTTTGAGCCTAGACTGCCAGCAGAGGAGGTGAAGAGGTTATGCAGCGGGTATGGGTTGCAAGACAGCACCATCTACAACTGTTCCCACATAGGAAACAGCTCAAACTGAGCACAACTTGGGTACAGGGATTATCCCACGTGGTAGGCAAATTCATTTTGTCTTTTATGTGTTTGATGCATGTGTGTGCGTGTGGAGGTTTGAGGGTTTATCAGAGAAAGACGAGTAGGTTTATTGTCTCTGTTGAGAGATGATTATCAATCTCTTTTCCATAAAAAGAAAAAAAAAAACCACAAACAACTTTCATGCATATTCAGAAAACAAAGGACCAATGACAAAACTAATCCAAAAGCACATATTTAATTTTACCAGTCGCTGCTTTATTTGATCAAGTTGGCTAACTTTTCACAGTTAGAGCTAAATTCATTCACAGACTTGAAGGACAGGGAACATTCTTGAGAAGGACTTGCCAGTTTGGTCCATTGAGCAGTTTTACTGACATGGCTAATTAAAAGAACACAGTGCCTATATTTAAGACAAACATAAGATGTCTGCTTTTCAGGTGGTTAAAAAACCCACATGGTAAATAGGGCATTGTAAGCTTACCAGTATAGATAATTATCACAGCATTTTGCTGACCCACTTCTCACCAAAAAAAAAAGCAAATATAGGCAGACTGACCAGATGAGTAAAAGATAAAAAGCCTACCTCTTCTAACCACATTTTAGCATCTCTTTTCCTATGACAGGTCTCTTCACGTCTAACAGGGAAACGTGCCCTTCCAGAAGCATGTGTGTAATGTAGCAAGTGTATGAGGCAGTGTTTACTAGTCGCATGACTGAGAAATTGGAATTCCTTCTCCCTCCCCCACAAACTCTTTCTTCATTGTTAACTGACTTGTTATATTACAGACTCATCATCCTTATGAGCTCCAGACTTGTCTCCATGTTACTGAGAGCTACTCTCAAAATTACCTTTATCAGTTCTGTCATATCTACTCTCAAACCAACGTGCGAATATCTTCATCCACCCACCTTCCTTTCTTCAGCTTTCTCTTTTTAGCTCACGGTGTCTAAAAGTTTTAATCTGTTGATCTCACTGATCATAAGGTAAAACACTTGTCCTTATACAGCACTTGTCTGAATAAACTGCATGTTCTTTGGGACAAGACCTTGCTTTGCTCTTCTTCCATCTGCCTTAAGGAACTAGTATCTTAAGATATAACTGGCTAATGGCAGGCTGGGACACTGAAGAGGGGATACAAAGAAGAGAGTTGAGACCACATGAAATTTGCCACCTTGACAATTTTTTTCTGTCCTTCATGTTCACAGGTCCCTGTACCCCATGGTTTTATTTTTAACCAGTAACATCAATACTTTCTATGAACAAAGCCCTGGAGGCTGCCTACAATTTCCCAGGTAATCCATGTCCCAGCTTTGACAACACATCACTGCTATTTATGTGAGGACATGCTTTCAATGAGAATAATAACAAGAAGTGTGTCATTCTGGCATGTACTGATGACCTTCACTGAAGTGTGTCAAAGAGTCAGCACATGAACTATTCCACAGTGCATGCTGCAGTTTCTTGCACAGAAACATAAAAGCAGAAAGCACTGCTTTGCCCCGATTACAACACATTTCATTGCAGTTACTTGGGGCCTAACCTCAGGGGAAGTGGTCCATATCATATGTCTTTGCTTAAGTTTTTTCTGATAATTAGGACTATGTAATGCAAAATGGTTTGTCTTACCTGAATGCGTGATCTGAAGCATTCCCAGGTTTTCTCTCAGCTAGTGAGTGTATCTGCTGGTTTTGCCCAGGAGAATGGTATTGGCTTACAGCTATCCTAAAACACAACATTTGATAATTTTTCCCACTGATTGTTAATTTTTTGTAAAAAACTATCAAGGAACTTCTGTTTAATGATATAGTCTAATGGTTTGACTTTCATGGTCCAAACCCACTGTGACTAATATACACTTGGTTAGTATCAGATGTGTTTCCAATGAACATCCCCCCCCCAAAATCTCAACAGTCATTTTTTATTGATGCCACATTACTCAGTGATTATCACTGTCCCTGTCTCTCTGTCATTTTGCTACAGAAAACCTGCTGTACAGGAACTCTGAGAGAAGTCAGTCAGACATAAAATTTAAAGAAATGGACTAGCAAATGCTACGCTTCAAGTACTGTATGCAAACAAGCCTGAAAAGGAAAGTTTCGAGAGAAAAGTACTCGTTACATATTGTATTTGTATCGATGCATTTCTACAGTATCTTCTTCAGATTCAAAGAGAGCTTCATGTGGTCTCTTCATTTATGACATTTTGAAAATAACAAAGTAAATATAAAGTTATATTTTCATAAGCACATATACAAAATTATATTCCATACTCTTACCTGTAAACAATTTTCTAAGGGAAGAATGGAAGAGTCTTTTTTATTTTTCAGATAAATGAATTCTACTATATTCTTGGAAATTAGGAAGGATGAAGACTGTAAGGATTTTGTGTTATTAACAGCAAAGTTTAGTCACTAATTTAAAAAAATAATCTTTCATTAGCTAATAAACACCAGTTTAATTTTGCAAACATCTGCAACTGATACATTTCACCCTTTATTTCAAATTCAAGTTCATAAAAGGTCAAGTTGCTGTACACAATGTTAATTATAATGTGGCAAGTTTTTACAAGTACTTTGCTTTTTAGATAAGTTTCAGGGGAAGAACACAACGTTGTGTGAGCTAGTACGGTAGCTGCTGTACTGGTACAACCGTATATCAGCCATAAGATGGAAGAACAGATGATTTTCTTGATTTCTTTTTTCTCCCAAAGCAATTTCAACAAAACAGATTGCTTTGTGTTCTCAAAAGAAGTTACAGTGCCAAGCTAATTTCCTCAAGTACAAGCACCTTCCACAGCTGGATCTTTTTTCCTAATGAGTAGATCTCGAAAGTTAATTCCGAAAAACTTCACAGTTCAGGAGAGTTGAAATATGCCTTTCCGTAACATGGACATTTTTGTTTAAGATGAACAGCTTTTTTCCTCATGCAACACTAAATTTCACTCACAGGTCTCCAGGAGATTCTGTAGAGACTCAAATGGGTCTATAAAAGAGCTCAGTCTTTTTAACTTTGAGAAACACTTTATGAACTGTTTTATAGAACATAAAAACTCTGTTAACATGAGCAAAAAGAAAAAAAAGTGATATTTTTTAGGATGTAGGCCATGCAAGGGAGTATTATTTGGCTCTATCTTTATGTGCATCTTGTTTTCCTCTATGCATACAAAAAGATGCCATACAAAGTATTTTCATGTACGTGATACTTGGTATTCTAAGAAGGCATTTTTAGCACAGCCTATTTCTCTTCTCAGTTTTAAGCACTGTGTATATTCATATAAATAGCACCTTGTTAGTGCCATAAAATATTAAGGAACAATAATAGAAGAGCTAGTGGAATCCCCTGTGACGCCTGAGGCATTTTTTACAGTGAAGAAAGGACAGCTCAGAATTCTGAAAACTCATCCCAAAATACTGTTCTTCTCCATCCTTCGCCCCTCTCCACAGGTATTTTGATCATGGCAATACCATGAAAACAATAAATCATGCTGGCATGTCTTTCCTCATTCAATCTTTTGACGTCATTTGCCCTTTTGTCTCCTGTTTCACTCATACTGGGAGTGAAATACTCCTTCTCCCAAAGCAGTCTTTTTCCAGCCCTTTTTGTGTACCTTCTTTTTGTTGCGCGATGTCAGCATCACATTAAGGGAGAGCCAGGTTGAAATCTGTACCAGAACGTAAGTCACGTATCTGACCTCTCGGATTGTGAACACTTACCTAGGCAGCCATGTGTCCCCGTGTAGCAGTTTCACCGCGATGCCACTGGTAGTGTAACCCGTGTCTGCTTCTGACAAGAAAAACTGCTTCATCTGATAAAGCAACAGGAAGCTGCTCTTGGATACACCAATGAGGCAACAGCTCACATGTCTCTCAATTCTTTTTTTTTTACCCCCCTGCCCCCCCCCCGTTTTTTTTAGTCTCTTGTTTAGTCTAAACTTATCCTTGGGGAAAAAAAGGAACATATTTACACAGAAGTATGCACAAAGGATGGTACTAGCATTGGTAAATCTAGGAATACTTTTAATAAGTTTGCAAAAGTTTTATTGAAAAAATTGCCTACATTACAAACCTCTTATCTACCACACAATACATTCTGCAGAGAAACCACTCCACAGAAATAAAACACCGTATATGCAGTTATTTGTGTTTGCTTAGATATGTTCAAACTCTTTTTGACTGAAGGACTTGTCACTTGTCTTTCTCAACAAATATATCACAAAATCAAATAAGAATCTGCCTAAGAAGAGCCCATAAAAATAGATCACAGACTTTAGGAGTTCATGCAAAAAGAAAGAATTGTTTTCAGAATTTGTATTACTGTTTTTTCCGTTTGCCTGCTGATGTGAGGAAGTGTGTGAATAGTTCCAGTTAACAAAGGATAACAGGATTTTGTGCACTGTAACAGGCTGCGAATTTCTCTGTTTTTATACAAACTGAATCTGAGGTTGGATGTGGCTTTCACAGGAGTGATTCTTTTAACAGATAATTCTGTTCGATTAGACAGGTTGAAAATTGCTACGTGTTCACAGTTTCTCTTTTTCCTCTGGGATCAGAATAATTTATTGTGTGCTCTGATTTATTTTCTTGAGTTCTGTTCAGAATGATTACACTGCTTCTAGGAACCCAGGTACAAATTCAGTTCAAATTTACTTCTATTGGGTAACACAAAACCTGGCTGTTTGATGATTCAGATCCTAAGGAGAAATGAAACAAATGAGGACATTCAAAACTTCTAAAACAGGACATACTGACTTCCCTGAGAACAATACCCGAGAGCTGTACAATATTTAACCACTGGACCCAGAGATTTGGTTCCTTCTTTTTTCAAACCAAAGCATGACTTTTTCATCCACAGTTTTTCTACTGATGTGCTTGTTATATGAAACCTAAATTATCAAATCACTCTGTACTTGTGGTCATACCTGAACTGGTATCACAGCCCCCTCCGGCTTGGTGAAAGGGAGTCTTTGCAGCAACTTGGTTAGATTAATTTCTAAAATACATTTCAGTCAAACCTTTATTTTTGCTGTGAGAAAAGTCATTAGACAGAGACTTGTCTTATCACCTTTCACCTGCCTTTTTTAAAGATGGTACTACTAAGACCAATGTCTGGTGAGCTGGTTCTGCTGTCCCGTTGAGGATTCCTGTACTTCACTGAAGAAGCAGCAGTTCTTATCATTACTACTAAAAGAGAAACATAGCTGACACATTTCTACAGTTCTTCACTGTAACAGATAGTGGGGGCTGAAAGATCAAAGGAAGTAAGAGGGGAGATGACACAAATTATACATTCTGGAAGTAAAGCTATATGCAAAAAGCAACTCTTGACTGTGTCCATATGGAACAATTTAATTCATGATGCAAGCAGCACAGTTTTCCAGGTTCTTTTGGAGAACTGGACATACAGAGTACCTCAAATCCGTCATCTTGGAACAACAGGTGTCCTCTGGGTTGGCTGAGATTAAAGCACTATCAAGAAAGAACAACTGAAATAGAAAAGAATTAACAGTGTAAAACTAACTTATCTACAAAACAAGCAATGAGTCAGTCCTCAATAATTTTATGGGTTATATGTGGGCTTACAACAGGTCCAGATCACATGTTCTTGGGTCATGAACAAAGGTATAAAGAAAAAACCAGGTAAAAAGCAAGGTCGAGATTCCTAATGCAGAATAAAATTCCTCAGAGTCCCACCAAAACAGATTCTAATAATGTTTTTCTATACCAACTTAAAAAGGGAGTCACTCAGCACATCACAGGATGGAAATTCGAGTTTTTAAAGCTGACACTTTCAGGCTCCTGTAAGTAAATAAGGAACTGAATTTCACAGCTGAAACCTTCTACCTGGAATAATTTAATGCATTAATTTAAAAAATTATCAAAATTAATAATTCATTATGGGTTTGCAAACCTTCCAGTTGTGCAAGGCTGTACAATCTGCTGGAATGAATGTAAATTAGGACCATGAGCATAATTCTACTTCTGCCACTGACTCACTGTAGCCTCGAGGAAGTCACTCTGTCCTTCTGCACGTAATAATGACATCGTACGGCTCATTTGGGTGTGAGCAGGTTCATTAGTTAATGCTTGATATTGCTGTAAAGTGCAAAATGTTTTGTGAGTGTTTGGTATTGTTAAAAAAGAAACAAACAGGAAACGTCAGCCAGGTTATGTCATCACTGGAACATTAGATCCCTCAATGACATGGACAAGAGGCTCGAACAACATCGCTCTTTATGGACAGAAACGTCCAAAACCTGGGCTTGTCCACAGCTCTAACACACCGCCCACAGGACGCGGGCCACTGCACCTCCCGCTGCCTCCTTCCTCCTGTAAGCACACGGAGCAGCACCGCTGTCAAACACTGCGGGCAGCACGCAGATGGCTCCCCTTGAAGGATTTTTAGAGGATAACCAAGCTGATCGCCAACCTCCCGGTTACTTTTCCTGTGAGCCGAACGCTTTCATGAGCTGGAGTCCGAGGGAACACCCTGGCTATCCTCACGGACACCTTTAACGTGGCACAGCACCACTAAAATGGAAAGGCTGCTTCAGCGCACGTCAAACCCCTCTTTCAGGACCCCTCTCTGGGGCACTGCTGACGCAGCTGCGGGTCGAACCGGCGCCACCTGGGATTCCCGGGGAAGCCCGTGAGGCTGCCGGCAGCCGTCTCCGGCGGACAGCCTCTCCGGGCCTGGCCCCGGGCCGCAGGGCCACTCCCCGGGCCTCCCTCAGGGCCGCTCCCCGCCTGTTCCTGTGCAAGCAATCAAAGGTCTTTCTCAAAACGTGCTGGAGTTTCCTCCTTCAAAGGGCCGGTACTTGCCGACTTTACGAGAGATTTGGTGGCCGTCTGAAAGCGGGGCAAAAACAGTGGCCTGGCTGCCAGGTGCTGGCGAGGAGCTGGAACTGTGAGATTCCCCAGGAAACACCGTTCCTTCTCCAGGAAAGCTGCCGTGCCTTGCCAGGTACCCCGAAAAAACCGTCAGTTTGGTGTAGCTCTCACACCCCGGCCACTTAGGCTGCACTAAACGAGATCTCCCTGTGTGTTCCGAGCCGCGACGCCCACGCCCCGCCTGACTTCACAGCCAGTCAGCTTCCCCACACCCAAGATGGCTCCGCAGTAGCTTCACTCGCTATTCGGTGCCTAATTCCAGCATGGCGGCACGATTCCCAGCAGCCGGAACCTGCCTTGCCCTTTCTTAAAATGGCAGCTACTAACTTCAACCAGGGGACGCGGGGGGTTGCTCGTAATGGCTGAAAGCCATCCCCCTCCCTTTCCCTTTAGCAGAATGGCGGCGAAGGGGGCTGACGCCCCGCCTCCCAGGTGACTGCCAGGTTGTGCGGTCACGTGAGACGCGGAGCCGGGCAGTGGCGAGTTGCCGTAGGGACGAGACGGAGCGGAGCGGGCGGGATGGGGTGCTCAGCGCTGCTGTGGGGCTGGCTCCTGCTGGGCTGCAGCTGGGGCCCGGGCCCCCCCGGGGTCGATGCCGCTGCGCTCTCGAGGGCCACTTACGTGCTGGACGATGCCGGCGGGCTGGGCAGGCAGTTCGACGGGATCGGGGCTGTCAGCGGCGGCGGGGTGAGCGGCGCCGGCGGGCGTGGGGGCTCCTCCGGTCCTGTGGTGCAAATAACCTCCTCGGGTCGGCGGGTGAAAGGGACACTTGGCGGGGGATTCAGTCAGTGGGAGAGTTTGGTGGCTGCGGTGCAGGCCCTCGAGGCTTCGGCGGGGCCTGGCTCGGGGTGTGTCTGAGGGGAGCCGTGAGGGCTGGGGGCGGGTGGGGGCTCTGAGGGGAGCCATGATAGGTGAGGGAGAGGAGACCTCTGATGGGAACCGTGAGGGCGGGGCGGCGTGGGGGTGCCGGCGTGAGTGGGTCTCTGAGGGGAGTCCTGGAGGGCCTGTTGTAAGGGCAGTGGTCCTGGCTGCGAGGAGGGCTGGAGCTCGGGCCTGCTTTGTGCCCTCCTCCGATCAGCTGTGCAGTGGCTCAGGCTGCTCGGGATGCTGAGGGCCAGCCTCATCCTCGATGCCATCGGAGGAGAGCTAAGCTAGGCTGGGCTTTTTCTGCAGAGGGTCTTCCTAGCTACTTGTCTCTGTGAGTTTTAAAGTGCTGGACGAGCCAACAACTGTACGCTTTCCCTGGGGCCAGTGAGCAGAGCCATGAGATCCTGTGAGTTCTAGCCCACCCTTGGACCCGCTGAGTTGCTTGCCTGTCCCTTCTGCCCGTGTGCCCCCTGAGCTCCCGTTGCCTTTGGTATACGGTGAGCCATAGCAGGAAGATTCGAGTAGAGCAGGCGAAGTGGCGCTGGGAGGGAGCTGCATTGTGCTTGCGATAAGTTTGTGAGATATCTTTGCTTCTCTGTTCTCTGGACTCTCTGTGCAGTAAATTGTAGGTAACCAGAGTACAAGGCAATTGCAATCTATGAAACCAGAAATGCACAATTGAAGGGTTAGAAAAGAGGTTTTGTAGGGACTTAGCTGAGTTCCCGGTGCTATAATCGTTTTTGTAGGTTTATTAGCTATGTGAAAGTTGTAGACTGACAAACAGGGATGTACCTACATGTTTGAAAGATAGACTTTCGTATTTTAATGTTTTCTTTCCATTTTAGGCCACATCTAGACTTCTGGTGAACTACCAAGAACCTTATCGCTCACAGATTTTAGATTATCTGTTCAAGGTAAAGTTGGTTGCACTGCTGCGATATTGTCTAATTTCACACAGCCTTTCTTACTGTGCAATGTTGGAACTCCTATAGTGTATTCAGTACTACCTGAAATCAGACAAAATCCCATTTTGTAAAGCATCTGCTTTAATGCTGATGTTTATCAGAACCTTAAATTTTAGCTGTTGTTTTTGACAACCAGCATGTTGTTCAAGAGCCTTTTTCTTCAAATTATTATGAAAATTCCTTTTAGGATTTCAAAATATGTTTTAAAAAACAGGTTTTCAACATATTTTGCATCACCATGTGGACTTAATGAGGAGTAATTTGTTTTTGTGGCTAGAACATGGAGTTTACGTCTTCCTAGTGATTGCAGAAAGTGGGTGTTTCAGATGGTTTTGATTTCTTTGGAGTACAGCTACATTCAAGTAACGTGAAAATGACCATGCAGACTGCAGCATTTCAATAGTATATGTATGTATAATAGTAACAAACTAGTCTCAAGTGTAAATGCAGTTACTCTACAAGGTGTGTGAATATTATGGGGTTGAAGCCGCTTTAGCTAGCAAGTGTAACCTGTGTAGTTGCCCAGTTTAGTATATGGTAAGATTATTGCACCGGACAGTAATAACTTGTTCTGCTTTTGGCACTGTAAATTACTCTGCTGGAAGAGGATGTCATGTCACTTTCAAGTGGTGTAATCAAGGTGGCTGGAGGAGAATAATTTACTGTATAGTTGAAAGAATTGGTTTTAAAGAGTAGAATATGGCATAATGTGTGACATGTTTTTTGGAAACAAAAGCTGTGTGTTACACATATGAGTTTTCTGAAGGAATCAATAGGTGTGTGGTAAAAGAAAATCTAGCTGAGAGATGATCTTTCCAAGAGTTTTTGATATCTTCGTGTACCAAAATCTTAATCTGTCATGAGATACCTGGGAGAGTACCTTGCCTCATTGTCTTTTAATGTCAGTCAACTTCCATGATGGGCATGTGAAAGCAAATGTGATAGAAGTTTAAAATCAGAAATGACAAGAAGAGAAATGGTAAATTGGAAGTATTTGCTTCTTACTTAAAAACAAATTAAAAAACTCCAAAAATTGTAAGGCAAGCAAATGATTGTATATGCAACACTCTTTTTTGATCAAACTACATTCTCACGTCTTAAACTATTTTTTTTTGGATGTCAAAATTATACTTGGGTAGTTCAATGGAGGAGGCCAAGCGCATTAGTGGTTGTTAAAATGACGGTTAGTTGTAACTTCTGTTTGAGCAACTCTTAATCCACTAACGGCTGGGAGAACATACTAGGAGTAGGATCACCTGTATGAGCTTGAATTTTATATTCTCCTCTGGCAGTCACATGCCAGAGGAAGAGGATAGTGCACAAAATGGCTATTTGTCGTCCAGTGTGGTTGGGGTTTTTTTAATCTTCTCTTGCCTTTCTGCCTCTAGCTGGCAGATTATTTCTGACCTGTATGTATGCTCTTTCACATAAGCAGTGTAACCCTCTACACCAAAGAATAATTGTGTACAGAAATATTAACTTAAATAATTTGATTTTAAAAGAAAACAAGCTTGACTTCTAATAACGTTAAAAATGCCTTTGTGTTCCTCTGATAGCCCATGTTCTACTTTAAGAATGCTTCAGTATTATCTTGAGCATAACCAGTTTAAAATCTGCACAGGTGGGGAGGACTGTCATTAATGGTGCAACAGTCAGTGAAACTTGTCTAAAGTTAAGCGCACAATTTATCTTGCTCGATTTAATTTTGAAGCAGAATTTTGTAGTATCTCTCATTGCATCTATAATGTGTGTTTAAAAAAAAAAAAAGTATTGAATTTTTAGCACCCTCAAGTTAGTACACTTATTTATTGCCTTTGTCTTGTTAACAGCAGGATTCTGTTTGATTTTTGATTGTCTGTTTCTTTTTTTTTTTTCCTAGCCAAATTTTGGTGCTTCCTTACATATCCTCAAAGTAGAGATTGGAGGTGATGGACAATCAACAGGTATGGATTTTGCCTGAGCAGAGTTTAACTTCTTGTTGCAGTGGTGCCATAAGTAACATGTCCTGCATGGGTCACTTTAGCTGAAGCATGGAGATACATTTTGAAGTTGTTCTGAAGATGCAGAAAAACATAAACAATCTCTGCTAACTTGTAGAAGAGAAATTTACGCTAACTTTCTGGAGACAGTTCTTATTATGGTAAGGTTAATAGATTGCATTCTAGAGCAAATGAGTTCTCTCCCCCACCCCAAGATTATGGAAGTTCTAGTAGCTTTCTTAATTGCAGAGCATTTCTCACACACCAGTTTTGCAATACAAACTGTAAAACTTGTGTAGGAGAAGGTAGTTATGTCTTAAAAGCATGAAAATGTGAAAACAGCTGGTCAGAAGGCTCTATTTTTTTTTTTTTTTGGCCTGGCCACAGTTGCAAATGAAAATGTCTGGGTGTCTGCCTAGCCTACTATATTTACATATAGGAGAAACTGTTTAGTAACTGCTTGTGATCAGAAGCTGAAAAGTAGTAACTAGACTACTTCCCCCCCCCCCGAAGAAAACTTTTGCCAGGTTAAGAACAGGCTTAAAGCATACTCGCTTAATAAATAGAAAGCTTAGCACCTCTCTTTGTGGTGTTTTATATATATATAAATATTTAAATGTCTATGTTTGTGTAATTAGGTGTTGGTTTACATTCCTTAAAAAAAATTAACATGGTGAAGAGTATTATAGTGGATTTAAGAGCTTGGTACTTTGTAAATAAATTGCTGGTTAGAGGAGAATGGAGTTGTCTTCCTCCATGCAGAGACCTTCTCTTCAAACACTGTTGCTGCTGGCTAAGGAGAATGTTACATATTTGTGTGACGGCTTTCCAGGTTTTAGAAGGACAATAAGATGCCTGTATCTTAATGCACTAGATTGCAGCTCTTATTTTGACATCAGAGGTGTAATTAGGAGCCTAATTTTGGAATCTAATTGTATTCAGATTTCTAATTAGAATTCTATGTCTCTGGCAAATAGAACTTCCAAATAGTTAAGTGTTAGTAAGGTAAAAAAAAATCAATCCTATTTTCTGTAATGAAAAGTGCTGTTTCAGCAGGCTTCATTAAAAAAAAAACAACAAACCACCCACCTCTCATCAGAAGAGCTCTCTGGAACAATTAAGTGTATAGTTTAAGAAATTGTTTCAGTTGCATGCACAAGTTATTAATTGACTTCTGTGTGTAATGACTTCCCCTGTGACACTGGTTCTTTTGCACCTTTCTAGTTTGTTTCCCTTTGCCTCAGGGAATTCAGTACATAGCCTTCAATTCCAAAAACCTCTTTCTGCAGTCATGGAACACCGTGGAAATTACAAACTAGATATTTTACAAAAAAAAAAAAAAATCTGTCACTGAAAAGCTTCATGGCAGTTCCTTTCTTTTCTCTCCCTGGATTTGCTTGAACAGAAGAAACAAACTATAACCTTTTGTTTGCCTTTTGGTTTAGATATAACCTGCTTCTACAAATTTTTTTTTTTTTCCCCCCGCCTCCTGATCTTAATGCTGTAACTTTCCTAGTGGTTGTTGGGACCCAGATAATAATGAATACAGATTTAGTATTATCATAGCTAGGGATATAAAATGCCCAGTAGTTAATAACTTCTGGTGTTAAAAGCAGGTATAGTCCCTTAAAAATAAAAACCATTAAATTTACACTATGTTAATATGCTAACAGTGATGGGTGGCAAGTCTTGCGTGTTCCCTCGTACCACTCATTTTGCTTCGAAATACATGCCAAAGAACGTGTGCACTATGTTGGAGATACGTGCTTGCATACTATGGCAGTGAGCAATACAGAAAACTTTATAATGAGTAACAGCTTATGACACAGAAGATAATTGTGAGCTACCTGTCTCTTTCCTTCCTAGATGGTACGGAACCCTCCCATATGCACTATGAAAATGATGAGAACTACTTCCGGGGCTATGAATGGTGGCTGATGAAAGAAGCTAAAAAGAGGAACCCCAAAATTAAACTAATTGGTAAATCACTTCAAACTTTAGGATTTAAATACTTTCTCCTCTCCCAGCCACCCCCCAGTTACATCTCTGACCCTTAATTAGCATACTAATTTTAATATGCAGATGTTCTGATGTTGCAATAGACAAAGAACCTCTAGTATTTGGTAAGCTTGCCTTGATGCCTGACTTATTTACTGTGCTTCACTTTGTTACTGTAGCACAGCATTCTTACCTTGTTCTGTTGTAACAAGCAGCATACCAAGAATGTATGTAACAGGTAGCACCAGATAAGAAATGACTGTCTAGTAATTCACTTGTATCAAGTAGTCATAGTGCTTAGGCTGTATCACATCAGTGAACTTAAATGATTTATGAGAGCTGAATTTCTGATTAAGAGTAAAAAAACTGGGAGGGATAAAATAAACTTACAGAAAGTGTAAATCTTATATGCACTGAATTTAATTACATGTTCTTATTATAAACCCATCACCCTCTTCCCACTACAGTGATTCTTGTCTTCTGATTTGTTGTATGTATGTAGATGACTTGTAAGAGGACTTCACTGTCTCCCTGTCTTGATTGTGGGTTGTGTGTGTGTGCTGTGACAGTACAGAAGTGGAACCCTAGATTTTAATTGAAACACTTTACAAAGTGTATTTCACATGAAACAAGAAATCTATCGGTTAAAGAGTATCTAATGCCCCCTCTGCCAGGGATCAGGCTTTGCCATATCCAGCCACAAGGCAGGACTTGGTGCAGGATTTGCTAGTCAGATTCTGCTAGACAGGCACTGTGACTAGGAGCAAACTTACCATCTATGTCTGACTGTGATTTTTTAATAATCTCCCTCTTTTCTCACCCTTTGAATCAGCCTATTGTGTCTTATACACAGTCAGCTGAAAACTTAGAAGGATCTGGTTAGGTTAATTTGTTGTTTTTATTTGCTACAGGATCCACTAAACAGTAGAGACTCAGAAATGCTTTTTCATGATCCTAATCTTTCTTCCTCTATCATGATCAGATCATCATTTCTTCTGAAATTAATATTCAGGAGATTAACAGTTTTTATTATTTGGTATTGATCTATAACTTTGTAAATTTTTATCCTAAAATCTTTGGAATTTTAAACCTGTTAGAGCCAATACCACACAATGGAAGGGTTGTATGTAGTCAGTTGTTCTCTAGTAATGAAGGTTTTTCTAACTTAAAAAAAAAAAAAGCAGCTATTAATATGTTTGATCACAACTTATATTAGAGCGTACTCTCCATTTAGGTAAGTTGTATTTCACTGTCTTCACTGGAACTACGTGAATTTGAAGTGCACATCTGTTCTTTCATTTTAGATAGAACAAATCACAGCTTGCTATTGAAGCTTACTGAGTAATGTAGACTAACCACTTAGCAATTTGTTTTTCTTCTCTCTTTTCAGGATTACCTTGGACATTTCCAGCATGGATAGGGAAGGGTGAAAACTGGCCCTATGATTATCCAGATGTCACTGCTTACTATATTATTTCTTGGGTATTAGGAGCTAAACAGTATCATGATTTGGACATTGATTATATTGGGGTCAGTAAAGCAAAATATCTTGTGTATTTTATCTGTCTCCATTCCTATGATCTTTGTCTTTTCTCTTTGTTGATTATTGGAGAAGTGGGATGGGAAGAGAAATCATTTTGTAATTCCAGTTTTGGCTTTTTCTGGTGCAAGGGGAAAGGCAGAAATTACGTAGGTCGCTCTGAAAGTAATGGCTCCTGTTTATTTCCATGGAAACTCATACAGATACAAGGAGTGCAATAACACTATTTGATAGAGCAAGTTCTCAGCTACAAAACACTATTTTTCCGCACAGTCCCCACCATTGGCTGTGCATTTTCACCAGTGATGAACAAGAGCTTGCGTGCCGCGCTCGTAAAAATCTGCCCCAGTGGAGGTGACCCACCGTCACTGTCACCACTGCTGGAACGCCCCACTCACTGCCCCACTGTGCTGACACCCACTGCTTGGTCTCCATAAACGTTCAGCAGCATTGATGAATGTCAACGGGTGCTGTTTTTTCTGCATGGAGGAGTTCAGTTACACCCCTTTGCTTTCATACACACTCCCATGTCAGACCCCATGTTGTCAGACTGCCCCTCTGCTGCCGTCTGTCGCACGGCAACAAAATTGGAACGGAATGTTGTTGGGAAGGTTCACCCTCTACTGCCAGACCACCAACATCTGCCTCTGACGTTGTGGGCCAGCATCACAAAATAGGAGGCGTTACTTTCGGAGTGGCTCTTGCACGTTAGTTTACAGTCTTTCTGCAGTAATGGCCATTAAAGCAGAACCAGTGTAAAACATCTAGTCTCCTGCCTTGCCAGAGAATTTGAGAATTCTGAAATCTGAGTCTTGGGCTTGTAATTTTCTGCCTTGCTTGTTCTGCTTGGGTTTCAGCATTTACCAGCTAACAAAAAGCATTAGTTAAGACAGAATTTGTGACAGTCACCTAACATGACTTCTTGGTATAAAATATGGTTGCTGTTTTGCGGAAAGACAGTTCTGGACAACTTCTTCCATTTTTACTTGCATAGTAGATAAAGGTGCATGTGTTACAGTACATTGTAACTACCGTATTGTGTTACAGTGCAATATATGGAAGTAGTGAATGAATGTCTTGAGAAAAATGTTGTAATTTGGAGACGAGAGAGAAGCAGACAGTCTGGAAAAACACTTTTCAAGTTAATTGTTTGAGCTTCAAGTTTTAATTTTTTTCTCCCGATTAAGAAAATATGTGGCTGGAATTTCTCTAAAATCAGTCCTATACTTATTGAAGTACTTATTTTGGAGTTTTAAGTGTTTTGATATGAGACAGTTGTTTAACTGCAGAAAACCACTGCTGCAGTCTGGTGGAAAGCTGCTGAAACTATGGTTTCCATCCCTCAAAGGAAGTCTGACCTTTTTGCTGTGATGTCGGACAGTATATCTGATGTACATTTCCTCTGGAATGCGTCCCCCTTGATGTTGCTGACTTTTCAGCTGTGTTGGTCTTGCACTTTGGGTAACACAGTGATGCTTCAGCAATTCAACTGGGGGGACAGGGAGAACAACTGCTATTCAATTTTCTGTTTGCTATGCTCTTAGAGTAGGAGGTGAGTTCTGCACTTTATGTATTTAAGTGTCTGGCTTCTGTGTTACTTCACAGTGATTTGCCTTCTAATTTTTATACTTACAAGAAAAGGAAATTTCTGCTTCTACAGGCAATACGGTGACATTGCATATTGTTTGGTTTCTTTGGGGGTGTAATCTGAAATACAGGAAAGCAGTGAGGTCCTTGAAGGCTCAGAAACTGTCAAAACATTTTTAATGGTGTTATGATTCTACGTTGTTAGCCTTTACTGCTTGTTTGGTTTATAGCATGTGTTGCATATTGTTATTTGCTTTATGATTAAATGAGCCTTTCAGTAAGTAACTTTTTGATTGCCTCATTTCTGAAATCACGTTATCACTTACAGAAAAATTTAGAAATATCAAAATCAAATGAACATATCCCACCTGCAAGAAACTGTCTGCTTGTAGGTAGGTGGGTAATCTGCACCTACAGGAGGAAACTTTTACTGGTGAATGTGAGTCACAGTGCTCATGTTGTGGTTAGGAAAAAAATAAAATAAAATCAGAAGGCTTTTGACTATGCATTTTTTTGGCTAGGGTATTTCTACCAAATTGTAGAAAGGATGACCAGCATTCCCATTTTTGAATTTTGACATCCTCTTCCCATAAAAGATGGAAAATCCAGTGCAACAGAAATGAGGTCATTTTGTGCCTGTTTACTTAAACTGTGCTGGATCTCTCTTGTGTTCAAGTATGGATATAGTCCTGTGTAAATCAGAAAGAACTGTAAGTGACATTGAGTAATCCCCTGAAACTGCACGCAGTTGTTGGGTATGTAACTTATTCCAGCTCTCCTTTGTCTTCTTTAGGACCACACCTTGAGGCCACAATGTGTTTCTCAATGTTTTCTAACAAACTGCAGATCTGTTGATAATAATGTCATGTGGAACACTGCTACCATTGTAGAGCTCAAGCAGCTCTAGAGTTCTTTTCAGTAAGCAGGCAATTAGTAGACCTTAGAGATATATAAGCAAGCAGCTATTTTGAACTTTCATACAGAATTTTCCCCTGAAGAGCTGATAACAAAACCAACCAGAGCACTTCCCTCTTATCAAACCGGAACTGTGGAGTTCATTAATGGATTGTATAACCTTACATTTACATAAATAAAACTTTTCATCATGCATTGACATATCCTGATTTTTCTAAATGGCTTTTTGGTTTTTTTTTATAGATATGGAATGAAAGGGCATTTAATACCAAATATATTAAGGTATGTATTTTTTCTTATATCTCTAAAGCGAAATGTTTGTTATCGTATGTAAAATATTAGCTTTTCTGAATTTGCCTAGAAAAGGGACCTTATTCCTGCAACTACTACACTTACTGAACAATTTGTCTTGTAGTTGCAGGCATGGATTGCTAACAGAATCAGATCTCTAGATCTTTTTTTTTTGTGTGTCTGAAACTGTTATTTTGAACTTTAAGTGTGTCAAGATATGCTAAATGTTTAGGATCTTTACATTTTAATGGAAGCTCCAATTGATGCTACTGAAATCATACAAATTCATCATCTTTATAGTGGCTTGGATATAGTTTTAAGTCCAAGATCTAGAATTACTTAAAATTGTGTAGCAAAGTTCCAGTGGATGTAATACCCTTATATTACTGCTGTAAAACTCCAGGTTCTTATTTTATGGGAAAAATAATATAGGCTCTGTGTTTTTAATTGTGCAAAATTCAGTTCCTCTTGTTCTAAAAGAGTTGGAGGAATGCAGTATTTCACGTTACCAACCTTGAGATATCTCTGTCATCTCACTGCCACCGGTCCCTGCTCCCCCCCGCCCTTTGAAAATGCACTTCTGTATGTTACATTGAAGTAGAATCTTAAGCATGTGCTTCTGCTTTGTTCATTTCCTTGTCGCTGCTTCGAGGTGAAGAAGCAATAGCATTACCTCTTCTTAAAGAGTTAATAAAAGTTAAATTGAGTATGTAAGGAAAAAATGATTTCTAGAAAAAAAGACAAACCCCAAACAAACCTCAGCAGGGATTGGATCCCATCTACTTAAAATTAGTTAGTTAGTGGCTTTTAGAAAAGTTTCAGTTCTTGCAGTTTGTGTACGCTTGATGAGGTTAATCACATCGTTTGTCCTTGGCAGCTTCTGTGGTTATTTTGTTCAATGATTAGTTTTACTAGAATGATAGAGGACATGGTGTACAACAGTTAAACGTGACATTGCAATAAGAGCAAAACGTATCTTCAAGTATCATTCATGAGGTCAGCATATATAAAAATTCTGCCTGCTCCTGAAAACTGACAATGTTCTATATAATATTTATTTTTAAAATTATATTTCCTAGAATGTAGAATTAGATGAATAACCTTATATCTGTTTCCTATGATTCATGCAGTGCTTTGACTGAGGGAGGGCAGAAAGCACTGGCAGAAATCTCTGTGCTGGTTGTATACCTTGTACGAAGAAAGAGGAATACCTTATATGCAGCTTTATGGGTTCCTTGTTAACAAATATGTTAATCAACCATGTATTTTAAACTGATTTACCCACTCCACTGCCACCACAGTAACTTAGTTTCCAAGTCTTATCATGTCTTAGACCAAATTCTGTTATGTATACTTAACAACTAATTTCATTAAAGGTATTTTCCAGGCTCTCACTTTTGTAGGCTGCTAGGCCATTAGTTCCTTTTGGAGGCAAAGTTTTGGCACTAGAATTTTTCGAGTGACTTACAAAATCTCTTCCAAAGAAAACACAAATATGCTGAAGTATGATACAGCGGGATATCTTGGCATCTATCTTAAGGTGTCTTCTTTCTTTGGGTGTGTTAAGTAACAAAACTCTGGTGGATGTGTACATGCTTCAGATTTTGCTAGTGAAGCTAAATCGCTGTCTAAACTTGTTCAGTGGGTGCACTTACAGTCCTTTTAAAATATCCCATCCCAAAGTGCGTTCGGCACAAACTGTCGCCTACCTTTTTTTCAAAGCTAGGAGAGGCATTCGTAGGGTAATCTCTTAATTACAGAAAACCCTCAGGAACTAGAAGTTTTCCGTTATGTTCAGCCTCAGGCATTGTGGATTCCAGGCTTTTCTGTTTCAAAGTGGTTCACTAATCAAGTATAAGCTAATGGAGAAATCACTAAGGATACTAGTAGTGTCCTAAAGGATAGTCCTAATCTAGGTAAGTTATGCCAGTAGGGCAGGAGGGGAAAATGTGTGTGTGGACTTCACGTAGAAATCTCTTAATTATTCAGTATGTATGTTACAGAAGCAAAACCAAACTGACCTGAAAACACTTGTTTGCAGGTTGCAATAAAACAATGTAAGTTAAGATGGAAGATAAATAGCGAGGATTTTTTTTTTTAGCTGTAAGTTTTATTTTTCACCGACTAGATGTTAGGTTGCTTGGAATGTCTGTGAGACCGAACTCTTAGTAAAAGAATCATCAGAGAGAGAAGGCAGATCTTACTATAAATAAAATACTCATTTTATTTCCCTGTATCATGGGTTGTCTCTTTTTTTAAAACTGGTTTTCTGGCTTTCCATACGTCTTGTAAGAAATATAAGTATTTATTTTGCTCAGTTCTATGTCATGTCACCTGGATGGTTTCTCACTTGTTTGTCTTGGCTTCCTAAAGTGGGTAGAATGAATGTGGAGAACAAACTGTTGAGTATAGGTGTGGCATTCTCCTTTTTAGCTTTTTTAATGCTGTGGAATTGGGACTAAGCTTTTGGCTTCTAGAACTAAATTAAAATTAAATTCTAGATAAAATTAAAATTTGATCTTGAAATCACACAAATATTTGCTGAAAAGTGTCAGCCTTTCCTCGCCTGTACATTAATGGATATAAGGCTTTTTATCGAACAGCTGTTTTACCATTCGTTCTCTTGCACGCTGCAGTGTCACGTGGCATCTGTGCTCTAATCAGCACAATAGCTCTATTTGCTGTCTGCCATTTTGAAAAAAGTCTGTTTACTGAAGTGTGCTGTTGCACACCGACGTATTCTGTAATGTCTGACAACTACATGACATAGATAAACTCCTAGTTATCTTGCTAAATTTTTACTTCTAAGAAACTATTTTAGTTACTTCAACCACTAAGGTGCTAGTTATGTTTCTTATTAAGTAGGAAAAAAAAAAGAAATAGTGATTCTATTGCTTATAAGTTCCTGTTCAAGAATATCCTATTCTTCCATTTATATTTTTTAAATACTGTCATCTTAAACTAGCCCTAAAATTTAAGGAGTATCTGTATATAAGCATGAATACTGGGTGTTCTGCACATGTTCTTATGGAGTCCATTTTGAGTGTCTACAGTTCTGTGTCCTTGGTACATACCTCTCAATGTGTAAGTTCTGTAGCCTTTCTAGTCATTTTGTTCTGAATTATCTCTATGGTTAGGCAGTTTTTCTGAATGTCAAGCTCAAAAGCTTTACATTGCAAGGACCTTACTGTAAGTATTTCTTCCATTATGAATTTTTCTTCTGGTAAACTTTGTTTCAAAGGCTTCAACAGAACTTCATTGCTACTCTTCTTCTTCCTAGTAAGTTTTATGTTCTTTGGATCTAGGCTTTCATTATCACCAACACTTGGGCTTGGACTTTGCTTTGTGTCCTTATTTGTCAAAATAGAAATGCTCCCTATTCTCCTTCACATTGCTGGACAACTATTACAATTAATTATTAAAGGATTCATGCCTACTGATCTTGAAGTAGTTGGAAAAATCTTTCGTGTGCATGCATACATACAGCACATAGTGCATCATTCCTTTATATCCAAGACTGAAGAAAGGATTTGAGAGTGTGAACTGATATCTTTTTTTATCAGATGCAACTGTATCTGGACGCTGCTGAAAATACTTTTTACAGTTTTTTTTTATTTTTATTGAGTGTTCACATAAAACATGCTTGTATAATACTGGCTCTATATAAGCCTGGTTCATTCTTAACTGATATAGCTGGATATATTTTGCCTGGGTATATTTTTTCTAAGAATTTCCACAGGCAGATGTAAGAGGTTTATCATCTTTGACAGATAAATAGTAAGGAGAAGCTGGAAAGACAGAACAGGAATTCTCTTCTGCTGGCATGTTTGAATTCAAAGTAGACTGCCCTCAGTTTTGTTGAAAATACGCAATTCCAGTTTTGTGCATTATATTTCTGAATATTAGTGAGACATATGAGAGCCTAGTAGTAGGTAAACTTAAATATCAGACACTTAGAATATTCAGAATTTTTTTTGTTCAGTTAAATAGCCTGTGGAAAGAATGCTTATGTGCTCTTCACTTGAAGAGGACAGATGTTTGGCAAAGATTTCTGTTCTTGTATAGATCTTCATGGTTACATGGTCTATTTTAAAACTTCAGTTCCTGTTTTCTCAATACACTTTTTTGGGAATCAAGTTAATTTTTCGCTTCTGATCACTTGTGGAGGTATGTCCACTTCCACATTCCAGCCAGTCATTATTTTTATATCTACTTGACATGACTGACTTTAGGATAAATCCGTTACTCATATGTAATGAATTACACGCTTGTAATGGATGGAGTCACTATGTTGAGAGTGTCTGAGTGGAGTACCTGTATGGACACTGAGTGTCAAAAGTAATCCAAGTGATGAGAAGCCTGTTTTTGTGTAATGGCTATCTGAATGTCATAGTTAACCCTTCATTGTTAAAAATACTTACCATTAACTTTGTCTTAGTTGTCATTCTGGCTCTCCTTAGAGAAGTGAGAACTTTTCTTTATCCTTCTTGGTCTGAAGACAAGTGCTTCCACCAACACGTCTTACAGTTCTAAAATTGTTTTCAGTCTTAAATTTTCATGTTGCCTGGTTGATGAAGGCTGTGCTTTAAGTGGTGTTATCTGTTACTAAGGTACTTCGACAATCTTTGGGCAGACTGGGTCTAACGAACATTGGCATCATCGCTGCAGATGGAGATTGGAACGTTTCAAAGGAGATGATAGTCGATCCCTATCTTAATGATGCTGTTGAGGTAGTCGGGTAAGTGTGGGAGAAGGGAGGAGTTTCACCCGTTGCTTGTTTCATTTCTGTAAGTAGAGTCTTCATCTCCATTTTGAGAATATCCTTATTTCATACTTCCTAGACACTGTCAGTCACAGTGGTGACTGATTACTCTTTCCTGTCTTCCTCTATTCTTTTAGTTTAGTACATGCATAAGGTAACCTTACCACTCTTCCATCATTTCTTTCAAGTGTTCAGTTAGGAGCTATGTTTCAGGCTTCTTATCTTAGCACTAGTGAATGACAGGAGACTTCCAGCTAATCTGTGCGGGTATCTTTGAAGTCAGAAAAACCTTAGGACTGAATTCTTGGTCTGCAGTCAGTTTTAATTTCAGATGAACTTGAACTTTCACAGTGGAACTTAGCACCCTGGGATTTTCCATGCTTGCAGTATTCTCTGTTACGTGTCCTTTGCTTGATATTTTACTGGTCTTGTCCTAGAGCTCAGAGTTTCTGTTTGTTGCTTTTATCTGATAACAGATGGTATTAGAAGTGCACACACAGACAGTAAAACAGAAGTAAAAACAAGCATCCAAAGTTTGTTTTTAAACTAATACAACCTATCTCAATTTTAGCAGCTAGGAATGCCCACTGTTGTAGTTCTAGCAAATGGCAGCTTGATTGTTTGTATGCACTCTTGTTCCATAATACACTTTCTTACTACCTTGCTTCTGTCAACTGCTTGATACTTATTCTGCTATTCTTGCTTTCTTGGTAGTCTCTGATTTCTCAAAACTAGAAATAAGTTTTTCAAAATTACAGTGTGTTCCCAGTGGAAAAGACCTGTATATGTATACACTGTTCACTTTGTGTTACATCTGTTAACTTGCTTACCTCTGTTCTTAACTGGACTGTCATAAGAACATGCTTGTGGTCACTAGTGTACTGTTTATTCACATCTGTTTGTAAGGGGATGTGATACGCTCATAACTGTTTAAACTAATGTGTGACTGACTTGAAACTATAACAAGTCAGTTAAGCAGGGATTTTATACAGAAACTGCTTTTGTAGGTGTTGAGCTTGTAAACACTGATCACCTGGAGGTGGCTGCCTGAGGAGTGCCAATTACAATGTCAGCATTGAGTAAATAATTTGGTTTAAAAACTTAAAACTTTCTTAGGTTAGGCAAGACTTATATCTGAGCAAGTTATGGTGCATTAGGAAATGTTTTAGTTACGATTTCCATGCCAATGAAACTTGGAGAATGAATGCACTGAGTGTGCATGGCTCTTATTTCTTTAAGAGCTTGACAGAATCAAGACTAGGAGTACCTGTTGTTGTTTGTAGCCTTTAGGACCATGGATATGTTTAGTTGTTCTTTAAGATGAAAGTTCTTTCGGTCAGAGGTTTTTGTTGAATGTCATACAGATTTTCCCCCAACTCCCCCGCCCCTGCTGATCACAAAAAATGAAGAGTTAGGAGGATATTTCCTGTGCAGTAGTCATAATCATAATATGGTTTAGGTTGCAGGGGACCTTAAAGATCATCTAATCCACCCCCTCTGCCAAGGGCAGGGACATCTTCAACTAGACCAGGTTGCCTAGAACGCAGTCCAATCTGGCCTTGAACACTTCCAGGGATGAGGCATCCATGACTTCTCTGGGCAACCTGTTCCTGTGCCTCACCACCCTCACAGTAAAGAATTTCTCCCTTACATCTAATCTAAATCTACCCTCTTTCAATTTAAGACCGTTAATCTTTGCCCTATCACTACATTCCCTGATAAAGAGGCCCTTAACGTATTTACTTTACTTTTTCATACGTAAGATTTTTTTCTCGATAGCATTTATCACTCTATTCACCCTAATTCCCAAGGTGATGGAATATATCCTTCCTGATCCCACCACCGCGTGAACCCCAAGGCCCTGTGAGAGATGAAGGGATGTGCCCGAGGGCAGGGACAGACTCTTCTGTGCAAAAGAGAATGAAATAAAAAAATCCCTTAATGCAGCAGGCTCAGCTGCAGGCGGTAGTTCCTGTCCCCAGAGTTGCTCCTTCGTGGCAGCATGCACACACACGTGGAGCCTGGCTAAATACCGGTCCTGGACCATTTGGTCTCTGCGTACATGAAAGGCTAGAGAAGGCACCCAGCACGTACTATTTTGTGCGGGGGTCTGGCTGACAACAAAGCAATATATTCACTGGAAAGAAGCCAAGCACTGAGATGGTGATGTAAAGCATACTTATACTGCCAAACCCCTCATTTTCAAAAGGAAGAAAAAAGTCTTCAGCTGCCACTCACATTTTCAGCTAGAGTCCTTGATGTAGACCAAAAGAAAAATTAATGAAAAAAAAAAGAAGTACCTAGAAATCACAAGTGAAGTGAAAGTGCTGTTGCCCAAGATTTTTTCTGAAACGAATCTCGCATGTCACCTGGCCAGGCTTGAGGAGCAAAGCGTTGCAGGTGGTAGTCTCCCATATGGCACAATGCTCTTTCCAGTACGGACATGGATGACTCCTGTTCTGCCTAGCTTTACTCACAGCTTTGGCCAGAAATACCCTCAGGTATTTTGAGTGAGGTTGTTATCTACCAAGAAATTAAGGTTAGTACAAAAAGAGAACACCATGTTTATCAGCCAATGCTGACTTTAAGGCATAAACTACCAAACAGACTTCTTGCTGACCTAGAAAAAGATAACACTATTTATGTGGCTGTCCTTCAGCTGCTCAGGTTCAGAACGCTACTAAAAGTACGCTCTGTCTGTCTCTTAGATAATCATGTCTAGTTGCTTTCAAAATCTGTTAGCCAGTCTGTTTTCCTAAATGGTCTTGAATTTTTTTCTCAGAAATCCTCTCCTGGACATTGTTCTGTAATCTCTTTTCAAGTATAACCCTCTCTGTGACTTTTTCTTGGTTCTTCTATTTTCGAATAGAAACCTGGGATTAAATTTATATTGTTTTATTTGGAAATTATCAAGATAATTGAAATTATTACTTCAGAATCCATCCACAAAAAGTAACTGACCTTTCCCTTTCTTTGTGCTTCCTTTCATTTTATTTTTTCCTTTCTTTTCATTTTCGCATCAGGTAATTTTTACCTTCATACCATTGCTCCCTGTGGAGCTTTATCCCTGCCTAAAATGCCATCTTCAGTCTGAAGCATATGTAAGGTAGATTAAAGGTAAAGTTTCTGCCTGGCTTTTTCCCCTCCATATTTGCTGTCTGCTGGCTTGTGATTTGAAAGATATTAATATTTTCTCATTAAAATAAAGGCTACCAAGCTGCTATCATCCAGTGTGTTTCAGCTTCATTGGCTGAAGGAGTGGTCTTCCTGAACATATTGCTTGCAATTGTTTCATACCAATGAGTAGCAGCACTTGCCGTTGAAAACAGGAATTTTGTTAGAAGAAGAAAAGAAAAAAACCTTTATCTGCTACTAAATCAAATTGCTTACTTGGTATTCATAAAGTGCTTGAATATGAAGAAAAAAAAGTTGTAATATAGTTGGCTCAAGTCTTAAACTGTGTTGTTACACTTCCTAATTTTGTTTGCAAGACCATCTTCACCACTGTCTTCCTATGTTATTTTGGTGGGTGCTGGTTTTGTGTTTATAAAGCACATATTCATTACTTTTCTCCCAGGATGTATTATGACTCAGTTGTCTGTGTTAGACATGGATTTTGTTTGCTGTGTTTAACAAAGCCTATAGCTCTATTTGGCCTTCTTAAAGGCCTATATGCCAATACACAATTAGACTTGACTATATTCCACAATATTTGTTTTCTGATGATTATCTAGAAGTAGACAAGTTGAAAGTGGTTTTTCCATATTTCTCAATTATTTAAGTTATATTTGACCTAGAAGTCATCATTAGCAGACAGAAATTGTATGTTGGGTGATGGAAAAAACCCTGCCTTTGTCAGTTTTTATTTACCAGGCAAAACAAGTCATATTTTATTTATAGTTGGTGAAGCATGAGTCTTTTCTAATATGATGATCAAATAGCAGAAACGATTGCTGTCATTTCAATTTGCCTTTTTTTCCCCTGTCTCCTGGTGTCTGTTATTAAAAAAAAAAAAAAAATGTGGTAGGTCTTAATGAACAAAGATGGATGACGTATCTGTTTGTCACTGACTGTGGCTTTTGTATAAGGGGTTCTTGTTCTGCTGATTTTCATAGTTAATATAGTGGCAACTTTAGAGGAATCATTAGTCTTACAATCCAGGAATGATTTCTCAGCTCGCTTAGGAGGAACAAGTTCAGTTCACTGTTACCTGGTTTCTCTGAGTTAGAAAACATCTGCTGTAAGAGAGAAAGATGTATTGACTTGTAGAAGACTATGCTAGACTGGTGGAATAATAAAGATTAGTTATAGAAGATACTGTCTTCTGGATTTATTTTATGATTTTGGACCATGCTGCTTTTGCCATAATTTTAAACAGGATTTTTGTATTACATGGTTCAAGCTAGAAACTTAATTTTTGATTTATGTAACTGATTTTAAAGCATAATGTTTGTCTCAAAACAGTAGATTTTACTGGTAGAACAGCCTTGTTGTCTTTTTTTGTAATGTCATATTTCTGGGATTGATGTCTGTGATTGCATAGAAATACTGACTAGCTTGGTTTGTGCAGGACCTCTGGAAGTCATCTGGTTGAACCTCCCTGCATCAAGCAGGTGCAATTAGATCATGATGCTGAGGCTTGTTCAGCTTTAATATCTTAAGGGACCTTCGGGCACCCTATTCCATGTATTTGACCATACTCATGCTCTTTTTTATTTTTTCTGTCTTTTTAATTTCTTATACCTAACTGAATTTATCAGTCCACGGCCTGTGCTGCTGCAAGGGGTTATTCTGTCCCAGACATAGGGCTTCGTGTTTGCATCTGTTGAACTTAACAAGGTTCCTGTCAGCCTGGGTTTTTCCAGTCTGTTAATTCCCTCTAGATAACAGCCCTCTTTTTTAGCATGTAAAACTTGTTGTGGTTCACCCCAATAGCAGCTCAGCCCCTAACTGCTCTAATACTTTAGCCTTTGTATGTATGGTAAGTCTGCAAGCCAAATTCTGCCTTATTCTAATGCAAGGTGTAACAGGACAGTACAATGCAGAAGTAATACTACCATTGCATTCAGACAAAGCTCTTAAGACTTTGGCACAGGAAATGACATTTCAGGCTACTGTCAGACTTCAGATAAGCTGGTTCAGATTCAGATCTGTGGAAAAAAAAATCTTGCAGCCCTTTTTCCTGCAGGTAGTGGTGTTCCCTGTTATAGAAGATTATACATAGTAAAAATAATCCAGAATGGTTTGAAGGTGTTTAGGTGTTTGATGTTTTCTAAATTTACAAGTACAGCAAATGCTGTTTGGGGGACTTCTAGAATTCAAGAAACTACATTGTTAGATGTGGTCTTACGTGACATTTTAGATTTGTTTCATTAACTTTCAAGGCCTCAAATGTCTCTAGAGAAGTGTATAGTGATTGCAGTTTTAAAACTTGACATAGAACACAGTTGAGGAATAAGGTGCTTATGTGTCAGGGTTTTTCCTGTTTATTGTGTCGTGTTTAGGAAGAGCTGTTCTCATTTGTGTTGCTTCACTGTTGAACTGAAATAGTTGATTAGCAGGGAGAATTAGGGGAATCAACTGCTTTTCTTAATTAAATGTTTACTATGCTTTCACAAGGTTTATAAATTATAATTCAGTTGTCCTTGCCCTTGTACATGGTCCTTGGAGCCTAACCCTCAGCATTGTAACATGTAAGTGGCTGAACTGCAAACAGTATCTTGCAGGAAACATGATAGGCTTTGTCTTTAACTTTTTCTGTGGTTTTGCATTTGTAAGAAAATAAGAACCAAATATTTTTAATTTTTCCTTTTGACATGTATTGTAGGGTTTGGCATGATAGAGGAAGAAGGTGTCCTCCTTCGAAGGCACTTTGTGCTTGGCAATCTTTTTGTTTGGTGTAACAGTTGTTGTTGAAGTTGTAAAAACAAGAATTGGAATGTGATTTGGTTTTGAAGTATGTTCAAATAGTGCTGAAGAAGCTGCCTTTCCCAACATAAAATTTTTGACAATTTGAAAAACATTTTTTTGTTTGTCACTTCTCTCTGTTCTTTGCTCTCTTTTTTTTTTTTCTCTTTCCAAAGCTGTTGAGATACACATTGGATAAGCACGGTCTGCAGCAGGTGAGGATCATAGCCAGCGATAGACTGTGGGAACCCATTTCCTTTGTCTTGCTGCTTGACTCTGAGCTCCATGGAGTGGTCGATGCGATTGGGTAGGGGGTTCTCTCCGTTTTTCTTTCTTGGTGGTTTGTCACAATTTATCTTCATTTTGCTTATTTATAACTAGCACAGCCAAAGCTTTACCTCTCTATGCTCTTTCCTGCTATGAAACAGTTGATACTATAATCTTACTAATCCACATCAAATCACATGGGGGGTTGTCCTGGTGATAGCTTCAGCCATTTAATTGAATCATGAGTCTCCTATCATGTGAAAGATTCCTATCGACCGTGGTTGCACTTTTGACGTATTGAAGGTTTTTTGAACAACCTGTTTATTCTAAGCATTTTGATTCCTGTATTTGGTATGCAAAAAATGCTTTAGCTTTACAGCTTTGTACACAGCCTTGCATTACTGACTTCCACTGGTCTGAAATGGGTGTGATCCAGAAATTAATTTGGGCTATGATTTTTTTTTTTTTTTTTTGTTACAATAGTGTCTTGATTCTTAGTTCTTGTTTTGATGGGAAGGTTCTTCTTGGAAAGCATGCAACCAGTTCTGGGTTTCATCATATGATGCTAATATTTTGCAAAAGCAGTAGACTAAATTTGAGATTGGTTACTAACTTGTCTGCTGAATGGAAATAAGTGTAAGACTTGCTCATGAACTTTTGTTTTTACAGTAGCTCTGTTTTTAAATTATTAGGTTCCGTAAACTTACCTGACCCAGTTATGTGCTTCAAACGTGGCTGTTGCTTGCTTCAACATTCATTCATCTTTATATATCTGACCTGTAGGAGGTTTAGAAATGAAGGCTTTCCCTCCAAATACAGATAGGTAGTCAGTGCCTCCCTCCTCCCATGCTGAACTTCAAAAAGTATCCTGACAGTTTTTTGCAGGTGGAGTTCTGGATCGTGTGTGGATCAACAAGTGAAAGCAACTGTGAACAACTCACTCTGACCCATGCAAATCCACTCTAATTACCATGATTCCAATGTAGTGAGCATGCTTGCTTCTTGTTTTTTGGCAGCTACAGATATGTACCCAAAATCAGTTCCTGAAGCTCAACTGCTTTTACACTATCTGCGCAGGCTATAGTTGCTTAACTCATTGCAAGTTTTATGTCCCGACTCTGATTCACTCTGAATGGGGAGATGAAATGAATACTGCCTTGTGTAAATGGATGATCGATTGGCTACGGGACTTTTAGTGATGCACATCTCATTGTGGTGTCTTTTAGAAAATAACTGTTTGCTTTCTGTTTGTATCATTTGAATGTATGTCTGTATATTTGAAACTATAAAAGTATTTCCGATAACCAGGATTTTACATGAATACATGTAAAATCAGTTTTGGACTTAGTAATGTAATTCGCAGTCTGGAGGTCTCTCATCAGACAGACTGGATAGGAGATTAGTTAAAGCTGCTGCTTCTGTTTTATTTGGCACTGTTTGCATCCAGGCTTCATCTGTGAGTTATTGTAATAGCTAGAAATTAGAGGGACCCCTGAAAACACATTGCAAAACTGTTAATAGAGTTCACTCTAGGAATGGCCCAGGTCACCAAAGCTCTTTATAATGTGATATTTACAAACAACCTTTCAGAGCTATTATGGTTGCATCAATTTTACCAGTGAAATGAAATATGATGAATTATAAGCAAGTATTACTCCTATTTCAAACACATTTAAATTACATTGTAGCTCTTGAAAACAGCATTTTTCAAGGATGGGCTTGCAGACTCCACAGCTACTCATAGGAGTACTTTAGGTGAGCTACTTGTTTGTAACACAGTTAAAGCTGTTAGATCTTTGTGTGCTATGGAGTTAGAGACGAAGCTGTTCTGACTCTACACGCTGAAAATTCTATCCTGCTGCCCGGCCCTCCCCACCCACTCCCCCACCCCCCCAATTAATTGAAAGAAAAGATGTCTTTAGAAAGTGTGAGTAAGTTTAGGAATAACAACTTCCATTTTCACCTAATATAAATTTGTTATGCCATTAGGTGACAACTCCGTCTTTTTGGTGTTCTTAACCAGGTCTGTTCCGAACACGCATTTGGCTGAATGTGTCACAGGAAACCAAGCCTTCTAAAGAAATTTGTTAGACCTAATTATGTCCAAGTTAACAACCTATGAAAAACCAAGATGATGTTGTGGTATTACTGCATGATGGAATCATGGTGTGGTGCCTGTAGTGGTGGGAATTCAAACTGTCCCAAGTCCTTCCCAGGCCTGTGTGCTGATACGGAATGAGAAGTAGGAAAGATAGTGTTGTTAGCTGGCTTTTTCTGTTTTCTGGAGATGTTTTTCAGAACTAGATTTTGAGATTTTCACAGGTACTGCTTTTCTGCAAAGCTTTGTTTTAATGAAGGTATTATATAGGCTGATCTTTTTAAAGATGTATGTAATTTCTACAGCCTTGTACTACTGATGCATGAGAGAAAAATGGTGGAAAACCCTGCAATTTCTATCCTGATTTTCTCCTTCCTCTCCTTTGGACCATCGCTATATGCAAACCAAAGAACACAAAGGTTGTGTTTTTTGTTTTAACTAAGTTATTCAAAGGACGTCACTTTGGGTGACTCTATGAAGCAGCATTTGCAATCCACAAGTAGAAGTGCTTTTCTTCAGTAATGTTACTTTCTTAATATATCTGATTTAGTTTAGCTGCCCTACACAGCCAACTGTGGATTTTTTCCTGTTGGTGTTATATTGCTTTGTCATCTGCTGTATAAAACACACTTAATCTCATAATAGTAAATATTTTTAAAATATTTTGTTACCACTCGGACAACTACAGGCCCTGATGATGAACCAATCATCTGCTGGTTCCAGAGAGATTGAAAGGAGGGAACAATGAAAATACTTTTTTACTAAATGACAGTGGTTTGAAGAATGCAAACACTGATAGTAATAGCTGTTGGTAAATGCTTCTCTTGCACTGATAAGAGGTTTAAACTTATATGTCACCTTCCTTATAATTCTGTTCTTAAATATTCTTTCCATTACCTTTTCTCCACAAAACCCATTCTTTTTTTTCCCTTTCATGGTACACATCACCTTTTCCTCTCTTATCGCAATGATCTTCTGTTACAGTGTGCCTGACTTTCTGCTTTGTTGAGCAGAGGATTCAAAATGTCACTGCTCCTGCCGAAACATCATATCTGTAAGAATGATGCTTAAATTCTACTCTGGTTCATCTTTTTAGGCAGTGAGATGGGTAGGTGCCTAGGAGTCTGTAGCTTTTCCTGAAATATTAATCGAATACTCAAGTCTTTCCAGATGGTAGTGGTTCTTCAGTGCACCAAGTATTCTCTGAGAGTAACTGGAGTGCAGTCACTCCTTTGTAGGAGTTTTTTTCATTTCCAGTGAAGTGAAAAGGTTGTTTTCGCTACGGAAGAGGCAGATTAGCTGTTTTGGACTCGGCTAATCTCCTGTCCTTTACTGCACGCCTTCTGTTAGTTGTTGAGGCTGTAGAGTGGCATAAGACATCTAAAAGAGGGCTGTAGCATGAGCTAGTCTTTTCTTTAAATATAAATCACATAGAGTTCAACAAAGCCAGCACACACTGGGTGTGAAAGCCTTCACTGTAACCTGATAGCAAATGTTTATTCTGTGCATTTGGGTGGGTCTTTATTTAAAGTATCCACTCAACAGTGCTATTGAAAGTTGGTTTTGGTGTACTTATTTTTAAATAAAGTTTTCATATGGAATAGGAATTACTCACTCCTAAGTCATGTCCTACTTTTTAAGGACTAATTTAGATATTAATGAAAGTAAAAAAAAAAAACAAACAACCCTTGGTTAACACAGTGTGATTGTAAATTCTGTTCATTAACAGTAATAGAAATTACATCTAAGGGCAGAGAAAAATGATTCATTTCTCAACTGGTGGTGAAACTGTTTTACCTGATTCATATCAATGGGACAAAATGAGAATGTTATGAGCGTGTGGGCATTAACTGGAGCAAAGCCACCAATAAAGATCCTCTGAAGTAGTCTGCCTCTTGAACCTGTTTTTACTCCCTGTAACTTTAATCCTGTTATCATCCTTATTTTTTCCAGTATATTTCCATGGCTTTAGTGTCTTTGCATTGAAATATTTCTCTTCCGTCTTATGCAAATAAAAGCTACCCTGTGTCTTAGTGCAGGAAAATCAAAGCTCTATAGATCTTGTTCCTGTGTAGTTGTACGTAAAGTTCTCTATAACACTTCCACACCTCACAACCCCTTTTCTAAAGTACAGCTTGTATTTGGAAGGGATGTTAACTCTTAATATTTAAGAAACAACTCTTCAGGATATGGAGTGTAGAAAACCAAATTATTCCTTCTTTGCTTTGTCTTTGTACCACTTTATGCCATTACAAAAACCTTTTCTTGAGATTTAAGGTAATGCTTGTGTTTCCAGGCCAAAGTAATTTGTACAGCAGAGAAGGATGTAGCTAAAATCTCTACTATCTGTTACATTATCATTAATGAAGCTAATGAAGGACTACAACACTGGGAAATGGCCCCTTGTCCGATAGGGGACAAACCCCAAAGTCACCCTAAGAAACCTGGTATTACTTCTGTTCCTGTCATGAATTTATCATTTTGTCGTTTCAGGCTAATAGTGAAGGAAATACTTACGCCTTCCTTCCTAGTGCTGATCGTTTCATTTTAGTGTGTTCAATGTATTTAGTGTGTTCATCGAGTGTGCTAGGGGAAAATCACGACCATGTGTTCTGCAAGAGATTTGAAAGGTTTTATCTGAGTCAGACTAAGTATATAAGTACGTACTAAGTACTGAGTATAATCACTAGTCTTCATTTGGGAGAAAGCATCTCTCCTCATACTAAGGAAGATCTTGGAAAGAAAATTAGGTTTCATTATATTTTTCAATATTTTCCACTTACACCTCTGTAACTTTTATAGTACAACTAGCGTGGCTTTTTGAAACCTGAGTTTACTAAAAAGATGTGAAAAATTAGCCAAGTACATGTTTACATCCTAAGACATTCATGCAGTTAAGTTCTTAGAATAATGCCTACTACTGTATCTTACAGTTCATTTCACACATAGGTCCCTCCAAAAGTAATGCCTCCTATTTATTTTGAAAGTACATGGAAACTACAACAGCTACAAAGAGCACAATAATAGTATTTGATAGAGCAAATTCTCAGCTACAAAATGCTATTTTTCCACACAGTCCCCATCACTGGCTGTGCATTTTCACCTGTGATGAACAAGAGCTTGCGTGCTGCACTCATAACAATCTGCCCCAGTGGACGTGACCCACCATCCCTGTCACCACTGCTGGAATGCCCCACTCACTGCCCTACTGTGCTGACCCACTGTTTGGTCTCTGTAACGGTTCAGCAGCATTGATGACCGTCAATGGGTGCAATGTTTTCCACATGGAGGAATTCAGTTACACCTCTTTGCTTTCATACATGCTCCCATGTCAGACCCCATGTTGTCAGACTGCCCCTCTGCTGCCGTCTGTCACATGGTGACAAAACTGAATGGAATATTGGCAGGAAGGTTCACCCTCTACTGCCAGACCACCAACATCTGCCTCTGACGTTGTGGGCCAGCATCACAAAATAGGAGGCGTTGCTTTCGGAGTGGCCCTTGTAATTATTTACGGTTTTGTTTAAGATAGTATAAGTTAGCCTGTATTTTCTCTATTTAGCACATCACAGTTATGAAAATCTTCAAGCTCCATTTCAGGATAAAGCTTTGCTTTAGCAAGCTGTAGAAATTGCATAGTGTGTTTAAATCTAGGTTTACTTATGCTGGGATGTATTTG
Organism: Bucorvus abyssinicus; assembly: GCA_009769605.1. Classification (NCBI taxonomy): domain Eukaryota; kingdom Metazoa; phylum Chordata; class Aves; order Bucerotiformes; family Bucorvidae; genus Bucorvus; species Bucorvus abyssinicus. The sequence continues at coordinate 19,068,325 of CM020036.1, forward strand.
GAAGAAATAATCTACTGATGCAAATACAATAAGCTATGAAATATTATGGCTCTCTCTTGTTCCATTTTCTTCTATTCCATTAATATTTTTCCAATGAAAGTTTTTCAGTTGGAGGAGGTGAATCATTGTTGCTGTATGTACTTCCAGGCTTTGATTTTTCTTTTTTGTGCTAAGTGTTCTCTCTTTAAAATATTGTGTAGGGCTCACTATCCTGGAACAAAAACAGTACCAAATGCGTTATTAACTAAGAAGAAACTGTGGTCTTCAGAAGATTACAGTACTTTCAATGATGAAGTAGGTGCAGGTTGCTGGGCTCGGATCCTGAACCAAAACTACGTGAATGGAAACATGACCTCGTAAGTGTTGTGCACTGTTGCTCGCTTTCACAACTTCGTATGTAAGAATTGTTTAAAGTGCTAGATAACACATCCATCTGCTATGGTAAGATAGTAGGTAAACCAAAACTCTCTCTACTGTCAGTCTGAAATCAAATATAGTATCCTATGAAGTCTACTGTCCTTACCTCTTTCTTGGGAATTAGTCCCACAAGTTTTAACATGTTCTTCAGTTACCGTTCCACAGTATCCAATGGCTTATGCAGCTGAGTTAGATGCCTTTGAGACTTTGATGATATTTGTTAAAAAGAGAATGTTCTTAAGAAGAACTAACAACGTGAAAAATATTGGAGGAAAATAAAAATAAAGCTTATTTATCTGTATTTTTCTTAATGTCTTTATCTGGTTGTATGTCCTGTGTTAAAAGTAGTAGGTACGGTTGTAATTACCTGGTTTTTCCATACAACTTCTTTCTCAGAGTCCATTCTAGAACATGCTGTAGTCTTTTCATATGTTTACTGTTCCCTGCACATTTTCTTTGCAAACTGAAATCTGGAAGAAAGCAGTTCTATTAGAAAACATACTTGGATGTTTCCAGTGCAACAACTACTAATGTAAGCGTCAAGATGTAAGCAAAATTGTTCAAAAAACTAGAAGCTTTGTAACTTAATTTTGGAACAATAAAGAGAAATCTTTTTGTCAGAAATGCTTGAAATGAAGCACAGCACAAAACACTTAGATGCTTGTAATGGGAAATTTATTGTGTCACCTGATTTCTCTGAATCTTGTCTCCTCTGCAAACTGAAATTTTCTAACAGATTAATATTTCCTACATGAACTCCTGACAATTCCTGTTACGTCTTGACTCTCATATGCTTTAATATCTTACTTTGGGTTCTTCTTTTTCCCATTGTTTTTCTTTTTTACAAGCTCTTTGTAATTATGTATGCCCCATTTGTTTAGCAACCTGACAGCCAGACCTATGTGTTGTATTTAGAAATGATTGTAGAACAGTCCCAAGTCCAAATATTGAAGCTACCTTGGCTTTTATATTGAAAACAGTCTTCCTGATGAAAGGCAGCCAACCTTTCTGCTAAGCTCATTTCCTTTGAACTTGAGTTCCCCACATTTCTAAGTTTGAAACTCTACAGAACAAGTTGAATGTGAGCAAGTTGAGTTTAGAACTCAAGAGTTTATTTTATGAGCATCTTTCTGTAGGATTTCAGGATCTCTTCTGAAATGCATATAAAGAGTGATAAATCTATGGCACTGACTTCAGAATGAGGCCTTTTCACTCATCTATCTGCAATAGCAGAAGACCATGCCAGCTTTTGCTTTCTCCATAACTGCCTTATTAAGCCGTGTTTCCATACTTATGGCAGACAAGTCTTATGTTTAAAGTCCTAGGAGATTTTCAGTGAAGACTAAATCAAAAGACCTGAAGTAATTAACCTTGTCAGTATCCTGGCAACCTCTTGAAATAGCAACAGCTCCTGGAGGATGGCTGGTTAAACTTGTTTTCAGATTGTTATTTATATGGATGCAGGAAGGATTTTTTTTTTTTCCTAGTGGTACTTAACCCCTTCCCCCCAAAAGTCTACCACCACCATCAGCAACAACCAACCAACTGGAAAAAAAAAAAAGTCCAACACCCCACAAACCCTGTAAACCTTGATAACTTTTTCCCCTTCAAAAGAGGGTTAGAAACCAATAAGTGGAGTCTTTAACTCTCAGTACACATTTTCTGTAACATGCAGCTTTTTACAGTGATATAGCCAGAGAATGTATGATTACTTCTGTAAGAAGTTCTCAGCACTGGAAGTTGATTTGTTTTATTTTCAACTCCTGTGAGTTTTTTTTCTTCTGTAGCTGGAAACTAATTTTTTTCTCCTTAAACTTTTTTTTTTTTTGTATGCTGGGAAAAAAGAGGAATAAGTTCTTGTATTAAATTATTCTAATACTATCCACATGAATGGAACAAACAAGCCTGTTTTTTTTCCAGAACCATTGCATGGAACTTGGTGGCTAGTTATTATGAAGAGTTGCCCTTTGGACGATGTGGATTAATGACAGCACAAGAGCCATGGAGTGGCCACTACAGAGTAGAAGCTCCTATCTGGATTACAGGTAAAAAGTTTACAATTAAATGTTGAGTGATCCAGCAGAGCATAATTGTATTTTTCAAGGCCTTTATTTATTGGTTTTTATGTATTATTTTTCTGTACCAAATTAAAGTACATTTGTGGAAAGTTTTGTAAATATAGTAGTAGTAGCAGTAGTAAAAAAAGATCTTTTTCTATAGAAAGCAGAAAGATCTAATAGCAAGGGAAATCTTAATATTTCACTGTTGGGTACAACAGAAATGAGTAAATTACTGCCTTTTATAGCTGTTACTATTAAAATATTTTGAAGTGCCTATAAAGGTTAGTGTGCTTTCCTAGTTCCTTTCCCTCTTTTTTTAATCCTGAACTTGACATTTGATACCTCTCAATTTGAGAAAATGGAACAAAGAATCTCTGTATTCTTGTCCTGATTGAGGTTCTTCGCTTGTGTAAGTCAGCATTTCCTTGTGTTTGGGGAAAGGGGAATGTGTTCGCATAGCGTCTTTGGACACATGGATTCACTGGCTACTCTGTAGCCCTGTAATATTTTACCATCTTTGCCACAGTTCAGTAGAGCAAGTAGCTTATGCAGTGCCATAAAGGAGGAACAGCTAGAGCTAAGTCTGGTCACTGCCATAAAAGACAATAAAAAATGTTGTTACAGATACATTAACAGCAAAAGGAGAGCTAAGGAGAATCTCCATCCTTTACTGCATGAGGGGGGAAACACAGTGACCAAGGATGAGAAAAAGGCTGAGGTACTGAATGCTGCCTTTGCCTCAGTCTGTAATAGTAAGACCAGTTGTTCTCTGAGTGCCCAGCCCCTTGAACTGAAAGACAGATGGGAAGTGGAATGAAGCCCACATAATCCATGAGGAAGTGGTCAGTGACCTATTGCACCGCTTAGATGTGCACAAATCTGTGGGGCTGGATGGAATCTGCTCAAGGGTGCTGAGGAAGCTGGCAGAAGTGCTCAACAAGACGCTTTCCATGATTTACCAGCAGTCCTGGTTAACCAGGGAGATCCCAGTTGACTGGAGGTTAGCAAATGTGACACCCATCTACAAGAAGGGCCAGAAGGAGGATGCAGGGAACTACAGGCCTGTCAGTCTGACCTCAGTGCCAGGTAAGGTTCAGGAGCAGATCTTGAGTACCATCATGCGTCACAGACAGGACAACGAGGTGATCAGGCCCAGTCAGCGTAGGTTTTTGAAAGGCAGGTCCTGTTTGACCAACTTGATCTGCTTAGGGGATGAGGGAAGGACTGTGGATGTTGTCTACCTAGACTTTAGTAAGGCTTTTGACACTGTTTCCCACAGCATTCTCTTGGAGAAACTGGCTGCTCGTGGCTTGGATGAGTGTACTCTTTGCTGGGTAAAATACTGGCTGGATGGCCAGGCCCAAAGAGTAGTGGTGAATGGAGATAAAGCTGGTTGATGGCCAGTTCAGGTGGTGTTCCCCAGGGCTGAGTATTGGGGCCTGTTCTCTTTAACATCGTTATCAATGATCTGGATGAGGTAATTGAGTGCACCCTCAGTCAGTTTGCAGATGACACCAAGTTAGGCAGGCGTGTTGATCTGCTTGAAGGTAGGGATGCTTTACAGAGGGATGTGGAAAGACTGGATTGATGGCCAAGGCCAGTGGTATGAGGTTCAGCGAGGCCAAGTGATGGGTCCTGCACTTGGGTCACAACAACCCTCTGCAACGTTACAGGCCTGGGGAAGAGTGACTGGAAAGCTGGCTGGTGGAAAAGGACCTGGGGGTGTTGGTCAGTAGCTGGCTGAATGAGCCTACAGTGTGCCCTGGTGGCCAAGAAGGCCAATGGCAGCTGGCTTGTATCAGCAATAGTGTGGCCAGCAGGAGTAGGGAAGTGATTGTCCCCCTGTACTCGGCATTGGTGAGGCCGCACCTTGAGTACTGTGTCCAGATTTGGGCCCCTCACTCCAAGAAGGTTGAGGTGGTGAACCGTTCCAGGCAAGGGCAGTGAAGCTGGTGAAGGGTCTAGAGAACTAGTTCTATGAGGAGTGGCTGAGGGAACTGGGGTTGTTTAGCCTGGAGAAAAGGAGGCTGAGGGGAGACCTTATCACTCTCTACAACTGCCAGAAAGGAGGTTGTAGTGAGGTGGGGGTCAGTCTCTCCTCCCAAGTAACAAGCAATAAGACAAAATGAAATGGCCTCAAGTTATGCCAGGGGAGGTTTAGGCTGGATATTGGGAAAAATTTCTTTGCAGAGAGGGTTTTAAAGCATTGGAACAGGCTGCCCAGGGAGATGGTGGAGTCCCTATCCCTCGAGGTATTTAGAAGATACCTAGATGTGGTGCTGGTTTAGTGGTGACTTGGCAGGGATGAGTTAACAGTTGGACTTGGTAGTCTTAAAGGTCTCTTCTGACCAAAATGAGTCTGTGATTCTGTAACAAGGCAAATGTCTTCATTTTTATTCTTCTCGTAGTTACCTGTGTATGTAAAAGCATTAAAAAAAAAAAAGCATGTACTGTCATTATGAACAGTTCAGAACAACTGAGCTGTTGTTTCTGTTTTCATGGTGCTCAGGATTTTAGTGATGCAGGTCATATTCTTCTTTGGTACTCTGTAATATGCTGAAAAACTTACTTAGTTATTCCTCATGGAGATGCCCATCTGTGCTTTCTCTGGCTCAATTTTTTATTAAAAAAAAAAAAGATTTGGGAAAACCTAAACTGTGATGAGTATTCGTATTGCATGCATATGATTGACTCATAGTGGTGTAATAGTTTTTTCTGTCTAAATTATCACTATAATTTTAACTGTTTCATCTGCTACAGAGCCAATGTTTTTAATTGTGCCTTAGTATGATTAATCTTTCTCCTTGTATAGGTAGAGTTTGTTTGGTTGTGGAAGTTCCATTACTTTCTTCCCAAAATCCAGTTTTTGTTGTGTAAGCATGTGTGAGAGAAATTTAATTCAGAGTACAAATGATATTATTTTTTTTCTTAAGACTTTATTATTTTCTTCTGATTTTTCTTCTGTCTTATCTCAGCGCACACAACACAATTTACTCAGCCAGGCTGGTCATACTTGCAAGTGGATGGACACTTAGAAAGAGGTGGCAGTTTTGTAGCTCTGACAGATGGCCTAGGAAACCTTACCATCATCATTGAAACTATGGTATGTGCACCAGCAGTTCCAATGAACTAGAAAAGATAAAGGGGATGGTTTGTTATGAAGAACCTGTTTAAATATATGTAGTTCAATATCTCTGAATATGTTCTTTTGATGCTTGTAGCTTTGTCAGTGAGACCACTAGAGGTCCTTTTTTCCTGTCCTTTGAATAGCTAGTTAAATCTTCCTGGAGACCAATGTATATGTCATCTTTATATCGAGAATTAGCTTTAATTTGATGGTGCAATCTGGCAAGAAATTAAATCATGTGCTGTTTTAAAGCAGTATTCAAAATAAAATTAAGCTAGTGTAATTGCAGTCATCGTTAAGATAACGGTAAAATAAATAGTTGCAAATTGATCCTATGCTGTATTTTTAATTTCAGTTTATGCTGTATGTTTTTAATTAACATTGCCATGTGATGCATTCCAGTAAGGTATGTTCCTTCTGTTACATTTATTTTTTCTCTTCAGACTCATAATCACTCTCAGTGTATCAGGCCTCCACTGCCTCATTTCAGTGTGGCACCTCAGAGAGCAACTTTCTACCTCAAAGGGTCATTTGTAAGTAGATCTTGAATACATTTGACTGGTCTTGTAAAATAATCAAATCAAATACATGCAAGACAATATCACAGGTTACCCAAAAATTGGAGTTCCTTAGCTCCAATACTAGAGGCTGTTACACACTTGGTAAAGTTTTAGGCATTCTAGTTCTGCTTTTAGTATGAGATGTAATGTCATAACTGAGTTTGTAGAATTACTGCCTTCCAGTCTAATCATCTGTATATTGAAGAAGAAATTCCACAGAAATGCACTTGGATTTTTTTTTTTCAGGTTTTTTCCCAAGGCTGGGTGCTCTGACATGCTGACCTAATTTGACCAACCATCAAGGCTATGACCTTTCTGGTGGTTATCAGCTCCTTTCCAGGAGCTGATTGTATACTGTAGGTTATGTTGTTCCTTCCTGTGAAGAGATATTCTGGGAATCTCCCAGTTTGTGGGGTTTTTTTAATCTTGCTAAATTGAATTTCCCTCTGAAATGTGAATAATACGTTCACAGTGTACATTGGAGTAAATCTTTGTTAGTTGATTTCTATGATTGCTTCTCAGAAGCTGAAAATGTTTCCTGATTTTGAATTTGATTTTTTTGGTGGCATTAGTTTCTTTTCATTTAGGAGGACATAGTTTGGACGATACTTTTATCAATAAAATGGTTTGCTTAGGAAAAGTAATTGAGCATCATTTCTGATAAACAGCTCCCTTTGGGGGAAGTATCAGACAGCTTATCCAAACCAAACTCTAGGTTGCTTGCTTTGTTGTTCATCCGGGTAACTAAAAAAAAAAAAAAAAACCAACACTTGTAGGGGTTGGATATGATTAAAACCTGTAACTAATGTAGTTGTTATGCCGTAGTATCACTGAAGTTGGAAGATCTGTAAGCGAAGCACTTTGCTCAAAAACAATTATCAAAAGAACCAGCAATTAAACTAAAGGTCTCATTAAAGCAAAATTAGCAGGAGATTATTTCACACTGTTTGCTTCTAGGCAGAGAACTTTTATCAAAGGGATACCGTTGTTGGTAATGGAGAAGCTAGAGATTGCGTGTGTAATTGCAATGCATTCTGTCTTTATAAGCAACATTACTGCAGGTTAGGACAATGGCTTATTGATGTACAGTCTGTAAAAGGATAGACCGTCTGTCATGGCTAGCTGAATAGAGTGGTGGCATCTAATGTGATCAACAACTATAAAATAGCAAAAATTAGACACTCTTAGAGGATTGATGAATATTTGCCTTGAGAAACAAGATGGGGTTTTTTGTTTGGTTATGGTTTTTTAATTTTATATTGTGTTTCACTGCAGTATATGGTGGAAACCCTTCAAGTGTGGCATTCTAGACTTGATTTTGAATCTGGAAACTCTAGTCTTTTCCATCGACTCCATCCTGTAAAGGTAAGTCAATCAGTTTTAATTACGGTCTCTGCAGTTTCGGGTGTTTCTTCCCCCTTCGCTGGAACTCCTGGACTTTCATGTCTAAACTCCATAATTAGGGTACGTTTTATTAGCTCCATTTGCCTACAGTTTTACTAGTTATATGCAAACTTACCTGGAGGTAATAAAGAGTTGGGGGGAAATGGGTTTTCACAATAGCTCAGAGATATTAAATGCTGAGGCAAGAGGACAGGATTTTTGCCTTAAATCAAGACTTTTGAGGATCTCCTTTAATTCAGGAACTTGATTATTTTGTTATTTAGTTGTTTGGTTTTCATAGCTTGAGCTTTCTTTAATTTCAGGTGTGGAAGGGAAGTTTTTCTTTAGATCTAAATGTGGATGAAGTCTACACTTTAACCACACTCAAGACTGGGTGGAAATGTGGTTGCCCAGAGCCTCCACCACCTCAGCCCTTTCCTTCAAATTACAAAGATGATTTCAATATTCGTAAGTCAGAATTCTCTTACCCCAAAACTTAATTCACACACAGATATAGCCTGACTGTAGAAAGGCAATAACAATTATGTTAAATTTGAGTCCTCTGTGTAAGTTACATGAAGTAGTCTGAATATGTGTTTTATTTTTGTTTATTTATACCTGCTTCTTCAACAACTTACACCTCTATACTTCACTTGCAATGAGGTATATATAATTCTATGTCTTAACTGGGTGGTCACTAAGAGTTTTAGAATTCTTAATGCAAACAATATAGCTTATAACTATAGCGAACTAGTTTTTTTGGAAGGAGGATAGGGAAGAAGTTAATTTGCTTTGTTCATGTGTTTGCAAAAACTGGGGTCTGCTTAAAAACAAAACCAAAACTAAAATCACCTTCCAAGTCCCAAAATACCACTTTTAGAGACTGTGCTTTGATAGAGTAAGTCAAAATTCTGGAGAATATTTTCAGAGGAAATTTCCGAAAACAAGAGTACAGAGAAGAAAAATAATGTTTTGGTGTTGATACGTATTTTATTTTCTGAACAGGTAATCCACCTTTCAGTGAAGCCCCAAATTTTGCAGACCAGACAGGTGTATTTGAATACTACGTAAATACTTCTGACCCGGGAGATCATGTGTTCACACTACGCCAGGTGGTGGTTCAGCGACCCATCACTTGGGCCTCTGATGCAGACCAGACCATCAGTATCATAGGAAATTTTCAGTGGTATGTAAATGCTATTTTCTAGTGACATCTGGGGAAATGTCTTACTTAGCAGTGTGTGTCATGATCAGCTAATCTGTCTCAAGCCTCATTTCTCTTGGACAGAGGGCTTTTGTATTCATTCAGACTCGCTGTAGACATGTAGAAATCATGAATTAAAGGGACTCCCGTAAGTCATTGAGCCCTGCTGAGGGCTACTGTAAGATCTAAAGATCAGCTGGGTCTTTGTCTAAATGAGTCTTAAAAACATCTAAGGATGGAGAGTCCACCACATCTCTTGGTAGCTTGGCACACTGCTGCACTGCCTTGGAAATTTTTTTCCTGATGTCCTGCCGGGAATATTTGTACAAGCTAATTTGTTGGAATAATGAATCTGGGTTGGCCTACGAGAAAAACCGAGTCAAAATCCTAATTCAAAGTGTGCATTGAGTTTCAGTATGTTTTTAAATGGGGCAAAAAAGATTGATACAGTTTAGATTACTCACTTTTTACTTGATTTTCGTGTGTTAATTATTTGATCAATGTCATATTAACAAAATAGTATGAGAGTTAATTCACTTACACTTGTTGCAGACTGCCATCTTCTGAGCAATTCCTAGAATTGGATGGATTTGATTCAACTACTACTTAAACCAGTTTTATTTCTGGGTAAATGTAACTGAGATTTACTGGTCTGATAAGAGTATGGTTATGATTGCAGTTCTTTCTAGGAGCTGTAATGATGGTAATTTGGGATCAAGCAGAATGTTTTAGCATAATGTTTATTTAAAATTAAAAGGCATTTGGGAAAGAGCCTGTTAACTAATTGGTTTAGTAATAGTAAGTAATAATAGACTTTATGCTTAAAACTTTTTCTTCTATTTGGAAGTCTAGTTTAAATTCTTTTGATACGTTCTTTAAAATGCCTGTCAGGTTTTTTTTCCACTTTGATTAGATCATTGATCCTCCAAATGCTTTTTCAGAACATGCGTCACACTTCTAATTTCTGTCCTGGACAAATGATTTAATCACTTCACTCTGAAGCCTGGAAGAATACCACCATCTTGTAGCTGGAGGTTGTTCTTCAGTTCCCTGACACTTTCTTCTGCAGCCCTCTGTTAAGCAGTCTCATATTTCCCCTGTAATCGACTTTCCCTCATTGAGTAGGACATATTCAGTGACCCTACAACAGCTACACAGAGTGTATTCTTAAATTACTGTACTGAGATTCCTAAAAACTTTCTAGGATTTCATTTCAGTTCAATTTTTTTCTGAATTTTCATCTTGCTTTCAGAATCAAGCTTGCTTCCCAAATATTCAGCTGATTATTCAAGTTTTACTATCTGTAACTTTTCATAATGATATTCAATTTCAGACCCTCTGATTTGTTTGCTTCATCCCCAGTTTAAGGGTCATCTTGCCCTAGATAGATGTTTTCAACCATTAGTGCATGCTTTTGAAACATTGAACCAATCTTCCACTGAATTTTTCTGTGGAATGGTATTTGACTTCAGTCATCAATGGCAATTTCTTATGATTAACTTTCAGAATTATTTAGTTGGTTTTAGTTTGGATTTTAATCTTTTGTTTGTGGAAACCTTTTGTTTCTATTCTTTGATTTGTTAGTGTGTTATTGAACCTAGCTGTATCCTGAAAATGTTATTTAACTCATGCTATGTTGCTTCCCGTCTCTACAATGACTTGAGGAAGGTGTGGGGATCTCTTGTTTAATACATAGAGAGGAAAGAAAGAAACCTTTGTGTAGCGAATAGATATCCAAGAATCTAATACTTCTAATAGCATTGTATTAGAATGAAATCTCAGGTTGTTCTTACTGTTATGTAAGAGGTGAGGAGAAGATTTGCTAGTATAAATATTCTTTGATTCAGTTATCAGCTGAGCTGATGTCAGAGTCTTTTCACATTCTGGAAATAATTATAGATAATTAGAAACTTCTTATATATGCGGTCTTGTGGCTATATCCATATCGCAGGTCTTTTCAGACAGGGGATGTAGATTTTTAATTTGAACGTACATTAACAAAGGTAAAGAATGCTTTTAAGTTTTATTGTTAAGAGGTTTGTAGGGCAACTTCAAGGCAGGGGAAGTTGTGTAAATTTTCTAGGTGCCATTTGATTGTTGTGATATTCCTTTACCTTGTTCACCTTCACAGCTGTCACTATGTGTATAACATGGTGCTTTACTGTTGAGCTAAAGTATCATCTCAGGGAAATAAAATAATTTCAACCTATTTGAACATTGTGTTTAACATTTGTTTTGGCTTTTGAATTACTGAAGACTTGGCCTGTATTAAAAAACCCAGAGAAATGAAGTTCAAATTTTAGCAGATGTGGTGCTATGACCTTAAATTTTGGATTTGATTTAGTTGTCTAAAAGAAACTTTTCATTTTGCAGACCTGAATGTCTTTCTGTAGAAAAGCAAACCTTCTGTGTGTTTTTTCTGGGTAGTTTTGTTTGTTTGTTTGTTTGTTTGTTTTGGTTGGGGTTTGTGGTTTGGTGTGGTGTTGTGCTTTGTTTTGTTTTTTAAATAATTGAAAGTTGCTGACAATATACTTTGTTTTGGTTTCTGAGAAGAATTGTTCTTCCTAAGAAAATCTATGGACTCACAAGTGGAAAACAACTAGGCTAGACAAGTCCTGTGCATCTCGTGCCGGTAGGCCACCATTAGGGTTACTAAACCTTTCCTCAAAAAGGTTGCTGTGCGACATAGGGAATACTCCTCTGCCTACTGCCTGCTCCAGAAAATTGATTTGTTTTTTGTTGAAACACTCAACTTCTCTTACAGGGTAAACATGACAGTCACTTGTGATATCTACATAGAAAAACAACGTGATGGGGGCGTGTTTGTTGCAGGAAGGGTCGACAATGGTGGAATATATGTTCGACGTACCAAAGGAGTTTTCTTCTGGGTTTTCGCAGATGGCACCTATAGAGTCACTGGAGACCTAGGTAAGCAGCTCTTTGCTAGAGTGGATGCTGACATATTGACATGTCATTTTGATAGCTTCGATAAAATTTGCAAGCATTCAGATTTTGTAATTCAGTTGTCTTCACTATGAATTTAACCCATTGTGCTGTAATGATAGCCATGTTTTGTATGTGAAGACAGTATCTGAAGGCTACTGGCTGGTCCAGTTCTCAATCTCTGCTTTATGGATTTTTTTTTTTTCTGCTGACAAAACCTATCGTACACTAGCAGATGTAAATTATTTTGCTTTTCATAAATACTCTGATACAATAGTAATTACAGAAAGGTTTGATCTGTATTCTTATACTACACCTAAAAAGAAAATCATGCTCAAAATGCAGTGGCCTGTCTTGTAGAGCAGTGCAAGTCAATGCACATACATCTGGCTTAGGTGATGATGATGAGTGGCCTACTGTTGCCACAAATGATACATTCTACTGTTAGTCTGGCTCAGTGGAGTGAGAGCATATTCTACTTGTGATGCTAATATTCGTATGTGTTCCTCTGTAGAGCACTTGACAAGCAATGAAAGAGTGTATGTCGTAATACTGCATCAATAGCTAGAAGTTCTTTTTAATTTGCTTTGAAATAGTGGCAAGTTTTGTTGCTTAAATGCATTTTCTATCACTGCCCGAGTATAAACTAAAGTTTTCAATAGTTTGAGTCAAATGCAACCTCTGGATATATAGTATCTTATATGAAGACAGCCTATAATGATCTGTTTCACCCTGTACTGGACTTTATGAAGAGTCTTGTCGTCTATTTGGTAGCTGTAGTTTCTTATTTCTCCCTTTTTTTTTTTCCTTTTTCTTTCCTTTTTTACCATGGATGGGTAGTGTAAGGAAGGCTTAACATCAGTTTCTCTTAACATACCAGTGCTCCCTAGGGAAACTGTGCAATGTGTAACTCTGTAAAAACTTAAGCTTCAACTGTATGTGAAAACATAGTCATGTTTAGGATTGACTCCAGTATTTATTGTTAATAGGACATAACAACATTAATCAATTAGTTTTTCAAGTTGACAGAATTAATTTTCTTAGATAAAATGAGAGGCTTTTGATTAACCGATTCATTATTTCAGACTGACACTTGTTATACAACATGATAATTTTTTTTCTGTACAGCTATTTTCAGTGATCTTTATATTTTTCTGGAAGGGACCCTGAGTGTTAAATTAACTTGCAGCTAAAAGTGTCTATTGAATAATTGAGGATTCTACTTGTAGCATTTAACTTACTTTCAGATCTTTCATCCAGGTGTCAGTCACACCCAGTTTTTGCTTAAGTTTTAACTAGAACTAAGTAACATGATGATGTGGCAGCTCAAAACTTCTGATTTAAAAGAGTTCCCATACATAAACAAGGAGATCTATAGAACACTGTCGTTGTTTGAGTTCGCTCTAACCCATGGCAAACAAGCGGAGCAATAGCTACTGTCGCACTTGATGAATGCATACTCTCAATAGAGGGAATCCTTCTCAGGCCAAATTCCTGAGAGCGTTGGAGATTTCAGTGGCAAAACAGGAGAGTGCGCTGCTAATAGAGTCCAGATTTACGTGTAAAGCCTTCCGTGCTGCAGTTGAAATTGGTAAAAATGTCAGTCCTGAACACTTTGGAAAACTAGGTGTTATTGGCTGGCGTGGTATTTATCAGTCTAAGCAAAGGGGTTAAGTAACACTTTGCTAACCTTAAGCATGTTTTGCAGCTGGAGAAGAAGTATTAATGAAAGGACTTTCTGGTGTACGGGATAATGCGTGGCACACACTTACTCTCAACATTCAGGTAAGGACACAGGCGAACAGCTACAAAACCAGTTAGGAAACTTCCAGTCCTAAATGATTTAGACAAACCAATGCTATACTGTTGACTGTCTACTCGCATTAGTTTGCCCTATTTAAAACATAAATAATATCTCTGTTATTGTAAACCAATATTAAAATACCATACCAAGTTCTACTGGCTCTATTTTTAAAGAGATATTGAGAAACTGGAGAGGGTATAGAAAATAACTGGAAAGATGAGCTGAAAGCTGGAGAGGGGAATCTTTTATTTAATCTAGTGAAAAGATCATGACGGGACTTCCTGTTCTGAAGACTGTCAGTAAACTTCTAAACTGGAAAACCAGGTTAAGATACTACACTGAGTTTGCAAAGCTGTGAGTTAGGGGAAGATGAGCCTTTTGTATATTTACTGTAAAGGCATTAGATCTGTTTCACAGAGCTAATAGGCACTGGAGGATTCTATGCAATATTTATAAGTGCTTCTGCATGTAAAATGTATGAAATATTGTTGAAAGTTGACCTGACATCTTTCTGCATTGTCTCATCTCCCACGTGAGTAGACTCAGTGTTAACACTGGATTTTACAAAGCTAACTTTTTCCTTTTTTTGACAGGGCACTTCTGCCTCAGGACTGTTAAATGGTTATCCACTCTGGGAGAATGTCACCATTTCTAAACCAAGTAACGGCTGGGCTGCAATTGGAACTCGCTCATTTGAGTTTGCACAGTTTGACAACTTTCATGTTGAAGCCAACTGAGGTGGCTTTTGCATTTGGAGAACCCAGTTCTCATATTACTTTGAATAAGAGCCAGCTCAAACTTTGAGGACAGCTTAATGCTATGCCAACACTGATCTGTTGGCAAGGAATCTTAATCCTGTCCTTACTCATTAAAGGTTTACTTGAGTAGATACATGACTGTAACTTTATCCCTTGGTTGCTAGGGGGGTTTTGGCCTGCTCTTTTGGGGGGTAAATTTTAGTTCAAGGTAATGATGAAAACAAAATCCTGGATTTTAAGTCTCTTTTAATAACATCTTAACTTTCCAGTTCATTTTTAAGATGACTTTAGAAAGTTAACAGAAGACAGAAGCATCTCAGGCTGCATTTTTAACACTTATGATTATGTCCTTTCCTTTCACTCTGAAAGAATTAAATGCCACTAAGCCTTATAAGCTAGTGGCCCCACACATTTGTAGGTCTGTCATTGAAATTTCATTTGGATGAAGGACCTACTTCTTCTATAGTAAAAAAAAAAGACATTTTTCTGCTACAGTCTGAAACTAGACATTACAGTACTCCAAGTGCATTTGATTACTTCTTCCAACTTTCATTGCCAGTCTTAAAATAGATCATATTTTCAGTGGAATGGAAATGTGCCTTATGGCTGATCAGGTAGTGCAGGATGTGCCTTACTTCTAAACTACCTCCTCTTCCCAATGAAAGGGTTGAAATGGGTGAAAAGATACCATAACTTCCAGTTCACTAACGATAGCCTTGTGGGGTTTTTTTTGCATGGTGCAAGGAATAAAAACTTTGCATCATAGATGCTGGCAAGGACAGTGCTTACTTTTGTGTCAGGTCACGTGGAAAAAATGACCTTTTGTTTGTGGAAACTTGAGCCACCGTCTCTCACTTTTGATGGATCCAAATCAGAGCAGAAAATAATTAAAGCAATAATCTTTGTCCTCTAGAGCTTGCAATCTGCTGCTAAGGTAAGTGACAGCACGTGGATGCAGACAGAATTGTTTAGTGCGCAGGCAGTGGTATTGACACAATAGTGTCTGTTTTCAAACTTTTCCTAGGCATCATGGAGAACAGTTCAGAGGGTATTTCAGATCCTTGGGAAAGGAGGGAATCTGTTTTGCTGTTGCTTCATTGTTTTTGTTCCAAGTGACTGTGCTGCCAAAAAAAAAAAAAATTCATTGAAAATATGAGGTACTGAATAGGATTTTCATCACGCACATTCCAAGTTCAGTTGGCTTCTGAATTTTTCTTGTTTGATGATGTCTGTTGCCATAATAAAACATGGCTCCTGTGTCCATCTACTTTTCACATTCTATTTAATTGGCAAGTAAGAAGTTCCCACAGAGCTGATAGGGCACTAATAGCAATATCTTGAGAAACAGATTTGCAGTATACAGATTATTCTGATCCGCTTTATTTTGAAGGCTGATTCTACTAAGTGTTACCTTCAGTCTTTGAAGCTGTCATCTCATACAGAGTTAATGTAATACGAATTATTACTGGAAATTTTTTTAAAGGTTCTCTTCCTAATTAGCTTTTGGAGAAGAGATCTCAAAATTCCATCTCTAATAAGTAAAAATGTTTTAACTTTTAGCTATTATACTGATACTGCTTTTGATTGGTTAGGAATCATTCATACGTGCAAGTTTCATACATGCTAGTAACCTTGAAAAGTATTCCAAACCACTAACCTGTAACACTCCTTAGAAGACTTCCAAACATTAAGTAACTATTTACTTTACTGGATGAAAAATGAAAACCGTTTTTCCACCTCAGTTCCACTTAATGGTTGAAGTATGGATGCAAATCTGTTCATCACTTGCTTGATTTCAAAAGTGATGTCACTGGTAACTCCAGATGTGAAGGAATCTAATTTTAGGTCCTCATATTCAATTAATATGAGTATAGGAGAAGTAGTTCTCAGAATAAACTTTTTAGCTGTGATGGATTTTCCTGGTAGGAGACTTCTTTGTAGCTTGTGTGGCTGCAAGCAGTGTTTGTGCAAGAGAACGAGATCAGCAGTGATACAGTTATTCCAAAGGAGCTGTCCCATTTTTTCACCTTTTAAAGCACTAGTGTAAGACACTGTACTGTTATGTTGTGTACTAAACACAATGTATTTTATCACTGGAAGTGTTGATTTTTTTTCTAATCTTAATTTATAATGTTAGATGATTAAACTGTTATGAGCAGAGTAAGTGATTTAATGGTGATATAATGTTATTCATCTTTACATGTCTGTAATTCTTCACCCTTCAGCAGGCTGTAATATGTTTGGCAATAACAAGCTGTCAGGTCTTTCACTGAGGGGTGGATTTATGTTGTTGCGTATAAATACTAATCATCCCAAATGGACAAATAAAACACTTAAGAACCCTTTATTGTGCTGAGTGCTTCTGTAAATGGGTCTTGTTTTTCTCCAGCAAGAAAGCTGACAGTTTTTCCATTATGATTGCTGATAAATATGCTTGGCATTAGCTTAATTGAGTTGGAAGAGTTTTTCTGACTCTGAATAGCCAGACAGTCCTCATTAACAAATATCTCAAAATCCATATGCATTAGGACTTGTGCTGTTGATAAAAAGTTTTATTTTGTTTTGTTTTATAGCATTCAATATACATTTTGCTGCTTTCTGGTTTATTTTGGATTTAGGTAAGGGAATTAAGTTCTTTTTGAGGTCCAGTCCTGCAAAACTGCTGACTACTAAGGTCTTGTGAGATTTAGCTGAAAGTCTCTTTCTAGGTATGGGAACAGACAGTGCTGTACAACTGTACTTTTTAAAGTTTAAATGAGGCTTCTTTACTTCAACATCCTTTTGAATCTAGCTTCAAACGTGCCTTTTTTTTTTTTTTTGTTCTTCATGAACTTAAGGGTTCATCTTTAAAAGAGGAGTGGAGAAATTCCATAGAGCTAGTCATGTTTTCCAGGCCATCATACCAGTAGGTATGAACTACTGTGGAAATACTGTCTTCCAGTAGCCAGGTATATGCTACCACCTGCACAAACACTGCATCAAAATCAGTTCTGTCCCGCCTCTGCCACCCCACCTTTGAGGTTAGGCATGATGAGCAGCTCTTGGATTTTCAAATTCCTGCAAAAATTCAGGACTTCTTTGCTTTAAAATTACGGGAAACTCCTATTACTTTAGGCCACTGATGATAGTCCCCTTCGCAGCTTCCTTCTGGTTTCATTGTACCAAAGATAAATTTCTAATTCAGGATTTGATGTGGAGTGTTAGTGGTTTGCTCTTTCCTTATTGAATCAGTTTTATTGCATGGTAGCAGCCGGTTGGTGGTTTTCACTTAATTTTTCATTGGCTTACCTGAAGTTTCTATCAGGAGTCCATTTTCTGGAGGGGTGTGCATATCATGAAAGTAGCCATTGTAATTATAGCTGTCTTTGATTTCAGCAGCGTGGCCAAAGAGGGACAGTACTGGGAGACCTTATTATCCTCATTTTGATGTTTTGGGCTTTTTTTTTTTTTTTTTTTCTTTAAAACCACCTTGTATGTACTACTTTTGTACATGTCTAGCACATGCTGGGAGTGGGGATAGGGTGAAGATTGTGAAAAAAACCCGTGATTTTAAAAGACTTGCTAGGCTTGTAGCAGAGTCATCAGGTTACTCTTTTAAGGTTTTAAGCATATTATACTTTGATACTTGATGAGAAGAAATACCATATACCAATTAATGTCAGGGCTTGCTGAAACAGAAATAAAATGCAAATGGTTATCCATGTGCGGCTGGGACCCTAGCAATCATCCTGCCCATATTGGTAATGCATCAAAAGTTAGCGTGAGCAAGTTCCTCTTGCCACTAGATGTGTTCCTTTTATTTATGCTCAAGTGTCACTGAAGCAAAGGTGGTGTTTCTAGAACTTGTGTTTTTTAAGAAAGCCACAAACACCTGGTAATTGAGCAGAGAAAGATGTGTGTTACAGCAGTGTTGCCAAGCTTTCACTGTGTGCCAAGAGACTTCTGTGTGGTTTTCATAGTGCCTAAGACAACTGTGAAACGGTGTTTTTCCCCTGAAGGAATTATATTCGGATAAGGTTAGAAAGAGACACAGAACCCAAACATCACATTTGTCAGGGGGCTCCAAGGAACTGCAACCAGTGCATTAAACCTGTCCTTTACTTTTGTACACCCCAGGCTAAACCTAGACGTCTCTAGAAAAGTGGGGACAAAAGTAACCTAAAAGTATTTGTTAGTGGTGACCTTTTTTTTTTTTTTTAAATGCCTTTTCTTTCAGTATCAAGTATACCTGACTGAGAGTTAAAATTCTCTTAGAGCAGGAAAACAGTCATTTTAGACTTACTGGGCTCATGGATGCCTTTTAAAATGCAGAACTACAGTAGAGGATGGCATGTGTACCCAAACAATATGGGGAAAAGCAAAGAACAGTCCAGGTTTAGCTTGACTTCCTTTGACCAGTTCCTGCTGGGAAATGCAGTCATATTTCTTACTGTTTTCCATGAATAATAATTTTAATTAAAATGCCTATAGAGAATAAAAGACTTCATTGTTTCTAAGAAGCAAATGTTGTTTAGCTAATTGTAGACACTGCTGTTTTCCTAGAACACCGGGATTAGAAAAGGTTAGAAAACATGACAACAGGTTACGTGGCTGAAAGGCATGCCTGTGATGTGTGGATCAGTCATGCTCCTGGTTGCAAGAAGGTTTCTCCTCTAATATCATAGCACCAGAAGAAAAAGGAAAGTGTTTCTGTTACTGCCACTGTCCTTCCAAGGTTCTGGGAAGCTTTGTGTTCATCAGTCAATCTAGGATCACACAGGAGCGGCTCTGTAGCCTCTTAGCTTGATTATACAGAGTTAACAGAGTAATTTGAAAGAGCACATGGCAATGACAAGCAGCAAATCCTGTTAAGGATGTCCGTATTCCCTTCTGATGTGATTGCTCTTGTGGTGGCAGGAATAAATGGTAGTGTTCTCTGGCAAGAGACCAGACAGGTTTTGTTCTGAGCTGAAGCGCACGCTAATGTCTCGGTGCAGAGATCTATAAAGCTGCACTGGGATGCACAAGGTCTTTGGCATAAGGTGCCTATTTCCTATTCAGTCTAGGATTGCTGCTTAATGGTTCAACTTCTGTTTCTTCTTGCTGCTCAGTTGGTATTTTATCCTAAAAAAAACATGCTTTGAGTGACTTTGCTGTAATGCTGGCAAAACATCAGGGCAAGTCCGTACCAGAAGGAGGAGGCTGAGAATACCCTGTTTGATCATTCAGCCCATCTCCTTTCCAAAGAACTTCTTCTGTTGTACTTTTTTGGGGCCTGCCTTAGTTGAGTGCTGAGACAAAAGGGTGGGAGAGCTTCCAGTTCTCTTTTGTACCTGGCTATTCAGCTATTGATTTTAAAACAAACAGCATCATTAGTTTCATTTATAATTTCTGTAAGGAGTGAGAGAGTTCAGCTTTGCTTCCCAAGTCACTAAAAGCAAGGTTGCTACTGCAGAATTTGTATAATACCTACTGAGCTCTAGTATTTACTTGCAGGGTGACTTGAGTCTTTCATTAAATGCCCGTGACTCTACCTTGAGAGACAAACGCTTTGATTAGAGGAATGCTTTCCCATAGATACATTTGACTGTGAATACCCACTTCCTAAGCCAACGGGAATTTCTGTTACGGTTTACTAAATCCATCTGGGACACTCCTTGCAAATGCCATAATAAGAAAGATGTAAATAATTTTTTCTTAATGATAGTTCTAGCAGATCTCAGTGACAAAAATCACACCCTTCCCAAATGTAAATATATTCTTTACATCCCTTGGTTTCCTTTTACTTCCCTATTTGCACTTTTTAAACAGTGGATACTCACAGACATCTGTCAGCCTTCCCCACTCAAATACTTAGCCAGGCGAATATGCAATAATCTTAATCTTTTGTGAAATTCAATCTTTTAAACTCTGTATTACAGCTGATTAATTGTTTCCTTGTGCTGCATCTGGGTATTGTCACTTCACTAGATTTTTGCCAAATAGTCTACAGTTAATGAAACTGAATAGGTTTTCACTGGACCCGATTTTTTGTAATAAATAAATAAACCAGGTTCTGCAGAAAGGCATCAGCAGGACCCTGTAGGCGGCTACGGCTTCTTCTGGAGTTCTAGCTGCCAAGCCACAAAGTTGTCTTACCTGTTTTTTTTCTTCCCTACAGCTGTCACTCCACACACTCGCTAATGCTGTATAAGGTGGCTACCTGGGGAACATCCTCAATGGCAGTGTTAAGGACTGAAGGTGAGTATTTTTCTTGTGTGTTACATGGTGAATTGGGAATGATAGATGCCAAGCTTCTGTACCTTCTTTGTAGAACTTAACCTCCTAGAAGTCTGGTTTTTGATCACTTTTCTTATACAATCAGGCATTGGAGTGTTAATAGTCCGCAGGATTTTCTTTCATTTTGAACCATGCTTCTATTTATCATTTCTCCTTTTACCATAACAATGTTCACATTATTCCCACCCCCCCCCCCCACCGCCAGTCCCCCAAGAAGCCTGATGCAGAAAGGGTGCTGGCTTGCTTTTATTATGTCAAAATCTGATTACAGCAATTATGTGCTTAGCAACTTCCCTAATAAGCATATACTGCATCCTCAAATGCCTTTGAAGACTTCTGCTGGGAGTGGTTATCCACATTAGGTCATTTCAGAAGGTAGTTCTTCTGAAAAAGTTGCCAGCTTCCATTAATGTGCTGAATGAAAGCATAGTGATGATTATTTTCTGCCCTGTGAGGTTTTAGCCTTGCATTGTCTAACTGAAATGTCCTTTTCTCCCTGTGCCTGCTTGTTTCAAAAGATCGTGGACCACAGCCCAGCTCTTTTAATCCTGCAGAGATCTCAGTACCACATGTTACCAGTGCTCTCTACTGCAGGTAAGAGAGAAGCGCATATTGCGTGTGGTACATTTCTGACGATCTGGAGATTCTCTGTTTAGGTGTATCACTGTTGGGGACAGTGCTCTGAAAGCAGAAAATAATGAATTTACCTATGAAACTGTACTGACTTTTCAAAATGTACTTTTCTGGTTTTAAGTGATTATGGAGCACTGCGTGCAGTCCTGGATAGTCCTGGATTTTTTAATAACATTTAAATTCACAACAATTACCAGTACTTTAACCGAATAGCAGATGGAGGTTTTGAGTGCAAATAGAAAACTGCAGCTGTTGTTCAAAGTGCCTATGCAACCCAGAATGAATATGAGCAGTTTGAAGACTGAAACAAGTCTTGGGTGTTACAGTATGGTATTTGATCCTAACATGGTGTCCTGGGTTCACTCCATGCCTGTTTCCTCATTAGAAAACAGATGTGACACAGAGATATAGTGACACTGAGCACTCTTGCTTAATAGACCTGAAATAGAGCTGCTGCCTCAACTTCCTTCCTACAAAGGCTAAAAGCATTAGTGGGGAAAAGCACTGATGAAAAGCTCGGTGTCATCTCCTATTGAAAGTGTAAGTGGGAGAATGACAGTGCTCTGAGAGCAAGCCACCATGGATGTGCCTCTGCTCTGCAGTTGTCAGCTCTGCGTTAGTGATGGTTGAGGTCTGGGAGTGGTGACTTTATCTACTTTTGAATCTGCCACTGAACATGCTGCCTTATTTATTCTTCATGCCAGAGAGCTATAGTGCACAGGACAGTGATGACACTCTACCTCTAGTGATAGTCACACTATGGGTTTGGGTCTTTTCACAGACTTTTGGAAGGGACTCCCTTGATGCTGTGTACCAGCAGTATGTTGGTGTCCTGTGGTTTCTCTGTCAAGCAGTCTCACAGCAGGGAAATAACAGGTAAAAGTGATGGAGTCAGTGAGCTCAAACTTAGGCACATCATCAACAGCTGCCACTGCCCACAAAGAAATCTTCTGGAGAATGTAAGGCAGCATGCTGTGCTTCACTGAGCTGCCTTTATAGTGGAACCTGTAGAATGGAGATGAGTAGGATAGGTTGAAATAGTTTGGTTTGGTATAGAAACACATAGCAGAGTGATGTAAAGCTTATGTAGCGTCTCCCTGGAGTTGTATCAGTCCCTGTGTACTGTACCATGACTTAACAAAGTAGGAGGAGTTGTGTTGATGCATCTCTGAAAGGCCTGAGTCCATAATGTGCCCTCAGAATTGTTTGTCTCCAGGCTCTGTCCCTTTTTTTGTTCGAAAAAAATGATGTAAGTCATACCTAGCAAAAGACAAGAATGGTATGAGAGGAAACGAGGGCCAAGTCTGCTTGTTACATCTGCAGTCAACTTTTCTCAGTGTTGTGTTCTGAGGCTAATGGACGCTGTTCACATTATTGCTTAACTATAGCTACTTTTTTCCCCTCCGGAGACCGAATTCATTGTGAAAAGTCTCTTGGTCCAAACACAAACCAGATAAACAGCAATGCTGTTCCGGTTCACTGACTATGACTGACATGGTATTTGAAACCACCACTCAGCCCAGACAGTCAGGAAGGGTAGCTCATACTTCAGGCTTCCAAAAAACCCCAGCTCATTACAGCAGGTCTGATCTGTACTCAGGGGAAAAAAAAAAAATCTATAGTGGTATCACAAAGATTGGTTTCCGAATGAAAAATTGAGGTTTGACATGAACCTTAGGACTTTTTATCTTTTGTGCCAAGTGCGTAAAGCAAAGAGGAGCTTGCAGTCTGTGCTGGAGGCACTAGATGGCAGTGCAAGTATGACTAAGAAAATCGGTGTCTTGGTGAGTTTGGGGCCAGCCTCTCTGAGCCGTGGAAACAAGGAATGAATGCAGCTTTACTTGAGAGGGAAGATAAGGCTGGGACTACGGACAGCTTTCTGTGCACAAAACCCAAGGCTTCCCTTAGAAGGAATACTAATATGTCTTTTAATAATTCTGCATTCTTTTTAAGCAGATTAACCTATAAAAAACCAAATGCTTTGTAAAGCATCTATTACCTACAGTGGTTTGTCTGGATCAAAGTCATTAAAACACAAAAAAGCCCCAAATGTCCAATTGCTGCCAGTGGTGTAACTTCTGTGTGAGTCTTAGTAATCTTTAATTCGTGTTCAAGCTGTGAAAGGATCTGCAATGATTATTTTTAGTGCCAAATGAGCGTGCTCTTCACTGATAACTGTGCTGCTACAGCCTGTATCCGAAAAGCTTTTTACACGCCACAGCCCTCATACTGGAAGGCCTCCCTCGGAACGAGTGTATGTGTCCTGCTGCGTGCAGCCATAGGTGCTCTGCTGGGAGTCCATACAGGAGAGCTGCGCACAGGCAGGATCGCAGGACGAAACCCCAGACTAGATGTGACAGTCAATGAGAAAGGCATATATGAGCTTTTCACAGTGCGCAGCTGCAGGATTGTTGTTTTCTGTCACTTTGAGGTGTTCTGGGATGTGGGGCTCTTATTTTCTGCTTTGCTTTTAAAATACCAAATTGATAGCTTGGGCAGCTGATAGAGACACTGTGAGAAAGAAGCTGCATGCTTGGTAGAGGTGTTGGCAGAGGAATTGTCATCCAGCTTACCCTTGAACAAGGCAGCGCTTTGCTCAAAGAGCAGGGACAAGGAAAGGCAGCAGCCCTGTGAACATGCGTGAAGGGAGGACACAAAGAGCACATCATCAGCTGGAACAGGCTGACTTTGGAGTGATTGAGAAACTTATTAAAAAAAAAAGGGTCAACAGTGTGAAAGCAGAAAGGGAGGATGGGTTTGGCCATTATCAAGAGTCTCAGAACAGCATAAGCAGAAATATGGGAGAGGTAAATGACCGGTGATTACCAGGAAAGCAATTCACTCCCTCATGCCAGGTTTTCAAAAGCTTTATGTGCCATAGGTTAATAGCCAGCTATTTGCTTTCACTCTGGATTAAACCCCAGACTTTTTGAGGTGATGTCCTTCCCTGTCCCTCACAGGCCACCAATGCCAGGCAGCAGAAGGCTGGGCATAATTATGGGCCATCTCAGCTCAGCCTCTCTCGTAACACTTTGCTCAAGGAAATCCTTAGTTAGGGGTTCACAGGTTTTTTTTTCTGTGCCCTTTGCATTGCCCAAGAAAGAATTTACCCATATGTGTGCTAGGGACTTTGTAGAATTTAATGTAAAGATACAAGATCCTGACATGAAAACACATTACTATGCCTTGCCTCCTGGAAGACAAAGTGAGAAATGTTTCTGATTTTGATGGAGATTATAGAAATACCCAGAGGACGTGTGAAACTTAAGTGGGGATTGTTCTTTAGTTTTGCTTTTATGTAAGGCATCCATGAGGT
The DNA here is from genome assembly GCA_009769605.1 of Bucorvus abyssinicus. Classification (NCBI taxonomy): domain Eukaryota; kingdom Metazoa; phylum Chordata; class Aves; order Bucerotiformes; family Bucorvidae; genus Bucorvus; species Bucorvus abyssinicus. The sequence goes on from CM020036.1 coordinate 19,092,788, forward strand.
TTGCTTCTCTAAAGGGTGGACACATCATTTGTGTGGTGGGGAGAAGTCACGAGGCAGGGAACTTGGTGCTTATTTGTCTGAAGAGTCTCTTAGAACCAGCATTTCATATGGGTTTCTGTGGAGAAGGAAGATAATGTTTTCTGTGGGAGTGTCATGCCCCTCTGTCTAATGAGAGGGAATACTGTCTCTGAAGAACTACAGAAATTTTGCTGATTGGCTTATAACCTTAATACTGTGGGGGGTTTGTCCATTTTCTTGATGAAATTCCTCTGAGTGGTGTTGGTTATCTTTACAGGTCCTTAGGTGCTCTGTGCTGTCTGGGTCACAGCTCTTTTCCTTGAGTTTGCTCTGACGGAACGTGATATTCAGGAACATCTCAGGTTTTCATTTTGCCTTTCCTTGCTATAATTTTAGCTTCTCATGCAAAAGTGATAAAGAAACCTTTCTGTGAGATGGTAAGGGACCAAACTGTATTCATTGAACCTTGACAGGTTTTCCCTTTCAGCCACAGTCCTTTGAAGGCAAATGGCTTACCAAAAAAATGTGCTCAGATGAGCAAAGGATATACAGGAAAGTGGAAGAGAGATTCCAAGATATCATTTGGCCTGTAGAGGGCAGGGGTTATTTACAAGTATCTTTGGAGCAGGTGAGTTATATGGCCCTGACTGGGCCAGCAAGAAAACTCCAGGATGACTGTGTTTTGTGTAGTCAGCACAGGGAGGCAGCTTGGCAACCTTTTGCAATGTTTCGCGTAATTTTTAAAAGTTCCTTGTGGATTATTTTGCAAGTGAATTTATTTCAGACAGAGCCTTTAGTTCTGAGAGAGAAGGAAGAGCCCTGGATGAGCTGCTGTTCTAAAGCTGTGCTTGCCAGTCACTGGCAAGAGCTCGTGTTTCTGGCTTCCCAGTCCGTAATGACAAACCACTGGATCCATGTGCAGTGCTGGTGGGCTTTGGGGCTGCTTCATGCTGTAATACATAGCACACAGCAGTAAAGTTAGTAAGAAAGAGTTCTAGTAACAGAGCTGAGCTATAATCTGATGCCTCAGAGCACCATACATAATGCTCAGCAGAGCACAGTCTACTGAGAACTGTAGTGTGGAGAAATGCCACATCAAACGGAGGGCTAGGCCCAGTCTCTTGACCGAGGAAGTAAGGTAGGGTACCTGGAAATAGATGGATGAGGAGCAACCCGCTGTTAATTCTTATATGTTTTCAGTGAAGGAGTGGACCTGAGTCCCAAGGGAAGTGAAGATATGTAACTTTGTGACCTTCAGCTGGAGTTGTGGGTAGTTAGCCTTTCTGAAAATCAGATCTGTGAAGGTTTCTGGTTAGGCTTCATTAGTACAGTCTATTCTTACAAGTCACTTGGTGAAAAGACAGGAAGGCTACTCAGATGATCAAGGAAGTTTAGGAGGTAGGATTTCAGCTTCAGACCAAGGTGACAGAATGCAACCATCTGCTAGTGCCTTTTAGTACTGCTGATACTCTTGTAGAAGTATTGCTGATAGGCCTAACACAGAAGTGTTTGAAACTGCAGGAAATTACAGGCCAATCAGCCTCACCTCCATCTCTGGAAAGGTGATGGAACAGCTCATTCTGCCTGTAATCTCCAAGCATGTGGAGGAAAAGAAGGTTATTGTGAGTGCTCAACATGGATTCACCAAGGGAAAATCATGTCTGACCGAATGGGTAGCCTTCTATGATGGCACGACTGGCTGGATAGATGAGCGGAGAGCAGTGGATGTTGTCTACCTCGACTTCAGCAAGGCTTTTGACACCGTCTCCCGTAGCATCCTCATAGGGAAGCTTAGGAACTGTGGGTCAGATGAGTGAACAGTGAGGTGGATTGAGAACTGGCTGAATGACAGAGCTCAGAGGGTTGTGATCAGTGGCTGTAGCTAGTGATGTTCCCCAGGGATCAGTACTGGGTCCAGTCTTCTTCAACATATTCATCAATGACCTGGAGGAAGGGACAGAGTGCACCCTCAGCAAGTTTACTGATGATACAAAACTGGAGGGAGTGGCTGGCACACCGGAAGGCTGTGCTGCCATTCAGTGAGACCTGGACAGGCTGGAGAGCTGGGCTGAGAGGAACCTAATGAAGTTCAAGAAAGGCAAGTGTACGGTCTTGCACTTGGGGAGGAATAACCCCATGCACCAGTATAGGTTAGGAGCTGACCTGCTGGAAAGCGGCTCTGCAGAGAAGGTCCTGGCAATTCTGGTGGACAAGTTAACCATGATCCAGCAATGTGTCCTTGTGCCCAAGAAGGCCAATAGTATCCTGAGGTGCCTTAAGAAGAATGTGGCCAGCAGGTCGAGGGAGGTTCTCCTCCCTCCCTACTCTGCCCTAGTGAGGCCACATGTGGAGTATTGTGTCCAGCTGTGGGCTCCCCAGTTCAAGAGAGACAAGGAACCACTGGAAACAGTCCAGTGGAGGGCTATGAAGATGATGAGGGGACTGGAGCATCTCTCCCTTGAGGAAAGTCTGAGACACCTGGGGCTGTTTAGCCTGGAGGAGAGAAAACGGAGATGGGATCTTATCAATGCTTATAAATACCTGAAGGGCAAGTGTCAAGGGGATGGGGCCAGACTCTTTTCAGTGGTGCCCAGTGACAGGTCAAGGGGTAATGAGCACAAACTGGAACACAGGAAGATCCATCTGAACATGAGGAGAAACTTCTTTACTTTGAGGGTGGCAGAGCACTGGAACAGGCTGCCCAGAGAGGTTGTGGATTTTCCTCCTCTGGAGATATTCAAAATTCACCTGGATATGATCCTGTGCAACCTGCTCGAGGTGCACCTGCTTTAGCAGTGGAGTTGGACTGGATGACCTCCAGAGGTCCCTTCTAACCCCTACCATTCTGTGATTCCATGTTGTCAGCCCATTGGTAGAATTCTACTACTGGGGAAGAGAAACCCTTGTGTACCTGAAATTGGAATGTTTGTGAATTCCTGAAGATTTACCCAGTCTTGACATCAGTCCTAGAGTAAAGATTTTGTAGAGTCTTATGCCACTGATGTGAGTTTCTTATATCTAAGATTCCCTGTCTGTTAAATGGTATGCCAGTGACATTGTTCTATTTTTCCAGCCTTGAAATCTATTCATAATAATGCTATCAGAAATTAAAAAGTATCATTATAACTCAGACGACAAAACCAAGAATTACAGCTCTCTTAGAATTTCACACCCCGCTTCCCCCAGAAATAATAGCTTGCTGTATAGGAAGTCAGTGTCATGTAATGGAATTTACCCTGGAGAACTGGAATACTAAAACTTGGACTGCAGTTAGGTGATGGCAACGACTGGGAAATGGAAGATCAGTTGCTGTGTACAAAAAGTGGTTTAAGCCAAGCTCTGGATGCTGGGACTTGCCTCAGGCAGAGAATTGCGGCCAAGACCCTGAGGCATTCGTCTGTTGTGTGAAGTATGCCTAAATATTTAACTTCATTTGGATGAATGCAATGATAATGCTGCTTCTTTGTATTTTACTTATGTCACAGAAAAATGGAATTTCTGTTCTGTGGCAAAAAGATGTCTTTGGTATGGGGAAAAAATTAATCTTGGATAATTCTAGGAAAAAAATCCACTTGGAGAGAATAATGACAACACGGTTCTGATTTCTTCCTAGTTTTGTCAAGGCAGCCAGACCTCTGGAAAAAATGAGGAGGCTGAGGAAACTAGAATCAGCTTCTCACAAATACATGATGGTGTTCAACAGGTGCCTGATGGGTAGCAAAGGCATAGCAATGTGTTCCTTGTGAAGTTTTCAAAATTACTTCTGAAAGAGCAAAGAAAGATCCACCAATGGGCAGCTTTCAAAGACATCTCATTACTGCAGCATCCTCTTGAGCATTACACACCAGGCAGCTGTGTCTGTGGTTGGAATGGGAGAGGAAGGGATAGCAAGGCAGTGACATTTTTCATCATGGTCATAAGAAAAAGGAATTTATCAGTTGCAGTGAAATTGTAGCTTCAATGACCTCTTTTTATGAGCTCCCATCGATTGTATACTGTTCACAATTTTATCTCTAGGGGAATTCAGATTGAGAAGCCACACTAGATCCTTTATGTTCAGAAAAAATGTGCAAAAGTGAGATAAGAGGTCTAATAACTTCCCTGGGTTTGAGAACTTCAGAAGAACTGAGTCTTTTTCAGTATGGTCGTTTCTTGAATCCACTTGATGCTTCTGGCATGTCTCCTAGTCTTGATTCAATGAAGAGCACCAAAACAAGTGACTTTAGTCTTTACTTCAGTGCTTCCTATGCATGATTCATGGCTTATAGTAGATATGGGCAGCCCTTCCTAATACTGATTTTAAAAGGACATATTACCATTCCAGAGTCCATCAGGATGTTCAGATAGAGAGAAGGAAGAGTTCACAATTCAGAACAATGCAGCCTGGCAGCCAGGTTGGTGGGTCTGTATTTGTAATAAAAAGATTCATACCCTTTTTCTCTCTGATTTAGTCCTGGAAATGAAACTGGCCATCCATTTTCCCCTAATGTTCAGGTTGTTTGCTATTTTGGGAGGGAGTGCATAAGGGTTCACTCTGGACTCAGCCTCATCTGATAGTGGTTTACAATTGCTGTCAGATGAGTTACGGTATTTGAACTGAGCCGTTGTAAAAACATATGTATGTTGTTAACTTGCAACAAATTTTAGTAATTTAATGATGCTTAAGACAGCTCCAGCATAGAGAAGACACCCTATTAAAAACAGTAAATCAAGCTCTGCAAGTACGATAGCTGAATTGGAGTTTGAGCTATTCTATTGTCGTTGCATTCTGCTTCTTTGTACAGGCAGGCATATAAACTACTTGTATTTATAGTTTTGCAATTCTGTGTGTTCCTTACAGCCACAATATATTTTAAGAAAACAGCACAAATACTTCGATTTTCACAACATTGGACCAGCTACCACCAATAATGTTGATTTTGCTTCATAAAATACTCCTCAGTACATTCCTTCTTGTCCAAACTGAATATCTGCATAAACCACATTTGGAAGTATCTTGTAGAAAGACAAAATACCTGAATAATGACAAAATCTGTTTCCCATTTACCACTGTGTGATGGGCGTGGGGAGTAGTAGAGGGGGAAAACTCTTTTCCTGTTTCTGCACTGAATGTTTCTAGCAGTATCCATATCCCAAGGCAGTGGACAAGGGATAAATCTCAGCAAAGGCACTGTGCTATGAGAAGGCATCTTGAACTGTGCTCAACCCTGAATTCTAGGGTTTTTTATGGTATACAAATGTTAAACACCAATCCCAGTTCACTCTAACAGATGAGGTTTAACTGATGGGCTATCTGAATGAGAGAATGGTATCCATACTATCTCTGACTTCAGAACATGCTCGATAACTACTTCCTCTCCTCCCACCTTCAGCTTCTTGTATTCTCTTTGTATCTCAGACTATGGGTACACAAACTCCTTCCATCTTTTGCCTTTCAATTACACAAGGCAACACTGCTTAAAATTCCAGAGACCTGGCTTTCATATTCCATGAGCCCTTGGGAAGTCAATAAATGTCAAAGAAATGTTGGATTATTTATGTATTTATTAGGTCTCTGCTACATTTCTGAGAAGGCCTTATGGCATTTGGTCATCACATCCTTAGAAGACATAACACAGAGTAACAGAGCTGGAAATATATCAAAATAATTTCAATGTTTCCCACAGTACGATAAATCTGTATTGTTCTTGAGACATTATTGTGTTGGAAAAGCACTTCCCTCTTGACTATTTCCTTTGCCAAATGACTTGCTCAGCTTTCTATTTTTTTTATGCTTTTGTAAGGATCCATAAGCAAATGTTAGTGCAAGAAGGAACCAGGCTGGTCTTAGACTTTGTGTATTTCACACAATAATCTTTCTCTGAATCAGTTCCAAGCTGTGAGTGCTCTCTCATAATATATGCAAAGAGAAGTTTCTCATCAGGATGACGCTTAAGCTCTGCTGTAGGATTCAGGTAAAGATTTATGGCTGTAGCATTGGTGATAGTGTCTCTCTGTCTGCACAGTTGGTAGCCTGTAATGAATTGCACTCCACACTGATGCTGTTTGACCAGGCGTACTCTGTCACTCAACTTTGGCTAGTCACAGGTTGGGTCAGCACCATCTACCCCATTGCCCTTGAATCAAATGGTGCAGACAGCAGCTTTCTCTTAACTCTGAATGTCCAACCCATGGATGTGACAAGCACTTTATTGTCATGGTCCCTGCTGTGATCCCTCTGGAAGTCACACGGCTTCAACAGCCTTTGAAATAGAAATTATTTTATCGAAACTAGAGAACCCATCCCTGGTTGCAGGGCTCCACAGAACTTCCCTCTCCCCCTCCTGCCACCCCCATAATTCCCACTTCTGTATGCCTTTTGTTTTGACCATGGCCTGAATTTTAGAGTTCAGCTGAATTTGGTTTATGGGTTGTCTTTCAATTCGCATGGGAAAGCCGACATAACACTTTCTCTGTTAGTGATATTAGTTATGGTCTAGTCTGGTAAATGAAATGGAAAGACGAAACCTGTAGCGTTCATGGTCTGCACTAAGCTTTCAGATAAGCGTGACAAGGCAGGGGACTATGCAGAAAGAGAAATATGTGGTATGCATAAAATAAGCCACCATCCATAGCTTCACAATGAACAGAAAGATATGACTTATATATAGCATGCTCATGCTGGACTTGAGAAGATTGGCCAAGAACATTGTTGACTACTTATTTTCCTTTAACGAAGAGCTAATATGTGATTGTTATTATCCTGGCAGGGGAGACTGCTTTCTAAGTCTTACCTGCATTCAGTAAACATCCCGATATGTGACCTGTCATCCGTAAAGGGACAAAAGGTTGTGCTAATGCCTGATCCAAACCAGTAGTTCGTGGGCATTCAAATCATTCAAACATGTCGAGCTCAGTCTACTGAAGCATGTCTTCTGAAGTCTGGCGTCTGCTATGGTGTGATAGTAAAAGCGGGTAAACTGGTAATACTAATTTAACAAATTATAATCACTGTTCTTTATGACTAGTCTGTCAATAGGCTCTGTTTTCTCTATGCGTTTGTCCATCGATCTGTTTACATGAACAGCTTTCACTCTGTTATTTACAAATTATTCTCTGACTGGGTTGTTCGCCTTTTGGAAAATGCTGACAGCTGAGTGGACAAGATGTTGGTTTTGATCAGGTAATCAATGACCAGATCATTTATGCCTACAAGAAGCAAATGAAAGGCCTTTCAAAATGGTCCCATGGATGTTACTGGCCATTGGCATTTGTGGTGCGAAGTTTATTCTCCACAATCATATGCACAAATATATCACTTGTGGCTGCTCGTTAGAGTAACAGGAAAAGTTGACATTATGCTAGAAGTGAATACATATCCACTAATGCTTTATTGTTTTTCTGTATTACTTTTAAGGCTTCTGGACATGTGTTGGTTGCTTTGCGGGCCAGGCAGGGACGTAAGAACAGATTCTGCAATAAATCATAGTGTCAGTAACATCTGGGGCAGCATGGAAGAGAACTGTAAAGGGGAATAAAGGTTACCTCTAAGGTATTGCGTTCAGGAAGGTCCACAGCTTGATGGCTTCCTCACTTGGATGCAAACAGATTCACCAGAGTGTGCATAAAGTCTTATTACTTTTTTTTTAATATGGCAATTTAGGACTAAGCCTGAGAATTCTAATGTCAGTTATTTGTAGTTTTCATTACTGTAGATAATAAATAAAATGGCTGCCAATGTCATTTGGGCACCATTTGATTGAGTATGAAGGTGGAGTGCTATAGGATCTGCAAGGGGGTGATACTTTTTGGCAACACAGGTCTGCAGTCAACTGGGAAAGGAAAATATTACTGACAGAATTTTTATTATGCTGGCTGTAAGTTTATTAAGCACTATACTGCATAATTTCTGTCAGCATATTGTATCATTTTCTGAGCCATATAATAATATTGCCTTGAACTTCTACAGCATCTTCCATTTCTGTAGCTTCCTAAAAAGTTATACCCAAGTCAATTGCCATCGCACCTCGGAGAGCCAAAGAAGTACTCTCCTCCTCTTGGGATAATCAATATTACTTTAAGCAGTGAATGTAAAGTGAAATGAAAGGCTCAAAATCAAGCTGAAAGTTTGTCAGGACTGGGCTTACAAAGGGAGAACCATCTTATATTTTAGCTGTCAGACTGACGGGTCTCAAAGCAGCTGGTCTTGGCCACAGAATTCCTGCACATGAGTTAGTAAATCCCTTTTGCCTCCGTTCTGCAGATGTAACTGTATTTCCTGCTTCTGGTCTTTATCTTAGCTTTTGTAGGAACCAGTTCTTTGGGGCAGTATACTTTCAGGAGTGTGCTTTGCTCAATGAAGATGGCTGGGTTCTTTGGATGACTGTGTTAATTACCAAAGAAACCCCTCCCAAAATAACAATTTATATTTACAGGAGTGCCATTTGCCCCTAGAAAGCGATGGTAAGGCTTTCTCTGTATAGCACAGCACTGTCTTACTTCCTTATACGACAGCTGATGGAGTAGCCCTCTGCTGGACTCTCTCCAGTGGTTCCTTGTCTCTCTTGAACTGGGGAGCCCACAGCTGGACACAATACTCCACATGTGGCCTCACTAGGGCAGAGTAGAGAGGGAGGAGAACCTCCCTCGACCTGCTGGCCACATTCTTCTTAAGGCACCTCAGGATACCATTGACCTTCTTGGGCACAAGGACACATTGCTGGATCATGGTTAACTTGTCCACCAGAACTGCCAGGTCCTTCTCTGCAGAGCTGCTTTTCAGCAGGTCAGTCCCTAACCTATACTGGTGCATGGGGTTATTCCTCCCCAGGTGCAGGACCGTACGCTTGCTCTTATTGAACTTCATTAGGTTCCTCTCAGCCCAGCTCTCCATCTGGTCTCACAGCCTTCCGGTGTGCCAGCCACTCCCTGCAGTTTTGCATCGTCAGCAAACTTGCTGAAGGTGCACTCTGTCCCTTCCTCCAGGTCATTGATGAATATGTTGAAGAAGACTGGACCCAGTACTGATCCCTGGGGAACATCACTAGCTACAGCCACTGATCACAACCCTCTGAGCTCTGTCATTCAGCCAGTTCTCAATCCACCTCACTGTTCACTCATCTGACCCACAGTTCCTAAGCTTCCCTATGAGGATGCTACGGGAGATGGTGTCAAAAGCCTTGCTGAAGTCGAAGTAGACAACATCCACTGCTCTCCGCTCATCTACCCAGCCAGTCGTGCCATCATAGAAGGCTACCCATTCGGTCAGACATGATTTTCCCTTGGTGAATCCATGTTGAGCACTCTCAATAACCTTCTTTTCCTCCACATGCTTGGAGATTACATCCAGAAAGAGCTGTGAGGTGAGTCTGACTGGTCTGTCATTTCCTGTGTCCTCCTTCTTGCCCTTTTTGAAGACTGGAGTGACATCGGCTTTCCTCCAGTACTCAGGCATCTCTCCTGTTCTCCATGACCTTTCAAAGATGATGGAGAGTTGCTTAACAGTAACATCTGCCAGCTCCCTCAGTATTCATGGGTGCATCCCATCGGGGCCCAAGGATTAGCCAGCTTGGCTAAATGATCTCTAACTTGGTCCTCCTCAACAAAGGGAAATTCTTCCTTTCTCCAGACTTTCTTTTTTATCTCCAGAGACTGGGATTCCTGAGGGTCGGCCTTAGCAGTGAAGACTGAAGCAAAGGAGGCATTCAGTTACTCCACTTTCTCTGTATCCTCTGTTGCCAGGGCACCCACCTCATTTAGCAGGAGGCCCACATTTTCCCTAGTCTTCCTTTTGCTTCTGATGTAGTTGAAGAAGCTCTTCTTGTTGTCTTTGACATCTCTTCTCAGATTTCATTCCAACTGGGCCTTAGCCTTCCTTGCTGCATCCCTGGGTACTCTGACAACATTCCTATATTCCTCTATTCCTCCTTGTGGTGGTACAGACCACTCCCCCAACCCAGTCCTTGGAACACTTTGCGATGCTGACCCCTAGGTTGCTTTGTGAAACCAGTATCAGCCATTGTGCTATTGTATGATTACAAAGTGCAGGAGGCTGGAGAAGCTTGGTACTTTCTGACCTTATCTGTATGGGGCAGCAAGTCAAAACAAGTTGACTTTCATGCATCCTAGAGACAGGTTCAGTGAGTTGGAACGGTTAGGCATCCCCTGACTGCACCTGCAACTCCTGAATGCGTTGGAAAAATGCTGACAAAGACCATGGCCCCCCTTAAGAAGGGCCAAGTTTGCCTGACAAGATTAATAGCCATGGTGGAAATGTGCTAACTAATGTACTGACTAAAGTCAATCATCTTGTGACCTTAGAAATACTGATCCTCAAGTGAGGCCCATTGGAGCTCTCCAGGATCTCAGCGAGCTGTGTCTCGACATCTCCTCCTGAGCTGGGAAGCCTCTCAGGTCCAACTCTGACCCTCCACTTGTTAGTCCACGAAGGGAAAAGACTGTCAGCTTGTAATAAGCTGATGAAGGGAGAATCACTGTCCGTCTGCAAAGACTGATGAAGGGAATCACCTTCTGCTTGTAATAAGCCAGTGAAGGGAGACTATTCATGATGTCTAGGATTTTATGAAATCCTGGAGATCCCTGGGTGTCCAAGCTGACTATAATCTGCAGAAAGGAAACAACTTAATCATAGGTTAACCTTTGCATCAACAAACCATATTGGTGACTTTCTAGTGGGTGAGATGCATTTCACTCATTCTGCAGCAGAGTCCTAAACCAGGATTCTGCAACAAGTGATTTAAGTGATTTAAAGGGGAACTTTTATATCATATCCTTCTCATGACACTCCCAAGTGGCCAGTCTACATTCTGTAAACTTCCTTCTTCTGAGTTTTTTCAGAAGCTCTTTGCTCATCCATGCAGGTCTCCTGCCTCCTTTTCTTTCTTTCTGACTCATAGAGTTGCACTGATCTTGAGCTTGGAGGAAGTTCTGCTTGAATATTAACCAGCTCTCTTGGCCCCCCTATCTTCAAGGGCCCTAACCTATGGGATTCCTCCAAGTAGGACTTTGAAGAGGCCAAAGACAGCTCTCCTGAAGTCCAAGATTGTAATCCTACTTATTGCCCTACTTCTTCCACATAGGATCCTTACGGTCAGTGCAGCCAAGGCTGCCCTGAACCTTCACATCCCCAACAAGACCTTTTTTGTTTGTTAGTACAAGGTCCAGTAGCACATATCTCCTTGTTGGATCCTCCACCACCTGTGTCAAAGTTATCATCAGTGCTCTGCAGGAACCTCCTGGACTGTGTGTGCCTGACTGTGTTGTCTTTCCAGCAAATATCAGGCTGGTTGAAGTCCCCCATGAGAACCAGGGCCTGTGACTGTGATGCTACCATGCACTAACTGCTTTGTGATTCTTTGTCTGAACTAAAGAAACAACCCACCCACCTCAGGATGAAACAATCTCACTTGCTTTTCATGTAGGAGCGGGTGACTCAGCACAGAGGAAAAAAAATAATGTCTCCTTCTGCATCCTTCTTATCCTGTTGCCATGGCAGCTGCAACCAAGGTTTCTGCAGAAGGAACTAGGTCTATCCAGCCCAGAGTAGTAGATGTGTTAGTCACTGCCTTGACTTTCCCGCATGAGTGCCCAAGCTCCCTTCATGGGATGCACAAATGCAGCTGAGGGCTCTAGCCTCGTTACCTGCCTCTCCCAAGTGTGTGCTGCAGCTGCCTGCGAAGCCTTCTACTTATACTACAGAGGCAAGCGATAAAAGAGAGTGAGTGTTGGACTTCTGTTAACTGTAGGATTCTTTAAACCATCACACCCCTGTAGACATAAATGCCAGAAAACATGTATTCCTTTTTTCCTTCATCTAAAACCCTTCAGCCTTTGTAATGGCCTTAGAGCTGTAAACACGTCAGTGGGACCAGTTCTACGCAGGCACAACTCTCTCTAAGCAGGTCAGCAGATAACCATCTTATAAGAGGGTCGCTGACACCCTTTTATCAAGGAAAAAAAATATTTCCCCTACACTTCTTTTCTACCTCTGTCAATGCTGGGAACATTAAGATTAGGTTATCTGGTTTGTCTGGAAATTTCCTTGGAGGACTAAGGAAGGAAAGGATAAGCAGGGCTCCAACAGTCCTAGAACAGTCATCCGCTTCTCTAAGGAAGACTTCTTCATTTTCAGAATTTTGACTTCCAAGACACATTCTAAAGAGTGTTGTTGATCTCCCTTTTACATGAAGAGAGCAGCCAGCAGCTGCCTGTCCTGTGATATGAGAGTGAGAGGAAAACCTTGAGTGCTTTGGAAAATAAGGTCAAAATGGATTCATGTGCCATTTGTAGGATTAATCAAAAGCTTAGGCTGAGCATCCATGACTCAAGCGGACTTGAGGAAGGGTGAACAGTACCTCAGAATAAGTCCATATCAAGCTGTAGCAATTATATTGTATCAGACTGATGTCTTGCTCTTTTGTCTTCTTCTATAACCTGCCTATTCTACCTCTTTATTTTTTTTTTCTAAAGAGGACTATTGCAAAACCTGCATGAAAATAATTTTTTGCTTTTGATTTGTGCATGTGTTTGATATCACCACAGAAGAGAGAGGAAAAAGGCAGTGGGACCTGGTGTTTACACATAAAAACAGAAGCAAATCCCAGAGAGAATTATTCTAATTAATACTGCTGCTTTTTACAGAAGGCAGAATTCATCAGCCTAGCAAAGGGGGAACTACTCTTGGCAAATCACTGGTGGAGTTGAGTGAAGAAGATTGAACTGAGCCTTGAGGATGAAACACCTACACTGATGAGAAATAGGTTAAGTAATGCTCCGCTTCTCAATTACGTTAGAGCTGTAGGTGCTGAAGCCTGCTCATTAGCTAAGGCTATAAAATGCCACATTTATTGTGACATTCTTCTTTCAAGTATTTGCCTGATGGGCTTGTGAGACATTTAGCTCTCTCTGCCTGAAATTCCTACCAGTTCTACCAAAGGAAGCTTCTCTGTCTGGCTCAGAAATGTCAAATCCTCACCTGTTAACTCTTCCTCTATTAAATAGTACTAACCTTTTTTGCCTAGTCCTTGTGAAGAGAAGCATCATGTCCGACTGACCCTCCCGCCGACCATCAAAGCTGAGCTGACTCTGTAGATTCATTTCTAGATAGCCCTCCAGGACAGTCTGTCCTAGCGTCTTACTCCTCGTGGAACTCTCCAGCCACCTGAGGCTATTATTTGAGACAGTTTTCCTCCACAAAATGAGCATGTTGCAGCTTGGCTTTATTTCAGGGATGGAGTTATTGCTTTATTAACCAATCAGTAATTCTGTTTGCCTTACTTTTAGTCATTGTCTAAATCAATCTCCATCGGTCTTTCAGAACTTTTCTTACCCCAAACCATCTTCAAACTGTTACCCTGTGACAAGCAAAGCAATATGTATCAGGACTTCTTGTCCTGGTACTTGGGGAACTCAAACAGGAGCAAATCTCCTTACTGGTCTGTGCCTCTCTCCCTTTTCTATGTGAGCATGCTTTCTTTGGTGTCAAAGGATTGTCTTAGGAGGTTCATGCTTGATTCAGCTCTTGAGATGTAACGATATGAATGTTGGTGCTTTTTGCAAGCTGTCCCTTCAATTTTCTAAGAGTTTCCACCCAAATGAAAAAGTGTTTCCAGATGTCAAAGGTTAGGGCTGGGCCGGCCACTAGACAAATGACAGATGCTCTCTGTTAACCCCTCTCCCTGCTCAGAGGGGAAGAGGAAGGAAATAAGAGAGAGACTTATGGATTGGAAAATAAAACTGCTTTAATGAAAATGGAAAAAATAATAACAATAAAATGAAATAGATACAAATATATACAAACCCAATATCAACCCCCTCCCCACTCCCCCCCGCCCCAGTGGCAATCATGTCACTGTCACCACTGATGCTCTGGGCAGGCGCTGGGAAAGTCCCAGACTGGAGTCAGTGGTAGACGGGAACCAGGTTCAGGAGCTGGATTCTGGAACTAGATTCAGGAATGCACGGATTGGGATCAAAGGCAGAATGGACAGAGTCCTCCTTGGACACTGGCCATTGGAGAAGAAAGATTGACCCTTGTTATCCCTCAGCTTTATACACACTATGACGTCTATGGGATGGAACACCTTGTTGGTCAGTGTAGGGTCCCCTGTCCTGTCCGCTCCTCCCCGCAGGTGCAGCCTCTCACTCACTGCACCCCACCGTGGGACACAGGACTGAGCAGTGACCTTGGTCTGCACAGAAGCAAGTGTCAGCCAGAGCCTTTCTGCAGACCAGTCCCTGGCAGTGACTGCAAACATCAAGCACTGTCACTGCTAGGAGCAGACACTGCAGAAATATGCCGTGAACTTCAGAAAGTGCAGTTACTTAGAGGAGACTGAGCTGGAAAGTAAAATCCCTGGCTAGAATTAGTTCTGTTCTAACTCAAACCAGGACGCCATAACAACCTGTGTGACAGGTACCTGCTATGCAGCATACATGTACCATACCTTCAATAAATTTCCACTTCTATTAAAAACTGATAATAGGTTTCATAGTCAAGGCGCATTCTCTTCATGCTATTTTCACCTATTGTGGGCTATAGACTAGCTTAATAATATCATTTAGCTGTTGCCTTCTATTTACTGGATAATAACTGACTGAATTCAGGTGACCCCACAAAATAAGAGACAAAGAGGTGTAAGCGTTGTATTGTCTCCTTCATGTGTCACCTGATGCTTTTCCTGGTCAGGTCATTATCTGATGCAGTAACAGAAATGGTCAGAGCTGTTGCATGTGGCTGCTTGTGAACACAATTTTTTAGTTCATTTTTGGCATGTCGTGTATATAATTTCTTGGCAATGGATATTTGCATTTCAATCCCATGATTTAGGAGGTTGGTGGGTTTTTTTGACCATGTTTGAAATTGTTTTCAGTGGTCTTTGCAAAATGTGTTTTCTGAGTTTATTTAGGAAGTTTGGTTTTGGTCTTCACTTCTGGTATCATTCAGTCTGGTGTAGGGGGAGCACGAAGGTGATGGGAGAGAGGGAAAGAAGTATGTTGGTAGATGATTTGTAACTTAATAAGAATAAACACTATAAAGAAATAAATTATCTGCAGGTATTAACATGCAGAGCTTTTCTAACCTGTGTGCTCGTACATGCTCACAGTGAATTACTACTGTTATTAAATCTAAGGAGGGGAGGGAAGCAGCGGGGAGGAAACACAGCATTTCCCTGACTCCTCTGGATCTCTACAAATACACACAAGACAGAGAGCACATGCCATGAGAAGTGCCAGAAATGCTGTTTTGATAGTTACAGTGCTTGCAGCGTTTGTGTCTCTGAAGCAGTCTTAGTATGCAGGACAAACCATATAGCTGGTTTCCCTCATCTTGCTTCTGAGCCAGTCAGTGCCTTCTGAGGAAAGGTTTTGAATAGAGGTGGTGGTAACAGCCTTATAAGTTGAAGACAGGATTTAAATGTATCTTCAGGGACATCTGTATGCCATGCTTGTACCAGTTTGGGTTCAGACAATGGGCTCCTTTATTTCCAGAGCATTGAGCCCACACACTGGGCTGTGCACACATCACGTGTTTCTTCTTTCAGACAGATCGTGCATCATCTGTCAAAACTATGGGTACGGTTGGTGTCGTAATTCAGGTGGTTGATGCCCCAAGCCTGTCAGTGTTTAAGAGACATTTGGACAATGCCCTTAATAATATGCTTTAACTGAAGTGGTCTGAAGTGAAGACAGTTGGACTAACTGATTGTTGGAGATCTCTTCCAACAGAAATGTTCTATTCTGTTCTATTCTATTCTAATTCTTTTATAGTCTGTTCTATTCTATTCTATTCTAATTCTTTTATAGTCTATTCTTTCTATTCTAGCTCTAAGTTAAATATTTCACATTTCTCCTTCTTTTCAGCATTCTCACATCTCTGCTTCAGAAAAATCATTTTATAGAATGGTCCAGAGAGGTTTCTATCTTATTGTTATACCTATTAATGATAGAAACAGTTCTCTCCCTTAAATCTTGAAGTCTAAGTAACAAATTCAGTCTTTTTTGAGAGCTCATCCCTTTCTTCAGTTTGGAGGGTTTGGTCATCCCATCTACTGACTATTATTAGTGTAAATTGTATGTTTGCAGAGAAATATGTGGATGTAATTGAAGAGAGCAGCAGTGGGGATAATCAACAGCCTAGAGAAATATGGGTTGTGAAGAAAAAAATTAATGCGTGGCCATTTGATCTTCTAATATATATAAAAGACTTCTGCGAAGAGGAAGGCAATAATTCATTTTCCATGCCCAGAGCACAAGTAGTTATGGTTTTAGGCTGCAATCCCACATCTCTCTGAGTATTCTCCATTGCCTTGTATTTCTTTCAAGCGACTGATTAGTCACCTATTTGTTATTCTCATAAAACATGCTCCAGTCAGAGCTATGCAGCATGATTTCGCCTGTGCACTCTCTGTGAGTCTCCAGACAGTGGGGCTGTGGGGCAGCTCTCTGATCTAAATGCAGGTGGGGCAAAAATCTGGTGTAGGCTGGGCAGGGATCCTGGCAGCAGAGCTGGAATAGGACCTTGGATCTGGGAATCAGGGAAGAGACTGATATGGGAGAGGGCCAAATGTAAGCCTGCATTAAATCACTGTCCAGGAGTCTTACCTCTGAGAGCCTGACTTCAGCACCTTCCTCTTTCCTTCTGTATCACCTCTCTGATAACCATCATATGGCCTAACTTGCATGACCCTAATCATGATGTTGTGTACCCCCATTCCATGGTCTGTAACAGGTCAGAAAACAGTTGGGCTATCTGCTCTGATAGTTAGTAATACAAATGTTATCTGTGACTGAGGGAAACTTTATACTGTTTTTTAATCTGCTGGACATCCTGCTTGGAAGGAGGAGTAATTTTTCAGCTGCAGGAAAAGCACAAAAAGGAAATCTTTTGTTGCTGTTTGACTGATTTTCACACTGACAAATGGAAGCAATCAATGGAAGTTACCAGCCCAGGAGCATCTATCTTCACTTTTTCCCATGTGAAAAATTTCCCAGCCTAGAATGAGATCAACTTTATTGGGAAGCTGAACTAGATTCAGATACTAATAAGATGGTCTATCCCCTCAGACCCCATCACATTTGCAGTGTGTCATGAATGCAGAAGCTGAACATTGCTGTCACTAAGACATAACTACTTTGTACAGCTTCCAAGACTTGTAATCAGAGCTGTCTGCATACTACTAGTATCAGTTTAAGTCTCTGAGAACCTTAGTGTGACAGAGTACATGCTGATTCATGTAGTCACACCTGCCATACCTGCAGTCCTAATTTTGAATCTTTTCTCTTTTTTTCCCCACTTAAAAGGTGGAATTTATGTTGGGTGTGTATTTAATGGTCCCACTTGGGCTACTTCACCTTCATATGGTAGCATGTGGCAAAAAAAGGTATGAGGGAAAGGGAACTAAAGATGTATGATGGCTTCTCTTTGTAATGTCAACATCTAAAATAGAGTATCTTCCATAACAATAATTCCATCTGCTGTAGGATGGAAAATACTTTCTTAGGCTGCATTTCCCTCATAATAATGATACAGATGCAGGTACTGCTTCCTTGGCTGAGGCTTTGGCTCCCATTATATTTCCCATCCATCCCAGTCCTTGGATCTATCCCCACATGGCTCACATTCCTGCTTGTCTGGCACTGGTGTGCATCTGCTGCTCTCTCCTTTCTCAACCAAAGGCTTGGGGAAAAAGGTGTGTCTGTTCTAAATTATAATTTATTTGGCTTTATCCTTGATCTATAAAGGAGGCTATTTGTTCAGATGCCAGCAGGAACTGAAGAGTCTTTTCCAGATGGAGAGAAATACGCAGGCAGACTTAGAGCATAAGGAGCTAGGCAGGATTCTTAGCTCCTTTGTCATGTGGTGGGTACTTGAATTTTTAAATTCACTGTTAGCACTAAGTAACTTTGTTTGATCTTGTTATACTGTTATAGAGATGATGCATCTCATCAAACTCTGATCCCTGTTGGTTTTTTTGCCAGAAGTAACGAAAAGCTTGGAGCAGCCTGATAGCCCATAGTCCTTAGGCCAACATTTTATAGCGCAGTTATGGGTGAGGTATCAGAGAGTGTAGGTGAAGGGGCCTGGAAAGCAAGCCGGGGAACCGCAGGGTACTACAGACTACCAGCCTGTGCTCTGCAGCTCGTGATTCAACTGGAGACTTACGCTGAGAGGTCAGGCTCAGCCTCAGTTGAAGTAGATCCTAGTTCTGTGCACAGGAACTAGACTAAACAAATACATATTCCTCATATCCATATAATGGTATAAACACAGGTTTCCAGGGTTTGCACATGGCTGGTAGGGGATTCGAAGCTTAAACCCAGAAGGATCCTGCAAAAAGAAAACCCATAGTTATATAAAATTTGCAACCCTTTAGCTTCTAGCACATCTGCCTTCCTACTCTATCCTGCCTCTTTGTTTTGGAGGGAAATGGCTCGGGTTTTTAGTTCAGTGGAAAACAGAGCTGATGACAGAAGCCAGGATGTTCTTTGCCAAAATAAGTGCTCTGTAAAAAGACTGATCCACACAAACAACTTCGGTTACTGTTGTCAGACACCTGTAGCACCTAAAGAAAGTAATTTGGGAATTGCTTTGCAAAGAGACAGTCCTGCCACAAATCTAATCCAGAATCTATGCCAGGCCTGATATCTTTTTTCAAGAATTACAATAATTTTTTTATCTTTTCCTGTTTCATCGTTTCCTGTTTTGCATTTGTACTTAGCTCATGCTGATGTGGAAAGCACTGGCAGGGATTCTGGTATTTTCATCCCAAGCAGAGGTGGAGAAAGGGAGAGGAGTCTCATGCACGTCCTCCTCCCTGGAGATCCAAAAACTGCCTCAAAGCCCAGAGACACGCATGAGTAGCTGTATGTACTCGGACCAGGCAACACACTGACATGAAAGTAGTTCCTGCAAAAAATTGCAGTGCTGCATTTGCTACAGTAAGGACTAAAGAAGTTTTCATCAGAGGCTAGGCGGTGCTTTTCAGCTCTAAATATTGAAGAAATGTGTGTCTGTCCTTGTTGGAGAGTTTTAGGAGGTTTTGTGCTTGAGAAGCTGTGATAAAGAGCACCTGGACTCTGTACGCTGCTCTTCCCACCCTGCATGCTCCACTTAAATGGGAAAGCAGCTGACAATCACATCCAGTTTTACCAAATACCAACAATCCCCACATAGATACTCAAAGAAAGAGAACCTCTGCTTTGCAACCCTGCCTAAAGTAGTCTTACAGGATCACTGTCCAATGTAGAATTTGATTTTGTCCTTTTCTAGCAGTAAAATAGTCCCTGGCCGTTTTCTGTCTGGGTGCACCAAGTCCAAACGCGACTCTTGACAATACAGTTACATAACTAACTTAATTACATTAAAATAAATTCACTTTAAAGTAACTTCAATGAAATAAGTGCACAAAAAAACATTCTGACATGGGCACGAGTAAAAAGTACATTCGTGATCAGAGAACACGTACACACAGAGAGCTGCTACTCCTGTACACCTACCGAGAGCCATGCCTGCTGTATCAAAGAGCCGTAATCATCTGATGCTTTTTGGGGGTAGAAGTCCCCTGTTGAGTTTCACCTCTGCTCCATCTAATTTCCCTGGTCTTCTGCAGCCTGTGTTATTTTTCTAAGTAGAAGGTAACAATTTGCTTGCTAACAATACACTGGTTTAAATAGACCTTCAGGTATAGATTTTCCATAAACCAAGAAACCAGCCCAGTTTATCTGTTGGCTTTTAATTCTGAAATTTATTAGCTCTCCACATCCATTGCAGATACAACTACAGCCTTAATTGCTCCATTTTTATTCTCGCAGAAAATGCAATAAATCTTAATGGTTGTGCTTCAAACATTAAGAGGCAATGTAGTAGCTGTAGTAGAAAAGTATTCAAAACACATTAAATTAGTAAGTGCTTAATAATGCTTTCAAGCTGTTCTTCAGAATTAATTTTGAGTTTGAAAGAGTAAATGTCCCAGGAATTCTTAAAGGAGGCATCCAACCGGAGCACTTTTTTCCCCCCAATCTTGAGATTTCCTTAAAACATTTTCTGCACTCCTCCTCCTCTTCTGAGACTTTCAGAACTGTGAAAACAATATTTTTTTACTTCAATTATAATGCTAGTTGGGAATGTGTTCTGTTATTTCAGCTGCATTACCAGCTCACACACTGTTTGTTTATAGCTCTCTGAAAAGCCATTTTAATAAGGTCAGATTTGCAATTTAAATTAACTTTAATATTTCTTGCAAACTCCATCTCTATTTGTTTATGGAGGGGGTAAAATACTGGAAATTTATTGTTTTAAAACTACATTCCTTTGTTTTATTTTCAAATTGGTACATGTTAGGTAATAAACAGTCTTGACTTTATATATTTTCCTGTGTGAAAAGGAAGAAAAGTTTTGGTTGGTTTTTTTTTTCCTGCAGGGGGAGAAGAAAAGAACTTGGAAGAGTGAGACAGAGTAAAATTAGTTATTAAAAATGGAAATTTCACCTGGAGACGCAATTCACAATGAACAATTTATTTTACAAATGAAGAATTTTTTCTTGTGGCAAGATTTTTTTCCTAGGGAACTGCTGCTTTAAATGAATTTGTCTATTAAGATTTGTTAAATTGTTTGTAAAAACAAATAATCTAATCATCAATATCTTATGACTCTTCACTGGGAATGCTTATTCCCATATTGGAACTGAATCTTAAAATTGGATAGTTGGTCATCTACACTATGATACCATGTCTTTTTTTTTTTTTATTTTTTTAATTAGATGACCTGAACTTTTTCTTTCATCAGAAAATTTTCTTTCATCCCTATCTATATCAACTGTAGATATTTTAAAGCCTAACACCTTGATAGCTGATGGTTACACTCTTCACAGAAGACACTACTGTGAAGCTCTAACGTGAAACAAATTCAGTTTTGCAATTAAAAGAATTTAGGTGTCAAGATTTTGGGGTTTTTTCAGACATACTCCACATCACACCTATC
This sequence comes from Bucorvus abyssinicus, assembly GCA_009769605.1. Classification (NCBI taxonomy): domain Eukaryota; kingdom Metazoa; phylum Chordata; class Aves; order Bucerotiformes; family Bucorvidae; genus Bucorvus; species Bucorvus abyssinicus. Next base: position 19,113,786 of record CM020036.1, read on the forward strand.
TCATGGTACCACCACCAGATGAATTCCTGATGAGAAGTTCCTAAAACAGTGTGAAATAACGGTTTTCATTTTTCACTGCCTTTTTTGAGCAGTTAATGTTTGACGTTGCCTGGTTTCTATAAAACCTGTGTAACCGTCTTACTGTAGATTATAGGCATGGCTTAATTCCTGCCACTCTGAACTACTGGAGTAACGGCATCATCTCACTTCTCCAGCTCTCCCCTTCCTGCACAGACACGTAAGATCCTCTCTCCTTTTCTGCTTTTGCCTAATGGCCCTCCTGGTAGATGTGGCAGAACTGCAGTGCCTGCAGAACTCGGTCTCTTCTTGATTTCAGAGAAGGCCAGTGGAGAGGTCAGGCAGTGCGCGCGGTTTTGTGCCTGTGGACATTTGTTTGCTGAGCTTACTCTACACCCCTCTCATAAGGAGGACAACTCATTGCTAACGAAGCTAGCTATGAAAGGCCCTGTGTTGCGCTGCCTGGATCTTTCAGAAATGCTGGCTTTATGGGGTTTTTCATGCCTGCCTGCTTGCCATTTTCTTGTGAGATTAAATGAGTAAGGGTGTGAAAAGCACAGCGCCTTTTTCACACAGGAGGAGGGAAGAGAGGACAGAGCTTGAGAAGCTCAAAGAAAGAAAACAGAGGATGCTAACAGCAGTGATGCACGGTTATGTTCTGGATTATTTCCCTTAAAGGTTATTCTGTTTTGGTGTTTGGTGTGTTGGGGTTTTTTTTAAGAAGAGAATTTCAATCTTCTTTGAAGAAATACAGCTCTTGAAATAATTTGCCTCTAGCAGCAGCAGGAAGAAAGAAATGCATGCAGTGGGATTTTCAAGGCAGTGATAGCCTTTGCCCTGCTTTGTCCTAATTTGTCTGGAAATGGCTATGGCAGAGTCACGGACGTCAGCGAGGGCAGAGATTTTACCTTGTAGCTATTGAAAATGAAGATATTTTTGGTCCGTGAGAAGACCGAGTAGGACATTTTCAGCAAAGTACCTTTTGTTAGAGAACTCAATGTAAAATTGAAGTTCTTCACAGAAATGCATGAGTTTCCACTGAATTCTTTTCTCATGAAAATTTCTGATATGGAATTTGGGTCAGACCACAATGGAACTGTGAACAACCAACCCTTGTCAGTGTGGCCAGTAGCTTGGTGCTTAGGACGTTGGCCTAAAATCTGAAGTTCTCACAAATCCATGCAGCTGACCTGTTCCATGAATAGCTGAATGTTCTGGGGAAGTACACTACTTTGCATCAAGAAGCAGCAACACCTTTTCCCCTCCCCCATCTAAAATAATGGAAAATCCACAGCTTTTCTAAATGTGCAATGAAAACTACTTTCAAAACCTTGGCTGTTTGACAGAGAACTATTGTTTTCTGATCAATCTTAAATACAAGCTGCCTCCACAGATTTTTCCTTCTGCTGTTGCAAGAGAGAAAAATTAGATGGGTAGGAAAGACAGATTTCCCAGCAGACTGTCCGGGAGTCTGACACAACCTTATTTCTTCCCCGGGGCTTCTGCTTTTGAAGAAATACCACTTGTCTGGTTTTCCCATACTACACCTGGTGCATCAGAGCTTGCTGCCTCTTGCCTTTACATCTTCGTAATGGAGCGTGGCAATTCTGTTCCTGGCTGAGTCTATTAATATATTTCATAATTATCCATGCCATTTTTCTTCTCTGCTCCCTGTCTAGCTGTGCATGGCTTAAGGCTACAGCACTGAAGGTTTCACCTGGTGGATTCTAACTGTTTGTTGTCAGTATCATTGTAGGATATATTTAGTAGTTTATTCAGACTTTGGCAGTTGAAGAGAGAGGTTAATCCCATTTAAAATACAACATCTGTCAAAGCATTTAAAATCAAATTTAACAGCTCCACAACCTGACTTTTTCTGTGTGCATGAATAGAAAAATACCGTTACGTTACGCAATATGTCATGACAAAACATTAACCCCACTCCATGCCACCCTTAATAAGTCAGTAGGAAGAGATAGGTTTGGCCCTGGTATGCTGTTACAGTGTAAACATCATTAAGGGTATAAAATTGGTTCAAGCATTGTTACTGAAGGTTTTTGCAATATGTAGAAATACAAAATTATTGAAACTACTCCTTGGTCAGGTTAGAAATCAAAATGAACCATGGCACAAAATTTCAATCCATGTCCAAACTCTTGAAAAATCTCAGGGTAAATATGTCCAGCTGGATCAGCCCGTTTCTTGAAGTGAGATAACTTTTAGAAAAGAGTTCCCCCATTCTGGTATTGGGTTTTTTTAATAAAAATAACGTTTTGTTTCCTGGCCTCCATTTTCCACAGCCTGACTTTGTGTATCTCTCACCTGTGCTGACAAGAGGGAAAACTGAAGCTGACTGGAAATATCTTTCTTTCAGAGGATCCTCCTGGAAGACTCATGTTGTGAATATATGGATTCTTCCTTCAGGATTACTAGTTTAGGACTGACAACTTCAGTGATCGTATCTGCTCTGCTTAGATTTTGATGCTTTTTTTACATCAAAATTTTCCCTTTACATATACTTTTAAGTCTGTTAATGACTTTAATCTGAACCTGTGTTTAAAATTAGCTTTGTTTGGAGCATAAAGTTTTCAAACCAAAATGCACTGGAAAAATTTCAAGGGTGTGTGCCTTCCTTGACTCAAATATATGAACTATCGTCACATGCCAGTGAGAACTTTCAGTGACTATGTGTATTATATCTTTTTTTTTTTAATAAATTGAGCACTCGGTAATGACCACCATGGAGAGCAAAGTGCCAATCTTGATCAACCAGTAAAGCCATTCACCTGAGGAAATGTTGTGTTTCAATGAAGATAATAACCCATCTGTTCAGTTATCCATTATTGCTCATATTTTTACATCTCACTTCTCATAAAGAGTTGGATGTAAGCTTTTTATTTGCTGTCCATTTTTCTTCCTTTCCACTAATGGATCACTAGTACTGATTTTTCTTTTCACGTTATTCTGCCTTACAAGATGGGAATGCTGACTGAGATAGATGGATTGGCTGTGTAACAGTAGAGTTGTGTTCAAGAAGTAACACGCAGAAATCCTATCTTTGTTGTTCGAATGTCCTCCCAGTGGAAAAAGCCATGAGCTTTCTGCCTTTTGAAATGTATAGTACAACCATATTTAATAGTCCCTATAGAGATGAATACTGAAAAGAGAGGAAAGAAGTGGTCATGACACCTGCATTAGCTGTGGGGCAGGAGTAGTGATTGATAAGAACAACCTCTTGCACGGGAATGCACATGCCAATCTGCTCCAAACCCTGCTTGCAAGCAGAAGCTATAGGATGTCTTAATTCCTATCAGGTTGGACCCTTCTTATTGGCTTAGGCTTGTGTCCCAGTGACAAGAGCACGTGGCGTAGAGTGAAGACCCTGGCATTGTATTCCTGACTCTGCTATTGGCTTACTACATTACCTTATCTGAGGTATTTAATCTCTATGTCTTAAGTTGTCTGCAAAATGAAGATAATTTTACCCACTTTATATGGATGTTGACGTTCGTGTCTGTTTGGTTAATGGCAGTACTGTGTGATCTGTAACAACCAGGCTGCTTGTTGTTATGCTCTTGGTCTATGGTCTACAAGTCTTCAGTAATAAGCACCGTTGTAATTAGTTTTAAACTGGGGATATTTTGGCCTTCCTTTCCCAGAGATGCTTCTTCATTTGCTATTCATCCCCTTGTCATAGCACTGAAGCAGTACAGAATGATCAATCATTGCTGGCACTGTAACATATAAAGAATTTGAGCCAACAGCACTCAGGATAAGTGAGTTTCTTAACGTAACACACGGCTGATAAAAAGGGAAAGATAAATGAAGCCCATAATTCCTTCACTGTTTGCACTTTCTGGTAGTGCGGCATGTCAAGTTGCTGAGTAGGATTTTAAATTAAACCCTCTTACTATTTGTCATAAAAAAAAAAGAACAGTTACATAAAATAAAGTGAAAGCAACCTTTAAAAATGAAGTGTAACCAAGCACTACGATTTAATGAGATCACTTTCCTTTTAGGTTTGTTACTTTCAATCAGACCTTATGTAATGAGAATTGAAATTAAATTTAAAAATTCTCTGGTGCAGCAGAAAATATAATTGTAAAATGCTGTCAATGCTCTTTCACTATACAGTGGCTACCATCATGGCTGTCATCGGGGTTGCTGCTGGAGATGCTAAAAAGCTGATTAGATGAAGCATTGTTTCCAGAAGGACTATGCACACATTAATGGATTTTTGTCCATTCTGTAGTCAACCAATTTAGAATTCACTTAAGTACTGAGGGTTTGAAAGTCTGACAGGATGGCAGAATTTATTGGTTTCCTGTTTCAGCCTAGGTTGGGTATCATGAGAAAGAACAGAGAGGAAAGCTGAGTTACAGATGGCATGGAAAACTGATAACAGGATGGGAAGTGCAAAAAATTGAATATGATGCAACTGTGCATAGAGAAAGATGGGTGGGGAAAAGGGCAAAAAGCGAAGAGATATTTCCACTATGCTCCACAAACTGTTTGTTCCTGCACATTCTTTGGCCTTATTATTCTGCTCTGACACAGAATGTTTCCCTTTTATTAGTTTAAGGAATATGCCGTTGTTTGACTTCACAGATAAGAGATTTTGGGAATCTTGTCACATTTAACAAATCCACAGGCAGTCTGAGAGATTTGCATGTCTTCAGAGTCAAGGAAGTGTCTCTTCTCTGCTTGTGATAGCATCAAGTAGGAACAAATAAAATTCATTGCCCAGTAAGCAGCAAACCTCTGGTAGGAGCTGGTCTGGGAAATTTCACATAGCAGCTTAATTTTTCATTTATGCTTTCATGTATATATAGGGCAATATTAGGAGTACCGAGTTATGAATATTGAGGCTTAAGTTGGGAGAGAGAGATTTTATAAGGTGAATAAAACTTGAAAACAAAGGTTAAAGAATCTGAGGGATCTGTGCCTCTTCTCATGAAGTGATACGACCTTCTTGACATGGTCCTTTCCTTCATGACCACAAGAGGCCACTTCATTCCTTATTTAGAAGGTACAAACATCTTACTGTCTCTCTTCCACCTGTTTGCATGTACATAGCTGTACGAATTTGATTGTGGAATGGAAAACGTGCATTTGAACCATATCAGTTCCTGAAAAATTTGCCTCCCTTTGGAGTGTTCTATGTAGAGGACATGGACTACACAATGCATGGGAAACCATAAAGCCAGAAGATGCCTTCTTGGGGTTAAACTGGAGCTCACACTGCTCATAAATGTTGTTAATAAATTCAAGGGGTGTTCTACCTATCCACAGTTTGTGGAGATAGACTCTCCCCAATTTGCAGAAACTTTTCAAGCAAGGCATATCTCCATGGATTACTGGATAGCTATAGCGAAGAAACAACTGAAATGGGAGAGAAGGGTTTTCTTCTTCTTCCTTCCCATCTCTCACAGAAGATGTGTGTTAGTCTGTAAATTACTGAATTAGAAGATAACTGTGCTTGACAGCTACGTCAAAGCATGTCCGAGCAATTCTACTAATGACAATGGCTATCTGAGGGAATATTGTAGCCAGGGCATCATGTCAATAATGAACTATTTTTAAGTACATTTAAGTGGTATTTTTGATGACTCCAGTTGAAAACCCATCTCATATAATTGAGCTGTAAGTTGTATTGTTAAAGTTCTTGTTGACACAGTATCCTGTGGAAGTAAGCAGAAAGCTCATCCTAAAGGGTGCTCTAATAACTGGATTTATTATATATTGTTGTCTTAGTGTGCACATCTTCTGACTAACACAGAAGATGTGCACACTTCTGACATGATTAGTGCTGATTTTCACTTGCTTTTAAATTACAGGGCAATGATGGACCTGTGCTGTAAGAACTGGGTGACTGATAACAGATTAGGTCTCGGGTACGGTATGTGCTGAAGGATTATCATTACAAGAAGTAAGACTGATTTGCTTGTGAAGCTGTTGTGAACTTTTCCTTGGGCTCACCTTTTTCACAAACTCCAGGTCCTGTTCCATTTTGTAGTACCATGAATGGCGTTTTTCTTTCCTCCATGTTTAAACTCTTAATATACTTAGAAACAATCCTCCCTCTTTTGCATTTTGGCAAGCTATAGATTGTTCCCATATACAACTAACTGATTTTAAATTATGCAGTCAGAAACAGGACACTCCAGATGGCAGCTCTGTGTCTATGAGCAGTAAAATATGTTTTTTGAATGTATGAAATTGTATCTTTTTTCCTATGGAAACCCCATGCCATTCAGTCCATGGAGTGATGCTGAATACTTTTCAGTATTTTATTTTGTTTGTCATATAGCATTATATGTCATTTTCTGCATGTTCCTGAAACTCCTTTAAATCCTGTTCTATCAGTGGAGCAACTAATTGTTAATATTTTTTAAAATTTGGCTCATGTTTAGATTGACCATACTTTTAATAGATGATCATTAATTGATCAAGGCTTGTTTATTGAGGGACAGGAGGTGAGACTAATGTGAGAGACCAGCTCTTGGCCAGTGTGCCTCATCCCCTGTCATAGGGTGAGGTGGGAGATTCATGGCAGGACAGAGAACTCTGCCAGACCAGGCTTGATTTCAACAGCCTTAGCAAAGAGACCACCTAACATCTTTTCCAGCATTCCCTGCCTGACAACATTTTCAGCTTATGGCACAAGAGCGACAAGACCTCTTACACACCACACCCCACAGAGATCTTATTCATGCCTTGAATTTATTTTTGAGAAATGAATGAGACAGCTACAATAATGTAGGAAAAAAAAAACCAGTAAAAGAAAGGCAATAGTAATACCAACAGAAATGCTGAATTTAAGTTCAAAGGGCAAAAAATGGCTTATGTTTGTCATAAACATAGCAGCTGGGGAGCACTGGATGTACCACAATACTGTAACCAAACCTTTCTCATCTTTTCCACTGCTGAAAACCCTACATTTTGGGGAAATGTAGATTCAGCAAGCAGCATTTGCAATCTGGGTGTTGTGGCTTTCCTTCAGTGTTCATTCCGTTTCTTCTGGCAGTCAGGGTAGTTGTTACATTAAGCCTAGGCTGGGCGCAGTAGTGCAAGTGGTCATCTCTTCGTGGGAACCATTTGGGATGAAAGGGAGAGCGCACATGTCTTCTGTCTGCCTGTGTGTGTCAGTGTAGGGTGTAGGGGCAGCTGCAAGCGCCAGCTGACGTCCTCAGTAAGCCTGACTTTGGTGAGACTATAATTGCATTGCTAGTGCCACGCACTTGCTAAAACTAGAAGCTGTACATGACCGGCTGCTTGGGAATGCAGGGCAAGCCAGGAGAAGAATCAAGAGGCGGATGCTGTAACACTGAGGGAGCTGTTCCGATTTACAGTTCTGCCCTGCATCTCCGGCCATGGCTTTGTTCTCTTTTCCCTTCCTCAGACTGTGTCAGGAGAATATTCTGGTATCTCAATATCCTTGTTTCAGTTGGGAAGGAGTTAATTTTCTTCCTCATAGCTGGTACAGTGCTGTGTTCTGGATTTAGTGTGAGAACAATGTTGATAACACACTGATGGTTTAGTTGTTGCTAAGTGGTGCTTATCCTAAACCACGGACTTCTCAATTTCTCATGGTCTGCCAGCGAGGAGGTGTGCAAGAAGTTGAGAGGGAGCACAGCCAGGACAGCTGACCCAAACTAGCCAAAGGGAGCGTCATGCTCAGAGTATGAACTGGGGGAGTCAGCTGGGGGTGGATCACTGCTTGGGGACTGGCTGGGCATTGGTCAGCCGGTGGTGAGCAATTGCATTGCACATCCCTTGTCTTTCTTGGGTTTTATTTCTCTCTTTTTGTTATCTCACTTTTCATTACTATTATTATTAATATTTTTATTTTATTTTATTTTATTTCAATTATTAAACTGTTCTTATGTCAACTCAAGAGTTTCTTCTTTTTTTTTTTTTTTCCCAGTTCTCTTCTCCATCCCACTGGGAGGGGGAGAAGTGAGTAAGCAGCTGTATGGTTCTTAGTTGCTGCCTGGCGTTAAAGCACGACACTTGTTCTTAGACAATACCCTCAAGGACACCATCAGCGGAATTTCCATGCCTCGCCAAAAGCAGGTAAACAAAAATTCCAAACCAGTTATTAAGTTCTTTAGTTCTTTGGAAATACAACTGCAAAAATATTTGTTCATTTATTTAAAATGTACCTGTGAGGTAAATACAGCAAAGGAGAAGAAAAGAGAAGCAGTTGTTCAAACTTCTTTGACATAGCATTTTGTCCTTGAGCTTGACAGGACCTCCTTTAGGGATGGAAGCTTACAGGAGGAAGGGACTGGTGTTACACACAGGAAAAGTCACTTAAATTCACCCTGTGCTTATGCAACATGAACAAAATACATCCCTGGTAAGAAAAGCTCTTGGGCTAAAAAAGGAGAGATGAATAAGTAGGATGATCTCCTTTAATTATCTCTATCTATCTGCTGGGAACAAAATAATACGCCATTCCCATGGGGCTTGGCTGGCTTTGTAGACGAGCTCTTGTCTGCCTGTCTCCATGCACGTGCACTGAGGCTCCTTGAGGACTATTAAACCAGAGGAAATTAAGGACTTGATTACAAAAGATGACTGACCTCCTGGAGGTTGACTGTAATTGTCTTTCTTGCTGTGACTTTCAGTGCTCTCACAGGGGATTCAATAGAGGTGAGGCTACAGTGAAGGGCTTTGTCTGGGTAATCCTTGACCCTGTTTGACCCTCTGAAGCACATAAGACAGGACAAGTTCTTACAGGGTCCTGGAGGGTGAGACCATCAGGTTCGTTATAGTTTTAGACTCAAGTCAGACATGCAAAGTCATCACTTCTGTCCTGCAGAAAAAACTTAGGGATTTGGTTTAATCATAAAACAGGTTAAAAAAAGTTGACTAGTGAATGTTTCTTGCTTCACAAAGGATATGTAAGCAAAGCCATCCGTTGATTTAAAACCATATGACCGTGCTTGCATAGTACACAGTTTGAGGTATTGCACCTTGGATATATCAGGGCTTAGTGGCACAATATTGCTGCTATTTAAATATGGCCAAGTGGCTTGAAGTCAGATCACAGATTCCTTTCCTTCATCCCAAAAACATCTGTTAAAAAGTGCTGAAATCTCGCTTTAATGAAGGTTTCACAGAGTCACAGAATCATTTCGCTGGGAAGAGACCTTTAAGATCATCGAGCTCAACCATTAACCCACCACTGCCAGCTCACCAATAAGCCATGACCCTCAGCACCACATCTATATGTCTTTTAAATACCTCCAGGGATGGGGACTCCACCACCTCCATGGGCAGCCTGTTCCAATGCTTTACAAACCTTCCTGTAAAGAAATTTTTCCCAATATCCAGCCTAAACCTCCCCTGGAATAACTTGAGGCCATTTGCTCTCTTTCTATCACTTGTTATTTGGGAGAAGAGACCGACCCCCACATTGCTACAAGCTCTTTTCAGGTAATGGTAGAAAGCGATAAGGTCTCCTGTCGGCCTCCTTTTCTCCAGGCTAAACAACCCCAGGTCCCTCAGCCGCTCCTCATAGGACTTGTGCTCCAGACCTTTCACCAGCTTTGTTGCCCTTCTCTGGACACACTCCAGCACCTCAATGTCCTTTAGGGACGGACCCAAAACTGAACACATCATTGGAGGTGTGGCCTCACCAGTGCTGAGTGCAGGGGGACAATCACTTCCCCACTTCTGCTGGCCACACTGTTGCTGATACAGGCCACGATGCTGTTGGCTGCCTTGGCCACTTGGGCACACTGCTGGCTCATGTTCAGCTCATGTTCAGCTGGTGTTCAGGACCCGGCACTTGGCCTTGTTGAACGTCATACAGTTGGTCTCGGCCCATCGATCCAGACTGTCCAGATCCCTCTGTAGAGCCTCCTGACCTTCAAGCAGATCAACATGCCCGCCTAACTTGGTGTCATCTGAAAACTGACTGAGGGTGCACTCAAACCCCTCATCCAGATCATTGATAACGATGTCAAAGAGGACAGGCCCCAATACTGAGCCCTGGGGAATGCCACTGGTGACCAGCCGCCAGCTGGATTGAACTCCATTCACCACCACACTTTTGTCTTGGCCATCCAGCCAGTTTTTTATACAGTAGAGAGTGCACTCATCCAAGCCAGGAGCAGCCAGTTTCTCCAGCAGAAGTAGACAACGTGCACAGCCTTTCCTTCATCCACTAAGCGGGTCACCATGTCATAGAAGGAGATCAGTTTAGTCAAGCAGGACGTGCCTTTCATAAACCCATGCTGAATGGGCCTGATCAGTTGGTTGTCCTGTATATGTTGCGTGAGGGCACTCAGGATGATCTGCTCCATAACCACCCTCAGCATTGAGGTCAGACTGACAGGCCTGTAGTACCCTGCATCCTCCTTCCAGCCCTTGTTGTAGATGGGCATCACATTTGCTAACCGCCAGCCAACTGGCACCTCCCCAGTTAGCCAGCACTGCTGGTAAATGACGGAAAGTGGCTAGGTGAGCACTTCCACCAGCCCCCTCTTTACCCTTGGGTGGATCCTATCCAGCCCCATAGACCTGTGCACATCCAAGCAGTGTAATATGTCACTGACCATTTCTTCTTGCATTATGGGGGCTTCATTCTGCTCCCTGTCTCTGTCTGCCAGCTCAGGGGGCTGGGTACCCAAAGAACAGCTGGTCTTACCATTAAAGACCGAGGCAAAGAAGGCATTCAGTACCTCAGCCTTTTCCTCATCCTTGGTCACTATATTTCCCCCCAAATCCAGTAGAGGATGGAGATTTCCTTAGCCCTCGCTTTGCTCTTAATGTATTTATAGAAACTTTTGGTTTTTTCTTTTATGGCTGTGGCCAGATTATGTTCTAGCTGTGCTTTAGCCTTTCTAATTTTCTCCCTGCACAGCCTCGCAAAATCCTTGTATTCCTCCTGAGTGTTCTGCCCCTTTTTCCATAGGCCATAGACTTTCCTTTTCTTCCTGAGTTCCAGCAAAGCTCTCTGTTTAGCCAGGCCAGTCTTCTACCCCACCAGCTCATTTTATGGAATATGGGGATGACCTGCTCCTGCGCCTTTAGAAGTTCCTTCTTGAAGGATGTCCAGCCTTCCTGGACTCCTTTGTCCTTCAGGATGTCCTCCCAAGGCACTCTGTCAAACATTCTCCTAAACAGGCCAAAGTCTGCCCTCTGGAAGTCCAAATATAATCTGCACATCCCTTGGTCTTTCTTGGTTTTGTGTGTTTGCCTCCTGGGGATCTCTCAGCTGATACCTCCTATCACAGGGCACCACACAGTGATTGCTGACCCTTGAGCTAGGATGCGTATATATATTTTTGTAGTGACATATCTGATGATCTACCCTGGCCCTTGAGGCACCTTGAGTGCTGGGCACTCATTCAATTTTCCCAGAAAAAAAAAAAATCAATTTTGTAGAAACAGTGTTTTCTATTGAAAAATCATTTTGACAGCAATGTCCCAAAGTGCTTCACCAGTCAGGTTTATGTGCAGGAAAATGAAGTTAATAACAGGGCAAAGCTCATCTAGCAAACAGGAGAAAAAAATGTAAGCACTATGGCTCAGGACAGACTGCCAGGTACTGATGGTTTGGGATAAGAATCAAATAATAATAATCTGCTAGCCAGAAGTGGAATAGATAGAATGCTCTGCTTCTTTAAGGATGTCTCCTGGAGCTGAGACATAAAGCAGAGAGACCTTACAAGCGTCTGTCAAATCAGCTCAACAGAAATAAGATGTATCTCCTGATAGCAGCAGCAGACTGTCAGCTATATGACAGGCTCTGAATAAATTGCTATTTCCCAAAGATTTCTTGAAGAACAGAAACATAAAAGTGAAAGAGGAGAATACAAACAAAAATTCTCTGCACTGTCTCCTTATGACCTGTGGATGATTTTTAAGAGAGAAATACTGCTTCTGAATAGATATACTTCTGTGTTTGATGTCTCCTAGAATCTCTGAACTGGTCATCAGTACCTTTGCAAGATGAACAAGCTCAACAGCAAAGGCTAGACACTGTTCCCAGCTCTTGGATAGGTATCATTTCTTCTGGGTCATCCACAGCATGGAGGAAAGAATAAACTAGTAACAGCCTGAGCCCTGGAAGGAGAGCAAAGCTGACCTCATTTGTGCAGAATTCTTTTTCACTAGACCTCAAAGGGGGTTAAAAGGGTGCATAAATTACAAAATTGTTGGCTCCCACATGAGGATATACTGGAAGAACAGTAACATCTGTGATCGTAACTCACATTTTCCCTGCTCTGTTTCTATAACCGGGCTCTTGCTTAGCTTCTCTTACCTTTTTTCCTACCTCCTCATCCAGCTGCTGTCTCTCCTCCTTCAGCCTGCTGTTGCACCCTCCCCAATGATGTTTCTCAGTCCCAAGCTTCAAACTTCTTGTACAATTTCATCCTTTTCCACCAGCTTCTTGTCTTGAGGCCATCAGTCAGCCAATGCATGCTTGAGATCCAGGTCAAACCTGTATTTTATCTTTCTTGTTATCACTCACACTGATCTCTCCTTGCCCAAACTTTTCCAGGCTCTTCGCCCTCGTGCACTTTCCAGTCCCAGTCTCCTTGACCTCCTCTACTCCACTTGCTGATTCCTGTACTGGCTGCTGAATAACACACAAGGACCATGAGGTTGTAACACTGGTCATGGAGAATCATTTCTAGAGTTGCTGTCATGCATCCTGCAAGTGAACAGGAGGACCTTCTGCCACCTCCTCCAGTCTGTATTTTTCCCCACCGTTGATTTTTACTTCGTGGTGCGCAGCTATAGAACTATCTCTGAGCAACTCATTTTGGTATTGAATGCAGTTTAATCACTTCATCAGTGCTTTCTCCCCAGCTTTGTTAGCCTGTCTGTTAGTCTAGACAGACTACCAGAAGAATGGGACCATGCTGCTTCCCACACCTAAGCTGGGTTACTGAGAGCTAGCTCAAGTATTCCCACAAGAGTCTTGATTTGTTCAGACTGCAACACCAACTCTTTGCCTTCTCATGTGAGCAACCTGTTTTCTTTCCATGATACCTGAAAAAGGAATTTACAGTATAATAGTGGAAAGTCTCTCTAGTTTAGCCTCTGAGGTCCAGTCTGTATTATCCCAGAGCAATAACTGGAGGGCAAATCTTCCTCATTTTCAGACTGCATCATTGTCAGGAAGGCAAGAAACCCCTCCTCGTCTTTGGCCTTTGTCTCTGGAAGTTACTCTATTAAGCACAGCCTGTGTTCTGGACTGCAGTTGTAAGTGCTGGCTATGCTGGTTGTATGCACGTTTCTCCACGGCCAGGATATTCTTTCATCTTCTGAATTATCATAGGTCACAAGCTGAGTGACAATGACATGGCAATAACCATCACAAGTGTGTTAGGTTCCCTGCATCTAGCCACCAAGCTGCTTTGGGGTTTCAGGGTCAGGAACTATCTGTCACTTCCATTAAAATGACAACAAAAGGTAAAAAGGAAGGAAGGGGAATTAAAGGAATTAAAACTGTAGGAACTCTTAAAAATATTTATCTGATTTATGTGTTACCAAGTGATGGCTTGCACATCATTTTCCATAGTTTTCAGCTTAATTACAATAGTGAGAGTTGTTTTATTTTTCCTTTATGCATGGACCCAAAAAGGATGCTAGTACCTCCTAATGTGACTGTGGGCTCATAGAGTTGTTCATTTGACTTCTGTGTACATGTGTGTGTGTGTGCGCTAAAAACAAACACAAAAATAGTTTGCAGAGACAAAATCTGATCGTTATGAAGGTATTATTATATTAGCTAACAGTGTGTTATGGTTAAGGGTATCTGATGAACTGTAGCATAAGTCTTTTCACTCTGATTTCTATTAGAGTTGTTAGCCGTTCTCAGCTTCTAAAATGAAATGGTTTCACAACTTGTGTATTTCCTAAGGTTCTGTCCAATTTTGTTTTTCAATATTTTTTTGGCGCTGCTTTGTTGTCTCTTTTATATGGGAAATAATGACAGGCTGGCCTAAACAGTGATCAGTGACAAAAAACCTAGTGATTTCAAGGTGCAACAGAATTTAGCTTAATGAATTCAATAACTTTTAGCATGTCTCAGGTGTCTGCTAGTGCTGGTATTAATCAGTCTGCTGCCAGCTGTTGGACAATAGCTTCTTGTTCTTCATAGCCTGTTGCTTAATCAAAAAAGTATTGTTGCCTGAGAACTTGGCAAGGACTTTAAGCTAGATTCAGATTTCATTTACTTCTGTGGGAAATTTGAGAAATGGTGTGGACATTAGTGGTGCTATTCTGGGTTTGCCTCTGTATAAATGAGATGAGTATATGGCTCTTTAGTTTTTAAATTTGTCTCATTCACAGGGAGCTTTTACAGCAAGCTTTTTAGCCGTGAAAAAACTCCTTGCTGTTGGTGTGTGCATGTGTGTGGATGTGCCTGTGTTTATGCATGTTGCACAGAGGATTAAATCTCACCCTTTTCGTTTGTCTGGTCCCTGCTGGCCAGCACAATACTAATTACCTTGGAAAATGATTGATGTTGTGTTAGAGCCAATATGCAGGTGGAATATGTGTTGTAATTTTCCATTCTTTAATTTATCTCCTGTTAACAGCTGATTGCTGCCTTGCACAGGGGACTGTGAAAAGCTTTACCAAAGGAAATATTTGGATGCATACAAATTTAAATCACAATTGCATGATGGAAAGGACTTTTATTTTGTTGAGCTTTTTGTTTTTAATTTTTCCCCCATAGGATTTGATTGCATTCACGTTGGCCAATCTGAGCGGGACCTTTCAGAGAGCTGACAAGTGAATGGGAAAGGTTTATGAAAGTGCAACCAAGTGAAGAGGTAAATTAAGCCTGTTCAAACATTTAAATGGACTGTGGTGAAAAATATAACTTCCATTTAATCCTTCATACTAGTGAGCAGACACCGCAGGTCAAATAATATTAGAAAACAAAGTTCATTATACATACAGAAATATATTATTTCTATCTCTAATATCCAGCATAACCCTCTGTGAAGTTTTGATTGTAAAGCTGGAATTTTGGAAGTGGTCGATGTTGCCAGCTCACTCTGCTACTAATAGGAAGAAGGGAGTTGATAGGACTCTGCCTCCTTGGAATTCCAAACTTTGCACAGTCCCCTTGCTTCCTAAGTCCACTAGCTACCTGTTTCTTGACCTGGACACTCTGTTAAGTGTTCTAGAGCCTGTAGCTTCTCACAAGATGCTCCTTTTATCATGCAGAAACAAAGAGAAAATGCATAGAAGAATGAGAAATTTTACATATCAGAAAACTTAGATGCATTCAAATTCATGCCTCTGGGCCTATCGGAAGATCCTTAACTGCTCAGACCATGTCTGACAATAGGATTTAGCTTCGGTTTTACTAAGTAGGAGTGTAGTCAGGACTGGATGGTAACACAGTATCTTTCTACCAAAGTAGATGCTATTTTGGCCTCTTCACAAAAAGAAGATCTGGATATTTCTGTCTGGTTTAAGTTAAGTGTTATTTTGTTTGAAGGGTCAGAAGACAAGGGCAGACAGCTAATATTTTGCTTTTAGTGGTTTGCTGAATTTCAAAACATCAAGAGAACAATCTGTTAGTTCTTCAGTTTTTCATGAACAATGTTGAATATCTTTCGCCATTTCTCTCCCTCAAGCAATTGGTCTGAAATTAGATTGGTTCACAGAAAAGAAGAATTAGAGATTACAAGAGTAATTCAGTAATTACTCTTACTGGACTGAAGTGGTCCAGTGGTAAAACTTCCAGACTTAACCCCAGTTCACCCAACTGTAAATGGATGATTCAGCCAGAGGAATCAAATGTGTCCAAAATCCTGGATGCATCCCATCATCTCCAGTAGCTGATGTGGATATCCACACCTGCCCAGTGGGCCAGATAGTCTTGAACACACTTTGGATGAAGTAAGTAAACTCCAAAGCTATCACTTCCACATCAAATGCACCTACAATTCCTTTATAGTACAACTACATTAGAGAACAAGGTTAGTATTATTACCAACACCTTATTATTGCTACAACTTAACCATTGGACAAAATCCTGTAAATGTTCCACATGAGAAAATCTCATTAAAATTAATGGCAATTGTTCCAGTACAAGTGTATTTTCTGCTCTTTTGTGGCTGACATTTTTAAAAGTATTTCACTTACTGTAGTTCAGTAGTAGGGATCCTTTTCCAAAACTGCATGAAAGGGGGGGATTCGCACTAATATTTTAAAGAAATAACCTTTGCATAACAATGAAATAATATGGAATTAAAAACCACAAACGGTGCCGCCTTTGTGGATTTAACAGCTAACCTAATTCAGGTGCTTCTTCACCAGGCTGGCCTTCGCTCTTCTCTGACTGCACAGAAGTGCAATGACAGTTTTTTCATTGCTTCAGTCTTTAGACTCTGTTTTTTGTTTTAAGTCACAACTAATTGGCTTGCTTTCTCAGATGTGTTGTGTTTTACTTTTTCCTACCTGGGTAATTAATAGCCATTGAACCCCAGTGAATCTGATTACTGACAATGACTTTGAGGCGAGTTTATATCTTCTACAGATCAGATCTTACATTACTAGGTTCTGTAAACCAAGTGATTTCAGGAGGATAAGAAAGTGGGTGGCAAACATACTTTCCAATAGATATAAACCCAAATACTTAAGTAGAACATGTACAAGGTCTCCTGAGAGATGTTTCTGTTATAGCTATAAGAGAAAAAGTAATAAAGAGAACACTTCAGTAGTGTTGAAACAATCTGTCGCAGAGCAGACACAGGGATGTTGGCATACGTGCAGATACCTATTTCCCGCATCCACTCATAGAGTTCCCAGGATCCTCCTCCTCTACTCTATTGATTTCTGTGCTAGTCCTTTGAGAGATGCTGATATCTCATGATACTCTGTCACCGCATGTTTATAACCTTTCCATTTCAGCATGGCAAAGAGTAATGTTAATGGTGAGGGTGAAGGGAAAGGTAAATGTTTAATTGTATTGAATGGAATCCATCTCATGTCTGATATAATGATCCTTCCTTGATCCATGCCAGTTAATCATAGTCGAGAGATGTTTCCTAACTTCAACAGGTGTTAGCTGACTTTCTTCAATTTGTCCTTCCACACAGTAGAATAGTGTGTCTTTTACTCATTGTGAGTATCAACATGTAATTTAACAATACTGTGCTTATTTCAACCAGCTATTTCCTAATCATTCGCATTTACATTTTTCAGCAGCTCATTAGACTAGAAACAAGAATGTAAAGCAGTTGTGGTAACTTGCATTTCTGTTTTGTTACTATAAAAGGTGCAAATACTGGTCTTTTTCAAGGCTGTGACTGTAAATATGAAAAACATTTGCTCTACCATCAGCTAAGACCAGAGAGAAAGTGGGCAAACACCTGCCCATATGGAGATTGTGCACTGTTTCAGGTTCTGCAGAGGTGATGATAAGTTTGGGATTTTTCTGGGGGATGAAAGGGTTGCAAACACATTTCTTTACAAGCATCTCAGAGAACTTAAAACCTCCTATATGCTGCCAAAAGTTTTTTATTTTTTTTTTTTCAAAGATTTGATTAACAGGGAATGCAAAAGCATTTGCTACTTTTCACAAGCCCATGTGGTATCATATGATAAAGATATCAAAACAAAGCAGATCCAAAGGCTGTACATTTCACCGTACACGGGATAAGTACTAAAATTCAACAAGACCAATCCAGGTTAGTCATTAGGTAAAAAAAAACAAACCAAGACAGTAAAGGCAGTGAAGCATTGGAATGGATTGCCTGAAGATGTGGTGCTCACGTCTTTGGAGGCCTTGTTGAGGCAAACATCTGTCAGTAATGATGCAAGTATGCGTGATTCCTCTCTGCAAAGGAGAATAGATGATCTTATGAGGACCTATATAGCCATATTATTTTCCATTATCTGTGGCAAATATTGCTATTCCTAACTGTTAAGGCACCTCAGAATACAAACTGCAAAATGTAGCATGGTGGGCACAAAGTAATCTAAAATAGCTGGGGGAGTTTTGTCTTTTAAAGCCGAGGTCTAAGGCATCTAACACAGTTACTGGAAGCAATTTCGGTCTGTAAGCCAAAACAATGTTTTTCAAATCTCTGCTTCAGCTGCAGCCTAGCTTTAGAGATCTAACAAAAGTGTGAGATGTTAACAGCCCCTGTTGCACCTCAGCTTTGACTGCTGTGCGTGCTCAGATGCTTTTCTGCATTTGTAGAGTGTGACAGCATGGTGTCTGTCTGGCCCCAGCTCCTGCTGTGTACCGCACGCAAGGTGCTCCCTCCTATTACATGTGAGTGGTACTCTCATGCTGTGTTTACCAGCCCAGGCTCAGCACAGGATATGGTGACACTATATAAAGGATATGGTGTTTCTATATAAAGCCCAGCCAGAGATAAAGATGTGTTGTTGTTCTGTTGAGAGAAACAAATAACATATTTATGGCTCTGAACAGCATAGCAAAAATAATGTCAGGTCGAGCCACTGTCAGGTAAAGCGGGACAGGGAGCAGTGCTCTAGATGTTCTGGTTGTGAAGGACAATGTGTTTGTACATCAGACTGATACCAAAGATACGTGACTTGTAAGTCATAAAACTAATGTCACTTTCTCTGGACAACAGTCTGAAGGATCTGGCCGTACTTGCCACCTGCTTAATGCTCCCAGCTGAGAGATTCTGTGTAGAGGTGGTGGCAGGTGCCAGAGAGGGCTGTTTGCTGGAGAGAAGGGAGCACGTTATGCACAGCAGGCATGGGGCAGTATGAAGGATTGCCAGGGCTGGGCAGATGGGCGTGTAGTCTGGAGGGCACTGTGAAAAGGGGATGCAGGGAGAAACGGCCATCCTCTGCTACTCTTTCTGCTGTAGCCTTTAACATGGGATATTCCTCTCATACCTCCCTAAATTAACAGAGTAAGAGCACAGAGAAATTTTTCTCCCCAACTGGAAGTTCTTCACAGAACTAATGCAATTTGTTTATTTCTTAAAGGATCAGAGGGACCTCCTCCTAACAGGACAAGTGCCTACTAACACCGGTACAGGACAGGTGCCTACTAACACTGATACAGCATAGCTGCAGTGATTCATGTTCAGCGAATTAGCTCCAACACCAAGAGCTGTAACAACCTGGATCTCTCCTGGAGATCATTCCTGCAGAACAAATGGCTGGGCTGTTTGCTAGTGCTGAACTCCACACTGTTGCTGGTAAAGTGCTCGTAAAGCTCTTAAACTCACTAATTCAAGGCAAGCTTGGATACAGCTGCGCTATGCCCATAGTGCAGGGACTAGCGTCAAGACATATGGTGCAGGGTACTTTTTCTCACCTAGTAAGAGCAGGATCAGTTGAATGCTAAGTGGAAAACAACCAAGACCACATCCATTAAATACCTGTATGTCTTTTCTAATCATTCAAATGGAAGTTATTCAAATTATTGAAGTTATTCAGTACTGTGTACTTGGACAAGAGAAAGAAAGAAGATGTAATTTCCCACTCGAGAAAAAAAATAATGTCAACTTTGCAGTTTCTTATCATACTTAAAATTTCCTTGACTTGGCAGGAGCTAGACTAAAGGTAGATATCAGAAGTTTTATTTTGGGAAAACTGCTCTTGGCTCCTCCTCTCTCTCCTGCAAACACAAATTGTTACCTGCTAAAGACACCAAGGGCCATTACTTACTTCTTTGCTATTTAAGGTTATGCGGTCTATAATATACTTGAGAGACCTTCTTTTCTATGTCATACAGTAAATTTGATTTTAAAATTCACATAATACATTAGCATAAAAACTTGCCCTTCTGTCTTAAAATGTATGATGTCAAAAATCTGCATGCGCTTATGTCTTTTATGGACATTGTCCTGGTCTGAGTTAGAACAGAACTAATTCTGTTCAGTGATTTTGCTTTTCAGCTCAGTCTCTGCTAAGTGACTGCACTTTCTGAAGTTAATGTCATAGTTTTGCAGACTGTGTCTGCTCCTAGCAGTGACAGTGCTTGATGTTTGCAGTCACTGCCAGGGACTGGTGTGCAGAAAGGCTCTGGCTGACACTTGCTCCTGGGCAGACCAAGGTCACTGCTCAATCCTGTGTCCCACGGTGGGGTGCAGTGAGTGAGAGGCTGCACCTGCGGGGAGGAGCGGACAGGACAGGGGACCCTACACTGACCAACAAGGGGTTCCATCCCATAGACGTCATATTCAGTATAAAGCTGAGGGATCACAAGGGTCAATCTCTCTTCTTCAATGGTCAGCGCCCAAGGAGAACTCTTTCCATTCTGCCTTTGATCCCAATCCGTGCATTCCTGAGTCCAATTCTGGAATCCAGCTCCTGAATCTGATTCCTGATACCTCTGACTCCAGTCTGGGACTTTCCCAGTGCCTGCCCACAGCATCAGTGGTGACAATGATGTAATTGCAATCAGGGGGTTTGGATTCGATGTTGGTTTTGTATATATTTGTATATATTTCATGTTATTGTTATTATTTTCATTAAAGCAGTTTTAGTTTTCTTTTCCAATCCATAAGTCTCTCTCCCTTATTGCCTTTCTCCTCCCCTTTGGGAAGGGGAAGTGGGTAATAGAGAGCATCTGTCATTCGTCTAGTGGCCAGCCCAGCCCTAACCCATGACAGACATTTGCTCCTTAAACATCTTTACTCTTCTGACATTGGGATCAGAATATAAACCACCCTGTCTTTTTATTTTGTCCTTTATTTTTAACTGGTAATTAGGGCTATTACCTCAGCCCCTGGTTCCTTCTATGTCCTCTACAGCCTTTAGTGCCTATGAGAGACATCTCTGGAGGGAAACACATGTAACCTGCCTTAGGTAAGAGCTAATCTGTAGCCACCTTGGATTCCTAGAACATGTTGTTCAGGGACACCAAATATCCCCTATGTCCATCTGTCTGCAGTGCAGGCTGTCTTCTGAAAAGCAAGCATTTCAAATTGGATGACAGTATCCTGAAAGTTTTCCACCACGTATCTGAAAGCTCTACAAAGTATTTAAGGATATCTGTTGGAAGAACAGCCTGGATCGTATATAGTAATATGTCTCTGTCCTAGGCATAAATACAGGCCTTTCATGGGAACTTGCAGGCAAGAATGGAATTATCTCGTAACACAAACTGGTGCTGAACAAGGCAGCCCAGGAAAATGGGGAGCATTTCAAAATTATAAGCAGTTATATTAAAACAATAATATATGTTTAAATATTTCTGTTTTGTCTATTAAGTGTTACCCTTATGCCAAGAATAACAAGTTATCCTGCTTTCAAAATAGGGGGGAAAAAAATCTATTTTGAAGCAGCAATCAAAAAGTGTAGGAGATTTGCTTTTATGACCTGACTGCCTCTGTGGTGTGCTTCTGTAGAATTATTGTAGCAGGGATTGGACTACTTACTAGATGAATAGCTTTGTATCCAGTGATTTTGCAAACCCATCCATTCATCTTTTGAATAATTACTGTGTTTGTATATAACCAGCAAGATTAATAAAATATAAGTTGGAGAGAAAAACAAGATACATCACAAAGATAAAACAGCAAAAACCGTATTTGTAGTCCCTTTTAAGGAGGAGTTTCTTACTAAAGATTTAACTTTTAATTAAATTTATGTATTTTATTTATAGTTCCTTTTATTATTTTTTTGAGAAAATGCTGACACAGCAGTGGTTTCACTAACAGAATCTATGGTATTGCTGTCATAAATATTATGGCAACCCCCTCCTCTGGACCATTTCCTTAAGCATTAGCATTTTCAGAATGCATTTGGGTTTGGCCACCATGAATTCATGCATTGTATATTTGAGTGTAAAATTGTAATTGTTAAAATATATGGCCTTAATGGATCTTGAACTGGCACAGAAAAACCAAAGGCAGAGCTAAGAAACAAGGAGAGAAATATACGTATTTTGGCATAGAGCACAGCTGCAGCCAGCAGCTCACCAAACTTGTATTGTCCAGTGATTGAAATTGTGTTGCCTAATTTTGTGTGTTTTTTGGGTGGTTTTCAGGGCTGTCTCAGATTTGCCTCTGGTAAGTCTACCATTGTTACCTCTTTTCTGCTATCAGCTGTGAAGATACTTAAGAGAAGCACGATTTGGGGCTCAGGAAAGTACAGGAAGAGGGCGTGTTAGCAAAAAAAAAAAAAGAAAAGTTAACTGAAAGGCCAAGCATCAAGGAAGAAATGCTCCCTTGACGTCAGACAGTAGATTAGGCTGAGATTCATAAGCAGCTTTACATGCTCTGTGACTAGCTCATGTTACAAACATACATAAACAGATAGTCTTAAGTGACATCTTCAGACTCCACGTAACTATTCTATTCTCCATCACGGAGCTCCCTTGAATGGTCCTTACACACAATTACTGTTAGTGGATAGAAGGATGATGAGAGAAGCAGAATGTTGGTAAGAGAAAGGGCAGATTTATCTTGTGTATAGGTGGGATCTATCCCTCTGTACAGAACAAGTATTTTGAAAAAAAAATGTAAGAGATGAAGACAAAGGGTAATGGCTGAAAACAAAGGACTAAAGCTTCACAGAGTGATGCTAAGAACAGAAGGGAATTTTGATGAAGGAATGTGTTGATTGCTTGGTTTTGGGAGAGTTTTTCACAGCGGGATAGAAGTAAGAGGCAGTAACCAAACAATAGTAATGTCTCAGATTAGAAGGAGTCCATTACTAAACTTCCTCTCTTTCCTTCCCCAGAAATACTGCTACCAAAGGACAGCTTTCAAACAGAGCCCAAAATGAACTGGGAAAGAGTACAATTGTATAGGGCTACATGTAAATACTTTGTACAGAGAGGAAGATGAGAGATATTCCCATTCGGTCTTGATAGGATGAATAATTGTTGATCAACTGTTGATCAAGGTAAGATCAAGAGATTTTTATAAGTAGGTTTTGAATACGGTCAAATACTGACACATTTCTCAAACAGCATAGCTTAAATTCATGCTTCCCTCTTCTAGGTGGTAGCAAAAAGGAGAATTGCTTTGGATAAGCAAAGTTTTTCAGCCAAACAGAATGCTTTCCAAGGCATTAACTTCCTTTTGTCTTCAAGACAGCAGTTTCTTAACTATCACTTTAAACTCTTTAACTCAGGCATCTAGAGTGGTAGAAAAATACCACAGCTGACTAAGAGTACTAGAACTGGTGTCATAAACCTGCACCTTGGGCAAACTGCTGTGAATTTTCTTTAATAGCAAGAGAGAGAAAAGGGAAAAAAAAATCCCAAAAAGTGGCCTGGGACTTTCTTAGTGTGTGTTTCTCCTGGTTTGAGTTAGAACAGAACTAATTCTGGCCAGTGATTTTACTTTTCAGCTCAGTCTCTGCTAAGTGACTGCACTTTCTGAGGGTAACGGTGTATTTCTGCTCCTAGCAGTGATAACTCTTGATGTTTGCAGTCACTGCCAGGGACTGGTGTGCAGAAAGGCTCTGGCTGACACTTGGTCCTGGGCAGACCAAGGTCACTGCTCAATCCTGTGTCCCACGGTGGGGTGCAGGGAGTGAGAGGCTGCACCTGCGGGGAGGAGCGGACAGGACAGGGGACCCTACACTGACCAACAAGGTGTTCCATCCTATATACATCATATTTGGTATAAAGCTGAGGGGTCACAAAGGTCAATCTCTCTTCTTCAATGGCTGGCGTCCAAGGAAGACTCTGCCCCTTCTGCGTTCGATCCCAACCCATGGGTCCCTGAGTCCAATTCTGGAATCCAGCTCTTGAATCTGATTCCTGACTACCTCTGACTCCAGTCTGGGACTTTCCCAGTGCCTGCCCACAGCATCAGTGGTGACAGTGATGTAATTGCCATCAGGGAGTTTGGGTTCGATATTGGTTTTGTATATGTTTGTATATATTTCATGTTATTGTTATTATTTTCATTAAAGCAGTTTTAGTTTTCTTTTCCAACCTGTAAATCTCTCTCCTATATACCCTTTTTCTTCCCTTTGGGAAGGGAACAGGGTTTATAGAGAACATCTGTCATTTGCCAAGGGGCCGCTCAGCCTTAACCCATGACAGTGTTTCAGGTGACATGGAATCTGTAGAAGTGGAATTTAAGGAAGTTAAAGAAAAGATGATAGATAGTTTATATATGGCTGATCTTGGTGTGAGAAGGGTAGATTAGATGGTTTCATGATCTTCCATGTCTGTTTCATACAGCTCTACAAAAGTGTTTGAAATAAAGCTACTCATGCTTGGAAATCCTGACAAGGTGGCAATGCAGTTGATGGGAGGGCTTGTTTTGATTTTTAATTTTTATTCCCTCTTGTAATTATCAATACTAAACATATGAAGTTAGCTGCAATGGTCTCAGCAGCATTGTATGACACTGTATGTTTTTAATACCTCTGAGAACATAACAGGTAGGGAAGAAGAAAATAGTATGTTTCTTCAACCTGAAAACACTGGGAAGACAGAATCAGAATCACAGAACCACAGAATGGTAGGGGTTGGAAGGGACCAAATAGAGGTAGGATGACTAAACAGAGTCTACACTCAAAATCAAACACATCTCATTCAGATACTTTGAACAAAAGGCCATGTTCAGAGACCTGGAGGTAGGTTTTGGGACCACTAGGACACAAATCTCTGACCCAGATATGTACCACCACCTAACTTATCTACTATTGAAGCAACTAAATGAATCCCTGGGCCCTTCCAGCAAAGTCCCAGTGTCACCTGCCAGGATGTGTAGGAGCCAGAGTGCATGAAATCGCTCAAGGAGTACAGAACAGGTCCCCATTGCAAAACATTTGGTAGGCTGAACTGTATAGCTCAGAGGAATGAAACGACGCTTTTCTCTTGGCCATCATAGGAGTCTCTGGCTGGACCTTATCATGAAGCAGCCATTTAAAGGTCAGGTGAAGCAAGCTCTTAATGAGTGTCCTCTGCTGGCTATGGGGGACCTAAGCAGTCAGAAACTAAGAAATTCTAAGAAAAATACTGCTTTGAGAAAAACAGAGATGGCACAATTCCTTTTTGCAATGAGAAAATTGAGCTTTTAGAAGCCTTTATTTTGCCTTGACTCATTATAGCCTTCCATGTGTTTTGGTCAAAGTTCATGGAAATTGGTGTATTTCTGGAATTTTTTGATGGACTGGCATTTACTGATGGACTGGCATTTTCTGATGCAGAAAAAATGAATTAATTTTATCAGAAAGTGCCATCAGCTCTTGTTGGAAAATTTTGAAATTTTTTATATATTGGGGATTTTATTATGTGTTTCATTGTTATTTAGAAAGAATAGCAAAACTTTAAATGTTTTCAGCTGAGAGCGCTGGCCTCCCACACTTCCTTTTTAAAACCAAGCTACCACAGACTGGTTTTCTGAAACATGGTGTTTGTTCCTTTTTACCGTATTTAGGTTTAAGAAGCATTTGTCAAGCAGGCAGCTGAACTCCACCTCTTGCTGATGGCATGCATTGTCTGCAGGTTTTGCCTTCCTGCTATGCACAGTGACTGGTACTGAACCTTCACCCCAATGGTACCCTGACTGACAGCAGTGGAGAAAACTACACAACTAAATAAAGTATTTGAAAAGAAATACACCCACGTCTGAATATTTGAGAAGGGGAAGAAATAGCAAAACATTCCAGATTTATGAGGGACCATTAAGGGTGTTGTACAGGTTTGCATGAGCAGTTATATAATTTAGTGGCTCTCATGTGATGTTCTGCATTATATTTACAATAGAAAGAGGGAGGGAACTGCACCCAGCTGTATTAAATAGAACTATTTTTACCAATGTTGCTGGTGACAATATTACTCCAAAGCTTGTGCACGTCATCAGAAACCAGAGCTAAAAAATATAGCACTCTTTAGGTGTATTTTATTATTTCACAATAATTGGATAGCATGACACCTAATGAAAATTTACATTAGGCAGACACCTAGTGTAAATTTCACACTTTTTCAGCCTTACATCCTCTCTTTCTGGCTCAGTATACCTGTTCTGATGGCTTGGAAAATACGATTTTTGGTGAATTCTTATGAAATTAAAATATCTAGGGAGTTTTGAAGTATTTTCAGCAGGAAAGTATTTATCAGCAGGAAAATAATTAATAACACTACTGGGAATAAGTTCTTCGCTTCAAAGTCAGCAGGGGTTTGTTATTATTAACAGGTTTGGAGCAATGGTTCAGAGAAATGGTAAAAAAGCTGATTTCTTAGACTCTGAGTCTACAAACAGGGATGTACTTGCCTAAAATTATACAAGTAACTAGTCTTACTGGAAACCCTCCTAAACCTGAGCACATGTGTAAGCATTTGCAGAAGCAGCCCTCAGTGTGGATACATCTGACTCATCTGAAATCAGTAAAAATAGATTCTTGAACTTTTCCTGAAATTTTAGACGTCCCTGTGCGTACTGCATGAAATTTAAGATCAGTTCTCATTTTAGCTGAAACTAGCCTGGCCTTCTTTAATGAGAACAGTGTTTTGTTTTCGAAATAATATTTTTCATGGAAAGTGTTAGGGGGTTTTAATGGGATGTGCTTTCTAATAAACAGCCTTTCATTGCAGGTTCTGAAAGTGCCTCATGAATGTTTTAGTCGCACATCACCCGAAGTGGAATGGTATTGTTGTGCTTGTTTTGCAGACAGGAGGCTGAAAGGCAGAGACTGTGTGAGTTCTGTTGAATCGAGTCCACCGTGTTAATGGCTATTCACAAAATTATTATCACGCATAACTCTCCTCTCCCATACTTATTAGCCATGTTCCTTTGGATATACTTTTATGACTGACAGCTAATGCCTGTGATGAAGATAACTATAACTTTGATTTGGCAGACTATTCCTAGTAAGAAAATGCTTGCTCGTAACCTCCCTTTCTCATTCTTTTAAACAGGACTTTGCAATTATGTGCTCAAAGCCAACACTTTGCTTAAGTGCTTTTTAATTCAGGCTCTGTTTGAATACTGGAGATGAAACCTGGTAGACAAAGGGATGTTTTTGTTTCTGAATGGACACCTACAAAACCTGTATTCACCTGGGCACTGAGATTTGCAGACAGATTAATGTAAAAGTATGCAAAATGATTATTTAAGTATCCATTTTATCTAACAGTAATAAAGCAGAATTCAGATCTTAGTCTGTTTAAGAGAAAAGCCTTTCCTATTGTTTTAAACTGAAAAGTTTTATGCTAAAATGCTGATAAATTCTGTGTCTGAAAAATTTTTGTGCCTGTTTTCACTGGTACAAAACTGTTACAAACCAAAGGCTGAACTGAGAATTCTGAATAGTGCAGATATTTTCCTGCTTCACACAAATGGTTCATTATGGTATGTGAGATTTTATAAAGAAAATTATCTATTTGCATACAAAATTGATTTTCATTTCTAATAGACCCTGCTACAGGCTGACCAAGCCTCAGTAAAATATCATATAATTACATAAAGAACAGATATTAGTTACTTCATAATGATCCTATTCTAAACTTG
This sequence comes from Bucorvus abyssinicus, assembly GCA_009769605.1. Lineage (NCBI taxonomy): Eukaryota > Metazoa > Chordata > Aves > Bucerotiformes > Bucorvidae > Bucorvus > Bucorvus abyssinicus. Next base: position 19,141,208 of record CM020036.1, read on the forward strand.
CAGTTACTCTGATGAAAAAATAAACAAAACCACATTAGATAATTAGCACATAAATGTATTCACAGAACACTTTTTTCTTCCAGTGAAGGCTGCAATTAAACCAAGACTTATAATAATTTGCAGTATGTTTGACCAGTGTTAAAATTAACAGATGGTTATTGTACCAAAAGAGAGCATTTCAAGCAAATAATTCCACTTAAAATATTAAAAAAGCACATTTTCCAGTTTATACCGTTGGCGGTTATAGTGGTGTGTTTGATTAATGAGCTGTTTTATTGGTGATGCAAATAATGTGTAATGTCATGAGACCCATGTGTTATAGATTAGAAGGGTATTAAACTTACCTTGGCACGAAGCGAAAAATCTAAAATATCCCTCTGGTAAAATATATCATGCTAGAGGAGAAGACATGCTGGCATTGTTTGTATTTATGCTTTTCATAAATTGCATGTCATGTTTACTTAGGTTTAGGATCCAATCAAGATCTTTTTTTCTCATATTTTTGCTTCTCTTTATCTGTCAGTTCCTCTTGCAAGTTGTGTTTGCAATGGTCAACAATTGCATGTGAAACCAGACTGTGTGTTACCTGCCACTTATAAACAAAGACATGAAGGAAGATAGCAGTGTCTAATTTTTCATAAAATGATATTGCTATTTATTTCCATTTATCTAGAACGGTGCAAACTACAAGCGAATGAGGAAGGCATGTGCATGCAGGAAGCGCTGTGAGAAGGATCCTCAGCAAAGCCCCAAGTCACACAATGAAAATGCACCTGATTCCATATAGTATGGGAAACCTAAACCACAGGTCGGGGTCTATTTAAAGGTTCACTGAGATTCTGGAACCTTTGGGTTAAGTGTAGTTGGGAACTTATGGCCTGACTTATTAATCCAATGGGAAACTATATAAAAACCCCAACCAAACCCAGAAATGGATGAAACTCAGTGGTTTGGGTTGAATTTTGCTTTGAGGTTTTGAATTCTGTTGACACTGAATGGTAGACTGGGAATCAGCGTGGACTGCTGCTTTGTGTGCAGTGCAATACAATGAAACTGCCAAGTTTCGTGTTATTCTCTCCAGGTCTATACTTGACTTGAAAATCTGGCTCTCAGAAGTTTTTGTGTATTGTTCCAGGGCCAAAACCGACTACTTCTTCTGGTGATAAAATTCCAAATGAGACCTACCCCTCAGAGGAAAACAGCTATCTCCTCTTCAAATTTCATCTTTTCCTGCCAGTAAACTAAGCCTGATTCTTCTTCCTTTGTTTTCCCCCCTAAATTTCTATTGACTTTGGTAGCCTGGGAAATGCTTCCTTGCTGATTGTGACCACCCCAGATGGGATGCCTTCTGCCACTAGACTTTCAACAACCAAGGTAAAATACACCAGCACATGCAGTCCATTTCTAGAATTTTTGAGCAGATGCATCTGCAAGCAACCAGGCATCTCTCCTTTTTTAGAGCAAAATGTAAACAGATGTGATTTCCTACAGAAAAAAGACTTTAATATACTTTTATAGACAAAATAGACTTAAAATTTTTTACGCTTATGTCATTCTCCAGTACTGTGATCATGAAAAAAGAGCACTAGAAAAGCTGATGGTTTTGATCCCGTAACTACAGTGGTCTTTCTTTGAGGGCAAGGACACTGTAGCAAAATTTTTCCTGTGGATTCAGCTAAAATTGAGCCCTTTGATAAAAACTGGAGTCACAGCTCATACCACAGAGACATAAATCATCTCCACTTTGCTGTCTTGGTCAGCAGCATCCCAAGGAGGAAATCCCATCAGGGTCTGCATGTGAGACCACTGCTCTTGTCTCTCTCATGTCCCCTCTGAGGCTGTGCAGCGTTAGCGTCTTCTGAGACCCGCTGCCAAATATCATCTTGTGCTCTAGCTCTTTCAGGCAAAGAAATTGTTGGGTGGTACAACCTTGGGCTGAATTCAGATCCCTGAAATTTCCTTTTTCCAGAAGAGCTGGTTCCACCACTCGCTTTACAGCACACACTCATCTGGAAATGATCATCTTGGGCCCCGGTCTTGCACTTAGGCAGGTGCTGCACTGTACTATAGCAGATTGCTTCAAGGAAATCAGTGGGTGTGTTTGAAAGACTAATAATGTGTGCAAGTGTTGACAGGATTTGGACCCTAGTCGCCACAAGAGTATGTTAACATACCAAGGTGGTTGAGGTGGGGAATGCAGAGAGAAAGGGCTTTCTTAGACAGAAATCCTGTTTTCATGCAAATGTGCTTTAAAAAAAATATGTATTAAAAAAGGAGAAGAAAGATACTAAAAATGTATTTTATGGTAAATAGACCTTTCTCCCTAGAACACTGCTCAATTTTCCAGAAGGATCCAGCCATGCATTAAGCACAGGATTAGTTTTCTCATCTTGGTAGCATTGTGACAGTTTAAAATAACTTTCATAACTAATGTAGCCTCCATACATTACAGTGTGATCACATCCAAAGAATAGACATTGACAGATTCGAAACAATTATGTAAATTCACCTAGGGTCCTATTTAAATGCACATTTTTCAGACTTACAATCAAAAGAAAGCACTCTCAACCAACCTTTAGTGATTGCTGAGGAAGCTATACCTACATCCCTACACTAAACCTAGCACAATATGCTATAAAAACCTCATTACACATCCAAGCTGTCTTTGTATCACCATTAAATACCCTTCCATACACATTCTGTAAATCACACACGTATAAATTACTCATTTATAATAGCTGCCAGCTGATGGCTGCAGCAAAAATTGTACTTTTTAAAAAATATAGCTGGCTTTTTTTTATGAGCACCTGATGATCCCAAACTGCCTGTTAATGGAAGGCAAAAAAAACACGTAAGGAAATACTCCTGATACATCCTCTTTTCCATGATGAACTCTACAATAATCAACCGTGCTCCAGACTGGAAATTTGTAGTGGAAAGCATGGTCATATCTTTTTCCAGCATATTTCTGCTGGAGTTAGTGTTGAATAGTTACTGATAGCTCAATAATGTAACACTCAGAAAACCTGTTAAAATAGCTTAGAAGAGCAAAAGACATACTGCTTCTTGTTCTTCATGAGCAATCGTATGCATCTAGCATGCATCTAGCATGCATCTAGCTCTTTGGAACTGTTAGAAGAGATCTTTTCCAACTCCTACCATTCTGTGATTCTGTGAAGTTTTGAGGTGATTTGAGCTCCATGGGCCTTTCATTGTGACGGATATTCCCTGTGAAATATTTACAGAATTTTCCTAAATAGAAGGAGGCATAGGAGAGGGAGAAAAGAAATTCTCTCCATCACCATGTACTAAGGAGAAAAAATGAAGTGAGCAAATGCTCGAGGAGAAAGATAGTCAAACAGAAGGTGAAGGAAGATGGAATGAACAACGGAAGTCTTATGTGAGGTAGGACTCTATATTTTTCAAGGACCAAGTCCACTTGCATAGACATCTGAAGGAGGCAGACAAATTATTCCAGTTATGTTCTGTGGGTCTTTTAATTGTTTCAATTTTTCTTAAAAATGCCACAACTCTATTTGTACCACATGGGAAATTGTAATCCATAAATTCTCCAATTTTAGTGGGAGGCGTGTCTTAGAATGACCCTTTTTCTCTTGAATACTTGGAGATAACAACAATCAAATTCATATTTGAAATTTTTTACTTGGAAATTAGCTTTAAAAAGTTATATGTATTCACTAGAAAAATAGAAATGTACAGCGTGACTTATGTCTCTCATCAGAAGTCTTGCGCTGCCTTTTGTATAAGCTAATACTCACACAAAATGTTCAGAAAGCAAAGATGCACCAAACCAACAAAAGCTCTGAATGAGCAAGATTGATTCAAACAGAAAATGTAACCTGCAGTTAGAATTAGAAATTGCTGAAAATAGTGAGTTTTTCATTTGACCCAAGTGTCCACCAATAATGAACTGCAACTCTTGGAAACATGCCCTGATATTTGTTGGGCTATTTTTGTAAAACCTGAGATGACTTACCTGGGGATATTGGAATTATTCCCCACTTGTGATCATGTATTTTTTAAGTAACGTTTTCTGTGCTTTTTAATTATCATATAGAGAGAGGGTTCTTGAAAGAGCAGGCTGGTGTTCAGGTCCAGGACTGCCCAAGTCAGATCTTTACAGTTTGATGTTTGCACTTTAAAATCCAGATGCTTTGCTTTTATTATATGATTTATATTGGACATCTGCTGCAATGGACTCTCACACCCTCCACTCCCACTTTTATGTTCATATTGAGAATGACTCTGGTTTCGCTTTAGATCTGTCCAGCTACACAGCCTGTAGTTTTTGCCTCAGTTGCTGCATATTGCTGCATTCAATCATTCCTTCTCACAAACAGTCTCTCTTTTGCAATCTAAATTTGAATTACATCTCTCTTCCCCAGTTGCTGGCACTCATTTTCTAGCACAATTCAGTTAATTCTTACCTACTAAGTATCAGTAACTTAACGTTTAATATAATTTTTTTCCCTCTCTCTGTGTGCATGTAGTGGTGGGTGAGGGGAGGGAGTAATGTGTTATGTTTTAAGGTGCATTTTGTAAAAGGAATGGATTTTTTTGGATTCAGAAGCTCTCCACTCTCTATAAGAACTGCAACAGCATTACAGAGGCAATAAGTTATACTCTCTGATGATCAGTTTGATCCTTCTATTCATCTAGTCCTAGCTCTAGATAACTTTAGCATGTAAGCCTGGGATGCCATCAGATGGCAGAAAATTCAGTTTCACGTCAGAAGTCTTGCGTCCCAATTCATTGCACAGGTAAAACAATGTGCCTATGAGCAGGACTGACAAATCACACAGGGTTATGCGCAGGTGCCATTTGGAAATGCTTAGGAAAGAATACTTGCCTCATAAAGAAAAGTTACTGGAAACTGAAAAATACCTATTAAAATCTAGGCTAGCTCAATTCTTTCCCAAAAAGAGACAAAATGAGATACGTTCTTTCCATTAGTCACTTTAATCTTTGGATTCCACAACTTTTATTTCCCTTTCCCCTATTCTGATGAATAATTAAGTGCCTAGTGGGATAGGAAAGATTGAGGGAGGCTGACCTGGCACATGAGCTATGAGTCAATGGTACCTTATTTCCTAAGAAATGTAGAAGCAATTTTTTTTCTTATCTTCCCCATTAACATCTTAATTTCCCAATACAATTCTAAGACAATTAGATTAGTCACTCTTGCCAGTCTGCCAATTTTAATGTGAAACAATGATGGGCTGTGAATAAATACTTTTCTCCTTGTTTGCAGCTCTAGGTGTTTGTAGAATAAACCACCACTTCCTTTGACTACATTTAAAGGCTATGAAAGGTTTAGTTTCAACTCTTTGACTCAAACCAGGAAGAACTTGGGAGTTGGAAAACAGATCTTCAGCTTCCCTAAATTGTAGATCTTAGTATTCACATGTGCTGAAAACATTTCTCAAATAGTTTAGTCTGTGGCTGTTCTGGACAGAATGAAACAGGTTGGCAACATCTGGGTTGGGAACCCCAGCAGCAGCTAGGGCTCTGGACAGAAGGACATCTGTCATGAAGGATGGATTTTGAGGAGATGTGAGGAGATCTTGGAATCAACTTCAGTAGCCAGTGCAATCTTAGAAACTTCAAGACCTTTCTGGCAAATAACAATACAAAGAGTATCAAGCATGCTTTTTGCTACCCTGCAAATCTTTTGGCCCAGGCTCTTTATCTTGGTATCATTACACAACTGGCCTTCCTAACTGGCTCCTGCAGAGCCCTTCCACCAGCCACACATTTCCCTTCAGTACCCCTCTACTTTAGCTTTCTTTCTCCATATAGCTTAACCCTGCTCTCAGCTATGCTCCACCTCCATTTGCCAGCAGGAGAAAAAGCAACTTGGGGACAAGCTTGTTGATTGCCAGACTCCTATACTGTTATATCTCTTTCTCTTATCTTTGCCTTCTCTATTTTAGAAAGGCTACCTTTAATGCAAATTATATCTAATCTTCAGTACCTGCAAAGTGTGCAGCACAAGGGAAGATTAATTTATAGTTAGTTTTATGTAAAGGAAGTAATTTCATAAATTTGCCAGCATTGAGCTCATCTACCATACTGTGTATGGCAAAGCACGTACATCCACCCTTTGCTTTGAAAACATATTCTGGTTTGATGTCTATTCTGGAACAATATTAGCCCTGGTCCTTAAATCATCAAATCAAATATACTTAATATTATCAGCATAGTTTTCCAATTGATGCATTCTTGAGCAGTAGGGGTACCAGAATATAACCTTCAACCTTTCCTTTTCCACACTTCGAGATCTGTGGATGCAAAAATGCAGTTATGTGCTAACACTTGCTATTGACAGGTAACTAAATACATTATCTTCTGTTCTGATGTTCTTCTTTTACCTTTATATCTGAATGCTCTGTACAAGAAAAAAAAAAAATCAGAGCTGGAAGCAAGTGAGTACTAATTTTCCAAGCAATCATTGGATCATTATTTCTATCTGCAAGCTTGTCACCCTTATAACCTACTGCATTAATAAACCCCTAGAATGCTAGTTGGCACTGACAGACAGAGCAATGCACTGCATGTTTTATGAACTATACGTGCAGCTCCCTCTGATTGCTATAGAGACACAAATTCACACAATTTCCTACCAAGAACCTGCTTTTTAATCACAAGCTAACATCCATTCAAATTGAAGAAGTGTAACTTCTCACAAAGAGAATGAAAGTCTTACAGCTTCTAACAGTTCGATTTATTGTAATATGACAATATTGAGAACTTTGAATTTTAATATCAGTGCTGTCACTTTAATTATAAGTTAAGCATAATTCTTACACTGAAGAGCTCAGAAATTACGTCATTTTTAAAAGGAAATTTATTGCACTGTATAGGCAGGTGGGTAATTCCTTCCTTCAGAGAACCTGTGGATTATCTCCTTTCAGAAGAGGTTCACCTTGTGATTCATATTTCCTCTGTCACTTTTTTTGCATAAATAATATCTTGCTTATTTCTCCTTTCACTTTTTAGCATCAGGGAACTGAATGCATCTTTACTCTCTCGGTAACGATAATTAGAGATGGAAAACTAATTCATGCAACAAAATATAAAAATCAGTTAGAAATTCAACCCAGATCTCCATCAAAGAAAAATGTATTTTTCTCATTAAAGCAATAAAAACTGTTCCCTCTCTTCTGTGAATGTCCCTGTATTCTACCCGTGGTCTCTTTATCCATTGCTAACACTTCTATTCGTAGACAGTAGCAATTTCTGGGCTTCAAAAGAGTTCCTGTGTTTTCATGCTGCTAGTTTGGTAAAAACGCACAGATCTCTTTCACAAAGATCAAGCTACCTCACTAGACAAGATCATCAAAGGATAATAGGGAGCAATATTATTATTATCTTTCAACAGATGGGGAACAGAGATGCCATTTGAGTAAATTATTCATCAAGGTCTCTGTTGGGTCTTTTGTCCATCATACAAGATGCATTATATTGGAAAGTCCAAGTAACTCTACTTGAATTCACCCTGAGAGGCTACTTCTGTATGTATACTGATACTCTAATGAATATCTAACATTTCCTTTAGGATAGAGCATGCTTCCATTAGGAATCAGACAATCTACTTAGACATAGGTATTAAGCTTCTCTTGCTTTGCCTACTTCTGGAGACTGTGTTGCATTTTGGTCCAGGAAAGCTGAAAGCTCACTTTTCCTTTGAAATCAGATTTATAGGATATCAGTGTCCTAGGTCTGCAGCAGTGATCCAATCTATTGTGTTTCTTCAGAAAAATCATCAGAACAGCTTAATAAAGTGACAAACCTACAGATGCCCAGTTAAAAACGGGAAGAAGCAGCTATGACCTTTGTTACAACAGAGGATAAGCCTGAGGAAGAGCCTGGCTCAGGGTCAAAATGTCTTAAGGAACATAAAGGTCAGAGAGATTGTGATGGATGTGGAGAGAAAAATAAGACAGATTTACAGGTAAAGAAACAATGAGGTTGCTAGAACAACGGAAGATCTCAGGATGTCTGGATAAGTTGCAGTGATGCAACAGATCAGTACCTGCACAGAGAACAAACTTGAGAAAATCTTTCACTAGTCTTAAATCAGACCCACTACAAAGATTCTTACCTAACATTTAAGCTTGTCTACCTGAAACTTCTAATGGTGGAGGTACCAGCTGCATCCAGTTCTCATTCCAGCTAATAGCTCGGACATGGAGCAGCTTGAGACATGGAGCAGTTTGAGACAGACCTCAAAAGCTAGTGAAGTAAAAATAGACTTACACGTGTTGCTTTTATAAGGATAACAGAGATCTTTTCAGAGAAAGTAACAAAAGCAAAATCAGAAGAGAAATGAGTCCTGTTTATGATGGGGAAGACTGAGGGGAATTTATAACTGGCAGAATCAGAGTAGGCATTTTGCAGCTACAAAAAATAGGAATTCAAGTTGCTATTTTTCCAATGCCAGAAATTTATAAGAACCAGTATCTGTTTTACACGTATCACTACTACTGATTAACAGAGAAATTACGTGTGTTTCTGTACACATATTGATCACAATTCACTGCAGTTAAATTTAAAAGTCTTACAAAAGGGACTTTCTTGCAGAGCAAAATTACAAACTTCTTTTCCCATCCTCCACAGTTCTCTTTAATTGCAGGTGGATAAGATAGAACAAAAGCAGAAAATTCCTTCGGAATCCTCTGGGCTTAGATATGGTGCAATACAAGACAAAGGTGTTTTATATATAAGGAATTTCTAGAGCAGATCACCTTTTCATTTATGCAACAAAAATTAAACAGTAAAGCAGTTATATTTTCCCAGTCATGAAGATTACAATACACACGATTTCATATTTTTTCTTTTCCAAATGCCTAATCTCATGAGGAAATGTGTTCATCTGCTTGCTTTGACAAACCCATAAATTCTAGATGAATTTTTATTTAGAAACATGTCAGCATTCTAATTAAAAAGAATCGATACATCGTATTTGTTTACTTTCCTTCACAGTGATGGATTGAAGGGGGATAGGAAAATACGTATTTGCATCTGTGTAAATAGAAATAAAGATAATAATACCTGAATTACATCTAGTGATGATCCTAGTAAACCACAATGTGCTTCACAGTTATGATCTGATTAGCCAGATGTACGCAGAACCTGGGTAAGAATCTTAAACAGCATTTCAGATCTCTGTATTGATGACAACTGTGTCACTTCCACGACACTTCCCATTATAGGAGCTTGTTTACAGATGCTCGTAAGCAGTTCGACCAGTTAGGTTGAAAAGCTTTTCTAAGGCATCCATTTTCCTTCCTTTCCTTCCAATTTTTTCTATTGCTAAAAGCTCCTATTATTGTTTAGCTGAGAAACTCTGACAGCTTTATCCTTTGGAACATGCACAGCTGCGGTCGAAGTTGGTGTGAGGGATGCTGTACTTAAAATTTTGAACTACACTGTAATTTACAACATAAAACCAAACAAGAAGGTGAAGTTTTTTCCACATGAAAAATGTGAATGATTGATTCTGAAAATACTGTCAACATTTTCCACTATTTTTCTGGGAAGTGTGTTGTTTGTGCATTACTTCTGTTTCAGCGGCACTGCAGCTTCTGAGTGGATAGACTTTCCATGAACACTCACTGTCTCTATGGGAGTGTACTATATTGCATAGTAACCTTTGCCCTCATGCTATGTGCGCAGCTATGAGCTGACACTGTTTGTGCTCCTGTTCTCTAGGATTCCCGAAAATACCTTAGAGAAGTAGGAATTTCAAGAGACTACTTTACTTTTGCAAAATACTACTTCACCCCTGCTTTCACAGACTTACAGAACTACAATTGCCCTGGTTGTAGTGAATGCTGAGAAATGTTTTATTTTGTTTTAAAGCAAGATATTTAAATACGCAGGTGCCTCACATTGGGAGGACAGTGTGGGAGGTGTGGCCCTGTGGTATAGCATGAGAGTCTGGATGCACTGTTCAATGCTAAAGACCGCTCCATTCCACAGTAAATTCTGTATAGAAGTAACATATATTGTTGAAGATAAGCCACAAGACTTGCTTGAAACCTTGAGAAGTGCTAGAAATGGATTTTGGTTCTACACAGACAAAAACGGTTTCCTCCATAGACCAAAGACCACATTCTTTGCATCTGTACTGATATGAAAACATATCCACCTGGAGACACTGGACTTAGGAAAAAAAAAAGAATGTGAACTAGGCAAGATGGTGAAGGAAGAATAATCAAGGTGTCACGGCTGAATCATTGCTCAGAATTCGTTTAGGACTAACCTTAAATAACTTCATGATTCAAATATATCTTTATCTTAAAAAAAAAATTATTAGATGAATGCAGTGGGTGTTGACAACAAGCCAATGTGAGCTCTCTTATGATCCTCTTACTTTCTCTGTTTTGTAGCTTTTCATTCTGGACATCTAAAGGAATGCCTGAGGAGTAGTGAGGAAGAGATTGCATTTTATAAGATTACCTTGTGTCTCTGTGCACCTTCAAAGAAAGGGCAAGGAAACGTAGTGCTCACCAACATCCCAAAGTAGGATGCAGTAGCCATTTGCAGTAATTCTGAATTTATGTGGGATGTTTTCATTGTGGACAGCGAGTTCGATAGGTTACATCCAGCCATTATCTGAGGGCTGAAACAGTCAGAGAATGGACGCGAGTATGGAAAGTCACAAAGATTTGAGTTACGGACAGTCTTGTGGACTTAGACGGATGCAGGTGAGTGCCGTTCTAACCTTATCTTCTTTGCCAGTCTTCACTAAGATAAGGTTTGGTACGCTACAGTGTGTTTTATTAACCTAAACAAACCATCAGACATGCTGCTACTTATTAACTACAGATTTTTAGGTTACACGGAATTTAGAGTCTCTGAGTGATGCATGTAGTAAAAGCAAAATGAAGCATACACCTATTCTAAGAAAACATGTTTCCCCTGGAAGAATTTATTTGGCATCCAAGGTCCTGCTGTGCAGGATCACAGGTACTTCCACTGTGGCTGAGCTGAATATCTAGGTACTTATCTTGCACTTAAAGCTTCTTTATGTTCCCAGGTCCCTGAGAATCACAGTTGGATAGGAGTGTTTAGATGACACTTAATGCACTCTAGAAGTATTGTGCTTATCACAAAACAAAACAGTCACATAAATTTAAAGAGTGTCTGTGGGAGGAAATACTCGTGGTGGAAGTGCCTTATGATTAGAAAACACATGCAGGACGTTCAGATCTCACCTCAGCAGTAGGCAATTTGAACCTGCTCCTCTGCTTTAGAAGAGGATGCCTTGATCATTAATCTGCTGCCTAGGTGCCTGTTTCATACCTTCTGTCAAATCCGGGCCACCATGCAAGCAAAAATGCAACAGACCAGGTCATTACATTTGATCTTGTTTACAGTGTCTTCTCTTTAGATCAAGTATTTGCTGCACTGAGATCACAGTCTGTAAAAACAAACAAACAAACACCGTCAAAAAACCTAATGTAGCTTTGGATCTCTGGGTTACGTAGTTCTTGTTCCCAAGTCGCCTGTTCCCCTGTGTCCTTAGCCTCCCCCCTGAGGTTACTAACTACTCTATTCTGACAGTTTAACTCTTTCTGCAATCTTTGAAATATTCTGGGTGATATATGTTGATTTCCCTTTCCCTTGCCTTTTCTTTTTCCTTTTTTCCCCCCCTTCCCTTTTCTCAGTTACCTTTGCAGGAGTGTGTTGGAGACCAAACAGGCACACAGCTGTTTGATTAGATGGCTGTTTGATCTGATTAGGCAGATACCAGGAGAGGAGAAATGGAAATGGTAATCTCCAGTTTGAGAGTAGATGAGGTGTGCAATGACAAGAAGCTTGGACATTTTGATGGTGGTATTCATGTAACCTTGATCAGTAGCAGCTGGGCTAGTTCACCTCCTTGTTTCCTAAGAAGGCAAATGATCTTCATTTTGACCAAGAACTATTAACATCTACTTACCAAGACTTCCTTGTTCACTCTGTAGTTTATTGCTTGTGTAAAGATTTCTGCTAAGTCATTGAAAGATTCTGGCATATGCTTCACTGAAGAGTTAAATGGAGAACAGAAGGAGAATGGGGGATTTCATAATACGAACTACAGAATCTACACGCACCATTACATTCCATCCCAAGCACAGGACATATGGGATATATCTCTGCTCTGAAAGGCAGCACTGATAGCCTGTAATGCTTTTGCTCACTGTGGAGTGAAGTTAGGCTATCCTACTCTAACTGAACCAAACCTTTGCATATCTTTGAAGTTTAAAGTTATGCCTAGACAGAAACAAGGGTATTTATGAAACTGCTAACACTTCCTGTATCAGAGTGATGATAATCCCTTTGAGGCCATTGCTATGTGTCTCTGGACATCAGTAATAAAGTTCTACCACAGTAAAAAAAAAAGCAAGGGCAGAAGTCTTCACTGGTAAAGTGCTTAAACCCTGACAACCTTACAAGAAGTTGAGCAGAGCTAGGTCCTTTGCTTTTACAAAGTTTTACTCTCTGATAACCAATGAGGAAGCCACATTAAATGATGGATCTTCCTTTCCACTTCCATGTCTTTCCTCTGGCAACATTAGAACCATCCTTCCCTCAAATTGACATCTTGGAGATAATCGAGAAGTCAGCTCTGGGCCCTCTACCGAAGCTGGGCCCTTAGCTTACTATGCTTTTCCATAGAACATCAGTTTCACAAAGTAAACTCAGTTTGTGGAATAAAATCTTTCTGAAATTTAGATTCCAAGTTTGCATTACCAGGTGTGAAGAAAGTTTGATGAGTTAGAAAACAGATGAGCTGCCTTCCCATGTGTAGAAAATTATTATACAGGCAGATCACAAATCTTTTTCTTCTTTTTCACAAGCCCATATTAAATGAGTTTCTAAAACTAATGGTGCAGTTGTGCAATTGTTGACATGCTTCTAGTATCTCATGAACTAGAAGTCAGCAAGCTGACTTTTGAAGCTTTCAGAACCATCCATCTAGCATGCTGAGTATTGATCTTTGTGCATGGTAGGGAGGTTTCCAGTATGGAAATATAGCATAAAACATTATTTCAATTATTTGCCCTAAGCTACACCAACCCTTTGGTTTGTTGTTACATTTCAAGGGTTGATATATTGGTCATTCAATTAAGATGAATTACCAAGAATTTCCCCTTCCAGTTCATTCCAGTTTTACCAGTGTTTGAGGATACAAACCAGAGTGAACACTAGTGTGATAAACTTCTCAGCTCTTTTATGGGCTACAAACACAAAATAATACTGCTATCTTTGTTGCAAGAAGGGAATGGAAACTAGATGTTGTACTATGTCTCTCATGTCTTGCATTCTTTTGCTGGTAGCTGAAGGACCTTTGACATCTCACACTTTTGCACTGACTCTGGCTAACAGCTATCCTATTATCTTGAAGTTTTGAGTTGTCCTATTCATGGAAATCTGTGAGTCTTCAGTGATAACATACAGTTCTTTGCAGCACTGCCTTCAAGAGGATCTGGATGGAAACTAGAACTAAGCTAAAGAGAAAACTTCACGATCAAATTTTTGGTGCCAGTGGAAGCATGAGTAGTCACTGCCTCTCCCTGACCATTCATTCTTGCCCTTGGAATGGCCCACTGGGCTGGTTTGGCAGAAATGCTTGTATTAGCTGCTGTGCAGTGGGTTGAACTAGGGAAGGAGGAAGGTAGCAGAGGGCGAAAACCAAACCAAACCAAACCAACCAAACAAAAAAACCAACCAACCAAACAAACAAAACCCCGCCAAAAACCCCACCAGGCTGGGAAGCTGGTGGTGTCAGTTTACCCAGGTCATTCAAAGAGTTTCACTGCTGAAGTTTTAGACACAGCCTCTGAGTTCACAGTACAGATTTCTGGCAGATCAGGTTTCAGGTTTTCATTCAAGGCACAGTGAGGCACTCCTAGGTCAGAGCCTGGAAACAGTCCCTGTCTGGTATCAGTTTGACTTGTTCGTAGCTAAACCCTCAGGACCTGGCTCACAGAACCAGAGAATTGGAACGGAATCAGACTGAGGTTCAAGTGCTGGCTTCTCTTAAAGTGATGGTATCTTTACTACGGGCTTAGTTTTTGTGTTGGATTTTGCATGCACCCCACTGCCTATAGGGTTTTACAAAAAGCAGAGTTAAAATTGAGATAGTGTTATCCTGCTACTTACAGGATGCAAAACTCATTCCAAAACCACATCAGTTGCACTTGCAATGCTGGTAGAAAAGCCAATCTGTGCTGCAGCATCCACAAGATAGCTTACTGTCACTCTGTAGAGACTTGGCTATTTACTTACAAAAATGTAATTCAGACCATTCATTTGGTAAATACCATAGATTTCCATTGAATAATTGGGAGTTGATGAGCCTGATTTAGTTAGACATTATATTAATTGTTCCAAAAATGCCTGAGCAAAGGGGTATCATCAAATAATCAATTATCCAGTGGCTTTTAATTAAGATACATCTATTTTTTGTTGTCAGCCTTTCAGAAGTTTAGGATCCTGTTTTAATGATCAGAAAATTATATTTGTGTTTATAGAGATATAGATACTTTAAAAAAGGACAAAAATCGTGGCTGGTTCAAATAAATGTCATAGACTGGCAGATATAATGAAAATACTTCATTTTCTCGAGTATTAGAAGTTAATGATGTGTGTACGTAATAAATTAAAATCTAATGTTTTCAAGGGCTAGCTATGGATTTTCCAAAACAGCTGGATACAGCGTGCATGCTAATTCAGAGAAAAGCTGGATTTTCCTCAGCTGTTGTGAAGAGGCTGGATTTAAATGGAAGGGTGCTACCTAGTGCCAAACATAATTTCCAAGCAGTTGTGTTCTCCTGGGGTGTTTTGATCAAATTAAGAGGTTTCAGCTAGTTCAGTAAGTGCAATGCAGGGGGTAGCAAAAGTCCTTTTCGCCACACTTTGCTTACTTATACATTATGTAGAAACTTTTGCTCATATTTTAAGCCTGTGAGTGTAAATTTGTGAAGTACTTTCAGAATTGTCTGAGCTTTTAAAGATGTTGAAATACATTATAAAGATATCCAAGCATTGGGCTGTCCCCACATGCTACATTAGGTATTTTTCTAATCCCAAACTAGCACACTTTTTAAAGAAAAAAATTGCTGTATGACAAAGAGCAAGAGAAATATGTGACTCAGAATGACTGCAAGTGTCTGGAGTAAAAGATCCTGTACTTTTAAATTCTTCCATTCTTGCCTCTCATCCTTGCTACAGGATTTCACTGACTTTATTCTTGCCAGATTGATTTATCCCCAGAGCAAATATGACTTCATTCCAATTTTTACAAGTTTGAGTTCTCGTCACTGTTTGGGTGAAATCTCTACCATCTCTTCTTTTTTCTGTTAACTCAGCGTGAATATCTGGTACATGCAGTAATTCAGTTTAGCCTTATCAGACATGTGGTCTCATGCTAACAGTGGGGAGTATCTTCATTATTAATAATATTATGAGTACAGCAGTCTACTTATGGAAGCTATATCTGCATATTTGTGGAGTTTGTCTAGTGTTATCTGTCCTCTGCTAATTAGAATTTAGCTGACAAAGGCATGGAGTGAAAAAGAGGGAGGACATTTTTCCTCTGACTGATTATTATGTTCAGCCCTTGTGATGTGTCTGTACTGCAGATTGCAGCACAGAAGAGTTGCATCTAAGTTCAGCTTTAAATTAATGTGCTCAGATAATAAGAGGAATTTAGCCATTGAAATATGGAACTTCGTGTAAGATTCCCAAAGACAATGAACCGGGAATGCTACAAAAAGTGAAAAATTAATCTTACCACAATTGGATAGATTCTGTGGGATATACTGACTGATTTGCTGCCACACAGTGTTATTGGTACCCTATCTGCTCCATGCCACCACAGCCTGGAGGTGAGTAATATGAATGTTCTATGAATGCAACTGTACTGCTTTCCTATGGTACTAATCTAGGAGAAGCTTGCAAATGGATATAGTGCAATGCGCTGAAATCTTGATCACTTTCCACATAGCAGAACTCATAAGGAGTATTGAAAGTTCAGCTTCTCCTCGACAAATATTGAAAAGGAGCAGAAACTTCTAAGACACAGTTGATTATATAGCAGCTAATATTCAGTGATGAACTGCGTGTGTTCCTGCCATGTCTTTTGCCTGTAACAATGTCTGCGAAAGGGGAAAGTATTTTGTCGGTCTTGAGTTTTTCAGTTTTTAGGTTTTTTGACTGCAGTTCTGGCTGTTGTTACATTACCATGAAGGGAAATTAGATGTAACGTGTTCAGCCATGGTACGAAGTCCTTTATGTCAGCGCTGCGGGAATACTAACCGCACCTTGCCCTTTTGTCCCGTGGAATGAAACATGTTTCACTTGCATGTCAGGGCTCTGGCACCACATATTAGGAAAAATGGACACATGTCAAGGCCAGAGGTGGAAAGGGTTGCTTTCATCAGGGCTTCTTGGAGGGCAGGTCACTTTGGAGACATTTTTCTTCATACATTCCTCATTGGGGAGCTTCAGTGCTGAGCTGAGACTTTTCTGCAACTCCACAATTCAAGAGCATCACGAAGTGGAGAACAGGCTGTGTGATGCACTCTGATATGTAGGTGGGATGCTAGAGATGAGCAAATGTGAGGTAGAAGTCAGCTGTGAGTTTTGTTTGAATGAAGGGTACTTCATAGATCTGAAGTAGAGATCAAAAAGAGTTTCCTTCCCCCAGCAGCTTAGGCAGTTGGAGTTTTTTTAGATTCGTATTATTTTAAATGAAAACTGGAGAATCCCTGGGTTGATGTGTTTTCCACTGATCAGACTTTTCTAGGTTCAGTGTAACAGATACTGTTTCACATTTGTTCCAAAGAGGTACTCAATATTCTCCTGAAGGAACTTTCTACATCGTAAGTAAGTAAGAGAAGGTGGGTTTCCACCACTTACTTATCTCTACCCTGAAGAAAGAAGACATAGAGGCATAAAATGGGATTCGCGTTCCAAATCTGTAATGACGTTTGGGAGGTATACATACCCTAAAGACAAACTGAGCCATGGCTTGTGCTGCTGGCATTGATGAAAAGGTCTATTTCAAACAAGAAACCAGTATACAAAACAAAAAAACAGGGTGGAAGAAAAAGAAAAGAAATAGCACAGCTTGTCGATAGTACTAATGTGTAGAGATGTTCCCACCATCAGGCTCTGAGGCTGCACAGAGAAGCTGTTTCTTTTTCGTTACCCAGAAGATCTCAACAGGGAATGAAAACAGTTGTTTCTCATCTGTTCCTGGTAAAAGTTTAGAATATTTGTGCCCCTTGGTGGGATGATTCCTGGAACTAATGTTTATCATTTTTCCCTCTTCTTTTTTAAAAAAATCTTTTCAACATCTCTCAGGCTCGAATGGATTTGTGCTCAGCGTGAATGCTATTCTCTGCCCCTTACATCAGTGGGAGCAGAAGCAGAGATTCTTTTAGAACCAGTGGAGATATTGGCAGGGATCTTGGAATTTGTGCATAATTTTGAGTCCTACAAGCAAATAATAGCATGCAGCAGAAATATTTACTGGAGCGGATATCTAGTGATTTCTTTTCTAAAAGGGAAAACATCACTTACAAAATTAGCAGTCAGGATATAGAAACTAAGGCAAAGATCGTGCTGGCACTTTGACTTTTCTCTGGTGTGTTTGGTTCATTCATTAGGTTAAATGGGTGTAACCTATGCAATGCATTTTGTGTTACTGAAGGAGGCGGGCATTTGGTGACATTCATTCTTCCTTATTTTCTGCTTCTGTACTTCAGAAATAATTCATCTGTCTCTCATTGGTTAGAGGAAAAAGATGAAAACGTTGTAGTTCAGGTATACAGTTTTGACTGTTCTTTTATGCCCCCCCCCCCTTTTTTTTTTTACATTTATCCCTTCCAATAAGGACATAATACGGGATTTTTCTGTCAAAATCAAGACAAAAAAGGGGAAGAGCAAAAAGAGCAAAATAAATTAATTCAACTTCTAGAACAAAACCTACTGTGGTGGTGATTATTTCCTTATGGTTCAGCTACAGTCACTGAACGTGGCATTAATAGAAACAAGATTGATAGGTTCTGTAAATACTTTTGGAAATATAATTAATAATAGAGAACACAGGGCTAGATAGACCCTCCTTCCCCAAGGATGTTAGCTGACTGTGGCTGTCAGCTCCAGGTATGCTGGAGAGGTCCACAAGTGAACACAGACGTGGCACTTGTGACCTTCAGGCCAAGCTACAGCTGTACAGTCAGCAGAGGTCTTTGCTAGCCTACAGGGATGTCCAGTCCTTGTTCTGATGTAATACAGTGTGTAACTATGTCTCAGACACCTCTTGCCTGAATCTTGAGCAAATAAATTCCTTATTAGTCAAGGAGCCATTGCACAGACAGATCCATGTGATCTACTGTAAAAATGGTTACAAAGCCTTTGTAATGAAAGTGAAAAGAAACAGCTGATATTTGAAAACTGAATTGTAAATCTTGCAGCCCTGCAAAGTCACAAATACGCAATTCTTATTACACATCTCCTGAGTGACTACATTAAGGTGATTCATGAAGGTGCAGAAAATTCATCTCTGTCAGATGGGTCCAAGAAGGATAAATTACCTGGGAACAGCCTATTATGCTTGTTCTTAGTACTTTTAAAATTACAGTTGACATTTATTTCTAAGACATTGTAGTGTACAAGGGAGTGTAACATTCTCTGCTACTACAGAACTGTGAGCACCTGCATGCAATAATCATTTGCAAGTCTCTCTCCTGTTTAATCCAAGGATTTAGTTTCCCTTTAGAAATATTCACCAATTAAGCAGCTTAACAGGATATGCTGTGGGAACACACTGTTTACATTTTCTGATTGTGCAAAGTAAGAATACAGAGAGGGTAAAGGATTTATCTGCAGTGGTATAAGAGGTCAAAGGAAAGTGAAGTGTCAGGACCCAGGTGTCTTGCTCTATATAGGCTTTAGTCAGTCCATTTTTTAAAAGTATATTTCTCCTTGAGTGATAGACTCATCAAAATATAGAAGTCATTTTTCAGGTCAAATCTTACATAGTCATGTATATTTTTTTAAGAGGTGGGACTATTATGTTCCTCTAGTCTGATTTCTTTGGAATACAGAGGATTTCTGTGACAATTATTGCTTCAAGTCCTGGCGCTCTCATGGACTAGAATATTTCAGGAGGAAAACAAAATGAACAACAAAAAAAATCGACCCTCTCAAAAAATGATCCTCCTTTTAAGATTCTATCAGTGGAGGATCCACTATACCCTTGATAGAGTTGTGGCAATGATTAGGACCCTTACTGTTAAAGTGTTTACCTTATTTCCATTAACTTCAATTTCTAAACATACACTGATGCTTTATCAATAACATTTATTTCATGGGATTTAAGGTCCTGAATATCGTAAGGAATACAGACCTAACCCTCAAAGTCCGAGTGTGTTTAGTTTTTCCCAAAAATGTTTAGAAGTCTTTATTCTTTTGTCTGTTGATATTTTCATTATCTTTACAAATATTCACTGTCCTTATTAAATCATATCAAATTCTAACACAGAACTGTTGAGAAAAATGTCTGCACTTTAGTTATGCAGGATAGAAGATTTGAAATTTGCCTATTTAACTGGTTGTCTTCTTGTTCATGAATGCTGAGACCAAGACCACAGAAGGTGTTGATTCCCCTTCTCATAGTTAGTCACTGATTTTATATATTTTCACAATTCATCACAGAATCATAGAAACATTTTGGTGGGAAGAGACCTTTAAAATCATCAAGACCAACCATTAACCCAGCACTGCAAGGTCACCACTAGGCCATGTTCCTAAGCACCACATCTATATGTCTTTTAAATACCTCTAAGGATGGTGACTCCTAGAAATATTTCCTAATAGCTAGCCTAAACCTCCCCTGGCACAAGCTGAGGCCATTCCATCTTGCCCTGTTGCTTGTTAATTCGGAGAATAGACTGACCCCCACCTCTCTACAACCTTCTTTCAGATAGGTGTAGAGAATGATAGTCTCCCCTCAGCCTCCTTTTCTACGGGCTGAACAACCCCAGTTCTCTCGGACGCTCCCCCCAGGATTTGTGCTCTAGACCCTTCACCAGCTTTGTTGCCCTTCTCTGAACACGCTCCAGCACCTCAACGTCCTTCTTGTAGGGAGGGGCCCAGAACTGGACACGGTATTCAAGGTGCAGCCTCACCAGTGCCGAGTACAGGGGGACAATCACTTCCCTACTCCTGCTGGCCACACTATTGCTGATACAAGCCAGGATGCCATTGGTTTTCTTGGCCACCTGGGCACACTGCTGGCTCATCTTCAGCCAGCTATTGACCAACACCCCCAGGTCCTTTTCCACCAGGCAGCTTTCCAGTCACTCTTCCCCAGGCCTGTAACATTGCAGGGGGTTGTTGTGACCCAGGTGCAGGACCCATCACTTGGCCTTGCTGAACCTCATACTGCTGGCCTTGGCCATCAATCCAGCCTCTCCACATCCCTCTGTAAAGCATCCCTACCTTCAAGCAGATCAACACGCCCGCCTAACTTGGTGTCATCTGCAAACTGACTGAGGGTGCACTTGATCCCCTCATCCAGATCATTGATAACGATGTTAAAGAGAACAGGCCCCAATACTCAGCCCTGGGGAGCACCACTTGTGATTGGCCACCAAACAGATTTAAATCCATTCACCACCACTCTTTGGGCCTGGCCATCCAGCCAGTTTTTGATCCAACGAAGTGTACACTCATCCGAGCCAGGAGCAGCCAGTTTCTCCAGGAGAATGCTGTGGGAAACAGTGGCAAAGGCTTTACTAAAGTCTGGGTAGACAACATCCACAGCCCTTCCCTCACCCATTAAGTGTGTCACCTTATCATAGAACCTTTGAGTTCTCTCACCTCAGGTAAAAAAATCTCAGTCTCAGGAATCAGTATCTCTTCAGTGAAGACATTTGACCAGTCTGTTCTCATTATTTTTCTTGAAATACGTTCTTGTTTGTGACTTCTTACTTTTTTCCCATGGGAAGCTCTATTAGGACTCAGAGAATAATGTTAAAAAAACCCAAACCATCAGCTGTAAATTACTCCACCCTGCAGCATTTTTTATTTCCTTCTGAGAATGTTAGAAATCAAATATTTGAGGAGCAGAGTTGCAGAGAGAAGTGATTTAGGACAAGCAAGACTTCATTCCTGAGTCTTGGGATTTAGAATTGGTATGATAGTAAGCTATGTAAGAAGTATGGCTTGATTTCTATTTACTCCACTGAACAGTATCTCTTTGGCAACATGAACTAGAAATAATATTTGTGAACAAGTTATGATGTAGTTAAATGTTGGTAATTACACACATCTACTGTCTATACGAAGTGAAACATATGTTATAGTGAAACTTGTTTTTCAGTGGCACTGCTTAATCTGGTTCAAACGCAGATTAAAGCCCAAGAGTCCCTTGCTGATATAGTTCTACATAAGAAATACATTTACGACATTGGTCTGTTTGCTTGTGAGTATAGACAACAGTCATAGAAGTATTAGTAAATTACAGGTGGGTTTCTGACTGCTAGTCCACGCCTACTTGCTCCAGTTGTGTCCTGAGCATTGCCTCTGAGCATAGTAAAATGGAAAGAATGCAGAGCACACACACAGAATTAAGAACTGGCATAGGGTATATGGTTTTAGTGGATCCTCTAATGTCCATAGTAAGAGTCTGGTTCATTATTATCATTCTTTTGAATTTTAATAATCATTACCACCTGCGCATCTGTTAAAGAAGACGCCCTATCCTTCTCTGTGCCATTATCAGGAATGAGGATCAGCACTTAACTCTCTCATTTGAGAATTTCAAACTACTTAAAAGGATTAATTTGTTTTAACAACACAGCCGTTTCACAGGAATAGATGATTCCTCACATTTTTTGAGACAGGAAAATTACTTGGTTAGATAGCATGCTGTTGACAGAGGCAATGGCACATGTAGCCTTGTTCACACTTTTCTTTGTCCAAACTCCAAGTGCAAACATTTTCCCTCATACTGCTTATATAATAAAATGGCCCAAACCAAATTATTCTGTTAACCATTGGCTTATTAGGTCATAAAATAAATGATCTTAACAGAGCTGTGATCTGAAAATAAATGTGATTTAAAACAACAGTGATATGGACACAGCTGCCCAGGCATTAGTTTCTACATGAAACTAATGCTCCTTCTCCAAGTAGAGGAGATTACATGGAAGTGCATACAATCTACCCTCCTTTTAATGTTGACCTTTGACCTATAATGCATTTTTAATATGCAGTGGTTTCTGTGGCTCCACAGGTGTTTTGCCAAGAAACTGGCTAAGTTCTATATGTGTTATTTGAATGTCTATGTGCCTGCTACATCTGATTTTTCATTTTTAGTGCCTGTTTGAGTTTGAAGTCAGTTTTCCAGCTGGTGGATAGGGAAGGAAAAAGAGGTCACCCTTCTTATGCATCAGGCTGCAATGGTTAGAAGCCAGGTAAACCCCACAATGCACATTTCAATGTCTGAATAACCTAGCAACGTCCTGCAGTGAGAGCATCCAGCAAAATAAGCCTGAAAGCTCAGATGGACATATACGAGAATAATCGTAGAAAAGCCATAGAGTAATTTTTTTTTGAGTGGAGAATTCATGCCTTCTCTACAGTATGTCCTCCAAAAGCCATATTGAACTGCTCGATAAGACTCAGTTAAGGTCTGTAAAGCCATTTTGAAATGGAAAAGTATTTATGGAAGATAAGTCTTATGAAGATTATGACTATGTATCACAGGTAGGCCATATGAGCAGTTGGAAAAGTTAAGAATGGAATTGCAAGGGCAGCAACAACAGCTCTGTGTGCATAGTGCCTTTGCCCAGGACACACACTGACATATGTGTTACAGAGCTAGGTCCCCATCTCCTTCACCAATACTCTAGTGTATTTTTAAAGAAGGTAAATATCTCCAACCAAGACATTCTGGTAGCCATAGAATCCAATGGAGTTACTCCGAGATTTATCTGATACAGAACAGGAGAGGCAAAAATATCACTGAAAGGATGGAGAAGCACATCGTAGGAGTGGGAGCACTCAATGAAACTAGAAACATCAGTGAATGATAGGAGTTATGGATGAAGAAATGGTGAGTGGAAACTGGAATGGGACAAGACAAAAATAACCTTCCAAGGAATTTTAATCTTCCCCATAACATTACTACTTTTTTTTTCTGTGGCATTGGACAAATTATTGAGTTTTTATATCTCTGTGTCCTCATTGATCAAAGGGACAAAACGAGCAATCGAATGCCTATAATTCCCACTATAGGGAAAGTAACTTTGTGTGCTAAGTGCTGTGGAGGTGACATTGTGATTGAGGTAGGTATGGGTGGGGGTCCTGGGGAACATCCCCTTGGCAGGCAGCTCCTGTCGCTCACCAAGGTGTCTACAATGCTAAATGCAGCAGGGGCACTTGGTGCTCCTGTGTAACTCAAAACCATCTGTGTCCACAAGAGGACTGGGTTAAGGCTTCAGGGTGACCTGATGGCCTTTCCAGGACACAGCTTGGAGACTTCAGCAGAGTATTGTGGGTCAGGCTGGCCTGAAACATTTCAAGGCCATTCTTTGCTGGTGGATTTTTATTTCAACTCATATCTCCTGGTGAAATGCAGCGGAGGAAAGTCAACAGCAATCTCCTCTGCATCCCAGTAACAACTTTTCTGACGATGGCTCAGTCAGTCCATTATTGTGATTTCCCTGTAAGCCTGGTGAGGGAACACACACCAGGGCCCCTGCTGCAGCAGTAGGCACAGCAGAGGACAGAGCCCAGGCTGGCAGCACACACCCAGAGCTTTGGCCACCGGCAGCACCTCATGCCTGCCCCCGCTCCCGCCAGAGGTGCCTCACAGCAAGCGGTGGCCATGGCACAGCCCCGCCAGGCCCCAGGCCCACCCCAACGACTGTGCACGTGAGGCCATGGCCGTGCTGCCACCACTGTGACATGCAGCCCCATCGCAGGTGGGGAGGGCTGTGCCGGAGCAGTAGCACGAGGCCTTCTCAAGGCAGCAGCCTTGGCCCTTCCAGAGCCTCTACAAAGCACAGCTGGACGCTCAGGAATGGTCTCAGCGATGGCGGGTGGCCGAGCTGCTAGTGCTGATGGCTGGCAGACGGTACTCTCTGGCAGGGGAAGGGCTGGGCCCTCTCAAGGAGCAACCTCCCGGGACGGAGGTGAGCTTAACAGCCAGGCTCACGCTTTCTCATGAAGTGCTGTAGGCAGCATGTGGTTTTGGCTCTTGCCGACGTGCCAGGTTCGCTGTGTACCAGGTGATGGATGGAGCCGTTCAGGGACGGCAGGTCTGAGAGCGCCTCGTCTGTGACAGCTGGAGGCCTTTGGTTGTGAAAGGTGCTCCGAGATCCCTTTGGCAGGGAAAACGTGGCCTGGCTTGCTGGCGGAGTGGTAAGCATCTGAGGAATTTTTTTAACGGATTAGGTGAGGATCGTGAGGATTATTCGTTTGAATTCGCACCCCCAGACTATACGTGAATAGGAGCTGACGGTCCCTCTGTGCTATGACCTCTCCCACTGTTCCTGTAAAACCGACGTGCTGTGGGTCTTGACCTCCACGCACAGCAGGTCCCTTCGGAGAAGGGATACAGGCTTGTTCTGCTAACCGAACGCGTGACTGTATTTTGAACCAAACTTTGTAAGAGAGGTGGAAGCTTTTCCACAGCTCAATAAGCATATAGAAGAGCTTATTAAAATAATAACAGCGCATTTGTTAACAATTAATCATTGGCATTAATAGAAGGACTTTCAGACAAAGATACTGAAGTTGTTTCCGAATTTCACTGACCAAAATTGCAAATAGGTAAGGATTCTCTAATCCATCATCACATACTCCCACCCTGACAGCTATTTAATTGCTTACAGCAGAACAACTGCTTGGTAGCCATCTGGTTGGCACAGAAAGCAAAGAATGTGCTGTATGTCCAAGAAGAATTGGAAACAGTAGGTGAAGGAGTGCAGGTGTCACTCCAAGATGGGCTTGGTCATGTAATAGTATCCTCACTTTTTAGTGGGGATCATTCATGAATCTCCGTTTATAGGTTGTGATTTTACGTGTACTTCAGTCAGATAGTGCCACTAGCACAATGGTGCAGAGAGATGTGATGTGTTCAGAATTATCATTGTCGTCGTTTCCTGCTGAAGGCTGACATTCACACCAATCCTGAGACTTTTAGATTCTTTCTTGTGTTTAAATGTATTGAAAACTATGATGAGCCCTGTTCCAGACTTCCCAGTAAAGCCTTGACCTATACCCCGAGTACTTCATTTTAGCTCTGCTCTCTGATGTCATTGCCAAGCTCTGGTAGCCTAAATTGGTTTACAGTGATCTCTGTTGGCTGTGGAACAAGACCAGATGCCTAAGTCATGTGCCTCAGTTAAATGCCTAAGGAGTAGTGGATGTGAATCCAGCCAAAAATTCTTGCAAGTTTTTGACTGCATCTGTCTGTCTTAAGAGATGTTACACCTGTCTGTATCTGAGTATATCTGCAACCTCTTAATATTAAACAGAGGAAATTTATCCTCATTAGGAAATTGCTCTTGAGAGTCCATTGCTAATGAAGCTGCTTCTTGTTTATTTTTGAAGTTGTGTATAAACAACTAGCATTATTAGTACACAATTACCAGCGACTAATCATAGAATTACTGTAAACACAGTCTACAAAACATACTGGAAATTAATATTCATGCATTCCTCTAAACTACCGTTTGGAGTAAATGCATTAATCTGATCTAGACATGACATAATAGCATAATATCACCGGGGGAAACTGGAATGGTTTGTACTTCAGAGGAATTACAGGGAAAAATCCTGTGGCTCTTTTCATAGTTCTGAGGAAGGTGACTACTGCGGCTGCTGATGCACAATTCAGCAATGCATTGCGTCAGGGATAAGGAGGAAAAGAAAAGCCGCTCCTAGACGTGCCTTTATGCAGAGATATTGCAGCATTCAACACAACGTGTGCAGCTGAGTTCAGCAATGTTGTTTGACAGCCTGGCGTCTGTATTTGCAGGAAGCCTAAGGTTAAGGATAATGAAAGGAATGTGTTTGAATTCTGCTGTTAATGAACAACTACAGGTGTTTTGTCATCTAAAGCAGAAAGAAGTAACTGAGACAGTAAAACTAGTGGTTAGGAAATCCATGCTGTGTAGCTAATTCATAATAAAACACATTATTTGCTCTGCTTAAAGTGTGTTTTTATACATTCTTGACATAATTGGGAGTGGACTAGTAGTCTAAATTAAATGGGAATGATTACATATTGGTAAAGTATTTAATATTTCAGTAATAATACTGCTTCATTTTTATGTTCTTGCGGTTGATTTTTAATTACTCATTTTTAGATGGCCAAAAATCAGTTTTGCAAGGGCTGAATGATCAGAATATGTTTAATAGCTGTAAAGGTGCAACTTATTCAGAACTGAGCAGTAGAAAATTGAAAATTTAGAATTCAAATTGAAATGGCTGAAGCTAGGAGTCACTTTCAAAACTTTAACTTATACATAGTCATATGGAAAGAGTGACAAAGCTGATATTTGTCTCTCTATTAAATTTTTTGAGAGTTTAGGAAAAATAGGAAGAGAAAACTGAAAATTATGACAATTCTTCTGATTTTTAAAATGACTCTGCTGTAAGAGTCCTCATTGTTCTTATGTGTCTATTTCTGAAGAAGTCCAAGTAGTTAAGTTCTGTAGAAATGAAGGCCATAGTGGGCCTGTTTTTAGTCTAGGTATTTCAAGACCAAAAATCTTGTTTCCACAAGACTGCAACTGTAAGGACTAGCTTGCTAGTGAGAACTGAGCATGCAGTTATGTGGTGATATAACTACCAGATGTGCTAAGGGAGGTGACCGTCAATGTATTTGGTTATCTAAGCCACAGAAACCATGATGAACCATGTCCGTGAACTCCCTGGTTACTAAAGGTTGCATATACTCTTGTGTTTCCAACTCCTACATTTGTTTCTTATATACAGGAAATAAACCATGGTACTGAACAGATGCTCAGAAATTGTGCATATGTTGTTTTATTTTTCTTTTGTTTACTTGCTTTCACATTGCATTCTATCCTGCATTGGACACAGGGCTGTCTGTTATCTTGTAGTCTGGGAATGTATCTGAAGGAATGATAGGCACTGTTTTACAGAAATTCCAACAAAATTAAATGGAATCATGTCAAAGTCTGTTTGCCTTCCTGCCCACAAAAGGAAGCATTCTTACATTTCCCATTACTTCAGCCTGTCTCTCAAACTATGCCCAACTATAGCTCAAAAATTAGGCAGAGCGTTCCCATTGAATAATGTCTACTTAAGTAGATAAGGCTTGTAGTTAGAAACATTATAATAGAGTTCAGGTTTAAAGAAAAAAAGGATAGAGATTAAGCAAGAAAGACTAATACATAGTTTCCAGACTTATTTTAACTGAGAATGCTCCAGTGAAGCAGAATGATGCTGAACATAAGATAGTAAGAAGCAGAAGGCATTTCCAGGTACCAGGAGTTGTAGAAGTAGGTTCTTGCTGCAGTAATTGTGAGGGGACAGAAAGAAAGCTGATCTGACCTTAAATCTATTTTGATTACCCAGGTTACAGAAACCATCATGGACCACGTTTGTAAAGCGTACAGTGAAAGTATGAAAGTGTTTAACAGGGAATCTGAGGCATCAAGGGGAAACGGGGCAGAATATTCACTTAACAGCACTAATATAGAAAAAGTGATGTGTGACTTCTCATATAGTTGCATTTCTTTATGCAAATCCTTTGGGGATACTTTATGCTTGATGGCTAATACTATAAAATCTTACACTTTGTATTTCTAAAGATGTGTTCACAAAGGTTTTATAATGTATATGGCAGAGGTGGTTTAAATGTGAATTCTTAGATACAGAATCTGCAGGAAAGATAAAAAAAATTGATTAAGAATGATGGAATAAACCAGCCAACTGACTAAGTTTAATGAAAAATGATTCTATATAAAACACAGCTTGGTAGCAAGAAAGGATACAGAAAAGACAGGAAAAAAATATAACAGGACGTTATTTTTAGAAAGCTTGTTGTGGTGCAAGAATTGAGGAGACTGGGTATCTTTAGAAAGTCCTTAAAACCTGTCATGGAAACTCTGCTTTCCATTTGCCAACAATAAAGGTTTTTCTTCTAGGACACAGATGACAAATTGTATTTTAACTTCTTGCTGGGCTGAGGACTTATTTTAATACTTATTTCCTGTCTGCATCTGAAAAAAAAAAAAAAAGAGTCAGTCTGTTCTGGGTACTTGATGAAGGACTAACATGAAAAAGGAAAGATTTGAATTTGTATCCCTTGATGGGAAGATGATGGCAGTGCTGATGGGAAGCATCTTCAGCTATATAGAGAGGAAGATTAAGAAAAGGACTAAAAATCTGGGTGTAGCACTTAGATATATAGGGTAATATTGAGCAAAGAAATCAAGGGACAATGTCTAACTTATTCCTGATTGTTCCTTTATTCTTTTTATATTTTTGTTCCCTGTATTTCTTCCATTGAATAAAGAGGAATGCTGTAAAAATGAATTCTTTTTGATTCTGATTTAAAAAAGCATGTGATGATGTATCATCTGCACTCAAAAATCACAAGAATTTGGAATCCTTTAATAAAGCTGTTAAGAAGATACAGCTATGTATCTGATAGCTCTGACCCTGGATGAAGGCAGGGCACTATTTTTTTCCTTCTTTTTTCCTCTTGATGGGCCTGTTAGAAAAGTTGACCAGTTATTGCAAAACTATCTCGCATATGCTGGTGATTTCATTGCAGAAGATGTAGAGCAATAGATGACTGAGATTCAAAGGAAACAGAAAACAAAAGGGATTGAATGTAATGAAGAAAATTGCTCATGGTTATATGTCAGCAGAAATATTCTGGACGAGTATATCCAGCAGATGATCATCCTGAATATCAGATGATCGTCAGATAGAGAGGAGTGACAATGAGGAAGGGGATAAGGACTTGGGCACACAATGCAAATACCTATAAAAGGCAAAGAGTAAAGGTAGTTTAATTATCCTGTATTCAGAAGATACATCCGGAGGTTAGGACAGTGGGAGACAAACAAGCTAAATCTCTCAGTAAAGACCATTCTGATGGTGTTTGATCTGTCACCAAACACTGAGAAGGAGAAGGAATAAAAAAAAAAATCATTAAAAAATAAACTATAAATCATTAATCATTGTTTTTTAATAATAAAATAATTAGATTTAGGAGGAAATTACTAATGAAGGGGGAAATATTCTATTGTGACAACAAGGTGAGGGCAAATGATGACTGTGCCCAAGATCTGTATGGTTTCAAGAATGTGGATTAGTATGCCATTAAAATAAGATGAGCTACTTGCAGAGTGGATCTCTATCCTGAGACAAAGGGCAGCAATCTCTGGCTCTAAGGGAATGAGAGAAAGAAGCTTTTGTGGAGAATATAGAACTTGTCATGAGGGATATCAGAGCCTGAATTAGATGGGAGAATATACCATAATGGATAATTCCGTGCTGTGAAGGTGATCGAGTGTGATTCAAAGAGACATTTTCTTCCTAAATTTCTGTGATTGTGTGACAGAGCTTTGATTCTTGATTTATAGCCTTTCATTTGTTACAGTCATGTTCAGGAAGGACAGGATTTTAATACTTTTGTTCCTTGTTCACTGGTTTCATAAAGAGTAACAGCAGAAGATGGCAGCAGAGATTGCTGACTGTCTCATTTCTTTCTATGTGCAGCAGAATACAGATGCTCAGTGAAAGAACACAGGGTGAACTTTTCTTAAAAAACGTACTGGTTTAATTCTGGAAAGATAAACTCATTGACTCTAAGAACATATTCATCAGTTCATTTTTTATGAGAATGACATGAGAGATATGAAAGAAAAAACATATTCCTTGTCCCTTCTGAATGGCAACACTTGCAAGTGGATAAGGTTTTCCTTGCAAAAGATCGTGGACGGATTCGCTTTACATACCCCTCCTGCCATAGCAATAGCTCATCAGAGACAGGTGCCCTACATTCCATTTAATAGATGGAAAATGGTGAAGAAGCTCTGAAAAACTTTATATGAAGTTTCTTAAATTTCAACAGGTGACTCAAAGCACAGATAAAGCCAAAAAGTATCTTTGCCAGACTAGTTCTTTCTCGAATAGAAAGCCATTGTAAAGCTCTGCCTGTAGGTTAACATGATCTTCTGCTCACAGACAGTGTGTGTTGGTGTGAGGTTAGACACATTGATTTGTAGAGAGACTAATGTATTTTATTGGACCAAGTGATATAGCTGGAAAACAAAAGCCTGTGGATATTCATCCTCCTTTTCATGTCCTGTTCCCTTTCCGATTTGTGCACAGACTATGGCCATGCTTTGTGGCTAATCCTACCCCCGGGAGAGACAGAGCATTGTTTCTTAGAGACAGGGCAATACCAGGGTGGATATATTTATAGAAGTTGGAGCTGAAGTAGATGCAGTGGAATACCAGTTCCAGGTTTGGTTTCTTTTTCCAGTGCCATTGCTGCCTTGCTGCCCAGTGTGTGTTTGGAGCAGCTGCCTTTGCTTCTACTCTGGCTGTTACACAATAATGTTTTTGTACTTCTGCCTGTGCCTAAGGAAGCTAACTTGAAATCTGCCCATGCTTCTAATGGCTAAAAGAGAGTCAAGATGCTCTTATTTTTTTCATCCAGCATCTTTGCTTCTGTGCTGAATATTAACTGTTTGTCGCACTGTATAACTGAGGCTGACAGACAACATAATTGCTTGAGTGAAGCTGGAACCATGGCTGAGGTTTGCAAATTCAAGCCCTCATCAACCTTCAGAATCATTCAAATTAAAGGAAAAAGAAAATATCTTCCTTCCTGGATGTGACATTTTCTAGAGCACCTTTGAATTCTGACAGGAATTTTCTGTGCTGCGTGTTGAACAACTTTTGCTGTCTCCCTTCCCATTCGTAAGGGACTGTGACTTGTCAAATGGGAGACCTGGAGTTAGGAACCTGTTGAGGGCTTGACTAATAGTTTGACAGTGTTGCATTTTCTGTGTCTTATATGTGTACCTATTTTTCTCTCTGGTTAATGTAAGTCAGTAATTTTACTCTGGTAATTTCCTTATAATCTTACTATAGGTCAAAGTATTAATGAACACCGTGTCAATCAGAATAAGTTTCTGAAGCAGTAAACTTGGGTGTGGGCATCGTATCTTACCGCAATACTGCTTTTTTTTTTTTTCTTTTTAGGATAGGTGAGAGCACTTATTCCTCTTAATAAACTTAACTTTTCCTGGTGTTATCCTGCTTAGAGTATTCATGAAAGTATAGGAAAATATTTAAATGTACCCCAGAATGCCTTCAGTTGAACTATGCTTGCTTATAGGCATGGCAGTGTATGAGGGATTATCCTTTCTGCCACAGATTGTAGTGTGTTGCAAAAAAAGGAAGTTGTAATTGATTATGGCTTTCTCATTTTCTTTATATATTTGTGAGTTTAGATTTCTAGCATTTCTCTCTGAGACATTGATACTTTAGGTTCAGGATGGATTGTGGTTTTGAAGTGACGGATGGGCTTTTCAGAACTTGCAAAAATATTTTCTATGGCAGTTGCTACCTTCAGAAAATGAAGGTGGGAATATTGGTACTACTCTGAAACTGAGACTACTTCCTAAGTTTTTTCATTACCGGGAACTTTCATTTGTACTTAATTTGGCTCTTTTCTACCAGTCTTTCAGATACCAAGTGTACAAAACATTTATAATTATGTGATTTCTGGTAAGTAGCTGCTATATTTTTTCTACATAAATTTTGTTTCGTGTGGTTGCAGGCACCACCGGTCCTTGTCTAGCTGCTCTCTAAGCAAAGGACTTTCAAAATCAGTGTCTGAATATGAGTGTACCATATTTAACTTTTAAAAGTGTGGAAACAGCCACAGGGAGAACCTTTTTATACTATGAGATATAATCCTATCATCTAGCTCTATAATGTCTTGATTTTTCATTGGTAGAAAATGCAATCCAGTGGAATTATTCGGCCTGCATAGAAACCGATCTGCTTAAAAGTAAAAAAGAATCAAAAATAATACAGAAGCAGCCCATCCCAAAAGACAGGTTTTTAAGTTAGACTGGGGAAACTCTTATTCCCAATGGGAAGATGTTACCTAGTACCTTTAGAAGCTGGTAAGACTATGAAGTTCTAATGGACTTAAGCATCAGACCCACAACTGTATATAAAAAAAGAAACATATATTGAGATTTTTTTCCTCATAATTTTTCTCCAATTTTTTAAAAAAAGCTTATTGCACTTCACAGAAGGCAAATACACAGGCATCACCGAAATGATAGGCAGAAGAGCCTGGTATCTGATTGAAAAATATACATCTTTGCTTCTTTTATTCTCCAATTTCTTGGTGCCAATTTTGCCACCTACAGTTTGTGAATATTTGAATAAAGTGGCACCTGATCAGCAAGAGAGCAAATTGTGGTAACCAGCCTATGAAAGGGATACAGTTGGAAATAAATCGTCACCACTGGGAAGACTGTCACTCCTCTTACGTCACTGCAGTGTCTGTCCTTTTCTAAAAGGACGTGCTGCAAAACAAATCTTGACCATTTGCTGTTTCGTGTCTTAGGGGCTTCGGGGTGGGGCCTGATGCTGAGATCTGGCAGGCAGTTTGGCACCTCTCTGTAAGTCAAAAGGTCATTTTGATTTTGAGCCTGGTAGGACTTCACTGATGCACTTAAGAGCTTCAAACGCTGGAGTTACAGCTTCTCAAAGAGAGATGGCAATATTAGAGAGCAAAGTATTCTGAAGAAAGAAAAAGATCTGTTTTGGGTCTGTGGTTTCCATAGTCAGTTCCATTAAATGACACTAATGTTAGAAGACTGCCTTCCTCCTATTTCTGCAGTTCTTTAATATATTATCTAGCAAAAAACACTTTAGTGGACAGCAGGGAATATATCCATATTTCATGTTCCCGTTTAGACACATAAATCAGTTCTTCAGTGTAGTGTCCCATAATTAGACACTGTTGATGAAGCTTGTAGGATTACCAGTATGTCATTGATGATTTGAGTTAATTTGCACACAGCTATTTCAAACCATACTTTAAGTTGGGAGGGTTTATCTGTCTCTTTGAGCAAGTAAAACCTTTCATCAGATTGCATTTTACTGTCTCAGATGAGTCAAAAAGCAATTCCTGAAAATGTCTTCTAGCTCTAAGGCCAAATCTTAGTAGTTCCACCGCTCAGTGGTTCCAATACATTGTGCTACAACTTTCAGGTTTTACTGACCAGTCAGTTCTGACAAAGACGTGCTAATTTCTGTTGCAAGAGAATTTTCTCCTTTTTTTTTTTCCACTCAGTACCTTGGTTTGTTGCTATCACAGAACTGACATCTGTGCCTGTAGGATTTAGTAGTGCTGCCTACCAAGAAAATTTTCCTTCTTTTTCTAATTCTGAATTTCAAGATTTTTAGTCCTGATAGCAATGTTTTCCTAAACAAGTAGGTTAGTGGTATCCTTCCGAAATCTTGCTGCTCTTGAGTAGACTGAGGATGTTTCTAAAACCTTTGATCCAGACCCCTTCAAATTTAGCTAAGTCTTGACTATTCCAGTATTTGACTGAATTCCTTTCACTTTCCTAGGATTCTGTTAGCCACTCTTTCTAACTGGTAACACAAATTAAAAGATACAGTAAAAAAGCCACTTCATAGACATCATCCGTGCTAACTGTTAGTGCATGCTGTTGTTATTCCTACTTTACAGAACTGGATGTGGAGAAACTTCTCCTTAGTCAGTTTACCCGCTCTGACCTTCTCTCAAATAACTGGAATCCCAGAACTTCTGTCACTTTCCCACTCATCCTTGGTTTTTTTAAACATCTCTGTCACATTCAAGATGCTGGTCTTTCCATTTTGAAGGTCCTGTTCCATTTTTAAAATTTTAAGGCAGATGGCTCTTATGGGCGCAGGAGGTTCACATTTTATTCTGCCATTAGCAGTGAAAAGAATGCTAGAAGAGCATTTCTTTTTTTATGAGTAATTTAATCGGGTTTTAATTTCTTTAGACTTTATGGGAGTATTCATGGAAAGAATTCTGGAGAGAAATCTGGACAGAGAGGAGCAACAGCAGCATGAAGCGCTCCTTGACTGCCTTGCTCTGAACAAAAATACATTTGTTCAAAACTACTGTGGTGCTTTCTCCAAAATGCAAGATATTGAAGTGGTAACAGCTATTATATTCTGCCTTAGAGGCTGCTGAACTCAGTGGTGCAGGGGAATTACAGAATCATGGACTGGATGAGGTTGGAAGTAACTCCAGAAGTCATCTGGTCCAACCCATGTGCTCAAGCAGGGTCACCTAGACCAGGCTGCCCAGAACCATGTCCAGACAGCTTTTGTCGATCTCCAGCTTTTAAGACTCCACAACATCTCCATGCAACCCATCCCAGAGCTCAGCCACCCTCCCTGTGAAAAGGCGTTTCCCAATGTTCAGACAGAACCACCTGTGCTCCATTTTGTGCCCATTCCCCCTGGTCCTGTCACTGGGCACCACTGAAAAAGAGCATGGTTCCGTCTTCTTCACATCATCCCTTCAGGTATTTATGTACAGTGGTGTGAATTGCCCTAAGCCTTCTCTTTCCCCAGCTGAACCTCCCCAGCACTGTCAGCCTTTCCTCACAGGAGAGATACTTCAGTCCCTCCGTTGCTTTAGTGGCCCTTTGCCGGACTCCCTCTAGTATGTCCATCTTTCTCCTGCACTGGGGAGCCTGGAACTGGACATGGTACTGCAGTGCTGAGCAGAGGGGAAGGTTTGCTCACCCCCACTGCCCATCCCACCTCTCTAACGCATCCCGGGTACCATTCACCCCATTGGCCACAAAGGCACGCTGTCGGCTCATGCGCCACTTGACGTTTACGGGGGGGCCCCGGGTCTTTCTCTTGGGTACTGCTGGTCCATGTAGACTGGTTGTTCCTCTCCAGGTGCAGGATCTTTTGCTTCCCCTTGTTGCAGTAGGAAAATGGGGAAGTGTAGAAAGCGGGAAAGTGCAGACTCTCTTGTGCAGGGTAGTCCCAGGCCTTCCGTAGTGCCAGATACAGTGTATATCCACGCAGTAAATCACTAGTAGCAAAGCATCCCTAGTAGTGAAGCAACTGTGTCAGCTGGACTAAGCAGGGTGAGGAAGGGCCCATGTAACTGTATTTTAGTATTCAATTGTCATGCAATAGGTACTTTGGATGCATAGCATGTGAAATATCTTCACAAGTAAGAGAGGCAGCAGGTGGATCTAGGGGACTCCTGTCTATACGCTGAATCACCTTTTAGCAGCAGCGGAGCCCTTCTGGTATATGGAGGGAAGCGCTCGGAGTGCTAGTGACAGTGTAATGGTATAAATCCAAGTACCTCTAGTGAAGTCAATACAAGTTGCTTTAAGTTGCCGTTGATGTACCTAAAAGTGGTAACTTAACTACCAAGAGCAGTGAATCTTGTGAAGTTAAAGATACCTTGTACAGTCTCTATTATATTTAGGTAGAAAGGACCTCAGGTGCAAGTGTAGCTGAAGGATTATGTTGATGTATGGAGTGTCGGGTACAGATATAAAGAAGGGGTAATATATTCCCCTTGACCAGGGATTCCCTCAGTGAAAACAACAAACAAGTTTTTACTGTGTAGTGGTCTCATTTCCTGTCATCGATGTGACACTGTAATATTTTCACTGCCTTTATTGTCAGGTGTTTAAACTGACCCAAGCTTTCCCTTTGGCACTGCCTTAACTTCTCTAGAGTGAAGTCACAGAGTATGACCTTGTTTGATAGTGTTGAGGCAGCAAAACAATGCCACCAATAAGGAGAGATGGGAGGGGATCTTAAGAGTTTTTGGGAGGATGTGTCAGGTAGTTTGGATCTGGGGTTAGGAAAACGATGGGGAACTTGTACAAATGCTGAACTGAATGTTTTTAACTTGCTTCTTCAACAGTTATTCCTTTCTGATTTTTGAACATTTGAGGTATTATTGCTAACATAATGTCTGGAACTTCACAGAAGGGTTTGATTCAATGATATGCCATCATCTCTGTAAAAACCTTGGCAGACCTTGTAAATTTTTTTAAAGAATTCTAAGTTCTTAGAGTTCTTTTTTCATGAGATTTTAATTCTTATATTCTTTATTATTATAAGTTCTTTTATGACATTGAGAGACAGCCTTTCAAAAATGTATTTTAATTTTTGAAATATTTCACGAAAAGCTGGGCTAGAATGAGTTGAAATCTTGGAGGGGAGTTTCCTTAGTGACATTGATCATCTATGCTTCACTTTTCCCAAGGATAAAAATGGAGGGGGAAATGGCACTTTCATACACCTCTCTGTAGTGAGTCACAGAAAATTGTTCTGTACTATGAATTGGTTACTAGGGGTTTTAACTGACTGAGAAATAAAAGAAAAAATAAAGCTCTTTCATATATGTAGCATTGAGTGACTTTTGTAAAGATAAGTATTTAGATACAGTGTTACGAAGCTTTCTCTGTACCTATGCTTACAGCACCCCTCGCAAGGATCTTTTGAAATGCTTTCTATTGCTGTGCTAATTATTAGGTACTTTTTATCTCCCTTTGATTGCTGGGGAAACTGAGGTAGGTATTAATTTGTCTGCAATTACACAAATAATTAAAATTAGAATGACAGACTCTGGAAGTTGCTCATCCCAGAACATTAGTTTTGATATGACTTCTGCAGAGCAAGCACAGAAAGAAAAAAGAATATTTTTGGAAATTTAAGATACCTAGAGTATCTCAGAAACTGGAAGATAACATTGTGAGCACAACACCAAATATTTGGTAAATTCAAAATAGAGATAGAGATGAAAATACTATTATCTTCACAAAAGGTAGAATTGGAAAAATATACGTGAACAATTATGCTGACAGATTCAGCGCTCCCATTCCTTCCTTTTTTATGTGGAAATCTATCTACATCACCAATATGGGGTTGTAGTCACAGAGGAATTGGGCTGATGACATCTGGCCTCCCTTTCTTATTCTAGCATAGAGTTCGGTTTTCTAGCTCTGAGAAAACCATTCGGCTTATCTTTGTGAGCTGTGATCCGTTCTGACACACGTCCAAGCTTTTTTTTGGAGAAGCTGCGTGTAAATGGTCTCATTCAATATACGATGTGGGAAGAGAAAGGATCTTACGTGTTTGTGTCTCGTATGTTTCTTCTGAGGTGAAAGACCTTACAGCGGTCATGTGGCTGTTACCATGTTCCCTAAACAGTAGAACTGGAAGCGCAGCTACATAGGACTAGTCAGTGTGCCAGTTGATATATACATGCAGAATGGAAGATCAGGCATCAATCCCAGCACATGTAGGTGGATTTGTGGTGTTCTAGCACTAGAGAGAGCAAATGGCTCCTATGGGACATCTTTATATGTTTTTGTCTTCTAAATTGGCATTTGTTCCAGGTTAGGCATGAGATATTCCTCTCCCATGCTGTGGTATATAATGTGATACTCAGTCCAAGTATCAGACTACATCTAACTTGGAAAATTTAATATTAACTACTCCTTTGGCCATTTGATCATTTCTATCTATGAAAAGAAGAGTTTGTCTGTGTCCAGCAAGGAATAAACAAAGGAAGGAACTGGAACCATCCAGGAATCCTGTTTATTTGCATCCTGTTGGTGAATAAAACTCAGTTAACAGCAAATACAAGGTGAAGGCTGTAGATGTGATGGAAATGTTTTAAAACTTTATATTAAGAATTATTTTTCAGCCCATCTGTTTTGAATTTTCTTTGTATTTTTAAAGTAAGATAATCCCTTAAAAGCAATTACTAACTTTTTTTTTTTTTCACTAATCCTGAAATATCTCATCAACATTCTGCAGGTCTATATTCATAATAATTTTTATATATATTATTTTAGATTATAGAGTGTAAGTATATGCTATATGCAACTTGGAATAGAGAAGTGTCTTTACATTCCCACATGTTCTGAAGAACAGAGAATATATTTTTCTTTTTTTTTCCCCACTGTTTTCTAAAAATCAGAAATTTAATATTATTCAGTAGAATAACTGTAGTGGAGAGAATGCCCTTTGAGCTTTCAAGGTGAAAGAAAAAGGTCCTGTGAAAAACACTAGATTGTTCCTAAAACCATTCAGAAGGTTTGTGTTTGTTATTCCGAGGCAGTTGCTGTAATGAATTTGGTGAGAGCTGGTTTCCTTTCTGCGTGATAGGCATTTCATATGCAGAATCTCTCAGTGCACCTTTGTGTGAGTTGTGTTTAGATGGACTGTAAAGGAAACTGATGCATTGTCACTTAGGCACCCTTTGCAAAGGAAATGTCAGCCCATCTCTCTGGCATTGACATTTGGGGACAAAAAGGCAGTATGACTGTTGAATCTCCCTAACATTTCAGTTAATCTTCACAAAACCTTAAGGGATTTGACAGACATCTCCCTGAATTTCCTCCTCGTGTAAATGTGAATGGGTGCATTTATAAGAACAAAGGAGTACATAGAAAAAAAAAAATCTACATGCTAAAACCCACAGATGCTTCAGGGACCTCACAAACATTAGACATTTTGTCACTCA
The DNA here is from genome assembly GCA_009769605.1 of Bucorvus abyssinicus. Taxonomy (NCBI): domain Eukaryota; kingdom Metazoa; phylum Chordata; class Aves; order Bucerotiformes; family Bucorvidae; genus Bucorvus; species Bucorvus abyssinicus. The sequence continues at coordinate 19,179,849 of CM020036.1, forward strand.
CTTGCAGAAGGCTCTTGTCCTCCTCTCTAATAATCAGGTTCCTCCACAAACTACGTGACATCTCTCGGTTCTGTGGACTGGAGCAAGTCAAGTTTTTGATCTCCATTAATGCTGGCAAAGAAACCTCTTTAAGAGGCTGGCCAACATGGTAAAACAGATATAAAATACTGAAGACAATGCCTAGAGAATCGGTGATTTATTTTTTCTTCTGAGGTCAAATTATTGTTCACTGCTATGAAAATATAAATCTGGAAATTAATAGTTTCTGTGGAATAGTTTCTATAGCTGGGAATTCCAGAAAAAAGAGGAAGAGCATATAACACAGATTTTATTCAAGCTAATCTAGAATATGTTTAACCTGGCCAGTCATGTCAAGAAAATTTTTTTTTTTTTTTTTTGTGAGATAGATAATCTCTTGGAGATAGGAATCTGTTCTTTCAATCTGTTCAATCTGGATATTTCTTCCTTTGCAGGTCTCTGGCAAAACATGAAACATTTGAAGCAAAGATAAACAGAACAAACATAAAGAAGAGCTCTATCGGACTGTTAGGACTTTAGCTTAGTACTGACAATGTACAAAGAATGTGAAATAGTACAATTTGTTGGAACCGCTTTGTTCTCCCTTTTTGTAGCTCACTGTTACAAGCTGTTAGAAAGTTTACGTAGATGTTACCTGATCTGGACAACTAATTACTGCAGCTTAATCATGTATCTGTCTGTGCTTTGGTATTCTCAAAATCTGCAAAACAACTTGCTAGCTTCTAAATGCTTCCATAAGAGGCATAAACTGAATAAACAGGAGAGACAAAGAAGCTTCATGCTATTTCTTCATATGAATGCCACTATGATTTATTTCAGAAAAACGGAAATTGCTTCCCTTGCTAAGCATATTATAATTTTGTTGCCTTTCTTGATGCTTTCTTCCCTGCATGTCAAGAGCAGAGAGGTCTCCTCCTGGGCTACAATGCTTAAAAACTACAAGACATCTCTGGATAAACTGCTCTGTGACCAAAGAGATTTGAACTGGGTCAGATAGACTATGCTCAAGCTGATGTTTATAAATGATGCTATCTGTTGGCTCCAGCTGTAGAGAACAGACAAAGCAGAAATACACAGGGACAGGGTAAGACTTCTTTTCTGCAGTGAAGGTTTAACCATGCCCAGAGACTGGTTAAGTGGAAGGCAACCAGACAGGACTTGGTCAGATCTACTGGTTTACTCATTATTATGATAAGATACAATTACTTTTAAGTGAAACTCTTAGCTTAACGCAGGAGAAATGGCTTGTTTTACTTAAAACAGGTGAGAAACAGAGAAAGAATGAGGTGACTGCAAGCTCAGGGGAAGAATGTTGTCAACAGATAAGAATTAAAAACCCAGCGTATGGGACTCATTTCAGGTAGTCATGGTTTCAAATATGATGATGTTACACTTAGGAAAGAACAAAGAATGGAAGATAATGAACCTAGTTTGACCTTGAACTGAGCAGAATGCAGGAGGAAAATATCACTTCAAAAGCCTTGATGCTGGACAGTGATGAGACAAAAGACATGCAGTTGATGTAAGACATTCAGATGCTACTGAAGATCCTTGATCAGCCTAGTTGAAAAAAAGCCCGAAGGTGGTATTTCAGAAAGCTATAAAACTCCAGTCTGCTTAGTATGGTTTGAGTGTTAGAAGAAAAGTGATTAAATAAATAACTATAGCTATATAAATAAAAAATTATGTATACACGCATGCACACACACACATAAATATAAATCTTAAATATAATTAGTCATACACAAAAATCCTCATTGTTTTGACCCCATGCTTTTCTTCTTTCATTTGAGCAGGTAGAAATTCCTGTGTTCTGAAGTAAAAAAGAGATGGCTGTGTGATTGAATTAATTAGATACGGTTGGTCCTGCCTTGGCACAGGGATGCAAGGGATGTACTGGATGGTCTCTTAGTATGACTGCCTTTCCTATTTGAGGCTTTGTTGCCTTTTCTTTGGCAAATGGTTTGAAAGTCAAAGCTCGTGCATGATTGAAGGGGTTGAGGTCTGGAGAAGAAGACCTGTTAGCTTAAGTGGAGGCAAGCAGGGTGGGGAAACCAGATGAAATTCTAATGTCTGCTCTGATTAAACCTCCATACTGAATCCCGCCTGAACAGTCTTTCTAAGATCTGTAATCGAGTCCATGTTTAGAATATGAGAATGCTAACAAAGTCATGCTGTAGCAATACTGAAGGGCATGAACTGTCATTTATTGACCTCCTTTAACAAACTGGAATTAGTGCAGATTGCCCTTATAAGATGAACATGGAATAATCACCAGAATAATTGGCCTTTGCTGTTAAAACTAGTACACCTATAGTCATGGAAGGGGATTATGGGAGTTTTAATTAAGGAAAATTGTAAGGACCTCAAAAAGGTCTCCAGCTCCCTTAATTTTATTGTGAATTTTGTGATACTTGGCACTACATCACAGCATTGGCCTGAGAATTTCAGCCACCATTCAGAACAAAGATTCTAGCTTGTGTGGACAAGGAAAAGTTTAAAACATGGTGTTATGGGAATATAGGAAATAGCCTCAAGGGCTGTTTGAAATTACTGAAGCTGGTTGTTGCTTTGTTAGCTTTCATTTTAAAGCTGGTTTGTTTTCTTTTCCCCCTCCATTGCTACATGGCCAAGTAAGTATTAAAGACTGGGAGATCAGAAGGAAACTAGCTTCTCCATATTATTTGTTTTCAGTTTGGAAATATGATTTTCCATTTTTTTATAATCTAGTCATAACCTCTGAATACTGCTTCATTTTACATTTCATTTAAAGCACAGCCTTTCCATGAGATTTTAATCTTTTAGTATGCTGGGAAGCTGGTTCAATGATTTAAAGGGGAAGTCAGTCTGCAGAGCTACCAAATTTGTTTCCTCCCTCAAATGATTTTTCTGCAATAATTTCACAATAGCCTGCTTGCTCGAAACGTTTACAGCTTCTAAATGAACAGGCCAGTTGAGTTTGATGCAGCTGAACATTTGAACATCACCCAAGGAGACATATCTTTCCTTGTTCTTTTTATAACATCTATTTTCTTTTTTCAGAAAGAGGTAATGAGGACAAAAGTACAAAACATCAAAGTTATTGGATGATGTTTTTGCTGCTGTTTCACAGATTACAACTTCCTCATCAAAAGATGAACTCAACAGTGAGGATATAATTTTTGCTGGTAGATATCCCACTGAATTTCTGCAAGGGGAAGAGAAACCAGCTAAGTGGAATAGGGTGGAATATATGTCTGCAGAATCCAGTGAAAATTACCCTTTTTTTTTTAAGAACTGGACCTGGAGTTACCTGCAATTCAGGTCACTATTTCGTGGCTATGTAAACTTTCAGTAAAGATGAAATGATGTTTTTGAAGTGAAGGGGATCAGAGAACAGGAAGGAAGAATATTCACAGCAGCTCTAGAGGCATGGGGGACATTTATGTGGCTTATGAAGAGAAGTACCTTAAAACCATTGTAAGAATGATGCAGTGGAATAATACAAAATACTACTGGATATGTCTCAAATCGTTGTTCTTCCGTGTCTCTGCTGTGGATGGAAAAGTAATATAACGAATACCAGTGCAGTGGTTTAGCATTGGTGCGCAGAAGTGTGATGGTGATGTATGTTTGTTGGTTTTGGGTTTTTTTTAAGCAATTCCAGTTTTCTTTTCTGAAGAGAACTGGTTTTGATAGAGCCTGTCTAGAACCAGAGGTAAATTTTTATTAAATGTTTTTTTCACTACAGTTGCAAGAGAAGTATTTAATGAGAAATATATTCTAGAATTATTTTTCCTGGGTGACTTGTCTGCTTCTGCAAGTGATATCATATGGATCTCAAAGAACTCAAGTGTAATATCCCAGTGAGCTGATCAACAGAGAGCATTGTTTCTTAGTGTCAATAGACTTCCCTGTAGTCCTGCTCCCCTGTCAGGGGGGATGTACACTAAAGAAGTAATTTAGCAGCTACTAGTTCTTTCTTCCATTGGAGATTTTCCTTTAAAATCAGAACTGTGGTAACTTCATTTAATTTGATGTTCTAGTCTCAGCTTTCTAAGTGGTGCAATGGCCAACATACTTTAATGCTAGAAACCAAGAATTGGCTTGTGAAAAGTTACCCTTCTCTAATTCTTTGACAACGGTCACTGATAAAAAAGGAAACAGAAACAAGTTGCTGTTGGCTGTGGAAGCTGGGCCAGTTGTGGCTGAACCGGCTGGTCTTCACCTGTGGGAGCCCAGAAGAGGCTCTGCAGTCATTGGAGAAAAGGCTACTCCTGTCTGTGCAGCTTCTCTTTTTTAGTGGCCTGTGCGAGGTGTTGGTTTAAGCAACTGTCCTGTCTTTAGACTAAGTAGTTAAATGTCCATATCAAGTTCGAATGGAGAAAAAAACCCCCAGATTCAAGCAGACTTGTTTGTAAGTGTACCAGACGTCCATGGGCCTTCTCTTCCTTTGTAACACTGCTGCAGAATTTCTACATGACTCCGTAACTGATATATTGTGGTTAAAAGACTTTCATCCCACGTGTAACTAGGTCCGATTTCCCATCTGAGTTAGTAAAGACGCTACTGTGCAGCCTCTGAAGGAACTGAAAAAATGTAAAAGACCCCCATGTGCAATGTAAAGCATATGATAATATTCAGCACTTCTGAGACCTAAAGTAAAAAATATACTAAACGTCTGTAGTGGCCCAAGGTTTTTCCAAAACAACTGAAAAAAAGACTATTTTTTCCACCATCTTTAAACACACGCATATAAAATATTTACAGATTTCTAGTCTAATATTTGATTGTTTAAAAGAAAAATTTCCAAAGCTTCTAGTGGTTTGAAGACCTTTTGCCTGAAAATCTATAGATTTTACTTAAAAACACTTCAGCTTGAGTGCTAGTGTTTTATATTTATGTATATAGTGTGTGTAGGTGTTTGTGATTTATACATATTGTAACAATATATATAATATATAAATATATGTGTAAAATAGAGATTTCTTTCTATACTTTTTTTTTTTTTTTTTTTAACATAGAGGTGGTAGAGGTACTATTAGAGTAGAGGAACATAGTTGAATCCACCAAATCTGTATAAATGATGGTTTCTATATGAATGTGACTGTGTGATTTGACGACAAAAGAGATTTTCAGCCTTATCCTGAGCTCTCAAATATTTGTCCCTTCATTTGCAGGTGCTTGGAATCTGTAAATAGCACCGCTTATGGGTAGCATGTCTCTGCAAGGAACCCATGCACCTGGGATAAGTAAAGCTGCTTCACAGAAATGTAGTTATGATATGGGTACCGTGCTGTGAGCAGTGTAGGCAAGAAAGAAATACAACCTGTTACAAAGACCCCTCCTCGCCAGTGACTTATAGTTTTCTAATGCCATGGAATAATTTTTCTTAAAGAAAAACAAGGCCAAGATGAAGAATGAGTTTTCATTCCACTAACGCAGTGCCTATTTTATTTCTAGGGTCTCTTTTGACAAAGAATATCCTGGCAGAATAACTGAGTGACTGGAGTGAGTGTTTAAACCCCTAGGAAAATAATGTGTCCCTCATGAAAAATTCTGACCACAGAAACATTGACCCACTACATTAAGTTGAGAACATGATTGATTGAAGGGTTAGATGCTGTAAAAACATGTATGCACTTTGTGTTAACCTTTCATGTCTGTGAAGGACAGATGATAAGCCCTTTACCCTACTGCCAAACTGAGTAGGGATTCAACCTCTCCACTGGTTCCACTCTAATTAAATGTATATTTTATGTAAACTGCAACCCAAACTTTTTACGAATTCAGAAAACCTTGGCTTCATTTTTCTTGTCAGGCTACAAAACTAGACCATGACAGATGAGTTTTAGCATTTGCTGATCATTCATCTACAAAACACAGTAGTTTGATTCTTTCACTTGCGGCTGTTTACAGAAACAGAAGTTAATTAATAGAAGCATTCGTGCTCAGCAGATTCTTTTTTTTTTTCCCCTTTAGCCAGATTCCATTGTATCCTAGGAAAAATCTTAATAACATGATACAAATGAAAGATCACAGACACAATTTCTTAATCGAAAGGGCACATTTGTTTAGCCTTAGTATAAGAATAATAACACTGGCTACAGGTACCCATACAAATATACTGTAACTCAATCAACCGGTTTGGTGCTATTCATGCGGCACCTAAATAATTCAAATTAATCAAATCCCCAGAATTAAATGGAGCAGTCACAGCTATGCAAAGCTAGTGCAAAATTTAATTTGTGCTAATCTGCCTTGAAGAGTGGAAGCGCAAAATATACTAGAATATTAGCATTAGTTGCCTGTTTTGGAGTTCAGTTCTCTTTTTTCTTTCACTTATTTTCTCTGTGTCTTCTAGACATGAACATATTTAAGGAAATGTGGTTTAAAGCTTATTGTTTACTTTCTAGAAGAATAGAAAAGTCTTTACTGAAAAAATATTACATTTTTGTGCTATTCCATGTAAGGACCAACTATGTTGCAGGAATATCAGAAAAGAAGATGATTTTTTCACAGAAATGAAACTAAGCAACCTGTCTTTAGTATTGTATGGGAAGGAAATCCATAAACCAAATTCAGATAATAACCAGAAGATTTTTAAAGAACTTCTTTCTTCAGTGATCCAAGGTATATTAGTAGATGTTGAAATCAAGACAAATATAAATGTCAACTTAAGGGATAAATTTAGCTCTAGATTATTTCTTAGGTTCCTTTGACCTGAAATGGTTTGTTATATACCCAACACTCCAACAAGTGTACTGCTCCCCATGTAATATGGGAGGCATAGCATTGGTTAAAAGAAACACAGCAATGCCACTTCAGTACACATTCAAATGTGTGTACAAATTTTACATGAATACGCAGTTCTCTTGCTTCAGTAGAGTAAAAATTTTCTATTATGACTTTTTTTTTTTTTTTTTTTTTTTTTTGAGCTTGTAGATAAAGTCATTACGACTGAGCTGGCTCGACCAGGAGTCGGCAGCTCTCACAGGAGATGCTGATGAGGTCTGGGCATTGCCAGAGCAACAGTGACCACACTCACACCTATAAAAGAAGCCCTTAGGGAGAGCTGTGACCAGACCCGGGTGCTGGAAGCTCCCAGCAGAAAGCTATGGCCTCTCTAAGCTCTGCACCCACCATGGCTGATGCAGCTGCCCAGACAGAGCTCCAGTGGGAGCATTCAGCCATGCAGGCGTCAGGCTGCAGGGTGTGCCCTGCTGTGACACCGGGACAGGACGACAGCCTTGAGCACCCCTGTGGGAGCACCCAGGGAGCACCCCAGGGAGAGTGACAGAGCTCCAGGAGGAGGTGAGCAAATGTCAGTTCAGTGTAAATACTGATGGACACAAGTGATCACACGGCTTGACAAGTAAGAGTAAGTTGAAGGACTAGTGTGATCAGACATACCTTCCCTAACGTAAGCAGGAGGGAAAGGCTCACTCAGAGTGCTAGTACAAGTCATCTACCAGCAGAAGCCACCTTTGGCATCCTGTGTGACACAAAATCTTTATCTGTTTCTATGTAGTTCATGATGATCAGAGGGGGAAAATAATCCGAAGGCTGAAGCTCTATTGATTTATCTGAAATGGTATGAGCAATATTCTCACTGAATAGCATGGCTTGGCTGGCAAATGCGTCGCCTCCCTTGTGGTGAGGAAAGGCTTTGAAGAACAGTCTTCTGCAAGGGTGGGTAGCTTCTGCCTCACCTGAGAGAAGCAACGTGGAAGAAGCGAAACAAAGCACAAAGGTGCATTTTTTTTCCTGGTGACATACCAAGAAAGGAGTCTGTGATCATGGGATGATGTGCAACAAGAAATAGAAATCAGAGAAGTGGGCCATGAGAGGAAATGTCAGTGAAGAGAAAGAATAAGGGGGATCAGTAAAGAAATGACCAAAGATAAGTGACATAGCTGAAGTAACACTCTTTGCAGTAGGGTTCCCAGTGCCCAAAAGAGAGGAAAGACTGTCTTTAACAAAGCAAGAAATAATGCTACTGCTTGAGGAGAATTTGGACAGACTCTTTAGCTGTGTGGAGAGAATAAATAGGAAAGTCTGGACAATAGAAATGTTACTTAGAACGTAAGTCTAGGATTTGTAGTGTGATCATAGTGGCTTAGAAAGATTATGGCATAAAATGAGAATTATGATCACTTTCTGCTTCTGCAAGTTTTATAAGATGAAGGTGGTGATTCATTCTAAGCCACAATGAAACTTTTGTGTGTGACTGCCGTGGTCTTCCCACCTGCAGCCTCAGGGACGTAAAGCCACAAGAGCATGCCTAGTCATCTGTGTGCTATTTGGGCTGTGAAGCTTTGCTTGAACAAGTCAGACAGTTGATTTATTTCTCATTTCCCTTTTGCATATTAATAGTTACCAAAGGCAATTACAAGATATTTAAAAAGAAAGATCCTCAAATGCCACTGTATCACCAGATACTGGGGGCAGAGTCTGAGAGCATTGATTTTTTTTTTTCTAAAAATGCATAAGCCAAGCCGCCAGTTGCTATATATCAGCTTAGGTCCCTGGAAGCAGTTTTACACCAAAGGAGAGTTGGCTCTTCTTCTCTGCAGTTTGGTTGATTCCATTCTCTTTTCATTCAAGTGTGTGCTTCTGAGAGGATAAGCACTGAGCTGTGGTTCTTAAGGGCTGCAATCTCTTAAAATATAAAATACGTAACTGGCTTTGGGATAAAAATTTTATTTCTGCCAGCAGCATAATGCTTGGGCTTGAAATGTTATCATCCAAGGAAGTTTTATCTTGAAAAACTTTTCGTGCTGTCTGGCTCTGAACATCAACCCAGGTAAAATCCTGAAAGTACTGATTCATCTGTAAAGAAAATGAGAACTGAAAAGTAGCAAGGATTCAAACCTGTCCCTGAGCATGGTTTTCAGCAAAGGCAGTCAGGTCTTTCATATCTGTCATTAGAACAGACTAATCGGAGACATTCACGCAGCTAAGGCATGACCATATGCTCTATCTGGCTCCATTTGCAATATTGCAAATCTGTACAAGCAGAAATAATTTGGGATTTGCCGTGTTATCATTAGAATCCTCATTATGGGAGCAAAAATGACCACTGCAGGTAACATTATGAAACTGTTTCTACTCTAACATTTCAAATTTTCTTGCTCAGAAGGGGGAAGCTTTATGCCTTTTATGCTAAAGTTCTCATGCTGGAATTTTATTTATTTATTTAATTTTAGTTGGAAATTAAGAAAGAAAGATCAATGGTTCTGGAGAACAGTAGGAAAAAAAGTATTTATTGTATTTGTTCCTCTGAATAAAGTAGGCACCCTGAAGCTGTCAGACTTCTCTGATAATTTGTTTCAACAGTGTTTATTCCCCTGACTCATTCTATTTCTCCACTTTTTACTGACATCCTTCTCCAGTTTTCTGTGGCCTGCACAATAGCTATAATTAATCAACTCCATAACTGCAGCCTTTGAAAATCCTTTGAAGAAGACCTTTCAGGCCACATTGTTGGGCTCTGTGATAGGATGGTTAGAGCACCTGTCTTCTGAGCTGTCTTCTCCTGGATACATCCACAGGCTGGAAAAACATTCTATACGGAAGTTTTCCAGTGAGGGGAGAAAATCATCGGTCCTATTGCCATATTTTTATGCATGTAGTACATATTGCATCTGACCAACTCTCATTTTGTAGTAGTACTTATGCTGGAAGTAGCCTCAGCTAGCCTGCACTCAAGACATCCTCCAATAAATCAAAGTAATGGACAAAGGACAGACGAAGTCATGTACAGGGCCATAGTAAGGAAAGCCTCCCTGGCCAGAGGAAGTTGGCTATAGAAAAACAGAGACACGGTTTTCCTAGGAAAGGTAACTTTCCTATGTTGGAAATGGAAATGCAGCAGAAACAGAAATACAACATATTGCTGCTGAATCACAGAATGGTTTTGATACGGGGAAGTTGCAGGCTATATGTGTGAAAATGACGAGGAAAGGACAATTTTCAGACAAGTACATTGGTGGCATAAAAGTAACTTGATCGCTGCACCTTTTCTTAGTCTTTTGCTGTGGTGCAACCGTATCTGTGCCACCACTTAGTTACATGGGAATTCAGTCACTAGATCATTTAAATCAAATTAGGAATTTGCAACAAATGTTCACACTGGATAAAACACATCAAAAAGGACAAATAAAACAAGACCAGCTGTGGATTATGGCAAGCACAGTTTCTTTCCAGTTCTGCCAATGAAATGTCTCCTGTCAGAGGAAAAAGGATAAAAACAAACTGAGTCTGGATTATTCTGAGCTTTTTAGCTCTTTTTCAAAATTTCATCTCCTTAAAGTAATGAGTTATTTTATTTTAGTGGTTTGGCTCATGTAAAATGATGGTTCAAATTAAGTGTCCTAATTACATGTTTAAATGGAAGAAAATTGGAATTTAAATTCTCATTGACTACTAACAAGTTATTTAATAAGGATAACCAGAGTTCAGCTGTGTATATTACACAGTTGTTGCATGATTTAAGACCCCGTGGGGCGACTCTCCAAGTGTTTTGCTTTGATAGCAACCAAAAAGTTCAAATTCTCAATCGTATTATACTAACATTTAAAATAATTTTAAGGATTGAAAAACCGTCAAAACTTCCTTCTTATCATGTATTATATCAAAGTCTGTAGTCCTTATATTACTGCAATAACCAAGCATCTTCCAGAATTGCATTAATGACTTGTGGAACATCTCCTGTGTGTAGTTCCCTCTGCTATTCCTGCTGTTTTTCAGCTGGAAAGCAAATAGTAAATCTTATCTTTTTGTTCTATCCAGATTATTATAATGTTGCAATCATTATGGTAGCTAAAAGCCTTAGAGGCTGGAATTAATAGTGGCTTGATATTTTAGGTTAATTTCAGTTTATTTTTGGTGGGCTTCACGTGGTGCAAACCCTACTAACAAACCAGCTGTGTGCAGGCTTAAGATTTAGGCAGCAATCATTCAGTGTACGCTGTCTTTGCTCTGAAGAACAACGACGTTAGGTAGGAGCTATGCCTCAGTGTTTGACCCAACCTTCAGGCTAGCAGTGGGCAGTCTAGCTGAGCTGTGTAATTGGGAGATGTTTGGTTTCAGTAGTTTGATTCAGTATTTAATGTCACTTCTTGTCTCCAGATGTAAAAAGAAATTGTACTAATACCATGTTCTTTTAATTACAATTTAGGATATGCAATGATGAACCTGAAAAGCTTTTAATAGAGGAGGTTAAACTTCCGATCCAAGAGATGGGAAAGGAAGGAACACATGCCTGCAACATGGGCAACAAATAGGAGGAGCTGGAAGCCACTGCACAGCAGGAAAACCGTGATGTAGTTGCCATCATGGAAACACGGTGGGATGATCCTCACAACTGGAGTGCTCTGTTGGATGGCTACAGCCTCTTCAGAAGGGACAAGCCAGCAAGGAGAGGTGTTGTAGTGGCCCTATATGTTAGGGAGTGTTTTGATTATCTAGAGCTTGACGATGGTGATGATAGGGTTGAGTGTTTATGGGTAAGAATCTGGGGGAAGGCCAACAAGGCAGATATCACAGTGGGAGTCTGTTATAGACCACCCAACCAGGATCAAGAGGTAGATGAAGTATTCTATAAGCATCTGGGAGAAGTCTCACAATCACTAACTCTTGTTCTCGTGGAGGACCTCATCTTACCAGATGTCTGCTGGAAATACAATACAGCAGAGAGGAAACAGTCCAGGAGGTTCCTGGAATGTGTGGAAGACAACTTCCTGACACATCTGGTGAGGGAGCCAACTTAGGAGGGCTCACTGCTGGACCTGCTGTTCATGAATAGAGAAGCTTTTGTGGGTGATATGACTGTTGGAGGCTGTCTTGGGCATAGTGATCATTGAGGTGCTGGAGCGTGTCCAGAGAAGGGTAATGAAGCTGGTGTAGGGTCTAGGGAACAAGCCTCACGAGGAGCATCTGAGGGACCTGGGGTTGTTTAACCTGGAGAAAAGTAGGCTGAGGGGAGACTTTACCACTCTCTACAACTGCCTGAAAGGAGATTGTAGTGAGGTGAGGGTCAGTCTGTTCTCCCAATTAACAAGCAGCAGGACAAGGGAGATGGCCTGAGGTTATGCCGGGGAGGTTTAGGCTGGATATGGGGAAAATTTTCTTGACAGAAAGGGTGGTAAATATGGGAGTTCCCATCCCTGGAGGGGTTTATAAGACATGTGGATGTGGTGCTTAGGGACATCATGGATTAGTGGTGACCTGGCAGTGCAGTTAATGGTTGGACTTGATGATCTTAAAGGTCTCTTCCCATCAAAATGATTCCGTGATTCTGTGATTTTCTTTGTAATCCTCATTGATCTTTATTGCTGATGTGGTAGATTGGTTCTTGTCATGAACTAGAAGGCCTTAAGGGCAGCGCTTATTCAAAGCCATAATCTCTATCTCTAAATGATCTTTGAAAGGTGGAGTGTCCACCTGTGCCAGTCAGTTGTTGAAAATATTTAACGGACAGTAATGCCACACCTGGCCAGATGTTCCCACTCAGAGCCAGCTGAGGAATCTCTTATGCTTGGGAAGTCCTTATTGTCTAATTAGGACAACTTTAAGAGGAAAACTGTAGGATGACTTCTCTCCAGGACCTAGCTTTGTGTGTGTATTCAGAGAGACAGAGTTTAATCAGGACTCTGAGAAAACTGAACTGATGAAAGCCCATGAAAATCCTGGGTTTTGCCTTAGAAGATTCTGTTCAAGGTATTATCTTTCTCTAGTGCTTTCATTATCCTTCTAGAGGAGACTGGAATTAGTACCCATGTAATCCAAGCAATAAACTGTCAAATTTAGCTTTCTGTGGGACTCTCTGGGAATGTAATTACAGGCTAGGCTCCATTTGCTCCATGTGTTAAAAAGAAAGAAACCATTGGGGTGTGGTTTGCTTGTTCTATTCTTCGTGCGGTTGTAACATTTGTGTGAGAAATACAGAACTGCTATTTCTTATATTTCCACCACATACCCAAGATACTTTGGAAGCATATCCAGAAGATTGTGTGAAGACTTCTTAAAGCACATTTGTGAATTAATGTTTCAGAGCAAAAGTCAACTTCTTCTCTTTTCCAGTGTTTGCCTTTCAACACTGCTTATTTTGTATATCAAAAGTAACTTAAATCTTAGCAATCTTTCAGTAGGATTAATTTGATTAATGGGTTCTATGAATGATTGTATCAAGTGGAATATAAGTGATATTTATCTAGAAGGAAGGAGATGATCATCACAGGATTCAGGTTGGGAGGTACCTCAGGAGACCTGTAGTCCAACCTCCTCAAAGCAAAGCCAGCTATATAGTCAGATCAGCTCAAATACCTTCATGAAAACAACTAAGATAGGCTTAAATATTTTTTTTTAATCTTTTAAAAAATTTTGCATTTAATTCAAAAGGAGGAATATTCAACAAGATTTCATGAGCATCTCTGACCTAACTTGAAAACTTCTTAATGAGTATTTGGGTGTCTGACACTTACTCAGTTCTTGGTACAGAGAACGTCAAGTGCTGTTCTGGGAATGAAGCATATATTTTACTAATTAATCCGTGATGTATGGTAAAGAATTTAACACTTAATATTGGCAGAGTTTGGACATCTGAAAGAAAATAATTGCTTTGAAGGGGCCAGTGTGGAAGCAAAGTCTGTTAGAAAGGGTATATATGATGCTGATAATAATTCTGGTGACAAACTTGATGTCATGTGAACATCATTAAATTAGAAGAAAACATTGCAAAATTGAAATCTAGTCTGTTGAAAGTTTGAAAAGAATTTCAGAGTCATTCTGGCCCCAAAGTGTGCTACAATGTTTTTTGTTCCTGAAATATTTTTGTCCTCCATACTGCAGTGTGAAAAATCCCCTGGCTCAGATCACAGATGTTAGCACCTGACCAAGAGTGGACCGAACCACTCCTGCAGCATATGAATTAAGGAAAGCAGTGAGCATGCTTACTGTTAACTATCCAGGGGTTCTGGAGAGAGGTGATATGTCATATAAGTTCACTGAAATTAAGCTTGTTATGTTTAATAGATGATGTGAACAGAGTTCCTTCCTTCCTTCCTTCCTTCCCTCCCTCCCTCCCTCCCTCCCTCCCTCCCTCCCTCCCTCCTTTTTCTTTCTTTCTTTCGCTCCTTCTATCTTTTCTTTTGTTCGCTCTTTCTTTTTTTCCAGTGCAAGCCACTGTCCAGCAGCCCTGGTGGTGCGAAGCTTAAATTGCTATTGTGCTCTTGAAGTCAGCCCTCAACAACATGATGGCCGAATTAGAAGTGACTTTCTGTGCCAGATGGGACCTAACTGAACATAACAATTGAAACAGTGAGACCACCTGGATACACAATGCTGTCAACTATAAAAAAGGCATAGTCCTAAGTTACTGGTATAAACAGACCAAACAACTTCTCTAGGCAGCAGGGTGAGCGTTAAGGAGCATTTTGCTCCTTTAAAGCCTGTGGAAATTCCAGTTGTGGCTGCAGATTGATTCTTCCTTTGGAAAGCTGATTTAACGGGTTTCTAGTGTAGCTTTTGGTTCTACATTTACCAAACAGCACCCAGTCACCATGACATAGCTTTCATTTTCTCTTGTGATTTGAAGAAGTCATGCATAATCCACCTCTTATTAATAATCCAGTCCTCCGAGGTACCAAATACCCTGATTTCCCATTCATTTAATATTTTATGGGGCCCTAAAAGTTGATGTAAAGGAAATACGTTTTGGAACACCTATGTAGGTATTATGATCTTTTTTTAAAAGTAGATAAATTAGACCCATAAGGCTTATTGTGATTAAAAGCTTCAGTGCTTATGGTGAAATTCTAGAGCTACCCATATTGCTGTTATTAGCATATAAATGCTCTTATCTGCCAGAGTTGGGCATAATCATGAAATATGCTATCATTCCAGGATGAAGTTGGAAGCTGCCTGGGGTCCCATAACATTATGAGAATGAAGTAGCAATACTATTGTCATGGTTGAAGAAGCACATTCATTACCAGCCCCTCTTTTTTTGAAACTGGTAATTTTACAGGAAAAAAAAGCTTATGTGTTAGATAAAATTTCTGAGACTTATTTTAATGTCAGAGGTGACTTTTTTTTTTCCCCAGTACAGTGAATTTAATACTTTTACTTATTGTCACTTTTTGAGTAGCAAGAAAAGCTGTTTTAACTTTAATTATTCTGGATTCTTTTCATGCACATGGAAAACAAATTGCTCTTAATAGTCAAATTATTAGAGAGTTAATCTACATGTAAAACAAGCACCTCTGGAAAAAATTAAGAGATTTATACCATATTTTAACTGTGTGACCAGTTTTTCTGCAGAAGATTTAAGGATCCCCTTTCTTATTTGCTCCATATTCATATGGTTTTGCCTCCTGCTGCACAAGGACTGGGATCATCTCGCGGGCTTTGCAAGGAGGCAGAAGCTGAAATGGCTTTTCAGCCTGCCTCTGTCTTTGTCTGTGAATACGTGGAACACAGCTAAGAAAATCCGTGATGGAGGTTTTTCTATGGACCTAGAGAAAGGCAAAATAGGCCGAGTATCCTTCCACACAGCTTTATTTTCCAACACAACTGGGTTTACATTCTGCGTATAGTATTGCAATAATCAGGCCTTACAAGGAGACCTAAACTTCACTAACGTGTGTAAAAAATAGATGAAAAAATCTGGATCAAATGAACTAAACTTTTACTTAAACTGCATGTTTCTTTGAATTTCTTACGGTTACAAAAAAACTTTTACTGTGCATATTTTTGTTGTCGCTACAGGCTTATAATGCCATGACCGAGGCTATTTTTGCAGGACGTAGCCTGTGTGAAACTTCAACAGAAATCTTAGAAGACAGTCTGATCATGTGAGGTTTCCAACTCATTTTGCAGACTAGCAGGTAAAACAGGCTAAAAACCCAGATATTCATCCAACCTTTGACTCCTTAACTAAGATGAACCTTTTGTGGTTTTGTTCTCACTTTTCTAAAGGGTACAGATGGTATCAGTTCCCCAAGTTCCCAGTCCCAGATCAATCAATGGTGAGCCTGGTTTTATTTTCAGCAGTTTGTGGAGGATCCCTTGATAGCATGTGTCATGTTCATTATTTTTGACCCATGCTATTGAGATTGAATCCATATGTTTATTAATTCCAAAATAAATCTGCCTGAAATCTAAGGTGAGTAATTTATGAGCCCTGGTTATATTATGGGAACCTTTCTGTAACAAAATACAGTATCCTAAAAAAAATGGCTCACTTATCTTCATAATCATAAATTATTTCATACGTAATTACAAACAGACAGTCTGAATAATTGTCTTCATTGAGACTTGTTTGACACTGAGAATATACTGCCTTATTTTATAAAGTTTTTAATGTGCAGCCCATAAATATGTCACAGTTAAGGAGTACTGCATCTTTAAGTATATTGAATGCAGTCTTGTGTAACCAAACATAATAGGATTTTTAAATGAATTTTAACTGAAGTATTTAACAAACAACTTTTTAAACTTTCTACATGTGTAAAGCTTCTTTAAACTGACCAATTCAAATTAAATATCTGAAAAGAAACTTTGTATTTGGAGGTATTGAAACAAATTAGTATGATCCTTGTTTCATGTAAGTTTAAAAGCAATAAAACAGTTTCAGGGAAAATATTTTTAATTAATTCCTTTTAAAAGAGCCCATAATGGGTTTTACAGTAATACCAAAGTCAAAGAATTGTGAGAAACGAGAATGCATATGCTTTTTTTCTGTGAAGGTCATGCTGACACCTTTATAGCTGCTTAAGCTCTGAACCTGATACACATTGTACTAACTTGCAGTAGGATTCGTTTTTAACAATGATTCTCTTCTTTTATATTGAAAATCATCTAATTCAAAACTTCATCTTGAGTTTGCATTTGTTAATAATGGTTCTTTTTTGAGGGGATGGAACTTCGTATAATAAAAGATATAGGTGACATAAGCCACGTAGGAAACTTCAAAGCTGCTAATCCAAACAGCAGGAGAACTGTGGGATAGAAAGCAGGTAATAAAAACCAGAAATGTTAAATTGACTGGGGCGGGGGGGGGCGGGAAAAAGTGTATCCTGTACTCCAAGTACTGACAACTCAGGCTAAAGGATGTATTCAAATACATTCTGCTTTAAGTACTCAATCACGATTTCACCTCTAGTCTGGATTTTTAGGAAGACAACTGGCCTTTGTACAAGTTGCCTTGTTTCAGTGGTTAATTATGGCTTGTTTCCAATCTAAATTTCTTGAACTTCAGTGTCTGTCCCCACACAGTTATAAAGCAGCAGTTCTGGTAGCAGAGTCCCTGTTTTGCTGTTTCATATGCATGCAAAACACTGTGAAAAAAACTTTCACAACTGGCATTAGGTTTTCTTTGTGCTTTTGAATCGTACCATCAGCAGATGTGTGCAGTTGTGAAACCTGATCAAGAAATGATATATAGGCAAAATATTGTGCTTACCCAGACTAATGTGATTCAACAGGAAATAGTGACTTCTTAATATGTTAAAATAACCCATTTATATGCTTACTGTTGTGCCTTTCCTGAATAATTATGTAACCAGATTTGGACTACATTTCAGAGGCAAATGGCAAATTTCAGTTTCATCAAACTAATTTGTGAATTTCAGTTACATTTGATTAATAGTTGGGAGGAAAAAAAGAGATTCCTGTTAACACTGAAATGTTTCATGTTCGAGTACTTGAAAAGATATTTTGCTTTGGAAATGCAAGCTTATTTTCTGCTGACATTTTTCTACCACAAAATTCCCTAAATTTTCATTTTGAAGTTGAAACATTTTTTCATTTTAAAATGTGATAAGATCGAAAAGGAAGGTAAAATAAAAGTATTAAGTGAAACAACTCTTTGGTTTGAGTTAAATAGATATGACATAGAACGGTGTTTTGTGTGGTTGCTTTGCGGTTTTTCAGCATTGTTGAAAGACTTTAAATTCTATTCCAATTGACCTGCCAGAAAAGGCTGGAGTGGTTATTCTGGAGGAAAGAAAAATAAAAATCAAACCCCATTAATTACTGTACACACTATTGTAGGCTTCATTATAAAGACTTTCCGAAGGGCGGCAGTAAATTAGATCGGTAACCCCAAATGTAGCTTACTTAAGAGTTCAGCTGATTTTGTCAGATATGTTAGGTACCTGGCAGCTCCTGGGAAATCAGTGCTATTTTTGTAAAAACACTGTCAGTAGCTAAAGCTGAGGCATCCTCGTTTAAAAAACAAATGAAACCAAACCAAACCTCCTACCTTAGGTTTTCCTCTGTGCCTTTGTGACACAGCCTACCACACATCAGGCATTGAACGAAAGATTAATTTTGTAATTAAATGCAGTAAATAACATATTGAAGGCAATCAGCATATGTGCACCTTCCTTCCTTAGCCCTGCAATTCTGCTGCTGTAAGAAGTGTTAATGGATTACGGCAAAATAGGTGTGGTGGTTGGTTTCTTTGAACAACAGGCGGTTTTATTTTCAACCAAAATACTAAACCCGATGAGGGAATATTTTGTCTGCTTGAATCTCACTTTTTAGCTTGTGAGATTTCTGGGTTAGGTACATGGAAAATGAGAAAGTCTTGTGGTGGACACACAGATGGACTGGGCTGCTATGACAGAAGACAGTTGCGATTCTGAATTCTTTATGCCTGGATGAAGCTGAAAGAAAATGGTGCTGGCTAATGTCTGGTGCCAGATGGCTTTTTGCCTGTTTCAAGCACAAGCTCAGATGTTAGACCACACATTAAAATGATACTTCTGGTTATGTTCAGTTTTAGGTTCGCATGGCAGTGTTCTTTAATGCATGTACATACTTTTTTTTTCTTTATTTCCATGAAAACTTGTTTCTCTTTAGTTATAAAGGGGTTATGTCCAGTAAGGCATTACAGCACTCAAATTCCATTGCTGTCATGGGGTGGTTTAAATTGCTTCTCATTTCATAACTTCTTGAATCATGCATCTGCAAAAAAATGTCCCTTTTAAAATGTTTGAACGGGAAAGATCAGAGATACAGACTTACTCTTCAAAACACGAATGACCCAGTGTGATCCATCCACTCCACTGAATTCAATTGACTTTGGTGGTGGTCTACCTGGAAGTGATTAGTAAATTGGTTACGGTAATTTGAGGTAAAGAGGCAAACACTCAACTTCCTCTGTGCCTCCAGAGGGCTGTGGAATACCGCCAGGCAGTTGTTTGACTGTCTACCTGCCTCCTTTGACGCATTACGTCGTAGCGGCAAAGAAAATCAAAAATAGAGTCTTTCTAGATTATGTTCAGAATTTCCTTTTGTCCTGTTTTTATTCGCATAAAAGACATAATATCCATAAATACCACATTCTACCAAACACTACTTCTCTCACAAGGACACTATATATCTAACATATCTGTACTGAAAGAGAAAAGGGTTCAGAGCAGTAGTCATCTTGCCCTGATCTTTCTTATGTCAGCACTGGAGATGTCAAGGCAAGATAAACCATATTTTATAGGCTATAGTAGAAGCAAATGAAGTATGTGCTCAGGATAAGGTTTGTCAAGGAAGAGAGTACCGGCTGTGTTCTGACTTCACAAAAATTCTATTTTAGCACTGAATATACTATACTTTCAAACATGATACAGGTACTCTCTTGTTATCATTAAATAGCCATGACATTTTTCTTCTACAAATCTGGTGCCACCTAGTTTTATGGTATCTCCTCCCTTTCCTGCCTAAAACGTCAGGCCTATTTAAGATGCTTCCAAATGAAACTAAGAGTTTGTTGTGGTGTTTTCCAAACTCTTGAGATAACCAGATATGTGCCCACCTGTGTAAAAACCAGTGAACCCCACTTCCTTGCCTGACACTGCCTTGGGTTGACACTGCCTGTGGACTGGTCTGAAATCAACTGAGGCAGAAATTCAACAAATGAAAGCTGTAAGCTGTAAAGTAAGATTCAGGGGAAAACAACGTGGCTAAATGAAATATGTGGTAATGGGGATCTCTTTTTAGATGTCACGCTTTTTGACTTCTGCTTCCATCGATACACAGAATTGCAAGTGACTGATAAGCTCCATCTTTTAAAACTGAGACCAAATTCTCCTGTAGCCCTTTAGGAGCTTGACATATGAAGTGAGCTTTAGGACACACTGACAAGAAGCAACTTTCTAGAAGCAAAAGTAGAACAGTCTAGGAGGTGAGGAATGCAGAGTCAAAATTCTCATAAGCAAGCAGCGAGTTCAAATCTACCACCTGTGAGAATACTGCAGTTAGCAAACTGGTCTCAGAAGAAAAATGGGAAAGTACAATCCATTCTCCGGAAAGTGTTTCACTCTGTGACAAGGGACTCAGGCAAAGAATTATTGCTGGAGCAGAGAAAACACAAAAACCTGAGACTTGCTCATTCACTGGAAGAGGTTCAGGAGTCCTTCCCAGCGCTGCTTATGCATTTTACTGACTGCAGAACATCCATATGCAGCAATTCTGGAAAAGATACGGTAATTGACATATGAGCCATGTTAACACCTTCTGTTGATGGGTTTGGGGGCATTTTAGGCTGCTGGCCCAAGGCGCCTCGCGGTCCCTGTACCCTGAGCGTCACAGGTGGTTTGTAGTGGTTAGATCGTAGGCAGTCTTACTGATTCTTGCTCCACGTGATGCACCCATGTGTCTTTGGAGATGTAGATCCTGGAATCGAAATGAATGCAAGTATCTTGTGTCTGTATGGGCAGGGAGGCTGACAATACGGGAAAAGAAAGGGAGTATATTAGAAAAGTCTTGCCTAATGTAAAAGCCTTTGGTCAGAGTTCTCAGAACTTTATTTTGATTGTTTTGAGGTCTCAGCTGGGAATACAAAAGAGGAAGACACTTGCTGATTGTAAGCTACATCTGAAGTAGATCTGAAGACAAGGGTGAGGAGCTGGTGGATGTAGGTAAGCAGTGTTTATTAGGAAGCTAAAATTAACTTTAATTTATTCGTAAATGGGTCTATAAATTAGCATTGCTATGTAATGTATTTTCTCACATATGCCTCAGGTGATCTCAGGCAGCAATTAAGCCTTTGAGAACTTAACAGAAGAGAAAATCAAAAGGTATTGATTGATTTCTCCTTGTATGCCTAGACAGAAACATCCTTTCTTATTCATACTGTTTTTTTGAATATAAGGTACCACTGATCGTAATGCAATGGAAATAAATTTGAAACCTGTTAGATGGCACAATTGTTTGGTATAAAACTGTACGAATTTGTGCCAATTGCCTGGTACAAAACTGTAGCATAATATTATATTTGTCTATAAACAGGAAAAAATACACAAGAAAAAAATATATTAAAAAATTATATATTTTTAATATATTAGCTGTTCTAGAAGTGCCATATGTTTTAGAAACAGCTATTATGCATTTGTTTTAATGAACAGCCATGTGTATCCGGGTAAGATTTGCCTGTAAAGTGACTGCATATCCCGCAAAGCATAGTTTTATACCGTTCCAAAAAGGAAAACAAAAGAACTGTTTGTGCTGAAGGACATCCAAGTGCAATGAACCTTTTGCGAAGACAAGGATTTCAGCAACATCTATTCAGAATCATAAGACTCTGGGATTTTTCAGGTGTTTAGATGGAAATATATCTACTGGAAGGAAGCTGGGCTTACATAGGTCTAAGCAAAACACACATCCTAAATTGCTAAGTTTTTGAAAGTTCATCTATGCATGATGTATCTGGTATGGAAGTGAAAGTGGTTGATTTAAGTCGAATAAATTTTAAAATGGCATTCATTCTGGAGGTGCAGGGAGAGCACCAAGAGCAGCAGGAGCAAAGAGTGTAATGGATGTTGGAAGTCAGGCTAAGTGACTGTACAGCTAAAGGAGCTGTAGGCTACTGATTACTTTGCTTCGAAATTTTTCTGGCCACTATTAGGATACAAAAGTGCTTCTTCTAATTTAGAAGAATAGGAGCTGTGTAATCATAGAATCATAGAATACCAGGTTGGAAAGGATCTCAAGGATCATCTTGTCCAACCTGTCTTGGCAAAAGCACGGTCTAGAGAAGATGGCCCAGCCCCCTGTCCAGCTGAATCTTAAAAGTGTCCGATGTTGGGGAATCCACCACTTCTCTGAGGAGATTATTCCAATGGTTGATTGTTCTCACTGTGAAAAATTTTCCTCTTGTGTCCAACTGGAATCTCCCCGGGAGTAACTTGTACCCATTACCCCTTGTCTTTTCCATGTAACTCCTCTTAAAAAGGGAGTCTCCATCTTCTTTGTAGCCACCCTTTAAATACTGGAACATAATAATAAGGTGTCCCCTAAGCCTTCTTTTCTCAAGGCTGAACAAAACTACCCCTCTCAGCATTTCCTCGCATGGCAGGCTTCTAAGATTTGTATAAGGAAGCAGACATTTATGCATTACAGGAACTTAATGGATGACGTGAGCTGCTGTATTGTTCTTCCAACATATGTCTGAGTAGTTGTAGTCACCCATAAAAACCAGATTCTGTTGACCCAAAGCTTGTCTACATGACCCAAATATTGCTTTGTTGGCCTTATAGTCTTGGCTTGGAGGTCAGTAGCAGATGCCTACTGTAAGATCCCCCTTGGAAAAGACTCCTCTGATCCTGACCCTGGGGCATTCGATAGGGCTA